>JAOPSE010000025.1:32851648-37651648 GCA_029449295.1 Zea luxurians | reverse complement strand
ACAACAAACCATGCTGAGACCCAGGTTATGGATGTCAAGGGTTGGAATGGCGCAGAGACAGTAATGATGGTGCTGGAGTTATTTGCTGCCCACATGGCTAGTCTTAAAAGAGCATGGCGAGAGAAGCCTAGACGATCGAGGCACATGCCAATAGACATGACTCTACGAAGGTAGAACACCATGTTTACCACAACACAGTAGCTCCTTCCTTGAGAAGCTATCTGTAACCGATGTAACACCTCAGGTGTTAGCTTTAGAGTTTAGCCCAACACCTGGAGAGTTTAACTCAACACACACTCACACAACCTATTATCACATGTATGTTAGTTTGAGCAAATGGCACCATGCTTGGGGACCAAGGCCCTAAGAAGGTACTAACTATCTTAGAAGACTTACCTTAACCATACCATGCAAATCAAAGGGGAGAAAGTAACCAAACCCTAAAACACCCCGCCCTTGAACACATGGAGCATCAAAAGGGGTAGGTGAGAAAAACTATATGGATCACATTAACATGCCTTAGACCATTAATAAACATTGTAGCACACCAAAATACCTACAAAAGTTAGTAAGTGTTGTACCCCAAAAAGGTTTTACAAAATCCCCAACCCAACACCTAGTGAAGCTCCTTGAGCAGTCTAATTGAGTTCTACTGCTGTGAGCAGGCCAGAGCAGACGCCGCCCCCACCTGTGACCAGCTCACCTCTAGTCACCATCGACGATGACCAGCACATCGACGTGATCGGAAGGACCTCCCTGACCCCTCGCCAGAGCTCTACTACTGCTGGTGAGCCTCGCCGACGTGTTCGTTTCCTTTGTCACTGTTCTGGCCAAGCCAAGGATCATGGATTAGATAGTGGTTAAGTCTAGGGGGTTACGCGTAAAGTTACTGACTCATGTAAGTAGTGCACCGAGGACCCTTTTGTGAGGAAAAAGGGAGTTTTTATTCAGGGACCCGAGCACAAGATGTTTTTCTTTTCCATTTAGAATTTATAATTCATTTTTAATCTGTAGCAAACGAAGAAAAGGCATAACTTCAAAAGTAATTATCCAAATTTGGCCAAACCAATTTTGCTAGACTCTGTAAAATGTAACCTTTCAAGCAAAAATATTAAACACCCTATCTATAGTACTTTTTCACAGATTTCTGATTTAATTACGTAAACTGCTTAAAACTTAGAAATAGAGAGGAAAGTAGTAAAACTTTTATGCTAAGGTTGAGAAAATTTGAGGAGATACTTACCTAGTAGTTACAATGTTTAAAAATAGTAAAGACCCTAGTTCACAAGTTTGAGTAAGGATTATCCACTAAAACATGTTTATGCTACAACTGTTTGAAATTGAAAAAGAGAGGTAAAAATAAGAGCTAGAGAGCAACCATATTTTTCCTAAGTTGCCTAAGTGATGTAAAACCACAGAAACATATAGTGAGCCCTAGTCTGACTGGGAGGAGCACCACTATCTCCTTCGGGGCATCCGACTGCCCCGACAATATGGCAGGGGCCGGTATACTACCGCTCATCACGGCCCCTGTCATCGCCAACATGCAGCTGCATCATGTCCTAATTGACGGTGGGGCTGGGCTCAACGTCATCAGCCATGCTGCATTCAAGCAGCTGCAGATCCCGGGGTCCCGACTGGGACCCTCTCATCCATTCTCCGGAGTGGACCCACATCCAGTGTATCCTCTTGGGAGCATCACACTCCCGATTACATTCGGGACCGAGGAGAACTTCCGGACAGAGAACGTCCAGTTCGATGTCATATAGGTTAACCTCCCATTCAATGCCATCATTGGCAGGCCAACCCAGTACCGGTTCATGGCCATTGCCCATTACGGGTATTTGGTCCTCAATATGCCATCCCTGGCTAGGGTCCTCACCGTGCGGGGTGACCGCGCCGCTCCACTCGCGGCTGTCGAGAAGCTGCATGCCCTGGCAGCAGAAACTGCTCGCCCGGATGATGGAGGGACCCCTCGACCTCTAGTACCAAGGCGCCTACCAAGGTGCCAAAGGTGCAGTCGTCTGGAGATGACGGCGGTCCAGTCAAGACCATCTAGGTTGGCGTGGATTCTTCCCAGACCACCCGCATCGCGGGCAATCTGGAGGAGAAATAGGAACTCGCGCTCGTCACCTTCCTCCGGGCGAATGTCGACGTTTTCACATGGGAACCGTCGCAGATGCCTGGGATCCCCAGGGAGGTGATTGAGCACCATCTGAAGATCCACCATGACGCCAAACTGGTGAGTCAGAAGCCTCGGAGACAGTCTGTTGAGCGGCAGGACTTCATCCATGAGGAGGTCCAGAAACTGCTAAACGCCGGCTTCATCGAAGAGGTTCATCACCCAGTATGGCTGGCCAACCCAGTCATCGTTCCAAAGGCAAACGAGAAGCTTCAGATGTGCATCGACTATACTAGCCTTAATAAGGCTTGTCCCAAGGATCCGTATCCACTTCCACACATAGATCAAATCGTGGATTCTACCTCCGGGTGCATCCTCTTGTCCTTTCTAGATGCTTACTATGGTTTCCATCAGATCTAGATGGCTAGGGAAGATAGGAAGTATACCGCTTTTGTAACAATGGATGGGCTTTACTGCTATGTTGTAATGCCCTATGGTCTAAGAAACGCCTTACCAACATTTGTACGGGCGATGAGTAAGACCTTCGGGGACTTGATTAGGGACATGATAGAGATATATGTCAATGACATCGTGGTCAAGACTAAGAGGGGGTCGACTCTGGTGGAAGACCTGACCCTGGTCTTTAACAAACTGTGGGCGACGCACACGAAGCTGAACCTGGACAAGTGCGTCTTTGGTGTCTCCGCTGGAAAGTTGCTATGATTCCTGGTTTTGCACTGGGGCATTGAAGCAAACCTAGAGAAGATCAGGGCAATTGAGGCAATGAGGCCTCCGTCCCGGATCAAGGATGTCCAGAAGCTTATGGGGTCCCTGGCTGCCCTTAGCCGCTTCATCTCAAGGCTGGCTGAGAGGGCGCTACCCTTCTTCAAGCTCCTACGGAAGTCCGGCCCATTCTCTTGGACCGAGGAGGCAGAGCGAGCTTTCCAAGAGTTGAAGCAGCACCTTGTGTCCCTACCGATACTAGTAGCTCCGGAGCCAGGTGAGCCGCTGTACTTATATATTGTAGCGGCTGTAGAGACGATGAGCATGGTGTTGGTCGTCGAAAGGATGGCACAACATTCCTAGGGGAGTTAGGAGGTTACCCTAGGGGAAAGAGGTGGTCCGACCACCATGGACCTTGAGGTCCCGGGATCAACCATAGGGGTCTGGACCATACAGAGGCCGGTCTACTACGTCAGCGAGGTCCTCCATGAAGCAAAGGCCAGGTACCTTGAGACGCACAAGCTTCTCTATGCTGTGCTTGTTACGTCCAGGAAGCTACGCCACTATTTCCAGGCACACAGGGTCGTGGTGGGACCTCCTTCCCGTTAAGGGCCATCCTCCACAACTCTAACGCCACAGGCAACATCACCAAGTGGGCAGCGGAGCTCGCTAAGTTCTAGCTCGACTTCCAGCCTCACCACGCTGTCAAGAGCCAAGTCCTGGCAAACTTCATCGTGGAGTGGACTCCTCCCCCAAGTGCTCTTGGGGGTCTGGATCCCGATTCAGACCCCACACCTGTGGAGCCTAGGGTCCCAGTCTTCACCGAGCCCCACTGGACACTCTTCTTCGATGGGTCCACCCACCAGCAAGGTGGTTGTGCTGGGGTGGTCCTCGTCGATCCAACTGGAGATCAAGTCAAGTACATGGTGCACCTCGAGTTCAAGGCCACCAACAACATAACAGAATACGAGGCGCTGATCTTTCGGCTTGTCCGTGGCCCTATCCCTAGGGATCCGCTAGCTCCTCGTGAAGGGGGGCTCCCAGGCTCGTAGCTTACCTCCTCCATGTAAGGAAGCTAGAAAAGGACTTCACGGACCTAGAACTGCAACATGTTCCTCAGGCTGACAACTCAGCGGTAGATGAACTCTGCACAAGGGCATCAACTAGGGCACCCGTGCCCGAGGACGTCTTCAAAAGACGGCTGCTGAGACCTACCGCCCAGCCTGCCGAACTGGGCGAAGGGGGTGAGACTAGCACCTCGAAGCTAGCGGTCCTAGTGGCGTTACATCTGTAGAACCCACCAAGGATTGTGTGTGCTACAGGGGGTCCTGCCTACCCCTTAGCGCCATAGCCAGTATCTCTGAGTGGTCCCGATGCATGGATCTCCGAGATCCAGGACTACCTGAAGGAAAATATCCTTCCTGAAGATCATGTATCCGCAGAGCGCATAGTGCGGTTGGCTAAACGATACGCAGTGGTAGAAGGGGATCTCTACCGCCGTGGCGCCAACGGCATTCTCATGCGGTGCATCTCCCATGAGGAGGGCTGTGAGTTACTCACGGAGATCCATGGAGGTGAGTGCGGAAGTCATTCCTCATCCCGCATGCTGGTCGGTAAGGCCTTCTGGGACGGCTTCTACTGGCCAACTGCCCTCCAGGATGCAGCTGAGATGGTAAAGTCCTGCAAGGCGTGTCAGTTCCATGCAAAGCAGATACACACACCAGCTCAGGCTCTGCAGATGATTCCACCCTCCAGGCCATTCACCGTATGGGGGTGGATATCCTGGGACCATTCCCCAGGGCTGTCGGCGGGTACCGTTTCCTCTTCGTCGCCATCGACAAGTTCACAAAGTGGCCAGAGGCCACCCCTATGGTCAATATCACCCAGGGTGCTGCTGTTGCTTTCCTCAGGTCGATTGTTTGTAGATTTGTGGTCCCAAGCCGTATCATTACGGACAACGGGACCCAGTTACAAGTCGGCTCTTCCAAGAGTATTGCGAGGGAATCGGCACCCAGCTCTGCTTTGCGTCTGTGGCTCATCCCAGCAGCAACGGCAAGGCAGAGAGAGCAAACGCAAAAATCCTCAGGGGACTCAAGACACGCACCTTTGACTGCTTGAAAAAGCATGGTGCAAATTGGGTCAACAAGCTTTCGTCCGTGCTATGGGGGAACCGGACCACACCCAGCCGAGCTACCAGGGAGACTCCGTTCTTCCTAGTCTACGGGGCCGAAGCCTACCTTCCCCTGGAAATTATTATGGGCTCCCCATGGGTCCAGGCTTTCGATGAGTCTATGCAGGAACAACTACGGCATGAGGACGTGGACTTCATCGACGAGCGCAGATGGTGAGCGGCAATCCGAAATGCACGATACAACCAGGCGCTCAGGCTCTCCCACCAACGGTTCATGCATAGTAGGGAGCTCAGGGTCGGGGACCTAGTCCTAAGGCGAGTACTGAACCGAGAAGGGCTCCACAAACTCTCCCCCAGCTAGGAGGGACCCTTCAAGGTGATGGAAATATGCCGAACCAGGTGTGTCCGCCTTGCCACAACTAAAGGAGTGCCTCTTCCCAATCCCTGGAATATAGAGCATCTCCGTAAGTTTTACCCATAAAAACAAAACTGGGGAATTTAGTTTTCTTCCTTTGTAACTAGGTTGCGTATATATGTATGTCAACCAGGTGAGGTCCGCCCTCATAAACCCGGTATGTTGGCCTACACTCATGTATATCAAGTTATAAGGAAAAGATTCACCCCCAGATTTGCTTTTGTGAAGGTTTTATTTTGCTTTAATTTACGAGCATTATTTTTTATCTAACCCACCCATACAGTTTCCCACCCTTGCTGGTATGATGACATCCGAATTGAGTAGCCAGGCTTGCAGTTTATGACCCCTCTATAGGGGGGTCCGGCAGCCTAGGGGCCAGTTCTAGAGAATGGGTGCTTGTTCCTTGGGGTGGTCCAGAGCTGTGTAGCCGCTTAGCTTGGTTCCGTACCCTAAGCCTGCACGCTCCACCACTCTGCGACGGGTACCCTAGTATTTGGAACTATAGTCCTGTGGGTCCAGCAACCTGGGGTCCGGTTCTAGAGAATGGGCACTCGTCTCCTGGGGTGGTCCGGAGCCGTGTAGCCGCCTAGCATGGTTCCGTACCCTAAGCCTATACGCTCCACCACTCTGCGATGGGTGTCCTAGTATTTAGAGCTATGATCTAGGGGGTCCGGCCATATGGCATGGCTTCCCAGACTAAATCCTGTAGGTCCTGTTGCATGAATCAAAGGATAAAAGATACCAGTTGGTGGGTCCTATGGGTGTGCTACTAAAACTTCCTAGCCAAAGCTGTGTACAGGTCCAGGTTCAGTCGAGACTACCTCCTGGGGTCTGGGTCACCAATTCTTTCTTTGGTATGCTGGTATCCAGCCTCGACACGTCGAGCCTACATCCTAGGGGGGCTAGGTACCAGGGAGAAGTTGGTAACGCTACACACAGCGAGGACAAGTAACATATAGATAAGTTCTGATGTTGTTAAATTAACGGTTCTCAAAAGTATGTTATGTGTCCAAAGATTATTACATCCGCCTTCAAGCGGAACCCTAGCCTTATCTTTGCAGGTATGAGCTACTCGGCATCGGCAGGGTCACGCTGGAAGCGCGTGGCCACCGTCTCCACTGCGTCTTGGACGCTCTCCTGGGCGGCGTCTTCTGTGGTGGCCACCGGACCATCAAGCACCAACACCAAGGACATGGCCGGGTCGTGGCTCCAGAAGCACGTCAGCACGTAATCCACCACTGCCTGGCAGAGCCTGCTGCCCTCTGCCTCCAGGCAGGCGCCGAGGATCTGGTCTAGGTGACGAAGGCGTTCGGCGATGGAGTCCAGCACCGGGAGGGCGTCGGAGATCAATGCTGGCAGCTCCGACACTCGGATGGGACTCATCCCCAGTGGCACCAGCATCGTGCTTGCCTCGCCGGCCCACTCAGCTATCCGCTGGACCCCAGCGCGATGTTCTTCCTGGAGATCTTCCAGGGCCTTCTTAGTGGCCTCCGACGCCTAGGGACCCGGCATCGCCTACGCCGCTTTGAACCAGCGGATCCGCTCCTCCAGCTTCCGCTCCTTCTCCTCCGCCTCGAGCTCATGCTCGGCCAGCAACATGCCCCGCCTTATAAGCATTTCCTCCCTGAATGCGAGATCCTTCTCCTGCCTGGTGAGGTCCGTCTCCCGCCTGTCTAGGTACGTATCCTTCTCCTTGAGGTTCTCCTCGGTGAGGGCAATGTCGCTGGCCTTGTCCTCTAGCTCTTGCTGCCATTTTTTCATCCTTTCTATGGCCTCCACTTGCTGGACCAGCTGGGCCTCCAGGGTCTGGTCCAGGGCATTCAGCTTGGCCCGGAGCTTTGTTGTGAGGGCCTCTCTCTGGCTCAGGGCCTCCTCCGTCTTGGCCACCATCTTCTCCCGACGGGACACCTCTAGCTCCCTGGCGAACACCTTCTGGAGGTCTCTTTTGTACTCCTTGCGGTTCCGCGCGAGTTTGGACCGCTCAGAGGCGAACTGGCGGGACGCCACCTTGGTGCGCTCCTCCAGCTGGGTGCGCTAGTCGCTGAGGCACTGGTGCTCAGATTCCAGCACCTCCCATTCTGGCCGGATGGCTGCCTTGGTTTCATTGAGGACTTGGTGGGCGCGAGACAGCACCCGAGGAAGGGGGATTGGCGCCGCGTCCGGCTCGGCACCTGACCGGAGCCGCCGCCCAAAAATCACCTCCATCTCCTGTAACACCCGGCTTTAAGGAACAAAGCCAAGTGCATCTCATACATGCGCCAAGAAGACAACATATATAATAACAGAGTGTATAGAGATAAATGTCATTAACATCAGAGTATTTATTACATAGCGGAAGACTTATTACAAAATAAAATAATAAAGATAAACGAACTAAGGATCGTCGGCGCCAATGTCGACTGGGAAACGCCACCTAGATCAGATCGAACTCCTCGGTGTTAGGCAGCTCCTCCTGAACCACCTGATCTTCTCCTGTGGGGGGGTGTGAGACAGCAAGGGTGAGCTCACACATGATCATAGCTCAACAAGTTGTGGGGAACCAGTGGACACAAACTCACAAAAGTGTGAGTTCATGTGATGTGTAAGGCTAATCAATGATAGGGGTTAAAGCTGAGCATTGCTTTTAAGTAGTTGGTCAAAATTTTATTAGCAATTACTAAGTATAAGTAAATACCAAACCATAAGTAAAGTAATAGAACAAAATTAATAACAAACCCATGCAATGCAAATGACAAAATTGAATTTAAGTTCCATAATTTAAACATCAGAGAGTCCTGAGCTGCTCATGACCGTGAGCACGGCTAGTATACCAGTTTTACACTCTGCAGAGGTTGTACCCTTTACCCACAAGTCATGTTACCCATCTGCCAAGGGGTCATGAATCCCATACACCTCTACCTAGGAAGCGCGGCAGGGCAACACTACGAGGCCTTTACAAAGTTCCACTAGCTTCCGAAAACCCGCTACAGTTTATAGGAAGTTCCAATGCAGGGTTCCTAGCTGACTGCCATCCCAGCAAAATCAACCAGGGACCTCCCTACACTGACCACTCCCCTACTGCCCTTGCCCCTTTCGGGTAAGGTAGTCTTCCACTAGCTTTCCTAATTAGTCAGCCAAGGGGTCCCATTCCTCCCTTGTGGTGGCACGTGGTTCTCAAGTTAAGCTCTATGTTCCAATTAACATTAATGATATCAACATGAACATAAACAGAATAACAACAAGAATTGGAACATAGAGGTAATAAATGATTATCCCAAAACCAGGTAAAGCAATAGCAAACTACCCAAGTGAATCAGGGGTAAACAAGGTAATGAGATAAACAATCTAGGGTGACCTATTGGGTCCCATCAAAATTAACCTATGCATGGATAAGTGATATTAAAGAACATTATTGGGTAAAAAGTGGTCAAGGGCATAACTTGCCTTCAATGAGCTCCTGCTCAGCTACTTCAACCTGCTGCTCACCAGGATCCTCAGCAACGGGCTCTTCTACTCGCCACAATACAAACAAGCACAGGATATAGGGAAAAATTAACATTACACCAAACATATAAACAAAATACATAGAGATATTCTACATATTAAAATAAAAACCTAGGAACAGAAATCATAATTTTCTGAGTTATAGATTTTAAGTTATGGATTTTCAAAGGTTTTATGTGCTTTAAATAGGATTAAGTGATAAATAAATTTCTTACTGTTTTTATGCCAAAACAGAGACACTAAGTGCTAGAGAATAAAATTACAAAATTTTAGGAACTGGAATGGATGAATTTGGAGTTAGTATGAATTTTCTATGAATTTATAAAGTTCTAGCAATTATTTTCATATTAAAAATTCATTTTCTATTTATTTTCTCTGGTTTTATAAGGTCCTGAACTGGGCCTCAATATCCGTGAAGCACAGGGGGCTCGGCGCTAAAAATACCGAGACCCAGTGAATAGTGACTAAAGGACGGCGGGTTGATTTCTGGAATTCTCAGGGGTTCTTTAACAAAATGACCCACGAAGGGTATCGGTCACTGTGGGCCGTTGGATCTAAAGTGCGCGCTCCAGATTAGAACTGTCCACTTTGCGAATCAGTATGTGATCCCAGCCGTAGGCGTAGGGATCAACGATCATGATTTTAAATAGTCGGCCCCAGCCACACCCGCACGATCTGGCATCAAAGGTCCTCCTTCACCCGATCGAAGGAAGGCACCAGACGCAATCCTAAGGGCTCATCTCTAAATCAACGGTTCACCCTGACCCCGAGTAAAAAGCTACCCATAGTCATCCTGGCCGTCCATCACAGAATCTAGGGCCCCCCTGGCTTCTTCAACCTCGCGACGTCAGGTTTGGCCGACCACGCCGTGACTAGCTCCCCGCCATTACCGGCTATCGGGTGCATGCCCAAGACTTGGCAGACGAACACCGGTCGTTCGCCAACCCCAGTAAAAGCCCCAACGCGCACAGAACACAGCTAGACCCGCGCCGCATAATCCAAAACTAAGGAATGCTATACGGATGGATGAACAAGCAGAAGCGGTCAGAGGATTCTCACCGGAGGATAGCAGCGCGGTGATGAACCACGCTAGCCGGAGAAGCGCCCAGGTTCCAATCCAATAGCACGTCCCCACGATTCCACACCGAGCACCGTCCAACGGCCCGGCGAGACGTCAAGCGCAGATTATATTCTCCCAGGGGTCGTGGCGGCTTCTAGGGATTAGGATTAACCTAGGCTTAATGGGTCGAGGGAGGAGGACCGCGTATATATTCTTGAGGGAAGGACCCTGGCAGGTGCAGTCCAAGACTCCGGGATATACCCTCCACTACGGCGGATTTGGCGCTCCGGTTGCGACGGGTTCGCGTAGATTTGTTGAGGACGATACTGACAAGTCCGTCCCACACAGCAGTACTACAAATGCGCATGAGCGAATGACAGCTCGGGCCCACCAAACAGCGACGGAAGGGAAAAACATGGACGCCAGTACATGACTGCCAGGTGGGTCCGTGGAAGCAGCGATATGATCCCAAGTCCGAGCGGCACCGGACGACTGACCAGCATGGCCCACTCGCCAGGGACCGTTGGAAGCCCACGCGTCTGGCGAACAGAAGCAAAGGAGTGGAGTTGGGCTGGGGTGCGCGCAAGTGGGAAGGAAGTTGGGCCGAATTATGGTAAAGCCAGCCCAATTAGGTTAGATCCCTTTCTTTTTTTCTTTTCTGCTATTTTCTGTTTTTATTTATTCATAATTATTTTGAATCTAAATTTGAATTTGAATATGAGTTTCAGCTTTGGGTTAGTTACACAAATTCAAAATCTAGTGTTGGAATAATATATTTTTAATTACTTATTTTATCCACACAATACTTATTTTCTTCTCTCTTCTAACTTCTAGAATTTCTTCCAGATCTTAAATTCCCATTTGGGTATTAATATATTTCTTTTTCACATTATTCTATGTTGTCACAAAATGCACATAAAATAAAATGTTCAGCATGATGCAATGATTTAGTAGCATGTCTTTTATTAATTGTTCTTGGACATGGTGTTCACATAGGATGATGCATAAAGATCAATCTTCACATAAGGAGAGAAATTGTTTTCTCTATTGGTGTTTTATCTAGCAATTACAACACTACAGGAATTCTACTGATTCCCGTCGGTCAGGGTAATTCCCGTCGGCCAGAGCTAAAGCCGACGGGAATAGACTAATTCCCGTCGGCCAAAATATAGCCGACGGCGATTATTTTAATTCCCGTCGGCCTTGTCTCAAGCCCACGGGGATTAACTAATCCCCGTCGGCCCTGTGCTCTGGCCGACGGGAATAAGTTAATTCCCGTCGGCCCCGTATATTAGCCGACGGGGATTAACCTTTTTAGAGCCAGGTCGCAGCCGCGCGGGCTCATTTCTTCTCTTCGCATCGCTGCACGACCGCCGCCCTGCTCAACTGCCGCCCTGCCGGACCGCCGCCCGAGCTTGCCCCTGCCCGAGCGCCGCCGGCGAAGCCGCCCCCGCCCGAGCCACCCCGCCCGAGCCCGCCGGCCGCCCCCGCCCGAGCCGCCCCGCCTGAGCGCCGCCGCCCTGCCCGACCGGCGCCGTGGCCGAGCACCGCCGCCGCTTGAGCGCCGCCGCCCTGCCCGACCGGCGCCCTGCCCCCGAGGCCACCTTGCCCGAGGCCGCCCCGCCCGAGCGCCGCCGCCGCCCCGCCCGAGCGCCGCCGCCGCCGTCGGCTTTCCCCGGAGCGCCGCCGCCGCCGCCCGAGTGCCACCACAAGCTCCCGAGCTCCTCGTACCCCGAGCGTCGTCGTCCCCAGCCCGTCGTCGTTCACCGTCCGCTTGTGCCCCGACAGGAATCAGTAACTGAGGTATAATTTTATATATATGTAAATAAGTATTGATTATTTTCGTCGGTTTTTTGTGGCCGACGGGAGTTAACTTTAATGTGATTAGAGTTAGTTTAAAATTGTTAATTTATAGTGTTTTTAGTTTTTATATGACTTTATGCATTATTGAATGTAAATGCGAGTGCGATTGTTAATGTAAATGCGAGTGCGATTGTTAAATTTGTGTATACATGCTTATTTTCGTCGGTTTTTTATGACCGACGGGAGTTAACTTTCATATGATTAGAGTTAGTTTATTATCACATGTGATTAGAGTGTGATTAGAGTTAGTTTAATATCACATGTGTGGCTTGATGTCAGGTAAGTATTAATTCTATTATTATAATAGATTTAACTTATGCTATTGAATTGTTGAATTTGATGTTATTTAATAATTAGATTTAACTTATAATATTAGGTTGTATGAAGGTTTCGATATTTATGTATATATATAGTTATTTATGTATATATATAGTTTTACTACTTACCTATAGATGTATGTGTGACGTGTAGAAACGTGATTGTCTCACACACACTCTTTACTCGTACACACAGCCGCAATAATGGGTGATAGACGTGATTGGATGTATGAAGGTTTCAAGAAGGGTGGGTGTCACACTAGTGAATGGTTTGCCAAGACGCAGATATTTCTGGACCATGCAGCTGCTTTGTCACAAACAGATAATATTAGGTGTCCATGCAATAAATGTAGAAATATGACGAGCCACACCAAGAGGCAGGTCACACTACACCTGTGCTCGCATGGTTTCGTGCCAGGCTATAAGGTCTGGTATCTCCACGGTGAAGATGCTGAACGAGCAACAGAAGTAGAAGTTGATGACGGTGAAGATGATGTTGATAGGATGGACCAGATGCTTGAGGATCTGCAGCCTGAACTGGCACCAGATCATCATGATTCACCTACACCGGAGGTTCAGAAGTTCTTCGACCTACTCAAAGCGTCAGAAGAGCCTCTTCACGGGCACACTGACGTGACCGTCCTCGAATTCGTGACCCGACTGATGTCAATCAAGTCAAAATTTGCATTTTCAATTAATTGTTACAAGGAGCTTGTGGATTTGATTAGCGAGGTTCTTCCTACGGGTCACAAGATGCCCAAAGACATGTACCAGTCCAAAAAATTGCTTGAAGGTCTTGGTATGGAGTATGAGAAGATTGATGTTTGCCAAGACAACTGTATGCTTTTTTGGAAGGAACATGGCAGAGAACAAAAATGCTTAAAATGTGGGAAGTCAAGGTACGTGGAGCTTGTAAATGAAGATGGGGAGAAGGTGGTGACAAAGGTTGCACATAAACAGCTTCGGTACATGCCTCTCACTCCTAGAGTGAAACGTTTGTTTCTCTCGAGGAAGACCGCTATGCACATGAGGTGGCATAGAGATTGTATGGACAGACAAGATGGGTTAATGGTGCACCTGTCAGATGGTGATGCATGGAAGGCTCTTGATAAATTTGATCCAGATTTTGCCAGCGATGCAAGAAACGTTCGTATCGGCTTGGCAACTGATGGTTTCACGCCGTTCAATATGACCGCTGCGTCGTATTCATGTTGGCCTGTCATTGCCATACCGTACAACCTTCCACCTGCTCTTTGCATGAAATATGAGTTTATGTTCCTATGTCTTGTTATACCTGGGCCTGAGCATCCTGGCGTACGCCTCAATGTGATGCTTCAACCACTGATTGAAGAGTTAAAGAAGCTATGGCAAGGTGTGGAAGCCTATGACTGCTTCAAGAAGCAGAAATTCAATCTTCGTGTTGCATATCTGTTCTCGGTTCATGATTTTATGGCGTATGGTATTTTCTCTGGATGGAGCGTGCATGGTAGATTGACGTGTCCTTATTGTGCTAAAGATACAGATTGTTTTCGTCTTAGTGCTGGTGGCAAGATATGTTACTTTGATTGCCATAGATGTTTTCTACCCTTCAATCACCCCTTCAGAAGGCAGAGAAAGGAATTTAGGAAGGGCACCATTGTCACGAAGGGACCGCCCAAGCGACGTAGTGGGATAGAAATTACAGAAGAGCATATGAAACTTGTCCTAGACGAGAGTGGTAAAAGGTATCAAGGTTTTGGTGAGGAGCATAACTGGACTCACATATGTGGCTTGTGGGAGCTTCCTTATGCTAAGTCATTGATTTTGATGCACAACATCGACGTCATGCATCAAGAGAGTAACTTTTGCCAAGCCCTCATAAATACATGCATGGATTTCCCTGATAAAACGAAAGACAATGACAAGGCACGCATGGACTTAGCAGTGATATGTGATCGTCCAACCCAAGTGCTTAGAGAAAACGGAGGCAAACCAAAAGCTGACTATTGTCTGAAATCTAAGCAACGGAGAGAAGTGATGAAGTGGATGAAGGATATTAAATTCCCCGATGGTTATGCCGCTGGTTTTAGAAGATCTGTGAACTTGAAGACAATGAAGATGAATGGACTGAAGAGCCATGACTTCCACATAATTATGGAGAGGCTCATGCCTGTAATGTTTCGTGGGTACATTTCCGAAGCTGTGTGGAAAACGTTAGCTGAAGTTAGCTATTTCTACAGACAGTTGTGTGCTAAAGAAATCAGAAGAGATGTGATGGAACAGCTGGAGAAAGAGGCACCGGTGCTTTTGTGCAAATTGGAAAAAATATTTCCACCGGGTTTCTTCAATCCTATGCAGCATCTCTTTATACATCTTCCATATGAGGCTAAAGTCGGTGGTCCTGTTCAGTATAGGTGGATGTTTCATATAGAAAGAGCATTAAAGAAGCTTAGAGCAATGGTGGGCAATAAGGCAAGAGTTGAAGGATGTATTGCGGAACAATTTAAACTAAAGGAGGTAGCACACTTCACAAGTTGTTACTTTGCAGAAGAACATAATGTATTTGCTCGAAAGAAAAGGTACCATGATGATGAACGAGAGATGCCTCCATGTAGTGATCTTTCGATTTTTCAGACAAACGGCAAAGCCGTTGGTCCACCCAAGGCATATCACCTCAGTATGGAAGAACGGAAGTCTGCTTTACTGTACATGTTCACGAATATGCCTGAGGTGGAGAAATACTTTGTGTAAGACTTATTTTCTTAAATTGTTCATATGTGAATTAGTTTATGTTATCAAATATCTCATGTCATACAATAATATTTGACAACGAGTTTGATGAACAAAACATGAGGTGTCTCGGTAGGCCAAGAGCGAGAGACATAGATAAATTGCGACGCGATGGTATGCATGGGCGACCTAATTTCATTATGTGGCTTCGGGATCGTGTAAGTCTTAATTATGTGGCTCCGACAGCTAATTTCAGTTAACTAATATTACAGAATTTGCTAATACTTTGTGGCATAATTGACAGTTTGGGGAGGAAATGAATTTGAATGATGACTTACGTCAGTTATCTATTGGAAGCGTAACTGCCAAAAGCTATGGACGTTACGACGTCAATGGATATCGCTTTCGTTCAAGCATTTTTGAATCAAGTCATCCTATGGCCGCCACTCAAAATAGTGGAGTCGTTACTAGGGCAACCGACATGGAAGGACACGAAGCCTGCTATTACGGGAAAATCAAAAATATAATCGAGATTACATTTGCTGGAAATAAGCCTTTAGCGCTAGTTTTCTTTGAGTGTAAATGGTATGACCCGAAGTATTATAGGACCGAATTTGGGATGACACAGATCCAACCTGAAAAATTGCTTCAAGGACACGACACGTATATCCTTGCCTATCAAGCAGACCAAGTTTATTTCTCGACATATCCATGCAAAAAGTTGTCTAAATGGAGGGTTGTGTACAATGTAAATCCCCGCGAACGCCTATACACTCCTGGTGAGGACGAATATCAAATTGGTCACCTTGAGCAGGTTGATGAGGTGTTTCAAGAAGAAGAGTTGCCAACTAGTTTTCATATTGATCCTGCACCGGCATTAGATTCACTAGTTGCAGACGTTAACGACTTAACTTTTCCCGAGAAAAGGAGAAGACAACCTGTTAGGAGAAAAGTAACATGGCGACCTCTGCATAGAAGAGAACAAATAGATCCTGATTTTGATGATATTTAACAAGTAAAGTTGTTTTGTTATTTAATTTGTTTATATTTTAAGTATTATGTCATTTTTGATCCTAATTTGTTTATATTTAACAAGTAAAGTTGTTTTCTTATTTTTTATGCAGGATGCCGCCAAAATCAAAGAAGTCAGTAAAGGGGCTGTTCAAGGGCCTGGGCCTTTTTCAGGGCAGTTCTTCGAGCAGCAGCAGACGTCGAGAGCTGTTGAGCGCGGTACATGGAGATGAGGTAACATATCTTGTACAAATAAATTTGTTTACATATTTACAAATAAATCTTGAGTTGTATGTACCAGGATGAGCAGCACACTGAGGAGCAGCACATTGAGGAGGAGCAGCACAATGAGGCTGAGCAGCACAATGAGGAGGTGGAGCACGTGACATGGGACCAGGCCGCACAGCATCACCAGCCATGGGACCAGTGGGACCACCAGAGAGAGCAGCAACAGGCGTGGGACCAGTGGGGCCAACAGGGCGAACCGGCTGACAACCCGATGGATGATGGCTCGGGAGGCTCTTCAGCGACACGCACACGTCGCTCAAGAAAAAGCCACTCAGTAAAGCCTCGTCACGCGATAGAGCGAGAGGCTGATAGGACTTTAATCATGCCACATGGAGATCGGTGAGTGTAATATATTAACTTATCTCATATAACTATTATGTGTATTGTTAATGTTTTTGTGTAATGCAGGAATTGGGAAGACCTGTCTTTTGACGGCAAGGGACACCACACTCAGGTTAACCTTACGTTGGGTTCTCTTTGCCGCCTTCACTACCCTGGTATAGTGAAGGTGTCAAACGGTGATACCGAGGATGAGGTGCTCGTCAGTACCTGGGACGAGTACAAGTTTAAAAAGGAACGAAACCACACCGACAGACAGGGACTTGTGCGTAATGACTTTTGGGTATGAATTCTTTATTATTTTTGTTATGTTTCTTAATATGGTAAATCTATGACTTATACCATTGTATTTGTATTCTTTATGTTGTAGCTTCGATATCGGTTGCCTGACGGAGAGGATTACATGGGGCACGCTGAACGTGTCTTGCAAAACAATGCAAAGAAGCTGGTGAAGGATGCTATATACTATGCGAGAATTCAGGCTACAAACCTGTATTTTCAAAAGCATCCAGAAGAAGCAGGCCCCTTGAATAAAAAGGAAGGGTCCTCAAAGATATATTTGACTGAGGATCAATATCGTGAGGTTAGTATTCAATTTGTTTTACCCTTTATATTTATTGTTGTGATTGATATAATATGTAACATTGTGTGTGTGCAGGTGATGGTTCCATGGATGGCGCCCGTGCCTGATGCGTACTATGCTTGGTGTCGATATTGGGCTTCCGAAGGCTTCCAGAAAGCGTCAGCGCATCACAGACAATGTCGAGGAACCAATCCTAACCACAAGTTTGGCGGTGACGACATGATACGAAAAGCTAAAAGAATGGTAAGTTTGATCTTTCTATGTCGATCAACAAATAATACGATTGCTTATGAATGTTTTTTGTTTATACAGGAAGCTACGAGTGGCCAAAAGCCCAGTGACATTGAGGTGTACCAGGAGGGCCACAAAGGACCAGACCCGAACAACCCTGACCAGCTCTGCAGCCAGACAGCCACGGATCGCTTGGTGAGTTTTGGCTCAAAAGTTCAAACGTTCAAAGTATATAAATTCCTGCATTTGTAAGGTTGTGAATGATGTATAGGCGGCATATGGGGAGGAGATGGTTCGTCGCCATGGCCCTGACTACGACTGGCGCCATGAACCGGTGGATCCCTCGATGGTGTACGCAAGTGGTGGTGGCAAAGCGCATGGACGGTAAGCTCTAACTTATGAAATTATATGGTTGACACTAAATTGATTATGCAGTAATAACATTTTTTGAATCACTTATAGATACGCACTCTTCGACGGATTCATTGACTCGTCGTCGGTGAGATCTCAGAGGACGGGTTCATCTTCCCGTAGCTCATGCTCTCGTCGACCGAACGAGCAGGAGTTGGAGATTATGAGGATGCGTGAAGAGATGAGACAACAACGCGAATTTATGGAAGCTTGCAATGCTCATAATCAAGCGATGTATCAAGTGAGTACACATAATCCGAACTCTAAATTATTATATTTCAATACAACATCTTCAGTAGTAACACATATGTGTTTAACAGTTAATGCAGCAACAGGGCATGACATCAAATTTTCCACCGCCACCACAATGGAGCCAATTTGCAAACACACCAGTTCCACCACCACAGTTCACCACCCCTCCGACACATATACCTGCACCTGGAGATAGGGTACGTTTGATAACTCTCCATTAATTTATACACTTGTATACTTTTTGATATTTGCATTTAACGTGTTGATATTTGCTAACTTGCATAGGTTACGCCTGAAGCGGGTGGCAGTGGGTCTGATCCAGCAGTAGGGACTGGATTTGTTGACTCGCTCTTCGCGTTCCCTCCTCCTGGTGGTGAAGGCGGCAGCGGTCAAAGCTCTAACCACCCAAGTGGTGGTTATCTCTAAACACTTAAACTTATGTCTGAAATGTCGTACTCGTTGATGGATGTTATGTTCAATAATACTATGTCGTACTCGTTGTTTGATATTGGTGGATGTTATGTTTGAATACTATGTCGTACACGTTGGTGGATGTTTTAATTATAAATGCACTATGTCTAAATGCATGTGTTTGTGGATGTCGTATCTCTACATGTGTTTGTAATGTGGCTGTTATATGTGATTATGTTTGATATATGTTATGTGTGCAGAAATAGTGACATAATTTAGTGCTGTTTTTGTAGCAGTGTACAGTAATTTCCGTCGGCCCAGTTAATTCCCGTCGGCTATGGTCGAACCGACGGGAATTAACTACTAACTCCCGTCGGCCCAGTTAATTCCCGTCGGCCACGTGGGGCCGACGGGAATTAATTAATAACTCCCGTCGGTTCTGCTGGCCGACGGGAGTTATTAATTAATTCCCGTCGGCTAGCAGAACCGACGGGAATTAGCCGTAATTCCCGTCGGCCAGCAGAACCGACGGGAATTAGCCGTAATTCCCGTCGGCCACTATCTAGCCGACGGGAATTAATTATTCCCGTCAGCCGCCGACGGGGATAACCTTATCCCCGACAAGGGACGCCTGTCGGCCCGAAACCGACGGGAATAAGCACTAAACCGACGGGAATTAATTATTCCCGTCGGTTTAGGGCATATTCCCGTCGGTTTCAGGCCGACGGGAATTAAGTGTTTTCCTGTAGTGCAAAGTGGGTGTTACAAATCCTACCCCCCTTAAAAATAATCTCGTCCTCGAGATTTAAGAAGAACTAGAGAAAAGGTGGGGAAAATCTATACGAAGCTCTTCTTCTCTTTCCCAAGTTGCTTCATCTTCACTGTGGTGACTCCATTGAACTTTACACATCTTTATCACCTTATTTCTTGTAACTCGAGTCAATGTATCCAAAATCTTGATCGGGTACTCCGTGTAAGTCAAATCACCTTGAACACTGAGCTCTTCCATGGGTAACTGTTCCTCAGGGACACGGAGACACTTCTTAAGTTGAGACACATGGAACACATTATGCACATCCGATAAAGTAGCAGGTAACTCGAGTTGGTATGCCATCTCCCCAACTCTTCTAAAGATCAAGAATGGTCCAATATAGCGAGGGGACAATTTGCCCTTAACTTTAAATCTCCTCATTCCACGCAGTGGTGACACCTTGAGGTACACATAATCTCCTTCTTCAAATTCCAGTGGCCTTCTTCTATTATCAGCATAGCTCTTTTGCCTGGTTTGAGCTACTCTCAAATTTTCTCGAATTATACGAACTTGTTCTTCTGCTTCTTGAATCAATTCAGGCCCGAAGAACTATCTCTCTCCAGTCTGATCCCAATATAGAGGAGTCCTGCACTTTCTCCCATATAAAGCTTCAAAAGGTGACATCTTCAGACTGGCCTGGTAACTATTATTGTACGAGAACTCAGCATAAGGTAGACTCTTCTCCCAACTTCCTCCATGCTGAAGGGCACATGCTCTCAACATATCCTCCAATACTTGATTAGTCCTTTCAGTCTGTCCATCAGTCTGAGGGTGATAAGCCGTACTAAAATTCAACTTTGTACTCAGGTTCTCATGAAAGCTTCTCCAAAATCTTGAGGTAAACTGTGAACCTCGATCAGACACGATCTTCTTTGGTACTCCATGTAAACACACAATCCGAGCCATATATAACTCTGCTAGTTGAGAACCTTTATAAGTAGTCTTGATAGGAATAAAGTGAGCCACTTTAGTCAATCTATCCACAATTACCCATATAGCATCATATCCTTTCTGGGTGCGAGGCAATCCAGTAATAAAATCCATACCAATCTCTTCCCACTTCCACTCGGGTATCTTCAGTGGGTGCAATAGTCCAGCTGGCCTCTGGTGTTCAGCCTTAACTCTTTGACATACATCGCACATAGCCACATGTGCAGCTACATCTCTTTTCAATCCATACCACCAATACTTCCGTTTCAAATCCTGATACATCTTAGTACTACCAGGATGAATAGAATAATCCGAGTCGTGGGCCTCTTTTAAAATAGTCTCTCGAAGGCTTTTAATATCAGGGACACACATCCTATTCTTGAACCATACAGTGCCCTGCTCATCTTCCGTGAATTCCGGAACTCGACCTTCAGTAATCAGATCCTTAATCTCTTTTATTTTAGCATCACCAATTTGTCCTTTGCGGATCTCTTGCTCCAAAGTAGGTTCCACATCAATAGTAACTCCCTCAGTATGAGCAACTATCCCCAGGTTAAGTCTCCTGAAGTCCTCAACAATCTCGTCGGGTAGCTGGGCAACAATAGCTGAATGAACATGCTCCTTGCGACTCAAGGCATCTGCAACCAAATTCGCCTTGCCCGGGTGATAGTGAATCTCCAAATCATAATCCTTAATAAGCTCCAACCAACGGCGTTGCCTAAGGTTGAGGTCCTTCTGAGTGAATATATACTTCAAACTCTTATGATCCTTATATACTTGGCACTTGGTCCCCATGATATAATGTCTCCAAATCTTAAGTGCATGCACAACGGCTGCCAATTCCAAGTCGTGTGTGGGGTAGTTCAATTCATGTCTCCGCAACTAACGAGAAGCATAAGCAATCACATGTCCTTCTTGCATGAGCACACATCCTAAGCCTTGGCCACATGCATCACAGTAGATATCAAATCCTTTCTGTAGGTCTGGCATAACCAATACTGGTGGCGACATCAACCTCTTCTTCAATAGATCAAAGCTGTCTTGACACTTCTCGTCCCACTTAAATTCTTTTCCTTTCTCCAAAAGCGAAGTCATAGGCTTGGCAATCTTAGAGAATCCTTCAATAAATCTCCGATAGTAGCCTGCTAATCCCAAGAAACTTCGAATCTCAGTAACTGTAGTGGGTACTCTCCACTCCATTATCTCCTTAACCTTAGCAGGATCCACTGCTATTCCTCCATTAGAAATAATATGACCAAGAAATGGCACTTCGCCAATCCAAAACTCGCACTTGCTGAACTTGGCATAGAGTTGATTATCTCGTAGCTTCTGTAGCACCAACCTCAGATGTTCCTCGTGATCACTATCACTCTGAGAATAAATAAGAATATCGTCGATGAATACCACGACGAATCTGTCCAAATACTCCATAAACACCTTGTTCATTAAGTTCATAAAATAAGCTGGTGCATTGGTTAATCCAAACGACATAACCGTAAACTCATATAATCCATATCGAGTCGAGAAAGCCGTCTTGGGAATATCCGATGGTCTAATCCTCATCTGATGGTATCCTGATCGGAGATCAATCTTCGAAAATACTCTTGCACCTCTCATTTGATCAAACAGGTCCTCAATACGGGGCAACGGATACTTGTTCTTTACCGTAACATCATTAAGAGATCTATAATCCACACACATCCGCTGCGATCCATCCTTCTTCTGTACAAACAAGACCGGTGCTCCCCAAGGTGAGGAACTCGGACGAATGTACCCGGCCTCTTGTAACTCAGTTAACTGCTTCTTAAGCTCCTTCAACTCCTCTACGGACATCCTATATGGCCGTTTAGAAATAGGGGCGGTTCCAGGTAAGAGGTCAATAACAAACTCAACTTCTCTATCAGGTGGCATCCCTGGTAACTCCTCTGGAAAGACATCCGGAAAATCTCTAACCACCCGGATATTGTCACCAACAAACTCCTCAGGCATAAAGAACATTGCACGCATGGATGAGGAGGTTACTGCAATGTTAACTTGAAACCTTTCTCCTTTAGTAGTAGTGAGTTCTACGGTACCTCTACCACATGCTATAACGGCCTTTGCCTTTCTTAGCCATGACATACCAAGGATCAAATCTACACTGCTTGACTCCAATATTATAGCAGTAGCTCCAAATTCTCTACCCATAATGGTTAATGTCAATCTACGTGTCATTTGATTCGCCTCAACAGGCCCTTTAGGTGTAATTACTATCAGGGGTTTTCTCATATTTAGCAGTGGTATTTCATTTGTGTTGGCATATCTAGCAGACATGAATGATTGTGTAGCACCAGAATCAAATAATATGGTTGCAGGAATTGCATTAACATAAAACATACCAATTACGAGGTCCCCTCCATCCGGAGTAGCATCAACGCTGACTTGATTAACCTTGGCAATAGAATATCCCTTGCCAGGGGTCTGTTGCTTGTTCTGAACTGGAGTAGCAGCAATCCTCTGTGGGCAGACATTTGCATAATGACCAATCTTCCCACACTTGAAACATTGAGTGCCCGGACTCTGTCCTGAAAACTTCGTTGGGGTGCCAGTGGGGGTAGCCTGTTGAGGAGGTGGAGTCCTCAGTGGTGATTGCTGAACTGGGCGTGGTCCTCCTGGTCGAGTCGGTGTACCCTGAGGTGAACTGTAGCGAGGACGAACACTGCTGCTTCCTTGTCCTTGAGATATTGCCTTCCTCTTCAAATCTCCCAGTTGAACACGCTTGTTTTCAATAGCCAGTGCCTTATCAAGCAGCCTCTGAAATGATGGAAATGTGTGTGCCACAAGAGCATACTGCAGTGGTCCATTAAGTCCTTCAATGAAATGCTCTTGCTTCCTCTCGTCTTCAGCAACTTCTTCAGGGGCATATCTGGATAACTGAATAAACTTGTCGCGGTACTCGCTGACTGACATACTTCCTTGCTTCAGCGACAGAAATTCCTTCTTCTTGATCTTTATCATACCGGCTGGAATATGGTAGTTCCTGAACTGCGTACTGAACTCTGCCCAGGTAATAGTATCAGCAGCATCGTGGGCAGCAGTATAAGAATCCCACCAGTCAGCAGCAGGACCAATCAGACGTCCAGAAGCATATAAAACCTTCTCCCGGTCTGTGCACTGTGCAATATTCAGCATCTTCTCAATTGCTTTTAGCCAATCATCCGCGTCCAGTGGATCAGGTGAGCTAGCGAATGTAGGTGGCTTATGACTCATGAACTCTCTATGCTTATCTCGAGGTGGAACTGGTGGTGGTGGTGGAGGCAGTGGTACTTGTTGCTGCTGTTGTTGCTGTTGTTGTTGCATTTGCTGTTGCAGCTGCTGTTGTTGCGCCCTCCTTTCCTGGCGTATCTCATCTCGCTCCTGGCGCAACTCCTGTCGTATATCTTCTCTTTCCTGACGCATCTCCTGGCGTTCTTGTTGCATCTGGGCACGCATATCAGCCATGGTGTCCGCCATTTGCTGCATCACCGCCATCTGAGCAGCAACCAGTGGGTCAACTCCGCCTGGTGGAGGATTAGGAGGATTCATCTCTGCAGGCTGTGGCTGAGGTTGTCTGTATATTCTCCGAGTTTGTCGATTGGGAGGCAAATCAATTCCACCACCCCGCCTGGTATTGACCATCTGAGTTAGATACATATGGTAAGAAAATAATAGCCAAGGCAGGTATTTACAAAGCAGGTTACTTTTGGGAATTTTTTTTATTAGCTAAGCAGACTAATATTTCACCTACCCAAGCTAATTCAACACTATATGGTGGTACATACTAAGATGTCCATCTATAATAATTCAATCAATCAAAGAAGCAAATCAGGCATTCAGCATCAGCACAATCAAACAACATTTTTAAAGAAAGTAGTTTTGAATTTTGTCTTAGGTTCCCTATCTCTTAAAAATGTCATAAGGGTAGGGATTCCAAGGTGTGAAATCCATCTTGTCTTAGAGTAGAAAAGGTAAGAATGATCAGAGTAGAACAGTAGAAGGTGAGACATGATCAAGATAAGTGTAGAAAGAATCAGAGTGAGGTAAGTGTAGAATGAATCAGAATAAGATAAGTAGGTAAGGGTTTCGTCCATTTCTATCTAGGTTTCATCCTACAGTCAACATTTCCTCTGATACCACTTCTGTAACACCCGGCTTTAAGGAACAAAGCCAAGTGCATCTCATACATGCGCCAAGAAGACAACATATATAATAACAGAGTGTATAGAGATAAATGTCATTAACATCAGAGTATTTATTACATAGCGGAAGACTTATTACAAAATAAAATAATAAAGATAAACGAACTAAGGATCGTCGGCGCCAATGTCGACTGGGAAACGCCACCTAGATCAGATCGAACTCCTCGGTGTTAGGCAGCTCCTCCTGAACCACCTGATCTTCTCCTATGGGGGGGTGTGAGACAGCAAGGGTGAGCTCACACATGATCATAGCTCAACAAGTTGTGGGGAACCAGTGGACACAAACTCACAAAAGTGTGAGTTCATGTGATGTGTAAGGCTAATCAATGATAGGGGTTAAAGCTGAGCATTGCTTTTAAGTAGTTGGTCAAAATTTTATTAGCAATTACTAAGTATAAGTAAATACCAAACCATAAGTAAAGTAATAGAACAAAATTAATAACAAACCCATGCAATGCAAATGACAAAATTGAATTTAAGTTCCATAATTTAAACATCAGAGAGTCCTGAGCTGCTCATGACCGTGAGCACGGCTAGTATACCAGTTTTACACTCTGCAGAGGTTGTACCCTTTACCCACAAGTCATGTTACCCATCTGCCAAGGGGTCATGAATCCCATACACCTCTACCTAGGAAGCGCGGCAGGGCAACACTACGAGGCCTTTACAAAGTTCCACTAGCTTCCGAAAACCCGCTACAGTTTATAGGAAGTTCCAATGCAGGGTTCCTAGCTGACTGCCATCCCAGCAAAATCAACCAGGGACCTCCCTACACTGACCACTCCCCTACTGCCCTTGCCCCTTTCGGGTAAGGTAGTCTTCCACTAGCTTTCCTAATTAGTCAGCCAAGGGGTCCCATTCCTCCCTTGTGGTGGCACGTGGTTCTCAAGTTAAGCTCTATGTTCCAATTAACATTAATGATATCAACATGAACATAAACAGAATAACAACAAGAATTGGAACATAGAGGTAATAAATGATTATCCCAAAACCAGGTAAAGCAATAGCAAACTACCCAAGTGAATCAGGGGTAAACAAGGTAATGAGATAAACAATCTAGGGTGACCTATTGGGTCCCATCAAAATTAACCTATGCATGGATAAGTGATATTAAAGAACATTATTGGGTAAAAAGTGGTCAAGGGCACAACTTGCCTTCAATGAGCTCCTGCTCAGCTACTTCAACCTGCTGCTCACCAGGATCCTCAGCAACGGGCTCTTCTACTCGCCACAATACAAACAAGCACAGGATATAGGGAAAAATTAACATTACACCAAACATATAAACAAAATACACAGAGATATTCTACATATTAAAATAAAAACCTAGGAACAGAAATCATAATTTTCTGAGTTATAGATTTTAAGTTATGGATTTTCAAAGGTTTTATGTGCTTTAAATAGGATTAAGTGATAAATAAATTTCTTACTGTTTTTATGCCAAAACAGAGACACTAAGTGCTAGAGAATAAAATTACAAAATTTTAGGAACTGGAATGGATGAATTTGCAGTTAGTATGAATTTTCTATGAATTTATAAAGTTCTAGCAATTATTTTCATATTAAAAATTCATTTTCTATTTATTTTCTCTGGTTTTATAAGGTCCTGGACTGGGCCTCAATATCCGTGAAGCACAGGGGGCTCGGCGCTAAAAATACCGAGACCCAGTGAATAGTGACTAAAGGACGGCGGGTTGATTTCTAGAATTCTCAGGGGTTCTTTAACAAAATGACCCACGAAGGGGTATCGGTCACTGTGGGCCGTTGGATCTAAAGTGCGCGCTCCAGATTAGAACTGTCCACTTCGCGAATCAGTATGTGATCCCAGCCGTAGGCGTAGGGATCAACGATCGTGATTTTAAACAGTCGGCCCCAGCCACACCCGCACGATCTGGCATCAAAGGTCCTCCTTCACCCGATCGAAGGAAGGCACCAGACGCAATCCTAAGGGCTCATCTCTAAATCAACGGTTCACCCTGACCCCGAGTAAAAAGCTACCCATAGTCATCCTGGCCGTCCATCACAGAATCTAGGGCCCCCCTGGCTTCTTCAACCTCGCGACGTCAGGTTTGGCCGACCACGCCGTGACTAGCTCCCAGCCATTACCGGCTATCTGGTGCATGCCCAAGACTTGGCAGACGAACACCGGTCGTTCGCCAACCCCAGTAAAAGCCCCAACGCGCACAGAACACAGCTAGACCCGCGCCGCATAATCCAAAACTAAGGAATGCTATACGGATGGATGAACAAGCAGAAGCGGTCAGAGGATTCTCACCGGAGGATAGCAGCGCGGTGATGAACCACGCTAGCCGGAGAAGCGCCCAGGTTCCAATCCAATAGCACGTCCCCACGATTCCACACCGAGCACCGTCCAACGGCCCGGCGAGACGTCAAGCGCAGATTATATTCTCCCAGGGGTCGTGGCGGCTTCTAAGGATTAGGATTAACCTAGGCTTAATGGGTCGAGGGAGGAGGACCGTGTATATATTCTCGAGGGAAGGACCCTGGCAGGTGCAGTCCAAGACTCCGGGATATACCCTCCACTACGGCGGATTTGGCGCTCCGGTTGCGACGGGTTCGCGTAGATTTGTTGAGGACGATACTGACAAGTCCGTCCCACACAGCAGTACTACAAATGCGCATGAGCGAATGACAGCTCGGGCCCACCAAACAGCGACGGAAGGGAAAAACGTGGACGCCAGTACATGACTACCAGGTGGGTCCGTGGAAGCAGCGATATGATCCCAAGTCCGAGCGGCACCGGACGACTGACCAGCATGGCCCACTCGCCAGGGACCGCTGGAAGCCCACGCGTCTGGCGAACAGAAGCAAAGGAGTGGAGTTGGGCTGGGGTGCGCGCAAGTGGGAAGGAAGTTGGGCCGAATTATGGTAAAGCCAGCCCAATTAGGTTAGATCCCTTTCTTTTTTTCTTTTCTGCTATTTTCTGTTTTTATTTATTCATAATTATTTTGAATCTAAATTTGAATTTGAATATGAGTTTCAGCTTTGGGTTAGTTACACAAATTCAAAATCTAGTGTTGGAATAATATATTTTTAATTACTTATTTTATCCACACAATACTTATTTTCTTCTCTCTTCTAACTTCTAGAATTTCTTCCAGATCTTAAATTCCCATTTGGGTATTAATATATTTCTTTTTCACATTATTCTATGTTGTCACAAAATGCACATAAAATAAAATGTTCAGCATGATGCAATGATTTAGTAGCATGTCTTTTATTAATTGTTCTTGGACATGGTGTTCACATAGGATGATGCATAAAGATCAATCTTCACATAAGGAGAGAAATTGTTTTCTCTATTGGTGTTTTATCTAGCAATTACAAAGTGGGTGTTACATCTCCTCCGGAGCAGGCAGAGGGATTGAGCTGGACGTGCCTCCTAGGTCACCCTCGATGTCAGGAGCGGGCGCAGGTCCCCCAGCTAGGACCTCCTCCGCCACTGCGGTGCCGCTTTGAAAGTCGCCTAGAGGGGGGGTGAATAGGCGAAACCTGAAAATTAAAACTTTATCCCCCAACTAGATCCTTGGATTAGTGGTTAGAACAAGATACACAAATATTGGAATATAAAAGCTAAGTTCTTGCTTGTAACGAGTATTGCTTTCAAATAATGCGAGAGTGATAAAACAATACAACTAATAAGTTATCAAAGCAAGAATCCTTAGATGAGAAGAGCACTAGGACAAGTTCTTTCTTGTAACGTGTTGCTTCACTAAATGGGAATTTAACTTGAAGCAACACCAAATGATATCAGCAAATAGTGTTGCAAGAAAACTTAGAGCGAGGGAAAACAAACAAATCACAAGCAATAAACACAATGGACACGGGTGATTTGTTTTACCGAGGTTCGGCCCTCGAAGGCCTAGTCCCCGTTGAGGAGTCCACTTAAGGACGGGTCTTTTTCAACCCTTTCCCTCTCTCCCCCGATCACACAAGGATCGGCGAGCTCTTCTTCTTCTCAAGGATCACTCTCGATCCCACAAGGACAACCACACTCTTTGGTGTCTCTTGCTAGCTTTTACAAGCCTCCAAAACTTTGGAGGAAGTTTGATGGGAGTCAATAATACTCCACGCACAAATGAACACAAAGATGTAGCACACACTATCTCTCAATGAATCTCACAAGGCGCTAGGGCTAAACTCAATTGAGTAGCTCTCAATTGCTTGCTCTCTCTTTTGTGGCACTTGTGTTGGTTGTAGTGGACTAAATCTTGTGTATAGGATGGATCAATGAATATATGTGGTTGGGAGGGCTTGAGTATGTCAACTAGATGACTTGGAATGTTGCTTGGGCTCCCACACCTTGAAGTGGCCGGTTGGGGTGGTATTTATAGCCACCAACCAAAATCTAGCCGTTGGTGAAAGCTGTCTGTTGTATGGTGCACCGGACAGTCCGGTGCACACCGGACATGTCCGGTGCGACAGCCATGTCACCCGACCGTTAGGGTTCTAGCCGTTGGAACTCAGACTTCTGGGCCCGCCTGGATGTCCGGTGGCGCACCGGACATGTACTGTAGAGTGTCCGGTGCACCGTCTCGCGCGTGCCTGCCTTCTGCGTGCTCTGGCGCGCATTAATTGCTGTTGCAGGTGACCGTTGGCACCGAAGTAGTCGTTGCCCCGTGGTTACACCGGACAGTCCGGTGCACACCGGACTTGTCCGGTGAATTATAGCGGAGCGGCTGCTGCGCGATCCCGAGGCTGGCGAGTTGCGGAGGCCGCGCTTCCTTGGAGCACCGGACACTGTCCGGTGTACACCGGACAGTCCGGTGAATTATAGCGGAGCGGCCTGAGAAATTCCCGAAGGTGGCGAGTTCGAGTTGGAGTCCTCTAGTGCACCGGACACTGTCCGGTGGCGCACCGGACACTATCCGGTGTACACCGGACAGTCCGGTGCCTCCAGACCAGAGGTGCCTTCGGTTGCCTCTTTGCTCCTTTGTTGAATCCAAAACCTGATCTTTTTATTGGCTGAGTGTGAATCTTTTGCACCTGTATAACTTATACACTAGAGCAAACTAGTTAGTCCAATATTTGTGTTGGGCAATTCAACCACCAAAATTATTTAAGGACTAGGTGTAAGCCTAATTCCCTTTCAATCTCCCCCTTTTTGGTGATTGATGCCAACACAAACCAAAGCAAATCTAGAAGTGCATAATTGAACTAGTTTGCATAATGTAAGTGCAAAGGTTGCTTGGAATTGAGCCAATATAAATGCTTACATGATGCGCATGGATTATTTTCTTTGTTTTTGACATATTGGACCATATTTGCACCAAAAGTTTTGTTTTTGTAAATTCTTTTGTAAATTCTTTTCAAAGTCCTTTTGCAAGATAGTCAAAGATAAATGAATAAGATTTTTCAAAGCATTTTCAAGTTTGAAATTTTCTCCCCTTGTTTCAAATGCTTTTTCCTTTGACTAAACAAAACTCCCCCTCAAATAAAGTCTCCTCTTAGTGTTCAAGAGGGTTTTAAGACATCAATTTTGAAAATACTACTTGCTCCCCTTTTAGAACACAAAGAGATACCAATTTGAAATTTTCCAATTGAAAACCATTAATTTTTAAAATTAGGGTGGTGGTGCGGTCCTTTTGCTTTGGGCCAATACTTTCTCCCCCTTTGGCATGAATCGCCAAAAACGGATAACTAGAATGAAATATAGGCCCTTTTCTTTCTCTCCCCCTTTGGCAAACAATTGAAATATTCAATTGAAATAGAGATATGAGTGAAGATTATACCAAAGTGGAGAACTATGCGGAATACCGACAAAGAGTGGATAATACCGATGGAGTTGAGTGGAAGCGTCATCTTTGCCGAATACTCCATTTCCCTTTCAATCCTATGACTAAGCATGAGAATATACTTGAAAACACATTAGTCATAGACATAAAAGAGATATGATCAAAAGGATATGTCAAATTAAGCATGATCATAATTCTATATAACATAGATTGCTCCCCCTAAGTATGTGCATGGAGAGGAACACATATTATGGCCTTAAATGCCAATTGCACATAATTAGGTTAATGAGAACATATCTATATCATACAGAATGTGAAGTGCATTGTGTCATATTATAAGTGTGATGCTCATGACAGTTTATGCACTTATGAAAGCATGTTGTAAACATTTCAAGCATTTTCCCTTAAGGATTTCAAAGAGGCTTAAGGACCATCCACCTTTGGAACAAAGGCAGCTTATCCTTGTTACAAGGTTAAGCTTTAAGCTCTTTGACAATTAAATCACTTCATCTAGTTTCAACAAAGATGCATTAAAGCATGAATGAATTTTTGAGAAGTTAAACTAGATATGAAGCAGGGATATGCATGGACATGCTTTCTCTTCCTTTTAAACAAGATATGTAAAGAGAGTATAGAAAAGGAAGATTTAGGTACAAGTTTAAATGAAAGGAGATAGTTTTACCTTTTTGTACCTTTACATAGGGACGCTCTCTTCATTGTGCTTTGTCCTTAGTCTTAGATGTTTAAGACCTATTCTTAATGACAATATATGGAAATATTTTGCGCAAGAGAGAGTTCTACAACTAGTGATCTTTTCAAGTTATTGTTAGCATATATCAAATGGATCACAAGTTGCATAAATGTATCATGAATTCTCCTCTTAACTTAGTGCATATCAAGAGAGATATCGATTGATAGTATATACGGCACTAAGAAGCATGATTGTTGATTTGAAGTCATTCAATGATCAAACAAATAACAGATGTGATCAAAAGAACAACATACGCATTAGATTATCAATTAAGCTTAGAGTAGGAGAATCCAGCAAATATGCTACTTTAGAGTGAAAGACAGGAGTTTAAAAATAGTAGCATACTTCATGAGAAACTTATTCTCATGCAAGAGACTTTATGAAATTACTGAGATAAAGCAATAGTCTCAACAAAATCAAGATATAAGAATGGACTCCCCCTAAAGATATGCATCGAGTATTTGAATTGAATGGATGTATTTACTTTAAAGACAAATAGGGAGAAGCATTATACATCTTGATCAAGGCTTATAAAATTTTGCAATACACAACTTAAGCCTAGCATTCTCATTATGAAAGGATTTAGAATACTCACAACCACACCATTGATTGTTTTGTAGATCTTACTATCCAAATAGGTGGTGTTGTTTTTGATGTCCTCCTCTTTCATTTGAGAATCCTCCCTTTGTAGTTGTTTCCTTTTCCTTTCAAACTTATTGAAAATACTCAAGAAAGATGTTAATAGCACAAGGGAGTATATGATGAAAGATGATTTCTTTAGATAGACAATATAGACAGTTCATCAATCATAAGTCACACAGACATGAAGTAAAATCCTTAACAATAATGCATTTCATTTGAGAAATATGAGTGAGCACCTTTTAAGCATTTCAATAATCATTGGAGATTTTACTCTATCATATTGAATTTAGTTAATCAATACTTGGAAGCAAATCAATATGATAACATATATAGTAAAGGCATGAAATAGATTCTAATGGATAAGTGCATTGATGAGAATGAGATTGAATGCACATCTTAGCCAATTTAAATTCAATAAAGAATCTATTTCTTTACAGAGATATAATTAGAGTAAATAATCATTGATGGGAACTATATTTGATTAAGAAGATGAGTTTCCATACCTTTGCTTTTACCTTTCTTCTTTTGGGTGAAGAACAACCCATGAGGCTTGTGTACTTTCTCTTTTGTAGATATTCATAAGTAAGCTCAAGAGATACGTTGTTAGTAACACAAGCACTAGTTTCCATTTTTGTAATCATTTTTTATATGGAATGAAAAAGTAGATTACTAAAAGCATGGAAACTTCATAGCATAAACTAGATTATCCATAGATGATGTTATGCTTAATTTTAACTCATAAAATAAGCATAAATAATCCTTTAAGATTATGAGAATAAATCTAATTCATGATATGGAAAGCGATAAATGTGAAAGAATCAAATCCAATTTAAGCAAGTAGAAGCACATCATAAATCATTGGATTGATTTTTCTTTTCATGTTAGATTACACGCTTCCAAAGAGAAACTTATTCTCTACAAGTGAGACTACTTTGGGTTACTTAAATAAAATCAATAGTCTCACTAATCTAGTTATAGAGAGAGTTTTCTTTTTATAAGTGTCCTAAGGATTTGAATTCCTTACATAACACCTTGTTCTTTTAGGAACTTGAAATATCTCTCTATATCTAGAAACATGGCAATAATAGAATAACTTAGCGAAAAACATGCCATGTGGTACTTCCAACAATTTAAAGCATGTAGATTGCCATAGGATGGAAATGATGAGTATGCAATCTACCATATGATAGGAAATTCTTCAAAGAATGGTAATATAAATTTAAAGGCATTTGAAGTGCTTCAATTCTAAAACACTTGTACTTAAAAGATAAGTGTTACCATCCTTTGGCTTTCCTCCATGTTGTAGGCCTTGATTTTTCGCATATGATATCTCTTCACTTCCTACAACATATAATATCTCCCTCGAGATGGTATGAGTTTAAGATATAGCAATTAAAAAAAATAACCTTGGGTCAATCATGTATATAGATCATTGATGATTGATAGCTTGAGTTGATAAGAGTCGAATGAACTCTCTCAAGCACCCCAAGGCTTCATATCATCTCCTTTTCCTGCAAAGCTTGTCAAGCATATTTTGGTACCCATCTCTTGATGGGTCCATCACGGTTAGTCAACAAAGATCTAGGAACCCAAAAGTCCTTTGTGTTAGCATTGGGTAAACTCATCACCTTTCTAGCACAAGGTGCAATTTTGGGTTGCCTAGTTATATAAGAATTAATTGACAAGCTAGGAGTGGGATTGTTACCAATGGGACAATCCTTGCATTGATGTCCCTTCTTTCGGCATGTGTAGCATAGACGTTTTTCAAGTTTTGAAGTTTTCTTCTTTCCTTGTTTGTTGCCTGCTACATGGTTAGTAAAAACTTTCTTTTCTAACCCTATGCCTTTTTGTTTTAAATGGGGACAAGATCTAAGCAAGTGTCCCTTCTTGGAGCATTTAAAACAAAGTCTATCATCCTTGTTAATAATCAAGCCATTTTTAATGTAGGGACATGACCTAATCAAGTGCCCCTCTTCAAAGCATTCACTACACCTCTTAATGTGAAGTGTGGCTTGATTATTACCTTGGATGTTACCTTTTGTGGAGGCGTGGTTGAGGCTTTTGGAGGAGGTGTTGAATTTCTTCTTTTGTTTCTTCCTCTTGGCAATCCTCAAATCCTTGACATTTTCTTCAAGGGATGTAGTGCATGCCACGGTTGTTCCCGTCTCAAGCTTCTTCACCATGTGATCACGGTTATCTTGAGAAGGTTGGGCAATGCATTTCCCTTTTAGTTGTGTCAAGCTCATCTTTAGCCTCTCATTCTCTTCTTTGAGCTTTTGATATGTATCATCTTTTGTTCCTGCAAGTTCTAGCTCAAAAGAAGATATGCTTGTTGACGGACAACAAGCATTAGCACATGGTAATATAGTATCAATTTGAATACATGTGCATGAGTGAGGTTGTTGGGATTTTAAGTTTTCTATCACAACCTCATGAGCAATGTCTAATATGATATGATCATCTCTAAGATTTTCATGAGAGCATAGGAGCATATCATATTTTTCTTGAAAAGCTAGTTTTTCATTTTTTAGCTTTTCTACTTGGTCCTTAAGCAAGGTATTCCTATTTACTAATTGAGCGATACAATGTAAGGCGTTATCTTGCTCAATTGAAACATTTTCATACCTTTGGACCAAATCAACATGAGAGCACTTTAGCTCCTCATGTTCTTTAGTCAACTCTTCAAAGTGTAGCATTTTTGTAACACCCTAAAGTTCAATTTTGTGAAGACAAGGAAAATTCCTCAAAAAAAAATTTTAAATCAAAACACCTTTCCTTAAAGATAATCATAATTTAGAAGTTTCCACTCCCGGAATGAATATGTTTAGATAATCTAAATTGCCTTTGGAATAGGTTATGTAGAAGAATTATGATTAAACTATTTCCTAATATATATAGTCTACAATATAAATTTTATTTCCCTAGAATTAATAAGGTATGGATTATTCTCTACTATATGATTAAAAGCTTGTCTAAAAGAACTAAAATAAATAAAGAAATAAATAAAATATGTTTTTGCACATTATGCTGAAGTTCTATATGTGTATTCAAATTGAGGGTTTGAACTTTAAACTTGTGTTGATTTGAAATTCAAATGGAAAGGAAAATAGAAAGGGAAATTTTGATAAAGTTATTCTTTTCTTCTATATTTACACAATATAGAGAATAATAAATAAATAATTGCAGTACAGGCAATAGAATAATTAGAATTTGATTTGATATTTGAGATCTGGAAATTAAAAACCATAATTTGAATCTAGTTTGAGTTTTGATTTGGAAATAAAATAGAAATTATAAAAGAAAAAGAAAAAAAAAACGAAATGGAAAAACGCACCTGGGCCCAAACCGGTGCACTCGGCCCACTTGACTCCCCGCGCCAGCCCATTACACCGCGCTCCACTTCTCTGGACCAATGACACGCGGGTCCCGCTGCGCAGTTTGCCTCTCCCGCGCGCCGGTCACTTACAGGCGGGTCCCACGTGCAGCCTCCTCGCGCGCGCGTCTGCTGTGGACACCGACTGGTGGGGCCCCCCTGTCAGCTGTTCCTTCCCCCCCCCCCCCCCGACAACAGAACACGCGACTCCACCGCACGCTGGGCTACCGAACTCGCCGCGGAATCCGCGCGGTGGCCGAATCCCCGCCTCTGTCGCGCTTTCCTCTGACTATAAAACCAGCCGGGCACCTGGGACCCCTCCTCCATCGCCGACCGTTCCACCGCAAACTCCATCAGTCGAAACGAAGTCCGCCACGGGCATTGGTGGCCAAATCTGCGACTCACCGGCGCTAGCACCTCGGTATCGAGTTTGGGGACCGCACCAAGTCGCGTGGGATCGGATTGTGACTTCGCCTGGGCAGATTGAACCCTGCTCAATCCGGAATTGCTCGCCGACCTTTACCGTCCGCCGTGAAGCCGCTCCTCACCGTGGACAGCCTTCACCACAACATTATCGCTGGTGAGTACTCCACCCAAGTAGTCGTCACGTCGCAAGGATTGTGTAGCACCAATTATTGTTGCGATTGGGGTACGGAATCACTCGAATTGAACTCCTCCGGCGATGGCTCGCCGCGGCCACTGGGCGGCGCCGCCGCGGGTGGGCTCGAAGTGATGACGATGGCGTTGGACCGTTGGATGCTCGTTGGGCGGACCTGATTAAATCGCTCCATAACCCTTCGTGCATTGGGGGTGAACCGTCCGATCTGGATCCAGTGACCCAGATTCGATCTCGTTTCATTAAACCACAACCGCTGATCTCGGATCCGAGGGCCAGTAACGCATACCGGTTCATGCGTTGGATCTTTTAATCCGGGCCGTCGGTGTTAGATCGAAGGGCCCAGGTGGCGAGATACCCCTTCGCCGTGGCCACTTTCTAAAAGAGACCCTGCCTTTTCTTGGAATAAACCCGCCGTCCTCAGCGACTGTTGCCAGAGTCTTAGGAATTTTATCCCCGAGCCCCCTGCGCTTCTGTTTAATTAAGGCCCAGTCCAGAACCCATTTAATTTGAATAAATGAAATAGAAAATGGATTTTTAATATGAAAATAATTACTAAAACTTGATAAATTCATAGAAAATTCATACTTGCTCCAAATTAGTCCATTCCACTTTCTAAATTTTTATAATTTAATTCTCTATCACTTAGAGCCTCTGTTTTGTCATGAAAACAATTAGAAATTTAATCTCTCACTTAATCCATTTTAAACACATAAAACCTTTGAAAATTCATAACTTAAAATCCACAACTCCAAAATTAATAATTCTTTTTCCTGTGATCTTATTTTAATATATAGATTATTAATATGTATTTTGCATATATGTTTGGTGTAATGTTAATTTTGCCTATACCATGTGTGTTTGTATTGCTACGACTAGCAGTGAGGTCACGAGGATCTGAAGATCATCCTGGTACCTGGAATCTCAAGTCCCAGGCAAGTTGTGCCCTTGATCACTTCTTTTTACCCAGCCATGTTCTGATTAATCATAATGATCTGCATAGGTTAATTTGATGGGACCCAACAGGTTACCTAGTTTGATTATCTTTATACCTTGTTCACCACTAAATTTCTGGGTAGTACTTGCTAGTGCTTTATGTGGTTTTGGGTATGAAGATACATTATTCATGATCATATTTTTATTATCTGTTTATTATTACTGTTCATTATAAGATCATTATGTTAATTGGAACATGGAGCGACCACCCGGGAAAACAGTGCTACCACAAGGGAGGAATGGGACCCCTTGGCTGATTAATTAGGAAAGCTAGTGGAAGACTACCTTACCCGAAAGGGGCAAGGGCAGTAGGGGAGTGGTCAGTGTAGGGAGGCCCTCGGGAGGATTTTGCTGCGATGGCGGTCCTGCAAGGGATTCCTGCATTGGAACTTCCTATAAACTGTAGCGGGTTTTCGGAAGCTAGTGGAACTTTGTAAAGGCCTCGTAGTGGATCCCTAGCCATTCACCTTGGTAGTGTCTAAGGGCCTTGCAAACCCTGGCAACATGGGATACACGACTTGTGGGTAAAGATGCGCAACCTCTGCAGAGTGTAAAACTAGTATACTAGCCGTGCTCACGGTCATGAGCGGCTCGGACCCTCACATGATTAACTTATGGAACTAAATTCAATTTGTCATATGCATTGCATCGCAGGTGATGTTGTTACTTTTGTTCTACTACTTAATTGGGTTGGTATTTACTTATACTTAGTAACTGCTAATAAAATTTTGACCAACTTTAAAAGCAATGCTCAGCTCTAACCATCTTCTTTGGTAAGCCTTACACTTCACGTGAGCTCCCACCTTTGGCGAGTTCATGCACATTATTCCCCACAACTTGTTGAGCGATGAACGTATGTGAGCTCACTCTTGCTGTCTCACAACCCCCCCCCCCCTCCCCACAGGTCAAGATCAGGTACCGCAGGATGAAGCGCATGGAGGATGCTGTGATGTGTTCGTGAGAGATCTAGGCCGTCGTCTCCCAGTCAACTTTGGGTTGCTGGACCGTTGTCTCCTTATAATGTAATTATTTATTTTGTATAGAACTCCTGTTATATATAAAGATGTGACATTCGATCCTGTGCCACTATACATCATATGTGTGAGACTTGGTCCCAGCATACCTGGTGTTTATGTTTACGCCCGGGTTTTGGACCCCTAAAATCCGGGTGTGACAGAAGTGGTATCAGAGGAATGTTGACTGTAGGACGAAACCTAGATAGAACTGGACAACCCTTATCTACTTACCTTTGTTACTCTGATTCTTTTCTAAAACTTTCCTTAATCTTTTCTCATCTATTTCCGCTTCACTCTGATTATTCTTACCTTTTCCTTCTAAAGACAAATGTGGATTTCACACTTTGAAATCCTGTGCCTAAAGTGACTTTAGGAATAGGAGACCTAATCCTAGGAACAAAAATAAAACTATTTTTATAAGTGTCTATGTATTTGAATGTTTGTTCTTATGATATCTGTCTGATTTGGATCTTTGTTTGAGTGTGATGAGTTGTGGAGTAATGTTCACAATTGCATCTGCATATACATGTAGGTATAAAAATATATTTATAGAATAACTAGACAATCTAGATTATCCCCTTAGAAAATATATGTATATATAGTAATCTGTATCTATCTCATCTTGACATATTCTATCTTACCTTTGGACAGTCACCTCGTACAACTAATTACCCTAGTCTTGACATAGAATATCTGGCCCAGCCCTGCCAAAGAAGTTTCAGTACATAACCAACTATTAGCTTATTCATTCTGTCTACTAAATGATTCCCTTGCAAAACTATCTTACCATATGCTTCTAACTTAGATGGTCAATACCAGGCGGGGTGGTGGAATTGATTTACCTGCTAATCAACAACCCCAACCACAGTCAGCAGAGATGAATCCTCCTAATCCTCCACCAGGCGGAGTTGATCCACTAGTCGCAGCTCAAATGAGAATGATGCAGCAAATGGCGGACACTATGGCAGATATGCGCACCCAAATGCAGCAAGAACGCCAAGAAATGCACCAGGAAAGAGAGGATGCACGTCGGGAAATGCGCCAAGAGCGGGAAGAAATACGCCAGGAGAGAAGGGTACAACAACAGCAGCTGCAGCAACAACTTCAACAACAGCAGCAACAACAACAAGTGCCATTGCCTCCACCTCCACCACCAGTTCCACCCCGGGACAAGCACCGGGAATTCATGAGCCACAAACCACCAACCTTCTCCAACTCCGCAGATCCACTGCAAGCAGATGACTGGTTAAAGTCCATAGAGAAGATGCTCAAAATAGCTCAGTGCTCGGACCGAGAGAAAGTACTCTATGCATCAGGTCGTCTTGCTGGTCCCGCTGCGGATTGGTGGGATGCGTACTGTGCAGCTCATGCTGCTGCCGATACAATTACCTGGGCAGAATTCTCCGCACAATTCAGGAATTACCATATTCCTGCTGGACTCATGAAGATTAAGAGAAAGGAGTTTCTCTCCCTCAAGCAAGGAAGTATGTCCGTAAGTGAATATAGAGACAAATTCATCCAGTTATCTCGATATGCTCCCAGAGATGTAGAGGATGATGAGCAAAAGCAGGAGCTTTTTCTGGATGGTTTGATTGGACCCTTGCAATATCAACTGGTATCGCACACATTCCCATCTTTCCAAAGGCTACTTGACAAAGCTATTGCTGTAGAAAACAAGAGGAGTATATTTGGAGAGAAAAGAAAGGCTGCTAACCAAGGGCAGGCTGGAAGCAGTTCCCGTCCTCGCTATACTACCACTCCAAGTACACCAGCTAGTGGCAGTTCTGGACAACAAACTCAACAGACACCAACTGCTCCTCCAAAGGCAAGCACTCCAACAGGAACCGTTGCTCCTAACACAACCACCATCAGGACATGCTTCAAGTGTGGACAACCAGGACACTACGCCAACTACTGTCCCAACAGAGCTGCCTACACTACACCGGCTCCGATGAAGCAAGGACAAGCCTCGGCAGGAAAGAGTCAGCCCCTATCTATCAACCGGGGATATGCCCATCATGCAGAAGTAGAAGCTGAACCCGGAGAACTTGAAATTCAAGAAGAAGAGCCAATTGGAGATGAAGTAGTCGGTGAAGAAGTCAACGAACAGCAGGAATAGAGATAAAACATAGATATAGTTACATATATATATATATATATTTTACTATTTGTAAGACCTAAATATTAGTTTAGCTATTAGTTAGTATTGTATTATTTTAGTGATAATAGTAAGGTCTATTAAACCTATGTTTTGTTAAAGAATTATGCATCATGCCGAGATTTCTTTGTTTGTGCATATGTTCCGAGAACAATATGAGTGTACATCCCTTTTCTTACAAATCTCGGGGACGAGATTTTTGTTAAGGGGGGTAGGATTTGTAACACCCTAAAGTTCAATTTTGTGAAGACAAGGAAAATTCCTCAAAAAAAATTTTAAAATCAAAACACCTTTCCTTAAAGATAATCATAATTTAGAAGTTTCCACTCCCGGAATGAATATGTTTAGATAATCTAAATTGCCTTTGGAATAGGTTATGTAGAAGAATTATGATTAAACTATTTCCTAATATATATAGTCTACAATATAAATTTTATTTCCCTAGAATTAATAAGGTATGGATTATTCTCTACTATATGATTAAAAGCTTGTCTAAAAGAACTAAAATAAATAAAGAAATAAATAAAATATGTTTTTGCACATTATGCTGAAGTTCTATATGTGTATTCAAATTGAGGGTTTGAACTTTAAACTTGTGTTGATTTGAAATTCAAATGGAAAGGAAAATAGAAAGGGAAATTTTGATAAAGTTATTCTTTTCTTCTATATTTACACAATATAGAGAATAATAAATAAATAATTGCAGTACAGGCAATAGAATAATTAGAATTTGATTTGATATTTGAGATCTGGAAATTAAAAACCATAATTTGAATCTAGTTTGAGTTTTGATTTGGAAATAAAATAGAAATTATAAAAGAAAAAGAAAAAAAAACGAAATGGAAAAACGCACCTGGGCCCAAACCGGTGCACTCGGCCCACTTGACTCCCCGCGCCAGCCCATTACACCGCGCTCCACTTCTCTGGACCAATGACACGCGGGTCCCGCTGCGCAGTTTGCCTCTCCCGCGCGCCGGTCACTTACAGGCGGGTCCCACGTGCAGCCTCCTCGCGCGCGCGTCTGCTGTGGACACCGACTGGTGGGGCCCCCCTGTCAGCTGTTCCTTCCCCCCCGACAACAGAACACACGACTCCGCCGCACGCTGGGCTACCGAACTCGCCGCGGAATCCGCGCGGTGGCCGAATCCCCGCCTCTGTCGCGCTTTCCTCTGACTATAAAACCAGCCGGGCACCTGGGACCCCTCCTCCATCGCCGACCGTTCCACCGCAAACTCCATCAGTCGAAACGAAGTCCGCCACGGGCATTGGTGGCCAAATCTGCGACTCACCGGCGCTAGCACCTCGGTATCGAGTTTGGGGACCGCACCAAGTCGCGTGGGATCGGATTGTGACTTCGCCTGGGCAGATTGAACCCTGCTCAATCCGGAATTGCTCGCCGACCTTTACCGTCCGCCGTGAAGCCGCTCCTCACCGTGGACAGCCTTCGCCACAACATTATCGCTGGTGAGTACTCCACCCAAGTAGTCGTCACGTCGCAAGGATTGTGTAGCACCAATTATTGTTGCGATTGGGGTACGGAATCACTCGAATTGAACTCCTCCGGCGATGGCTCGCCGTGGCCACTGGGCGGCGCCGCCGCGGGTGGGCTCGAAGTGATGACGATGGCGTTGGACCGTTGGATGCTCGTTGGGCGGACCTGATTAAATCGCTCCATAACCCTTCGTGCATTGCGGGTGAACCGTCCGATCTGGATCCAGTGACCCAGATTCGATCTCGTTTCATTAAACCACAACCGCTGATCTCGGATCCGAGGGCCAGTAACGCATACCGGTTCATGCGTTGGATCTTTTAATCCGGGTCGTCGGTGTTAGATCGAAGGGCCCAGGTGGCGAGATACCCCTTCGCCGTGGCCACTTTCTAAAAGAGACCCTGCCTTTTCTTGGAATAAACCCGCCGTCCTCAGCGACTGTTGCCAGAGTCTTAGGAATTTTATCCCCGAGCCCCCTGCGCTTCTGTTTAATTAAGGCCCAGTCCAGAACCCATTTAATTTGAATAAATGAAATAGAAAATGGATTTTTAATATGAAAATAATTACTAAAACTTGATAAATTCATAGAAAATTCATACTTGCTCCAAATTAGTCCATTCCACTTTCTAAATTTTTATAATTTAATTCTCTATCACTTAGAGCCTCTGTTTTGTCATGAAAACAATTAGAAATTTAATCTCTCACTTAATCCATTTTAAACACATAAAACCTTTGAAAATTCATAACTTAAAATCCACAACTCCAAAATTAATAATTCTTTTTCCTGTGATCTTATTTTAATATGTAGATTATTAATATGTATTTTGCATATATGTTTGGTGTAATGTTAATTTTGCCTATACCATGTGTGTTTGTATTGCTACGACTAGCAGTGAGGTCACGAGGATCTGAAGATCATCCTGGTACCTGGAATCTCAAGTCCCAGGCAAGTTGTGCCCTTGATCACTTCTTTTTACCCAGCCATGTTCTGATTAATCATAATGATCTGCATAGGTTAATTTGATGGGACCCAACAGGTTACCTAGTTTGATTATCTTTATACCTTGTTCACCACTAAATTTCTGGGTAGTACTTGCTAGTGCTTTATGTGGTTTTGGGTATGAAGATACATTATTCATGATCATATTTTTATTATCTGTTTATTATTACTGTTCATTATAAGGTCATTATGTTAATTGGAACATGGAGCGACCACCCGGGAAAACAGTGCTACCACAAGGGAGGAATGGGACCCCTTGGCTGATTAATTAGGAAAGCTAGTGGAAGACTACCTTACCCGAAAGGGGCAAGGGCAGTAGGGGAGTGGTCAGTGTAGGGAGGCCCTCGGGAGGATTTTGCTGCGATGGCGGTCCTGCAAGGGATTCCTGCATTGGAACTTCCTATAAACTGTAGCGGGTTTTCGGAAGCTAGTGGAACTTTGTAAAGGCCTCGTAGTGGATCCCTAGCCATTCACCTTGGTAGTGTCTAAGGGCCTTGCAAACCCTGGCAACATGGGATACACGACTTGTGGGTAAAGATGCGCAACCTCTGCAGAGTGTAAAACTAGTATACTAGCCGTGCTCACGGTCATGAGCGGCTCGGACCCTCACATGATTAACTTATGGAACTAAATTCAATTTGTCATATGCATTGCATCGCAGGTGATGTTGTTACTTTTGTTCTACTACTTAATTGGGTTGGTATTTACTTATACTTAGTAACTGCTAATAAAATTTTGACCAACTTTAAAAGCAATGCTCAGCTCTAACCATCTTCTTTGGTAAGCCTTACACTTCACGTGAGCTCCCACCTTTGGCGAGTTCATGCACATTATTCCCCACAACTTGTTGAGCGATGAACGTATGTGAGCTCACTCTTGCTGTCTCACAACCCCCCCCCCCTCCCCACAGGTCAAGATCAGGTACCGCAGGATGAAGCGCATGGAGGATGCTGTGATGTGTTCGTGAGAGATCTAGGCCGTCGTCTCCCAGTCAACTTTGGGTTGCTGGACCGTTGTCTCCTTATAATGTAATTATTTATTTTGTATAGAACTCCTGTTATATATAAAGATGTGACATTCGATCCTGTGCCACTATACATCATATGTGTGAGACTTGGTCCCAGCATACCTGGTGTTTATGTTTACGCACGGGTTTTGGACCCCTAAAATCCGGGTGTTACAATTTTCATGGAGAGAACATCTTCTAGCCATTGACGAGCTTCGCCTTGCTCTCTCGCTCTTTCTAGAAGTTTGAGCATGACCGCCTTATCTTCTTGGCTTAGGCGAGCGTAGAGTTGCATGAAGCTTCTTTCTTCCTCCTCATCCTCATTTGTGCTTCCGCTATCATTTGCATTAGCCACACAACACATGTGGGAATCGAAATGGGAAGACAGACCTTTCGGAGAGGTGGATTCATCGTTTGGTCTCCACCGTTCATTTTCTCCTTCTTCCTTGCAAGGGTTAGTATCACAAATACTAAAGGAAGTAGAAGCACAAAATGAACTATCATGTTTGGACTTATTAAATTTGCTTTTGATTCTAGTCCAAATATCATGCACATCACAAATGGGTTTGTCATATTTTATTATGAAGGCATGATAATCTTCTTTGCTAAGGGATTTACTTAAGATGTCATAAGCTAGATAGTTTAAGCGTATACATCTTAAATCTTCTTCGGATGCATTTTCCCTAGCATAGTTAGGAGGAATAATACTCTTGTCTAAAATTTGTTCTAATTGTGGGTCTACCTCTCTAAAAGCATTTATCACTCTAGTAGACCATGAATCATAATTAGAACAATCGGGAAGTAATATCTCAAGAGTTACCTCCTTGCTCTCCTGGGTCTTCTTGTTCTTTTGGGATCTTCTACGAGCCATCACTTCGAGTTGTTAGACTCAAGATGAAGTGCCTTGCTCCGATACCAATTGAAAGTCGCCTAGAGGGGGGGTGAATAGGCGAAACCTGAAAATTAAAACTTTATCCCCCAACTAGATCCTTAGATTAGTGGTTAGAACAAGATACACAAATATTGGAATATAAAAGCTAAGTTCTTGCTTGTAACGAGTATTGCTTTCAAATAATGCGAGAGTGATAAAACAATACAACTAATAAGTTACCAAAGCAAGAATCCTTAGATGAGAAGAGCACTAGGACAAGTTCTTTCTTGCAACGTGTTGCTTCACTAAATGGGAATTTAACTTGAAGCAACACCAAATGATATCAGCAAATAGTGTTGCAAGAAAACTTAGAGCGAGGGAAAACAAACAAATCACAAGCAATAAACACAATGGACACGGGTGATTTGTTTTACCGAGGTTCGGCCCTCGAAGGCCTAGTCCCCGTTGAGGAGTCCACTTAAGGACGGGTCTTTTTCAACCCTTTCCCTCTCTCCCCCGATCACACAAGGATCGGCGAGCTCTTCTTCTTCTCAAGGATCACTCTCGATCCCACAAGGACCACCACACTCTTTGGTGTCTCTTGCTAGCTTTTACAAGCCTCCAAAACTTTGGAGGAAGTTTGATGGGAGTCAATAATACTCCACGCACAAATGAACACAAAGATGTAGCACACACTATCTCTCAATGAATCTCACAAGGCGCTAGGGCTAAACTCAATTGAGTAGCTCTCAATTGCTTGCTCTCTCTTTTGTGGCACTTGTGTTGGTTGTAGTGGACTAAATCTTGTGTATAGGATGGATCAATGAATATATGTGGTTGGGAGGGCTTGAGTATGTCAACTAGATGACTTGGAATGTTGCTTGGGCTCCCACACCTTGAAGTGGCCGGTTGGGGTGGTATTTATAGCCACCAACCAAAATCTAGCCGTTGGTGAAAGCTGTCTGTTGTATGGTGCACCGGACAGTCCGGTGCACACCGGACATGTCCGGTGCGACAGCCACATCACCCGACCGTTAGGGTTCTGACCGTTGGAACTCTGACTTCTGGGCCCGCCTGGATGTCCGGTGGCGCACCGGACATGTACTGTAGAGTGTCCGGTGCGCCGTCTCGCGCGTGCCTGCCTTCTGCGCGCTCTGGCGCGCATTAATTGCTGTTGCAGGTGACCGTTGGCACCGAAGTAGCCGTTGCCCCGTGGTTACACCGGACAGTCCGGTGCACACCGGACATGTCCGGTGAATTATAGCGGAGCGGCTGCTGCGCGATCCCGAGGCTGGCGAGTTGCGGAGGCCGCCCTTCCTTGGAGCACCGGACACTGTCCGGTGTACACCGGACAGTCCGGTGAATTATAGCGGAGCGGCCTGAGAAATTCCCGAAGGTGGCGAGTTCGAGTTGGAGTCCTCTGGTGCACCGGACACTGTCCGGTGTACACCGGACAGTCCGGTGCCTCGAGACCAGAGGTGCCTTCGGTTGCCTCTTTGCTCCTTTGTTGAATCCAAAACCTGGTCTTTTTATTGGCTGAGTGTGAATCTTTTGCACCTGTATAACTTATACACTAGAGCAAACTAGTTAGTCCAATATTTGTGTTGGGCAATTCAACCACCAAAATTATTTAAGGACTAGGTGTAAGCCTAATTCCCTTTCACGCTTGACGCTGGCGCCGCCGCAGCCAGACCCCTAGTTTGGACGTGGGAGGTCGGTGGCGCTGTCTCAGTGGCAGCTGGGTGCGCTCCGCCGACACCACTCTCAGCAGATTCCTGCTGCTGAGAGCCAGACCAGCCGGCAAGCCTGGTATCTGGCGAAGGAGGCGCAACCTTGGGAGCAGAGGGGGAGGAAGCCCTGGCAAACAAAAGATGGGTTAAGACCCATCGGCATGATAACTAGACTCGTGCAAAAAAGGGGCTACACTTACTTGGGGCCCTGGACTTTCCAGCGACCCTGGAAGCGGGACGACCGCCGCTCCTGCTGCTGTTGCTGCGCTGGTGGCGGTTGTTGTTGTTGCTGTTGCTGCTGTTGCTGGTGCCCCTAGGGGTGATCACCCCTAGAGGGTGGCAGTGGCGGCGGCACTGGAGGACTGACGCGCCTCTGCGCGCCCTGAGCCTGGGAGCCGGCCTCCTTGGCCCCACCAGTAGTTCTCTGGCGCTTCTGGGGGGGTCTGAGACATGCGACCCGTCGGCGCGATGCAGCCTCCGTCGCCTCTCCTCCTCCAACCCCTCGGAACTACCTAGGGTGGAGGCACTGCTTGCAGCCCCTTTGCCCTTGTTCAAGGGGCAGGGGCCACGGCGGGGTTGGCGCTGGGGGCCGCACCGGCGGGCTGGGGTCCTCTAGCCGGTGCATCAGAGATCTGGCTCCCGCGGAGGGGGTCCCGGCCGCCGGTCTGGCAAATTGCCATGCCGCTCTCGTCGAGGGTCGGCAGCGTGGCCAAAACCGCCGTTCATAGCCCTGGATCATCACAAAGCGCCGGGATGTCCTGGGGAGTATCAAGGATTCAGGGATAAAGGACTTACCAGTAATCCCCTTCACCAGGAGTTCTAGCTTCTCCCAGGACATATCGGTGCCCAGCCCGCGTTGGATCCTGCCGATATCATTCGGGCCAGTGAACCAGTAGCACAGGCGTGGCCTCCTCTGCAGCGGCATGACCCGACGCTTCAGGAAGTCACCGACCACATGCATAGAGGTCAGACCACCGGTTGCGAAGGTCTTGATCCTGTCTAGTACGGGCAGGACCTCTGGCGATAGCGATGGCTTGGTCCTCCAATGCTTGCGGTCGAGGGATGGCGCGTCGCTCGGCAGGACTAGGCAGTCATTGGCCTCGGCGCTGGCGATCACCCAGTCGCCGTGCCAGTTTTCCCACTTCGCACCGCCAAAGGTGGAGATGTAGGCTATGGCCGAATCCGGCCTCGTCTGAAAGTAGTAGGCACCAAGGTGGTCCCTAGCCTTCCCAGACTTGACCAGCACAATGAAGTGGCGGAAGAGGGAAGTACAGGGGCCACCCCTACGAAGATCTCACCGAGGTGGACAAAGATGGCCGCTTGGAGGATGGAGTGGGGAGTAAGGTGCTGAAGCTGGAGCCCGAACTCCTCCAATAGCAGCAGGAAGAAAGGCGAGATCGGCAGCGCCAACCCGCAGGAGATGTGAGAGACGAATAGCACGAACTCCCCGACGACAAGGTTGCCGAGGGGAGCCGCACGGGCGCGAATCCTTCCAGCGAGCCCTGGCACACTCCACCCGAGCAGGCCACGCAGCAGGTTGAGCGCCGCCTCAGACTAGAAGCGGTTGGGGTGATCGAGCGAAGCCATGGCATGCGCGGCGACGTGGGCGTGGAACTGAGGAGCACGAAGGCAAAAGGCACAGCCAGCAACGCAGGCGTGGAACGAAGAAGCACGAAGGCAAAGGGGCGCAAGCGATTGGGAGAGAATGCGAAAAGGTAACTGCTGCACGCGGAGGTGAACCCTTTTTCAAGGAAACCAGAGTCCTCAATCAAGGAAACCCTTTCGCGCGCCCCTCAATCGCCGCATGAGATCTCGCCCGACAGGCACCAAGGACCAAGACAACCCAGTCTAGGACACGGGGGCCTGGGTCCACAAGTCATGCAGCTGGTGTGTCAGTCTTTGGGTGCGAAAAGAGCGAACCGTTGCGTGGGGAGCGAACCACCACGCACGATCACGCACCGCCTCGGGGCCGCTGCAGAAGGATATTTTTAACCAAGGCGGCGGCAACGAGGCGTCCCGCGCATGGCCTGACGAAACCACCAGGCATGGGGGCCACGGTCAGTCAGCCGTGGGAACAGATATGGCAGTCAATGTGACCTAAGGCAGATTGATGGTGGGTGCGTCAGCAGATATGCTAAAACGCTGCACCGCACCAGCAGATGTGCTAAAACATCACTCCAATCACCGGTAATGACATATTGAGGCGAAGTACAGGTTTTGGCCCCACCTGCAGGCTTGCATCCTCCCCTGAGGTGTTCCCGGAGGCCACTGTCAGTACCCTGAAACTAGGGTACCCCTTACTACTATATAAAGACATAGTACCCACGCGGCTATCTCTTAGTCGCGTGGTAAAGGAGCTGTGTGTGGGACCAAGCCATGTCTCGCCCCAGTCTCGGGTGACTACGCTGGGTCCACAATAGTGTCTGACCCCACCACATGGGTGGGTCCGGAGACGCCGCGTGTCCAGAGAAGGTGATATACTCCAAGGCATCAACAGTAAGTCCGGACCCTCATGGGAGAGCGTCGGACCCCTGGATATACAGTCTGGACCCCCAAGGTTGGTCTAGGACCTCCACGTGTGCAAGCCGGACCCCTGGAATGGGAGCCGGAGCCCCCCCGTATGTGGTCCGGGCCACCCATAATGGGGTCCCAAGGTCCCAGGACAGAACATACTCGTGCCTTGAACAGGACCCAGGCGGGGGTCTAGTGCCGACACGTGTCTGGAACTAGTCTGGTGGGTTCCGGACCTGTTCGCATATACTCCTGCCACGTGGCATACTGCTCGTGGCTTAAGCCAACGGGCGGAACCTAGCATGACGCCTCTGGGCTACGCGCGCCTTCGCATTCATTACGGATAACACGTGCGCCTGTCCATCCCACTGATAGGTGGCGTGCGCAGTCCACAATACGTGGGCCGTGCCATTATTCACCATTACTCGTGCGTTTCGGCTATCAATGCTGCATGGACTGCGGTCATCAAGACTCCCGGTGATTACTCAGGCGTTACTAGCATTAATTACTCACATAATGTACTCCTTCCATTATGCTCCTGGGCCCACATGTCGGGGCTCAGCATCCTTGTATGTGCCTCCCTTAAACTATAAAAGGGAAGGCACACAACGTTATAGGGACAAGGTTTTCACACAGGCTCTCAAGCTCTCAGACATTCTCTATACTACTTACACACAGTGGAGGTAGGGTATTACGCTCCGGCTGCCTAAACCTCTCTAATCCTTCGTGTCCTCGTGTGTTCATCCCAAATCCACATAACAGGCAAACCGCTAAGGCCCCCTCCTCATCTTAGGATAAGGGTGGGTGCATTCTTCCACCCGGCCGGAGGATTTTCTCTCCGATAGTTGTGGTCAATGGAGATTGGCTCTTTCCGGGCAGAATGGGAATCACGGCTTGTGGGTAAAGTGTGCGACCTTTCTAGTGTATTAGAAATTTGTATATCAGTCGTGCTCATGGTTAAGAGCAGCCTTGGGATCCTCTTTGATTAGAAGAACTTTGGATACTTTTATGAGGATGATTAATGATGATGGTTATAATTATGATCTCTTGTATTTTCTCTTGGAGGGGGATACATTTGGGTAATAACTGGGTTTATTACTAAAACATGGCTCTACTAATTATAATAAATACATGACCAACTAAAAGCAACCGCTTAACCTAAACTCCACATACAGCTAGTCTACTTCAGCCAAACGGGACATTTGCTGTGTACGTTGATGTGTACTCACCCTTGCTTTACAAACCACTCCACCCCAGGTTGTCCCCACTGTACTCAGTGCTCAGGAGGAGATGCTGGCAACATGGAGGACTTTGAGGAGTTTCAAGACTACGATGAGTTCTAGTCTTTATTAATGGCAAACCCCCAGTCAGCTGCCTATGAAGGCCTTATCTACTATGTTTCGTATTTCTGCACTTTGATGTTAAAATGAATATGTTATAGACTCTATGGATGTCTTGGACAAATTGATGTAATAAAGTACTTTTTTGCTATTTACTTTTGTAACACCCCTGGTGTTACTGCCACTAAAACTTGAGCATAACATCATGAGCATTAGCATATCATGTGTTTGTTACACCTAGAGAGCATTCACTAGGTAAAAATTTCAAATAAGTTGTATTGAAGTGACTTGGTGTGTGGTTAACCCTAGGATAATGTGTGATCAGGGCTTATTGATATAACTAAAGCCCAAATAAGTTAAAACCTTAAAACTCATTAGAAATGATCATAAGACATCATGTTTGATGGAATTCAGTAAAACCAAAGCCCTAAAGTGCTAAAAACCCTGAAAAGACCCCTAGAAAAAACCTAATTAAAACCCTAGGGGGTTAAGTTTAAATTTGTGCACTTTTGGACCCAAGTGCCAAAACCAAAGTATTAGAGCACCACCAATCATATGTTTTACACATTTGAGGATTTGCAAATCAAATTATGGGATTTGGACTTATTTGCAAAAAGCACCACTTAAACCCTATTGGGTTAAGTCTGAAATTCAGTAAATTTGGAGCATCTTTGGAGCCTTATATCTTTAAATCCATGAGGATTCTGTCCTGGATCAATACATCAAGATGATAGAGCTATGATAGAAGGATAAGTTTGATTAAAAGGCTTAACCCAAAGACCTAGAGGAATTTAACAAAAAACCCCCCTCAAAGTTGAGCTATCAGACTAGGGTTCTGTAGGTTTCAGAAGAACAGTTGTATAGGGCCGACTTTGGGGCCATGTGGAGCTTAAATTAAGGGGTGTTTAACTAAAACGTCTGTAACAAAGTTAAAACTAGTTTGTAGTAGAGTAACTTTGATGCAGTCGGCTTGCTAGGGTATTGTACAAAAATCATTGAAATAGTGCGATGAAGTTGAGTTGTCAGAGACAAGTTATGCGAATGGGGTAGTACTGAAAATCAGATTCAGAATGTTATGGCTTTAGTGAAATGCAGTCGAATTGAGGGCACTAGATCTAAGAATTTATGCAGAATTGATCCATGAATCCTATAGTAAACTAGAAGACTGTTGTTTGGTGAACAATTTTTATTAATGAAGATCACCCTATTCTTAACAAGAATTAAGAGAAAGAGAGGGTGAAAGGAAACCGGTTCAGTGAAACGATGAAGATCAGTGGCATAGGAAATATCTGAAGAACGAAAAGATTAGTGGCACTGTGGATTCGGATGTGCTCGGGTGAATTGGAGATTGGAATGACCGCGACAAGATAACTTTGAGCCGTGTCACCGTTCCGCGAACTTGGCCGGAGCCTGACCGGAGATATTTCACCAGCGGTCACCGTGGCTCGATCATTTCGTCGCCGTGTCACTCGCGCCTCACTCCTCCCTCACTGTGCCCCTTCCTTACGTGTTTGCCATACGCTAACAATGAATTTCATGACCACGGATCGCTAGCCGGGTCGCCGCCCCTATAAATAGCACCATCACCACGGCGAGGTACTCATAGTTTCACCAGTGAGCTTGGTTGAAGCCAAAATTCATGGGATCCTCTCCACCTCTCCCAAATTAGTTGTGCATGGTGAATCGGTAGTCCCTTGCGGCCGTATAGCCCCAACGTGACCTCCTAATTCCACCAGAGATTGTCGCGACGCCATTTTCCCCTTTTCAGACACCGTTGAGCACGAATTCTCCACGCTCCATGGCTAGCCGTCTCCAGGTCTTCTCTCGCTTTCCTTGGTCATGTTTTAGCACCCACACATGCTCGTGATACTCATCGGCTCAACCCTTTGTGCTTGACCACACTCAATCAACTGGAACACTTTGATTTGTATTCGGTATTCGTCGTCACCGTGGTCAGGTGAATCTAGGGCCGTATTAGTTCAATTAAGGCTTGTTCAAGGTTCTTCGCCTCGGGTCGATAATGCTTGCCCCTTAGTTAATTTGGGCAGCCGATGTCGGTCATGGCCAGTCTAAGCAACAGGGTGGCCGGCGGCAAGCGCGTCGTTGCCAGGGTTCGTTTTGGAGAAGAAACAGAAAACAGAGGACCTTAGTGTAAATGTCAGAGAGACGCGTGAATAGTGCCGAGGACTTCACTTCTGATCTTTGAACCGGTAGGGACTTTTCTGCAAAACCAACTGCACGGTCGTGAGCGTGCCTGTATTCTGTATAGGACTGGGCTGGTTGGGCCAGTTTCGGCCCAACACTATTGACAATTTATCTTTTTCCTTTTCCGAGAACCTTTCAAAATACCTAAAGAATTATAGAAAAATGAGAAAAATATGAGACTAATTTTGTTGGACTCCTAAATTTCTCTAGTATTTAATAAAAATAGTTCTAGGATTTTTAGTCCAAACAAGGAATTAGTTAGTATTTAAAAGAGCTAAAACCTATACCTCTAGAATTTTAGGAATTGTTTAATAGCCCCAAAAAATCATAAAACTTTTTGGGTGAACTTATTTTGGTACTTAGAACCCATGGGTAAAGTTTGATATGTTTTGGACATTGTTTGGTTCTCAAACCCAAAACCCTAGCTCCTTAGGGTAAAAATGTCTAATCCCAACAAGGTATTGACTCAGAAAACCCCTAGTTTCCCTGGGGCACCGTGAAGGAAAGTTGTATTCAAGATACAACTTAGTGTAGTTTCTCTATTATTGCATTTTCATAAGCATTACATGAGCATTCATGATTACATTTGGCTATGTATAGAGAACGAAGAAGAGATAACTGTTGAAGAGGAAGAGCCTACTGTATCAACAAAAAATCCCCCTACCGGGAACTGTTTCTATTTTGACATCTGTGGAACAGAGCCTGACTCTCCTACAACACAAGGCAAGCCCCGGTGCATTTGCCACCTCCTTGTTGTTTTAAACTCTTTATCACTTGAATGATGCATGAGGTGATAGGAGTTGGTTGATAAACCAATTGCTGCATTTCCTTCCTTGGAACTGTTTACCATTCCTTGACTTACTTGTTTTATTAAAGGTTTTCTTGATGCTTAGTCCTGCTTTAGAAAACAAAAAGGTTTTGTTTTAAACCAAAAGTGATGCTTCAAAGGGAAGGGGATGTTTTCAAAAATAAAACTTGATGGTGGATCCATCATGGCCATGATAGGTTCAACATCGGAAAAGATGTACCTCTGCTAGGTACCAAACTTTGGGTTGAAAATAATAAAGCTGAGACCGGATAGGTGACTTGCACGAGAAGGAAGTCTCGGTGTAGTGTCTCCGTCTAAGTTGATTAAGGACTGTCTCGATGTAGGCTTAATGATTGAGGACCTTTTAATTGGCACATGCCTCATCATGGGTAAGCTTTGCCTCGGGCAGACTAATACCAGAAAAGGAAAACATGCAATGGGAATGGAGAGATGGTGAGAGTAACGTGTACCCTCCATGGCAAGAGGCTGGACGGTGGTGTATCTGTGCTCTCGGTTGGCGTGAACCCGGTCTGGTCTTAAGGAACCCGGTGGCGAGTTGACATATGCAAGGGTTAAGTGCTACATATGTCGTGTGATTGGAGATCCCCAGCTGGGTATTAATCGATTCGGATCGCCGTTACTTCTCGGACATGAAGACTTGGTCACTGCCCTACACGTAGCAATCCAGTAAACAAGAACGGGTGGATAAAAGGATGGCTAGTATAGGCCAAGTGCTTGAACTAGGGTAGAAACAACTCTAGTGACAGGTAATGACTTAACTTGCTAATAAAACTGGATTTTTAAGGATCCACTATTATTAAGCATTTTTGCAAACAGAGTCTTGATTCTTGGTTAGGCCTTACCTTGACTCCCTCAAAGCCAGCATATACTTGAGTCTTTTATTTTGATGGGTAAGACTTGCGAAAGTACACTCCGTACTCCGGGTTTTCGAACCCCTGTTGTTGTAGGTGTGGAAACAACAGACTTTTGCGGTTTTTGCTCTAAGGTGGTGCCCAAAGAAGAACCGCAGCAGTGAAGTCATGGGAGGATGTGGCCTCCCTTTTGAAAAACAATATACTTTTCTGCAGGAGGGGTTTTTGCCTCCTAGTTCTCTAATAATAATACTTATGCACTCATATACCCTGGTTTGTAATAACTATACTCTTTCTATATTTTGAGGAATGTAAATTAAGTTATTGTAATTCGCTTCCGCTTATTCGTTCCACCGATGTGTTGTAATATCTGCGTGACGGGTGAAACGCTCTAGGGCGAGGAAAAGGATTCAGATACCGAACTTGTCGAGTAATTATGTGCATCTACGGGGTTGTCCAAAGTCCGTTGGACAAGGACAACTGTAGGTGGGCCTAATAACTTGGGAGGTTCCATCACAACTTTGACCATTGTGTGATGATGTCCAATTATGTAAACACTGTGTACGTGAGTTTCTGATCCTAGCACGTATATGGTTCGCATTTATTTTGCTTTCCAAAACCGGGTGTGACATAAGTGGTATCAAAGCCTTGCTGACTGTAGGACTAGTAACCTAGACTAGAATGGTTTCCCTAAGGACTACAGACCTCTACCCTTGCCTTGGTCTCTAGTATCTTTTCAAAAGTTGGTCATCTTGACCAATTCTATGTTATTACTCATCCTACAAAATTTTGTCTCACTTTTATTTTTGTTTACTTGCTGGTCTTATAGTTCTACACTCACTCTTGTGCTTACGATGTCTTTTGTAGATGGCTCGTATTAGATGCACTATATGTAAGTCAGTGATCCCCTTTTTGCCCTCACGCCTGTCAGAGCACCCACTGCGCCGCTAGGTGATGGGTCCGTCTAGTCACCTCGAGAGACTGCATCGTCGCCTGCATGAGGAGCAGGAGCGCCGACGCCAGGAGCAAGAGCAGAAAGACTCTTCCCCTCGCCTTAGCAGGAATGGAGTCTGGGAGGCAGCCTTCCCCTGCACCTCAGCTAGAGATGTCCCTTGCACCACCACAAGGGTGTCATGGCTGCTAGAGGAGACCCTAACGGAGACGGAAATGACGATGACGCCGGTGGCAGTTCGAGCCACAGCACAAAGCTCTCGGAGGAGCTAGAGCCGGAGGGATGGATCGCTAGACCCATCACTCGCGACGCCGCTCGCGGGTGTCACTTCCACGATGCTCTCGACACCTTGCTGCGTCGGGCCTTCGACCAACACACTTGGTCTATTGAGTATCATTGTGTAGTCTACCAGCATCGTCGTGGGTTATACCCGGACCAGTGGGAGGCTACTTGCTTGGTGCACCGTCCGGACGATGATCTCCAGGGTGCAGAGGCCTTCTCAGAGCATTATTCTATTACTAAGAGGGACACTGTCAAGGCAGCCATGCAAGATGCTGCACGACGTGCACTTTCGCAGTATTGCTTGTTGTTAAGCGGGGTAGCTGATGGCCTTGACCTAAAGTACTACCCTCACCGTTCGACCGGCAGTGCTAGAGGTGTGACTGTCTCACCCATTGGTGAGGGCAATCCCAGGCTGAACAGCATGGTCAACTTGGTCCCCGTGCTCAACACTGAACTGGACCACGCCCTCGATGAGTTGGGCAAGGTTCAGGTGGAGGTTGCGGAATTATGTGCTGAGCACGCAGCGCACAACTATCAACATGGTGGTTCTCCCGCCCCTGTCAGGATTTAGCACCCTTACCGCTCGCCGCCTCGTGGTCGCTTCGATTATGGCACCCCTGATTGCAGGACCCAGATAGATTTGGATCCATAGATCGATAGAGTCGGAGTCTGTAATAATGCTTAATTCAGTGTCCTAGTTTTAGTCAGTCTTAGTTAGAGTTAGATTGCTTATCATATGTTTGGATGCTTGTCGTGATGAACATGTAATGAAGTTGGATCTTTGTAATGATTGTCACCAAGGTGTGGGTATCCCCTACCACTTGGTGTAGTTATTAATAAAGTCAGTTATTTAGTTGGGCAACCCTTTATTTCCACTTTCCTCTTTATCTGAGAAGCTGTGTGGAGAGTCGGTGAAGATGATCAATTGTTCAGTGTTATGAAGATTTCCATATATCTTTTCTTATGTTGAAAGACTACAGAGATGGATCTGATGTGTGTGTGCTTTCTATAAATGTCTGAGAACAGGCGTAGAGGTGGAAGGCATGCTCAGCAGGAGCAGCAGGCACCCCAGAAGGAGGCAGATCAGCAGCCGTTTCCACCGCCACCCCCGATGACCATTGAGCAGATGTTCCTGATGCAGACTCAAGATGTCCAAGCAATTGGTCAGACCATAGCAGCAACGCAGCAGTTGCAGCAGCAGCCACCACCACCTCAACCCTAAGTGCAAGTCCAGATGTCGTAGGTGCCCAGAGACAAGCAGGCAGAATTCATGAGGGGCCATCCCCTGTCTTCACCCATTCTGTTGATCCCATGGACGCCGAAGATTGGTTGCGTACCATGGAGCGTGAGTTGCACACTTCTCAGTGCAACCATCGCGAGAAGGTTTTGTTTGATCCCCGTCTGGTAAGGGGAGTAGCATAGTCCTGGTGGGAGTCTTACCTCGCCACCCATGTCGACCCTAAAGCCATCACTTGGAAGGAATTTAGGGACAACTTCTGTCATTACCATTTGCCTGAAGGACTGATGATTGTAAGGAAGGAGGAATTCCTAGCATTGAAGCAAGGTCCACTGTCTGTCAGTGAGTATAGGGACAAGTTTCTGCAACTATCACATTATGCACCAGAAGATGCCAACACGGATGCTAAGAGGCAGTACCGTTTTCTGAGAGGATTAGTTGACCCCCTTCACTACCATCTGATGAACCACACTTTCCCTACCTTCTATCATTTGATCGACATAGCAATCATGACTAAAAGGAAGCGTTGGGAGATGGAAGACAGGAAACGCAAGATTGGTGGATGTCATGCCGGGAGTAGCAGTCGTCCCCGCTACTCAGGCAACCCACCCCAGTAATTCAAGCAAGGTCACCAGCACTAGCATCAGTGTCAGCACCAGCAGCAGTATTAGAGGCAGTTTCCTCAGCAGCAGCAGTGGTACAGTCAGAGCAACCAGCAGGGAGGAAATCAGTACCAGTGTTAGAACAACCAGATAACCAACAAGGACAACCAAGCAGCTCCAGCACAAGTAGGAGGTTGCGCATGCTTCTATTGTGGAGAACAAAACCACTAGGCGAAGCACTACGTAAAGAAGGCATCCCAGTAGTCGCCAGTAGTCAACCCTTCGGCAAGACAAGATCACCACAGCAAGCACCAGGAGGCCGTGGTCAAGCCTACAACCGTGGAAAGGTGAACCACCTGGAGGCCGAAGCAATCTAGGATGCTCAGGACGTGGCAGTAGGTATGTTTCCAATCGAATCACATCCAGCAAAAGTATTATTTGACATTGGTGCCTCGCATTCTTTCGTTTCTACATCATGCGTAGAAGCACATAACATCCCCATAGAACCAATGATTCCACCTTTAAGAGTTAATTCAGTTGGGGGAAAAGTTCAGTCTGATAGGATTTGTCCGAATCTAAGGATTGAAATAAGGGGGATAGACTTCCCTGGTAACCTAGTAGTTATGGGTACACAAGGGTTAGATGTTATCCTAGGGACAAATTGGCTACACAAAAACAAAGCCACCGTCAGTTGTGATAAGAGGATAGTCAAGTTGGTGTCCCCATCCAGAAAGGAAGTAGTAACTAAACTGTACTTGCCCGAACTAGAAGAAGGACCCTGTCACTATTTCATGGTAGATGACAAGGAGGCCAACCTGGTTGAGGATATTACAATTGTGTCGAAATTTCCTAACGTGTTCCCTGAGGAGTTACCAGACATGCCACGTGAAAGAAAAGTTGAATTTGCCATAGAGCTTATCCCAGGCACCGCCCCTATTTCCAAGAGAGCCTATCGAGTGTCCGGACTAGAATTGGTGGAACTCAAGAAGCAGATTGATGAATTGTTAGAGAAAGGCTACATCAGACAAAGTACCTCGCCTTTGGTAGCCCTAGTGCTATTTGTGGAGAAGAAGGATGGTACAAAGAGGATGTGCATTGATTACAGAACCTTGAATGAAGTCACTGTTAAGAATAAGTACCCCCTGCCCTGAATTGAAGACCTATTCGATCAGTTGAGAGGAGCCAGTGTGTTCTTGAAGATAGATCTGAGGTCAGGTTACCATCATCTCAAGATCCGACCTTCGGATATACCGAAGACAACATTTATCACCAAGTATGTGTTGTATGAGTTCACTGTCATGTAATTCGGTCTAACAAATGCGCTGGCTTATTTCATGTACTTGATGAACAGTGTGTTCATGGACTATCTCGACAAGTTCGTAGTGGTGTTCATTGATGATATCCTTGTATATTCCCAGAATGAACAAGAGCATGAAGAGCATTTGAGGAAAGTACTGCAAAGGCTACGAGATTGTCAGCTGTATGCCAAGCTTAGCAAGTGCGAGTTCTGGATCAGCAAAGTCCTGTTCTTGGGGAATATTATAAACCGAGATGGACTAGCTATGGATCCAAAGAAGGTAGCAGCAATTTTAGATTGGAAAGCACCGAAAGATGTCCGAGGAATCAAGAGTTTCATCGAAATAGCCGGTTACTATCGGCATTTCATCGAAGGTTTCTCCAAGATTGCCTGGCCAATGACAGCCTTGCTGGCAAAGAAGGTTGAGTTCAAATGGACCCAGCGTGCCAAGAATCATTTGAGACATTGAAGAAGAAGTTGACAACAACACCGATATTGATTCTACCAGATGTTCACAAGCCATTCTTAGTATATTGTGATGCTTTGTACACCGGACTGGAATGTGTATTCATGCAGGAAGGGAAAGTAGTGGCATACTCGTCCCGCCAGCTAAAGATTCATGAGAAGAATTATCCCACTCATGATTTGGAGCTAGCAGCAGTGGTTCATGCACTGAAGACCTAGAGACACTATTTGTATGGGCAGAAGTGTGATATCTAAACGAATCACAAGAGTCTCAAGTACATATTCACTCAGTCAGAGTTGAACATGAGGCAGCGAATATGGCTAGAGTTAATCAAAGATTATGAGCTAGAAATACATTATCACCCAGGCAAAGCAAACGTGGTTGCAGATGCTTTGAGCAGAAAGAGTCAAGTCAATATTTTGGGCGCTCACCCGATGTCATACGAGCTAGCAAAGGAATTCGATAGGCTGAGTCTCGGATTTCTGAATAACACCCAAGGAGTGACGGTCGAGCTGGAACGCACTCTAGAGCAAGATATCAGGAAGGGTCAGAAAGACGATGAAAATATCAACGAGATCCGGCAGCTGATCATAGATAGGAAAGGCCCAGATTTTCGTGAAGACGCAGAAAGAGGGGTATGGTTCAAGGATAGACTGTGTGTTCCTGACATCAAATCGATTTGGGAGCTAATTCTCAAGGAAGCTTATGAGACAGCATATTCTATACATCCTAGTAGTGAGAAGATGTACCAAGACCTGAAGAAAAGATTCTGGTGGTACAGTATGAAAAGGGAGATAGCAGAGTACGTTGCCAGATGCGACAGTTGTCAAAGAATCAAGGCAAAACATCAGAGGCCTGCAGGTTTGTTGCAGCCGTTGCAGATTCCTCAGTGGAAATGGGATGAGATTGGGATGGACTTTATTGTTGGTCTGCCTCACACTCGTGCTGGTTATGACTCCATCTGGGTAGTAGTGGACCGTTTAACAAAGGCGGCCAATTTCATACCAGTTAATACCACATATAACAGTGCAGTGTTGGCAGAATTATACATGTCTCGAATTGTGAGCTTGCATGGCATTCCAAAGAAGATAGTATCAGATAGAGGCACCTAGTTCACTTCACAGTTTTGGCAGCAGCTACATGAGGCTTTGGGCACACACTTGAAGTTCAGTTCAGCTTATCACCCGCAGACAGATGGTCAAATAGAGAGAACCAACCAGATTCTTGAAGACATGTTGGGAGCTTGTGCTTTGCAAGACAAGTTAGGTTGGGACAAGAGGCTACTGTGTGCAGAATTCTCCTACAACAACAGCTATCAGGCCAGTCTGAAGATGTCACCATTCCAAGCACCCTATGGGAGGAATTGCAGAACTCCGTTGCATTGGGACCAACCCGACGAAAGGCAGATGTTCATTCTAGATATTCTGCTTGAAGTTGAAGAGAACATCAGAATGGTCTGAGAGAATCTGAAGACAGCACAGTCTAGACAGTGAAGCTATGCTGACACCCGAAGAAGAGAACTGAGTTTTAAAGTGGAAGATTATGTCTACTTGAAAGTTGTAATACCCAATTTGTAAGAGAGAATATAAAAGGAGAAGAAAATGTTATTTCCTTTATTTATATGTGTGGGTTGAACTCATTTGTCATCACATGTGAACACCATCTTTAAAAACAATTAATAAAAATATATACCACTAAATTATGCATCATGCTGGATATTATTTTTGTGTGTGCATTTTGTGACAATATAAAAATAAAGAGACAAGAAATATATTAATTCAAAAAGGAAATCTAGAATCTAAAAGAAATTCTAGAATTTAGAAAAGAAAAGAAAATAAATATTATGTGGATAAAAATAAATAAATAAAAATATATTATTCCTACACTAGAGTGTGAATTTGTAAAATGGACTCAAAGGTGAAACTCACATTCAAATCCAAACTTGATTCAAAATAATTATAAAAGGAAACAGAAAATAAAATAAAAAAGGGAAAGCTTAACCGGGCCTCAGATTCACATTTGGCCCACCATGAAAACCCCTCTGCATAGCCCAGTACCTCCTACTCGCGCACGCGCTGACCTGTGGGTCCTGCTTGTAGCCCCTCTGATCCGCGCGCTCGCCTGGTTTCTCGGCCACTGACAGCGGGCCCCACCCTGACCGCGTTTCCCCTCTCCACCGAGCAATACCGGCTGCATCCAAAATCGCCACCGAGACCGGGGGAAACCTCCCCACCAATTCGGTTCCAAGCAATGCGCTCCACGCTGCCTCGCGTGTGGATAAAAGCTTGCGCCGCGTCATCCGCCTATTTCGTTAGCCGCGACTTAGTCTCTGACCTCGTAATCGTGTGGCGCCGTTGCAAACCCATCGTGACGACCCAACCAGCGGGGACGTTGTGCCGCTGTGGCATTTGCTCATCGCCGGCCACATTTGGGTCCGATTAGGGTACCCGGAGATTCGCCCAGCCTTACTATGGGTGCGTGAACCGTGGGCGAGCTGTGAGACCGGCCGTAGTGGGCGAAATTTCTCGCCGTAGTTGAAGAACCGCCGCAGACCCACGCCACTCGTGGAAAGAAGGTTTCTCGCCGTGAACTGAGGTAAGATTGAGTACCATTCGATTCGTTTTTCTCTTGGTGTAGGGTAGCGCGATTCAAACTAAGATCTAGAGCCATACCGCGTGTAGTGGGAGAACGCCAGCCATGGGCCGCCGCGAGCACGGGCGGCGTTGTTGTGTTCGGCAAGGGAGAGAAGATGGGTCATGCGCCGTTGGATCGAAAAGGAACGGCGCGGATTAGATTAGGCGTATCGATTCGACCGTGTGAACATGGTCCGTCCGATTTCGATCCTACGCACCCTGATTGATTTTAGTTGTTTAAAATCTATACCGTAGATCTTGCATCCTGTGGTTCTCGTAGCGTACCGGTTCGCTGGAGTAGTATTTTAATCTGGCGCGCCCGTATCTAATCCAACGGCTGTGATCGCGGCGTACCCCTTCGCGAGTGCACTATTTCATATGAACCCCTCGGTTTCCTTGAAATAGAACCCGCCATCCATAGGAGCTGTGCTCTGTGTCTACAAATTGTTACCCCGAGCCCCCTGGGTTTCTTTGGATTTGAGGCCCAGTCCGGTACTGATTTAAATTGATTAAATGAATTGGAAATTGGATTTTTAATATGAAAATGAACCCTAGAACTTGTATAGGCCCAGTCCCGTACTATGTTCTTTAATGTCATTTATTCATGCATAGGTTAATTTTGATGGGACCCAATAGGTCACCATAGGCTGTTTATTCCTTTTTACCTTGTTATCCCTGAATCACTTGGGTAGTTTTTGCTATTGCTTTACATGGTTTTGGGATAATCTTTCATTATATCCGTGTTCCAATTCTTTTGTTATTCTATTTATGTTCATGTCAAGATCATTAATGTTAATTGGAACATGGAGCTTAACTTGAGAAACACATGCCACCACAAGGGAGGAATGGGACCCCTTGGCTAACTAATTAGGAAAGCTAGTGGAAGACTACCTTATCCGAAAGGGGCAAGGGCAGTAGGGGAGTTGCATGCAAGGAGGTTCTCGAGTTGATTTGGCTGCTGTCGGGGACCTGTTCTCAAATGCTATGAATTAAGAACAAGGCAACATAAAATGTTAAAGGTTAATGCCCTTCGTCTTCTGAAGCATTATTTCCCATAGGATATAATGATCTTCAGACGAAGGTAATGAAAGACATACCTTCATTATCGCAGCATATGTTAATGAAAGAAGAATTATATGAATTATAAAAGACAACATGAATAATGATACGACATTGTTAACATATTTATTACTATCGTGAATACACAAAAACAATATTATATTATATTTGTACCTTCGGCTTGACCGAAGGTAAAAGTCCAAGCGTGACGCACGAGTGAATACAGGTCAGCGTGAATAGTACGGGGCAACTATTCATCTATTTATAGGCACAGGACACAGCCTGTGAAAAATTACAGTTATGCCCTTTGCATTCACTATTGACTTACAGAAAAATCTATGAGGACTAGATAGCCTTTTCCCTTTTAAGTCGGTTCTCTTCCCGCGATTGAGCCGAAGCTTCCTTTCGCATAGCTTCAGAGCAACAGGGACCTTCGTCATGATCAAGCCCTTCTCATCGTATATGCTTTTAATCCTAAATCCGAAGGTACCTGTCCATAAACCATACATGGAAGACATTGTTAAATTACATTTTTGAGGACCTTCGGAGGATGAAGGCCCCCAACAGTAGCCCCTCGCAGTATTAATTTGTTTAGGGTATCAAATTCAAACTGTGACATGGACGAAGGCCTTAAGCCGAAGGTCCGAAAAAACACCTTCCCTTTGCTAGAATAGCAATAGTCAATGACAGGCGGGACCCTCCAGTCTGGGGCGTTCTGAGCGTATAAATAAGAACTTGCAGCAATCGCATTTGGTACACTGCTTGTGCCATTTGCTTTATTTTCTCAATTTCATAGCTCCGGCTTATTGATGTTTGCTAGTTTTTCAAACTTCCACAGCTTCGGTTTGAAAGACACATTTTCGCCATTTCCGAAGAGTAGTGTCTCAAGACAAGAAGGCTGTTGCGGAGACAAAGCTGACTGAAGAGGAGAAGCTTTTTGAAGAGAAGAAGGCTGCAAATCCTTTCATAGCTGGGTTTATCGAGTCAATGGCAAAAACAAACACAGAAAAGATTACTAAGGAAATATTGGAGGGCTTGTCTAAGGATACTAGTGACAGTGATAGCTATGATGCAGAATGTGGTGGCGAAGATTCTGAGGATCGACCCTAGAGGCCTAGCCAAACAATTTTCGGAAAATCTTCCATTAAGCAAAGCCACCTTGAAAACATGAGGGGAAGATACTTTCGAGATATGTCTATTGTGAGAGTTGGTGGAGACAACAAAGTCCCTGCCCCTGAGGAAGACGAAGTAGTGATTTACCGAAGCTTATTCAAGGCTGGGCTTCGGTTTCCATTGAGCAGGTTTGTAGTCGAAGTGCTAAAAATTTATCAGATTTACCTTCATCAGATAACCCCCGAAGCTGTTATTAGAATGGGGATTTTTGTTTGGGCAGTGAGAAGCCAGGGACTGGAGCCCAGCGCAAAATGCTTTTGCAGTATGCACAAGCTTGTGTATGAGACGAAGGCCATGGGCAAAGAACAATATCATAACAATTTTGGATGCTATGGATTTGCCGCCCGCCCCAATGCAAGCTACCCGGTGCCAACATACCGAAAAAGGTGGCCCGGGGCCTGGACGGAGGAATGGTTTTATGTGAAAAATGACCTGAAGGCAAGAGAAGATATTAAGGAAGTTATTATGCGCCCTATTTGGTCCCGCTTCAGCCTTCGAAGGCTGAAGGTTGAAATTGACGAAGCCGCTGAAGCATGTCAAAAGGCATTTGGTACTGTCTGCTTCTTTATTAGTATGAGAGATTTGGTACAAGAGCACATAGCATACAGAGTATGGCCGCTTATAGAGAGCTGGGAAATGCCGAAGGAAACCGTCAGCAAATCTAGTGAAGGTGAACTGGTCCGGCTGAAGTACACATTCAGATACGGGGATAAATTCGATGAACCGAACGACGACTGCTAAAATGCATTGAAGTTACCAGATATGAGCTGCTTGGATCGTATTCCAAGGCAGAAGATAATGCACTATCTACAGTCTTCGGAGGCCAGGGAAAGAAGAGATTGAATAGAGTTTTTGACGCTATTGGCTTTGTTTACCCGGACTACCGTTATCCACTGCGAGGCCAGGGAAAGAAGAGGAAACCTGCTGCTTCGGCCACTCTAGACGAGCCTGCACCGAAGGGCAAAACATTGAAGGTCCTTACCCACCGACCACGCTGTATTGAGCCGGCCGTGGTGCCTGAGTTTGGCGTGGAAGCTTCTTCAGCTACTGAATCAGGAAAAGCTGCTCCCCACGCGCAAAGGACTGAAGAACCAACTACAAAGCCGAAACTATCTTCAGCTGAGCTAGCTGAGACAAAGACTGATAAGGGTAAAGCTGAAGAACCAAATATTGAAGAAACAAAAGCGTTAGAAATTTTAAGCCCTTTGATAGAGGTAACAGTGCCAAAGGCACAAAAAAGTTCTGCCGCAACTCCCAAGAGGAGAAGGATGGCAAACGTACTAGATGTGCTGGAAACAGTGAAGACTTTGAGCTCAACTCCTTCGAGGAGAATTGCCAAAGTTTCGAAAACACAAACTGAAGTTGAAACAGAGCAAACGAAACTGAAATTGCAGTAGCTCAAGCTGGTACCGAAGCTGGGCCTTCAGAGCCTGGTGAGAAAAAGTCTACAGAAATTGAAGAAAAAGCAACAGAAGAAAAAGCCATAGAGCAAATTTCGCCTGAAAAGGTTGCCACTCCTGCTCCCGAAGCTTTAAAAGAGAGCATTGATTACATTATTCGCCATGCTTCGGGAAGGAGTCTTTCTAAAGAAGAAGAAGAAGAAGAAGCTCAGCATTATGCCCAAAGATTAAAATACCCAAAGGGGGCATTAGTGTTTAATGGTAGTGGGGAGGAAGACTTTTTGTACTGTCTCCCGGATAGTAAGGAGATATCCGTCTGTCAGGCGATGGGGAGAAGCTTCGGATTTCTGAAGCTAGAAGAAGGTCTTTCAGTATTATCAAAGGATGAATTGGCTGACTGTTTAGCATACAGTAGCATAAAGGTATAAAGGCTAACTTTGTATTTTAAAACGAATTATTTCATTTGCTTATACTTGATCTCGTTCCCCTTTTGCAGGGCCTAATCCTTAGCAATGCCCTTAGAGCATAGATAAACGCTGAAGATGAAGGGCATACAATGGCCTTGAACAACCTTCGTTCAGAGGTGATTGAACTAAGGAACGAAGGCCTTGAAAAAGACAAGATATTAATTTCATTGGTAAACAAAGTAAAAGAAGATGAAGTTAATTTCAAAGCTCAAGCCGAGGTCCAAAAGAATGAGATCGAAGACCTTCGGAAACAATTAGTAGAGGCCAAAGAGAAATGTGCTGTCGCAGAAGCTGGCCGAGAGGCCAGTGAATATTGGAAGAACTATTTAGAAAAAACAGTTGAAGAACTTCGCGCATCCAAGGAAAGATGTTTTGAAAAATCTTTGGGATGCGTGAAGAAAATAAAGGATAGCTTCGCTAACGTGGGCGCCTTTTTAAACGTAGATAACTTCATACGAGGCGACCCTGAGGGTGTAATCGAGTGGATCAGCGGAGAAGCTGAAGCTTTTGAGGAAATCTTAAGTGATCGTGGGGATGTGTGTGCGTTCTCTGGTGCAAGAGGAGTTTCAGCTGTCTTGGAGAAGGCGGGTTGTAACCATGTTAAAACCTTGGCCCAGGCTGAAGCTGCCCTCTCCGTGGATGACACGAAGGACCCCTCGGCCGAAGCAAGTTTCCTTGGTGGAAAATTTTTCACTGACATCTAGGAGAATGGTGGCCGAGAAATGGCCCACGAAATAAAGAAAAAGAGAAAAAAGACATTCAAGACGCTCGAGAAGCAGCAAAAGAAGCTGAGAAAGCTGCAGAACTCGAGAGACGGATAGGTATTGTTTGACTGGTTTGAGCTTCGATGTTTGCTTTCGTGGCTTCGAACTGATTGATTCTTTCTTTCGTAGCTGAATTATCTACTCCACCGGAGCCATTTGACCCCCTGGCTGACCCGGAGACAAAGAAAGCAATAGAGATTATCAACATAGCCGAATCTATTGTTGACGAAGTCATCAACAAGTTACTTAACGAAGTTGCAGAAAAAGTTCTGAAAGAAGAGGACTAGTTGTTGTAAAAACATTCTTAGGTGGTTAATGTAACATTTGTTGAACTGAGTCCGTAATATTTGATACGTATAGTTTTGAATCTAATATGTAAACTATTTTGCAATTTACTTCTTTGCGATGCATGAAACTTTTTACATACATATCTTTTTGAGCCTTCGGCGAAAAAACACCTTCCCTTCTTTTCATGCTTCGTAAAGAAGAATACTTATGTTTCGTGAGAGTATCCATACTTCGTAAACAGCATCCAAGCTTCGTAAAAATATCAATGCTTCGAAAACAATAGATCTCTTCTTCCACATCAGAGTTGATGAAGCTATAATTCCCAGTTTACTTTGTGCCTTAGCACCTTTTCACCTCTGTAAAGCATTCTCCAAAGATCGACTTCATTTCCCATTCGTGTGTTATGATGTATGATGTGATGCTATGCGATATGATGCGATGATATGATCTGAAAAATGATGCTAATGCCGAAGATACACGCCCACACTGAAACACAATCTCTGCGTCCCCTTAGGAACGATCAAAATCTCTTTGCCATTTATTTTTTGGCTGTTTTTTCGCGTTGAATTTTTGCGCTTCGCCTTATATTTCGGCGGTATTTTCGCGTTGACTTTTCACGCTTCGCCTTATATTTCGGCGGTATTTTCGTGTTGACTTTTCGCGCTTCGCCTTATATTTCGGCGGTATTTGGCTCCGCATTCCCTTAGGAACGACTTTTGAGCAAAAAACTTACTCTGCGCTCCTTTGGGAATGACTTTTTAAGCTTCGGCAAGACTTTCACTGCGCTCCCTTAGGAACAACTTTCTGAATCTTCGGCAATTTTCAAGCTTCATAAATCTGTGAAGAAGATATATTTCATTTTAACAAAAGCGAAATCATTACAAAGAACTAAAACTTGACTTGCATTACTTGTCCTTTATTAAAAAACAAAATGGCAGAGAGTAAAAAAGTGCTTCAGAGGGTAGGATATCTCTCAATAGATGTGCTTTGACTCCGGCACAGTACTGTTAACTGTGCGAGCTTCGGATTCCTCCGTGAAATCCCTCTGTTGCTGAGTGTGTTGGCTCCCTTCTGGCTGTTGACCCCGTGAATAAGTAGGCTGTAGAAGGGGCGGAGGTGGAAGCTGTGGCCAAGGAGCCTGTCATTGACTAGTCGAAGCAATAGAAGCTGCAGAGTGATTACCCATATATTCTGGTATGTAGGGTGAATGGCACGAAGCAGTGTGCAAGACCTGCTTCGGCTGATTCTGCCGAGCTTCAGCTTCTGCAATCTCCTTCTACTTTTGGATGGTGATTTGGCACATTCTTGTGGTATGGCCCTTGTCCTCACCACAGAATAAATAGTAGATCTTTCTAGGTTGATCCCCATATCTTCCTCTGAAGCCCCTGGCACCTCTGCCTCTTGGAGCTGGTGGCTGAAAAGAGCTTTGTTGCTGCCCCGAAGATTGTGAGATATACTGTGGCCTCTACAGCTGACCTCCTTTGTCATCATTTTGAGTGTTGTGAATTGACCTGACGTGCCTCGGATGAATTCTTCCTCCGAAGCCCCTAGTCATTTCAAAGAATCTGTAAGCTTCCTCCCTTCTTTGGCGGAAGTCATTATCAGCCCGAATGTACTTGTCCATCTTTTGAAGCAGCTTTTCTAAAGTTTGTGGGGGCTTCCTTGCGAAATATTGGGTAGTAGGTCCTGGGCGAAGACCTTTGATCATGGCCTCAATGACACTCATTGGGCACTGTAGGCGCTTGTGCCCTCAATCGCAAGAACCTTCGTACATACGCCTGAAGGTACTATTCATGGTCTTGTGTGCATTGGAATAGGGCCTGAGCTGTGACTGGCTTTGTTTGGAAGCCTTGGAAGCTAGTGACCAACATGTCCTTAAGCTTCTGCCACGACGTGATGGTCCCTAGCCGAAGAGAAGAGTACCATGTTTGGGCCACATTTTGGACTACCATGACAAAGGACTTAGCCATGACTGCAGTATTGCCTCCATATGAAGATATAGTTGCTTTGTAGCTCATGAGGAACTGCTTTGGATCTGAGTGCCCATCGTACATGGGAAGCTGGAGTGGCTTGTACGATGGGGGCCATGGAGTAGCCTGGAGTTCTGCTGCCAAGGGAGAAGCATCATCAAAGGTAAAGGTATCATGATTAAAATCATCATACCATCCATCTTCGTTAAATGGACCTTCTTGACGAAGCTCCCTGTGTTGAGGCCTTTGGTTTTGTTCGTCTTGAACAAGATGGCGCACTTCTTCAGTAGCTTCGTCGATCTACCTTTGAAGGTGAGCCAGTCGCGCCATCTTCTCCTTCTTTCTTTGTACTTGCTGATGAATGATCTCCATATCCCTGATCTCTTGGTCCAACTCTTCCTCCTGGAGTGTTGGACTGGTGGCCTTCCTTTTCTGGCTTCGGGCCTCTCGAAGAGAGAGAGTCTCATGGTTTGGATCCAACGGCTGCAATGCAGCAGCCCCTAGCGCTGAAGCTTTCTTTGGCAGCATGACGCAGGTCAGTACTTGCTGAAGGTGGTCGAAAAAGGGTTCACCGGAGGTGGGCGCCAATGTTGGGGACTTGTTCTCAAATGCTATGAATTAAGAACAAGGCAACATAAAATGTTAAAGGTTAATGCCCTTCGTCTTCCGAAGCATCATTTCCCATAGGATATAATGATCTTCAGACGAAGGTAATGAAAGACATACCTTCATTATCGCAGCATATGTTAATGAAAGAAGAATTATATGAATTATAAAAGACAACATGAATAGTGATACAACATTGTTAACATATTTATTACTATCGTGAATACACAAAAACAATATTATATTATATTTGTACCTACGGCTTGACAGAAGGTAAAAGTCCAAGCGTGACGCACGAGTGAATACAGGTCAGCGTGAACAGTACGGGGCAACTATTCATCTATTTATAGGCACAGGACACAACCTGTGAAAAATTACAGTTATGCCCTTTGCATTCACTATTGACTTATAGAAAAATCTATGAGGACTAGATAGCCTTTTCCCTTTTAAGTCAGTTCCTCTTCCCGTGATTGAGCCGAAGCTTCCTTTCGCATAGCTTAGGAGCAACAGGGACCTTTCAAGCCCTTCTCATCGTATATGCTTTTAATCCTGAATCCGAAGGTACCTGTCCATAAACCATACTTGGAAGACATTGTTAAATTACATTTTTGACGACCTTCAGAGGACGAAGGCCCCCAACAGCTGCGATGGCGGTCAGACGGGGGATTCTTGCAAGTGCTCTTCTCATAAACTGTAGCGGGTTTTCGGAAGCTAGTGGAACTATGTAAAGGCCCCATAGCGTTGCCCTACCTCGCTTCCTAGGTAGAGGTGTATGGGAGTCGCGATACCTTGGCAGATGGGTAACATGACGTGGGTAAAGGGTACAACCTATGCAGAGTGTAAAACTGGTATACTAGCCGAGCTCACGGTCATGAGCAGCCCAGGACTCTCGCATGATTAATTTATGTAACTTAAATTCAATTTTGTCATTTGCATTGCATGGCATTATTATTAATTTTGTTCAATAACTTTATTTAAGGTTTGGTATTTATTTACACTTAGTAACTGCTAATAAAATTTTGACCAACTAATTAAAAGCAATGCTCAGCTTTAACCCCTGTCGTTGATTAGCCTTACACATCACATGAACTCCCACCTTTGGTGAGTTCATGCCCACTGGTTTCCCCACAACTTGTTGAGCTACGATCGTGTGTGAGCTCACCCTTGCTGTCTCACACCACCCCCCCACAGGAGAAGAACAGGTGGTTCAGGAGGAGCCACAAAGCGAGGAGTTTGATCTAATCTAGGTGGCGTTTCCCAGTTGACTTCTGCACCAAGGACGATCCTTAGTTCGTTTTATATTTATCTTTTATTTTGTAATAAGACTTCCGCTAGGTAATAAATACTCTAATGTTATTATGACATTTATCTCTATACACTCTGTTATTATATATGTTGTCTTCTTGGCACATGTATGAGATGCACCCGGCTTTGTTCCTTAAAGCCCGGGTGTGACAGAAGTGGTATCAGAGGAAATGTTGACTGTAGGACGGAACCTAGATAGAAATGGACAAAACCCTTCCCTACTTACCTTACTCTGATTCATTCTATACTTATCTCATCTTGATCCTATCTCACCTTTTGTTGTTCCACTATGATTACTCTTATCTTTTCTACTCCAAGACATGATGGATTTCACACCTTGGAATCCTACACTTATGAACTTTTAAGAGATAGGGAACCTAAGACAAAATTAAACTATTTTCTCTATTTAAAAATGTTGGTTGATTGTTCTGATGATAAATGTCTTATTTGCTTCTTTGATTGATTGAATTATTATAAATGGACATCTTAGCATTTACCACCATAAGGTATTGAGTTAGCTTTAGTAGGTAAAACATTAATCTGCTTAGCCAATAAATCCCCCAAAGTAACCTGATTTGTAACTACTTGCCTTGTCTACTGAAAGTCGCCTAGAGGGGGGTGAATAGGGCGAAACTGAAATTTACAAAGTTAATCACAACTACAAGCCGGGTTAGCGTTAAAAATATAAGCGAGTCCGAGAGAGAGGGTGAAAAACAAATCGCAAGCAAATGAGGAGTGAGACACAAGGATTTGTTTTACCGAGGTTCGGTTCTTGCAAACCTACTCCCCGTTGAGGTGGTCACAAAGACCGGGTCTCTTTCAACCCTTTCCCTCTCTCAAACGGTCACTTAGACCGAGTGAGCTTCTCTTCTCAATCACACGGGACACTAAGTCCCCGCAAGGACCACCACACAATTGGTGTCTCTTGCTTCGATTACAATTGAGTTTATCACAAGAAAGAATGAGAAAGAAAAGAAGCAATCCAAGCGCAAGAGCTCAAATGAACACAAATGTCGTTCTCTCTAGTCACTATTGATTTGGAGTGATTCCGGACTTGGGAGAGGATTTGATCTCTTTGGTTGTGTCTAGAATTGAATGCTATAGCTCTTGTAATGTGTTGGAAGGTGGAAAACTTGGATGCAATGAATGGTGGGGTGGTTGGGGTATTTATAGCCCCAACCACCAAACTAGCCGTTTGGTGGAGGCTGCTGTCGACGGGCGCACCGGACAGTCCGGTGCGCCACCGGACACTGTCCGGTGCGCCAGCCACGTCACCCGGCTGTTAAGGTTCGACCGTTGGAGCTCTGACTTGTTGGGTCTTCTGGCTGTCCGGTGGTGCACCGGACAAGTGCTGTAGACTGTCCGGTGCGCCAACTGCGCGTGCTCTGTCCTCTGCGCGCGCAGGCGTGCATTAAATGCGTTGCAGTCGACCGTTGGCGCTTGAAGTAGCCGTTGCTCCGCTGACACACCGGAAAGTCCGGTGAATTATAGCGGAGCGCCCTTTGATTTTCCCGAAGGTGATGAGTTTGGAGCTGAGTTCCCTGGTACACCGGACACTGTCCGGTGGTGCACCAGACATTGTCTGGTGGCACACCGGATAGTCCGGTGCGCCAGACCAGGGTGCCTTTGCGATGTCTTTAGCTCTCTTTATTTGAACCCATCTTTGATCTTTTTATTGGCTTGTTGTGAACCTTTGTAACCTGTAAAACTCATAATCTAGAGCAAACTAGTTAGTCCAATTATTTGTGTTGGGCAATTCAACCACCAAAATTAATTAGGAAAAGGTGTAAGCCTATTTCCCTTTCAATCTCCCCCTTTTTGGTGATTGATGCCAACACAAACCAAAGCAAATATAGAAGTGCAGAATTGAACTAGTTTGCATAATGTAAGTGCAAAGGTTGCTTGGAATGAAACCAATAAATATTACTTACTAGATGCGCATGGATGTCTTTTCTTCTTATTAACATTTTGGACCACGCTTGCACCACATGTTTTGTTTTGCAAAATGTTTTGGAAATTCTTTTCAAAGTTCTTTTGCAAATAGTCAAAGGTAAATGAATAAGATTTTGAGAAGCATTTTCAAGTTTTGAAATTTTCTCCCCGTGGTTCAAACACTTTTCCTTTGACTAAACAAAACTCCCCCTTAATGAAATCCTCCTCTTAGTGTTCAAGAGGGTTTTAGATATTAATTTTGAAGAGGGTATACCAATTTGAAATTATATCAAAAATAAGATACTAATTGAAAAAACTTCTTTTAATATCAAATAAAAGACTACATTTTTTGAAATTGGTGGATACTAATTGAAAAAACTTCTTTTAATATCAAATAAAAGACTACATTTTTTGAAATTGGTGGTGGTGCGATCCTTTTGCTTTGGGCTAATACTCTCTCCCTGTAACACCCGGATTTTAGGGGTCCAAAACCCGGGGTTAACATAAACACCAGGTATGCTGGGACCAAGTCTCAAACATATGATGTATAGTGGCACAGGATCGAATGTCACATCTTTATATATAACAGGAGTTCTATACAAAATAAATAATTACATTATGAGGAGACAACGGTCCAGCAACCCAAAGTTGACTGGGAGACGACGACCTAGACCACTCACGATCTCATCACAGCATCCTCCATGAGCATCATCCTGCAGTACCTGGTCTTGACCTGCGGTGTATGTGAGACAGCAAGAGTGAGCTCACATACGTTCATCGCTCAACAAGTTGTGGGGAATAATGTGCATGAACTCGCCAAAGGTGGGAGCTCACGTGAAGTGTAAGGCTTACCAAAGAAGATGGTTAGAGCTGAGCATTGCTTTTAAAGTTGGTCAAAATTTTATTAGCAGTTACTAAGTATAAGTAAATACCAAACCCAATTAAGTAATAGATCAAAAGTAACAACACCACCTGCAATGCAATGCATATGACAAATTGAATTTAGTTCCATAAATTAATCATGTGAGGGTCCGAGCTGCTCTTGACCGTGAGCACGGCTAGTATACCAGTTTTACACTCTGCAGAGGTTGCGCATCTTTACCCACAAGTCGTGTTACCCATCTGCCAAGGGGTCATGAATCCCATACACCTCTACCAAGGAAGTGAGGCAGGGTAGCACTACGAGGCCTTTACAAAGTTCCACTAGCTTCCGAAAACCCGCTACAGTTTATAGGAAGATCCAGTACAGGAATCCCTTGCAGGACCGCCATCGCAGCAAAATCCTCCCGAGGGCACTTCCCGCACTGACCTCTCCCCTACTGCCCTTGCCCCTTTCGGGTAAGGTAGTCTTCCACTAGCTTTCCTAATTAATCAGCCAAGGGCATCCCATACTACCCTTGTGGTAGCACTGTTTTCCCGGGTGGTTCTCCATGTTCCAATTAACATAATGATCTTAACATGAACCATAAATAACAACTGATAACAAAAGTATAATCATGAATAGTAATGTGTATCTCTATACCCAAAGCCACATATAGCACTAGCAAGTACTACCCAGAAAGATCAGTGGTAAACAAGGTATAAAAGATAATCAAACTAGGGTAACCTATTGGGTCCCATCAAAATTAACCTATGCAGATCATTATGATTAATTAGAACATGAGTAGGTGAAAAGAAGTGATCAAGGGCACAACTTGCCTGGGCCTTGAGATCCAGGTACCAGGATGATTTCTTCAGATCCTCGTGACCTCACTGCTAGTCGTAGCAATACAAACATACATGGTATAGGCAAGATTAACATTACACCAAACATATATGCCAAAATACATATTAATAATCTACATATTAAAATAAGATCACAGGAAAAAGAATTATTAATTTTGGAGTTGTAGAATTCAAGTTATGATTTTCCTAAGGTTTAAGGTGATTATAATATGATTAAATGATAAATAAATTTCCTAACAGAGTTCATGTCAAAACAGTGATTCTAAATGATAGAGAATATTATTACAAAATTTTAGGAATTGGAATGGTTCAATTTGGAGCTAAAATGGATTTTCTATGAATTATCTAAGTTCTAGCAATTATTTTTGTATTAAAAATCTAATTTCTAATTCTTTTAATCATTTTATTACTGCACTGGACTGGGCCTCAATTATAGGAAAGCGCAGGGGGCTCGAGGTAAGTTTCCCTAAGACTCAGACTTCACCCGCGGTGGACGGCGGGTTGTTTTCTTAAAAGGTCGGGGTCTCTTTTGCATAATGGCATGGCCGAAAGGGTAGGATCTATTATGAGCCGTCCGATCCGTTATCCACGACCCAGATTAAATCACTCCCCCGCCCGAACCGGTACGCGCTGGTAGCCGCAGGATCGGAATCCAACGACCCTGATTTTATGAAGCTTAATCCTCCCCGAACCGTCCGATCAAAGGCGAACGACATGGATTCATTCACGTTGAAGCGTTACGCAACTCTAATCCTGGCCGTTTGCTAAAGATCCAGCGACCAGGGGACATCGTCCCCAACCACACCCCTACGACGGCGACGTCGGACGCCCACCGCGGTGGAGAACCTCGCCGGCGAAGCGAGCCCTTGGTCCCAGCGCCCAATCCTCGAATCCAAATGGCTTTACACGATGCGGGAACAAAAGCGAACACGATGGACGGATACTTACCGGCAATCGTACCGAGATGGTGCCCGACCACGGCGAGCGACGGAGATCGAAGTGCGACGAGCAATTGCTCGAGTCACGGCGGCGTTCGACTCAAATCAATGGCACAGACGGCTTCCCCAGGTAGAAGCGACACTCCACGACCTGATTTCGAGAGCCCAGGCCCCCCCGACAACGGCTGTCCTCGGCGGCGGCGCTCCCCTCCTTTCTCTCTCGGTGTCCGGCTTGCAAAGGGCTATGGCTCAGGGTCACGGGCGCTCGGGTTTTATAGCTCGGAGGAGGGGATAAGTCCGCGCGATGTGCACGGCCGTTAGCTCCGCCCACGGCGTGAATTTCGCGCGAGCAAAACGACCACGGACACCGCGCGCCATGAGCGGGTTGTTCCTGGGCGCGCGAGGTCGTTTGTTCGGGTCAGCGCATATCTCGTGAAGTTCGGCCGAGGAGATGACGGTGAATCCCGACAGTGACCGCGCTTCCCGGATTTCACATCGCCCGCCGCGACCGAGCTCGCCTGAGCCGAGCGGCGAAGGAAGGGGAAAGACCCTGACAACGCGGTCCCGCGAACCAGAGAGAGGGAGAGCAGGCGAGCGCGGGATGAGACTGGGCAGAGGGCCCCGCATGTCAGCGAGACAACGAGAGCGCGCGTGAGGGATGAGAGGCTGCCCGTGGGGCCCGCGTGTCGGCGCCCGATTGTGGAATGGGCCACGCGCGCGGTAGGGAATCCTTAGGTGGGCCGAATTCTAGGTAGCTGGCCCAGTTAGGGTTTTTATTCTTTTTTCTTTTTCTTTTCTATTTTCTTTTCTCCATTTTTCAAATCCAATTTGAATTCAAACTTAAATTCAAATCTCTATGGCTCATTATTTCAATTTATTTTTGTGTAGTTAGGGATATTAATTCTGAATATACTTGTTTATATATATTATTTATATTTTTGTTTTATATCCCTTCTCTTTCTCTCATTTTCTATTCCAAATTCAAATTTAATTTTAACTATTCAAAATCCAATTCACATTTTATTTTGAATTTCAGGTTCCTAAAATCAAATATAATCCTGAAGGAAATTTAGACTTTACTGTTTGGATCACTTATTTATTTTTAATAAGTATATAGCCTTTCCTTTTCTTTTCTATTTCAAATCCAAATTTATATTTTTATTTTAGTTTTCAGATTTTTCAAATGTATCAATTGAAACCCAAAGGTGAATATAAACCATACTTATTTTAGTATTACTAACTTAAGTTTTTATTCTCCTTTCTATTTATTTCATGAGATGTATAAATGGTTTCTCTTAAAAGAAAAAGAAAAATTCTTTTCCCATCATTTTCTTATTTCCCAAATTTCCAAGATATTATGATATTTTGTTCAAATTTCTTCTACCAATTTCCAATCCCAAAATTTGGGTGTTACAAATCCTACCCCCCTTAAAAATAATCTCGTCCCCGAGATTAGTAAGAAAAGGGATGTATGCTCATATTAATTCAACACATATGCATAAACCAAAATCTCGGCATGATGCATATTTTATTAGCAAAACACAGGGTCAAATGGACCTTATTATTCCAACTAAAATAGTATCTTATCAACTACTAACTAAAGTAACATCTAGACCTTACAAATCATCATAATTTATGTCTATGTAGCTTGGTGAAGCTGGTGGTGGTGGGGGTTGTTGTTGTTGTCTCTCCAACCGTGCTTGTCTTATTTCTTGGCGGGCCTGACGCATTTCCTCGCGTTGTTGCCTTATCTGATTCTGCATCTCGGTCACCATGTCTGTTAACTGTTGTATTATCAGTCTTTGGGTAGCAACCACTTGATTGAGGTCAACAGGTGGAGGATTTGGAGGATTCATTTTCTGTTTGTTGTTACGTGATAATCTTTCCTTTCCTGGTATTGACCATGAAAGTTAGAAGCATGTGATAATAGTTTTGCAAAGGAAGTTACTAAGCGGAATGGATAAGCTAGTAGTTGGTTATAATCTATAGATTCTTTGGTAGGGCTTAATTTATGTCCAGATTGGGGTAACCAATCATATAAGGTGAATATCCAAGGGTAAGATAGAATCTGTCAAGATGAGAGATATACATGGGTGAGATAGGCTACAAGATGTAGGTTAAAAGTTTGTTTGTTATTAGGTGGGAATAGAAAGGTTATACCATTCATCATGGCACTATGGGTTGGGTTAGCTCATGGTTGAATTGATCCAATGTGCTAAGATAAGTTAATACATGGCTAGTGGGGTCTAATCTCTTCTACTAGTGTTATTAATCTGTTTAAGTGGACCACATTAAGTTAGATAACATTAGACCACAATAGATCAGGTCACATTAGGTAGGATAAGAATTGGATATGACTAGATTAGACTAGTTTAGGCTTAGATAGGTCCAACTGGGTAGAATATGTATTATTAAGATATGTTAGGATGTTTTAAGATTAATTTGATATGTTATGATGAGATAGAATCTCTTGCTAGGTTAAAATTGAGGGGTTATGCAACTATCAGATAGTTGAGGTAGTTGTATATAGCCAAGTTGATCTATCATTCTTAATTTAGTGCGGGGTGAACTAAGTTAAGTCCTGTTCTATAGGAGTAGAGTCTAAACTATTTCATCAGTATTATCTAACATGTTTGATAAGTTACTTTAGAATTGATCAGATCTAGGTCAGATTGGTGTGATTTGTTTGACTAGATAAGATCTAGTTAATCTGCATTAGATCATGGTTGTTAAACTAGGGTGGATAAGTATGCTTATTAGGACAAGAGGGATCCATAAAGATAAGATAGAATCTTTTAAGACCAGTTAGACCTATTAGGATGAGATACAATCTTTTCAAGATAGGATGAGTATCTTTTAAGATAAGATGGATCTATTAAGATAAGGGAGAATCTTTTTAAGATAAGATGAATTGGTTAGAATGAGAGCTTTTTAGGATAAGAATAATCTCTTAAGCTAGATATGTTCCAATGGGGATAATCTAGGTTGTCTAGTTATTTTATAAATATATTTTTGTACCTATGTGTATCTGCAGATGCAGTTGTGGACATTACTCCACAACTCATCACACTCAATCAAAGATCCAAATCAGACAAGTATCATAAGAACAAAACATTCAATCACATAGATAAAAATAGTTTTGTCTTTGTTCCTAAGAGTAGGTCTCCTATTCCTAAAGGTCACTTTAGGCACAGGATTTCAAAGTGTGAAATCCACATTTGTCTTTAGAAGTGAAAAGGTAAGAGTAATCAGAGTAAAGCGGAAATAGATGAGAAAAGATTAAGATAAGTTTAGAAAAGAATCAGAGTAGCAAAGGTAAGTAAGTATTGGTTGTCCAGTTCTATCTAGGTTTCGTCCTACAGTCAACATTCCTCTGATACCACTTCTGTAACACCCGGATTTTAGGGGTCCAAAACCCGGGGTTAACATAAACACCAGGTATGCTGGGACCAAGTCTCAAACATATGATGTATAGTGGCACAGGATCGAATGTCACATCTTTATATATAACAGGAGTTCTATACAAAATAAATAATTACATTATGAGGAGACAACGGTCCAGCAACCCAAAGTTGACTGGGAGACGACGACCTAGACCACTCACGATCTCATCACAGCATCCTCCATGAGCATCATCCTGCAGTACCTGGTCTTGACCTGCGGTGTATGTGAGACAGCAAGAGTGAGCTCACATACGTTCATCGCTCAACAAGTTGTGGGGAATAATGTGCATGAACTCGCCAAAGGTGGGAGCTCACGTGAAGTGTAAGGCTTACCAAAGAAGATGGTTAGAGCTGAGCATTGCTTTTAAAGTTGGTCAAAATTTTATTAGCAGTTACTAAGTATAAGTAAATACCAAACCCAATTAAGTAATAGATCAAAAGTAACAACACCACCTGCAATGCAATGCATATGACAAATTGAATTTAGTTCCATAAATTAATCATGTGAGGGTCCGAGCTGCTCTTGACCGTGAGCACGGCTAGTATACCAGTTTTACACTCTGCAGAGGTTGCGCATCTTTACCCACAAGTCGTGTTACCCATCTGCCAAGGGGTCATGAATCCCATACACCTCTACCAAGGAAGTGAGGCAGGGTAGCACTACGAGGCCTTTACAAAGTTCCACTAGCTTCCGAAAACCCGCTACAGTTTATAGGAAGATCCAGTACAGGAATCCCTTGCAGGACCGCCATCGCAGCAAAATCCTCCCGAGGGCACTTCCCGCACTGACCTCTCCCCTACTGCCCTTGCCCCTTTCGGGTAAGGTAGTCTTCCACTAGCTTTCCTAATTAATCAGCCAAGGGCATCCCATACTACCCTTGTGGTAGCACTGTTTTCCCGGGTGGTTCTCCATGTTCCAATTAACATAATGATCTTAACATGAACCATAAATAACAACTGATAACAAAAGTATAATCATGAATAGTAATGTGTATCTCTATACCCAAAGCCACATATAGCACTAGCAAGTACTACCCAGAAAGATCAGTGGTAAACAAGGTATAAAAGATAATCAAACTAGGGTAACCTATTGGGTCCCATCAAAATTAACCTATGCAGATCATTATGATTAATTAGAACATGAGTAGGTGAAAAGAAGTGATCAAGGGCACAACTTGCCTGGGCCTTGAGATCCAGGTACCAGGATGATTTCTTCAGATCCTCGTGACCTCACTGCTAGTCGTAGCAATACAAACATACATGGTATAGGCAAGATTAACATTACACCAAACATATATGCCAAAATACATATTAATAATCTACATATTAAAATAAGATCACAGGAAAAAGAATTATTAATTTTGGAGTTGTAGAATTCAAGTTATGATTTTCCTAAGGTTTAAGGTGATTATAATATGATTAAATGATAAATAAATTTCCTAACAGAGTTCATGTCAAAACAGTGATTCTAAATGATAGAGAATATTATTACAAAATTTTAGGAATTGGAATGGTTCAATTTGGAGCTAAAATGGATTTTCTATGAATTATCTAAGTTCTAGCAATTATTTTTGTATTAAAAATCTAATTTCTAATTCTTTTAATCATTTTATTACTGCACTGGACTGGGCCTCAATTATAGGAAAGCGCAGGGGGCTCGAGGTAAGTTTCCCTAAGACTCAGACTTCACCCGCGGTGGACGGCGGGTTGTTTTCTTAAAAGGTCGGGGTCTCTTTTGCATAATGGCATGGCCGAAAGGGTAGGATCTATTATGAGCCGTCCGATCCGTTATCCACGACCCAGATTAAATCACTCCCCCGCCCGAACCGGTACGCGCTGGTAGCCGCAGGATCGGAATCCAACGACCCTGATTTTATGAAGCTTAATCCTCCCCGAACCGTCCGATCAAAGGCGAACGACATGGATTCATTCACGTTGAAGCGTTACGCAACTCTAATCCTGGCCGTTTGCTAAAGATCCAGCGACCAGGGGACATCGTCCCCAACCACACCCCTACGACGGCGACGTCGGACGCCCACCGCGGTGGAGAACCTCGCCGGCGAAGCGAGCCCTTGGTCCCAGCGCCCAATCCTCGAATCCAAATGGCTTTACACGATGCGGGAACAAAAGCGAACACGATGGACGGATACTTACCGGCAATCGTACCGAGATGGTGCCCGACCACGGCGAGCGACGGAGATCGAAGTGCGACGAGCAATTGCTCGAGTCACGGCGGCGTTCGACTCAAATCAATGGCACAGACGGCTTCCCCAGGTAGAAGCGACACTCCACGACCTGATTTCGAGAGCCCAGGCCCCCCCGACAACGGCTGTCCTCGGCGGCGGCGCTCCCCTCCTTTCTCTCTCGGTGTCCGGCTTGCAAAGGGCTATGGCTCAGGGTCACGGGCGCTCGGGTTTTATAGCTCGGAGGAGGGGATAAGTCCGCGCGATGTGCACGGCCGTTAGCTCCGCCCACGGCGTGAATTTCGCGCGAGCAAAACGACCACGGACACCGCGCGCCATGAGCGGGTTGTTCCTGGGCGCGCGAGGTCGTTTGTTCGGGTCAGCGCATATCTCGTGAAGTTCGGCCGAGGAGATGACGGTGAATCCCGACAGTGACCGCGCTTCCCGGATTTCACATCGCCCGCCGCGACCGAGCTCGCCTGAGCCGAGCGGCGAAGGAAGGGGAAAGACCCTGACAACGCGGTCCCGCGAACCAGAGAGAGGGAGAGCAGGCGAGCGCGGGATGAGACTGGGCAGAGGGCCCCGCATGTCAGCGAGACAACGAGAGCGCGCGTGAGGGATGAGAGGCTGCCCGTGGGGCCCGCGTGTCGGCGCCCGATTGTGGAATGGGCCACGCGCGCGGTAGGGAATCCTTAGGTGGGCCGAATTCTAGGTAGCTGGCCCAGTTAGGGTTTTTTTTCTTTTTTCTTTTTCTTTTCTATTTTCTTTTCTCCATTTTTCAAATCCAATTTGAATTCAAACTTAAATTCAAATCTCTATGGCTCATTATTTCAATTTATTTTTGTGTAGTTAGGGATATTAATTCTGAATATACTTGTTTATATATATTATTTATATTTTTGTTTTATATCCCTTCTCTTTCTCTCATTTTCTATTCCAAATTCAAATTTAATTTTAACTATTCAAAATCCAATTCACATTTTATTTTGAATTTCAGGTTCCTAAAATCAAATATAATCCTGAAGGAAATTTAGACTTTACTGTTTGGATCACTTATTTATTTTTAATAAGTATATAGCCTTTCCTTTTCTTTTCTATTTCAAATCCAAATTTATATTTTTATTTTAGTTTTCAGATTTTTCAAATGTATCAATTGAAACCCAAAGGTGAATATAAACCATACTTATTTTAGTATTACTAACTTAAGTTTTTATTCTCCTTTCTATTTATTTCATGAGATGTATAAATGGTTTCTCTTAAAAGAAAAAGAAAAATTCTTTTCCCATCATTTTCTTATTTCCCAAATTTCCAAGATATTATGATATTTTGTTCAAATTTCTTCTACCAATTTCCAATCCCAAAATTTGGGTGTTACACTCCCCCTTTGGCATGAATTGCCAAAAACGGATAGAAATATAAGCCCTTTTAAACTACTCTCTCCCCCTTTGGATAGAAGTATAGAAGTGAAGATTATACCAAAGTTGGAGAGTTGTGCAGAGCGACGGCGAAGGATGAGTGATTCGACGGAGTGGAGTGGAAGCCTTGTCTTCGCCGAAGACTCCTTTTCCCTTTCAATCTATGACTTTGCATGAAATGGACTTGAAAGAACACATTAGTCATAGCACATGAAAGAGATGATCAAAGGTATACATATGAGCTATGTGTGCAAAACATCAATAAAAGTTTCTAGAATCAAGAATATTTAGCTCATGCCTAAGTTTGGTAAAAGTTTGTTCATCCAATGGCTTGGTAAAGATATCGGCTAATTGTTCTTTGGTGCTAACATATGCAATCTCGATATCCCCCTTTTGTTGGTGATCCCTTAAGAAATGATACCGAATGGCTATGTGTTTAGTGCGGCTATGCTCAACGGGATTATCCTCCATGCGGATTGCACTCTCATTATCACATAGAAGAGTAACTTTGGTTAATTTGTAACCATAGTCCCTAAGGGTTTGCCTCATCCAAAGCAATTGCACGCAACAATGGCCTGCGGCAATATACTCGGCTTCGGCGGTTGAAAGAGCCACAGAGTTTTGCTTCTTTGAAGCCCAAGACACCAGAGATCTTCCCAAGAACTGGCAAGTCCCCGATGTGCTCTTTCTATTAATTTTACACCCTGCCCAATCGGCATCGGAATAACCAATTAAATCAAATGTGGATCCCCTGGGGTACCAAAGGCCAAACTTAGGAGTATAAACTAAATATCTCAAGATTCGTTTTATGGCGCTAAGTTGAGCTTCCTTAGGATCGGCTTGGAATCTTGCACACATGCATACGGAAAGCATAATATCCGGTCGTGAAGTACATAAATAGAGTAAAGAACCTGTCATCGATCGGTATACCTTTTGATCTACGGATTTACCTCCCGTGTCGAGGTCGAGATGCCCATTAGTTCCCATGGGTGTCTTGATGGGCTTGGCGTCCTTCATCCCAAACTTGGTTAGAATGTCTTGAATGTACTTCGTTTGGCTAATGAAGGTGCCCTCTTGGAGTTGCTTCACTTGAAATCCTAAGAAATACTTCAACTCCCCCATCATAGACATCTCGAATTTTTGTGTCATGATCCTACTAAATTCCTCACATGTAGATTTGTTAGTAGACCCAAATATAATATCATCAACATAAATTTGGCATACAAACAAATCATTTGCAAGTGTTTTAGTAAATAAAGTAGGATCAGCTTTTCTGACTTTGAAGCCATTAGCAATAAGAAAATCTCTTAGGCATTCATACCATGATCTTGGGGCTTGCTTGAGCCCATAAAGCGCCTTAGAGAGTCTATAAACATGGTTAGGATACTCACTGTCTTCAAAGCCGGGAGGTTGCTCAACAAGACCTCTTCCTTGATTGGTCCATTGAGGAAGGCACTTTTCACATCCATTTGATAAAGCTTGAAGCCATGGTAAGTAGCATAGGCAAGTAAAATGTGAATTGACTCAAGCCTAGCTACGGGTGCCTAGGTTTCACCGAAATCCAAACCTTCGACTTGTGAATATCCCTTGGCCACAAGTCGGGCTTTGTTCCTTGTCACCACACCATGCTCGTCTTGCTTGTTGCAGAAGACTCACTTGGTTCCTACAACATTTTGGTTAGGACGTGGAACTAAATGTCATACCTCATTCCTCGTGAAGTTGTTGAGCTCCTCTTGCGTCGCCATCACCCAATCCGAATCTTGAAGTGCTTCCTCTACCTTGTGTGGCTCAATAGAGGAAACAAAAGAGTAATGCTCACAAAAATGTGCAACACGAGATCTAGTGGTTACCCCCTTATGAATGTCGCCGAGGATGGTGTTCACGAGGTGATCTCGTTGGATTGCTTGATGGACTCTTGGGTGTGGCGGTCTTGGAACTTGCTCATCCTCCTTGTCTTGATCATTTGCATCTCCCCCTTGATTATTGTCGTCGCCTTGAGGTGGCTCGTCTTCTTGATCTTCTTCTTCATCATCTTGAGCCTCATCCTCATCTTGAGTTGGTGGAGATGCTTGCATGGAGGAGGATGGTTGATCTTGTGCTTGAATGGGCTCTTCGGATTCCTTAGGACACACATCCCCAATGGACATGTTCCTTAGCGCGATGCACGGAGCCTCTTCATCATCTAATTCATCAAGATCAACTTGCTCTACTTGAGAGCCGTTAGTCTCATCAAACACAATGTCACAAGAAACTTCAACTAGTCTAGTGGACTTGTTAAAGACTCTATATGCCTTTGTGTTTGAATCATATCCTAGTAAAAAGCCTTCTACAGCCTTAGGAGCAAATTTGGATTTTCTACCTCTTTTAACAAGAATAAAACATTTGCTACCAAAGACTCTAAAATATGAAACATTGGGCTTTTTACTGGTGAGGAGTTCGTATGATGTCTTCTTGAGGATTCGGTGTAGATACAACCGGTTGATGGTGTAGCAAGCGGTGTTGACCGCCTCGGCCCAAAACCGATCCGAAGTCTTGTACTCATCAAGCATGGTCCTCGCCATTTCCAGTAGAGTTCTATTCTTCCTCTCCACTACACCATTTTGTTGTGGCGTGTAGGGAGAAGAGAACTCATGCTTGATGCCCTCCTCCTCAAGGAAGCCTTCTATTTGAGAGTTCTTGAATTCCGTCCCGTTATCGCTTCTTATTTTCTTGATCCTCAAGCCGAACTCATTTTGAGCCCGTCTCAAGAATCCCTTTAAAGTCTCTTGGGCTTGAGATTTTTCCTGTAAAAAGAATACCCAAGTGAAGCGAGAATAGTCATCCACAATAACTAGACAGTACTTACTCCCGCCGATGCTTATGTAAGCGATCGGGCCGAATAGGTCCATGTGGAGGAGCTCAAGTGGCCTGTCGGTCGTCAAGATGTTCTTATGTGGATGATGAACACCAACTTGCTTCCCAGCTTGGCATGCGCTACAGATCCAATCTTTCTCAAAATGCACATTTGTTAGTCCCAAAATGTGCTCTCCCTTTAGAAGCTTGTGAAGATTCTTCATCCCAACATGGGCTAGTCGGCGATGCTAGAGCCAACCCATGTTAGTCTTAGCAATTAAGCAAGTATCGAGTTCAGCTCTATTGAAATCAACTAAGTATAGCTGACCCTCTAATACTCCCTTAAAAGCTACTGAATCATCACTTCTTCTAAAGATAGTAACACCTGTATCAGTAAAGAGACAGTTGTAGCCCATTTTACATAATTGGGAAACAGAAAGCAAGTTGTAATCTAAAGAATCTACAAGAAAAACATTGGAAATAGAATGGTCAGGTGATATAGCAATTTTACCCAATCCTTTGACCAAACCTTGATTTCCATCCCCAAATGTGATAGCTCGTTGGGGATCTTGGTTTTTCCCGTAGGAGGAGAACATCCTTTTCTCCCCTGTCATGTGGTTTGTGCACCCGCTATCGATGATCCAACTTGAGCCCCCGGATGCATAAACCTACAAAACAAATTTAGTTCTTGATTTTAGGTACCCAAATAGTTTTGGGTCCTTTGACATTAGATACAAGAACTTTGGGTACCCAAACACAAGTCTTTGATCCCTTGTGTTTGTCCCCAACATACTTGGCAACTACTTTACCGGATTTGTTAGTCAAAACATATGATGCATCAAAAGTTTTAAATGAAATGCTAGGTTCATTTGATGCACTAGGAGTTTTCTTCTTAGGCAATTTAGCACGAGTTGATTGCCTAGAACTAGATGTCTCACCCTTATACATAAAAGCATGATTAGGTTTAGAGTGAGACTTCCTAGAATGAATTCTCCTAATCTTATGCTCGGGATAACCGGCAGGGTACAAAATGTAACCCTCGTTATCCTGAGGCATGGGAGCCTTACCCTTAACAAAGTTAGATAATTTTTTAGGAGGGGCATTGAGTTTGACATTGTCTCCCCTTTGGAAGCCAATGCCATCCTTGATGCCAGGGTGTCTCCCACTATAAAGCATACTACGAGCAAATTTAAATTTTTCATTATCTAGTTCATGCTCAGCAATTTTAGCATTTAATTTTGTTATATGATCATTTTGTTGTTTAATTAAAATCAAGTGATCATGAATAGCATCAATGTCAACATCTCTACATCTAGTGCAAATAGAAACATGCTCAATGGTGGATGTAGAGGGTTTGCAAGTTTTTAGTTCAACAATCTTAGCATGTAAAATGTCATTTTCACTTCTAAGATCGGAAATAGAGGCATTGCAAACATCTAAATCTTTAGCCTTAGCAATCAATTTTTCATTTTCAATGCTAAGGCTAGCAAGAGAGGCATTCAATTTTTCAATCTTAGCAATAGAAATATCATGGTCATTTCTAAGATTGGCATATGAATCATCACAAACATTTGAATCAACCTTAGCAATTAATCTAGCATTTTCATTTCTAAGGTTGGCAATCAAATCATGGCAAGTGCTTAGCTCACTAGTTAATTTTTCACATTTTTCCATCTCTAGAGCATAAGCATTCTTAACCTTAACATGCTTCTTGTTCTCCTTAATTAGGAAGTCCTCTTGGCTATCCAAGAGTTCATCCTTATCATGAATAGTGCTAATCAATTCATTTAACTTCTCTTTTTGTTGCATGTTAAGGTTGGCAAAAAGAGTAAACAAATTATCCTCATCATCACTAGAATTAGCCTCATCACTAGAGGTGGCATATTTAGTAGAGGATTTAGATTTAACCTTCTTCTTTTTGCTGTCATTTGCCATGAGGCACTTGTGGCCGACGTTGGGGAAGAGGAGTCCCTTGTTGACGGCGATGTTGGCAGCGTCCTCGTCGGAGGAGGAGTCGGTGGAGCTCTCGTCGGAGTCCTACTTCCGGCAAACATGGGCATCGCCGCCCTTCTTCTTGTGGTACCTCTTCTTTTCCTTTCTTCTCCCCTTCTTGTCGTCGCCCCTATCACTATCACTAGAAATAGGACATTTTGCTATAAAGTGACCGGGCTTACCACACTTGTAGCAAACCCTCTTGGAGCGGGGCTTGTAATCCTTCCCCCTCCTTTGCTTGAGGAATTGTCGAAAGCTTTTGATGATTAAAGCCATCTCCTCATTGTCAAGCTTTGAGGCGTCGATGGGGAGCCTACTTGATGTAGACTCTTCCTTCTTCTCCTCCATTGCCTTGAATGCGACGGGTTGTGCCTCGGGCGTGGAGGAGGTGCCTTGCTTGATGATTTTCTTTGAGCCTTTGATCATTAGTTCAAAGCTCACAAATTTTCCTATAACCTCCTCGGGAGACATTAGCTTGTATCTAGGATCACCTCGAATTAATTGAACTTGCATAGGGTTAAGAAAAACGAGGGATCTTAGAATAACCTTGACCATCTCATGGTCATCCCATTTGGTGCTCCCGAGGTTGCGCACTTGGTTCACCAAGGTCTTCAAGCGGTTGTACATGGCTTGTGGATCCTCTCCTTGGTGAAGCATGAAGCGACCGAGCTCCCCCTCGATCGTCTCTCGCTTGGTGATCTTGGTCACCTCGTCTCCTTCGTGCGCGGTCTTGAGTACGTCCCAAATTTCCTTTGCGCTCTTCAACCCTTGCACCTTATTATACTCCTCTCGACTTAGAGAGGCGAGGAGTATAGTAATGGCTTGGGAGTTGAAGTGATGAATTTGGGCCACTTCATCCGAATCATAGTCTTCATCCCCTAAGAATGGTACCTGTACACCAAACTCAACAACGTTCCAAATGCTTGTGTGGAGTGAGGTTAGATGATGCCTCATTTTTTCACTCCACATATTATAATCTTCACCGTCAAAAACCGGTGGTTTGCCTAGTGGAACGGAAAGTAAAGGAGTACGCTTTGAAATACGAGGGTAGCGTAGGGGAATCTTACTATACTTCTTGCGCTCATGGCGCTTAGAAGTTATGGATGGCGCGTCGGAGCCTGAGGTGGATGGCGATGAAGAATCGGTCTCATAGTAGACCACTTTCCTAATCTTCTTTTTCTTGTCGCCACTCCGATGCGACTTGAGGGAAGAGGATTCCTTCTCCTTCCCTTTGTTGTGGGACTCTCCCGATGGAGCCTTCCCCTGGCTTGTAGCGGGCTTGTCGCCGGTCACCATCTCCTTCTTGGCGTGATCTCCCGACATCACTTCGAGCGGTTAGGCTCTAATGAAGCACCGGGCTCTGATACCAATTGAAAGTCGCGTAGAGGGGGGGTGAATAGAGTGAAACTGAAATTTACAAAGTTAATCACAACTACAAGCCGGATTAGCATTAAAAATATAAGCGAGTCCGAGAGAGAGGGTGAAAAACAAATCACAAGCAAATGAGGAGTGAGACACAAGGATTTGTTTTACCGAGGTTCGGTTCTTGCAAACCTACTCCCCGTTGAGGTGGTCACAAAGACCGGGTCTCTTTCAACCCTTTCCCTCTCTCAAACGGTCACTTAGACCGAGTGAGCTTCTCTTCTCAATCACACTGGACACTAAGTCCCCGCATGGACCACCACACAATTGGTGTCTCTTGCTTCGGTTACAATTGAGTTTATCACAAGAAAGAATGAGAAAGAAAAGAAGCAATCCAAGCGCAAGAGCTCAAATGAACACAAATGTCGCTCTCTCTAGTCACTATTGATTTGGAGTGATTCCGGACTTGGGAGAGGATTTGATCTCTTTGGTTGTGTCTAGAATTGAATGCTATAGCTCTTGTAATGTGTTGGAAGGTGGAAAACATGGATGCAATGAATGGTGGGGTGGTTGGGGTATTTATAGCCCCAACCACCAAACTAGCTGTTTGGTGGAGGCTGCTGTCGACGGGCGCACCGGACAGTCCGGTGCGCCACCGAACACTGTCTGGTGCGCCAGCCACGTCACCCGACCGTTAAGGTTCGACCGTTGGAGCTCTGACTTGTGGGGTCTTCCGGTTGTCCGGTGGTGCACCGAACAAGTGGTGTAGACTATCTGGTAAGCCAACTGCGCGTGCTCTGTCCTCTGCGCGCGCAGGCGTGCATTAATTGTGTTGCAGTCGACCGTTGGCGCTTGAAGTAGTCGTTGCTCCGCTGACAAACCAGACAGTCCGGTGTGTCACCGGACACTGGCCGGTGCCTCACCGGACAGTCCGGTGAATTATAGCGGAACGCCCTCTGATTTTCCCGAAGGTGACGAGTTTGGAGCTGAGTTCCCTGGTACACCGGACACTGTTCGGTGGTGCACCGGACACTGTCCGGTGGCACACCGGACAGTCCGGTGCGCCAGACCAGGGTGCCTTTGGGATGTCTTTAGCTCTCTTTATTTGAACCCATCTTTGATCTTTTTATTGGCTTGTTGTGAACCTTTGTAACATGTAAAACTCATAATCTAGAGCAAACTAGTTAGTCCAATTATTTGTGTTGGGCAATTCAACCACCAAAATCAATTAGGAAAAGGTGTAAGCCTATTTCCCTTTCATCTACTACTCTCTCTCTTACTATATATATCGAACTCAGATGGTCAATACCAGGAGGGGTGGTGGAATTGATCTACCTCTCAATCGACACACTCGGTGGATATGTAGACAACCCCAACCACAACCAGCAGAGATGGATCCTCCACCACCGCCTCCACCAGCAGGAGTTGACCCACTAATTGCAGCTCAAATGAGGATGATGCAACAGATGGCAGACACTATGGCAGATATGCGTGCTCAGATGCAGCAAGAATGCCAGGAGATGCGCCAGGAACGAGAGGATATACGTCGGGAGCTGCGCCAAGAGCGAAAAGAGATACGCTAGGGGAGAAGGGCACAGCAGCAACAACAGCAACAACAATAAGTACCATTGCCACCACCACCACCACCAGTTCCACCCCGAGATAAGCACCGGGAGTTCATGAGTCATAAACCACCGACATTTGCAAGCTCTCCAGATCCACTGGACGCGGATGATTGGTTGAAGTCCGTAGAGAAGATGTTGATTATTGCACAATGCTCTGACTGGGAGAAGGTTCTACATGCTTCTGGTTGTCTAACAGGTCCTGCTGCTGATTGGTGGGATTCATACACTGTTGTCCACGATGCTGCTGATACTATCACATGGGCGGAGTTTTCTACGCAGTTCAGGAACTACCACATACCAGCTAGACTAATGAAGATTAAGAAGAAAGAATTTCTGTCGCTGAAGCAAGGAAGCATGTCAGTTAGCGAGTATCGTGACAAGTTCATTCAGCTATCTAGATACACACCAGATGAAGTTGCTGAAGATGAGAGGAAACAAGAGCATTTCATTGAAGGACTCAATGGACCCCTGCAGTATGCTCTAGTGGCACATACATTTCCATCATTTCAGAGGCTGCTCGATAAGGCGCTAGCTATTGAACACAAGCGTGTTCAGCTAGGAGATTTGAAGAGGAAAGCTATATCTCAAGGACAAGGAAGCAGCAGTGTTCGTCCTCTCTACAGTTCACCCTAGGGCACACCAGTTCGCACTAGCGGAGGCCAGCGCCCAGTTCAGCAATCACCTCAGAGGACTCCACCGCCTCGTCAGGCTACCCCCACTAGCACCCCGATGAAGTTTTCAGGACAGAGTGCAGGCACTACTTGCTTCAAGTGTGGGAAGACTGGACATTATGCAAATGTTTGCCCACAGAGGATTGCTACCACCCTAGTTCAGAATAAGCAGCAGACTCCATGATCTGGCAAAGGATACTCTATTGCCAGGGTTAATCAAGTCAGCGTTGATGCTACTCCTGATGGTGCTGACATCGTACATGGTATGTTTTACGTTAATGCAATTCCTGCAACCATATTATTTGATTTTGGTGCTACACATTCATTCATGTCTGCTCGATATGCCAACACAAATGAGATACCACTGCTAAAAATGAGAAAACCAATGATAGTAATTACACGTAAAGGGCTTGTTGAGGCAAATCATATGACACGTAGATTGACATTAACAATTATGCGAAGAGAATTTGGAGCTACCGTTATAATATTAGAGGCAAGCAGTATAGATTTGATTCTTGGTATGTCATGGTTAAGAAAGGCAAAGGCCGTTATAGCATGTGATAGGGGTACGGTAGAACTCACTAGCCCTAAAGGAGAAAAATTTCAAGTTCAAATTGCAGTAACCACCTCTTCCAGACGTGCGATGTACTTTATACCTGAGGAGTTTGTTGGTGACAACATCCGTGTGGTTAGAGATTTTCCGAATGTCTTTCCAGAGAAGTGGCCAGGGATGCCACCAGATAGGGAAGTTGAGTTTGTAATTGATCTTCTACCTAGAACTGCCCCCATTTCTAAACGGCCATACAGGATGTCTGTAGAAGAATTAAAAGAACTTAAGAAGCAGTTAATCGAGTTACAAGAGGCTGGGTACATTCGTCCGAGTTCCTCACCTTGGGGAGCGCCGGTTCCGTTTGTACAGAAGAAGGATAGATCACAAAGGATGTGTGTTGATTATAGATCCCTTAATGATGTTACTGTGAAGAACAAGTATCTGTTACCCCGTATTGAGGACCTATTTGATCAGATGAGAGGTGCTAGAGTATTCTCGAAGATTGATCTCCGATCGGGATACCATCAAATGAGGATTAGGCCATCGGATATTCCCAAGACATCTTTCTCGACTCGATATGGATTATATGAGTTCACTGTTATGTCATTTGGACTAACTAATGCACCAGCTTATTTTATGAATTTGATGAATAAGGTGTTTATGGAGTATTTGGACAGATTCATCGTTGTATTCATCGACGATATACTTATTTATTCCAAGAGTGATAGTGATCATGAGGAACATTTGAGATTGGTGCTACAGAAGCTACGAGATAATCAACTCTACGCCAAGTTTAGCAAGTGCGAGTTTTGGATTGGTGAGGTGCCATTTCTTGGACATATTATTTCTAATGGAGGGATATCAGTGGATCCTGCTAAAGTCAAGGAGATTATGGAGTGGAGCATACCCACTACAGTTACTGAGGTCCGGAATTTCTTGGGACTTGCTGGATATTATCGGAGATTTATTGAAGGATTTTCTAAGATCGCTAAGCCTATGACCTCGCTTCTAGAGAAAGGAAGAGAGTTTAAGTGGGACGAGAAGTGCCAAGATAGTTTTGATCAACTAAAGAAGAGATTAATGTCACCACCAGTGTTGACATTTATTGTGATGCATGTGGCCAAGGTTTAGGATGTGTGCTCATGCAAGAAGGACATGTGATTGCCTACGCGTCTCGTCAGTTATGGAAACATGAATTGAACTACCCCAAACATGACTTAGAACTGGCAGCCGTTGTGCATGCGCTTAAGATATGGAGACATTATATCATGGGAACCAAGTGTCAAGTATACACGGATCATAAGAGTTTGAAGTATATATTCACTCAGAAGGATCTCAACCTTAGGCAACGCCGTTGGTTGGAGCTTATTAAGGATTATAATTTGGAGATTCACTATCACCCGGGCAAGGCAAATTTGGTAGCAGATGCCTTGAGTCAAAAGGAGCATGTTCATTCAGCTGTTGTTGCCCAGCTACCCGATGAGATTGTTGAGGATTTTAGGAGACTTAACCTGGGGATAGTTGCTCACATTGTGTAACACCCCAGGTGTTACTTAGGATTTTCACTAAGACTACACAAGTAAGCCCATCATCACATGTGACTTAAGTTGGGATAAGCACACCAAATTTGGAGCTCAAGATCCTAAGTAAGTGCAACCCATCTTAGAAGTCATACCTTGGTTTGTCATGCACATATAAGGGGGAGAATTGCCCAAACCCCAATTCAAACCCCTTTGGACAAGTGGAGCACTAGAAGTAAGTATGACCAAAAGGTTAGGAAAACCACATGATCATGACTTGGGCCAATTATAAAAGTTGAAGTACACTTAATACCCTACAAATAATAGTAAGAAAGTGACCCCAAAAAGATTTCAAAAAACCCCCAAAAGGTCCACAAAAGGGTTGAGCACAAAAGAAAAATCAGAATTTTTCTAAGTCCAAAACCAACCCTCTTGCAAATATCAAACATGTTCACCTTGATTCCAAACTCAAAATCACTTGGCCCAATTGACAAAGTGGCGCCAAAATACCCCTAGAATACCCTGGAAAAGTTTGAACCCAACCCTAAGTCGTTTGATATGACTTGGCACAAGATTTGTCTCGATTTGGACAGCTAGGACAGAGACAACTTCCCACCCCCATATCTCTCAAACCCGACCATATCTACCCTCGGTACTCACATGAACTAGATAGCCCTAGGTGCAGGGAAGAGATCTCTCACAGGTCTTAGGGCAAGATTCGCACGTTTTGGCCACTCAACAGAGGGAAGAACAAGGATAGAAGCAAAGAGCCACGTGTTCGACGCGCTTTGAGCTCACCAGAGCACGCCCGACGCGCGCCCCCGCGTGCCCCGCGTCGCGCCAAAGCCGAGCCGGCGCCGTTGCCCGTGCCTATAAAGCCCCCAGAGACGTCGACCATACTTCTCCGCGCGCACTCGACCTCACCGGAGCACCAGCTCATCAGCATTGCCCCATGCACGGCGTGCCCGCGGCCACCCGAACAGCCGCCACCGTAGACCGGCCAGCAGAGCCTCTCCCAGTCGCATCCGACCCTCGGAGTAGATCGTGCATGCCTCGGTGAAGCTCCCCGAGCAAGGAATCGAACTTTGCCTCGCCGGAGAAGCTAGTACACGGTCGCCGGACTTACCCGACCGTCGGTGAACGTAGACCGAACCCCACGGTGAGTTGTTCTTCAATTCCTTGCACGTGTCGACTCATCAGCACCCCGTGAAGCTTCCTGTGCCATTGGATTGACCGGTATCGCTGTGGTTAGGCCGGAACTCTCGCCGCCGACGAGTTCACCCGCCTGCGCACGTGGACCGGCCGATTTCGACCACCACCGTCATCGAGCCGTACCTCGCTGTGACCGCCAGGATCTCCCGGAGCCACCCCCGCCCCTTGTCGGACCTCTCTCGCCGCTGGTAAGCCAAGCCGCCGTTTTTCCTTCCACGGTTACTATTTTCATAAGGGGGAGGGACCTCGGGGGAGAAGAAGAAAAGGCCAGGGGGTTTTGTGCGCTGTCAGTGACTCAAGGGAATAGTGGCGCAGGGGTATAACTGAAGGGGTTAGTTTAGAAAGAACCCAGGGTCTTCGGTGCAAAGTGGATTTCCAGAAAACCTTTTGTTATTTCTGATTTAAATACAAACGGAACTTGAAAAATTAATAACTTCACTTTTGTTTACCCAAATCAAGCCAAACCAATTTTGCGAGGTCCTAAATAATGTAAGCTATTGAGGAAAAATATAAAACCCCCAAGTGTTGCAGGAAATTTCAAAGTTTTAATTTAATTAATTAACTGGTCAAAAGCTAAAGGAAATAAGGAAAAATAGCTACACTATTAGACTAGGGTTAAGAAAATCTAGAGAAGTACTTAATCACTTCCTAACCTGTTTAAAATTAATAAACCCCTCTATACACCCAATTAAAGTAGGGTTTGCCCTTTTAATCATTTTCAGCTTAAGGTTAAAGAAAATATAAAAGGTGGTTTAAAATAAGAACCAGGGAGCACCCATATTTTTGTTGGCTCCCTTATTTAGTGTAGTTCACTAGAAAAATTTATTATACCCTTGTTTAGTACAAAAGAAAGGAGATACCTTTTAATTTAGAAAAATAAGGAAAACTTAGAAAAACCCTAGAAAAATAACCCTGAGAAGAAAACACCCTAAACCTTGGGATAACTAATGTTTTGTTATTGTAAACATAGAAAAATTATGAGTTCTGTTGTTTGATATTTTTCAAATAACAAGTTAGTTATAAGTATCTTTTTAGCATTAAACTTGAGAAAATCACAACTAAATAACCACTAAGTAACCTTCTGTGATTTTTGGCACAGAAGCATATTATTACCTATAGATGCCAGCAAAAATGACTCCTAGTACAAAACCAACCCCTAGGTAAGAGTGGTAGTGCAGGTGACCCCTTTTGCCCTAGCTTTTGTTATTTTGTCCAAAGCACATTCCAATTTTTTCTGAACCTCAAATTTAAATGACAAACTACAGTAACCAATAGTAAACCACTGTAATTTTTACAGAATTTTTGGAAGAAGTTAAATCACTGTTGTAGTTCAAACCCACCCTAAAAGCATAAATAGAAAAAGAAAACGGGGGAGTTAATAGTGAAGACTAAACCAAACCAGCAAAACCCTTTGAATGCCTACTAAAACTCTTTAAGGGGCCTTCCAAGTCTTAATCCATTGTGCTTAGGCAAGAACCTCAAACCTAATTTGATAAGCCTAAAACCCTAAGAGCCTCTTATAACAAGGAAACCCTAAATGATTAACTAACTTAGTTTTTCTGCACTAAGGCCTAATTGCTATTAATTCTACATATCTGTAACACCCGGTTTTAAAGAACAAAGCCGGGTGCATCTCATACATGCGCCAAGAAGACAACATATATAATAACAGAGTGTATAGAGATAAATGTCATTAACATCAGAGTATTTATTACATAGCGGAAGACTTATTACAAAATGAAATAATAAAGATAAAATAAACTAAGGATCGTCGGCGCCAATGTCGACTGGGAAACGCCACCTAGATCAGATCGAACTCCTCAGTGTTAGGCAGCTCCTCCTGAACCACCTGATCATCTCCTGTGGGGGGGGTGTGAGACAGCAAGGGTGAGCTCACACATGATCATAGCTCAACAAGTTGTGGGGAACCAGTGGACATAAACTCACAAAGGTGTGAGTTCATGTGATGTGTAAGGCTTAATCAAAGACAGGGGTTAAAGCTGAGCATTGCTTTTAAGTAGTTGGTCAAAATTTTATTAGCAATTACTAAGTGTAAGTAAATACCAAACCATAAGTAAAGTAATAGAACAAAATTAATAACAAAACCCATGCAATGCAAATGACAAAATTGAATTTAAGTTCCATAATTTAAACATCAGAGAGTCCTGAGCTGCTCATGACCGCGAGCTCGGCTAGTATACCAGATTTACACTCTGCAGAGGTTGTACCCTTTACCCACAAGTCATGTTACCCATCTGCCAAGGGGTCATGAATCCCATATACCTCTACCTAGGAAGCACGGCAGGGCAACACTACGAGGCCTTTACAAAGTTCCACTAGCTTCCGAAAACCCGCTACAGTTTATGGGAAGATCCAGTAAAGGGTTCCTGGCTGATAGCCATCGCAGCAAAATCAACCAGGGACCTCCCCGCACTGACCTCTCCCCTACTGCCCTTGCCCCTTTCGGGTAAGGTAGTCTTCCACTAGCTTTCCTAATTAGTCAGCCAAGGGCGTCCCATTCCACCCTTGTGGTGGCACGTGGTTCTCAAGTTAAGCTCTATGTTCCAATTAACATTAATGATAACAACATGAACATAAACAGAATAACAACAAGAATTGGAACATAGAGGTAATAAATGATTATCCCAAAACCATATAAAGCAATAGCAAACTACCCGAGTGATTCAGGGGTAAACAAGGTAATGAGATAAACAAATCTAGGGTGACCTATTGGGTCCCATCAAAATTAACCTATGCATGGATAAGTGATATTAAAGAACATTATTGGGTAAAAAGTGGTCAAGGGCACAACTTGCCTTCAATGAGCTCCTGCTCAGCTACTTCAACCTGCTGCTCACCAGGATCCTCAGCAACGGGCTCTTCTACTCGCCACAATACAAACAAGCACAGTGCATATAGAGAAATTAACATTACACCAAACATATAAACAAAATGCACAGAGATATTCTACATATTAAAATAAAATCCTAGGAACAGAAATCATATTTTTCTGAGTTATAGATTTTAAGTTATGCATTTTCAAAGGTTTTTATGTGCTTTAAATAGGATTAAGTGATAAATAAATTTCCTTACTGTTTTTATGCCAAAACAGAGACACTAAGTGATAAAGAATAAAATTACAAAATTTTAGGAACTGGAATGGACGAATTTGGACTAAAAATGGATTTTATATGATTTATTCAAGTTCTAGAATTTATTTTTGTATTAAAAATCCAATTTCCTAATCATTTAATTAATTTAAAACTCTGCTGGACTGGGCCTCAATTCTAGAAAAACCCAGGGGGCTCGGGGCTAAAATACCGAGACACAGAGCACAGTAACATGTGGACGGCGGGTTGATTTAGTGAAACCCGAGGGGTTCTTTAACAAAATCGCCAACGCGAAAGGGTATCGGGCCGTTCTGGCCGCTGGATCACACACGGACGGCTCGGATTAGATCTAGTATATCCCGAACCGGTATGCGCCAACAGCCGTCGGATCCGAGATCTGCGGTCTAGGTTTAATGAACCCCGATCTAATCTTGTTCCTTCGATTCACATCCAACGGTCCGGATCTAAAGCGCGAAGGGGGTAACCCATGGCCGAATCTTGGCCGTTCATCCCACGATCGACGGCCGCGAAGTCGTCGCCTCCCCTGGACCCCGAGCGCGGCGGCGCAATCCCCTACCGCGGCGGCCTGCTCGCCGGAGCGCAGGCGACACGAGGCCCAGGCGCACTAATTCAAGTCTAGCTGGGTGCTACGCGTAGAGGGTGTGAGGGCGAGTTCGCTGGTGCCAAAAATCCCACGAATTAGCCATCACCAGAGCCAGCCCACGACAGCGCACCAACCACGGCAAAGCGCCATGACCGAAGTAGCCCAATCCGCCCCCACGATGCGCCGATTCCTAATCTGGCCTAGCTACGTATTGCAGATGACATCCTGAGCACGGGAAGGTGTTTCTTACCAAGGATTGTGCGATGCCGTGAGTTCTCGACGAGGAGCAGCGGCCGCAGGTGAAGCTCGCCCGTCGGTGAGAAATTCCACCCCGAAATTTAGGCGTATGGCCTCAGCCCCTTCCACGAAATCGCCCGCAAAGCTTCGAGGATGGCCCAGGTCACAGTCGTGTCCGAGTTCCTCCACTCCGGGACCTAGTTCGCCGCAGCGGTGGCGCGTAGTTGGTTCAGAGCCCTGGCGGCGAGCAACGACGGCGTTTGTAGTAGGGAAGGCGGGATGAAAAGGAGATGGGTGAATCGGGTCGACGACCGAGCACTTATACTACTCCCACGCGGTCAACGTGATCCGACATCGGCGGTGCGCTCCGTCGGGCTCGGTCGAGCTGTTGCGCCCGACGCGCGGGGAAGACGGAGTCGGATCCCAGCGGCCCACCTGGCAGCGACGCGAACGGAGGAAGCGCGAGCGTAGGTATTAGCAGCTGACACGCGGGCCCGGTTTCCAGTGAGTCGAGTTCGGCAGCTGAGGAAAGAGGGGCTGTCCAGTGGGGCCCACGAGCCAGACGCAGAGACACACGCGTGGGTGACCTCCCGGTGGACCCAGGGTGTCGGCGCCACCCTCCCCAGTTGGGCTCGCGTGAAGAAAACCCAAAATGGGCCAGAATGGAGCGCCAGGCCCAGTTAGGTATAGTATACTTTTTCTTTTTATTTTCTGTTTTTCTTTTTCATTTTTTTTTTAAATTCAAACTTCAATCTAAATTCAAACTTTGTGGCATTTTATATACTGGTTAATTATTTATTTTGATCATCTCAACTGTGATGAAGTGATTTTAATGACAACTTTATTTGTATTGAATAATATTCCTTCCTCTTCTCTAATCTCAAGAATTCCTTTTAGGTTTTAAATTCTCCTTTTTTTTTGGTCTTTAATATTTTTTTGTCACAAAATGCACACAAAATAAAATGTCCAGCATGATGCAACAATTTGGTAGCCTGTCTTTTATTAATTGTTCTTGGACATGGTGTTCTCATATGATGATGAATATAGATCAAACTCACATAAAGAAAAAATGTTTCTCTATTGACAGTATTCCTAGCAATTACAAAGTGGGTGTTACAAATCCTACCCCCCTTAAAAATAATCTCGTCCTCGAGATTTAAGAAGAACTAAGGAAAAGGTGGGAAAAATCTATGTGAAGCTCTTCTTCTCTTTCCCAAGTTGCTTCATCTTCACCATGGTGGCTCCATTGTACTTTACACATCTTTATCATCTTATTTCTCGTAACTCGAGTCAAAGTATCCAAAATCTTGATCGGGTACTCCGTGTAAGTCAAATCTTCTTGAACACTGAGCTCTTCCATGGGTAACCGTTCCTCGGGAACACGGAGACACTTCTTAAGTTGAGACACATGGAACACATTATGCACATCCGATAGACTATCCGGTAACTCAAGTTGGTATGCCATCTCTCCAACTCTCTTAAAGATCAAGAAAGGTCCAATGAAGCGAGGGGACAACTTCCCTTTAACTTTAAATCTCCTCGTTCCACGTAGTGGTGACACCTTGAGATACACATAATCTCCTTCTTCGAATTCCAGTGGTCTTCTTTTATTATCAGCGTAGCTCTTGAGCCTAGTCTGAGCTACCCTCAAGTCCTCTCGAATTATACAAACTTGTTCTTCTGCCTCTTGAATACGTTCATATCCAAGGAACTGTCTTTCTCTAGTCTGATCCAATATAGAGGAGTCTTGCATTTCCTGCCATACAAAGTCTCGAACAGTGACATCTTCAGACTGGCCCGGTAACTATTATTATATGAGAACTCAGCATAAGGTAGACTCTTGTCCCAACTACTACCATGCTGAAGGGTACAAGCTCTCAACATGTATTCCAATACATGATTAGTCCTTTCAGTTTGTACATTAGTCTGTGGATGGTAGGCCAAACTAAACTTCAAATTCGTATCCAAATTCTCATGAAAACTTTTCCAAAATCTGGAGGTAGACTGTGATCCTCTATCCAAAATGATCTTCTTAGGCACTCCATGTAAACAAACTATCCGAGACATGTATAACTTAGCCAATTGTGATCCATTATAAGTAGTCTTGATCGGAATGAAATGAGCCACTTTAGTCAATCTATCCACAATCACCCATATAGCATCATATCCTTTCTGGGTGCGAGGCAATCCAGTAATGAAATCCATACCAATCTCTTCCCATTTCCACTCGGGTATCTTCAGTGGATGCAATAATCCAGCTGGCCTCTGGTGTTCAGCCTTAACTCTTTGACATACATCGCACATAGCCACATGTGCAGCTACATCTCTTTTCAATCCATACCACCAATACTTCCGTTTCAAATCCTGATACATCTTGGTACTTCCAGGATGAATAGAATAATCCGAGTCATGGGCCTCCTTTAAAATAGTCTCTCGAAGGCTTTTAATATCAGGAACACATATTCTGTCCTTGAACCATATAGTGCCCTGCTCATCTTCCGTGAACTCCGGAACTCGACCTTCAGTAATCAGATCCTTAATCTCTTTTATCTTTGCATCACCAATTTGTCCTTTGCGGATCTCTTGCTCCAAAGTAGGTTCCACATCAATAGTAACTCCCTCAGTATGAGCAACTATACCCAGGTTAAGTCTCCTGAAGTCCTCAACAATCTCATCGGGTAGCTGGGCAACAACAGCTGAATGAACATGCTCCTTGCGACTCAAGGCATCTGCAACCAAGTTTGCCTTGCCCGGGTGATAGTGAATCTCCAAATCATAATCTTTAATAAGCTCCAACCAACGGCGTTGCCTAAGGTTGAGATCCTTCTGAGTGAATATATACTTCAAACTCTTATGATCCGTATATACTTGGCACTTGGTCCCCATGATATAATGTCTCCAAATCTTAAGCGCATGCACAACGGCTGCCAATTCCAAATCATGAGTGGGGTAGTTCAATTCATGTCTCCGCAACTGACGAGAAGCATAAGCAATCACATGTCCTTCTTGCATGAGCACACATCCCAAGCCTTGGCCACATGCATCGCAATAGATATCAAATCCTTTTTGTAAGTCTGGCATAACCAAAACTGGTGGCGACATCAACCTCTTCTTCAATAGATCAAAGCTGTCTTGACATTTCTCGTCCCACTTAAATTCTTTTCCTTTCTCCAAAAGCGAAGTCATAGGCTTGGCAATCTTAGAAAATCCTTCGATAAACCTCCGATAATATCCAGCAAGTCCTAAGAAACTTCGAATCTCAGTAACTGTAGTGGGTACTCTCCACTCCATTATCTCCTTAACTTTAGCAGGATCCACTGCTATTCCTCCATTAGAAATAATATGACCAAGAAATGGCACTTCGCCAATCCAAAACTCGCACTTGCTGAACTTAGCATAGAGTTGATTATCTCGTAGTTTCTGTAGCACCATCCTCAGATGTTCTTCGTGATCACTTTCACTCTGAGAATAAATAAGAATGTCGTCGATGAATACCACGACGAATCTGTCCAAGTACTCCATAAACACCTTGTTCATCAAGTTCATAAAATAAGCTGGTGCGTTAGTCAATCCAAACGACATAACTGTGAACTCATATAATCCATATCTAGTCGAGAAGGCTGTCTTGGGAATGTCCGATGGTCTAATCCTCATCTGATGATAACCGGATCGGAGATCAATCTTCGAAAATACTCTAGCACCTCTCATTTGATCAAATAAATCTTCAATACGGGGCAACGGATACTTGTTCTTCACTGTAACATCATTAAGAGATCTATAATCCACACACATCCGTTGCGATCCATCCTTCTTCTGTACAAACAAGACCGGTGCTCCCCAAGGTGAGGAACTCGGACGAATGTACCCAGCCTCTTGTAACTCAGTTAACTGCTTCTTAAGCTCCTTCAACTCCTCTACGGACATTCTATATGGCCGTTTAGAAATAGGGGCGGTTCCAGGTAAGAGATCAATAACAAACTCAACTTCTCTATCAGGTGGCATTCCTGGTAACTCCTCTGGAAAGACATCCGGAAAATCTCTAACCACCCGGATATTGTCACCAACAAATTCCTCAGGCATAAAGAACATTGCACGCATAGATGAGGAGGTTACTGCAATATTAACTTGAAACCTTTCTCCTTTAGTAGTAGTGAGTTCTACGGTACCTCTACCACATGCTATAACGGCCTTTGCCTTTCTTAACCATGACATACCAAGAATCAAATCTATACTGCTTGACTCCAATATTATAGCAGTAGCTCCAAATTCTCTACCCATAATGGTTAATGTCAATCTACGTGTCATTTGATTCGCCTCAACAGGCCCTTTAGGTGTAATTACTATCAGGGGTTTTCTCATATTTAGCAGTGGTATTTCATTTGTGTAGGCATAACGAGCAGACATGAATGAATGTGTAGCACTAGAATCAAATAATATGGTTGCAGGAATTGCATTAACATAAAACATACCAATTACGAGGTCCCCTCCATCCGGAGTAGCATCAACGCTGACTTGATTAACCTTGGCAATAGAATATCCCTTGCCAGTACCTGGAGTTTGCTGCCTGTTCTGAACTGGAGTAGTAGCAATCCTCTGTGGGCAGACATTTGCATAATGACCAATCTTCCCACACTTGTAACATTGAGTGCCCGGACTCTGTCCTGAAAACTTCGTCGGGGTGCCAGTAGGGGTAGCCTGTCGAGGAGGTGGAGTCCTCAGTGGTGATTGCTGTACTGGGCGTGGTCCTCCTGGTCGAGTCGGTGTACTCTGGGGTGAACTGTAGCGAGGACGAACACTGCTGCTTCCTTGTCCTTGAGATATGGCCTTCCTCTTCAAATCTCCCAGCTGAACACGCTTGTGTTCAATAGCCAGTGCCTTATCAAGCAGCCTCTGAAATGATGGAAATGTGTGTGCCACCAGAGCATACTGCAGTGGTCCATTAAGTCCCTCAATGAAATGCTCCTGCTTCCTCTCGTCTTCAGCAACTTCTTCAGGGGCATATCTGGATAACTGAATAAACTTGTCGCGGTACTCGCTGACTGACATACTTCCTTGCTTCAGCGATAGAAATTCCTTCTTCTTGATCTTTATCATCCCAGCTGGAATATGGTAGTTCCTGAATTGTGTACTGAACTCTGCCCAGGTAATAGTATCAGCAGCATCGTGGGCAGCAGTATAAGAATCCCACCAGTCAGCAGCAGGACCAATCAGACGTCCAGAAGCATATAAAACCTTCTCACGGTCCGTGCACTGTGCAATATTCAGCATCTTCTCAATTGCTTTCAGCCAATCATCCGCATCAAGTGGATCTGGTGAGCTTGCAAATGTGGGTGGCTTATGGCTCATGAACTCTCTATGCTTGTCTCGGGGTGGAACTGGTGGTGGTGGAGGTGGAGGCAGTGGCACTTGTTGCTGTTGTTGTTGCATTTGCTGTTGCAGCTGCTGTTGTTGCGCCCTCCTTTCCTGGCGTATCTCATCTCGCTCCTGGCGCAACTCCTGTCGTATATCCTCTCTTTCCTGTCGCATCTCTTGGCGTTCTTGCTGCATCTGAGCACGCATATCCGCCATAGTATCTGCCATTTGCTGCATCATTGCCATCTGAGCAGCAACCAGTGGGTCAACTCCGCCTGGTGGAGGATTGGGAGGATTCATCGCAGCAGGTTGTGGCTGAGGTTGTCTTCGAGTGTGTTGGTTAGGAGGCAAGTCAATTCCACCACCCCGCCTGGTATTGACCATCTGAGTTAGATACATATGGTAAGAAAATAGCAGACAAGGCAGGTATTTACAAATCAGGTTACTTTGGGGGACTCATTAGCTAAGTAGATTAGTGTGTCACCTACTAAAGCTAATACAGTACCTTATAGTGGTACATGCTAAAATGCCCAACTATAATGTTTCAATCAATCAAAGAAGCAAATCAAGCATTTATCATCAGAACAATCAACCAATATTTTTAATAGAGAAAATAGTTTTGATTTGGTCTTAGGCCTCCTATCTCTTAAGAATGTCATAGGGGTAGGGATTCCAAGGTTTGAAATCCATCTTGTCTCAGAGTAGAAAAGGTAAGAATGATCAGAGTAGAACAGTAGAAGGTGAGACAGGATCAAGATAAGTGTAGAAAGAATCAGAGTAAGGTGAGTGTAGAATGAATCAGAATGAGATAAGTAGGTAAGGGTTTTGTCCATTTCTATCTAGGTTTCGTCCTACAGTCAACATTTCCTCTGATACCACTTCTGTAACACCCGGTTTTAAAGAACAAAGCCGGGTGCATCTCATACATGCGCCAAGAAGACAACATATATAATAACAGAGTGTATAGAGATAAATGTCATTAACATCAGAGTATTTATTACATAGCGGAAGACTTATTACAAAATGAAATAATAAAGATAAAATAAACTAAGGATCGTCGGCGCCAATGTCGACTGGGAAACGCCACCTAGATCAGATCGAACTCCTCAGTGTTAGGCAGCTCCTCCTGAACCACCTGATCATCTCCTGTGGGGGGGGTGTGAGACAGCAAGGGTGAGCTCACACATGATCATAGCTCAACAAGTTGTGGGGAACCAGTGGACATAAACTCACAAAGGTGTGAGTTCATGTGATGTGTAAGGCTTAATCAAAGACAGGGGTTAAAGCTGAGCATTGCTTTTAAGTAGTTGGTCAAAATTTTATTAGCAATTACTAAGTGTAAGTAAATACCAAACCATAAGTAAAGTAATAGAACAAAATTAATAACAAAACCCATGCAATGCAAATGACAAAATTGAATTTAAGTTCCATAATTTAAACATCAGAGAGTCCTGAGCTGCTCATGACCGCGAGCTCGGCTAGTATACCAGATTTACACTCTGCAGAGGTTGTACCCTTTACCCACAAGTCATGTTACCCATCTGCCAAGGGGTCATGAATCCCATATACCTCTACCTAGGAAGCACGGCAGGGCAACACTACGAGGCCTTTACAAAGTTCCACTAGCTTCCGAAAACCCGCTACAGTTTATGGGAAGATCCAGTAAAGGGTTCCTGGCTGATAGCCATCGCAGCAAAATCAACCAGGGACCTCCCCGCACTGACCTCTCCCCTACTGCCCTTGCCCCTTTCGGGTAAGGTAGTCTTCCACTAGCTTTCCTAATTAGTCAGCCAAGGGCGTCCCATTCCACCCTTGTGGTGGCACGTGGTTCTCAAGTTAAGCTCTATGTTCCAATTAACATTAATGATAACAACATGAACATAAACAGAATAACAACAAGAATTGGAACATAGAGGTAATAAATGATTATCCCAAAACCATATAAAGCAATAGCAAACTACCCGAGTGATTCAGGGGTAAACAAGGTAATGAGATAAACAAATCTAGGGTGACCTATTGGGTCCCATCAAAATTAACCTATGCATGGATAAGTGATATTAAAGAACATTATTGGGTAAAAAGTGGTCAAGGGCACAACTTGCCTTCAATGAGCTCCTGCTCAGCTACTTCAACCTGCTGCTCACCAGGATCCTCAGCAACGGGCTCTTCTACTCGCCACAATACAAACAAGCACAGTGCATATAGAGAAATTAACATTACACCAAACATATAAACAAAATGCACAGAGATATTCTACATATTAAAATAAAATCCTAGGAACAGAAATCATATTTTTCTGAGTTATAGATTTTAAGTTATGCATTTTCAAAGGTTTTTATGTGCTTTAAATAGGATTAAGTGATAAATAAATTTCCTTACTGTTTTTATGCCAAAACAGAGACACTAAGTGATAAAGAATAAAATTACAAAATTTTAGGAACTGGAATGGACGAATTTGGACTAAAAATGGATTTTATATGATTTATTCAAGTTCTAGAATTTATTTTTGTATTAAAAATCCAATTTCCTAATCATTTAATTAATTTAAAACTCTGCTGGACTGGGCCTCAATTCTAGAAAAACCCAGGGGGCTCGGGGCTAAAATACCGAGACACAGAGCACAGTAACATGTGGACGGCGGGTTGATTTAGTGAAACCCGAGGGGTTCTTTAACAAAATCGCCAACGCGAAAGGGTATCGGGCCGTTCTGGCCGCTGGATCACACACGGACGGCTCGGATTAGATCTAGTATATCCCGAACCGGTATGCGCCAACAGCCGTCGGATCCGAGATCTGCGGTCTAGGTTTAATGAACCCCGATCTAATCTTGTTCCTTCGATTCACATCCAACGGTCCGGATCTAAAGCGCGAAGGGGGTAACCCATGGCCGAATCTTGGCCGTTCATCCCACGATCGACGGCCGCGAAGTCGTCGCCTCCCCTGGACCCCGAGCGCGGCGGCGCAATCCCCTACCGCGGCGGCCTGCTCGCCGGAGCGCAGGCGACACGAGGCCCAGGCGCACTAATTCAAGTCTAGCTGGGTGCTACGCGTAGAGGGTGTGAGGGCGAGTTCGCTGGTGCCAAAAATCCCACGAATTAGCCATCACCAGAGCCAGCCCACGACAGCGCACCAACCACGGCGAAGCGCCATGACCGAAGTAGCCCAATCCGCCCCCACGATGCGCCGATTCCTAATCTGGCCTAGCTACGTATTGCAGATGACATCCTGAGCACGGGAAGGTGTTTCTTACCAAGGATTGTGCGATGCCGTGAGTTCTCGACGAGGAGCAGCGGCCGCAGGTGAAGCTCGCCCGTCGGTGAGAAATTCCACCCCGAAATTTAGGCGTATGGCCTCAGCCCCTTCCACGAAATCGCCCGCAAAGCTTCGAGGATGGCCCAGGTCACAGTCGTGTCCGAGTTCCTCCACTCCGGGACCTAGTTCGCCGCAGCGGTGGCGCGTAGTTGGTTCAGAGCCCTGGCGGCGAGCAACGACGGCGTTTGTAGTAGGGAAGGCGGGATGAAAAGGAGATGGGTGAATCGGGTCGACGACCGAGCACTTATACTACTCCCACGCGGTCAACGTGATCCGACATCGGCGGTGCGCTCCGTCGGGCTCGGTCGAGCTGTTGCGCCCGACGCGCGGGGAAGACGGAGTCGGATCCCAGCGGCCCACCTGGCAGCGACGCGAACGGAGGAAGCGCGAGCGTAGGTATTAGCAGCTGACACGCGGGCCCGGTTTCTAGTGAGTCGAGTTCGGCAGCTGAGGAAAGAGGGGCTGTCCAGTGGGGCCCACGAGCCAGACGCAGAGACACACGCGTGGGTGACCTCCCGGTGGACCCAGGGTGTCGGCGCCACCCTCCCCAGTTGGGCTCGCGTGAAGAAAACCCAAAATGGGCCAGAATGGAGCGCCAGGCCCAGTTAGGTATAGTATACTTTTTCTTTTTATTTTCTGTTTTTCTTTTTCATTTTTTTTTTTTAAATTCAAACTTCAATCTAAATTCAAACTTTGTGGCATTTTATATACTGGTTAATTATTTATTTTGATCATCTCAACTGTGATGAAGTGATTTTAATGACAACTTTATTTGTATTGAATAATATTCCTTCCTCTTCTCTAATCTCAAGAATTCCTTTTAGGTTTTAAATTCTCCTTTTTTTTTGGTCTTTAATATTTTTTTGTCACAAAATGCACACAAAATAAAATGTCCAGCATGATGCAACAATTTGGTAGCCTGTCTTTTATTAATTGTTCTTGGACATGGTGTTCTCATATGATGATGAATATAGATCAAACTCACATAAAGAAAAAATGTTTCTCTATTGACAGTATTCCTAGCAATTACAAAGTGGGTGTTACAATATCATAGCATGCATATATCTTATTCATTGCATTCGATAGATTGCAACCTCGTGGATGGACAGTACATCCTCGTGCCGGAGCAAGGAGTTGCTTAGGAGGTAGCCCCGGATCCAGCACCAGAGCCTGCCCCAGAGGATCTGCCTGCCCCAGCTTTGGAAGGCAAGCCCCGATTATATGCATAACCTATTTATTATGCTATTTTACTACATTTAATGATTGTAGGATTGAATGTGCACTTAAGTGTAGGAGTTGTTTGAAACCCTAGTTGCATGATCTCAGGAATCCTTTTGTGATGGATACTAGTATGCTAGGTCGAGTAGCTGCTTTACTAATTAGGGATCTCGGTAGAAGTCGAGTGATTTTTCTAGCGCTCGCGCGAGGTCAGGAATTGCCTATAACCACTTTCATATCATAACGAGGTTGGTCTGTGGACAACAATCCATGGGGATTGGTTGTCTACGAGATGGAAATTGGAATAAGGATTAAGGTGTGGTACCGTGTGTCAAGCGTTTGAACGTACTAAGCACATGCCCAGAAATATGGTAAATCGGTAAGCCTAGTACCTGAGTGAACCTGCCCGCAGATTGCCCTCCTCACGCGACCTGAGACGTAGTCTCCCATTCCAGTTATGGTGGGTACAAGTGCGGTCACTGCACGACGGCAATCGGGGTCAGTGAGGCATTGTACGCCAAGGCGGTGAGCCCCTTTTTGTTGTCAGGGAATCAATGGGGACGGTTGATGTGTGTGGGGATGGAGTGCCTCGCCACGTCGTGTGTTTAGGTTTACCTTGCAAGGTGTGACACCCCAGTGTCACTTAGGGCTTCTCTTAAAATGCCAAACCAAGAACCACCATTTTATGAGAACCAAAGTAAGCATGAGCATCAGAATAACTTAAGAATAAAGATTTCCCCAAGCATATACTTAGAAGTGTCATGATCAAGACAATTGAGAATTTTAAAAGGTAAGAATATGTAACCCTAATAAAAACCCTAAATAAGCCCCATGAGCAAAATTTAAGAAAATAAGGAGAAGGGTATGAAAAATTTAAAATTATGACTTGAGCCAATTATAAAAGTTAAAGTACATTAAATAAGCAACAAGGAAGGTTGAGAAAGCTTAGCCAAATTAACTTAAACAAATTCTCAAATCAGCCCTTGAACTAAGCACCCTTGGAGAAATTCAGATTTCTGAATTTCTGAAATTCAGACCTCTTTCCAAAGATCAAATGCGTTCTCTGTTTTTCGAAACTCAAAACCAGGAGATCCAAATATCAAATTTGTGCCAAATTCCCTTGAACACATCCTGGAAAAGTTTGAACTCAAACCAAGTTCATTTGACACGGTTTTGGCGCGGTTTGACCTCGGGACCAGACAATCTGACACTGGCACCTTGGTGACGCTACAACTCCCTGTCCCTAGCCTAAAACCGCGCGACGTCCATACATAAAAGACAAAGCTTGGTCAGGTGAACAAATCCTTCACAGCGATCTTGCCCAAATTCGTGAAGATTTGCTCCCAATCAGCGCTTGAACTCGGGCAGAAGCATCGGGCACACGTGTTCGACCGTGGCTGACACCCCCGGTTCACGCCTGTTCGCGCACCCGCGCCTTCCAGTGCACGCCCGTGCGCGCTCGCCGGTCCATGACCGCCCGTGCACCGCGCCGTGCCTATAAAGCCTTCCCAAGCGCGCCCCACTTCGCCCCGCACTCACCAGCACCGGCCAGCCACCTTCCCTTAGCTCCGGCGAGCTCAATTCCACCCGCCATTGCCGCCAGATCTTCGGCCACCGTGGCCAGCCCACCCCAGCCACCCCCGAGTCGAGCCAGTGCTTCGGCTAGCTCCGCCAGTAGTCCGTGAAGCTCGCCAAGCCCTCGGACCAGGCCGGACTTCACCGGAGGCCCGAGATCGACCTCACCGGACTTCGGTCTTCCACCGTCGCGCGTGGACCGAGCTAACCAGTGAGTCTCCGTCCAATTCCTTGCACCCATATCTTCTCTGGCATCCCGTGAACCCCTCTGACCCGTCCAATTGATCTATCTCGCCGTGACCAGGCAGGACTCCTCGCCGCCGACGAGAATCCCCGCCTGCGCGCGTGGACCGACCGACTCCGGCCATCCCCGACGGTGACCCGCACCTCGTTGTGATCCCCGAGACCTCCCCTACGTCCTTGACCACTTCACCGGAGCCATCTCGTCGCCGGTAAGCCCCTCCGCCCTTTCTTCCGCCGCGGTTACTGTTTAACTTAGGAGAAGGACCTCGGGTTGGGAGGTGAAGAACCCGGGGGGTTTTCTGTAACGTCAGCGACTCATGTGAATAGTAAACTAAGGACTAATCTGCGAAGAACACTTAGAATATCCGCCAGGGACCCCAGTGCAAAGTGGTTTTCTATTTAATCAATTCTGTAAACCTTTTTAAATAACCAGAGAACTTGTAAAATCCATAACTTGATGAATTCGTAGTCAAAAGATGTCAAACCAATTTTGCTACATCCTAAATTTTATGAACTAACATTTAAAAATGGTAAACCCTATGCTTTCTGTTCTAAATTTTTAGTTTAGAATTAAAAACAGAAACTAGCCAAATCTTGTTTAATTAAGGAAAATTAGTTTTTCTTCTGTACTAAACTTAAGAAAATTTGTGGGTATTCAAACCTCATTTAGACACTGTTTAAAAATAGTAGGAACCCCAGTATTGAAGAATATAGTGTAGATTTTCATTTAAAGCTATTTTGCCCAAAACTTAGGAAAAATCAGAAAGGCATTAGAAATTAATGAACAGTGAGTAAAATTATTTTTCCTAGTTTGCTTAAGTAACAAAGAACCTAGAAAAAATAAAGAGACCATTAGTCCAGATTAGTTTCAAATTAAAATGACTTATTTAGCTCTATTTGAACTGAAAATCAATTATTAGAATTACAAAACTATACCCAAAATGGATAATAAAAATCCAGTAGACTTACAACCACCAGAGCCCCACTGCAAAAATAAAGAACACCTCAGTTCAACTTTTTAAGTAAGGAGAATAAATATAAAATGATAATAAGGCATTCTCCAAATAAATCATAAACAACCCCTAATAATATGATAATGGGAAACCAAAAATTAGCAAAGTCCATAATGAGATAAACTATCAGAGAAAAATGCAAACCCATGAAAAGGAAGCAAATTCTTATCTATTGCTACTGTTTTATGAGAAAGGCCACTAAATTCAAATAATGCATACCACCCCTTCCCTTAAGCAAAAAGATGCCAAACTTCAGAATGATTGCTCTTGCACAAAACAATAACCAAGAAAAATAAGAACTCTGTTGTTTGATATTTTTCAAATATAGTGATAGTAGAAAGCACCTATTAGGCTAGAAACTTGAGAAAACCATAGTAAAATAACTAAAAGGTAATAATGGCTAGAAATTTGTATCAAGTCATGTTACAACCCCTAAAAGCCAGCAAAAATAAGTTTTATAGAACTACCCACTGTTAAATAATAGTTATAGTTCAAAGCACCCCTTCTGCCCTAGAATTTAATAATTTTGTCCAGAGAAAACTATTCACTTTCTGATCCCCAAATTTTGAAACAGAGAAACATACACCATTGCCAAGCCACTGTAATTTTTGCAGAATTTTTAAAATTTTATAAAAGCAACTTGTAGTTTAAACCTACTCCAAAACATTTAAGAGAATAAAAGAAAAGGAAAGAAAACATAAACCTCACCCGAATAAGCCTATCCTGAATACTTACCAATTCTCCCTGAGACTTAAAAAGAATTCAGTGGAACCCCTAAAAGTAAGACCTACCACTTGCCTCAGCTAAAGTTTAACTTAATTCACCAAGTATACCACCCAAGGGTCTCACATAGGTAAAGTTAACCTTGTTTAAATCAAGTGGATCATACACCGTCAAAAGTTGTAATTTCTAAAAGTACATATCATATCATGCATATATCTTACGCATTGCATTCATTAGATTGCAATCTTGCCGACGGAGAGTACGTGCTCATCCCCGAGCAAGGACCTGTCCAAGAGGAGGACCAGGAGCAGGCTTCAGAGGCTGCTATCGAGGATCTCCCTGTAGCCCCAGCAATTGAAGGCAAGCCCCGGTTTTACGCATAACCGTTTATATATGCTATTTTACTACACTTAATGTTTGTAGGTTTGTAATGTGCACTTAAGTGTAGGAGTTGCTTGAAACCTCTAGTTGCATGAACTTAGGATTCCTTTTGAGATGAATACTAGTATGCTAGGTCGAGTAGCTGCTTGCTAATCAGGATCTCGGTAGAAGTCGAGTGATTTTTCTAGCACTCGCGCGAGGTCAGGAATTGATTGTATTCATCTTGATAACGGGATATATGTTGGTCTATGGACTTGGATCCAGGGAGGATGTCTTGTCCATGAGACGGGAAAAAGAATTAAGGATTAATGTGTGGATACCTGAGTCAAGCTTTTGAACGTACTAAGCACATGCCAGGAAATATGGTAACCGGTAAACCTAGTACCTGAGTGAAGCCGGGCACGGACTTTATCCCTCATGCGACCTGAGACTAGGTCTCCCATGCTAGCTACGGTGGGTACAAGTGCGGTCACTGCACGGCGGCAGCCGGGGGTCAGTGGAGCATTGTATGCCAAGGCGGTGAGGCCTGGACGCGAACGGGGAATCGATCGGGACGGTTGTCATGTGCAGGGTCGGAGTACCCTGACATGCCGTGTGTTTAGGTTTACCTTGCAAGGTTAAAACTCGATTCGAATCGTCTGCTTCTCGTAGCTAATGAGACTGCTTGATTCCTTGTACTGCATCGAGTAAGAAGTGAAATGAGGTTACATGAGATAACTTGTTGATTGATCTAAATGCTTGTTACCATGTATGCTTAGAAGAAGTAAATCTAGCTAAGTAATGATGATAGAATTTGAAAAGCTAAAAGTTGATTTTAGAAACAGCTAGTGCTTTTGGCAAACCAAACCCCTCAGCCAAACAGCTGCATAGTCTAGAGGTAGAGGAGTAGATTCCTCACACCGGGTAAGTCTAGCTGAGTATTAGTATACTCAGCCTTGCTTGTGGCACAATTTTTGCAGGTACCATTCAGGAAATGGTTGATGGTGTGACTTGGCCTACCACCCTGCCACCAGGTTGGACGGTCGAGTGGGATGTTGCTCCAGCACGAGAGGAGCACGAGGAGTAGTGGGCTAGGCCTTGCCCATTTCCTCGATACCGACGACATCAATTATCTGCTGCACTTTATTTTGTGAACTTCATTTGCTACTCAAAAAACTCCGATTAATGTAATAATTCAGTACTTAATTTGAGGTTTTCCTGTTTTATTGTATTTCTTCTGTGACTCACCTTCGAGTGAGATTGTGGAATTTGATCCTGGTTAAGTGGCTCCATCAGACTAGATCTGAGGGACTGACGGGTTATTCCGATTTAAGTGTGTTACGGCCCCTGAGGCGTGACTTAGGCACTTAACCTGGAATAATTCGGGCGGTTCCGCCATAGCTGGTATCGGAGCAAATTCCACCACAGAGAAGGACAATAAACCATGAATACCAATTTTCAAAATCTAAAACTTGCCTAGAAACTGCTAAGGATCGTCAGGACTAGACCGCTAGACCTAGGACGAAAGGCCTTAGGCATAGAGGGAAAATGGGTGGCTAATTACTTAGGCCCCGTGGGCCAGTACTATTTTCTTTCGAGAGGCAACGTTTTCTTTTTCTTTTCTTTTCTTTTTCCCAGCATGCATGCATCATAAAACACAAAGAGGAATTAAAATTTGAGCTAACCCACTTTCTTTAGAACCATCCGGGCTCTCTTTTTCTTTTTCCTTCCAACATAATCTTTACCTTTGATTCCCTTCCGCAGATGAATTCACCCACCCCCGCCAGTGGAGGAGACTCTAGTTTCAGTTCTGACTTCCTTTCTCGTGATGGTTTTCCTTCCATCTTGTGGGAAGTGCTTAACTCCACCGGTTACCCTACGCCCCCTTTGTACACGGTGCAGTTGTATGAGGAGCATCGGGTACCTCGTTGTCGGGTCTGGCTGACTTTGGAGGCTCATCCCCTTTAGCCGGGTTGGCGTTCTCTTGATTCCGAGACGATTGGACTCAGGACGGACGACACCGTCGAGGCAGCAGCCATGAAGACTCTGACGACTTTTTGTGGCTACCATCCCCTGGAGATGGTGATGCACCCTTTGGGACTCTTCCCTGCTGAGAGGAAGGATGATCCCATGTGGTGTAACCGCGTGAGCCATGTGAAGGATGTGTGGGCAATGTATCCTGACTTGGTTGGGAGGGTCACTGTTCAGTGCATGAGTGCGCTGTACCGCCTTCAGGCCCTTCAGAGCGACGCTATGGCACACCTTCCCTACATCGCTCAAACCACTAAGCTCACTCTCGATAGTCGAGAAGATTTTGTGGTTGACCTATCCACCGAGTTGGTAGAGAAGGATCTACAGGTGGAGAGGCTGAGCCAGCGCATTGCCACCTTGGAGCAGCAGGTGGAGATCCGAGACAACACTATTGATGTCTTGGAGAACCAGCTTCACGATGTGCAGAGGGAACTCGAAGAAGCAAATGACCACCTGGACATGCACCACTTGGAGATGGAGGCCAATGAAGCCGGAAGCGAGGGAGAAGAGGATCCCGAGGAGCTAGGACCAGCCCCTGGTGCCAATGGGACTACCTCCGCGATGCCCCCTTCACCCGCATCCAGTGTCGCTTCCACCGCTCAGGGTTAAGCAGTCACTTCGACACTCTTAAGCGGATAGAAACCTATGCGAGCTTAGTTAATATCAGATTTTGGACTAGGCTTGTGGGTACTTTCCCCTGATTGATGTAACCCTGTGAACTTTTGGATTCTGTGGGATATTGTCACCATGTTATCTTAAATTCGAACCTAATATTATGATTATGGCATTTTTCCTTCCATATGAGATGGTATCTTGTCGTACGAAACTGTGAGTTGGGATAACAATGGCGGCAATCTCTGTTTCCAGATGGCAGCTAAGCAGCGTCGCGGGCATAACGAGCAGGTTCCCCCGCCACCTCCTCCAGCTCCCACAGTGCAGGAGCTGATGGCCCAGCAGAATGAGATTCTGCGACAGCTCTTGCAGCGCCAGCCCCACCCTCAGCAGCATGGTGGAGGCCAGCCTCAGCGACCTCCGGCAATGGCAACTTACCAGGAGTTTCTGAGCACGCAGCCGCCCTTGTTCACCAAGGCAGAGGATCCGTTGGATGCCGACGTATGGCTTCGCATCGTCGAGTCCAAGTTTCCCCTCCTCATGGGAGACTGCCCTGATGCTACCAAGACCCGCTTCACCGCGCAGCAGCTTCGTGGATCTGCTCGGACTTGGTGGGATCACTTCCGTGCTATGCTCCCCACTGATCGTGAGGTGTCTTGGGAGGAGTTCAAGACTGCCTTCAGAGGACACCACATCCCAGCTGGCATTCTTGATCGGAAGTTGAATGAATTCCTAGCCCTTAATCAAGGAACCCGCACGGTACTGCAGTATGCGCAAGCTTTCAACGACTTATGCCAGTATGTAGGGTACCATGCTGATTCTGATGAGAAGAAGAGGGATCGCTTCCACAGGGGTCTCAATACCAAGCTGTGGGAACGACTCAACACTGTCCGGGCTGATAGCTTCAATGAGTTGGTCAATATGGCCATCTCCCAGGAGGATTGCATTGTAGCTCACCAGGCAGAGAAGAAGAGAAAGGCACCAATGGCAGCACCATCCGCTCAGGCTCAGAGGTTCCGGATTGTTTCTCACAATCAGAGCAGGGGTTTTTAGCAGCAGGCAGGCAGATGGGTGATCAGGCCACCTCAGCAGCAGCAGCCGGCACCCAACCGCTTTCCAGCTCCTGCCCCAAGAAACAACCAGCCTCAGCAGCAACAGTTCCGCCAGGGCAATGGGAACAAGTGTTTCACTTGTGGCAATGTGGGCCACTATGCCAAGAATTGTCCTAGGAACCAGCAGAGGCAGATGCCAGCACCAAATCAAGACAAGAGAAGAAAGCAGAAGGTGCAAGTCAGGCAGGGGAAGCTCAACTTCACCGCTTTTGAGGAAATACCTGAGGAAGCTCCTATCATGACCAGTATCTTTTCAGTTTATAATCAACCTGCTTTAATTCTGTTTGATTCTGGTGCATCTCATAGTTTCATTAGCCAAAGGTTCAGTGCTAAATGCAAACTGCCATTCTCTCACTCTAAAGGGTCATTCATGATAGTCACACCTGGGGGTAAAATTGCAACTAATCAATTAAACCAATGTGTGCCTATTCAACTGGGAAGCCACATTGTCAAAACAACTCTTCTTGTGTTGGGATTGGAAAATGTGGACATTATTCTAGGAGCTAATTGGATGACCTTGCACCAAGTTGTGCTTGATATAGCCAGTCGTACCGTGGAAGTTAATTCTCCGTTCTGTGGGAACTTCACTTTAATTCTGCCCCGTCAAGGTCCTACTCAGTCATGTGCTTTCTCTATGATGGAGTTACCTTTGAAGAAGATCCCAGTGGTCTGTGAGTATGCAGATGTCTTCCCTGATGAATTGCCACGAATGCCACCGGACCGGGATATTGAATTCGCCATCGAGTTGCAACCGGGAACGGCCCCAATTTCCAAAAGGCCCTACCGAATGCCACCCGCTGAGTTGGCAGAGTTGAAGAAGCAATTGCAAGAATTGCTGGATAAAGGATTTATTCGCCCAAGCACTTCACCTTGGGGGTGTCCAGCACTATTTGTAAAGAAGAAGGATGAAAGCTTGAGGCTGTGTATAGATTACCGCCCTCTTAATGCGGTAACTATCAAAAACAAGTATCCTTTGCCTCGTATTGATGTTCTTTTTGACCAATTGGTCGGGGCCAAGGTATTCTCCAAGATAGACCTTCGCACTGGCTACCATCAGATCAAGATACGAGCAAGCGATATTCCAAAGACAGCATTCTCAACCAGATATGGGCTATATGAATTCTTGGTGATGTCATTCGGGCTGACAAATGCACCAGCATATTTCATGTATCTGATGAATTCTGTTTTCATGCCTGAATTGGACAAGTTCGTGGTGGTTTTCATCGATGACATCTTGGTGTACTCAAAGAGCGAAGAAGAACATGCCAGGCATTTGCATGTAGTTCTTCAACGTCTGCGAGAGCACCACCTTTATGCCAAGTTATCCAAGTGTGATTTTTGGCTAAAGGAAATCAAATTCTTGGGTCACACTATCTCTCAGGCTGGAATAGCTGTTGATCCTGATAAAGTGCAAGAGGTGATGAACTGGAGCCACCAACAACTGTTCGTCAGATTCGGAGTTTTCTGGGATTAGCTGGTTATTACCGAAGATTTATTCCGGACTTCTCTCGAATTGCGAAGCCTATAACTGAGTTGCTAAAGAAAGAAGTCAAATTTGTCTAGAGTCAGAAGTGCGAAGATGCCTTCCATGCATTAAGGCAGCATTTGACCACCGCACCAGTGTTGGCGCAGCCTGAAAACAGCAAGCCTTTTGATGTATATTGCGATGCCTCTGGCACAGGGCTAGGTTGTGTCTTGATGCAAGACAACCGAGTCATTGCTTATGCCTCAAGAGCACTCAGGCCTCATGAGCAAAACTATCCCACTCATGACCTTGAGCTAGTAGCAGTGGTTCATGCATTGAAGATGTGGAGGCATTATCTAATGGGAACCCACTACAACATCTTCACTGATCATAAGAGCCTTAAGTACATTTTTACTCAGGCTGATCTCATCATGAGGCAGAGAAGATGGCTAGAGTTGATCAAGGATTATGACCTGTAGGTACATTATCACCTAGGAAAAGCTAATGTGGTAGCAGATGTCTTGAGCCGGAAGATGTAGTGCAATTGTATTCTGATGGATTCTCGCATTAACACCTTGTGTGATGAGTTGAGCAAGATGCAAATTGAAATGATTCCTTCTGGTTCTTTGTCTCACATTTCTGTTGAGCCAGCTTTGCAAGACCAGATCATCATGGCCCAGCTCAGTGACAAGGGAGTGCAGATTATCAAGAAGAATCTCCATCAGAAGGTTGAGAAGTATAATTGTTTCCGCTAGGATGAAAAGGGAGTGTTATGGTTTAAAAGCAGATTGGTGATTCCTAAGGACCAGGATCTCAAGAGGAAAATCTTGGATGAGGCTCATCTCTCCAAATTCTCTATGCATCCGGGAAGCACCAAAATGTACCATGATCTGAAGCCTTTGTATTGGTGGACCAGAATGAAGAGGGAGATAGCCCAGTATGTATCAGAATGTGACACCTGTCAGAGGATAAAGGCGGGCCACTTAAAATCAGCTGGAGCCTTGCAACCCCTGTCCATACCTTCGTGGAAGTGGGACGACATCAGCATGGATTTCATTGTGGGTCTGCCCAACACCTCTTGTCATCATGATTCAATTTGGGTTATTGTGGACCGATTGACAAAAGTGGCACATTTTCTTCCTGTGCACACCACTGATAAGGCTCGAAAAGAATGCAGAATTGTATATTGACCGGATCGTGTGTTTGCACGGATTGCCTCGGACCATTATTTCTGATCGAGGAGCCCAATTTGTTGCTAGATTTTGGGAACAATTGCAAGAGTCTCTGGGAACTAAGCTAATCAGGAGTTCGTCTTACCACCCACAGACTGATGGTCAGACGGAAAGGGTGAACCAAATTCTGGAGGATATGCTGAGAGCTTGTGCGATCGATAGTGGCAAGAACTGGGATAAGCACCTCTCCTTAGCAGAGTTTGCTTATAACAATAGTTATCAATCCAGCCTAAGGATGGCACCTTTTGAAGCTCTCTATGGAAGAAGGTGTAGAACACCACTCAATTGGTCTCAACCTAGAGAAAGAGAAGTTTTTGGACCTGACTTAGTGACTGAAGCCAAAAGGAAGGTCAAACTAATCAGGAAAAATCTAGAAGCTGCTCAGGCCAAGCAGAAGAGTTACCATGATAAAAGAAAGAAACCTCTCCAGTTCGAGGTGGGAAGTTTTGTATACCTCAAGGTATCACCCACCAAGGGAGTGCAGAGGTTTGGGATCAAAGGCAAGTTAGCCCCTCATTACATTGGACCTTATGAGATCATAGAGGCATGTGGACCCGTGGCATACAAGCTGAAGTTACCTTCAAAAATGTCTGCCATTCACGATGTGTTCCATGTATCTCAGCTGAAGAAGTGTGTTCGATTGCCGACTGAGATCTTAGCAGAGCCAGAATTGGAGATAGAGTCAGATCTATCGTACCAAGAGTACCCCTCCAAGATTCTGGATTGCAAGGAGAGATCAATTCGGGCTAAATCGATCAAGATGTACAAGGTCCAGTGGAGTAATCACTCAGAGGAGGAAGCTACTTGGGAAACCGAGGAATTCCTGAGATCCAAATTCCCTGATTGCCTATCCAAGGAAGCTGGTATGTAATCACACCCAACCCCTCCTCCTGCCCTTCGAATCTAATTTTCAAAAATATAATCTTAATTCAGAATGAAGTAATTATGGAGAAAAACTTAAAAAGGACTTCCTTCTGAAGTTGTAAAGAGGATGACATTCGAAGAGCAGTTGTACCTTAAAAATAACAGTAAGCACCCATTTCCTATAAGTCTCACCATTCGCTTCACCCCGGGAGGACTTTGGCCCGAATCTCGGGACGAGATTCCTTTAAGGGGGGAAGGCTGTGACACCCCAGTGTCACTTAGGGCTTCTCTTAAAATGCCAAACCAAGAACCACCATTTTATGAGAACCAAAGTAAGCATGAGCATCAGATTAACTTAAGAATAAAGATTTCCCCAAGCATATACTTAGAAGTGTCATGATCAAGACAATTGAGAATTTTAAAAGGTAAGAATATGTAACCCTAATAAAAACCCTAAATAAGCCCCATGAGCAAAATTTAAGAAAATAAGGAGAAGGGTATGAAAAATTTAAAATTATGACTTGAGCCAATTATAAAAGTTAAAGTACATTAAATAAGCAACAAGAAAGGTTGAGAAAGCTTAGCCAAATTAACTTAAACAAATTCTCAAATCAGCCCTTGAACTAAGCACCCTTGGAGAAATTCAGATTTCTGAATTTCTGAAATTCAGACCTCTTTCCAAAGATCAAATGCGTTCTCTGTTTTTCGAAACTCAAAACCAGGAGATCCAAATATCAAAGTTGTGCCAAATTCCCTTGAACACATCCTGGAAAAGTTTGAACTCAAACCAAGTTCATTTGACACGGTTTTGGCGCGGTTTGACCTCGGGACCAGACAATCTGACACTGGCACCTTGGTGACGCTACAACTCCCTGTCCCTAGCCTAAAACCGCGCGACGTCCATACATAAAAGACAAAGCTTGGTCAGGTGAACAAATCCTTCACAGCGATCTTGCCCAAATTCGTGAAGATTTGCTCCCAATCAGCGCTTGAACTCGGGCAGAAGCATCGGGCACACGTGTTCGACCGTGGCTGACACCCCCGGTTCACGCCCGTTCGCGCACCCGCGCCTTCCAGTGCACGCCCGCGCGTGCTCGCCGGTCCACGACCGCCCGTGCACCGCGCCGTGCCTATAAAGCCTTCCCAAGCGCGCCCCACTTCGCCCCGCACTCACCAGCACCGGCCAGCCACCTTCCCTTAGCTCCGGCGAGCTCAATTCCACCCGCCATTGCCGCCAGAGCTTCGGCCACCGTGGCCAGCCCACCCCAGCCACCCCCGAGTCGAGCCAGTGCTTCGGCTAGCTCCGCCAGTAGCCCATGAAGCTCGCCAAGCCCTCGGACCAGGCCGGACTTCACCGGAGGCCCGAGATCGACCTCACCGGACTTCGGTCTTCCGCCGCCGCGCGTGGACCGAGCAAACCAGTGAGTCTCCGTCCAATTCCTTGCACCCATATCTTCTCTGGCATCCCGTGAACCCCTCTGACCCGTCCAATTGATCTATCTCGCCGTGACCAGGCCGGACTCCTCGCCGCCGACGAGAATCCCCGCCTGCGCGTGTGGACCGACCGACTCCGGCCATCCCCGACGGCGACCTGCACCTCGTTGTGATCCCCGAGACCTCCCCTACGTCCTCGACCACTTCACCGGAGCCATCTCGCCGCCGGTAAGCCCCTCCGCCCTTTCTTCCGCTGCGGTTACTATTTAACTTTGGAGAAGGACCTCGGGTTGGGAGGTGAAGAACCCGGGGGGTTTTCTGTAACGTCAGCGACTCATGTGAATAGTAAACTAAGGACTAATCTGCGAAGAACACTTAGAATATCCGCCAGGGACCCCAGTGCAAAGTGGTTTTCCATTGAATCAATTCTGTAAACCTTTTTAAATAACCAGAGAACTTGTAAAATCCATAACTTGATGAATTCGTAGTCAAAAGATGTCAAACCAATTTTGCTAGATCCTAAATTTTATGAACTAACATTTAAAAATGGTAAACCCTATGCTTTCTGTTCTAAATTTTTAGTTTAGAATTAAAAACAGAAACTAGCTAAATCTTGTTTAATTAAGGAAAATTAGTTTTTCTTCTGTACTAAACTTAAGAAAATTTGTGGGTATTCAAACCTCATTTAGACACTGTTTAAAAATAGTAGGAACCCCAGTATTGAAGAATATAGTGTAGATTTTCATTTAAAGCTATTTTGCCCAAAACTTAGGAAAAATCAGAAAGGCATTAGAAATTAATGAACAGTGAGTAAAATTATTTTTCCTAGTTTGCTTAAGTAACAAAGAACCTAGGAAAAATAAAGAGATCATTAGTCCAGATTAGTTTCAAATTAAAATGACTTATTTAGCTCTATTTGAACTGAAAATCAATTATTAGAATTACAAAACTATACCCAAAATGGATAATAAAAATCCAGTAGACTTACAACTACTAGAGCCCCACTGCAAAAATAAAGAACACCTCAGTTCAACTTTTTAAGTAAGGGGAATAAATATAAAATGATAATAAGGCATTCTCCAAATAAATCATAAACAACCCCTAATAATATGATAATGGGCAACCAAAAATTAGCAAAGTCCATAATGAGATAAACTATCAGAGAAAAATGCAAACCCATGAAAAGGAAGCAAATTCTTATCTATTGCTACTGTTTTATGAGAAAGGCCACTAAATTCAAATAATGCATACCACCCCTTCCCTTAAGCAAAAAGATGCCAAACTTCAGAATGATTGCTCTTGCACAAAACAATAACCAAGAAAAATAAGAACTCTGTTGTTTGATATTTTTCAAATATAGTGATAGTAGAAAGCACCTATTAGGCTAGAAACTTGAGAAAACCATAGTAAAATAACTAAAAGGTAATAATGGCTAGAAATTTGTATCAAGTCATGTTACAACCCCTAAAAGCCAGCAAAAATAAGTTTTATAGAACTACCCACTGTTAAATAATAGTTGTAGTTCAAAGCACCCCTTCTGCCCTAGAATTTAATAATTTTGTCCAGAGAAAACTATTCACTTTCTGATCCCCAAATTTTGAAACAGAGAAACATACACCATTGCCAAGCCACTGTAATTTTTGCAGAATTTTTAAAATTTTATAAAAGCAACTTGTAGTTTAAACCTACTCCAAAACATTTAAGAGAATAAAAGAAAAGGAAAGAAAACATAAACCTCACCCCAATAAGCCTATCCTGAATACTTATCAATTCTCCCTGAGACTTAAAAAGAATTCAGTGGAACCCCTAAAAGTAAGACCTACCACTTGCCTCAGCTAAAGTTTAACTTAATTCACCAAGTATACCACCCAAGGGTCTCACATAGGTAAAGTTAACCTTATTTAAATCAAGTGGATCATACACCGTCAAAAGTTGTAATTTCTAAAAGTACATATCATATCATGCATATATCTTACGCATTGCATTCATTAGATTGCAATCTTGCCGACGGAGAGTACGTGCTCATCCCCGAGCAAGGACCTGTCCAAGAGGAGGACCAGGAGCAGGCTTTAGAGGCTGCTATCGAGGATCTCCCTGCAGCCCCAGCAATTGAAGGCAAGCCCCGGTTTTACGCATAACCGTTTATATATGCTATTTTACTACACTTAATGTTTGTAGGTTTGTAATGTGCACTTAAGTGTAGGAGTTGCTTGAAACCTCTAGTTGCATGAACTTAGGATTCCTTTTGAGATGAATACTAGTATGCTAGGTCGAGTAGCTGCTTGCTAATCAGGATCTCGGTAGAAGTCGAGTGATTTTTCTAGCACTCGCGCGAGGTCAGGAATTGATTGTATTCATCTTGATAACGGGATATATGTTGGTCTATGGACTTGGATCCAGGGAGGATGTCTTGTCCATGAGACGGGAAAAAGAATTAAGGATTAATGTGTGGATACCTGAGTCATGCTTTTGAACGTACTAAGCACATGCCGGGAAATATGGTAACCGGTAAACCTAGTACCTGAGTGAAGCCGGGCGCGGACTTTATCCCTCATGCGACCTGAGACTGGGTCTCCCATGCTAGCTGTGGTGGGTACAAGTGCGGTCACTGCACGGCGGCATCCGGGGTCAGTGGAGCATTGTATGCCAAGGCGGTGAGGCCTGGACGCGAACGGGGAATCGATGGGGACGGTTGTCATGTGCAGGGTCGGAGTACCCTGACATGCCGTGTGTTTAGGTTTACCTTGCAAGGTTAAAACTCGATTCGAATCGTCTGCTTCTCGCAGCTAATGAGACTGCTTGATTCCTTGTACTGCATCGAGTAAGAACTGAAATGAGGTTACATGAGATAACTTGTCGATTGATCTAAATGCTTGTTACCATGTATGCTTAGAAGAAGTAAATCTAGCTAAGTAATGATGATAGAATTTGAAAAGCTAAAAGTCGATTTTAGAAACAGCTAGTGCTTTTGGCAAACCAAACCCCTCAGCCAAACAGCTGCATAGTCTAGAGGTAGAGGAGTAGATTCCTCACACCGGGTAAGTCTAGCTGAGTATTAGTATACTCAGCCTTGCTTGTGGCACAATTTTTGCAGGTACCATTCAGGAAATGGTTGATGGTGTGACTTGGCCTACCACCCTGCCACCGGGTTGGACGGTCGAGTGGGATGTTGCTCCGGCACGAGAGGAGCACGAGGAGTAGTGGGCTAGGCCTTGCCCATTTCCTCGATACCGACGACATCAATTATCCACTGCACTTTATTTTGTGAACTTCATTTGCTACTCAAAAAACTCCGATTAATGTAATAATTCAGTACTTAATTTGAGGTTTTCCTGTTTTATTGTATTTCTTCTGTGACTCACCTTCGAGTGAGATTGTGGAATTTGATCCTGGTTAAGTGGCTCCATCAGACTAGATCTGAGGGACTGACGGGTTATTCCGATTTAAGTGTGTTACGGCCCCTGAGGCGTGACTTAGGCACTTAAGCTGGAATAATTCGGGCGGTTCCGCCACACAAGGTTTAAAAACTCGATTCGAATCATCTGCTTCTCACAGCTAATGAGACTGCTTGATCCATGCTGCTACATTGATTAACAAGTAGAAATGTGATGACTTGGCAAAAGTTGTTGATTGCTAAAATGTTTGATACCATGTATGATTAGATAGGTATACATTTAGTCTTAAGAGAGTCACACTAAAACTTGAAAAAGCTAAAACTTGATTTATAGACACAGCTAGTGCTTTTGGCAACCAAACCCCTCAGCCAAACAACTGCATGTCTAGACGTAGAGAAGTAGACTCCTCACACCGGGTAAGTCTAGCTGAGTATTAGTATACTCAGCCTTGCTTGTGGCAAAAATTTTTACAGGTTCCCTGGAGGACATGGTTGCTGGAGTGACTTGGCCGTCCACCTTGCCACCGGGTTGGACAGTCGAGTGGGACCCTGCCTCGGCAGAGGTGGAGCATGAGGATTGATGGGACAGGCTTCCCCATCTCTATGTTTATTTATCGCTAGTTTTATTCCGCTGCATTCCGAATAATGATGACTACTTTTGCTAAACTCCGATGATGATGTAATAAATTTAATACTCCTCAATGTATGGTTTTATGCTTTATTGTATTTGCTCTGTGCCTCACCATCGAGTGAGTACATGGTACTTGATCCTGTTAGTGGCCTCGTCGGACTAAATCCGAGGGACTGACGTGTTATTCCTATTTAAGTGTGGTCTAGCCTCTAAGGCAGGACTTAGGCACTTAAGTTGGAATAATTCGGGCGGTTCCGCCACAGCTGCTATCAGAGCTCGTACCACCACAGAGGAATCAATAAACTATAAATACCATCCTTTTCTAGAGTAAAACTTGGTAGAAACAACTATTGGATAGATCGTAGGACGATCAGGATAGACCTAGGACGTGAAGCCTTAGGATGATAGAGGGGTAGCTAGGTGGCTAATGGAGTAAGCCCTACAGGCTACTATAAGGGATGGGAGTTCCTTTCTATTCCCTCTAAGTTGACGTGAGGTTGTTTAGGACGGGCATGCATGCATCCTTAATTAAACTATTTAATAATTGGGTAAGAACTTTAATACATAATGATGACAAATTAAGTACCCCCGGTACCATTGTCGTAGTTATAAAGAGGCTGAGTTGAGATCCCTTTTCATTTTATAATTGTTTTTCTTTTACTTACGCTTAACCGTACACAGATGACTTCTCACTGATCCTCGGACGAAGGGAAAGCACAGTCCCACACGGACGGGCTTGCACGAGAGGGTTTCCCATGTATCTTGTGGGAGGTACTTCAGGGAGCTGGTTACACGACGCCTCCCCAATACGCGGTGCAGCTGTTTGAGAAGCATCGAGTGCCCCGCTGTAGGGTGAGGATGACCCTAGAGCCTCATCCCCTGCAGCCAGGCTGGCGTTCGCTGGACTCTGAGTCTTTTGGATACAGGGCTGAGGATACTATCGAGGCGATTGCCCTTCACGGACTGACCACCTTCTGTGGTTTCCACCCCTTGGAGCTGTCCACTCACCCCATTGGACTGTTCCATGTGGAAAAGGAGGACGACCCAATGTGGAAGGATCGAGTGGAGCATGCCAAGGATATTTGGGCTATCTACCCAGGTCAGACTGCACACCTGACGGTGCGGTGCATGAATGCCCTGTATCGTCTGCAAGTGATGTGAGGGGAGGCAATGTCTCACCTAATGGCATTGTTGGAGGCTACCAAGATCACCTTAGATAACCGGGAGGAACTTGTGGTAGACTTGTCCACTGAGATGGTGGAAAAAGACTTAAAAGTGGAGCAGTTGTCAGATGAGATCCACGAGCTTGAGGAGCTAGTGGGAACTAGGGAGAACACCATCGAGGTTCTCGAGGATCAGTTAATCAACACTCAGCAGCAGCTTGCGGAGGCTAACCAGCATCTGGATATGCACCACCAGGAGATCCAGGACATGGAGGCCAACGAGGATGTCGACATCGAGGGAGGAGAGGAACCTGCCTCCAGCTTGGACACTGCTGGCTCAGGGAGACCACCTTCCCCCGAGTCGAGCGTTGCCTCGTTTGCTCACTAGGTCACAGAGATATAGTTAGAAGTCTGTGACGATAGAACTCATCGAGGCTAGCTTAGCTTTTGCACCCTTGGGGTACTAGGCTAGATAGAGTTGAGTCTTTTGAGATAGTGATGTAATCATGACAAACTCTTTTGGAAATGTGGGTGATGAATGATGTCAGCTTTAATTTAAGAATCAAGTTTATGCCATGTGGAATCTTTTATAACCATGCAAGAGTTTATTGGTTTTACCCCTTTGACTCCTTCACCACAATTTAACATTGAACCTTGGAGACATACTATTGAGAATATCCATGATTTTTCAGATGGCAGGAAGAGCGCGTTGTGGACAGAATGAGTGCATTCCTCCACCACCGCCACCGCCTCCTACTTTGCAGGAGCTGATGGCTCAGCAGAACGAGATCTTGCGATAGTTAGCTCAGCGCCAGCCGCCACCTCAGCATTATGGTGGTGGTGATCATCAGTGACACCCCGCAGCATCCACTTATCAGGAGTTCCTCAGTACCCAGCCACCGTTATTCACTAGGGCAAATGATCCACTTAATGCGGGTAGTGGAATCCAAATTCCCACTACTCAATGGAGTTTGTTCAGAGGTGACTAAGGTCAGGTTCGCCACCCAACAGCTTCACGGACCCGCGCGGACATGGTGGGACCATTTTCTTGCTATGCAGCCAGTTGACCATGAGGTGGAATGGAGAGAGTTTAAGGCAGCTTTCAGGGGGCATCATATACCAGCAGGCATTATGGACCGCAAGCTCAATGAGTTTCTGGCACTTACTTAGGGGAATCGGATAGTGTTAAAGTATGCTCAGGCCTTCAATGACCTGTGCCAGTATGCCGGATATCATGCAGACACTGATGAGAAGAAGAGGGACAGGTTCAGGAGGGGGCTCAGCACTAAGCTCCGCGACCGTCTCAACACAGTCAGGGCCAACAGCTATAATGAGTTAGTCAACATGGCCATTTCTCAGGAGGATTGTATCATAGCCCGTCAGGCAGAGAAGAAGAGGAAGACCCCTGTGGCAGGACCTTCAGCTCAGCCACAGCGCTTCAGGATCGTGTCTGACACTTAGAATAGGGGACCTCAGCAGCAGCAAGGATGTTGGGTGATCCGACCACAGCAGCAGCAGCAGGCACCCAACCGCACTCAGTTTCCAGTTTAGAGGAACAATCAGCCGCAGCAGTAGTACCATCAGGCCAATGATAACAGGTGTTTCACTTGTGGTAACACCGGACATTATGCCAAGAATTGCCCCAGAAACCAGCAGAAGTAGGGACAGAATGCCAACCAGAATCAAGGCAAGAGACAGAAGGTGCAAGTAAGACAAGGCAAACTGAACTTCACCACCATGGCTGACATTCCAGAGGGAGCACCCGTCATGACTGGTATCTTTTCAGTTTTGAATTATCTTGCAATTATTCTTTTTGATTCTGGTGCATCACACAGTTTTATCAGTGCCAAATTTAGTGCCAAGTGCTAATTAACTTTTCACCACACCAATGGGGGTATTACGATTTCAACACCAGGAGGCAGGGTTGCCACCTATCAAATCAACAGGCAGGTGCCTATAAAACTTCGTAGTCTTGTGATTAGGACCACCCTTCTCATCTTAGGATTGGATAGCGTGGACATTATATTGGGAACTGATTGGTTATCTAGGCATCAGGTGGTATTGGATATTGCAGCAAGGGCCATTGAGATTCACTCCCCTACTTATGGAGAGACTACTTTATATTTGCCTGATCAGGGTTGTACCCGTTCTTGTGCATTCACCATGATAGAGTCATCGGTTGAAAGAATCCCTGTGGTCTGTGACTACCCAGATGTTTTTCTGGATGAATTGTCGGGGATGCCACCCGATAGAGACATAGAGTTCGCAATTGAATTACAACCCGGAACTGCACCTATATCCAAGAGACCATATAGGATGCCTCCAGCAGAGTTAGCAGAGTTGAAAAAGAAGTTGCAAGAATTGTTGGACAAGGGATTTATTCACCCAAGTACTTCACCCTGGGGATGTCCAACCTTATTCGTGAAGAAGAAAGATGAGAGCTTGAGGATGTGTGTCGATTACCGCCCTCTCAATGCGGTGACCATCAAGAACAAATACCCACTGCCCCGCATTGATGTTTTGTTTGATCAGTTGGTAGGAGCCATGGTGTTCTCCAAGATAGACCTTCGCTCGGGCTACCATCAGATCAAGATCCGTGCCAGCGATATTCCCAAGACGGCTTTCTCTACCAGATATGGGCTCTATGAATTTTTGGTGATGTCTTTTGGGCTGACCAATGCCCCGGCTTATTTCATGTACCTGATGAACTCAGTGTTCATGCCAGAGCTGGACAAATTTGTGGTGGTTTTCATTGATGACATTCTGGTGTATTCCAGGAATGAAGCCGAGCACACTAAGCATTTGCATACCGTACTTCAGAGACTGCGTGACCATCAGTTGTATGCTAAATTGTCCAAATGTGAATTCTGGCTGAAGGAAATAAAATTTTTGGGTCACACAATTTCTCAGGATGGGATATCAGTTGATCCTGAGAAGGTACAAGAAGTAATAAATTGGAAACCTTCTACTAAGTGAGGCAGATTCGGAGCTTTCTGGGATTGGCAGGGTATTATCGACGATTTATTCCGGATTTCTCCAGAATTGCCAAGCCAATGACTGAACTGTTGAAGAAGGGAGTCAAGTATGAATGGAGTCAGAAGTGTGAGGATGCCTTTCATACACTAAGGCAGCATTTGACAACAGCACCAGTGCTAGCTCAACCTGACAACACCAAACCATTTGTGGTTTATTGTGATGCTTTCGGTACTGGATTGAGATGTGTCTTAATGAAAGACAACAGAGTCATTGCTTATGCCTCCCCAGCACTCAGACCCCATGAGCAGAACTACCCCACACATGATCTAGAATTAGCAGCTGTGGTTCATGCTCTCAAGATTTGGAGACATTACTTGATGGGAGCTCACTGTAATATTTACACTGATCACAAGAGTCTCAAATACATCTTCACCCAGGCTGATCTTAATATGAGGCAGAGAATATGGTTAGAGCTAATCAAGGACTATGATTTGGAGGTGCATTACCATCCTGGCAAGGCCAATGTTGTGGTAGATGCCTTGAGCAGGAAAGCCCAGTGTAATTGTATGAACATGGATGCAAGAATCACCACCCTATGTGATGAGATGTGCAAGCTGAACCTAGAAGTCGTTTCCTCCGGTGCTTTAAGTTATATTTCAGTGGAGCCCACCTTGCATGAGCAGATAGTCATGGCACAGATTGGTGACAAGGGTGTTCAAGTCATTAAGGAAATGATCAAACTAAAGGTGGACAAATACAAATGCTTCCGTCAGGACAGCAAAGGAATTCTATGGTTTGGAGACCGACTGGTTGTCCCCAAGAACCCCAAACTTAGAAGAAGATATTGGATGAAGCTCACCTATCCAAATTCTCCATGCACCCCGGCAGCAACAAGATGTATCATGATCTCAGATCCTTGTACTGGTGGACCAGAATGAAGAGGGAAATTGCTAAGTATATATCCGAATGTGACACCTGCCAGAGAGTCAAGGCCAGTCATTTAAAGGTAACAGGCCCTTTGCAACCCCTTCCCATACCCTCTTGGAAATGGGAGGACATTTGCATGGATTTTATCGTGGGATTGCCCAATACCTCCCGGCAGATTCCATTTGGGTCATTGTGGACAGATTGACCAAGACAGCTCATTTCTTGCCGGTACACACCACCCACAGGACGGAAAAGTATGCGGAAATTTACATTGATCAGATAATTCGCTTGCATGGAATACCAAGGACTATAGTATCTGATAGAGGAGCACCGTTCATGGCACGATTTTGGGAGCAATTGCAGGAATCACATGAGAACCATGTAATAAGAAGCTCAGCATACCATCCCCAAACAGATGGTCAGACAGAAAGGGTGAATCAGATTTTGGAAGACATGTTGAGGGCATGTGTGCTACACTATGGAAAGGATTGGGACAAGTGTCTTTCATTGGCAGAATTCTCTTATAATAACAACTACCAGTCCAGTTTGATGATGGCACCTTTCGAGGCCTTGTATGGGAGAAGGTGTAGGACACCACTAAATTGGTCACAAGCTGGAGAGAGAGAAATTTTTGGACCTGACTTGGTACTGAAGCAGAGGAAAAAGTCAGAGTCATTAAGAGGAATTCAGAAGCTGCTCAGGCCAGGCAGAAGAGCTATCATGACAAGAGGAGAAAGCCTCTACAGTTTGAAGTGGGAGATCATGTTTACCTTAAGGTGTCACCCACCAAAGGTGTCCAGAGATTTGGAATCAAGGGCAAGTTAGCTCCTCGCTACATTGGACCCTATGAGATCAAGGAAATTTGTGGGCCTGTAGCATATCAATTGAAGTTGCCACCCCACATGTCAGTAGTTCATGATGTATTTCACGTATCTCAGCTACGAAAGTGTGTCCGCTTACCCACGGAAGTGCTACATGAACCAGAATTGGAGATAGAGCCGGATCTGTCCTACCAGGAGCACCCCGTCAAGGTATTGGATCAAAAGGAGAGATCAACGCGGACAAGGTCAATCAGAATGTATAAGGTTCAGTGGAATCACCATTCAGTAGAAGAGGCTACATGGGAGACTGAGGATTTTCTATGTTCTCGCTTCCCCGACTTTCTGCCCAAAGGAGTCGGTACGTAATCCAAAACCCCACCCCCACCTACCCTTTGAATCGAAATATAAGAAGAACTTAGATGTTAAGGGTGTTGTAAGCTTTAGAAATGACTCAAAAAGGACTTCCTTCTGAAGTTGCAAAGAGGATGACATTCGAAGAGCAGTAAACTAGAGAAACTTGGACAAAGGAAGAAGCAACACACCAGCACAACTTCATGGCACCCCTCCAAGGAACTCTACCTAAATCTCGGGACGAGATTCCTTTAAGGGGGGAGGGCTGTAACACCCCAGGTGTTACTTAGGATTTTCACTAAAGACTACATAAGTAAGCCCATCATCACATGTGACTTAAGTTGGGATAAGCACACCAAATTTGGAGCTCAAGATCCTAAGTAAGTGCAACCCATCTTAGAAGTCATACCTTGGTTTGTCATGCACATATAAGGGGGAGAATTGCCCAAACCCCAATTCAAACCCCTTTCGACAAGTGGAGCACTAGAAGTAAGTATGACCAAAAGGTTAGGAAAACCACATGATCATGACTTGGGCCAATTATAAAAGTTGAAGTACACTTAATACCCTACAAATAATAGTAAGAAAGTGACCCCCAAAAAGATTTCAGAAAAATCCCAAAAGGTTCACAAAAGGGTTGAGCACAAAAGAAAAATCAAAATTTTTCTAAGTCCAAAACCAACCCTCTTGCAAAGATCAAACATGTTCACCTTGATTCCAAACTCAAAATCACTTGTCCCAATTGACAAAGTGGCGCCAAAATACCCCTAGAATACCCTAGAAAAGTTTGAACCCAACCCTAAGTCGTTTGACATGACTTGGCACAAGATTTGTCTCGGTTTGGACAGCTAGGACAGAGACAACTTCCCACCCCCATATCTCTCAAACCCGACCATATCTACCCTCGGTACTCACATGAACTAGATAGCTCTAGGTGCAAGGAAGAGATCTCTCACAGGTCTTAGGGCAAGATTCACACGTTTTAGCCACTCAACAGAGGGAAGAACAAGGGCAGAAGCAAAGAGCCACGTGTTTGACGCGCTCTGAGCTCGCCAGAGCATGCGCGACGAGCGCCCCCGCGTGCTCCGCGTCGCGCCAAAGCCGAGCCGGCACCATTGCCCGCGCCTGCGCCTATAAAGCCCCCAGAGACGTCGATCGTACTTCTCCGCGACCGCTCGACCTCACCTGAGCACCAGCTCACCGGCATTGCCCCGTGCACGACGTGCCCGCGGCCACCCAAACACTCGCCACCGTAGACCAGCCAGCAGAGCCTCTCCCAGCCGCATCCGACCCTTGGAGTAGACCGTGCATGCCTCGGTGAAGCTCCCCGAGCAAAAAATCGAACTTTGCCTCGCCGGAGAAGCCAGTCCACGGTCGCTGGACTTACCCGACCGCCGGTGAACGTAGACCGAGCCCCACGGTGAGTTGTTCTTCAATTCCTTGCACGTGTCGACTCATCAGCACCCCGTGAAGCTTCCCGTGCCAATGCATTGACCGGTATCGTCGTGGTTAGGCCGGAACTCTCGCCGCCGACGAGTTCACCCGCCTGCGCACGTGGACCGGCCGATTCCGACCACTACAACCGTCGAGCCGTACCTCGCTGTGACCGCCAGGACCTCCCGGAGCCACCCCCGCCCCTCGCCGGACCTCTCTTGCCGCCGGTAAGCCGCGCCGCCCTTTTTCCTTCCACGGTTACTGTTTTCATAAGGGGGAGGGACCTCGGGGGAGAAGAAGAAAAGGCCAGGGGGTTTTGTGCGCTGTGAGCGACTCAAGGGAATAGTGGCGCAGGGGTATAACTGAAGGGGTTAGTTTAGAAAGAACCCAGGGTCTTCGGTGCAAAGTGGATTTCCAGAAAACCTTTTGTTATTTCTGATTTAAATACAAACGGAACTTGAAAAATTCATAACTTCACTTTTGTTTACCCAAATCAAGCCAAACCAATTTTGCCAGGTCCTAAATAATGTAAGCTATTGAGGAAAAATATAAAACCCCCAAGTGTTGTAGGAAATTTCAAAGTTTTAATTTAATTAATTAACTGATCAAAAGCTAAAGGAAATAAGGAAAAATAGCTATACTATTAGACTGGGGTTAAGAAAATCCAGAGAAGTACTTAATCACTTCCTAACCTGTTTAAAATTAATAAACCCCTCTATACACCCAATTAAGGTAGGGTTTGCCCTTTTAATCATTTTCAGCTTAAGGTTAAAGAAAATATAAAAGGTGGTTTAAAATAAGAACCAGGGAGCACCCATATTTTTGTTGGCTCCCTTATTCAGTGTAGTTCACTAGAAAAATTTATTATACCCTTGTTTAGTACAAAAGAAAGGAGATACCTTTTAATTTAGAAAAATAAGGAAAACTTAGAAAAACCCTAGAAAAATAACCCTGAGGAGAAAACACCCCAAACCTTGGGATAACTAATATTTTGTTACTGTAAATATAGAAAAATTATGAGTTCTGTTGTTTGATATTTTTCAAATAACAAGTTAGTTATAAGTATCTTTTTAGCATTAAACTTGAGAAAATCACAACTAAATAACCACTAAGTAACCTTCTGTGATTTTGGCACATAAGCATATTATTACCTATAGATGCCAGCAAAAATGACTCCTAGTACAAAACCAACCCCTAGGTAAGAGTGGTAGTGCAGGTGACCCCTTTTGCCCTAGCTTTTGTTATTTTGTCCAAAGCATATTCCAATTTTTTCTAAACCTCAAATTTAAATGACAAACTACAGTAACCAATAGTAAACCACTGTAATTTTTACATGCAGGCCATGCAGCTGGAGTTGGCCCTTCTAAGGCAAGCCATTCCTGTTGCCCCTGCGGGTGCTGCTCAGGGTGCTGGTGGTGGAGAAGTGCCCGGGGGCGCTGTCCCTGCGGGTGCTGTTCCAGGTGGCGGTGCCAAGGTGCCTCTTCCAGTCAGTGGTCTTTCTCTGATGCAGTGGATGGGCATGAAGTTGGATTCTTTTGATGGCAGTGGTACTCCGGTCGAGGCGGTAGATTGGTTGACTTACGTGGAGGATAAGATGAATGTCTTCGAGATTGTGTATGGAGATCGGGTTCGCTTTGGCACACAGCTGCTGAAGGGAGAGGCTCAAATTTGGTGGAGAGGCGTGCAGGCAGCGCACTCCTCCTCACCAGGAGTCCTGTCTTGGGATGTCTTCATCAGGCAGTTTGAAAGGAGATTCTACTCGGTCACCTTCCTGGAGAAAATGAAGATTGATTTGCAGTCCTACAAGCAGGAGAAGAAGTCTATCACCGAGTATGAAGTGGGCTTCAACAAGATGGTCCGCTTTGTCCCTCATGTGGCTTATAATGAGATGGAAAAGGCGAGCCAGTTCCGTCAGGGTTTGAAACCTTCTATCAGGCATGCACTGGGAGCCTTTCTGTTGGTGGACTTCCGTACTACGGTGGAGCAGGCACTGGGTGTGGAGATGCAACACCAGTATACCATGGAGTCGTAGAAGTCTTCGGGTGTTGATCAGCCTCGTGGCCAGGACGCGAGGAGGGGCAACACGGGAGGTCCAACCCACAAGAAGGGCAAGTCTCAGCATCAGCGCCACCATCCTTACCGTGGCAAATCTTCTGACTCGGGTACTTCGGGAGGAAGTACTCAGAGGTTTCGAACTATTCCTAAGCCCGGGCTGGGGCTAGTGTGTTTCCGTTGTGGTGATGCGCATCGCCGTGCAGAGTGCCAGTGGAGTGGCAGGTGTTCTATCTGCAGTCAGGACCACAAGGATGTGGTGTGTAGGAGGAATCCTAATGGGAAGCTCAGATGGGAGCCGGTGACTTCCTCCTCTTCTCAGGGCACTATAAACATGATGTCAAGTGCTGAGCTGCAGTTTTTAGTTCCTCTTCCTCCATAGCAGCTTTATGTGCCTAGGACTTCTCAGTTCGTGCCGATGCAGGGTTTTCCTCAGTATCAGGCCGCGCCTACTCCTGCACCGTCTACTCCTATGTCGTCTCAGTTTGGAGCTCCGCGTCTGCCTCACTCGGCGGCTCGGTGGGGTTCTTCTGTTAATTTCACTCCGGGAGCTTCCTCTTCTGTGGGTATTTCTGGAGCTTATGTGCTACCCGCTGCGGATGGCAGAGAGCAAGGAGACGTGATGACAGGTACAATTTCAGTTGATTCGTTTGCGGCCCATGCTCTTTTTTACTCTGGCGCTAGCTATTCGTTTGTTTCGAAGGATTTTGTGTCGCGGGCTAGTCTTTCGGTGCAGAGGTTGGGTCACCCAATTTTGGTTAGTTCTACTAATGGCTCCATTAGTAGCTGTTCAGTTTGTAAGGGGTGCTCCGTCATTCTTGGTGATGAGGTCTTTTCGGCCAATCTGGTGGTGATTTCCTTGGGGGCATTCGATGTTATCTTGGGTATGGATTGGTTATCCCAATATCGCGCAGTTATATCCTGTTTTTGGTAGACAGTGTTATTGTAGGCGCCATCGGGTAAGGAGGTGGTATTCTTGGGAAGTTCCCCAAAGTTCACGTTATCCTTATTGGCGCAATTGCTTCCAGATCGCCGGTCAAGGAAGTCGGGGATCTTTTTCTCCATGGTGGTGGAGGGTGAGGCTGCCTTGCGGGTGCAGGACATCCAGGTGGTGTGTGACTTTGCTGACGTGTTTCTGGCAGAGCTTCCAGGCATTCCTCCGGAGCGCGATGCAGCTTTTGAGATTAAGCTGATTCCGGGTCGCAGCCTATTCATAAGGCCCCATATCGAATGGCCCCAAAGGAGCAGATTGAATTGAAGCGGCAATTGGATGATCTGCTGGCTAAGGGTTTCATTAGGCCTAGCAGGTCTCCATGGGCTTCCCCAGTATTGTTTGTTGAGAAGAAGGATAAAAGCAAGCGGCTGTGTGTGGATTATCGCGCTTTGAATCAAGTGACAATCAAGAATAAATATCCGCTTCCCCATATTGAGGTCCTCTTTGAACAGTTGAGGGGTGCCCAGGTGTTCTCCAAAATTGATTTGAACTCGGGTTATCATCAATTGAGGATTCGTGAGGAGGATATTGAGAAGACCGCTTTTTGCACCAAGTATGGGCATTATGAGTTCATAGTCATGTCTTTTGGCTTAACTAATGCCCCTGCTGCTTTTATGGAAGCAATGAATAGGATGTTGCATGAATTCCTGGACAACTTCGTGGTCGTGTTCCTGGATGATATTCTGATTTATTCCAAGTCCGAGGCCGAGCATGAGCAGCATCTCTGTCTCGTTCTGGGTGCTCTAAGGAAGAATCAGTTCTATGCCAAGTTGAAGAAGTGTGCCTTTTGGCTGTCCGAAGTGGCTTTCCTAGGGCACTTGATTAATCAATAGGGCATTGCGGTTGATCCCAAGAATGTTGCGGCTGCGGTGGAGTGGAAGAGACCCTCTAGTGTCTCTGAAATCCGAAGTTTCTTGGGGCTCGCTGGATATTACCAGCGCTTCGTACCAAATTTTTCCAGCATTGCTAAGCCTTTGACTAGACTCTTAGAGAAGGGTGTTCTCTTCGACTGGTCTGGCGATTGCGAGGTCAGTTATCAGACATTGAAGAGCAAGTTGGTGGACGCCCCTATCCTAGCTTTGCCTGAGAGCGGTAAGCGTTTCACAGTTTATACGGATGCTTCGTGTATTGGTCTTAGCTATGTGTTGATGCAGGAAGGTAGAGTGATTGCTTATGGCTCAAGGCAGTTGAGGAAGCATGAGGGGAATTCCCAACTCATGATCTTGAATTGGCCGCGGTGGTTTTTGCTCTAAAGTCGTGGAGGCATTATCTTTATGGCGAGGCTTGTGACATTTACACCGATCATAAAAGGCATAAAAGTCTCAAGTATATTTTTACTCAGAAGGAGCTGAATTTGAGGCAGCGTCGGTGGCTTGAATTGATTAAGGATTATGATTTGTCCATTCACTATCAACCGGGGAAGGCTAATGTAGTGGCTGATGCCCTTAGCAGGTCCGGGGTTCCAAAGGTGGCCTTGCCATTGATCGCTGATCTGGACCGTTTGGGGATCGCTTTGTGTTATGTCGGCACCGCTAGCGAGGAGACTCGGATGCTTATTCAATCCTCTCTCATGGAGAGAGTGCGTGCGGCTCAGCAGCAGGATCGTCTATTGCAGGAAGCTCGAAAGAGGGTTGGTGATGGTAAACCACGGGAGTTCACCATTGATGAGAATGATTTGGTTCGTTTCAGGGGCCATCTTTGTGTGCCTCAGAAATCAGAGGTGAAGATGGATCTCTCGAGAGAAGCTCATAAAACGCCTTACACCGTTCACCCTGGCGAAACCAAAATGTACCAAGACTTGAAGCAAAACTTCTAGTGGAAGCGGATGAATGTTGATGTTTCTAAGTATGTGGCCGCCTGTGAAGTATGTCAGCGCGTGAAGGCCGAGCATAAGCGGCCTGCAGGTTTACTGAAGCCATTGGAAATTCTAGAGTGGAAATGGGAGCATATCACCATGGATTTTGTGGTGGGTCTACCTCATTCCCCTCGTGGCAAGGATGCTATATGGGTGGTAGTGGATCGCTTGACTAAGTCTGCGCATTTTATTCCCATGAAGACCACAAATTCAGCTTCAGATTTGGTTCCCTTGTATATGAAGGAAGTAGTCAGGCTTCACGGGGTGCCTAAGTCTATTGTTTCTGATCGAGACTCCAAATTTGTATCCAAATTCTGGGAGAGTCTTCACAGTGCATTGGGCACCAAGCTTTCACTTAGTGTCGCTTTTCACCCTCACACTGATGGTCAGTCAGAGTAACGATCCAAACCTTGGAAGATATGTTGCATGCTTGTGTTCTGTCATGGAAGGGTAGCTAGGAGGATCATCTTGCATTGGCAGAGTTTGCTTATAACAACAGCTACCAGGCTAGCATCAAGATGGCACCATTTGAGGCTTTGTATGGCAGGCGGTGTATCTCCCCTCTGTGCTGGGAGACTTTGGGAGAGAGATCCCTGGTTGGTCCTGATTGGGTTCAGCATACTTCTGAAAAGGTTTGGGAAATTTGTTAGAATATTTTGGCAGCTCAGAGCCGTCAGAAGAGTTATGCTGATGTGAGGATGCGGGATCTGGAATTTGCTGTGGGTGACCAAGTCCTTCTCAGGGTATCACCTACTAAAGGAGTTGTTCGGTTCGGTGTCTCTGGAAAGCTAAGCCCGAGATACATTGGACCGTTCACTATCTTGGCCCCAGTGGGCAGCCTGGCTTATCGCTTGCTACTGCCGGATTCCATGGCAGGGGTACACCCGGTTTTTCATGTCTCTATGTTGAGGAAGTTCTTGCGGGATCCGGACCATCAGATTGAGATGGAACCAATTGCTGTGCAGCAGGATCTGACTTTGGAGTGTCGTCCGGTGCGTATATTGGAATTCTCGGAGCGTGTATTGAGGAAGAGATCAATTAAGTATGTCAAGGTCTTATGGACTAATCAGTCTGAGCGCGAGGCTATGTGGGAACTTGAGGAGCTGATGCGGCAGAAGTATCCGGAACATTTTGTTGTGGGTAAGTGCTGTTGATTCATTAACCTTTCCTTTTGTCGTTCCGATAGAAGCGTCAGAATTCGTGGTCGAATTCTTTTTAAGGGGCGTAGAGTGTGATACCCGGTTTGCAAAGAAGAGAAGTTGGAGGTTATTCTTTTTGTTTTTTTTCTCATTCGGTTGTTGCGTTTTGGGGATTTGGAATTTGTGGAAAATCATTCACCAGTAGGGCAGTAGAATTTGTTTGGTTAGGCGCTTGCGACGGGGTCGGGAGCTATCGCGTGGGCGAGTTGGGCCGTGATTTGTGATTTGGCCCACTAACCTTCCCTAACCCTAGCTGCCCTTTTCCCCCTAACCCCCCCCCCTTTGTGCAGCCGCCCCCCCTATTCCCCCTACCCTTTGGCCGCCGCCCCCCTCCCATCTCCTCCTCTCTCAAACCCTTGCAGCCACACACCTAACCCTAGCCGCACCCTCATCTCCTCCTCCCAAGGTGTCATTCCTTGCCGCTCGGATCTACGTCGCGTGGTGCAAATCTTCAATTGTTTTTGGTGGAGGGAAGAAGGGAGGAAGGAAAGGGGGAGAACCCAAGGTGATTTTTGTATTTATCTCTTGTTCATTTGTGTTGCAATCCAATTAATTAGATGTTGCGTATGCGGTTGGGTAGAGGGGTTGTCCAGAATTTTAGGTGGTGGGCGAACAGCAGTAGTTCTAGCAGTTTCTGGGCATTTTTCGTGGGGAATTAATGGGAATCAGTTTGGGAATCATGTAGAACTTTGGCATACCTTTCCGACGAGTATTTATGCGCTCAATTCGGAGTTATAAATTAAAAGATATCGCCATTTGAATCCGGGTATGTGGTTGTCCAAAAAAAACAGATTTTTCAGGTGGACGAACAGCAGCAGTATTAGCAGTTTATGGGGATGTTTCGTGAGTAATTAGTGTTAATCAGTATGAGAATCATGTAGGGCTTTGTCTTACCTTTCCAACAAGTACTTATGCGCTCGATTCGGAATTATATTTTAAAAGTTATCGCTGTTTGAATCCGGGTATGTCGCTGCCCAAAAGAGAAAAAACAGATTGCAGGGTTTATCTTGTGGACCGTTTAGGGGTAATTAGATGTTAGAATTTAATCATAAATTATATACAAAACTTGTGGGGAGAATTGTTACCCGCGGCGGGGTTTGAGACTGCGCGTAGGTGCGGCGTTGTTTTTGGGCTTATTATGTGATATTGGAGCACTAAGTTGGGTGTCAAAAATAGGTGGTGGACTTCCGGACCGTACTTAAGGATTTGTCCAAACTTCTGGTGAAGGCAAGTAAAACAGTAATGGTTATTCTGTCTGTCGAATGAAGAGTCTTATACTTGATTATGTTGTGCTGTTGTGTTCGTATTCATACTTTTAATTGAGTACCATCGTTTGAAGATATTCATGTTTTATTGATTACATATGTGGAGTTTGTGGTTGACCATGTTACTCAAGTGGTTATTACGTGGAATGGGTAAGGGTATATGTCTAGCACATTTTACTTGGGATGAACTCATGTTGTTGTCATGCATAATGCATTCATTATTCATTGCATGGAAGTTCATCGTGATCTTATGGTCCGACCGTACCGGTACATTGAGCATCATATGTTGCCCGAGAAGGGGTATGATGCAGCTTCATATCCTTAGAGATATGAAGGCAGAAGTCATTATTGCATCTGTAGCCATGTGCATTCATGGGAGAGGTGTGGAATCTATTATGTGGATGTGGGTAATGTGGATTTTTACATTGTGATTCTTCTTGGCGTTAAGTAATTAGTTACTTATTTACTTGCTGCAATTTAATATTCAAGAAGAAAGTTTTGAACTACGAGGTTGTTTAAGCACAGTTGGTTTACAATGTCCAATTTGTCGTTTGCTCTATTTACTTGCTGAGATGTGTCATCTCACTCTTGCATTGTTTGATGCAGGCACCTAATTTCTGCTTTGGGAAAAGAGGGATGTAGCAGCACGGCCACTACACCTTTAATAAAGGAACCACTACTTAATAATGTTGTTAATTAGGGAGGGTCAAGTCTAGGGAATTTCTATGTTCTAGCTTTTCATGGTGGTTGAGCGGTTTTGGGGTGGGCTGAATTACTTATCTCTTTTTTCTATTTGGTCATGAATGTGTTTTACCACTTTTGCATTTAGATTCTACTATGTGAATTATCTGTCTTTTATATCATGTATGAACTCCATGTTTTTCCCCCTTGTTATGCTATTTTTAAGGGAGGTGCTGCCAGATTTTGCAATATTTTCTCTCTTTATTACATTTCTTGTGTTGCATAAGTTTAGTGGGAGGAGTTTTGGTAACATCCAATGTGTGTGACCAGTGGGGGTGTTACAGTTGCGGAATTGCGTGCTGAGTGCGCAGCACGCCACTATTTGGATGGTGGTTCTCCCGCCCCTGTCGAGATTCAACACCCTTACCGTTTGCTGCCCCGTGGTTGCTTCGACTATGGTACCCTAGACTGTAGGACCCGGATAGATTTGGATCCATAGATCGATGGAGTCAGACTCTGTAATAATGCTTAATTCAGTGTCTTAGTCTAGTCAGTCTTAGTTAGAGTTAATTTGTTTATCTTATGTTGGATGCTTGTTATGATGGACATGTAATGAAGTTGGATCTTTGTAATGATTGTCACCAAGGCGTGGGTATCCCCTGCAACTTGGTGTGGTTATTAATGAAGTCAATTATTTAGTTGGGTAATCCATTTATTTCCACTTTGCTCTTTATCTGAGAAGCTGTCAGTGAAGATGGTCATTTGTTCAGTGCTATGAAGATTTTCTATACATCTCTTCTTATGCTGAAAGACTGAAGAGTCAGAATTGATTATGTGTGTGATTTCAACAGATGTCTGTCAACAGGCGTAGAGCTGCAAGGCATGCTCAGCCAGAATAGCAGGCACCCCAGGAGGATGCAGCTCAGTAGCAGCAGTTGCCACTGCCACCACCGATGACCATTGAGCAAATATTCTTGATGCAGACACAAGCAGTCCAAGCAATTGGTCGAACCTTAGCAGCGATGCAGCAGGTGTAGCAGCAGCCACCACCACCTCAGCCTCAGGTACAAGTCTAGATGCCTCAAGTGCCTAGAGACAAGTGGGCAGAATTCATGAGGGGCCATCCCCAGTCTTTGCCCATTCTGCTGATCCCATGGACGCCGAAGATTGGCTGTGTACCGTGGAGCGTGAGTTGCACACTACCCAGTGCAACGATCGTGAGAAGGTGTTGTATGGTCCCCGACAGTTGAGGGGAGCAGCACAGTCTTGGTTGGAGTCTTACCTCGCCACCCATGCCAACCCCGAAGCTATCACCTGGGAGGAATTCAGGGACAACTTCTGTCGCTACCATGTGCCCGAGGGACTGATGATAGTGAGGAAGGAGGAGTTTCTCGCCTTGAAGCAAGATCCCTTGTCCATCAGCGAGTACAGGGACAAGTTTCTACAGCTGTCACGTTATGCTCCACAAGATGTTAACACGGATGCCAAGAGGCAGTACTACTTCTTAAAAGGATTGGTTGATCCCCTCCATTACTAGCTAATGAACCACACCTTCCCTACCTTCCAGCATTTGATCGATAGAGCAATTATGACTGAAAGGAAGCGTCGGGAGATGGAGGACAGGAAACACAAGATTGGAGGATCTCAGGTCGGGAGTAGCAGTCGTCCTCGCTACTTAGGCAACCCACCTCAGCCATTCAAGCAAGGTCACCAGCATCAGCCCCAGCATCAGCATCAGAACCAGCAGATGCAGTACCAGAGGCAGTTTCCTCAGCAGCAGCAGCAGTACCGTCAGAATAACTAGCAGGGAGGAAATCAATATCAGCATCAGAGCAACCAGGCACCCTGTCTTCCTGCCCCAGCAACCAACCAGAACAGTCAAGCAGCGTCAGCGTAAGGAGGAAGTCGTGCATGTTTCCACTATGGGGAACAAGGCCATTGGGTGAATCATTGCCCAAAGAACGCAGCTCAGTAGTAGCCAGCTCCCAATGCCCTAGTCAGGTAGAATGCAATGCAGCAAGGAGGCAACAACCATGGGCAGCCTCGTGCCCAGTATGGAAAGGTGAATCACTTGGAGGCCCACACAGTCCAGGAGACTCCGGGAGTGGCACTAGGTACGTTTTCAGTCGAGTACCATTCTGCAAATGTTTTATTTGATACCGGAGCAACACATTCTTTTGTGACTACATCATAGGTAGAATCACATAATATACTGGTAGCACCCATGTATCCACCTATGAGGGTTAGTTCAGTTGGTAGAAGAACCCAAACGGATAGATTTTGCCCTAGTGCAAGAGTTTGAATAAGGGGGATAGATTTCCCCGCTGATTCAATAGTTTTGGGTAACCAGGATACAACTATAGATATCATCCTAGGGATGAATTGGCTAACCAAGTACCAAGCCAGTCTTAGTTGTGACAAGAGAACAGTGAAGTTAGTGTCCCTGTCAGGAGAAGAAGTGTTAGTGGAGTTGGTCTTGTCTGGACCAAGGAAAGGGAGTTGTCACCAAGTCACCGCCCATATTGAGGAGATTAAACCATCAAAGGCTATCAATGTAGTATCAGAGTTCCCAGATGTGTTTCCCGAGGAGTTACCAGGTATGCCACCTGAAAGGAAGGTTGAATTTGCCATAGAGCTTATACCAGGCACCGCCCCTATTTCCAAGAGAGCCTATCGAGTGTTCAGACCAGAATTGGTGGAACTCAAGAAGCAGATTGATGAGTTGTTAGAGAAAGGCTATATCAGACCAAGTACCTCGCCTTGGGCAGCCCTAGTGCTATTTGTGGAGAAGAAGGTTGGCACGAAGAGGATGTGCTTCGATTATCGAGCTTTGAATGAAGTCACTGTCAAGAACAAGTACCCCCTGCCCAGAATAGAAGATCTATTCGATCAGTTGAGAGGAGCCAGTGTGTTCTCAAAGATAGACCTGAGGTCAGGTTACCATCAGCTCAGAATCCGACCTTCAGATATACCAAAGACAGCATTCATCACCAAGTATGGACTGTATGAGTTCACAGTCATGTCATTCGGTTTGATGAATGCGCCAGCCTACTTCATGTACTTAATGAACAATGTGTTCATGGACTACCTCGACAAGTTCGTAGTGGTGTTCATTGATGATATTCTTATATATTCCCAGAATGAGCAAGAGCATGAGGAGCATTTGAGGAAGGTACTTTAGAGGCTACAAGATTGTCAGCTATATGCCAAGCTTAGCAAGTGCGAGTTCTGGATCAGAGAAGTCCTGTTCTTGGGTCACATTATAAACCGAGAGGGATTGGCTGTAGATCCAAAGAAGGTAACAGCTATCTTGGACTAGAAAGCACCAAAAGATGTCCGAGGAATCAAGAGTTTGATCAGAATGGCCAGTTATTATCGGCGTTTCATTGAAGGTTTCTCCAAGATTGCTAGGCCAATGACAGCCTTGTTGGAAAAGAAGGTTGAGTTCAAGTGGACCCTAGCATGCCAGAAGTCCTTTGAGACATTGAAGGAGAAGTTGACAACGGCACCGGTGCTGATTCTGCCAGATGTTCACAAGCCATTCTCAGTATATTGTGATGTTTCGTACACCGAACTAGGATGTGTGTTGATGCAGAAGGGAGAGTAGTGGCATACTTGTCCCGCCAATTGAAGATTCATGAGAAAAATTATCCTACTCATGATCTGGAATTAGCAGTCGTGGTTCATGCATTGAAGACCTGGAGGCATTATCTTTATGGGTAGAAGTGTGATATCTACACGGACCACAAGAGTCTCAAATACATATTCACTCAGTCAGAGTTAAACATGAGGCAGCGAAGATGGCTAGAATTGATCAAAAGATTATGAGCTGGAGATTCATTATCACCCAGGCAAAGAAAATGTGGTTGCAGATGCTCTGAGCAGAAAGTGTCAAGTCAATATGTTGGCTGCTCACCCGATGCCGTATGAGCTAGCGAAGGAATTTGACAGATTAAGTCTCGGATTTCTGAACAACACTCAAGGAGTGACAATTGAGTTGGAACCTGTAGGATTATGGGGAGGCTACGCTAGCGAAAAACAAAAATTTTTGAGCCCATAACACCAAGAACTACTACGGTTATAGGTCATGGAATTACCACTAGACGCGCAGGGCAGCGGAAGACATCTCGATGTAGACGAACATGTCGAGCAGTGGCGTGCAGTCGCCGGCGTCCTTCACGTCCTCATGTGGTTCGTCCTAGTGCTCCAAATGCAGCACCTTTGAGGTATCCACACGTACAGGGAGGAAGCGCCGCGTACCGAACTACTAGGTTCGCGACGGCGGCTATGCGAGGGCAAGAGGCGAGCCGCTGCTCGTTTGCTGGTTGCAAATTAGGGTTAACCTAACCACGCCCCTCGCCCTCAATTATAGGCGTTATGGTGGGCTTCTGACTCCGAGGCCCATCAGTAACCCTAAAGCCTAGTCTAATTTCGGATCTAATCCGAATTAGGCTTCCTTCCCCTTAATTGTGTGACCCTATAGGTTCATGTACAAATAGACATGGCCCGAGTACTCTTACTTGGCCCAATAATTGACAGCGGCCTATAGCAAAACATGTCAACTCCTATGCGCATGTAATGATCATATCAGACGAACCATTGCAACATTACATATATGTTGTTCACTTTGTCTCACGATATTTGGTCTGGCTCTAAGCTGACCTCTCTTTCTCGATACTATGAATTGGAATCCTTTCAATGGTTAACTCTTAACCCTAGCACGGCCATGCATTTCTTGATCCAATCACTCGAGGGGCCCAGAGATATCTCTCTCAAGAAGAGAGGGACAAATTCCATCTTGATTGATCATGCCTCACAGCATGCTTCCTGACAAATCCAAAACTACCTTTATAACTACCTAGTTACGGAGTAGCGTTTGATAGTCCCTAAGTAGGTCAATCCACATCTTGAGAACATGCGACAATCTCAGGTCTGACACATTATACATGTTGCAAAAAGAGAATTATATTACAATATCTCACATTGGGTCGGTCCAGCCTCATGTCATACATGCGCCCACAGTATTAGTTCGACATCTCCATGTCCATGACTTGTGAAATGTAGTCATCAACTAATATATGTGCTGGTCATCGACTCTAACCAGGGACATCATTTAGAATAACCATACAAGTAAAAAATCTCATAAACAATTCACATAATTGCTAATCAATGCAAGGTGCCTTTCATGGATATTCAATTAAGCAATATATATATCATGGATACAAAGAAATACGCTCATCTCTATGATTATCTCTAGGGCATATTTCTAACAGAACCCACTCTAGAGCAAGACATTAGGAAGGGCCAGAAGGATGATGAGAAGATCAACGAGATCCGGCAGCTGATCATAGATGGGAAAGTAAGGATTTCCGTGAAGATGCAGAAGGAGTGGTATGGTTTAAGGATAGACTATGTGTTCCTGACATCAAATCGATCCGGGAACTAATTCTCAAGGAAGCTCATGAGACAACATACTCTATACACCCTGGTAGTGAGAAGATGTACCAAGACCTAAAGAAAAGATTATGGTGGTACGGTATGAAAAGGGATATAGCAGAGTATGTGGCTGCATATGATAGTTGTTAGAGGATTAAAGCAGAACATCAGAGGCCTGCAGGTTTGTTGCAGCCGTTGCAGATTCCTCAGTGGAAATGGGATGTGATCGGGATGGACTTTATAGTCGGTTTGCCTCGCACTCGTACTGGTTATGACTCCATCTGGGTAGTAGTGGACCGTTTGACAAAGGCGGCCCATTTCATACCAGTCAAGACCACCTACAACAGTGCAGTGTTGGCCGAACTATACATGTATCGGATTGTGTGCTTGCATGGCGTTCCAAAGAAGATAGTATCAGATAGAGGCACTCAGTTCACCTCTCATTTTTTGCAGCAGTTACATGAAGCTTTGGGCACACACTTGAAGTTTAGCTCAGCTTATCACCCGCAGATAGATGGTCAAACAGAGAGACCAATCATATTCTAGAAGATATGTTGAGGGCTTGTGCTTTGCAAGACAAGATAGGTTGGGACAAGAGGTTACCATATGCGGAATTCTCTTACAACAACAGCTATCAAGCCAGTTTGAAGATGTCACCATTCGAAGCGCTTTATGGGAGGAATTGCAGAACTCCATTGCATTAGGACCAACCTGGTGAAAGACAAGTGTTTGGTCCAGATATTTTTCTTGAAGCCAAAGAGAACATCAGAATGGTCTGAGAGAATTTGAAGGTAGCGCAGTCCAGACAGTGAAGCTATGCTGACACCAGAAGAAGAGAACTCAGTTTTGAAGTAGGAGATTATGTCTACTTGAAGGTGTCACCAATCAGAGGAATCAAAAGGTTTGGAGTCAAAGGCAAGCTAGCACCTCGATATATCGGGCTGTATCAGATTCAAGTAAGACGTGGAGAAGTGGCATATCAACTCAGTTTACCAGAGAATCTGTCAGCTGTGCATGATGTGTTTCATGTGCCTTAGTTGAAGAAATGCTTGAGAGTGCTAGAAGAGCAATTGCCAATAGAGGATCTTGAAGTTCAGGAAGATCTGACATATATCGAAAAGCCAACTCAAATTCTGGAAACAGCAGATTGGGTCACTCGGAGAAGTACCATCAGGATGTGCAAAGTCAAATGGGGTCACTGAAAGGGAAATAGGGTCAAACCTTTTCCTAAATGATTTTGGTGGTTGAATTGCCCAACACAAATTATTGGACTAACTAGTTTGCTCTAGATTATGAGTTCTACAGGTGCCAAAGGTTCAACACAAACCAATAAAAAGTCCAAGAAAGTGTTCAAATAAAAAGAGCAAAAGACAACCGAAGACTGCCCTGGTCTGGTGCACCGGACTGTCCGGTGTGCCATCGGACAGTGTTTGGTGCACCACCGGATAGTGTCCGGTGCACCAGGGTGAATCCACTCTGAACTTGCCAGCTTCGGGTTTTCGGGGTGCCGCTCCGCTATAATTCACCGGACTGTCCGGTGTAGCACTGGACTGTCCGGTGTGCCAGTGGGAGCAATGGCTACTTGCGCCAACGGTCGTCTGCAAAGGAAAAGTGAAATGCTAAAGTGCGCGCCTGTGCACGCAGAAGTCAGAGCAGGCGTCAGAAGGCGCACCGAACAATAAACGGTGACTGTCCGGTGCACCACCGGACTGTTCGGTGACCCCACATGTTAGAGCTCCAACGATCGAACCCTAATGGTTGGGTGACGTGGCTGGCGCACCGGACAGTGTCCGGTGATGCACCGGACTGTCCGGTACGCCATACGACAGCAGCCAGCCCCAACGGCCACTTTGGTGGTTGGGGCTATAAATACCCCCAACCACCACTCATTCAAGGCATCCAAGTTTTCAGCCAACACATTCAATACAAGAGCTATAGCATTCAATTCAAGACACAATTACAGTGAATCAAAATCTCTCCAAGTTCCAATTCCACTCAAAGCAATAGTGACTAGAAGAGAGAGTTTTGCCATGTTCATTTGAGCTCTTGCGCTTGGATCACTTTTCTTCTTCCTCCTTTCTTGTTCCCAAGATCATTGTAATCAAAGCAAGAGACACCAAGTTGTGGTGGTCCTTGTAGTGGACTTAGTGTCCCGTTTGATTGAGAAGAGAAGCTCACTCGGTCTAGGTGACCGTTTGAGAGAGGGAAAGGGTTGAAAAAGACCCGGTCTTTGTGACCACCTCAACGAGGAGTAGGTTTGCAAGAACCGAACCTCGGTAAAACAAATCACTGTGTCATCCGTCTTATTTGCTTGTGATTTGTTTTCGCGCTCTCTTTCGGACTTGATTATACTTCTAATGCTAACCATGGCTTGTAGTTGTGCTTAAGTTTATAATTTTTAGATTCCGCCTATTCACCACCCCCCCCCCTCTAGGCGACTTTCAATTGGTATCGGAGCCCAATGCTTCATTAGAGCCTAACCGCTCGAAGTGATGTCGGGAGATCATGCCAAGAAGGAGATGATGACCGACGAGAAGCCCGCCACAAGCCACGGGAAGGCTCCATCGGGAGAGTCCCGCAACAAGAAGAAGGAGGAATCACATCCTCACAAGTCACACCGGAGTGGCGACAAGAAGAAGAAAATGAAGAAGGTGGTCTACTACGAGACCGATTCTTCGTCGCCCTCCACCTCTAGCTCTGACGCGTTGTCCGTCACTTCTAAGCGCCATGAGCGCAAGAAGTTTAGTAAGATCCCCCTACGCTATCCTTGCATTTCCAAACATACTCCTTTACTTTCCGTCCCATTAGGCAAACCACCCATGTTTGATGGTGAATATTATAATATGTGGAGTGACAAAATGAGGCACCATCTAACCTCACTCCACACTAGCATTTGGGATGTTGTTGAGATTGGAGTACAGGTACCATCGCCGGGGGATGAAGATCATGATTCGGACGAGGTTGCCCAAATCCGGCACTTCAACTCCCAAGCCACTACTATATTCCTCGCCTCTCTAAGTCGAGAGGAGTATAATAAGGTGCAAGGGTTGAAGAGCGCCAAAGAGATTTGGGACGTGCTCAAGACCGCGCACGAAGGAGACGAGGTGACCAACATCACCAAGAGGGAAACGATCGAGGGGAGCTCGGTCGCTTCATGCTCAACTAAGGAGAAGACCCTCAAGCCATGTACAACTGGCTAAAAACCTTGGTGAACCAAGTGTGCAACCTCGGGAGCACCAAATGGGATGACCATGAAATGGTCAAGGTTATTCTTAGATCACTCGTATTTCTTAATCCTACTCAAGTTCAATTAATTCGTGGTGATCCAAGTTATAAATTAATGTCTCCCGAGGAAGTGATAGGAAAATTTGTGAGCTTTGAATTGATGATCAAAGGCTCCAAGAAAATCATCGAGCAAGGTGCCTCCTTCGTACCCGAGGCACAACCCATCGCATTCAAGGCGACGGAGGAGAAGAAAGAAGAGTCTACCTCAAGTAGACTTCCCATAGACACCTCCAAGCTCGACAACAAGGAGATGGCGCTCATCATCAAGAGCTTTCGCCAAATCCTCAAGCGAAGGAAGGGGAAAGATTACAAGCCCCGTTCCAAGAAGGTTTGCTACAAGTATGGTAAGCCTGGTCACTTCATAGCAAAATGTCCTATTTCTAGTGACAGTGATAGGGGCGACGACAAGAGGGGGAAGAAGAAGGAGAAGAAGAGATACTACAAGAAGAAGGGTGGCGATGCCCATGTTTGCGGGGAATGGGACTCCGACGAGAGATCCACCGACTCCTCTGACGACGAGGACGCCGCCAACATCACCATCAACAAGGGTCTCCTCTTCCCCAACGTCGGCCACAAGTGCCTCATGGCAAAGGACGGCAAGAAGAAGGTAAAATCTAGATCCTCCACTAAGTATGCAACCTCTAGTGATGAGGATAATTCTAGTGATGATGAGGATAACTTGCTTACTCTTTTTGCCAATCTTAACATGCAACAAAAAGAGAAATTGAATGAATTGATTAGTGCTATTCATGAGAAGGATGAACTCTTGGATAGCCAAGAGGACTTCCTTATTAAGGAAAACAAAAAGCATGTTAAGGTTAAAAATGCTTATGCTCTAGAGGTAAAAAAATGTGAAAATTAACTAGTGAGCTAAGCACTTGCCATGACACTATTTCTAGCCTTAGAAATGAAAATGCCAAATTAATTGCTAAGGTTGAGAAATCAAATGTTTGTGATGATTCAATTGTTAATATTAGAAATGATAATGCTAGTTTAAAATTGCTAAGATTGACATGTTGAATGAATCTCTTGCTAGCCTTAAGATTGAGAATGAAAATTAATTGCTAAGGATAAAGATTTAAATGTTTGCAATGATGCTATCACCAATCTTAGAGACGAGAATACTATCTTACATGCTAGGATTGTTGAATTAAATGATTGCAAACCCTCTACATCTACCGTTGATCATGTTTCTATTTGCACTAGATATAGAGATGTTAATGTAGATGCTATTCATGTTCACCTTGCTTTAATTAAACAACAAAATGATCACATAGCTACATTAACCGCTAAAATCAATGAGCATGACTTGGAAAATGAAAATTTTAAATTTGCTAGAAGCATGCTCTATAGTGGGAGACGCCCTGGCATTAAGGATGGCATTGGCTTCCAACAGGGAGACAATGTCAAGCTTAATGCCCCTCCTAAAAGATTGTCTAATTTTGTTAAGGGCAAGGCTCCCATGCCTCAGGATAACGAGGGCTATATTTTGTATCCTGTTGGTTATCCTGAGGATAAGATTAGGAGAATTCATGCAAAGAAGACTCATTTTGTTTCTCACTATGCCTTTATTTATAAGAATGAAGCTTCTAGCTCTAGGTGTTCTACACATGTTAAAATGCCTAAGAAGAAATCTTCTATTGCATCAAATGATCATAACATTTCATTTAAGACTTTTGATGCATCTTATGTGCTCACTAACAAATCAGGCAAAGTAGTTGCCAAATATGTTGGGGGCAAACACAATGGGTCAAAGACTTGTGTTTGGGTACCCAAGGTGCTTGTTTCTAATGTGAAAGGACCCAAGACCGTTTGGGTACCTAAGAACAAATCCAAAATTTGTTTTGTAGGTTTATGCATCCGGGGGCTCAAGTTGGATCATCGATAGCGGGTGCACAAACCATATGACTGGGGAGAAAAGAATGTTCTCCTCCTACAAGAAAAACCAAGATCCCCAACAAGCTATCACATTCGGGGATGGAAATCATGGTTTGGTCAAAGGACTTGGTAAAATTGCTATATTACCTGACCATTCTATTTCCAATGTTTTTCTTGTAGATTCTTTAGATTATAACTTGCTTTCTGTCTCTCAATTATGCAAAATGGGCTACAATTGTCTTTTTACGGATGTAGGTGTTACTGTCTTTAAAAGAAGTGATGATTCAATAGCATTTAAGGGAGTGTTAGAGGGTCACCTGTACATAGTTGATTTTAATAGAGCTGAACTTGACACTTGCTTAATTACTAAGACTAACATGGGTTGGCTCTGGCATCGCCGACTAGCCCACGTTGGGATGAAGAATCTTCATAAGCTTCTAAAGGGAGAGCACATTTTGGGACTAACAAATGTTCATTTTGAGAAAGACAGGATTTGTAGCGCATGCCAAGCAGGGAAGCAAGTGGGTGTTCATCATCCACACAAGAACATCATGACGACTGACAGGCCACTTGAGCTACTCCACAGGGACCTATTCGGCCCGATAGCTTACATAAGCATCGGCGGGAGTAAGTACTATCTAGTTATTGTGGATGATTATTCTTGCTTCACTTGGGTATTCTTTTTGCAGGAAAAATCTCAAACCCAAGAGACCTTGAAGGGATTCTTGAGACGGGCTCAAAATGAGTTCGGCTTAAGGATCAAAAAGATAAGAAGCGACAATGGGACGGAGTTCAAGAACTCACAAATAGAAGGCTTTCTTGAGGAGGAGGGCATCAAGCATGAGTTCTCTTCTCCCTACACGCCACAACAAAATGGTGTAGTGGAGAGGAAGAATAGAACTCTATTGGACATGGCAAGGACCATGCTTGATGAGTATAAGACATCGGATCGGTTTTGGGCCGAGGTGGTCAACACCGCTTGCTACGCCATCAACCGGTTATATCTTCACCGAATCCTCAAGAAGACATCCTATGAACTCCTCACCGGTAAAAAGCCCAATGTTTCATATTTTAGAGTCTTTGGTAGCAAATTTTTTATTCTTGTTAAAAGAGGTAGAAAATCTAAATTTGCTCCTAAGGCTGTAGAAGGCTTTTTACTTGGTTATGATTCAAACACAAGGGCATATAGAGTCTTTAACAAGTCCAATGGACTAGTTGAAGTTTCTTGTGACATTGTGTTTGATGAGACTAACGGCTCTCAAGTAGAACAAGTTGATCTTGATGACCTAGATAATGAAGAGGCTCCGTGCATCGCGCTAAGGAACATGTCCATTGGGGATGTGTGTCCTAAGGAATCCGAAGAGCCCATTCAAGCGCAAGATCAACCATCATCTTCCATACAAGCATCTCCACCAACTCAAGATGAGGATCAAGCTCAAAATGACGAAAATGAAGATCAAGAAGATGAGCCACCTCAAGAGGAGGACAATAATCAAGGGGGAGATGCCAATGACCAAGACAAGGAAGATGATGAGGGTCCAAGACCGCCACACCCAAGAGTCCACCAAGTAATCCAACGAGATCACCCCATGAACACCATCCTCGGCGATATTCATAAGGGGGTAACCACTCGATCTCGTGTTGCTCATTTTTGTGAACATTACTCTTTTGTTTCCTCTATTGAGCCATACAGGGTAGAGGATGCACTAAGAGATTCGGATTGGGTGCTGGCGATGCAAGAGGAGCTCAACAACTTCACGAGAAATGAGGTATGGCATTTAGTTCCACGTCCTAACCAAAATGTTGTAGGAACCAAGTGGGTCTTCCACAACAAGCAAGACGAGCATGGTGTGGTCATAAGGAACAAAGCACGACTTGTGGCCAAGGGTTATTCACAAGTCGAAGGTTTGGATTTTGGAGAAACTTATGCACCCGTAGTTAGGCTTGAGTCAATTCGCATATTACTTGCCTATACTACTTACCATGGCTTTAAACTTTACCAAATAGACGTGAAGAGTGCCTTCCTTAATGGACCAATCAAGGAAGAGGTCTATGTTGAGCAACCTCCCGGCTTTGAAGATAGTGAGTACCCTAATCATGTTTATAAATTCTCTAAGGCGCTCTATGGGCTCAAGCAAGCCCCAAGAGCATGGTATGAATGCCTAAGAGATTTTCTTATCACTAATGGCTTCAAAATCGGCAAAGCCGATCCTACTCTCTTTACTAAAACAATTGCAAATGATTTGTTTGTATGCCAAGTTTATGTTGATGATATCATATTTGGGTCTACTAACAAATCTATTTGTGAAGAGTTTAGTAGGATCATGGTACAAAAATTCGAGATGTCTATGATGGGGGAGTTGAAGTATTTTCTAGGATTTCAAGTGAAGCAACTCTAAGAGGGCACCTTCATTAGCCAAACGAAGTACATTCAAGATATACTCACCAAGTTTCGAATGAAGGATGCCAAGTCCATCAAGACACCCATGGAACTAATGGGCATCTCGACCTCGACACGGGAGGTAAATCCGTAGATCAAAAGGTATACCGATCGATGATAGGATCTTTACTCTATTTATGTGCATCTCGACCGGATATTATGCTTTCTGTATGCATGTGTGCAAGATTCCAAGCCGATCCTAAGGAAGTTCACCTTAGGGCCGTGAAATGAATCTTGAGATATTTAGTTCATACACCTAAGTTTGGTCTTTGGTACCCCAAGGGATCCTCTTTTGATTTATTAGGATATTTAGATGCTGATTGGGCAGGGTGTAAAATTGATAGGAAGAGCACATCAGGGACTTGTCAGTTTCTGGGGAGATCCCTGGTGTCTTGGGCTTCAAAGAAACAAAACTCAGTAGCTCTTTCTACCGCTGAAGCCGAGTACATTGCCATAGGCCATTGTTGCGTGCAATTGCTTTGGATGAGGCAAACCCTAAGGGACTATGACTACAAATTTAGCAAAGTCCCTCTCCTATGTGATAATGAGAGTGCAATCCGCATGGCGGATAATCCCGTTGAACACAGACGCACTAAACACATAGCCATTCGGTATCACTTTTTGAGAGATCACCAACAAAGGGGGGATATCGAGATAGCCTATATTAACACCAGAGAACAATTAGCCGATATCTTTACCAAACCACTAGATGAGAAAACCTTTACCAAACTTAGGAATGAGCTAAATATTCTTGATTCTAGGAATTTTGATTGATACTTTGCACGCATAGCTCATTTACATACCTTTGATCATATCTCTTTTATGTCTATGACTAATGTGTTTTCAAGTGTATTATTATGCTTAGTGATAAAATTGAAAGGGAAATGGAGTATTCGGCAAAGACGACGCTTCCACTCAACTCCATCGGTATTATCTACTCTTTGCCGGTATTCCGCATAATTCTCCATTTTGGTATAATCTTCACTCATATTTATTTGTTTGCCATTGGGGAGAAAGTAAAAGGGCTTATATTTCACTCATAAGTATCCATTTTTCGCGATTCATGCCAAAGGGGGAGAAAGTATTAGCCCAAAGCAAAAGGACCGCACCACCACCAAATTTTAAAATGAAGTTTTCAAATTGATATCTTAATGTGTTTTCAAAAGGGGAGAAAGTATCTTCAAAAATTTGTAAAACCCTCTTGAACACTAAGAGGAGAATTTCATTGAGGGGGAGTTTTGTTTAAGTCAAAGGAAAAGCATTTGAAACAGGGGGATAAAATTTCAAATCTTGAAAATGCTTCTTTCAATCTTATTCATGTACCTTTGACTATTTGCAAAAGTTTTTTGAAAAAGAATTTTACAAAGAATTTGCAAAACAAAACTTGTGGTGCAAGCGTGGTCCAAAATTTTAAATAAGAAGAAAACAATCCATGCATATCTATTGAAATAATTATATTGGTTTCAATTCCAAGCAACCTTTGCACTTACCTTATGCAAACTAGTTCAATTCTGCACTTTTATATTTGCTTTGGTTTGTGTTGGCATCAATCACCAAAAAGGGGAGATTGAAAGGGAAATAGGGTCAAACCTTTTCCTAAATGATTTTGGTGGTTGAATTGCCCAACACAAATTATTGGACTAACTAGTTTGCTCTAGATTTTGAGTTCTACAGGTGCCAAAGGTTCAACACAAACCAATAAAAAGTCCAAGAAAGGGTTCAAATAAAAAGAGCAAAAGACAACCGAAGACTGCCCTGGTCTAACGCACCGGACAGTCCGGTGTGCCAAAGGACAGTGTCCGGTGCACCAGGGTGAATCCACTCTGAACTTGCCAGCTTCAGGTTTTCGAGGAGCCGCTCCGCTATAATTCACCGGACTGTCCGGTGTAGCACCGGACTGTCCGGTGTGCCAGCAGGAGCAACGGCTACTTGCGCCAACGGTCATGTGCAAAGGAACAGTGAAACGCTACAGTGCGCGCCTGCGCGCGCAGAAGTCAGAGCAGGCGTCAGAAGGTGCACCGGACAGTGAACAGTGATTGTCCGGTGCACCATCGGACTGTCCGGTGACCCCACATGTCAGAGCTCCAACGGTCGAACCCTAACGGTTGGGTGATGTGGCTAGCGCACCGGACAGTGTCCGGTGGTGCACCGGACTGTCCGGTGCGCCATACGACAGCAGCCATCCCCAACGGCCACTTTGGTGGTTGGGGATATAAATACCCCCAACCACCACTCATTCAAGGCATCCAAGTTTTCAGCCAACACATTCAATACAAGAGCTATAGCATTCAATTCAAGACACAATTAGAGTGAATCAAAATCTCTCTAAGTCTCAATTCCACTCAAAGCAATAGTGACTAGAAGAGAGAGTTTTGTCGTGTTCATTTGAGCTCTTGCGCTTGGATCGCTTTTCTTCTTCCTCCTTTCTTGTTCCCAAGATCATTGTAATCAAAGCAAGAGACACCAAATTGTCGTGGTCCTTGTAGTGGACTTAGTGTCCCGTTTGATTGAGAAGAGAAGCTCACTCGGTCTAGGTGACCGTTTGAGAGAGGGAAAGAGTTGAAAAAGACCTGGTCTTTGTGACCACCTCAACAGGGAGTAGGTTTGCAAGAACCGAACCTCGGTAAAACAAATCATCGTGTCATCTGTCTTATTTGCTTGTGATTTGTTTTCACCCTCTCTTTCAGACTTTATTATACTTCTAACGCTAACCCCGGCTTGTAGTTGTGCTTAAGTTTATAATTTTTAGATTCCGCCTATTCACCCCCCCTCTAGAAGACTTTCAGTCACCACTCAGAAGAAGAAGCAACCTAGGAAAGAGAAGATGAATTGAAAGCCAAGTACCCTAAGCTCTTTGCTAGTCAGCCCTGAATCTCGAGGGCGAGATTCTTTTAAGGGGAATAGGTCTGTAACACCCTGAATTTGGGGGTATAAAATTTCTTTCTCATTATCACCCAAATTCAGGTGTTACTCTTCTCTCCCTCTCTAGTTTCTATCTATCTCTAGATTCTCTCACTCTTTTTCCCTTTTTAGTAGAGTTAGCTTAATAAGGAGGGATTAATTATTTATTTTTGCCAAAACATTATGGGTCATGAAATGTTGGATCATGCTGAGCTTAATAATTCTTTGAATTGTTGCACATGTTTAAATTAGTTTGAATTTGAAACTTGATTTGAATTTGAAATTGAAAAGCCTAGAGAAAAGAAATGGAAAAGCAATTAGGAAATTTAGGAAAAATGAAAAAGCCTAAGCAGCCCAATCCGGCCCAGCTCGGCCCAGCAAGGCCGCGCGCCTGCGCACCCGCGCCGCCTGACAGGTGGGTTCCACCTGTTAGCGGCAATTCCCTCCCCCGCGCGCTCACTCTCTCCCTCTCTCTGCCCAGTGGGGCCAGGCTGTCGGTTTCGGTTTCTTCGCCCGCGCGCCCCTCTTCCCTCTCTGCCTTGCTGGCCCGCTCTGCCAGACGCCGAGCCATTGCCCCGTGCGCTCTCCCTCTCTCTCTATGCCGTGGGACTCCCCTGTCAGCTCCGCCCTCTCCGTGCTTGCCGTGGACCAGCGCGTGCGCACTCGAGCATGTCGCCGGAATTCTCGGCCACAACGCCCGCCCACACGCCCCAGCTCCCTTTTTGAGCCCCGCTCGCGCCCGCACTCACTCCCCCGCCACATTTTGCGCAACCCTGCCCTCTCTCGCGCTCTGCCCACACCGTCCGACCTCGCCGGAGACCCGCACCCGCCTCCCCGGTCATCTAGCTCGCTGGAGGCCACGCCAAACGACCCCCGAGCTCCGCCCCGAGGTGAGACATCTTCTCGCATGCTCCATTTCCCCAGTTACGCTTTGTCGCCGGCCAATTTTGGCTTCGTCGGTGTCGGCCGTGGCGGTCCGCCGCGCCCTCGCGGTGGCCGGCCGATTTAGTCCGACCCAACGCCCCCCGTCGGTCCCTGTGGTACCCCTCGCTCTACTGAAGCTATCCCAGGCCTTAGCGCGCCTCAAGCCCTGTCCCCGCGGCCAGAATCCCTCACCAGAGTTCCCCCGGCCCGCCCGGAGCTTTTCCTCCACCGATTCCCCCTCTGTGACCTTGGTCTCGTGGCCACAACCCCGCCATCGAGTTCGTCGAGTCGTCTTCCCACTCTCTGACCAACTCCGACGACCCCAGAACCGCCGTAGCATGCACCCGCCCCAACTCCGGCGACTTCACCACCGTGGGAAGGAGCGCCGCCGCCCGCAGCCGTTCATCCCCCCCGGTCTGATCTCCCCCGTCCGATATTGATCGCACGGCCCAGATCGCGGGATACTGCTTCGCGCACGTGCGCCCTGCGTCTGGGCCCATCTGTCAGCGCCCGTGTACCATGGCGCTGGGCTTGATCGGACAGTGCCCCCTAGGTCACTGACGTCGTTGGCCCGCTTGTCAGCACTCGCCCGCGCGCGTGCCCTCGGCCGCATATCTAATCTCAGCAGATCGTTTCTGATCTAACGGTTGGGATCGCCCGATACCCTTTCGCGTATAGTTTTGCTTAAGAGACCCTCGGTTTGTTTAGAATCAACCCGTCGTCCCTGGTTTTCACGCGCAGGCCCCTGTAATCTTGCAGATTGAACCCTAGGCTTTTAAATAATTATAGAATTAGACCTATTTTCATATTTTAAATCCCCAAACTTGTTTATTTCATATCTTTTGCATATGAACTCCAAATTTAATGATTCAAATTGCAAAATGTTCATAGGAATATTCTCTGTCTAAATAAATTAGTTCCATTTACAATTTGTACATTCTAATTTTATGGTTAACCATGAACAAGTTTATGGGTAGATTTGTTTATTTAATAAAGTAAATAAAAGGTAAACCCTAGGGATTAAAGTATATTTAGTTTTGTGAGACTAATAACATGTATCACATGAATTTATCTCTGGTCTAACTTTTAGGTCACAATAAAATAAATAGAACTAGGTTGTCTAATCATGCACAACACTTAAAGAATAATCTATTTCTAAATGAAATTAGTTTATGTTATAGTTCATGTTATACTGTGATCTCATTCTTCATTATTTGATACTGTGCCTTTTTAAGATGTATTCCAATGTTTGTACATGTTTGGTGTGCTGTTCATTTGTACTTTCCAAATGTATTGAATGCATGCTCGCTTTATTTAGACAATGAGCAGTCCGAGGTTCCCAAGTGTGTTGCTGGAGACCTCCCTGAGAAACAACCTGGTGAAGGCAAGTGTCCTCTGACCTATTATGTCCTACATACTTTATGATTCACTGTGCCGCATTACATTACTTAACCTATGGATTTACTAGTCTGTATTTACCTTATCCTTGTTTACCTTTTGGGTTATCATGGTTAGCATTTTGCTATTGCCTTAACTTAATCAATGAACATGATGTGATTATTTATGATACGATGATGTTATCCCAATGATGATATTGTGATACTCTAGGGGGCTCAGGCCTTTTTCCTGAGTACCTCTCCATAAGGACCTGTTCGTGGAGTGACCACCCGAGATAACAGTGCAACCATGAGGATGGAATGGGACGCCCTTAGCTAAATAATTAGATGAACCTGGGGGTGTAGTTGGCTTTGCCGGAGGGCCGTCAATAGGGGTCAAGGCGTAGTGCTCGCTCTGCCAAGGGGGGTGCAGAGGTTCATTTGATTTGGTTTTGTTAGTCACCCACCTTGGGGAGGTGTACTGCGTTTGTACGACTAGCGAAACCTAACGAGCAGCTATGCACCAGGGGAGTCTTTGTAAAGGCTACGTAGTGCATCCCTAGCCATTCACCTCGGTAGTGAAGATCAAGTTTGTACAACCCAGGCTAGAAAGGGATCACGACTTATTGGTAAAGTGTACAACCTCTGCAGAGTGTTAAAAACTGGTATATTAGCCGAGCTCACGGTTAAGAGGAGCCTTGGGATCCTCTTTGATTAGAAGAACTTTGGTTAATTTTATGATGATGGTTAACAATGATGTTATAAATCTGATCTCCGGTATTTCCTCTTTGAGGGAGTACTTTTGGGTAATAACTGGGTTTATTACTAAAACTTGGCTCTACTAATAATAATAAATACTTGATCAACTAAAAGCAACTGCTTAACCTCAACCCCACATACAGCTAGTCCACTTTAGCCAAACGGGACAATTGTTGAGTACGTTGATGTGTACTCACCCTTGCTTTACACACCACCCCACCCCAGGTTGTCCTTACTGTACTCAGTGCTCAGGAGGTGATGCTGGCAACATGGAGGACTTTGAGGAGTTCCAGGATTACGACGAGTTTTAGTTTATCTTAGTGGCAAACCCCCAGTCAGCTGCCTGTGTAGGCTTATCATCTATGTTTTGTTTTCTCTGCACTTTGATATTTATGTTAAAGACAATGGTCCCGCGCGCGCGCCCGCGACCGCTAGTAGGCGGGCCCCAACTGTCGGCGCTGTGACCCGCCCGCTCACTCCCCCTCTCTTTCTCTGCTCGGTGGGACCGATCAGTCGGCGCCAACTCCCTTCGCGCACGCGTTCCCTTCTCTCACTATCCTGTGGACCCCACTCATCAGCCCATCTGCCCGTTCGGTCGTTTGCTCTCACTGGCACGTGGGCCCTGCCCATCAAACCCCTCCTCCTCTGCATCCGCCGCGCCCATGGCGTGCGCCCGGCCCATCAGACCCATGCCCGCGACTGCACGCCTCGCCCACGTCGCCCGAGCAGTAGGTAAAGCCCCGCACACCCCTTCAGCTCGCCCCTGCCTCATTTTTGCGCTTCCCCCGCCCTCGCACTCACCCAGTCGCAGAGCTATTTCCCCCTCGCCGTCGCCTCACCGTTCCACTGTCGTCGCTAGACTTCTACCAGCACTTTGGCCACGGTGAGTTCCGCCTAAGCTTGGCGCACCAGGAACATGCAGTGGTTTCCCCTTTCCTCAACTCCACCGCCAGGTCCGCGCTCAGCCTCTTCCCTGCGTAGGTCGGAGTTCACCGCCACCACGATCCTTCGACGTCTGGCCAACCTGAGCCTCCCCGTGCCACGCCAAGTCACCCTAAGCTCCTTCCTGAGGTGAGATGTTCATTCCCACGCTCGATTTCTCCCAATTCCGCTCTGTATTGGCCAATTTGCCTTCGCCGGTGTTTGGCCGCGCCGGTTTTCCGCGCCGTGCGGTGACTAGCTGATTTAGATCGGTCCTATGCCCCTGCTTTGGTCTATAGTACTCCCCTTACCATGCCGTAGCTAGCCCAGGCCTTAGCGCGCCATAGACCTCCTCTCCCCGGTCGAAATTCCTCGCCGGAGTTGCCCCACACACTCAGAACACTCGTCCTTCATCATTCTCCCATTTCCGGTCCCGTTCTTGCGGCCGGAAGTCTACTAGTGAGTTTGCCAGACCCTCTTGACCAGTTCTAGCCCTGCCCAGCGACCCTAGACTCCTCGGTGATTGTGCCTGCCTCGTCTCTAGCGATCTCGCCGCTGCGGAGGAACCAACGAAGGTCACCGAGCTGTAAAGCCCCGCGTGCCATATCGCAACCGTTCGTCCGTGATCCAACGGCTCGGATCTATGGATAACGGTTCGTGCCAGCGCGCTCTGGCCCTGGGCCTCGCTAGTCAGCACCTGTGCCCCCTGGCGCTGGACCCAACTGGTCAGCCCACCTTCCCCCTCTGGTCACTGACACCCCGCCCCAACTTGTCAGCCACGCTCGCTCGCCCGCACCTGCGCGCTCCCTCACCGATCTAATCCTGGTCGTCCATCAGCGATCTGGTAGTTGGAAAGGCCTGATACCCCTTCAATTTTTAGTTTTGTAAAAAGAACCTCCAGTTCTCGGGTAATAGAACCCGCCATCCCTGAGTGTTGCGCGCAGGCCCCTGACTTCTTTTAAACAGAACCCTGGCCTTTTAAATAATCACAGAATTGGACTTAGTTTTATATTTCAAACTTCAAAACTTGTTTATTTCATATCTTTTTTATATGAACTCCAAATTTAGTGGTTCAAATTGCAAGATGTTCATAGGAATAGTCTCTGTTCCAATAAATTATGTTCATCCACAGTATGTGTACTCTAATTTTAGGTCTAAGCTATGGTTAGTTTATGTGTTAATTTATTTATTTAAGAAAATAAATAAAAAGGAAAACCCTAATGATACTTAGGTGTTTAATTTTGTGAGACTAATATTATGTCATGTATGAATTTAACCATGTTATAATTTTGTGTCCCGCAAAATTAGTAGAACCAAACTATGTAATCCATAATGTTTAGGAAATCACTAAGCTATACTTGATTGCAAATGTTTGGTGTGCTATTCATTTGTCTCTTTCCAAATGTATTGAATGTATGATCGCTTTATTTAGATAACGAGCAGCCCATGGTTTCTGAGTGTGTTGCCGAAGATCTTCTTGAGAAACAACCTGGTGAAGGCTAGTGTCCTCTGACCTATTATGTCCTACTTACTTTATAACTCACTGTCCCACATTACTTTATTCAAAACCTAAGGATTGACTAGTCTGTATTTACTTATCCTTGTTTACCTTTTGGGTTTTCATGGTTAGCATTATGATATTGCCTTAACTTAATCAATGAACATGATGTGAATATTTATGATACGATGATGTTATCTCGATGATGATCTTGTGATACTTTTGGGGACTCATGCTATTTCCTTAATACCTCTCCGTAAGGACCTGTTTGGGGAGTGACAACCCGAGATAACAGTGCAACCATGAGGGTGGAATGGGACGCCCTTAGCTGATTAATCAGAAGAACCAGAGGTGTAGTTGGCTTAGCCCTAGGACCGTCAATGGGCTCTAGGCATAGTACTTGCTCTGCCGAGGCTAGTTGCAGAGGTTCTTGATTTTGTTTTGTTAGTCACCCTTCCTTTAGGGAGAGGTACAATGTTTATCAAACTGGAGAAACCTAACGGGCGGCTATGACCTATGGGAAATCTTTGTAAAGGCTACGTGGTGATACCCTGCCAGGACACCTAGGTAGTGGTCAATGGAGATTGGCTCTTTCCGGGAAGAATGGGAATCACGGCTTGTGGGTAAAGTGTGTGACCTCTGCAGAGTGTTAGAAACTGGTATATCAGCCATGCTCACGGTTAAGAGCGGCCTTGGGATCCTCTTTGATTAGAAGAACTTTGGATACTTTTATGAGGATGATTAATGATGATGGTTATAATTATGATATTTGGTATTTCCTCTTGGAGGGGGATACATTTGGGTAATAACTGGGTTTATTACTAAAACTTGGGTCTACTAATAGTAATAAATACATGACCAACTAAAAGCAACTACTTAACCTAAACTCCACATACAGCTAGTCCACTTTAGCCAAACGGGATATTTGCTGAGTACGTTGATGTGTACTCACCCTTGCTTTACAAACCACCCACCCCAGGTTGTCTCCACTATACTTAGTGCTAAGGAGGAGATGCTAGCAACATGGAGGACTTTGAGGAGTTTCAGGACTACGATGAGTTCTAGTCTTTCTTAGTGGCAAACCCCCAGTCAGCTGCCTGTGAAGGCCTTAACTACTACTTTTCGTATTTCCGCACTTTGATGTTAAAATGACTATGTTATAGACTCTGTGGATGTCTTGGATATCTTGATGTAATAAAGTACTTTTCCGCTATTTACTTTGAGCATTGTGTGATGATGTCCAATTATGTAAACACTGTATACGTGAGTTTCTGATCCTGGCACGTACATGGTTCGCATTCAGTTTGCCTTCCAAAACCGGGTGTGACACAAGCCCCGGTTTTATGCATGAACGTTATATATGCTATTTTACTACACTTACGATTGTAGGCTTGTGCTGTGCACTTAAGTGTACGAGATGGTTAAAACCCTAGATGCAGGACTCAGGTTTCTTTTGAGATGAACACTAGTATGCTAGGTCGAGTAACTACTTTGCTAAAATAAGGATCTCGGTAGAAGTCAAGTGATTTTTCTAGCACTCGCATGAGATCAGGAATTGATTGTAATCATCTTGACAATGGAAGTTATGATTGTCTGTGGACATGGATCTCTAGGGGATGCCCTGCCTACGAGATGAGAATGGAATAAGGATTAATGTGTGGTACCGTGTGTAGAGCGTTTGAAAGTACTAAACACATACTGAGAAATATGGTAAATTAGTAAGCCTAGTACCTGAGTGAACCTGCCCGCTGACTTTATCCTCACTGGTCCTGAGACGGACTCTCCCATCCTAGCGATGGTAGGTACAAGTGCAGTCACTACACGATGGTAGCTGGGGTCAGTGGAGCATTGTATACCAAGGCAGTGAGGTCCTAATCTGTTGCCAAGGAATCGATGGGGACGACTGATGTGTGTGGGGAAAGAGTGCCCCTATGTGTCGTATGTTTAGGTTTACCTTGCAAGATTTAAAACTCGATTCGAGTCGTCTGCTTCTCGCAGCTAATGAGACTTCTTGATTCATGCTACTACATCGAGTAAGGAGTGAAATGGGGTTTCATGATATAAAGTGTTGCTTGCAATAAATGTTTGTTACCATGTATGGTTAGAAGGATGGTAACCTAGTCTAAAGAATATTCTAGAATTTGAAAAGCTAAAATTTGACTCAGACTCAGCTAGTGCTTTGGCAAACCAAACCCCTCAGCCAAATAGTTTCATGGTCTAGAGGTAAAGGAGTAGGCTCCTCACACCGAGTAAGTCTAGTTGAGTATCAGTATACTCAGCCTTGTGGCATAATTTTACAGGTACTGATTGGATGACATGGTTGCTAGAGTGACTTGTCTAGCCACCCTGCCACCGGGTTGGACGATCAAGTGGGATGCTGCCTTAACAGGAGAGGACCAGGAGTATTAAATCAGTGCTCTATCTTGAAATAAAAAAATAAACTCATAAAAAAGCTCCAATAGTATCTTATTTTATAAATTTTTATCAAAAAAAATATATAGCACATCATGAAGTACCCAAATAAACTATATCATATTAGTGTCATATCCTTGTTTTTACATTATTCTTAACCTTTTCTTGTCCAACAGTTTAATTTATTTTCTAGAGTACATGATTTAGGACTTAACCGTTGGAGCTCAAGTTATTTTTAGTATCCTAAACACTTTAAATTATATTAAATAGTATTTTAAACTTTGGAGCATTATTTTGATGGAGATGCTGCTATATTATAAATAAATGTTACCGTCACCATGCATAGAGCAAATTTTAGCTTTTAATGTTTTAAGACTAAAAAACGTACTGGATTTTTGTTATTTCGACTCTCATTGTACAGTAACATTCTAGGCGAGGACAAGCTTGCTAGATGAATGAACAACAAAAGAATTCCAGCACCTTGGTCCGTCCGATCCGATGTGCGTCCACCGTCCATCCTTCCGCAAAACCCCAGACAGAAGCAAAGCTCCACCACTCCGCCACGTCACGTCCGCCGGCTCCACTCGCGTCGCACGCAGCCGGCTGCCTCTGAGATTTGCCTCCCCGATTGGTCGAATCCGCCATTTACTCGGCTCGCCACCCACCCTCTCTTCCTACCTACTAGCCACTGCACTACGCCTCCCTGTCTGTCTGCCTGTCCCTGGACCCTGGCGAGCGCATGCCACAATGCCGGCTATAAAACGAAGCCCGGAGCTCCATCCCCCAAACAAAAAAAGGGCCTTCACTTGACTCCTCTCGGCTCTCACACCACAGCCACAGGTACGTACAAACAATTGCTGATGCTTCCATTCCTTTTCTTTGGCTGCTGGCTCTTGCTGTTGCATTAATAATGGATGCTCCTGTCCTCGATCGTGTTGTTTTGTTTTGTTTGTTTGTTTGTTGGTGCTAGCTAGCTGCTGTGGTACGGTGAAGAGTAGCGGCTTCGGCGGCCGGGAGGGGGCAGCCGACACGACGATGGAGCGGTTCGGCGTGCTGGGCCTGGACGGCGGCGGCGGCGGCGGCGGCGGCGGTGGCGAGCTGCCGCCGGGGTTCCGGTTCCACCCGACGGACGAGGAGCTCATCACCTACTACCTCCTCCGCAAGGCCGTGGACGGCAGCTTCTGCGGCCGCGCCATCGCGGAGATCGACCTGAACAAGTGCGAGCCATGGGAGCTCCCGGGTGAGTGAGCTGCGCGCTTGCATCGACCACCCACCGATTGAATAGACATTGCTTGTCGTGATCTGATCTGGTCTGATCTGATCAGACAAGGCGAAGATGGGGGAGAAGGAGTGGTACTTCTACAGCCTCCGCGACCGCAAGTACCCGACGGGCCTGCGCACCAACCGCGCCACGGTGGCCGGCTACTGGAAGGCCACCGGCAAGGACCGCGAGATCCGCAGCGGCCGCACCGGCGCGCTGGTGGGCATGAAGAAGACGCTCGTCTTCTACCGCGGCCGCGCCCCCAAGGGACAGAAGACGCACTGGGTCATGCACGAGTACCGCCTCGAAGGCGCCTACGCCTACCATTTCCTCCCCAGCTCCACAAGGGTAACGTTTCTCTCTACCATACTCCCCCTCCACAATACTCCAAATACACAGTACAGCACTAGAGACACATTGTAATGATGACGAGAGGGCAGAAGGGAGTCTCACTCAAGCATCGCATGGGCATGGCTACGCCTACGAGTAGGACAGGAGCTAGCGGCTGCTGTATAGTGTGCACAGGGGCATCAGTTGAGTGCATGCGTGTAGCATACGTACTACTGCAGCTCTGCTGCTGCTAGCTAGCTGCTAACGTGCGTGGATATGGCATGCCCAGGCCGGCCGGGAGCGGATTTACCGCAGCGCAGGAGATGAAAGATAGGGCACAGGGATTCGAATCTTTTCTTGGCCAGTGCCCACGAATGCGAGCGAGCGTATCAGCAAAGTGTAATAAATGCTCCATATGCTAGCACTTTCTCAAGTTCATCGATATCTCATGAATATTAAAATCTACTAGTAGTATATTGTATTAATTCCTATCTTTTTTGTCAAGCATGTGCCACTAGCTAGATTCATCAAAATGATTTTCTCCACCTTTTATCATGTATAAAATCTATTCAGCAAAGTACATTCATGTGCCACTAGATTCATCAATAACGAGTATTTTTTTTATTAATTGTCTGCAGTAGAAGGAAGACACCTGAACTGTAGATTGTTTCTTTATACAAAAACACATGTACCCAACCTTTTTTTCATTTTCAGGACGAGTGGGTGATCGCGAGGGTGTTCCAGAAGCCCGGCGAGGTCCCACCAGCCCGCAAGCACCGCCTCGGCGCCCTTAGCAGCACCGGCACCGCCGCGGGCGATTCCTGCTTCTCGGACTCTACCTCGGCCTCCATCGGCGGCGCGTCGTCGTCATCCACGCCTGGCCCGCTGTTCGCGTCGGCGGCCGCCGTGGCCAATGCCGGCGCCGCCGACGGCGACACCAGCTCCTACTGCGGCGGCGCTGCCAACAATGGCAACCTGGTCACCGGCCGTGAGCTCGTGCCCTGCTTCTCCACTGCCACCAACGGCCCCCTAGTTGCCGCCGCGCTCGGCATCGGGCAGCCGTACAACGCAGCCCCGCTGCCGTTCGAGCAGCCGCCGCCTCCGGCCTTCCTGCCGAGCCTGCGTTCCCTTCAGGACAGCCTCCAGCTTCCACCGTTCCTCTCAGCAGGCGGTCTGGGACCGCTGGGCGGCGGCGGGGCTCTCCACTGGCTCCCCGCCAGCGGCATGGAGGTCAAGGTCGAGGGCCGCTCGGCGCCACCGCAGATGGCTGTCGGCCCCGGCCAGCTCGATGGCGCCTTCGGCTGGAGCTTCTAGTTCTTCGCTGCTCTACTACATGTCGCTGCACTACTACATGGTTGTGCCGATCGATCTATCTAGTAGTGGTTTCTTCATGCGTTGTACGTTAAGCTTGGTTAATCAACTGCTAGTAAGTGACTGGGTCGTCGTGTCGTTCTAAGTAATGTAGTAACTGTGTTGTAATCTCTCATCTAACTGCAGTAGCAGCTTTGTTCGTGGATTAGATGTCTCATGTGTGCCGTGTACGAAGCGTACTAGTAGGAGTTTGTACTCATAGTTCGTGCAGTGGAAATTGTGGAATCCACTGGATGCTAGCGACAGGCTACAGCCTACAGGTCCACACGGCCGTTTCCATGGCACGGGCACGGCGCCTCAGCTTTTTGCATGCATGCGTCCATCCGTCCGTCACTCCGAACGTCACTTCCCCATTGCCATGCCCATGCGGCCATGCCTCCTCTCCCTCTCTTTGCAGTGCTGCTGTGGCATGGCAGCAGCAGGAGCGAGTACGAGCAGGTGGTAATATTTTATGTGATGGATGGCGACGGTGATGAGATTGGGACTTCTCCTGCTGGATCGACGTGTACGTGACGGGGCATGCAGAGGCTCTCCTCTTCGCTCGCTCGCTCGCTCGCTCGACGAGCTCCATCCGCTCATCTCTACATCAGCAAACAGGTCACATCATGCGTTGCAGTGGCCGCTAGGTGCAGGTAACCCACGCCTCGCCTCGTGCTCCAAAACACTCATGGAAAAATCTCTATCCATCCAGCAAGACAGCAGATTTTTTTTGGACGTGAAAGCTGCTATGCACGGCATGTGTGGTCATTGGTCGTCTACATTCTTTCTTTGTTCCGAAGATGATGCACCCGTGTTCGAAACATTAATTTCCAAGTCTGTTCGGAACTCGCGGCGGATTGCACAGGGCTATATTTTTTTTGAGGAAGTGTTTGGTTGAGATCGTAATCTCCTTAGATTATATAATCTAATTTATTTTAAACTAGTATTTAGTTTAGAATAAGCTAGATTATATAATCTAGTCTTGTTATAATCCTAAATAAATAGTCCTAAGATATTAAAGATGGAAGAAATTTATAAGTTCTAAAAAAATTGCGATTAAAATGATAAACAATAAAGTTGGTATCCACGTGATCACACACAGGAAAGAGCTAAGGCTGTCTTCAGCAAGGGACTGTAAATGGTTTGGTACACTATATTTAGCAGTTTCCATCGTCCGAAATCCATCCACCATCGAGCAACGGCCGCTGTCCGATCCGCTAAGATTTGGTGTTCATCCTTCGGCTGCTATATTTGAAGGCTTATTGTGCATCCTCTATCCGCCCGAGTCTGACCAGTGCTCGGACAGCCATTGTAGATCGCCGGTATGGAACACACTCGTCGTGTCAATCTCCCCGCTCGCGCGTCAAGGTCGTGCTCAACCACCCTATCCCCTTCTTCGCTACCGTGACTCGGCGAACGTAGGCGGTGCCAAGTAGGAGGAGCTTGCGTGGCCATCGAAGACGAGGACAAGCACGCAGTTGCCGAGGAGGGGATGGAGCATGCGAGGTGAAAGGGAAATAGGCTTACACCTTTTCCTAATTGATTTTGGTGGTTGAATTGCCCAACACAAATAATTGGACTAACTAGTTTGCTCTAAATTATAAGTTTTATAGGTGCCAAATGTTCACAATAGACCAATAAAAAGACCAAGAAAGGGTTTAAACAAAGAGAGCCAAAGACAACCCAAAGGCACCCTGGTCTAGCGCACCGGACTGTCCGGTGTGCCACCGGACAGTGTCCGGTGCACCAGGGAACTCGAAGCTGAACTTGCTACCTTCGAGAAAATGGAGGTCGCTCCGCTATAATTCACCGGACCGTCTGGTGTATGCACCAGACAATGTCCGGTGGCACACTGTCCGGTGTGTCAGCGGAGCAACGGCTACTTCGCGCGCAACGGTCGACTGCAACGCATTAAATGCGTGCCTGCGCGCGCAGAGGTCAGAGCACGCGTAGCTGGCGCACCGGACAGTCTACAGGACGTGTCCGGTGCACCACCGGACAGCCCAGAGGCCCCACAAGTCAGAGCTCCAACGGTCGAACCCCAATGGCTGGCTGACGTGGCTGGCACACCGGACAGTGTCCGGTGGCGCACCGGACTGTCCGGTGCGCCATGCGACAGCAGACTTCCAACGACCACATTTTGGTGGTTGGGGCTATAAATACCCCAACCACCCCATATTCAATGGCATCCATGTTTTCAGACTTCTACACCTTACAAGAGTTATAGCATTCAATTCTAGACACAACCAAAGAGATCAAATCCTCTCTCAAGTCCGGAATCACTCCAAATCAAATAGTGACTAGAGAGAGCGACATTTGTGTTCATTTGAGCTCTTGCGCTTGGATTGCTTCTTTTCTTTCTCATTCTTTCTTGTGACAAACTCAATTGTAACCAAGGCAAGAGACACCAATTATGTGGTGGTCCTTGCGGGGACTTAGTGTCCCGTGTGATTGAGAAGAGAAGCTCACTCGGTCTAAGTGACCGTTTGAGAGAGGGAAAGGGTTGAAAGAGACCCGGTCTTTGTGACCACCTCAACGGGGAGTAGGTTTGCAAGAACCGAACCTCGGTAAAACAAATCCTTGTGTCTCACTCTTTATTTGCTTGCGATTTGTTTTTCACCCTCTCTCTCAGACTCGTTTATATTTCTAACGCTAACCCAGCTTGTAGATGTGATTAACTTTGTAAATTTCAGTTTCGCCCTATTCACCCCCTCTAGGCGACTTTCAATTGGTATCAGAGACGGTGCTTCATTAGAGCCTAACCGCTCGAAGTGATGTCGGGAGATCACGCCAAGAAGGAGATGGTGACCGGCGATAAGTGTGACACCCCAGTGTCACTTAGGGCTTCTCTTAAAATGCCAAACCAGGAACCACCATTTTATGAGAACCAAAGTAAGCATGAGCATCAAATTAACTTAAGAATGAATATTTCCCCAAGCATATACATAGAAGTGTCATGATCAAGACAATTGAGTATTTTAAAAGGTAAGAATATGTAACCCTAATAAAAACCCTAAATAAGCCCCATGAGCAAAATTTAAGAAAATAAGGAGAAGGCTATGAAAAATTTAAAATTATGACTTGAGCCAATTATAAACATTAAAGTACATTAAATAAGCAACAAGAAAGGTTGAGAAAGCTTAGCCAAATTAACTTAAATAAATTCTCAAATCAGCCCTTGAACTAAGCACCCTTGGAGAAATTCAGATTTCTGAATTTCTGAAATTCAGACCTCTTACCAAAGATCAAATGCGTTCTCTGTTTTTCGAAACTCAAAACCAGGAGATCCAAATATCAAAGTTGTGCCAAATTCCCTTGAACACATCCTGGAAAAGTTTGAACTCAAACCAAGTTCATTTGACACGGTTTTGGCGCGGTTTGACCTCGGGACCAGACATTCTGACACTGGCACCTTGGTGACGCTACAACTCCATGTCCCTAGCCTAAAACCACGCGACGTCCATACATAAAAGACAAAGCTTGGTCAGGTGAACAAATCCTTCACAGCGATCTTGCCCAAATTCGCGAAGATTTGCTCCCAATCAGCGCTTGAACTCGGGCAGAAGCATCGGGCACACGTGTTCGACCGTGGCTGACACCCCCGGTTCACGCCCGTTCGCGCACCCGCGCCTCCAGTGCACGCCCGCGCGCGCTCGCCGGTCCACGACCGCCCGTGCACCGCGCCGTGCCTATAAAGCCTTCCCAAGCGCGCCCCACTTCGCCCCGCACTCACCAGCACCGGCCAGCCACCTTCCCTTAGCTCCGGCGAGCTCAATTCCACCCGCCATTGCCGCCAGAGCTTCGGCCACCGTGGCCAGCCCACCCCAGCCACCCCCGAGTCGAGCCAGTGCTTCGGCTAGCTCCGCCAGTAGCCCGTGAAGCTCGCCAAGCCCTCGGACCAGGCCGGACTTCACCGGAGGCCCGAGATCGACCTCACCAGACTTCGGTCTTCCGCCGCCGGCGCGTGGACCGAGCTAACCAGTGAGTCTCCGTCCAATTTCTTGCACCCATATCTTCTCTGGCATCCCGTGAACCCCTCTGACCCGTTCAATTGATCTATCTCGCTGTGACCAAGCCGGACTCCTCGCCGCCGACGAGAATCCCCGCCTGCGCGCGTGGACCGACCGACTCCGGCCATCCCCGACGGCGACCCGCACCTCGTTGTGATCCCCGAGACCTCCCCTACGTCCTCGACCACTTCACCGGAGCCATCTCGCCGCCGGTAAGCCCCTCCGCCCTTTCTTCCGCCGCGGTTACTGTTTAACTTAGGAGAAGGACCTCGAGTTGGGAGGTGAAGAACCCGGGGGGTTTTCTGTAACGTAGTGACTCATGTGAATAGTAAACTAAGGACTAATCTGCAAAGAAAACTTAGAATATCCGCCAGGGACCCAGTGCAAAGTGTTTTCCATTTAATCAATTATGTAAACCTTTTTAAATAACCAGAGAACTTGTAAAATCCATAACTTGATGAATTCGTAGTCAAAAGATGTCAAACCAATTTTGCTAGATCCTAAATTTTATGAACTATCATTTAAAAATGGTAAACCCTATGCTTTCTGTTCTGAATTTTTAGTTTAGAATTAAAAACAGAAACTAGCCAAATCTTGTTTAATTAAGGAAAATTAGTTTTTCTTCTGTACTAAACTTAAGAAAATTTGTGGGTATTCAAACCTCATTTAGACACTGTTTAAAAATAGTAGGAACCCCAGTATTGAAAAATGTGATGTAGATATTCATTTAAAGCTATTTTGCCCAAAACTTAGGAAAAATCAGAAAGGCATTAGAAACTAATGAACAGTAAGGAAATTTATTTTTCCTAGTTTGCTTAAGTAACAAAGAACCTAGGAAAAATAAAGAGACCATTAGTCCAGATCAGTTTCAAATTAAAATGACTTATTTAGCTCTATTTGAACTGAAAATCAATTATTAGAATTACAAAACTATACCCAAAATGGTTAATAAAAATCCAGTAGACTTACAACCACCAGAGCCCCACTACAAAAATAAAGAACACCTCAGTTCAACTTTTTAAGTAAGGAGAATAAATATAAAATGATAATGAGGCATTCTAAAATCATAAACAACCCCTAATAATATGATAATGGGCAACCAAAAATTAGCTAAGTCCATAATGAGATAAACCATCAGAGAAAAATGCAAACCCATGAAAAGGAAGCAAATTCTTATCTATTGCTACTGTTTTATGAGAAAGGCCACTAAATTGAAATAATGCATAACACCCCTTCCCTTAAGCAAAAAGATGCCAAACTTCAGAATGATTGCTCTTGCACAAAATAATAACCAAGAAAAATAAGAACTCTGTTGTTTGATATTTTTCAAATATAGTGGTAGTAGAAAGCACCTATTTGGCTAGAAACTTGAGAAAACCATAGTAAAATAACTAAAAGGTATTAATGGCTAGAAATTTGTATCAAGTCATGTTACAACCCCTAAAAGCCAGCAAAAATAAGTTTTATAGAACTACCCACTATTAAATAATAGTTGTAGTTCAAAGCACCCCTTCTGCCCTAGAATTTAATAATTTTGTCTAGAGAAAACTATTCACTTTCTGATCCCCAAATTTTGAAACAGAGAAACATACACCAGTGCCAAGCCACTGTAATTTTTGCAGAATTTTTAGAATTTTATAAAAGCAACTTGTAGTTTAAACCTACTCCAAAACTTTTAAGAGAATAAAAGAAAGGGAAAGAAGAAATAAACCTCACCCCAATAAGCCTATCCTGAATACTTATCAATTCTCCCTGAGACTTAAAAAGAATTCAGTGGAACCCCTAAAAGTAAAACCTACCACTTGCCTTAGCTAAAGTTTAACTTAATTTACCAAGTATACCACCCAAGGGTCTTACATAGGTAAAGTTAACCTTGTTTAAATCAAGTGGATCATACACCGTCAAAAGTTGTAATTTCTAAAAGTACATATCATATCATGCATGTATCTTACGCATTGCATTCATTAGATTGTAATCTTGCCGACGGAGAGTACGTGCTCATCCCCGAGCAAGGACCTGTCCAAGAGGAGGACCAGGAGCAGGCTTCAGAGGCTGCTATCGAGGATCTCCCTGCAGCCCCAGCAATTGAAGGCAAGCCCCGGTTTTAAGCATAACCGTTTATATATGCTATTTTACTACACTTAATGTTTGTAGGTTTGTAATGTGCACTTAAGTGTAGGAGTTGCTTGAAACCTCTAGTTGCATGAACTTAGGATTCCTTTTTGAGATGAATACTAGTATGCTAGGTCGAGTAGCTGCTTGCTAATCAGGATCTTGGTAGAAGTCGAGTGATTTTCCTAGCACTCGCGCGAGGTCAGGAATTAATTGTATTCATCTTAATAACGGGATATATATGTTGGTCTATGGACTTGGATCCAGGGAGGATGTCTTGTCCATAAGACGGGAAAAAAAATTAAGGATTAATGTGTGGATACCTGAGTCAAGCTTTTGAACGTACTAAGCACATGCCGGGAAATATGGTAACCGGTAAACCTAGTACCTGAGTGAAGCCGGGCGCGGACTTTATCCCTCATGCGACCTGAGACTGGGTCTCCCATGCTAGCTATGGTGGGTACAAGTGCGGTCACTGCACGGCGGCAGCCGGGGTTAGTGGAGCTTTGTATGCCAAGGCGGTGAGGCCTGGACGCGAACGGGGAATCGATGGGGACGGTTGTCATGTGCAGGGTCGGAGTACCCTGACATGCCGTGTGTTTAGGTTTACCTTGCAAGGTTAAAACTCGATTCGAATCGTCTGCTTCTCGCAGCTAATGAGACTGCTTGATTCCTTGTACTGCATCGAGTAAGAAGTGAAATGAGGTTACATGAGATAACTTGTTGATTGATCTAAATGCTTGTTACCATGTATGCTTAGAAGAAGTAAATCTAGCTAAGTAATGATGATAGAATTTGAAAAACCTAAAAGTTGATTTTAGAAACAGCTAGTGCTTTTGGCAAACCAAACCCCTCAGCCAAACAGCTGCATAGTCTAGAGGTAGAGGAGTAGATTCCTCACACCGGGTAAGTCTAGCTGAGTATTAGTATACTCAGCCTTGCTTGTGGCACAATTTTTGCAGGTACCATTCAGGAAATGGTTGATGGTGTGACTTGGCCTACCACCCTGCCACCGGGTTGGACGGTCGAGTGGGATGTTGCTCCGGCAGGAGAGGAGCACGAGGAGTAGTGGGCTAGGCCTTGCCCATTTCCTCAATACCGACGACATCGATTATCCGCTGCACTTTATTTTGTGAACTCTCATTGGCTACTCAAAAACTCCGATTTATGTAATAACTCAGTACTTAATCTGTGGATTCCTATTTTATTGTATTTCTTCTGTGACTCACCTTCGTGTGAGATTGTGGAATTTGATCCTGGTTAAGTGGCTCCATCAGACTAGATCTGAGGGACTGACGGGTTATTCCGATTTAAGTGCGTTACGGCCCCTGAGGCGTGACTTAGGCACTTAAGCTGGAATAATTCGGGTGGTTCCGCCTCAGTTGGTATCGGAGCAAATTCCACCACAGAGAAGGATAATAAACCATGAATACCAATTTTCAAAATCTAAAACTTGCCTAGAAACTGCTAAGGATCGTCAGGACTAGACTGTTAGACCTAGGACGAAAGGCCTTAGGCATAGAGGGAAAATGGGTGGCTAATTACTTAGGCCCCGTGGGCTAGTACTTATATTTTCAAGGATGCCCTGAAAAGCACCCTATTTTCTTTCGAGAGGCAACGTTTTCTTTTTCCCAGCATGGATGCATCATAAAACACAAAGAGGAATTAAAATTTGAGCTAACCCACTTTCTTTAGAACCATCCGGGCTCTCTTTTTCTTTTTCCTTCCACCATAATCTTTACCTTTGATTCCCTTCCGCAGATGAATTCACCCACCCCCGCCAGTGGAGGAGACTCTAGTTTCAGTTCTGATTTCCTTTCTCGCGATGGTTTTCCTTCCATCTTGTGGGAAGTGCTTAACTCCGCCGGTTACCCTACGCCCCCTTTGTACAAGGTGCAGTTGTATGAGGAGCATCGGGTACCTCGTTGTCGGGTCTGGCTGACTTTGGAGGCTCATCCCCTTCAGCGGGTTGGCGTTCTCTTGATTCTGAGACGATTGGACTCAGGACGGACGACACCGTCGAAGCAGCAGCCATGAAGACTCTAACGACTTTTTGTGGCTACCATCCCCTGGAGATGGTGATGCACCCTTTGGGACTCTTCCCTGCTGAGAGGAAGGATGATCCCATGTGGTGTAACCGCGTGAGCCATGTGAAGGATGTGTGGGCAATGTATCCTGACTTGGTTGGGAGGGTCACTGTTCAGTGCATGAGTGCGTTGTACCGCCTTCAGGCCCTTCAGAGCGACGCTATGGCACACCTTGCCAACATCGCTCAAACCACTAAGCTCACTCTCGATAGTCGAGAAGATTTTGTGGTTGACGTATCCACCGAGTTGGTAGAGAAGGATCTACAGGTGGAGAGGCTGAGCCAGCGCATTGCCACCTTGGAGCAGCAGGTGGAGATCCGAGACAACACTATTGATGTCTTGGAGAACCAGCTTCACGATGTACAGAGGGAACTCGAAGAAGCAAATGACCACCTGGACATGCACCACTTAGAGATGGAGGCCAATGAAGCCGGAAGCGAGGGAGAAGAGGATCCCGAGGAGCTAGGACCAGCACCTGGTGCCAATGGGACTACCTCCGCGATGCCCCCTTCACCCGCATCCAGTGTCGCTTCCACCGCTCAGGGTTAAGCAGTCACTTCGACACTCTTAGGCGGATAGAAACCTATGCGAGCTTAGTTAATATCAGATTTTGGACTAGGCTTATGGGTACTTCCTCCTAATTGATGTAACCCTATGAACCTTTGGATTCTGTGGGATATTGTCACCATGTTATCTTAAATTCGAACCTAATATTATGATTATGGCATTTTTTCCTCCCATATGGGATAATATCTTGACGTTCGAAACTGTGAGTTGGGATAACAATGGTGGCAATCTCTGTTTTCAGATGGCAGCTAGGCAGCGTCACGTGCATAACGAGCAGGTTCCCCTGCCACCTCCTCCAGCTCCCATAGTGCAGGAGCTGATGGCCCAGCAGAATGAGATTCTGTGACAGCTCTTGCAGCGCCAGCCCCACCCTCAGCAGCATGGTGGAGGCCAGCCTCAGCGACCTCCGGCAATGGCAACTTACCAGGAGTTTCTGAGCACGCAGCCGCCCTAGTTCACCAAGGAAAAGGATCCGTTGGATGCCGACGTATGGCTTCGCGTCGTCGAGTCCAAGTTTCCCCTCCTCACGGGAGACTGCCCTGATGCTACCAAGACCCGCTTTGCCGCGCAGCAGCTTCGCGGATCTGCTCGGACTTGGTGGGATCACTTCCGTGCTATGCTCCCCGCTGATCGTGAGGTATCTTGGGAGGAGTTCAAGACTGCCTTCAGAGGACACCACATCCCAGCTGGCATTCTTGATCGGAAGTTGAATGAATTCCTGGCCCTTAATCAAGGAACCCGCACGGTACTGCAGTATGCGCAAGCTTTCAACGACTTATGCCAGTATGCAGGGTACCATGCTGATTCTGATGAGAAGAAGAGGGATCGCTTCCGCAGGGGTCTCAATACCAAGCTGCGGGAACGACTCAACACTGTCCGGGCTGATAGCTTCAATGAGTTGGTCAATATGGCCATCTCCCAGGAGGATTGCATTGTAGCTCACCGGGCAGAGAAGAAGAGAAAGGCACCAATGGCAGCACCATCCGCTCAGGCTCAGAGGTTCCGGATTGTTTCTCACAATCAGAGCAGGGGTTTTCAGCAGCAGGCAGGCAGATGGGTGATCAGGCCACCTCAGCAGCAGCAGCCGGCACCCAATCGCTTTCTAGCTCCCGCTCCAAGAAACAACCAGCCTCAGCAGCAGCAGTTCCGCCAGGGCAATGGGAACAAGTGTTTCACTTGTGGCAATGTGGGCCACTATGCCAAGAATTGTCCCAGGAACCAGCAGAGGCAGATGCCAGCACCAAATCAAGACAAGGGAAGAAAGCAGAAGGTGCAAGTCAGGCAGGGGAAGCTCAACTTCACCGCTCTTGAGGAAATACCTGAGGGAGCTCCTATCATGACCGGTATCTTTTCAGTTTATAATCAACCTACTTTAATTCTATTTGATTCTGGTGCATCTCATAGTTTCATTAGCCAAAAGTTCAGTGCTAGATGCAGACTGCCATTCTCTCACTCTAAAGGGTCATTCATGATAGTCACACCTGGGGGTAAAATTGCAACTAATCAATTAAACCAAAGTGTGCCTATTCAACTGGGGAGCCACATTGTCAAAACCACCCTTCTTGTGTTGGGATTGGAAAATGTGGACATTATTCTAGGAGCTAATTGGATGACCTTGCACCAAGTTGTGCTTGATATAGCCAGTCGTACCGTGGAAGTTAATTCTCCGTTCTGTGGGAACTTCACTTTAATTCTGCCCCGTCAAGGTCCTACTCAGTCATGTGCTTTCTCTATGACGGAGTTACCTTTGAAGAAGATCCCAGTGGTCTGTGAGTATGCAGATGTCTTCCCTGATGAATTGCCAGGAATGCCACCGGACCGGGATATTGAATTCGCCATCGAGTTGCAATCGGGAACGGCCCCAATTTCCAAAAGGCCCTACCGAATGCCACCCGCTGAGTTGGCAGAATTGAAGAAGCAATTGCAAGAGTTGCTGGATAAAGGATTTATTCGCCCAAGCACTTTGCCTTGGGGGTGTCCAGCACTATTTGTAAAGAAGAAGGATGAAAGCTTGAGGCTGTGTATAGATTACCGCCCTCTTAATGCGGTAACTATCAAGAACAAGTATCCTTTGCCTCGCATTGATGTTCTTTTTGACCAATTGGTCGGGGCCAAGGTATTTTCCAAGATAGACCTTCGCTCTGGCTACCATCAGATCAAGATACGAGCAAGCGATATTCCGAAGACGGCATTCTCGACCAGATATGGGCTATATGAATTCTTGGTGATGTCATTCGGGCTGACAAATGCACCAGCATATTTCATGTATCTGATGAATTCTGTTTTCATGCCTGAATTGGACAAGTTCGTGGTGGTTTTCATCGATGACATCTTGGTGTACTCAAAGAGCGAAGAAGAACATGCCGGACATTTGCATGTAGTTCTTCAACGTCTGCGAGAGCACCACCTTTATGCCAAGTTATCCAAGTGTGATTTTTGGCTAAAAGAAATCAAATTCTTGAGTCACACTATCTCTCAGGCTGGAATAGCTGTTGATCCTGATAAAGTGCAAGAGGTGATGAACTGGAAGCCACCAACAACTGTTCGTCAGATTCGGAGTTTTCTGGGATTAGCTGGTTATTACCGAAGATTTATTCCGGACTTCTCTCGAATTGCGAAGCCTATAACTGAGTTGCTGAAGAAAGAAGTCAAATTTGTCTGGAGTCAGAAGTGCGAAGATGCCTTCCATGCATTAAGGCAGCATCTGACCACCGCACCAGTGTTGGCGCAGCCTGACAACAGCAAGCCTTTTGATGTATATTGCGATGCCTCTGGCTCAGTGCTAGGTTGTGTCTTGATGCAAGACAACCGAGTCATTGCTTATGCCTCAAGAGAACTCAGGCCTCATGAGCAAAACTATCCCACTCATGACCTTGAGCTAGCAGCAGTGGTTCATGCATTGAAGATGTGGAGGCATTATCTAATGGGGACCCACTACAACATCTTCACTGATCATAAGAGCCTTAAGTACATTTTTACTCAGGCTGATCTCAACATGAGGCAGAGAAGATGGCTAGAGCTCATCAGGGATTATGACCTGGAGTTACATTATCACCCAGGAAAAGCTAATGTGGTAGCAGATGCCTTGAGCCTGAAGATGCAGTGCAATTGTATTCTGATGGATTCTCGCATTAACACCTTGTGTGATGAGTTGAGCAAGATGCAAATTGAAGTGATTCCTTCTGGTTCTTTGTCTCACATTTCTGTTGAGCCAGCTTTGCAAGACCAGATTATCATGGCCCAGCTCAGTGACAAGGGAGTGTAGATTATCAAGAAGAATCTCCATCAGAAGGTGGAGAAGTATAATTGTTTCCGCCAGGATGAAAAGGGTGTGTTATGGTTTAAAAGCAGATTGGTGATTCCTAAGGACCAGGATCTCAAGAGGAAAATCTTGGACGAGGCTCATCTCTCCAAATTCTCTATGCATCCGGGAAGCACCAAGATGTACCATGATCTGAAGCCTTTGTACTGGTGGACCAGAATGAAGAGGGAGATAGCCCAGTATGTATCAGAATGTGACACCTGTCAGAGGGTAAAGGCAAGCCACTTGAAGTCAGCTGGAGCTTTGCAACCCCTGTCCATACCTTCGTGGAAGTGGGACGACATCAGCATGGATTTCATTGTGGGTCTGCCCAACACCTCTCGTCATCATGATTCAATTTGGGTTATTGTGGACCGATTGACAAAAGTGGCACATTTTCTTCCTGTGCACACCACTGATAAGGCTCGAAAGTATGCAGAATTGTATATTGACCGGATCGTGTGTTTGCACGGATTGCCTCGGACCATTGTTTCTGACCGAGGAGCCCAATTTGTTGCCAGATTTTGGGAACAATTGCAAGAGTCTCTGGGAACTAAGCTAATTAGAAGTTCAGCTTACCACCCACAGACTGATGGTCAGACGGAAAGGGTAAACCAAATTCTGGAGGATATGCTGAGAGCTTGTGCGATCGATTGTGGCAAGAACTGGGATAAGCACCTCTCCTTAGCAGAGTTTGCTTATAACAATAGTTATCAATCTAGCCTAAAGATGGCACCTTTTGAAGCTCTCTATGGAAGAAGGTGTAGAACACCACTCAATTGGTCTCAACCTGGAGAAAGAGAAGTTTTTGGACCTGACTTAGTGACTGAAGCCGAAAGGAAGGTCAAACTAATCAGGAAGAATCTAGAAGCTGCTCAGGCCAGGCAGAAGAGTTACCATGATAAAAGAAAGAAATCTCTCCAGTTCAAGGTGGGAAGCTTTGTATACCTCAAGGTATCACCCACCAAGGGAGTGTAGAGGTTTGGGATCAAAGGCAAGCTAGCCCCTCGTTACATTGGACCTTATGAGATCATAGAGGCATGTGGACCCGTGGCATACAAGCTGAAGTTACCTTCAAAAATGTCTGCCATTCACGATGTATTCCATGTATCTCAGCTGAAGAAGTGTGTTCGGTTGCCGACTGAGATCTTAGCAGAGCTAGAATTGGAGATAGAGTCAGATCTATCGTACCAAGAGTACCCCTCCAAGATTCTGGATTGCAAGGAGAGATCAACTCGGGCCAAATCGATCAAGATGTACAAGGTCCAGTGGAGTAATCACTCAGAGGAGGAAGCTACTTGGGAAACCGAGGAATTCCTGAGATCTGTCACACCCGGCTTTAAGGAACAAAACCAGGTGCATCTCATACATGCGCCAAGAAGACAACATATATAATAACAGAGTGTATAGAGATAAATGTCATAGAACATCAGAGTAATTATTACATAGCGGAAGACTTATTACAAAATAAAATAATAAAGATAAAACGAACTAAGGATCGTCGGCGCCAATGTCGACTGGGAAACGCCACCTAGATCAGATCGAACTCCTCAGTGTTAGGCGGCTCCTCTTCGACCACCTGCTCTCCTCCTGTGGGGGGGGGGGTGTGAGACAGCAAGGGTGAGCTCACATATGATCATAGCTCAACAAGTTGTGGGGAACCAGTGGACATAAACTCACAAAGGTGTGAGTTCATGTGATGTGTAAGGCTAATCAATGATAGGGGTTAGAGCTGAGCATTGCTTTTAAGTAGTTGGTCAAAATTTTATCAGCAATTACTAAGTGTAAGTAAATACCAAACCATAAGTAAAGTAATAGAACAAAATTAATAATAAACCCATGCAATGCAAATGACAAAATTGAGTTTAAGTTCCATAATTTAAACATCAGAGAGTCCTGAGCTGCTCATGACCGCGAGCACGGCTAGTATACCAGTTTTACACTCTGCAGAGGTTGTACCCTTTACCCACAAGTCATGTTACCCATCTGCCAAGGGGTCGTGAATCCCATACACCTCTACCTAGGAAGCGCGGCAGGGCAACACTACGAGGCCTTTACAAAGTTCCACTAGCTTCCGAAAACCCGCTACAGTTTATAGGAAGTTCCAATGCAGGGTTCCTGGCTGACTGCCATCGCAGCAAAATCAACCAGGGACCTCCCTACACTGACCACTCCCCTACTGCCCTTGCCCCTTTCGGGTAAGGTAGTCTTCCACTAGCTTTCCTAATTAGTCAGCCAAGGGCGTCCCATTAAACCCTTGTGGTGGCACGTGGTTCTCAAGTTAAGCTCTATGTTCCAATTAACATTAATGAACTCGACATGAACATAAACAGAATAATAAGAATAATTGGAACATAGATATAATAAATGATTATCCCAAAACCATGTAAAGCAATAGCAAACTACCCAGGTGATTCAGGGGTAAACAAGGTAATGTGATAAACAATCTAGGATGACCTATTGGGTCCCATCAAAATTAACCTGTGCATGGATAAGTGATATTAAAGAGCATTATTAGGTAAAAAGTGGTCAAGGGCACAACTTGCCTTCAATGAGCTCCTGCTCAGCTACTTCAACCTGCTGCTCACCAGGATCCTCGGTCACGGACTCTTCTACTCGCCACAATACAAACAAAGCACAATATGCAGGGAAAAATTAACATTACACCAAGCATGTAAACAAAATACACAGAGATATTCTACATATTAAAATAAAAACCTAGGAACTGGAATCATAATTTTCTGAGTTATAGATTTTAAGTTATGCATTTTCAAAGGTTTTATGTGCTTTAAATAGGATTAAGTGATAAATAAATTTCTTACTGTTTTCATGACATAATAGAGGCTCTAGGTGATAAAGAATAAAATTACAAAATTTTAGGAACTGGAATGGATTAATTTGGAGTTAGTATGAATTTTCTAGGAATTATTGAAGTTCTAGGAATTATTTTCCTATTAAAAATCTATTTAATAATCATTTTCCCTGATTTTATTATGTTCTGGACTGGGCCTCAAATTTGTAAAAGGGCAGGGACTCTGGCGCAAAATAGCCCAGACACAGTGAACAGCGCTCACTGGACGGCGGGTTGATTCACTGAAACCCGAGGGGCTCTTAAGTAAAATGGACCCGCGAAGGGGTACGGGGCTCTCACAGCCGTACGATTAGAATTCGACCGCTAGGATTAGATGCCTACTCGACCGAATCGGTTTGAGACTTGATCCGTCTGATTTAAGATCGACGGCCCAGATATTATGAAGATCGCCCAAATCCTACTCCTTCACCCCAAATCGGACGGCCCAGATGCCCCGGGCTGAAACAATGCTGCGCTCCGATCCCGGCCGTCAAAGTTTGATCAAACGGTCAAGGGACCATCGTCTACCACCAGATCCTAGCGCACCCACGTCGCCCCAGCCACGGCGGGCGCCATCGCCGGTCCCTCGGATTCTGCGACCGAGCACGCTATCCTCAACACTACGGGGTGCTACACAATCACCGGGAGCTGTTGAATTCGGCGCAGGGGTACTCACCAGTCGCGATGGCGAAGGGGACTGCGGCCACGGTGGCACGCGACCCGTGCACGCCGACGACAAATTGAGGTCACCCAGCCCGACGATTCGGCCCGCAGGTGCTTCGGTCTCCCCCGCAGCGATCCGGCGTAGGCCCAAGAGTCAATAACCGGCACAGGATGGCGACGGAGAGAAGGATTTGCGGCGGCGCAGGTTGACTGGATTTCGGCCGCCGATTCTTTACCAATGTAAGGCTTGGGCTCTCGTAATCTCGCGCGAGGGTTGACCCAGGGGATGGCATTGATATTTAAGGGCGCGAGCGTGGCATGCGGGGTCAGTCGAGGCCGGAGATCGCGGTTCGGCCGTTGAGGCGCTCCGCCATGCGCGCGAGGTAGGGGAAGGTCGGCACCGCGCGATGGGCCAGGCGTGTCAGTGACACCAGAACCACGGCAACGCGCGCGCGACGAGTACGAAGTCAAGCCCGCTGTCAGCGTATCGCAACACGAGGGAGGAGGTTTTACTGGGCCGTGCACAAGGGATTCGACCCACGCGCCACTCTCTTCTATTTTCTTTTACTTTTAATTTTCAGATTCCTAATTTAAATACTCATTCCAATTCAAACTTCATGGCCAATTTCTTTTCTCATTAAATTCTCATCTTTGACATGGTATAAATGAATTCATACAATTTTTTACTATTTATTTTATGATAACTAGTGCTCTCTCTTTTTTTAAATCAAAAATTCCATTTAAATCTTAAATTTCACTTGAAACACTAATATTTTTCTGTTTATATTATTTTTTATAGTCACCAAATGCACATCAAAATAAAATCCCAGCATGATGCATAATTTATTTTTGGTGCCCTTTGTTATTTATCATTATTTTTTTTGTGTATGTGAGCTATTCACATGAAATAGTGAATAGAGATAACACACATATCCATAGGGTAATAAAATTGCTCTTTCTAGACCTTTCTTACAAAGTGAGTGTTACAAATCCTACCCCCCTTAAAAATAATCTCGTCCTCGAGATTTAAGAAGTTCTAGGGAAAAGGTGGGGAAAATCTATGCGAAGCTCTTCTTCTCTTTCCCAAGTTGCTTCATCTTCACCGTGGTGACTCCATTGCACTTTACACATCTTTATCACCTTATTTCTCGTAACTCGAGTCAAAGTATCCAAAATCTTGATCGGGTATTCCGTGTAAGTCAAATCACCCTGAACACTGTAATACTCAAATTTGTATACAAAGGAATATAGTGGGTTCCCACATTTTGTGTGTCTCATATGCATCATAAAAAGAGCACCTATGTAATTGAGAGTGGCTAAATAAAACAATTATTCTAAAATAAAGAAAAAGTGCATTTGTTGGAGTTTTTATGTTTGTGCATTAAATAAAAATAATATAAATATATTTCTAGAATTTGTACTTATCATTTCATAATATGATTTGATAACAAATTTGTACAAGGTTTGAAGCTAAATTTGAATTCAAACTAAAACCTTAGAAATGAAGAAAATAGAAGGAAAAAAAAGAAAAAAAGAATAAAAGCTACCTGGGCCTTGGTGCTCCATTTCGGCCCACCAAGTGTTACCCTCGCGCCCGCCCGCTCTACCGAGTTTATGGGCGCGCCGACAGTGGGTCCCGCGTGTCGGTCTCACCTCGCACGCGCGCTGGCATCTCTGCTAGTGGGTCCCGCTCGTCAGATCCTTCTCCCCCGCATCTCCACCGCGCGGCCCAATTGACTCCCGCGCGCGCGGCGCCCTGGCGTGCGGAACCTCCTACCATCGCGGGGCCGCCCTTCGGCCCGCTCGGTCCCACCTGGCGGCGACTCTCTCTCTTGCGCTTTCTCTGATCCGTGGACCCTGGTGGTCAGTTCTACCCGCGTCAACGGATTTCCGCGCATGGCGGAGCGCGCGGAGCGCGGACTTCGCGTGGTTCGTTGAGGTGCTCTAGCCACGACCACGTCTTTATAGGATGCCCCGCGCCGGGTTTGTATAATACCTCTCTCGTCTGACTCTCGCGAAAGACCACCGTAGAGGTTAGGGAACGGTGCTGAGAGCCACCTCGCGGCCGCCGACGGCAAAACCTCCACTGTGCTTGCGCCCCGCCTTGGGTTTTCGGTCGAATAGTGTCGCCAGGACCGAGGGAAGGTGTGCGTGCACCGGCATCGGGTTGGGAGCGATCTACGCCGGCGAATTCTTCACCGGAGCTTCACCACCGCTTCGGATCCGCCGCGCCCCGTGGTCACGTCTACGCGATCCAAAATCGCAGGCAAGAACTCCACTCCTACCTTCACCATGTCGGGCTCGTCGTGTAGAACGATCCAATTTTAGGTTTGGGGCAGTGATTAGCCAGATTGCGTGTCGCCGGCGAGCGATCCGCCGTGTGAGCAGTGAGCCACCGCCGCCGTGCTCGCTGTAGATTGGTGCGCGCGATCTCGGCCGTCGATCCTCGGTTGGATGGTCAGGATTAGAAAACCATGTAACGCTTCGGCCAGGGCATATCGCGACCGTTGGATGAGTATCCAGTGGCGGGGAATGGCTCCAGCGTTCATTAGATCTAAACCGTAGGATCTAGATCCTGTGGTCATCGTGGCGTACCGGTTCAGTGTAATGTTGCTCTAATCTGGGCCGTAGATCGTCGATCGGGCGGCCAGATTTCCCCCGTACCCCTTCGGTCGGGCACTTTAGCATAAAAGACCTTAGGTTTTTAGGATTTAGAACCCGCCGTCCCTCGCTACAGCCCTCTGAGTCTCGGGGATCTTTGTAGTTTAGTCCCTGCGCTTTCTGGTAAATGACGCCCAGTCCAGAGAGTATTAAAAACAGAGAAATTAATATTAGAAATTCATTTTTAATACAAAAACAAATCTAGAAACTTGTAAAATGCATAGAAAATTCATTTTAGTTCCAAATTGAGTCATTCCAATTTCTAAAATTTTGTAATATTATTCTCTATCATTTAGAATCACTGTTTTGACATGAACTCTGTTAGAAAATAAATTTATCATCTAATCCTATTATAATCACCTTAAATCTTAGGAAATTCATAACTTAAATTCTATAACTCCAAATTTAGTGATTCCAGTTCCTATGGTTTCATTTTAATGTGTAGGTTTTTACTGTGTATTTTATTTACATGTTTGGTGCAATGTTAATTTTTGCTATACTATGTATGTATTGTGTTGATGCGAGTAGACGAGCAAGCCACTGTGGAAACTGAGGTTCAACAAGTAGAAGTAGCTGAGCAGGAGCTCATTGCAGGCAAGTTGTGCCCTTGATCACTCACTTTTCCCAGCTATGTTCTTATTAATTTTAATGATCTGCATAGGTTAATTTTGATGGGAGCCTTTATGTTACCCCAGTTTTTATTACCTCTATACCTTGTTCACCCCTGAAATATTTTTGGGTAGTACTTGCTATTGCTTTATGTGGATTGGGTATGGAGATACACTATTCATGATTATTCTGTTATTATCTTGTTATTATTGCTGTTCATATTAAGATCATTAAATTAATGGGAACATGGAGCGACCACCCGGGAAAACAGTGCTACCACAAGGGTTTAATGGGACGCCCTTGGCTGACTAATTAGGAAAGCTAGTGGAAGACTACCTTACCCGAAAGGGGCAAGGGCAGTAGGGGAGTGGTCAGTGTAGGGAGGTCCCTGGTTGATTTTGCTGCGATGGCGGTCAGCCAGGAACCCTGCATTGGAACTTCCTATAAACTGTAGCGGGTTTTCGGAAGCTAGTGGAACTTTGTAAAGGCCTCGTAGTGGATCCCTAGCCATTCACCTCGGTAGTGTCTAAGGGCCTTGCAAACCCTGGCGACATGGGATACACGACTTGTGGGTAAAGATGCGCAACCTCTGCAGAGTGTAAAACTAGTATACTAGCCGTGCTCACGGTCATGAGCGGCTCGGACCCTCACATGATTAACTATGGAACTTAAGTTTAATTTGACATTTGCATCGCATTTGGGATTATTTTACTATTACTTTTCTCTATTATTATTAAGGTTTGGTATTTACTTACACTTAGTAATTGCTAATAAAATTTTGACCAACTTATAAAAGCAATGCTCAGCCTCAGCCTTTATTTTATTGATCAGCCTTACACTTCATGAACTCCCACCTTTGGTGAGTTCATGCCACATTATTCCCCACGACTTGTTGAGCTATGAACGTATGTGAGCTCACTCTTGCTGTCTCACACCCCCCCCCCCCACAGGAGAAGAGCAGGTGGTCGAAGAGGAGCCGCCTAACACTGAGGAGTTCGATCTGATCTAGGTGGCGTTTCTCAGTCGACATTGGCGCCGACGATCCTTAGTTCGTTTTATATTTATCTTTATTTTGTAATAAGACTTCCGCTATGTAATAATTACTCTGATGTTTTATGACATTTATCTCTATACACTCTGTTATTATATATGTTGTCTTCTTGGCGCATGTATGAGATGCACCCGGCTTTGTCCTTTAAAACCAGGTGTTACAGAAGTGGTATCAGAGGAAATGTTGACTGTAGGACGAAACCTAGATAGAAATGGACAAAACCCTTATCTACTTATCTTACTCTAATTCATTCCATACTTACCTTATCTTGATCCTGTCTCATCTTCTACTGTTCTACTCTGATCATTCTTACCTTTTCTACTCTGAGACAAGATGGATTTCAAACCTTGGAATCCCTACCCCTATGACATTCTTAAGAGTTAGGGAACCCAAAACAAAAGTTAAAACTATTTTCTTAAAAAAAATGTTGGTTGATTGTGCTGATGCTAAATGTCTGATTTGCTTCTTTGATTGATTGAATTATTATAGATGGACATCTTAGCATGTACCAACATAAGGTATTGAATTAGCTATAGTAGGTGAAATATTAATCTGCTTAGCTAATAAATCCCCCAAAGTAACATGATTGTAATTACTGCCTTGTCTACTGCTCTTTCTTACCATATGTATCTAACTCAGATGGTCAATACCAGGAGGGGTGGTGGAATTGATCTGCCTCCTAACCGACACACTCGAAGAATTTATAGACAACCTCAGCCACAGCCTGCAGAGATGAATCCTCCTAATCCTCCACCAGGCGGAGTTGACCCACTGGTTGCTGCTCAGATGGCGGTGATGCAGCAAATGGCAGACACTATGGCTGATATGCGTGCCCAGATGCAGCAAGAACGCCAAGAGATGCGTCAGGAAAGAGAAGACATACGCCAGGAGTTGCGCCAGGAGAGAGATGAGATACGCCAAGAAAGGAGGGCGCAACAACAACAGCAACAACAGCAACAAGTGCCATTGCCTCCACCACCACCACCAGTTCCACCTCGTGATAAGCACCGGGAGTTTATGAGTCATAAGCCACCGACCTTCGCCAGTTCGCCAGATCCACTTGATGCGGATGATTGGTTGAAGTCAATTGAGAAGATGCTGAATATTGCCCAATGCACTGACCGGGAGAAGGTTTTATATGCTTCTGGACGTCTGATTGGTCCTGCTGCTGACTGGTGGGATTCTTATACTGCTGCCCATGATGCTGCTGATACTATTACCTGGGCAGAGTTCAGTACGCAGTTCAGGAACTACCATATTCCCGCTGGTATGATAAAGATCAAGAAGAAGGAATTTCTGTCGCTGAAGCAAGGAAGTATGTCGGTCAGCGAGTACAGGGATAAATTTATTCAGTTGTCGAGATATGCTCTAGAGGAAGTTGCTGAAGATGAGAGGAAGCAGGAGCATTTCATTGAAGGACTTAATGGACCACTGCAGTATGCTCTAGTGGCACACACTTTTCCATCATTTCAGAGACTGTTGGATAAGGCTCTTGCTATTGAACACAAGCGTGTTCAGCTGGGTGATTTGAAGAGAAAGGCAATATCTCAAGGACAGGGTAGCAGCAGTGTTCGTCCTCGCTACAGTTCACCACAGGGTACACCGACCCGACCAGGAGGACCACGCCTAGTTCAGCAATCACCACTGAGGACTCCACCTCCTCGACAGGCTACTCCCACGGGCACCCCGACGAAGTTTGCAGGACAGAGTCCGGGCACTCAATGTTTCAAGTGTGGGAAGATTGGTCATTATGCAAATGTCTACCCATAGAGGATTGCTACTACTCCAGCTCAGAACAAGCAACAGACCCCTGGTAAGGGATATTCTATAGCCAGGGTGAATCAAGTCAGCGTTGATGATACTCCTGATGGTGGGGACCTCGTAATTGGTATGTTTTATGTTAATGCAATTCCTGCAACCATATTATTTGATTCTGGTGCTACACATTCATTCATGTCTGCTAGATATGCCAACACAAATGAAATACCACTGCTAAATATGAGAAAACCCCTGATAGTAATTACACCTAAAGGGCCTGTTGAGGCGAATCAAATGACACGTAGATTGACATTAACCATTATGGGTAGAGAGTTTGGAGCTACTGCTATAATATTAGAGTCAAGCAGTATAGATCTGATCCTTGGTATGTCATGGCTAAGAAAGGCAAAGGCCGTTATAGCTTGTGGTAGAGGTACCATAGAACTCACTACCACTAAAGGAGAAAGGTTTCAAGTTAATATTGCAGTAACCTCCTCATCCATGCGTGCAATGTTCTTTATGCCTGAGGAGTTTGTTGGTGACAACATCCGGGTGGTTAGAGATTTTCCGGATGTCTTTCCAGAGGAGTTACCAGGGATGCCACCTGATAGAGAAGTCGAGTTTGTTATTGATCTCTTACCTGGAACCGCCCCTATTTCTAAACGGCCATATAGAATGTCCGTAGAGGAGTTGAAGGAACTGAAGAAGCAGTTAACGGAGTTACAAGAGGCTGGTTACATTCGTCCAAGTTCCTCACCTTGGCGAGCACCGGTGTTATTTGTGCAGAAGAAGGATGGATCGCAACGGATGTGTGTGGATTATAGATCTCTTAATGATGTTACGGTGAAGAACAAGTATCCGTTGCCCCGTATTGAGGATTTATTTGATCAGATGCGAGGTGCTAGAGTATTCTCGAAGATTGATCTCCGATCCGGTTACCATCAGATGAGGATTAGACCATCGGATATTCCCAAGACGGCTTTCTCGACTCGATATGGATTATATGAGTTTACTGTTATGTCATTTGGACTAACCAATGCACCGGCTTATTTCATGAATTTGATGAACAAAGTGTTTATGGAGTATTTGGACAGATTCGTCGTGGTGTTTATCGACGATATTCTTATCTATTCTAGGAATGAAAGTGATCATGAACAACATCTAAGGTTGGTGCTACAGAAGTTACGAGATAATCAACTCTACGCTAAGTTCAGCAAGTGCGAGTTTTGGATTGACAAGGTGCCATTCCTTGGTCATATTATTTCTAATGGAGGAATAGCAGTGGATCCTGCTAAAGTGAAGGAGATAATGGAGTGGAGAGTGCCCACTACAGTTACGGAGATTCGGAGTTTCTTGGGACTCGCAGGATATTATCGGAGATTTATTGAAGGATTTTCGAAGATTGCTAAGCCCATGACATCACTTTTGGAAAAAGGAAGAGAATTTAAGTGGGATGAGAAGTGCCAAGAAAGCTTTGATCAGTTGAAGGAGAGATTGATGTCACCTCCAGTATTGGTTATGCCAGATCTGCAGAAGGGATTTGACATTTATTGTGATGCATGTGGCCAAGGACTTGGATGTGTGCTTATGCAAGATGGTCATGTGATTGCCTATGCATCTCGTCAGTTGAGGAAACATGAATTGAACTACCCCACCCATGACTTAGAGCTGGCTGCCGTTGTGCATGCACTTAAGATTTGGAGACACTACATCATGGGAACTAAGTGCCAAGTATACACGGATCATAAGAGTTTGAAGTATATATTCACTCAGAAGGATCTCAACCTTAGGCAACGCCGTTGGTTGGAGCTCATTAAGGATTATGACTTGGAGATTCACTATCACCCAGGCAAGGCGAATTTGGTTGCAGATGCCTTGAGTCGGAAGGAGCATGTTCACTCCGCTTTCGTTGTCCAGCTACCTGATGAATTAGCAAAGGATTTTGAGAGGCTCAACCTGGGAATTGTTACACATACGGAAGGAGTGACTATTGAATTGGAACCTACCTTGGAGCAAGAAATTCGTAAAGGTCAGGTTGGTGATGCTAAAATCCAGGAGATCAAGGATCTGATAACAGAGGGTAGAGGCCCAGAATTCACAGAGGATGAGCAAGGCACGATATGGTTCAAGAATCGGATCTGTGTTCCCGATATTGATAGTCTTCGGGAAACCATATTGAAGGAGGCACATGATTCAGTTTATTCTATCCACCCTGGGAGCACTAAGATGTATCAGGATTTGAAGCAAAAGTATTGGTGGTATGGTCTAAAGAGAGATGTGGCTGCACATGTGGCTATGTGCGATGTATGCCAAAGAGTTAAAGCTGAACACCAGAGGCCAGCCGGACTATTGCACCCACTGAAGATACCTGAGTGGAAATGGGAAGAGATTGGCATGGACTTCATTGTTGGATTACCCCGCACGTCTGCGGGATATGATTCTATATGGGTGATTGTGGACAGGCTAACCAAGGTAGCCCACTTTATTCCAGTGAAGACCACTTATTCAGGAGCTAAGTTGGCAGAGTTGTACATGGCACGGATTGTATGCCTGCATGGTGTGCCAAAGAAGATTGTGTCAGATCGAGGATCACAGTTTACCTCTCGATATTGGAAGAAGTTGCACGAGTCATTGGATACAAGATTGAATTTTAGTTCAGCTTACCACCCACAGACTGATGGGCAGACTGAGAGGACTAACCAAGTGCTTGAAGATATGTTAAGAGCTTGTGCTCTTAAGCATGGTGGTAGTTGGGATAAGAGTCTACCGTATGCGGAGTTCTCATATAATAATAGCTATCAGGCCAGTTTGAAGATGTCACCGTTTGAGGCTTTGTATGGCAGAAAGTGCAGGACTCCCTTGTATTGGAATCAAACTGGTGAAAGGCAGTTGTTTGGACATGAGATTATACAAGAAGCAGAGGAACAAGTTCAGCAAATAAGGGAGAATTTGAGAACTGCACAATCCAGGCAGAAGAGTTATGCTGATACCCGGAGAAGAATGCTTGAGTTTAAGGAGGGAGATTATGTTTATTTGAAGGTGTCACCACTCCGGGGTATGAGAAGGTTCAAAGTCAAAGGAAAGTTATCCCCTCGCTTTATTGGACCCTTTTTAATCTTAAAGCGAGTGGGAGAGGTTGCATATCAATTGGAGTTACCGGATCATCTCGCGGATGTTCACGATGTCTTTCATGTATCTCAGCTGAAGAAATGTCTCAGGGTACCTGAAGAACAGTTACCACTGGAAGACCTTAGTGTTCAAGAAGATTTGACTTATGCTGAGTACCCCATCAAGATTTTGGATACTTTGACTCGAGTCACGAGGAATAAGGTTATAAAGATGTGCAAAGTTCAATGGAGCCACCACGGTGAAGATGAAGCAACTTGGGAAAGAGAAGAAGAGCTTCGTATAGATTTTCCCCATCTTTTTCCTAGATCTTCTTAAATCTCGAGGACGAGATTATTTTTAAGGGGGGTAGGATTTGTAATACTCAAATTTGTATACAAAGGAATATAGTGGGTTCCCACATTTTGTGTGTCTCATATGCATCATAAAAAGAGCACCTATGTAATTGAGAGTGGCTAAATAAAACAATTATTCTAAAATAAAGAAAAAGTGCATTTGTTGGAGTTTTTATGTTTGTGCATTAAATAAAAATAATATAAATATATTTCTAGAATTTGTACTTATCATTTCATAATATGATTTGATAACAAATTTGTACAAGGTTTGAAGCTAAATTTGAATTCAAACTAAAACCTTAGAAATGAAGAAAATAGAAGGAAAAAAAAGAAAAAAAGAATAAAAGCTACCTGGGCCTTGGTGCTCCATTTCGGCCCACCAAGTGTTACCCTCGCGCCCGCCCGCTCTACCGAGTTTATGGGCGCGCCGACAGTGGGTCCCGCGTGTCGGTCTCACCTCGCACGCGCGCTGGCATCTCTGCTAGTGGGTCCCGCTCGTCAGATCCTTCTCCCCCGCATCTCCACCGCGCGGCCCAATTGACTCCCCCGCGCGCGGCGCCCTAGCGTGCGGAACCTCCTACCATCGCGGGGCCGCCCTTCGGCCCGCTCGGTCCCACCTGGCGGCGACTCTCTCTCTTGCGCTTTCTCTGATCCGTGGACCCTGGTGGTCAGTTCTACCCGCGTCAACGGATTTCCGCGCATGGCGGAGTGCGCGGAGCGCGGACTTCGCGTGGTTCGTTGAGGTGCTCTAGCCACGACCACGTCTTTATAGGATGCCCCGCGCCGGGTTTGTATAATCCCTCTCTCGTCTGACTCTCGCGAAAGACCACCGTATAGGTTAGGGAACGGTGCTGAGAGCCACCTCGCGGCCGCCGACGGCAAAACCTCCACTGTGCTTGCGCCCCGCCTTGGGTTTTCGGTCGAATAGTGTCGCCAGGACCGAGGGAAGGTGTGCGTGCACCGGCATCGGGTTGGGAGCGATCTACGCCGGCGAATTCTTCACCGGAGCTTCACCACCGCTTCGGATCCGCCGCGCCCCGTGGTCACGTCTACGCGATCCAAAATCGCAGGCAAGAACTCCACTCCTACCTTCACCATGTCGGGCTCGTCGTGTAGAACGATCCAATTTTAGGTTTGGGGCAGTGATTAGCCAGATTGCGTGTCGCCGGCGAGCGATCCGCCGTGTGAGCAGTGAGCCACCGCCGCCGTGCTCGCTGTAGATTGGTGCGCGCGATCTCGGCCGTCGATCCTCGGTTGGATGGTCAGGATTAGAAAACCAAGTAACGCTTCGGCCAGGGCATATCGCGACCGTTGGATGAGTATCCAGTGGCGGGTAATGGCTCCAGCGTTCATTAGATCGAAACCGTATGATCTAGATCCTGTGGTCATCGTGGCGTACCGGTTCAGTGTAATGTTGCTCTAATCTGGGCCGTAGATCGTCGATCGGGCGGCCAGATTTCCCCCGTACCCCTTCGGTCGGGCACTTTAGCATAAAAGACCTTAGGTTTTTAGGATTTAGAACCCGCCGTCCCTCGCTACAGCCCTCTGAGTCTCGGGGATCTTTGTAGTTTAGTCCCTGCGCTTTCTGGTAAATGACGCCCAGTCCAGAGAGTATTAAAAACAGAGAAATTAATATTAGAAATTCATTTTTAATACAAAAACAAATCTAGAAACTTGTAAAATGCATAGAAAATTCATTTTAGTTCCAAATTGAGTCATTCCAATTTCTAAAATTTTGTAATATTATTCTCTATCATTTAGAATCACTGTTTTGACATGAACTCTGTTAGAAAATAAATTTATCATCTAATCCTATTATAATCACCTTAAATCTTAGGAAATTCATAACTTAAATTCTATAACTCCAAATTTAGTGATTCCAGTTCCTATGGTTTCATTTTAATGTGTAGGTTTTTACTGTGTATTTTATTTACATGTTTGGTGCAATGTTAATTTTTGCTATACTATGTATGTATTGTGTTGATGCGAGTAGACGAGCAAGCCACTGTGGAAACTAAGGTTCAACAAGTAGAAGTAGCTGAGCAGGAGCTCATTGCAGGCAAGTTGTGCCCTTGATCACTTACTTTTCCAAGCTATGTTCTTATTAATTTTAATGATCTGCATAGGTTAATTTTGATGGGAGCCTTTATGTTACCCCAGTTTTGATAACCTCTATACCTTGTTCACCCCTGAAATATTTTTGGGTAGTACTTGCTATTGCTTTATGTGGATTGGGTATGGAGATACACTATTCATGATTATTCTGTTATTATCTTGTTATTATTGCTGTTCATGTTAAGATCATTAAATTAATGGGAACATGGAGCGACCACCCGGGAAAACAGTGCTACCACAAGGGTTTAATGGGACGCCCTTGGCTGACTAATTAGGAAAGCTAGTGGAAGACTACCTTACCCGAAAGGGGCAAGGGCAGTAGGGGAGTGGTCAGTGTAGGGAGGTCCCTGGTTGATTTTGCTGCGATGGCGGTCAGCCAGGAACCCTGCATTGGAACTTCCTATAAACTGTAGCGGGTTTTCGAAAGCTAGTGGAACTTTGTAAAGGCCTCGTAGTGGATCCCTAGCCATTCACCTCGGTAGTGTCTAAGGGCCTTGCAAACCCTGGCGACATGGGATACACGACTTGTGGGTAAAGATGCGCAACCTCTGCAGAGTGTAAAACTAGTATACTAGCCGTGCTCACGGTCATGAGCGGCTCGGACCCTCACATGATTAACTATGGAACTTAAGTTTAATTTGACATTTGCATCGCATTTGGGATTATTTTACTATTACTTTTCTCTATTATTATTAAGGTTTGGTATTTACTTACACTTAGTAATTGCTAATAAAATTTTGACCAACTTATAAAAGCAATGCTCAGCCTCAGCCTTTATTTTATTGATCAGCCTTACACTTCATGAACTCCCACCTTTGGTGAGTTCATGCCACATTATTCCCCACGACTTGTTGAGCTATGAACGTATGTGAGCTCACTCTTGCTGTCTCACACCCCCCCCCACAGGAGAAGAGCAGGTGGTCGAAGAGGAGCCGCCTAACACTGAGGAGTTCGATCTGATCTAGGTGGCGTTTCTCAGTCGACATTGGCGCCGACGATCCTTAGTTCGTTTTATATTTATCTTTATTTTGTAATAAGACTTCCGCTATGTAATAATTACTCTGATGTTTTATGACATTTATCTCTATACACTCTGTTATTATATATGTTGTCTTCTTGGCGCATGTATGAGATGCACCCGGCTTTGTCCTTTAAAACCGGGTGTTACAAACACTGAGCTCTTCCATCGGTAATTGTTCCTCAGGGACACGGAGACACTTCTTTAGTTGAGATACGTGGAACACATTATGCACATCCGATAGAGTAGCAGGTAACTCGAGTTGATATGCCATCTCCCCAACTCTCCTAAAGATCAAGAATGGTCCAATATAGCGAGGGGACAACTTGCCCTTGACTTTAAATCTCCTCATTCCACGCAGTGGTGACACCTTGAGATACACATAATCTCCCTCTTCGAATTCCAGTGGCCTCCTTCTATTATCAGCATAGCTCTTTTGCCTGGTTTGAGCCACTCTCAAATTCTCTCGAATTATACGAACTTGTTCTTCTGCTTCTTGAATCAGTTCAGGCCCAAAGAACTGTCTCTCTCCAGTCTGATCCCAATACAAAGGAGTCCTGCACTTCCTCCCATATAAAGCTTCAAAAGGTGACATCTTCAGACTGGCCTGATAACTATTGTTATATGAGAACTCAGCATATGGTAGACTTTTATCCCAACTTCCTCCATGCTGAAGAGCGCATGCTCTCAACATATCTTCCAATACTTGATTAGTCCTTTCAGTCTGTCCATCAGTCTGAGGGTGATAAGCTGTACTAAAATTCAACTTTGTACTCATGTTCTCATGAAAGCTTCTCCAAAATCTTGAGGTAAACTGCGAACCTCGATCAGATACGATCTTCTTTGGCACTCCATGCAAACACACAATCCGAGCCATATATAACTCTGCTAGCTGAGAACCTTTATATGTAGTCTTTACAGGAATAAAATGAGCTACTTTAGTCAATCTATCCACAATCACCCATATAGCATCATATCCTTTCTAGGTGCGAGGCAATCCTTTAATGAAATCCATACCAATCTCTTCCCACTTCCACTCGGGTATCTTCAGTGGATGCAGTAGTCCAGCTGGCCTCTGGTGTTCAGCCTTAACTCTTTGACATACATCGCACATAGCCACATGTGCAGCCACATCTCTTTTCAATCCATACCACCAATATTTCCGCTTCAAATCCTGATACATCTTAGTACTACCAGGATGAATTGAATAATCCGAATCATGTGCCTCCTTTAAAATAGTCTCTCGTAGGCTTTTAATATCAGGAACACACATCCTGTCCTTGAACCATACAGTGCCTTGCTCATCTTCCGTAAATTCCAGAACTCGACCTTCAGTGATCAGATCCTTGATCTCTTTGATTTTAGCATCACCAATTTGTCCTTTGCGGATCTCTTGTTCCAAAGTAGGTTCCACATCAATAGTGACTCCTTCAGTATGAGCAACTATCCCCAGGTTAAGTCTCCTGAAATCCTCAACAATCTCATCGGGTAGCTGGGCAACAATAGCTGAATGAACATGCTCCTTGCGACTCAAGGCATCTGCAACCAAATTTGCCTTGCCCGGGTGATAGTGAATCTCCAAACCATAATCCTTAATAAGCTCCAACCAACGGCGTTGCCTAAGGTTGAGATCCTTCTGAGTGAATATATACTTCAGACTCTTATGATCCGTATATACTTGACACTTGGTTCCCATAACGTAATGTCTCCAAATCTTAAGTGCATGCACAACGGCTGCCAATTCCAAGTCATGAGTGGGGTAGTTCAATTCATGTTTCCGCAACTGACGAGAAGCATATGCAATCACATGACCTTCCTGCATGAGCACACATCCTAAGCCTTGGCCACATGCATCACAATAGATATCAAATCCTTTCTGTAGGTCTGGCATAACCAATACTGGTGGCGACATCAATCTTTTCTTCAATTGATCAAAGCTATCTTGGCACTTCTCGTCCCACTTAAATTCTCTTCCTTTCTCCAGAAGCGAAGTCATAGGCTTAGCAACCTTGGAAAATCCTTCAATAAATCTCCGATAATATCCTGCTAATCCCAAGAAACTACGAATCTCAGTAACTGTAGTGGGTACTCTCCATTCCATTATCTCCTTAACCTTAGCAGGATCCACTGCTATTCCTCCATTAGAAATAATATGTCCAAGGAATGGTACCTTATCAATCCAAAACTCACACTTGCTGAACTTGGCATATAGCTGGTTATCTCGTAGCTTCTGTAGCACCAATCTCAGATGTTCCTCGTGATCACTATCACTCTTAGAATAGATAAGAATATCGTCGATGAACACCACGACGAATCTGTCCAAATACTCCATAAACACCTTATTCATCAAGTTCATAAAATAAGCTGGTGCATTGGTTAATCCAAATGACATAACAGTAAACTCATATAATCCATATCGAGTCGAGAAAGCCGTCTTGGGAATATCCGATGGTCTAATCCTCATCTGATGGTAACCCGATCGGAGATCAATCTTCGAGAAAACTCTAGCACCTCTCATCTGATCAAATAAATCCTCAATACGGGGCAACGGATACTTGTTCTTCACAGTAACATCGTTAAGAGATCTATAATCCACACACATCCGCTGCGATCCATCCTTCTTCTGTACAAACGGAACCGGTGCTCCCCAAGGTGAGGAACTCGGACGAATGTACCCAGCCTCTTGTAACTCAGTTAACTGCTTCTTAAGTTCCTTCAACTCCTCTACGGACATCCTATATGGCCGTTTAGAAATAGGGGCGGTTCCAGGTAAGAGGTCAATAACAAACTCAACTTCTCTATCCGGTGGCATCCCTGGTAACTCCTCTGGAAAGACATCCGGAAAATCTCTAACCACCCGGATGTTGTCACCAACAAACTCCTCAGGTATAAAGAACATTGCACGCATGGGTGAGGAGGTTACTGCAATATTAACTTGAAACCTTTCTCCTTTAGTGGTAGTGAGTTCTACGGTACCTCTACCACATGCTATAACGGCCTTTGCCTTTCTTAGCCATGACATACCAAGGATCAAATCTATACTGCTTGACTCCAATATTATGGCAGTAGCTCCAAATTCTCTACCCATAATGGTCAATGTCAATCTACGTGTCATTTGATTCGCCTCAACAGGCCCTTTAGGTGTAATTACTATCATGGGTTTTCTCATATTTAGCAGTGGTATTTCATTTGTGTTGGCATATCTAGCAGACATGAATGAATGTGTAGCATCAGAATCAAATAATATGGTTGCAGGAATTGCATTAACATAAAACATACCAATTACGAGGTCCCCACCATCCGGGGTAGCATCAACGCTGACTTGATTAACTTTGGCAATAGAATATCCCTTGCCAGATCCTAGAGTTTGCTGCCTGTTCTGAACTGGAGTAGCAGCAATCCTCTGTGGGCAGACATTTGCATAGTGACCAGCCTTCCCACACTTGAAACAAGTAGTGCCTGGACTCTGTCCTGAAAACTTCGTCGGGGTGCCAGTAGGGGTAGCCTGTCGAGGAGGTGGAGTCCTCAGTGGTGATTGCTGAACTAGGCGCGGTCCTCCTGGTCGAGTCGGTGTACCCTGTGGTGAACTGTAGCGAGGACGAACACTGCTGCTTCCTTGTCCTTGAGATATTGCCTTTCTCTTCAAATCTCCCAGCTGAACACGCTTGTGTTCAATAGCCAGTGCCTTATCAAGCAGCCTCTAAAATGATGGAAATGTGTGTGCCACTAGAGCATACTGCAGTGGTCCATTAAGTCCTTCAATGAAATGCTCCTGCTTCCTCTCGTCTTCAGCAACTTCTTCAGGGGCATATCTGGATAACTGAATAAACTTGTCGCGGTACTCGCTGACTGACATACTTCCTTGCTTCAGCGACAGAAACTCCTTCTTCTTGATCTTTATCATACCAGCTGGAATATGGTAGTTCCTGAACTGTGTACTAAACTCCGCCCAAGTAATAGTATCTGCAGCATCATGGGCAGCAGTATAAGAATCCCACCAGTCAGCAGCAGGACCTGTCAGACGTCCAGAAGCATAAAGAACTTTCTCCCGGTCCGTGCACTGTGCAATATTCAGCATCTTCTCAACGGACTTCAGCCAATCATCCGCGTCCAGTGGATCAGGTGAGCTAGCGAATGTAGGTGGCTTATGACTCATGAACTCCCGGTGCTTATCACGAGGTGGAACTGGTGGTGGTGGTGGAGGCAGTGGCACTTGTTGCTACTGTAGTTGCTGTTGCATTTGTTGTTGCAGCTGCTGTTGTTGTGCCCTCCTTTCCTGGCGTATCTCATCTCGCTCCTGGCGCAACTCCTGTCGTATATCTTCTCTTTCCTGACGCATCTCCTGGCGTTCTTGCTGCATCTGAGCACGCATATCAGCCATAGTGTCTGCCATTTGCTGCATCACCGCCATCTGAGCAGCAACCAGTGGGTCAACTCCGCCTGGTGGAGGATTGGGAGGATTCATCTCTGCAGGCTGTGGCTGAGGTTGTCTATATATCCTTCGAGTGTGTTGGTTAGGAGGCAAGTCAATTCCACCACCCCGCCTGGTATTGACCATCTGAGTTAGATACATATGGTAAGAAAATAGTAGACAAGGCAGGTATTTACAAATCGGGTTACTTTGGGGAATTTTATTAGCTAAGCAGATTAATATTTTACCTATCCTAGCTAATTCAATACCTTATGGTGGTACATACTAAGATGTCCATAATTCAATCAATCAAAGAAGCAAATCAGGCATTTAGCATCAGCACAATCAAACAACATTTTAAATAGAGAAAATAGTTTTAATTTTGTCTTAGGTTCCCTATCTCTTAGAAAGATCATAGTCATAGGATTCCAAGGTGTGAAATCCATCTTGTCTTAGAGTAGAAAAGATAAGGATGATCAGAGTAGAATAGCAAAAAGGTGAGACGAGATCAAGATGAGATGAGTATAGAATGAGTCAGAGTAAGGTAAGTAGGAAAGGGTTTGTCCATCTCTATCTAGGTCTCGTCCTACAGTCAACATTTCCTCTGATACCACTTCTGTCACACCCGGCTTTAAGGAACAAAGCCAGGTGCATCTCATACATGCGCCAAGAAGACAACATATATAATAACAGAGTGTATAGAGATAAATGTAATAGAACATCAGAGTAATTATTACATAGCGGAAGACTTATTACAAAATAAAATAATAAAGATAAAATGAACTAAGGATCGTCGGCGCCAATGTCGACTGGGAAACGCCACCTAGATCAGATCGAACTCCTCAGTGTTAGGCGGCTCCTCTTCGACCACCTGCTCTCCTCCTGTGGGGGGGGGGGGGTGAGACAACAAGGGTGAGCTCACATATGATCATAGCTCAACAAGTTGTGGGGAACCAGTGGACATAAACTCACAAAGGTGTGAGTTCATGTGATGTGTAAGGCTAATCAATGATAGGGGTTAGAGCTGAGCATTGCTTTTAAGTAGTTGGTCAAAATTTTATCAGCAATTACTAAGTGTAAGTAAATACCAAACCATAAGTAAAGTAATAGAACAAAATTAATAATAAACCCATGCAATGCAAATGACAAAATTGAGTTTAAGTTCCATAATTTAAACATCAGAGAGTCCTGAGCTGCTCATGACCGCGAGCACGGCTAGTATACCAGTTTTACACTCTGCAGAGGTTGTACCCTTTACCCACAAGTCATGTTACCCATCTGCCAAGGGGTCGCGAATCCCATACACCTCTACCTAGGAAGCGCGGCAGGGCAACACTACGAGGCCTTTACAAAGTTCCACTAGCTTCCGAAAACCCGCTACAGTTTATAGGAAGTTCCAATGCAGGGTTCCTGGCTGACTGCCATCGCAGCAAAATCAACCAGGGACCTCCCTACACTGACCACTCCCCTACTGCCCTTGCCCCTTTCGGGTAAGGTAGTCTTCCACTAGCTTTCCTAATTAGTCAGCCAAGGGCGTCCCATTAAACCCCTGTGGTGGCACGTGGTTCTCAAGTTAAGCTCTATGTTCCAATTAACATTAATGAACTCGACATGAACATAAACAGAATAACAAGAATAATTGGAACATAGATATAATAAATGATTATCCCAAAACCATGTAAAGCAATAGCAAACTACCCAGGTGATTCAGGGGTAAACAAGGTAATGTGATAAACAATCTAGGATGACCTATTGGGTCCCATCAAAATTAACCTGTGCATGGATAAGTGATATTAAAGAGCATTATTAGGTAAAAAGTGGTCAAGGGCACAACTTGCCTTCAATGAGCTCCTGCTCAGCTACTTCAACCTGCTGCTCACCAGGATCCTCGGTCACGGACTCTTCTACTCGCCACAATACAAACAAGCACAATATGCAGGGAAAAATTAACATTACACCAAGCATGTAAACAAAATACACAGAGATATTCTACATATTAAAATAAAAACCTAGGAACTGGAATCATAATTTTCTGAGTTATAGATTTTAAGTTATGCATTTTCAAAGGTTTTATGTGCTTTAAATAGGATTAAGTGATAAATAAATTTCTTACTGTTTTCATGACATAACAGAGGCTCTAGGTGATAAAGAATAAAATTACAAAATTTTAGGAACTGGAATGGATTAATTTGGAGTTAGTATGAATTTTCTAGGAATTATTGAAGTTCTAGCAATTATTTTCCTATTAAAAATCTATTTAATAATCATTTTCCCTGATTTTATTATGTTCTGGACTGGGCCTCAAATTTGTAAAAGGGCAGGGACTCTGGCGCAAAATAGCCCAGACACAGTGAACAGCGCTCACTGGACGGCGGGTTGATTCACTGAAACCCGAGGGGCTCTTAAGTAAAATGGACCCGCGAAGGGGTACGGGGCTCTCACAGCCGTACGATTAGAATTCGACCGCTAGGATTAGATGCCTGCTCGACCGAATCGGTTTGAGACTTGATCCGTCTGATTTAAGATCGACGGCCCAGATATTATGAAGATCGCCCAAATCCTACTCCTTCACCCCAAATCGGACGGCCCAGATGCCCCGGGCTGAAACAATGCTGCGCTCCGATCCCGGCCGTCAAAGTCTGATCAAACGGTCAAGGGACCATCGTCTACCACCAGATCCTAGCGCACCCACGCCGCCCCAGCCACGGCGGGCGCCATCGCCGGTCCCTCGGATTCTGCGACTGAGCACGCTATCCTCAACACTACGGGGTGCTACACAATCACCGGGAGCTGTTGAATTCGGCGCAGGGGTACTCACCAGTCGCGATGGCGAAGGGGACTGCGGCCACGGTGGCACGCGACCCGTGCACGCCGACGACAAATTGAGGTCACCCAGCCCGACGATTCGGCCCGCAGGTGCTTCGGTCTCCCCCGCAGCGATCCGGCGTAGGCCCAAGAGTCAATAACCGGCACAGGATGGCGACGGAGAGAAGGATTTGCGGCGGCGCAGGTTGACTGGATTTCGGCCGCCGATTCTTTACCAATGTAAGGCTTGGGCTCTCGTAATCTCGCGCGAGGGTTGACCCAGGGGATGGCATTGATATTTAAGGGCGCGAGCGTGGCATGCGGGGTCAGTCGAGGCCGGAGATCGCGGTTCGGCCGTTGAGGCGCTCCGCCATGCGCGCGAGGTAGGGGAAGGTCGGCACCGCGCGATGGGCCAGGCGTGTCAGTGACACCAGAACCACGGCAACGCGCGCGCGACGAGTACGAAGTCAGGCCCGCTGTCAGCGTATCGCAACGCGAGGGAGGAGGTTTTACTGGGCCGTGCACAAGGGATTCGACCCACGCGCCACTCTCTTCTATTTTCTTTTACTTTTAATTTTCAGATTCCTAATTTAAATACTCATTCCAATTCAAACTTCATGGCCAATTTCTTTTCTCATTAAATTCTCATCTTTGACATGGTATAAATGAATTCATACAATTTTTTTACTATTTATTTTATGATAACTAGTGCTCTCTCTTTTTTTAAATCAAAATTCCATTTAAATCTTAAATTTCACTTGAAACACTAATATTTTTCTGTTTATATTATTTTTTTATAGTCACCAAATGCACATCAAAATAAAATCCCAGCATGATGCATAATTTATTTTTGGTGCCCTTTGTTATTTATCATTATTTTTTTGTGTATGTGAGCTATTCACATGAAATAGTGAATAGAGATAACACACATATCCATAGGGTAATAAAATTGCTCTTTCTAGACCTTTCTTACAAAGTGAGTGTTACAAGATCCAACTTCCCCGATTGCCTACCCAAGGAAGCTGGTATGTAATCACACCCAACCCCTCCTCCTGCCCTTCGAATCTAATTTTCAAAAAATATAATCTTAATTCAGAATGAAGTAATTATGGAGAAAAACTTAAAGAGGACTTCCTTCTGAAGTTGCAAAGAGAATGACATTCGAAGAGCAGTTTTACCTTAATAATAACAGTAAGCACCCATTTCCTATAAGTCTCACCCTTCGCTTCACCCCGGGAGGACTCTGGCCCGAATCTCGGGACGAGATTCCTTTAAGGGGGGAAGGCTGTGACACCCCAGTGTCACTTAGGACTTCTCTTAAAATGCCAAACCAAGAACCACCATTTTATGAGAACCAAAGTAAGCATGAGCATCAAATTAACTTAAGAATGAAGATTTCCCCAAGCATATACTTAGAAGTGTCATGATCAAGACAATTGAGTATTTTAAAAGGTAAGAATATGTAACCCTAACAAAAACCCTAAATAAGCCCCATGAGCAAAATTTAAGAAAATAAGGAGAAGGGTATGAAAAATTTAAAATTATGACTTGAGCCAATTATAAAAATTAAAGTACATTAAATAAGCAACAAGAAAGGTTGAGAAAGCTTAGCCAAATTAACTTAAATAAATTCTCAAATCAGCCCTTGAACTAAGCACCCTTGGAGAAATTCAGATTTCTGAATTTCTGAAATTCAGACCTCTTACCAAAGATCAAATGCGTCCTCTGTTTTTCGAAACTCAAAACCAGGAGATCCAAATATCAAAGTTGTGCCAAATTCCCTTGAACACATCCTGGAAAAGTTTGAACTCAAACCAAGTTCATTTGACACGGTTTTGGTGTGGTTTGACCTCGGGACCAGACATTCTAACACTGGCACCTTGGTGACGCTACAACTCCCTATCCCTAGCCTAAAACCACACGACGTCCATACATAAAAGACAAAGCTTGGTCAGGTGAACAAATCCTTCACAGCGATCTTGCCCAAATTCGCGAAGATTTGCTCCCAATCAGCGCTTGAACTCGGGCAGAAGCATCGGGCACACGTGTTCGACCGTGGCTGACACCCCCAGTTCACGCCCGTTCGCGCACCCGCGCCTCCAGTGCACGCCCGCACGCGCTCGCCGGTCCACGACCGCCCGTGCACCGCGCCGTGCCTATAAAGCCTTCCCAAGCGCGCCCCACTTCGCCCCGCACTCACCAGCACCGGCCAGCCACCTTCCCTTAGCTCCGGCGAGCTCAATTCCACCCGCCATTGCCGCCAGAGCTTCGGCCACCGTGGCTAGCCCACCCCAGCCACCCCCAAGTCGAGCCAGTGCTTCGGCTAGCTCCGCCAGTAGCCCGTGAAGCTCGCCAAGCCCTCGGACCAGGCCAGACTTCACCGGAGGCCCGAGATCGACCTCACCGGACTTCGGTCTTCCGCCGCCGCGCGTGGATCGAGCTAACCAGTGAGTCTCCGTCCAATTCCTTGCACCCATATATTCTCTGGCATCCCGTGAACCCCTCTGACCCGTCCAATTGATCTATCTCGCCGTGACCAGGCCGGACTCCTCGCCGCCGACGAGAATCCCCGCCTGCGCGCGTGGACCGACCGACTCCGGCCATCCCCGACGGCGACCCGCACCTCGTTGTGATCCCCGAGACCTCCCCTACATCCTCGACCACTTCACCGGAGCCATCTCGCCGCCGGTAAGCCCCTCCGCCCTTTCTTCCGCCGCGGTTACTGTTTAACTTAGGAGAAGGACCTCGGGTTGGGAGGTGAAGAACCCGGGGGGTTTTCTGTAACGTCAGTGACTCATGTGAATAGTAAACTAAGGACTAATCTGTGAAGAAAACTTAGAATATCCGCCAGGGACCCCAGTGCAAAGTGGTTTTCCATTTAATCAATTCTGTAAACCTTTTTAAATAACCAGAGAACTTGTAAAATCCATAACTTGATGAATTCGTAGTCAAAAGATGTCAAACCAATTTTGCTAGATCCTAAATTTTATGAACTATCATTTAAAAATGGTAAACCCTATGCTTTCTGTTCTGAATTTTTAGTTTAGAATTAAAAACAGAAACTACCCAAATCTTGTTTAATTAAGGAAAATAGTTTTTCTTCTGTACTAAACTTAAGAAAATTTGTGGGTATTCAAACCTCATTTAGACACTGTTTAAAAATAGTAGGAACCCCAGTATTGAAAAATGTGATGTAGATATTCATTTAAAGCTATTTTGCTCAAAACATAGGAAAAATCAGAAAGGCATTAGAAACTAATGAACAGTAAGGAAAATTATTTTTCCTAGTTTGCTTAAGTAACAAAGAACCTAGGAAAAATAAAGAGACCATTAGTACAGATCAGTTTCAAATTAAAATGACTTATTTAGCTCTATTTGAACTGAAAATCAATTATTAGAATTACAAAACTATACCCAAAATGGATATTAAAAATCCAGTAGACTTACAACCACCAGAGCCCCACTACAAAAATAAAGAACACCTCAGATCAACTTTTTAAGTAAGGAGAATAAATATAAAATGATAATGAGGCATTCTCCAAATAAATCATAAACAACCCCTAATAATATGATAATGGGCAACCAAAAATTAGCTAAGTCAATAATGAGATAAACCATCAGAGAAAAATGCAAACCCATGAAAAGGAAGCAAATTCTTATCTATTGCTACTGTTTTATGAGAAAGACCACTAAATTCAAATAATGCATACCACCCCTTCCCTTAAGCAAAAAGATGCCAAACTTCAGAATGATTGCTCTTGCACAAAATAATAACCAAGAAAAATAAGAACTCTGTTGTTTGATATTTTTCAAATATAGTGGTAGTAGAAAGCACCTATTTGGCTAGAAACTTGAGAAAACCATAGTAAAATAACTAAAAGGTATTAATGGCTAGAAATTTGTATCAAGTCATGTTACAACCCCTAAAAGCCAGCAAAAATAAGTTTTATAGAACTACCCACTGTTAAATAATAGTTGTAGTTCAAAGCACCCCTTCTGCCCTAGAATTTAATAATTTTGTTCAGAGATAACTATTCACTTTCTGATCCCCAAATTTTGAAACAGAGAAACATACACCAGTGCCAAGCCACTGTAATTTTTGCAGAATTTTTAGAATTTTATAAAAGCAACTTGTAGTTTAAACCTACAACAAAACTTTTAAGAGAATAAAAGAAAGGGAAAGAAGAAATAAACCTCACCCCAATAAGCCTATCCTGAATACTTATCAATTCTCCCTGAGACTTAAAAAGAATTCAGTGGAACCCCTAAAAGTAAAACCTACCACTTGCCTTAGCTAAAGTTTAACTTAATTTACCAAGTATACCACCCAAGGGTCTTACATAGGTAAAGTTAACCTTATCTAAATCAAGTGGATCATACACCGTCAAAAGTTGTAATTTCTAAAAGTACATATCATATCATGCATGTATCTTACGCATTGCATTCATTAGATTGTAATCTTGCCGACGGAGAGTATGTGCTCATCCCCGAGCAAAGACCTGTCCAAGAGGAGGACCAGGAGCAGGCTTCAGAGGCTGCTATCGAGGATCTCCCTGCAGCCCCAGCAATTGAAGGCAAGCCCCGGTTTTAAGCATAACCGTTTATATATGCTATTTTACTACACTTAATGTTTGTAGGTTTATAATGTGCACTTAAGTGTAGGAGTTGCTTGAAACCTCTAGTTGCATGAACTTAGGATTCCTTTTTGAGATGAATACTAGTATGCTAGGTCGAGTAGCTGCTTGCTAATCAGGATCTCGGTAGAAGTCGAGTGATTTTCCTAGCACTCGCGCGAGGTCAGGAATTGATTGTATTCATCTTAATAACGGGATATATATGTTGGTCTATGGACTTGGATCCAGGGAGGATGTCTTGTCCATAAGACGGAAAAAAATTAAGGATTAATGTGTGGATACCTGAGTCAAGCTTTTGAACGTACTAAGCACATGCCGGGAAATATGGTAACCGGTAAACCTAGTACCTGAGTGAAGCCGGGCGCGGACTTTATCCCTCATGCGACCTGAGACTGGGTCTCCCATGCTAGCTATGGTGGGTACAAGTGCGGTCACTGCACGGCGACAGCCGGGGTCAGTGGAGCTTTGTATGCCAAGGCGGTGAGGCCTGGACGCGAACGGGGAATCGATGGGGACGGTTGTCATGTGCAGGGTCGGAGTACCCTGACATGCCGTGTGTTTAGGTTTACCTTGCAAGGTTAAAACTCGATTCGAATCGTCTGCTTCTCGCAGCTAATGAGACTGCTTGATTCCTTGTACTGCATCGAGTAAGAAGTGAAATGAGGTTACATGAGATAACTTGTTGATTGATCTAAATGCTTGTTACCATGTATGCTTAGAAGAAGTAAATCTAGCTAAGTAATGATGATAGAATTTGAAAAACCTAAAAGTTGATTTTAGAAACAGCTAGTGCTTTTGGCAAACCAAACCCCTCAGCCAAACAACTGCATAGTCTAGAGGTAGAGGAGTAGATTCCTCACACCGGGTAAGTCTAGCTGAGTATTAGTATACTCAGCCTTGCTTGTGGCACAATTTTTGCAGGTACCATTCAGGAAATGGTTGATGGTGTGACTTGGCTTACCACCCTGCCACCGGGTTGGACGGTCGAGTGGGATGTTGCTCCGGCAGGAGAGGAGCACGAGGAGTAGTGGGCTAGGCCTTGCCCATTTCCTCAATACCGACGACATCGATTATCCGCTGCACTTTATTTTGTGAACTCTCATTGGCTACTCAAAAACTCCGATTTATGTAATAACTCAGTACTTAATCTGTGGATTCCTGTTTTATTGTATTTCTTCTGTGACTCACCTTCGTGTGAGATTGTGGAATTTGATCCTGGTTAAGTGGCTCCATCAGACTAGATCTGAGGGACTGACGGGTTATTCCGATTTAAGTGCGTTACGGCCCCTGAGGCGTGACTTAGGCACTTAAGCTGGAATAATTCGGGTGGTTCCGCCACAACAAGCCCACTACAAGCCATGGGAAGGCTCCATCGGGAGAGTCCCGCAACAAAGGGAAGGGGAAGGAGAAGGAATCCCCTTCACACAAGTCGCATCGGAGTGCCGATAAGAAAAAGAAGATGAGGAAGGTGGTCTACTACGTAACCGACTCTTCATCGCCATCAACCTCCGGCTCCGACGCGCCATCCATAACTTCTAAGCGCCAAGAGCGCAAGAAGTATAGTAAGATTCCTCTACGCTACCCTCGCATTACTAGACATACTCCATTACTTTTCGTTCCATTAGGCAAGCCGCCAACCTTTGACGGTGAAGATTATGCTAGGTGGAGTGATTTGATGAAATATCACCTAACCTCACTCCACAAAAGTATATGGGATGTTGTTGAGTTTAGAGTACAGGTACCTTCCGTAGGGGATAAGGATTACGATGAGGACGAGGTGGCCCAAACCGAGCATTTCAACTCTCAAGCCACCACTATACTCCTCCAATCTCTAAGCCGTGAGGAGTATAACAAGGTGCAAGGATTAAAGAACGCCAAAGAGGTTTGGGATGTGCTCAAAACCGCGCACGAAGGAGATGAGGTGACCAAGATCACCAAGCGGGAAACGATCGAGGGGGAGCTCGGTCACTTCATGCTTCACCAAGAGGAGGATCCGCAAGCTATGTACAACCGCTTGAAGACCTTGGTGAACCAAGTGCGCAACCTCGGGAGCACAAAATGGGATGACCATGAGATGGTCAAGGTTATTCTTAGATCCCTCGTTTTTCTTAACCCTACGCAAGTTCAATTAATTCGAGGTGATCCTAGATACAAGCTAATGTCTCCCGAGGAGGTTATAGGAAAATTTGTGAGCTTTGAGCTTGTAACACCCACTTTGTAATTGCTAGGGATAATATCAATAGAGAAACATTTTCTCTTTATGTGAGTTTGATCTTTATGCACCATCATATGAGAACACCATGTCCAAGAACAATTAATAAAAGATCTACTACTAAATTGTTGCATCATGCTGGATATTTTATTTGTGTGTGCATTTGGTGGCAACATAGAAATAAAATGACATTGAGAAGAGGATTAGAGGGAAAAGGAGAAAGAAAGAAAGAAATAATAGAAAATATAAAACAAAAATTTATAAATATACAAACTCAACCCTACTGGTATGATTAAAATTTATCTATACTTTGAGTACAAATTCAAAGTCATATTTGGAATTCAAATTGGGAAATTGAAAAAAAAATAAAAAGAAAAGAAAACAGAAAATAGAAAAGGATTAAGTGGCTTTGTGGGCCGTTCACCTGACTTCGGCCCATTTGGCCAGCTGCGCGGCTCGGCCCTGCTAACCAACCGGCGCCGACACGCGGGGCCCGCACGTCAGCCGCCTTTCGCGCACGGCTCGCAGTCTCGCGTGACACTGCAACGTGGCCCCACATGTCAGCGTGCGTGTTCATCGTCTCCAACAGAATCCGCCGCGACCCCGTCGAAATCGCTCGGCGAAACGACCTCCGAGCTGTGCGGCGCCGTTGCGGGGTTCCTCGGGTTGACCTCCTGGGGTCCATATAGTTGGCCCTCGGGCTAGACCTGGCCAATCGTGCTCCCTCGTTGCCGCCACCATAGCCATTACGGACGGAGTGCGCCGCCGTCGGTGATTACCGTCTCCTTTGCCGCACCGCCATCAGAATTCAGGGCCGGGACTCCGCCATTCCGTGTGGTGTGCTTGCGCGGCGTCGCGGTGATCGGAGAGCCAACTGGGCGCAAGTAATTCCTCGCCGGAGACTTTACCTCGACCCCAATCCGCCGCGCACCGCGGCCGTGTCTCCCTGCCCTCTTCGATCAACGGTATGTGACCCTAATCGATACGCTACAGTTCGGGCATCGTGTATAAGTCTTCGGATTAGAGAATGGCACACTGGGGCGCCTAATCGCTTGACTCCGGTGATGGTCCGCCGCGCACGGGGGTATTCCGGTGGCCGGAGTTGGGCGGGGTTCGGCCGGGAATCGTGGGCCGTCGATTTCTCGTTGTATGGCTCGGATTAGAAGGCGGGTGACGTTTTGGTGGGTTTCGCGTCAGCCGTTGATATCCGATCGGATGGATCGGGTGGCTCTGGACAAAATTAAATCTGTGCCGTAGGATCGTGATCCAGTGGACGGCAATGCGTACCGGTTCGGAGTATAATAAATCTAATCTGGGCCGCTCAGTTCAGATCGTGCGGCCGAGATTCAATCATACCTTTCCGCGCTGGCACTTTTATTAAAGAACCCCTCGGGTTTCACTAAATCAACCCGCCGTCCATATGTTACTGTGCGCTGTGTCTCGGTAATCTTACGCCGAGCCCCCTGGGTTTCTCTGGATTTGAGGCCCAGTCCACTGCTGTTTTAAAATGAGTAAATGAATTAGAAAATGTATTTTTAATACAAAAATAAGTGCTAAATCTTCAATAATTCATAGAAAATTCATACTAACTCTAAATTAATCCATTCCAGTTCCTAAAATTTTGTAATTTTATTCTCTAGCACTTAATGACTCTGTTTTGGCATAAAAACAGTAAGGAAATTTATTTATCACTTAACCCTATTTAAAGCACATAAAACCTTTGAAAATGCATAACTTAAAATCTATAACTCAGAAAAATATGATTTCTGTTCCTAGGATTTTATTTTAATATGTGGAATATCTCTGTGCATTTTGTTTATATGTTTGGTGTAATGTTAATTTCTCTATATGCACTGTGCTTGTTTGTATTGTGACGAGTAGAAGAGCCCGTTGCTGAGGATCCTGGTGAGCAGCAGGTTGAAGTAGCTGAGCAGGAGCTCATTGAAGGCAAGTTGTGCCCTTGACCACTTTTTACCCAATAATGTTCTTTAATATCACATACTCATGCATAGGTTAATTTTGATGGGACCCAATAGGATACCCTAGATTGTTTATCTCATTACCTTGTTTACCCCTGAATCACTTGGGTAGTTTGCTATTGCTTTATATGGTTTTGGGATAATCATTTATTACCTCTATGTTCCAATTCTTGTTGTTATTCTGTTTATGTTCATGTTGTTATCATTAATGTTAATTGGAACATAGAGCTTAACTTGAGAACCACGTGCCACCACAAGGGTGGAATGGGACGCCCTTGGCTGACTAATTAGGAAAGCTAGTGGAAGACTACCTTACCCGAAAGGGGCAAGGGCAGTAGGGGAGAGGTCAGTGCGGGGAGGTCCCTGGTTGGTCTTGCTGGGATGGCAGTCAGCCAGGAACCCTTTACTGGATCTTCCCATAAACTGTAGCGGGTTTTCGGAAGCTAGTGGAACTTTGTAAAGGCCTCGTAGTGTTGCCCTGCCGTGCTTCCTAGGTAGAGGTATATGGGATTCATGACCCCTTGGCAGATGGGTAACATGACTTGTGGGTAAAGGGTACAACCTCTGCAGAGTGTAAAACTGGTATACTAGCCGAGCTCACGGTCACGAGCAGCTCAGGACTCTCTGATGTTTAAATTATGGAACTTAAATTCAATTTTGTCATTTGCATTGCATGGGTTTGTTATTAATTTTGTTCTATTACTTTACTTATGGTTTGGTATTTACTTACACTTAGTAACTGCTAATAAAATTTTGACCAACTACTTAAAAGCAATGCTCAGCTTTAACCCCTATCATTGATTAGCCTTACACATCACATGAACTCACACCTTTGTGAGTTTGTGTCCACTGGTTCCCCACAACTTGTTGAGCTATGATCATGTGTGAGCTCACCCTTGCTGTCTCACACCCCCCCACAGGAGATGATCAGGTGGTTCAGGAGGAGCTGCCTAACACTGAGGAGTTCGATCTGATCTAGGTGGCGTTTCCCAGTCGACATTGGCGCCGACGATCCTTAGATTGTTTTATCTTTATTACTTTATTTTGTAATAAGTCTTCCGCTATGTAATAAATACTCTGATGTTAATGACATTTATCTCTATACACTCTGTTATTATATATGTTGTCTTCTTGGCGCATGTATGAGATGCACCCGGCTTTGTTCTTTAAAACCGGGTGTTACAGAGCTAATGATTAAAGGCTCAAAGAAGATCATCGAGCAAGGCACCTCCTCCACGCCCGAGGCACAACCTGTCGCATTCAAGGCAACGGAGGAGAAGAAGGAAGAGTCTACACCAAGTAGGCTCCCCATCGACTCCTCAAAGCTCGACAATGAGGAGATGGATTTAATCATCAAAAGCTTTCGACAAATCCTCAAGCATAGGAGGGGGAAGGACTACAAGCCCCGCTCCAAGAAGGTTTGTTACAAGTGTGGTAAGCCCGGTCACTTTATAGAAAAATGTCCTATTTCTGGTGACAGTGACAGGGGCGACGACAAGAAGGGGAGAAGAAAGGAAAAGAAGAGGTACCACAAGAAGAAGGGCGACGATGCCCATGTGTGCCACGAGTGGGACTCCGACGAGAGCTCCACCGACTCCTCCTTCGACGAGGACGCCGCCAACATCGCCGTCAACAAGGGACTTCTCTTCCCCAACGTCGGCCACAAGTGCCTCATGGCAAAGGACGACAAAAGAAAGAAGGTTAAATCTAAATCCTCCACTAAATATGCATCCTCTAGTGATGAAGACAGTTCTAGTAATGAGGAGGATAATTTGTTTACCCTTTTTGCCAACCTTAACATGGAACAAAAGGAGAAGCTAAATGAATTGATTAGCGCTATTCATGATAAGGATGAACTCTTGGATAGCCAAGAGGACTTCCTAATTAAGGAAAATAAGAAACATGTTAAGGTTAAGAATGCTTATGCTCTAGAAAGGGAAAAATGTGAAAAATTATCTAGTGAGCTAAGCACTTACCATGATGTTATTGCCAACCTTAGAAATGAAAATGGTAAATTAGTTGCTAAGGTTGATTCAAATGTTTGTGATGATTCATATAACAATCTTAGAAATGATCATGCTATTTCTATTGCTAAGATTGAGAAATTAAATGCCTCTCTTGCTAGCCTTAGATGTGAAAATGAAAAATTGATTGCTAAGGCTAAAGAGTTAGATGTTTGCAATGCTTCCATTTTCGATCTTAGAAGTGAAAATGATATTTTACATGGTAAGATTGTTGAACTAAAAACTTGCAAACCCTCTACATCCACCATTGAGCATGTTTCTATTTGCACTAGATGTAGAGATGTTGACATTGATGCTATTCATGATCATATGGCTTTAATTAAACAACAAAATGATCGTATAGCAAAATTAGATGCTAAAATTGCCAAGCATGAACTTGAAAAATGAAAAATTTAAATTTGCTCGTAGTATGCTTTATAGTGGGAGACGCCCTGGCATCAAGGATGGCATTGGCTTCCAAAAGGGAGACAATGTCAAACTTAATGCCCCTCCTAAAAAATTATCTAACTTTGTTAAGGGCAAGGCTCCCATGCCTCAGGATAATGAGGGTTACATTTTGTACCCTGCCGGTTATCCCGAGCATAAGATTAGGAGAATTCATTCTAGGAAGTCTCACTCTGGCCCTAATCATGCTTTTATGTATAAGGGTGAGACATCTAGTTCTAGGCAATCAACTCGTGCTAAATTGCCTAAAAAGAAAACTCCTAGTGCATCAAATGAACCTAGCATTTCATTCAAAACTTTTGATGCATCCTATGTTTTGACTAACAAATCTAGCAAAGTAGTTGCCAAGTATGTTGGGGACAAACACAAGGGATCAAAGACTTGTGTTTGGGTACCCAAAGTTCTTGTATCTAATGTTAAAGGACCCAAAACAGTTTGTGTACCTAAAAACAAGAACTAAATTTGTTTTGTAGGTTTATGCATCCGGGGGCTCAAGTTGGATCATCGATAGTGTCGGGGACCATAATTAGGGGTACCCTCAAGACTCCTAAATCTCAGCTGGTAACCCCCATCAGCACAAAGCTGCAAAGGCCTGATGGGTGCGATTAAGTCAAGGATCGGTCCATTCGAGGGACGCGATCGCGCCTCGTCCGAGCCCAGCCTCGGGCAAGGGTAGCCGACCCCGGAGGATCTACGTCTCGCCCGAGGACCCCCTCCAACAATGGACACACCTTCGGCCCGCCCGGGGCCCAGTCTTCACAAAGAAGCAACCTTGGACAAATCGCCACGCCAACCGACCAAATCGCAGGAGCATTTAATGCAAAGGTGGCCTGACACCTTTATCCTGACGTACGCCCTCCAGTCGACAGAACCGAAGTGACCGCAGTCACTTCACCGCTCCACTGACCGGTCTGACAAGAGGACAGCGCCGCCTGCCCCGTTCCGACTGCTGAGCCACTCGAAAGAGTGAGGCTGACAGTAGCCAAGTCCGACCTCAGGCGTCATAGTAAACTCCACTTCGCTAGACCCCAGGGCTCGGACTCGGGCTCAGCCCCGAAGGACGACGAACTCTGCCTCGCCCGACCCCAGGGCTCGGACTCGGACTCAGCCCTAGCCTCAGCCGACGGTCTCCGCCTCGTCCGACCCTGGGGCTCGGACTCGACCTCGACCTTGGAAGACAGACTCGACCTCGACCTTGGAAAAGCCTCCACCTCGCCCAACCTAGGGCACGGACCGACCACGTTGAAAGGAAGCACCATCATTACCCTACCCCGAGCTGACTCAAGCTACGGGGAACAAGACCGGCGTCCCATCCGGCTCGCTCCACTATACGAGTAATGATGGCGCCTCGCATGCCCTGTGACGACGGCGGCTCTCAGCCTCCTTACGGAAGCAAGAGGACGTCATCAAGGACGCGACAGCCCCAACAGCTGTCCTTCCGCCAGGCTCCAGCGCTCCTCCGACGGCCACGACATCACGCGAACTGGGTGCTAAAACCTCTCCGGCTGCCACGATGGCATGTACTTAGGGCGCTAGCTCTCCTCCGCTAGACACGTTAGCATACTGCTACACCCCCATTGTACACCTGGATCCTCTCCTTACGCCTATAAAAGGGAGGTCCAGGGCCCTCTTACAGAAGGTTGGCCGCGCGGGGAAGGACAGGACGGCGCTCGCGCAAGGCCGCTCGCTCCCTCCCGCGTGGACGCTTGTAACCCCCTACTGCAAGCGCACCCGACCTGGGCGCGGGGCTAACACGAAGGCCGCGGGTTCCACACTCCCACGCCTGTCTCCCTTCGGCTGCTTCTCCCCCCTTCGCGTTCTGCCTCGCGCCGACCCATCTAGGCTGGGGCACGCGGCGACAATTCACTCGTCGGTCCAAGGACCCCCCGGGTTTCGAAACATCAACAGTTGGCGCGCCAGGTAGGGGCCTGCTGCGTGTTGACGAACAGCTTCCCGTCAAGCTCCAGATGGGCAGTCTCCAGCAACCTCTCCAGCTCAGGACGGTGCTCCATTTTGGGAGTGTTGAGTTCATGTCCCTCGACGGCAGCTACGACATGATACTCCTTCCCCCGCCGCGCGACAGCGACAATGGCGGTCGACAACCCGCACGCCGACGGGGAAATCGACGATACCTTCCCCACGTGGTGGAAGGACGACATTCGGGCTTGTCCCGTCCCCTCCCCCGCCGACGGAGGAGGAGGCGGGGCAACCAAGGCCAAGTAGGACGCGGCACCTCGTCGGCTGTCGAGCGAGTCGACGGCGCCGGTGCCCCGACGGAGAGCGCGTCGAGCATCGGCCTCGCGTCTGAGACGAAGACGAGCGCCGTCACCCCGCAACACACCAACCTCAAGCAAACGGACGACGCCAACACGCTCGCGAAGGACTTGTTGGGCGTCACCCTCGTACCTGAGACGACGGTGCAGTCAGTACCCGACGTGGCTTCATCACCGCCCGTCGACCAAAAGGTACCGACCGATTCCCATCTCGCGCCTTTTGGATTCGGCCTCGACCCGCCAAGCAACTCCGCTTCGGTGGACATTCCCGTAGAGGCGAGTCCAAACCCTCTGGGGTATCGTGTGCGGTCACCCTGGGACCGGCTGACGGCCGTCTCGACCTACGGGCCCTCGGGGTCCGAGGAAGATGGCGAGCCCGACCTCTATTGGGATTTCTCCGGACTTGGTAACCCTAATACCATGCGGGACTTCATGACCGCATGCGACTACTGCCTTTCCTACTGTTCCGACGGTAGCCACAGCCTCGACGACGGGGACTGCGGCCCAAGTCGCGAATGTTTCCACGTCGATCTATGGGGTCCCGGCGAAGGCAACCATCTTGGTATGCCGGAGAACGGTGATCCCCCTAGGCCCGTGCCTCGCGTCGACATCCTTCGGGAGCTAGCTGTGGTCCCCGTCCCGGCGGGGGGTCCTGACCCACAGCTCGAGCAAATCCGCGAGATGCAGGCCAGGCTCGACGAGAGAGCAGGAACGCTTGTGCCGATCCACCAGGACATCGGGCAGGAATGGGCGGGTCAACCTCCGGCCGGAGAAGCGCGTCATCTCCCCCAGGGCATCCAGCACCGCATCGCCGACGACGTCAGGGTAAGCCCGCCATCGGATTCCAGTGGAGTCGGCCAGAACCTGGCTGCAGCGGTAATGCTTCTCCGCGCGATGCCGGAGCCATCAACCACCAAGGGGCGGCGTATCCAGGGAGAGCTCAAGAATCTCCAGGAGGACGCCGCGGTCCGACGGGCCGAAAGCTCCGCCTCCCGAAGGCAGGGGTACCCCTCGGAACATCACGCCGCGACTTCCCGATTCATGCAGGAAGCCTCGGTCCACACCGGGCGCACGCGCGACACAGCGCCTGTGGCCCCGGGTCGCCTCGGCAACGAGCACCATCACCACAGCCGTCGGGCCCACCTCGACGAGAGGGTACGCCGAGGCTACCACCCCAGGCGTGGGGGACGCTACGACAGCGGGGAGGATCGGAGTCCTTCGCCCGAACCACCTGGTCCGCAGGCTTTCAGCCGCTCCATACGACGGGCACCGTTCCCGACCCGGTTCCGAACCCCGACTACTATCACAAAGTACTCGGGGGAGACGAGACCGGGACTGTGGCTCACGGACTATCGGCTGGCCTGCCAACTGGGTGGAACGAACGATGATAATCTCATCATCCGCAACCTCCCCTTGTTCCTCTCCGACACCGCTCGAGCCTGGCTGGAGCACCTGCCTCCGCGGCAGATCTCCAACTGGGACGACCTGGTCCAAGCCTTCGCCGGCAATTTCCAAAGCACGTACGTGCGCCCTGGAAACTCTTGGGATCTCGGAAGCTGCCGCCAGCAGCCAGGAGAGTCTCTCCGGGACTACATCCGGCGATTCTCGAAGCAACGCACCGAGCTGCCCAACGTCACCGATTCGGATGTCATCGGCGCGTTCCTCGTCGGCACCACCTGCCGCGACCTGGTGAGCAAGCTGGGTCGCAAGACCCCCACCAGGGCGAGCGAGCTGATGGACATCGCCACCAAGTTCGCCTCTGGCCAGGAGGCGGTTGAGGCCATCTTCCGGAAGGACAAGCAGCTCCAGGGCCGCCCACCGGAAGATGTTCCCGAGGCATCAACGCAGCGCGACACCAAGAAGAAGGGCAAAAAGAAGTCGCAAGCGAAACGCGACGCCGCCGACACGGACCTTGTCGCCGCCGCCGAGTACAAGAACCCTCGGAAACCTCCCGGAGGTGCCAACCTCTTCAACAAGATGCTCAAGGAGCCGTGCCCCTATCATCAGGGGCCCGTCAAGCACACCCTTGAGGAGTGTGCCATGCTTCGACGCCACTTTTACAAGGCCAGGCCACCCGCGGAGGGTGGCAAGGCTCTCGACGACGCTAAGAAGGAAGATCACAAGGCAGGAGAGTTCCCCGAGGTCCGCGACTGCTTCATGATCTACGGTGGGCAAGTGGCAAACACCTCGGCTCGGCACCGCAAGCAAGAGCGTCGGGAGGTCTACTCGGTAAAGGTGGTGGCGCCAGTCTACCTAGACTGGTCTGACAAGCCCATCACCTTCGACTAGGCCGACCATCCCGACCATGTGCCGAGCCCAGGGAAATACCCGCTCGTTGTCGACCCCATCATCGGCAACGTCAGGCTCACCAAGGTCCTCATGGACGGAGGCAACAGCCTCAACATCATCTACGTCGAGACCCTCGGGCTCCTGCGGATCGATCTGTCCTCGGTCCGGACGGGCACCGTACCTTTCCACGGGATCATCCCCGGGAAGCGCGTCCGACCCCTCGGACAACTCGATCTACCCGTCTGCTTTGGGACGCCCTCCAACTTTCGAAGGGAGACCCTCATGTTCGAAGTGGTCGGGTTTCGAGGAACCTACCACGCAGTGCTGGGGAGGCCATGCTACGCCAAGTTCATGGCCGTCCCCAACTACACCTACCCCAAGATCAAGATGCCGGGCCCCAACGGGGTCATCACCGTCGGGCCCACGTACCGACACGCATACGAATGCGACGTGGACTGTGTGGAGTACGCCGAGGCCCTCGCCGAGTCCGAGGCCCTCATCGCCGACCTAGAGAGCCTCTCTAGGGAGGCGCCAGACGTGAAGCGCCACGCTGGCAACTTCAAGCCAGCGGAGACGGTTAAGTCCGTCCCTCTCGACCCTTGCAACGACGCCTCCAAGCAGATCTGGATCGGCTCCGAGCTCGACCCCAAATAGGAAGTAGTGCTCGTCGACTTTCTCCGCGCAAACACCGACGTCTTCGTGTGGAGTCCCTCAGACATGCCCGGCATACCGAGGGAAGTCGCCGAGCACTCGCTGGATATCCAAGCTGGAGCCCGACCCGTGAAGCAGCCTCTACGCCGATTCGACGAAGAAAAGCGCAGAGCCATAGGCGAGGAGATCTACAAGCTAATGGCAGCAGGGTTCATCAAAGAGGTATTCCATCCCGAATGGCTTGCCAACCCTGTGCTTGTGAGAAAGAAAGGGGGAAATGGCGGATGTGCGTAGACTACACTGGTCTAAACAAAGCATGTCCGAAAGTTCCCTACCCTCTGCCTCGCATCGATCAAATCGTGGATTCCACTGCTGGGTGCGAAACCTTGTCTTTCCTCGATGCCTACTCAGGGTATCACCAGATCAGGATGAAAGAGTCCGACCAGCTCGTGACTTCTTTCATCACACCCTTCGGCATGTACTGCTATGTTACCATGCCGTTTGGTTTGAGGAATGCGGGTGCAACGTACTAGCGATGCATGAACCATGTGTTCGGCGAACACATCGGCCGAACAGTCGAGGCCTACGTCGATGACATCGTAGTCAAGACGAGGAAGGCCTCCGACCTCCTTTCTGACCTTGAAGTGACATTCCGATGTCTCAAGGCGAAAGGTGTGAAGCTCAATCCCGAAAAGTGTGTCTTCGGGGTCCCCCGAGGCATGCTCTTGGGGTTCATCGTCTCCGAGCAGGGCATCGAGGCCAACCCGGAGAAGATCGCAGCCATCACCAGCATGGGGCTCATCAAGGACTTGAAAGGCGTACAGAAGGTCATGGGATGCCTCGCGGCTCTGAGCCATTTCATCTCGCGCCTCGGCGAAAGAGGCCTGCCTCTGTACCGCCTCTTAAGGAAGGCCGAGTGCTTCGCTTGGACCCCTAAGGCCGAGGAAGCCCTCAGGAACCTGAAGGCGCTCCTCACGAACGCGCCCATCTTGGTGCCCCCCACTGCCGGAGAAGCCCTCTTGATGTACGTCGCCGTGACCACTCAGGTGGTTAGCGCCGCGATTGTGGTTGAGAGACGAGAAGAGGGGCATGCATTGCCCGTCCAGAGGCTAGTCTACTTCATCAGTGAGGTACTGTCCGAGACCAAGATCCACTACCCACAAATTCAGAAGCTGCTGTACGCAGTGATCCTGACGCGGCGGATGTTGCAACACTACTTCGAGTCTCATCCGGTGACTGTGGTGTCATCCTTCCCCCTGGGGGAGATCATCCAGTCCCGAGAGGCCTCGAGTAGAATTACAAAGTGGGCGGTGGAGATCATGGGCGAGACGATCTCGTTCGCCCCCCGGAAGGCCATCAAGTCCCAGGTCTTGGCGGACTTCGTGGCTGAATGGGTCGACACCCAGCTCCCGACAGCTCCGATCCAACCGGAGCTCTGGACCATGTTTTTTGACGGGTCGCTGATGAAGACGGGGGCCGGCGCGGACCTGCTCTTCATCTCGCCCCTCGGGAAGCACCTACGCTACGTGCTACGCCTCCACTTCCCGGCGTCCAACAACGTGGCTGAGTACGAGGCTCTGGTAAATGGGTTGTGAATCGCCATCGAGCTAGGGGTCCGACGCCTCGACGCTCGCGGTGACTCGCAGCTCGTCATCGACCAAGTCATGAAGAACTCCCGCTGCCGCGACCCGAAAATGGAAGCCTACTGCGATGAGGTTCGGCGCCTGGAAGACAAGTTCTACGGGCTCGAGCTCAACCACATCGCCCGACGCTACAACGAGACTGCGGACGAGCTGGCTAAAATAGCCTCGGGGAGAACAACGGTTCCCCCGGACGTATTCTCCCGAGACCTGCATCAACCCTCCGTCAAGACCGACGACACGCCCGAGCCCGAGAAGGCCTCGGCCCAGCCCGAGGCACCCTCGGCTCAGTCCGAGGTACCCTCGGCACGGCCCGAGGTACCCTCAGCCCCCGAGGGTGAGGCACTGTGCGTCGAGGGGGAGCAGAGCGAGGTCACGCCTAATCAAAACTGGCAGACCCCGTACCTACAATATCTCCACCGAGGAGAGCTACCCCTCGACCAAGCCGAAGCTCGGTGGTTGGCGCGGCGCGCCAAGTCTTTCGTCTTGCTAGGAGATGGGAAGGAGCTCTACCACCACAGCCCCTCGGGCATCCTCCAGCGATGCATTTCCATCACTGAAGGTCAGGAGCTCTTACAAGAGATACACTCGGGGGCTTGCGGCCATCACGCAGCACATCGAACCCTTGTTGGAAACGCCTTCCGAAAAGGTTTCTACTGGCCGACGGCGGTGGCCGACGCCACTAGAATTGTCCGCACCTGCGAAGGGTGTCAGTTCTACGCAAGGCAGACCCACTTGCCCGCTCAGGCTCTGCAGACCATTCTCATCACCTGGCCGTTTGCTGTGTGGGGCCTGGACCTCGTCGGCTTCAAGGATTTTCGTCATGCAGCCCGGCCGCATCCCCTCACCGGTGGTCACCCAAGACGGTGACCTCCAGTTTGATGGTGGGGAGAAGCGAACCGGGCTGCGGCCTCCGCCCCACCCTCAGCTTCAAGGATCTTCATCATCCTTGCTGGGGCGGAGGGTGAGGCGAGCCGGGGGGCTGCCTCCGCGTGGGTCGGTAACCCTTTTCTTCCCCCGGCGTCTGGGGGAGAAAGGCATCTTCCAGCTCCACGGTGTGTTTGGGCCTCGGCGGCCGCAGAAAACATACACACACTACAAGACAACCCGATCCTACAGGCTCGGATGTCGGCAGTTGAAGGGGGCAGCAGCACCCTCGGCGTCAACTACACCTTCGGCGGGGTCTGACCTAGCCTCGGACGGCGACGCGGTCGGAGGATCTCCACTCTGAAGGACGACATCAGCACCACACCCGGGCCATCACCGCCAGGGTCTTCTCCCAGAATTCGGCTCGAGCAGACGGCTCAGCCGGCCTCCCCGAGGCCTCGGCCAGTTGTCCCCCGAAGACATCAGCCCGGCTTGTGGCCTCGGCAACTCAACTCCGGCGTCGGTACCGCTAGTGGACGACCCGGCCAGGCTCTTGCTGACCAAGTCTTCTTTTCGAGCCAACTCTGCCTCTGTCCGTGCTGACACCGCTACCTCCGGCTTCGGCTCAACGAAGAGCGGCCGAGGGGTTCCAATGACATCCGGGCGGGTGCTGCGGCAGGAGGGCTCTTGCCCACGAAGGACGAGAACCAGCCATTCAAGCCGAAGGACGGAGGCCCGGGGGTGTAGGCGGAGTTGGCAATCTCGTCGGCAGAGAAGCCTTCTCTGGCTGCCACCACCTCAACACCGCCCCAGCGGGCACCGGGCGCCTCAAGGCGCACCGGCAAGTCCTCGCCCTCGCCGGGGCCACCCAGAACATGAGCGCCGCCCTCGCGGCGCACGACGTGCTGGGCGACCCTCTGGCACGGCTTTCGGCGCGAGGAAGGCCCAGACGTGGCCGGCCCGTACGTGGCACGACCGTCGTCCGGACGGAGGATGGAATGCTGCACCCTGGCTGGGTAGCGGCGGTCCGCCTTCCCCAGCGTGGCTGAAGGAAGCCTCCGTGGAGCTGGAAGATGCCTTTCTCCCCCAGACGCCGGGGGAAGAAAAGGGTTACCGACCCACGCGGAGGCAGCCCCCCGGCTCACCTCACCCTCCGCCCCAGCAAGGATGATGAAGATCCTTGAAGCTGAGGGTGGGGCGGAGGCCGCAGCCCGGTTCGCTTCTCCCCACCATCAAACTGGAGGTCACCGTCTTGGGTGACCACCAGTGAGGGGATGCGGCCGGGCTGCATGACGAAAATCCTTGAAGCCGAACAATGGCTGAAAGGTACCAACTTCCTCGAAGTTGCGTCCCTCCGACGACAAGACGGAAGGATTGCGGGCATCCCCCATTCGGGGGGCTCAGGAGGTGGAAAGACACGGTGCATAAGGGAGCGCGAAGACATGGCCGCCTTTCAAGGGGGCCACCCCCCTTTTTAAAGGCGACTCTCCCTACTTGCATCCCCAGCTGTTGCGGGCTGAGTCTTCTCCAACACGCTCCAAGGTCCTCCTCCTACGACACGGGGGCTGGGCCCCACGCGTCATGGGAGCTAGTCCAGGGCAAAAGGAGCCAAACCGCCGCGCGCGGGGCATGCAACTGCCCAGCGGTTACAAGCATTCCTCCACTTTCGCCCAGACCAGCGGGTGAAAGGGTGGACAGCCATGCAGTCGGCATGCAACCGCGCCAAGTGGGCGCGCCCCTTCGACTCCAACGCGCCCAGCATGGAGGCCCAGGCCCACACGTCATGCAACCGGCGCGCCGGTTGCTACGTGCGAGCAACTGCACCGCCACTCGCACCACTGCCGCGCCTCCTCGACTGTGGAACCATTACCGCGACTCGAGGCAACCCTGCATATGACCCAGCAGTGCCAGCCAGGCGCGACGGTCAATACGGCCAAAAATGGGCCGGCCGTAATGGCGGTGGCAGGCGGGCAGGAGCAGCGGTCACGTCGTCAGCCAAGCTTACGTCCCATCCAGGGGCGGCGAGAGAACCCTCTCTCATGGCGTGAAGACGGCGCGCCCGTGATCCGTTCCTCGAACGGCTCGCGCACGTGCAACGGCCGCCCCGCGAACCACTCGCCCCGTCGCATTAACTCCGCGGCGGGACAGGCGGCGCCTCAGGCAGGAGAAGCAAGCGACGCTTCGCCCTCGCCATAATGACCGCGTCAAAAGAGGTACGCCACATCATTCGATTTCGTATCCTTTTCCTTTTCCTGTTTCTCTCTCTTACAACAGGGACCGGGAAAGGGGGATACCCAGAAAAGGATCCTTCTCCGTGAAGGAAACAGGCCCCGAGCCTCCCTACTGATCAGAGGTTCAAAGGCTGGCCCCTCGGAGGGGTTCAACGGCCGCCTCAGAGCACTTGGGTTCTGCGCCCACTACTGGTCAGAGGTTCGATGGCCGGCCCCTCGGAAGGGTTCAACGGCTGCCTCAGGCCACTCGAGCTCCGCGCCCACTACTGATCAGGGGTTCGTAGGCTGGCCCTCGAAGGGTTCACAGTCGCCTCAGACACAGAGCGAGGGATGACCCTGGGTACGTTCGATACATAACCAAGGCTCGGGCTACGCTCCCGAGGTACCCTAGTACATTTCCGAGACTAGCGGGAACGATCTTGTAACGGAATCCCATCAGAGGGAGGCATCGAGCCCTCGAACCCCATCAAAAGAGGACCGGGTCCGGCAGATCACCCGCAGGTACTTTTGGAGCGCGCCTCCGGGCCTCTAGCCGACCCCTAACAAATGGGGCACGGGCGTCCACTCGGATTACCCGCCAGTAGCTCACCGGAGACACCATGTTCGGCGCCCTCCGAGGGCAACATGGCACTTCCCCCCTCCTCCTTGCGGAAAGGCGACGCATGGGCGTATGTAAAAAAGTCGAGTCTGTCCTTGACCGTCCTCTCGCCCTGTGCAGAGGCTCGGGGGCTGCTCTCGCAAACCCGGCTCTGGCCAACCCATTGACAGCGTCAACATACCAGCCCGAGAACTTGGGACCTGACCGTGCACCCGGGCTATGGCCAGCTCGCATGACGGAACAACTAGACCAGCCGAAGTGTTGCGAAACGCACTAAGACCTCGAAGGAGTCAAACTACTCCTCCGAGGCCTCGGGGGCTACACCCGATGGGTGCGCTCGCGCGCACCCACCGGAACAAAATGCAACCAAAAAAGGCTGGTCCCCTTGCAAAAAAGTGCGGCAAAAGCCTCCAAGCGAGTATTAACACTCCCTTCGAAGCTCGGGGGCTACTGTCGGGGACCATAATTAGGGGTACCCTCAAGACTCCTAAATCTCAGCTGGTAACCCCCATCAGCACAAAGCTGCAAAGGCCTGATGGGTGCGATTAAGTCAAGGATCGGTTCATTCGAGGGATGCGATCGCTCCTCGCCCGAGCCCAGCCTCGAGCAAGAGCAGCCGACCCTGGAGGATCTACGTCTCGCCCGAGGACCCCCTCCAACAACGGACACACCTTCGGCTCACCCGGGGCCCAGTCTTCACCAAGAAGCAACCTTGGCCAAATCGCCACGCCAACCGACCAAATCGCAGGAGCATTTAATGCAAAGGTGGCCTGACACCTTTATCCTGACGCACGCCCTCCAGTTGACAGAGCCGAAGTGACCGCAGTCACTTCACCGCTCCACTGACCGGTCTGACAAGAGGACAGCGCCGCCTGCCCCGTTCCGACTGCTGAGCCACTCGACAGAGTGAGGCTGACAGCAGCCAAGTCCGGCCTCAGGCGTCATAGGAAACTCCGCTTCGCTCGACCCCAGGGCTCGGACTCGGGCTCAGCCCCGAAGGACGACGAACTCCACCTCGCCCGACCCCCGGGCTCGGACTCGGACTCAGCCCTGGCCTCAGCCGACTGTCTCCGTCTCGTCCGACCCGGGGGCTCGGACTCGACCTCGACCTTGGAAGACAGACTCGACCTCGACCTCGGAGGAGCCTCCACCTTGCCCAACCTAGGGCACGGACCGACCACGTCGACAGGAAGCGCCATCATTACCCTACCCCGAGCTGACTCAGGCTACGGGGAACAAGACCGGCGTCCCATCCGGCTCGCTCCACTATACGAGTAATGATGGCGCCCCGCATGCCCTGTGACGACGGCGGCTCTCAGCCTCCTTACGGAAGCAAGAGGACGTCAGCAAGGACGGGACAGCCCCGACAGCTGTCCCTCCGCCAGGCTCCAGTGCTCCTCCGACGGCCACGACATCACACGAACTGGGTGCCAAAACCTCTCTGGCTGCCACGATGGCATGTACTTAGGGCGCTAGCTCTCCTCCGCTAGACACGTTAGCATACTGCTACACCCCCATTGTACACCTGGATCCTCTCCTTACGCCTATAAAAGGGAGGTCCAGGGCCCTCTTACAGAAGGTTGGCCGCACGGGGAAGGACGGGACGGCGCTCGCGCAAGGCCGCTCGCTCCCTCCCGCGTGGACGCTTGTAACCCCCTACTGCAAGCGCAACCGACCTGGGCGCGGGGCTAACACAAAGGCCGCGGGTTCCACACTCCACGCCTGTCTCCCTCTGGCTGCTTCTCCCCCCTTCGCGTTCCGCCTCGCGCTGACCCATCTGGGCTGGGGCACGCGGCGACAATTCACTCATCAGTCCAGGGACCCCCCGGGTTTCGAAACACCGATAGATAGCAGGTGCACAAACCACATGACAGGGGAGAAGAAGATGTTCTCCTCCTACGAGAAAAACCAAGATCCCCAACGGGCTATCACATTCGAGGATGGAAACCAAGGTTTGGTCAAAGGATTGGGTAAAATTGCTATATCACCTGACCATTCCATTTCAAATGTTTTTCTTGTTGATTCATTAGATTACAATTTGCTTTCCGTTTCTCAACTATGCAAAATGGGCTACAACTGTCTATTTACTGATGTAGGTGTCACTGTCTTTAGGAGAAGTGATGATTCAGTAGCACTTAAGGGAGTGTTAGAGGGTCAGCTATACTTAGTTGATTTCAATAGAGCTAAACTTGACACTTGCTTAATTGCTAAGACTAACATGGGCTGGCTCTGGCATCACCGACTAGCACATGTTGGGATGAAGAATCTTCACAAGCTTCTAAAGGGAGAACACATTTTAGGACTAACCAATGTTCACTTTGAGAAAGATAGGATTTGTAGCGCATGCCAAGACGGAAAGCAAGTTGGTGTCCATCATCCACATAAGAACATCTTAACGACCGACAGACCACTGGAGCTCCTCCACATGGACCTATTCGGCCTGATTGCTTACATAAGCATCGGCGGGAGTAAGTACTGTCTAGTTATTGTGGATGACTATTCTCACTTCACTTGGGTATTCTTTTTATAGGAAAAATCTCAAACCTAAGAGACCTCAAAGGGATTCTTGAGACGGGCTCAAAATGAGTTTGACTTAAGGATCAAGAAAATTAGAAGCGATAATGGGACGGAGTTCAAGAATTCACAAATTGAAGGCTTCCTTGAGGAGGAGGGCATCAAGCATGAGTTCTCTTCTCCCTACACGCCACAACAAAATGGTGTAGTGGAGAGGAAGAATAGAACTCTATTGGACATGGCAAGAACCATGCTTGATGAGTACAGGACTTCGGATCGGTTTTGGGCCAAGGCGGTCAACACCGCTTGCTACGCCATCAACCGGTTATATCTACACCGAATCCTCAAGAAGACATCCTACGAACTCCTCACCGGTAAAAAGCCCAATGTTTTATATTTTAGAGTCTTTGGTAGCAAATGTTTTATACTTATTAAAAGAGGTAGAAAGTCCAAATTTGCTCCTAAGGCTGTAGAAGGCTTTTTACTAGGATATGATTCAAACACAAGGGCATATAGAGTCTTTAACAAGTCCACTGGACTAGTTGAAGTTTCTTATGACATTGTGTTTGATGAGACTAACAGCTCTCAAGTAGAGCAAGTTGATCTTGATGAATTAGATGATGAAGAGGCTCCATGCATCGTACTAAGGAACATGTCCATTGAGGATGTGTGTCCTAAGGAATCCGAAGAGCCCATTCAAGCACAAGATCAACCATCCTCCTCCATGTAAGCATCTCCTCCAACTCAAGATGAGGATGAGGCTCAAGGTGATGAAGAAGAAGATCAAGAAGATGAGCCACCTCAAGACGACAGCAATGATCAAGGGGGAGATGCAAATGATCAAGACAAGGAGGATGATCAATTTCCAAAGCCGCCGCACCCAAGAGTCCACCAAGCAATCCAACGAGATCACCCCGTGAACACCATCCTCGGCGACATTCATAAGGGGGTAACCATTAGATCTCGTGTTGCACATTTTTGTGAGCATTACTCTTTTGTTTCCTCTATTGATCAACACAAGGTAGAGGAAGCACTTTAAGATTCGGATTGGGTGATGGCGATGCAAGAGGAGCTCAACAACTTCACGAGGAATGAGGTATGGCATTTAGTTCCACGTCCTAACCAAAATGTTGTAGGAACCAAGTGGGTCTTCCGCAACAAACAAGATGAGCATGGTGTGGTGACAAGGAACAAAGCCCGACTTGTGGCCAAGGGATACTCACAAGTCGAAGGTTTGGATTTCGGTGAAACCTATGCACCCGTAGCTAGGCTTGAATCAATTCGCATTTTACTTGCCTATACTACTTACCGTGGCTTCAAGCTTTATCAAATGGACGTGAAAAGTGCCTTCCTCAATGGACCAATCAAGGAAGAGGTCTATGTTGAGCAACCTCCCGGCTTTGAAGACAGTGAGTATCCTAACCATGTCTATAGGCTCTCTAAGGCGCTTTATGGGCTCAAGCAAGCCCCAAGAGCATGGTATGAATGCCTAAGAGATTTCCTTATTGCTAATGGCTTCAAAGTCGGAAAAGCCGATCCTACACTCTTTACTAAAACACTTGAAAATGATTTGTTCGTATGCCAAATTTATGTTGATGATATCATATTTGGGTCTACAAACGAATCTACATGTGAAGAGTTTAGTAGGATCATGACACAAAAATTCGAGATGTCTATGATGGGGGAGTTGAAGTATTTCTTAGGATTTTAAGTGAAGCAACTCCAAGAGGGCACCTTCATTAGCCAAACAAAGTACATTCAAGACATTCTAACCAAGTTTGGGATGAAGGACGCCAAGCCCATCAAGACACCCATGGGGACCAATGGGCATCTCGACCTCGACACGGGAGGTAAATCCGTAGATCAAAAGGTATACAGGTCGATGATAGGTTCTTTACTCTATTTATGTGCTTCACGACCGGATATTATGCTTTCTGTATGCATGTGTGCAAGATTCCAAGCCGATCCTAAGGAAGCTCACCTTAGGGCCGTAAAACGAATCTTGAGATATTTAGTTTATACCCCTAAGTTTGGCCTTTGGTATCCCAGGGGATCCACATTTGATTTAATTGGTTATTCCGATGCCGACTGGGCAGGGTGCAAAATTAATAGAAAGAGCACATCAGGGACTTGCCAGTTCTTAGGAAGGTCTATGGTGTCTTGGGCTTCAAAGAAGCAAAATTCTGTGGCTCTTTCAACCACCGAAGCCGAATATATTGCCGCAGGCCATTGTTGCGCGCAATTGCTTTGGATGAGGCAAACCCTTAGGGACTATGGTTACAAATTAACCAAAGTTCCTCTTCTATGTGATAATGAGAGTGCAATCCGCATGGCGGATAATCCCGTTGAGCATAGCCGCACTAAACACATAGCCATTCGGTATCATTTTCTAAGGGATCACCAACAAAAGGGGGATATCGAGATTGCATATGTTAGCACCAAAGAACAATTAGCCGATATCTTTACCAAGCCATTGGATGAACAAACTTTTACCAAACTTAGGCATGAGCTAAATATTCTTGATTCTAGAAACTTTTATTGATGCTTTGCACACATAGCTCATATGTATACCTTTGATCATCTCTTTCACGTGCTATGACTAATGTGTTTCTTCAAGTCCACTTCATGCTAAGTCATAGATTGAAAGGGAAAAGGAGTCTTCGGCAAAGACAAGGCTTCCACTCCACTCCATCGAATCATTCATCCTTCGCCGTCGCTCCGCACTAACTCTCCAACTTTGGTATAATCTTCACTCCTTTATTTCCGTCCAAAGGGGGAGAGAGTAGTTTAAAAAGGGCTTATATTTCACTCAAATATCCGTTTTTGGCGATTATGCCAAAGGGGGAGAAAGTATTAGCCCAAAGCAAAAGGACCACACCACCACCAATTTCAAAAAAATGTAGTCTTTTATTTGGTATTAAAAGAAGTTTTTTCAATTGGTATCTTATTTTGATATAATTTCAAATTGGTATACTCTCTTCAAAATTAATACCTAAAACCCTCTTGAACACTAAGAGGAGGATTTCATTAAGGGGGAGTTTCTGTTTAGTCAAAGGAAAAGCATTTGAAACAGGGGGAGAAAATTTCAAAACTTGAAAATGCTTCTAAAAAATCCTATTCATTTACCTTTGACTATTTGCAAAAGAACTTTGAAAAGAATTTCCAAAACATTTTGCAAAACAAAACATGTGGTGCAAGTATGGTCCAAAATGTTAATAAAAAAAGAAAAGCTATCCATGCGCATCTAGTAAGTAATATTCATTGATTTCATTCCAAGCAACCTTTGCACTTACAATTATGCAAACTAGTTCAATTCTGCACTTCTATATTTGCTTTGGTTTGTGTTGGCATCAATCACCAAAAAGGGGGAGATTGAAAGGGAAATAGGCTCACACCTTTTCCTAATTGATTTTGGTGGTTGAATTGCCCAACACAAATAATTGGACTAACTAGTTTGCTCTAGATTATAAGTTTTACAGGTGCCAAAGGTTCACAATAGACCAATAAAAAGACCAAGAAAGGGTTCAAACAAACAGAGCCAAAGACAACCCAAAGGCACCCTGGTCTGGCGCACCGGACTGTCCGGTGTGCCACCGGACAGTGTCCGGTGCACCAGGGAACTCGAAGCTGAACTCGCTACCTTCGGGAAAATGGAGGCCGCTCCGCTATAATTCACCGGACCGTCCGGTGTATGCACCGGACAGTGTCCGGTGGCACATCGGACTGTCCGGTGTGCCAGCGGAGCAACGGCTACTTCGCGCGCAACGGTCGACTGCAACACATTAAATGCGCGCCTGCGCGCGTAGAGGTCAGAGCACGCGCAGCTGGCGCACCGGACAGTCTACAGGACGTGTCCGGTGCACCACCGGACAGCCCAGAGGCCCCACAAGTCAGAGCTCCAACGGTCGAACCCCAACGGCTGGCTGACGTGGCTGGCGCACCGGACAGTGTCCGGTGGCGCTCCGGACTGTCTGGTGCGCCATGCGACAGCAGACTTCCAACAGCCACATTTTGGTGGTTGGGGCTATAAATACCCCAACCACCCCACATTCAATGGCATCCAAGTTTTCAGACTTCTACACCTTACAAGAGCTATAGCATTCAATTCTAGACACAACCAAAGAGATCAAATCCTCTCCCAAGTCCGGAATCACTCCAAATCAAATAGTGACTAGAGAGAGCGACATTTGTGTTTATTTGAGCTCTTGCGCTTGGATTGCTTCTTTTCTTTCTCATTCTTTCTTGTGACAAACTCAATTGTAACCAAGGCAAGAGACACCAATTCTGTGGTGGTCCTTGCGGGGACTTAGTGTCCCGTGTGATTGAGAAGAGAAGCTCACTCAATCTAAGTGACCGTTTGAGAGAGGGAAAGGGTTGAAAGAGACCCGGTCTTTGTGACCACCTCAACGGGGAGTAGGTTTCCAAGAACCGAACCTCGGTAAAACAAATCCTGGTGTCTCACTCTTTATTTGCTTGCGATTTGTTTTTCACCCTCTCTCTCGGACTCGCTTATATTTCTAACGCTAACCCGGCTTGTAGTTGTGATTAACTTTGTAAATTTCAGTTTTGCCCTATTCACCCCCCCCTCTAGGCGACTTTCATGAGGCCACCGGGAAAGAGGATGTCTGTCGGGGACGAGGATGCTTGTGCAGTCACCGGAGAAGGGATGGAGTGCGTACTGTAAGGAAAATGGACTCCGACCCATTTGATTAAGATTTTGGTGTTTTATGAGCAATATAACCTTGTGGACTAATGTTTCCAAAGTGTTTGTATTTTGAAGTTCACAAGATGCGAAATGGACTGGACTAAGGCTCTAAGGATGCAACACCTTAAAAGAAGACCTAAAAGACACTTAGAAGACAAACAAATACTCAACACAAATCCAAGACACAAAATCAAAAGAAGCCCAAGAAAAGAAGATAGAGGAAAGAAGAATTGGGCTATCAGTTGGTTCACTGAATTGGTCCGGTGTGCACTAGACTGGTTATGCAGAGAGCTCTACAAACATGCCCTCGGCCAGCTGATTCATCAGACCGGTCCGATGTGCACCAAACCGAAGTCCAACGTCGACAATAGCTACTTTCCAATGGCTCTTTAGGCACCAGACCGGGTCTATGTACATCAGACCATATACAGTTTCAGAAGGGTGCAATTGGTAGCTGAAGTGGAGGCTTGGACGGTCTGGTGTGCACTGAATCGGTCTGGTGCACTCGTAGACAGAAAGTTTATACATGTACTCCAATGGCTACAATGGAGTGGGGCCTATTTATATCCCCTTGGCCGGCCATATGAAGATGTTAGAGCACAAGAAACTTGTCCAAAGCATAGAGGCATATTTCGAAGAGCTCCTTCACACAAGTGCTTAGTAGAATCAATTAGTGATTAGCGTAGGTGTTTTGTGAAGTGCTTAGATTAGTTAGAACACATTAGCGCTTGCTCTAGGTTTGTTCCTAGTTGTGTAAGTGAGGTTAGACAACCCACAAACCCCTTGGCTCTTGCATGTGCCATTTTAATTATATCGAGTGGGGTATCGTCTTGCGAGACCGTATCAACCATGTTTGTGGTGCGGCCGCCACCGTGTACCGGAGAGAATGAGACTCATGATGTTTTGTCCAGAAGCTCGATATTGAAGACGGCGGGGAGCGTTCGAGAGGAGCCAGAAGCGGAGCATCACTTGCGCGTGGAGAAGGCCCGTGGCTCTCTACGGAGTTACTCGTCTGTGGTGCTTGGCCCTCGCGTGGGCCACACTTTACGTAGGGCACCAACCAGAATTAGTCGGGACCTTACGTGATTTCGGATATCTTAGTAAAAATATTAGCTTCATCCACGGGAGTTTACATCTATACCTTTACTCTTTAGCTTCCACATTTACATTCAAGTACTTAAGTTCCTTTCTCTCTATTCCTAGTTAGTTTTGTTAGGATTGAAACTTAGGTTGCAAAACTCCTTTTTGTGGTAGAGATAGCAACACTTAGACAAATCCTAGTTTGCACATTCTAGTTTGCTTATTTGCGTAGGTTTTATTCCAGGGATTTATTTGTGGTTTAGATTAGAGAAAGTTTTAGAAATCCTAATTCACCCCCTCTCTTAGATGTATGTGTTCCTTTCAATTGGTATCAGACCCCGATTTGGCTCATTCGGAATGTTTTAGCTTCACCGCTAATAGAGCCAAAACATTTTTGAGAAAGGGGATAGATACCCATAGGCCACCACACTTTAACGACAATAATTTCCTTTATTATAGTGCTAGAATGGCTTGTTACCTAAAAGAGGTTGATCTATGTATTTGGAGAGTTACTCGCGACGGGATGAAACCACCTAAGAATCCTGAGAAGCTCACCGCAAGTGACGAGAAACAAGTTCATTTAAATGCTAGAGCTAAAAATTGCTTGTATGAATCTCTTAGCATAGATATTTTCAATCAAGTATTAACTTTGGAAAATGTTAATGAGATTTAGCTTAAATTACATGAGCTCAATGATGGCACATCCAATGTTCATGAGCAAAAATATTGTCTAGTCTTTAATGAATATAATTCTTTTGAAATGTAAGAAAAATAAGCTTGATAGAGATATGTATTATTGTTTGAATCTAATTATCAATGAGCTCAATTCTATTTGGGTTGACAAGCTAGGTGATGCGAACATTGTGAAGAAGATCATCTCCTTTCTACCTCAACAAAAATATGGAAGATGATTTGAGCCAAATGACCCCAACACTCATAATCGGAAAAATTGTGGCATTTGAAATGTCACGTAAAATGGGTCATGAAGAGGAGCCAACTTCTTCAAGGCCATATGCTTTTGCATGTGTGAACACAAAAAGATGAAAGGCAAGAAGAAGGCTCCAAGCTCATGTTCATCAAGTGAAGAAGAGAAGATGAAGATGATGATGAAGATGATCAAGCCTCTACATCATCCCCCAAGGACGAAGAAATGGTTTGATGCGTCAGAAAGGTAATAAGGATGATTCATAAGATTAATCTAATGGGTGTGCCCCCTGCAGGCCTAGGATATCCTCTTTAATATTGACAGGAAAAAAGCAAAGGAAGAGAGGTTGATTCGTATGTGAGGAGAAGGGCCACTTCCGGGATAATTGCCTAAATACGGATGAACCCAAGAAGAGGAGGAGAAAAGGCAAATCACTCACAACAATAATTAAGACTTGAGATGATTCTTCAAGTGAAAATGAACATCCAAGGAGCCACGACCATCACTCTTCATCACACTCTTCATCACATAAATGCCTTATGTCAAGGGGTAACACAAGTGTCCCATCCTCTAGTCATGACAGTGATAGTGATGATGAAATAAACCTATCTAGATGAACTTGCGCATGACGTTAAATTTTTTAGAATGTTTGCACTAAACAAAAGGCACAACATAAAACTTTGAAAAATAAGTTGCTTAGATCTCAAGGTGATTATAAATGTTTGCTAGAGGAACTTGAAATTTTTGCAAATTTGAATTGTGAGCTAACAACTAAAATTCTGCAATTAGAGTCTAAAGCTCCATCATCATCTACCAATGATAATTTGGTTAAAAGAATGAAAAACTTAAGGCTAAGTTTGCAAGCTCTCAAGATGTTATTGAAAACTTGCTAGAGAAAATGAAAATTCTTAGCATACACAATTCTTACCAATTCAAGGCAAAGACCAGGCGAGATAAAAAGAAAAGCCAACAAGCAAGATCTCCAATACCTACATCAATAAGGTGGACAGAAAGTGTCACAATCTGTAACACTCCAAAATAGTATCTTGGTTAATTAAGAAAATTCTCAAAAGATTTAAAATTTCAAGCGTAATATAACAAAGTTATGAATTGAGACTATCTTCCCTAAAATTTAATAAATAGTAACTATAAAATGTTGGTATATACTTAAACTATAATAAATAGGATAGTGAGTTATTCTATAGAAATTACTCCTACTGGGTTATATAACTATGTGAATTCCATGCTTATTACATTTCATGCATACAAATACTTATTTGAGCAAAGTAAATAAGGAGTAAATAAGAGTAAAATATTTGCATTCATGTTGGTGTTTTGGTTGTGCATATAAATATTGTTTCAAAAATTTAAAATCAGATTTGAATTGGGATAATTAAATCTAGAAATAAAAAAATAGCTAATAAAAGACTTATCTATTCGGCCACTTAAGGAACACAACCCACATGAGTTCCTCCTATTTTTATTCCATTTGCCAGATCTTGCATCACTGTTACCTATTCTAGATTCGAGTTTGTTAGAGTTCCTAATAGATAAGATATGATTATAACAGATAAGTACCAGATTAGATCTATCATGTAACAGATTTGGGTTCGAGTTTGTTAGAGTTCTTAATATATAGGATATAGTTGTAACAGATAAGTACCAGATTAGATCTATCATGTAACCACCCACCTCCCAGCCTATATAAATACATGCCACCATAGCACCTCAAGCCATCAATCAAAAACTCATCTCATCCATAGCCTCGCAGCAACCATCGCTCACTGGTAGGCCTGCCACCGCGGGCAGGATGCCGTAGCCCCGTTCCAGTGTGAATAGGATCGTGCGGGGGACAAACGGCCCTAACCGTCGATCCGGTGATGAGCGCTCACGATTGAATCTCAAATACCCCATCGTGATCGAAAATTGTAGTCGTTGATCTCGGATCTGTTGGCCGAGATCAGATCACGGGATCCTTTAATCTCGAGCATTGATTTTAGATTCGACGACTATGACTGGATCGGTCGCGTACCGATTTGGGCGAGGCCGTGGGTCGTCCGATTCAATCTAGCGGGGGAAATGTAACACCCCAGGTGTTACTTAGAGTTCTCACTCAAGGCTACACAAGTCAAGCCCATCATCACATGTGGTTTAACTGGAGCAAAGTACACCAAATTTGGGAATCAAGACCCTAAGTAAGTGCAACCCATCTTAAATGTCATGACTTGGCTTTATCATGCACATATAGTGGAGAGGCATGCCCAAACCCTAATGCAAACCCCTTTGGACAATTGGAGCACTATAAGAGAGTATGACCAAAAGGCTATGAAAACCACATGATCATGACTTGGGCCAATTATAAAAGATGTAGTACACTTAATACCCTACAAATGATAGTAAGAAAGTGACCCCAAAAAGATTTCAGAAAAACCCCAAAAGGTTCACCAAAGGGTTGATCATACCTTAAATACGTCCTAAACCAACCCTTTTCTAAAGATCAAACTTGTTCACCCTCTTGCAAACTTCAAAACCACTTGGCCCAATTGACAAAGTGGTGCCAAAATACCTCTAGAACAACCTAGAAAAGTTTGAACCCCATCCTAAGTCGTTTGACATGACTTGGCATAGCTTTTGTCTCAGTTTGGATAGCTAGGACAAAGACAACTTCTCACCCCTATATCTCCCTACCCCGACCGTATCCTTGCTTGGGACTCACATCAAAAAGGTAGGATTTGGTGCAGGGAAGAGACCGTACATGGGGGTTTTGCCAATATCTGCACGCTAAGGTGCTCAAATCGGCCGTTGAACCGTGGCAGAAGCAAACCCACACGTGTTCGACAAGGGCTGACACTCGGGGGCGCGCTCAGAGCACGCCCGTGCGCGAACCCCCGCGCGCCCGCGGCCGCCCCATGACCACGTCCGCGCCACGGCTATAAAGCCCTCCCCAGTGCCCGGCTAGCTTCCCCGTTGCCTCCTCTGTGCCACGCCAAACTCCCTCTAGCTCGCCCATAGCTCCGGCGACCTCCCCGTGACCCGCCAGAGCCGCCCGAGGACAACCACCGTGGCCGAACCCTTCCCCGCCCTCCTCCGCTCGATCCAAGCCCTTAGATAGCTCCACTAGGAGGCCGTGAAGCTTGCCCGATCTTGAACCGAGGACCCCCGCCACCGGAATAGCGCAATCGTGCTCGCCGGAGTTCGGAACCCCGCCGGAGCACGTGGACCAGGTGAGTCTCCGCACCATTTTCCAATTCACAGCACGCATAGCCTTTACGTCACCCCGTGGAGCTCCTCGTGTGTAACACCACAAAAGCCATCAACTAAAAATAATGAATTTAGTTATTATGGTAATTAGGCTAATATTTTTTAAGTGTTTAATTATTTATTTACATTTTGAGTCAATTTTCTTTGTATGCGCTTGATTGATTATCAGATGTTTATTACCAATTCTTTTTCAAGAAAAACCTAGTAAATAATATAATAGTTGTTAATCTAAAAACAAATATTTTATTTATATATAATTCTGGTGAATTTCTGAGAATTTTTGAGCTATCTAAAAATGTATTTTGGAATTAGAAAAAAAGGAAAAAAAACAAAAACCCTAATCTAAACCGGCCCACTAGGGCCCAAGTTCTAACCCTATGCTGCGCGCACCTACTGGCTGAAGCCGCCGCCGCCCTGAAGCTTCCTTCTCTCCTCCCACCTCTCTCTCTGCCTTCCCGTCCGCACGCACAGCCACCCGACCGCACCGGCCGGCTCCACCGCGTCGAGCGCGCCCACCCGAGGCCGACCAAGCCCCGACCGCGACCCCGGCCCCACCGCTGCCGAAGCCCAGGCGCGTCGCTCCCTGCCGCGCCTAGCGCGCCGAGCAGCCTGCCCCACCATGACCTCGCGCATGCAAGCAGCGAGCCGGTCCCCGCGACGACCCAGGCGATCGAGCGCTGCAGCCCGCGCGACGCCGCGTCACCGAGCCTGAAGCCGAAGTTCGACCAACGCCGCACGACCATTTCTTCTACGCGCGATTAATGGAGCTCTACCGTTTCTCCTCCCTTCACTCCTCCATTACTCCCTCCCCCATTCTCTCTAGTAACGGCAGCGCCATTGATGGCCATGAAGAACAGCCGACCGACTCTCCATCCCTCCCTTCCTCTATAAATTGGACGTAGAGCTCTCTCTCACTTCTCCCTACCCAAGCTCGCCCTTCTCTCTAGCTCTCCTCGCTCATCGCTAGTACACTGCTCGTCGCCGGAGTTGCCGTTCATCGCCGGAGTTCACCGGAGCCCGCAGTTCGTCACCGGAGCCACGCACTCGCCATCCGCCGTCCATAGTCGAGCCCTGCTCTTCTCCACCCGGCCGAACCCCCGTCAAACTCTCCCCGTCACACGTGCGAACCCAAGATTGAAGACGACCCAAATTAAATTTGTGTATTTTATAAAATATTTTTTATTCGATTGTATATTTAGTTGTTGTAATATGAACACGTGTGATCCGCAATTTATGTGTATGTGCGTTATGGAATTTTTTTGGAAGAGATATGCGATTGTTAGTACACCGTGATATTTCATGTCAGTCGTGGCGTTGATTTTTGGATTAGAGAAATATGACTTAGATTTAGTAGTCACACGTTGGTAATAAAAATACTAGATAGGAAACTTTGTAGTCAAATTTGGTCACAATAAACTTTAGAAACTATTTGGAGAATTATAGTTATAGGTGCATTTTAATGGATTTAGAAAATGGTATAGAACTCATGTCATATGAATAATATAGGATTTCTAGATGATTTATCTAATTATTTTATTAACATTTTCTTTTTATAAAGAAAGGAGAAAATATCATTAGTAGGATGGAAAATAGATTTTTGCTAGTCAAATAAACATGTTCGCAAATTGAGCACTTAAATTTTTAGAGTAAGCAAAATACTAGTTTATGTCAAAATAACCTCACTTGTGTTATGAAAAGTTCAATTAGTATTTATAGGGATTTTTAGAATGTTAAATTCATTTTTGCTATACTAAATAATTTGAGCTAGAAATAAAAAGGATAAAAGCTATTAATTTATTTATTAGTATTAAAGACGATAATTATCATTTAATTTCAATGATGATGTTAGAATATATTAATACTAGTCTTATTGCACCCACTCAAAAATTCATCATTAGGACTCACAATAATAACTATAATTGAATTAATAAGTATTTACGCGTTTAGGACGTATTTAAGGTATGATAAGTGCGACGTGTTAATGTGCATGTAATGGTGTATGATTATGTAATGGTGCATGTTTATTTATTGGTGTATGTTTTCTTTTTGTATGGCGACGTGTAATGTTATTAGAGGCTGACGGTGTGGTAGACGAACCAAATTAGTTCGAAGACGATCCGCAGGACGCATTTGAGCAAGGCAAGTGGATTCTCCCTCTGCATATTCTTTTTGTACCCACTCATTGCATATAATAATGTTTACTTTTTGATACACTGCATAATTTGATGGGTTTTACCTAATTAAGGATTTCCTAGATTTACCAACTGTATTCCTTGTTTAACCTGGTAAATTGTTAAGCTTTGCAAATTTATGCTACCGCCCAACTTAATGATTTTTAATGTCACTCATGAATTGGTATTAATGTTCCAAAAATTTAATTGGCAATTATGGCATTAACCCGATGGTTAAGATAACATTATTTCAAATTAATTGGAACATGGAGTGACCATCCCAGGATAACAGTGCAACCACGAGTGCTATCATGGCTCTGGCTTTGGTAATTAGCTTTATATGCTTAGTGCCTAACAACCTTACCTAAAATATGGGCAAGAGGGAGAGTGGTAGGTGCTGGCAGCCCACGTTAACATGGGGACGTATTCTTGGCTAAGGTACCTCACCCAGGGGCCACCACCATCGTCTTTAGAAACCTTAGCGGGTTGCTTCATATTAAGTGTATTTTGTGAAAGCCTCATAATGGATCCCTAGCCATTCACCTCGGCAGTATTTAAGGGTCCGATCTGTGACACCCCAGGTGTCAATTTCGCGTTATGTCGGGAGATTTATCCTAATCTCGGATGCTCAGTAAAAATTTCTATTTCACGATCGTATGTCTCTAATTATCTAGACTATTCGTACACATTTCACAGAATTCGGAATTATTCAGTCTCACAGAAGACCGAATTTGGAGCCTGTTAAAACTTTTATTCTCAGAACGAATGCAAACTCGGAAATCATTCTCGAATTATAAATCTCATCTGAAGCTCATTTAATCAAACTCTCGATGACTGTTATTTGATCTGAGCCCGAGTCTAATTCATCGAACCTCGATCGATGTCCGACTATTTTAATCCGAGTCCGTCCTCTCAAACGGAATGCTCAATATATCGTCCTCTAATCAATTTTATCTGACCGGCCAAATATCTCATGTCCGAACCCAACTCAAAACCCCGTATCGACAACGATTTCAAAATATCACGATTCGCCTTCTCTGACTAAAAATCCAAAGCCGATTCAAATCTAAGGACGATTTATTTTTGAATCACGCGTAGGTAATTATTTTCGAGCAAAATCAAATTAGACTCTCGGCCGAATTAATTGCTCAATCGTCCATTCGCCGAAATCTATTTCGCTCTGTTCTGTGTATAGACAAATTCTGCGGGAACATTTTATTCCGGAAAATGTTTAGCGCAGCCCGATAACGTGTTTGGGCCAGCCCAACCCAGCCCATTTGGCCCATTTGAAACCCTAACCCTAGCACATGCCTATAAATAGGAGCTCTCTCCCCTTGCACTTGGCAATTTTTCACCTACCCCCCTAGCCGCCACTTCTTTTTCCCTCTCTTTCTTCCTCACGGTGGCAGCTGGGAGCTCAGCTCCTCTCCCATGGCGCAGCAGCAAGACCAGCTGCCATGGCGCCCTAAAAAATCTCGCAGCTGAGCTCCAAGCTCCCATGGCGCTGCCTCTCTCCCATGGCGCCTCCCTCTGCTGTCCACGGCGAGCAGCCCAGCAGCCGAGCGCTCCACTCTTCAAGCTCCCTCGACGGCGCCCTTTCTTCTTCCCCCATGGCCACGAGCTCTCCCTCCTCCAGCTGCTCGACGCCCCTGATCCATCTCCCTTGCGCGGCTGCAGCAGGGCGTCCTTCTTCCCCCTAGCGCTCGATCCCTGCAGGCGAGCAGCTCGGCCCTTCTTCCCTACGCCCAGCTATTCTCCGTGCGCAGCACCCCCTTCTTCTAGCTCTTGCCGGCGCCCAGCAGCAGCCATCAACGCCAGCAGCACAACACCACGCCTGCTGTCCCAGCCACCCCGTCGAGTTCCCCTTTGCAACTTCCATGGCGTAGAGGAGAACAGCAGCCCAACCCTCCGATCCAAAAAAACGGCAGCCCTGCGTAGAGCCCATTCCCTTGCTCCTTCCGATGTGCGCAGGGTGCTCGACGAAATGTGCAGCAGCCCCGACGGCTCCGCGCGCTGCCGGCTTGCTGTTTTGTTGCGCAGTGAGCAGCACGCCGTGATGCCCGTCGGTGGTTTGCTGTTTTTGCGCAGCCCCATCGTCGTCATCGTTCACCCGGTGAGACCGCGACGCTCCTTGTTCGATTCTGCATCGGCATTATTTTCATATGATTAATTGTGTATGTGTGATGTTTTGTTTTTGTTTGTGGAGGAGAAGAACCCCGTGTTTTGCGTGGAGTAGGCAAGCCACTCAACGCTTGTCGGATGTGCGGAGCTATGCACAAATTGAATCGCCAACGTTCTTACAAACACCGATTGAGTTTGTTTATGGTGAGCCGATGCATGTCGCTCTCGACTGGCTTGATTAATAAATTATATAGATGTGGTTGAAATGTTTTGGCGGTAGGTCGTAATACGGTCGTGCTCATGATTTCGAGTTAGAGATTGGTGGTTGTCGATTCGTATAAATTGGTCGATGTGGTACGTGTTTAAAAATTGTATTGGTATGGATTGAAGTTTGTGGCGAAAAGAAAAAGAAGTAGAAAAGAACTCGGATATTTTTACGTTTCGATAGGAAGATTTTCGATGTGTTGTTTGATGCGAAGGATAGGTTTTACTATTTTAAACGGTTAGTCGGCCCGACTCGATCAGTAAAGCTAAAGTTGATTATGCGATTAAGATGAGGTGACGACATGCCGTAGTAGTCGTCGCCTTCTCTATGTTTTCGAGTCGGATAAATACCATAGGCAATTAATTGCTGATACCCAAAGATTGTTAGAAACAAGTAGTCGTGCTCTACCTATTGTGTCAAAGGAAATATAGGGTGTTGATTAATTAGGAGCTAAGTGACCTAATGTAGAAAAGTAGTTAAGAAAACTAATCGAATTACTTTTAGCTATATTTTAAGTTAAGATGTCTAAAATGGTGAAACTAGTTTTGTTGGTCTCATGGTGTTATGATTGAGAAAAATATGAACTTGTGTATGAATTACTATTTTTTCATGCTGTGTTAGCCAACTCTTGTTAAATAAAGGAATTCAATTGCGTTAAGTAATTGTTATATATAGGTGTTTCCAGTACTTCAAGTGGTTGCAAGTTAATTAGTAGATTCTCTATGTGATGCTAGATGTCTAGGTAGACTTCGTGAATTCTGGTGCTCGGACCGTCGAGATGAAGGTTAAGTCGGTCGATGCCGATCAAGTAGTTAAAATGATTAAGGGAATAATCATGGGGTTAAACTAGAAACTAGTGTTCTCGCACCGTTTGGGATGTTGTAGTCTAAATGTGTATAGTTGTGGTCGCGGGTAAAAGAGTAGTAGTGCTCATGTGATGGCTAATTTAAAACACAAATTGTTGGGTGATTATCGTGAAGAATGCGTTGTTAATTGGTTGTAGTAATTTTAGTGCACTAAATGATTTGGATAAAATTTGTAAGTCTACTTGTTAGTCCTCATTTAATTAATTCAACTCTAACGAATGGTAAAGTGTTAGAATAGTTCAAGTACTTAGAACGCGGCAATTCTTGAATTGTATAGGAGCTGAAATTTATTAATTTCTGTTTTGGGCTGCACACACTGTTTTAGTTGTGCTATATGTTTGATAAACCCAATTGTGTTTTCTGTAGATATATGCTATAGAAAAGTGGTAGATAACTTTATTATCTTACTGGTGTTAAAATTTGACAGCCATAGGTCTGACAGTTTAGGAGTTATGCTTTTTACAAATTCAGTAACTGAATCTGTCCAATTTCTGTACAGATTTCAGAGACTGTACTGTTTTCTTACGTTAATGTTTGAATCAGTCCTTGTAGATTATAAGAAAGTTGTAGATGCTTTTCTTATCTTGCTTGTGTTAAAATTTCATAACTAAAGGCCTGACGGTTTGAGAGTTATGAATTTTACAACTTGGTTGGTGTGTTCTGTCCACTGACAGAACAGATTTCGAAAACTGAATTGTTTGATTTAGTTCAACATAGAATCAATTCTTAGTGATTATAAAAGTTATGTAGTGCTTTTTCCAAGCTTTCCAAAAAGTCTTGGATCACTATTTTTGGTGGTCTGAAGATTAAGTTATGGATGTTTAAAGTGTGAAGACTGAATCTATCCAGTTCTGGACAGCACAGCCTTCATAGTGTATTTTACCCTTGATACATGTTAAACCAGCCAGTGATGTTTATAAATAATTTGTAGAACATTTAATTAGCTTTCCAGAAAGTCTAAGATCACTTTGTTTGGATGTCTGAATCTTCAGTTATGAATTTTTAAAGTCACCAGTCTGAATCTGTCCAAATCTGGACAGCGCTGTTGTGTTAACACCTTTTGACCTTGCTAAGTGTTTAATCATGCTGTGATGACAATACCAAAGTTGTAAAGCACCTTTCAAGCTTTCTAGAAAGTCCTAGTTTACTATTTTTGGTTGAATATCTTGTGGGTTATGACTGAAACAAGTGACTGCTGTATTGCTGTCTAAAAAAATTCTGCTTGTGCACTTTTGATTGTTTAGTTCACCCTTGTCGCTAAAAATATTTGGTTTGCTCTTAAGTAATGTAGACTTGCCATGGTTAAGCTAGAGATGATATGTGTGTCTTGTTTTATATGTTCTTTTCTCTAGTGATTGCGATATAGGAGTTTCGTAGTTATTGATGCCTTTGTCCTCTGTTAAACTTGTGTTTGGGATGCTTTTGATCACTAGAAGAACTAAGGAAAAGCCGTGACGAACTTATAGACTTAACTAATATAAGGTTAGGTAACTAATGGATAATTAAGTGAACGTGGTAAATGTTTGTGCTCATGATATCGTGTTTGTGTTGGGTAAATATAAGAAATATTTGTCGTCTTTAAAGGATGTTAGTATTGAACGCCGATAACGTGTAGATAACTAATGCTAACGTGTGGTTGTCTATGGTGTCTTCTCATTTAATGTTTAGTTCGCTGATGTGTCTTTGTATATCTTGTGGTACTTTCATTATATTCATACATATGCATCTTGCATCTCATATAGGACCGAGAGATGATGATCGAGCAACTGATGTGGTGCCAACCACAAGATGCAGCTGATGGACAACCTAAGGGAGGATGGACATAACCAGTGGATGCTCGCCAAGCGAGTACCTCCCACAGCAAACACTATCTAAGTGTTAAAATAAAGGCAAGCCCCGGTTTTATGCATAACCGTTATATATGCTATTTTACTGCACTTAATGTTTGTAGGCTTGTACTGTGCACTTAAGTGTAGGAGTTGTCTGAAACCCTAGTGGCATTAACTCAGGATTTCCTTTTGAGATGGATACTAGTATGCTAGGTCGAGTAGCTGCTTTGCTAATTAGGGATCTCGGTAGAAGTCGAGTGATTTTTCTAGCACTCGCGCGAGGTCAGGACATTGATTGCACCCACTTTCATATCATACTGATGTTGGTCTATGGACATGGATCCATGGGGATGCGTGGTCTACGAGATGAAATTGGAATAAGGATTAACGTGCGGATACCTGTGTCAAGCGTTTGAACATACTAAGCACATGCCGAGAAATATGGTAAATCGGTAAGCCTAGTACCTGATTGAACCTGGCAGTGGACTTTGACCCTCACGCGACCTGAGACGTGGTCTCCCATTCCGGTTATGGTGGGTACAAGTGCGGTCACTGCACGACGATAGTCGGGGTCAGTGAGGCATTGTACGCCAAGGCGGTGAGCCCTGATCTGCTGACGGGGAATCGATGTGGACGGTTGATGTGTGTGGGGACGGAGTGCCTCACCATGTCGTGTGGTTAGGTTTACCTTGCAAGGATAAAAACTCGATTCGAATCGTCTGCTTCTCGCAGCTAATGAGACTGCTTGATCCATTGTACTGCATTGAGTAACAAGTGGAAATGAGGTGACTGGCAAAAGATGTTGATTGATAAAATGTTTGATACCATGTATGACTAGCTAGGTACACATCTAGTTAAAAGGATCATACTAAAATTTGAAAAGCTAAAACTTGTTTTTAGACTCAGCTAGTGCTTTTGGCAAACCAAACCCCTCAGCCAAACAGCTGCATGTCTAGAGGTAGAGGAGTAGACTCCTCACACCGGGTAAGTCTAGCTGAGTATTAGTATACTCAGCCTTGCTTGTGGCATAATTTTTGCAGGTACTCCTTAGGATGATTGGTTGCTGGTGTGACTTGGCCGTCATCCCTGCCACCGGGATAGATGGTCGAGAGGGTTACTGCTTCCGCAGGAGAGGACCAGGAGGAGTAGCGTGGCCAGGCTTCGCCATGTTACTCGGTTTTCTCCGTTAGTTATTTCCGCTGCATTAAAATTTATGGTTATTATTTCTGAAACTCCGATAATGTAATCACTAATGATACTTATTAAATTTGTGGTATTATGTTTTATTGTATTTCTCTGTGCCTCACCTTCGTGTGAGCTAGTGGTATTCGATCCTGGTAAGTGGCTTTATCGGACTAGATCCGAGGGACTGACGGGTTATTCCCGTTTAAGTGTGTTGCTGCCCTTAAGGGTGCGACTTAGGCACTTAAGCTGGAATAATTCGGGCGGTTCCGCCACAGCTGGTATCGAAGCGAATACCATCACAGAGAAGTTAATAAGTCATGATTACCAACCTTTTCTAAAAGTAAAACTTGCTAGAAACCAATGTTGGATAGATGTCAGGACGATAAGGATAGACCTAGGACGTGAAGCCCTAGGAATAGATGGGTAGCTAGGTGGCTAGTTATTTAGGCCATAAAGGCTACTACTATTATTAATAAGGATGCTGTAGAAGCACCCGAAAAATTAGTTAGGTCTGAGAAGACGACTAGAATGAGCATGCATCATGATTGTTGCATTATAATTGTCTCTTGTGCACCAACATGCTTCTCTCACCTTTATTCCAATAATAAAAACTTGGGAATAATGTGATGTACTGCTATGTTAGAAATGCCTTACCTCGTGTCAGATGGGTATGTCTTGTTAGGTTGTGTTATGTTTTCCTCTTGCCTTGCCATCTAGGTAGTATTGTAATTGTTCAATCCTTTTTGCAAAAAAATTTTTTTTGCTTGTTCTGTTCATAAAAAGACCCCCATCCAAATGACCTTGAATTAGCAAGTGAACCCTCTTAAAAAAAATTTTATGCTTGTGTTGGCGTTTTCTAGCCCTTGTGTGTTTCACCCTTGAAATTGCACCTACACAGCTTGTAGATCTCTATAGCTTGACTGCTAGACCAACCCAAGTCTCCTTGTGCACTTGTGTCAAAAAATTTTTATTGTTGGTGTCTAGTTGCGCAAACCCTATCAAGGCCATGTTTCTTTCCATAAATCCTTGCCCCTAAAACTTCATGGCATTCCTGTTGATCATCCAGCTGATCTTGATGCCTACCTCTCCTTTCGCATGGATCTGATGATCTCTTTCCTTGTGAATCATGTTGTGGCCTTACCATCCAAATCTTCAGACCCTTTATTGATTCTGCCCCGTTATCTCGTTATCTGCTATAACCTGTTCTCAAGTATCGGATGTTGATCTCGCCTAAATCTCTCATTTCTGGTCATTCTCATACCCCCTTCTCTGAGGATCATGACGCTGTTTAGCAATTTTATCTCTAAGCAGTGTATCCATTCGGTTTAATGGATTTCGTTGTTGCCCTTGGTTCTCTCATGTCTCTAAATGCTCAACAATCTATTTTGATCTCATGGTCGGTTCATTCTCATATCAAATCTCGTGCTAATATCTGATCTGATAATCTCCATGTTGATCATAAAATAGTTCTCTGAGTTAAATAAAAATTCCCATGTGATGCTCTTTTGCCCATAATCTTTGCTTCAACTTCAGTCACATTTTCTGAGCCATACTCTCATGGGCTCCATCTATTTGTGCTATGTGAAATTCTCATTGGTTACGTTTGGTAATGGTGTTATGACTAACGACTGATGGTGCCGCGACGAGACCGAGAGCCTACTATGGTGCACACATGGTTAAGTTGCTCGGCACGCGCTGGTATCGTGGTTAATAGTTGTGACCCATTACGAGACTATACTGATGTGCTATCTTTTGTGTACATTCTCTCAGAGTGGTCGCTGCATTTTGTCTCAACATGCAGCGATATTCTACCCAAATCTATCTTCAGTATCTTGTCAGATCACATCTCATAAATTTGCATCTATCTCCAGCCTGGGAGTTACATGCTTCTCCACCCTTGAAGGCCCTCATTCGAATCTCGGGACGAGATTCTGTTTAAGGGGGGAAGGCTGTGACACCTTAGGTGTCAATTTCACGTTATGTCCGGAGATTTATCCTAATCTCGGATGCTAAGTAAAAAATTTTATTTCTCGATCGTATGTCTCTAATTATCCAGACTATTCGTACACATTTCACCAAATTCGGAATTATTCAGTCTCACAGAAGACCGAATTTGGAGCCTGTTAAAACTTTTATTCTCGGAACGAATGCAAACTCGGAAATCATTCTCGAATTATAAATCTCATCTGAAGCTCATTTAATCAAACTCTCGACGACTGTTATTTGATCTCAGCCCGAGTCTAATTCATCGAACCTCGATCGATGTCCGACTATTTTAATCCGAGTCCGTCCTCTCAAACGGTATGCTCAATATGTCGTCCTCTAATCAATTTTATTTGACTCGGCCAAATATCTCATGTCCGAACCCAACTCAAAACCCCGTATCGACAGCGATTTTAAAATATCACGATTCACCTTCTCCGACTAAAAATCCAAAGCCGATTCAAATCTCAGGACGATTTATTTTTGAATCACGCGTAGGTAATTATTTTCGAGCGAAATCAAATTAGACTCTCGGCCGAATTAATTGCTCAATCGTCCGTTCACCGAAATCTATTTCGCTCTGTTCTGTGTACAGACAAATTCCGCGGGAACAATTTATTCCGGAAAATGTTTAGCGCAGCCCGATAATGTGTTTGGGCCAGCCCAACCCAGCCCATTTGGCCCATTTGAAACACTAACCCTAGCACATGCCTATAAATAGGAGCTCTCTCCCCTTGCACTTGGCATTTTTTCACCTACCCCCCTAGCCGCCACTTCTTTTTCCCTCTCTTTCTTCCTCACGGTGGCAGCTGGGAGCTCAGCTCCTGTCCCATGGCGCAGCAGCAAGACTAGCTGCCATGGCGCCCTGAAAAATCTCGCAGCCGAGCTCCAAGCTCCCATGGCGCTGCCTCTCTCCCATGGCGCCTCCCTCTGCTGTCCACGGCGAGCAGCCCAGCAGCCGAGCGCTCCACTGTTCAAGCTCCCTCGACGGCGCCCTTTCTTCTTTCCCCATGGCCACGAGCTCTCCCTCCTCCAGCTGCTCGACGCCGCTGATCCATCTCCCTCGCGCGACTGCAGCAGGGCATCCTTCTTCCCCCTAGCGCTCGATCCCTGCAGGCGAGCAGCTCGGCCCTTCTTCCCTGCGCCCAGCTATTCTCCCTGAGCAGCACCCCCTTCTTCTACCTCTTGCCGGCGCCCAGCAGCAGCCATCAATGCCAGCAGCACAACACCACGCCTGCTGTCCTAGCCACCCTGTCGAGTTCCCCTTTGCAACTTCCATGGCGTAGGGGAGAACAGCAGCCCAGCCCTCCGATCCAAAAAAATGGCAGCCCTGCGCAGAGCCCCTTCCCTTGCTCCTTCCAATGTGCGCAGGGTGCTCGACGAAATGTGCAGCAGCCCCGACGGCTCCGCGCGCTGCCGGCTTGCTGTTTTGTTGCGCAGTGAGCAGCACGCCGTGATGCCCGTCGGTGGTTTGCTGTTTTTGCGCAGCCCCGTCGTCGTCATCGTTCACCCTGGTGAGACCGCGACGCTCCTTGTTCAATTCCGCATCGGCGTTATTTTCATATGATTAATTGTGTATGTGTGATGTTTTGTTTTTGTTTGTGGAGGTGAAGAACCCCGTGTTTTGCGTGGAGTAGGCAATCCACTCAACGCTTGTCGGATGTGCGGAGCTATGCACAAATTGAATCGCCAACGTTCTTACAAACACCGATTGAGTTTGTTTATGGTGAGCTGATGCATGTCGCTCTCGACTGGCTTGATTAATAAATTATATAGATGTGGTTGAAATGTTTTGGCGGTAGGTCGTAATACGGTCGTGCTCATGATTTCGAGTTAGAGATTGGTGGTTGTCGATTCGTATAAATTGGTCGATGTGGTACGTGTTTAAAAATTGTATTGGTACGGATTGAAGTTTGTGGCGAAAAGAAAAAGAAGTAGAAAAGAACTCGGATGTTTTTACGTTTCTGTTGGGGACTTGTTCTCAAGTGCTATGAATTAAGAACAAGGCAACACAAAAAAGGTTAATGATTAATGCCCTTCGTCCTTCAGAGCATTATCTCCATTGGGATATAATGATCTTCAGACGAAGGTCATGAAGGACGTACCTCCGGCATTACAATATATCTCAGTGGAAAGAGAAACATATGAAACATGAGAAATAACATGAATAATCTCGTGTCATCATTAATATCATTTAATCATATGATCATGAATGTAATTGAATAATATTGAGTTACATTTTTACCTTCAGCTCGACAGAAGGCAAAAGACCAAGCGTGATGCGCGAGTGACTACAAGTCGGTCCGTGTGAACAGTACGGGGTACTGTTCATCTATTTATAGACACAGGACACAGCCTGTGACGAATTACAATTATGCCCCTCATAAAAGTTTACAATCATTGACTCAGACCTTTATGGATTAAAAGGTCATTCTATCTCTATGTCGGTTTGTAATGCCGAAGCTTCACGAAAAGGAACCTTCGGCCATCTTCTGGGGACAACTTCAGCCGAAGCTGCTTCTTCCCGTAAGACCTTCGGCGCAACGAAGCATGGCCCCAACAGTAGCCCCTTTCGCGGTGCTAGATCGTTTTTCGTAACGAGCTTGATCCGTGAAAAAAGCCTCTCAAGCTTCGGGAAGCCGAAGGTCCAAAAACACCTTCCCTGAGCTCGTTGCCGAGAAACGATCCAGTTTTCGAGCGCGTGCCAGGCCCACCTTGCAGAGTTACTGTTTGATCTTTGCGGTCCACCGCGCAGCGAGTGCAAGTGACTGCCCGCTTGGTGTAAAAATCCTGGCGCTTCGCCTTCTTACCTGCAGCACTATATAAACAGACGGGTAGGTGTGAAGTTACCACAGCATTCATTGCTATTTGCACTGTTTTGCTGCCAAAATTTTTAACTGTAGCCGAAGCTTGATTCTCAGTATCGAAGGTCTATCTCAAAGTCTGCTTCGTCAGAGAGAAAGGCTTCGGGAGAAAAAGAAAAAGAAAAAAGTATTCAATTTCCCCAAACTCAGAATCAAATGGCCAGAGTGCGATCCACTGCCAGGGTTGAGCGTGAAGGGAACGAAGCTGAAGGTTCGGAGACTGTTCCCATCTCCGAAGCAATGCAACGATCCGGACTAGTAACCGCAGAAGAAACCCCCGCCGCTGAAGCAGACCCGACAACTGCCGAAGGAGAAGAAGAGAACATTGAAGAAACTGATCCCGAAGATGACTATCGCATTGCCATGCCCAGCAAGCCCAGCCACTTAGACTTCGGAAAGTCGACCATTTCAAAGGCTGATCTCTCGAAGATGGTAAAATCTGGTTATTTCAGTGAAAATCAGAAGAAACTACTTCGCTTCGGGGGAGAAGAGACTACCCCGAAGCCAGAGAAGGACGAGATAGTTATTTTCAAGAGCTTTTTAAAGGCTGGGCTGAGATTCCCCCTTCACGGAATTATTGCAGATGTATTGAAGAAGTTTGGTATTTACTTTCATCAATTGACTCCTAACGCTATCGTTAGGCTTAATGTTTACATCTGGGCCCTCCGAAGCCAGGCTGTGGAACCATTTGCCGACAGTTTTTGTCGAGTTCATGAGTTACATTACCAAACGAAGGCCAGAAAAGATGGATTACATGATAACTTTGGTTGCTACAATTTTGCCTACCGGAAGACAACAAAGTTTCCTGTTATCAGCTACCGAAGCAAATGGCCAGCAGGCTGGAAATCTGAGTGGTTTTATGTGAAGGTTGACGAAGATGAAGAGAAGTTGGTACAAAGCCCACTTGAATTAATCTTCGGAGAGACAAGGACGCGATGCCACATGACATTAGAAGGTCCCACCTGGGCTGCACTGGGTGAGTTTGAAATTATTTCAGATCATATCGGTACCAGGGATCTGGTTCAAGAATTCTTGGCGTTCAGGGTTTTCCCTATTCTAAAAGAATGGGAAATGCCAAAGCTAGAGGGGGAGAAGAAGAAGGGGGAACTTGTCCGGCTTCCTTACCATTTCAAATTCAAGAAATACTTTAAAAAACCTTACAAAGAGTGGCTGGACACAGTTGAGGTAATGTGCAATGAAATTCTTGGGAATTATTCCAAAAAAGAAGATCAACTGATGACGGCGGCCTTCGGCACCCGTCCGAAGCGAAGGCTGAACCGAGTGTTTGATGCCCTGGGTTTCGAGTACCCTGACTATGAACGGTTGAACAAGGGTGCTGAGGGCCAAAAAAGAAAAAGAGTAGCCGAAAGTTTGAACAAAGATGAAGAAGGACCAGCAAAAGAGAAGAAAATTCCAAAGAAGAGAAAAATATCAACTCCAAAGCGAAAATTATCCGATGAAGAGGGGACTCCTGCACCACCTTCTACTAGCGACGTGGAGGAAATCTTAAAGGTAATGACTGAACCTCTGCCCGCGAAGCTAAGTCCATTCGGGCCCCAACTGACGAAGCTTTTTCGAAAGGTGGAGGAGCCGGAAAAAACGAAGATAACCAAAACAAAGAGGCAAATGATTATTGCAGTGACCGAAGTTATCAACAAGACGCCGCCGAGGGCGTCAATTCGGAAAACACCAGCTGTTGAGGGCACAACAAATGCCGAAGTCGCACCTTCGGAGGTCGCGGCTACCGAAGCCGCTTCAGCCGAAGATTTGAACTTAGAAACTACCATTGAAGACATCGACAAAATTTTACTAGACATGGCCGCAGAAGAAGCTGCCACTGCTGCTGAAGAAACCACGGCCACAGTGCCTGGAAAGGGAAAAGAAATAGCCGAAGATACTTCGGAAGACGAAGCCTACATATTTCAAAATTTAGTTGGGCAAAAACTGTCGAAGGCCGAAATAGAAGAGCTTACAGACTATGCCAAATCTTGCGGATATAGGCCAGGAGCTCTTCTTTTCGGAGGTGTCGACGATGAAAAATTAGGCTGCATCCGAGACCAAACTGGAGCTAAGGTCATCGGTACTCTATCAAAGAGTATCGGTTTTCCGAAGCTAGAAACAGATATCAGCCGCTACCGACGACAACATATCGTCGGCAGCTTATTTTATTCCAATTTCAAGGTAAACAACTTTCTCTCTGACTTCTATTGTTTTTTAATAATGGAAATATCCCTAACGAAGGTTGTTTATTTGCAGAGCATGCTACTAAGCAAAGCTTTGAAGATGCAGCAAGATTTAGAGGATAAAAAACACGAAGCTATAATTGAAAATTTAGAGAGCAAGATAAAAGAACAATCAGCTATTATTGAAAAGAAAGACTTCGAACTCCAATCAACCGAAGGCTTGCTGGCAGAGACTGAAGCTAAAGTAGCAGAATTGAATTCGAAGCTTCTCTGCCAATCAAAACAATTTGAACAAGAGAAGCTAGAGCTTAATTCGAAACTTGAAGCCGAAGTCCAAACCAACTCAGACTTGAAGAAATCATTAATAAGCCTTCAAGACAAGTGCTTGAAATTTAGTAACAATTGTATCCAACAATTAAAGAAGATCTTTCACTCAGTTGGAGCCAGCAGTGGAAAGTTCAACCCTGCAGCTGAAAATTTGCCAAGAGCCTTCGAACATATTGAAGCTGAAATTGATGAGCTGGACGAAGTTATAGCCGGGCACGGTGACTTCTGTGCCTGGGTAGCTTCTCGGGGTACAGCTGCAGCGTTCCTGAAGGCCGGCTGTGATCATGGAAAAATCGTCAACAGGCCAAATTTCACTCTGTCTCCATCAATTTTAGACGATATTCCTGACCTCGCCCGAAGCATATCAAACAGATTTATAAAAATGATATGGACAAAAGGCGGGCGAGAGAAGGCTGGGGACGAAGCTCGAAGTCATCTTGAACCGGTAAGAAATCATACCTTGCGCTTACCTTCTCCTTCACACTTGATTTTTACTCGCAATACCTTGATTCATGTAGGATGACGAAGCTGAAGGTGATACTTAAAGAATATGCCGCCGAAGCGGAAGCCTGACGAAGATTAGTAGGAGTAGACTAGAAAAACTCAAGAGACTTTTGTAACAACTTTTGTAAATACAGCTAAACTGTTCTTAATGAACTTTGTTCATACCTTGTAATATATCCTTACCCTTCCATTGAGGTGCTTTGATGTGGACGAAAGTAATATTTTGAGCTGAAAGCGAAAAAAACACCTTCCCTTCTTTTCGTACACAACGAAGCATAAAAGATCGCTTCTTCTTTTTTGCCGAAACCTCTCTTTTTTATACACAACGAAGCATAAAAGACCGCTTCTTCTTTTTTGCCGAAACAACCACGTATGCCATGAATGAATGTTTATGAATGCGAATGCTATGATGCCATGTGATGTGCGAATGAATGTCCAAACACATGTCTGAAGCCATACCCTCAGCCATTATTTCCTTAGAAACAACCACACATTAGCTCAGCATTCCCTTAGGAACGTCTTTTGAGCTTCTTCGCCTTTTACTTTCGGCGGAATCAGCGTTGACTTTTCGCTGTAAGCTCTGCATTCCCTTAGGAACGTCTTTTGAGCTTCTTCGCCTTTTACTTTCGGCGGAATCAGCGTTGACTTTTCGCTGTAAGCTCTGCATTCCCTTAGGAACGTCTTTTGAGCTTCTTCGCCTTTTCAGTTTCGGCACTTGATGGTGCATTCTCAGCTTTTACATTTACATTCTTTGGGGGATTTTGCTCTTATAAAACTAAAAAGGAAATTACATATGATGGCCCCATTAAAAACCTTTCTCCCCCTTTAGAAAGGAAAAGGGTGCCATGAAAAAGAAAAGAAAAACATAAAAAGTTACATCAAGTTATACATAATATCGCCGAAGCTCATCCGCATTCCAAGATCTTGGAATTTCGTTGCCGTCCATGTCCTTTAATCTGTACGAACCAGGCCTTGACGAAGATACTACTAAGAAAGGTCCTTCCCATTTCAACTGTAACTTGCCCACTGTGTCTGGGTTGGCCACTCTCCGAAGCACCAAGTGTCCCGGCTCAATATTTTTTAGCCGGACCTTTCTATCTCGCCATTTGACTGTTTCAGCCTGGTATTTATTGATATTCTCCACAGCTTGAAGCCTGATCCCTTCTAAAGCATCTTTTTCCACAAGACAGGCATCTTCAGGACCTGGTTCTGCCGAAGCTACTACTCTTATTGATCCAGCTTTAGCTTCTTCCGGAGTTATTGCTTCGTCACCGAACAATAACTTGAATGGAGTAAAGCCTGTAGACCTTGATGTTGTTGTATTGTGGCTCCACACCACTTTGGTTAACTGATCTGGCCACTTTCCCCTGGGTTGATTGAAGATTAACTTCATTATTCCTGTCATTATAATGTCGTTGGCCCTTTCAACGAGCCCATTCGACTCCGGATGCCTGACTGATGCAAAATGGATCTTCGTTCCAATTTGATCACAGAAATTTCTGAAAGCTTCGGAGTCGAACTGCGTTCCATTATCTAAAGTGATGGCCTTCGGTACTCCGAAGCGACAGACAATATTCTGCCAGAAAAACTTTTGGACAGTGGCCGAAGTTATTGTGGCTAATGGCTTCGCCTCAATCCATTTAGAAAAATACTCCACAGCCACTATAACATATTTTAGATTCCCTTGAGCCGATGGTAATGGACCTAACAAGTCAAGGCCCCACCTTTGCAATGGCCAAATGGGTTGTATCAGCTGTGTCAAAGACGAAGGTTGCTTTTGATCTCTTGCACATTTCTGACAACCTTCGCACTTTTGAACTAACTCCGCTGCATCCGAAGCTGCCTTCGGCCAATAAAATCCTTGGCGGAAAACTTTTCCAAGTAACGGCCTAGATCCGATGTGGGATCCACACAGGCCTGTATGTATTTCTTTCATCAACTCTATACCTTCGGTTCTAGATAAGCACTTGAGCAGCGGAGCGCAAACTCCATGTTTGTATAACTCCCCTTCTATCATGACATACGGACGAGCTCTTGCCTCTATCCTTTTATTATAAGCTTCGTCATCTGAAAGGAACTTACCCTGAAGGTAAGAAATGATTTCAGTTCACCAATCTTCACTGAAAACAGGAGATATGCTGAGGACTGCTCTTTCAAGGAGCTCCACTGAAGGTGCCTTTATTGTTTCGAAGAACACATCCGAAGGTAACGGCAGCCCCTGTGCCGCAGACTTGGCTAGCAAATCAGCATGCTCATTTTGTCCTCCAGGGATATTCTTGACAGAAAATCCTTCGAAGGAGGCTTCGATCCTTCGGACCGTGTCTAGATATTTTTCAAGCTTCGGATCTTTAGCCTTGCAACTTTTGTCAATATGACCCGAAACAACCTGGGAATCAGTTTTAAGAATCGCCCTTCTGATTCCCATTGCCTTTAATTTCCGAAGGCCCAGGAGCAGGGCTTCGTACTCAGTAATATTGTTTGTACAGCTGAAGTCAAGTCTTGCTGCATAACAAGTTTTAACCTTGGATGGTGAGACCAACACAGCAGCTGCACCTGCTCCGAAGGTTCCCCAAGAGCCATCACAAAACACTGTCCACACTTCGGCATCTTTATTTGCTTCTTCATCCTGAGCCCCTGGCGTCCAGTCGGCAATGAAATCTGCCAATGCTTGAGACTGGATCGAGGATCTATGCACATAATCAATGTGAAATTCATTGAGCTCTGCAGCCCATTTTCCAATCCGTCCAGTAGCTTCTCTATTTCTCATGATATCCTTCAACGGCTGCGAAGAAGGAACAATAATATTGTATGCCTGAAAATAATGCCGAAGCTTCCTGGATGCCATTAAAACGGCATATAATACCTTCTCCAGCTCCGTATAATTTTTCTTTGATACACTAAGGACTTCAGATACAAAATATACTGGAACCTGCTTCTTGATTTGTCCATCAAGCTTCTCCTGGACAAGTGCTGCACTTACTGCCGAGTGCGAAGCTGCCACATATAACAACAAAGGAGCCCCTGGCGTTGGTGGAGTTAATGTTGTTAGATCTATCAAGTATTGCTTCAGCTCTTCGAAGGCTTTTTGTTGACTTGGGCCCCATTGAAAGACTTCAGCTGACTTCAGCACCTCGAAGAATGGTAAATTTGTTTCGGCTGATCTGGATATAAATCTGTTGAGAGATGCCAGCCTTCCTGTCAATCTTTGGGCCCCCTTTCTTGTAGTTGGTGGCTCCATTCGAAGTATGGCTTCGATTTTATTTGGATTAGCTTCAATTCCCTTTGTTGAAACCAAGCATCCGAGAAATTTCCCCTTCTTCACTCCGAAGACACATTTTTCTGGATTCAGCTTCAAACCAGCTTGTCTGAAACTGGCGAAGGTCTCCTGCAAATCAGCAATATGATTTTCCTGCTTCGTGCTTTTTACAATAATGTCATCAACATAGGTCAACACATTTCTGCCTATCTGAGACTGGAGAACCTTCGCAGTCATTCTGCTGAAACTCCCTCCAGCATTTTTGAGCCCCTCAGGCATCCGAAGATAGCAATATGTGCCACTTGGGGTTATGAAGCTAGTCTTCGGCTCATCTTCCTTCTTCATCCAGATTTGATGATAGCCTGAGTAGCAGTCTAGGAGACTCATGAGCTCTGAAGAAGCTGCTGCATCGACTAAAGAGTCTATCCTTGGCAGCGGGAATTCGTCCTTCGGACAAGCCTTGTTGAGATCTGTGAAATCGATACACATTCTCCACTTGCCATTGGCCTTCTTCACCATAACAGTGTTAGCTAGCCACTCTGGATACTTTACTTCTCTGATAACTCCTGCACTGAGGAGTCTTTTTACTTCATTGCGAGCCCCTTCGGCCTTGTCATCAGACATTTTCCGAAGCCTCTGCTTTCGGGGTCTGAAGGATGGGTCAACATTGAGCGAATGTTCAATAACATCCCGATTTACTCCACAGAGATCATTAGCTGACCATGCAAAAACATCTTTGTTGTTGAACAAAAACCTTATCAAGGTTTTCTCCTGGTCTTCAGATAATTGCGAGCCCAACAGCACTTTCTGCTCTGCTATATCCTCACACAATAGCATGGGCTTCGGCTGATCTGCTGAAGCTGCTTTCTCCCTTCTGAATTTGTACTGTTCACAAGCTTCAGCTCCATCTATGTTGTGGATTGCTTTGGAGTCAGTCCAGCTTCCTTCGGCCCTTCTAGCAGCTTCCTGGCTTCCATGAATAGCAATAGGCCCTTGGTCCGAAGGTATCTTCATGCAGAGGTAAGCTGGGTGAAGAATTGCTTCGAAGGCATTGAGAGTACCGCGACCAATGATAGCATTGTAAGGATACTCCATGTCAACAATATCAAACACAATTTGCTCAGTCCTTGTGTTATTAACAAATCCGAAGGTTACTGGCATGGTAATCTTCCCAAGTGCTGCAATCTGCCGTCCTCCGAAGCCACAAAGAGGGTGTGTAGCATCATGGACCTTGTCTTCGGGCTCTTGCATTTGTCTGAAGGCCTTAGCAAATATAATATCAGCTGCACTGCCTGTATCAACTAAGACATTGTGGACCAGAAATCCTTTGATCACGCAAGAGATAACCATGGCATCATTGTGAGGATAATCCTTAAGCTGAAGGTCTTCCTGAGAGAAAGTGATTGGAATGTGGGACCATTTTGACTTGATGAAGGGTCCCTGTACTCCAACATGCTGCACCCTTCTCTGAGCCTCCTTCTTTTGCTTCTTGTTAGCCGGCTCTGAGCAAGAACCGCCTGTTATCGGGAGCACCAGCTTCGAAGCCGAAGCAGCTTCAGCTTGATTGTTGAACGAAGCCATCAGCTCAGAATAGTGGAAGTGAGTTCACCCCATGGTGGGCGCCAATGTTGGGGACTTGTTCTCAAGTGCTATGAATTAAGAACAAGGCAACACAAAAAAGGTTAATGATTAATGCCCTTCGTCCTTCAGAGAATTATCTCCCTTGGGATATAATGATCTTCAGACGAAGGTCATGAAGGACGTACCTTCGGCATTACAATATATCTCAGTGGAAAGAGAAACATATGAAACATGAGAAATAACATGAATAATCTCGTGTCATCATTAATATCATTTAATCATATGATCATGAATGTACTTGAATAATATTGAGTTACATTTTTACCTTCAGCTCGACAGAAGGCAAAAGACCAAGCGTGACGCGCGAGTGACTACAAGTCGGTCCGTGTGAACAGTACGGGGTACTGTTCATCTATTTATAGACACAGGACACAGCCTGTGACGAATTACAATTATGCCCCTCATAAAAGTTTACAATCATTGACTCAGACCTTTATGGATTAAAAGGTCATTCTATCTCTATGTCGGTTTGTAATGCCGAAGCTTCACGAAAAGGAACCTTCGGCCATCTTCTGGGGACAACTTCAGCCGAAGCTGCTTCTTCCCGTAAGACCTTCGGCGCAACGAAGCATGGCCCCAACAGTTTCGATAGGAAGATGTGCGATGTGTTGTTTGATGCGAAGGATAGGTTTTACTATTTTAAACGGTTAGTTGGCCCGACTCGATCAGTAAAGCTAAAGTTGATTATGCGATTAAGATGAGGTGACGACATGCCGTAGTAGTCATCACCTTCTCTATGTTTTCGAGTCGGATAAATACCATAGGCAATTAATTGCTGATACCCAAAAATTGTTAGAAACAAGTAGTCGTGCTCTACCTATTGCGTCAAAGGAAATATAGGGTGTTGATTAATTAGGAGCTAAGTGACCTAATATAGAAAAGTAGTTAAGAAAACTAATCGAATTACTTTTAGCTATATTTTAAGTTAAGATGTCTAAAATGGTGAAACTAGTTTTGTTGGTCTCATGGTGTTATGATTGAGAAAAAATATGAACTTGTGTATGAATTACTATTTTTTCATGCTGTGTTAGCCAACTCTTGTTAAATAGAGGAATTCAATTGCGTTAAGTAATTGTTATATATAGACGTTTCCAGTACTTCAAGTGGTTGCAAGTTAATTAGTAGATTCTCTATGTGATGTTAGATGTCTAGGTAGACTTCGTGAATTGTGGTGCTCGGACCGTCGAGATGAAGGTTAAGTCGGTCGATGCCGATTAAGTAGTTAAAATGATTAAGGGAATAATCATGGGGTTAAACTAGAAACTAGTGTTCTCACACCGTTTGGGATGTTGTAGTCTAAATGTGTATAGTTGTGGTCGCGGGTAAAAGAGTAGTAGTGCTCATGTGATGTCTAATTTAAAACACAAATTGTTGGGTGATTATCGTGAAGAATGCGTTGTTAATTGGTTGTAGTAATTTTAGTGCACTAAATGATTTGGATAAAATTTGTAAGTCTACTTGTTAGTCCTCATTTAATTAATTCAACTCTAACGAATGGTAAAGTGTTAGAATAGTTCAAGTACTTAGAACGCGGCAATTCTTGAATTGTATAGGAGCTGAAATTTATTAATTTCTGTTTTGGGCTGCACGCACTGTTTTAGTTGTGCTGTATGTTTGATGAACCCAATTGTGTTTTATGTAGATATGTGCTATAGAAAAGTGGTAGATAACTTTATTATCTTGCTGGTGTTAAAATTTGACAGCCATAAGTCTGACAGTCTAGGAGTTATGCTTTTTACAAATTCAGTAACTGAATCTGTCCAATTTCTGTACAGATTTCAGAGACTGTACTGTTTGCTTAATTTAATGTTTGAATCAGTCCTTGTAGATTATAAGAAAGTTGTAGATTCTTTTCTTATCTTGCTTGTGTTAAAATTTCATAACTTAAGGCCTAACGGTTTGAGAGTTATGAATTTTACAACTTGGTTGCTGTGTTCTATCCACTGACAGAACAGATTTCGAAAACTGAATTGTTTGATTCAGTTCAACATAGAATCAATTCTTGGTGATTATAAAAGTTATGTAGTGCTTTTGCCAAACTTTCCAAAAAGTCTTGGATCACTATTTTTGGTGGTCTGAAGATTAAGTTATGGATGTTTAAAGTGTGAAGACTGAATCTGTCCAGTTCTGGACAGCACAGCCTTCATAGTGTATTTTACCCTTGATACATATTAAACCAGCCAGTGATGTTTATAAATAATTTGTAGAACATTTAATTAGCTTTCCAGAAAATCTAAGATCACTTTGTTTGGATGTCTGAATCTTCAGTTATGAATTTTTAAAGTCACCAGTCTGAATCTGTCCAAATCTGGACAGCGCTGTTGTGTTAACACCTTTTGACCTTGTTAAGTGTTTAATCATGCTGTGATGATAATACCAAAGTTGTAAAGCACCTTTCAAGCTTTCTGGAAAGTCCTAGTTTACTATTTTTGGTTGAATATCTTGTGAATTATGACTGAAACAAGTGACTGCTGTATTGCTGTCTAAAAAAATTCTACTAGTGCACTTTTGATTGTTTAGTTCACCCTTGTCGCTAAAAATGTTTGGTTTGCTCTTAAGTAATGTAGACTTGCCATGGTTAAGCTAGAGATGATATGTGTGTCTTATTTTATATGTTCTTTTCTCTAGTGATTGCGATATAGGAGTTCCGTAGTTATTGATGCCTTTGTCCTCTGTTAAACTTGTGTTTGGGATGCTTTTGTGTGATCACTAGAAGAACTAAGGAAAAGCCGTGACGAACTTATAGACTTAACTAATATAAGGTTTGGTAACTAATGGATAATTAAGTGAACGTGGTAAATGTTTGTGCTCATGATATCGTGTTTGTGTTGGGTAAATATAAGAAATATTTGTCGTCTTTTAAGGATGTTAGTATTGAACGCCGATAACGTGTGGATAACTAATGCTAATGTGTGGTTGTCTACGGTGTCTTCTCATTTAATATTTAGTTCGCCGATGTGTCTTTGTATATCTTGTATTACTTTCATTATATTCATACATATGCATCTTGCATCTCATATAGGACCGAGAGATGATGATCGAGCAACTGATGTGGTGCCAACCACAAGATGCAGCTGATGGACAACCTAAGGGAGGATGGACATAACCAGTGGATGCTCGCCAAGCGAGTACCTCCCACAGCAAACACTATCTAAGTGTTAAAATAAAGGCAAGCCCCGGTTTTATGCATAACCATTATATATGCTATTTTACTGCACTTAATGTTTGTAGGCTTGTACTGTGCACTTAAGTGTAGGAGTTGTCTGAAACCCTAGTTGCATTAACTCAGGATTTCCTTTTGAGATGGATACTAGTATGCTAGGTCGAGTAGCTGCTTTGCTAATTAGGGATCTCGGTAGAAGTCGAGTGATTTTTCTAGCACTCGCGCGAGGTCAGGACATTGATTGCACCCACTTTCATATCATACTGATGTTGGTCTGTGGACACGGATCCATGGGGATGTGTGGTATACGAGATGAAATTGGAATAAGGATTAACGTGCGGATACCTGTGTCAAGCGTTTGAACGTACTAAGCAGATGCCGAGAAATATGGTAAATCGGTAAGCCTAGTACCTGATTGAACCTGGTAGTGGACTTTGCCCCTCACGCGACCTGAGACGTGGTCTCCCATTCCGGTTATGGTGGGTACAAGTGCGGTCACTGCAAGACGGCAGTCGGGGTCAGTGAGGCATTATACGCCAAGGCGGTGAGCCCTAATCTGCTGACGGGGAATCGATGGGGACGGTTGATGTGTGTGCGGACGGAGTGCCTCACCATGTCGTGTGTTTAGGTTTACCTTGCAAGGATAAAAACTCGATTCGAATCGTCTGCTTCTCGCAGCTAATGAGACTGCTTGATCCATTGTACTGCATTGAGTAACAAGTGGAATTGAGGTGACTGGCAAAAGATGTTGATTGATAAAATGTTTGATACCATGTATGACTAGCTAGGTACATATCTAGTTAAAAGGATCATACTAAAATTTGAAAAGCTAAAACTTGTTTTTAGACTCAGCTAGTGCTTTTGGCAAACCAAACCCCTCAGCCAAACAGCTGCATGTCTAGAGGTAGAGGAGTAGACTCCTCACACCGGGTAAGTCTAGTTGAGTATTAGTATACCCAGCCTTGCTTGTGGCATAATTTTTGCAGGTACTCCTTAGGATGATTGGTTGCTGGTGTGACTTGGCCGTCATCCCTGCCACCGGGATAGATGGTCGAGAGGGTTACTGCTTCCGTAGGAGAGGACCAGGAGGAGTAGCGTGGCCAGGCTTCGCCATGTTACTCGGTTTTCTCCGTTAGTTATTTCCGCTGCATTAAAATTTATGGTTATTATTTCTGAAACTCCGATAATGTAATCACTAATGATACTTATTAAATTTGTGGTATTATGTTTTATTGTATTTCTCTGTGCCTCACCTTCGTGTGAGCTAGTGGTATTCGATCCTGGTAAGTGGCTTTATCGAACTAGATCCGAGGAACTGACGGGTTATTCCTGTTTAAGTGTGTTGCTGCCCTTAAGGGTGCGACTTGGGCACTTAAGCTGGAATAATTCGGGCGGTTCCGCCACACGATCAACCCTGGCTAGATGGGATACATGGCTTGTGGGTAAAGTTGTACCACCTCTGTAGAGTGTAAAACTGATATATCAGCCGTGCTCCCGGTTATGAGCGACCTGGACTCCTCACATGATAATTGAACTTGAAGATGGAATTAAATTGAGATCCGATGATCTGCCAATGATTTGCTTAAGTGGTATCACTTAAGTGTTTTTTTTACACTCATATTCCGTTGTTTAAATGGGATACTTGGGATTCACACTTATTAGTAAGACAGGTGTTGTTAAGAAAATGTTGACCAACTAAAATGCTTACCGCCCAACCTTAGCCTCACCTTGTTATACCTGCATTAATTTTTCCCCCACTTGCTGAGCCCCGACCATAAGTGAGGTCACCCTTGCTAATATTTTGATCAGAGGGTGATGCTGGAGACTTTGATGGAGATTTTAACGACGACGAATTCTAAGTCTAACGATGCGTCGGTCATCTTCCTATGGGAGATTGCCCCTGTTATTTAAATTCCGCTTTACTTTGATGTGATACTTGTTAAAGATACAATGATTCAGATGATGTAATAAAGTATTCTACTCTCTTTACGCCTTTATTGCATTGTCTTTTGATATATTACACTTGTGACGTCAACATATGTGTGGAAATGGATCTTGGCATACATATGGTATGCGCTCGGTTCTACCCCCTGGAACCGGGTGTGACAGAAGTGGTATCAAAGCTTTGCTGACCCTAGGTCGTTAGACTAGTTAGAAATGGAAAGCCTAGTTAGTCTTTCAAAACTTGAGTTATTTTCCTTCATAAAAAAACTTATTTTGTCTCCAAACTCAACTCCTTTATAATCAACTCTTCTCGTCTGATTTTCTCTCATCTATCGGAAGATTGCTATCAGAAGAACTGCTTACAAAAGTATTACTTATGTTGCTCAAGATCAGCCAGCACCCTCTACCCCACCTTTGGATGATGAAGAAGAAACGTCTTTCTCTGCCTTATCCTCATTCTTTTGGAAGGCTTTGTTATGGAACCCCTGAGTCTATCACCATACTCCTTTAGGTTGATAGGATAGTTTATTGAAATAAGCTAGACACAGTAGACGATAAAACCGTGTTATACTATAATAATAACAACAATGTGATGGTGATGTTTGCAATGTTTGATTTGGATTTTTGCTTGAGTGAAATGGTCTTATGGAATGATGGCCATAAGAACATATAAAAATTTTAAGCTTAAGATATTCCCCTCTAGAATCTTTTCTACTCCTCACTCTTCTAAGGATTTCACTATCTAACCAATCAGATGGTGAACGTCCGTTCAGGACCCAACAACAACAGGAATTAGCGTGGTCAACAAATACCACCACCATCGAACCCCAACATGGAACAGTTCAATGCCGCCCAGATGCAGTTTCTGCAAGGACTCACCGCAACTGTTCAACAGATTCAGCAGAACCAGCTGAATCAACAACATCAGCAACAACAGCAGAATGCACCCCCGGCCAGAGATAAGCACCGGGATTTTATGAGTCATCACCCGCCAACATTCTCCCATGCGGTTGATCCTTTGGATGCCGATGACCGGCTCAAAGTCATTGGAAAGAAGTTGGAAATTACCCAGTGCAACGATCGGGAAAAGGTCTTGTACGCCTCGGGAAGACTCGAGGGAGTCGCATCCGACTGGTTGGATGCGTTCATAGCAGCACACCCCAACGCGGATACAGTAACCTGTCAGGAGTTCCAAGCGAACTTCCGCGCTCACCATATTCCCTCAGGAATTATGAAGCTAAAGAAGAAGGAATTTCTTTCCCTTACTCAAGGGAATATGTCAGTCAGTGAGTATCTTGATCGCTTTACTCAGCTTTCACGCTACGCACCAGAAGAAGTGGACACGGATGAGAAGCGCCAGCAGCGTTTCCTTGAAGGATTGATTGGACCTCTGAATTATCAATTTCAGAGTCATACATTCCCTAATTTCCAGACACTGCTGAACAAGGCAATTGGCCTTGAAAGCAACAGAAGGGAACTATCTGACCACAAAAGAAAATTTCAAGGTCAGTCCAGCAGGAACACCCGCCCGAACAACACTCAAGGTTCGCAGTTTCGCTCTGGAAATCAGGGTGAAAACATTTATCAAATGCAATGCTCTGGACAGCAAGGCCAGAGAAATAATCAAAGCTAGAACCAATAAAGGAGCAACTCTCAGACCAACCAGAGGTCTAGTGGGAGTTCACAGAATCGTCAAGGTGGCGCCAGTAACACACAGGCCAGAAGCAACAACGCACCAGTCCAACCTAATGGCTGTTTCAAGTGCGGTGAGCTGGGCCACTATGCTAACAACTGCCCAAGGCGCAACTAGCAGACACCTCAGAAAAGCAATAATCAGAAAAATGACCAAACACCCCCGCTCGTGGATCTGCTCAGAACAAGACTCCACAGAACCAGAGTAGAGGAAGGGTCAATCATGTCACAGCAGAATCAGTGCCTAAGGATGCCGACATAGTGTATGGTATGTTCCTTGTTAACTCCATACCTGCATCAGTTTTATTTGACTCTGGAGCATCGCATTCATTTATAACTGAGTCATTTGTGGAAAAACATAACATACCCAAGTACCCTCTTATGAAGATATTACATATTAGTTCACTAGGAGGTGACATGAAGGCCACACACTCATGCCCCCATGTAGGGATGAAAACGGTCGGAAACGTTATTTATTCGGTAATTAGTTTTTTCCTTGATTGCGAATAAATAGGATATACAATATACAATACAAATTTGTATTCTTGTTTTTAACATCTAGCTTGTTAAGATTCATAAAAGGTAAACCTCAAATTCATCCTATATTTTCTCAAATAATGGATATAAACTTTGGTATGGATTCGGAAACAAATTCAGTAATTTTTTCAACTTTTTGTGTTGTAGGGAGCAAATAATACATAAAACAACTTATATAATATTTTATTCATATTTGTACTAATGTGCTTGATAACATAAGAAAAGGTCAACATCAAATTTTATATATATCTATTTTAAAATATTAAATTTGTTCTAACAGTTCGGATTACCACTTTCATCCCTACCCCCATGTTAATCTTAAGATCCAAGGAATATATTTTTCAGTCAACCGAGTGGTCCTAGGATCCAACGGTATTGATGTGATTCTTGGATGCGATTGGTTGAAAAGCTGTGATGGAGTGATACAGTGTGCCAACGGAACAATTACGTTGACAAGTCCTCAAGGTGAAAGAATCCAAGTTAGCATAGACAAGTCAACAGATGCAAAAGGGAAGACAGTGATCAATCACTTGGAAGAAAAGCCCTTGGAAAATATCAAGGTAGTGTGTGAGTACCCAGACGTATTTCCAGAGGAATTACCAGGTATGCCACATGACCGTGACATAGAGTTTTCTATTGAATTATTACCCGGAACCGCACCTATCTCGAAAAGACCTTATAGAATGGATGTCAAGGATTTAGTAGAATTGAAGAAACAAATAGAAGAATTACTAGAAAAAGGGTTCATTCACCCAAGTTCATCCCCTTGGGGAGCCCCAGTTCTATTTGTGAACAAGAAGGATGGTTCGAGGAGAATGTGCATTGATTATAGAAGTTTGAATGAAGTAACCATTAAGAATAAATACCCACTACCTCGGATTGAAGATTTATTTGATTAGATGAAGGGAGCTAAGATATTCTCGAAGATAGATCTGAGATTGGGATATCATCAGTTAAAAATTCGAGCAGAAGATGTACCCAAGACAGCCTTCACAACAAGATATGGATTATATGAGTTTTTGGTCATGTCGTTCGGACTGACTAATGCACCAGCATACTTTATGAACTTGATGAATAAAGTATTCATGGAATATCTGGATCAGTTTGTGGTCGTATTCATTGACGACATACTGATATACTCTCCGAATGAAGAAACACATGAAAATCATCTAAGGCTAGTCCTACAAAAGCTTCGTGACAACCAATTATATGCAAAATTCTCGAAGTGTGATTTTTGGCTAAGGAAGTTGCTTTCTTAGGGCATTACCGATGGTGGAATTAAAGTGGACCCAGGAAAGATAAGTGAGATACTGGATTGGAAGCAACCAAAGGATGCGTCCAAGATCAGAAGTTTTCTTGGATTGGCAGGATACTATAGAAGATTTATTGAAGGTTTTTCCAAGTTAGTGAAACCTCTTACCTCTCTACTGGAGAAAGGTAAGGAGTTGAAGTGGGATGAAGCTTGTCAGAATTGTTTTGAAGAACTCAAGAAAAGGTTAACCACTGCACCGATATTGGTAATGCCAGACATCCACAAGGGATTTGATGTGTATTGTGATGCATCACACCTTGGACTTGGATGTGTGCTAATGCAAGAAGGAAAAGTGATAGCTTATGCCTCAAGGCAGTTGAGAAAGCATGAGAAGAATTATCCTACGCATGATTTGGAACTAGTTGTCGTAGTGCATGCTTTGAAGATTTGGAGGCATTACATGATTGGAAACAAGTGCAAAATCTTCACGGATCACAAAAGCTTGAAATACATATTGACTCAGAAAGAACTCAACCTAAGACAGAGAAGATGGCTTGAGTTGATTAAGGACTATGATTTGGAAATACAATATCACCCCGGAAAAGCAAATGTAGTGGCTGATGCTTTGAGTCGTAAGGGTCAAGTGAACAACATCACTACTCATTTGATGTCACAGGAATTGTACTGGGAAATGGAACAACTCAACCTTGGTATGCTCAATAATGTAGAAGCAACGATTATGGAAGTTGAATCTACTTTGGAAGAAGAGATTCGTAAAGGACAAGAGTCTGATGAGAAAATCAAAGAAATTAAGACGCAAATTAGTTTGGGTAAAGCCCTAGATTTCACGAAAGATGATCAAGGCACAATATGGTTTAAGAAGAGAATCTGCATACCCGAAATCGAGCACTTGCGCCAACTTATTTTGAGAGAAGCTCATGATTCAGCTTACTCTATTCACCTTGGTAGTACAAAGATGTACTAGGATCTTAAGGAAAAGTATTGGTGGTACGGATTGAATAGAGATGTTGCTACTCATGTTGCATTGTGTGACATGTGTCAGCGAGTTAAAGCCGAACACCAAAGACTAGCAGGATTGCTACAACCTCTCAAGGTACCTAAATGGAAATGGGAAGTAACCGGTATGGATTTCATAGTTGGACTACCCCGTACTCGGGATGGCTATGATTCAATATGGGTCATAGTAGACAGGTTGACTAAAGTAGCACACTTTATACCTGTGAAGACAACTTATTCAGGAGCCCAATTAGCAGAGTTATACATGTCGAGGATTGTTTGTCTGCATGGAGTACCGAAGAAGATCGTATCGGATCGAGGAACCCAGTTTACCTCGCGCTTTTGGAAAAGACTACATGAGTCCATGGATACCAAGCTAAATTTTAGCTCAGCTTATCATCCGCAAACGGATGGGCAAACGGAAAGGACAAACCAAGTGTTGGAGGATATGCTAAGAGCTTGCACTCTAAAACATGGTAGAAGCTGGGATAAAAGTTTGCCTTATGCAGAATTTTTGTATAACAATAGTTATCAAGCAAGTCTCAAAATGGCACCATTTGAAGCACTTTATGGACGAAAGTGTAGAACACCGCTTTATTGGAATCAGACTGGAGAAAGTCAAGTATTTGGTCCAGAAATTCTCCAAGAAGCAGAAAAGCAAGTGCAAATTATTAGAGAAAACTTGAAGACAGCCCAGTCAAGACAGAAAAGCTATGCTGATAATAGAAGAAGAGAGTTGATGTTCGAAGTAGGAGACTTCGTATACCTTAAAGTTTCACCGATGAGAGGAATGAAAAGATTTAAGGTTAAGGGAAAATTATCTCCTCGCTATATTGGCCCATTCAAGATTTTGGAAAGAAAAGGTGAAGTAGCCTACCAGTTAGAGTTACCCGATAGTTTATCGGATGTGCATGACGTATTTCACGTGTCACAACTCAAGAAGTGCTTAAGAGTACCGGAAGAGCAGTTACCCATGGAAGAACTGACTGTCAATGAGGATTTGACTTATTCGGAGTACCCAGTCAGAATTTTGGAATCATCTCGCAGAAGTACACGGAGTAAAGTTATTAACATGTGCAAAGTTTAGTGGAGTCATCATTTGGAAGATGAGGCCACTTGGGAAAGAAAAGATGAACTCAGAGCAGAATTCCCCGAGTTATTCTTGGAAGTTTCTTAATCTCGAGGACAAGATTCTTTTTAAGAGGGGTAGGTTTAGTAACACCACAAAAGCCATCAACTAAAAATAATGAATTTAGTTATTATGGTAATTAGGCTAATATTTTTTAAGTGTTAAATTATTTATTTAAATTTTGAGTCAATTTTCTTTGTATGCGCTTGATTGATTATCGGATGTTTATTATCAATTCTTTTTAAAGAAAAACCTAGTAAATAATATAATAGTTATTAATCTAAAAACAAATATTTTATTTATAAATAATTCTGGTGAATTTCTGAGAATTTTTGAGCTATCTAAAAATGTATTTCGGAATTAGAAAAAAGGAAAAAAACAAAAACCCTAATCTAAACCGGCCCACTAGGGGCCCATGTTCTAACCCTATGCCGCGCGCGCCTGCTTGCTGAAGCCGCCGCTGCCCTGAAGCTTCCTTCTCTCCTACCACCTCTCTCTCTGCCTTCTCGTCCGCGCGCACAGCCACCTGACCGCACCGGCCGGCTCCACCACACCGAGCGCGCCCACCCGAGGCCGACCAAGCCCCGACCGCGACCCCGGCCCCACCGCTATCGAAGCCCCCGCACGCCGCTCCCTGCCGCGCCCAGCGCACCGAGCAGCCGGCCCCACCACGACCTCGTGCATGCAAGCAGCGAGCCGGTCCCCGCGACGACCCAGGCGACCGAGCACCCTAGCCCGCGCGACGCCGTGTCAACGAGCCCGAAGCCGAAGTTCGACCAACGCCGCACGACCGTTTCTTCTACACGCGATTAATGGAGCTCTACCGTTTCTCCTCCCTTCACTCCTCCATTACTCCCTCCCCCATTCTCTCTGGTAACGGCAGCGCCATTGATGGCCATGAAGAACAGCCAGCCGACTCTTCATCCCTCCCTTCCTCTATAAATTGGATGCAAAGCTCTCTCTCACTTCTTCCTACCCAAGCTCGCCCTTCTCTCTAGCTCTCCTCGCTCATCGCTAGTGCACTGCTCGTCGCCGGAGTTGCCGTTCATTGCCGGAGTTCACCGGAGCCCATAGTTTGTTGCCGGAGCCACGCATTCGCCATCCGCCATCCGCAGTCGAGCCCTACTCTTCTCCACCTGGCCGAACCCCCGTCGAACTCTCCCCCGTCACACGTGCGAACCCAAGGTTGAAGACGATCCAAATTAAATTTGTGTATTTTATAAAATATTTTTGATTCGATTGTATATTTAGTTGTTGTAATATGAACACGTGTGATCCGCAATTTATGTGTATGTGCGTTATGGAATTTTTTTGGTAGAGATATGCGATTATTACTACACCGTGATATTTCATGTTAGTCGTGGCGTCGATTTTTGGATTAGAGAAATATGACGTAGATTTAGTAGTAACACGTTGGTGATAAAAATACTAGATAGGAAACTTTGTAGCCAAATTTGGTCACAATAAACTTTAGAAACTATTTGGAGAATTATAGTTATAGGTGTATTTTAATGGATTTAGAAAATGGTATAGAACTCATGTCATATGAATAATATAGGATTTCTAGATGATTTATCTAATTATTTTATTAACATTTTCTTTTTATAAAGAAAGGAGAAAATATCATTAGTAGGATGGAAAATAGATTTTTGCTAGTCAAATAAACATGTTCGCAAATTGAGCACTTAAATTTTTAGTAAGCAAAATACTAATTTATGTCAAAATAACCTCACTTGTGTTATGAAAAGTTCAATTAGTATTTATAGGGATTTTTAGAATGTTAAATTCATTTTGCTATACTAAATAATTTGAGTTAGAAATAAAAAGTTTAAAAGCTATTAATTTATTTATTAGTATTAAAGATGATAATTATCATTTAATTTCATTGATGATGTTAGAATATATTAATACTAGTTTTATTGCACCCACTCATAAATTCATCATTAGGACTCATAATAATAACTATAATTGAATTAATAAGTATTTACGCGTTTAGGACGTATTTAAGGTATGATAAGTGCGACGTGTTAATGTGCATGTAATGGTGTATGATTATGTAATGGTGCATATTTATTTATTGGTGTATGTTTTCTTTTTGTATGGCGACGTGTAACGTTATTAGAGGCTGACGGTGTGGTAGACGAACCAAATTCGTTCGAAGACGATCCGCAGGACGCATTTGAGCAAGGCAAGTGGATTCTCCCTCTGCATATTCTTTTTGTACCCACTCATTGCATATAATAATGTTTCCTTTTTGATACACTGCATAATTTGATGGGTTTTACCTAATTAAGGATTTCCTAGATTTACCAACTGTATTCCTTGTTTAACCTAGGAAATTGTTAAGCTTTGCAAATTTATGCTACCGCCCAACTTAATGATTTTTAATGTCACTCATCAATTGGTATTAATGTTCCAAAAATTTAATTGGCAATTATGGCATTAACCCGATGGTTAAGATAACATTATTTCAAATTAATTAGAACATAGAGTGACCACCTAGGATAACAATGCAACCACGAGTGCTATCATGGCTCTGTCTTTGGTAATTAACTTTATATGCTTAGTGCCTACCAACCTTACCTGAAATATGGGCAAGAGGGGGAGCGGTAGGTGCTGGCAGCCCACGTTAACAAGGGGACGTATTCTTGGCTAAGGTACCTCACCCAAGGGGCCACCACCATCGTCTTTAGAAACCTTAGCGGGTTGCTTCGTATTAAGTGTATTTTGTGAAAGCCTCATAATGGATCCCTAGCCATTCACCTCGGCAGTGTTTAAGGGTCCGATCAACCCGGGCTAGATGGGATACATGGCTTGTGGGTAAAGTTGTACCACCTCTGCAGAGTGTAAAACTGATATATCAGCCGTGCTCTTGGTTATGAGCGACCTGGACTCCTCATATGATAATTGAACTTGAAGATGGAATTAAATTGAGATCCGATGATCTGCCAATGATTTGCTTAAGTGGTATCACTTAAGTGTTTTTGTTACCCTCATATTCTGTTGTTTAAATGGGATACTTGGGATTCACACTTATTAGTAAGAAAGGTGTTGTTAATAAAATATTGACCAACTAAAATGCTTACCGCTCAACCTTAGCCTCACCTTGTTATACCTGCATTAATTTTCCCCCACTTGCTGAGCCCCGACCATAAGTGAGCTCACCCTTGCTAATATTTTGATCAGAGGGTGATGTTGGAGACTTTGATGGAGATTTTAACGACGACGAATTCTAAGTCTAACGATGCGCCGGTCATCTTCCTGTGGGAGATTTCCCCTATTATTTAAATTCCGCTTTACTTTGATGTGATACTTGTTAAAGATACAATGATTCAGATGATGTAATAAAGTATTCTACTCTCTTTACGCCTTTATTGCATTGTCTTTTGATATATTACACTTGTGACATCAACATATGTGTGGAAATGGATCTTGGCACACATATGGTATGCGCTCGGTTCTACCCCCTGGAACCGGGTGTGACATCGTGCCGTTTAATTGAACTATGTCGCCGTGGTTAGGCCCGAGCACTCGCCGCCGACGAGTTCACCCGCCTGCGCACATGGACCGGCCGATTCCGGCCACCACCGCCGCCGAGCCGTACCTCGCTGTGACCGCCAGAACCTCCCGGAGCCAACCTCGCCTCTCGCCGGACCTCCCTCGCCGCCGGTAAGCCGCGCCGCCCTTTTTACTCCCGCGGGTACTTTTTAAATCAGGGGAGGGACCTCCGGGGAGAAGAAGTAAAGGCCAGGGGGTTTTGTGCTTTGTCAGCGACTCAAGGGAATAGTGGCGCAGGGGTATAACTGAAGGGATTGGTTTAGAAAGAACCCAGGGTCTTCGATGCAAAGTGGATTTCCAGAAAACCTTTTTGATATTTCTGATTTAAGTACAAACAGAACTTGAAAAATTCATAACTTCAGTTTTGTTTACCCAAATCAAATCAAACCAATTTTGCCAGATTCTAAATATTGTAAACTACTCAGGAAAAATATAAAACCCCTAAGTGTTGTAGAAAACTTCAAAGTTTTGATTTAAATGATTAACTGGTCAAAAGCTAAATGAAATAAGGAAAAATAGCTATACTATTAGACTGGGATTAAGAAAATTTAGAGAAGCACTTAATCACTTCCTAACCTATTTAAAAATAATAAACCCCTCTGTACACCCAATTAAGGTAGGGTTTGCCATTTAAATCATTTTTAGCTTAAAGTTAAAAAAAATATAAAAGGTAGTTTAAAATAAGAACCAGGGAGCACCCACATTTTTTTTAGCTCTCTTATTCAGTATAGTTCACTAGAAAATTTTGTTAGACCCTTGTTTAGTAAAAAAGAAATGAGATACCTTTTATTTTAAGAAAACAAGGAAAACTTAGAAAAACCCTAGAAAAATAATCCTGAGGAGAAAACAAGTTAGTTGTAAGTGTCATTTTAGCTTTAAACTTTAGAAAATCATAACTAAATAACCATTGAGTAGCCCTCTGTGATTTTTTGCACAGGAGCATGTTATTACCTATAGATACCAGCAAAAATGACTCTAGTACAGAACCCACCCCTAGATAAGAGTTGTAGTGCAAAGTGACCCCTTTGCCCCAACTTCTGTTATTTTTGTCCAGGGCATATTCTAGTTTTTCTGGACCTCAAACTTATAGGACAGACTACAGTGACCAATAGTAAACCACTGTAATTTTTATAGAATTTTTGGAAAAATTTAAATCACTGTTGTAGTTCAAACCCACCCTAAAATCATAAATAGAAAAAGAAAAGGGGAATTTAATGGTGGAGACTAATGTTACCCTAACCAAACCAGCAAAACCCCTTGAGTTCCTACTAAAAGATTTAAGGGGCAATCCAAGTCTTAATCCATTATGCTTATCCCTCGGCAAAACCTCAAACCTAAATTGATAAGCATAAACCCCTAAGAGCCTCTTATGGCAAGGAAACACTAAGTTATTAACTAACTTGTTTTTTTTCGCTAGGCATAATTGTTAATAAATTTTACATATCATAGCATACATATATCTTATTCGTTGCATTCGATAGATTGTAACCTCGCGGACGGAGAGTACATCCTCGTGCCGGAGCAAGGAGTTACTCAGGAGATAGCCCCGGATCTAGCACCAGAGCCTGCCCCAGAGGATCTACCTGCCCCAGCTTTGGAAGGCAAGCCCCGGTTTTATGCATAACCAGTTATATATATTACTTTACTGCACTTAATGATTGTAGGATTGAATGTGCACTTAAGTGTAGAAGTTGTTTGAAACCCTAGTTGCATTAACTCAGGATTCCTATTAAGATGGATACTAGTATGCTAGGTCGAGTAGCTGCTTTGCTAATTAGGGACCTCAGTAGAAGTCGAGTGAATTTTCTAGCACTCGCGCGAGGTCAGGAATTGGTTGTATCCACTTTCATAGCATAATGATGTTGGCCTGTGGAAAACAATCCATGTGGATTGGTTGTCTACAAGGTGGAAATTGGAATAAGGATTAAGGTGTGGTACCGTGAGTCAAGCGTTTGAATGTACTAAACATATGCCAAGAAATATGGTAAATCGGTAAGCCTAGTACCTGATTGAACCTGCCCACAGACTTTACTCCTCACGCGACCTGAGACGTGGTCTCCCATTCCGGTTATGGTGGGTACAAGTGCGGTCACTGCACGACAGCAGTCGGGGTCAGTGAGGCATTGTACGCCAAGGCGGTGAGCCCTGATCTATTCCCAGGGAATCGATGGGGACGGTTGATGTGTGTGGGGATGGAGTGCCTCGCCACGTCGTGTGTTTAGGTTTAGCTTGCAAGGTTTAAAAACTCGATTCGAATCGTCTCCTTCTCACAGCTAATGAGACTGCTTGATCCATGCTGCTACATTGAGTAACAAGTGGACATGTGATGACTTGGCAAAAGTTGTTGATTGCTAAATGTTTGATACCATGTATGATTAGATAGGTATACATTTAGTCTTAAGAGAGTCACACTAAAACTTGAAAAAGCTAAAACTTGATTTATAGACTCAGCTAGTGCTTTTGGCAACCAAACCCCTCAGCCAAACAGCTGCATGTCTAGAGGTAGAGGAGTAGACTCCTCACACCGGGTAAGTCTAGCTGAGTATTAGTATACTCAGCCTTGCTTGTGGCATAATTTTACAGGTTCCCTAGAGGACATGGTTGCTGGAGTGACTTGGCCGTCCATCTTGCCACCGGGTTGGACAGTCGAGTGGGACCCTACCTCGGCTGAGGAGGAGCATGAGGAGTGATGGGATAGGCTTCCCCATCCCTCCATTTATTTATCGTTAGTTATTTTCCTCTGCATTCCGAACAATGAGTACTTCTTTTGCTAAAACTCCACTGATGATGTAATAATTTGATACCCCTTAATGTATGGTTTTATGCTTTATTGTCTTTGCTCTGTGCCTCACCATCGAGTGAGTACAAGGTACTTGATCCTGTTAGTGGCCTCGTCGGACTTGATCCGAGGAATTGACGTGTTATTCCCATTTAAGTGTGGTCTAGCCTCTAAGGCGGGACTTAGGCACTTAAGTTGGAATAATTCGGGCAGTTCCGCCACAGCTAGTATCGGAGCTCGTACCACCATAGAGGAATCAATAAACTATAAATACCATCCTTTTTTTAAGTAAAACTTGATAGAAACAAATGTTGGATAGATCATAGGACAATCAGGATAGACCTAGGACGTGAAGCCTTAGGATGATAGAGGGGTAGCTAGGTGGCTATTTGAGTAAGCCCTACAGGCTACTATAAGGGATCGGAGTTCTTCCCTAATCCCTCTAAATTGAAATGAGGTCGTTTAGGACGAGCATGCATATACCCTTAATTAAGCTATTTAATAATTGGGTAAGAACTTTAATACACAATGATGACAAATTAAGTACACCCATTGCCATTGTCGTAGTTATAGAGAGGCTGAGTTGCGATCCCTTTTCATTTTATAATTCTTTTTCTTTTAATTACGCTTAACCGTACACAGATGACTTCTCACGGATCCTCGGGCGAAGGGAATGCACAGTCCCACATGGACGGACTTGCACGAGAGGGTTTCCCCCGTATCTTGTGGGAGGTACTTCAGGGAGCTGGTTACACGACACCTCCCCAGTACGCGGTGCAGCTGTTTGAGAAGCACCGAGTGCCCCGCTGTAGGGTGAGGATGACCCTAGAGCCTCATCCCCTGCAGCCAGGCTGGCATTCGCTGGACTCTGAGTCTTTTGGATACAAGGCGGAGAATACTATCGAGGCGATTGCTCTTCACGGACTGACCACCTTCTGTGGTTTCCACCCCTTGGAGCTGTCCACTCACCCCATTGGTTTGTTCCCCGCGGAGGAGGACGACCCAATGTGGAAGGACCGAGTGGAGCATGCCAAGGATATATGGGCTATCTACCCAGGTCAGACTACTCACTTGACGGTGCGGTGCATGAATGCCCTGTATCGTCTGCAAGTGATGCTTGGAGAGGCAATGTCTCATCTAATGGCGTTGTTGGAGGCTATCAAGATCACCTTGGATAACAGAGAGGAACTTGTGGTAGACTTGTCCACTGAGATGGTGGAAAAAGACTTACAAGTGGAACAATTGTCAAATGAGATCCAAGAGCTTGAGGAGCTAGTGGGAACCAGGGAGAACACCATCAAGGTTCTCGAGGATCAGCTAATCAACACTCAGCAGCAGCTTGCGGAGGCTAACCAGCATCTGGATATGCACCACCAGGAGATCCAGGACATGGAGGCCAACGAGGATGTCGACATCGAGGGAGGAGAGGAGCCTGCCTCCAGCTTGGACAATGCTGGCTCAGGGAGACCACCTTCCCCCGAGTCGAGCGTTGCCTCGTTTGCCCACTAGGTCGCAGAGATAGAGTTAGAAGTCTGTGGCGGTAGAACTCCTCGAGTCTAGGTTAGCTTTTGCACCCTTGGGGTACTAGGCTAGATAGAGTTGAGTCTTTTGAGTTACTGATGTAATCGTGACAAACTCTTTTGGAAGTATGGATGATGAATGATATCAGCTTTAATTTAAGAAGAAAAGTTTATGCCATATGGAATCTTTTATAAATCATGCAAGAGTATATATTGGTTTTACCCCCTTTGACTCTTTCACCATGATTGAACATTGAACCTCAGGAATATGATATTGAGAATATCCATGATTTTTCAGATGGCAGGAAGAGCGCGTCGTGGACAGAATGAGCGCATTCCTCCACCACCGCCACCGCCTCCTACTCTGCAAGAATTGATGGCTTAGCAGAATGAGATTCCGCGACAGTTGGCGCAGCGCCAGCCGCCACCTCAGCATTATGGTGGTGGTGATCATCAGCGTCACCCGGCGGCAGCCACTTATCAGGAGTTCCTCAGTACCCAGCCCCCGTTGTTCACCAGGGCAGAGGACCCACTTGATGCTGATGTATGGCTGAGGGTAGTGGAATCCAAATTCCCGCTACTCCATGGAGTTTATTCAGAGGTGACTAAGGTCAGGTTCGCCACCCAGCAGCTTCGCGGACCCGCGCGGACATGGTGGGATCATTTCCTTGCTATGTAGCCAGTTGACCATGAGGTGGAATGGAGAGAGTTCAAGGTAGCTGTAATACCCAAATTGTAAGGAATAATAAAAGTGGCAAATGTTTCCCTTTATATATTTTTGTGCATCTCTATTTATCATCACATGAGACTACTCCTGTATAAAAATGGGTAAATCCTTAATAAGACACAAATAAGCTATTGCGTCATATTGGATTTTTGTTTGTTTGTGCAATAGTAACATGGATAAAAAAAATAATATATTATAATGAGTAGAAGATTTAGATTAAACCCTAGATTTGAATTTGGGATTATTATAGAAAAGAAGAAAGGGATATTATGAAACACCAAAATGAATCCATAAATAAATAAATTGACCCCACATCGATATATTCAAATTGAATGATTAATTTTGAACACAAAATCTTGTGGAGAAATCTGAATTCAAGTGTTAGATTTGAAAATAAAAAGGGAAAACAAAAACAGAAAATAAAAAGGATAAAAGAATGGGGGAATGGCGTATTGGGCCTCGGATCCCACTTTCGGCCCACTAAAGAAAACCCTCGCGCCGGCCCATCCTGTTTCTGCTACCGACCGCACCCCCTCGCCGACTGGTGGGGCCCGCTCGCCAGGAGCTTCTTCCTCGCCGTAGCATACGCACAGAAGAACCGGATCTCCGTTTCCGCCGCCGCTTCCTTCGGAGCTCCCCAACAAATCGGCCGAGATCACCGGCGCGTCTCCCTATATAATCCAGGCCTCACCACCTCGACGTTCCAAGCGCGCCGTGAACTGGGGAGACAGTGAAGCTTGCGCCACCGCTGTACGCCATTGCCGCGGCGACTCGCCCCGGCAAAACTCCCACAACGCTACTAGCTCGTGCCGTCTTGCCATCAAACATGTTTACTCGAGCGCGAGAAATCCTTTCGTGCCTCGCCGAGGTGCGGAAGACCGGGGAATCCCCCATTCACGGGCGCCGTCATCGCGGAATCATCGGGCATCGTGGGCAGACCATCTGCCTCGACCATTGCCGGTAAGAATGCCTTCCCCAGTCTCGCCGGTGCCAAATCGTGATGTAGCACTCATCGAATTAGAGCTTGGCACGGGGTACCGAGGTCTGGGCTGTGGCCGGCCATGGCGCCGCCGTGCCTGGACGCTGGCACCCACGCCGTTGGTCGGGGATGCGGGGGAGTAGTGAAGGGATGAGGGGAATCCGTGCGGGCCGTTGGATGATGTGTGGACGGCCGCGATTAAATTAGGGCAGGATCGATTCAATCGGTTAAATCGTGTCCGTCGGTGGGCACATCAACGGCGATGGGAGTTTATGAATTAGATTTCATCGTAGCCGTGGGATCTTGATCTGATGGCTAGTAGTGCGTACCGGTTCACGTGTGTGGTGATCTAATCCTAGCCCTTGGTTTAGATCGGACGGCCACCATTCAGCGATACCTCTTCGCGGTTGCGTTTTGTAAAAGAAACCTCGAGAAACCGAGGAATCAACCCGCCGTCCTGTGCGGGGAAATCCTGAGTCTCGGGAACATTTATAAGATAACCCCTGGCCTTTTATGAATTTGAGGCCCAGTCCACTGCTGTTTTAAAATAAGTAAATGAATTAGAAAATGTATTTTTAATACAAAAATAATTGCTAGAACTTCAATAATTCATAGAAAATTTATACTAGCTCCAAATTGAGTCATTCCAATTCCTAAAATTTTGTAATAATATTCTCTACCATTTAGAATCACTGTTTTGACATAAACTCTGTCAGAAAATTTATTTATCATTTAATCATATTATAATCACCTTAAACCTTAGGAAAATCATAACTTGAATTCTACAACTCCAAAATTAATAATTCTTTTTCCTGTGATCTTATTTTAATATGTAGATTATTATTATGTATTTTGTTTACTTGTTTGGTGTGATGTTAAATTTTGCCTACACTGTTTGTTTGTATTACTACGACTAGCAGTGAGGTCACGAGTCACCTGAAGATCATCCTGGTACCTGGAATCTCAAGGCCCAGGCAAGTTGTGCCCTTGATCACTTCTTTTTACCCAGCCATGTTCTGATTAATCATAATGATCTGCATAGGTTAATTTTGATGGGACCCAACAGGTTACCTAGTTTGATTATCTTTATACCTTGTTTACCACTGATCTTTCTGGGTAGTACTTGCTAGTGCTATATGTGGTTTTGGGTATGGAGATACACATTACTATTCATGATTATACTGGTGTTATCAGTTGTTATTTATTGTTCATGTTGAGATCATTATGTTAATTGGAACATGGAGCGACCACCCGGGAAAACAGTGCTACCACAAGGGTAGTATGGGATGCCCTTGGCTGATTAATTAGGAAAGCTAGTGGAAGACTACCTTACCCGAAAGGGGCAAGGGCAGTAGGGGAGAGGTCAGTGCGGGAAGTGCCCTCGGGAGGATTTTGCTGCGATGGCGGTCCTGCAAGGGATTCCTGTACTGGATCTTCCTATAAACTGTAGCGGGTTTTCGGAAGCTAGTGGAACTTTGTAAAGGCCTCGTAGTGCTACCCTGCCTCACTTCCTTGGTAGAGGTGTATGGGATTCATGACCCCTTGGCAGATGGGTAACACGACTTGTGGGTAAAGATGCGCAACCTCTGCAGAGTGTAAAACTGGTATACTAGCCGTGCTCACGGTCATGAGCAGCTCGGACCCTCACATGATTAATTTATGGAACTAAATTCAATTTGTCATATGCATTGCATCGCGGGTGAAGTTGTTATTACTTTTGTTCTATTACTTAATTGGGTTTGGTATTTACTTATACTTAGTAACTGCTAATAAAATTTTGACCAACTTTAAAAGCAATGCTCAGCTCTAACCATCTTCTTTGGTAAGCCTTACACTTTATGAGCTCCCACCTTTGGTGAGTTCATGCACATTATTCCCCACAACTTGTTGAGCGATGAACGTATGTGAGCTCACTCTTGCTGTCTCACATACACCACAGGTCAAGGCCAGGTACTGCAGGATGATGCTCATGGAGGATGATGTGATGAGTTCGTGAGAGGTCTAGGCCGTCGTCTCCCAGTCAACTTTGGGTTGCTGGACCGTTGTCTCCTTATAATGTAATTATTTATTTTGTATAGAACACCTGTTATATATAAAGATGTGACATTCGATCCTGTGCCACTATACATCATATGTTTGAGACTTGGTCCCAGCATACCTGGTGTTTATGTTAACCCCGGGTTTTGGATCCCTAAAATCCGGGTGTTACAGAAGTGGTATCAGAGGAATGTTGACTGTAGGACGAAACCTAGATAGAACTGGATAACCATTATTTACTTACCTTGGCTACTCCGATTCTTTCTAAACTTATCTTAATCTTTTCTTATCTATTTCCGCTTTACTCTGATTATCCTTACCTTTTCTTTTTCTAAAGACAAATGTGGATTTCACACTCTGAAATCCTGTGCCTAGAGTGACTTTTAGGAATAGGAGACCTAATCCTAGGAACAAAAACAAAACTATTTTTATAATTGTCTATATATTTGAATGTTTGTTCTTATGATACTTGTCTGATTTGGATCTTTGATTGAGTATGATGAGTTGTGGAGTAGTGTCTACAATTGCATCTACATATACCTATAGGCATAAATAAATAAATTCATAAGGTAACTAAACAACCTATATTATCCTTCATTAAAGTATATTTACCTTAATAGATTCATCTTACCTTGCAAAGATTTATCCTATCCTAAAAAGCTTTCATTCTAGCCAATTCATCTTATCTTAAAAGATTCTCCCTTATCTTAATAGATCCATCTCATCTTAAAAGATACTCATCTTATCTTGAAAAGATTTTATCTCAGCCTAATAGATCTAACTGACCTCAAAAAAAAAAATTCTATCTTATCTTTATGGATCCATCTTATCCTAATAGGAATACTTATCCACCCTAGTTTATCAACCATGATCTAATGCAAATTAATTAGACCTTATCTAGTTAAACTAGTCATACCAATCTAATCTAGATCTAATCTAACCTAATATGATCTAATCTAAAGTGACTTATCAAACATGTTAGATAATACTGATGAAATAGTTTAGACTCTACTCCTATAAAACATGTCTTAACTTAGTTCACCCCGCACTAAATTAAAGAACGACAAGACCAACTTGGCCTCATGCAACTATCCTAACCATCCGATGGTTGCATAATCCCTCTGTGTTAACCTAATAGAGCTTCTAACTTACCTACACCATATGATCCATACTATCCCAACAGATTCTAACAAGATTCTAATAAGACATATCCTACCCTAGTGGATTTATCTAAATTAAACTAGTCTAACCTAGTTATATACAACTTAATCTAGATTTTATCTAATCTATTATGATCCAACCTAGTGTGAGTTACTTAATGCTAGTACAAGGATAAAGCCATACTCCTAAATCACTTAAGCCTAATTTGGAGACTTACATCAACTTGGCCATACACAACAACTCGATCTATATAACAAGTTACATAACTTACCCAATCAATAGAGTCTTAATGGATTGCATAATCCATCAACCACCACCTAACATCAAACAGACTTTTGACCTACATCATGTAGTCTACCTCATCCATACCTATATTAACCAAATTCCCCAGCCAATAAAATACACTAACTCCTAATCAATGAGAAAAGACCGAAGAAGATGATCAACTTCATCAAGGAAGGATGAGCACCAACTCAAGTCTTCAAGGATCAAGTGAGGTCACCAAGATGAGTCAAGATCCACAATCTAGGATGGAGTCTCTCCTTACCCTACCCAAACCTATCCATGCTTTGGATACAACTTTTATCCTACATAATAAAGTAGACATACATATATTACCCATGCTCTCCTATCACTTACTAATAATAAAAAGAGAGACTCTTGATTTTGAACTAATTAGAAACTAAAAGCTAAATTTCAAATCACTTTTCCTATATCCTCTTTCTTACAAATCTCGAGGACGAGATTATTTTTAAGGGGGGTAGGATTTGTAATACCCAAATTGTAAGGAATAATAAAAGTGGCAAATGTTTCCCTTTATATATTTTTGTGCATCTCTATTTATCATCACATGAGACTACTCCTGTATAAAAATGGGTAAATCCTTAATAAGACACAAATAAGCTATTGCGTCATATTGGATTTTTGTTTGTTTGTGCAATAGTAACATGGATAAAAAAAATAATATATTATAATGAGTAGAAGATTTAGATTAAACCCTAGATTTGAATTTGGGATTATTATAGAAAAGAAGAAAGGGATATTATGAAACACCAAAATGAATCCATAAATAAATAAATTGACCCCACATCGATATATTCAAATTGAATGATTAATTTTGAACACAAAATCTTGTGGAGAAATCTGAATTCAAGTGTTAGATTTGAAAATAAAAAGGGAAAACAAAAACAGAAAATAAAAAGGATAAAAGAATGGGGGAATGGCGTATTGGGCCTCGGATCCCACTTTCGGCCCACTAAAGAAAACCCTCGCGCCGGCCCATCCTGTTTCTGCTACCGACCGCACCCCCTCGCCGACTGGTGGGGCCCGCTCGCCAGGAGCTTCTTCCTCGCCGTAGCATACGCACAGAAGAACCGGATCTCCGTTTCCGCCGCCGCTTCCTTCGGAGCTCCCCAACAAATCGGCCGAGATCACCGGCGCGTCTCCCTATATAATCCAGGCCTCACCACCTCGACGTTCCAAGCGCGCCGTGAACTGGGGAGACAGTGAAGCTTGCGCCACCGCTGTACGCCATTGCCGCGGCGACTCGCCCCGGCAAAACTCCCACAACGCTACTAGCTCGTGCCGTCTTGCCATCAAACATGTTTACTCGAGCGCGAGAAATCCTTTCGTGCCTCGCCGAGGTGCGGAAGACCGGGGAATCCCCCATTCACGGGCGCCGTCATCGCGGAATCATCGGGCATCGTGGGCAGACCATCTGCCTCGACCATTGCCGGTAAGAATGCCTTCCCCAGTCTCGCCGGTGCCAAATCGTGATGTAGCACTCATCGAATTAGAGCTTGGCACGGGGTACCGAGGTCTGGGCTGTGGCCGGCCATGGCGCCGCCGTGCCTGGACGCTGGCACCCACGCCGTTGGTCGGGGATGCGGGGGAGTAGTGAAGGGATGAGGGGAATCCGTGCGGGCCGTTGGATGATGTGTGGACGGCCGCGATTAAATTAGGGCAGGATCGATTCAATCGGTTAAATCGTGTCCGTCGGTGGGCACATCAACGGCGATGGGAGTTTATGAATTAGATTTCATCGTAGCCGTGGGATCTTGATCTGATGGCTAGTAGTGCGTACCGGTTCACGTGTGTGGTGATCTAATCCTAGCCCTTGGTTTAGATCGGACGGCCACCATTCAGCGATACCTCTTCGCGGTTGCGTTTTGTAAAAGAAACCTCGAGAAACCGAGGAATCAACCCGCCGTCCTGTGCGGGGAAATCCTGAGTCTCGGGAACATTTATAAGATAACCCCTGGCCTTTTATGAATTTGAGGCCCAGTCCACTGCTGTTTTAAAATAAGTAAATGAATTAGAAAATGTATTTTTAATACAAAAATAATTGCTAGAACTTCAATAATTCATAGAAAATTTATACTAGCTCCAAATTGAGTCATTCCAATTCCTAAAATTTTGTAATAATATTCTCTACCATTTAGAATCACTGTTTTGACATAAACTCTGTCAGAAAATTTATTTATCATTTAATCATATTATAATCACCTTAAACCTTAGGAAAATCATAACTTGAATTCTACAACTCCAAAATTAATAATTCTTTTTCCTGTGATCTTATTTTAATATGTAGATTATTATTATGTATTTTGTTTACTTGTTTGGTGTGATGTTAAATTTTGCCTACACTGTTTGTTTGTATTACTACGACTAGCAGTGAGGTCACGAGTCACCTGAAGATCATCCTGGTACCTGGAATCTCAAGGCCCAGGCAAGTTGTGCCCTTGATCACTTCTTTTTACCCAGCCATGTTCTGATTAATCATAATGATCTGCATAGGTTAATTTTGATGGGACCCAACAGGTTACCTAGTTTGATTATCTTTATACCTTGTTTACCACTGATCTTTCTGGGTAGTACTTGCTAGTGCTATATGTGGTTTTGGGTATGGAGATACACATTACTATTCATGATTATACTGGTGTTATCAGTTGTTATTTATTGTTCATGTTGAGATCATTATGTTAATTGGAACATGGAGCGACCACCCGGGAAAACAGTGCTACCACAAGGGTAGTATGGGATGCCCTTGGCTGATTAATTAGGAAAGCTAGTGGAAGACTACCTTACCCGAAAGGGGCAAGGGCAGTAGGGGAGAGGTCAGTGCGGGAAGTGCCCTCGGGAGGATTTTGCTGCGATGGCGGTCCTGCAAGGGATTCCTGTACTGGATCTTCCTATAAACTGTAGCGGGTTTTCGGAAGCTAGTGGAACTTTGTAAAGGCCTCGTAGTGCTACCCTGCCTCACTTCCTTGGTAGAGGTGTATGGGATTCATGACCCCTTGGCAGATGGGTAACACGACTTGTGGGTAAAGATGCGCAACCTCTGCAGAGTGTAAAACTGGTATACTAGCCGTGCTCACGGTCATGAGCAGCTCGGACCCTCACATGATTAATTTATGGAACTAAATTCAATTTGTCATATGCATTGCATCGCGGGTGAAGTTGTTATTACTTTTGTTCTATTACTTAATTGGGTTTGGTATTTACTTATACTTAGTAACTGCTAATAAAATTTTGACCAACTTTAAAAGCAATGCTCAGCTCTAACCATCTTCTTTGGTAAGCCTTACACTTTATGAGCTCCCACCTTTGGTGAGTTCATGCACATTATTCCCCACAACTTGTTGAGCGATGAACGTATGTGAGCTCACTCTTGCTGTCTCACATACACCACAGGTCAAGGCCAGGTACTGCAGGATGATGCTCATGGAGGATGATGTGATGAGTTCGTGAGAGGTCTAGGCCGTCGTCTCCCAGTCAACTTTGGGTTGCTGGACCGTTGTCTCCTTATAATGTAATTATTTATTTTGTATAGAACACCTGTTATATATAAAGATGTGACATTCGATCCTGTGCCACTATACATCATATGTTTGAGACTTGGTCCCAGCATACCTGGTGTTTATGTTAACCCCGGGTTTTGGATCCCTAAAATCCGGGTGTTACAGTAGCCTTCAGGGGGCATCATATACCAGCATGCATTATGGACCGCAAGCTCAATGAGTTTCTAGCACTCACTCAGGGGAACCAGACAGTGTTGCAGTACGCTCAGGCCTTCAATGACCTATGCCAGTATGCCGGATATCATGCAGACACTGATGAGAAGAAGAGGGACAGATTCAGGAGGGGGCTCAGCACTAAGCTCCGCGACCGTCTCAACACAGTCAGGGCCAATAGCTATAATGAGTTAGTCAACATGGCCATTTCTCAGGAGGATTGTATCACAGCCCGTCAGGCAGAGAAGAAGAGGAAGACCCCTGTGGCAGGACCTTCAGCTCAGCCACAGCGCTTCTAGATCGTGTCTGACACTCAGAATAGGGGACCTTAGCAGCAGCAATGATGTTGGGTGATCCGACCACAGCAGCAGCAGTAGGCACCCAACCGCACTCAGTTTCTAGTTCAGAGGAACAATCAACCGCAGCAGCAGTACCGTCAGGCCAATGATAACAGGTGTTTCACTTGTGGTAACACCGGACATTATGCCAAGAATTGCCCCAAAAACCAGCAGAGACAGGGACAGAATGCCAACCAGAACTAAGGCAAGAGGCAGAAGTGCAAGTGAGACAAGGCAGGCTAAACTTCACCACCATGGCTGACATTCCAGAGGGAGCACCCATCATGACTGGTATCTTTTCGGTTTTGAATTATCCTGCAATTATTCTTTTTGATTCTGGTGCATCACATAGTTTTATCAGTACAAAATTTAGTGTCAAATGTTAGCTACCTTTCCATCACACCAATGGGGGTATCACAATTTCAACACCAGGAGGCAGGGTTGCCACCTATCAAATCAACAAGAATGTGCCTATAAAGTTTGGTAGTTTGATAATCAAAACCAACCTCCTCATTTTGGGTTTGGATAGTATGGATTTCATATTGGGAACTGATTGGTTATCCAGGCATCAGGCAGCACTTGATATTGCAGCAAGGGCCATTGAGATTCACTCCCCTACTTGTGGCGAGACTACTTTATATTTGCCTGAGCAGGGTTCTACCCGCTCTTGTGCATTCACCATGATAGAGTCACCAGTTGAAAGAATTCCTGTGGTCTGTGACTACCCAAATGTTTTTCCTAACGAATTGCCAGGAATGCCACCCGACAGAGACATAGAGTTCGTGATTGAATTGCAACCCAGGACTGCACCTATATCCAAGAGACCCTATAGGATGCCTCCAGCAGAGTTGGCGGAATTGAAAAAGCAGTTGCAAGAATTGTTGGACAAGGGATTCATTCGCCCGAGTACTTCACCATGGGGATGCCCAGCCTTGTTTGTAAAGAAGAAGGATGAAAGTCTGAGAATGTGCATCGATTACCGCCCTCTCAATGCGGTGACCATCAAGAATAAGTATCCATTGCCCCGCATTGATGTATTGTTTGATCAGTTGGTGGGAGACAAAGTATTCTCCAAGATAGATCTTCGCTCTGGCTATCATCAGATAAAAATCAGGGCCAGTGATATCCCGAAGACAACTTTCTCTACCAGATATGGGCTTTATGAGTTTTTGGTGATGTCATTTGGGCTGACCAATGCCCCGGCTTATTTCATGTACCTGATGAACTCAGTATTCATGCCAGAGCTGGACAAATTTGTGGTGGTTTTCATTGATGATATTCTGGTCTATTCCAAGAATGAAGCCGAGCACACTAAACATTTGCATACCGTACTTCAGAGACTGCGTGACCATCAGTTGTATGCTAAGTTGTCTAAATGTGATTTCTGGCTAAGGGAAATTAAATTTTTGGGTCACACCATTTCTCAGGACGGGATATCAGTTGATCCTGAAAAGGTACAAGAAGTAATGGATTGGAAACCTCCTACCACAGTGCGGTAGATTCGGAGTTTTCTGGGATTGGCAGGGTATTATCGATGATTTATTCTGGATTTCTGCAGAATTGCCAAGCCAATGACTGAACAGTTGAAGAAGGCAGTCAAGTATGAATGGAGCTAGAAGTGTGAGTATGCCTTTCATACACTGAGGCAGCAGTTGACAACAGCACCAGTGCTAGCTCAACCTGACAACACCAAGCCCTTTGAAGTTTATTGCGATGCTTCTGGTACTGGATTGGGATGTGTCTTAATGCAAGACAACAGAGTCATTGCTTATGCCTCCCGAGCACTCAGGACCCATGAGCAGAACTACCCCACACATGATCTGGAGTTAGCAGCTGTGGTTCATGCTCTCAAGATTTGGAGACATTACTTGATGGGAGCTCACTGTAATATTTACACTGATCATAAGAGTCTCAAATATATCTTCACCCAGGCTGATCTTAATATGAGGCAGAGAAGATGGTTAGAGCTAATCAAGGACTATGATTTGGAGGTGCATTACCATCATGGCAAAGCCAATGTTGTGGTAGATGCCTTAAGCAGGAAGGCCCAGTGCAATTATATGAATATGGATGCAAGAATCACCACCCTATGTGATGAGTTGTGCAAGTTAAAAATAGAAGTCGTTTCCTCTGGTGCTTTAAGTTATATTTCAGTGGAGCCCATATTACAAGAGCAAATAGTCCTGGCACAGATTGGAGATAAGGGTGTTCAAGTCATTAAGGAAATGATCAAACAAAAGGTGGGCAAATACAAATGCTTCCGTCAGGACAGCAAAGGAATCCTATGGTTTGGAGACCGATTGGTTGTTCCCAAGAACCCTGAGCTCAGAAAGAAGATATTGGATGAAGCTCACCTTTCAAAATTCTCCATGCACCCCAGCAGTAACAAGATGTATCATGATCTCAGATCCTTATACTGGTGGACCAGAATGAAGAGGGAAATTGCTAAGTATATATCTGAATGTGACACCTGCCAGTGAGTCAAGGCCAATCATTTGAAGGTAGCAGGCACTTTGCAACCCCTTCCCATACCATCTTGGAAATGGGAGGATATTTGCATGGATTTTATTGTGGGATTGCCCAATACCTCCCGGCACCATGATTCCATTTGGGTCATTGTGGACAGTTTGACCAAGACCGCTCATTTCTTGCCGGTACACACCACCCACAGGACAGAAAAGTTTGTCGAAATTTACATTGACCAGATAATTCGCTTGCATGAAATACCAAGGACTATAGTATCTGACAGAGGAGCACCATTCGTGGCATGATTTTGGGAGCAATTGCAAGAGTCACTTGGGACCCATGTAATAAGAAGCTCACCATACCATCCTCAAACAGATGGTCAGACAGAAAGGGTGAATCAGATTTTGGAAGACATGTTGAGGGCATGTGTGCTACACTATGGAAAGGATTGGGACAAGTGTCTTTCATTGGCAGAGTTCTCTTATAATAATAGCTACCAGTCCAGTTTGATGATGGCACCTTTTGAAGCCTTGTATGGGAGAAGGTGTAGGACACCGCTAAATTGGTCACAAGCCGGAGAAAGAGAAATTTTTGGACCTGACCTGGTACTTGAAGCAGAGGAAAAGGTCAGAGTTATTAAGAAGAACCTAGAAGCTGCTCAGGCCAAGCAAAAGAGCTATCATGACAAGAGAAGGAAGCCTCTACAGTTTGGAGTGGGAGACCATGTTTATCTCAAGGTGTCACCCACCAAAGGTGTTCAGAGATTTGGAATCAAGGGCAAGTTAGCTCCTCGCTACATTGGACCCTATGAGATCAAGGAAACTTGTGGGCCTGTAGCATATCAAGTGAAGTTGCCACCCACATGTCAGCAGTTCATGATGTGTTTCACGTATCTTAGCTACGGAAGTGCGTCCGCTTACCCACTGAAGTACTACCTGAACCAGAAATTGAGATAGAACCAGACTTGTCTTATCAAGAGCACCCCGTCAAGGTATTGGATCAAAAGGAGAGATCAACGCGGACATGGTCGATCAGAATGTATAAGGTTCAGTGGAGTCACCATTCAGTAGAAGAAGCTACCTGGGAGACTGAGGATTTTCTACGTTCTCGCTTCCCCAACTTTCTGTCTAAAGGAGTCGGTAAGTAATCCAAAACCTGACCCCCACCTGCCCTTTGAATCTAAATATAAGAAAAACTTAGATGTTAAAGGTATTGTAAGCTTTGAAAATGACTCTAAAAGGACTTCCTTCTAAAGTTGCAAAGAGAATGACATTCGAAGAGCAGTTAACTAGAAAAGCTTGGATAAAGGAAGGAACAACACACCAGCACACTTCATGGCACCCCTCCAAAGGACTCTACCTAAAATCTCGGGACGAGATTCCTTTAAGGGGGAGGGCTGTAACACCCCAGGTGTTACTTAGAGTTCTCACTCAAGGCTACACAAGTCAAGCCCATCATCACATGTGGTTTAACTGGAGCAAAGTACACCAAATATGGGAATCAAGACCCTAAGTAAGTGCAACCCATCTTAAATGTCATGACTTGGCTTTATCATGCACATATAGTGGAGAGGCATGCCCAAACCCTAATGCAAACCCCTTTGGACAATTGGAGCACTATAAGAGAGTATGACCAAAAGGCTATGAAAACCACAAGATCATGACTTGGGCCAATTATAAAAGATGTAGTACACTTAATACCCTACAAATGATAGTAAGGAGGTGACCCCAAAAAGATTTCAGAAAAACCCCAAAAGGTTCACCAAAGGGTTGAGCATAAGAGAAAAATTAGAATTTTTCTATGTCCTAAACCAACCCTTTTCCAAAGATCAAACTTGTTCACCCTCTTTCAAACTTCAAAACCACTTGGCCCAATTGACAAAGTGGAGCCAAAATACCTCTAGAACACCCTGGAAAAGTTTGAACCCCACCCTAAGTCGGTTGACACGACTTGGCATAGCTTTTGTCTCGGTTTGGACAGCTAGGACAAAGACAACTTCTCACCCCTATATCTCCCTACCCCGACCATATCCTTGCTTGGGACTCACATCAAAAAGGTAGGATTTGGTGCAGGGAAGAGACCGTACACGGGGGTTTTGCCAAGATCTGCACGCTAAGGTGCTCAAATCGGCCGTTGAACCATGGCAGAAGCAAACCTACACGTGTTCGACGAGGGCTGACACTCGGGGGCGCGCTCAGAGCACGCCCGTGCGCGAACCCCCATGCGCCCGCGGCCGCCCTGTGACCACGCCCGCGCCACGGCTATAAAGCCCTCCCCAGTGCCCGGCTAGCTTCCCCGTTGCCTCCTCTGTGCCACGCCAAACTCCCTCGAGCTTGCCCATAGCTCCAGCGACCTCCCCGTGACACGCCAGAGCCGCCCGAGGACAACCACCGTGACCGAACCCTTCCCCGCCCTCCTCCGCTCGATCCAAGCCCTTAGATAGCTCCACTAGGAGGCCATGAAGCTTGCCCGAGCTTGAACCGAGGACCCCCACCACCGGAATAGCGCAATCGTGCTCGCCGGAGTTCGAAACCCCGCTGGAGCACGTGGACCAGGTCAATCTCCGCACCATTTTCCAATTCATAGCACGCATAGCCTCTACGTCACCCCGTGGAGCTCCTTGTGCCGTTTAATTGAACTATGTCGCCGTAGTTAGGCCGGAGCACTCGCCGCCGACGAGTTCACTCACCTGCGCACGTGGACCGGCCGATTCCGGCCACCACCGCCGCCGAGCCGTACCTTGCTGTGACCGCCAGAACCTCCCGGAGCCAACCCCGCCCCTCTCTGGACCTCCCTCGCCGCCGGTAAGCCACGTCGCCCTTTTTACTCCTGCGGGTACTATTTAAATCAGGGGAGGGACCTCGGGGGAGAAGAAGTAAAGGCCAGGGGGTTTTGTGCTTTGTCAGCGACTCAAGGGAATAGTGGCGCAGGGGTATAACTGAAGGGATTGGTTTAGAAAGAACCCAGGGTCTTCGATGCAAAGTGGATTCCAGAAAACCTTTTTGATATTTCTGATTTAAGTATAAACAAAACTTGAAAATGCATAACTTCAGTTTTGTTTACCCAAATCAAGTCAAACCAATTTTGCCAGATTCTAAATATTGTAAACTACTCAGGAAAAATATAAAACCCCTAAGTGTTGCAGAAAACTTCAAAGTTTTGATTTAAATAATTAACAGGTCAAAAGCTAAATGAAATAAGGAAAAATAGCTATACTATTAGACTGGGATTAAGAAAATTTAGAGAAGCACTTAATCACTTCCTAACCTGTTTAAAAATAATAAACCCCTCTGTACACCCAATTAAGGTAGGGTTTGCCATTTAAATTATTTTTAGCTTAAAGTTAAAGAAAATATAAAAGGTAGTTTAAAATAAGAACTAGGGAGCACCCACATTTTTGTTAGCTCTCTTATTCAGTATAGTTTACTAGAAAATTTTGTTAGACCCTTGTTTAGTAAAAAAGAAATGAGATACCTTTTATTTTAAGAAAACAAGGAAAAGTTAGAAAAACCCTAGAAAAATAATCCTGAGAAGAAAACACCCCAAACCTTAGGATAACTAATGTTTTGTTATTATAAACATAGAAAAAATTATGAGTTCTGTTGTTTGACATTTTTCAAATAACAAGTTAGTTGTAAGTGTCATTTTAGCTTTAAACTTTAGAAAATCATAACTAAATAACCACTGAGTAGCCCTCTGTGATTTTTTGCACAGGAGCATGTTATTACCTATAGATACCAGCCAAAATGACTCTAGTACAGAACCCACCCCTAGATAAGAGTGGTAGTGCAAAGTGACCCCTTTGCTCCAACTTCTGTTATTTTTGTCTAGGGCATATTCTAATTTTTCTGGACCTCAAACTTATAGGACAGACTACAGTGACCAATAGTAAACCACTGTAGTTTTTACAGAATTTTTGGAAAAATTTAAATCACTGTTGTAGTTCAAACCCACCCTAAAATCATAAATAGAAAAAGAAAAGGGGAATTTAATGGTGGAGAATAATGTTACCCTAACCAAACCAGCAAAACCCCTTGAGTGCCTACTAAAACATTTAAGGGGCAATCCAAGTCTTAATCCATTATGCTTATCCCTAGGCAAAACCTCAAACCTAAATTGATAAGCATAAACCCCTAAGAGCCTCTTATGGCAAGGAAACCCTAAGTTATTAACTAACTTGTTTTTTTTTTCGCTAGGCATAATTGTTAATAAATTTTACATATCATATCATGCATATATCTTATTCATTGCATTCGATAGATTGTAACCTCGCGGACGGAGAGTACATCCTTGTGCCAGAGCAAGGAGTTGCTCAGGAGGTAGCCCCGGATCCAGCACCAGAGCCTGCCCCAGAGGATCTGCCTGCCCCAGCTTTGGAAGGCAAGCCCCGGTTTTATGCATAACCAGTTATATATATTACTTTACTGCACTTAATGATTGTAGGATTGAATGTGCACTTAAGTGTAGGAGTTGTTTGAAACCCTAGTTGCATTAACTCAGGATTCCTATTGAGATGGTACTAGTATGCTAGGTTGAGTAGCTTCTTTGCTAATTAGGGACCTCGGTAGAAGTCGAGTGAGTTTTCTAGCACTCGCACGAGGTCAGGAATTGGTTGTATCCACTTTCATAGCATAATGATGTTGGCCTGTGGACAACAATCCATGGGGATTGGTTGTCTACAAGGTGGAAATTGGAATAAGGATTAAGGTGTGGTACCGTGAGTCAAGCGTTTGAACGTACTAAACATATGCCAAGAAATATGGTAAATCGGTAAGCCTAGTACCTGATTGAACTTGCCCGTAGACTTTACTCCTCACGCGACCTGAGACGTGGTCTCCCATTCCGGTTATGGTGGGTACAAGTGCGGTCACTGCACGACGACAGTCGGGGTCAGTGAGGCATTGTACGCCAAGGCGGTGAGCCCTGATATGTTGCCAGGGAATCGATGGGGACGGTTGATGTGTGTGGGGACGGAGTGCCTCGCCACGTCGTTTGTTTAGGTTTACCTTGCAAGGTTTAAAAACTCGATTTGAATCGTCTGCTTCTCGCAGCTAATGAGACTGCTTGATCCATGCTGCTACATTGAGTAACAAGTGGACATGTGATGACTTGGCAAAAGTTGTTGATTGCTAAATGTTCGATACCATGTATGATTAGATAGATATACATTTAGTCTTAAGAGAGTCACACTAAAACTTGAAAAAGCTAAAACTTGATTTATAGACTCAGCTAGTGCTTTTGGCAACCAAACCCCTCAGCCAAACAGCTGCATGTCTAGAGGTAGAGGAGTAGACTCCTCACACCGGGTAAGTCTAGTTGAGTATTAGTATACTAAGCCTTGCTTGTGGCATAATTTTACAGGTTCCCTGGAGGACATGGTTGCTGGAGTGACTTGGCCGTCCATCCTGCCATCGGGTTGGACAATCGAGTGGGACCCTACCTCGGCTGAGGAGGAGCATGAGGAGTGATGGGACAGGCTTCCCCATCCCTCTGTTTATTTATCGTTAGTTATTTTCCGCTGCATTCCGAACAATGAGTACTTCTTTTGCTAAAACTCCACTGACGATGTAATAATTTGATACCCCTTAATGTATGGTTTTATGCTTTATTGTCTTTGCTCTGTGCCTCACCATCGAGTGAGTACGTGGTACTTGATATTGTTAGTGGCCTCGTTGGACTTGATCCGAGGAATTGACGTGTTATTCCCATTTAAGTGTGGTCTAGCCTCTAAGGCGGGACTTAGGCACTTAAGTTGGAATAATTCGGGTAGTTTCCCCACAGGAAATTTGATCTGCTATCATAAAATCTCTGTCGTTGATCTTCGATCCAACGATCGAGACTTTGATCTAATCTGCACCGTAGACTATCGATCCAACGGTCTACAAAAGCCCATACCACTTCGGCTGTCTACTTTCGCAAAAGAGACCCTGTGCTCTATATTAATCAACCTGCCGTCCACCTGTGCAGTAAGATGATTACCTAGCAGTCCCTGAGAAATGCAAATAAGTCCCTAGATCTCGATTTAATTATAAAATGACCAAAAACTAAATTAATCTCTATATTGCTCATTTTAACTCAGATTTAGTCTGTTCAAGTCGCGTTAGTCTCATATTAAATTTGTCTACGTAATAATAAAATTATTTAAACATATTACTTACTTTTATATTGTTTATTTTATGATTATTGATTTATCTTGCTAATCAAAGTTAATTGTCCATGATTATAACCTGACTAAAAATACAACCTATAATCAAGTTATATCTCAGATTAAAGTTTAATTAATTCTCACATGATTTATATTAATTAACATATAATTTATCTTTTATTGTTTAATCACCTAAATCTTTGGAAAATCATATCCTCTTAACCGTAACTCTGAATTTAGTGGTTCTCGAACCTACGACCTCATAGCTACGGGTAGAATACTCTTGCGTGGTTTGTTCTCATGTTTGGTGTAATGTTATTTTATGTACTCCTTGTCTATTTGTATATATTGCTACGAGTAGCAGCGAGGTTACGAGTCACTGAAGACCAACTTGGTGAAGTACCTAGAAATTCTAGTTACAGGCAGTTGTGTCCTTGATCACTCTTCTTTACCTAATAGTGTTTTGGTTAATCACTGTGACATGCTTAGGTTAATTTGATGGGACCTAATAGGTTTCCCTAGCATTGTTTATCCCACACCTTGCAGACAAAAGAACTATTGGGTAGTTTTGCTATTGCTCTACCTAGTTTTGGGGAATTAATGTTACATTATGATCATGTTTCAGTTATGTTGTTGTTTTAATTATTGTTCATGATAAGATCATTGTGTTAATTTGAGCATGGAGCTTAACTTGAGGTATCCGTGCTACCACAAGGGTGGAATGGGACGCCCTTCGCTAACTAATTAGGAAAGCTAGTGGAGGACTACCTTACCCGAAAGGGGCAAGGGCGGTAGAGGAGCTGCGTATAGGTAGGTTCTCGGGTTGATCATATTGCGACGGCTTTTCGGATGAGGGATTCCTATATTGCCCTTCTCAGGAACCGTAGCGAATTTTCTCAAGCTAGTGGAACTTTGTAAAGGCCTCGTAGTGGATCCCTAGCCATTCACCTCGGAAGTGTCTAAGGGCCTTGCAAACCCTAGATAGATGGGATACACGACTTGTGGGTAAAAGGCACAACCTCTGCATAGTGTAAAACTGATATATCAGCCATGCTCACTGTCAAGAGCGACTTAGGACTCTCGCATGATTAATTTATGGAACTAAACTTAATATGTCATATGCATTGCATCGCGATTGTTATTATTAATTGTGTTCTCTTATTTAATTGGGTTGATATCTACTTATTCAAAGGGAAATGTGCCCTTGGGCCATTTCTAAAGTGTTTTGGTGATTAAGTGCCCAACACATTTTCTCTAAGTGCTAATTTGTGCCAAAGAGTGAAGAAGTGCAAATCACATTACAAGGTACGTTTCTAGACTTAGTACATTGATTTGAGTACTAATGTATTGCGTCTAAGTGCTAGAAATAGGAGAAATTGGTTTGGAAAAGAGTTGGCTGTGTACAACCAACTGCAGCTCGGTCTGGGTGCACCGGACAGTGTCCGGTGCGCTAGACCAGCCTCCGGTGAACAGGCCACTCTCGGGACTCGACAGCGGCATACGACTATAAATCACCGGACTGTCCGGTGGTGCACCGGACTGTCCGTTGAGTCGTCCGCGGCGAAGTCGTCGCTCTCGGAAAACGTTAAACAGCATACGACTAAAATTCACCGGACTGTCCGATGGTGCACCGGACTGTCCGGTGAGCCAACGGTCGGCCATACAAACCACGCGCGACGCGTGGGCGCGCCAACAGTCAGCAGGGGGCACCGGACTGTCCGGTGTGCACCAGACAGTGTCCGGTGTGCCAACTGCTGCAAATCTGCAATGGTCATGTGCGCTAGAAAAGGAAGGAGATCGCGCATTGGACAGCTATAGGGACTGTCCGGTGGCGCACCGGACTGTCCGGTGCGCCACCCAACAGAAGGCAAGATTAGCCTTCCAAAGTTGCCTCCAACGGCTCCTAGCTGCCTTGGGGCTATAAAAGGGACCCCTAGGCGCATGGAGGAGTTACCCAAGCATTCTTTGATCATTCCTAAGCATCCAGACTCCACTCCCACGCATTTGATTCTCTGTGCTAGCAATTTGAGCTCCTCTTGAGTTGAGAACTCCGTGTGTTGAACTTAGAGCTCAAGTTGTGACTTGTGTGCGTGATTGTGCTTTCGTTTTGAGTCTTGTGTGCGTTGCTCTCCCCTCCCTTACTTCCGTGCTTCTTTGTGATCATCAATTGTAAGGGCGAGAGGCTCCAAGTTGTGGAGATTTCTCGCAAATGGGAGAAAGTATAAGAAAGAAGAACACCATGGTATTCAAGTTGATCATTGGATTACTTGAAAGGGGTTGAGTGCAACCCTCGTCCATTGGGACGCCACAACGTAGAAGTAGGCAAGTGTTGTACTTGGCTGAACCACGGGATAACTCGCGTGTCTCTTGTGATTGCTCTTCTGTGTGATTATTGTGATTCGCTAGAGCTCGCTCTATAGCCACTTGGTTTTATCATTCTAACACTTAACCAAGTTTTGTGGCTATTAGTTGTTGAATTTTATAGGATCACCTATTCACCCCCCGCTCTAGGTGCTCTCAATTGGTATCGGAGCCGTTCTCTTGACGTAAGGGACTAATCGCCCAAAGAGATGGATCCTAAGGGAAAGGGGATGGTGGTCAATGATAAGGAGAAGGAGTCCACCTTCAACGAGCCAAGGGACGACAAGCCCACTGACTCTGGCTCGAGTCATAAGAAGAAGGACGAGAAGAAGAAGAGGCGCATCTAGAAGATCGTCTACTACGACAGCGACGAGTCTTCTTCTTCCCCAAGAGACGACGACTACGACGAGAAAAAGAAACCGGTTAACTCAAATTTTTCATTTGATTATTCTCGTATTTCGTATAATTCCAACTTTGATGGAGAGGACTACGCTTTTTGGAGTCATAAAATGCGTAGTCACCTCTTCTCTCTCCATCCTAGTATTTGGGAGATAGATGAGAATGGAATGCAATTTGATAGTACGGATAACCCTGTCTTCATTAACGAACAAATTCACAAGAACGCACAAGCTACCACTGTCTTGTTGGCATCGTTGTGCAGGGATGAATACAACAAGGTGAGCGGCTTGGACAACGCCAAGCAAATATGGGACACCCTCAAGATCTCGCATGAGGGGAACGATGCCACCATGATCACCAAAATGGAGTTGGTGGAAGGCGAGCTAGGAAGGTTTGCCATGATTAGGGGAGAAGAGCCAACGCAAACGTACAACAGGCTCAAGACCCTGGTCAACAAGATCAGGAGCTATGGAAGCACAAGATGGACGGACCACGGCGTCGTCCGACTTATGCTCAGGTCTTTTACCATCATTGACCCTCATCTTGTGAACTTAATCAGTGAAAATCCTAGGTACACAAAGATGACGCCCGAGGAGATACTCGGAAAGTTTGTGAGCGGGCGTATGATGGTCAAGGAAGCAAGATACGTTGATGATGCATTGAATGGCCCAATGCCCATCTATGAGCCCCAATCCGTTGCACTCAAGGCAACAAGCAGCAGCAGGGAGGCGCTATCTAGCAAGGTGGCACAAGTTGATGCTACCGGGCTAAATGAAGATGAAATGGCCCTCATCATCAAGCGCTTCAAGACGGCGCTAAAAGGACACAAGGAGCATCCCAACAAGAGCAAAGCAAAGGGAAAGCGCTCCTGTTTTAAATGTGGTAAGACTGGTCATTTCATAGCAAATTGTCCCGATAATGCTAATGACCAGGAACAAGAAAAGAGCGGGAAGAGGGAGAAGAAGAAGGCCTACAAGAAGGCGAAGGGCGAGGCACACCTTGGCAAGAATGGGATTCAGATTGCTCTTCTTCTGACTCCGACGATGAAGGACTCGTCGCCTCAGCCTTCAACAAGTCATCTCTCTTCCCCAACGAGCGCCATACTTGCCTCATGACAAAGGAGAAAAAGGTAAGCGCTCGAGATACCCCTAAGTATACTACTTCAAGTGATGATGACTCTAGTGATGATGAAGTAGATTACACAAGTTTATTCAAAGGTTTAGATAGAACTAAAGTTGATAAGATCAATGAATTGATTGATGCTTTAAATGAAAAGAATAGACTCTTAGAAAAGCAAGAGGATATTTTGTATGAAGAGCATGATAAGTTTGTTAGTGTACAAAAATCTCTTGCTTTAGAGGTTAAAAGAAATGAAATGTTGTCTTTTGAATTGTCTGCTTGTCATGAAACTATGTCTAATTTAAAGAGCATTAATGATGATTTAAATGCTAAGTTAGAAGAAGCTAATAAAACTAGATCTTGTGTAGAACATGTTGTCATTTGTAATAGGTGTAAGGATTTTGATGTTGATGCATGTGTTGAGCACCTTACTTCTATTACAAAATTAAATGGTAAAGTAGCAAGTCTTAATGCCCAACTTAAGACTTGCAAAAATGATTTTGATAAGTTAAAATTTGCTAGGGATGCCTACACCGTTGATAGACATCCCTCAATTAAGGATGGACTTGGCTTTCGAAAGGAAGCCAAGAACTTAACAAGTCAAAGGGCTCCCATTTCGAACAAAGAGAAAGGGAAGGCCCCTATGGCTAGTAGTAATCAAAAGAATCATGCTTTCATGTATAATGATAGAAAATTTGCTAGAAATTCTCATTATAGGAGTTATAATGCTTTTGATTCTAATGCTATGATTGCTTCAAGTTCTAACTTTAATGGTAGGCCTAGGAGAAATTTTGTGTCTCATGCTCCTAGGAAAGTGTGTAATAATCCTACCACTGTCTTTCATGCTTGCAACACTACGTTTGTTCTTTCATGTAAAAATGAAAAAGTGGTTGCTAGAAAGTTGGGGTCCAAATGCAAGGGAGACAAGACTTGCATTTGGGTCCCAAAAGTTATTGTAACTAACCTTGTAGGACCCAACAAGAGTTGGGTACCTAAAACCCAAGCCTAATTTGCCTTGCAGGTTTATGCATCCGGGGGCTCAAGCTGGATTATCGACAGCGGTTGCACAAACCACATGACGGGGGAGAAGAAGATGTTCACCTCTTACGTCAAGAACAAAGATTCCCAAGATTCGATCATCTTTGGAGATGGGAACCAAGGCAAGCACGAGTTCTCCGCTCCCTACACACCACAGCAAAATAGTGTGGTAGAGAGGAAGAACAGGACGCTTATAGACATGGCGAGGACGATGCTTGGAGAATTCAAGACACCCGAGCGGTTTTGGTCAGAAGCTGTGAACACAACTTGCCACGCCATAAACCGGGTCTACCTTCATCGCCTCCTCAAGAAGACCTCGTATGAACTTCTAACCGGTAACAAACCCAACGTGTCATACTTTCGTGTATTTGGGAGTAAATGTTACATTCTAGTAAAGAAAGGTAGAAACTCCAAATTTGCTCCCAAAGTTGTAGAAGGGTTTTTGCTAGGTTATGACTCAAATACAAAGGCGTATAGAGTCTTCAACAAATCATCGGGTTTGGTTGAAGTCTCTAGCGACGTGTATTTGATGAAACTAATGGCTCTCCAAGAGAGCAAGTTGATCTTGATGATGTAGATGAAGATGATGTTCCAACGGACGCAATTCGCACCATGGCGATTGGAGATGTGCGACCACAGGAACACCAAGAACAAGATCAACCCTCTTCCTCAACGATGGTGCAGCCCCCAACTCAAGATGATGAACAGGTTCCTGAAGTGGAGGCGTGTGATCAAGGGGGAGCACAGGAAGACCAAGTTGTGGAGGAAGAAGCACCACGGGCCCCTCCAACTCAAGTCCGAGCGACAATTCAAAAGAATCATCCCGTCGACCAGATTTTGGGTGATATAAGCAAGGGAGTAACAACTCACTCACGTCTAGCTAATTTTTGTGAGCATTACTCGTTTGTCTCTTCTATTGAGCCTTTCAGGGTAGAAGAGGCCTTGCAAGATCCGGACTGGGTGTTGGCCATGCAGGAAGAGCTCAACAACTTCAAGCGAAATGAAGTTTGGACCCTGGTGCCATGTCCTAAGCAAAATGTAGTGGGAACCAAGTGGGTGTTCCGCAACAAGCAAGACGAGCACGGGGTGGTGACACAAAACAAGGCTCAACTTATGGCAAAAGGTTATGCCCAAGTCGCTGGTTTGGATTTTGAGGAGACTTTTGCTCCTGTGGCTAGGCTAGAGTCTATTCGCATTCTATTAGCCTATGCCGCTCACCACTCCTTTAGGTTGTTCCAAATGGATGTGAAGAGCGCTTTCCTCAATGGGCCAATCAAGGAGGAGGTGTATATGGAGCAACCCCCTGGCTTTGAGGATGAACGGTACCCCGACCATGTGTGTAAGCTCTCTAAGGCGCTCTATGGACTTAAGCAAGCCCCAAGAGCATGGTATGAATGCCTTAGAGACTTTCTAATTGCTAATGCTTTCAAGGTTGGGAAAGCCGATCCAACTCTTTTCACTAAGACTTGTGATGGTGACCTATTTGTGTGCCAAATTTATGTCGATAACATAATATAATATTTGGTTCTACTAACCAAAAGTCTTGTGAGGAGTTTAGCAGGGTGATAACACAGAAATTTGAGATGTCGATGATGGGCGAGTTGAACTACTTCCTTAGGTTCCAAGTGAAGCAACTCAAGGACGGCACCTTCATCTCCCAAACGAAGTACACGCAAGACTTGCTGAAGTAGTTCGGGATGAAGGATGCCAAGCCCGCAAAGACACCAATGGGAACCGACGGACATGTCGACCTCAATAAAGGAGGTAAGTCCATTGATCAAAAGGCATACCGGTCTATGATAGGTTCCTTGCTTTATTTGTGTGCTAGTAGACTGGACATTATGCTTAGCGTTTGCATGTGTGCTAGATATCAATCCGACCCAAGGGAATGTCACCTTGTGGCCGTTAAGTGGATTCTTAGATATTTAGTCGCTAGGCCTTGCTTCGGGATCTGGTATCCAAAGGGGTCTACCTTTGACTTGATTGGATATTCAGACTCCGATTATGCCAGGTGCAAGGTTGATAGGAAGAGTACATCAGGGATGTGCCAATTCCTAGGAAGGTCCCTGGTGTCTTGGAGTTCAAAGAAACAAACATCCGTTGCCCTATCCACCGCTGAGGCCGAGTATGTTGCTGTGGGACAGTGTTGCGCGCAACTACTTTGGATGAGGCAAACCCTCCGGGACTTTGGCTACAATCTGAGTAAGTCCCACTCCTATGTGACAATGAGAGTGCAATCCGCATGGCGGATAATCCTGTTGAACACAGCAGCACTAAGCACATAGACATCCGGCATCACTTCCTGAGAGACCACCAGCAAAAGGGGGATATCGAGGTGTACCATATTAACACCAAAAACCAGCTAGCCAATATCTTCACCAAGCCTTTAGATGAGAAAAGGTTTTGCAGGTTGCGTAGTGAGCTAAATGTCTTAGATTCACGTAACTTGGATTGATCTATAGCATACATGTGTTTTATGCCTTTGATCATGTTAACTTATGCATTCAATCTATTTTTGTTCATTTGTGGTGCTCAAGTTGTAAACATGATCCCCGGACCTCACAAGTCTATTTGCAAGTGATGCACTTATTTAGGGGGAGGCATGCTACAACTTGACACTTTGAGACTAACCTGTGTGTTTAAGTTCTTGATTTAGTCTCAAAAGTGGATTGAAAGGGGAAGGTGAACTTGGACCATGCAAAGACTTCCACTGCACTCCGGTATTAACTACAAGTTCATATCCATGCTCTTACTGCCTTCTTGCTCGTAATTGACAATTTTGGTGAGGCAATGGGGTTAAAGGGCCAAGAATGATCCTGTTTTCGTGCTTAATTCCAAAGGGGGAGAAATTAAGGCCAAAGCAAATGGATCAGCTACCACTTGTGAAATTTTGAAAAGAGTAGAGTTAGAACTTTTTGATTAGTCAAAATACTCTTATTGTCTCTTATTGTCAAAAGTTGGTCTCTTGTGGGGAGAATGTTTGATTATGGGAAAAGGGGGAGTTTTTGGATCTCTGATCAATTTCTCTTGGAATACCTCTCCTTGTGCCTCAACAAGTGTGTTTGACTTAGAGATAGGAAATTGAATTTGATTTGCAAAAACAAACCAAGTGGTGGCAAAGAATGATCCAAATATGCCAAATTTGAATCAAAAACAATTCTTGTTCTCAATTGCATTGATGTTGCACTTATTTTAGTTGCTTTTTGATGTGTTGGCATAAATCACCAAAAAGGGGGAGATTGAAAGGGAAATGTGCCCTTGGGCCATTTCTAAAGTGTTTTGGTGATTAAGTGCCCAACACATTTTCTCTAAGTGCTAATTTGTGCCAAAGAGTGAAGAAGTGCAAATCACATTACAAGGTATGTTTCTAGACTTAGTACATTGATTTGAGTACTAATGTATTGCGTCTAAGTGCTAGAAATAGGAGAAATTGGTATGGAAAAGAGTTGGCTGTGTACAGCCAACTGCAGCTCGGTCTGGGTGCACCGGACTGTCCGATGGTGCACCGGACATTGTCTGGTGCGCCAGACCAGCCTCCGGTGAACATGCCACTCTCGAGACTCGACGGTGGCGTACGACTATAAATCATCGGACTGTCCGGTGGTGCACCGGACTGTCTAGTGAGTCGTCCGCGGCGAAGTCGCCACTCTCGGGAAACGTTCAACAGCGTACGGCTAAAATTCACCGGACTGTCCGGTGGTGCACCGGACTGTCCGGTGAGCTAACGGTCGACTGCACCAACGGTTGGCCGCATAATCCGCGCGCGACGCGTAGGCGCGCCAACGGTCGGCAGGGGGCACTGGACTGTCTGGTGTGCACCGGACAGTGTCCGGTGTGCCAACTGCCACAAATCTGCAACGATCGGGTGCGCTAGAAAAGGAAGGAGATCGCCTGTCTGGTGGCGCACCGGACTGTTCGGTGTGCCACCCGACAGAAGGCATGATTAGCCTTCGAAAGATGCCTCCAATGGCTCCTAGATGCCTTGGGGCTATAAAAGGGACCCCTAGGCGCATGGAGGAGTTACCCAAGCATTCTTTGATCATTCCTAAGCATCCAGACTCCACTCCCACGCATTTGATTCACTGTGCTAGCAATTTGAGCTCCTCTTGAGTTGAGAACTCCGTGTGTTGAACTTAGAGCTCAAGTTGTGACTTGTGTGCGTGATTGTGCTTTCGTTTTGAGTCTTGTGTGCGTTGCTCTCCCCTCCCTTACTACCGTGCTTCTTTGTGATCATCAATTGTAAGGGCGAGAGGCTCCAAGTTGTGGAGATTCCTCGCAAATGGGAGAAAGTATAAGAAAGAAGAACACTGTGGTATTCAAGTTGATCATTGGATCACTTGAAAGGGGTTGAGTGCAACCCTCGTCCATTGGGACGCCACAACGTGGAAGTAGGCAAGTGTTGTACTTGGCCGTAGCATGGGATAACTTGTGTGTCTCTTGTGATTGCTCTTCTGTGTGATTATTGTGATTCGCTAGAGCTCGCTCTATAGCCACTTGGTTTTATCATTCTAACACTTAACCAAGTTTTGTGGCTATTAGTTGTTAAATTTTACAGGATCACCTATTCACCCCCCTCTAGGTGCTCTCACTTATACTTAGTAACTGCTAATAAAATTTTGATCAACTCTAAAAGCAATGCTCAGCTTTAACTATCTCCTTTGGTAAGCCTTACACTTCAAATGAGCTCCCACCTTTGGTGAGTTCATACACATTATTCCCCACAACTTGTTGAGCGATGAACGTATGTGAGCTCACCCTTGCTGTACTCACATCCCCAAGGTCAAGAACATGTACCACAGGATGAGGCGCATGAAGGGTGCTGTGATGAGTTCTTGAGTGGTCTAGGTCGTCGTCTCCCAGTCAACTATGGTTGCTAGATCGTGGTCTTCGTATGATGTAATTATTTAACTATTTTATACAGAACTCCGTTATATATAAATGAAGTGACATTCATTTTGTCGGGGACCATAATTAGGGGTACCCTCAAGACGCCTAATTCTCAGCTGGTAACCCCCATCAGCATAAAGCTGCAGAGGCCTGATGGGTTTGATTAAGTCAGGGATCAGTCCATACGAGTGACTCGATCACGCCACGCCCGAGCCTAGCCTCGGGCGAGGGCAGCCGACCCTAAGATGACTCCGTCTCGCCTGAGGCCTCCTCTTTCACGGCAGACGCATCTCCGGCTCGCCCGAGGCCCCGCCTTCGATAAGAAGTAACCCTGACTAAATCACCGCGCCAACCGACCAAGTCACCGGGGCGTTTAACGCAAAAGGTAAGACCGACGGGCGACCAGACTTCGCCAAAGGTGCCATAGGAGGCTCTGCCCGACCCAGGGCTCGGACTCGGGCTAAGGCCCCGGAAGACGGCGAACTCCGCTCCGCCCGACCCGGGGCTCGGACTCGGGCTAAGGCCCCGGAAGACGGCAAACTCCGCTCCGCCCGACCCAGGGCTCGGACTCGGGCTAAGGCCCCGGAAGACGGCGAACTCCGCTCCGCCCGACCCAGGGCTCGGACTCGGGCTAAGGCCCCGGAAGACGGCGAACTCCGCTCCGCCCGACCCAGGGCTCGGACTCGGGCTAAGGCCCCGGAAGACGACGACCTCCGCCTCGCCCGACCCAGGAGTTCGGGCTCGGCCTCTGTCTTGCAGGACGGACTCGACCTCGACTTCGGAGGAGCCTCCACGACGCCCAACCTAGGACACAAGACCGCCACGTCAACAGGAAGCATCATCATCACCCAGCCCTGAGCCGACTCGGGTCGCAGAGAACAAGACCGGCGTCCCATCTGGCTAGCTCCGCCAGATAGGCAATGATGGCGCCCCGCTAGACCATGACGACGGCGGCTCTCAGCTCCCTTACGAAAGCAGGAGGACGTCAGCAAGGGCCCAGCCACTCCAACAGTTGTCCCTCCATCAGGCTCCGTTACTCCTCCAACAGCCACGACGCCACACCAACAGGGTGCCAAGATCTCTCCGGCTGCCACCTTGGCATGTACTTAGGGCGCTAGCTCTCCCTCGCTAGACACGTAGCACCTTGCTACACCCCCATTTTGTACACCTGGATCCTCTCCTTACGACTATAAAAGGAGGGACCAGGGCCTTCTTAGAGAAGGTTGGCCTCGCGGGGACGAAGGGCAGGGGCAGGCGCTCTCTCGGGGCCGCTCGCTCCCCTCACCTCGCGCGGACGCTTGTAACCCCCTACTGCAAGCGCACCCGACCTGGGTGCGGGACGAACACGAAGGCCGCGGGAATTCTCCGACTCCCTGACGACCCGGCTCCGGCCACCGACCTCTCGCTCTCTCCCCCCTTCGCGCTCGCCCACGCGCTCGACCCATCTGGGCTGGGGCACGCGGCACACTCACTCGTCGGCTCGGGGACCCCCCGGTCTCGGAACGCCGACAGTTGGCGCGCCAGGTAGGGGCACGCTGCGTGTTGACGAGCAGTTTCCCGTCAAGCTCCAGATGGGCAGTCTCCAACGACCTCTTCAACCCGGATCGGTGCTCCGTTTCGGGAGTCTCGAGTTCATGTCCCTCGACGGCAACTACGACATGATACTCCTTCCACCGCCGCGCGACGGCGACAATGGTGGTCGACAGCCCGCCCGCCGGCAGCGGAATCGACGACGTCTTTCCCGCGTGGGGGAAGGACAACTTTCGAGCTCGCCCCATCCTCTCCCTCGCCATCGGAGGAGGAGGAGGCGGGGCAACCAGGGCCGAGCGGGAGGCCGCGCTCCGACGGCTGTCGAGCAAATCGACATCCCCGGCGCCCCAACGGAGGACACGCCAAGCGTCGCCCTCGCGTTCAAGGCAAAGGCGAGCAGCATCCCCCCGCAACACGTCGACCCCGGGCAGGTGGACGACGCCGGCGCGCTCACGAAGGGCCTGCAGGACGTCGCCCTCGTACCCACGACGACGGCGCGATCAGCCCCCGACGTGACTTCATCGCTCCTCGTCGACAAAAAGGTACCAACTGCTCCCCATCTTTCGTCATTTCGACTCGACCTCAACCTGCCTAGCGATCTCGCTTTGGCGGACACTCACGTTGAGGCGAGTGCAACCTCTCTGGGGTTTCGTGTGCGGTCGCCTTGGGACCGATTGACGGGTGTCTCGACCTACGGACCCTCTGGGTCCGAGGAAGATGACGACCCCAGCATCTGCTGGGATTTCTCCGGATCTGGCAACCCCAGTGCCATGCAGGACTTCATGACCGCATGCGACTACTGCCTCTCCGACTGTTCCGACGGCAGCCGCAGCCTTGACGACAAGGACTGCGGCCCGAGCCGCGAATGTTTGCACATCGAGCTAGGGGATCCCTTCGGAGGCGGCTGTCTCGGCATGCCGGAGGATGGTGATCCCCCCAGGCCAGCGCCTCGCGCCGACATCCCGCGGGAGCTAGCTGTGGTCCCCGTTCCGGCGGGGGGTTACGACCCACAGCTCGAGCAAGTCCGCGGGGCGCAGGCCGGGCTCGATGAGGGAGCAGGAGCACTCGAGGCAATCCGCCAGAACATCGGGCAGGTATGGGTGAGCCAGCCCCCGGCCGGAGGAATACGTCACCTGCCCCAAGGTCTCCAGCACCGCATCGCCAACGATGCCAGGGACAGACCGCCACCCGCATCCGGCGGAACCGGTCAGGACCTGGCCGCCGCAGCGATGCTCCTCCGCGCGATGCCGGAGTCATCAACCACCGAGGGTCGGCGAATCCAGGGAGAACTCAAGCATCTCCTAGAAGGCGCTGTGGCCCGGCGGGCCGAGAGCTCTGCCTCCCGAAGGCAGGGATACCCCTCGGAACCTCGTGCCGCGACTTCCCGACTCACGCGGGAAGCCTCGGTCTACACCGGGCGCACGCGCAACACCGCGCCTGCGGCCCCGGGCCGCCTCGGCGACGAGCACCCTCATCGCGACCGTCGGGCACGCCTCGACGAAAGGGTGCGCCGAGGCTATCACCCCAGGCGTGGGGGACGCTACGACAGCGGGGAGGATCGGAGTCCCTCGCCCGAACCACCCGGTCCGCAGGTCTTCAGCCGAGCCATTCGGCGGGCGCCGTTTCCGCCCCGATTCCGACCCCCGACTACTATCACGAAGTACTCGGGGGAAACAAGACCGGAATTGTGGCTCGCGGACTACCGCCTGGCCTGTCAACTGGGTGGGACGGACGATGACAACCTCATCATCTGAAACCTCCCCCTGTTCCTCTCCGACACTGCTCGTGCCTGGTTGGAGCACCTGCCTCCGGGGCAGATTTCCAACTGGGAGGATCTGGTCCAGGCTTTCGCCGGCAACTTCCAGGGCACATACGTGCGCCCCGGGAATTCCTGGGACCTCCGAAGCTATCGGCAACTGCCGGGAGAGTCTCTCCGGGACTACATCCGGCGGTTCTCCAAGCAGCGCACCGAGCTGCCCAACATCACCGACTCCGATGTCATCGGCGCGTTCCTTGCCGGCACCACCTGCCGGGACCTGGTGAGCAAGTTGGGCCGCAAGACCCCCACCAGGGCGAGCGAGCTGATGGACATCGCCACCAAGTTCGCCTCCGGCCAGGAGGCGGTAGAAGCCATCTTCCGAAAGGACAAGCAGCCCCAGGGCCGCCCGTCGGAAGATGCTCCCGAGGCGTCTACTCCGCGCGGCGCCAAGAAGAAAGGCAGGAGGAAGTCGCAAGCGAAACGCGACGTTCCCGATGCAGACCTTGTCGCCGCCGCCGAGCACAAGAACCCTCGGAAGCCCCACGGAGGTGCTAACCTCTTCGACAAGGCACTCAAGGAGACGTGCCCCTACCATCAGGGGCCCGTCAAGCACACCCTCGAAGAGTGCGTCATGCTTCGGCGCCACTTCCACAGGGCCGGGCCACCCGCAGAGGGTGGCAGGGCTCACGACGACGACAAAAGGGAGGATTGCCAAGCAGGAGAATTCCCCGAGGTCCGCGACTGCTTCATGATCTACGGAGGGCATGCGGCAAACGCCTCGGCTCGGCATCGTAAACAGGAGCGTCGGGAGGTCTGCTCGGTGAAGGTGGCGGCGCCAGTCTACCTAGACTGGTCCGACAAGCCCATCACCTTCGACCGGGATGACCACCCCGACCACGTGCCGAGCCCAGGGAAGTACCCGCTCGTCGTCGACCCCGTCATCGGCGACGTCAGGCTCACCAAGGTCTTGATGGATGGGGGCAGCTGCCTCAACATCATCTACGTCGAGACCCTCAGGCTCCTGCGCGTCGGTCTGTCATCCGTCCGAGCAGGCGCTGCGCCCTTCCATGGGATCATCCCTGGGAAGCGCGTCCAGCCCCTCGGGCAGATCGACCTTCCTGTCTGCTTCGGAACGCCCTCCAACTTCCGAAGGGAGACTTTGACGTTCGAGGTGGTCGGGTTCCGAGGAACCTACCACGCAGTGTTGGGAAGGCCATGCTACGCGAAGTTCATGGCCATCCCCAACTACACCTACCTGAAGCTCAAGATGCCGGGCCCCAACGGGGTCATCACCGTCGGCCCCACGTACAAGCACGCATTCGAATGCGATGTGGAGTGCGTGGAATACGCCGAGGCCCTCGCCGAGTCCGAGGCCCTCATTGCCGACCTGGAAAGCCTCTCCCGAGAGGTGCCGGACGTGAAGCGACATGCCGGCAACTTCGAGCCAGCAGAGACGGTTAAGGCCGTCCCTCTCGACCCCAGTGGCGACACCTCCAAGCAGATCCGGATCGGTTCCGGGCTCGGTCCCAAATAAGAAGCAGTACTTGTCGACTTTCCTCGCGCAAACGTCGACATTTTTGCGTGGGGTCCCTCGGGCATGCCCGGCGTACCGAGGGATGTCACCGAGCACTCGCTGGATATCTGGGCAAGAGCCCGACTCGCCAAACGGCCTCTGCGCGAACGGCGCCCGGGGGCTGCGCCCTTTCCCCACTCACACATAAGAATCATTCATCAAGTAAGGGTCGGCCTCGCCCCGGCAGAGCCCGACCCTCCCTCGAGGGCTAAAAAGGGGGAACCCCTCTCGTCGAGTTTGGACGTACCGTTCCGCGTCAAAGAAACTCTTTTTTCGGTCAAGAAGGGTTTTTCGCGTTCTCCCGGATGCGTCAGAAGCAGGGTCCCGAGGAGCGAACTTGGGTACGAGTAAATGGCGAGACCGACTGAGCTGGGGAACACCTATGCCTCCGGGCTAGGGACACCTCACTTGCTAGGTACACCTCACTCGTCGCCTGCCACGAAAAAGGACCCAGCTCGGGAAATCACCCTGTTGTCGACACTACGGGCCAGGCGCGAAAATCGAAACGAAAACGAGCATGACTTCACGGAAGAGAAGTAAAATGTCCAGGCCTCGGTGGCCGCGGCAAATCACACATCTAATAGAAATTGTCCCAACAAAAATCAAGCGTCGCCTCGGGAAGGCGCCGCGCCCTCAACTCCACCCCCGCCGTCGGTAAGGTCCACCTCCCCTTCCGGCGGCGGCGCAGGAGGAAGAATCTCCGCTTCGAAGACGGTCGCCAGCGCCGCGCTCGGACCCACAGCGACCGCGTCGAGCCGCTGAACTTCCGCCAGGGCCGCCTCGTCTTCGTCAGGAAGGCAGTACCCCTCACTGACCCGCTCCAAGTCCACGATGTAGTGGGAAGCGAGCACGGCGAAGGCCCGCCTGACGCCGTGGTGCAGCGCCCCGCGGACTTTACCGCGCGCGTAATCACCTAGGGCTTGAAGACGGCTTTGGGGAGAGCTTCCTGAAGGGACGTCGCCGGGACCGAGTTTCCGATAGACCTCCGAGACGGCCTCGGACATGGCCGCGAGATCGACCTCCCTCTGCTCAGCAGCTCCAACGAGCGCCTCGGCGAGCGCTTTGGCAGACTCGTCAAGAGCAGACTCGAGCTCTGCGAACAACCAGAAGAAAGACCTCAAACTCAAGCGGAAGAAACGGACAAGAATGAGAACCAAGGACGGACGAGGCGCACCTCCGGCTCGGACGCATTGCTCCGAGGCCGCGACCTGGGCGGCAGCCAGATCGGCCGCGAGGGTCTTGGCTCGGTTTTCAGCCTCGACGGCCCGGCCCCGAGTTTGGTCCCGCTCCTCGGCAACCTGGGCGAGCTCCGACCGCCATTGTAGCACCTCCGCGCGCGCTGCCGCCGCTTCGGCCTTCAGGTCAGCGCAGAGCAACTGGAGGTCCGCTATCTTAGCGTCCTGCTAAGAAAGGCGCGCGGTAGCCCCGGCGAGCGAAGTCCTCAGGGACCGCAGCGAGCCCCAGACGACGGCCTCGCGGTGGATGAACGACGACTTGGCAGCACTCCGGTCCGTCAGGTCCTGGAAAGGAAAGCAAGACATCACGACGAGCGCCTCGCTCGCAGAAGGGAGGAGGTATGCCTAAAACCATTACCTGGAGGATTTTGGGGACGTCCCCGCAGAGAACCTCCAGCGACGATCGAAGCAACCCCACCGTCGCTTCCGCACGCTTGCGGAGCTCGTCCCAGGACTGGTCCTCCTCTTCGTCGTCAAGAACGAAGATAGGGCCCGAAGCCTCGCGGGTCCGGAATCGGAGCAACTGGCCCCGGGCCTCGGGGCTCCGCCGCACGGTGACAAGGCTGCCGCCCGCCCGGAAGCGCTGCGCGTCCGCGCCCACCTCTTCCGAGGCTCCGGGCGCTGACGCTGCGGCCGTCTCGGCGCCGGCGGCAACCGTACGCTCTCCGACTGGGACGGTGCCAACTGTGGTAGCGGCAGACGCCGGCATGGCCGACACGGCAGGCGAGCCCGGGACCATGTCGGCGCCGGCCGCCTCCCCGATCACGATGGCCACCTCGGCAGAGGAGCCCGCTTCGGGGACCTGCTCCCCCGGAACATGCGACGCCTGAGCCCCGTGCGGCGAAGCGCCCCGCGAAAGGGTCGGCTGAGCAGCGGGGTCCGAGGTGGCGCCAGCTGCCTGGACCAACGCCGTCTTGAGGGCCTTCCGAGGCGCCAGGTCGGTAGGGCCATGGCTCCGCTTGCTGAGAAAAACAAGAAAGGGAAAATCACGGCCCAGACGTATGAATGAAGCGCCGGGACGGAGACCTTCCAAGGTACCTACCCGCTCCGGACCATGATCCACTGTGCCTGGGGGGAGGTCTCTTGGCTCCCGCTTCCTGGAACCACCGCCGAGGTCCGCCTCGCCAACAGCCCCGGCGCCGCCCTCACCTTGGACGCCCCTGAGGCCCGGGAAGCGGACTGCCCAGGCGCCGCCATGGCAACCTGAGGACCGCTCCCCCATGCTGCCGGCGCGGGCGACGGTTCCCGAGGAACGGACCCCTCGGCCCTGCTCCCTGAAGTCGCGTCAGCTCCTCCAGCCGAGGGGTCAAGAACCCTCTCGGGTTGCCCCCGCCCCTCAGGTCGGGGATCCGGCGCCTCGGCTCCAGGGACCGACGACGTAGGCCCGCTCGGGGGCTGACTCGACGGCTCCCGGCCACATCCCAAGCCAGGGCTGAGGCCGAGACGAGCGGCCATGTCGTCCTCCTCCTCTTCGTCGTCGTCGTCGTCGTCATCATCGGACGTCTCCGGCGACAGCTCCCTAGGAAGTCCTTCCCTCTCCTGCTGGCGACGGCGTTTCTCCAGGGCGTCCCGAGCCCGCCTCCGCCTGCGGGCCCAGGCCTTCTCCGCATCCTTTTTCTTTTTCTCCTCCTCCGCGGCGACCCGCCGCGCCGCCCGACCCACCACGTCCTCCGGGACCGGCGGCAGGGAGGGTTTGTGCCGCCCCACCTCCTAAAAAGGGGGGAGAAAGAAACCCGACCGTGAGAATCAGAAGCAACCCGGTATGGGAAGAAGGAAGAGACGAACACTCACCAGAGCGACGCACCCCTGGTCGGGGCGCATTCGAGGCTGGGAGAAGGCGTGGGGGTCCGGCTTCCCCATCGCGGCCGACACCCGCCGGTGGAGGGCATCGTGGGGAAGAGGATCAGGGGACATCCGTGACCCCTCCCAGTCGGCTTCCTGGGTCATCTCCCAAAGCGACAGCCGCCGCTCCGCCAGGGGGAGCACCCTCCGGCGGTGGATGGCGGCAACCACTCCCACGGCGGTGAGCCCTTCCTCCCGCAACGCCTTCAGGGCCTGGAGAAGAGGTTCGAGTTTCTCCTTCCTCTCGTGTGGAGTCCCGTGGCGCCAGGCGTCGGGGGCGGCGGTGACAACCCGCTGAGAGAACGGCGGGAGCGACCCTCCGTCATTCCGGAGGTAGAACCACCGGCGCTGCCAACCCTTGTTTGAGGATGAGAGGACGGCAGGGATATACTGCAACGACCGCGACTGCCTCAGCAAGAGGGTGCAGCCGCCGGCCCGCACCGCCGCACGGACCTTCCTCTCCCCCGTCGACGAAGCAAAAAGCTCGGCAAAGAAGAGGTGAGTCCACAAATCCCAATGGGGGGCGATCCCCAGATACCCCTCGCACACCGCTACAAAGATAGCGGCTTGCGCGATGGAGTTGGGAGTGAGGTTGTGCAGTTCCACCCCGTAGTGGAACAGGATGGCCCACATGAAGCGGCTCGACGGCACACCAAATACCCGCTCATGGAAGGAGATGAAGCTCACGACATACCCCGGCGGAGGGGATGGAGCGACTCCGCCCGCGGGAGGAATCCATTCCGGCCGCTCCTTATCGGTGAGGGGGCGGAGCAAACCCTCGCCGACGAGGTCCTCCAGATCACCCGTCGTCACCGTGGAAAAGGGCCACGGGTCGCGCGGCGAGATGATGGTCACCCGGTCAGCCATCGCTCAGGCAGAAAGGTTGGCGGCGTGAAGAACAGGGGAGGGCGGTTTTCCTTTCCTGACTAGATCTCTCAGGCTGCAAAGGACCTGAGAGGGAGGCGAGAAGCGGAGTCGAGAACCGTCACCGGACCCTCTCCGGGGTACATAAAGACCAAGGTCAAGACGGTTCCAACGTACCGCCCGAACCGGACGCGAGGTTCAAAAAACGCGAAGCGAAACAGCCGTTCCTCGAACGGCTCGCGCACGCAACGGCAGCCTCGCCGACCGCTTACTCTGGCGCATTAACTCCGCGGCTAGACAGGTGACGTTTCTGGCAGGGGCAGCTGGCGACGCTTCGCCTCCGCCAAAACGACCACACCAAAAAAGGTACGCCACGACGTTCAATTTCGCCTCCTTTTTCCCTTTTCCTCTTTCTCTATCTCTTGCAACAGGGACCGAGAAGGGGGATAACCCCAAAGGGATCCTTCCCCGTGAAGGAACTAGGCTCCGAGCCTCCCTACTGATCAGGGGTTCGAAGGCTGGCCCCCCGAGGGGTTCAACAGCCGCCTCAGATCGCGTGGGCCCGACACCCACTACTGGTCAGGGGTTCGAAGGTCGGCCTCCCGAAAGGTTCCACGACCGCCTCAGGCTACTAGGGCTCCGCGCCCATTACTGATCAGGGGTTCGAAGGCTGGCCTGTCGAAGGGTTCACAGTCGCCACAGACGCCGAGCGAGGGATGACCAGGGGTACGTTTGATACATAACCAAGGCTCGGGCTGCGCTCCCGAGGTACCCTAGGACATTTCCGAGACCAGCGGGAACAACTCTGTAACGGAATCCCATCGGAGGGAGGCAACGAGCCCTCGGACCCCGTCGCTAGGGGACCGGGTCCGGCAGATCACCCGCAGGTACTTTTGGGCGTGCCTCCGGGCCCCTAGCCGACCCCCAACGAACGGGGCACGGACGTCCACTCGGATTACCCGTTCGCAGCTCACCGGAGACACCATGTTCGGTGCCCATCGAGGGTAACATGGCGCTCTCCCCCCTCCTCCTTGCGGAAAGGCGACGTAGGGGCGTATGTAAAAAGTCGAGTCTGTCCCTGATCGTCCTCTCGCTCCGTGCGGAGGCTCGGGGGCTGCTCTCGCAAACCCGGCTCCGGCCGAACCGTTGACAGCGTCAACATACCAGCCCGAGAACTTGGGCCCCGACAGTGCACCCGGGCTACGCCCTGCTCGCATGAGGGAACCGCCAGACCAGCCGAGGCATTACGCAAGGCATTAAGACCTCGAAGGAGTGAAACCACTCCTCCGAGGCCTCGGGGGCTACACCCGGCGGGTGCGCTCGCGCGCACCCACCGGAACAAAGTGCCACCGAGAAAGGCTGGTCCCCTTGCAAAAAAGTGCGACGCAAGCCTCCAAGCGAGTGTTTAACACTCTCTTCGAGGCTCGGGGGCTACTGTCGGGGACCATAATTAGGGGTACCCTCAAGACGCCTAATTCTCAGCTGGTAACCCTCATCAGCATAAAGCTGCAGAGGCCTGATGGGTTTGATTAAGTCAGGGATCAGTCCATACGAGTGACTCGATCACGCCACGCCCGAGCCTAGCCTCGGGCGAGGGCAGCCGACCCTAAGATGACTCCGTCTCGCCTGAGGCCTCCTCTTTCACGGCAGACGCATCTCCGGCTCGCCCGAGGCCCCGCCTTCGATAAGAAGTAACCCTGACTAAATCACCGCGCCAACCGACCAAGTCACCGGGGCGTTTAACGCAAAAGGTAAGACCGACGGGCGACCAGACTTCGCCAGAGGTGCCATAGGAGGCTCTGCCAGACCCAGGGCTCGAACTCGGGCTAAGGCCCTGGAAGACGGCGAACTCCGCTCCGCCCGACCCGGGGCTCGGACTCGGGCTAAGGCCCCGGAAGATGGCGAACTCCGCTCCGCCCGACCCAGGGCTCGGACTCGGGCTAAGGCCCCGGAAGACGGCGAACTCCGCTCCGCCCGACCCAGGGCTCGGACTCGGGCTAAGGCCCCGGAAGACGGCGAACTCCGCTCCGCCCGACCCAGGGCTCGGACTCGGGCTAAGGCCCCGGAAGACGACGACCTCCGCCTCGCCCGACCCAGGAGTTCGGGCTCGGCCTCTGTCTTGCAGGACGGACTCGACCTCGACTTCGGAGGAGCCTCCACGACGCCCAACCTAGGACACAAGACCGCCACGTCAACAGGAAGCGTCATCATCACCCAGCCCTGAGCCGACTCGGGTCGTAGAGAACAAGACCGGCGTCCCATCTGGCCAGCTCCGCTAGATAGGCAATGATGGCGCCCCGCTAGACCATGACGACGGCGGCTCTCAGCTCCCTTACGAAAGCAGGAGGACGTCAGCAAGGGCCCAGCCACTCCAACAGTTGTCCCTCCATCAGGCTCCGTTACTCCTCCAACAGCCACGACGCCACACCAACAGGGTGCCAAGATCTCTCCGGCTGCCACCTTGGCATGTACTTAGGGCGCTAGCTCTCCCTCGCTAGACACGTAGCACCTTGCTACACCCCCATTTTGTACACCTGGATCCTCTCCTTACGACTATAAAAGGAGGGACCAGGGCCTTCTTAGAGAAGGTTGGCCTCGTGGGGACGAAGGGCAGGGGCAGGCGCTCTCTCGGGGCCGCTCGCTCCCCTCACCTCGCGCGGACGCTTGTAACCCCCTACTGCAAGCGCACCCGACCTGGGCGCGGGACGAACACGAAGGCCGCGGGAATTCTCCGACTCCCTCACGACCCGGCTCCGGCCACCGACCTCTCGCTCTCTCCCCCCTTCGCGCTCGCCCACGCGCTCGACCCATCTGGGCTGGGGCACGCGGCACACTCACTCGTCGGCTCGGGGACCCCCCGGTCTCGGAACGCCGACACATTTCTATACCATGAGTCATCACATGTGTGAGACTTGATCCTAGCACACATTTTAGACGCGCCCGGGTTTGGCCCTTAAATCCATGTGTGATAGAAGTGGTATGACAGGAATGTTGACTGTAGGAAGAAACCTAGATAGAACTGGATAACCCTTACCTACTTACCTTTGCTACTCTGGTTCTTTCTAAACTTTCATTAATCTTTTATAATCTATTGCTGCTTTAATCTGATTACTCTTACCTTTTCTGTTCTAAAGACAAAAGTGGATTTCACACTTTGAAATCCTGTACCCAAAGTGACCCTTAGGAATAGGAGACCTAATCTTAGAAACAAAAACAAAACTATTTTTATTGGTATCTATGTGCTTGAATGCTTGTTCTTATGATACCTGTCTGATTTGGTTCTTTGATTGAGTGTGATGAATTGTGGTGTAATATCCACAATTGCATCTACATATACATATAGGCGTAAAAATGTTTATAAGATAACTCGTCAACTTAGATTATTCCCCATTAAAATATATCTAGCTTTATAGATTTATCTTATCTTGAAAGATTATATCTTATCCTAATAGATTCATCTTGTCCTAACCATATTACTTATCTCAGAGTAGCAACCATGATCTAAACCAAAATTAATCAGATCTTATCTAATCTAATTTAGTTATACCAATCTAATCTAGATCTCAGCTAATCTAATATGATCTAATCTAATTTAAGGTGACCTAATGCGATTAATCTGATCTAGTCTAAGTTTATCTAATCTAGTAGAAAACCCTCATCTTATTTGATTCAACATTCTTGCCTATATTTAAAGGTTAAAACCAAGTAACTTAGAGTAGCTGAATTAGGTAGATTAGACACTATTCATGCCTTACTCTAAAACCTAAATTGGTATCTTAGAACAACTCGGCCATTTACAAACAACCTACACATTTTTGATAGATTGCCTAATCTATCTATTTAGAACAAGATTCTAATCTACCAACCGGAACTACATTTTCCTAATGATCTACATAATTTTTCTAGCCCGACCTAACATAAAGCCACCAAACCAGAATTTGACATAACACACTCAACCTATGCTACCTACCTATTGACTATCTGTTGCTACCTATAATCTACCTTAACTACATAACCCTAACTTGGACACCGACACCAAGACCCAAGAAGGAAGAGAAGACCGACCTCGACAAGGAAGGATATAACAGTCAAATCAAATCTCGAGATGAATCAAGACTTAAACATTTTGGATGAAGTCTTTTCCTTGCCATAATCTTTCTTACCTCAACCTGTCCAACTTATATCCTACATAATAGGTAGCTAGATATCTATGCTCTCCTAATCACCCACTATTGACTATTAAAAAAAGAGTGAGACTCTTGATTTTTGAACCAATTATAAACTAAAAGCTGAATTACAAACTAATCCTTCTGTATCCCTTTTCTAACTAATCTCGATGACGAGATTTTTTCTAAGGGGGTAGAATTTGTAACACTCTAAAATTGTATCTTGGTTAATTAAGAAAACTTCCTAAAGATTTAAAATTTCAAGCATAATATAAAAAAGTTATAAATTGAGACTATCTTCCCTAAAATTTAGTAAGTAGTAAATATAAAATGTTGGCTATATACTTAAACTATAATAAATAGGATAGTGAGTTATTCTATATAAATTACTCCTATTGGGTTATATAACTATGTGATCCATGATTATTACATTTCATGCATACAAATACTTATTCGAGCAAAGTAAATAAGGAGTAAATAAGTGTAAAATATTTGCATTCATGTTGGTGTTTTGGTTGTGCATATAAATATGGTTTCAAAATTTAAAATCAGATTTGAATTGGGTTAATTAAATCTAGAAATAAAAAAATAGGAAAAAGGAATAGAAAATAAAAGGCTTGTCTATTCGGCCACTTAAGGAACACAACCCACGTGAGTTTTTCCTCCTATTTTTTTATTCCACCTGTCGGATCTTGCATCACTGTTACTGTTGGGGCCGTGCTTCGGTGCGCCGAAGGTCTTACACGAAGAAGCAGCTTCGGCTGAAGTCGTCTCCAAGAGATGGCCGAAGGTTCCTTTTCATGGAGCTTCGGCGTTACAAACCGACATAGAGATAGAATGACCTTTTTATCCATAGAGGTCTGAGTCAATGTTGTAAACTCTTGTAAGGGGCATAATTGTAATTTGTCACAGGCTGCGACCTGTGCCTATAAATAGATGAACAGTACCTCTGTACTGTTCACGCGAACCTGCCATTTGCTTTCGCATCACACTTGTTCCTTTGCTTTCCTCAGGACCAGAGGTACATTTGTAACTTGGAGTCATTTATATTCATTCATTTATGATAATAAAGATGGAAATAATTCCATGATTATATTTAAATATTTATTTCATGTTTCATGATTTATATGATATAAATGCTTCGTTCCTTGATATTATGTTTTACGAAGGTACGTCCTTTGTAACCTTCGTCCGAAATTCTTTATATCCTGAGGGGATATAATGTTTTGAAGGACGAAGGACCTTAACACCTAACATTTTCTATGTTGCCTTGTTCTTAATTCTTAGCATTTGAGAACAAGCCCCCAACATTGGCGCCCACCTCCGGTGAACTCACTTCCACTTTTCTGAGCTGATGGCTTCGTTCAACAATCAAGCTAGAGCTGCTTCGGCTTCGAAGCTGGTGCTCCCGATAACAGGCGGTTCTTGCTCAGAGCCGGCTAACAAGAAGCAGAAGAAGGAGGCTCAGAGAAGGGTGCAGCATGTTGGAGTGCAGGGACCCTTCATCAAGTCAAAATGGTCCCATATTCCAATTACTTTCTCTCAGGAAGACCTTCAGCTTAAGGATTATCCCCACAATGATGCCATGGTTATCTCTTGCGTGATCAAAGGATTTCTAGTCCACAATGTCCTAGTTGATATAGGCAGTGCAGCTGACATTATATTTGCTAAAGCCTTCAGACAAATGCAAGAGCCTGCAGACAAAATTCATGATGCTACACACCCTCTTTGTGGCTTCGGAGGGCGGCAGATTGTAGCACTTGGGAAGATTACCATGCCGGTAACCTTCGGATTTGTTAACAACACAAGGACTGAGCAAATTGTGTTTGATATTGTTGACATGGAGTATCCTTACAATGCAATCATTGGCCGTGGTACTCTTAATGCCTTCGAAGCAATTCTTCACCCAGCTTATCTCTGCATGAAGATACCTTCGGACCAAGGGCCTATTGCTATTCATGGAAGCCAGGAAGCTGCTAGAAGGGCCGAAGGAAGCTGGACTGACTCCAAGGCAATCCATAACATAGATGGAGCTGAAGCTTGTGAACAGTACAAATTCAGGAGGGAGAAGGCAGCTTCAGCGGATCAGCCGAAGCCCATGTTATTGTGTGAAGACATAGCAGAGCAGAAGGTGTTGTTGGGCTCGCAATTATCTGAAGACCAGGAGAAAACCTTGATAAGGTTTTTATTCAACAACAAAGATGTTTTTGCATGGTCAGCCAATGATCTCTGTGGAGTAAATCGGGATGTTATTGAACATTCGCTCAATGTGGACCCTTCCTTCAGACCCCGAAAGCAGAGGCTTCGGAAAATGTCTGATGACAAGGCCGAAGGGGCTCGCAATGAAGTAAAAAGACTCCTCAGTGCAGGAGTTATCAGAGAAGTGAAGTATCCAGAGTGGCTAGCTAACACTGTTATGGTGAAGAAGGCCAATGGCAAATGGAGAATGTGTATTGATTTCACAGATCTCAACAAGGCTTGTCCGAAGGATGAATTCCCGCTGCCAAGGATAGACTCTTTAGTCGATGCAGCAGCTTCTTCAGAGCTCATGAGTCTCCTAGACTGCTACTCAGGCTATCATCAAATTTGGATGAAGAAGGAAGATGAGCCAAAAACTAGCTTCATAACCCCAAGTGGTACATATTGCTATCTTCGGATGCCTGAGGGGCTCAAAAATGCCGGAGGAAGTTTCAGCCGAATGACAGCGAAGGTTCTCTAGTCTCAGATAGGCAGAAATGTGTTGACTTATGTCGATGACATTATTGTAAAAAGCACGAAGCAGGAAAATCATATTGCTGATCTGCAGGAGACCTTCGCCAGCTTCAGACAAGCTGGTCTGAAGCTGAATCCAGAAAAATGTGTCTTCGGAGTGAAGAAGGGCAAATTTCTTGGATGCTTGGTTTCAACAAAGGGAATCGAAGCTAATCCAAATAAAATCGAAGCTATACTTCGAATGGAGCCACCAACCACAAGAAAGGGGGCCCAAAGATTGACAGGAAGGCTGGCATCTCTCAACAGATTTATATCCAGATCAGCAGAAAGAAACTTACCATTCTTCGAGGTGCTGAAGTCAGCTGAAGTCTTTCAATGGGGCCCAAGTCAGCAAAAAGCCTTCGAAGAGCTGAAGCAATACTTAATAGATTTAACAACATTAACCCCACCAACGCTAGGGGCTCCCCTGTTGTTATATGTGGCAGCTTCGCACTCAGCAGTAAGTGCGGCACTTGTCCAGGAGAAGTTTGATGGACAGGTCAAGAAGCAGGTCCCAGTATATTTTGTATCTAAGGTCCTCAGTGTCTCAAAGAAAAATTATACAGAGCTGGAGAAGGTGTTGTATGCCGTTTTAATGGCATCCAGGAAGCTTCGGCATTATTTTCAGGCATACAATATTATTGTTCCTTCTTCGCAGCCGTTGAAGGATATCATGAGAAATAGAGAAGCTACTGGCCGGATTGGAAAATGGGCTGCGGAGCTCAATGAATTTTACATTGATTATGTGCATAGATCCTCAATCCAGTCTCAAGCATTGGCAGATTTCATTGCCGACTGGACGCCAGGGGCTCAGGACGAAGAAGCAAATAAAGATGCCGAAGTATGGACAGTGTTTTGTGATGGCTCTTGGGGAACCTTCGGAGCAGGTGCAGCTGCTGTGTTGGTCTCACCGTCCAAGGTTAAAACTTGCTATGCAGCAAGACTTGACTTCAGCTGCACAAATAATATAACTGAGTACGAAGCCCTGCTCCTGGGTCTTCGGAAACTAAAGGCAATGGGAATCAGAAGGGCGATTCTTAAAACTGATTCCCAGGTTGTTTCGGGTCATATTGACAAAAGTTGCAAGGCTAAAGACCCGAAGCTTGAAAAATACCTAGACACGGTCCGAAGGATCGAAGCTTCCTTCGAAGGATTTTCTGTTAAGAATATCCCTCGAGGACAAAATGAGCATGCTGATTTGTTAGCCAAGTCTGCAGCACAGGGGCTGCCGCTACCTTCGGATGTGTTCTTCGAAACAATAAAGGCACCTTCAGTGGAGCTACTTGAAAGAGCAGTCCTTAACATTTCTCCTGTTTACAGTGAAGATTGGAGAACTGAAATAATCTCTTACCTTCAGGGTAACTTCCTGTCAGATGACGAAGCTTATAATAAAAGGATAGAGGCAAGAGCTCGTCCGTATGTCATGATAGAAGGGGAGTTATACAAGCATGGAGTTTGTGCCCCGCTGCTCAAGTGCTTGTCTAGAACCGAAGGTATAGAGTTAATGAAAGAAATACATGCAGGCCTGTGTGGATCCCACATCGGATCTAGGCCGTTACTGGGAAAAGTTTTCCGCCAAGGATTTTATTGGCCGAAGGCAGCTTCGGATGCAGCGGAGTTAGTTCAAAAGTGCGAAGGTTGTCAGAAATGTGCAAGAGATCAAAAGCAACCTTCGTCTTTGACACAGCTGATACAACCCATCTGGCCATTGCAAAGGTGGGGCCTTGACTTGATGGGTCCATTACCACCAGCCCAAGGGAATCTAAAATATGTTATAGTAGCTGTGGAGTATTTTTCCAAGTGGATTGAGGCGAAGCCATTAGCCACAATAACTTCGGCCACTGTCCAAAAGTTTTTCTGGCAGAACATTGTCTGTCGCTTCGGAGTACCGAAGGCCATCACTGTAGATAATGGAACGCAGTTCGACTCCGAAGCTTTCAGAAATTTCTGTGATCAAGTTGGAACGAAGATCCATTTTGCATCAGTCAGGCATCCGGAGTCGAATGGGCTTGTTGAAAGGGCCAACGGCATCATAATGACAGGAATAATGAAGCTAATCTTTAATCAACCAAGGGGAAAGTGGCCAGATCAGTTGACCAAAGTGGTGTGGAGCCATAATACAACAACATCAAGGTCTACAGGCTTTACCCCATTTAAGTTGTTATTTGGTGACGAAGCAATAACCCCGGAAGAAGCCAAAGCTGGATCAATAAGAGTGGTAGCTTCGGCAGAATCAGGTCCCGAAGATACTTGTCTTGTGGAAAAAGATGCCTTAGAAGGGATCAGGCTTCAAGCCGTGGAGAATATCAATAAATACCAGGCTGAAACAGTCAAATGGCGAGATAGAAAGGTCCGGCTAAAAAATATTGAGCCGGGACACTTGGTGCTTCGGAGAGTGGCCAACCCAGATACAGTGGGCAAGCTACAATTGAAATGGGAAGGGCCTTTCTTAGTAGCATCCTCGTCGAGGCCTGGTTCGTACAGATTAAAGGACATGGATGGCAACGAAATTCCAAGATCTTGGAATGCAGATGAGCTTCGGAGATATTATGTATAACTTGATGTAACTTTTTATGTTTTTCTTTTTCTTTTTCATGGCACCCTTTTCCTTTCTAAAGGGGGAGAAAGGTTTTTAATGGGGCCATCATATGTAATTTCCTTTTTAGTTTTATAAGAGCAAAATCCCCCAAAGAATGTAAATGTAAAAGCTGAGAACGCACCATCGAGTGCCGAAACTGAAAAAGAGAAGAAGCTCCAAAGACGTCCCTAAGGGGATGCAGAGCTTATACCGCCTAAGTAAAAGGCGAAGAAGCTCCAAAGACGTTCCTAAGGGAATGCAGAGCTTATACCGCCTAAGTAAAAGGCGAAGAAGCTCCAAAGACGTTCCTAAGGGAATGCAGAGCTTATACCGTCTAAGTAAAAGGCGAAGATGCTCCGAAGTCGTTCCTAAGGGAATGCAGAGCTGATGTGTGGTTGTTTCTAAGGAAATGATGGCTGAGAGTGTGGCTTCGGACATATGCTTTGGACATTCATTCGCACATTACATTACATCATAACATTTGCATTCATAAGCATTCATTCATAGCATTTGTGTTCCTAAGTGGTTGCTTCGGCAAAAAAGAAGAAGTGGTCTCTTGTGTTTTGTGTACAAAAAAGAAAAGCTTCGGCAAAAAGAAGAAGTGGTCTCTTATGTTTTGTGTACAAAAAAGAAAAGCTTCGGCAAAAAGAAGAAGTGGTCTCTTGTGTTTTGTGTACAAAAAAGAAAAGCTTCGGCAAAAAGAAGAAGTGGTCTCTTATGCTTCGTTGTGTACGAAAAGAAGGGAAGGTGTTTTTTCGCCCTCGGCTCAAAATACTGATTTCGTCCACATCAAAGCACCTCAGTAGAAGGGTAAGAATATATTACAAGGTATGTACAAAGTCCCTTGAGAACAGTTTAATTGTATTTACAAAAGTTGTTACAAAAGTATCCTGAGTTTTTTCCTATAGTATACTTCTACTGATCTTCATTAAGCTTCAGCTTCGGCGACATATCTTAAGCACCATCTTCACCTTCGTCATCCTACATAAATCAAGGTATCGTGAGTAAAAATCAAGTGCAAAGGAGAAGGTAAGTACGAAGTATCATTTCTTACTGGTTCAAGATGACTTCGAGCTTCATCTCCGGCCTTCTCCCGCCCGCCTTTTGTCCATATCATTTTTATAAACCTATTTGAGATGCTTCGGGCGAGGTCAGGTATATCGTCCAGGATTGATGGAGACAAGGTGAAGTTGGGCCTGTTGACGATTTTTCCATGCTCGCAGCCGGCCTTCAGGAATGCTGCAGCGGTACCCCGAGAAGCTACCCAGGCACAGAAGTCACCGTGCCCGGCTATAACTTCGTCAAGTTCTTCGATCTCAGCTTCAATATGATCGAACGCTTGTGGTAAATTTTCCGCTGAAGGGTTAAACTTCCCGCTGCTAGCTCCAACAGAGTAAAATATCTTTTTTAATCGTTCAATGCAATTATTGCTAAATTTCAAGCATTTGTCTTGAAGGCTTGTCAATGATTTCTTCAAGTCTGAGTTGGCCTGGACTTCGGCTTCAAGTTTCGAATTAAGCTCTAGCTTCTCCTGTTCAAATTGTTTTGATTCACTGATAAGCTTCGAATTCAACTCTGATACTTTAGCCTCAGTCTCTGCCAGCAAGCCTTCGGTCGATTGGAGCTCGAAGTCTTTCTTTTCAATGATAGCAGATTGTTCTTTTATCTTGCTTTCTAAGTTTTCAATTATAGCTTCGTGTTTTTTGTCCTCCAAATCTTGCTACATCTTCAGAGCTTTGCTCAGTAGCATGCTCTGCACAGAAACAACTTACGTTAGTAACATTTTCATTATTAACAGCAATAAAAACCAGAGAAAATGTTGTTTACCTTGAAGTTGGAGTAAAATAAGTTGCCGATGATATGTTGTCGTCGGTAGCGGCTGATGTCTGTCTCTAGCTTCGGAAAACCGATACTCTTTGATAGAGTACCGATTACCTTAGCTCCAGTTTGGTCTCGAATGCAGCCTAATTTTTCATCGTCCACACCTGCAAATAGGAGAGCTCCTGGCTTGTAGCCGCAAGATTTGGCATAGTCCTTAAGTTCTTCCATTTCGGCCTTCGACAGTTTTTGCCCAATTAAATTTTGGAATGTGTAGGCTTCGTCGTCCGAAGTGTCTTCGGCTATTTCTTTCCCCTTCCCAGGCACTGTGGCCATGGTTTTTTCAGCAGCAGTGCCAGCTTCTTCTGCAGCCATGTCTTGCAAGATTTTGTCAATGTCCTCAATGGTGGTTTCTAAGTTTACATCTTCGGCTGTAGCGGCTTCGATAGCCGCAACCTCCGAAGGTGTGACTTCGACGTTTGTGGTGCCTTCGACAGCTGGTGTTTTCTGAATTGATGCCCGAGGCGGCGTCTTGTCGATAACTTCAGTTACTGCAATAATTCTTTGCCGCTTGGGTTTGGTTATCTTCGTTTGATCCGGCTCGTCCACCTTTCGAAAAAGCTTCGTCAGTTGGAGCCCTAATGGACTTAGCTTCGTGGGCATGGGTTCAGTCATTACCTTTAAAATTTCCTCCACGTCGCTGGTAGAAGGTGGTGTGGGGGTCCCCTCTTCTTCGGATATTTTTCGCTTCGGAGTTGATATTTTTCTTTTCTTGGGAATTTTCTTCTCTTTTGCTGGTCTTTCTTCATCCTTTTTCAGAGTTTCGGCCACTCTTTTTCTTTTGTGGCCCTCGGCACCCTTGTTCAACTGCTCATAGTCAGGGTACTCGAAGCCCAGGGCATCAAGCACTCGGTTCAGCCTTCGCTTCGGTCGGGCGCCGAAGGCCGCTGTCATTAGTTGATCCTCTTTTTTGGAATAATTCCCCAGGATTTCATTGCACATCACCTCGACTGTGTCCAGCCACTCTTGGCATGGCTTCTTAAAGTATTTCTTGAATTTGAAGTGATAGGGCAGCCGGACAAGATCCCCCTCCTTCTTCTCCCCCTTTAACTTTGGCATTTCCCATTCTTTTAGAGTAGGGAAGACTCTGAATGCCAAGAATTCTTGGACCAGATCCCTGGTACCGATATGCTCTGCAATAATTCCGAATTCATCCATTGCCTGCTGTGTTTCACCCTCTGGCGTCATGTTGCAGCGGGGTCGGGTTTCTCCGAAGATCAGCTCGATTGGACTTTGCACAAGCTTCTCCTTGTTGTCATCAACTTTGACATAGAACCATTCCGATTTCCAGCCTGCCGGCCATTTGCTTCGGTAGCTAATTACAGGAAACTTTGCCGTTTTCCGGTAGGCAAAATTGTAGCAACCGAAGTTATCGTGTAGCCCATCTTTTCTGGCCTTGGTTTGATAATGCAACTCATGAACTCGACAGAAACTGTCGGCAAATGGCTCCACTGCTTGGCTTCGGAGGGCCCAAATATAAACGCTAAGTCTAACGATAGCGTTGGGAGTTAACTGGTGAAGGTAGATGCCAAACCTTTTCAGTATCTCCGCAATAATCTCGTGAAGAGGGAATCTAAGCCCAGCTTTTAAAAAGCTCTTGAAGATAACAACCTCGTCCTTCCCTGGCTTCGGGGTGGTTTCTTCTCCCCCGAAGCGAAGTAGCTTCTTCTGGTCTTCATTGAAATAACCTGCTTTCACCATCTTCGAAAGATCAGCCTTTGAAACAGTTGATTTCCCAAAATCCAGGTGACTGGGCTTGCTGGGCATGGCAATACGGTAGTCATCTTCGGGATCAGTCCCTTCAATGTTTTCTTCTTCTCCTTCGGCAGTTGTCGGGTTTGCTTCAGCAGCAGGCATTTCTTCCGCAGTCACTAGACCGGAACGATGCATCGCTTCGGAGATGGGCACAGTGTTCGAACCTTCGGCTTCGTCTCCCTCACGTACAACTTTGGCAGTAGATCGCACTCTCGCCATTTGATTCTGAGTTTGGGGAAGTTAGAAACTTTTTTCTTTTTTCTTTTCTCCCGAAGCTCTTCTTTCTGACGAAGCAGACGTCGAGATGGACCTTCGTTCGATTCTGAGAATCAAGCTTCGGCTATAGTTAAAAATTTTGGCAGCAAAACAGTGCAAATAGCAATGAATGCTGTGGTAACTTCACACCTACCCGTCTGTTTATATAGTGCTGCAGGTAAGAAGGCGAAGCGGCAGGATTTTTTACACCAAGCAGGCAGTCACTCGTACTCGCTGTGCAGTGGACCGCAAAGATCAAACAGTAACTCTGCAAGGTAGGCCTGGCACGCGCTCGGAAGCCGGATCGTTTCTCCGCAACGAGCTCAGGGAAGGTGTTTTTTGGACCTTCGGCTTCCCGAAGCTGAAGAGGCTTTTTTCACGGGTCAAGCTCGTTACGAAAAACGATCTAGCACCGCGAAAGGGGCTACTGTTGGGGCCGTGCTTCGGTGCGCCGAAGGTCTTACACGAAGAAGCAGCTTCGGCTGAAGTCGTCTCCAAGAGATGGCCGAAGGTTCCTTTTCATGGAGCTTCGGCGTTACAAACCGACATAGAGATAGAATGACCTTTTTATCCATAGAGGTCTGAGTCAATGTTGTAAACTCTTGTAAGGGGCATAATTATAATTTGTCACAGGCTGCGACCTGTGCCTATAAATAGATGAACAGTACCTCTGTACTGTTCACGCGAACCTGCCATTTGCTTTCGCATCACACTTGTTCCTTTGCTTTCCTCAGGACCAGAGGTACATTTGTAACTTGGAGTCATTTATATTCATTCATTTATGATAATAAAGATGGAAATAATTCCATGATTATATTTAAATATTTATTTCATGTTTCATGATTTATATGATATAAATGCTTCGTTCCTTGATATTATGTTTTACGAAGGTACGTCCTTTGTAACCTTCGTCCGAAATTCTTTATATCCTGAGGGGATATAATGTTTTGAAGGACGAAGGACCTTAACACCTAACATTTTCTATGTTGCCTTGTTCTTAATTCTTAGCATTTGAGAACAAGCCCCCAACAGTTACCTATTCTAGATTCGAGTTTGTTAGAGTTCCTAATAGATAAGATAGGATTGTAATAGATAAGTACCAGATTAGATATATCATGTAACAGATTTGGGTTTGAGTTTGTTAGAGTTCCTAATATATAGGATATGGTTGTAACAGATAAGTACCAGATTAGATCTATCATGTAACCACCTGATCTCCTAGCCTATATAAATACATGCCACCATAGCACCTCAAGCCATCAATCAAAGACTCATCTCATCCATAGCCTTGCAGCAGCCACTGCTCGCCGCTGGGCCTGCCACCGCGGGCAAGATGCTGGAGCCCCGTTCCAGCATGAATAGGATCGTGCGGGGGAGAAATGGTCCTGACCATCGATCCGGTGATGAGCACTCACGATTGAATCTCAAATAAACCATCATGATAGAAAATCATAGCCATTGATCTCGGATCTGTTGGCCAAGATCATATCACGAGATCCTTTAATCTCGAGCGTTGATTTTAGATTCGACGGCTGTGATTGGAAAGGTCGCGTACAGATTTGGCCTAGGCCGTGGGCCATCCGATTCAATCTAGCGGGGGAAATTCGATCTGCTATCATAAAATCTCTATCATCGATCTCCGATCCAACGATCGAGACTTCGATCTAATCTGCACCGTTGATTATCGATCCAACGGTCTACAAAAGCCCATAACTCGTCGTCCACCTATGCGGTAAGATGATTACCTAGCAGTCCCTGAGAAATGCAAATAAGTCCCTAGAGCTCGATTTAATTATAAAAATGATCGAAAACTAAATTAATCCCTATATTGCTCGTTTTAACTCAGATTTAGTCCGTTCAAGTTGCGTTAGTCTCGTATTAAATTTGTCTACACAATAACAACATTATTTACAACATATTACTTACTTTTATATCGTTTATCCTATGATTATTGATTTATCTTGCTAATCAAAGATAATTGTCCATGAGTATAACCTGACTAAAAATACAACCTATAATCAAGTTATATCTAGGATTAAAGTTTAATTAATTCTCACATAATTTATATTAATTAACATATATTTTATCTTTTATTGTTTAATCACCTAAATCTTTGGAAAATCATATCCTCTTATCCGTCACTCTAAATTTAGTGGTTCTCGAACCTATGACCTCATAACAACGGGTAGAATATTCTTACGTGGTTTGTTTTCATGTTTAGTGTAATGTTATTTTTATGTACTCCTTGTCTGTTTGTATGTATTGCTATGAGTAGCAACGAGGTTACGAGTCACTGAAGACCAACTTGGTGAAGTACCTGGAAATTCGAGTTACAGGCAAGTTGTGTCCTTGATCACTCTTCTTTACCTTATAATGTTCTGGTGAATTACCGTGACATGCTCAGGTTAATTTGATGGGACCTAATAGGTTTCCCTAGCATTATTTATCCCACACCTTGCAGACGAAAGAACTATTGGGTAGTTTTGCTATTGCTCTACCTGGTTTTGGGAAATTAATGTTACATTATGATCATGTTCTAGTTATGACATTATTTTAATTATTGTTCACGACAAGATCATTGTGTTAATTGGAACATGGAGCTTAACTTGAGATATCCGTGCTATCACAAGGGTGGATAGGACGCCCTTGGCTAACTAATTAGGAATGCTAGTGGAGGACTACCTTACCCGAAAGGGGCAAGGGCGATAGAGGAGCTACGTATATGGAGGTTCTCGGGTCGATCATGCTGCGACGACTTTTCGAATGAGGGATTCCTATATTGCCCTTCTCAGAAACTGTAGCAAATTTTCTGAAGCTACTAGAACTTTGTAAAGGCCTCATAGTGGATCCCTAGCCATTCACCTCGGAAGTGTCTAAGGGCCTTGCAAACCCTGGCTAGATGGGATACACAACTTGTGGGTAAAGGGCACAACCTCAACAGAGTGTAAAACTGGTATATCAACTGTGCTCATGGTCAAGAGCGACTCAGGACTCTCACATGATTAATTTATGGAACTAAACTTAATCTGTCATATGCATTGCATCACGGGTGTTATTATTAATTGTGATCTCTTATTTAATTGGGTTGATATCTACTTATACTTAGTTACTGCTAATAAAATTTTGACCAACTCTAAAAGCAATGCTCAGCTTTAACTATCTCCTTTGGTAAGCCTTACACTTCACATGAGCTCCCACCTTTGGTGAGTTCATACACATTATTCCCCACAACTTGTTGAGCGATGAACGTATGTGAGCTCACCCTTGCTGTACTCACATCCCCAGGTCAAGAACTGGTACCATAGGATGAGGCGGATGAAGGATGCTGTGATGAGTTCATGAGTGGTCTAGGTCGTCATCTCCCAGTCAACTATGGTTGCTGGATTGTGGTCTTCGTATGATGTAATTATTTAACTATTTTGTACAGAACTCTGTTATATATAAATGAAGTGACATTCGTTTCTGTACCATGAGTCATCATATGTGTGAGACTTGATCCTAGCACACATTTGAGACACACCCGAGTTTGCCCTTAAATCCGGATGTGACACACCCGAATTTTAAGGGCAAACCCGGTTGCATCTCATATGTGCGCCAAACAAGATCAATACATATAATGACTCATTGTATAGAGACAAATGTCATAATCTTTATTACATAACAAAAATGTCTTACAAAGTAACTGATAATAAATAAATCGAACTAAGATAATTATTCCCTCGGCTCCATCAGCTGATTGGGAGACGACACCTAGATCTCGTCGTCGTAGTCCTCCTCTGGGGGTACCTACTCTTCACCTATGGGAGGGAGGTTATTGCAAGGGTGAGCTCACAGATGTTCATCGCTCACTTACGGTGGGTGTTCATGTTTAGTGTAAGGCTGATCAAAAAATAATGGTTAAGGCTGAGCATTGTTTTAAATAAGCTGGTCAACATTTTATTAAAAGTTACTAAGTATAAGTATATATCATCCCAATAAAACTAAGAGATCATAATTGATGATAAATCCCATAATGCGATGCAAATGACATATTACGTTTAATTTCATAAGTTAATCATGTGAGAGTCCTGAGTCGCTCTTGACTGCGAGCACATCTGATATACTGCTTTTACACTCTAAAGAGGTTGTGCATCTTTACCCACAAGATGTGTTCCCTTTGTCACCTCAGGTTGATCGGACCCTTAAACACTACCAAGATGAGTAGGCGAGGGTACACTGCGAGGCCTTTACAAAGTTCCACTAGAGGAGAGAACCCACTACGGATTTTGGGCTGAAGGCGATATAGGAATCCCTCGTCCAAAAAGCTAAAAAGACAGTCCGAACCGAGGACCTCCCTACACCTGCACTCCTTCGCCCTGATTCAGAAAAGGATTAACTCACACTAGTTTTCCTAATTAGTCAACCAAGAGCGAACCATTCCACCCTTGTAGTAGCACGATTATCTCAAGTTAAGCACCATGTTCTAGTTAACAACATAATCTTATCATGACCATTAAATAATCCAATAAGAATAGTAAAGCATGATCATGAATCATATGAATCTTAAAACCCAAAACCTCATAAAGAAATAGCAGATACTACCCATAAGTTCAGTGGTAATCAAGGTGTAAAGTAAACCAAACTAGGGTAACATATTGGGTTCCATCAATTTAACCTGAGCATATCATAGTGATCAACAGGAATATTATTGGGTAAAGAAGAGTGATCAAGGGCACAACTTGCCTTCTGCAAGCTCCTGCTCAGAATCTTCAACCTGCTGTGCTCCGGGCTCCTCAGACACTTACTCGTCTACTCGCAACAATACAAACAAATATTGCATAGCAGAAATTAACATCACACCACACATTGGAACAAGCTACATAGTAATGTTCTACGTGTCGCTATGAGACAGTAGGTTCGAGAATCACTAAAATCGGAGTTACGATTAAGAAGATATGGTTTTCTAAAGTTTTAGATGATTAAATAGTAAAATTATATTCTATGTTTATTAATATAAATCATGTGAGAAAATATTATATATATAATTAACTAAACTTTTATCTAAGTTATAACTTGATTAGAGATCATCCTTTAGTAAAATTATTATAGACAAATTAAAGTATCTCATTTAGCTCTGATTGGAAAGGTTGATCTAATAAACATAGGGTAAATAATCATTTATTTTTGAAGACATGTGACATGCTAACCTAAGGTTACTAAAGTGTAGGCAATGTTATTATGAAGTTAACGCAACTAGAACAGGTTCAATTGGAGTTTAAATGCAGGAGATATGATTTTTCTAAGTCTATATAATTGTTTTTATATATGGAAATCGATTTCTACATTTATTTTATTATTTCTCGGGTCTGTGGGTCCACGTGCATTAATTCTAGGAAAGCCAGGGGCTATATTGTAAATACCAGGGCCCTAATGTAATTACATTACACATACTAAGGACGGCGGGTTGTATTCTATTACTCCCCGAGGGCTTTTTAACAAAATAACTGTGGTGAAAGGGTATTACCCATATGGACAGTTGGATCACAGTTTAACGCCCAGGATTAGATCGGGTTGCTACGAAACGGTACTCAAGTCTATTCCTCAGATCAAAAACCAGTGGTAGGATTTTAATGAACCTAAATTTAACCTGGATCACCCATATTGCATCAAACTGTCATGATCGACCCCACGCGAAACGGTATCCCGATCTAATCTACGCCGCCCGCTGAAGATCCAGCGGTCCCCGAGCTCATTCTCTTCCTAATCGAGACGGGCGGTGGAGCGCTCACCACCATGGCGCAGTAGCACGCCGGCGTAAGTTGATTCCCCCCGGTGCTCTAATCCTTAATCAAAACGCACCACACAATGAGGGAACCATGACGAACTAGGGACAGAGGTTTTCACCGGGGATCGAGGTGTGCAATGACCTGACCACGACGTGAGCCGGCACAACCGTGGTTTGGACAAAGTTTGGAAACCAATTACTGGACCCCATGTGCCCTAGTCCCTAATCCAAAGCACACTACACACTAGTAAGAGTAGGGCGATCACAGGGGAGAGATTCTCATCGGCAAAGACGTCGCGCGGAAGTCGTCCTCGGTGAAACGCGACCACGCGGGTGTGCATGAGCTCCGGCAAGCAGTCCTTGGTGAGGTGTGAACCTCCCTCCTGTGGCACCGTGGGGGTCCCTAGATTGGTCTCGGCTCTAGATCGTGCTGCAGACCTATCACACCCAGTTTTAGAAGGCAAACCAAATGCGAACTATGTATGTGCCAGGATCAGAAACTCAAGTACACAGCGATTACATAATTGGACATCATCAAACATTGCTCAAAGTAAATAGCGGAAAGGTACTTTATTACATCAAGATGTCCATGACATCCACAGAGTCAATAACATAGTCATTAACATTATCAAAGTGCGGAATATGAAACGTAGCAGATAAGGCCTTCACAGGCAGCTGAATGGGGGTTTGCCACTGTTGAGGGCATGCTTCGTCACCGAAGGACCTCCAAGCAGAAACACCTTCGGCAAGTTGACACAAGCAGACAAAGAACGAAGATACAAGCCGAAGCTATGATTCAGGTAGCTTCGACATAGCGACATGCCTTGAGACGAAGGTTTGCACCGACTTAAAGAGGAAAAGACCGATTAGTCCATGATAGTTTGTGTCATGTTTATAGTTATTCATTGATGACATGAATGTAATTTCGACTGGGCTGCGTCCCGTGCCTATAAATAGATGAAAAGTAATCCCATACTATTCACGCCGGCTTATATTCGCTCGCACGTCACACTTGGACTTTTGCCTTCTGTCTAGCCGAAGGTATAAATGTAATTCAATATTGTTCATCTTCATTTATGATGAAATAATTAAGATATATTAATGATGTCATTTGATTATTCATGTCATCTCTCATGTTTCATATGCTTCTTCTTTTATCAATATATACTGCGATGATGAAGGTATGTCCTTCATGACCTTTGTCTGAAGATCATTATATCCTAAGGGAGATAATGCTTCGAAAGACGAAGGGCATTAACCATTAACATTTTGTGTTGCCTTGTTCTTAACTAATAGCATTTAAGAGCAAGTGACCAACATTGGCGCCCACCTCATGTGAACTCACTTCCACTGTCGAGACGATGGCTTCGTTCAACAATCAAGCTGCAGCACCTTCGGTTATGAAGCTAGTGCTCCCAATCATAGGCGGCTTAAGTTCAGAGCCAGCTAACAAGAAGCAGAAGAAGGAAGCGCAGAGAAGGGTGCAACATGTTGGAGTGCAAGGACTCTTCATCAAGTCCAAGTGGTCTCACATCCCAATCACCTCCTCCCAAGAGGACGTTCAGCTCAAAGATTACCCTCATAATGATGCTATGGTCATATCTTGTGTTATCAAGGGATTTCCGGTCCACAATGTTCTGGTTGACATAGGTAGTGCAGCAGACATCTTATTTGCCAAAGCCTTCAGACAGATGCAAGAAACAGAGGACAAGATTCACGATGCTATGCATCCTCTTTGTGGCTTCAGAGGACGGCAGATTGTGGCACTTGGCAAAATCACAATGCCAGTCACCTTCAGCTATGTCCACAATATAAGAACTGAGCAAGTTGTTTTTTGACATTGTTGACATAGAGTACCCATACAATGCAATCATTGGCCGAGGGACACTTAATGCCTTCGAAGCAATACTTCATCCAGCATATCTATGCATGAAGATACCTTTAGAACAAGGGCCAATTGCTATCCATGGGAGTCAAGAAGCTGCTATAAAGGATGAAGGGATCTAGACAGATTCAAAGGCAATTCACAATATAGATTCATATCAAGATCAGCAGAGAGGAACCTGCCATTCTTTGAAATTTTAAAGTCAGCTAAAGTTTTTTAGTGGGGTCCGGCTCAGCAAAAGGCTTTTGAAGAGTTAAAGCAATATTTGATAGATCTAACAACTCTAACTCCACCTTCGCCAGGGGCTCTCCTATATGTAGCAGCTTCTCACTCTGCAGTCAGTGCAGCGCTTGTACAGGAGAAGCAAGATGGCCAAATCTAAAAGCAGGCTCCAGTATACTTTGTCTCCGAAGTTCTAAGCTTATCAAAGAAAAATTATACGAAGCTGGAGAAGGTGTTGTATGTTGTGTTAATGGCCTCTAGGAAGCTTCGGAATTATTTCCAAGCGTATCACATAATTGTTCCCTCATCATAGCCTTTGAAGGATATTATGAGGAACAGAGAAGCTACTGGAAGGATTGGAAAATGGGCTACGGAGATTAACGAATTCAGTATTGTCTATGTACATAGATCCTCAATCTAGTCCCAGGCATTAGCAGACTTCATTGCTGATTGGACGCCAGGGGCTCAAGAAGAAGAAACAAATAAAGACGCCGAAGCTTGGACAGTGTTCTGCGACGGTTCCTGGTGAACCTTCTGTGCAGGAGCGGCTACTGTCCTAGTTGCGCCTTCAAAAGTCAGAACATGCTATGCAGCAAGGCTTGACTTCAGTTGTACAAATAATATTGCTGAATACGAAGCTCTTCTTCTGGGGCTTCGGAAGTTAAAAGCATTGGGAATAAGAAGGGCAATCCTTAAAACTGACACTCAAGTCATTTCTGGTCACATCGACAAAAGTAGTAAGGCAAGAGATCCGAAGCTTGAAAAATATCTGGATACAGTTCAAAGGTTGGAGGCTTCTTTCGAAGGTTTTTCCGTCAAGAATATTCCAAGAGGAGAAAATGAGCATGCAGATCTGTTAGCCAAATCAGCGACAAAGGGGCTCCCTCTACCTTCAGAAGTATTTTTTGAGACAATAAAAGCACCTTCGGTTGAACTTATGGAAAGAGCAGTGCTTGCAATTTCCACTGTACATAGTGAAGATTGGAGGACTAAAATTATATCTTTCCTCCAAGGAAATTGTCTTTTGGATGACGAAGCTTATAATAAGAGAATAGAAGCAAGGACAAGACCGTATGTGATAATAGAAGGGGAATTATACAAACAGGGAGTTTGTTCTCCACTCCTCAAGTGTTTATCCAGAACCAAAGGTATAGAATTAATGAAGGAGATACATGTAGGTCTGTGTGGTTCTCATATTGGGTCTAGGCCCTTGCTGGGAAAAGTGTTTAGACAAGGATTTTATTGGCTGAAGGCAGCTTTGGATGCAGCAGAGCTAGTTCAAAAGTGCGAGAATTGTCAAAAATGTGCAAGAGATCAAAAGCAACCTTTGTCTCTCACGTAGCTGACACAGCCTACTTGGCCATTGCAAAGATGGGGCCTAGATTTGTTAGGCCCACTTCCACCAGCGCAAGGTAATTTGAAATATGTTGTGGTGGCTATAAAATATTTTTCTAAGTGGATTGAAGCAAAGCCTTTGGCTACAATAACTTCAGCTACAGTCCAAAAATTCTTTTGGCAAAATATTGTTTGTCGCTTCGGTGTGCCAAAGGCTATATCTGTGGACAATGGTACACAGTTTGATGCTGAAACGTTTAAAGAGTTCTATGACCAGATTGGTACAAAGATCCATTTTGCATCAGTTAGGCATCCGGAGTCAAACGGGCTGGTAGAAAGAGCAAATGGCATTATAATGACATGAATAATGAAGCTAATCTTCAATCAGCCCAGAGGAAAATGGCCAGATGAGTTGATTAAAGTGGTGTGGAGCCACAATACAACCATGTCAAGATCAACATGATTTACTCCTTTCAAACTATTATTTGGTGACGAAGCTATAACTCCAGAAGAAGCTAAAGCGTCCCGATCCTTTGGGACTCAAATGTGATACAATTACTAATCCCAGGTGGCTAGTAAACACATTTATACATCAGATGATTCCAGATCTGCTTAAACGAGACAAACCTATAAAGGTGGCGATCAACTTTAAGAGTTAGTCCACAACTCGGGACATAACATCAGAGTGGGGCTGAAGCAGCTCGATATACGTAGCGAAGCAATTTAGCGGTCCAACAGCCACAGGAAAGGTTGGGAACATTCGTAACTCTTACCCGATCTCCTTTTTCTGAAAAACAACAAATAAGCAAGGGTGAGTACAAACGTACTCAGCAGCCCACCTTCACTCGCGGAATGGGGAAATCAGATATAATGCATGGAATATGTGGAGCTCAGGATATTTTGCAGAAACAACAATATTTTATGCTGGGTTGTTTTGAAAAACATTTTGTATTTTGCAAAGCTCATCCTCTCCAAAAGAAGCAGGAAGTTTTCTTCAGTATAGAACAAAATCCCCTGGACTAAACCATCAAGGTATCTCAGCAGTTTCCCACTGGTTTTCATTTTCAAAAATAGCTATTGGACTTCCCGTCCACCATAGCTCACGCCTCAACCGCCGGACCTTTTAAAAACCATTTTTCTCAAATGCACCCCTTTTTTTAAAACAAAACACTAATTGTCAATACCACACCAGACTTGTCCATACCAGTGGACACGGACTATTCGAATAGGTTTTCAAACTCTGCGCAGAGGTGTACACTTTACCCACAAGTCTGGCTCTGCGATCTCATAGCTAGTGAGACCCGAATCTGAATCTCTTTCTTTCCTTGCACGTCCCTACCTTAACGGTTATACCGGAAGGAGTTAGGCCACCGCCATGCCCAAATCGGACAAAACATTCCCCCTCCTTATCCTCCCGGTGCTCCCCAGCCTTCATAACCCTGGGGTTTGAACCGTACGAGTTTAGATTGAGTGACTGCCCACACAGTCTCGCGTGGTTGTACTTATCATGAGTACAAGTAGTGAAGGATGACAAACCGGTCCTTATATGAGGGGACAATCCTTCTGCTCACACCTAAACCAGCTGAGCCATCACCTTAGGCCCTCCCCTAAACTAGGGAGTCCCTGATCATCCCTACTCAAAGGTGATAAGGGTGAAAACCCTTCATCATACCCATTTTGAAAAGCATTTTCTTTTGAAAACTCACAACTTTTCTCAAATCATTTGTAACAAATATGTAAGGATTGATTGCGGCAAGCGGCTGGGTGGCCGAAAGGGAGGGAGAACTCGCGGAACTGGCTTCTAGCTCCACCGCCTGGTGCAGACTTGCAGATCTGGCCTCCATGAGACGGCACGAACGCTCTGATAACTATGCAACATGAACAAGCAAACATACAAACAAGCAAGTATACCAACAAATATTTAGTATAGTGGTCAGAATAGCGATATATGGATGGGTAGAGTCTTGAGTAGAATCTGTGTCATGTGGTGTTGAGATACTACTAGTGGTGGAGCGGAGGTGCTTACCAGGAGAGTGGACTAGAGGCGAAGTGACACTATGCGTGTAGCCGGCAGAGCGGAGTAATTGAGTGGGTGGGGTGTTTGCCTTGGCTGAGGGTGTTGAGTGTGTGTGGAGAGGGAGAGGGTAGCTGGGTGTATCTATAGCTAGGTGTATGTGGTGTAGCATAGTGAAGTTCACTGTTGGTGAGAATAGTGACGAATGAGTCATCTGACTTAGTATGAACAGGAGAGTTATAGGCAGAATATGGGACAAGAGTATTTTGGGAGTTTTCTGGAATATGGACCATGCTTAAGGTATGACATGGTTGGATAGGAAATAATTTGACAAGAATTTAGAAACAAGAATGACTGGAATCTGAGTTTGGATGGAGGAGTTTTGGATTTTATAATCATAGAAAGAAAAAGAAAGGGAAAGGAATATTCTTGGAATATTCTAGAATTTGAATATTTAGAGATATTTGGAAAATCAAAAATTTTTGAGTGGGGTGCGAGGAATTATTTTTGGGTTTTCTTGGGCAGAGGTTTATGTTGGTGGAAACTGTTCCTACCTACTGTGTCACATCAGACAACAGTAAGGCGGGACCCAAGTAGCTAGAATGCTGTGGTATTCTGGTCCAAGTGGGCTGTGGTATCTTGGGCCAGGTTTTATAGGATTGAAGACGTATCCATACAAACATGGTTCCCCTTTCTTTTTGGAAGTCTGGCTTGAAAGAATCCCAAAGTTAAGCATGCTCAACTTGGAGAAATCTGGGATGGGTGACCAGATGGGAAGTTCCTGCTAGAAGGAAAGTCACAGTCACCGGAGTTCGTATGACTGGAATATGGGTCTGGCTGGTCTTAGACGGACTAGACAGCATGATGGATGAGTAGTTGAAATTTGGGGTGATCGGATGATCGATGAATAGTAACGATGAATAGTGACGACGAAAAAGTTACCATAGGTATCATCGATGAATAGTAACGATGATGAATAGTGTCGGTGAATAGTAACGATGACGAATAGTGTCGGTGAATAGTAACGATGATGAATAGTAACAATGAATAGTAACGATGAATTGTGATGGTGAATAGTTCGTATGAACGAACGATGAATAGTGACGATGAACGAACGATGAACGACGAATAGGAACTATGAACGAACGGACGAACGATCGAATGATCGGACGAACAAACGATCGGAATTTTGGCAGCATAACGGCAGGACAAAGATTATCTGGAAGAACGATGAATAGGGACTATAAATGAACGATGAATGATGAATAGGAACTATGAACGAACGGACGAATGATCGAATGATCGGACGAACGAACGATCGGAATTTCGGCAGCATAACGGCAGGACAAAGATTATCTGGAAGAACGATGAATAGGGATGATGAACGATGAATAGGAACTATGAACGAACGATGAACGATGAATAGGAACTATGAACGAATGATGAACGATCGAATGATCGAACGAACGAACGATCGGAATTTCGACATCATAACGGCAGGAAAAAGATTATTTGGACGAACGAATGGGTGAACGATCGAACGATCGGATGAATAGACGAACGAACCATGAACGATCGGACGAACGATCGAACGAACGAACGAACAAACTAAGAACAGGTGGACGAACGATCGAAGAACGACCGAACGGTCCTTGTGCTAGTGTGTGCTTGTGTGGGAGGTGGAGTGGGAGTGGGCGTGTGTGTGTGGGGGTGTCACACCCGGATTTCGGGGCACCAAGACCCGGGCACGAACATATTCACCAGGTGTGCTGGGACCAAGTCTCACACATATGATGAATCATGGCACAGGATCGAATGTCACATCTTTACTATATAACAGGAGTTCTATATAAAAATAAATAAATAATTACATTATAAGGAGACAACGGTCTAGCAACCCAAAGTTGACTGGGAGACGACGGCCTATACCTCTCACGAACACATCGCAACATCCTCCATGCGCATCATCCTGCGGTACCTGTTCTTGACCTGTGCGGGGGTGAGACAGCAAGAGTGAGCTCACATACGTTCATAGCTCAACAAATTGTGGGGAATAATGTGCATGAACTCGCCAAAGGTGGGAGCTCACGTGAAGTGTAAGGCTTACCAAAGAAGATGGTTGAAGCTGAGCATTGCTTTTACAGTTGGTCAAAATTTTATTAGCAATTACTAAGTATAAGTAAATACCAACCCAATTAAGTAGTAGAACAAAAGTAACAACATCACCTGCGATGCAATGCATATGACAAATTGAATTTAGTTCCATAAATTAATCATGTGAGTGTCCGAGCCGCTCATGACCGTGAGCACGGCTAGTATACCAGTTTTACACTCTGCAGAGGTTGCGCATCTTTACCCACAAGTCGTGTTACCCATTTGCCACGGAGTTGATCAGACTCCATACACCTCTACCAAGGAAGCGAGGCAGGGTACCACTACGAGGCCTTTACAAAGTTCCACTAGCTTCAGACTACCCGCTATAGTTTATAGGAAGCTCCAGTGTAGGGTTCTTGTCTGACTGCCATCGCAGCAAAATCAACCCAAGGACCTCCCTACACTGACCACTCCCCTACTGCCCTTGCCCCTTTCGGGTAAGGTAGCCGTCCACAAGCTTTCCTAGTTAATCAGCCAAGGGCGTCCCATTAAACCCTTGTGGTAGCACTGTTTTCCCGGGTGGTTCTCCATGTTCCCATTAACATAATGATCTTAACATGAACAGTAAAGAATAAAACAGATAATAGGAAGTATAACAATGAGTGATGAATATCTCTATACCCAAATCCACATAAAGCAATAGCATGAACTACCCAAAACTTTAGTAGTAAAACGAGGGGTGAAACAAGGTATAAAGATAGTCAAAATCTAGGGTATCCTATTGGGTCCCATCAAAATTAACCTATGCAGATCATTATGATTAATAAGAACATGAATGGGTAAAAGAAGTGATCAAGGGCACAACTTGCCTTCAATGAGCTCCCGCTCAGCTATCTCAACTTGATGAACCTCAGGTTCCACAGTGGCTTTCTCGTCTACTCGCATCAACACAATACATACATAGCATAGCATAAATTAACATTACACCAAACATATAAATAAAATACACAGTAATAAACTAGACATTAAAATAAGATCACTGGAACTGGAATCATTAAATTTGGAGTTATAGAATTCAAGTTATGAATTTATTAAGGTTTAATGTGCTTGAAATAGGATTAAATGATAAATTAATTTTCTAACTGTTTTCATGTCAAAACAGAGACACTAGGTGATAGAGAATATTATTACAAAATTTTAGAAACTGGAATGGACCAATTTGGAGTTTATGTGCATTTTCTACAAATTAAACCAGTTCTATACATTAAAAATCTATTTCTATTTTATTTTAATCTGAATTTCGAGTTGACTAGACTGGGCCTCAATAACCAGAAAACTCAGGGGCTGCTCGCATAAAATTTCCCAGGCACAGCGCTCCACTCTCTGGACGGCGGGTTGATATCCTTTAACCCTAGGGTCTCTTTAGCAAAAGGTGCAGGCCGAAGGGGTATCGTAGAGCTCTGGCCGCCAGATCAACAACGGACGGCAACGATTAGAACTTATCTATTATGAAACGTTATGCGATGGCGTCCCTCGGATCAGAGACTGACGATCCAGATTTTAAGTAGCCGAGGCCCTGCCGGATCCGCCCGATCGTGATCCAAGGGCCACCACAGATCCGCGCGACGTTACATCCCCGATTAAATCCGCACCGCACAACCGCGAATCCACGGTTCACTCTAGTTCGACCCTCCATCTAATCATGGCCGTCCGAGAAACATCTAACGGTTCGGAGCTTGCCTCCCCAAGCTAGCTACTGACGCGGCGGCGCCGCTGGCCCAAACGACGGAGAGATGGCCGGACTTTGGCCATCCCGTCCAGGAGGGCCCCAGCTTCAAATCTAAAACGCGCGTCATGCAATTCTAGGTATGGCGGACGCAAGGAAAGGGCACTCACCGAAGACGGCTGCCGAGACGACGCTGGCCACAGCGAGGGGCGCATTCACGGTGGTGCGACAGCAACGGCGAGCAATTCACCGACGACCCCGCCGTCAAGCCCGCCCGAAGTGTAACCATGCCATCCACGCGTCTAGTCGAAGCCCCCAGACCCACTGGTTGAATCCCGAGCTGTACCGTGCGCGAGTTCCACGGCGGCGGAACTTTGCCCCACCCGCACCCACTCTGTCTCACGGCGAGGTGTGCTCAGGGCCTGCCCGGTGCTTTGTGATGATGGACAGGGAAGGGGTGGTCATGACCCTTATACCCGAGGTCAGATCATATCAACCTCGGCTAGATTCACGCAGCACTTCGTGGCGGCCGGTACGGAGGTTCGGTGCGCCCAACAGAAAGGCGGACAAGGGAGGAAGAGGCGGTTCCTGACGCCCGGGGCCCACCAGGCAGAGAGGCTACCACGCTGGACCAACATGTCAGTGCCAGAGCATGACGCGTGCGCGTGGGATCGACCGGGGAACAGAGGAAAACTGGGCCGCGTGGGTGAGTTTGTGTATTGGGCTGAAAGTGAGGTCAGGGCCCGGTTAGGTTAGGTTTGTTTTATTCTTTTCTATTTTATTTGTTTTTTCTTTTCATTTTTCAAATTTCAAATTTGAATATGGATCTTGTTATGAATTTCACCATTGGCCAAATGTTCAACTTCATTTCTCCAGTGTAACAATAGTATTTGTTTTTATATACTTATTTTTATCCACAAAATATTTTATTTCTCCTCCTTTCCAATTTCTAGAATTTCTTTTTACATCTTAAGTTCCACTTTGGCCTTTAGTATATCTCTTTTCACATTCAAGTTGTGTTCAAATTTTAATTCAAACTCTTGTGACCAAATATTCTCAGATGATATTGCGCCAGAAACAGAACTACTTTGAAGATATATTATTATTTATATTATTTTTATATTTTTCCTCTTTTTTGGTTTCACTTCTAGAATTTCTTTTCCAAACTCTAGAATTTCTTTTAGGATTTAATTTCCCCATTGGGGTATTAACATAATTATTATTTATTATTTTTTTTTGTTTACCATATTTTTATATCATCACAAAATGCACACAAAGTAAGATCCAGCATGATGCACAGGTTGTTTATGTGCCACTTGTTAATTATTCACTTTTCAATGTGGTTATTCACATGTACCAATGAGTAAAGGCAACACATATAGGGAGAATAATCTTGGTTCTTATGCTTTTACAAATTTGGGTATTACAAATCCTACCCCCCTTAAAAATAATCTCGTCCTCGAGATTTGTAAGAAAAGGGATACAATAAGTTTGGTCTAGAATTTTAGTTTCTCATTTGGGTTTTGGAAATCAAAGTTTTGTTCAAGTTTTTACATAACGGTTAATAGATGATATGAATATTGTATGTCTAGATATTCATTAGGTCAGGTACGGTTATGGCAAGTAGAGGTTGTGGCAAGGGTATAATAAGGAAAGACTTCATCCTAAACTATGGATCTTGATTCCGCTGGCGATTCAACTTGATCTTTGAAGTCTTGAGTTGATGCTTATCCTTCTTTGACATGGTTGGTCTTCTTTGGCCTTTATTTCTTGGAGTTGTCATCCGAGTTAAGGACATATGGCTAGGACATATGTGAGTAGGATGGATTGTATGGTGTAGGTAGGTTAGAATCTCTTGCTAGGTTAAAATTGTGGGGTTATGCAACTATTGGATGGTTAAGGTAGTTGCATATGGCCAAGTCGATCTGTCATTCTTAATTTAGTGCAGGGTGAACTAAGTTAAGACCCGTTCTATAGGAGTAGAGTCTAATCTATTTCATCAGTATTATCTAACATGTTTGATAAGTCACTTTAGATTAGATCAGATCTAGGTTAGATTGGTGTGACTAGTTTGACTAGATAAGATCTTATTTATTTTAGGCTAGATCATGGTTGTTACACTAGCGTGGGATAAATATGCTTATTGGGGTAAGATGAATCCATAAGGATAAGGTAGAATCTTTTGAGGTCAGATAGATCTATTAGGATAAGATAAATCTTTTCAAGATAAGATGAGAATCTATTTTTTTAGGATAAGATGGATCTATGAGTGTAGGATAGAATCTTTTAAGATGAGATGGGCATTGTTAAGCTAGATACTTTAATGAGGGAATAATTTAGTTTGTCTAGTTATTTTTACTATATGTATATGCAGATGTAATAGTGGACTAATTCCACAACTCATCACACTCAATCGAAGATCCAAATCAGACATGTATCATAAGAACAAACAATCAAGCGTATAGTTACCTACAAAAATAGTTTTGTTTTTGTTCCTATGAGTAGGTCTTCTATTCTTAAAAGTCACTTTAGGCACCGGATTTCAAAGTGTGAAATCCACATTTGTCTTTAGAAGGAAAAGGTAAGAATAATCAGAGTAAAGCGGAATTAGATGGGAAAAGATTAAGATAAGTTTAGAAAAATATCAGAGTAGCATCGGTAAGGTTAATCAGAGCAGAAAAGTAGAAGGTGAAAAGGATCAAGGTAAGTATAGAAAAATCAGAGTAAGGTAAGTAGGTAAGGGTTGTCCAGTTCTATCTAGGTTTTCGTCCTACAATCAACATTCCTCTGATACCACTTCTGTCACACCCGGATTTCGGGGCACCAAGACCCGGGCACGAACATATTCACCAGGTGTGCTGGGACCAAGTCTCACACATATGATGAATCATGGCACAGGATCAAATGTCACATCTTTACTATATAACAAGAGTTCTATATAAAAATAAATAAATAATTACATTATAAGGAGACAACGGTCCAGCAACCCAAAGTTGACTGGGAGACGACGGCCTAGACCTCTCACGAACACATCGCAACATCCTCCATGCGCATCATCTTGCGGTACCTGTTCTTGACCTGTGGGGGGTGAGACAGCAAGAGTGAGCTCACATACGTTCATAGCTCAACAAATTGTGGGGAATAATGTGCATGAACTCGCCAAAGGTGGGAGCTCACGTGAAGTGTAAGGCTTACCAAAGAAGATGGTTGAAGCTGAGCATTGCTTTTACAGTTGGTCAAAATTTTATTAGCAATTACTAAGTATAAGTAAATACCAACCCAATTAAGTAGTAGAACAAAAGTAACAACATCACCTGCGATGCAATGCATATGACAAATTGAATTTAGTTCCATAAATTAATCATGTGAGTGTCCGAGCCGCTCATGACCGTGAGCACGGCTAGTATACCAGTTTTACACTCTGCAGAGGTTGCGCATCTTTACCCACAAGTCGTGTTACCCATTTGCCACGGAGTTGATCAGACTCCATACACCTCTACCAAGGAAGCGAGGCAGGGTACCACTACGAGGCCTTTACAAAGTTCCACTAGCTTCAGACTACCCGCTACAGTTTATAGGAAGCTCCAGTGTAGGGTTCTTGTCTGACCGCCATCGCAGGAAAATCAACCCAAGGACCTCCCTACACTGACCACTCCCCTACTGCCCTTGCCCCTTTCGGGTAAGGTAGTCGTCCACAAGCTTTCCTAGTTAATCAGCCAAGGGCGTCCCATTAAACCCTTGTGGTAGCACTGTTTTCCCGGGTGGTTCTCCATGTTCCCATTAACATAATGATCTTAACATGAACAGTAAAGAATAAAACAGATAATAGGAAGTATAACAATGAGTGATGAATATCTCTATACCCAAATCCACATAAAGCAATAGCATGAACTACCCAAAACTTTAGTAGTAAAACCAGGGGTGAAACAAGGTATAAAGATAGTCAAAATCTAGGGTATCCTATTGGGTCCCATCAAAATTAACCTATGCAGATCATTATTATTAATAAGAACATGAATGGGTAAAAGAAGTGATCAAGGGCACAACTTGCCTTCAATGAGCTCCCGCTCAGCTATCTCAACTTGATGAACCTCAGGTTCCACAGTGGCTTTCTCGTCTACTCGCATCAACACAATACATACATAGCATAGCATAAATTAACATTACACCAAACATATAAATAAAATACACAGTAATAAACTAGACATTAAAATAAGATCACTGGAACTGGAATCATTAAATTTGGAGTTATAGAATTCAAGTTATGAATTTATTAAGGTTTAATGTGCTTGAAATAGGATTAAATGATATATTAATTTTCTAACTGTTTTCATGTCAAAACAGAGACACTAGGTGATAGAGAATATTATTACAAAATTTTAGAAACTGGAATGGACCAATTTGGAGTTTATGTGCATTTTCTACAAATTAAACCAGTTCTATACATTAAAAATCTATTTCTATTTTATTTTAATCTGAATTTCGAGTTGACTGGACTGGGCCTCAATAACCAGAAAACTCAGGGGCTGCTCGCATAAAATTTCCCAGGCACAACGCTCCACTCTCTGGACGGCGGGTTGATATCCTTTAACCCTAGGGTCTCTTTAGCAAAAGGTGCAGGCCGAAGGGGTATCGGAGAGCTCTGGCCGCCAGATCAACAACGGACGGCAACGATTAGAACTTATCTATTATGAAACGTTATGCGATGGCATCCCTCGGATCAGAGACTGACGATCCAGATTTTAAGTAGCCGAGGCCCTGCCGGATCCGCCTAATCGTGATCCAAGGGCCACCACAGATCCGCGCGACGTTACATCCCCGATTAAATCCGCACTTTGGCCATCCCGTCCAGGAGGGCCCCAGCTTCAAATCTAAAACGCGCGTCATGCAATTCTAGGTATGGCGGACGCAAGGAAAGGGCACTCACCGAAGACGGCTGCCGAGACGACGCTGGCCACGGCGAGGGGCGGATTCATGGTGGTGCGACAGCAACGACGAGCAATTCACCGACGACCCCGCCGTCAAGCCCGCCCGAAGTGTAACCATGCCATCCACGCGTCTAGTCGAAGCCCCCAGACCCACTGGTTGAATCCCGAGCTGTACCGTGCGCGAGTTCCACGGCGGCGGAACTTTGCCCCACCCGCACCCACTCTCTGTCTCACGGCGAGGTGTGCTCAGGGCCTGCCCGGTGCTTTGTGATGATGGACAGGGAAGGGGTGGTCGTGACCCTTATACCCGAGGTCAGATCACATCAACCTCGGCTAGATTCACGCAGCACTTCGCGGCGGCCGGTACGGAGGTTCGGTGCGCCCAACAGAAAGGCGGACAAGGGAGGAAGAGGCGGTTCCTGACGCCCGGGGCCCACCAGGCAGAGAGGCTACCACGCTGGACCAACATGTCAGTGCCAGAGCATGACGCGTGCGCGTGGGATCGACCGAGGAATGGAGGAAAACTGGGCCGCGTGGGTGAGTTTGTGTATTGGGCTGAAAGTGAGGTCAGGGCCCAGTTAGGTTAGGTTTGTTTTATTCTTTTCTGTTTTATTTTTTTTTTCTTTTCATTTTTCAAATTTCAAATTTGAATATGGATCTTGTTATAAATTTCACCATTGGCCAAATGTTCAACTTCATTTCTCCAGTGTAGCAATAGTATTTGTTTTTATATACTTATTTTTATCCACAAAATATTTTATTTCTCCTCCTTTCCAATTTCTAGAATTTCTTTTTACATCTTAAGTTCCACTTTGGCCTTTAGTATATCTCTTTTCACATTCAAGTTGTGTTCAAATTTTAATTCAAACTCTTGTGACCAAATATTCTCAGATGATATTGCGCTAGAAACAGAACTACTTTGAAGATATATTATTATTTATATTATTTTTATATCTTTCCTCTTTTTTGGTTTCACTTCTAGAATTTCTTTTCCAAACTCTAGAATTTCTTTTAGGATTTAATTTCCCCATTGGGGTATTAACATAATTATTATTTAATATTTTTTTTGTTTACCATATTTTTATATCATCACAAAATGCACACAAAGTAAGATCCAGCATGATGCACAGGTTGTTTATGTGCCACTTGTTAATTATTCACTTTTCAATGTGGTTATTCACATGTACCAATGAGTAAAGGCAACACATATAGGGAGAATAATCTTGGTTCTTATGCTTTTACAAATTTGGGTATTACAGGGGGGAGTGGGAGTTGCCATGAAATGGCATGGGGTGGGATGAGAGGAGGCCCCTGCCCCTCTATTTATAGCCATGGTGGGTTATTAGGGGGAGGGATGAGAGGATTAGTGGGAGGATGAGAGGATTAGTTTGAGATTAGCATGGATTTGTCTTGTATAAGTGTAATTAGCTTGTAGAGCTCACCGTATGACACCGGAGGCATACGTATACGTATGAGCATGAGCAAAGTTATGAAGAAAATATTTGTAGGGACTTGAAAAATGATTCTGAAGGTATTTCTCAGGAAGAAAATACTTGGAGATATATCGGTGGAATATTTGGACAGTATTTCTGGAAAGAATTTGAGGGGGATCACTGGGGAAATATTTGTAGGATATTGTGACGAGGATTTTGGAGAATATATAGACCACTATATTTTATTTGTTGATATCAACTCGCAAACAAACATTTTGAAATGAAATTTAAAATTCTTTTTGAATTTGGAGCGAGTTTGAGAAAATTTATAGATTTGAATTTTTGGGATGCTACAGATGTACCCCACTTAAAATGAATCTCGTCCTCTAGATTCGGCTTAGAAGGGTTATGGGTATAGCTTTACTTCAGCTACATATCTTCACTTTGCAGACTCTTCGAGGAGATGGAACTTCAACAAAATCCGGCCTTTGAGGAGCATCCGGTTGCTGATTGCAAACGCTGATTCTGGCTACTCAAAGATCATCTTCAGGCTTCTAGGTTTCGCTTGGCAGCTAGCTTATTGAAGAAGCATTGATGCCAACATGCAAACCTTCCTCTTGCGAACTCCCACATAGATTCCTTCCTTGACTAGTCTTCTGATGCTTCATCAACAAAACTTGGGTGACCACTTCTCATCCAAAAACTTATAAGCTTCAATTATCTGGTCCTCCACAAGCTTGCTACAGGCCTTCTTCTTTTTCTCCATGGCAGGAACTTTACTGGAACACTACCCCACTTAAAAAGAATGAGGGTAGGGCTCTTGAATCTTGGGGATTTTAACTCCTTGAAGTACCTCATAACAAGGGTGTTACGGGGCCTTCTTCTGTTGTTGCTGCTTGAGCAAGCTGCAGAGAGATGACTGACACAAGGTTGATTTTGGGAGAACCTTCTGCTCATCTTCTCTTCACTATTTTCTTTTCTCCTCTCACTTTTCACTACCTCTTTCTTTCTCTTTGCTCTTCCCACTGGAGGATTTTATCAAAGAGTATTACCATCATACAGAGGAGGAAACCAAAGATTATGAACCATGTACAACAGTCTTCAACCCATGAATCACCAAGCATCGTGATCTTAGGGGTGAGGGAGTGGAAAATGGAGTTGCTTGCGATTTGGCAGAGGGGATTTTTATCAGGAGTGTTTTGCTTTGAGATGGGAACTGAGGGAGATGGTGTGGGGGTTTTATAGGCGAGTTGGGGTGTTCGGTTGCGGAGTGGTAGTGATGGAGCAGGTGCCACGCGGCAGCAAACACGACAAAGGGGAGGGGGGACGGTGTTGCTGGCGGTGATGGCGGTGGTGGGTGTGCTGCAAAGGGGGTGTGGGGCGGCGGTAGTGTGCTGCAAGGGGAGTGGGGCGGTGGTTGGAGGAAGGGCACGCGTGCTGGGGGCACAGGTGGGTGGTGGGGTCGATGACCCTGATGTTTGTGGACTTTGGTTCCAAGAATCTTTGCCTCTCTGTATGGTAATAACTCCTTCTGTCCTCTTTTTCTGTTTACTTTGACTCAGGGGCAATGCTTTGATTCTCACGATCGGTCCTTTTGACTGAGCGGCTTGACAGGTTTCTTCTGTAGCTTATTCCAGGCTTCAAGGGTAAGCTTCTCAGTATCTTCTTGGGTAAGGTGCTTTTCTCTTGAGATGGGTTTAGATGAGAATGGAAGCATAAGGTGAGGATTAACTCTAATTTGTTATCTATGTTTTTAGAGAAAACCTTTCTTAAAAATAAAGAAAACACACAAGCTCAACAATGATAAGCACAAACAAATCAAATGTTTTGAATAAGGGAAAATAGAGTTTTTCCAAAGCACGGACTACTCAGATTTGGGGGCTAAGCATAACTACTATTGCTTGGCTCCTGAATTGAGAACTATGCTAAATGCGACTTATGAGCACTAACGTTAAAGCATCACATATGCACTCAAAAGAGGAGAAAACATCAAGCAAAATTCATTTTGAAATGCCCTAGGGGGCCACACAAATAGAGTTTTGCAAAACACGGGTCTACATGATTACCTCTCATACATGCAGGGCTCTAGCCAAAGTGAAGAAAAACTTCACTACCCAACGCATGTAGAGGACTGGGCATAACTAACTCAGACCAGACAGCTTCTCTTCTAGCAAGGCTGGCGCACAACTTCAATCTGAGACATCTCCTGGATGGGTCAAGAGGGAGCTGATGTTGATGACTTCTTCTGGCGGCAACTGAGATGGAAGGACGGGGTCAAACTCTTCTTCAAGCTGGACTGGCTCTTCTAGCTCTTTAGAGGGCGGCGGTGCTGGTGGGGTGCTTGTAGCTTCTTCCCTGACCTCATGGGACGGTGTTGGAATCTTCTTCATGGTGAGGGGCTCAAACAACTCTGACGGGGGATCTTGGGAGGATTTGGGGTGCTCTTGCTTATCCATAGCCTAAGGGGAGACTAGAATTCCTTCCAAGACTATGGCTCCTTTCGGGAGTTTCCAAGCCTTCTTCTCTCCTTTGATAGAGACCGAGTGACCTTCAAGAATCTGGGAATCTTCAGCTCTCCTGGGTTGAACTGGGTTGGATGAAGTGGGCTCTTGGATTCGTAGGGTTCTACGTTGGTTATGGGTTACCAATAGGCTTCCATCAACTTCTAGACATGCTCATCCTTGGCTTGCTTTAGGGCTTCAACAGAATTTACTTCACGACTTTCCAAGGCAGCTACACGGGCTTGAGCTGAGGTGAGATCCACATGGAGCTTACGGTTGAGCTTCTCTGCATCTTCTGCTCGAGCAATCATCTGACGGTGGTGCCGAGCCAAGAAATCATACTGTGCATCTAGGGTGAGCAGGTATGCAGTGAGGTACATGACTGTGGGGTCGTCCTCAAGCAGCTGCTGCTCTTCCAATGCTTGCATCCTGGTCATCCAAACTAGACTGTTTCTCTGAAAGGGCGGAAAAAATCTGAGCGGTGTGTCAGCCACTTCTTCTTCATAGATCTAACACAGGGCCCTCAATGCCTTGCGAGTGACGACTTGGCAGGTGTCTTTGAATCTGTGCCCAGCAGCAGTGACACTCCATTCCACATTGTGTGGACTGGATCCAATGTATACAGTCACGACACACTTCTCTGTGCCATGCTTGATGAATTCACGACCATCATACTCTGGCTGGCTCCTGATTCTGAGGCAAACTGTGCATGCTCTCAGCAACTTGGGGAAACCATCTTCATTCTGGCAAAAGCTAGTTTGGCAGCAGACCTCCATCTGACTTCTGAGAGAAGGAAAGAGGGAAAGCATTTTTGAAATGGAGGGATGAGAGCAAGAATTTTTTTAAGAAAATAGTTTTGACTCAAAAACTTTTGGATTAAGCTAAGGGTTACGTCCTGCGGCCAACCTAACAGTTTTGATACCACCTGAAGCGTCCCGATCCTTTAGGACTCAAATGTGATACAACAATTACTAGTCCTAGGAGGCTAGTAAACACATTTATACATCAGATGATTCCAGATCTGCTTAAACGCGACAAACATATAAAGGTGGCGATCAACTTTAAGAGTTGGTCCACAACTCAGGACATAACATCAGAGTGGGGCTGAAGCAGCCCGATATACGCAGCGAAGCAATTCAGCGGTCCAACAGCCACAGGCAAGGTTGGGAACAGTCGTAACTCTTACCCGATCTCCTTTTTCTGAAAAACAACAAATAAGCAAGGGTGAGTACAAACGTACTCAGCAGCCCACCTTCACCCGTGGAATGAGGAAATCAGATATAATGCATGGAATATGTGGAGCTCAGGATATTTTGCAGAAACAACAATATTTTATGCAGGGTTGTTTTGAAAAACATTTTGTATTTTGCAAAGCACATCCTCTCCAAAAGGAGCAGGAAGTTTTCTTCAGTATAGAACAAAATCCCCTGGACTAAACCATCCAGGTATCTCAGCAGTTTCCCACTGGTTTTCATTTTCAAAAATAGCTATTGGACTTCCCGTCAACCATAGCTCACGCCTCAACCGCCAGACCTTTTAAAAACCATTTTTCTCAAACGCACCCCTTTTTTTAAAACAAAACACTAATTGTCAATACCACACCAGACTCGTCCATACCAGTGGACACAGACTATTCGAATGGTTTTCAAACTCTAAGCAGAGGTGTACACTTTACCCACTAGTCCGGCTCTACGATCTCATAGCTAGTGAGACCCAAATCCGAATCTCTTTCTTTCCTCGCATGTCCCTATCTTAACGGTTATACTGGAAGGAGTCAGGCCACCGCCATGCCCAAATCGGACAAAACATTCCCCCTCCTTATCCTCCCGGTGCTCCCCAGCCTTCATAACCCTGGGGTTTGAACCGTACGAGTTTAGATTGAGTGACTACCCACACAGTCTCGAGTGGTTGTACTTATCATGAGTACAGGTAGTGAAGGATGACAAACCGGTCCTTATATGAGGGGATAATCCTTCTGCTCACACCTAAACCAGCTGAGCCATCACCTTAGGCCCTCCCCTAAACCAGGGAGTCCCTGATCATCCCTACTCAAAGGTGATAAGGGTGAAAACCCTTCATCATACCCATTTTGAAAAGCATTTTCTTTTGAAAACTCACACCTTTTCTCAAATCATTTGTAACAAATATGTAAGGATTGATTGCGGCAAGCGGCTGGGTGGCCATAATAACTTGTCTCAAAATCATATCATGCATAAAATAACAGGCTGAGGGTTGTGGTTGAAAAATCATAGGTAATTTATGCATCAAAGGGATCCAGTGAGCTTGCCGTGCTTATCCGGCGAAAGGGAGGGAGAACTCGCAGAACTGGCTTCTGGCTCCACCGCCTGGCGTAGACTTGCAGATCTGGCCTCCATGAGACGGCACAAACGCTCTGATAACTATGCAACATGAACAAGCAAACATACAAACAAGCAAGTATACCAACAAATATTTAGTATAGTGGTCAGAATAGCGATATATGGATGGGTAGAGTCTTGAGTAGAATCTGTGTCATGTGGTGTTGAGATACTACTAGTGGTGGAGCGGAGGTGCTTACCAGGAGAGTGGAGTGGAGACGAAGCGACACTATGCGTGTAGTCGGCAGAGCAGAGTAACTGAGTGGGTGGGGTGTTTGCCTTGGCTGAGGGTATTGAGTGTGTGTGCAGAGGGAGAGGGTAGCTGGGTGTATCTATAGCTGGGTGTATGTGGTGTAGCAAAGTGAAGTTCACTGTTGGTGGGAATAGTGACGAATGAGTCGTCTGACTTAGTATGAACAGGAGAGTTATAGGCAGAATATGGGACAAGAGTATTTTGGGAGTTTTCTGGAATATGGACCATGCTTAAGGTATGACATGGTTGGACATGGAATAATTTGACAAGAATTTAGAAACAAGAATGACTGGAATCTGAGTTTGGATGGAGGAGTTTTGGATTTTATAATCATAGAAAGAAAAAGAAAGGGAAAGGAATATTCTTGGAATATTCTAGAATTTGAATATTTAGAGATATTTGGAAAATAAAAAATACAAATGTATTTTTGAGCGGGGTGCGAGGAATTATTTTTGGGTTTTCTTGGGCAGAGGTTTATGTTGGTGGAAACTGTACCTACTGTGTCACATCAGACAACAGTAAGGCGGGACCCAAATAGCTGGAATGCTGTGGTATTCTGGTCCAAGTGGGCTGTGGTATCTTGGGCCAGGTTTCATAGGATTGAAGACGTATCCATACAAACATGGTTCGCCTTTCTTTTTGGAAGTCTGGCTTGAAAGAATCCTAAAGTTAAGCGTGCTCAACTTGGAGAAATCTGGGATGGGTGACCAGATGGGAAGTTCCTGCTGGAAGCAAAATCACAGTCACCGGAGTTCGTATGACTGGAATATGGGTCTGGCTGGTCTTAGGTGGACTGGACAGCATGATGGATGAGTAGTTGAAATTTGGGGTGATCGGATGATCAATAATTAGTAACAATGAATAGCGACGACGAAAAAGTCACCATAGATATCATCGATGAATAGTAACAATAACGAATAGTAACGATGATGAATAGTGTCGGTGAATAGTAACGATAATGAATAGTGTTGGTGAATAGTAACGATGATGAATAGTACGGTGAATAGTAACAATGAATAGTGATGGTAAATAGTTCGTATGGACGAACGATGAATAGTGACGATGAACGAACGATGAATAGGAACTATGAACGAACGGACGAACGAACGATCAGAATTTCAGCAGCATAACAGCAGGACAAAGATTATCTGGAAGAACGATGAATATGGACTATAAACGAACGATGAACGATGAATAGGAACTATGAACGAACGGACGAACGATCGAATGATCGGACGAACGAACGATCGGAATTTCGGCAGCATAACGGCAGGACAAAGATTATCTGGAAGAATGATGAATAGGGACGATGAACGATGAATAAGAACTATGAACGAACGATGAACGATGAATAGGAACTATGAACGAACGATAAACGATCGAATGATCGAACGAACGAACGATCAGAATTTCGGCAGCATAACGGCAGGAAAAAGATTATTTAGACGAACGAATGGGTGAACGATCGAACGATTGGACGAACGGACGAACGTACGATGAACGATCGGACGAACGAACCATGAACGATCAGACGAACGATCGGACGAACGAACGAACAAACTAAGAACAGGTGGACGAACGATCGAAGAACGACCTAACGATCCTTGTGCTAGTGTGTGCTTGTGTGGGAGGTGGAGTGGGAGTGGGCATGTGTGTGGGGGGGGGGGGAGAGGGAGTTGCCATGAAATGGCTTAGGGTGGGATGAGAGGAGGCCCTTTCCCCTCTATTTATAGCCATGGTGGGTTATTAGGGAGAGGGATGAGAGGATTAGTGGGAGGATGAGAGGATTAGTGGGAGATTAGCATGGATTTGTCTTGTATAAGTGTAATTAGCTTGTAGAGCTCACCGTATGACACCGGAGGCATACGTATACGTATGAGCATGAGGAAAGTTATGAAGAAAATATTTGTAGGGACTTGAAAAATGATTCTGAAGGTATTTCTCAGGAAGAAAATACTTGGAGATATATCGGTGGAATATTTGGACAGTATTTCTGGAAAGAAATTGAGGGGGGTTACTGGGGAAATATCTGGGCAGTATTTCTGGAAAGAATTTGAGGGGGATCACTGGGGAAATATTTGTAGGATATTGTGACGAGGATTTTGGAGAAAATATAGACCACTATATTTTATTTGTTGATATCAACTCGCAAACAAACATTTTGAAACGAAATTTAAAATTCTTTTTGAATTTAGAGCGAGTTTGAGAAAATTTCAAGATTTAAATTTTTGGGATGCTACAGAAGCTAAAGCAGGATCAATAAGAACAGTAGCTTCAGCAGTGGACGAAGCTGATTATCACGTAGCAAAAGATACCATAGAGGGGACTAGACTTCAGGCTGTAGAGAACATCAATAAATATCAAGCCAAAACAATAAAATGGTGTGACAGAAAAGTTCGATTGAAAAATATCAAGCCAGGGCATTTGGTGCTTCGAAGAGTAGCCAATCCAGACACAGTAGGCAAATTGCAGCTGAAGTGGGAAGGACCTTTTCTGGTGGTATCTTCGTCGAGGCCCGGTTCTTACAGATTGAAGGATATGGACGGCAACGACATACCTAGATCTTGGAATGCGGATGAGCTTCGGCGATATTATGTGGAATTTGATGTAATCTTTTTTTCATTTTTTCTATGGCACCCTTTTCCTTTCCAAAGGGGGAGAAAGGTTTTTAATGGGGCCATAGCTTGTAATTTTTACTTCCTTATTTAGCTCCACAAGAGCCAAATCCCCCAAAAGAATGTAAAATGTAAAACCTGAGCATGCACCATCGAGTGCGGAGAGAAAAAAAGAAAAACAGGGAGAAGCTCAAAAGTCATCCCCAAGGGGATGCAGAGCATGACGAAGCTATAAAAAGTTGTTCCTAAGGGAGCGCAGCGTAAGTTTTCTGCTCAAAAGTCGTTCCTAAGGGAATGCAGAGCTAAATACCACTGAAATAGAAAGCGAAGAAGTTCAAAAGTCATTCCTAAGGGGATGCAGAACTTATACCGCCGAAATAGAAGGCGAAGAAGTTCAAAAGTCATTCCTAAGGGGATGCAGAACTTATACCATCGAAATAGAAGGTGAAGAAGCTCAAAAGTCGTTCCTAAGGGGATGCAGAGCTTAAGATTCAAAAGACGTTCCTAAGGGAATGCAGAGTCCGAGTGTGGCTTCGTGTGCGTGTGTTCGATTCATTTGCACATTACATTACATCATTCACTGCATTCATACGCGATCATGTAGACATTCATAGGATAACACAAAGTATAAATAGATGCTTCGGCTTTGACGACAATACTTCGATGAGCATAAAGAAGCAAAGATACGCTTCGTTGTGTACGAAAAGAACGAAAGGTGTTTTTCGCCATCGGCTCAAAAGATACATGTTTTGTCCACATCAAAACAATTCATACACAGATGAAAAGGTAAAAAATATATTACAAGGTATGGAAAAATTTACAGAGTAATGTTTGATTCCTAAATTACAATATCTTTTACAAAGGTAATTCAAATGTCTCTAAAGCTTTATGCAGCAGCTTCATCAATCTTCCTTGAGCTTTGTATTATTGATCTTTGGCATCGTCATCCTGTACACAACAAAGCAGTATAAGGTAAAAAGTAATTACAAGAGAAGGTAAGCAATAGGTACAAGTTTTATACCGGCTTAAGATGACTTCGTGCCTCATCACCAACTAAATTCCGCCCACCCTTCGTCCAAATCTGTGTTATAAATCTATTCCCAATACTTCGGGCTAGGCTAGGTATATCAGCTAGGTCCGCTGGAGATAGGCTGAAGTTTGGTCTGTTTACTATCTTTCCGTGCGTGCAACGAGCCTTCATAAAAGCTACAGCTGTGCCGCGAGAAGCCAGCAGGGCACAGAAGTCACCATGCCTAGCTATTACTTCGTCAAGCGCCTCAACTTCACTTTAAATATGCTTTAAGGTGCTTGGCAAGTCTTCAATCAAAGGTTCAAATTTTTCAGAGCTGGCTCCCACCGAGTTGAATACCTGTCGTAGCCGTTGCACACAACGATTGTCGAAGTTTAAGCAGATATTTTGAAGCTCTTTTAAGGATTTTTGCAGATTTGAGCTTTTCTCGACTTCAGCTTCAAGCTTCGCATCTAAATTCTTCCTTTCTTGTTCAAAGCCTTCTGATTTGTGGAGGAGTTCATCATTTAATCTAGCAATTTCGGTTTGGGCTTCTGCCAATGAACCTTCCATTGTCTGAAGAAGAAAGTCCTTCTTCTCCAGAGAAGCTTCGTGATCTTTAACTTTCTTTTCCAAGTCATCGATTATAACTTCGTTCCTCTTATCTTCAATATCCTGCTGCATACTCAATGATTTGCTCAATAGCATACTCTATAGAAAATAACCTTCATCACAAAATTTTTCTTTCATCGCACGAATTAAAAAGCTGAAAGAAGTTAGTTTTACCTTAAAGTTGGAATAGAATAAGCTGCTGGCGATATGCTGGCGCCGGTAGCTGCTGATTTCAGCTTCAAGCTTCGGAAAACCAACACTCTTCGATAGAGTGCAGATAATCTTCGCCCTGGTACGGTCTCGGATGCACCCTAAAGCTTCTTCATCGACGCCACCGAAAAGCAAGGCTCCTAGCTGGTAGCCACAAGATGTAGCATACTCCTGTAGCTCTTTTTTCTCAGCCTCAGTTAATTCTTCACCAATTAAGTTCCAAAGGTTGAAGTTTTCTTCATCCGAAGCGTCTTCGGTAATTTCCTTCTTTTTCTCAGGCGCTGCGGCCATGATTTCTTCCGTAGCTCCTGCGGTCTCCTCTGTGGCTATATCCAAGAGCACTTTATCAATATCAAATAGCGTACTCTCTAGATTGGTAGCTTCGGCTGCCGTAGCTTTGGCAGAAGTATCTGCTTTGGCAGTTGGTATCATCTTTGATGCTGAGGCCGGCGGTGGCGTTTCCTCAATTGCTTGCATAATGGTGATAATTCTTCGCTTTTTAGGCCCAGTCACCTTTTTGCTGCCGAAGGCTCGTCTTTCTTCTGTAAAAGCTTCGTCAGTTGTGGCCCCAGAGGACTTAGCATCTTGATAGGTAAGGATTCAGTCATACCTTTAAAATTTCTTCTACTTCGGCAGCAGGAGGCGTTGAAGGAGTTTCCTCCTCTATCTCAGCCACCTTTAGCTCTAGAGTTGCAGCCCTTCTCTTCTTCGAAGTCACAGCCTTCGGTTCAAGACTATATTTTCTCTTCTTCAGAGTTTTTTCGTCCTCTTTCACCATTCTAGCGGCCTGCCTGCTCAGAATGCTGACGACCCTTTTTCTCTTTGTCCCTTCGGCACCCTTGCTGAGTCGTTCATAATCAGGGTATTCAAAATTTAAAGCGTCCATTACCCGGTTCAATCTTCGTTTCGGTCGGGTGCCGAAGGCTGCAGTCATTAATTGATCTTCTTTTTTGGTATAATGGCCCAAAATTTCATTGCACATAGTCTCAATCATCTCCAGCCACTCTTGACAAGGCCCCTTGAACTGCTTCTCCAATTTAAACTGATAAGGCAATCGCACAAGCTCAAGTCTTTTCTTCGTCCCCTACATCTTCGGCATGCAAAATTCACTTAACGTCGGAGACGTCCTGTTGGCCAGGCATTCTTGAACTAGATCTCTAGTACTGATCTGTTCAGCCACCACCCTGAACTCTAATACAGACAGTTGGCATGCTGACCCCAGCTTCATGTTGCACAAAGGTCTGGTCATTCCGAAGCTCAAGGCCAGCGGGCTCATCACCATCGTCATCAGTTTCTCTGTTTTCTTCTCATCGACCTTAATATAAAACCATTCGCTCTTCCAGTCGGTTGGCCACTTGGTGCGATAGATGAGGACTGGAGCCTTCGTATCCTTGTGGTACGTGAAGTTATAACAACCAAAATTTTCATGCAACCTATCTGCTCTGGCCTTCGTTTGATAGTGTAGCTCGTGCACTCGGCAAAATGCTTCGGCGTCTGGGTTCATCCCTCGGCTTCGAAGGGCCAAGATGTAGATACTTAGCCTAACGATAGCGTTAGGGGTCAGCTGATGAAGATAAATTTCAAAGTTCTTCAATACTTCTCCAATCATGTCGTTCAGGGGAAACCGTAATCCTACCCTGAAAAAGCTTTTGAAAACCACCACTTCATTATCCTTCGGCGTTATAGTGGTTTCTTCTCTGGCAAAATGAACAAGCTTCTTTTCAGCCTCTCCGAAGTATCCCATTTTCATCATCATGGGCATGTCAACTTCAGACACAGTAGATTTCTCAAAATCCAGGTGGCTGGGTTTTGATGGGATCAAAATGCTATAATCTCCTTCTTTTTCATCAGCATTTTCTTCTTTAATATCAGCCTGCTCAGCTTCAGCACCAGAAGTACCTTCGTCAACGGTTCCCTCTGTCACAAGTAAGCCCGATTGCCTCATGACTTCGGAAATTGGAGCTGTCTCGGTGGCCTCAGTCTCCTCTCCTTCACGAGTCACTCTCGTAGTCGAGCGTACTCTGGCCATCTGTTGCGTCTTTCGCAGTTTTTACGAAGCTGTTGTTTTTAACAGTTTCTGACGAAGCCCTCTCTTTTGAGGAAGCTAATTCAAAATGATGGTTCACTCGAGAATGCAGTGAAAAAGCTTCGGCTATAGTTAAATTTTTCAACAGTACAACAGTGCAATGGCAATGAATGCTGTGGTAACTACACACCTACCCGTCTGTTTATATAGTGCTGCAGGTGGGAAGGTAAATCGCCAGGTTGCCTGCACCCGCTGAACAGTTGCCCGCACCCACTGAATGGTGGACCACTCGGCGCCTGGAAGGTGAATCGCCAAGTGGTGGGCCATCCACCACTTAAAATATTTTAATCGTTTCTCGGCAACAAGCTCAGGGAAGGTGTTTTTCGGTCCTTCGGCATTCCGAAGCCTTTGAGATTTTTTCGTAGATCGAGCTCGTTATGAAAAACGATCTAGCACCACAAAGGGGCTACTGTTGGGGGCATGCTTCGTCGCCGAAGGACCTCCAAGCAGAAATACCTTCGGCAAGTTGACACAAGCAGACAAAGCACGAAGATACAAGCCGAAGCTATGATCCAGGTAGCTTCGGCATAGCGACATGCCTTGAGACGAAGGTTTGCACCGACTTAAACACTGTAGGAAAACACTTAATTCCCGTCGGCCAGGAACCGACGGGAATAAGCCTTAAACCGACGGGAATAAGTAATTCCCATCGATTTAGGGCTTATTCCCGTTGGTTGTAAGCCGACAGGTGTTAGATGTCGGGGATAAGATAATTCCTGTCGGCCGCTGACGGGAATAATTAATTCCCGTCGGCCACTTAGAAGCCGACGGGAGTTATCAGTAATCCCTGTCGGCCAGGCGAACCGAGAGGAGTTATTAGTAATCCCTCTCGGCCAGGCGAATCGACGAGAGTTATCAGTAATCCCCGTCGGCCCTACCTGGCCGATGGGAGTTACAGGCTGATGGGAATTAATTGTTAATTCCCGTCGGTTCGACCATAGCCGACGGGAATTAACTGGGCCGACGAGAATTACCCTATACTGCTACAAAACCAGCACTAAATTAGGTCACTATTTCTGCACAAGTGCACACATAACATATATATCACACAGAACAGACACATTACAAACAAATGCATTCATAATCAATTCACGCATTACAAAAATAACATCCACCAACATAGTTTACACAAACATAACATCCACCAACATTAGTTCAAGTGTTTAGTTCGCGAAAAACATAGAGTGAACAAGTTAAGAAACATGTTCAGGTGTTTAGAGATAACCACCACTTGGGTGATTAGAGCTTTGACCGCTGCCGCCACCACCACCAGGAGGAGGGAACACGAAGAGGGAGTCAACAAATCTAGTCCCTGCTGTGGGATCAGACCCACTACCACCCGCTTCGGGCGTAACCTATGCAAGTTAGCAAATATCAACACATTAAATGCAAATATCAAAAAGTATACAAGAGTATAAATTCATCGAGAGTTATCAAACATACCCTATCTCCAGGTGCAGGTATATGTGTCGGAGGGGTGTTGAACTGTGGTGGTGGAGCTGGTGTGGATGCAAACTGGCTCCATTGTGGTGGCGGTGGAAAATTTGGTGCCATGCCCTATTGCTGCATTAACTGTTAAACATATGTGTTACTATTGAAGATGTTGTATTGAAATATAATAATTTAGAGTTCGGATTATGTGTACTCACTTGATACATCGCTTGGTTATGTGCATTGCAAGCCTCCATAAATTCACGTTGTTGTCTCATCTCTTCACGCATCCTCATAATCTCCAACTCCTGCTCGTTCGGTCGATGAGAGCATGAGCTACGAGAAGACGAACCCGTCCTATGAGATCTCACCGATGACAAGTCAATGAATCCATCGAAGATTGCGTATCTATAAGTGATTCAAAAATTATGATTACTACATAATCAATTTAGTGTCAACCATATAATTTCATAAGTTAGAGCTTACCGTCCATGCTCTTTGCCACCACCACTTGCGTACACCACCGAGGGATCCACCGGTTCATGGCGCCAATCGAAGTCAGGGCCATGGCGACGAACCATCTCCTCCCCATATGCCGCCTATACATCATTCGCAACATTATAAATGCAAAAATTTCTATACTTTGAACGTTTGTACTTTTAGGCCAAAACTCACCAGCTGATCCGTGGTTGTCTGGCTGCAGAGCTGGTCAGGGTTGTTAGGGTCTAGTACTTTGTGGCCCTCCTGGTAGACCTTAATGTCACTAGGCTTTTGGCCACTCCTAGCTTCCTGTATAAACAAAAAACATTCATAAGCAATCGTACTATTTGCTGATGGACATAGCTAGATCAAACTTACCATTCTTTTAGCTTTTCGTAGCATGTCGTCACCTCCAAACTTGTGGTTAGGATTGGTTCCTCGACATTGCCTGTGATGCGTTGAGGCTTTCTAGAAGCCTTCGGAAGCCCAATATCGACACCAAGCATAGTACGCATCAGGCACGGGCGCCATCCATGGAACCATCACCTGCACACACAATGTTACATATTATATAAATCACAACAATCAATAAAAAGGGTAAAACAAATTGAATACTAACCTCACGATATTGATCCTCAGTCAAATATATCTTTGAGGACCCTTCCTTTTTATTCAAGGGGCCTGCTTCTTCCAGATGCTTTTGAAAATACAGGTTTGTAGCCTGAATTCTCGCATAGTAGATGGCATCCTTCACCAGCTTCTTTGCATTGTTTTGGAACACACGTTCAGTGTGCCCCATGTAATCCTCTCCGTCAGGCAACCGATATCGAAGCTATAACATAAAGAATACAAATACAATGGTATAAGTCATAGAATTACAATATTAAGAAACATAACAAAAACAATAAAGAATTCATACCCAAAAGTCATTACGCATAAGTCCCTGTCTGTCAGTGTGGTTTCGTTCCTTTTTAAACTTGTACTCGTCCCAGGTACTGATGAGCACCTCATCCTCGGTATCACCGTTTGACACCTTCACTATACCAGGGTAGTGAAGGCGGCAAAGAGAACCCAACGTAAGGTTAACCTGAGTGTGGTGTCCCTTGCCGTCAAAGGACAGGTCCTCCCAATTCCTGCATTACATAAAAACATTAACAATACACATAATAGTTATATGAGATAAGTTAATATATTACACTCACCGATCTCCATGTGGCATGATTAAAGTCCTATCAGCCTCTCGCTCTATCGCATGACGAGGATTTACTGAGTGGCTTTTTCTTGAGCGACGTGTGCGTGTCACTGAAGAGCCTCCTGAGCCATCATCCATCGGGTTGTCAGCCGGTTCGCCCTATTGGCCCCACTGGTCCCATGCCTGTTGCTGCTCTCTCTAGTGGTCCCACTGGTCCCAAGGCTGGTGATGCTGTGCGGCCTGGTCCCATGTCGCGTGCTCTACCTTCTCATTGTGCTCCACCTCCTCATTGTGCTGCTAAGCCTCATTGTGCTGCTCCTCCACATTGTGCTGCTCCTCTGTGTGCTGCTCATCCTGGTACATACAACTCAAGATTTATTTGTACAAGATATGTTATCTCATCTCCATGTACCGCGCTCAACAGCTCTCGACGTCTGCTGCTGCTCGAAGAACTGCCCTAAAAAAGGCCTAGGCCCTTGAACAGCCCCTTCACTGACTTCTTTGATTTTGGCGGCATCCTGCATCAAAAATAAGAAATTATTCATTAGTGCATCAAAAATGACATAATCCTTAAAAAATAGAAACAAATGAAATAACAAAACAACTTTAATTATTAAATATCATCAAAATTAGGATCTATTTGTTCTCTTCTATGTAGAGGTCACCATGTAAATTTTCTCCTAATAGGTTGTCTTCTCTGTCTCTCGGGAAAAGTCAAGTCGTTAATGTCTGCAACTAGTGAATCTAATGCCAGTGCAGGATCAATATGAAAACTAGTTGGCAACTCTTCTTCTTGAAACACCTCATCAACTTGCTCAAGGTGACCAATTTGATATTCGTCCTCACCAGGAGTGTATAGGCGTTCGCGGGGATTTACATTGTACACAACCCTCCATTTAGGCAACTTTTTGCATGGATATGTCGAGAAATAAACTTGGTTTGCTTGATGGGCAAGGATATACATGTCGTGTCCTTGAAGCAATTTTTCAGGTTGGATCTGTGTCATCCCAAATTCGGTCCTATAATACTTCGGGTCATACCATTTACACTCAAAGAAAACTAGCGCTAAAGGCTTATTTCCAGCAAATGTAATCTCGATTATATTTTTGATTTTCCCGTAATAGTAGGCTTCGTGTCCTTCTATGTCGGTTGCCCTAGTAACGACTCCACTATTTTGAGTGGCGGCCATAAGATGACTTGATTCGAAAATGCTTGAACGAAAGCGATACCCATTGATGTCGTAACGTCCATAGCTTTTGGCAGTTACGCTTCCAATAGATAACTGACGTAAGTCATCATTCAAATTCATTTCCTCCCCAAACTAACAATTATGCCACAAAGCATTAGCAAATTCTGTAATATTAGTTAACTAAAATTAGGTCTCAGAGCCACATAATTAAGATTTACACGGTCCCGAAGCCACATAATGAAATTAGGTCGCCCATGCATACCATCGCGTCGCAATTTGTCTATGTCTCTCGCTGTTGGCCTACCAAGACATCTCATGTTTTGTTCATCAAACTTGCTGTCAAATATTATTGTATGACATGAGATATTTGATAACATAAACTAATTCACATATGAACAATTTAAGGAAATAAGTCTTAAACAAAGTATTTCTCCACCTCAGGCATATTCGTGAACATGTACAGTAAAGTAGACTTCCGTTCTTCCATAGTGAGGTGATATGCCTTAGGTGGACCAACGGCTTTACCGTTTGTCTGAAAAATCGAAAGATCACTACACGGAGGCATCTCTCGTTCATCATCATGGTACCTTTTCTTTCGAGCAAATACATTATGTTCTTCTGCAAAGTAACAACTTGTGAAGTGTGCTACCTGCTTCAGTTTAAATTGTTCCGCAATACATCCTTCAACTCTTGCCTTATTGCTCACCATTGCTCTAAGCTTCTTTAATGCTCTTTCTATATGAAACATCCACCTATACTGAACAGGACCATCGACCTTAGCCTCATATGGAAGATGTATAAAGAGATGCTACATAGGATTGAAGAAACCCGGTGGAAATATTTTTTCCAATTTGCACAAAAGCACCAGTGCCTCTTTCTCCAGCTGTTCCATCACATCTCTTCTGATTTCTTTAGCACACAACTGTCTGTAGAAATAGCTAACTTCAGCTAACGTTTTCCACACAGCATCGAAATGTACCCACGAAACATTACAGGCATGAGCCTTTCCATAATTATGTGGAAGTCATGACTCTTGAGTCCATTCATCTTTATTGTCTTCAAGTTCACAGATCTTCTAAAACCAGCAGCATAACCATCAGGGAATTTAATATCCTTCATCCACTTCATCACTTCTTTCCGTTGCTTAGGTTTCAGACAATAGTCAGCTTTTGGTTTGCCTCCGTTTTCTCTAAGCACTTGGGTTGGACGATCACAAATCACGGCTAAGTCCATGCGTGCCTTGTCATTGTCTTTCGTTTTATTAGGGAAATCCATGCATCTATTTATGAGGGCTTGGCAAAATTACTCTCTTGATGCATGACGTCGATGTTGTGCATCAAAATCAATGACTTAGCAAAAGGAAGCTCCCACAAGCCACATATGTGAGTCCAGTTATGGTCCTCACCAAAACCTTGATACCTTTTCCCACTCTCGTCTAGGACAAGTTTCCTATGCTCTTCTGTAATTTCTATCCCACTACATCACTTGGGCGGTCCCTTCATGACGATGGTGCCCTTCCTAAACTCCTTTCTCTGCCTTCTGAAGGGGTGATTGAAGGGTAGAAAACATCTATGGCAATAAATATAATTTGTGTCCATGATAGTTTGTGTCATGTTTATAGTTATTCATTGAGGACATGAATGTAATTCCGACCGGGCTGCGGCCCATGCCTATAAATAGATGAACAGTAATCCCGTACTGTTCACACTGGCTTGTATTCGCTCGCACGTCACACTTGGACTTTTGCCTTCTGTCAAGCCAAAGGTATAAATATAATTCGATATTGTTCATCTTCATTTATGATGAAATAATTAAGATATATTAATGACGTCATTTGATTATTCGTGTCATCTCTCATATTTCATATGTTTCTTCTTTTATCAATATATACTGCGATGATGAAGGTATGTCCTTCATGACCTTCGTCTGAAGATCATTATATCCTGAGATAATGCTTCGAAAGACGAAGGGCATTAACCATTAACATTTTGTGTTGCCTTGTTCTGAACTCATAGCATTTAAGAGCAAGTGACCAACAACCACTATCATAACTAGAACTCATTGTAGTCCTAGAACTCCTCAAAGTCCTCCGTGTTGCCTGCATCTCCACCTGAGCACTGAATACAGTAGGGACAACCTGGGGTGGGGTGGTTTTTAAAGAAAGGGTGAGTACACATCAACATACTCCGCAAATGTCTCGTTTGGCTAAAGTGGACTAGTTGTATGTCGAGTTAAGGTTAAGCAGTTGCTTTTAGTTGGTCAAGTATTTATTATTAATAGTAGAGCCAAATTTTAGTAATAAACCCAGTTATTATCCAAATGTACTCCCTCCAAGAGGAAATACCAAAGATCATAATTGTAACCATCATCATTAAACGTCATTATAAAAGTATCCAAAGTTCTTCTAATCAAAGAGGATCCCAAGGCTGCTCTTAACCATGAGCACAACTGATATACCAGTTTCTAACACTCTGCGGAGGTTGCACACTTTACCCATGAGTCATGATCTCTTTTTTCCTCGGGTCGATCAAACCCTCAAACACTATCAAGGTGAGTCGACAATATTTCACTATGCAGCCTTTACAAAGAATCTCCTCGTGCATAGCTGCTCGTTAGGTTTCGCCAATCGTACAAACATAGTAGACCTCCCTAAGGTGGGTGACTAACAAAACCAAATCGAATGAACCTCTGCACCCACCCTTTGTAGAGCGAGCACTATGCCCCGGCCCCCATTGGCGGCCCTCTGGCAAAGCCAACTAAACCCATAGGTTCATCTAATTATTCAGCTAAGGGCATCCCATTCCACTCTCATGGTTGCACAGTTATCCCGGGTGGTCACTCAACGAACAGGTCCTTACGGAGAGGTACTCAGGAAAACAGCCCGAGTCCCCTAAAATATCACAAGATCATCATCGGGATAACATCATCGTATCATAAATATTCACATCATGTTCATTGATTAAGTCAAAGCAATAGCATAAAGCTAACCATGATAACCCAAAAAGGTAAACAAGGGTAAGGTAAATACAGACCAGTCAATCCTTAGGTTTCCATAAAGTAATGCGGGACAGTGAATTATAAAGTAAGTAGGACATAATAGGTCAGAGGACACTTGCCTTCACCAGGTTGTTGCTCAGGAAGATCTTCGGCAACACACTCAGGAACCACGAACTGCTCGTCGTCTAAATAAGGTAATCATACATTCAATACATTTGGAAAATGACAAATGAACAACACACCAATCATGTACAAACAAAGGAACATATCTCAAAAGGAAAAGTATAAACTCAAAAGGGAGTTTAGGTTATAGGGTGAACTAACACATTTAGTAGTCTATTATTCTCTGTGTTGTCTATCTTCATGGACTACATCATTAGATACCACTTAATTCAATGAGACATAAAAGTTAAACCAGGGATAAATCCATACATTACATATTATTAATCTCACAAGATTAAACATCTATTTACCACTAGGGTCTCCTTTTTATTTATCCTATTAAATAAATAAACTATTACATAAATTAACCTATAGCCTAGGCATAAAACTAGAATGCACAAACAGTGAATGATCCTAATTTATTTTAACAGAGAATAATTCTATAAACATTTTGCAATTTGAATCACTCAATTTGGAGTTCATATGCAAAAGATATGAAATAAACAAATTTTGAATTTTAAAATACAAAATTAGGTCTAGTTCTGTGATTAAACAAAAGTCCAGGGTTCAATCTGCAAGATTACAGGGGCCTACGCGCGAAAACGAGGGACAACGGTTAATTTCAAACAAACCGGGGGTATCTTTAACAATTTTACCACCCGAAGGGTTATCGGGCTCTCTTGGCCATATGATCTGAGATCAACGGTCGAGAACAGATCCGAGTGCAAGCGTGCGCGTGGACGCGTGGTGAGCTCTAACAGGTGGGCTAAGGGCGTCAGCGACCTGAGGTAGGGCTGATAGACCAGGCCCAGCGGCAGGGGCGCAGGTGAGGGGGAGATCTGAGCGGACAGATCTACAACAGACTGTTGAGATTAGATCGGTACTAATTAAACCTAGTACGCTAGATCTCGGATGGACATCCGGGATCCAATGACTAGTGCGGCCAGGGAGGCCGGTCCTAATCATGGTGGCGCCGCTCGTCTCCACGGTGAGGTCTCGCTGGAGGTGAGGGCATGGTCACAGCGAAGGTCTAGGGGGTTGGGGAAGGACTCGGGCGCACTCAGGGCGACACGACAGACTCAACCGTGGGCATAACGCCAGTGTGGGGGCACTAGAGGGTGTAGAACGCGACGGAGTGGCCCGACGGTGGCATGGATTTGCTCTGGCGAGCAATCGCGCGAAGAACAGGGCAACAAATGGAGAAATAGGGGTATGGGGGGATTGCTCACCTTGAGAGGAAACTCTAGAGCACCAGGGGAACGGTGGGGATGCAGGGATGCCTTGGGTCAATGGAGGCGGGCTTCGGCTGCACGAGGAGAACACCGGTGAGCGTGGACCGGGCGAAATTGAGAGGCAGAGCTCACCGAGGCAACGGATGTCGCAAACGCTCGACGACGGTCACGGAACAGTGGCAAACCTTCGGCGGAGTTCCACGGGCGCGTGATTAAAGCAAGAGAGAGAGCGAGGGAGTTCAGCTGAGGGCGCAACTGGGCATCAGCGAGGGGAGTGAGCGAGTGGGCATGGGCTACAGAAAAGGGCTCGGACGCGGGGGTCGTGGCCTGAAAACGTGCGGTCGTGGGCGCATCCACGATGGAGAGCATGGATGGGAGGTTAGGGAAGAGAGGAGTGGCTGACAGGTGGGGTCCGTGGACCAGCGAGGGTGAGCGAGCAAACAGGCAGTCAGCGTTGATAGGAAGGTCCCACCGAGCAGCGAGTGAGAGCGGCTACGAGCGCGGGCAGGTCGGCGCCGATGGGTCGGGCCCACCAGGCAGCGGGAGGGAGAGAGATTGCGCGTGCGCGGACACGGGAAGTCACTGGCAGGTGGGGTCTACCTGTCAGGCAACACGGGCGCGCGCGGCCTGGCTGGGTCGAATTGGGCTGACTTGGGCTGAAATGAGTTTTTCTTTTTCCAGGGATTTTCTAAATGCTTTTCTTTTTATTTTCTATAGGGTTTTTAAATCAAATTCAAACCAAATTTCAAATTCAAACTCAATCAAACATGTGCATCAATTCAATGAATATTCTAGGCTCAGCATGATGCAACAATTCATGACTCACATAGTTTTGACAAAGTATTTAACTAATCCCTCACTTAATTAACCTAATTCTATTCAAAAGGAATATAGATGGAGTGACTAGAGAGAAAGACAAAGGGTAACACCTGAATTTGGTAGGTATTTATAGAAGAAATTTTATACCCCCAAATTCAGGGTGTTATGAACCTATCCCACTTAAAAAGAATCTCGCCCCCCAGATTCGGGGTTGGCTAGCAAAGAGTTCAGGGTGCTTGGCTTTCAGATAATCTTCTCTTTCTGAGGTTGCTTCTTCCCCTGAGTGATGACCCCATTTGAATTTGCACATCCTGATGGTGCTTCTTCGTGTGATCCGGTCTACTATCTCTAGAATTTGAGTTGGCTTCTCAATATAAGTCAGATCTTCTTGAACCTCAAGATCCTCGGTTGGCAATTTCTCCTCTAGCACTCACAAGCATTTCTTTAGCTGGGACACATGAAACACATCATGCACAGCTGACAGACTTTCTGTTAAGCTGAGTTGGTATGCCTCTTCTCCTCGTCTTGCTTGGATCTGGTACGGTCCGATGTATCAAGGTGCTAGCTTGCCCTTGACTCTGAACCTTTCGATTCCTCTGATGGCTGACACTTTCAAGTAGACATAATCTCCTACTTCAAAACTCAACTCTCTTCTTCTGGTGTCAGCATAGCTTCGCTACCTGGACTGCGCTGTCTTCAGATTCTCCCAAACCATCTTGTTGTTCTCTTTAGCTTCAAGCAAAATATCTAGACCAAACACCTGCCTTTCGTCGGGTTGGTCCCAATGCAACAAAGTTCTACAGTTCCTCCCATAGATTGACTAAAATGGTGACATCTTCAGACTGGCTTGGTAGCTGTTGTTGTAGGATAATTCTGCATACGGTAGCCCCTTGTCCAACCCCTAACATGTCTTGCAATGCACAAGCTCTCAACATATTTTCAAGAATCTGGTTGGTTCTCTTAGTTCTACCATCTGTCTGTGGGTGATAAGCTGAACTGAACTTCAAATGTGTGCCCAAACCTTCATGCAACTGCTGCCAAAAGTGAGAAGTGAATTGGGTACCTCTGTCTGGTACTATCTTCTTTGGAACACCATGCAGGAATACAATTCGGGACATATATAGTTCTACCAACACTGCACTATTATAGGTGGTCTTAACTGGTATGAAATGGGCCACCTTTGTCAAATGGTCCACTACTACCTAGATGGAGTCATAACCAGCACGAGTGCGGGGCAGACTAACTATAAAGTCTATCCTAATCTCATCCCATTTCCACTGAGGAATCTGCAATGGCTGCAACAAACCTATGGGCCTCTAATACTCTACCTTGATCCTCTGACAACTGTCGCATATCACCACATACTGGGCTGTCTCCCTTTTCATTCCATACCACTAGAATCTTTTCTTCAGGTCTTGATACATCTTTTTGCTGCCAGGGTGTATGGAATATGCTGTCTCATGAGCTTCCTTGAGAATCAATTCTCGGACCGATTTGATGTCGAGAATGCATAGTCTATCCTTGAACCATACTACTCCTTCTGCGTCTTCACGAAAGTCTTCGCCTTTTCCATCTATGATCAGCTATCGAATCTCGTTGATCTTCTCATCGTCTTTCTGACCCTTCTCGATATCTTGCTCTAGAGTGGGTTCCAACTCAACTATTACTCCTAGAATGTTCTTTAGAAATCTGAGACTCAGCCTGTCGAATTCCTTGGCTAGCTCATACGACATCAGGTGAGCGGCCATCATGTTGACTTGTCTCTTTCTGCTCAAAGCATCTGCAACCACATTTGCTTTGCCTGGATGATAATGTATCTCTAACTCATAGTCTTTGATCAGCTCTATCCATCTTTGCTGCCTCATGTTTAGCTCTGACTGGGTGAATATGTACTTGAGACTCTTGTGGTCCGTGTAGATATCACACTTCTACCCATACAAATAGTGCCTCCAGGTCTTCAGCATATGAACTACTGTTGCTAACTCCAGATCATGAGTGGGGTAATTCTTCTCATGAATCTTCAATTGTCGGGATGAGTATGCCACTACTCTCCGTTCCTGCATTAACACGCATCCCAGTCCCGTGTACGAAGCATCACAATACACTTAGAATGGCTTGTGAACATCTGGCAGAATCAATACCGGTGCTGTTGGCAACCTCCTCTTCAGTGTCTCAAAGGACTCTTGGCATGTGGGGTCCACTTAAACTCAACCTTCTTTGCCAGTAAGGCTATCATTGGCCTGTCAATCTTGGAGAAACCTTCAATGAAATGCCGATAGTAGCCGGCCATTCCAATGAAACTCTTGATTCCTCGAATATCTTTCGGTGCTTTCCAATCTAGAATAGCTGCTACCTTCTTCGGATCCACAGCTAATCCATCTCAGTTTATAATATGACCCAAGAATAGAACTTTACTAATTCAGAACTCGCACTTGCTCAATTTAGCATACAACTGACAATCTCGTAGCCTCTACAATACTTTCCTCAAGTGCTCTTCATGCTCCTTCTCATTCTAGGAATATATGAGGATATCTCAATGAACACCACTACAAATTTGTCGAGGTAGTCCATGAACACACTGTTCATCAAGTACATGAAATAAGAGAGCATGTTTGTCAAACCGAATGACATGACCGTGAACTCGTACTATCCATACTTGGTGATAAATGCGGTTTTCGGTATGTCCGAAGGCCGAATCCTGAGCTGATGGTAACCTAACCTTAGATCTATCTTCAACAACACACTGGCTCCTCTTAACTGATCGAACAGATCTTCAATCCTGGGCAGGGGGTACTTGTTCTTTATAGTAACTTCATTCAAAGATCTATAATCAATGCACATCCTCTATGTACCGTCCTTCTTCTCCACAAATAGCACTGGGGTAGCCCAAGGCGAGGTACTTGGTCTGATGTAACATTTCTCTAACAACCCATCAATCTGCTTCTTGAGTTCCACCAATCTTGGTCTGGACACTCGATAGGCTCTCTTGAAAATAGGGGCGATGTCAGGTATATGCTCTATGGCAAATTCAACTTTCCTTTCAGATGGCATGTCTGGTAAATCCTTGGGATACACATATGGGAATTCTTATAGTACCTTAATAACTTCTAATGTCTCAATTCCCTCAATATGGGCGGTGATCTAGTGACAGCTTCCTTTCCTTGGTCCAGACAAGACCAACTCCACTAACACTTCCTCTCCTGATAAGGACACTAACTTCACAGTCCTCTTGTCATAGCTAAGACTTGCTTGATATTTGGTTATCCAGTTCATCCCTAGGATGACATCTATGGTTACATCCCGAGTACCCATTACTATTAGATCAGTGGGGAACTCTATCCCCCCTATTTGAACTCTTGCACTGGGGCAAAATCTATCTGTTTGGGTTCTCCCACCAATGGAACTAACCCTCATAGGTGGATACATGGGTGCTACTGGTATATTAATTGTGTGATTCGATCCATGATGCAGTTACAAAAGAATGTGTTGCTCTAGTAACAAATAACACATTTATAGAATGATATTCGACTCAGAACGTACCTAGTGCTACTCCTGGATTGTGTCGGCCTCTAGGTGGTCCACCTTTCCGTACTGGGCATGAGGCTGCCCATAGTTGTTGCCTCCTTGTTGCGATGCATTCTGCCTGGCAGGGGCATTGGGAGCTGGCTACTGTTGAGCTGCTTTCTTTGGGTAATGATTCACCCAGTGGCCTTGTTCCCCACTGAAAGTCGCCTAGAGGGGGGGTGAATAGGCAAACTTGAAAATTATAAACTTTGAACACACACTAAGGCCGGAGTTGCTCAACCAATGCGGATTACCTTGGGAGCAAACTCAAATCAATATGAGCAACGAAACTTTTAGAGAGAGGAAAGAGGGAAACAAATCAAGTGAAGATCAATATGTGAACACGGTGATTTGTTTACCGAGTTTCGGTTCGAAAGAAACTATTCCCCGTTGAGGAGGCCACAAAGGTCGGGTCTATTCCAACCCTTTCCCTCTCTCAATCGGTCACATAGACCGGTCGAGGCTTCTCCTTAATCACTTGGGTCACTAAGGCCCCGCAAGGATCACCACACACTTATGTGTCTTTTGCTAGCTTTACAAAGCACTTAGAAGAATAAGAATGAGAAGGAGAAAGCAATCCAAGCAACAAGAGCAACAAAAGAACAGAAAACACCCTCTCTCAAGTCACTAAGCAATTGAGTTGATTTAGAGGCTTGGAGAGGATTTGATCTATTGATTTTGTCTTGGAGTGTAGTCTTTTGCTCTTGTATTGAGTGTTGAGTTCAAAAAACTTGGATGACTTGAATGAGGTGGTTGGGGGGTATTTATAGCTCCAACCACTATTCTAGCCATTGTTGTAGATGGCACACCAGACAGTCCGGTGGTGCACCGGACAGGTTACTGTTCACTGTCCAGTGCTTGCCACGTCAGCAGACCGTTGGGGTTTGGAGTGGTTGATTGTTGAAGTCTTTTGTCTTCTTGCTGCACCGGACAGTCCGGGTGCCACCGGACTGTCCGGTGCGTTCTGACTTCCTACTCCAAATTCTGACTGCGCACTGTTCACCTTTTGCAGTCGACTGTTGGCTCATCTGATTGTTGCTCCGTTGGCTCACCGGACATGTTCAGTGCACACCGAACAGTCCAATGAATTATAGCGGAGTGGCTCCCTGAGAAATTTGAGAGTGGCCAGTTTGGGAGGAGCTCGGCCTGGGCACCGGACAGTGTCCGGTGCACACTAGATAGTGTTCGGTGCGCCACTGGCAGCACCATTGCTAGTCTTTGCTCCAAACTTGGTTGAGTCCCCAACTTAATTTGTTTTTTGGTTTATGTTGAACCTTATGCACCTGAGATAATTGACATCTAAGCAAACTAGTTTATTCACGTGGTTTCTGATGGACGTTAAACACCAAAATCGATTATAGGAAATGTTTTAAGCCCATTTCCCTTTCAATCTCCCCCTTTTTGGTGATTGATGCCAACACAAACCAAAGCAAATATAAAGAGTAGAAATGTAACTAGTTTGTAATTATGACAGATGTGCATAGGTTACTTAGATTTAAACCAATTGAAAGACTTTCTACATATGTCTAAGTAAATGTGATTGCTTTCTTCTATTATAACATTTTGGACCACATTTGCACCACTTAGGTTGTTTTTGCAAATCTTTTGGAAGAGTCTAAGTAAATGTGATTGCTTTCTTCGATTATAGGAAATGTTTTAAGCCCATTTCCCTTTCACCCATAGTGGAAACATGCGCGACCTCCTCCTTACACTGGAGCTGCTTGGTTGTTTTGGTTGGTTGCTGGGGCAAGAAGACGAGGTGCCTGATTGCTCTGGTGCTGGTACAGATTTCCTCCTTGCTTGTTGTTCTGACGGTACTACTGTTGCTGCTGAGGAAACTGCCTATGATACTACTGCTGCTAGTGCTGATGCTAATGCTGGTGCTGGTGACCTTGCTTGAACTGCTGAGGTGGGTTGCCTGAGTAGCAGGGATGGCCGCTACCCCCGGCCTGGGATCCACCAATCTTGCGTTTCCTGTCCTCCATCTCCGGCGCTTCCTTTCAGTCATTTTGGCTCTATCGATCAAATGTTGGAAAATAGGGAAAGTGTGGTTCATCAACTGATAGTGAAGGGATTCAACCAAACCTCTCAGAAAGCGGTACTGCCTCTTAGCATCTGTATTGACAACCTCTGGTGCATAACGTGACAACTATAGAAACTTGTCCATATACTCGCTGATAGGCAGCGGAGCTTGCTTCAATGATAGAAATTCCTCTTTCCTTACTATCATTAGTCCTTCAGGCACATGGTAACGACGGAAGTTGTCCCTGAACTCCTCCCAGGAGATGGCTTTAGGGTTGGCACGGGTGGCGAGGTAAGACTCCCACCAAGACTGTGGTGCTCCCCTTAGTAGTCGGGGACCATACAGAACTTTCTCGTGATCATTGCACTGTGCAGTGTGCAACTCACGTTCCATAGTATGTAGCCAATCTTCGGCATCCATGGGATCTGTGGAATTGGCAAAGACAGGTAGATGACCCCTCATGAATTCTACCCGCTTGTTTCTGGGTATCTATGGCATCTGAACTTGCACCTGGGGTTGAGGTGTGGGTTGCTGCTACTGCACTTGCTGCATTGCTGCTAACGTCTAACCAATTACTTAGACTGCTTGGGTTTGCATCAGGAACATCTTCTCAATGGTCATCAAGGGTGGCGGTGGAAACTATTACTGGGCTGCCTCCTCCAAGGGTGCCTGCTGCTCCTGTTGAGCACGTCTTCCACCTCTGCGTCTGTTCTCAGACATATGTAGAAAGCACACACATATTAGATCTGACTTGGCAGTCTTTCAACATAAGAAAAGATATATAGAAATCTTCATAGAACTGAACAATTGATCATATTCACTGACTCTCAACACAGCTAACATAGCTTCTCGGATAAAGAGGAAAGTGTAAATAAATAGGTTGCCCAACTAAACAACTGACATTATTAATAACTACACCAAGTGGAAGGGGATACCCACACCTTGGTGATAATCATCACAAAGATCCAACTTCATTACAAGTTCATCACGACAAGCATCAAAGCATATGATAAGCAAGGTAAAACTATCTAAGACTGACTAAGACTAAGACACTAAATTAATCATTATTACAGACTCCAACTCTGTCGTTCTATGGTGTAACACCCATTTTGTAAAAGAAATAAAAGGAGAAGTTCTTTTCCTTTATATGTGAATTTTCCATTTATCATCACATGTGAACACTTCATTTGAAAATAAATGATTAATAAGAATATATATACCACTAAATTATGCAGCATGCTGGATTTTGTTTTGTGTGCATTTTATGTCAACATAAAATAATTTGAAGAAGAAATATATTAAATTCTCAAAATAGAATTTGGAAAATAAAAGGAGATCCTAGAATTTGAGAAAACAGAAGAAGAATACTATACAAGATACAGAGATAAATATTAAAGAAATAATAAATAAACTCATATCATGCCATGTTTAAGATGTATATTTTATAAGAATACAGATGTACAAGAAGTCTGAACTTGAATGGAAATTAAATTTTGAATTTGAAAATTATAACGAAAAGAAAAGGAAAAGCAAAATATAAAAGAAAATGGAGAAATGCTAGAATGGGCCAGAATCCCTGCTTTTGGCCCACTCTGGAAAATGCGTCGCGCAGCCCATTACACCCCACATACCTACGCGCCATGGCGCCAACAGGTGGACCCCCGGCGTCGGTGACCCGCACGCTTCAACCTCTGCTCATTTGGGCCCACTCGTCAGACGGCCTTGTTCCTTTGCGCGTCGTTCTGTCGCCGGCTGGTGGGTCTGAGCAGCTCGGCTCCGTCTTCCTCGCGCGGTTAAGCGCAACAACCTGGGCGAGCTCGATGGATCTCCCCCGCCAGAACCGGACCACGCTAACCACGCAGAGGATGCATAAAAGCCTCGGCCGTCGACTCATTCCGCTCGTCCCCTTTTTCCTCTGCTCCTTCTTCTACCTCCTCGCGCGAGTTTAGCTCACCAGAACCACCGCCGCTACCAGTGCCGAGCCCGCCGTCGTCACCTTGAGCCGTCAGCGTCGCCCGAGCTCCGGGAAGGAGTCCAAGGACTTCGTTTGGCGCTGTTGATGCTCGCCGGGGACCGAACGCAACATTTAATCAACAGCGCCATCGACATTTGCTCATCAGAGTTCCACGACCACCGCGGATCCACCTCGCGTCGCGAGCAGTGTGTTTGTCGTCCCTAATCCCGGTAAGAAACCCATCCAAATGGATCGCCTTCACTTCCCCGTTGCGTAGCACCATTCAATTTTGGACTTGGGACACTGGGCGTTGAATCAAGTGCGCGCCGGTGAACCTCCACCGCGGTACTGTGCAGCGCCGCCGTGCCTCAGGTTGGATTGGGGCGGACAGTTGGGCACCGTCCGATCCACAGCAACGGCTCAGATTAGAGATAGCGTAACCCTTCACCGCTTTAAGATCCGGGCCGTTGATCCGGCGTCGTGTGCATCAGATTAGATCTAGGCCTTTTTAAATCGTGACCGTTAGTTAAGGATCGGGCGATCACGGGGGTGAGAGGATTAGGCGATGCTTGGATTCAATTGTGGCCCTCGGATCTGATCTGAGCGGTCCATCGTGGTCGATACCCCTTCGGTTGCGCAATTTGCTAAAGTGTGCCCGTGAAACAGAGAAATCAACCCGCCGTCCATTTTTACTATGCACTGAGTCTAGGATATCTTGCGTAGAGCCCCCTGCGCTTCACAGAAAATGAGGCCGGATCCAGAACTGTCTTAAATCGAATAAATGAATTAGAAATGGATTTTTAATATGAAAATAATTACTATAACTTGATAAATTCATAGAAAATCCATTTTTAGTCCAAATTATTTATTCCAGTTTCTAAAATTTTGTAATTTTATTCTCTATCACTTAGAGTCTCTGTTTTGTTATGACAACAGTAAGAAAAATAATCTCTCACTAATCCTATTTTAAACACATAAAACCTTTAGAAATTCATATCTTAAAATCTATAACTCCAAAAATTATGATTCATGTTCCTAGGATTTTATTTTAATGTGTAGATTATTACTGTGTGTTTTGTTTACATGTTTGGTGTGATGTTAATTTTCTCTATATCCTGTGCTTGTTTGTATTGTGGCGAGTAGAAGAGCCCGTGTCTGAGGATCCTGGTGAGCAGCAGATAGAAGTAGCTAAGCAGGAGCTCATTGAAGTCAAGTTGTGCCCTTGACCACTTTTTACCCAATAATGTTCTTTAATATCATTTATTCATGCATAGGTTAATTTTGATGGGACCCAATAGGTCACCCTAGATTGTTTATCTCATTACCTTGTTTACCCCTGAATCACTTGGGTAGTTTGCTATTGGTTTACATGGTTCTGGGACAATCATTTGTTATATCTATGTTCCAATTCTTTTGTTATTCTATTTTTGTTCATGTCAAGATAGTTAATGTTAATTGGAACATAGAGCTTAACTTGAGAAACACGTGCCATCACAACGGTTTAATGGGACGCCCTTGGCTGACTAATTAGGAAAGCTAGTGGAAGACTACCTTACCCAAAAGGGGCAAGGGCAATAGGGGAGTTGCATGCAAGGAGGTTCTCGGGTTGATTTAGCTGCGATGGTGGTCAGACGGGGGATTCTTGCAAGTGCTCTTCCCATAAACTGTAGTGGGTTTTCGGAAGCTAGTGGAACTTTGTAAAGGTCTCGTAGTGTTGCCCTGCCTCGCCTCCTAGGTAGAGGTGTATGGGAGTCGCGATCCCTTGGTAGATGGGTAACATGACTTGTGGGTAAAGGGTACAACCTCTGCAGAGTGTAAAACTGGTATACTAGCCGAACTCACGGTCATGAGCAGCTCAGGACTCTCTGATGATTAAATTATGGAACTTAAACTTAATTTTGTCATTTGCATATGCATGGGATTATTATTAATTTTGTTCTATTACTTTATCTAAGGTTTGGTATTTACTTACATTTAGTAACTGCTAATAAAATTTTGACCAACTACTTAAAAGCAATGCTCAGCTTTAACCCCTGTCATTGATTAGCCTTACACATCACATGAACTCCCACCTTTGTGAGTTCATGTCCACTGGTTCCCCACAACTTGTTGAGCTATGATCATGTGTGAGCTCACCCTTGCTGTATCACACCCCCCCACAGGAGAAGGATAGGTGGTTCAGGAGGAGCCACAAGGCGAGGAGTTTGATCTGATCTAGGTGGCGTTTCTCAGTTGACTTTGGCGCCGACGATCATTGGTTCGTTTTATATTTATCTTTTATTTTGTAATAAGACTTCCACTATGTAATAAATACTCTGATGTTATTGTGACATTTATCTCTATACACTCTGTTATTATATATGTTGTTTTCTTGGCGCATGTATGAGATGCACCTGGCTTGGTTCCTTAAAGCCGGGTGTGACATATGGCTCCAAATCTATCTGGGTCCTGCAGTCAGGGGTGTCATAATCAAATTGACCACGGGGCTGCGAGCAGTAAGGGTGCTGAATCTCGACAGGAGCGGGACAACCATCATCTTGATAGTGGTGTGCTGCGCGCTCAGCATGCAATTCTGCAACCTCCATCCGAACCTTGCTCAACTTGTCAAAGGCGTGGTCTAGCTCAGTGTTGAGCACGGCGACCAGGTTGACTATGCTGTTCAGCCTAGGATTTCCCTCACCAATGGGCGAGACAATCACACCTCTAGCACTGCCGGTCGAACGACGAGGGTAGTACTTCAGGTCGAGGCCGTCAGCTACCCCGCTGAACAACAAGTAGTACTACGAAAGTGCACGTCATGTAGCATCTTGCATGGCTACCTCGACAGTATCCCTCTTAGTGATATAATAATGCTCTGAGAAGGTCTCTGCACCCCGAAGATCATCATTCCGGATGGCGCACCAAGCAAGTAGCTTCCCACTGGTCTCGGTATAACCCGCGACGATGCTGGTAGACTACACAACGGTACTCAATGGACCAAGTGTGTCGGTCGAAGGCCCGACGCAGCAAGGTGATGAGAGCATCGTGGAAGTGACACCCATGAGTGGCGTCACGAGTGATGGGTCTAGTGATCCATCCCTCTGGCTCCTGCTCCTCCGAGAGCTCCGTGCTGTGGCTCGAACTGCCACCAGTGTCTTCGTCGTCTCCGTCAGGGTCTCCTCCAGTAGCCGGGATGCCCTGTGGTGATGCAGGGGGCATCTCTGGCTGAGGTGTATGGGAAGACTGCCTCCCAGACTCCACCTCCTGCTGAGGCGAGGGGGGAAGAGTCCTGCTACTCCTGCTCCTGGTGTCGACGATCCTGCTCCTCGTGTAGGCGGTGATTGAGTCTCTCCAGATGGCTAGACTGACCTATCACCGTGCAGCGCATTGGGCGCTCTGCAAGGCGAGAGGGCAAAAAGGGGATCACTGACTTACGTGCAGTGCATCTAATACGGGCCATCTACAAAAGACATCATAAGCACAAGAGTGAGAGTAGAACTATATGACCAGCTAGTAAACAGAAAGCAATGTGAGACAAAAATTTTGTAAGATGAGAATATAGATAGTGATATAACATAGAATTTGTCAAGATGACCAACTTTTGAAATGACACCAAGGTAAAGGTAAGAGTAGGGTTCTATAGTCCTTAGGGCGACCATTCTAGTCTAGGTTAGTGGTCCTACAGTCAGCAAGGCTTTGATACCACTTATGTCACACCCGGTTTTAGAAGGCAAACCGAATGCGAACTATGTATGTGCCAGGATCAGAAACTCACGTACACAACGATTACATAATAGGACATCATCACACATTGCTCAAAGTAAATAGCGGAAAGGTACTTTATTACATCAAGATGTCCATCCACAGAGTCTATAACATAGTCATTAACATTATCAAAGTGTGGAATACGAAACATAGCAGATAAGGCCTTCACAGGCAGCTGACTGGGGGTTTGCCACTATCATAACTAGAACTTGTCGTAGTCCTAGAACTCTTCAAAGTCCTCCATGTTGCCTGTATCTCCTCCTGAGCACTGAATACAGTGGGGACAACCTGGGGTGGGGGTGGTTTTTAAAGCAAGGGTGAGTACACATCAACATACTCAGCAAGTGTCCCATTTGGCTAAAGTGGACTGGCCATATGTGAAGTTAAGGTTAAGCATTTGCTTTTAGTTGGTCAAATATTTATTATTAATAGTAGAGCCAAATTTTAGTAATGAACCCAATTATTACCCAAATGTACTCCCTCTAAGTGGAAATACCAGAGATCATAATTGTAACCATCATCATTAAACATCATCATAAATGTATCCAAAGTTCTTCTAATCAAAGAGAATCCTAAGGCTGCTCTTAATCATGAGCACAGCTAATATACCAGTTTCTAACACTCTATAGAGGTTGCACACTTTACCCACGAGTTGTGATCCCTTTTTGCCTCGGGTCGATCAATCCCTCAAACACTACCAAGGTGAGTCGGCAAGGTTTCACTACGTAGCCTTTACAAACACTCTCCTAGTGCATAGCTGCTGGTTAGGTTTCACCAATTGTACAAACATAGTACACCTCCCTAAGGTGGGTGACTAACAAAACCAAATCGAATGAACCTCTGCACCCACCCTTAGCAGAGCGAGCACTATGCCCCGGCCCCCATTGATGGCCCTCCGGCAAAGCCAATTACACCCCAAGTTCATCTAATTATTCAGCTAAGGGCATCCCATTCCACCCTTATGGTTGCACTGTTATCCCAGGTGGTCACTCAACGAACAGGTCCTTATGGAGAGGTACTCAGGAAAACAGCCTATGTCCCCTAAAATATCACAAGATCATCATCGGGATAACATCATCGTATCATAAATATTCACATCATATTCGTTGATTAAGTTAAAGCAATAGCATAAAGGTAACCATGATAACCCAAAAGGTAAATAAGGGTAAAGTAAATACATACTAGTCAATCCCTAGGTTTCCATAAAGTAATGTGGGACTATGAAATATAAAGTAAGTAGGACATAATATTTAGAGGACACTTGCCTTCACTAGGTTGTTGCTCAGGAAGATCTTCGGCAACAGACTCAGGAACCATGGGCTGCTTGTTGTCTAAATAAAGTGATCATACATTCAATACATTTGGAAAATGACAAATGAACAGCACACCAATTATGTACAAACAATGGAACACATCTCAAAAGGAAAAGTATAAACTCAAAAGGGAGTTTAGGTTATAGGCTGAACTAACACATTTAGTAGTATGTTATTCTGTAAGTGTTGTTTATTTCCATGGACTACATCATTAGATTCCACTTAATTTAATAAGACGTAAAAGTTAAACAGGGATAAATCCATACATTACATATTATTAATCTCACAAGATTAAACATCTATTTACCACTAGGGTTTCCTTTTTATTTATCCTATTAAATAAATAAACTATTACATAAATTAACCTATAGCCTAGGCATAACATTATAATGCACAGACAGTGAATGATCCTAATTTATTTGAACAGAGAATAATTATATCAACATTTTGCAATTTGAATCACTCAATTTGGAGTTAATATGCAAAAGATATGAAATAAACAAGTTTTGAAGTTTAAAATACAAAATTAGGTCCAATTATGTGATTAAACAAAAGTCCAGGGTTCAATCTGCAAGATTACAGGGGCCTGCACTCGAAAACCAGGGACGGAGGGTTAATTTCAAACAAACTGGGGGTCTCTTTAATAATTTTACCACACGAATGGGTATCGGGCTCTCTTGACCATCAGATCTCTAATCAACGACCGAGAATAGATCCGAGCACGAGCGCGCGCGTGGACGCGTGGCGAGTGCTGACAGGTGGGCTCGGGGCGTCAGTGACATGAGGTAGGGCTGATAGACTAGGCCCAGCGGCAGGGGTGCAGGTGAGGGGGAGATCTGAGCGGCCAGATCTATAACAGATGGCTGAGATTAGATCGGTGCTAATTAAACCTAGACAGCCAGATCTCGGATGGACGTCCGGGATCCAACGGCCAGCGCGGTCAGGGCGACCGGTCCTAATCGCGACGGCGCCGCTCGTGTCCACGGTGAGGTCTCGCCAGAGGCGAGGGCACGATCACGTTGAAGGTCTAGGGGGTTGGGGAAGGACTTGGGTGCACTCATGGCGACACGCGGACTCAACCGTGGGCATAACGCCAGCGCGGGGGCACCAAAGAGTGTAGAATGCGGTGGAGTGGCCCGTGCAATCATGCGAAGAACAGGGCAACAAACAGAAAAATAGGGGTAAGGGGGATTGCTCACCTCGAGAGGAAACTCTGGAGCACCGGGGCAACGACGGGGATGCAGGGATGTGTAACACCCCAGGTGTTAGTGTGTTACCCAAGGCCCTGGCTTAATACAAGCACTCATGGCCTATTATCACATGTGTTTAAGTAAAGGAGAAGGGGCACCAAAACTTTAGAAACCATGGATTAATTAAGGGATGTTCATGACAAAAACAATACCCAAGAATTTTATGCAATTATCACCTTGGACAAAAGAGGCTAAAACCCTAGACCCCCTTCTTGAGCCATTAGCCCCCAAACACTGGATTAATGGAAAGGATAAGCAAATGAACATTTCATGACTTAAACCCTTTACCAAAGTTTAAGTACATTATTATATCTACAAAATGCAGTAAGGGAAATGTTACAAAAAGACCCCTCAAAGACCCTAAATCAGCCCCCCAAGTGGAGGACACTATAGGGTAACTCACATTTTCTCTAAGTCAAAAATGAACCCTAATCTAAAGATCAGAAGTGTTCACCTATTTGATGGCGCCAAAACCACATGGTCTAAATAACAAAAAGGGGCCAAAATACCTAAGGAACACACTAGAAAAGTTTGAACCAAAGCCAAGACTGTTTGACATGAGTTGAGATGAGTTTTGTCTTGGGTTGAACAATGCAGACAGACAAGACTTGGCGCCACCATATCTTCTAGGCCAGACCCGATCTCCCCTTGGAACTCACATGAACTAGGTAGCTCTAGGTGCAGGGAAGAAATCTTGAACAAGCCATATGGCAAGATTCACACGTTTGGTTGCTCAGCAGGCGCAAGAAATTGGATAGAATAACACAACCACGTGTTCGACGCGCCCTGGCAACGCCAGAGCACACCCCGACGCTCGGTCCCGCACGCGCCGCACCGCGCCCAGCCAAACCCGTGCCCACGCCCACGCCCGCGCCTATAAAGCCGACCGAGGCCTCGGCCGTAGGCCCACGCTCGCTCTCAACCTCGCCGGAGCGCAAGATCACCGGCGATCGGTGTGCGCACGGCGTGCCAGCGGCCGCCCGAGACCCGACCACCGTAGACCGGCCACCCTAGCCATTCCCCTCCCCGTCCGACCCTCGAGATAGCCTCTGCGTGTCTCGGTGAAGCTTCCAGAGCCAAGAGTCGAGCTCTACCTCGCCGGAGACACCGGATCGACGTCGCCGGGCCTCACCCGATCGCTGACGTACGTAGACCGAGCTCCACGGTGAGTTTTTCTTCGATTCCTTGCACGAGTAGTTTCCTTAGCACCCCGTGAAGCGCCCTGTGCCCTTGGATTGAGCTCTACCGCCATGAGCAGGCCGGAGCACATGCCACCGATGAGCCCGCCCGCCTGCGCACGTGGCCCGACTGATTCCGGCCATCACCGTCGACGAGCCGTACCTGGACGTGACCGCCAGGACTTCCTGGAGCTAACCCCACCCTTCATCGGACCTCCCTCACCGCCGGTAAGCCGCGCCGCCCTGTTTACTGCCACGGTTACTGTTTCAAAGGGGGAGGGATATCGGGGAGAAAGGAGAAGAAGTTGGGGGGGGGGGTTTGAATAGTCAGAGACTCATATGAATAGTTCCACAGGGGCATAAGTTAAAGACTTGGTTTAGGAAAAGCCCAGTGGTCTCGGTGTAAACTGGTTTTTCATAAAACCTTTTAAACATTATCCATTTAAATGTAAACAGAGCTTGTAAAATACATAACTTCAGTTTTATTCAACCAAATTTTGTCAAACCAATTTTGCTAGGTTCTAAATAATATGAACTACTTAGGAAAAATACAAAACACCCTAAGTATTGCAAAAGATTTTAAAGTTTAGATTTAATTAGTAAACTGACCAAAGGATAAATAAAGAAGGGAAAAATAGCTACACTTTTAGACTGGGGTTAAGAAAAATTAGACAAGTACTTAACCACTACCTAGCCTGTTTAAAAATAATAAACCCCTCAGTACACCAAATTAAGGAATGGTTTACCATTTAAACTCATTTTGGCTCAAGGTTAAAGAAAATAGAAAAGAGAGTTTAAAATAAGAACCAGGGGGCAACCACATTTTTGCTAGCTCACTTATTTTACATAGTTCACTGGAAAATTTTGTTAGATCCTTTGTTAGTACAAAAGAAATGCACCACAATTTATTTCATGAAAACAATGAGAACTTAGAAAAATCCTAGAAAAATAATCCTGAGGAGAACTCACCCCAATCCTTGGGATAACTAATAATATGCTAATATGAACCTAAGAAAAATGAAAGTTCTATTGTTTAATATTTTTCAAATAACAAGTTAGTTATAAGTACCTTTTTGGCTTTAAACTTAAGAAAATCACAACTAAATACCCAGTGGGTCTTTTTCTGTGATATTTGGCACAAAAACCTATTATCACCTATGGAGCATGGCAAAAATAAAGTTCAGTCCAGAAACCTCACCTAAATTAGAGCTATAGTGTAAAGTGCCTTTTTACCCTTACTTTTGTCATTTTTGTCCAAGGAATATAAGAATTATTTTCAACCTCAAATCTATAGAATGAAAACCCAAAGGTCAATGTTTACCCACTGTCATTTTATAACATTTTTGGAAAATGTTAACTTGCCATGATAGTGTAAAGGCACCCACTAAGAAGCATAATTGAAAGTAAAATAAGGAATTTGGAAAGAATAGTGGGGTGCAACCTTAAATCTTCCAAGAGCCAAAACCAACCTATAAAGGATGAATGAAAATTTAGGTTTATTCAAGACCCTAAATTAAATGTATATAAACCTTAAGGATAACCAAAGGAAACCCTAGTGTACCACTAAATTTAGTACTGTTTTACTATGCACAGCCTCTACAAATTGCCATATCATTAATATGCATACATCTTATTCATTGCATTCGACAGACTGTAATCTCGCTGACGGGGAATACATCCTCGTTCTGGAGCAAGGAGTTGCTCAGGAGGTAGCCCAGGAGCCAGCATCAAAGCATGCCATCGAGGATCTGCCTGCCCTTGCTTTGGAAGGCAAGCCCCGGTTTTATGCATAACCTATTCTATATGCTATTTTACTGCACTTAATGTTTGTAGGTTTGTACTGTGCACTTAAGTATAGGAGTTGACTGAAACCTTAGTTGCATGAACTCAGGTTTTTCCCTTGTGATGGATACTAGTATGCAAGGTCGAGTAGCTGCTTTGCTAATTAGGGATCTCGGTAGAAGTCGAGTGGTTTTTCTAGCACTCGCGCGAGGTCAAGAATTGATTGCATCCACCTTGATAACAGAATGATGATGGTCTGTGGACACGGATCAATGGGGATGCGTGGTTTATGAGACGAACTTGGAATAAGGATTAACGTGCGGATACCTGTGTCAAGCGTTTGAACGTACTAAGCACATGCCAAGAAATATGGTAAATCAGTAAGCCTAGTACCTGAGTGAACTTGCCCGCAGACTTTATCCCTCACGCGACCTGAGACGTGGTCTCCCATTCCGGTTATGGTGGGTACAAGTCGGGTCACTGCACGACGGCAGTCGGGGTCAGTGAGGCATTGTACGCCAAGGCGGTGAGCCCTGATCTGTTGCCAAGGAATCGATGGGGATGGTTGATGTGTGTGGGGATGGAGTGCCTCGCCACATCGTGTGTTTAGGTTTACCTTGCAAGGATAAAAACTCGATTTGAATTGTCTGCTTCTCGCAGCTAATGAGACTGCTTGATCTATTGTACTGCATTGAGTAATAAGTGGAAATGTGTTGTTATGGAAAAAGATGTTGATTGCTAAATGCTTGATACCATGTATGATTAGATAGGTACACATTCAGTCCTAAGAGAGTCACACTAAAACTTGAAAAGCTAAACTTGATTTTAGACTCAGCTAGTACTTTTTGACAAACCAAACCCCTCAGCCAAACAGCTGCATGTCTAGAGGTAGAGGAGTAGACTCCTCACACCGGGTAAGTCTAGCTGAGTATTTGTATACTCAGCCTTGCTTGTGGCATAATTTTTGACAGGTTCCCTAGAGGACATGGTTGCTAGAGTGACTTGGTCGTCCACCTTGCCACCGGGTTGGACTGTCGAGTGGGACTATACCTCGGCAGAGGAGGAGCATGAGTAGTGATGGGCCAGGCTTCCCCATCCTTCCATTTATTTACCATTAGTTATATTCCGCTGCATTCCGAACAATGATCACTACTTTTGATAAACTCTGATGATGTTGTAATAAATTGAATACTCCTTAATATATGGTTTTATGCTTTATTGTATTTGCTCTGTGCCTCACCTTCGAGTGAGTACATGGTACTTGATCCTGTTAGTGGCCTCGTCGGACTAGATCTGAGGGATTGACGGTTTATTACTATTTAAGTGTGGTCTAGCCTTCCAGGTGGGACTTAGGCACTTAAGTTGGAATAATTCGGGCGGTTCCACCATAGTGGGTGTGGCGGAACTGCCTGAATTATTCCAACTTAAGTGCCTAAGTCCCGCCTTAGAGGCTAGACCACACTTAAGTGGGAATAACACGTCAATCCCTCGGATCAAGTCTGACGAGGCCACTAACAAGATCAAGTACCACGAACTCACTCGATGCTGAGGCACAAAGCAAATACAATAAAGCATAAAACCATACATTAAGGGGTATCAAATTATTACATCATCAGTGGAGTTTTAGCAAAAGAAGTACTCATTGTTCGGAATGCAACCAAAAATAAACTAACGATAAATAAACGGAGGGATGGGGAAGCCTGTCCCATCACTCCTTATGCTCCTCCTCAGCCGAGGTAGGGTCCCACTCGACTGTCCAACCCGGTGGCAAGATGGACGGCCAAGTCACTCTAGCAACCATGTCCTCTAGGGAACCTGTAAAAATTATGCCACAAGCAAGGCTGAGTATACTAATACTCAGCTAGACTTACCCGGTGTGAGGAGTCTACTCCTCTACCTCTAGACATGCAGCTGTTTGGCTGAGGGGTTTGGTTGCCAAAAGCACTAGCTAAGTCTATAAATCAAGTTTTAGCTTTTTCAAGTTTTAGTGTGACTCTCTTAAGACTAAATGTATACCTATCTAATCATACATGGTATCAAACATTTAGCAATCAAAAACTTTTGCCAAGTCATCACATTTCCACTTGTTACTCAATGTAGCAGCATGGATCAAGCAGTCTCATTAGCTGCGAGAAGCAGACGATTTGAATCGAGTTTTAAACCTTGCAAGGTAAACCTAAACACACGACGTGGCGAGGCACTCCGTCCCCACACACATCAATCGTCCCCATCGATTCCCTGGCAACAGATCAGGGCTCACCGCCTTGGCGTACAATGCCTCACTGACCTCGACTGCCGTTGTGCAGTGACCGCACTTGTACCCACCATAACCGGAATGGGAGACCACGTCTCAGGTTGCGTGAGGAGTAAATTCTGCAGGCAGGTTCAATCAGGTACTAGGCTTACCGATTTACCATATTTCTTGGCATATGTTTAGTATGTTCAAACGCTTGACTCACGGTACCACACCTTAATCCTTATTCCAATTTCCACCTTGTAGACAACCAATCCCCATGGATTGTTGTCCACAGGCCAACATCATTATGCTATGAAAGTGGATACAACCAATTCCTGACCTCGCGCGAGTGCTAGAAAAATCACTCGACTTCTATCGAGGTCCCTAATTAGCAAAGTAGCTACTCGACCTAGCATACTAGTATCCATCTCAATAGGAATCCTGAGTTAATGCAACTAGGGTTTCAAACAACTCCTACACTTAAGTGCACATTCAATCCTACAATAATTAAGTGCAGTAAAGTAATATATATAACTGGCTATGCATAAAACCAGGGCTTGCCTTCCAAAGCTGGGGCAAGCAGATCCTCTGGGGCAGGCTCTGGTGCTGGATCCGGGGCTACCTCCTAAGCAACTCCTTGCTCCGGCACGAGGATGTACTCTCTGTCCGCGAGGTTACAATCTATCGAATGCAATGAATAAGATATATGCATGCTATGATATGTAAAATTTATTAACAATTATGCCTAGTGAAGAAAAACCAAGTTAGTTAATAACTTAGGGTTTCCTTGTCATAAGAGGCTCTCAGGGGTTTATGCTTATCAATTTAGGTTTGAGGTTTTGCCTAGGGATAAGCATAATGGAATAAGACTTGGATTGCCCCTTAAATGTTTTAGTAGGCACTCAAGGGGTTTTGCTGGTTTGGTTAGGGTAACATTAGTCTCCACCATTAAATTCCCCTTTTCTTTTTCTATTTATGATTGGTGGGTTTGAACTACAACAGTGATTTAAAGTTTTTCAAAAATTCTGTAAAAATTACAGTGGTTTTCTATTGGTCACTGTAGACTGTCCTATAAGTTTGAGGTCCATAAAAATTAAAATATGCCCTGGACAAAAATAACTAAAGTTGTGGCAAAGGGGTCACTTTGCACTACAACTCTTATCTAGGGGTGGGTTCTGTACTAAGAGTCATTTTTTCTGGTATCTATAGGTAATAACATGCTCCTGTGCAAAAAATCACAGAGGGCTACTCAATGGTTATTTAGTTATGATTTTCTAAAGTTTAAAGCTAAAATGACACTTACAACTAACTTGTTATTTGAAAAATGTCAAACAACAGAATTCATAATTTTTCTATGTTTAATAAAACAAAACATTAGTTATCCCAAGGTTTGGGGTGTTTTCTCCTCAGGATTATTTTTCTAGGGTTTTTTAAGTTTTCCTTGTTTTCTTAAAATAAAAGGTATCTCATTTCTTTTATACTAAACAAGGGTCTAACAAAATTTTCTAGTGAACTATACTGAATAAGAGAGCTAACAAAAATGTGGGTGCTCCTTGGTTCTTATTTTAAACTACCTTTTATATTTTATTTAACTTTAAGCTAAAAAGGGTTTAAATGGCAATCCCTACCTTAATTGAGTATACAGAGGGGTTTATTATTTTTATACAGGTTAGGAAGTGATTAAGTGCTTCTCTGAATTTTCTTAATCCCAGTCTAAGAGTATAGCTATTTTTCCTTATTTCATTTAGCTTTTGACCAGTTAATCATTTAAATCAAAACTTTGAAGTTTTCTGCAACACTTAGGGGTTTTATATTTTTCCTGAGTAGTTTTAGAATCTGGCAAAATTGGTTTGACTTGATTTGGGTAAACAAAACTGAAGTTATGAATTTTTTAAGTTCTGTTTGTATTTAAATCAGAAATATCAAAAAGGTTTTCTGGAAATCCACTTGGCATCGAAGATCCTGGGTTCTTTCTAAACCAATCACTTCAGTTATACCCCTGCGCCACTATTCCATTGAGTCGCTGACAATGCACAAAACCCCTTGGCCTTTACTTCTTCTCCCCCGAGATCCCTCCCCTTATTTAAATAGTACCCGCGGGAGTAAAAAGGGTGACGTGGCTTACTGGCGGCGAGGGAGGTCCGGCGAGGGGTGGGTTGGCTCCGGGAGGTTCTGTCGGTCACAGCGAGGTACGACTCGGCGGCAGTGGTGGCCGGAATCGGCTGGTCCACGTGCGCAGGCGGGTGAACTCGTCGGCGGCGAGTGCTCCAGTCTAACCACGGCGACATAGGTCAATCCTAGGGCACGGGGAGCTTCAGAGGGTGTTGATGAGTCGACTCGTGCAAGGAATTGAAGAACAACTCACCATGGAGCTCGGTCTACGTTCACCAGCGGTCGGGTGAAGTCCGGCGACCGTGGACTGGCTTCTCCGGCGAGGCAAGTTCGATTCCTTGCTCGGGGAGCTTCATCGAGGCATGCACGGTCTACTTCGAGGGTTGGACGTGGTTGGGAGAGGCTCTGCTGGCCGGTCTACGGTGGCGGGTGTTCGGGTGGCCGCGGGCACGCCGTGCGAGGGGCAACACCGGTGATCTGGTGCTCCGGTGAGGTCGAGCACGAGCGGGGGAGTACGGTCGAAGTCCCTGGTGGCTTTATAGGCGCGGGCGCGGGCAACGGCACTGGCTCGACTTGGCGCGACGCGGGGCACGCGAGGGCGGGCGTCGGGCGTGCTCTGGCGAGTTCAGAGCGCGTCGAACACGTGGCTCTGTGCTTCTGCTCTTCTTCTACCCCTTGCTGAGCAGCCAAACGTGTGAATCTTTCCCTAAGACCTTTGAGAGATCTCTTCCCTGCACCTAGAGCTACCTAGTTCATGTGAGTTCCAAGGGGAGATGTGGTCGGGTTAGAGACATACGGGGGTGGGAAGTCGGCTCTGTCAGAGCTGTCCACACCGAGACAAATCTTGTGCCAAGTCATGTCAAACGACTTAGGGTGGGGTTCAAACTTTTCCAGGGTGTTCTAGAGGTATTTTGGCGCCACTTTGTCAATTGGGCCAAGTGGTTTTGAAGTTTGAAAGAGGGTGAACAAGTTTGATCTTTGGAAAAGGGTTGGTTTAGGACATAGAAAAATTCTGATTTTTCTCTTATGCTCAACCCTTTGGTGAACCTTTTGGGTTTTTTCTAAAATCTTTTTGGGGTCACTTTCTTACTATAATTTGTAGGGTATTGAGTGTACTACATCTTTTGTAATTGGCCCAAGTCATGATCATGTGGTTTTCATAGCCTTTTGGTCATACTCTCTTATAGTGCTCCAATTGTCCAAAGGGGTTTGCATTAGGGTTTGGGCATGCCTCTCCACTATATGTGCATGATAAAGCCAAGTCATGACATTTAAGATGGGTTGCACTTACTTAGGGTCTTGATTCCCAAATTTGGTGTACTTTGCTCCAGTTAAACCACATGTGATGATGGGCTTGACTTGTGTAGCCTTGAGTGAGAACTCTAAGTAACACCTGGGGTGTTACAGCCCTCCCCCTTAAAGGAATCTCGTCCCGAGATTTTAGGTAGAGTCCTTTGGAGGGGTGCCATGAAGTGTGCTGGTGTGTTGTTCCTTCCTTTATCCAAGCTTTTCTAGTTAACTGCTCTTCGAATGTCATTCTCTTTGCAACTTCGGAAGGAAGTCCTTTTAGAGTCAATTTCAAAGCTTACAATACTTTTAACATCTAAATTTTTCTTATATTTAGATTCAAAGGGCAGGTGGGGGGGTTTGGATTACTTACCGACTCCTTTGGGCAGAAAGTCGGGGAAGCGAGAACGTAGAAAATCCTCAGTCTCCCATGTAGCCTCTTCTACTGAATGGTGACTCCACTGAACCTTATACATTCTGATCGACTTTGCCCACATTGATCTCTCCTTTTGATCCAATACCTTGATGGGGTGCTCTTGATAAGACAAGTCTGGTTCTATCTCAATTTCTGGTTCAGGTGGTACTTCAGTGGGTAAGCGGACGCACTTCCGTAGCTGAGATACGTGAAACACATCATGAACTGCTGACATGTGGGGTGGCAACTTCACTTGATATGCTACAGGCCCACAAGTTTCCTTGATCTCATTGGGTCCAATGTAGCGAGGAGCTAACTTTCCCTTGATTCCAAATCTCTGAACACCTTTGGTGGGTGACACCTTAAGATAAACATGGTCTCCCACTCCAAACTGTAGAGGCTTCCTTCTGTCGTCATGATAGCTCTTTTGCCTGGCCTGAGCAGCTTCTAGGTTCTTCTTAATAACTCTGACCTTTTCCTCTGCTTCAAGTACCAAGTCTGGTCCAAATATTTCCCTCTCTCCTGCTTGAGACCAATTCAGTGGTGTCCTACACCTTCTCCCTTACAAGGCTTCAAAAGGTGCCATCTTCAAACTGGACTGGTAGCTGTTATTATAACAGAACTCTGCCAATGAAAGACACTTGTCCCAATCCTTTCCATAGTGTAGCACACATGCCCTCAACATGTCTTCCAAAATCTGATTCACCCTTTCTGTCTGATCATCTGTTTGAGGATGGTATGCTGAGCTTCTTATTACATGGTTCCCAAGTGACTCCTGTAATTGCTCCCAAAATCGTGCCACGAATGGTGCTCCTCTGTCAGATACTATAGTCCTTGGTATTCCATGCAAGCGAATTATCTGGTCAATGTAAATTTCGGCATACTTTTCTGCCTTGTGGGTGGTGTGTACCGGTAAGAAATGAGCTGTCTTGGTCAATCTATCCACAATGACCCAAATGGAATCATGGTGCCGGGAGGTATTGGGCAATCCCACGATAAAATCCATGCAAATATCCTCCCATTTCCAAGATGGTATGGGAAGGGGTTGCAAAGTGCCTGCTACCTTCAAATGACTGGCCTTGACTCTCTGGCAGGTGTCACATTCGGATATATACTTAGCAATTTCCCTCTTCATTCTGGTCCACTAGTATAAGGTGAGATCATGATACATCTTGTTACTACCGGGGTGCATGGAGAATTTTGAAAGGTGAGCTTCATCCAATATCTTCTTTCTGAGCTCAGGGTTCTTGGGAACAACCAATCGGTCTCCAAACCATAGGATTCCTTTGTTGTCCTGACGGAAGCATTTGTATTTGTCCATCTTTTGTTTGATCATTTCCTTAATGACTTGAACACCCTTGTCTCCAATCTGTGCCATGACTATTTGCTCTTGTAATGTGGGCTCCACTGAAATATAACTCAAAGCACCGGAGGAAACGACTTCTATTTTTAACTTGCACAACTCATCACATAGGGTGGTGATTCTTGCATCCATATTCATACAATTGCACTGGGCCTTCCTGCTTAAGGCATCTGCCACAACATTGGCTTTGCCAGGATGGTAATGCACCTCCAAATCATAGTCCTTGATTAGCTCTAACCATCTTCTCTGCCTCATATTAATATCAGCCTGGGTGAAGATATATTTGAGACTCTTATGATCAGTGTAAATATTACAGTGAGCTCCCATCAAGTAATGTCTCCAAATCTTGAGAGCATGAACCACAGCTACTAACTCTAGATCATGTGTGGGGTAGTTCTGCTCATGGGGTCTAAGTGCTCGGAAGGCATAAGCGATGACTCTGTTGTATTGCATTAAGACACATCCCAATCCAGTACCGGAAGCATCGCAATAAACTTCAAAGGGCTTGGTGTTGTCAGGTTGAGCTAGCACTGGTGCTGTTGTCAAGTGTTGCCTCAGTGTATGAAAGGCATCCTCACACTTCTGGCTCCATTCATACCTGACTCCCTTCTTCAACAGTTCAGTCATTGACTTGGTAATTCTGGAGAAATCTAGAATAAATCGTCGATAATACCCTGCCAATCCCAGAAAACTCCGAATCTGCCATACTGTGGTAGGAGGTTTCCAATCCATTACTTCTTGTACTTTTTCAGGATCAACTGATATCCCGTCCTGAGAAATGGTGTGACCCAAAAATTAAATTTCCCTCAGCCAGAAATCACATTTAGACAACTTAGCATACAACTGATGGTCACGCAGTCTTTGAAGTGCGATATGCAAATGTTTAGTGTGCTCGGCTTCATTCTTGGAATAGACCAGAATATCATCAATGAAAACCACTACAAATTTGTCCAGCTCTGGGATGAATACTGAGTTCATCAGGTACATGAAATAAGCCGGGGCATTGGTCAGCCCAAAAGACATCACCAAAAACTCATAAAGCCCATATCTGGTAGAGAAAGCCGTCTTGGGAACATCACTGGCACGGATCTTGACCTGATGGTAGCCCGAGTGAAGGTCTATCTTTGAGAACACTTTGGCTCCCACCAACTGATCAAACAAAACATCAATGCGGGGTAGTGGGTATTTGTTCTTGATGGTCACCGCATTGAGAGGGCGATAATCAACACACATTCTCAGACTTTCATCCTTCTTCTTTACAAACAAGGTTGGGCATCCCCATGGTGAAGTACTTGGGCGAATGAACCCCTTATCCAACAACTCTTGTAGCTGCTTTTTCAACTCCGCTAATTCCGCGGGAGGCATCCTATAGGGTCTCTTGGAGATAGGAGCAGTCCCGGGTTGCAATTCAATTGCGAACTCTATGTCTCTGTCGGGTGGTATTCCTGGCAATTCGTCAGGAAAAACATCTGGGTAGTCATAGACGACAGGAATTCTTTCAACCGATGACTCTATCATGGTGAATGCACAAGAGTGGGTACAACCCTGCTCAGGCAAATATAAAGTAGTCTCGCCGCAAGTAGGGGAGTGAATCTCAATGGCCCTTGCTGCAATATCAAGTACTGCCTGATGCCTGGATAACCAATCAGTTCCCAATATGATATCCACACTATCCAAACCCAAAATGAGGAGGTTAGTTTTGATTATCAAACTACCAAACTTTATAGGCACATTCTTGTTGATTTGATAGGTGGCAACCCTGCCTCCTAGTGTTGAAATTGTGATACCCCCATTGGTGTGATGGAAAGGTAGCTGACATTTGGCACTAAATTTTGTACTGATAAAACTATGTGATGCACTAGAATTAAAAAGAATAATTGCAGGATAATTCAACACGGAAAAGATACCAGTCATGACGGGTGCTCCCTCTGGAATGTCAGCCATGGTGGTGAAGTTTAGCCTGCCTTGTCTCACTTGCACCTTCTGCCTCTTGCCTTGGTTCTGGTTGGCATTCTGTCCCTCCCTCTGCTGGTTTCTAGGGCAATTCTTGGCATAATGTCCGGTGTTACCACAAGTGAAACACCTGTTATCATTGGCCTGACGGTACTGCTGTTGCGGCTGATTGTTCCTCTGTACTAGAAACTAGGTGCGGTTGGGTGCCTGCTGCTGCTGCTATGGTCGGATCACCCAATGACCTTGCTGCTGCTGAGGTCCTCTACTCTGAGTGTCAGATACGATCCTGAAGCGCTATGGCTGAGCTGAAGGTCCTACCATAGGGGTCTTCCTCTTCTTCTCTGCCTGACGGTATGTGATACAGTCCTCCTGAGAAATGGCCATGTTGACTAACTCATTATAGCTGTTGGCCCTGACTGTGTTGAGATGGTCGCGGAGCTTAGTGCTGAGCCCCCTCCTGAATCTATCCCTCTTCTTCTCATCAGTGTCTGCATGATATCCGACATACTGGCACAGGTCATTGAAGGCCTGAGCGTACTGCAACACTGTTCGGTTCCCCTGAGTGAGTGCCAGAAACTCATTGAGCTTGCAGTCCATAATGCCTACTGGTATATGATGCCCCCTGAAGGCTGCCTTGAACTCTCTCCATTCCACCTCATGGTCAACTGGCTGCATAGCAAGGAAATGACCCCACCATGTTCGCGCGGGTCCGCGAAGCTACTGGGTGGCGAACCTGACCTTAGTCACCTCTGAACAAACTCCATGGAGTAGCGGGAATTTGGATTCCACTACCCTTAGCCATACATCAGCATCAAGTGGGTCCTCTGCCCTGGTGAACAACGGGGGCTGGGTACTGAGGAACTCCTGATAAGTGGCTGCCGCTGGGTGACGCTGATGATCACCACCACCATAATGCTGAGGTGGCAGCTGGCGCTGCGCCAACTGTCGCAGAATCTCGTTCTGCTGAGCCATCAATTCTTGCAGAGTAGGAGGCGGTGGCGGTGGTGGAGGAATGCGCTCATTCTGTCCACGACGCGCTCTTCCTGCCATCTGAAAAATCATGGATATTCTCAATATCATATTTCTGAGGTTCAAGGTTCAATCGCGGTGAAAGAGTCAAAGGGGGTAAAACCAATATATATTCTTGCATAATTTATAAAAGATTCCACATGGCATAAACTTTTCTTCTTAAATTAAAGCTAATATCATTCATCATCCATACTTCCAAAAGAGTTTGTCACGATTACATCAGTAACTCAAAAGACTCAACTCTATCTAGCCTAGTACCCCAAGGATGCAAAAGCGAAGCTAGCCTCGAGGAGTTCTACCGCCACAGACTTCTAACTCTATCTCTGCGACCTAGTGGGCAAACGAGGCAATGCTCGACTCGGGGGAAGGTGGTCTCCCTGAGCCAGCAGTGTCTAAGCTGGAGGCAGGCTCCTCTCCTCCCTTAATGTCGACATCCTCGTTGGCCTCCATGTCCTGGATCTCCTGGTGGTGCATATCCAGATGTTGGTTAGCCTCTGCAAGCTGTTGCTGAGTGTTGATTAGCTGATCCTCGAGAACCTCACCCTACAGCGGGGCACTCGGTGCTTCTTGAACAACTGCACCACGTACTGGGGAGGCGTCGTGTAACCAGCTCCCTGAAGTACCTCCCAAAAGATACGGGGGAAACCCTCTCGTGCAAGCCCGTCCATGTGGGACTGTGAATTCCCTTCGTCCGAGGATCCGTGAGAAGTCATCTGTGTATGGTTAAGCGTAAGTAAAAGAAAAATAATTATAAAATGAAAAGGGATCGCAACTCAGCCTCTCTATAACTACGACAATGGCAATGGGTGTACTTAATTTGTCATCATTGCGTATTAAAGTTCTTACCCAATTATTAAATAGCTTAATTAAGGGTGCATGCATGCTCGACCTAAACGACCTCATTTCAATTTAGAGGGATTAGGGAAAAACTCCCGTCCCTTATAGTAGTCGATAGGGCTTACTCAATTAGCCACCTAGCTACCCATCTATTTCCTAAGGCTTCACGTCCTAGGTCTATCCTAATCGTCCTACGATCTATCCAACATTTGTTTCTATCAAGTTTTATTTTGAAAAAGGATGGTATTTATAGTTTTATAGTTTATTGATTCCTCTGTGGTTGTACGAGCTCCGATACCAGCTGTGGTGGAACTGCCCGAATTATTCCAACTTAAGTGCCTAAGTCCCGCCTTAGAGGCTAGACCACACTTAAGTGGGAATAACACGTTAATCCCTCGGATCAAGTCCAACGAGGCCACTAACAGGATCAAGTACCACGTACTCACTCGATGGTGAGGCACAAAGCAAATACAATAAAGCATAAAACCATACATTAAGGGGTATCAAATTATTACATCATCAGTGGAGTTTTAGCAAAAGAAGTACTCATTGTTCAGAATGCAGCGGAAAATAAACTAACGATAAATAAACGGAGGGATGGGGAAGCCTGTCCCATCACTCCTCATGCTCCTCCTTAACCGAGGTAGGGTCCCACTCGACTGTCCAACCCGGTGGCAAGATGGACGGCCAAGTCACTCCACCAACCATGTCCTCTAGGGAACCTGTAAAAATTATGCCACAAGCAAGGCTGAGTATACTAATTTTCAACTAGACTTACCCGGTGTGAGGAGTCTACTCCTCTACCTCTAGACATGCAGCTGTTTGGCTGAGGGGTTTGGTTGCCAAAAGCACTAGCTGAGTCTATAAATCAAGTTTTAGCTTTTTCAAGTTTTAGTGTGACTCTCTTAAGACTAAATGTATACCTATCTAATCATACATGGTATCAAACATTTAGCAATCAACAACTTTTGCCAAGTCATCACATTTCCACTTGTTACTCAATGTAGCAGCATGGATCAAGCAGTCTCATTAGCTGCGAGAAGCAAATGATTCGAATCGAGTTTTTAAACCTTGCAAGGTAAACCTAAACACACGACGTGGTGAGGCACTCCGTCCCCACACACATCAACCGTCCCCATCGATTCCCTGGCAACAGATCAGGGCTCACCGCCTTGGCGTACAATGCCTCACTGACCTCAACTGTCGTCGTGCAGTGACTGCACTTGTACCCACCATAACCAGAATGGGAGACCACATCTCAGGTCGCGTGAGGAGTAAAGTCTGCGCGCAGGTTCAATCAGGTACTAGGCTTACCGATTTACCATATTTCTCGGCATATGTTTAGTACGTTCAAACGCTTGACTCACGGTACCACACCTTAATCCTTATTCCAATTTCCACCTTGTAGACAACCAATCCCCATGGATTGTTGTCCACAGGCCAACATCATTATGCTATGAAAGTGGATACAACCAATTTCTGACCTTGCGCGAGTGCTAGAAAAATCACTCGACTTCTACCGAGGTCCCTAATTAGCAAAGCAGCTACTCGACCTAGCATACTAGTATCCATCTCAATAGGAATCCTGAGTTAATGCAACTAGGGTTTCAAACAACTCCTACACTTAAGTGCACATTCAATCCTACAATCATTAAGTGCAGTAATGTAATATAATGGTTATGCATAAAACCGTGGCTTGCCTTCCAAAGCTGGGGCAGGCAGATCCTCTGGGCAGGCTCTGGTGCTGGATCTGGGGCTACCTCCTGAGCAACTCCTTGCTCCGGCACGAGGATGTACTCTTCGTCCACGAGGTTACAATCTATCGAATGCAATGAATAAGATATATGCATGCTATGATATGTAAAATTTATTAACAATTATGCCTAGTGAAGAAAAACCAAGTTAGTTAATAACTTAGGGTTTCCTTGTCATAAGAGGCTCTCAGGGGTTTATGCTTATCAATTTAGGTTTGAGGTTTTGCCTAGGGATAAGCATAATGGAATAAGACTTGGATTGCCCCTTAAATGTTTTAGTAGGCACTCAAGGGGTTTTGCTGGTTTGGTTAGGGTAACATTAGTCTCCACCATTAAATTCCCCTTTTCTTTTTCTATTTATGATTTTAGGGTGGGTTTGAACTACAACAGTGATTTAAATTTTTCCAAAAATTCTGTAAAAATGACAGTGGTTTTCTATTGGTCACTGTAGTCTGTCCTATAAGTTTGAGGTCCAGAAAAATTAGAATATGCCCTGGACAAAAATAACAAAAGTTGGGGCAAAGGGGTCACTTTGCACTACAACTCTTATCTAGGGGTGGGTTCTGTACTAAGAGTCATTTTTGCTGGTATCTATAGATAATAACATGCTCCTGTGCAAAAAATCACAGAGGGCTACTCAATTGTTATTTAGTTATGATTTTCTAAAGTTTAAAGCTAAAATGACACTTACAACTAACTTGTTATTTGAAAAATGTCAAACAACAGAATCCATAATTTTTCTATGTTTAATATAACAAAACATTAGTTATCCCAAGGTTTGGGGTGTTTTCTCGTCAGGATTATTTTTCTAGGGTTTTTCTAAGTTTTCCTTGTTTTCTTAAAATAAAAGGTATCTCATTTCTTTTGTACTAAACAAGGGTCTAACAAAATTTTCTAGTGAACTATACTGAATAAGAGAGCTAACAAAAATGTGGGTATATTTTATTTAACTTTAAGCTAAAAAGAGTTTAAATGGCAAACCCTACCTTAATTGAGTGTACAGAGGGGTTTATTATTTTTAAACAGGTTAGGAAGTGATTAAGTGCTTCTCTGAATTTGTCACACCCGGCTTTAAGGAACAAAGTCAGGTGCATCTCATACATGCGCCAAGAAGACAACATATATAATAACAGAGTGTATAGAGATAAATGTCATAAAACATCAGAGTACTTATTACATAGCGGAAGTCTTATTACAAAATAAAGGAATAACCATAAAACAAATTAAGGATCGTCGATGCCAATGTCAACTGAGGAACGCCACCTAGATCAGATCATACTCCTCGCCTTGTGGCTCCTCCTAAACCACCTGCTCTTCTCCTATGGGCGGGGTGTGAGACAGCATGGGTGAGCTCACACATGATCATAGCTCAACAAGTTGTGGGGAACCAGTGGACATAAACTCACAAAGGTGTGAGTTCATGTGATGTGTAAGGCTATTCAATGATAGGGGTTAAGGCTGAGCATTGCTTTTAAATAGTTGGTCAAAATTTTATTAGCAATTACTAAGTGTAAGTAAATACCAAACCATAAATAAAGTAATAGAACAAATTAATAATAAACCCATGCAATGCAAATGACAAAATTTGAATTTAAGTTCCATAATTTAAACATCAGAGAGTCCTAAGCTGCTCATGAACGTGAGCTCGGCTAGTATACCAGTTTTACACTCTGCAGAGGTTGTACCCTTTACCCACAAGTCATGTTACCCATCTGCCAAGGGGTCGCGACTCCCATACACCTCTACCTAGGAAGCGCGGCAGGGCAACACTACGAGGCCTTTACAAAGTTCCACTAGCTTCCGAAAACCCGCTACAGTTTATGGGAAGAGCACTTGCAAGAATCCCCCGTCTGACCGCCATCGCAGCAAAATCAACCCGAGAACCTCCTTGCATGCAACTCCCCTACTGCCCTTGCCCCTTTCGGGTAAGGTAGTCTTCCACTAGCTTTCCTAATTAGTCAGCCAAGGGCGTCCCATTAAACCCTTGTGGTGGCACGTGGTTCTCAAGTTAAGCTCTATGTTCCAATTAACATTAATGAACTTGACATGAACATAAATAGAATAACAAGAATAATTGGAACATAGATATAATAAATCATTATCCCAAAACCATGTAAAGCAATAGCAAACTACCCAAGTGATTTAGGGGTAAACAAGGTAATGAGATAAACAATCTAGGGTGGCCTATCAGGTCCCATCAAAATTAACCTATGCATGAATAAATGGTATTAAAGAACATTATTGGGTAAAAAGTGGTCAAGGGCACAACTTGCCTTCAATGAGCTCCTACTCAGCTACTTCTATCTGCTGCTCACCAGGATCCTCGGCAACGGGCTCTTCTACTCGCCACAATACAAAAAAGCACAGTATATAGAGAAAATTAACATCACACCAAACATGTAAACAAAATACACAGTAACATTCTACACATTAAAATAAAATCCTAGGAACAGAAATCATAATTTTTGGAGTTATAGATTTTAAGATATGAATTTACAAAGGTTTTATATGTTTAAAATAGGATTAAGTGAGAAATTATTTTTCTTACTATTTTTATGTCAAAACAGAGGCTCTAGGTGGTAGATAATAAAATTACAAAATTTTAGAAATTGGAATGGAGTAATTTGGAGTTCATATACATCTTCTATGAATTATCAAAGTTCTAGCAATTATTTTCCTATTAAAAATCCATTTTCCAGATTATTTATTCAATTTAAACAATCTCTGGACTCGGCGCACTATTTTTAGAGAGTGCAGGGGGCTCGGGGTAAAATGTCCAAGACATAGTGAACAGTTGAATATGGATGGCGGGTTGAATCTCTAGTTTCCAGAGGGTTCTTTAACAAAAGAGCCCGCGAAGGGGTATGGCAGAACATGGGTCACTCGATTCACATTCGAGGGCTCAGATTAGATTTGACTTATATCGAAACGGTAAGTGCTGTTAGCCGCTGGATCCAAGATCCACGGCCACAGTTTAATGAATCTAGGATTTGCTATTCACCACTGGATCACGTATCTACGGCTGCAATCTGTTTGGTCGAAACGTTATCTGCCATCTAATCCACACCGTCGGTAATCGAATCATCGGCCACGGCTGGCATCTCCTACACCCGGCTACGCGCACGGCGGCTCCGGGGAACAAGGACACCGTGGCGGCGACCCGCGCCGGCGAGCAATTAATCCGCCGCCAGAGTATGCTTCCTCCTAATTGATTGGCTCAACGTAATCCTAGCAAATGCGAATAGATGGGAAGGGTCCTTACCTACATGGCGCGGTGCAGAGAGCTGACGGCGGGGAGGCAAGATTCACGGTGGTCCGCGATGCTGCCACGAGGAAATTCGTGCCCAGCTGCAGCCTCCAACACCGGAAACGGCCACGATCAAGGTCAGTGCTCCCTAGTGTAGCGCCAGAACGCCGCAGAAGCCACGACGATGCTGAAATCGAAGATCTACGCGCGGTGGCGACAAAGCGATAGCAAAGTTGGGCGCGCGGCGACGAATTCCGGCCGCCCAAGTGACCGATCCTTTCCACCTCGGCCACACACGAAATCTAGACCACTCAGTGAAGTTCTCAGGCCCCCAATGGATCTCCGAGCACTGGTTAGCGACGGAATTGGCGACGACAGGTTACACCAGCACACAACCCCTCCCTACAATGGCACCGGCGTGTGACCCTGGCACTGGTTTGATGAGGCGAGGAAACAGAGGGCTTGCGGCCGGCGAATTTATGCCCAGGTAGTGGGCAGGGCGGTTGAGGCGAGCTGTTAGCGGATGGCGCAATCCACGGCGAGAGCTCCGGTTCGTTAGCGCGCGGAGAGGAAGAACTTGTGACAGCTGATGAAGCGGGCCCGCATGCCAGTGGAGTTAAGAGAGAAGCGAGCGTGGTGTATGGCTGACGGGCAAGGCCCACATGTCGGCGCGGTGATCCCCGTGGCAACGGTGTGGGTCGTCGCGTGTTGCATAGGCTTGGGCCAAATTCAGGTCTTTCGGCCCATTTAGGTACAATATTGTTTTCTTTTTTTTCCTTCTTTTCTTTCTTTTTTTTAATTTTTTGATTTCATATCTAAAATCTAGATTTAGTACTAATTTTTAAATATACAAATTTGATCACTAATGTGGATGAAATATTATCATTTCGTATATTTATTTATTTTGCTTTGCCTAATATTTGTGCTTCTTTGTCTCCAAATTCTAAAATTCCAACTTTAGGTCTAAATTCTCAATTTGAACATCAATATCTTTTATATATTTTTATTACTCACATATGCACACACAAATAAAGTCCCAGCATGATGCATATTTTAATGGTATATCTTTTTATTACTCATTTGTTGTTTGAATATGGTGTTCACATGTGATGATAAGTAGATTCAACACACACATAAAATATAGGAAATGACTTTTCTCCTCTTTTATTATATATTACAAACTGGGTGTTACAAATCCTACCCCCCTTAAAAATAATCTCGTCCTCGAGATTTAGGAAGAACGAGGGAAAAGATGGGGAAAATCTATGCGAATCTCTTCTTCTCTTTCCCAGGTTGCTTCATCTTCGCCATGGTGACTCCATTGCACTTTGCACATCATTATCACCTTATTCCTTGTAACTCGAGTCAAGGTATCCAAAATCTTGATCGGGTATTCCATATAAGTCAAATCACCCTGAACACTGAGCTCTTCCATTGGTAATTGTTCTTCAGGGACACGGAGACACTTCTTAAGTTGAGACACGTGGAACAAATTATGCACATCTGATAGACTAGCAGGTAACTCGAGTTGGTATGCCATCTCCCCAACTCACCTAAAGATCAAGAATGGTCCAATATAGCGAGGGGACAATTTGCCCTTGACTTTGAATCTCCTCATTCCACGAAGTGGTGACACCTTGAGGTACACATAATCTCCTTCTTCAAATTCCAGTGGTCTCCTTCTATTATCAGCATAGCTCTTTTGCCTGGTTTGAGCCACCCTCAAATTCTCTCGAATTATACGGACTTGTTCTTCTGCTTCTTGAATCAGTTCAGGCCCAAAGAACTATCTCTCTCCAGTCTGATCCCAATATAGAGGAGTCCTGCACTTCCTCCCATATAAAGCTTCAAAAGGTGACATTTTCAGACTGGCCTGATAACTATTGTTGTATGAGAACTCAGCATACGGTAGACTTTTATCCCAACTTCCTCCATGCTGAAGTGCACAAGCTCTCAACATATCCTCCAAAACTTGATTGGTCCTTTCAGTCTGTCCATCAGTCTGAGGGTGATAAGCCGTACTAAAATTCAACTTTGTACTCATATTCTCATGAAAGCTTCTCCAAAATCTTGAGGTAAACTGTGAACCTCGATCAGACACGATCTTCTTTGGTACTCCATGTAAACACACAATCTGAGCCATATATAACTCTGCTAGCTGAGAACCTTTATAAGTAGTCTTCACAGGGATAAAGTGAGCCACTTTAGTCAATCTATCCACAATCACCCATATAGCATCATATCCTTTCTGGGTGCGTGGCAATCCAGTAATGAAATCCATACCAATCTCTTCCCATTTCCACTCGGGTATCTTCAGTGGGTGCAATAGTCCAGCTGGCCTCTGGTGTTCAGCCTTAACTCTTTGACATACATCGCACATAGCCACATATGCAGCTACATCTCTCTTCAATCCATGCCACCAATACTTCCGCTTCAAATCCTGATACATCTTAGTACTACCAGGATGAATAGAATAATCCGAATCATGGGCCTCCTTTAAAATAGTCTCTCGAAGGCTTTTAATATCAGGAACACACATCCTGTCCTTGAACCATACAGTGCCTTGCTCATCTTCCGTAAATTCCGGAACTCGACCTTCAGTAATCAGATCCTTGATCTCTTTTATTTTAGCATCACCAATTTGTCCTTTGCGGATCTCTTGCTCCAAAGTAGGTTCCACATCAATAGTAACTCCTTCATTATGAGCAACAATCCCCAGGTTAAGTCTCCTAAAATCCTCAACAATCTCATCGGGTAGCTGGGCAACAATAGCTGAATGAACATGCTCCTTGCGACTCAAGGCATCTGCAACCAAATTTGCCTTGCCCGAGTGATAGTGAATCTCCAAATCATAATCCTTAATAAGCTCCAACCAACGGCGTTGCCTAAGGTTGAGATCCTTTTGAGTGAATATATACTTCAAACTCTTATGATTCGTGTATACTTGGCACTTGGTTCCCATAATGTAATGTCTCCAAATCTTAAGTGCATGCACAACGACTGCCAATTCCAAGTCATGAGTGGGGTAGTTCAATTCATGTCTTCGTAACTAACAAGACGCATAGGCAATCACATGTCCTTCTTGCATGAGCACACATCCCAAGCCTTGACCACATGCATCACAATAAATATCAAATCCTTTCTGTAGGTCTGGCATAACCAATACTGGTGGCGACATCAATCTTTTCTTCAATTGCTCAAAGCTGTCTTGACACTTCTCGTCCCACTTAAATTCTCTTCCTTTCTCCAAAAGCGAAGTCATAGGCTTAGCAATCTTAGAAAATCCTTCAATAAATCTTCGATAATATCTTGCTAGTCCCAAGAAACTCCGAATCTCCATAACTGTAGTGGGTACTCTCCACTCCATTATCTCCTTAACTTTAGCAGGATCCACTGAAATTCCTCCATTAGAAATAATATGACCAAGAAATGGCACCTCGCCAATCCAAAACTCGCACTTGCTGAACTTGGCATATAGCTGGTTATCTCGTAGCTTCTGTAGCACCAACCTTAGATGTTCCTCGTGATCACTATCACTCTTGGAATAGATAAGAATATCATCAATGAATACCACGACGAATCTGTCCAAATACTCCATAAACACCTTGTTCATCAAATTCATAAAATAAGCTAGTGCATTGGTTAATCAAAACGACATCACGGTGAACTCATATAATCCATATCGAGTCGAGAAAGCCGTCTTGGGAATATCCGATGGTCTAATCCTCATCTAATGGTAACCGGATCGGAGATCAATCTTCGAGAATACTCTAGCACCTCTCATCTGATCAAATAAATCCTCAATACGGGGCAACGGATACTTGTTCTTCACAGTAACATCATTAAGAGATCTATAATCCACACACATCCGCTGTGATCCATCCTTCTTCTGTACAAACAGAACCGGCGCTCCCCAAGGTGAGGAACTCAGATGAATGTACCCAGCCTCTTGTAACTCAGTTAACTGCTTCTTAAGCTCCTTCAACTCCTCTACGGACATCCTATATGGCCGTTTAGAAATAGGGGCGGTTCCAGGTAAGAGATCAATAACAAACTCAACTTTCTATCAGGTGGCATCCCTGGTAACTCCTCTGGAAAGACATCTGGAAAATCTCTAACCACACGGATGTTGTCACCAACAAACTCCTCAGGCATAAAGAACATTGCACGCATGGATGAGGTGGTCACTGCAATATTAACTTGAAATCTTTCTCCTTTAGTGGTAGTGAGTTCTACGGTACCTCTACCACATGCTATAACGGCCTTTGCCTTTCTTAACCATGACATACCAAGGATCAGATCTATACTGCTTGACTCTAATATTATAGCAGTAGCTCCAAATTCTCTACCCATAATGGTCAATGTCAATCTACGTGTCATGTTATTCGCCTCAACAGGCCCTTTAGGTGTAATTACTATCATTGGTTTCCTCATATTTAGCAGTGGTATTTCATTTGTGTTGGCATATCTAGCAGACATGAATGAATGTGTAGCACCAGAATCAAATAATATGGTTGTAGGAATTGCATTAACATAAAACATACCAAGTACGATGTCCCCACCATCCGGAGTAGCATCAACGCTGACTTGATTAACCTTGGCAATAGAATATCCCTTGCCAGATCCTGGAGTTTGCTGCCTGTTCTGAACTGGAGTAGTAGCAATCCTCTGTGGGCATACATTTGCATAGTGACCAGTCTTCCCACACTTGAAACAAGTAGTGCCTGGACTCTGTCCTGAAAACTTCGTCGGGGTGCCAGTGGGGGTAGCCTGTCGAGGAGGTGGAGTCCTCAGTGGTGATTGCTGAACTGGGCGCTGGCCTCCGCCAGTGCGAACTGGTGTACCCTGAGGTGAACTGTAGCGAGGACGAACACTGCTGCTTCCTTGTCCTTGAGATATAGCCTTTCTCTTCAAATCTCCCAGCTGAACACGCTTGTGTTCAATAGCCAGGGCCTTATCAAGCAGCCTCTGAAATGATGGAAATGTATGTGCCACTAAAGCATACTGCAGGGGTCCATTAAGTCCTTTAATGAAATGCTCTTGCTTCCTCTCATCTTCAGCAACTTCATCAGGGGCATATCTGGATAACTGGATAAACTTGTCGCGGTACTCGCTAACTGTCATGCTTCCTTACTTCAGCGATAGAAATTTCTTCTTCTTAATCTTCATTAATCCAGCAGGTATATGATAATTCCTGAACTGTGTACTGAACTCTGCCCAAGTAATAGTATCCGCAGCATCATGGGCAGCAGTATATGAATCCCACCAGTCAGCAGTAGGACCTGTCAGTCGTCCAGAAGCATATAAAACCTTCTCCCGATCAGTGCACTGTGCAATATTCAACATCTTCTCAATAGACTTCAGCCAATCATCCGCGTCCAGTGGATCAGGTGAGCTAGAAAATGTAGGTGGCTTATGACTCATGAACTCCCTATGCTTATCTCGGGGTGGAACTGGTGGTGGTGGTGGAGGCAGTGGTACTTGTTGCTGTTGATGCTGCTGTTGTTGTTGTTGCATTTGCTGTTGCAGCTGCTGCTGTTGCGCCCTCCTTTCCTGGCGCAACTCCTGTCATATCTCTTCTCTTTCTTGACGCATCTCCTGGCGTTCTTGCTGCATCTGTGCACGCATATCTGCCATGGTGTCCGCCATTTGCTGCATCATTCTCATCTGAGCAGCAACCAGTGGGTCAACTCCGCCTGGTGGAGGATTAGGAGGATTCATCTCTGCTGGCTGTGGTTGAGGTTGTCTATATATCCTTCGAGTGTGTCGATTAGGAGGCAAATCAATTCCACCACCCCTCCTAGTATTGACCATCTGAGTTAGATACATATGGTAAGAGAGAGCATAAGACAAGGCAGTAATTACGAATTGTGTTACTTTGGGGGATTTATTAGCTAAACAGATTATTGTTTTACCTACCATAGCTAATTCATTACCCTATGGTGGTACATACTAAGATGTCCATATATAATATATCAATCAATCAAAGAAGCAAATCAGACATTTTTCATCAGAACAATCAAACAACATTTTTAAATATAAGAAAATAGTTTTTTTTGGCCTCCTATCTCTTAAAAATGTCATAGGGGTAGGGATTCCAAGGTTTGAAATCCATCTTGTCTTAGAATAGAGAAGATAAGAATGATCAGAGTAGAACAGTAGAAGGTGAGACAGGATCAAGATAAGTGTAGAAAGAATCAGAGTAAGGTAAGTAGGTAAGGGTTTTGTCCATTTCTATCTAGGTCTCGTCCTACAGTCAACATTTCCTCTGATACCACTTCTGTCACACCCGGCTTTAAGGAACAAAGCCAGGTGCATCTCATACATGCGCCAAGAAGACAACATATATAATAACAGAGTGTATAGAGATAAATGTCATAAAACATCAGAGTACTTATTACATAGCGGAAGTCTTATTACAAAATAAAGGAATAACCATAAAACGAACTAAGGATCGTCGGCGCCAATGTCAACTGAGGAACGCCACCTAGATCAGATCATACTCCTCGCCTTGTGGCTCCTCCTGAACCACCTGCTCTTCTCCTGTGGGGGGTGTGAGACAACAAGGGTGAGCTCACACATGATCATAGCTCAACAAGTTGTCGGGAACCAGTGGACATAAACTCACAAAGGTGTGAGTTCATGTGATGTGTAAGGCTATTCAATGATAGGGGTTAAGGCTGAGCATTGCTTTTAAATAGTTGGTCAAAATTTTATTAGCAATTACTAAGTGTAAGTAAATACCAAACCATAAATAAAGTAATAGAACAAATTAATAATAAACCCATGCAATGCAAATGACAAAATTTGAATTTAAGTTCCATAATTTAAACATCAGAGAGTCCTGAGCTGCTCATGACCGTGAGCTCGGCTAGTATACCAGTTTTACACTCTGCAGAGGTTGTACCCTTTACCCACAAGTCATGTTACCCATCTGCCAAGGGGTCGCGACTCCCATACACCTCTACCTAGGAAGCGCGGCAGGGCAACACTACGAGGCCTTTACAAAGTTCCACTAGCTTCCGAAAACCTGCTACAGTTTATGGGAAGAGCACTTGCAAGAATCCCCCGTCTGACCGCCATCTCAGCAAAATCAACCCGAGAACCTCCTTGCATGCAACTCCCCTACTGCCCTTGCCCCTTTCGGGTAAGGTAGTCTTCCACTAGCTTTCCTAATTAGTCAGCCAAGGGCGTCCCATTAAACCCTTATGGTGGCATGTGGTTCTCAAGTTAAGCTCTATGTTCCAATTAACATTAATGAACTTGACATGAACATAAATAGAATAACAAGAATAATTGGAACATAGATATAATAAATGATTATCCCAAAACCATGTAAAGCAATAGCAAACTACCCAAGTGATTCAGGGGTAAACAAGGTAATGAGATAAACAATCTAGGGTGGCCTATCAGGTCCCATCAAAATTAACCTATGCATGAATAAATGGTATTAAAGAACATTATTGGGTAAAAAGTGGCCAAGGGCACAACTTGCCTTCAATGAGCTCCTGCTCAGCTACTTCTATCTGCTGCTCACCAGGATCCTCGGCAACGGGCTCTTCTACTCGCCACAATACAAACAAGCACAGTATATAGAGAAAATTAACATCAAACCAAACATGTAAACAAAATACACAGTAACATTCTACACATTAAAATAAAATCCTAGGAACAGAAATCATAATTTTTTGGAGTTATAGATTTTAAGATATGAATTTACAAAGGTTTTATGTGTTTAAAATAGGATTAAGTGAGAAATTATTTTTCTTACTATTTTTATGTCAAAACAGAGGCTCTAGGTGGTAGATAATAAAATTACAAAATTTTAGAAAGTGGAACGGAGTAATTTGGAGTTCATATACATCTTCTATGAATTATCAAAGTTCTAGCAATTATATTCCTATTAAAAATCCATTTTCCAGATTATTTATTCAATTTAAACAATCTCTGGACTGGGCGCACTATTTTTAGAGAGTGCAGGGGGCTCGGGGTAAAATGTCCAAGATACAGTGAACAGTTGAATATGGATGGCGGGTTGAATCTCTAGTTTCCAGAGGGTTCTTTAACAAAAGAGCCCGCGAAGGGGTATGGCAGAACATGGGTCATTCGATTCACATTCGAGGGCTCAGATTAGATTTGACTTATATCGAAACGGTAAGTGCTGTTAGCCGCTGGATCCAAGATCCATGGCCACGGTTTAATGAATCTAGGATTTGCTATTCACCACTGGATCACGTATCTACGGCTGCAATCTGTTTGGTCGAAACGTTATCTGCCATCTAATCCACACCGTCGGTAATCGGATCATCGGCCACGGCTGGCATCTCCTACACCCGGCTACGCGCACGGCGGCTCCGAAGAACAAGGACACCGTGGCGGCGACTCGCGCCGGCGAGCAATTAATCCGCCGCCAGAGTATGCTTCCTCCTAATTGATTGGCTCAACGTAATCCTAGCAAATGCGAATAGATGGGAAGGGTCCTTACCTACAATGGCGCGGCGCAGAGAGCCGACGGCGGGGAGGCAAGATTCACGGCGGTCCGCGATGCTGCCACGAGGAAATTCGCGCCCAGCTGCAGCCTCCAACACCCGAAACGGCCACGATCAAGGTCAGTGCTCCCTAGTGTAGCGCCAGAACGCCGCAAAAGCCACGGCGATGCTGAAATCGAAGATCTACGCGCGGCGGCGACAAAGCGATAGCAAAGTTGCGCGCGCGGCGATGAATTCCGGCCGCCCAAGTGACCGATCCTTTCCACCTCGGCCACACATGAAATCTAGACCACTCAGTGAAGTTCTCAGGCCCCCAATGGATCTCCGAGCACTGGTTAGCGACGGAATTGGCGACGACGGGTTACACCAGCACACAACCCCTCCCTACAATGGCACCGGCGTGTGACCCTGGCACTGGTTTGATGAGGCGAGGAAACAGAGGGCTTGCGGCCGGCGGATTTATGCCCAGGTAGTGGGCAGGGCGGTTGAGGCGAGCTGTTAGCGGATGGCGCAATCCACGGCGAGAGCTCCGGTTCGTTAGCGCGCGGAGAGGAAGAACTTGTGACAGCTGACGAAGCGGGCCCGCATGCCAGTGGAGTTAAGAGAGAAGCGAGCGTGGTGTATGGCTGACGGGCAAGGCCCACATGTCGGCGCAGTGATACTCGTGGCAACGGAGTGGGTCGTCGCGTGTAGCATAGGCTTGGGCCAAATTCAGGTCTTTCGGCCCATTTAGGTACAATATTGTTTTCTTTTTTTCCTTCTTTTCTTTCTTTTTTTTATTTTTTTGATTTCATATCTAAATCTAGATTTAGTACTAATTTTTAAATATACAAATTTGATCACTAATGTGGATGAAATATTATCTATTCGTATATTTATTTATTTTGCTTTGCCTAATATTTGTGCTTCTTTGTCTCCAAATTCTAAAATTCCAACTTTAGGTCTAAATTCTCAATTTGAACATCAATATCTTTATATATTTTTATTACTCACATATGCACACACAAATAAAGTCCCAGCATGATGCATATTTTAATGGTATATCTTTTTATTACTCATTTGTTGTTTGAATATGGTGTTCACATGTGATGATAAGTCGATTCAACACACACATAAAATATAGGAAATGACTTTTCTCCTCTTTTATTATATATTACAAACTGGGTGTTACAGAATTTTCTTAATCCCAGTCTAATAGTATAGCTATTTTTCCTTATTTTATTTAGCTTTTGACCAGTTAATCATTTAAATCAAAACTTTGAAGTTTTCTGCAACACATAGGGGTTTTATATTTTTCCTGAGTAGTTTACAATATTTAGAATCTGGCAAAATTGGTTTGACTTGATTTGGGTAAACAAAACTAAAGTTAAGAATTTTTTAAGTTCTGTTTATATTTAAATCAGAAATATCAAAAAGGTTTTCTAGAAATCCACTTTGCATCGAAGACCCTGGGTTCTTAATAAACCAATCCCTTAAGTTAGACCCCTGCGCCACTATTCCCTTGAGTCCCTGACAATGCACAAAACCCCCTGGCCTTTACTTCTTCTCCCCTGAGGTCCCTCCCCTTATTTAAATAGTACCCGCAGGAGTAAAAAGGGCGGCGTGGCTTACTAGCGGCGAGGGAGGTCCGACGAGGGGCGGGGTTGGCTCCGGGAGGTTCTGGCGGTCACAGCGAGGTACAGCTCGGCGGTGGTGGTGGCCGGAATCGATCGGTCCACGTGCGCAGGCAGGTGAACTCATCAGTGGCAAGTGCTCCGGCCTAACCACGGCAACATAGGTCAATCCCAGGGCACGGGGAGCTTCACAGGGTGTTGATGAGTCGACTCGTGCAAGGAATTCAAGAACAACTCACCGTGGAGCTCGGTCTACGTTCACCGGCGGTCGGGTGAAGTCCGGCGACCAGTGGACTGGCTTCTCCGGCGAGGCAAGTTCGATTCCATGCTCGGGGAGCTTCATCGAGGCATGCACGGTCTACTCCGAGGGTCGGACGCGGCTGGGAGAGGCTCTGCTGGAAGGTCTACGGTGGTGGGTGTTCGGGTGGCCGCGGGCACGCCGTGCGAGGGGCAACGCCGGTGATCTGGTGCTCCGGTGAGGTCGAGCGCGAGCGAGGGAGTACGGTCGAAGTCCCTGGTGGCTTTATAGGCACGGGCACGGGCAACGGCACTGGCTCGGCTTGGCGCGATGCGGGGCACGCGGGGGCGGGCGTCGGGCGTGCTCTGGCGAGCTTAGAGCGCGTCAAACACGTGGCTCTTTGCTTCTGCTCTTCTTCTACCCCTTGCTGAGCAGCCAAACATGCGAATCTTGCCCTAAGACCTTTGAGAGATCTCTTCCCTGCACCTAGGGCTACCTAGTTCATGTGAGTTCCAAGGGGAGATGTGGTCGGGTTAGAGAGATACGGGGGTGGGAAGTTGGCTCTGTCAGAGCTGTCCACACCGAGACAAATCTTGTGCCAAGTCATGTCAAACGACATAGGTTGGGGTTCAAACTTTTCCAGGGTGTTCTAGAGGTATTTTGGCGCCACTTTGTCAATTGGGCCAAGTGGTTTTGAAGTTTGAAAGAGGGTGAACAAGTTTGATCTTTGGAAAAGGGTTGGTTTAGGACTTATAAAAATTATGATTTTTCTCTTATGCTCAACCCTTTGGTGAACCTTTTGGGTTTTTTCTGAAATCTTTTTGGGGTCACTTTCTTACTATCATTTGTAGGGTATTAAGTGTACTACATCTTTTATAATTGGCCCAAGTCATGATCATGTGGTTTTCATAGCCTTTTAGTCATACTCTCTTATAGTGCTCTAATTGTCCAAAGGGGTTTGCATTAGGGTTTGGGCATGCCTCTCCACTATATGTGCATGATAAAGTCAAGTCATGACATTTAAGATGGGTTGTACTTACTTAGGGTCTTGATTCCCAAATTTGGTGTACTTTGCTCCAGTTAAACCACATGTGATGATGGGCTTGACTTGTGTAGCCTTGAGTGAGAACTCTAAGTAACACCTGGGGTGTTACAGCTGGTATCTGAGCTTGTGCCACCACAGAGGAATCAATAAACCGTAATTTCCATCCTTTCAAAAAGTAAAACTTGTTAGAAACCAATATTGGATTGATCGGTAAGACGATAAGGATAGGGCTTAGAACGCGAAGCCTTAGGATACTAGATGCGTAGCTAGGTGGCAAATTGAATATGCCCTACAGGCTACTATAAAGGATGGAGATTTCTCTATCCCTATAAGTTGATGTGAGGTCGCTTAGGACGAACATGCATGCATCATTTTAATCTAACTACTTAGTAAGTGGCCAAGAAAGTTTAAAGGCTATGAGGCATGGTAATAAAAGATTAAGTACATCTCCCAGATTCCCACGTAACTCTGGAAAAGCCAAGCCCCAGTTCCCTTTTATTTTCTTAATTCTTTTCTTTTTCACTTATGCTTACCCCTACATAGATGACTTCTCACGAATCCTCGGATGGAGGGAACGCACATTCCCACACGGACGGACTTGCGTGAGAGGGTTTTCCTCGCATTTTGTGGGAAGTGCTGCAGGGAGCCGGTTATACGACGCCTCCCCAATATGTGGTGCAGTTGTTCGAGGAGCACCAGGTACCCCGTTGTAGGGTGAGGATGACCTTGGAGCCTCATCCCTTGCAGCCAGGCTGGCGTTCGTTGGACTCCGAGTCTTTCGGATACCGGGCGGAAGACACTATTGAGGCCATTGCTCTCCATGGGCTGACAAACTTTTGTGGCTTTCACCCCTTGGAGTTGTCCACTCATCCTATTGGCTTGTTCCCTGCAGAAAAGGAGGACAACCCAATGTGGAAGGATCGAGTGGAGCATGTCAAGGATGTGTGGGCTCTTTACCCAGGGCAGACTGCTAACCTGACAGTGCGATGCATGAATGCCCTGTACCGTCTGCAAGCAGTGCGAGGTGAGGCAATGTCCTAGCTGATGGGCCTGGTGGAGGCTACCAAGATCACCCTGGATAACAGGGAAGACCTTGTGGTAGACCTATCTACTGAGCTAGTGGAGAAGGACCTCCAGGTGGAGCAGATGGCCACCCAGATTCAAGAGCTTGAGGATCTAGTAGGAGAGAGGGAGAACACCATCGAGGTTCTCGAGGATCAGCTCCTGAACACTCAGCAACAACTTGAGGAAGCTAACCAGCACTTGGATATGCACCATCAGGAGATTCAGGACATGGAGGCCGAAGGGGCCGACGAGGATGTTGACATCAAGGGAGGAGAGGAGCCAGAGCCTACATCCAGCTTGGACATCGCTGGCTCAGGAAGACCACCTTCCCCCGAGTCTAGTGTTGCCTCGTTTGCCGATTAGGTCTCAGAAATTTGGATAGAATAGTGCGGCAGTAGAACTCCTCGAAGCTAGCTTAGCTTTTGCACCTTTGGGGTACTAGGCTAGGAAGAGTTGAGTCTTTTGAGCACTGCTGTAACCGTTAAAAAAACTCTTTTGGATTTATGGATGAGGGATGGATGGGCTCCAATTAAGTTATGAAGAAAGTTTTATGTCATGTGGTATCTTTTATGAAAAATGCAAGGAAATGTTCAGCATTTTACACACTTGTCCTTTCAAATCTTTTACCATGTACGAACCCTGATGTAAAAAGTATAATATTAAGAGCATCCTAAATTTTCAGATGGCAGGAAGAGCGCGCCGTGGACAGAATGAGCGCATTCCTCCACCACCGTCGCCGCCTCCTACCATGCAAGAACTGATGGCTCAGCAGAATGAGATTCTACGACAGTTGGCTGAGCGTCAGCCACCACCTTAGCACTATGGTGGTGGTGGTCACCATCAGTGTCCCCCAGCACTGGCCACCTATTAGGAGTTCCTCAGCACTCAGACGCCATTGTTCACTTGGGCCGAGGATCCACTTGATGCTGATGTGTGGCTCAGGGTAGTGGAATCCAAATTCTCACAACTTAATGGAGTTTGTTCAGATGTGGCTAAGGTCCATTTTGCCACCCAACAACTTCGTGGACCCGCGCGGACATGGTGGGACCACTTCCTTGCTATGCAGCCAGTTGACCACGTGGTGGAATGGGGAGAGTTCAAGGCAGCATTCCGAGGCCATCACATTCCAGTAGGCATCATGGACCGCAAGCTTAATGAGTTTCTAGCACTCACTCAGGGGAGTCGTATGGTGTTACAGTATGCCCAAGCCTTCAACGACCTGTGTCAGTATGTAGGCTATCATGCCGACACAGATGAGAAGAAGAGGGATAGGTTCAGGAGGAGCCTCAGTACTAAGCTCCGCGACTGTCTCAACACAGTCAGGGCCAATAGCTACAATGAGTTAGTCAACATGGCCATTTCTCAGGAAGACCGCATCACAGCCTGCCAGGCAGAAAAGAAGAGGAAGACCCCTATGGCAGGACCTTCAGCTTAGCCTCAGCGCTTCAGGATTGTGTCTAACACTCAGAACAGGGGACCTCAGCAGCAGCAAGGACATGGGTGATCCGACCACAACAGCAGAAGTAAACACCCAACCGCTCTCAGCCCCCAGTTTAGAGGAACAACAACCAGCCACAACAGCAGTACCGTCAGACCAATGACAACAGATGTTTCACTTGTGGCAGCACTGGACACTATGCCAAGAATTGCCCCAAGAACTAGCAAAGGCAGGGGCAGAATTCCCATCAGAACCAAGGCAAGAGGCAGAAGGTGCAAGTGAGGCAAGGCAGGCTAAACTTCACCACTACAAAATATGCAAAATCCACTGATAGTAATTATCCCTAAAGGGCCTATCAAAGCACATTATATGACCAACAGATTAACCTTGACAATTATGGGAAGGGAATTCTGGGCTACACCTATAGCATTAGAGGAGAGCAATATTGATCTGATCCTTGGTATGTCATGGTTAAGAAAAGCAAAGGCAGTTATAGACTATGCTAGGGGAACTGTAGCTCTAAAGGAGAATGATTTGAAGTCGAAATTACCATAACAACCTCTACTAGACCCACCATATTTCTAGTAGATGGGAAATTTGTAGGCAATAACATCTATGTGGTTAGAGATTTCCCCGACGTCTTTCCAGAGGAGCTACCCGGGATGCCACCAGATAGGGAAGTTGAGTTTGTCATTGACCTCTTACCTGGAACCGCTCCTATTTCAAAACGACCATATAGGATGTTAGTAAAAGAACTTAAGAAACAATTAACGGAGTTACAGGAGGCTGGGTACATCGGTCCGAGTTCCTCTCCTTGGGGAGCGTCGGTTCTATTTGTATAGAAGAAGGATGGATCATAGAGGATGTGTGTGGATTATAGATCACTTAATGATGTTACTATTAAGAACAAGTATCCATTACCTCGTATTGAAGATTTATTTGATCAGATGAGAGGTGCTTGGGTATTCTCTAAAATTGATCTCAGATCGAGATATCATCAAATGAAGATTAGGCCATCTAACATTCCCAAGACTGCTTTCTCTACCCGGTATGCTCTATATGAATTCACAGTCATGTCGTTTGGCTTAACCAATGCACCAGCCTACTTCATGAATCTGATGAATAAGGTGTTCATGGAGTATCTTGATAGATTCGTCGTGGTATTTATCGACGACATTCTCGTTTATTCCAAGAATGATAGTGATCACGAGGAACATCTGCGGATGGTGCTACAGAAGCTACGGGATAATTAGCTCTATGCCAAGTTCAGCAAGTGCGAGTTCTGGATTGACGAAGTGCCGTTTCTTGGACACATCATCTCTAATGGTGGAATATCAGTGGATCCTGCTAAAGTGAGGGAGATAGTGGCATGGAAGATACCAATCACGGTTACCGAGATCCAAAGTTTCTTGGGACTTGCAGGCTACTACCGGCGATTTATTGAAGGTTTCTCCAAGATTGCTAAGCCTATGACCTCACTGTTGGAGAACGAAAAGGAGTTCAATTAGACTTGGGAATGCTAAGATAGTTTCAATCAGCTAAAGTTATGATTGATGTCACCCCCAGTGTTGATTATGCCGGATCTGCAAAAGGGATTTGATATATATTGTGATGAGTGCTGCCAGGGCTTGGGATGTGTTCTTATGCAAGAAGGACATGTTATCGTCTACGCGTCTCGCCAATTGCGAAAACATGAGTTGAACTACCCCACTCATGACTTAGAATTGGCAGCCGTAGTGCATGCGCTCAAGATATGGAGGCATTATATAATGGGAACTAAGTGCCAAGTCTATACCGATCACAATAGCTTAAAATACATCTTCACTCAGAAGGATCTCAACCTTAGGCAACGCCGTTGGTTGGAGCTCATCAAAGACTGACTTGGAGATTCATTATCATCCGGGCAAGGCGAATCTGGTTGTGGATGCCTTGAGTCGGAAGGAGCATGTCCATGCATCTATTATCGCCCAGCTACCCGATGAGTTAGTTGAAGATTTTAGAAGACTCAACCTGGGAATAGTTGCACATACTGAAGGGATAACTATTGAAGTGGAACCTACCTTGGAGTAGGAAATACACAAGGGTCATATCGATGATGCTAAAATCCAAGAGATCAAAGATCTGATTACTGAAGGTAGAGGTCTAGAGTTTACAGAGGATGAGCAAGGCACAATATGGTTCAAGAACCGGATATGTGTTTCGGAGATTGACAGCCTCCGTGAGACTATACTGAAGGAAGCCCATGACTATGATTTCTCTATTCATCCTGGTAACACTAAGATGTTTTAGGATATGAAGCAAAAGTACTGGTGGTATGGGCTGAAAAGAGATGTAGCTGCACACGTGGCTGTGTGTGATGTATGCCAAACGGTCAAAGCTGAACACCAAAGACTAGCTAGACTACTGCACCCGTTAAAGGTACCCGAATGGAAGTGGGAAGAAATTGGTATGGATTTCATTACTGAGTTGCCTCGCACCTCGAAGGGTTATGATTCTATATGGGTGATCGTGGACAGATTGACCAAAGTGGCTCACTTCATTCCGGTCAATAATACTTATAAAGGTTCTCAGCTGGCAGAGTTATACATGGCTCGAATTGTGTGTTTACATGGGGTACCGAAGAAGATTGTTTCTGATTGTTGATCTCAATTCACCTCATGGTTTTGGAAGAGCCTTCATGAGAATATGGGTACGAAGTTGAACTTCAGTTCGGCCTATTATCCTCAAACTGATGGCCAAACTGAGAGAACTAACCAAGTACTAGAGGATATGTTGAGAGCTTGTGCCCTTAAGCATGGAGGCAGTTGGGACAAGAGTCTACCATATGCTGAGTTTTCTTATAATAATGGTTATCAAGCCAGTCTGAAGAGGTCACCATTTGAAGCTTTATATGGTAGAAAGTCCAGAACTCCTCTCTATTGGGGTTAGACTGGAGAAAGACAGTTCCTTGGGCCTGAGATTATTCAAGAGGCAGAAGAACAAGTGCATATAATCTGGGAGAACTTGAGGGTAGCACAGACCCGACAAAAGAGTTATGTTGACAATCGAAGAAGACCATTGGAATTCAAAGAGGGTGATCACGTGTACCTAAAGGTGTCACCAATTCATGGAATGAGAAGATTCAAAGTTAAAGGCAAACTATCCCCTCGCTTTATTGGACCCTTCGGAATCTTTAGGCGAGTTGGGGAGGTGGCCAGCCAACTCGAGCTACCAGATCATCTATCTGATGTGCACGATGTGTTCCACGTATCTCAACTCAAGAAGTGTCTCCGTATATTCCCGAGGAATAGTTACCAATGGAAAAACTCAGTGTTCAAGGTGATCTAACTTACATGGAGTATCCTATCAAGATTATTGACACTTTGTCTTGAGTTACAAGAAATAAAGTGATAAAGATGTGCAAAGTGCAATGGAGTCACCACGGTGAAGATGAGGCTACTTGGGAAAGATAAGAAGAGCTTCGAATAGAATTTCCCCACCTCTTCCCTAGTCCTTCCTAATCTCAAGGACAAGATTCCTTTTAAGGGGGTAGGATTTGTAATGCCCAAATTGTAAATAATGAATATAGAGATTGATCTCTTTATGTGTGTGGCATCCACTCATTAGCACATGTGAACAAACACATTTTAAGTGAGTAATTAGCCAATAACCTATAAAATAAATCATGCATCATGCTGGAGTTTAATTGTGTGTGCATTTAATAATAATAATGATCACATCAATGTGGATACATTAATGTTCAAAAGGTGAGTTAAGACCTAATTTGAATATTTAGAAATGGGAAGTAACCCAAGAAAAGAGGAGAAATGAAAATCTTAATTGTAATGTGAAAGAAAATTATAAAAGTAGATGTCCCTGTCCATACTGAGGTCTTGGAATTGTACATTAATTTAGGAATAAAATTTACCAACCAAATTTGAGTTTGAATTTGAATTCTAAAATTTGGGAAAAGGAAATCAGAAAAGAAAAGAAAAAAGAAAGAAAATGGAAAACATGTGTGTGGTAGAACCACCCAGATTATTCTAGATTAAGTGCCCGAGGCAAGCCTTGAAGGCAGCAACACACTTAAATAGGAATAACCTGACAGTTCTTCGAATCTAGTCCGACAGAGCCACTTACCAAGGATCGAGTACCATTAGCTCACACGATGGTGAGACTCAGAGGGAATGCAGTAAACATGTAACAACAAGTTAAAGTACTTAAGTCATTACATAAAATGGAGTTCGACAAAAGAAAACAATGTTCTTTATTTTGCAGCGAATAATAAGTAACGTCCATAACGAGGAATAGGGCAAGGCCTGGCCCACTACTCCTCCTGGTCCTCTCCTGCCGAGGCGACATCCCACTCAACCGTCCAACCTGGCGGCAGGGTGGATGGACAAGTCACACTATCAACCATGTCTTGCATTGAACCTGTAAAAATGATGCCACAAGCAAGGCTGAGTATACTAATACTCAACTGGACTTACCCGGCATGAGGAGTCTACTCCTCTACCTCTAGACCATTAAGTTGTTTGGCTGAGGGGGTTTGATTTGCCAAAAGCACTAGATGAGTCTAAAACAATTTATAGCTTTTGAAGTTCTAGCATATTGTCACACCCGGGTTTTAGGGGCACCAAGACCCGGGCGCGAACATAATCACCAGGTGTGCTGGGACCAAGTCTCACACATATGATGAATCATGGCACAGGATCGAATGTCACATCTTTACTACATAACAGGAGTTCTGTACAAAATAAATAAATAATTACATTATAAGGAGACAACGGTCCAGCAACCCAAAGTTAACTGGGAGACAACGGCCTAGATCTCTCACGAACACATCGCAGCATCCTCCAAGCGCCTCATCCTGTGGTACCTGTTCTTGACCTGTGGGGGGGTGTGAGACAGCAAGAGTGAGCTCACATACGTTCATAGCTCAACAAGTTGTGGGGAATAATGTGCATGAACTCGCCAAAGGTGGGAGCTCACGTGAAGTGTAAGGCTTACCAAAGAGGATGGTTGAAGCTGAGCATTGCTTTTAAAGTTGGTCAAAATTTTATTAGCAATTACTAAATATAAGTAAATACCAACCCAATTAAGTAGTAGAACAAAAGTAACAACATCACCTGCGATGCAATGCATATGACAAATTGAATTTAGTTCCATAATTTAATCATGTGAGTGTCCGAGCTGCTCATGACCGTGAGCACGGCTAGTATACCAGTTTTACACTCTGCAGAGGTTGCGCATCTTTACCCACAAGTCATGTTACCCATCTGCCAAGAGACGGCCAATCCCATACACCTCTACCGAGGAGGCGAGGTAGGGTAACACTACGAGGCCTTTACAAAGTTCCACTAGCTTCAGAAAACCCGCTACAGTTTATAGGAAGCTCCAATGCAGGAATCCCTCGCATGACCGCCATCGCAGCAAAATCATCCCAAGGGCCTCCCTACACTGACCACTCCCCTACTGCCCTTGCCCCTTTCGGGTAAGGTAGTCATCCACTAGCTTTCCTAATTAATCAGCCAAGGGCGTCCCATTAAACCCTTGTGGTAGCACTGTTTTCCCGGGTGGTTCTCCATGTTCCAATTAACATAATGATCTTAACATGAACAGTAAATAACAACTGATAATAAAGATATAATCATGAATAGTGTGTATCTCTATACCCAAAACCACATAAAGCAATAGCAGGTACTACCCAAAAATTCAGTGGTAAACAAGGTATAAAGATAGTCAAACTAGGGTAACCTATTGGGTCCCATCAAAATTAACCTATGCAGATCATTATGATTAATCAGAACATGACTGGGTAAAAAGAAGTGATCAAGGGCACAACTTGCCTGGGACTTGAGATTCCAGGTACCAGGATGATCTTCAGATTCTCGTGTCCTCACTCTAGTCGTAGCAATACAAACAAACATGGTATAGGCAGAATTAACATCACACCAAACATAAGAATAAACCACGTATTAATAATCTACGCGTTGCTACGAGATCGTGGGAAGAAGAATCACTAAATTCGGAGTTACAGTTACCAAGTTATGGATTTCTGAAGTTATTTAGCACCTAGAATAGATAAATTCAATTGAGCAATTTTAATTCAAGTTTCATGGTTAAACAAAGGTACTAGGTGATAAACAATACTAATACAAAATTATTGCAACTAGAATGACTCAATTTGGAGTTAAAATGAATTAACTATGAATTTCACAAGTTTCTAGAATTATTTTTGTATTAAAAACCATTTTTCTAAATAAATTCTAAATTTCTCATGGCTGCTGGACTATGGACACTATTTTAACAAGGTCCAGGGGGCTCTGTGTAAAGTTCTGGGCCTAACTATTAAGCCTTCCTATAGTGGAGGGATGGTGGGTTTATTTGGTAAAAGTATAAGGTCTCTTTTGCAAGTCTTGCTCGGCGAAGGGGTATCAATAGATCTGAGCCGTTGGATCAACAGCTGAGGGCACGAATTAGATCGGGTCATAGGTGAAACGGTATTCAGTCTGCGCGTGATCTAGTCCCCACGATACCGATCTAACGGCCAGTTGCTCACCCTCCTCTGGATCTAATCCTGGCCCTCCATTCCAATCCGACGCTCCCTAGGTCACCTCCTTCCCTTGGTCGCGAACTGTGGCGGCGTGAGCACCCAAGGTGGCGGCGGCGACGTCCAGGCACCGGTACGGAAATCCCTTGGCATGGAGCTCCCTAGCACCCAACCCGGACAGGCACACAAGGAAGGAGAAGCGAGCCGAACCTCCACGGTACTCATGTCGTGCGCCCAGGAAGCGCACGCCCGATCCCGAGATTCGCCCATGGCGACGAGCAATGGCGCGGGTTCCAGGGGGCAAGGCTCAGCACCATTATATATGGAGGAGCGCACAAAATCAGGAGGTCAGCAACATCGGAGCGCGCACTTGGGCTGTGGCCGGAATCAATCTCATGGAGTTCGTCGCGGCTGTTTAGATTGAATCGGACCTGGGGAGGGGATTCGCACGGAGCTCGGATTTCACGGCACGCTGAGCGGAGGTTGTTGTGAGAAGGGAGATAAGTCTGACAAGTGGGGTCCGCCGAGCAGTCACTAGGCACGCACGTAGGATCGAGCTGAGACACTGGCGAGCACGGTCCGCTAGTCATCGCGGTGTGCAGACGCGGCCGACAGACATGGCGACCCCACGCGCCAGCGCCAGGTTGCGCAGTGGCCGATGGGAGGGCTAGTTGGGCCGTGCAGATGGTCATGTAGAGTGGGCCGAGAAGGGGAAATTCCAGCCCATCTATCTATTCTGTTTTTTTCTTTTCTGTTTAGATTTCTACTTCAAATTTGAATTCAAATTAGAGTTTCAAACTCTAGTCTAAATGCAACATCCCAAAATATCGGCATGAATGCCACCCATATATTTTTATATATTTATGTATTTATTTTAATTATTTTGTTCCTTTATTTAGTTAAAGGCTCAAGCATGTTATGTACATATAGTATGTTGCTTATGAGTCTGGGATCAAATTTTGAGCTAACCCCGAAATAAATATCCATCATTTCGCTTATTTAGGGTAAAATAATGTATTCTCTTTTACCAAGAATTACTTGATATTGAATATATTTTTATTTATGAGCATTCTTTAAATTTCATGAGAAGAATATCTCATCGTACTAGAAGGATGATATATTTTTTTATCTTATGTTTACTCCATTTCTTAGTGTTACTTCCCTATAAAGAGATGTAGAAGGAATACATGAACTCCTAATTCATTTTTAGGGTTTACAAATCCTACCCCCCTTAACAGAAATCTTGTCCTCGAGATTTGTAAGAAAACGGATAAAAAGGATTTGTTTGTAGGTCGGTGCATAGTTCTTATTATTTGGTCTAAATATGCAAAGTCCTTTTTTTGAAGTTCTTAACATCTGTAGAGGTGATTAATAAGGCATGGGCACACGTATATGTATAGCCACCTAATGTGTAGAATAAAAGATGTGTTTAAAGCATGGATAGGCTTGGGTAGGAAAGAGTAGGGTAATGTGGATCTTGATTCCTTTAGAGGTATGGCTTGACTCTTAGTATTCTTCAACGAGTTTGATCTCCTTCTCGAGTCTTGGTGTCTTCATCCGGGTTAGGGACAAGAGGTTAAGATAGATTTGTAGGCGACGACTTAGAAGGTAGAGTAGCTAGTTTAGTAGGTAGCTATGAGTTGATTGATATTAGTCAGAATCTGGTTTGGTTGTTTGCTTCTAGATTGGTTGGAGAGGTTATGTAACCTATTATGTAGGTCAAGTTGTTGGGTATGGCCAAACTGATCTAGGTCACCAATTTAGGCTTAAGTGAATTTTGGAGTATGGCCTTATCCTTTGTACCAGCATTAAGTAACTCACGGTAGTTTAGATCATATTATGTTAGATAGGATCTAGATTAGATTGGATATGACTAGATAGGATCTCATTAATTAGGTCATGGTTGTTGCTTTAGGATGAGATAAGAAGGGTGGTTAGGATAAGACGAATCTTTCAAGATAAGATGAATCTATTAAGATAAGAGAGTATCTTTTAAGATAGGGTGGATCTATTAAGCTCGATACATTTTTAATGACGGACAATCTAAGTTTGATTAGCTATCTTATATTTTTTTTATGCCTAAGTAGATGCAATTGTGAACACTACTCCACAACTCCCACTCAATCAAAGATCCAAATCAGACAAGTATCATAAGAACAAACATTCAAGTTAATAGATACAAAAAAATAGTTTTGTTTTTGTTCCTAAGAGTAGGTATCCTATTCCTAAAGGTCACTTTGGGCACAGGATTTCAAAGTGTGAAATCCACATTTGTCTTTAGAAGAAAAAGGTAAGAATAATCAGAGTAAAGCGGAAATAGATGAGAAAAGATTAAGCTAAGTTTAGAAAAGAATCAGAGTGGCAAAGGTAAGTAAACAATGGTTGTCCAGTTCTATCTAGGTTTCGTCCTACAGTCAACATTCCTCTGATACCACTTCTGTCACACCCGGGTTTTAGGGGCACCAAGACCCGGGCGCGAACATAATCACCAGGTGTGCTGGGACCAAGTCTCACACATATGATGAATCATGGCACAGGATCGAATGTCACATCTTTACTACATAACAGGAGTTTTGTACAAAATAAATAAATAATTACATTATAAGGAGACAACGGTCCAGCAACCCAAAGTTAACTGGGAGACAACGGCCTAGATCTCTCACGAACACATCGCAGCATCCTCCAAGCGCCTCGTCCTGTGGTACCTGTTCTTGACCTGTGCGGGGTGTGAGACAGCAAGAGTGAGCTCACATACGTTCATAGCTCAACAAGTTGTGGGGAATAATGTGCATGAACTCGCCAAAGGTGGGAGCTCACGTGAAGTGTAAGGCTTACCAAAGAGGATGGTTGAAGCTGAGCATTGCTTTTAAAGTTGGTCAAAATTTTATTAGCAATTACTAAATATAAGTAAATACCAACCCAATTAAGTAGTAGAACAAAAGTAACAACATCACCTGCGATGCAATGCATATGACAAATTGAATTTAGTTCCATAATTTAATCATGTGAGTGTCCGAGCTGCTCATGACCGTGAGCACGGCTAGTATACCAGTTTTACACTCTGCAGAGGTTGCGCATCTTTACCCACAAGTCATGTTACCCATCTGCCAAGAGACGGCCAATCCCATACACCTCTACCGAGGAGGCGAGGCAGGGTAACACTACGAGGCCTTTACAAAGTTCCACTAGCTTCAGAAAACCCGCTACAGTTTATAGGAAGCTCCAATGCAGGAATCCCTCGCATGACCGCCATCGCAGCAAAATCATCCCAAGGGCCTCCCTACACTGACCACTCCCCTACTGCCCTTGCCCCTTTCGGGTAAGGTAGTCATCCACTAGCTTTCCTAATTAATCAGCCAAGGGCGTCCCATTAAACCCTTGTGGTAGCACTGTTTTCTCGGGTGGTTCTCCATGTTCCAAATAACATAATGATCTTAACATGAACAGTAAATAACAACTGATAATAAAGATATAATCATGAATAGTGTGTATCTCTATACCCAAAACCACATAAAGCAATAGCAGGTACTACCCAAAAATTCAGTGGTAAACAAGGTATAAAGATAGTCAAACTAGGGTAACCTATTGGGTCCCATCAAAATTAACCTATGCAGATCATTATGATTAATCAGAACATGACTGGGTAAAAAGAAGTGATCAAGGGCACAACTTGCTTGGGACTTGAGATTCCAGGTACCAGGATGATCTTCAGATTCTCGTGTCCTCACTCTAGTCGTAGCAATACAAACAAACATGGTATAGGCAGAATTAACATCACACCAAACATAAGAATAAACCACGTATTAATAATCTACGCGTTGCTACGAGATCGTGGGAAGAAGAATCACTAAATTCGGAGTTACGGTTACCAAGTTATGGATTTCTGAAGTTATTTAGCACCTAGAATAGATTAATTCAATTGAGCAATTTTAATTCAAGTTTCATGGTTAAACAAAGGTACTAGGTGATAAACAATACTAATACAAAATTGTTGCAACTAGAATGACTCAATTTGGAGTTAAAATGAATTAACTATGAATTTCACAAGTTTCTAGAATTATTTTTGTATTAAAAACCATTTTTCTAAATAAATTCTAAATTTCTCATGGCTGCTGGACTATGGACACTATTTTAACAAGGTCCAGGGGGCTCTGTGTAAAGTTCTGGGCCTAACTGTTAAGCCTTCCTATAGGGGAGGGATGGTGGGTTTATTTGGTAAAAGTATAAGGTCTCTTTTGCAAGTCTTGCTCGGCGAAGGGGTATCAATAGATCTAAGCCGTTGGATCAACAGCTGAGGGCATGGATTAGATCGGGTCATAGGTGAAACGGTATTCAGTCTGTGCGTGATCTAGTCCCCACGATACCGATCTAACGGCCAGTTGCTCACCCTCCTCTGGATCTAATCCTGGCCCTCCATTCCAATCCGACGCTCCCTAGGTCACCTCCTTCCCTTGGTCGCGAACTGTGGCGGCGTGAGCACCCAAGGTGGCGGCGGCGACGTCCAGGCACCGGTACGGAAATCCCTTGGCATGGAGCTCCCTAGCACCCAACCCGGATAGGCACACAAGGAAGGAGAAGCGAGCCGAACCTCCACGGTACTCATGTCGTGCGCCCAGGAAGCGCACGCCCGATCCCGAGATTCGCCCATGGCGACGAGCAATGGCGCGGGTTCCAGGGGGCAAGGCTCAGCACCATTATATATGGAGGAGCGCACAAAATCAGGAGGTCAGCAACATCGGAGCGCGCACTTGGGCTGTGGCCGGAATCAATCTCATGGAGTTCGTCGCGACTGTTTAGATTGAATCGGACCTGGGGAGGGGATTCGCACGGAGCTCGGATTTCACGGCACGCTGAGCGGAGGTTGTTGTGAGAAGGGAGATAAGTCTGACAAGTGGGGTCCGCCGAGCAGTCACTAGGCACGCACGTAGGATCGAGCTGAGACACTGGCGAGCATGGTCCGCTAGTCATCGCGGTGTGCAGACGCGGCCCATAGACATGGCGACCCCACGCGCCAGCGCCAGGTTGCACAGTGGCCGATGGGAGGGCTAGTTGGGCCGTGCAGATGGTCATGTAGAGTGGGCCGAGAAGGGGAAATTCCAGCCCATCTATCTATTCTGTTTTTTTTCTTTTCTGTTTAGATTTCTACTTCAAATTTGAATTCAAATTAGAGTTTCAAACTCTAGTCTAAATGCAACATCCCAAAATATCGGCATGAATGCCACCCATATATTTTTATATATTTATGTATTTATTTTAATTATTTTGTTCCTTTATTTAGTTAAAGGCGCAAGCATGTTATGTACATATAGTATGTTGCTTATGAGTGTGGGATCAAATTTTGAGCTAACCCCGAAATAAATATCCAGCATTTCGCTTATTTAGGGTAAAATAATGTATTCTCTTTTACCAAGAATTACTTGATATTGAATATATTTTTATTTATGAGCATTCTTTAAATTTCATGAGAAGAATATCTCATCGTACTAGAAGGATGATATATTTTTTTATCTTATGTTTACTCCATTTCTTAGTGTTACTTCCCTATAAAGAGATGTAGAAGGAATACATGAACTCCTAATTCATTTTTAGGGTTTACAAATCCTACCCCCCTTAACAGAAATCTCGTCCTCGAGATTTGTAAGAAAACGGATAAAAAGGATTGGTTTGTAGGTCGGTGCATAGTTCTTATTATTTGGTCTAAATATGCAAAGTCCTTTTTTTGAAGTTCTTAACATCTGTAGAGGTGATTAATAAGGCATGGGCACACGTATATGTATAGCCACCTAATGTGTAGAATAAAAGATGTGTTTAAAGCATGGATAGGCTTGGGTAGGAAAGAGTAGGGTAATGTGGATCTTGATTCCTTTAGAGGTATGGCTTGACTCTTAGTATTCTTCAACGAGTTTGATCTCCTTCTCGAGTCTTGGTGTCTTCATCCGGGTTAGGGACAAGAGGTTAAGATAGATTTGTAGGCGACGACATAGAAGGTAGAGTAGCTGGTTTAGTAGGTAGCTATGAGTTGATTGATATTAGTTAGAATCTGGTTTGGTTGTTTGCTTCTAGATTGGTTGGAGAGGTTATGTAACCTATTATGTAGGTCAAGTTGTTGGGTATGGCCAAACTGATCTAGGTCACCAATTTAGGCTTAAGTGAATTTTGGAGTATGGCCTTATCCTTTGTACCAGCATTAAGTAACTCACGGTAGTTTAGATCATATTATGTTAGATAGGATCTAGATTAGATTGGATATGACTAGATAGGATCTCATTAATTAGGTCATGGTTGTTGCTTTAGGATGAGATAAGAAGGGTGGTTAGGATAAGACGAATCTTTCAAGATAAGATGAATCTATTAAGATAAGAGAGTATCTTTTAAGATAGGGTGGATCTATTAAGCTCGATACATTTTTAATGACGGACAATCTAAGTTTGATTAGCTATCTTATATTTTTTTTATGCCTAAGTAGATGCAATTGTGAACACTACTCCACAACTCACACTCAATCAAAGATCCAAATCAGACAAGTATCATAAGAACAAACATTCAAGTTAATAGATACAAAAAATAGTTTTGTTTTTGTTCCTAAGAGTAGGTATCCTATTCCTAAAGGTCACTTTGGGCACAGGATTTCAAAGTGTGAAATCCACATTTGTCTTTAGAAGAAAAAGGTAAGAATAATCAGAGTAAAGCGGAAATAGATGAGAAAAGATTAAGCTAAGTTTAGAAAAGAATCAGAGTGGCAAAGGTAAGTAAACAATGGTTGTCCAGTTCTATCTAGGTTTCGTCCTACAGTCAACATTCCTCTGATACCACTTCTGTCACACCCGGGTTTTAGGGGCACCAAGACCCGGGCGCGAACATAATCACCAGGTGTGCTGGGACCAAGTCTCACACATATGATGAATCATGGCACAGGATCGAATGTCACATCTTTACTACATAACAGGAGTTCTGTACAAAATAAATAAATAATTACATTATAAGGAGACAACGGTCCAGCAACCCAAAGTTAACTGGGAGACAACGGCCTAGATCTCTCACGAACACATCGCAGCATCCTCCAAGCGCCTCATCCTGTGGTACCTGTTCTTGACCTGTGGGGGGGTGTGAGACAGCAAGAGTGAGCTCACATATGTTCATAGCTCAACAAGTTGTGGGGAATAATGTGCATGAACTCGCCAAATGTGGGAGCTCACGTGAAGTGTAAGGCTTACCAAAGAGGATGGTTGAAGCTGAGCATTGCTTTTAAAGTTGGTCAAAATTTTATTAGCAATTACTAAATATAAGTAAATACCAACCCAATTAAGTAGTAGAACAAAAGTAACAACATCACCTGCGATGCAATGCATATGACAAATTGAATTTAGTTCCATAATTTAATCATGTGAGTGTCCGAGCTGCTCATGACCGTGAGCACGGCTAGTATACCAGTTTTACACTCTGCAGAGGTTGCGCATCTTTACCCACAAGTCATGTTACCCATCTGACAAGAGACGGCCAATCCCATACACCTCTACCGAGGAGGCGAGGCAGGGTAACACTACGAGGCCTTTACAAAGTTCCACTAGCTTCAGAAAACCCGCTACAGTTTATAGGAAGCTCCAATGCAGGAATCCCTCGCATGACCGCCATCGCAGCAAAATCATCCCAAGGGCCTCCCTACACTGACCACTCCCCTACTGCCCTTGCCCCTTTCGGGTAAGGTAGTCATCCACTAGCTTTCCTAATTAATCAGCCAAGGGCGTCCCATTAAACCCTTGTGGTAGCACTGTTTTCCCGGGTGGTTCTCCATGTTCCAATTAACATAATGATCTTAACATGAACAGTAAATAACAACTGATAATAAAGATATAATCATGAATAGTGTGTATCTCTATACCCAAAACCACATAAAGCAATAGCAGGTACTACCCAAAAATTCAGTGGTAAACAAGGTATAAAGATAGTCAAACTAGGGTAACCTATTGGGTCCCATCAAAATTAACCTATGCAGATCATTATGATTAATCAGAACATGACTAGGTAAAAAGAAGTGATCAAGGGCACAACTTGCCTGGGACTTGAGATTCCAGGTACCAGGATGATCTTCAGATTCTCGTGTCCTCACTCTAGTCGTAGCAATACAAACAAACATGGTATAGGCAGAATTAACATCACACCAAACATAAGAATAAATCGCGTATTAATAATCTACGCGTTGCTACGAGATCGTGGGAAGAAGAATCACTAAATTCGGAGTTACGGTTACCAAGTTATGGATTTCTGAAGTTATTTGGCACCTAGAATAGATTAATTCAATTGAGCAATTTTAATTCAAGTTTCATGGTTAAACAAAGGTACTAGGTGATAAACAATACTAATACAAAATTATTGCAACTAGAATGACTCAATTTGGAGTTAAAATGAATTAACTATGAATTTCACAAGTTTCTAGAATTATTTTTGTATTAAAAACCATTTTTCTAAATAAATTCTAAATTTCTCATGGCTGCTGGACTATGGACACTATTTTAACAAGGTCCAGGGGGCTCTGTGTAAAGTTCTAGGCCTAACTGTTAAGCCTTCCTATAGTGGAGGGATGGCGGGTTTATTTGGTAAAAATATAAGGTCTCTTTTGCAAGTCTTGCTCGGCGAAGGGGTATCAATAGATCTGAGCCGTTGGATCAACAGCTGAGGGCACGGATTAGATCAGGTCATAGGTGAAACGGTATTCAACCCGGGCCGCACGATCCGAGATCGACGGCCCACGATCCCCCAAGTTAGCTTCAGTCTGCGCGTGATCTAGTCCCCACGATACCGATCTAACGGCCAGTTGCTCACCCTCCTCTGGATCTAATCCTGGCCCTCCATTGCAATCCGACGCTCCCTAGGTCACCTCCTTCCCTTGGTCGCGAACTGTGGCGGCGTGAGCACCCAAGGTGGCGGCGGCGACGTCTAGGCACCGGTACAGAAATCCCTTGGCATGGAGCTCCCTAGCACCCAACCCGGACAGGCACACAAGGAAGGAGAAGTGAGCCGAACCTCCACGGTACTCATGTCGTGCGCCCAGGAAGCGCACGCCCGATCCCGAGATTCGCCCATGGCGACGAGCAATGGCGCGGGTTCCAAGGGGCAAGGCTCAGCTCCATTATATATGGAGGAGCGCGCAAAATCAGGAGGTCAGCAACATCGGAGCGCGCACTTGGGCTGTGGCCGGAATCAATCTCATGGAGTTCGTCGCGGCTGTTTAGATTGAATCGGACCTGGGGAGGGGATTCGCACGGAGCTCGGATTTCACGGCGCGCTGAGCGGAGGTTGTTGTGAGAAGGGAGATAAGTCTGACAAGTGGGGTCCGCCGAGCAGTCACTAGGCACGCACTTAGGATCGAGCTGAGACACTGGCGAGCACGGTCCGCTAGTCATCGCGGTGTGCAGACGCGGCCCACAGACATGGTGACCCCACGCGCCAGCGCCAGGTTGCGCAGTGGCCGATGGGAGGGCTAGTTGGGCCGTGCAGATGGTCATGTAGAGTGGGCCGAGAAGGGGAAATTCCAGCCCATCTATCTATTCTGTTTTTTTCTTTTCTGTTTAGATTCCTACTTCAAATTTGAATTCAAATTAGAGTTTCAAACTCTAGTCTAAATGCAACATCCCAAAATATCGGCATGAATGCCACCCATATATTTTTATATATTTATGTATTTATTTTAATTATTTTGTTCCTTTATTTAGTTAAAGGCTCAAGCATGTTATGTACATATATTTTGTTGCTTATGAGTGTGGGATCAAATTTTGAGCTAACCCCGAAATAAATATCCATCATTTCGCTTATTTAGGGTAAAATAATGTATTCTCTTTTACCAAGAATTACTTGATATTGAATATATTTTTATTTATGAGCATTCTTTAAATTTCATGAGAAGAATATCTCATCGTACTAGAAGGATGATATATTTTTTATCTTATGTTTACTCCATTTCTTAGTGTTACATCCCTATAAAGAGATGTAGAAGGAATACATGAACTCCTAATTCATTTTTAGGGTTTACACATATCAATTTTACACTAGGTTTGCTCCTTTCTAAGCATACATGGTAACAATCATTTAGTGTAATCAACATATTATCTCAAGAAACCTCATTTCACTTCTTACTCGATGTAGTACAAGGGGTCAAGCGGCCTCATTAGCTGCAAGAAGCAGACGATTCAAATCGAGTTTTAACCTTGCAAGGTAAACCTAAACACACGACATGTAGGGGCACTCCGTCCCCACACATATCAGTTGTCCCCATCGATCCCCCATCAATAGATCAGGGCTCACGACCTTGGCGTACAATGCTCCATTGACCTTGGCCGCCGCCATGCAACGACCGCACTTGTACCCACCACAGCTAGCATGGGAAACTCCATCTCAGGTCCAATGAGGGATAAAGTCTGCGGGCAGGTTCAATCAAGTACTAGGCTTACCAGTTACCATATTTCCCGACATGTGTCTAGTACGTTCAAACGCTTGACTCAGGTATCCGCACATTAATCCTTAAGTCCATTCTCGTCTTATAGACAATGCAGTCCTCCCTGGATCCATGTCCATAGACCATCATAGGTCCCGTTATCAAGGTGAATACAATCAATTCCTGAACTCGCGGGAGTGCTAGAAAAATTACTCGATTTCTACCAAGATTCTCAATTAGCATAGCAGCTACTCGACCTAGCATACTAGTATCCATCTCACAGGAATCCTGAGTTCATGAAACTAGGGTTTCAAGCAATTTCTACACTTAAGTGGACAATACAAGCCTACAAACTTTAAGTGCAGTAAAATAGCTTATATAACGGTTATGCATAAACCGGGGCTTGCCTTCAAATGCGGGTGCGGCGGAAGGTTCTTTGGCGACGAGCTCGGGAGTTGGTTCCCGGGCTTCTTCCTGCTGTGCCACTTGCTCTTGGATCAAGACGTACTCTCCGTCCACGAGATTGCAATCTAATGAATGCAAATGCATGGTATGAATGCAACATATTCATATACATATTTGTACATATCCATGGTGCATCCTAGGATTCAAGGATTTCCCTCATCTTTTACTTTTAAGGGCTTTTATGGGGTAGGTTGAACTACGCTTCTGATTTAGAAATTTTTAAAAATCCTATAAAAATTACAATGGCTTCTTGTTGACTTACTTATGCTTTTCTCAAAATTTGGGGTGTAAAGTGGAAGTGGTTATCTCTGTACAAAAATGACAAGGTCAAGGGCGGAGAGGGCACTTTAAACTACAACCCTTGTGTAGAAATGGCTTCGGCCCTATAACTTATTTTTGCTTATGTTTATGGGTAATATTATGCTCCTCCAAATTGCAACCAAAGATACCTAATGGTTATTTAATGGTGATTTTCTTAAGTTTGGGGGCTTAGTGGGTGCTTTCTACTACCACTCTATTTGAAAAATGTCAAACAACAGATTTCCCATTTTTTCTAGTTTCTACTTTGCGCAAGAGCAATAATTCCTAAAGTTGGTTATTTTTACTTATAGGGGATGGGTTGTATGATTCCTTAGAATCTTTAAACTTTCTCATGGGGGGGGTGGGGTATATTTTACTATGTAACTACCTCATTTTTATATTTTTCCCTTACAACACACATCTCAAGTGCTTAGGCAAAAATAAGGTTGCTTACTATTTCCTACTTTTGTTCCCTCTTTTTATTTTCTAGAGGTATTGGCAAAATCCTAGTTTTATTCGTATAACCCACTTACTTTGATATTCTTGGGTGGTTACTATTTTTGTAGTGGTACAATAGTGGTCAAGGGTCTACTAAATTTTGCTTAACCATATTGCATATGTCCTATTATTTTTAATCATTATCTTACTTGAATACTCAATACCTAAATTAAATCACAAATTCTAGAACAGTAATGTACTAGGGTTCCATATATTTTTCCCTTGAACTTTATCACTTAGGCATGCTAGGAAAAATAATATTGCTCTCTGGTTTCTATTTTTAGTGCTCTTTTCCATTTTCCCAAGTTTGAGTAAAATCAAGTTTTAGGGGATAAAGCCGTCTTGGGAATATCCGATGGTCTAATCCTCATCTGATGGTAACCGGAACGGAGATCAATCTTCGAGAATACTCTAGCACCTCTCATCTAATCAAATAAATCCTCAATACGGGGCAACGGATACTTGTTCTTCACCGTAACATCATTAAGAGATCTATAATCCACACACATCCGCTGCGATCCATCCTTCTTCTGTACAAACAAGACCGGTGCTCCCCAAGGTGAGGAACTCGGACGAATGTACCCAGCCTCTTGTAACTCAGTTAACTGCTTCTTAAGTTCCTTCAACTCCTCTACGGACATCCTATATGGCCGTTTAGAAATAGGGGCGGTTCCAGGTAAGAGATCGATAACAAACTCAACTTCTCTATCAGGTGGCATCCCTGGTAACTCCTCTGGAAAGACATCCGGAAAATCTCTAACCACCCGGATGTTGTCACCAACAAACTCCTCCGGTATAAAGAACATTGCACGCATGGGTGAGGAGGTTACTGCAATATTAACTTGAAATCTTTCTCCTTTAGTGGTAGTGAGTTCTACAGTACCTCTACCACATGCTATAACGGCCTTTGCCTTTCTTAACCATGACATACCAAGGATCAGATCTATACTGCTGGCCTCTAATATTATAGCCGTAGCTCCGAATTCTCTCCCCATAATGGTTAATGTCAATCTACGTGTCATTTGATTTGCCTCAACAGGCCCTTTATGTGTAATTACTATCATTGGTTTTCTCATATTTAGCAGTGGTATTTCATTTGTGTTGGCATATCTAGCAGACATGAATGAATGTGTAGCACCAGAATCAAATAATATGGTTGCAGGAATTGCATTAACATAAAACATACCAATTACGAGGTCCCCACCATCCGGGGTAGCATCAACGCTGACTTGATTAACTTTGGCAATAGAATATCCCTTGCCAGATCCTGGAGTTTGCTGTCTGTTCTGAACTGGAGTAGTAGTCATCCTCTGTGGGCAGACATTTGCATAATGACCAGTCTTCCCACACTTGAAACAAGTAGTGCCTGGACTCTGTCCTGAAAACTTTGTCGGGGTGCCAATAGGGGTAGCCTGCCGAGGAGGTGGAGTCCTCAGTGGTGATTGCTGAACTGGGCGCGGTCCTCCTGGTCGAGTCGGTGTACCCTGTGGTGAACTGTAGCGAGGACGAACACTGCTGCTTCCTTGTCCTTGAGATATTGCCTTTCTCTTCAAATCACCCAATTGAACACGCTTGTGTTCAATAGCAAGAGCCTTATCCAGTAGCCTCTGAAATGATGGAAAAGTGTGTGCAACCAGTGCATACTGTAATGGTCCATTAAGCCCTTCAATAAAGTGCTCCTGCTTCCTCTCATCCTCAGCAACTTCCTCCGGAGCATATCTCGACAGCTGAATAAATTTGTCTCTGTACTCGCTGACTGACATACTTCCTTGCTTGAGCGACAGAAATTCGTTCTTCTTGATCTTTATCATACCAGCTGGAATATGGTAGTTCCTGAACTGTGTACTAAACTCTGCCCAAGTAATAGTATCAGCAGCATCGTGGGCAGCAGTATAAGAATCCCACCAGTCAGCAGCAGGACCTGTCAGACGTCCAGAAGCATATAAAACCTTCTCCCGGTCCGTGCACTGTGCAATATTCAGCATCTTTTCAACGGACTTCAGCCAATCATCCGCGTCTAGTGGATCAGGTGAGCTTGCAAATGTAGGTGGCTTATGACTCATGAACTCTCTATGCTTGTCTCAGGGTGGAACTGGTGGTGGTGGTGGAGGCAGTGGCACTTGTTGCTGCTGTTGCTGCTGTTGTTGCGCCCTCCTTTCCTGGCATATCTCATCTCGCTCCTGGCACAACTCCTGGCGTATATCTTCTCTTTCCTGACGCATCTCCTGGCGTTCTTGCTGCATCTGGGCATGCATATCAGCCATAGTGTCTGCCATTTGCTGCATCACCGCCATCTGAGCAGCAACCAGTGGGTCAACTCCGCCTGGTGGAGGATTAGGAGGATTCATCTCTGCAGGCTGTGGCTGAGGTTGTCTATATATCCTTCGAGTGTGTCGGTTAGGAGGCAAATCAATTTCACCACCCCGCCTAGTATTGACCATCTGAGTTAGATACATATGGTAAGAAAATAGTAGACAAGGCAGGTATTTACAAAGCAGGTTACTTTGGGGAATTTTATTAGCTAAGCAGATTAATATTTTACCTACCATAGCTAATTTATTACTTATGGTGGTACATACTAAGATGTCCATCTATAATAATTCAGTCAATCAAAGAAGCAAATCAGGCATTTAGCATCAGAACAATCAACCAACATTTTTAAAATAGAGAAAATAGTTTTATTTTCATCTTAGGTTCCCTATCTCTTAAAAATGTCATAAGGGTAGGGATTCCAAGGTGTGAAATCCATCTTGTCTTAGAGTAGAAAAGATAAGATTAACCAGAGTAGAATAGCAAAAGGTGAGACAAGATCAAGATGAGATAAGTATAGAATGAGTCAGAGTAAGGTAAGTAGGTAAGGGTCTGTCCATTTCTATCTAGGTTTCGTCCTACAGTCAACATTTCCTCTGATACCACTTCTGTCACACCCGGCTTTAAGGAACAAAGCCAGGTGCATCTCATACATGCGCCAAGAAGACAACATATATAATAACAGAGTGTATAGAGATAAATGTCATAAAACATCAGAGTATTTATTACATAGCGGAAGACTTATTACAAAATAAAAGATAAAAGTAAAACAAACTAAGGATCGTCGGCGCCAATGTCAACTGAGAAACGCCACCTAGATCAGATCATACTCCTCGCCTTGTGGCTCCTCCTGAACCACCTGCTCTTCTCCTGTGGGGGGGTGTGAGATAGCAAGGGTGAGCTCACATATGATCATAGCTCAACAAGTTGTGGGGAACCAGTGGACATAAACTCACAAAGGTGTGAGTTCATGTGGTGTGTAAGGCTAATCAATGAAAGGGGTTAAAGCTGAGCATTGCTTTTAAGTAGTTGGTCAAACTTTTATTAGCAGTTACTAAGTGTAAGTAAATACTAAACCATAAATAAAGTAATAGAACAAAATTAATAATAAACCCATGCAATGCAAATGACAAAATTGAATTTAAGTTCAATAATTTAAACATCAGAGAGTCCTGAGCTGCTCATGACCGTGAGCTCGGCTAGTATACCAGTTTTACACTCTGCAGAGGTTGTACCCTTTACCCACAAGTCATGTTACCCATCTGCCAAGGGATCGCGACTTCCCATACACCTCTACCTAGGAAGCACGGCAGGGCAACACTACGAGGCCTTTACAAAGTTCCACTAGCTTCCGAAAACCCGCTACAGTTTATAGGAAGTTCCAATGCAGGGTTCTTGTCTGACCGCCATCGCAGCAAAATCAAACAAGGACCTCCCTACACTGACCACTCCCCTACTGCCCTTGCCCCTTTCGGGTAAGGTAGTCTTCCACTAGCTTTCCTAATTAGTCAGCCAAGGGCGTCCCATTAAACCCTTGTGGTGGCACGTGGTTCTCAAGTTAAGCTCTATGTTCCAATTAACATTAATGATCTCAACATGAACATAAATAGGATAACAAAAAGAATTGGAACATAGAGGTAATAAATGATTATCCCAAAACCATATAAAGCAATAGCAAACTACCCAAGTGATTCAGGGGTAAACAAGGTAATGAGATAAACAATCTAGGGTGACCTATTGGGTCCCATCAAAATTAACCTATGCATGGATAAATGATATTAAAGAACATTATTGGGTAAAAAGTGGTCAAGGGCACAACTTGCCTTCAATGAGCTCCTGCTCAGCTACTTCAACTTGCTGTTCACCAGGATCCTCGGTCACGGGCTCTTCTACTTGCCACAATACAAACAAGCACAGTGCATATAGAGAAATTAACATTACACCAAACATATAAACAAAATACACAGTAATAATCTACACATTAAAATAAAATTCTAGGAACAGGAATCATAATTTTTGGAGTTATAGATTTCAAGTTATGGATTTTCAAAGGTTTTATGTGTTTAGAATAAGATTATGTGTGGAATTAAATTTCTTACTGTTGTCATGATAAAACAGAGACACTAAGTGCTAGAGAATAAAATTACAAAATTTTAGGAACTGGAATGGATTAATTTGGAGTTAGTATGAATTTTCTATGAATTTATAAAGTTCTAGCAATTATTTTCCTATTAAAAATCTATTTTCTATTTCATTTATTCAATTTAAACGATCTCTGGACTGGGCCTCAATTTCTGTGAAGCACAGGGGGCTCGGGGTAAAATGTCTAAGACACAGTGAACAGTTGAATATGGATGGCGGGTTGAATCTCTAGTTTCCAGGGGGTTCTTTAACAAAAGTGCCCGCGAAGGGGTATGGAAAGACTTCGACCGTTGGATCTTGATCTGCGGTCAGGATTAGATCGGAACCCAGATCAACTGACGTACGCTCCGAGCCGTCGGATCGAGCACGCGCAGTCAAGATTTAAAATACTACGGAGCAACCTAGCGCGTTGGATCAAGATCGCGCGGCACGGACCCGATCCCACAGAACCGGTACCTAACTTCTAATCGTAGTCGTCCGCCATTGATCCGACGGAGCACGATCATCGCCCCAACAAGGCAGGCTCGCACGGCGGCGCCGCCCACCGGACCGCGACGAAGCTTGCCGGAGAATCCCAATCTACCACGCCAGTGGATAATTCACGCCAGAACCCACGCAAAACCAAATTCGCTTTCACCCGAATCGATTGGGATGGGGATTGTCCCAGATTGCAGTCGCTATAGCACAGACCACCACCGGCCGTGACCATGGAATGGTTGGTGGCGGTGCCCGGCCGTTCGGCCCATCGGAACCTAAGTCCAGAACTGCTACACACTAGGGAACGCAGAGATAAACACGAGTAAGGGAGGAATTGCTCACCAACTTCGTGTCCGGGCGGGTGTCGTCCTTCGCGCGGGATGGTGGCACCAGCCGGGATCGAGGAATTGGCCGCCGCTGAGGCTCCCTAGGCGCGTGCAACCGGGACCCCACACTCCGCGCGCCAAGGCGATTCCGGCGACTGAGCTTCAAGGGTAGAACACCGGCGAGTCTCGAAAATGGTAGAACGGCAAGAGGGGCTCTCGGTTGGTTATCTCACGTCAAGCAACGCCGTGGCGATACAAACGTGCTGACGGCGCCTATATACACCGAAGGTCGGGGAGGAGTGGTAGAGGTCGCGGCTTCCCCAACGACCGGCGCGAGAATGGCGGCCCGGAAATCACGCATTCCGTTGAGCTCAGCTACGGCCGGATCTCGGACACGGTTAGGGATGACATGCGGGCCCGGCGCGTAAGCGAGTGCCAGTGGCGTACGCGTGAACTGGTGAGACTGGAGGCGGGACCCACGGGTCAGCCGTGGAATTCGCGCAGGAGGGAAGGAGATGACGGGCCACGCGTGGGTGATTGGTAGATGGGCCAGAATGGGTACAGTCGGCCCAGGTAAGGTTTCTTCTCCTTTTCTTTTTATTTTCTGTTTCATTTCTTTTTCAAATTCAAACCTCAATTCAAATTCAAACTTTGTGGCACTTTGTATATTGGCTAATTATTTATTTTGATCATATCAACTATGGTGCAGATATTTTAATGATAATTTTATTTGTATTGAATAATATTCCTTTCTCTTCCCTATTTTCATGGTTTTATTTTCAAGTTAAACTTTAAATCCTATGGATCCATTGAGATGCTATTAATGGTATATTTATTTTATTAAGCACAAATGCACATCCAAATAAAAACTCAGCATGATGCATAAATTTTAATGGTATATCCTTTTATTACTTATTTGTTTTTGAATTTAGTGTTCACATGTGATGATGCATAAAGGTCAAACTCACATAAAGAGAAATTGTTTTCTCTATTGGTATATTTTTTCTAGCTATTTACAAGTGGGTGTTACAAATCCTACCCCCCTTAAAAATAATCTCGTCCTCGAGATTTAGGAAGAACGAGGGAAAAGGTGGGGAAAATCTATACGAAGCTCTTCTTCTCTTTCCCAAGTTGCTTCATCTTAACCGTGGTGACTCCATTGGACTTTGCACATCTTTATCACCTTATTTCTTGTAACTCGAGTCAAAGTATCCAAAATCTTGATCGGGTACTCCGTGTAAGTCAAATCACCTTGAACACTGAGCTCATCCATGGGTAACTGTTCCTCGGGAACACGGAGACACTTCTTTAGTTGAGATACGTGGAACACGTTATGCACATCCGATAGACTATCCGGTAACTCAAGTTGGTATGCCATCTCCCCAACTCGCCTAAAGATCAAGAATGGTCCAATATAGCGAGGGGATAATTTGCCCTTAACATTGAATCTCCTCATTCCACGAAGTGGTGACACCTTGAGATACACATAATCTCCTTCTTCAAATTCCAGTGGCCTCCTTCTATTATCAGCATAGCTCTTTTGCCTGGTTTGAGCCACTCTCAAATTCTCTCGAATTATACGGACTTGCTCTTCTGCTTCTTGAATCAATTCAGGCCCAAAGAACTGTCTTTCTCTAGTCTGATCCCAATATAGAGGAGTTCTGCACTTCCTCCCATATAAAGCTTCAAAAGGTGACATCTTCAGACTGGCCTGATAACTATTATTATATGAGAACTCAGCATAAGGTAGACTCTTATCCCAACTTCCTCCATGCTGAAGTGCACAAGCTCTCAACATATCTTCCAACACTTGATTAGTCCTTTCAGTCTGTCCATCAGTCTGAGGGTGATAAGCCATGCTAAAATTCAACTTTGTACTCATATTCTCATGAAAGCTTCTCCAAAATCTTGAGGTAAACTGTGAACCTCGATCAGACACGATCTTCTTTGGTACTCCATGTAAACACACAATCCGAGCCATATATAACTCTGCTAGTTGAGAACCTTTATAAGTAGTCTTCACCGGAATAAAGTGAGCCACTTTAGTCAATCTATCCACAATCACCCATATAGCATCATATCCTTTCTGGGTGCGAGGCAATCCAGTAATGAAATCCATACCAATCTCTTCCCACTTCCACTCGGGTATCTTCAGTGGATGCAGTAGTCCAGCTGGCCTCTGGTGTTCAGCCTTAACTCTTTGACATACATCGCACATAGCCACATGTGCAGCCACATCTCTTTTCAATCCAAACCACCAATACTTCCGCTTCAAATCCTGATACATCTTAGTACTACCAGGATGAATAGAATAATCCGAATCATGGGCCTCCTTTAAAATAGTCTCTCGAAGGCTTTTAATATCAGGAACACACATCCTGTCCTTGAACCATACAGTGCCTTGCTCATCTTCCGTAAATTCCGAAACTCGACCTTCAGTAATCAGATCCTTAATCTCTTTTATTTTAGCATCACCAATTTGTCCTTTGCGGATTTCTTGCTCCAAAGTAGGTTCCACATCAATGGTAACTCCTTCAGTGTGAGTAACAATTCCAAGGTTGAGCTTCTCAAAATCTTTTGCTAATTCATCGGGTAGCTGGACAACAAAAGCGGAGTGAACATGTTCTTTCCGACTCAAGGCATCTGCGACCAAATTCGCCTTGCCCGGGTGATAGTGAATCTCCAAATCATAATCCTTAATGAGCTCCAACCAACGGCGTTGCCTAAGGTTGAGATCCTTCTGAGTGAATATATACTTCAAACTCTTATGATCTGTGTACACTTGACACTTGGTCCCCATGATATAATGTCTCCAAATCTTAAGCGCATGCACAACGGCTGTCAATTCCAAGTCATGTGTGGGGTAGTTTAACTCATTTTTCCATAACTGACGAGAAGCATAGGCAATCACATGTCCTTCTTGCATGAGCACACATCCCAAGCCTTGGCCACATGCGTCGCAATAGATATCAAATCCTTTCTGTAGGTCTGGCATAACCAATACTGGTGGCGACATCAATCTCTTCTTCAATTGATCAAAGCTGTCTTGACACTTCTCGTCCCACTTAAACTCTCTTCCTTTCTCCAAAAGCGAAGTCATAGGTTTGGCAATCTTAGAAAATCCTTCAATAAATCTCCGATAGTATCCTGCTAATCCCAAGAAACTCCGAATCTCAGTAACTGTAATGGGTACTCTCCACTCCATTATCTCCTTAACTTTAGCAGGATCCACTGAAATTCCTCCATTAGAAATAATATGACCAAGAAATGGCACCTCACCAATCCAAAACTCGCACTTGCTGAACTTGGCATATAGCTGGTTATCTCGTAGCTTCTGTAGCACCAATCTCAGATGTTCCTCGTGATCACTATCGCTCTGGGAATAGATAAGAATATCGTCGATGAATACCACAACGAATCTGTCCAAATACTCCATAAACACCTTATTCATCAAGTTCATAAAATAAGCTGGTGCATTGGTTAATCCAAACGACATAACAGTGAACTCATATAATCCATATCGAGTCGAGAAAGCCGTCTTGGGAATATCCGATGGTCTAATCCTCATCTGATGGTAACCGGATCGGAGATCAATCATCGAGAATACTCTAGCACCTCTCATCTGATCAAATAAATCCTCAATACGGGGCAACGGATATTTGTTCTTCACCGTAACATCATTAAGAGATCTATAATCCACACACATCCGCTGCGATCCATCCTTCTTCTGTACAAACAAGACCGGTGCTCCCCAAGGTGAGGAACTCGGACGAATGTACCCAGCCTCTTGTAACTCAGTTAACTGCTTCTTAAGTTCCTTCAACTTCTCTACGGACATCCTATATGGCCGTTTAGAAATAGGGGCAGTTCCAGGTAAGAGATCGATAACAAACTCAACTTCTCTATCAGGTGGCATCCCTGGTAACTCCTCTGGAAAGACATCTGGAAAATCTCTAACCACCCGGATGTTGTCACCAACAAACTCCTCCGGTATAAAGAACATTGCACACATGGGTGAGGAGGTTACTGCAATATTAACTTGAAATCTTTCTCCTTTAGTGGTAGTGAGTTCTACTGTACCTCTACCACATGCTATAACGGCCTTTGCCTTTCTTAACCATGACATACCAAGGATCAGATCTATACTGCTGGCCTCTAATATTATAGCCGTAGCTCCAAATTCTCTCCCCATAATGGTTAATGTCAATCTACGTGTCATTTGATTTGCCTCAACAGGCCCTTTAGGTGTAATTACTATCATTGGTTTTCTCATATTTAGCAGTGGTATTTCATTTGTGTTGGCATATCTAGCAGACATGAATGAATGTGTAGCACCAGAATCAAATAATATGGTTGCAGGAATTGCATTAACATAAAACATACCAATTACAAGGTCCCCACCATCCGGGGTAGCATCAACGCTGACTTGATTAACTTTGGCAATAGAATATCCCTTGCCAGATCCTGGAGTTTGCTGCCTGTTCTGAACTGGAGTAGTAGTCATCCTCTGCGGGCAGACATTTGCATAATGACCAGTCTTCCCACACTCGAAACAAGTAGTGCCTGGACTCTGTCCTGAAAACTTTGTCGGGGTGCCAATAGGGGTAGCCTGCCGAGGAGGTGGAGTCCTCAGTGGTGATTGCTGAACTGGGCGCGGTCCTCCTGGTCGAGTCGGTGTACCCTGTGGTGAACTGTAGCGAGGACGAACACTGCTGCTTCCTTGTCCTTGAGATATTGCCTTTCTCTTCAAATCACCCAATTGAACACGCTTGTGTTCAATAGCAAGAGCCTTATCTAGTAGCCTCTGAAATGATGGAAAAGTGTGTGCAACCAGTGCATACTGTAATGGTCCATTAAGCCCTTCAATAAAGTGCTCCTGCTTCCTCTCATCCTCAGCAACTTCCTCCAGAGCATATCTCGACAGCTGAATAAATTTGTCTCTGTACTCGCTGACTGACATACTTCCTTGCTTCAGCGACAGAAATTCCTTCTTCTTGATCTTTATCATACCAGCTGGAATATGGTAGTTCCTAAACTGTGTACTAAACTCTGCCCAAGTAATAGTATCAGCAGCATCGTGGGCAGCAGTATAAGAATCCCACCAGTCAGTAGCAGGACCTGTCAGACGTCCAGAAGCATATAAAACCTTCTCCCGGTCCGTGCACTGTGCAATATTCAGCATCTTTTCAACGGACTTCAGCCAATCATCCGCGTATAGTGGATCAGGTGAGCTTGCAAATGTAGGTGGCTTATGACTCATGAACTCTCTATGCTTGTCTCAGGGTGGAACTGGTGGTGGTGGTGGAGGCAGTGGCACTTGTTGCTGCTGTTGCTGCTGTTGTTGCGCCCTCCTTTCCTGGAGTATCTCATCTCGCTCCTGGCGCAACTCCTGGCGTATATCTTCTCTTTCCTGACGCATCTCCTGGCGTTCTTGCTGCATCTGGGCACGCATATCAGTCATAGTGTCTGCCATTTGCTGCATCACCGCCATCTGAGCAGCAACCAGTGGGTCAACTCCGCCTGGATGAGGATTAGGAGGATTCATCTCTGCAGGCTGTGGCTGAGGTTGTCTATATATCCTTCGAGTGTGTCGGTTAGGAGGCAAATCAATTCCACCACCCCGCCTGGTATTGACCATCTGAGTTAGATACATATGGTAAGAAAATAGTAGACAAGACAGGTATTTACAAAGCAGGTTACTTTGGGGAACAAAGCCAGGTGCATCTCATACATGCGCCAAGAAGACAACATATATAATAACAGAGTGTATAGAGATAAATGTCATAAAACATCAGAGTATTTATTACATAGCGGAAGACTTATTACAAAATAATAGATAAAAGTAAAACGAACTAAGGATCGTCGGCGCCAATGTCAACTGAGAAACGGCACCTAGATCAGATCATACTCCTCGCCTTGTGGCTCCTCCTGAACCACCTGCTCTTCTCCTGTCGGGGGGTGTGAGATAGCAAGGGTGAGCTCACATATGATCATAGCTCAACAAGTTGTGGGGAACCAGTGGACATAAACTCACAAAGGTGTGAGTTCATGTGCTGTGTAAGGCTAATCAATGATAGGGGTTAAAGCTAAGCATTGCTTTTAAGTAGTTGGTCAAACTTTTATTAGCAGTTACTAAGTGTAAGTAAATACCAAACCATAAATAAAGTAATAGAACAAAATTAATAATAAACCCATGCAATGCAAATGACAAAATTGAATTTAAGTTCCATAATTTAAACATCAGAGAGTCCTGAGCTTCTCATGACCGTGAGCTCGGCTAGTATACCAGTTTTACACTCTGCAGAGGTTGTACCCTTTACCCACAAGTCATGTTACCCATTTGCCAAGGGATCACGACTTCCCATACACCTCTACCTAGGAAGCGCGGCAGGGCAACACTACGAGGCCTTTACAAAGTTCCACTAGCTTCCGAAAACCCGCTATAGTTTATAGGAAGTTTCAATGCAGGGTTCTTGTCTGACCGCCATCGCAGCAAAATCAAACAAGGACCTCCCTACACTGACCACTCCCCTACTGCCCTTGCCCCTTTCGGGTAAGGTAGTCTTCCACTAGCTTTCCTAATTAGTCAGCCAAGGGCGTCCCATTAAACCCTTGTGGTGGCACGTGGTTCTCAAGTTAAGCTCTATGTTCCAATTAACATGAACATAAATAGGATAACAAAAAGAATTGGAACATAGAGGTAATAAATGATTATCCCAAAACCATATAAAGCAATAGCAAACTACCCAAGTGATTTAGGGGTAAACAAGGTATTGAGATAAACAATCTAGGGTGACCTATTGGGTCCCATCAAAATTAACCTATGCATGGATAAATGATATTAAAGAACATTATTGGGTAAAAAGTGGTCAAGGTCACAACTTGCCTTCAATGAGCTCCTGCTCAGCTACTTCAACTTGTTGTTCACCAGGATCCTCGGTCACGGGCTCTTCTACTTGCCACAATACAAACAAGCACAGTGCATATAGAGAAATTAACATTACACCAAACATATAAACAAAATACACAGTAATAATCTACACATTAAAATAAAATTCTAGGAACAGGAATCATAATTTTTGGAGTTATAGATTTCAAGTTATGGATTTTCAAAGGTTTTATGTGTTTAGAATAAGATTAAGTGTGGAATTAAATTTCTTACTATTGTCATGATAAAACAGAGACACTAAGTGCTAGAGAATAAAATTACAAAATTTTAGGAACTGGAATGGATTAATTTGGAGTTAGTATGAATTTTCTATGAATTTATAAAGTTCTAGCAATTATTTTCCTATTAAAAATCTATTTTCTATTTCATTTATTCAATTTAAACGATCTCTGGACTGGGCCTCAATTTCTGTGAAGCACAGGGGGCTTGGGGTAAAATGTCTAAGACACAGTGAACAGTTGAATATGGATGGCGGGTTGAATCTCTAGTTTCCAGGGGGTTCTTTAACAAAAGTTCCCGCGAAGGGGTATGGAAAGACTTCGACCGTTGGATCTTGGTCTGCGGTCAGGATTAGATCGGAACCCAGATCAACTGACGTACGCTCCGAGCCGTCGGATCGAGCACGCGCGGTCAAGATTTAAAATACTACGGAGCAACCTAGTGCGTTGGATCAAGATCGCGCGGCACGGACCCGATCCCACCGAACCGGTACCTAACTTCTAATCGTGGCCGTCCGCCATTGATCCGAAGGAGCACGATCATCGCCCCAACAGGGCAGGCTCGCACGGCGGCGCCGCCCACCGGACCGCGACGAAGCTCGCCGGAGAATCCCAATCTACCGCGCCAGTGGATAATTCGCGCTAGAACCCACGCAAAACCAAATTCGCTTTCACCCGAATCGATTGGGATGGGGATTGTCCCAGATTGCAGTCGCTATAGCACAGACCACCACCGGCCGCGACCATGGAATGGTTGGTGGCGGTGCCCGGCCGTTCGGCCCATCGGAACCTAAGTCCAGAACTGCTACACACTAGGGAACGCAGAGATAAACACGAGTAAGGGAGGAATTGCTCACCAACTTCGTGTCCGGGCGGGTGTCATCCTTCGCGCGGGATGGTGGCACCAGCCGGGATCGAGGAATTGGCCGCTGCCAAGGCTCCCTAGGCACGCGCAACCGGGACCCCACACTCCGTGCGCCAAGGCGATTCCGGCGACTGAGCTTCAAGGGTAGAACACCGGCGAGTCTCGAAAATGGTAGAACGGCAAGAGGGGCTCTCGGTTGGTTATCTCACGTCAAGCAGCGCCGTGGCGATACAAACGTGCTGACGGCGCCTATATACACCGAAGGTCGGGGAGGAGTGGTAGAGGTCGCGGCTTCCCCAACGACAGGCACGAGAATGGCGGCCCGGAAATCACGCATTCCGTTGAGCTCAGCTACGACCGGGTCTCGGACACGGTTAGGGATGACATGCGGGCCCGGCGCGTAAGCGAGTGCCAGTGGCGTACGCGTGAACTGGTGAGACTGGAGGCGGGACCCACGGGTCAGCCGTGGAATTCGCGCAGGAGGGAAGGAGATCACGGGCCGCGCGTGGGTGATTGGTAGATGGGCCAGAATGGGTACAGTCGGCCCAGGTAAGGTTTCTTCTCTTTTTCTTTTTATTTTCTGTTTCATTTCTTTTTCAAATTCAAACTTCAATTCAAATTCAAACTTTGAAGCACTTTGTATACTGGCTAATTATTTATTTTGATCATATCAACTGTGGTGCAGATATTTTAATGATAATTTTATTTGTATTGAATAATATTCCTTTCTCTTCCCTATTTTCATGGTTTTATTTTCAAGTTAAACTTTAAATCCTATGGATCCATTGAGATGCTATTAATGGTATATTTATTTTATTAAGCACAAATGCACATCCAAATAAAAACTCAGCATGATGCATAAACTTTAATGGTATATCCTTTTATTACTTATTTGTTTTTGAATTTAGTGTTCACATGTGATGATGCATAAAGGTCAAACTCACATAAAGAGAAATTGTTTTCTCTATTGGTATATTTTTTTTCTAGCTATTTACAAGTGGGTGTTACAAAATTGCAACCAAAGATACCTAATGGTTATTTAATGGTGATTTTCTTAAGTTTGGGGGCTTAGTGGGTGCTTTCTACTACCACTCTATTTGAAAAATGTCAAACAACAGATTTCCCATTTTTTCTAGTTTCTACTTTGCGCAAGAGCAATAATTCCTAAAGTTGGTTATTTTTACTTATAGGGGATGGGTTGTATGATTCCTTAGAATCTTTAAACTTTCTCATGGGGGGGTGGGATATATTTTACTATGTAACTACCTCATTTTTATATTTTTCCCTTACAGCACACATCTCAAGTGCTTAGGCAAAAATAAGGTTGCTTACTGTTTCCTACTTTTGTTCCCTCTTTTTATTTTCTAGAGGTATTGGCAAAATCCTAGTTTTATTCGTATAACCCACTTACTTTGATATTCTTGGGTGGTTACTATTTTTGTAGTGGTACAATAGTGGTCAAGGGTCTACTAAATTTTGCTTAACCATATTGCATATGTCCTATTATTTTTAATCATTATCTTACTTGAATACTCAATACCTAAATTAAATCACAAATTCTATAACAGTAATGTACTAGGGTTCCATATATTTTTCCCTTGAACTTTATCACTTAGGCATGCTAGGAAAAATAATATTGCTCTCTGGTTTCTATTTTTAGTGCTCTTTTCCATTTTCCCAAGTTTGAGTAAAATCAAGTTTTAGGGGATAAAATTTGCTTAATCTTGGTTACTGGGGTGCTTAACATTTTTAAACATTGCAACTACTGGTCAAGTATCTCCATAAATTTTCCCAACCTCAGTCTAAAAGTTTTCCTACCATTTTCCCTATTTTTATGTTTTAAGTAGTTTTCTCATTTAAATCAAAACTCTAAAAGATAATAAAGGAAATATGGGGTCTACTATTTTTGCTTGGTAGATTATATTATGCAGAGTCTAGCAAAATCAAATTTGGATGAATATTATTTAAGTTATGCTTTTTCTAAGTCTGTTGTATATTAAAATGAATTAGAATTTCAAAATGGAAAAGAAAATCAATCTTGCGCTTGGGTCCCTGGCTTATTTTCCCCTGTGCTCTTACAAACGAGTCCTCAGGCTACTATTCATACGAGTCACTAACCTTGCGAAAACCCCCTAGACTTGTGAACATTCCAACCTGTGCTCCCACCCCATCGGAACAGTAGCCGCGGTAGAGAAAAGGGTGGTCTAGCTCCAGCGAAGTGGTCGCGGAGGTCGGGGAGGTCCTGGTGAACCCGTCGTTGGTCGGATGGCGGTCGGTGGTGGTCAGAGTCGTCCTGGCCACACGCGGGGGTAGAAGAGCTCGACGGTGGCGAGGAGCCTGGCCTATATAGGACGGTCTAGTTCAATTGGACGGCTCAGGGAGGTTCACTAGATGACGTAGAGCTCATTGGAGTTGGGGGCTTGCTCGGGGGAGTGAGGTGGGGTGCGGAGTGGGTTGCTGCGCACTTGGGGAGGGATTTATAGGCGCGAGCAGGCACGAGCGCGCGGTCGGCCTGACAGGCACTTGGGGCGCGCTCGGAGGAGGGACAGTGCGTGTTCAGCCCCTTCGGCATGGCGTCGAGCATGTGGCAGGGTTTAGTGTACTCATTTTCAAGCGTCCGTTGGCTCCAAATCTCCGCAAATTTTGTAACACCCAGGCTTTAAGGAACAAAGCCGGGTGCATCTCATACATGCGCCAAAGAAGACAACATATATAATAACAGAGTGTATAGAGATAAATGTCACAATAACATTAGAGTATTTATTACATAGCGGAAGTCTTACAAAATAAAGATAAATATAAAACAAACTAAGGATCGTCCTTGGTGCAATAAAGTCAATTGGGAGATGCCACCTAGATTGAATCGAACTCCTCGTTATGTGGCTCCTCTTGAACCACCTGTTCTTCTCCTGTGGGGGGTGTGTGAGACAGCAAGGGTGAGCTCACACATGTTCATCGCTCAACAAGTTGTGGGGAATAATGTGGCATGAACTCACCAAAGGTGGGAGTTCATGTGATGTGTAAGGCTGATCAACAATAGAGGTTAAACCTGAGCATTGCTTTTAATAAGTTGGACAAATTTTATTAGCAGTTACTAAATGTAAGTAAATACCAAACCATAATAAATAATAGAACAAAATTAATAACAAATCCCATGCAATGCAAATGACAACTTGAGTTTAGGTTCCATAATTTAATCATGCGAGAGTCCTGAGTTGCTCATGACCGTGAACTCGGCTAGTGTACCAGTTTTACACTCTGAAGAGGTTGTACCCTGTACCCTCAAGTCATGTATCCCATGTCGCCAGGGTTAGCTAGACCCTTAGACACTACCGAGGTGAATGGCTAGGGATCCACTACGAGGCCTTTACAAAGTTCCACTAGCTTCTGAAAACCCGCTACTGGGAAGAGCACTTGCAAGAATCCCTCGTCTGACCGCCATCACAGCAAAATCAACCCAAGAACCTCCCTGCATACAACTCCGCTACTGCCCTTGCCCCTTTCGGGTAAGGTAGTCTTCCACTAACTTTCCTAATTAGTCAGCCAAGGGTGTCCCATTCCACCCTTGTGGTGGCACGTGTTTCTCAAGTTAAGCTCCAAGTTCTAATTAAAGATAATGATCTTGACATGAACATAAATAAAATAACAAAATAATTGGAACATAGATATAATGAAATATTAACCCAAAACCATATAAAGCAATAACAGAACTACCCAAGTGATTCAGGGGTAAACAAGGTAAAAGATAATTAGACTAGGGTGACCTATTGGGTCCCATCAAAATTAAACCTATGCATTGAATAATGATGTCGGGTACCATAATTAGGGGTACCCCCAATGCTCCTTAACCCGACTGGAAAACATCTTCAAAACAAACCATACACGGCTGGTGAAGCGTGGTTCAAGTCAAGACCTCGTCTACCAAGGGACGCGACCTCATCCAAGCCCAGCCTCAGGCAAGGACAGTAGTCCCGGACGAATTCATGCCTCACCTGAGGGTCCCCTTAGTCAGCAGACACACCCCCGTCTCACCCAAGGCTAAGCTCGGGCGAACTTTGTCGTGCAGCGACCTCGGCTGAATTGCCTTCCCAGCCGACCGTATCGCATGCGCATTCAATGCGGGGATCGCCTGACAACTTATCCTGACACGCGCGCCTCAGTCGGCAAGGTCGAAGTGACCACAGTCACTTCGCCCCTTTACTGACCGTTCTGACAGGAGAACAACGCTATTCACCCCGTTCTGACTACTGTGCCAACCACCAGGGTAAAACTGACAACAGCAAGTCACGACCTCCCCCGAGTTTGGCCTCGAGCGCAACAGGGGGCTCCGCCTCGCCCGACCCCATGCCTCGGCCTCAGCCTCGGCCTCGGGAGAAGGTCTCCGCCTCGCCCGACCCTAGGCCTCGGCCTCAGCCTCGGCCTCAGGAGAAGTCTCCGCCTTGCCCGACCTTGGCCTCGGACTGACTACGCTACAGGGGATACATCATTACCCTACCCCTAGCTAGCTGCCTCAGGCTATGAAGGAACAAGACCGGTGTCCCATCTAGGTTACTCCGGTAACAGGTAATGATGGTTCCCCGCGTGCGCCCATGACGTCGGTTGCTCTCAACCCCCTACGGAAGCGAGGAAACGTTAGCAGGATCCATGCCGCACTGTCAGCTATGCTTCTACAGGACTCAAGGCACTTCTCTGACGGCCACGTTAGTACATGTACAGGGCTCAAGGCAATTCTCCGCCAGCCATGTTAGCTCATAGCTACACCCCCATTGTACAGCTGGGCATCTCCTTGTATCTATAAAAGGGGATGTCCAGGGCCTTCCTAAGGCATGGGGAGACGGGACGTACGAACGTGCGACGTACGAATGGGCGAAGGCATGCGAGCAGAGGCAGGCAGAGTAGGAGAGACGCGGTAGAGGCAGACTCAGACAGCTCACCTCAAGGCCGAACCCTCTCTTTCTCTCTCTCTCTCTCGCTTTCACTCTCTCACAACGCTTGTAACCCCTACTACGAGCACCCCGGTGCAAGATAACATAAGCCTCATTTCCCTCTTGTGTTCCATCTTGCATCAACCCATCTGGGCAGGGACACGCAGCGACAAATTCACTAGTCGGTTGACGATCCTCGTGGGTCTGAAACGCCGATAGTTGGCACGCTAGGTAGGGGCCTGCTGCGTGTTGACAAACACTTTCCCGTTCAGTTCCAGATGGGTAGCTTTCAGCAGCCTCTCCAGCCCGGGACGGTGCTTCGCTTCGGGAGTCTCGAGTTCATGTCTCGCGACGGAAGCTACGACATGGTACTCCTCCCCTCGCAGCACGGCAACAATGACGGCCGTCAGCTTGCCTGGCAAAGGCGAACTGGACGACGACTTCCTCCCGCGGCGGAAGAGGAACACCCGGGTTTGCCCCGCTACCCTCCTCGCTGGAGGAGGAGGAGACGGGGCAACCGTGGCCAGGCAGGAGGCGGCACCTCGTCAGCTGTCGGACCAGAGCAAGTCGACGACGTTGGCACCCCTGCGGGGGACATGTCGGGTGTTGTCCTCGCACCTGAGACAACGGCGGGTGTCGCTTCCCAGCAACATGCCAACCCCAAGCGGACTGATGACGCCAGCAACCTCACGAAGGACTTGTTGGGCGTTAGCCTTGTACCTGAGATAACGGTGCATTCCGTCCCCGACGCGACTTCACCACCGTCTGCCAATCAGCAAGTACCTTCAGTTTTCCATCCGGTTCCCTTTAGATTCAGATTCGACCCACCAAGCGACCCCACTTCGGTGAGCGCGTTCATGAGGGCATATCCTGACCTTCTAGGGTACCATATGTGGTCAACTTGGGACCGAATAACGACCGTCTCAACCTCCGGACCCGCGGGTTCCGAGGAAGAGGACGCCCCCGACGTCAGTTGGGATTTCTCCGGACTCCGTGATCCCAGTGCCATGCGTGACTTCATGTCCGCATGTGACCACAGCCTTGGTAACGAGGGTTGCGACCCGACTCGCGAGTGCTACCACATCGATCAGGAAGATCACTACGAAGAAAACCACCTTGGCATGCCAGGAAGTGACAGCGCCCTTGCACCTGCGTCTCACGTTGAGATCCCACGGGAGCTAGGTGTGGTCGAAGTCCCTGCGGGGGGTCAGGACACACAGCTTGAGCAACTCCACGAGATGCAGGCCAAGCTCGACGAAGAGGCAGGGCGGCTTGTGCAGCTCTGACAAAATATTGAGCAGGAATGGGCAGGCCGGGCACTCGCCGGAGGAGCGCGTCATCGGGCCCAGGACGTCCAACGCCGTATCATTGACGATGCCAGGACAGGGCTGCCCTGGGCCTTCAGAGGGGCCGTCCAGAACCTAGCCGCAGCGGCGATGCTACTTCGAACAATGCCGGAGCCGTCCACCACCGAAGGGCGACGTATCCAGGGCGAGCTCAAGGGCCTCCTGGAAGACGCCGCTGTCCGACAAGCCGAGAGCTCTACCTCCCGGAGGTGAGGAGACCCCTCGGAGCATCGCACAACGCCCTCCCGACGCATGCGGGAGGCCTCGGTCCACACCAAGCGCACACGGGACGGGACGCCTACAGCCCCGGATCGCCTCGGCGACGAGCAACACCGCCGTGACCGTCGAGCCCGACTCGAGGAAAGGGTGCGCCAAGGCTACCACCCCAGGCGCGGAGGACGCTATGACAGTTAGGAGGATCGAAGCCCCTCGCCCGAGCCACTAGGCCCGCGGGTCTTCAGTCGGGCCATACGACGACCGCCGTTCCCGGCCCGGTTCCGAGCCCCGACCACCATCACGAAGTACTCACGGGAGACAAGGCCGGAGTTGCGGCTCACGGATTACCGGCTGGCATGCAAGTTGGGAGGGACGGACGACGAAAACCTCATCAACCGCAACCTCCCCCTTTTCCTCTCCGACGCTGCCCGGGCCTGGCTGGAGCATCTACCTCCTGAGCAGATCTCCGACTGGGACGACCTGGTCAAGGCTTTCGCTGGAAATTTCCAGGGTATGTACGTACGCCCTAGGAACTCATGGGATCTCCGAAGCTGCCGCCAGCAGCCAGGGGAATCCCTGCGAGAGTACATCCGACAGTTTTCAAAGCAGCGCATTGAGCTGCCCAACATCACCGACTCGGACGTCATCGGGGCCTTCCTCGCCGGCACCACTTGTCGAGACCTGGTGAGCAAACTGGGACGCAAGACTCCCACCAAGGCGAGCGAGTTGATGGACATCGCCACCAAGTTCGCCTCTGGTCAGGAGGCGGTCGAAGCCATCTTCCGGAAGGACAAGCAGCCTCAGGGAAGACAGAAGGAAGACGCCCCCGAGGCGACCGCCCAGCGTGGCACGAAGAAGAAGGCCAAGAAGAAGGCGCAAGCAAAGCGCAACGCCGTCGACGCAGATCTCGTCGCTGATGCTGAGCACAGGAACCCTCGGAAGCCTCTCGGAGGAGCCAACGCGTTCGAAAAGATGCTCAAGGAGTCGTGCCCCTATCACAGGGGTCCCGTCAAGCACACCCTTGAAGAGTGCGACATGCTCCGGCGCTACTTCAACAAGGCTGGACCCTCGGCAGAAGGTGGCAAGGACCAAAGCAACAACAAGAAGGGGGCGACAAGAAAGAGGAGTTCCTGGAGGTCCACAACTGCTTCATGATCTATGGCGGACAGATGGCAAACGCCTCGGCTCAGCACCGCAAGCAGGAGCGCCGGGAGGTCTGCTCGGTGAAGGTAGCGGCGCCGATCTACCTAGACTAGTCCGACAAGCCCATTACCTTCGACCAAGGCGACCACCCCGACTACGTGCCAAGCCCAGGAAGGTACCCGCTCGTCGTCGACCCGATCATCGGCAACGTTAGGCTCTCCAAGGTCCTCATGGATGGAGGCAGCAGCCTCAACATCATCTACGCCGAGACCCTAGGGCTCCTGGGGGTCGATTTGTCCACGATCCGGGCCAGTGCAACACCTTTTCACGGAATCGTCCCTGGTAAGCGCGTCTAGCCCCTTGGGCAACTTGACTTGCTCGTCTTCTTTGGAGCTCCCTCCAATTTTCGAAAGGAAACCCTCACCTTCGAGGTGGTTGGGTTCTGAGGGACCTACCATGCGGTGTTGGGAAGACCGTGCTATGCCAAGTTCATGGCCGTCCCCAACTACACGTACCTCAAGCTCAAGATGTCGGGCCCCAACGGAACCATCACCGTCAGATCCTCATACCGCCACGCTTACGAGTGCGACATGGAATGTGTGGAGTATGCCGAGGCCCTTGCCGAGTTCGAAGCCCTCATCGCCGACCTGGATTGCCTCTCCAAAGAGGCGCCCGACGCGAAGCGGTGCGCCGGCAACTTCGAACCAGCCAAGGCAGTTAAGTCTATCCCTCTCGACCCCAGCAATGATGCCGGCAAGAAAGTCAGGATCGGCTCCGAGCTCGACCCTAAATAGGAAGCAGTGCTTGTCGACTTTCTCCGCGCAAACGCCGAAATTTTTGCGTGGAGTCCTTCGGACATGCCCGGCATACGGAGGGATGTCGCCGAGCACTCACTAGACATCCGAGCCGGTGCCCGACCCGTGAAGCAGTCCCTGCGCCATTTTGATGAAGAAAAGCGCATGGCCATAGGCGAGGAGGTCCACAAGGTGATGGCTGCAGGGTTCATCAAAGAGGTATTCCATCCAGAATGGTTAGCTAACCCTATGCTTGTAAAGAAAAAAGGTGGGAAATGGAGGATGTGCGTAGACTACACTGGTTTAAAAAAGCATGTCCAAAGGTTCCCTACCCTCTGCCTCGCATCGATCAAATTGTGGACTCCACTGCTGGGTGTGAAACCCTGTCTTTCCTCGACACCTATTCGGGCTATCACCAAATCAAGATGAAAGAATCCGACCAGCTCGCGACTTCTTTCATCACACCCTTTGGCATGTATTGTTATACTACAATGCCATTTGGCTTGAGGAATGCAGGTGCCACCAACCAAAGGTGCATGAACCATGTGTTCGGAGAACACATCAGCAGAACGGTCGAGGGAAAGCCTCCGACCTCCTCTCCGACCTTGAAGCAACTTTCGGGTGCCTATGTGCAAAGGGAGTAAAACTCAACCCCGAGAAGTGTGTCTTCGGAGTCCCCCGAGGCATGCTCCTAGGGTTCATCGTCTCCGAACGAGGCATCGAGGCCAACCCAGAGAAAATCGCGGCCATCACCAACATGGGACCCATCAAAGATTTAAATGGAGTACAAAGGGTCATGGGATGCCTTGCAGCTTTGAGCCACTTCATCTCGCGCCTCGACGAGAAAGGATTGCCCTTGTACCGCCTCTTAAGGAAGGTCAAGCGCTTCACTTGGACCCCCGAGGCCGAAGAAGCCCTCGAAAACTTAAAGGCACTCCTTACTAACGCGCCCATCATGGTGCCCCTCGTTGAGGGGGAAGCCCTCTTGGTCTACGTAGCCGCAACCACTCAGGTGGTCAGCACCGCGATCGTAGTCAAGAGATGAGAAGAAGGGCATGCACTGCTCATCCAGAGGCCGGTCTACTTCATCAGCGAGGTGCTATCCGAGACCAAGATCCGCTACCCACAAATCTAGAAGCTACTGTACGCAGTAATTCTGACACGGCAAAAGTTGCGACACTACTTTGAGTCTCATCTGGTGACTATGGTGTCATCCTTCCCCCTCGGAGAGATCATCCAGTGCCAGGAGGCCTCGGGTAGGATAGCAAAATGGGCAGTGGAACTCATGGGCAAAACACTTTCATTCGCTCCTCGGAAGGCCATAAAATCTCAAGTCTTGGCAGACTTCCTGGCTGAATGGGTCGACACCCAATTGCCAACAGCTCCAACATAGCCCGAACTTTGGACCATGTACTTCAATGGGTCGCTTATGAAAACAGGAGCAGGTGCTGGCTTGCTCTTCATCTCGCCCCTCGGGAAACATGTGCGCTATGTACTGCGCCTCCATTTTCCAGCGTCAAACAACATGGCCGAGTACGAGGCCTTGGTTAATGACCTGCGCATCGCCGTCGAGCTAGGGGTTCGGTGCCTCGACGCTCGTGGCGACTCACAGCTCGTCATTGACCAGGTCATGAAGAACTCCCACTGCCGCGATCGAAAAATGGAGGCCTATTGCGACAAAGTTCGGTGCTTGGAAGATAAGTTCTATGGGCTGGAGGTCAACCATGTTGCTCGATGGTACAACGAGACCGCGGATGGGCTGGCGAAAATAGCCTCGGGGGAACGACGGTTCCCCTGGACGTCTTCTCTAGGGATGTATATCAGCCATCCGTCAAAATCAATGACGCGCCCGAGCCCGAGGAGACCTCGGCCTAGCCCGAGGTACCCTCGGCCGCCGAGGGATAGGCCCTACGCGTCGTGGGAAAGCAGGATGGGGTTACGCCAAAACGGCACTGGCAGACCCCGTACTGGGAATACCTCCTCCGTGGAGAGCTGCCCCTCGACAAGGCCAAAGCTCGGCGACTGGCTCAGCGCGCCAAGTCATTTGTTTTACTAGGTGATGAAAAGGAGCTGTACCACCGCAGCCCCTCAGGCATTCTCCAACGATGCATATCCATTGCCCAAGGACAAGAGCTGTTACAAGAAATACACTCGGGGGCTTGCTGTCACCATGCAGCACCTCGGGCCCTCGTGGGAAACGCTTTCCGACAAGGGTTCTACTGGCTGACCGCGGTGGCCGATGCCACTAGGATTGTACGCTCCTGCCGAGGGTGTCAATTCTACGCGAGACAGACGCACCTGCCCGCTCAAGCCCTGCAGACAATACCAATCACTTGCCCGTTTGCCGTGTGGGGTCTGGACCTCGTCGGTCCCTTGCAGAAGGCACCCGGGGGCTTCATGCACCTGCTGGTCGCCATCAACAAATTCTCCAAGTGGATCGAAGTCCGACCCTTAACCAGCATCGGGTCCGAGCAGGCGGTGGCGTTCTTCACAAATATCATCCATCGCTTTGGGGTCCCAAACTCAATCATCACCGACAATGGCACGCAGTTCACTGGGAAAATTTCCTGGACTTCTACGAGGACCACCACATCCGTGTTGACTGGGCCGTCGTAGCTCACCCAATGACAAATGGGCAGGTGGAACGCGCCAACGGTATGATTTTACATGGACTAAAACCGAGGATCTACAATGACCTCAACAAGTTTGGCAAGCGGTGGATAAAAGAACTACCCTCAGTGGTTTGGAGTCTGAGGACGACACCGAGCCGGGCCACGGGCTTCTTGCCGTTTTTCCTAGTCTATGGGGCCGAGGCCATCTTACCCACGGACTTGGAATACGGTTCCCCGAGGACAAAGGCTTACGACGACCAAAGCAACCAGACCAGCCGAGAGGATACATTGGACCAGCTGGAAGAGGCTCGGGACGTGGCCTTACTACACTCGGCGCGGTATCAGCAGTCTCTGCGACACTACCATGCCCGAAGGGTTCGGCCCCGAGACTTCCCAGTGGGAGATTTGGTACTTCGGCTGCGACAAGACACTTGAGGGCGCCACAAGCTTACTCCTCCCTGGGAAGGGTCGTTCATCATCGCCAAGGTTTTGAAGCCCGGGACATACAAGTTGGCCAACGATCAAGGCGAGGTCTACAGCAACGCTTGGAACATCGAACAGCTACGTCGCTTTTATGCTTAAAATGTTTCAAGTCGTTCATGTATCTCGCTTTCTTTACATGCATAAATAAAAAGTCTACCTGTCAAGGGAGGATCGGCATTGCCTCAGCAAAAACCGACCCTCCCTTGGGGGCTAGAAGGGGGAACCCCCTCTGCGTCAAAATTTTCCTCGGAAAAGTTTTTCTACCAAAACGTCTTTCGTGCGTTTCAACTATGTCGATAGCGGAATCCCAAAAACGAGCGACTGAGACCTTGAACGGCAAGGCCGACCGAGCCAAGGGACTCCTACGCCTCCAGGATACGGATACCTCACTCGTCACCTTCCACGAAAGGCAGCTCACACTCGGATAAGTGATTCTGCTACCGAACAAGTCCTAACGCTCGGGTAGAAAGCAACTTTCATACCATTTCGACTATATCGATGACAGAATCCTTAAAACGAACGAGAGAGACCTTGAACGGCAAGGCCGACCGAGCCAAGAGACTCCTACGCCTCCGAGATATGGATACCTCACTCGTCACCTTCCACGAAGGGTAGCTCACGCTCAGATAAGTGACTCTGCTACCGAACAAGTCCTAATGTTCGAAATGAGAGGAAAGGAAACGAAGCATTAAACTCCAACATTGAAAATGTTTAGGCCTCAGCGGCCGCAAGAAACTTACGCATACTTAAAACAAACTGTCCCTATAGGCTCAGACATCGGCAAGGGGAGGAGCAGCACCCTCGGCGTTGTTTCCACCCTCGGCAGAATCTGACCCGGCCTCAGACGGCGACACAGGCGGAAGGACCTCCACCTCAAAGGAGGAATCCAGCGCCGCGCTTGGGCCCTCGACGGCCGTGTCAAGCCTCTGGACCTCGGCTAAGGCAGCTTCCTCTTCGTCGGGTAAGCAGTACCTCTCGCTGACCCGCTCCAGATCCACATCGTAGTGAGAAGCGAGCATGGTGAAGGGCCGCCTAACGCCGTGGTGCAGCGCCCCGCGGAGTCTGCTGCGCACATGGCCGCCTAAGGCCCACAGGTGACTCTAGGGGGAGCTACCCGAGGGGACGTCGTCGAGGCCAAAGGCCCGGCAGAAAGCCGAGATAGCCTCGGACATGGCCACACGGTCGGCCTCCTTCTGCTGCGGCCGCCGGGGCAAGCGCCTTGCAGTTCTTGACGGACTCGTTAAGAGCCGTCTCGAACCCTGCAGACAGCCGGACAATGTTCTTCAGACACAAGGTGAAGAATGGAGACAAAAACAAAGCCACAAAGCGGGCGAAACATACCTTCGGCCCGGGCATGCTGCTGTGAGGTCATGGCTTGGGCGGACCGGCCAGACCCGACGGCCACAGCCAAGCCCTCCGCAAGGGTTCCGGCCCGAGCGGTCGCCTCGGGTCTAGAAGGGGGGAACCCCCTCTGCGTCAAAATTTTCCTCGGAAAAGTTTTCCGCCAAAACGACTTTCATGCCTTTCGACTGCGTCGATAATGGAATCCTAATGACGAGCAAGAGAGACCTTGAACGGCAAGGCCGACCGAGTCGAGGGACTCCTACGCCTCCGGGATACGGATACCTCACTCATCACCTTCCGCGAAAGGTAGCTCACGCTCGGATAAGTGATTCTACTACCGATGAACAAGTCTTAATGCTCGAAATAAGAGGAAAGAAGCACTACTATGAAAAGGCCCTCGTCACCGTCCCCCACACGAGGGGCGAGGACAAGCCATTAAAGCCAAAAAGCCGGAGATCCGCTCGCAGGTAGCACTGACGATCTCGTCGGCAGAGGCAACCACCTCGGCGGTGGGAAGCCTCACCTATGGCAGCCACCAACTCAGCACCGACGGCAGCGGCCACCTGCGCCCCGACGCTGCACCGGCAAATGGCGACCGCCCCAGCATGCACAAGGAAGTCCTCGCTCCCGTCGTCGCCATGGGAGTGAGGACAGGACTGTCTAGGGACGCGGACACCACCCCCGCGGCATATGACGTCTTGTACGCCCCCTCCTGGTGTGGTCGGCCATGCAGGACGAGCCGAGGACATGGGGGACCTACGCACGGCATGACCATCACCCGTGCGGTGGACGGACTGTCGCACCCTGACCGGGCAGCAGGTGGCAGTTCGCCTCCTCCGCCAGGCTGGTGAACACCCTTCTCCCCCGAATGCTGAAGGAAGAAGCGGGTCGCCAGCCCGTGTGGAAGGCAGGGCCCCAGCTCGGCTTGCCCTCGCCCCCAGCACGGATGATGAACATCCTTGAAGCTGAGGGCGGCAGGGAGGCCACAGCCGGCTCACCCTTCCCCACCACGAAACTGGTGGTCATCCTTCTGGATGACCATTGGTGGGGGAATGCAGCCGGGCTGCGTGATGAAAATCCTTGAAGCCGAGCAACAACTGGAGAGTGCCAACCCCCGCGGGGTCGCGCTCCTCCAACAGCAGCAAGAAGAAGGCAACACAGGTGCACCCCATCTGGGGGCTCGGAAGGTGGAAAGACGCGATGAATGCGAGGATTGTGAAGGCATGGCTACCACCTAGGGGGTCGATCCCTTTTTAAAGGCAGATCTCCTCACTCGCACCCCAAACGCCACGGGCAAAGTCTCCACCGACATGCTCCAGGGATCCCACCCCACGACACAGGGGCTGGGTCCCACACGTCATGCGAGCTGACCCGAAACGCGAAGAAGGCAAACCGCTGCACGCGAAGCACGTAACTGCCCTGCGGTTACAAGCATTCCCTCATCCTCGCCGAAACCAGCGGTCGAAAGGGCGGACCGCCGCGCAAGAAGCATGCAACCACACTACGGTTGTGCACCCTTTTAGCTTCGTCGCATCCGGTGGTCCAGCATGGAGGCCCGGTCCCACATGTCATGTAACCGACGTGCCGGTCACTACGTGCAAGGAAACCACACCGCCACTTGTGCCAATGCTGCGTCTTCTCGACTGCAGAACCAGCACAGCGACTCAAGGCAGCCCTGCGCGTGACCCAATAGTGCCCATTAAGTGCGACGATCACAGGTCACTTAGCCGTGGAGATAGGCACGACGGTCGATATGATCATAGGCGGGCCGGCAGTAATTACAGCAACAGGCATGCGGAAGCAGCGGTCCAATCACCTACAGGTTCGCATCCTTTCCCAAAACAGCAGGGGAGCCCTCTCCCACAGCATAAAAGATGACGCACCCGTGTTCCGTTCCTCGAACGACTCGCGCACGCACAACAGATGCCCCGCGAATCGCCCGTCACGTTGCATTAACTCCTTGGCAGGGCAAGCGACACCTCCGGCAGGCGAAGCGGGCGCCGTTTCGTCTCCGTCATGATGACCGCGTCAAAAAAGGTGTGCCACATTATTTAAATTCATATCCTTTTTCTTTGCCTCTCTCTCTCTCTTGCCACAGGGATCGGGAAAGGGGATATTTCGAAAAGGGATCCTTCTCGGTGAAGGAAACGGGCCCCGAGCCCACCTACTGATCAGGGGTTCGAAGGTTGCGCCCTCCGGGGTTCGGCAACCGCCCCAGAGCACTCGGGCTCCGAGCCCTTTACTGATCAGGGGTTCGAAGGCTGGCCCCTCGGAAGGGTTCGACACCCGCCCTAGAGCACGCAGAGTCAGGGATGACCCTGGGTACGTCCATTACATGGCCGAGGCTCGGGTTATGCTCCCGAGGTACCCTAGGACATTTCCGAGACCAGCGGGAACGATTTGTAATGGAATCCCACCGGAGGGAGGCACCGAGCCCTCGGACCCTATCGAATTGGTCCGGGTCCAGCGAATCACCTACAGGTACTTTTGGAGCGCGCCTCTGGGCCACTAGCCGACCCTTATCGAACGGGGCTCAGGCGTCCACTCGGATCACCCGCTAGCAACTCACTGGAAACACCATGTTCGGTGCCCTCCGAGGGTAACATGGCGCTTTCCCCCCTTCCTCCTCGTGGAGAGGCGACGAAGGGGCGTACTATAAAAGTCGAGACGGTCCTTGATCGTCCTCTCACTTCGTGCAGAGGCTCGGGGGCTGCTCTCGCGCCAGACTACGGCCAAACTATTGACCACGTCAACAAACCAGCTTAAAAACATGGAGCCTGACCGTGCACCCGGGCTGCGGCCAGGCCGCTTGAGGGAACAACAAGGCTAACCGAGGCATCACAAAAAGGGTTAAGACCTCAGAGGAGTCAAACCACTCCTTTGAGACCTCGAGGGCTACACCCGGCGGGTGCGCTCGCACGCACCCACCAGAACAAAACATAACTGAGAAAGGCTGGTCCCCTTGCCAGAAATCCGGTAGAACCTCCAAGCGAGTACCTACACTCCCTTGAAGTCTCGGGGGCTACTGTCGGGTACCATAATTAGGGGTACCCCCAATGCTCCTTAACTCGGCTGGAAAACATCTTCAGAACAAACCAAACATGGCTGGTGAAGCACGATTCAAGTCAAGGCCTCGTCTACCAAGTGAAGCGACCTCATCCAAGCCCAGCCTCAGGCAAGGACAGTAGTCCCGGATGAATTCAAACCTCGCCCGAGGGTCCCCTCAGTCAGTAGACACACCCCCGTCTCACCTAAGGCTAAGCTCGGGTGAACTTTGTCATGCAGCGACCTCGGCCGAATCACCTTCCCAACCGACCGTATCGCATGCGCATTCAATGCGGGGATCGCCTGACACCTTATCCTGACATGCGCGCCTCAGTCGGCAAGGTCGAAGTGACCGCAGTCACTTCGCCCCATTACTAACCGTTCTGACAGGAGAACAGCGCTATTCACCCCGTTCCGACTACTGTGCCAACCACCAGGGTAAAACTAACAATAGTGTCGGTGTTTCGAGAACGGGGGGTCCCTGAGCCGACGAGTGAAGTGCCGCTGCATGCCCCAGCCCAGATGGGTCGACGCGAGGCCGAGCGCGAAGGGGGGAAAGCGAGGTGGCCAGAGTTGGGCGTGAGAGACGTGGAAATCCCGCGGCCTTCGTGTTCATCCCGCGCCCAGGTCAGGTGTGCTTGCAGTAGGGGGTTACAAGCGTCCACATGGGGAAAGGAGCGAGTGGCCTCACGCGAGCGCCTGTCTCGTCCTCGTCCCCGCGCGGCCAACCCTCCCTAAGTGGGCTCTGGTCCTTCCTTTTATAGGCGTAAGGAGAGGATCCAGGTGTACAACGGGGGGTGTAGCAGAGTGCTACGTGTCTAGCGGAGGAGAGCTAGTGCCCTAAGTACACGCCATCGTGGCGGCCGGAGAGATTTTGGCGCCCGGTTTGTATGATGTCGTGGCCGTCGGAGGAGTGCTGGAGCCTGGCGGAGAGACAGCTGTCGGGGCCGTCGAGTCCTTGCTGACGTCCTCTAGCTTCCGTAAGGGGGCCGAGAGCCGCCATCGTCAGGGAGCGTGCGGGGCGCCATCATCGCCTATCTGGTGGAGCGAGCTAGATGGGACGCCGGTCTTGTTCCCCGTAGCCTGAGTCAGCTTGGAGTAGGGTAATGATGGCGCCTCCTATTGACGTGGCTGGTCCGCGCCCTAGGCTGGGCGATGTGGAGGCTCCTCCGAGGTCGAGGTCGAATTCGTCTTCCGTGGCCGAGGCCGAGTCCGAGCCCCTAGGTCGGGCGAGGCGGAGGCCGTCGGCTGAGGCCAGGGCGGATTTGGAGTCCTGGGGTCGGGCGAAGCGGAGTTCGTCGTCTTCTGGGGCCGAGCCCAAGTCCGAGCCCTGGGTCGGGCGGAGCGGAGTTTGTTGTATTCTGGGGCTGAGCCCAAGTCCGAGCCCTGGGTCGGGCGGAGCGGAGTTCGCCGTCTTCCGGGGCTTAGCCCGAGTCCGAGCCCTGGGTCGGGCAGAGCAGAGTTCGCCGTCTTCCGGGGCTTAGCCCGAGTCCGAGCTTTGGGTCGGGCGAAGCGGAGTTCACCGTCTTCCGGGGCTTAGCCCGAGTCCGAGCCCTGGGTCGGGCGGAGCAGAGTTCACCGTCTTCAGGGGCTTAGCCCGAGTCCGAGCCCTGGGTCGGGCGGAGCGGAGTTTCCTATGGTGTGCGGCCGGGCCTGACTGCCTGTCAGCCTTACTCTGTCAAGCGGCACCGCAGTCGGAGCGGTGCAGGCGACGCTGTCTTTCTGACAGACCGGTCAGTGGAGCGGCGAAGTGACAGCGGTCACTTCGGCTCTGTCAGCTGAGGGACGCGCGTCAGGATAAAGGTGTCAGGCCACCTTTGCATTAAATGCTCCTGTGATTTGGTCGGGGTTGCTTCTTGGCGAAGACAGGGCCTCGGGCGAGCCGAGAACGCGTTCGCCGCTGGAAGGGGGGCCTCGGGCGAGGCAGAGATCCTCCGGGGTCGGCTGCCCTTGTCCGAGGCTAGGCTCGTGCGAGGCGTGATCAAGTCCCTCGAATGGACTGATCTCTGACTTGATCGCACCCATCAGGCCTTTGCAGCTTTGTGCTGATGGGGGTTACCAGCTGAGAATTAGGAGCCTTGAGGGTACCCCTAATTATGGTCCCCGACAGTAGCCCCCGAGCCTTGAAGGGAGTGTTAGCACTTGCTTGGAGGCTTTCGTCGCACTTTTTTGCAAGGGGACCAGCCTTTCTCGGTTGCGTTTTGTTCCGGTGGGTGCGCGCGAGCGCACCCGCCGGGTGTAGCCCCCGAGGCCTCGGAGGAGTGGTTTGACTCCTCTGAGGTCTTAACGCCGTGCACAATGCTTCGGCTAGTCTGGTCGTTCCCTCATGCGAGCCGGCCGTAGCCCGGGTGTACGGTCGGGTCCCAAGTTCTCGGGCTAGTATGTTGACACTGTCAACGGTTTGGCCGGAGCCGGGTTTGCGAGAGCGGCCCCCGAGCCTCTGCACAGGGCGAGAGGGTGATCAGGGACAGACTCGACTTTTTTACATACGCCCCTGCGTCGCCTTTCCGCAAGGAGGAGGGGGGAGAGCGCCATGTTGCCCTCGGTGGGCGCCGAACATGGTGTCTCCGGTGAGCTGCAGGCGGGTGATCCGAGTGGACGTCCATGCCCCATTCGTTAGGGGTCGGCTAGGGGCCCAGAGGCGCGCCCAAAAGTACCTGCGGGTGATCTGCCGGACCCGGTCCCCTGGCGACGGGGTCCGAGGGCTCGATGCCTCCCTCTGATGGGATTCCGTTACAAGATCGTTCCCGCTGGTCTCGGAAATGTCCTAGGGTACCTCAGGAGCACAGCCCGAGCCTCGGTTATGTATCGAACGTACCCATGGTCATCCCTCGCTCTGTGTCTGAGGCGGCTGTGAACCCTTCGGGAGCCAGCCTTCGAACCCCTGATCAGTAGTGGGCGCGGAGCCCGAGTAGCCTGAGGCGGCCGTTGAACCCTTCTGAGGGGCCGGCCTTCGAACCTCTGACCAGTAGTGGGTGTGGAGCCCACGTGCTCTGAGGCGGCTATTGAACCCATCCGAGGGGCCAGCCTTCGAACCTCTGATCAGTAGGGAGGCTCGAAGCCTGGTTCCTTCACAGGGAAGGATCCTTTTCGGGGTATCCCCCTTTCCCGGTCCCTGTTGCAAGAGAGAGGAAGAGGAAAAAAGGAAAAGGATACGAAATCGAACGACGCAGCGTACCTTTTTTGACGCGATCATTATGGCGAAGGCGAAGCGTCGCTCGCTTCACCTGCCAGAGGCGCCGCGTGTCCTGCCGCGGAGTTAATGCGACGGGGCGAGTAGTTCACAGGGTAGCCGTTGCACGTGCGTGAGCCATTCGAGGAACGGGTCACGGGCGCGTTGTCTTCACGCCGTGAGAGAGGGTTCTCTCGCTGCCCCCGGATGGGACGTAAGCTTGGCTGACGACGCGACCGCTGCTCCTGCCCGCCTGCCACCGCCATTATTGCCGACCCGTTTCCGGCCGCATTGACCGTCGCGCCAGGCTGGAGCCGCTGGGTCGTGCGCTGGGTCGCCTCGAGTCACGATATTGGTTCCGCAGTCAAGGAGGCGCGGTGGTGGCGCAGGCGGCGGTGTAGTCGCAGGCGCGAAGCATTCAGCGCGTCGGTTGCATGAAGCGTGGATCTGGGCCTCCATGTTGGGCGTGTTGGGAGTCGGAGAAGTGCGCCCACTTGGCACGGTTGCATGCCGCCTGCATGGCTGCCCGCCCTTTTGCCCGCTGGTCTGGGCAAGAGTGGAGAGTCGCTTGTAACCGCTGGGCGGTTGCACGCACCGCGCGCGGCGGTTTGGCTTCTTCTACTCTGAACCGGCTTGCATGACGTGTGGGACCCAGCCCCCGCGCCGTAGGGGGAGGACCTTGGAGCGTGTTGGAGAAGACTCAGCCCACGACGGTTGGGGACGCAAGTAGGGAGAGTCGCCTTTAAAAGGAGGGTGGTCCTCTTGGAAGGCAACCGTGTCTTCACGCTCCCTTATGCATCGTGTCTTCCCATCTTCCAAGCCCCCGGATGGGGGATATCCGCCGCTTTTCCGCTTCGTCGTTGGAGGAACACAACTCTGCGGGAGTTGGTACCTTTCAGCAGTCGTTCGGCTTCAAGGATTTTCATCATGCAGCCCGGCTGCACCCCTCCGCCGGTGGTCACCCAAGACGGTGACCTCTAGCCCCTGGATGGGGAGAGGCAGGCCGGGCTGCGATCTTGGTCCCACCCTCAGCTTTAAGGATGGTCATCATCCCCGCTGGAGTGGAGGCCGGGTTGAGCCGGAGCTCTACCTCCCGCGCGGGTTCGTTGGTTGGCCTCTCCTTCGGTGTTCGAGGGTGAGGGCGCTCACTGGCCCTGCGGGCGGGTCGGACTTCGACAACGCGGGGCTGGTCGTCGGCGGGTGTCGTCAGCCCCAGCGCGTCGGGCTCGTCGGCTTGGCTCCTGGTGCCCCCTCCTGCCCGAAGGCGGCTGCCGCGCTGTGTACACGGGAGGACCGCCCATGATATCGCGCGCTGCCAGGGCGGCGTTCGTGTTCTGGGGCGGTTCTGCCTTTGCACCGGTATGGCGCCTCCACGCGGAGGTCGGTGCCTCACTCGCCCGGGAGGATCTGAGTGGGGATCTGCCGGAGGGCCGACGGCCCCTGTCGTCGGTGCCGAGGTGGAGGCGGCTCGAGAAGTCCCCGCTGCCAACGGGATCACTGCCACCATCCGCGCTTCGGGCCTCCGGCTCTTTGTACTTGTCCTCGCCCCTCGAGCGTCGGTGTGGGCGAGGGCAAGATCGCAGCAGCATCCGCCCTGAGGCCCTCGCTGCTGCAGTGCGGCCACCCGGAGCGGGGGTCGTTGTCGTTGGTGGCGGAGCGGACGACGGCGAGCCGCCCGTCGGTCTTCTGCTGCTCCGCAGGCCTCCCCAGTCGCGTGGGGTTGTTCGTACCTGCGGAGGCGGAACCGGAGTTCCGTTTGTAATGGCACTTCGAATGCCAGTGTTTTTGTTCATTATGGCTGTCGAGGCCTGAACATGTATGTATATTTGGCACGGAGCCGTGTTTTTTCCCATTTTCGAGCACTAAGACTCGCCTGTTGGTTGTCTGAACCGCTTCACCAAGCGTGAGTTGCCCCGTGTAAAGGTGACGAGTGAGGTATCCGTATCCCAGAGGCGTAGGAGTCCCTCGGCTCGGTCAGCCTTGTTGTCCAAGGCCTCCCTTGCTTAGTTAGAGGAAACCCTCGGCCGCTCTTCGATGAGCCGAGGCCAGGGGTAGCGATGCCAGCGCGAACAGAGGCAGAGTTGGCTCGAAAGAGAAGACCAGGTCAGCCGGAGCCTGGCCGGGTTGTCCGTTAGCGGGACCGACGCCGGACTTGACCTGCCGAGGCCTTGGGCCGGGCTGATGTCCTTGGGGGACAGCTAGCCGAGGCCCCGGGGTGACTGGCCGAGCCCCTGCTCGGGCCAGATTCTTGGAGAAGACCCTGGCGGCGATGGCCCGGGCTTGGTGATGACGTCGTCCTTTAGAGCAGAGACCCTTGGACTGTGTCGCTGTCCGAGGCTGGGTCGGACTTCGCCCGAGGTGTTGTCGACGCCGAGGGTGCTGCTGCTCCCTTTAGCCGTCAAGATCCGAGCCTGCAGGATCGGATTATCTTGTAGCGTGTGTTTTCTGCGGCCGCCGAGGCCGAAACACACCCTCGCCATGTTGTAAAGCCGCATCTCCTTTCCTCTTGTTTCGAGTATCTAGACTTTTTTGTCGGTAACAGAACTGTTTGTGCAAGCGAGAGTTGCTTCTCACGGAAGGTGATGAGTGAGGTATCCGTATCCCGGAGGCATAGGAGTCCCTCGGCTCGGTCGGCCTTGCCGCTTACGCGCACTCTTACCCGTCCATGGGGTTCTGTCACCGACGCAGTCGAGAAAACTCGAAAAATCATTTCGGCAGAGGAGCTTCTCGAGCATGAAGACTTGTTCGGTCCGTGGAGTCACTTATCCGAGCGTGAGTTACTTATCGCAGAAGGTGATGAGTGAGGTATCCGTATCCCGGAGGCGTAGGAGTCCCTCGGCTCGGTCAGCCTTGGCTCCTTACGTGTACTCCGCCGTTTTCAGGATCCACTTTTGAAGTAGTCAAAGAGCACGAAAAGCATTCTGGCAGAAAAAACCTTTTTTCGAGGAAAATTTCGACGCAGAGGGGGTTTCCCCCTTTTAGCCCCTGAGGGAGGGTCGGGCTTTGCCGAGGCAAGGCTGACCCTTCCTTGATGACTAAACTTTGCATGAGGACGAGGTATATGAACGACTTGAAAACATCTTAAGGGTAGAAGCGACGTAGCTGTTGGATGTTCCAAGCGTTGCTGTAGACCTCGCCTTGACTGTTGGCCAGCTTGTATGTTCCGGGCTTCAGAACCTCGGCGATGACGAACGGCCCTTCCCAGTGAGGCGTGAGCTTGTGCCGCCCTCGGGTGTCTTGTCACAGCCGAAGCAGCAGGTCGCCCACCTGGAGGTCTCGGGACCTAACCTCTCGGGCGTGGTAGCGTCGCATGGACTGCTGGTACCATGCTGAGTGTAGTAGGGCCTTGTCCTGAGCCTCTTCCAGCTGGTCCAGCGAGTCTTCTCGACTAGCTTGGTTGCTTTGGTCGTCATAGGCCCTCGTCCTCGGGGAACCATATTCCAGGTCTGTGGGCAAGGTGGCCTCGGCCCCATAGACTAGGAAGAACGGTGTGGAGCCCGTGGCTCGGCTCGGTGTTGTCCTCAGGCTCCAGACCACCGAGGGGAGTTCCTTCATCCACCGCTTGCCGAATTTGTTGAGGTCGTTGTAGATCCGAGGCTTGAATCCTTGTAGAATCATGCCGTTGGCACGCTCTACTTGCCCATTCGTCATGGGATGAGCTACGGCGGCCCAGTCCACCCGGATGTGGTGATCCTCGCAGAAGTCCAGGAACTTTCTGCCGGTGAACTGGGTGCCGTTGTCGGTGATGATGGAGTTCGGGACCCCGAAACGATGGATGATGTTGGTGAAGAACGCCACCACCTGCTCGGACCTGATGTTGTTCAGGGGTCGGACCTCGATCCACTTGGAAAATTTGTCGATGGCGACCAACAGGTGCATGTAGCCCCCGGGTGCCTTCTGCAAGGGGCCAACGAGGTCCAGACCCCACACAGCAAAAGGCCATGTGATGGGTATTGTCTGTAGAGCCTGAGCGGGCAGGTGGGTCTGCCTTGCGTAGAACTGACACCCTTCGCAGGTGCGGACGATTCTAGTAGCGTCGGGCACCGCTGTTGGCCAGTAGAAACCTTGTCGGAAAGCATTTCCGACAAGGGCTCGAGGTGCTGCGTGGTGGCCGCAAGCCCCCGAGTGTATTTCTTGGAGGAGTTCCTGGCCTTCGGTGGTGGAGATGCATCGCTGGAGGATGCCTGAAGGGCTGCGGTGGTAGAGCTCCTTCCCTTCTCCCAGCAAGACGAACGACTTGGCGCGCCGCGCCAACCGCCGAGCTTCGGCTCGGTCAAGGGGTAGCTCTCCTCGGTGGAGATATTGCAGGTACGGGGTCTGCCAATTTTGATCAGGCGTGACCCCGCTTCGCTCCCCCTCGACGCGCAGCGTTTCGCCCTCGGGGGCCGAGGGTACCTCGGGCCGAACCGAGGGTGCCTCGGGCCGAGCCGAGGGTGCCTCGGACTGTGCCGAGGATACCTCGGGCTGGGCCGAGGGTGCCTCAGGCTAGGCCGAGGGTGCCTCAGGCTCAGGCGTGTTGTCGATCTTGACGGAGGGTTGATGCAGATCTCGGGAGAAGACGTCCGGGGGAACCGTCGTTCGCCCCGAGGCTATTTTAGCCAGCTCGTCCGCAGTCTCGTTGTAGCGCCGAGCGATGTGGTTGAGCTCGAGCCCATAGAACTTGTCTTCCAGGCGCCAAACCTCATCGCAGTAGGCTTCCATCTTCGGGTCGCGGCAGTGGGAGTTCTTCATGACTTGGTCGATGACAAGCTGCAAGTCACCACGAGCGTCGAGGCGTCGGACCCCCAGCTCGATGGCGATTCGCAACCCGTTTACCAGAGCCTCGTACTCCGCCACATTGTTGGACGCCGGGAAGTGGAGGCGTAGCACGTAGCGTAGGTGCTTCCCGAGGGGCGAGACGAAGAGGAGGCCTGCGCCGGCCCCTGTCTTCATCAGCGACCCGTCGAACAACATGGTCCAAAGCTCCAGTTGGATCAGAGCCGTTGGGAGCTGGGTGTCGGCCCATTCAGCCATGAAGTCCGCCAGGACCTGGGACTTGATGGCCTTCCGGGGGGCGAACGAGATCGTCTCGCCCATGATCTCCACCGCCCACTTCGGGATTCTACCCGAAGCCTCTCGGGAGTGGATGATCTCTCCCAGGGGGAAGGATGACACCACCGTCACCGGATGAGACTCGAAGTAGTGTCGCCACTTCCGCCGCGTCAGGATCACCGCGTACAGCAGCTTCTGAATTTGTCAGTAGCGGATCTTGGTCTCGGACAGTACCTCACTGATGAAGTAGACTAGCCTCTGAACGGGCAATGCATGCCCCTCTTCTTGCCTCTCGACCACGATCGTGGCGCTAACCACTTGAGTGGTCGCGGCGACGTAGACCAAGAGGGCTTCTCCGGCAGCTGGGGGCACCAAGATAGGCGCCTTCGCGAGGAGCGCCTTCAGGTTCCTGAGGGCCTCCTCGGCCTCGGGGGTCCAAGTGAAGCGCTCGGCCTTCCTTAAGAGGCGGTACAGGGGTAGACCTCTTTCGCCGAGGCGTGAGATGAAACGGCTCAGAGCCGCGAGACATCCCATGACCCTCTGTATGCCTTTCAAGTCCTGGATGGGCCCCATGCTGGTGATGGCTGCGATCTTCTCCGGGTTGGCTTCGATGCCCCGCTCAGAGACGATGAACCCCAAGAGCATGCCTCGGGGCATCCCGAAGACACACTTTTCGGGATTGAGCTTGACGCCTTTCGCCTTGAGACATCGGAATGTCACTTCAAGGTCGGAAAGGAGGTCGGAGGCTTTCCTCGTCTTGACTATGATGTCATCGACGTAGGCCTCGACCGTGCGGCCAATGTGTTCGCTGAACTCATGGTTCATGCACCGCTGGTACGTCGCACCCGCATTCCTCAAGCCGAACGGCATGGTGACATAGCAGTACATGCCGAAGGGCGTGATGAAAGAAGTCGCGAGCTGGTCGGACTCTTTCATCCTGATTTGGTGATACCCTGAGTAGGCATCGAGGAAAGACAGGGTTTCGCACCCATCAGTGGAATCCACGATCTGATCGATGCGAGGCAGAGGGTAGGGAACCTTCGGACATGCTTTGTTCAGACCAGTGTAGTCTACACACATCCGCCATTTCCCCCTTTCTTTCTCACAAGCACAGGGTTGGCAAGCCATTCGGGATGGAATACCTCTTTGATGAACCCTGCCGCCATTAGCTTGTGGATCTCCTCGCCTATGGCTCTGCGCTTCTCCTCGTCGAATCGGCGTAGAGGCTGCTTGACGGGTTGGGCTCCAGCTCGGATGTCCAGCGAGTGCTCGGCGACATCCCTCGGTATGCCGGGCATGTCCGAGGGACTCCACGCGAAGACGTCGGCGTTCGCGCGGAGAAAGTCGACGAGCACTGCTTCCTATTTGGGATCGAGCCCGGAGCCGATCCGGACTTGCTTGGAGGCGTTGTTGCTGGGGTCGAGGGGGACGGACTTAACCGTCTCCGCTGGCTCGAAGTTGCCGGCATGACGATTCACGTCTGGCACCTCCTTGGAGAGGCTCTCCAGGTCGACGATGAGGGCCTCGGACTCGGCGAGGGCCTCTGTGACAGAACCTCCCAAGTAATTAGGCCCACCTACAGTTGTCCTTGTCCAACGGACCTCAGACAACCCTATAGGTGCCCCTGAACTACTTGACAAGCTCGGTATCTTTCCTTACCTTTCCAGGAACGTCTCACCCGTCTTGCAGACATTACAGAACATCGGAGGTAAAGAAATGCGGAAGCGATTACATAACTTACATTTATTAAAAAGTAAGATCAGGTTGTTTAGTACAGACCAGGAATATATAACGAGTGCAGAGTAATATTATTACATACCAAGGGAGGTAAAAACTCCTCCCGACAGTTATTACACAAAAAGTTTCAATGGAGGATCCTTTCCTCCCGCACTTCACTCTTGTTTATCTTCATTAGGAACCACCTTGGTACAGAAGCAACAGAACTCTGCTGCTTCCTCACCTAAAAACAACAAGGGGATAAACCCTGAGTATGGAATTACTCAGCAAGTCTTACCCGACTAAGGAAAAGACTCTCAAGGGTATGCTGGTTAGAGGGATTCAAGGAGTGGCTTATCAAGAATCAAAGATCTATTTTGCAGAAAAGCTTACTACGAGTGGATCCTTAAAATCCAATTTTATTGTCAGGTTAAGTAAAATTACCTGCAACTAGAGTTCTTTCTACCCTAGTTCAATCACTTTACCTGCACTAGCCAATTTCTTATCAACCCTTCATCTTCACTGGATTGCTACGTGTAAGTCAGTGGCCATGTCTCCATAACCGCGGAGGTACGGCGATCCGAATCGATTATACTCAGCTGAGGATCTCCGATCACACGACATATGTAGCACTTAACCCTTGCATATGTCAACCCACCACCGAGTTCCTTAAGACCAGATCATGTTCACGCAAACCGAGAGCACAGATACACCACCGTCCAGCCTCTTGCCACGGAGGGTACACGCTACTCTCGCCACCGCTCCACGCCCATTTCGTGTTATCTTATTCTGGCCTTAGTCCACCCGAGGCAAAGCTTACCCATGACAAGGCATGTGACCAGTTAAAGGGTCTTCGGTCAGCAGGCTTACATCGAGACGGCCCTTAATCGACTCAGACGGAGACACTACACCGAGACTCTCTTTCTCGTGCAAGTCACCCGCCCGGTCTCAGCTTAATCATTAACCCCAAAGGTTGGTACCTGGCAGAGGTACATCTTTTTCAATGTTGAATCCATCAAGGCCTTTGACAGATTCACCATCAAGTTTTATTTTTGAAAACATTCCCACCCACTTTTGCCACATCATCTTTTGTAAAAACAAAACCTTTTGTTTTTCTAAAGCAAGGCTAAGCATCAAAAATCATTTTGAAACACAGGGATTTCAAGGAAGGTAATCAAATTCAAGGAAGGTAATGCAGGAATTGTTTTAGCAATCAACTCCTATCACCTAATGTATCAAGCAAGTGAGAAAGATTTTAAAAATATCAAGGAGGTGGCAAATGCACCGGGGCTTGCCTTTGTTAACAGGTGAGTCTGGCTCGGATCCGCAAATATCAAAGTAGAAGCAGTTGCCTACTTGAGAATCCGAGGGTGGTGGTGTCCTTTCTTCGGTGATTTCCTCTTCTTCTTCTCGTTCTAATCATAACCATACATATGTATAAGAATGGATGCCATGGGATGCTCATGAGGGTGCAAAGATAATATAAACTTATTATCTAAGTCTTGAGTACAACTTTCCTTCACGGTACTCCGAGAACCTAGGGTTTCCGGAGTCAGTAAAGGAGTTCATAGGGCAGGGGGGTGTTTTGGGGTTTGGTGATCAAACAAGGTCCAAATCAACCCAAATTCTACCCAAGGCTTCTAAATAATATGAGGAGCTCATATAAAAATTTTGAGCATTTTTGGAATTACAACTTATCTTTTAAAAATCCAAAACTACTACTTTGAACTACTTTAAATGCCTAAAAATTCCTTATTTAACCTAAAAATCACAAAACTATTTTTATTAAATTCTAGGGAAAATAAGAAACCTAGGAAAATTAGTTTCACCATTTTACCATTTTTCTACAATTTATAACAAACTTCCCAAGCTCTTCTGAAAAAGAAAAAGATTCAACAGGACTGGGCCGTTTTCAGCCCAGGCGGCCCAATCCAGAGGGAAAGGCGCCCGCGCTCCCGCGCGCGCTGGCGACTTTGCACAGGGGTCCTCGGGGTTTTGGCTAACTGAACACGAGTTCCTATTACTGTTTCTTGTGTCACTGACCGATTGCAGATAAGCCCTCCACCTTCTATTTCTTCGCAGACCTAAGTCCACGACGGCGTTCACGCGCGGAGAGGCTCCGGCGAGGTCCTGGACTGGCCGATTGGGGCTATGACCGGCGCTCCTGAGCGGCGGGCATCAAATCGGACCTACCCCGAGTGTTTTCCCCAACCTAATTGCACGAATGGTCAAGAGGTGTGCTCTGGCCACGGTGGCCGTGAACATGGCGGCTAGCTCGTCGTGTTCCCGATGATTGGGGGCATCTAAGTTCAAATTGATGGCTTGGCGAGCATCACAGAGTAACCAGAGTGATTAAACAAGGAAGAGGGAGCAATGAATTAACCTGGAAAGAGCTGACCGCGGTGAGATTGGGTTTCGGGTGGCAGAGAATGGAATTGGGGCGAATGGGAAATTCCAGAGCTCGGATGAACGATTACGAGTGGGAGTGGGTGCGTTGGCTTCGCAATTACCTAGCGCAACTACCTGGGTGCTCAATTTATAGGAGGGTAAGGCGGTGGCCGTGAATTTTGGGGAGGACGCGCGGCGGCCGGAGATAAGGAAGAACCCGGGTGCGGTGAATCCGTGGCTAACGGCGTGGCAACCTCCCCGGCGACGATGGGATGGCCCAAGGGAGTCATGACGGCACGGTGGAAAAGTTAAGCCACGCGGCGCACAGCCGGGAGGCGGCGTTCACCGGCGATTTTATCGGCCCAGTCACAAAGAGGAAGAGAGAGCCACGGAGGTCACCGGAGTGATCTCCAGCTCACCGCCGGCGAGGATCTTTTACCGTGTGTCCTTATCTGCCCGTCCCGAGCACAAGTTGGGCCGGCAACAGCACGAATCACGGCGGGGAGGTCACCGGTGGTGGGATTCTGTCGCTGTGTTCGATCTGATCTGTTTGGTCACTGTACCATCAGAAGTTCTATTCAGTGCACCTGACAGACCATGTTTAAGCCTCTTTTTCTCTGATTTTCAAATGGCAACATACCTAGTGACCTATAGAAAAGTTGTAGTGCTATAATCCAACTATAACTTTGCTACAATGTGTACTCACAAAAAGTCACTGGATCCCCTTCAAAATCGAGCTCAAAGTTTATCTCATAACACTGTCATTCTGAATTTCAGACCTCAACCAGTCTGACAGTCCATCTTTGATTGGGTTCTTCTCCAAAATTCTCATAAGAACATGGCTTGAACCCTTAAACAAAGTTGTTCTCCTATAATCAGTTTACAATTTTGATGTGGGGACCTAATATGAATTCTCAATAATTTGGAAGATCCAATGCTCCAAAGTTGAGCCTCAACATTGAATTTCAGACTTAGCCCCTATAGTGCTTAAGACGTGATTTTTGCAATTTGGTCCAAAACTTAGGGTTTGGCTTGCAAATTCACATATATGTGACCCAAAGGACTTAAGATACTTATTTGACTTGGTTTTTGCACTTTAGCCCAAAAGTGGACTAATTTTGCACATAGACCCCTAGGTTTTAGTTTTAGGGTTTTCCAGGGTTCTAATTGAGATTCTTGATATCCCAGGGGCATAAATGTGATTCACTTTGTTTTTGGGGATATTTTATGACTCTTTCCCTAAAGTATTTTAGGTTTTCACATCTTGGGTTATGTTTTACCCCTTTAATCTCTATTTAGGGTTAAGTCCCTTAATCAGGGTTCTATTTGCAAAAACACTTACACAATACAACTTGTTTGAAAATTTTGCCTAGTGAATGCACGCTAGGTGTATCAAACATATGAAATGTTAATGCTTATGATGTCATGCTCAAGTTTTAGTCATAGTAACACCAGGGGTGTTACATCCTTCCCCACATAAAAGAATCTCGTCCCGAGATTTAAAGTCCTAGGGTGAGTAATGGAAAAGGAAATGTGTCACATTTTTATTTCCTTATTTCTGGTATAAGGCAGGGGTGGTGTGGGGGTTCATTCCTTTATTGCAATAACTATATACACCTTACAAATTACATGAGGCTAGAAAGCCTGGGAAATTCTTATCTAAAAAGTCTTGAGTTTCCCACGTAGCCTCTTCCTCAAAATGTTGGTTCCATTGTATCTTGTAGAACTTGAGTCTTTCTCTGGGTAACCCTGTCCTTTTGATCCAGAACTCGAATAGGATGTTCCGAGCATGTTAAATCTGGTTCCAGGACAACATCTGTCACTTCAATGGTTCGATCGGGAACCCGAAGACACTTCTCCAATTGCGATACATGGAACACATTATGTACAACAGACAATGTTCCAGGAAGTTGAAGTCGATACGCCACTGGCCCATATCTTTGAAGGATAGGAAATGGACCAATGTACCAGGGTGCAAGCTTTCCTTTTATCCCGAAACGCGATACTCCCTTCATTGGTGAAACCTTCAAGTAAACATAGTCCCCTTCAACAAAATACAAGGGCATTCGCCGTTTGTCTGCATAGCTCTTCTGCCGAGCTTGGGCTTTCTTCAGATTATGAATAACTTTCTGAACCTTTTCCTCGGCCTCCTTCACTATGTCAGGCCTAAAGAAATACCTTTCTCTAGGTTCAGACCAATTTAGCGATGTTCGACACCGTCGCCCATATAAAGCTTCAAAAGGTGCCATCTTGATACTTTCTTGATAACTATTATTGTATGAAAACTCCGCCAAAGGCAAACATTCATCCCATTTTGGTGAGAAATCCAGGACACATGCTCGCAACATATCTTCAAGTACTTGATTAATTCTCTCAGTCTGTCCACTGGTTTGTGGATGATATGCCGGACTATGGAGCAACTTAGTACCCAAGGATTTGTGAAGTGCTTCCCAAAACTTGGCTACAAATTGGGGTCCACGATCTGACACAATGGTCTTCGGAACACCATGCAGACAAAGAATACGAGCAATGTACAATTGGGCGTAGACAGTAACTGGGGAATCTGTCTTGACCGGCAGAAAGTGAGCAATCTTCGTAAGCCGATCAATTATGACCCAGATAGAATCATACCCTTTTGCAGTCCTGGGCAATCCCACGATAAAGTCCATACTTATATCTTCCCATTTCCATGTTGGGATCGGCAAAGATTGTAATGGACCAGCAGTTTTCATGTGTATGGCTTTGACACGTCTGCAAGTGTCACACTTAGCCACATAGCGTGCAATTTCGATTTTCATCTTTGTCCACCAGTAATGTTGCTTTAAGTCTTGGTACATCTTAGTGCTTCCGGGATGAATAGAATAGCGACTAACATGTGCTTCATCAAGAATTTGTTGGCGGAGTTCTTCATTCTTTCGCACTACTATGCGGTTATTAAACCATAGCACACCTTGATCGTCTTCTTTGAAACATTTGGCTATTCCAACCCTTATTTTCTCTCGTATGTGCTTCATACCCAGATTATCCTTTTGAGCATCAATTATCCTTTGCAAAATGATTGACTCAAGCTTTAGCTGATTCAGAGTCCCTTGTTGGACCATCCCCAGGTTTAGCTTTTCCATCTCTTGACATAAAGTGTTGTCAGAGGTCTTCACCATAAGACAGTGGCAGGAAGCCTTACGGCTTAGTGCATCTGCCACCACATTGGCTTTGCCTGGGTGATAATGGATCTCCAGTTCATAGTCCTTAATAAGCTCAAGCCATCGTCTTTGCCTCATATTTAATTTTGACTGGGTGAAGATATACTTCAAGCTTTTATGATCTGTATAAATATGACAGATATTTCCCAGCAGATAATGACGCCAAATTTTTAGGGCATGAACCACAGCAGCTAGCTCCAGATCATGAGTTGGGTAATGCTCCTCATGTCGGCGCAACTGCCTTGAAGCATATGCAATTACTCGGCCCTCTTGCATTAATACACAGCCGAGTCCACTGCCAGATGCATCACAATATACATCAAAAGGCTTGGTGATGTCCGGTTGAGCCAATACCGGAGCAGTGGTTAATAATGTCTTCAATTGCTCAAAGGCTTCATTACACTTAGAAGACCAATTGAATTTAATGTCACTCTTCAATAAACTTGTGATTGGCTTCACAAGCTTAGAAAAATCTGGTATGAATCTGCGATAATATCCAGCTAGCCCAAGAAAACTCCGGACTTGGTGAACAGTGGTTGGGGGTTTCCACTCCAGAATATCTTTGACTTTGCTAGGATCTACCGCAATTCCTTTGGCCAATAACACGTGCCCCAAAAATTGAATTTCCTCCAGCCAAAATGCGCACTTGCTGAACTTGGCATAAAGCTGATGTTCCCTCAGGCGCGTCAATACAATCCATAGATGCTGAGCATGCTCCTCTTCATTTTTAGAATATATCAAGATATCATCGATGAAGACCACCACGAACTTGTCCAACTCGGGCATGAACACCGAGTTCATCAAATAGGTGAAGTGGGCAGGAGCATTTGTGAGCCCGAAAGACATTACCAGGTATTCAAATAATCCGTACCGCGTAGTAAACGCGGTCTTCGGTATATCCTCGGGCCGAATACGGATTTGGTGATAGCCCGACCTGAGATCAATTTTGGAAAATACCCTCGCCCCAGTCAATTGATCAAATAAGATGTCGATCCTTGGAAGAGGGTACTTATTCTTGATGGTGACCTCATTCAGGGGTCGATAATCCACGCACATTCGCAAGGTTTGATCCTTCTTTTTAACAAAAATGGCGGGGCAACCCCATGGAGACGAGCTTGGCCGGATGAATCCCTTATTCAGTAGATCTTGTAATTGAATCTTCAATTCCGCCAATTCATTAGGGGGCATACGGTACGATCTTCGGGAGATGGGAGCCGTACCGGGCTTTAGCTCAATTACAAATTCTACATCTCTTTCAAGGGGCAGTCCAGGCAAATCTTCCGGAAATACATCTGGAAACTCACATACTACCGGAATGTTCTTGATCTCCGGTACAATGGCTTCATATACTCTACCAGAAGCTTTGGCTGGATTGGTTACGGGGAGAGACAAAAGAATCTCTTCTTGGTTATAGCTCAACCTGACGGTTCTGAGTTCAGTGTTGAGAATTGCCTTGTGTTGGGTTAACCAATTCATACCCAAAATTACATCTATATCCTGGCCTTTCAGAACAATCATGTTAGCAGGAAAGTTCCGTCCGGCCATTGTTACTGGCACTTCATAGGCCACTTCTCGAGTAAAAATATGTCCCCTAGGTGAATGAATTTTAAATCCCTCTTTTGATTCATGGCATGCAATGTGATGTTGCTCCACAAATTTCTTGCTAATGAATGTATGCGAAGCACCAGAATCAAAAAGAATAATTGCAGGGTGACTGGCCACGGGAAACGTACCCATCATCACCGGTTCTCCTTCCGGTGTAGTGGCCACTTGGGTGTAGTATACACGCCCCGTCTTCCTAGTATTCTTCCCCACAGTATTTCCTTTAGGTTGAGTTGACTTCCCAGATCCTTGCTGAGTATTGGATTGATTTTGCTTGGGATATGGGCAGTCTTTGATAAAATGTCCCAACTTGCCGCAGTTAAAACACTCGGTTGAAGAGCTAGGTAGAGCAGGGAATCGAGTGCCTGGGGCACCCGGCTGATTTGGGGGAGTGGGGGTATTGTTGGGGCGAATAATAATTGGTTGCTTGAAAGGGAATGCAGGTGGACGAGAAAAAGTACGGTTTTGGCTAGAAGGCCGGATCACGAACCGTTGCCTCTTCGCCTGGCCCTGATTAGGCCGCTCACCACTGAATCCCTTATTCTTCCTAGAACTTGCGTATTTTGCTTCAACAGATAAGGCTGTACTGATAGCCTTTCCATACGTGAGATCTATACATGTTGCCATCTTTCGCTGCAACCGGTCATTTAGACCCCTCATGAAGCAGTTCTTTTTCTTCAAATCAGTATTCACCTGATCGATGGCATACTGGGACAGGTGATTAAACTTGTTGAGATACTGATTGACGGTATCTCCTCCTTGTTTCAGCTTCATGAATTCCTCTTGTTTCATATGCAGCACTCCTTCGGGTATGTAATGCTCACGGAAGGCTGCTTTAAATTCTTCCCAAGTGATTTGATGGTTGACAGGTTGAATAGCCACAAAATTTCCCCACCAGGTACTGGCAGGGCCACGTAGTTGTTGTGCTGCGAATAATGGCTTCTGCGTTTCTGAACAACGGAGAAGACCAAACTTTTGTTCAATGACCCGTATCCACTCGTCGGCTTCCAGCGGGTCCTCTGCCTTGACGAATAGGGGTGGACGGGTTTCGGAGAAGTCCAGATAGGTGGTTTCACGGGGGCCTTGCTGATAACCCCTTCCTGCCTGTTGCTAGAATTGTTGTTGACCCGCCATTTCCCTAAGGAAGCGGGTATTGTCTGCGGTGGCATTTACCAAGGCGGCAATCGCCTCGGCCAAGGTGGGCGGAACCGGAGGTGGATTTGGGGTGACATCCCTTCCCCCAGAAGTTCCGGCTGCGTCCTGTCCTCGAGTCCTGGTCGGCATCTGAGGCAAAGAACATAAATACAAAATGCCAAAGAAGCCTTCCATTTTACATTACTATAAAAAGTAATGATACAGACTCGATTTTACATAACAGGATACATTACCCATTATACAAAAGTTCAACCTATTATACAACGTACTATCTCTACTTCTACAAGCTACATTACTACTCCTGCTTATTCTTGGTAGCTTCATCGTCAGGGGTGGGAGACCATATGTCGACCAGCCTCAAAGAAGGAGGGGGCCTAAAAAGGTCTAACTCGCCACCAAGCGCTTCGCCCGCAGTGTGCGAGGTTCCGGCTTCAGACCTGACGGGATCCGCAGGGACATTTTGGTGTAATTGCGAATATAGTACATGAACTTCTTCATGTAAAGTATTGCAATATACCTGCAAGTTATCAACAGCAACGCTAAGTTCGTTGACTCGTGCTCGAGCCTTCGCTTCCTTAGCTAAAGCTACTGAGCGAGATTGTACTGCCCAGTCAAGTGCCAAATCTCGGTCAGCTAGTTGATCTTGCAGGGTGCGGATGTAACTTCTTAAATCATTTATCCGGTCACCGTCCGCAACCCATAGATTAGTCCTGCGCTGTAACTCCTCTTGGAGATGATTCACGCGAGCTTCGAGATCACCAATAGGATCATTGCTCCCGCTACTGCTGTTTTGCTCTTGCTCTCGTGGGGCAAGTTGATGCCGAGGCACACCAATGGGTCCAGTATGCTTACATGCCGTTTTCCTTGTACGTGGCGGCATTTGCTAAGGGGGAAAATTTATTAGTATAATTCTTAGCATGATGCATGAATAAGTACAGAATCAACCTTAGTCGATTCAACCTTCTATACATTGCACTCTTCCTATCTGGTCCTTGAAATAAACTCTTTAGAAATACTTAGATAAGAAGAGAAGTAATTTTCTAGATAAGTCTTAGGAAATTCTTTTGAAGATGTCACAATAATATCTGTCAAGAAGGGCTACGCTCCGATACCAGCTGTGATGGAACCTCCCAAGTAATTAGGCCCACCTAAAGTTGTCCTTGTCCAACGGACCTCAGACAACCCTATAGGTGCCCCTGAACTACTTGACAAGCTCGGTATCTTTCCTTACCTTTCCAGGAACGTCTCACCCGTCTTGTAGACATTACAGAACATCGGACGTAAAGAAATGCGGAAGCGATTACGTAACTTACATTTATTAAAAAGTAAGATCAGGTTGTTTAGTACAGACCAGGAATATATAACGAGTGCAGAGTAATATTATTACATACCAAGGGAGGTAAAAACTCCTCCCGACAGTTATTACACAAAAAGTTTTAATGGAGGATCCTTTCCTCCCGCACTTCACTCTTGCTTATCTTCATTAGGAACCACCTTGGTACAGAAGCAACAGAACTCTGCTGCTTCCTCACCTAATAACAACAAGGGGATAAACCCAGAGTATGGAATTACTCAGCAAGTCTTACCCGACTAAGGAAAAGACTCTCAAGGGTATGCTGGTTAGAGGGATTCAAGGAGTGGCTTATCAAGAATCAAAGACTCTGTTTTGCAGAAAAGCTTACTACGAGTGGATCCTTAAAATCCAATTTTATTGTCAGGTTAAGTAAAATTACCTGCAACTAGAGTTCTTTCTACCCTAGTTCAATCACTTTACCTACACTAGCCAATTTCTTATCAACCCTTCATCTTCACTGGATTGCTACATGTAAGTCAGTGGCCAAGTCTCCATAACCGCGGAGGTACGGCGATCCGAATCGATTATACTCAGCTGAGGATCTCCGATCACACGACATATGTAGCACTTATCCCTTGCATATGTCAACCCGCCACCGAGTTTCTTAAGACCAGATCAGGTTCACGCAAACCGAGAGCACAGATACACCACCATCCAGCCTCTTGCCACGGAGGGTACACGCTACTCTCGCCACCGCTCCACGCCCATTTCGTGTTATCTTATTCTGGCCTTAGTCCACCCGAGGCAAAGCTTACCCATGACGAGGCATGTGACCAGTTAAAGGGTCCTCGGTCAGCAGGCTTACATCGAGACGGCCCTTAATCGACTCAGACGGAGACACTACACCGAGACTCTCTTTCTCGTGCAAGTCACCCGCCCGGTCTCAGCTTAATCATTAACCCCAAAGGTTGGTACCTGGCAGAGGTACATCTTTTTCAATGTTGAATCCATCAAGGCCTTTGACAGATTCACCATCAAGTTTTATTTTTGAAAACATTCCCACCCACTTTTGCCACATCATCTTTTGTAAAAACAAAACCTTTTGTTTTTCTAAAGCAAGGCTAAGCATCAAAAATCTTTTTGAAACATAGGGATTTCAAGGAAGGTAATCAAATTCAAGGAAGTTAATGCAGGAATTGTTTTAGCAATCAACTCCTATCACCTAATGCATCAAGCAAGTGAGAAAGATTTTAAAAATATCAAGGAGGTGGCAAATGCACTGGGGCTTGCCTTTGTTAACAGGTGAGTCTGGCTCGGATCCGCAAGTATCAAAGTAGAAGCAGTTGCCTGCTTGAGAATCCGAGGGTGGTGGTGTCCTTTCTTCGGTGATTTCCTCTTCTTCTTCTCGTTCTAATCATAACCATACATATGTATAAGAATGGATGCCATGGGATGCTCATGAGGGTGCAAAGATAATATAAACTTATTATCTAAGTCTTGAGTACAACTTTCCTTCACGGTACTCCGAGAACCTAGGGTTTCCGGAGTCAGTAAAGGAGTTCATAGGGCAGGGGAGGTGTTTTGGGGTTTGGTGATCAAACAAGGTCCAAATCAACCCAAATTCTACCCAAGGCTTCTAAATAATATGAGGAGCTCATATAAAAATTTTGAGCATTTTTGGAATTACAACTTATTTTTAAAAATCCAAAACTACTACTTTGAACTACTTTAAATGCCTAAAAATTCCTTATTTAACCTAAAAATCACAAAACTATTTTTATTAAATTCTAGGGAAAATAAGAAACCTAGGAAAATTAGTTTCACCATTTTACCATTTTTCTACAATTTATAACAAACTTCCCAAGCTCTTCTGAAAAAGAAAAAGAAAAAGATTCAACAGGACTGGGCCGTTTTCAGCCCAGGCGGCCCAATCCAGAGGGAAAGGCGCCCGCGCTCCCGCGCGCGCTGGCGACTTTGCACAGGGGTCCTCGGGGTTTTGGCTAACTGAACACGAGTTCCTATTATTGTTTCTTGTGTCACTGACCGATTGCAGATAAGCCCTCCACCTTCTATTTCTTCGCAGACCCAAGTCCACGACGGCGTTCACGCGCGGAGAGGCTCCGGCGAGGTCCTGGACTGGCCGATTGGGGCCATGACCGGCGCTCCCGAGCGGCGGGCATCAAATCGGACCTACCCCGAGTGTTTTCCCCAACCTAATTGCACGAATGGTCAAGAGGTGTGCTCTGGCCACGGTGGCCGTGAACATGGCGGCTAGCTCGTCGTGTTCCCGACGATTGGGGGCATCTAAGTTCAAATTGATGGCTTCGCGAGCATCACAGAGTAACCAGAGTGATTAAACAAGGAAGAGGGAGCAATGAATTAACCTGGAAAGAGCTGACCACGGTGAGATTGGGTTTCGGGTGGCGGAGAATGGAATTGGGGCGAATGGGAAATTCCAGAGCTCGGATGAACGATTACGAGTGGGAGTGGGTGCGTTGGCTTCACAATTACCTAGTGCAACTACCTGGGTGCTCAATTTATAGGAGGGTAAGGCGGTGGCCGTGAATTTTGGGGAGGACGCGCGGCGGCCGGAGATAAGGAAGAACCCGGGTGCGGTGAATCCGTGGCTAACGGCGTGGCAACCTCCCCGGGGACGATGGGATGGCCCAAGGGAGTCATGACGGCACGGTGGAAAAGTTAAGCCACGCGGCGCACAGCCTGGTGGCGGCGTTCACCGGCGATTTTATCGGCCCAGCCGCAAAGAGGAAGAGAGAGCCACGGAGGTCACCGGAGTGATCTCGAGCTCACCGCCGGCGAGGATCTTTTACTGTGTGTCCTTATCTGCCCATCCCGAGCACAAGTTGGGCCGCCAACAGCACGAATCACGGCGGGGAGGTCACCGGCGGTGGGATTCTGTCGCTGCGTTCGATCTGATCTGTTTGGTCACTGTACCATCAGAAGTTCTATTCAGTGCACCTGACAGACCATGTTTAAGCCTCTTTTTCTCTGATTTTCAAATGGCAACATACCTAGTGACCTATAGCAAAGTTGTAGTGCTATAATCCAACTATAACTTTGCTACAATGTGTACTCACAAAAAGTCACTGGATCCCCTTCAAAATCGAGCTCAAAGTTCATCTCATAACACTGTCATTCTGAATTTCAGACCTCAACCAGTCTGACAGTCCATCTTTGATTGGGTTCTTCTCCAAAATTCTCATAAGAACATGGCTTGAACCCTTAAACAAAGTTGTTCTCCTATAATCAGTTTACAATTTTGATGTGGGGACCTAATATGAATTCTCAATAATTTGGAAGATCCAATGCTCCAAAGTTGAGCCTCAACATTGAATTTCAGACTTAGCCCCTATAGTGCTTAAGACGTGATTTTTGCAATTTGGTCCAAAACTTAGGGTTTGGCTTGCAAATTCACATATATGTGACCTAAAGGACTTAAGATACTTATTTGACTTGGTTTTTGCACTTTAGCCCAAAAGTGGACTAATTTTGCACATAGACCCCTAGGTTTTAGTTTTAGGGTTTTCCAGGGTTCTAATTGAGATTCTTGATATCCCAGGGGCATAAATGTGATTCACTTTGTTTTTGGGGATATTTTATGACTCTTTCCCTAAATTCTTTTAGGTTTTCACATCTTGGGTTAAGTTTTACCCCTTTAATCTCTATTTAGGGTTAAGTCCCTTAATCAGGGTTCTATTTGCAAAAACACTTACACAATACAACTTGTTTGAAAATTTTGCCTAGTGAATGCACTCTAGGTGTATCAAACATATGAAATGTTAATGCTTATGATGTCATGCTCAAGTTTTAGTCATAGTAACACCAGGGGTGTTACAGCCTCGGCATACTCCACGCACTCCACGTCGCATTCGTACGCGTGTTTGTACGTGGGGCCGACGGTGATGACCCTGTTGGGGCCCGGCATCTTGAGCTTGAGGTAGGTGTAGTTGGGGACAGCCATGAACTTTGCGTAGCAGGGCCTCCCCAATACCGCGTGGTAGGTTCCTCGGAACCCGACCACCTCAAACGTCAGGGTCTCCCTTCGGAAGTTGGAGGGCGTTCCGAAGCAGATGGGAAGATCGAGTTGTCTGAGGGGCTGGACGCGCTTCCCGGGGATGATCCCATGGAAAGGCGCAGCGCCCGCCCGGACCGAGGACAGATCGATGTGCAGAAGCCCGAGGGTCTCGGCGTAGATGATGTTGAGGCTGCTGCCTCCGTCCATGAGGACCTTGGTGAGCCTGACATCGCCGATGACGGGGTCGACGACGAGCAGGTATTTCCCCGGGCTCGGCACATGGTCGGGGTGGTCGGCCCGGTCGAAGGTGATGGGCTTGTCGGACCAGTCTAGGTAGACTGGCGCCGCCACCTTCACCGAACAGACCTCCCGGCGCTCTTGCTTGCGGTGCCGAGCCGAGGCGTTCGCCGCTTGCCCGCCGTATATCATGAAGCAGTCGCGAACCTCGGGGAACTCTCCTGCCTGGTGATCTTCCTTCTTGTCGTTGTCGCGGGCCCTGCCTCCCTCCGCGGGTGGCCCGGCCCTGTGGAAGTGGCGCCGAAGCATGACGCACTCCTCGAGGGTGTGCTTGACGGGCCCCTGGTGATAGGGGCACGGCTCCTTGAGCATCTTGTCGAAGAGGTTGGGACCTCCGGGGGGCTTCCGAGGGTTCTTGTGCTCGGCGGCGGTGACAAGGTCCGCGTCGGCGGCGTCGCGTTTCGCTTGCGACTTCTTCTTGCCCTTCTTCCTGGCGCCGCGCTGAGTTGACGCCTCGGGGGCATCCTCCGATGGGCGGCCCAGGGGCTGCTTGTCCTTCCGGAAGATAGCCTCGACCGCCTCCTGGCCGGAGGCGAACTTGGTGGCGATGTCCATCAGCTCGCTCGCCCTGGTAGGGGTCTTGCGACCCAGCTTGCTAACCAGGTCGCAGCAGGTGGTGCCGGCGAGGAACGCGTCGATGACATCCGAGTCGGTGATGTTGGGCAGCTCGGTGCGCTGCTTCGAGAATCACCGAATGTAGTCCCGGAGAGACTCTCCCGGCTGCTGTCGGCAGCTTCGGAGGTCCCAGGAATTCCCGGGGCGCACATACGTGCCCTGGAAATTGCCTGCGAAAGCTTGGATTAGGTCGTCCCAGTTGGAGATCTGCCCCGGAGGCAGGTGCTCCAACCAGGCGCGAGCGGTGTCGGAGAGGAACAGGGGAGGTTGTGGATGATGAGGTTGTCATCGTCCGTTCCACCCAGTTGGCAGGCCAGACGGTAGTCCACGAGCCACAGTTCCGGTCTCGTCTCCCCAGAGTACTTCGTGATAGTAGTCGGGGGTCGGAACCGGGTCGGGAACGGCGCCCGTCGTATGGCCCGGCTGAAGGCCTGCGGACCGGGTGGTTCGGGCGAGGGACTCTGATCCTCCCCGCTGTCGTAGCGTCCCCCACGCCTGGGGTGGTAGCCTCGGCGCACCCTCTCGTCGAGGTGGGCCCGAGATCGCTGTGATGGTGCTCGTTGCCGAGGCGACCCGGGGCCGCAGGCGTTGTGTTGCGCGTGCGCCCGGTGCAGACCGAGGCTTCCCGCATGAATCGGGAAGTTGCGGCATGATGTTCCGAGGGGTACCCCTGCCTTCGGGAGGCGAAGCTCTCGGCCCTCCGGACCGCGGCGCCTTCCAGGAGATCCTTGAGCTCTCCCTGGATTCGCCGCCCCTCGGTGGTTGATGGCTCCGGCATCGCGCGGAGGAGCATTGCTGCTGCAGCCAGGTTCTGGCCGACCCCACTGGATGCGGGTGGCGGCCTGACCCTGACATCGTCGGCGATGCGGTGCTGGAAACCCTGGGGTAGATGACGCATTTCTCCGGCCGGAGGTTGGCCCGCCCATGCCTGCCCAACGTCCCGGCGGATTGGCTCGAGCGCTCCTGCTCCCTCGTCGAGCCTGGCCTGCACCCCGCGGATTTGCTCGAGTTGTGGGTCGTGACCCCCCACCGGAACGGGGACCACAGCTAGCTCCCACGGGATGTCAACGCGAGGCACTGGCCTAGGGAGATCACCGTCCTCCGGCATGCCGAGATGGTTGCCTTCGGAGGGACCCCCTAGATCGATGTGGAAACATTCGCGGCTCGGGCCGCAGTCCTCGTCGCCGAGGCTACGGCTGCCATCGGAACAGTCGGAAAGGTAGCAGTCGCATGCGGTCATGAAGTCCCGCATGGCACTGGGGTTGCCAAGTCCGAAGAAATCCCAACAGAAGCTGGGCTCGTCGTCTTCCTCGGACCCAGAGGGCCCGTAGGTCGAGACGTCCGTCAGCCGGTCCCAAGGCGACCGCATACGAGAACCTAGAGGGTTCGGATTCGCCTCTACGAAAGCGTCCACCAAAGCGAAGCCACTTGGCGGATCGAGGCTAACTCCGAGAGGCGTGGGATGGGAAACGGTAGGTACCTCCTGGTCGACGGGCGGTGATGAGGTCACGTCGGGGGCCGACTGCACCGTCGTCTCAGCTACGAGGGCAACACCCAGCAAGCCTTCCGCGAGCGTGCTAGCGTCGTCCGTTTGCTCGGGGTTGACGTGTCGCGGGGAGACAGCGCTCGTCTTCGTCTCAAGCGCGAGGCTGATGCCCGGCGCGCCCCCCGTTGGAGTGCCGGGGTTGTTGACTCACTCGACGGTCGACGAGGCGCCGCCTCCTGCTTGGCCTTGGTTGCCCCGCCTCTTCCTCCTCCGTCGACGGGGAAGAGGACGGGGCGAGCTCGAAGGTTGTTCTCCCACCACGCGGGGAAGACGTCGTCGATCCCGCCGCCGGCGGGCGGACTGTCGGCCGCCACTGTCGCTGTTGCCCGGCGGTGGGAAGAGTATCATGTCATAGTTGCCGTCGAGGGACATGAACTCAAGGCTCTCGAAACGGAGCACCGTCCCGGGCCGAAGAGGTTGCTGGAGACTACCCATCCGGAGCTTGACGGGAAGCTGTTCGTCAACACGCAGCAGGCCCCTACCTGGCGCACCAACTGTCGGCGTTCCGAGACTGGGGGTCCCTGAGCCGACGAGTGAAGTGTCGTTGCGTGCCCCAGCCCAGATGGGTCGACGCGAGGCCGAGCGCGAAGGGGGGAAAGCGAGGTGGCCGGAGTTGGGCGTGAGAGAGGTGGAAATCCTGCGGCCTTCGTGTTCGTCCCGTGCCCAGGTCGGGTGCGCTTGCAGTAGGGGGTTACAAGCGTCCACACGGGGGAAGGAGCGAGTGGCCTCACGCGAGCGCCCGTCTCGTCCTCGTCCCCGCGCGGCCAACCCTCCCTAAGAGGGCCCTGGTCCTTCCTTTTATAGGCGTAAGGAGAGGATCCAGGTGTACAACGGGGGGTGTAGCAGAGTGCTACGTGTCTAGCGGAGGAGAGCTAGTGCCCTAAGTACACGCCATCGTGGCGGCCGGAGAGATTTTGGCGCCTGGTTTGTATGATGTTGTGGCCGTCGGAGGAGTGCTGGAGCCTGGCGGAGAGACAGCTGTCGGGGCCGTCGAGTCCTTGCTGACGTCCTCTTGCTTCCATAAGGGGGCCGAGAGCCGCCATCGTCAGGGAGCGTGCGGGGCGCCATCATCGCCTATCTGGTGGAGCGAGCCAGATGGGACGCCAGTCTTGTTCCCCGTAGCCTGAGTCAGCTTGGAGTAGGGTAATGATGGCGCCTCCTGCGTGGCTGGTCCGCGCCCTAGGCTGGGCGATGTGGAGGCTCCTCCGAGGTCGAGGTCGAATTCGTCTTCCGTGGCCGAGGCCGAGTCCGAGCCCCTAGGTCGGGCGAGGTGGAGGCCGTCGGCTGAGGCCAGGGTGGAATTGGAGTCCTGGGGTCGGGCGAAGCGGAGTTCGTCGTCTTCTGGGGCCGAGCCCAAGTCCGAGCCCTGGGTCGGGCGGAGCGGAGTTCGTCGTCTTCTGGGGCTGAGCCCAAGTCCGAGCCCTGGGTCGGGCGGAGCGGAGTTCACCGTCTTCCGGGGCTTAGCCCGAGTCCGAGCCCTGGGTCGGGCGGAGCAGTGTTCGTCGTCTTCCGGGGCTTAGCCCGAGTCCGAGCCCTAGGTCGGGCGGAGCGGAGTTCGCCGTCTTCCGGGGCTTAGCCCGAGTCCGAGCCCTAGGTCGGGCGGAGCGGAGTTCGCCGTCTTCTGGGGCTTAGCCTGAGTCCGAGCCCTGGGTCGGGCGGAGCGGAGTTTCCTATGGTGTGCGGCTGGGCCTGACTGCCTGTCAGCCTTACTCTGTCAAGCGGCACCGCAGTCGGAGCGGCGCAGGCGGCGCTGTCTTTCTGACAGACCGGTCAGTGGAGCGGCGAAGTGACGGCGGTCACTTCGGCTCTGTCAGCTGACGGACGCGCGTCAGGATAAAGGTGTCAGGCCACCTTTGCATTAAATGCTCCTGTGATTTGGTCGAGGTTGCTTCTTGGTGAAGACAAGGCCTCGGGCGAGCCGGGAACGCGTTCGCCGCTGGAAGGGGGGCCTCGGGCGAGGCGGAGATCCTCCGGGGTTGGCTGCCCTTGTCCGAGGCTAGGCTCGGGCGAGGCGTGATCAAGTCCCTCGGATGGACTGATCTCTGACTTGATCGCACCCATCAGGCCTTTGCAGCTTTGTGCTGATGGGGGTTACCAGCTGAGAATTAGGAGCCTTGAGGGTACCCCTAATTATGGTCCCCGACAAACATCAAGTCACGACCTCCCCCGAGTTCAGCCTCAGGCGCAACAGGGGGCTCCGCCTCGCCCGACACAAGGCTTCGGCCTCAGCCCCAGCCTCGGGAGAAGGTCTCCGTCTCGCATGACCCCAGGCCTCGGCCTCAGGAGAAGTCTCCGCCTCGCCCGACCTCGGCCTCGGACCGACTACGCTATAGGGCATACATCATTACCCTACCCCTAGCTAGCTGCCTCAGGCTACGAAGGAACAAGACCAGTGTCCCATCTAGGTTACTCCGGTATCAGGTAATGATGGTTCCCCGCGTGCGCCCATGACGTCGGTTGCTCTCAACCCCCTACGGAAGCAAGGAAATGTCAGCAGGATCCATGCCGCCCCGTCAGCTATGTTCTACAGGACACAAGGCACTTCTCCGACGGCCACGTTAGTACATGTACAGGGCTCAAGGCAATTCTCTGCCAGCCACATTAGCTCATAGCTACACCCCCATTGTACAGCTGGGCATCTCCTTGTATCTATAAAAGGGGATGTCTAGGGCCTTCCTAAGGCACGGGAAGACGGAACGTACGAACGTGCGACGTACGAACGGGCGAAGGCAGACGAGCAGAGGCAGGCAGAGTAGGAGAGACACGGTAGAGGCAGACTTAGACAGCTCACCTCAAGGCCGAACCCTCTCTTTCTCTCTCTCTCTCTCGCTCTCGCTCTCTCGCAACGCTTGTAACCCCTATTACGAGCACCCCGGTGCAAGATAACATAAGCCTCATTTCCCTCTTGATTGGGTCACAAAAGTGGATCAAGGGCACAACTTGCCTGGCACTTGAGATTCCAGTTACCAAGGTTTCTTCTTCAGATCCTCGTAACCTCGTGCTAGCCGTAGCAATAAAACATATATGGTATAGACAAAATTAACATCACACCAAACATAAGAACAAGCTGAATAATAATAATTTATGCGTCGCTACGAGATCGCGGGATCGAGAACCACTAAAATCAGAGTTACGGATAAGGAGTTATGATTTTATAAAAGATATGTGTGATTATAATATTAAATTATATTATAAATTGGTTAATATAAATCATATGAGAGGTTATTCTATAAATAATTACCTCAACTTTAATCTAAGTTGTGAATTGACCATAGATCATATTCTAGTATATTATAGTGATAAGCAGTTTAACCAGACTAACCAACATAAGTTAAATAAAAGTCTAGTTATAAAAGAATGAGACAGGTATAGTAACTATTGTTATTACATAGTAATTATTTATACGAGACTAACGCAACTTGAACGGATCAAATTGGAGTTACGGATTGTGAGTTATGAATTTTTGAAGATTTTATGTATTTGATATGAGATTAATTAGGAGATCAATTGTATTATTGTTTTCATGTCAAAAAAGAGGCAATAGATGATAAACAACATTATTACAAAATTATAGAAATTGGAATGGACTGAAAAGGAATTAAAATGCATTTTCTAGGAATTAATTAAGTTCCTATAATTATTTTCACACAAAAATGTATTTTCTAAATGTATTCTTTTGAGTTTCTGTTCTCTAGACTGAGCGCATCAATTACCAAAAACACAGGGGCCTCTACATAAATTTTTCTAAGACACAGAGTACAGTCGCGAGGGATGGCAGGTTGATTAGTTAATTCTCGGAGGGCTCTTTAGCAAAATAGTCGTCGCGAAGGGGTATCTTATAATCGGAGCCGTAGGATCTTCAATCTAGGGTTGGAATTAAAAGGGCCGAGCGGGAAGCGATCTGGGACGCCCAATGATTGATCAGTGGTACGGATTTAAAGTGCCCAGATCTGATCCATGACGTCCTCGATTGAATCAATGGTCAGGATTAAATGCTCCGAATCGTTACTTAGGATCTAATCCTAGTCGTCCGCTGTAGATCTAACGACTAATAACACGTCTTTCTCCTACCACCTCTCCCCCAAATCTCCGGTCAGGCGCGTTGGCTGCAACGGTGGCGCCCACGACCGGCGCTCGGTCCGCAGACGCCCAGCACCCCAAACTCCAATCCGATCAGTGCTATTCGAAGAGCGCAATACAACGGACCATAGTAAGACATCTTACCAGAATGCGAGGTGGTGACAAGGCCCGCCCACGGCGATCAGCGGAGCCGCGGTGGAAGGATTGCTCCGGTGAGCAATTACTGGAGCCCGGGGCAAGTGCTAGCGCCGACTGTCCCCCAAACACCTGCCTTACGCCCCCTCGAACACTTGGGACTTCTAGTGTGCCCCAAATGGCCACACCGATGAGAATCCCTAGCGGCGCCCCCAAGATCTCCCTCAATCTCTCTCTGGCCTCCAACTATTTCCCCCCTTCCTAGCTCCTATGAAGATGCATCCAGTGCTCAACGGATGGTGCGGGCACGGCCACGTTTTTATACCCGAGCGGTGCACATTAGTCGGGAGGGCTGTTACAATGGCAGCGTGACAACCATGGAGTCTGTTATTCGATCGCGAGCCTAGACGCAAGGTGGGTGCCAAACCTCACCAGCAGGGCCCGCAACGCAGTGGTAAGGGAGTGCGTGTTCGCGGGCTGATGGGCTGGACAGTGGGGCCCAGACGTCGGTCACTTCCCATGTTCTTGCGCGCAATTAGTTAATGGGGCCCGCTTGGCAGAGGATATGCGAGCGGGCGCGCACGGTGGAGCCTGGCGGCTAGGGTATGCTGCCGCAGTGGAGGCGCAGGTGGGCGGGTTGGAAGGTAGCTGGGCTGCACGGCCGAGTGAAGAAATGGGCCGAATGAAGAGCAATCGGCCCACTCGCGGCAGAATGTTTTTATTTTTCTTTTTCTTATTTTCCTTTAAATTCCAAACTTGAGTTCAAGCTTTTGTGGCGAATTTTGTACCCAACTTTTAAGTGTATAACTTGAACATACTACTTATAGAATAAATTTAATTATTTATAAATTTTAGTTGGTATTGTGTAATATTTTTCTCCTAATTTCAATCCAAATTTCAATTTGGGGCCCAATTCAAATCTCAAATCATTATTATATTTTTATTGGTACTAGTGTTATTATTCAATGCATAATCGAATAACTCTAACGTGATACATTAGGTATATATTTATTCTAATTAATTTATTTGTTTGATAAATGTTTGAAATATGAAGCTCTGTCTCCTATTGTTTTCTTTATTTTTAGAAAAATAGTATTATGAATGTGGGGTAAGAAGTAAAAGTTACTTCAACAATAATTTTTCATGTAAATAGATGTTTTATGGTGCATCACTTAATGATATGCATAATCATTTAGTTGAATAGAAAACCTTTCTATTACCCCTTTTCTGAAATAATCCTTGGTTTTCATAATTCAATTCTCAATTTTCAACACTCAAGTATATTTTGAGATATCTAAATTTTCTATTTCATTTCCTCATATATTTATTTTATTATTATTATATTTTTTTTTCTTATACACATTTTGGGCATTACAAATTTGGGCAAGATCCTTATGTAAGATTTCTTCTCCCGACTACCCTCTGTCGTTTCTGTATGGAGGCCAAGGCGTTTCTTGGGTTGTGCAATGCGTAGTCGCGTCCCCAAGATTGGTCTATCTGACAGCCCCAATCCGAGAAGAATAGCGTGCCAAATCATGTCAAATGGATTTGGTTTGACCTCAAATTTTTCCAGGGTGTTCTAGGGTATTTTGGCGCCATTTTGTCAATTGGGCCAAGTGGTTTTGAGTTAAGGAACATGGGGAACGTGTTTTATCTTTTCGAGGGTGCTGAATTTCAGAATTCTAAAATTCTGATTTTGTAGGAAGCTCCCACTTGAGTGGCTTGTTTGGAGATTTTGCAAAACCATTTTGGGACAACTCTCTTACTATTTTTTGTAGGTTATGTACTGTATTACAACTTTTATAATTGGCCCAAGTCATGACAATGTGATTTACTTGGCCTTTGTACTGAGCTTCTCGTTGGTGCTCTAATGTTCTAAAGAGGGGAATTCTAGGGTTTTAGCACTTCACCTCCCTTCTTAAGCTTGACATGGTTAATGTATGCTTTCCTATGGTGATGAAACCGGGTTAGGGCTTGGCTCCTAAATTTTGGTGCCTTTTTCTCAGTCCAAACCATATGTGATAATAGGTCACAGGTGGGGGTACTAAGGAAAACCCTAAGTAACAATTGGGGTGTTACACTGTGTTTGGGTCGTATCCTCCACGGCCGGCCCAACATTCCACCTGTGACCGCGTGCACCGACACTTTGGGCCCCGCGTCAGTCGCCGACTGTGTGCGCGGTATCACACCATCATTCGCTGGTGGGTGGACTCTTCTCCACTATACTTCATTCCGCGCGCCAAAACAGATCTAGTCACCGCCTGCTGGCCCCGTGGTTAGTGTTTCGCCCCTCCGCTAGCCTGCGTGTGGGCCTGGGCATCCAGTCCCCCCTCATCCCGTAAACCATGGTGTTAGTGGTTACCACTGTCGATGTCACTGGGCATAAAGTCGGAGCTGCATGTCGCCTCGCCCTTCTGCGCGCCTCAGCCAACCGAAGCCACATCGAGGTCGAGTAGAGATCATGGGCGGGAGAGAGAGCTGAGGACAGGGCCATCGCTGCCAATTCCATTCCCATCCTCGACTAGAAGCAAGGAGGGTTTGGGTCGCGTCTGGGGGCTTGTAGCGTTGCTGGTGAAGTGTTCGCGACCTGTAGTGGCGGACCCAGCTGCTATGCTTAGGGTGTGCCAGAAAAATAAAAAAGAAACAAAAAATAGGGATTATCAAGACTTGAACCTTGACGACAAAGTTCAAGATATAGCACTTACACCACTATGTTAACTACTCATATGTAATCTTAGGGTGTGTCGTGGCCCATATGGACCACCCGCTGGGTCCGCCCCTGACGACCGGTTGGTAGAAATCGACCACGTGGGTATCCGGAATTCGTTGCCAGACATTGTCTGCCGCCGTGCACCGTGGAAAGCTGTGGGCGCTTCTCTGAGTCTCGGTAAGGATTGTCCTCAGTAATACCGTATCGCATCCGCATCGCGCCAATGCCTTCGGATTAGAGCTTGGGACCAGGAATCAAGCCCGGGACATTTGCCGGTGATGGTGCTGTCGTGAGGGCATGGCCGCCGCCGTTACCAGGTCTCGGTTAGGGGAGAAGAGTCGCATACTGTTCGATCTGGTTCGAGCGGTTAGGATTAGATAGTGTACCTCTTCACCAAGTGGAATCCGAGCCATAGGTCTCAGATCTAGTGGTTGCAGTTAGATCTTGGTAATTAAAATCTACGCCGTTAGATCCAAATCCAAGAGATTGCATGACATACCCATTCTGTTGGCATGAGATCTAATCCAGGTCGCTCACATCTGATTAGACCTCTCTGGGCGAAGCATACCCCTTCGGTCAGGACATTTTATTAAAGAGACCCCACAAAAGGTAGAAATCAACCTGCAGTCCTCGTGGCTGTAGTCTGAGTCTAAGTACTTTTTCGTTAAAGTCCCTAAGTTTTCTGTAAATATTGCGCGTAGTCCAGACCTATAGGAAAACAGTAGGAAAACAGAGAAATTCATTTAGAAAAAGGTTTTTAGTGCAAAATTAATTCCAAGAACTTGTTTAATTCCTAGAAAATGCATTTTAACTCCTTTTTAATCCATTTTAGTTTCTATAATTTTGTAATAATATTGTTTATCACTTAGTGCCACGGTTTCAACATGAAAGCCACATTAGAATTGATCACTTAATTAATTTTGTACCAAACACTTAAGAACTTCGAAAATCATAACTTAAAACTCGTAACTCCGAATTTAGTGATTCTTGTTCCTACGATCTCGTTTCGATGCGTAGATTATTATTATGTATTTTGTATTTATGTTTGGTATGATTTTAATTTTTGCTATTCCATGTTTGTTTGTACTGTTGCGAGTAGACGAGCAAGCCATAGAGGATCCGGGTGTTCAGCAAGTAGAAGTTGCTAAGCAGGAGCTCATTGAAGGCAAGTTGTGCCCTTGACCACTTTTATTTACCCATTAATGTTCTTTATAATCATTTTATCATGCATAGGCCTAATTTTGATGGGACCCAATAGGCCACCGTAGTATGGTTATCTTTTTACCTTGTTTACCCCTGAACTTTTGGGTAGTCTTTGCTATGGCTATATATGGTTTTGGGTGTTGAGATAACTATTACACAAGATTATTCTTTATTACTGTTCTATTTCTGTTCATGAGAAGACAACTATGTTAATTGGAACATCGAGCTTAACTTGAGAAACACGTGCCACCATAAGGGTGGAATGGGACGCCCTTGGCTAACTAACTAGGAAAGCTAGTGGAGGACTACCTTACCCGAAAGGGGCAAGGACAGTAGGGGAGTAGGCGTGTAGGGAGGTTCTTAGGTTGATTTTGCTGCGATGGCAGTCAGACAGGGGATTCCTGCATTGCTCTTCTGTCACACCCGGATTTAAGGGACAAATCCGGGTGCATCTCATATGTGCGCCAAGGAAGAACAACACACATAATAACAGAGTGCATAGAGATAAATGTCATAAATATCATAAATGTACTTATTACATAGCGGAAGTCTTACAAAATAAATGATAAAGTAAAGCGAACTAAATATTATTCCCTGGCGCCACAAAGCTGACTGGGAGACGCCACCTAGATCAAGTCGAATGCCTCAGTGTTAGGTGGCTCCTCTTCGACCACCTGTTCTTCTCCTGTGGGGGGGGGGGCGTGTGAGACAGCAAGAGTGAGCTCACATACGTTCATAGCTCAACAAGTCGTGGGGAATAATGTGCATAAACTCACCAAAGGTGGGAGTTCATGAAGTGTAAGGCTGATCAATGAAATAGAGGCTAAAGCTGAGCATTGCTTTTATAAGTTGGTCAAAATTTTATTAGCAGTTACTAAGTGTAAGTAAATACCAAACCTTAATGATAATAAAGAAAGTAATAGTAAAATAATCCCAAATGCGATGCAAATGTCAAATTAAATTTAAGTTCCATAAATTAATCATGTGAGGGTCCGAGCCGCTCATGACCGTGAGCACGGCTAGTATACTAGTTTTACACTCTGCAGAGGTTGCACATCTTTACCCACAAGTCATGTTACCCATCTGCCAAGAGACGGCCAATCCCATACACCTCTACCGAGGAGGCGAGGCAGGGTAAAACTACGAGGCCTTTACAAAGTTCCACTAGCTTCAGAAATCCCGCTATAGTTTATAAAAAGCTCCAGTGCAGGAATCCCTCGCTTGACCGCCATCGCAGCAAAATCAACCCAAGGACCTCCCTACACTGACTACTCCCCTACTGCCCTTGCCCCTTTCGGGTAAGGAAGACCTCCACTAGCTTTCCTAGTTAATCAGCCAAGGGCGTCCCATTAAACCCTTGTGGTACCACTGTTTTCCCGGGTGGTCGCTCCATGTTCCCATTAATTTAATGATCTTAACATGGACAGTAATAATAAAAAGATAATAAAAGAATAATCATGAATAGTGTATCTCCATACCCAAATCCACATAAAGCAATAGCAGGTACTACCCAAAAATATTTCAGTGGTGAACAAGGTATAAAGATAACCAAAACTGGGGTGACCTAAAGGATCCCATCAAAATTAACCTATGCAGATCATTAGAATTAATAAGAACATGGCTGGGAAAAAGTAAGTGATCAAGGGCACAACTTGCCTTCAATGAGCTCCTGCTCAGCTACTTCTACTTGTTGAACCTCAGAATCCACAGTGGCTTGCTCGTCTATTCGCATCACACAATATATACATAGTATAGCATAAATTAACATCACATCAAACAGATAAATAAAATACACAGTAATAAACTAGACATTAAAATAAGATCACAGGAACTGGAATCATTAAATTTGGAGTTATAGATTTCAAGTTATGAATTTCCTAAGGTTTAATGTGCTTACTGTGTTCATGTCAAAACAGAGATACTAAATGATAGAGAATCTTATTACAAAATTTTAGAAATTGGAATGGCTCAATTTGGATTTAAAATGAATTAGATATGAATTTTCCAAGTTCTAGCAATTGTTTTTGTATTAAAATTGCATTTACTAATTCATTTACTTATTTTAAATACGCTCTGGACTGGGCGTCAATAACCAGAAAAGTCAGGGGCCTAAACCAAAGTTTCCTAAGACTTAGGCAACAGACGCCGAGGACGGCGAGTTGGTTTTAGCTAAACCGAGGGACCCTTATGCAAGATTTCAGGGCCGAAGGGGTACGGTGAACTACTGGTCGTGAGATCTATTTTCAACGCCCAGGATTAGATCTAGATTATAACGAAACGGTATGCATTACCAGCCGCTGGATCGGGAATGCACGGTCACGGTTTAATGGAGCCAGATCTAATCCGAGCCGTGGGATCGCAGATCTATGGTTATGATTCAATCATGTGAACGGGTACGTTAACATCTAATCTTAGCTATTCATCGCCGAATCGACAGCGGCAAAGTCCCCCCTTCTCCTCTTATCACGCCAGCCAGCCGCCAGAGTCGTCACCAGCCATGGCGGCGCCATCGTTGACCTCGCCTAACTCTGAAGGTCGGTGCCGAAGTGCGACCCCAACACGGGGTGCAGGCCACTACGAATCTATTTGTAAGCTCAATTTCACCATTGGAACCCCAAGCACGGTGATCACCATGATGGCGCAGCCCCAAGGTCCCTAAGCAATTCCGGCAACAAATTCCCACCTCCCAGGGTCTCTCCACGGTCACACGCGAGCGCGAATCAATCCTATGAGCAATTCAAACAAGCTAGGGGAAATTCTTACTGCGCAGGGGGTGGTCGGTGATCCTGGCGACAAAGCTTGTGTCTACGGCCCCTTGCTTTCCCCTCCTGAGCTCCCACGGGTGATGGCGGCCGGTTCTTTTGAGTTCTAGACGCCAGGAGCTAGTCAGGTGCTTTGGATGATGATGACAAGGCTTTAAAGCGCGGAGGCACGAGGTGGTTCCACGGAATCCGAGTCCTCCGGCGAGCCTTTCGCGCGAAGTGGTTGCGGCCCGCGCGGTGTGGGAAGGGGTGACTCTGATGAACGGGCCCACAAGCCAGTGAGTAGCGTTTGCGGAGGCTAGTGACCGACGCGTGGGCCCATCGCGATAGTGACTAGTTCGCCCGGGCGCGTGAAATGGTAACAGGGCCGCGCGGTTGAGGTTCAGGCTGCGCAAAAGGAAATGGTTATTGGGCCAGATTGATGCTCCGTGGCCCAGGTAGCTTTTTATTCTTTTTCTTTTTCTGATTTCCCTTTTCTTTCTTATTTTCAAGTTCAATTTGAATTCGAATTTGAATTCAAACTTGTGCTAAATTTATTCTTAATTATATTGTAAAATTAAGAAGTACCAATTCTAAAAATATAATTTCTCTTTGTATTATATATTCTCCTTTTCTTTTCTTTTCTTCCCATTTCCTTTAATTCTCCACCTCATTATCAATATTATATTTTCATTCATTTTATTACTATTGTATTGAATGCACAAGCAAAACTCCAACATGATGCATATTTTTTTATCATTGTTTTAATTCATCTTTAAATTATATGTATGCTCTTTTTATGATGCAAATGTGGCACATAAAATAAGGAAATCCTCTATATATTCCTTTTATACAATTTTGAGTATTACAAATCCTACCCCCCTTAAAAATAATCTCGTCCTCGAGATTTAAGAAGGTCTAGGGAAAAGATGGGGAAAATCTATGCGAAGCTCTTCTTCTCTCTCCCATGTTGCTTCATCTTCTCCGTGGTGGCTCCATTGCACTTTGCACATCTTTATCACCTTATTCCTTGTAACCCGAGTCAATGTATCAAGAATCTTGATGGGGTACTCAGCATAAGTCAGGTCATCTTAAACATTAAGGTCCTCCATTGGTAACTGCTCTTCAGGTACCCTGAGACATTTCTTCAGCTGAGATACATGAAATACATCATGAACATCCACAAGATGATCTGGTAACTCCAATTGATATGCAACCTCTCCCACTCGCTTTAAGATCAAGAAGGGTCCAATAAAGCGAGGGGACAACTTTCCTTTGACTTTGAATCTTCTCATACCCCTGAGTGGTGACACCTTCAAATAGACATAATCACCCTCTTTAAACTCTAGCTGTCTTCTTCGGGTATCAGCATAGCTTTTCTGCCTTGGCTGTGCAGTTCTCAAATTCTCCCTTATTTGCTGGACTTGTTCTTCTGCTTCTTGTATAATCTTAGGCCCAAACAACTGCCTTTCACCAGTTTGATCCCAATACAGTGGAGTCCTGCACTTTCTGCCATATAAAGCCTCAAACGGTGACATCTTCAAACTGGCCTGATAGCTATTATTATATGAGAACTCCGCATACGGTAGACTCTTATCCCAACTACCACCATGCTTAAGGGCACAAGCCCTTAACATGTCTTCTAGTACTTGGTTGGTCCTCTCAGTCTGCCCATCAGTCTGTGGATGGTAAGCCGAACTAAAATTCAATCTTGTATCCAAGGACTCGTGCAACTTCTTCCAATACCGAGAGGTAAACTGTGATCCCCGGTCTAACACAATCTTCTTTGGCACACCATGTAAGCAGACAATTCGTGCCATGTACAACTCTGCCAACTTGGCTCCTGAATATGTGGTCTTCACTGGAATAAAGTGGGCTACTTTAGTTAGCCTGTCCACAATCACCCATATGGAATCATACCCAGCAGATGTGCGGGGTAATCCAACAATGAAGTCCAAGCCAATCTCTTCCCATTTCCACTCAGGTATCTTCAGTGGATGCAGTAGTCTAGCTGGCCTCTGGTGTTCAGCCTTAACTCTTTGACACACATCGCACATAGCCACATGTGCAGCCACATCTCTCTTCAATCCATACCACCAATACTTTTGCTTCAAATCCTGATACATTTTAGTACTCCCAGGGTAGATAGAATAAACTGAGTCATGTGCCTCCTTCAATATGGTTTCCTGAAGACTATCAATATCGGGAACACAGATCCGATTCTTGAACCATATCGTGCCTTGCTCATCCTCTGTGAACTCTGGACCTCTACCCTCTGTTATCAGATCCTTGATCTCTTGAATTTTGGCATCACCAATCTGAACTTTACGAATTTCTTGCTCCAAGGTAGGTTCCAATTCAATGGTAATTCCTTCTGTATGTGTAACAATCCCTAGGTTGAGCCTCTCAAAATCTTTTGCTAATTCATCGGGTAGCTGGACAACAATAGCGGAATGAACGTGCTCCTTCCGACTCAAGGCATCTGCAACCAAATTTGCCTTGCCTGGGTGGTAGTGAATCTCCAAATCATAATCCTTAATAAGCTCCAACCAATGGCGTTGCCTAAAATTGAGATCCTTCTGAGTGAATATGTACTTCAAACTCTTATGGTCCGTGTAAACTTGGCACTTAGTTCCCATAATGTAGTGTCTCCAAATCTTAAGTGCATGCAGAACGGCTGCCAGCTCTAAGTCATGAGTGGGGTAATTCAATTCATGTTTCCGCAACTGACGAGACGCATAGGCGATCACATGTCCTTCTTGCATGAGCACACATCCTAATCCTTGGCCACATGCATCACAGTAAATATCAAATCCTTTCTGTAGATCTGGCATGATCAATACTGGTGGTGACATCAGTCTGTTCTTCAATTGATCAAAGCTGGCTTGGCACTTCTCATTCCACTTGAATTCTCTTCCTTTCTCCAAAAGCGAGGTCATAGGCTTGGAAATCTTAGAGAACCCTTCAATGAATCTCTGATAATACCCTGCGAGTCCCAAGAAACTCCGAATCTCAGTAACTGTAGTGGGCACTCTCCACTCCATTATCTCCTTCACTTTAGCAGGATCCACTGCTATTCCTCCATTAGAAATAATATGACCAAGGAATGGCACCTTGTCAATCCAAAACTCGCACTTGCTAAACTTGGCATAGAGTTGATTATCTCGTAGCTTCTGTAGCACCAACCTTAGATGTTGTTCATGATCACTTTCACTCTTAGAATAGATAAGGATATCGTCGATGAACACCACGATGAATCTGTCCAAATACTCCATAAACACCTTATTCATAAAATTCATGAAATAAGCTGGTGCATTGGTTAATCCAAATGACATAACAGTAAACTCGTATAATCCATATCGAGTTGAGAAAGCCGTCTTAGGAATATCCGATGGCCTAATCTTCATCTGATGGTATCCCGATCGGAGATCAATCTTCGAGAATACCCTAGCTCCTCTCATCTAATCAAACAAATCCTCAATATGGGGTAATGGATACTTGTTCTTCACAGTAACATCATTAAGTGATCTATAGTCCACACACATCCTCTAGGATCCATCCTTCTTCTATACAAACAGTACCGGTGCTCCCCAAGGTGAGGAACTCGGACGAATGTACCCTGCTTCCTGTAACTCAGTTAACTGCTTCTTAAGCTCCTTCAGTTCTTCTACAGCCATCCTGTATGGTCGTTTAGAAATAGGGGCAGTTCCAGGTAAAAGATCAATAACAAACTCAACTTCCCTATCTGGTGGCATCCCTGGTAACTCATCTGGAAAGTCATCCGGAAAATCTCTAACCACCCGGATGTTGTCACCAACAAACTCCCCCGCTATAAAGTATATTGCCCGTTTGGAAGCGGTGGTTACTGCAATTTGAACTTGAAATGTTTCTCCTTTAGGACTAGTGAGCTCTATAGTACCTCTACCACATGCTATAATGGCCTTTGCCTTCCTTAACCATGACATACCAAGGATCAGATCTATACTGCTGGCCTCTAATATAATAGCGGTAGCTCCAAATTCTCTTCCCATAATTGATAATGTCAATCTACGTGTCATTTGATTTGCCTCAATAGGCCCCTTAGGTGTGATTACTATAATTGGTTTTCTCATATTTAGCAAGGGTATCTCATTAGTGTTGGCATATCGAGCAGACATGAATGAATGTGTAGCACCAGAATCAAACAGTATGGTTGCAGGAATGGCATTAATGTAAAACATACCGAGTACGATGTCAGCACCATCAGGAGTATCATCAACACTGACTTGATTCACCCTGGCTATAGAATATCCCTTGCCAGGAGTCTGCTGCTTGTTCTTAGCTGGTGTACCAGAATTCCCCATCGGACAATGTAGCACCATAAAAGCCATCAATTAAAATAATGAATTTAGTTTTTATATTAATTAGGGTAATGATTTTTTTAGTGTTTAAATTATTTATTTGCATCGTTTTCTTTGCATGCGTTTGATTTCTTATCGGATGTTTAATATCAATTCATTTTAAAAGAGATACTAGTAATTAAATAATAATTAAGTATTATAGTAATTATTACTCTAAAAACAAGTACTCCATTTATAAATATTTTTGGTAATTTTTTATGATTTTTAGAGTTCTTTAAAAATGAATTTCGGAATTTAAAATAAAAAGAAAAAAAAACCTAAAACCACCTAGCCGGCCCACTTAGGGGCCCAAAATGCCCCAAACCCTAAATCACTGCGCGCGCAGGCTCTTCACCAGCCGCCGCCGCTCACCTGTGCTCCCTTCCCTCTCTCTCCTCTCTTCTCTCTCCCACTCTCTCTCTCGCCGCTCCACTCTCCTCTCTCTACTTTCTCGCGCGCGCTCGTCCTGCCGCAACCCAGCAGCCGCCGCGCCCGGCCCCACCACGTCAGACCGCGCCGCGCGTGCCAGCGCCCGGCCACGGCACTGCGCGAGCCGTGCCAGCCTTGCGCAAGCAGCGCGCTGCCGCGCCAGCCGCCGCGCCTGCGCGCGAGCCCAGACGGCCGAGCACCACCGCGCCGAGCGCGCCCCGTCGGACCAACGCCGCGCGCCCTGCGCGTTCGCGATGCCGAGCCCTGTAACACCCGGTTTTAAAAGACAAAGCCGGGTGCATCTCATACATGCGCCAAGAAGACAACATATATAATAACAGAGTGTATAGAGATAAATGTCATAAACATCAGAGTACTTATTACATAGCGAAAGTCTTATTACAAAATAAAATAATAAAGATAAAACGAACTAAGGATCGATGGCGCCAATGTCGACTGAGAAACGCCACCTAGATCAGATCGAACTCCTCAGTGTTAGGCGGCTCCTCTTCGACCACCTGTTCTTCTCCTGTGGGGGGGGTGTGAGACAGCAAGAGTGAGCTCACATACGTTCATAGCTCAACAAGTCGTGGGGAATAATGTGGCATGAACTCACCAAAGGTGGGAGTTCATGTAGTGTAAGGCTGATCAATGAAATAGAGGTTAAGGCTGAGCATTGCTTTTATAAGTTGGTCAAAATTTTATTAGCAATTACTAAGTGTAAGTAAATACCAAACCTTAATAATAATAAAGAACAGTAATAGTAAAATAATCCCAAATGCGATGCAAATGTCCAATTAAACTTAAGTTCCATAGTTAATCATGTGAGGGTCCGAGCCGCTCTTGACCGTGAGCACGGCTAGTATACTAGTTTTACACTCTGCAGAGGTTGCGCATCTTTACCCACAAGTCGTGTATCCCATGTCGCCTGGGTTTGCAAGGCCCTTAGACACTACCGAGGTGAATGGCTAGGGATCCACTACGAGGCCTTTACAAAGTTCCACTAGCTTCCGAAAACCCGCTACAGTTTATAGGAAGATCCAGTACAGGGTTCCTGGCTGACAGCCATCGCAGCAAAATCAACCAGGGACCTCCCCGCACTAACCTCTCCCCTACTGCCCTTGCCCCTTTCGGGTAAGGTAGTCTTCCACTAGCTTTCCTAATTAGTCAGCCAAGGGCGTCCCATTAAACCCTTGTGGTAGCACTGTTTTCCCGGGTGGTCGCTCCATGTTCCCATTAATTTAATGATCTTAACATGAACAATAATAATAACAAGATAATAACAGAATAATCATGAATAATGAATCTCCATACCCAATCCACATAAAGCAATAGCAAGTACTACCCAAAAATATTCCAGGGGTGAACAAGGTATAGAGGTAATCAAAACTAGGGTACATAAAGGATCCCATCAAAATTAACCTATGCAGATCATTGAAATTAATAAGAACATGGCTGGGAAAAGTAAGTGATCAAGGGCACAACTTGCCTGTAATGAGCTCCTACTCAGCTATCTCTACTTGCTGAACCTCAGTTTCCACAGTGGCTTGCTCGTCTACTCGCATCAACACAATACATACATAGTATAGCCAAAATCAACATCACACCAAACAGATGAATAAAATATACAGTAAAACTCTACACATTAAAATGAAATCATAGGAACTGGAATCACTGAATTTGGAGTTATAGAATTTAAGTTATGAATTTCCTAAGATTTAAGGTGATTATAATAGGATTAGATGATAAATTTATTTTCTAACAGAGTTCATGTCAAAACAGTGATTCTAAATGGTAGAGAATAATATTACAAAATTTTAGGAATTGGAATGACTCAATTTGGAGCTAGAATGAATTTTCTATGCATTTTACAAGTTTCTAGATTTGTTTTTGTATTAAAAATGAATTTCTAATATTAATTTCTCTGTTTTTAATACCGTCTGGACTGGGCGTCAAATTCCAGAAAACACAGGGGTCTGCGCGAATAAAATCCTAGACTCAGTGTACAGTGGCCAATGGACTGCGGGTTGATAACTAAATTTTCCAGGGGCTCTTTAACAAAAAGTACCCGCGAAGGGGTATGGACGAGTCTCGGCCACCCGATCTGAGCTGGACGGCTCAGATTACAACACTCTTTAACCGAACCGGTATCAAACCCTGACCACCCGATCCGTGATGAACGTATCAGATTTAAAATGCACGGATTGAGTCCTGAGCGTTGGATCCGCATCAGACGGTCGCAGTTCGATCGGACGAAGGGGTACGTTTGGTCTAATCTCGACCGCACGCGCGGGATCCAACGGTCCGCAGCCGTCTCCCCCAAATCCCCTCTGTCGACGGCGGCGCCGCCCACTTTCACGGCGAACCTCGCCGGGGAAACGGCAATCCGACGCCCAAGCGCGTGATTCTAAAAATTAAATGGTGCGCCACGCAGCCGAGGGGATGGCGAACGTGGTGGAGGGGTTATTACCGACAGTCTCGGCGCGCAGAGTGTCTGGCCACGGCGAAGGCGGGTTGGCGGCGGAGATGAGTCGACGGTGACGAATTCCGGAGCCGCCGGTGGACAATCCTCGGTAATTCAGTCGCGGTTGCCTTCAATGCAGCCGAAGGAAGCCCCTGGGTTCCCCAATTCGAGCCCGGTCGTCGGCGAGCCCGGATTTGCCCGCGGCGGGTATCTCTCGGCGGCGCAGCGAAGGTGGGCGTTCGCTCAGCTGGAAAAACGGCTGGGTCGAGGGAGGCGCTCGTCGCTTCGGTTATAGCCTCCACGTCCCGGAGTATTCGGCACGGCCATGGGCATACGCGGTCAAAGCGGAGCTTCTGGTGGCGCGAATTGCGCGCGGTTCGGTGGATAGGAGCCGTTCGGCCATGGCGACCATCGCGCGGAGCGGGGAGCAGCTGGCAAGCGGGTCCCGCAGGGCAGTGTAACGCGATCGCGGGCGCGCTGGATAAGAAGCCGACGAGTGGGGGCCACGGTGCAGTGACAGAGAGCGCAGCGCATGCGAGGTAAGAGCGGCTGACATGCGGGGCCCGCATGTCGGCGCGCTCTCATGAGAAGGTGGGCTAGCGCACGGCTGAGGAGAGTGTGGGCCGAATTTAGGTATGAGGCCCACTTAGTTGAGTTTGGTTTTATTCTTTTATTTTCCATTCCTTTTTCCCCATTTTAAAATCCAAATTTAAGTTCAAGTTTCAATTCAAACTTGTGACTCATCTTTTACACTATATTTGTGCAGTTAAGAGTGATAAGTTTTAAGGATATTTATATTATTTATACTTTTATATCCTTCCTCTTCTTCTCATTTTCAAAACCCTATTTTTTTTCAAATTTAGGGTTTTAATTCCACTCCTAGTAATTCTTATATTATTATCTTTAACATTAGTATTTTATTTAATGCACAAACATATAAACTCCAACATATGCACTTTTCTTTATTTTAGAATAATTGTTTTATTTAGTCACTCTCAATTACATAGGTGCTCTTTTTATGATGCAAATGAAACACACAAAATGGGGAGCTCTCTTTATTACTCTTGGTATACAACTTGAGTATTACAAGCCCCAACCCGCGGCGCGAGCTCGACCGATGCCGCGCCCCTGCACGCACCCGATTGAAGAAAATGTCGTCCGTTTCTTGTGTTGATGGAGATTGATTCTACCGTTTCTTCCTCCCTTCATTCCTCCTCTCCATTACGTGCAGTAACAGCAGCACCATTGACAGTCTCTTTGATGACGCCAGTGACCTCTCCTCTCCCCTCTCTCTCTCTATAAAAGGGAACAGCAGAGCCTCCCCATTCCTGCCTACTCGAATTTGCCTCTCCCTCTAGCACTCCTCGCTCATCGCTAGTGCCGTTGCCGTTCGTTGCCGCTCATCGCCGGAGCCCGTGGAGTTCGCCGGAGTGTGCCGTTCGTCGCCGGAGTTCACCGGAGCCACGCACACGCTGTCCGTAGTCGAGCCCCGCTCTCCGTCCGGTCGAAACCTGTCGATTCATCCCTGTCACACGCACGAACCCGAGGCTGATGACGACAAAAATTTATTTTATGTATTTTATAAAGTGCTTTTGATTCGATTTATGTGTTGTATAGTTTGTTTGTTGTAATATGAACACATGTGATTCCGATTTATGTATTTGTGTGAGCTACGGAATTTGTTAGAAATATGCGTGCACCGTGTTATTTCATGTAATCGACGCGTTGATTTTGGTTTAGAGAAATATGACGTAGATTTAATAGTCACACGTTGGTGATAAAAATACTAGATAAGAATTTATAGTCAATTTTGGTCACGATAAATTCTAGAAACTATTTGGAGAATTATAGGTGCATTTTTGATGGATTAGAAAATGGTATAGAACTCATGTCATTTGAATAATATAGGATTTTAGATGATTTATCTAATTATTTTATTAGCATATTTTTTTATAAAAAAAAGGAGAAAATATCATTGGTAGATGGCAAAATAGGTTTTTGCTAGTCAAACAAACATGTTCACAGATTTAGATCTTAAAATTGTTAGAGTACTAGTTTATGTCAAATAACCTCGCTTGTGTTAGAAAATGTTCAATTAGTACTTTATGTAGATTTTTAGAATATTAATATTATTATATTCATTTTTGCTATACTAACTAATTTGAGTTAGAAGGAAAAAAAGGTATTAATTTATTTATTAGTATTAAAAGATAATAAGTATTATTTAATTTCATTGATGGTGTTAAAATAAATTAATATTAGTTAAAATTATATTTATTGTACCCACTCCTAAATTCACCATTAGGATTCATATTAATAGCTATAATTGAATTAGTAAGTATTTACGCGATTAGTACGTAATTAAAATGTGATTAGTGCGACGTGTTAATGTGCATGTAATGGTGTATGATTATGTAATGGTGCATGTTTATTTATGGGTGTATACTTTATTTTTGTATGTGCGATGTGCGACTATAATAGAAACAGACTGTGTGGTAGAGAATCCGAACTCGTTCGAGGACGACCCGCAAGACGCTTTTGAGCAAGGCAAGTGGATTCTCCCTCTGCATATTCTATTTGTACCTACTCATTGCATATAACAATGTTTACTTTTCGATATATTGCATAATTTGATGGGCTTACCTAATTAAGGATTTCCTAGATTTACTACCTGTATTCCTTGTTTAACCTGGGAAAATAATTAAGCTGTGCAAGATTTATGCTATCGCTCAACTTAATGATTCTTAATATCACTCATTAATTGGTTTTTATGTTCCAAAAATGTTAATTGGCAATTATGACATTAACCCGATGGTTAAGATAACTTTATTGCAAATTTAATTGGAACATGGAGTGACACCCAGGATAACAGTGCAACCACGAGTGCTATCATGGCCCTGGCTTTGGTAATTAGCTTTATATGCTTAGTGCCTAGCAACCTTACCTGAAAGATGAGCAAGAGGGGGGGCGGTAGGTGCTGGCAGCCCACGTTAACATGGGTCGTATTCTTGGCTAAGGTACTTCACCCAGGTGGCCACTACCATCGTCTTAGAAACCTTAGCGGGTTGCTTCGTATTAAGTGTATTTTGTGAAAGCCTCATAATGGATCCCTAGCCATTCACCTCGGTAGTGTCTAAGGGTCCGATCAACCCGGGCTAGATGGGATACATGGCTTGTGGGTAAAGTTGTACCACCTTTGCAGAGTGTAAAACTGATATATCAGCCGTGCTCCCGGTTATCAGCGACCTGGACTCCTCACATGATAATTGAACTTGAAGATGGAATTAATTTGAGATCCGATGACCTGCCAATAATTTGCTTAAGTGGTTTCACTTAAGTGTTTTTGATATATACATATTCCTTTGTTTAATTGGGATATTTGGGATTCACTCTTAATAGTAAGACAGGTGTTGATAATAAAATATTGACCAACTAAAATGCTTACTGCTCAACCTTAGCCTCACCTTGTTATACCTGCATTAATTTTTCCCCCACTTGCTGAGCCCCGACCATAAGTGAGCTCACCCTTGCTAATATTTTGATCAGAGGGTGATGCTGGAGACTTTGATGGAGAATTTATCGACGAAGAATTCTAAGTCTAACGATGCGCCGGTCAACTTCCTGTGGAAGATTGCCCAGTTGTTTATTTCCGCTTTACTTTGATATGATACTTGTTTAAGACACAATGTTTCAGATGATGTAATAAAGTTTTATACTCTCTTTACGCCTTTATTGCATTGTCTTTTGATATATTACACTTGTGACGTCAACATATGTGTGGAAATGGATCCTGGCACACATATGGTATGCGCTCGGTTCTACCCCCTGGAACCGGGTGTGACAGACAAGCTTTAGCATAGTGCCCAATCCGACTGCACTTGAAGCATGTAGGGCCGGTCTTCTGTCCTGTAGGCCTCGTCGGGGTGCCAGTGGGAGTAGCCTGACGAGTAGGAGGTGTCTGTGGAGACCCCTGTGGAGCATACTGACTGGGCGTGGTCCTCCTGGTCGAGTCGGTGTACCCTGTGGTGAAACGTAGCGGGGACGAACACTGCTACTACCCTGTCCCTGCGAGATAGCCTTCCTCTTCAAATCACCCAGTTGAACACGCTTGTGTTCAATAGCAAGAGACTTATCAAGTAGCCTCTGAAATGATGGGAATGTGTGTGCAACCAGCGCATACTGTAGGGGTCCATTAAGTCCTTCAATGAAGTGCTCCTGCTTCCTCTCATCCTCAGCAACTTCCTCTGGAGCATATCTCGATAGCTGAATAAATTTGTCTCTGTACTCGCTGACCGACATGTTGCCTTGCTTCAATGACAGAAACTCCTTCTTCTTGATCTTTATCAAACCAGCTAGAATATGGTAGTTCCTGAACTATGTACTGAACTGTGCCCAAGTAATAGTATCAGCAGCATCATGGGCAGCAGTATAAGAATCCCACCAGTCAGCAGCAGGACCTGTCAGACGACCTGAGGCATAAAGAACTTTCTCCTGGTCTGAGCATTGGGCGATGTTGAGCATCTTCTCAATTGATTTCAACCAATCATCTGCATCAAGTGGATCTGGCGAACTGGCGAAGGTCGGTGGCTTATGACTCATAAATTCCTGGTGCTTATCACGAGGTGGAACTGCTGGTGGTGGTGGAGGCAATGGTACTTGTTGTTGTTGCTACTGTTGTTGAAGTTGTTGTTGCAGCTGCTGTTGCGCCCTTCTCTCCTGACGTATCTCTTCTCTCTCCTGGCGCAACTCCTGGCGTATCTCTTCTCTTTCCTGACGCATCTCCTGGTGTTCCTGCTGCATCTGGGCACGCATATCAGCCATAGTGTCCGCCATTTGCTGCATCATCCTCATCTGAGCTGCGATCAGTGGGTCAACTCCGCCTGGTGGAGGATTAGGAGGATTCATCTCTGCTGGTTGTGGCTGAGGTTGTCTATATATCCATCGAGTGTGTCGATTAGGAGGCAAATCAATTCCACCACCCCTCGTGGTATTGACCATCTGAGTTAGATACATATGGTAAGAGAAAGTAGTAGACAAGGCAGTAATTACGAATCATGTTACTTTGGGGGATTTATTAGCTAAGCAGATTAATGTTCTACCTACCATAGCTAATTTATTACCTTATGGTGGTACATGCTAAGATGTCCATATATAATATCTCAATCAATCAAAGAAGCAAATCAGACATTTATCATCATAACAATCAAACAACATTTTTAAATATAGAAAATAGTTTTTATTTTGTCTTAGGCTTCCTATCTCTTAAAAATGTCAGAGGGGTAAGGATTCCAAGGTGTGAAATCCATCTTGTCTCAGAGTAGAAGAGGTAAGAATGATCAGAGTAGAACAGTAGAAGGTGAGACAGGATCAAGATAAGTATAGAAAGAATCAGAGTAAGGTAAGTATAGAATGAATCAGAATCAGATAAGTAGGTAATGGTTTTATCCATTTCTATCTAGGTTTTGTCCTATAGTAAACATTTGCTCTGAAACTACTTCTGTCACACCCGGATTTAAGGGACAAATCCGGGTGCATCTCATATGTGCGCCAAGGAAGAACAAAACACATAATAACAGAGTGCATAGAGATAAATGTCATAAATATCATAAATGTACTTATTACATAGCGGAAGTCTTACAAAATAAATGATAAAGTAAAGCGAACTAAATATTATTCCCTAGCGCCACAAAGCTGACTGGGAGACGCCACCTAGATCAAGTCGAATGCCTCAGTGTTAGGCGGCTCCTCTTCGACCACCTGTTCTTCTCCTGTGGGGGGTGTGAGATAGCAAGAGTGAGCTCACATACGTTCATAGCTCAACAAGTCGTGGCAAATAATGTGCATGAACTCACCAAAGGTGGGAGTTCATGAAGTGTAAGGCTGATCAATGAAATAGAGGCTGAAGCTGAGCATTGCTTTTATAAGTTGGTCAAAATTTTATTAGCAGTTACTAAGTGTAAGTAAATACCAAATCTTAATGATAATAAAGAAAGTAATAGTAAAATAATCCCAAATGCGATGCAAATGTCAAATTAAATTTAAGTTCCATAAATTAATCATGTGAGGGTCCGAGCTGCTCATGACCGTGAGCACGACTAGTATACTAGTTTTACACTCTGCAGAGGTTGCACATCTTTACCCAAAAGTCATGTTACCCATCTGCCAAGAGACGGCCAATCCCATACACCTCTACCGCGAAGGCGAGGCAGGGTAACACTACGAGGCCTTTACAAAGTTCCACTAGCTTCAGAAATCCCACTACAGTTTATAGGAAGCTCCAGTGCAGGAATCCCTCGCCTGACCGCCATCGCAGCAAAATCAACCCAAGGACCTCCCTACACTGACCACTCCCCTACTGCCCTTGCCCCTTTCGAGTAAGGAAGACCTCCACTAGCTTTCCTAGTTAATCAGCCAAGGGCGTCCCATTAAACCCTTGTGGTAGCACTGTATTCCCGGGTGGTCGCTCCATGTTCCCATTAATTTAATGATCTTAACATGGACAGTAATAATAAAAAGATAATAAAAGAATAATCATGAATAGTGTATCTCCATACCCAAATCCACATAAAGCAATAGTAGGTACTACCCAAAAATATTTCAGTGGTGAACAAGGATAAAGATAACCAAAACTGGGGTGACCTAAAGGATCCCATCAAAATTAACCTATGCAGATCATTCGAATTAATAAGAACATGGCTGGGAAAAAGTAAGTGATCAAGGGCACAACTTGCCTTCAATGAGCTCCTGCTCAGCTACTTCTACTTGTTGAACCTCAGAATCCACAGTGGCTTGCTCGTCTATTCGCATCACACAATACATACATAGTATAGCATAAATTAACATCACATCAAACAGATAAATAAAATACACAGTAATAAACTAGACATTAAAATAAGATCACAGGAACTGGAATCATTAAATTTGGAGTTATAGATTTCAAGTTATGAATTTCCTAAGGTTTAATGTGATTGAAATAGGATTAAATGACAAACTAATTTTCTTACTGTGTTCATGTCAAAACAGAGATACTAAATAATAGAGAATCTTATTACAAAATTTTAGAAATTGGAATGGCTCAATTTGGATTTAAAATGAATTAGATATGAATTTTCCAAGTTCTAGCAATTGTTTTTGTATTAAAATTGCATTTACTAATTCATTTATTTATTTTAAATACGCTCTGGACTGGGCGTCAATAACCAGAAAAGTCAAGGGCCTAAACCAAAGTTTCCTAATCTTAGGCAATAGACGCCGAGGACGGTGGGTTGGTTTTAACTAAACCGAGGGGCCCATATGCAAGATTTCAGGGCCGAAGGGGTACGGTGAACTACTGGCCGTGAGATCTATTTTCAACGCCCAGGATTAGATCTAGATTATAACGAACCGGTATGCATTACCAGCCGCTGGATCGGGAATGCACGGTCACGGTTTAATGGAGCCAGATCTAATCCGAGTCGTGGGATCGCAGATCTATGGTTATGATTCAATCATGCGAACGGGTACGTTAACATCTAATCTTAGCCATTCATTGCCGAATCGACGGTGGCAAAGTCCCCCCTTCTCCTCTTATCGCGCCAGCCAGCCGCCGGAGCCATCACCAGCCATGGCGGCGCCATCGTTGACCTCGCCTGACTCTGAAGGTCGGTGCCGAAGTGTGACCCCAACACAGGGTGCAGGCCACTACGAATCTATTTGTAAGCTCAATTTCACCATTGGAACCCCAAGCGCGGTGATCACCTTGATGGCACAGCCCCAAGGTCCCTAAGCAATTCTGGCGACAAATTCCTACCTCCCAGGGTCTCTCCACAGTCACACGCGAGCGCGAATCAATCCTATGAGCAATTCAAACAAGCTGGGGGAAATTCTTACTGCGCAGGGGGTGGTCGGTGATCCTGGCGACGAAGCTTGTGTCTATGGCCCCTTGCTTTCCCCTCCTGAGCTCCCACGGGTGATGGTGGCCGGTTCTTTTGAGTTCTAGACGCCAGGAGCTGGTCAGGTGCTTTGGATGATGATGACGAGGCTTTAAAGCGCGGAGGCGCGAGGTGGTTCCATGGAATCCGAGTCCTCCGGCGAGCCTTTCGAGCGAAGTGGTTGCGGCCCGCACGGTGTGGGAAGGGGTGACTCTGATGAACGGGCCCACAAGCCAGTGAGTAGCGTTCGCTGGAGGCCAGTGACCGACGCGTGGGCCCATCGCGATAGTGACTAGTTCGCCCGGGCGCGTGAAATGGTAATAGGGACGCGCGGTTGAGGTTCAGGCTACGCAGAAGGAAATGGTTATTGGGCCAGATTGATGCTCCGCGGCCCAGGTATCTTTTTATTCTTTTTCTTTTTCTGATTTCCCTTTTCTTTCTTATTTTCAAGTTCAATTTGAATTCGAATTTGAATTCAAACTTGTGCTAAATTTATTCTTAATTTTATTGTAAAATTAAGAAGTACCAATTCTGAAAATATAATTTCTCTTTGTATTATATATTCTCCTTTTCTTTTCTTTTCTTCCCATTTCCTTTAATTCTCCACCTCATTATCAATATTATATTTTCATTCATTTTATTACTATTGTATTGAATGCACAAGAAAAACTCCAACATGATGCATATTTTTTATCATTGTTTTAATTCATCTTTAAATTATATGTATGCTCTTTTTATGATGCAAATGTGGCACATAAAATAAGGAAATCCTCTATATATTCCTTTTATACAATTTTGAGTATTATATCTTCTTAGAAACTGTAGCGAGTTTTCTGAAGCTAGTGGAACTTTGTAAAGGCCTCATAATGGATCCCTAGCCATTCACCTCAGAAGTGTCTATGGGTTTAGCTAACCCTGACTAGACGGGATACACGACTTTGTGGGTACAGGGTACAACCTCTGTAGAGTGTAAAACTGGTATACAAGCCATGCTCGCGGTCATGAGCAGCTCAAGACTCTTGCATGATTAATTTATGGAATTAAATTCAAATTGTCATTTGCATCACATTGGGATTTATTATTAATTTTATCTTATATTACTCTGGTTTGGTATCTACTTACATTTAGTAACTGTTAATAAAACTTGACCAACTTATTAAAAGTAATGCTCAACTTTTACCCTTATTATTTGGTCAGCCTTACACTTCACATGAACTCCCACCTTTGGTGAGTTCATGCACATTATTCCCCACAACTTGTTGAGCTATGATCTTTTTTGAGCTCCCCCTTGTGATATATAAAACCCCCACATGAGAAGAACAGGTGGTTCAGGAGGAGCCATACAATGAGGAGTACGAGTTGATCTAGGTGGCATCTCCCATTCAACTTGATGGTGCCAAGGAATAATATTTAGTTCGCTTTTTTATGATCATTTATTTTTGTAAGACTTCCGCTATGTAATAATGATACTTGTGCCATTTATCTCTATACACTTTGTCATTATATGTGATGTTCTTCTTTGGCGCACATATGAGACGCACCTGGCTTTATCCCTTAAATCCGGGTGTGACATTGGGGAACCCGGCTACTTGTGATCGCTCAATGGCGGTTGCGTAGCTAGTTGAAGCGCACGAGATTCACAACGTTCTGTTGTGCTGCCAGCTCTGTCCACCGCGCGAGGGGGAAAGACCCGCAGATTGGTATCTTTTACATGTCTTCTCAAATATTTGAATAGACTATGTCATTTTCATCCTATGTCCCCATGTTGCCATATATGCATATGTTGTTAAAAGCTTCATTTGATATCACTAGAATATCCTCTATCATTTACCCATGCATAGATTTAAGGGGAGTTTGTCTAATTCAATCATGCCTTGTCTACTTTTATATTCATGTCCTATTCTTAAGTAGAGGGTTTCCCGACAGGGGGATTATGTCATTTTCCTTGAAAGGGGGAGAATACTTTTCCACATGGGGAGAACTTTCTTTTAGGCGGAGTAATTTGTTTTAGAGGGCATGTCTTCATTTGCTTCCTATATGCTTTATCATTTCTTCCTTTTCGGTGTTTGTTTCCAATGGAGGAGAATTTTATGGACCAAAGCAAACCAAAGTTATCAAATAACAAGAACCACCAAATTTAAATTTTTGATCCCTTCAAATTGGTTATTTGTATTGGTTTCAATCCTAGATATGAAGTATGTGGATTATGGAGTTAGGGGGGCTTAAGTCCATAATCACATTTGGAGACTAGTTGTTTATGCAAGAATGTGCTTAATCCAAAATTGACCACATAACTTTCAATTTGGTATTTCATTCATCTTGCTTATGCACATGCATCCATAGCAAGTAGAGTGCACATTTCAATTTGGTATTAAATATTCACTTGCTTTGGTTGTGTTGACATCAACCAACAAAAAGGGGAAGATTTTAAGGAAAATGGACCCCAGCCCACTTGATTAAGGATTTTGATATTTGATGATCCACATAACCTTATGGACTAATGTTTTCCAAGTGTTTGTGTTTTGAACTTCACATGATGCGAAGTGGATTGGACTGAGGCCCTGAGGATACAACACCTCAAAAGAAGACATAAAAGACCCAATGAAGATCAACAAATACTCAGCAAAAGTCCAAGTCACAAGACCAGAAGAATCCCAAGAAGATATAAGAAAGAAGAATTGGGCTGTTAGCTGGTTCACCAAACCGGTCCATTGTGCACCGGATCAGTTATGGAGAGAGCACTACAAACTTGCTCTCGGCTAGCTGATGCATCGCACCGGTCTGGTGTGCACCGAACCGAGTCCAATGGTCGGCAACAGCTACTTTCCAACAACTCTCTAGGCACCGGACCAGGTCCATGTACACTGGACCATCTATAGTGCCAAAAGAGTGCAACGACTAGCTAACGTGGAGGCCCGAATCAGACGGTCTGGTGTGCATCGGACCGGTCCGGTGCACCACAGATAGAAAAAATTGCTTTCTCTCCAAGGACTAGAATTGAGCGGGGGCCTATTTATACCCCTTTGGCCGGCCATATGAAGAAGTTGGAGCACAAGACACTTATCCAAAACATAGAGGCATATTTCCAAGAGCTCCATAACACAAGTGCTTAAGGGGGGGTGTTTGGTTTGAAGAATCAATCCATTCTAGATAAGTTGGTGCATCATAAGTTCATTCCACAAATATGGTAGAATGAACTCATTCTTCATATTATTACTAATTATTATCCTATGAAGAATGAAGTGGTGATGGATCAACTCATTCCATTCCACAAACCAAACAAAAAGGGAGGAGCGAGAAGATGTTGGACTACCTCATTCCTCAAACCAAAATGTTATAATAGAATCAATCGAAGATTAGCGTAGGTGCTTTGCAAAGTGCTTAGGTTAGTTAGACTGCATTAGCACATGCTCTAGGTTTGTTTCTATCACACTCGAAATTAAGGACAATTCCTGGTGCATCTCATATGTGCGCCAAATCAAGCTCCACACACACAATGACTCAGTGTATAGAGACGAATGTCATAATCTTTATTATATAACGAGAATGTCTTACAAAATAACTGATAAAAAATAAATCGAGCTGAGATAACTATCTCCATAGTGCCATAGTTGACTAGGAGACGACGCCTAGATGTCATTGAACTTGTCGTAGTAGTCCTCCGGTGGTACCTGTTCTTGACCTAGTGTGATTATAGCAAGGGTGAGCTCCCATATGGTCATCGCTCTGCAAGTGTGGGAAAAGTGTAGTGTAAGGCTTACCAAGGAATTTGGTTAAGGCTGAGCATTGCTTTTAATCAAGTGGGTCAAAATTTTATTAGCAGTTACATAGTATAAGCATATACCAACCCAATTAAATACTTGATCAATATAGAAATCCCACAATGCAATCAATGATAGGTTCAATCATGCGAGAGTCCTAAGCCGCTCATGACCGTGAGCATGGCTAATATTCCGGTTTTACACTCTACAGAGGTTGCACATCTTTACCCACAAGTCATGGTCCCCTTTTTGCCTCAGGTTGCGAAGACCCTTAAACACTACCAAGGTGAGTAGGCAAGGGCTCACTATGTGTGATACCCAATTTTATGAAAAGAAGTTAAATCTTTTCTCTCTTCTTTCATGCTCTGTGCCATTGGAGGTTTGGAGTCCATGGAGGTGAATATCCCAGTTGAACGGTAGCATTTTGGTATTCATTCGTTGGGACCGGGAGCTCGGATGGGAGAATGGGTTGTGAGCCGTTGATTTCACATCAAGGGCATTGGAGGCCCCTCACCCCACTAAGATAAGCAAAGGGCCCGAAGAGATCCACATGTAGGAGTTCCAGTGGTCTTGATGTTGACATCACGTTCTTGCTTTGATGATTACTTCCCACCTGCTTCCCTGCCTGGCATGCTGCACAAGGTTTGTCTTTCTCAAAACAGACATTGGTTAGTCCTAACACATGTTCTCCCTTTAGAAGTTTTGAAGGTTCTTCATCCCAACATGTGCTAGACGGTGGTGTCACAACCAGCCCATATTAGTCTTAGCGATTAAGCATGCATCTAGATCAGCATTCTCTTTTGTGAAATCAACTAAGTAGGGCTTGCCATCTAATACACCATTAAAAGCTAATGAACCATCACTTCTTCTAAAGATAGATACATCAATGTTTGTAAATAAGCAATTATAACCCATATGAAATAATTGGCTTACAAACAACAAATTATACCCGAGCGATTCTACTAGAAACACATTTGAAATCGAATGCTTGGTTGTGATGGCTATTTTGCGTAAGCCTTTAACCTTGCCTTGGTTCCCATCTCCAAAGATGATATTGTCTTGGGAATCCCTGTTCTTGATGTAGGAGGTGAACATTTTCTTCTCCCCCGTCTTGTGGTTTGTGCATCCGCTATCAATAATCCAGCTTGAGCCCCCGGATGCATAAACCTGCATGATAATTAATCTTTAGTTTTAGGTACCCAACTCTTGTTGGGTCCTACAAGGTTAGTCACAATAGACTTTGGAACCCAGATGCAAGTTTTGTCTCTCTTACACTTAGGTCCCAAACTTCTAGCAACTACTTTATCATTCTTGCACAAGAGAACAAATGAAGCATCACATGTTTGATAAAGAGTAGTTGGTCCAGTTGATGCCCTCATAGGCGCATGAAAAGCAACATGATGGAGCCTAGGTCTATTCCTACCATGAGAATATGAAGAGCTAGATGCAAACATGTCATGAGAACTAAATGCAGCATCATGACATATAGGAGAAACAACATGATTATGACACCTATCATGATGAGAAACAATAGAAACATTCTTGACATGAGCATAAAGATAAGCATGATTCTTTTGGTCATGTGAAGAATAAGAGCTACTAGCCATGGGCGCCTTCCCTTTCTCCTTGTTGAGATTGGAAGTCCTTTGGCTTGTTAAGTTCTTGGTCCCCTTTTGGAAACCAAGTCCATCCTTAATAGGGGGGTGTCAACCAATGGTGTAGGCATCCCTAGCAAATTTTAGTTTCTCATAATTATCCTTGCAAGTCTTAAGTTGAGCATTAAGACTTGCAACATCATGGTTTAACTTAAGAATGGTAGAAGCATGTTCATTGCAAGCATCAATATTAAAATCTTTATGCCTATTGCAGATAACAACATGCTCTACAGATGAACTAGCAAAATTCACTTCTTCTAACTTAGCATTTAAATCAGCATTTAGATTCTTAAGCTTAGAGATAGAATCATTGCAAGCAGACAGCTCAGAAGACAATAGTTCATTTTTCTTAATTTCTAGAGCAAGAGATTTTTGAACATTAATAAATTTATCATGTTCATCATACAGAATATCTTCTTGCTTTTCTAGCAACCTATCCTTTTCATTAAGAGCATCAATCAATTCATTTATCTTATCTACTTTAGATCTATCTAAACCTTTAAATAGATCACTACAATCTACTTCATCGTTAGAAGATTCCTCATCACTAGAAGAAGTATACTTAGGTGTATCTCATGTGCGTACCTTCTTCTCCTTAGCCATGAGGCACGTGTGTCATTCGTTGGGGAAGAGAGAGGACTTGTTGAAGGCTAAGGTAGCTAGTCCTTCATCATCGGAGTCGGATGAAGAGCAGTCGGAGCCATTCTTTTCCAATGTGTGCCTCGCCCTTCGCCTTCCTGTAGTTCTTCTTCCTTTCCTTCTTTCCTTTCTTTTCTTGTGCCTGGTCATTGTCATTATTAGGACATTGTGGTATGAAATGACCAAACTTAACACACTTGAAGCAAGAGCGCTTTCCCCTTGATTTGTTCTTGTTGGGATACTCCTTGTGTCCCTTCAAGGCAGTCTTGAAACACTTGATTATAAGTGCCCTTTCATCCACGTTGAGCCCGACAGCCTCCACTTGTGCTACCTTGCTAGGTAGCGCCTCCTTGCTGCTGGTTGCTTTGTGAGCAACGGTCTGCGGCTCGTAGAGAGGAAGTGGTCCGTTTGTAGCATCGTCCACGTATTTCGCTTCCTTCACCATCATGCACCCACTTACAAATTTTCCAAGAATTTCCTTGGGTGTCATCTTGGTGTACCTGGGATTCTCACAAATAAGATTGACAAGATGAGGATCAATAACGGCAAAGGACCTTAGCATGAGTTGGACGATGTCATGATCCGTCCATCTTGTACTCCCATAGCTTCGAATAATGTTGACCAGGGTCTTGAGCCTGTTGTAGGTTTGAGTTGTCTCCTCTCCCCTTATCATGGCGAACCTCCCTAACTCGCCTTCCACCAGTTCCATCTAGGTAATCATGTGTCACACCCGGGTTTCGGGGCACCAAGACCCGAGCGCGAACATAATCACCAGGTGTGCTGAGACCAAGTCTCACACATATGATGAATTATGGCACAGGATCAAATGTCACATCTTTACTACATAACAGGAATTCTGTACAAAATAAATAATTACATTATAAGGAGACAACGGTCCAGCAACCCAAAGTTGACTAGGAGACGACGGCCTAGACCACTCACGAACTCGTCACAGCATCCTCCATGCGCCTAATCCTGTGGTACCTGTTCTTGACCTGTGGGGGGGTGTGAGACAGCAAGAGTGAGCTCACATACGTTCAGAGCTCAACAAGTTGTGGGGAATAATGTGCATGAACTCGCCAAAGGTGGGAGCTCACAAAGTGTAAGGCTTACCAAAGAGGATGGTTAGAGCTGAGCATTGCTTTTAAAGTTGGTCAAAATTTTATTAGTAGTTACTAAGTATAAGTAAATACCAACCCAATTAAGTAGTAGAACAAAAGTAACAACATCACCTGCGATGCAATGCATATGACAAATTGAATTTAGTTCCATAAATTAATCATGTGAGGGTCCGAGCTGCTCATGACCGTGAGCACGGCTAGTATACTAGTTTTACACTCTTCAGAGGTTGCACATCTTTACCCACAAGTCATGCTACCCATCTGCCAAGGGATCACGACTTCCCATACACCTCTACCGAGGAGGCGAGGCAGGGTAACACTACGAGGCCTTTACAAAGTTCCACTAGCTTCAGAAAACCCGCTACAGTTTATAGGAAGCTCCAATGCAGGGACCCCTCCCATGACCGCCATCGCAGCAAAATCATCCCAAGGACCTCCCTACACTGACCACTCCCCTACTGCCCTTGCCCCTTTCGGGTAAGGTAGTCTTCCACTAGCTTTCCTAATTAATCAGCCAAGGGCGTCCCATTAAACCCTTGTGGTAGCACTGTTTTCCCGAGTGGTCGCTCCATGTTCCAATTAACATAATGATCTTATCATGAACAGTAATAATAAACAGATAATGAAAGTGTGATCATAAACAATGTATCTTCATACCCAAAACCACATAAAGCACTAGCAAGTACTACCCAAAAAGTCCAGTGGTAAACAAGGTATAAAGATAGACAAACTAGGGTAACCTATCGGGTCCCATCAAAATTAACCTATGCAGATCATTATGATTAATCAGAACATGGCTGGGTAAAAAGAAGTGATCAAGGGCACAACTTGCCTGGGACTTGAGATTCCAGGTACCAGGATGATCTTCAGATGACATGTGTCCTCACTGCTAAACGTACTAATACATACAAACATGTATAGGCAAAATTACCATCACACCAAGCATAAGAATAAACCGCGCGTAATAATGATCTATGCGCCGCTACGAGATCGTGGATTCAAGAACCACTAAATTCGGTGTTATGGCTAAGAAGCTACGGTTTTCTAAAGATTTAATAGTGGTGTATAAAAGAGATTGAGTAAAAAATTTCAGTTTAGGTTTCATAATAAAATAAAGTTACTGGATGATAAAAAATATTATTACAAGTCTAATGCAACTGGAACGAATCAATTTGGAGTTAAAATGAATTTTCTATGCATTAAATAAGTTCTGGAATTCTTTTTACATTGGAAATTCATTTCTAAATTCATTTTTTCCTATTTTCTCTAAGCTCTGGGCTGCGCACACATTAACAGAGAACCCGAGGTCTAACTCATAAATTGTCTTAAGACTCAGTTTGTATCCGAATCGGACGGCGGGTTAATTTGTGAAAATTATGGGGTCTCTTTAGCAAATAGGCCACGACGAAGGGGTATGCTTCAATCTCAGCCGTTGAATCGGGTTTCAGTGGCCCAGATTAGGTCGATCCCACATAAACAAACCGGTACCAAATCCTGACCCTCGGATTGCCGATCAACCGTTGTGATTTAAAACGCGACAAGGGGGCTACGCTACTTTTAATCCTAACCGTGCATCCACTGATCCAACGACTACAGTTTATTCACCTAAATCGTTATACCCTCCTATTAATCTACTCCCTTCATTCTCCGATCAACAGCCGACGATGCATCATCCCCACCACGCTCCCCAGCCGTGGCGGCGTGTTCGCATCACACGGCGGAGCTCACCTGAAAAGCTCCAACCGGCGGCCCCGGTGCTCGATTCCCCACATCAACTACATCTACACGATATCACGTTCAAAGTTAATCCATGGGAAGGGTCCTTACCAGATCTTATTGCATGGTGACCATCGCCCATGGCGGTGTGCAGCCCGATGGTGGTGCCCAAGAACCGATGAGCAATCTTCGTCGCCCGATACTTGATCCTTTCCACCAAGCCCACGGTCGACATCACCACCCACCAACGATGCTCCCCGACCCGACCACGTGCACAGAACGACAGCGCGAGCGAGTTTGCAGAGCGGCGACGTTCATCACTAAATCGCCCGCGGTGGGCCGGGTTGGGCTCAACGCCATGGATTCGGAGGACGAGGAGGTCGCGGCGCTCGGGATTTAGAGTCCGAGTGGTCACAGAGCGGGCTGGCGGGGTTGGCGAACCGAAGCACGCTAGATTGCTTGAAGACGCACGACGCCATCACTCTGTGTCTCTCTTCTCGGTTTGCCGCCATGGATCCCAGCTCAAGTGTTCTTCTGGTTGCTCAACGGGAAGAGGCCCGGGTCATATAGCCACACGTGAAGCCGAATCCCAACAACCCCACGAAAATAGCACTACTCCCCGGCCGATTTCCCCCCGGGATTTGTGGAGCTTCGGTTCTGCGTTCGCAACGGAGGAGAAGATATTGCAGGCGTTGAGGATAGGAGACATGGCTGATGATCTGGGTCCACCGTCATTGACACATGCGACAAAAGCGTGCTTGTGGTGCCAGTTGGGCCGCGCGGCTTGGGTGGAGCAGGGTGGTGATTGGGCCGGCCAGGGATTCGGCCCAAGCATAGTTAGGAGCTTTTTTTTCCTATTTTCTTATTTTATTTCCAAATTCAATTTGATTCCAACTTCAAATTTAATTTCTGTTTGAACTTAAGCTTTCCAAATATCCAATAAAAATCCTAATATGAAGATAATGCCTATTATTTATATATATATACATTCATTTTTATAGTGTATTTTCTTTTCTTTTCTCCTTCCATTTTCAAATCCTAATTTTTACAAACTTAAATTTGTCTCACAAATACCAATGCTAAAATACAAAGGCTTCAACATGAGATGCATATTCATTTATTTGTTAGTTGAATAATTTAATGTCATTAATTGAGTATGCACAAAGAAAAGGAAATCAAATAATTCCGAGAACACTTATCATATAAGTATACTTTTTTATCTTACACATATTTTGGGCTTTACATCATGGTGGCATCATTACCCTCGTGAGAGATCTTGAGGGTATCCCATATTTGCTTGGCATTGTCCAAGCCGCTCACTTTGTTGTATTCATCCCTACATAGAGATGCTAGCAAAACAGTAGTAGCTTGGGCATTTTTATGGATTTGCTCATTAATAAAAATAGGATTGTTAGTGCTATCGAAATGCATTCCATTTTCAACGATTTCCCAAATACTAGGATGGAGACAAAATAAGTGACTACACATTTTATGACTCTAAAATGAATAGTTCTCTCCATCAAAGTGTGGGGGTTTTCCAAGTGGAATAGATAGTAAATGGGCATTCGAATTATAAGGGATGCGAGAATAATCAAAAGAATAGTTTTGATTAACCGTTTTCTTTTTCCACGAAGAGTCTTTGTCGTCGTCATCCCTTGGTGAAGAGGAGGAGGCGTCGCTGTCATAGTAGATGATCTTCTTTATGCGCCTCTTCTTCTTCCCATCCCTCTTCTTGTGACTTGAGCCTGAGTCAGTTAGCTTGTCACCTTTTGGCTCGTCAACATAGAGGGTCTCCTTCTCATTGTCATTGATCACTATCCCCTTACCTTTAGGATCCATCTCTTCGAACGGTTAGTCCCTAAATGAAGAGTACAACTCCGATACCAATTAAGAGCACCTAGAGGGGGGTGAATAGGTGATCCTGTAAAAATCAACACTAAATGGCACAAACTTGGTTTATGAAATGTTAGTGAAATCAAAACCAAGGTGCTATGTCTAGAGAGAAAGAGATGACTTCTTCACTTAATTGCTCTTCACAAAGTGAGTATTAAACTTAGAGCAATTATGAAGTGAGTAGAAGAAGAGAGAATCGCACACGAATAACAACAGGTGATACATCAATTTTTATCCCATGGTTCAGCCAAGTAGAACGCTTGCCTACTTCCACTTTGTGGCGTCCCAATGGACAAAGGTTGCACTCAACCCCTTTCAAGCGATCCAATGATTGACTTGAATACCACGATTTTCTTTCTTATAGCAGATGTTTCCCTTTGTGAAGAATCTCCACAAGTTGGAGCCTCTCACCCTTACAGTATTGATCACAATGAAAACCACAAGTGTAAGGGAGAGAATAGAAACACACTTAAGAGCTATAGTCGCAGCAATGACATGCACACAAGTCAAGAAACGAGCACACAAACACAGCGCATCGAGTTTACAACTCAACCAGTTCTCAAATCTTAATCACAATGATCCGGATGCGTGCTTGCGGAGTCTAGGCATCTTAGGATGTTCAATGGAGGCTTGGTGTACTGCTCCATGCGCCTAAGGGTCCCTTTTATAGCCCCACGGCAGCTAGGAACCGTTGGATCTCCATTTGGTAGGCAATTCTTGCCTTCTGTCCGTTGGCGCACCGGACAGTCCGGTGCACCACCGGACATGAACAGTGCATGATTTCTTAACTTCTTTGGCAAAACCGACCATTGAACCCTCGGTCCACTTGGCACACTGGACACTGTCCGTTGCAGCCTAGTGAGCGTTGGCGTGGGCCACGTGTCGCCCGTTGATTGCACATCGATCACGTTGCCGACCGTTGGCGCGGGCGTTGTTGGTTCACCGGACAGTCCGGTGCACACCAGACAGTCTGGTGAGTTTTAGCCGCAGCATCATCAGCGATTCCCGAGAGCAGTGAGTTCATCAGTGAGCCAGCCTGGGCATTGGACAGTGTCCAGTGCACCCGCAGCTGGTGCTCCACAGGTTGTTTCAGCTGAACTTCTTTTGCTCCTTTTGGACTTAAATTAATTGAGTTCCTGGTACTTAGACAAGCATGTTTAGCATATAAAACAATTGACTAAGTGTCTAGAACTTACCTTCACACTTGATCCATCTAGATATTCCTTTGCTCAACATTATGTTAGTTCACACATAGTCCAAGGGCACATTTCCCTTTCAATAATATTTCCAAAGATTAAGTTTACATTATTGTTGTTAATTTGCTGATTAAATAAGATCATATTGTGTTAATTGGAACATGAAGTGACCACCTAGGAAAAGAGTGCAACCACGAGTGCTATCATGGCCCAAGCTCTAGTAATTAGTTTTATATGCTTATTGCTTAACAACCTTTCCTGAAATATGGGCAAGTGGGGATGGAGGTAGTGGTGGTAGCTCACGTTAACATCCGGACATAGTTTTGACTAAGCTATGTCACACTGAGGGCCTCCACATTGACCTAGAATCCTTAGCAGATTGTTTTGTACTAAGTATTTTCTGTGAAAGCCTCATAGTGGATCCTTAGCCATTCACCTAGAAAGTGAATACGGTACTTGCAAACTAGAGGGAATACACGACTTGTGGGTAAAGTTGTACCACCTCTACAGAGTGTAAAACTGATATATCAGTTGTGCTCACGGTTATGAGCAGCTTGGACCCTCACATGATAATTGAACTTGAAGATGGAAATAAATCATGTTCTGTTGCGCTCAAGTGGTTGACCTTCATGTTGATGATATTTTGCTCAAGTGGTTTGAGCCTACGCTGATTATTATTTATGCTATTGATTATACTCTTATGCTCAATTGGGTTTGGTATTCACTTATACTTTAGTAATCAGGTGTTGTTAATAAAACTTTGACCAACTAAAATGCTAACCGCTTTAAACCTTAGCCTTACCTTGTCAGCTTTGCATTTTTCACCCCACTTGCTGAGAAACAACCATAAGTGTACTCACCCTTGCTTAATTTCGATTAGAAGGTTACACATATGAAGGTTATGATGGTGAACTCGATCAATTCTAAGCTATGTACTTTGATGAATAAAGATGAAGACATTATGTTTGTTCAAAGTGTAATATGTTACCATAATCTTAATTTACACTTTTATGCATTATTACTTTGATATATTACAGTTGTGACGTCAGCATATGTGTGGAGATAGATCCTGACACACATGCAATGCATTCGGTTTTTCCCTTAAAACAGTGTGTGCCATAAGTGGTATCAAAGCAATGTGACCATAGGTCTCTAGATTAGTTAGAAATGGAAAGCCAAGCTAGTCTATCAAAACATGACTTATTTCCCCCATAAACTTTACTTTATATCAAAACTAGTCTCTTTTACCTTCAACTCTTCTGGTCTGATTTTTGGTCTTTTAGAAAATTCTAGTTAGAAGCATTGCAAGACGCTCAAGATAGGATTGCAGAACTTAAGCGAAGCTTGCTAGAAGGGACCCTTTCGAAGTTATTGAAGAAGCTACATTATTTATCTTATCCCCACCCTGCAAGAAGTGTCATTATGAATCCTCTCGATCTATTGCTGGACTTCTTGGCTAGGTTTATTGGATAGTTCTATGGTATTAAGTTTTTCGACTAGATTGGTAAGGATGATCCTATATTATATTATAGTGGTTTTCTAATCCATAATCTTGCTATATAACCCTTGACTTCTACTCTTATTTTCTAGCCATTGAATTGCTATCCTTGCACAATATATACCTTGATATATTGAACTCTTTGCCTCTCTACTTCTCTACTTGATAATGCCTCTCTATTTTGTCTCCTTGATAATGCTTTCTCCCTAACTCACTCTATATCCTTGGTTGTATCATTTATTATCACTTCACCAGTTTGTGGCTATCTTATTTCACTCTTGGCCATCAACAAATATGTCTTGTCTAACTCCTTGCTATTTCTGATCTGATTCCTTGATTTTATAATCTCTCCCTCTTATTCCTAACCTTGTCTAGCAATTTAAAAAATTATGATAAACTGTTGTCCTTAGGAAAAGTCCCCTTTTTGTTGAACATGTAGCATCAAGTTGAGTTGTGCTAGTGTGCTTAAGTTCCTGTTAGTTGTCCATGTGCTCATGTTTGATTTGTTTCTTTGTAATGATTGTTGGTGTATTATGTGACTTATGTCCACAATGGCATTAGTTTACTAGGTAAAACCATAGATAGTTGGGTTTTCTCTGTTGTCTATACCCTACCTTTGCTCAATATTTTCACCCCCTCCTTCCTTCCCATACCCAAATAAGATAATCAAATTAGGCTCAGTTGTTTAACATATAGACCAGTCAGCCATCATCTACTATCAGTCAAACAAAATTAACTCGCAAAGAGCTCAAAGCAAGAGGTTCTTGCTACTACTTCAAGAACGAAGGACATATTATTCACCAATGCCCCCAAGAAGCATCTAGACCAACTAGAGAAGAAGACCGTGAAGCAAGACCCAAGCAATAATCTAGAAGACCAACCAATTTATAAGTACGATGATGAAGGTTGCCTAATTAGTATACATTGTGGAACTCAAAGCAATAAGTTCCTTAAGTTTGGAAGAGTTAGTTGTGAACTAAGTGTTGGATTATGGGAAGGCTACACTAGCGCAAAACAAAATTTTTGAACCCATAAAACCAAGAACTCTTGCTGTTATAGGTCATGGAATTACCACTAGACACGCAGAGTAGCAAAAGCCATCTCGATGTAGACATACGCGTCAAGCAGTGCCATGCAGTCGTCGGAGTCCTTCACGTCCTTGCGTGTTTTGTCCTAGTGCTCCATGAAGGAAACAAGTGACGCCTAAGAGGGGGGTGAATTAGGACTTCTAAAACTTTCTCTAAACTAGGCCACAAATAAATCCCTAGAGCAAAACCTATGCAAATAAACAAACTAGAATGTGCAAACCAGGTTTTTGTCTAAGTGTTGCTATCTCTACCGCAATGGCTAAATTTCAATCCTAAACAATCTAAGTATAAAGACAAGATTGAAACTTAAATGCTTAATATAAATGCGAAAGCTAAAGAGCAAGGTATAGATGCAAACTCTCATGGATGACACCGGTATTTTTACCGAGGTATCCAGAACCACGCAAGGTCCAGACTAATACTCGTTGGTGCCCCTATGCAAAGGGAAGCCCACGCGAGGGCCAAGCACCTCGGTCGAGTAACTCTGTAGAGAGTCACGGGCCTTCCCTATACGCAAGTGGTGCTCCGCTTCCGGCTCCTCTCGGATGCTCCCCGCCGTCTCCACTAATGAGCTTCCGAACGAAACGTCGCAGGCCTCATTCCCTCCGGTACACGGTGGTGGCCATGACACAAACTCGGTTGTCACAGTCTCGCAAGACTCTCGCCCCACTCGGTACAATTACAACGGCTCGCGCAAGAGCCGAGGGGTTGTGTGGTTTTTTCTAAACTCACTCAACTAACTAGGATTCACCTAGAGCAAGCGCTAAAGTGGTCTAACTAACCTAAGCACTTCGCAAAGCACCTACGCTAATCACCGAGTGATTCTTTTAAGCACTTTGGTGTATGAGCACTTGGAAATGTCTACAATATGCCTTGGTTTGTTGCTTGGGCTCCCACACCTTGAAATGGCTGGTTAGGGTGGTATTTATATGCCCCCAACACAATTTTAGCCGTTGGAGAAAATCTGCTGCTCTCTGTGGCACACCGGATAGTTTGGTGGGGTCACCGGACAGTCCGGTGCCCCTATCTGGTGCGCCTAGCCATTGGCTTTTACACCAGACAGTCCGGACGTCGCACCGGATAGTTCGGTGCCTTATCTCCACCAGTGCCACCTAGAACTAGCCATTGGGGTACAGTTCTCTAGTGCACCGAACAGCCCGGCATGTGGCACCGAACTGTCCGGTGGCATTGTGCTTCTCAGCCGAACAGTCCGCCAGTGGCAACACTATTCTTTGTTTCTTGGACTTTGCTTGATACTTGTTGATCTTTACTTGTGATCTTCATAATGTCTTCTTTTGAGGTGTTGCTTTCCTCAATGCCTTAGTCCAACTCACTTTAGCATCCTGTGAACTATAATCATAAACACTAGCAAACACATTAGTCCGCAGGTTATGTTGATCATCAAACACCAAAATCTATTGAGCCAAATGGCTCAGGGTCCATTTTCCTTACAATCTCCCCCTTTTTGGTGATTGATGACAACACAACCAAAGCAAGCAAATGCAACAAACATTTGAATGTAAAAATGCAATCTACTTGCTAGGATGCATGTTTGTCCCTGCAATGGGAGATTATGGACTTAAGCCTCCCCCTAACTCCATAATTAACTTGCTTCCTATTTTAAACCAAAGAACCAAAACCACTTGAAGGATCAATGATTAAGAAATTTTAATTTGGTGGTGTTTGGTGTTTGATACAATTTTCATTGCTTTGGTCCCTAAACCTTCTCCCCCTTTGGCATCAACCACCGAAAAAGAAGACATTAAAAACATGTAGGAAGCAATTTAGACTTGCCCTCTTAAAAGATTTATCAATGACACCGATTTAAGAAGTAAAATTATTACTCCCCCTAAATGAGTGTTCTCCTTTTGGAAGAAACTTCTCCCCTTTAGAGACGAAGAGATGCTCCCCCTGACAGAGATCTTCTACTTAGGAAAAAGCATGTGAGAAATTGAGGAACAAGACATGATTTGATTAAACTAACTTGCCTTATGCATAGTTAACAAATAAGGTTTAACAACTTATGCATGTATAGCAACATGGGAAGTAAAAGATATCAAATGAAGTCTAATAAAAAACTAGAGAAGACATGTAAAAGGTACCAAATGTACACCAAGCGAAGATATGAAACCAATTGTAGTCTCTCGAGACCAATTGACGTCTTGGAATACTTGTGGATATGCGTGGAAGCTTATTGTCTTTCTCCGAGGACTCCATTTTCCTTTAATGAGACTACTACATTTAATAGACTTGAAAACAGGTATTAGTCTCAAAGACTTAGATTATAGAGTAACCTCCCCCTATAAGTGTGCATACAAGTTTTGAATACTTGTAGGAGACTTGCACTTTGATTTAATATCAAGAGGGGCAAATTGTCTATAATCTGAGCTTTGGCACATATAAGTTAGATGATACTAATTGAATATCAACTAAAGCACAATTGAAGTATTATACCACTTGAAGAGTATATATGGAAATACCAATTGATGTATCATTTTCTTAGGAGTGTTAAATAAGCTATGTGTCGTGCTTAACATTTTAAACCATGTAGGTTTGCTCAAGAATACGAATTGAAAGTAAGCAATCCTACCATATGATTAACCTAGTATGCGTGCATTCTGAATCAAAAATACCAATTGTAATACTAGGTATGAAAGGTAAAACTAGATGCAAGAAAATTAGATACGCATATCTAAAACAAGAAATACAATAAATCTAGTTACCTTAGTCATGAGTGGGGATTTTGGGTCCAAAGTATTCACCAACCCACTTGGCAATAGACTTAATCTAGTATGATGTATCCCATGATATACATCCCAATTTTGCCAAGTCTCCAAATTCCCCATCGTCCTTCGGACTCCTCACTTCCCTCTTGGGATCCAAACCTTCTTGGTGGTTTTCATGGTTGAAATAATATCCTTTGGCACCCAGATGCGTTTGGCCCCATTCCCTTTGTTGGCTTACTTCTTGGCCTTGATTGCTATCATCTTTCCATTCTTTTTCTTCTTGATTAAATATGGTGTAACAACCTTTTTCTCCACCTTGTTGATGTAGGTGTTGGAGATTTTGCTTGTTGGCTTTTACTTGAGCTTTTGCTTATCCCCGATCTTCGCCTTACATCGAAAATACTTGTGGCCTTCTTTGTGACATAGCCTACAAATCACAATTTCGCCCTCCATAGGCTTGTTCACTCCTACAGTGGTGTTATCCTGAGGAGGTTGGATTTGTTTGGCTTTGCCTTTCTTGTCATACAAAGCCTTACCAAGGCGAGTCACCTCTTGCTTTAATCGCTCATTCTCCATTGCAATCTCATCTGAACATGTTTCTATAACAACATTCTTAACAAGAACTTGATTGCAGGGGTTAAAATCATCAATTAAATCAAAGCAAGAAGTAGAAGCATCTTTCTTAATAATTTCAGATATTTCAACCAAAGATACTCCTGGGGTGCTACCAATGTTTTCTAGCTTAGTAGTTAGCTTATTATTATGCATGCTAAGAATTTCCATTTTCCCTAGCAAGTTAATAATAGCTTCTTGAGAGCTAGCTAACATAGCCTTAAGTTTTTCATTCTTTTTAATAAGGCCATCATTGATAGCTGAGGATGGAACACTAGACTCTAATTTCTCAATTTTAGTTGATAGCTCACAATTCAAATTTGCAAATGTTTCAAATTTTTCTAGCAAACCTTTATAATCATTTTGAGAGCTAATCAACTTATTTTTCAAAGTTTTAAGTTGAGCCTTTTGTTTAGTGCATACATCCTGAAAAAATTTTATGGCTTCTGCAAGCTCATCTATGGAGGGCTTTCCTTGACCTTCATCATTACTACTGCTATCATCACTAGAGGATGGAATACTCATTTTACCTCTAGCCATAAGGCACTTGCGTGATGATCGTGATGATTGTGACGAGGATCAATGGTTGCGCATCTTTGGAGGTTCATCTTCTATTGAAGAGTCATCCCAAGTTTTGACACTTGTAAGCGCCTTGCCCTTGCTCCTCCCTTTTGTGGGTTCGGCCATAGTTGGACAACTGTCCCTGAAGTGGCCCTTCTCCCCGCAAGCGAAGCATCCTCTATTTCTTTGCTTTTTCCTATCAATGTTAAAGAGAAGATCCTCTACCTGTAGGGGCACACCCATTGGATTAATCTTGCGGATCATCCCCATTACCTTTCCAACGCGTCAGATTGTTTCTTCGTCCTCGGAGGATGATGTTGATAGTTGATTATCTTCATCATCATCACTTTCTTCTTCCTCCTCTTCATTTGAGGATATTGGAGTGGGAGCCTTCTTTTTTCCTTTTCTTTCATCACATGCAAAAGCATATGGTCTTGAAGAAGTGTGCGCCTCTCCCTGACACATTTTTCGCGACATCTCAAAAGCTGTGATTTTCAAAATCACAATTGTAGGGGTCATTCTACTCAAGTCCTCCATGTTGTGAAGAATGGTGATGATGCTCCCATATCTTTATTGTGGTAGCAGGGAGATAATCTTCCTCACAATGTCCACATCACCTAGCTTATTAATGCCAATAGAATTGAGCTCATTGATGATTAGATTCAAACGAGAATACATATATCTAACAAGCTCATTATCCTTCAAAGCAAAAGAATTATACTAACTTAAGACTAGGCAATGTTTTTGTTCACAGACATTGGATGTGCCGTCATGGAGCTCATGCAATTTTAGCCAAATCTCATTAGTAGTTTTCAAAGTAAAAACTTGATTGAAAATATCCATGATAAGAGATTCATACAAGCAATTTTTGGCTCTAGCATTTAAATGAATTTCTTTTTCCTCACACGTGGTGGGTTTCTCGGGATTCTTGGGTGGTTTCATCCCTTCACGAGTGACTCTACAAATTCCTAGATCAATGGCCTCTAGGTAACAGGCTATTTCAGCACTATAATATGGGAAGTTAGTGCCGCCGAAGTGTGGTGGCCTATGGGTATCCATCCCCTTTCTCTAAAACGTGTTGACTCTTTTTAGTGGTGAAGCTAAAGCGTTTCAAATGAGCCAAACGAGGCTTTGATACCAATTGAAGGAAACAGGTGACACCTATGAGGGGGTGAATTACTTCTAAAACTTTCTCTAAACTAGGCCACAAATAAATCCCTAGAGCAAAACCTATGCAAGAATGTGCAAACTAGGTTTTGTCTAAGTGTTGTTATCTCTACCGCTGTAACGCCCTGAATTTGGGGGGGGGGGTAGAATTTTTTCTTCTTTTTACTCACCAAATTTAGGCGTTACTCTCTTTCCTTTTCTCGTTTTGCTCCTTCTTCCCAATTTCAAAGCAATATAGTGACGGGTGTCCGTGTCATGTGTAAACAAAACCTAAGTGTCATGGGTGTTGCATCACACTGAAGCATTTTTCTTTGTCTGATGTCGTGGTTAGTCGTGTGTTCGTCTCGTCCCGTTTCGGATTTTGGTTCGCGATCGGATTCCGATTAGTGGTGGTGCGTGTCGTGGGTTTTGACCCATGGTGTTGCCTAGCCCAGCCCGGTCCGGCCCAGTCCGGCCCGCGCGCCCCTGGCGTCCCTGCCCCCATGCGCGCGCCCCCTCCCCCTGATCCCTTTCTCTCATTTGATTTCTCCCGCGCAGTAACCTCCCTCTCCCTCTTCCACCTCTCTCTCTCTCCCCGTGGTGCCCTAGGGTTTGGAGATGGTGATCGCTGGAGTTTGGATTCCTGAGTTGAGCTTCCCCTCCCCTCCCCTTCTCTCTCCCTCTACCTCTCTCTCTCCCCCTCCCCCTCCCTTTCTTCCTCCTCGCGCGCCCTCCCCTTGCCACGCGCCCTCCCCTCCCCGCGAGCCCCTCCCCATCGCACCCCTTCCCCATCGTGGCCCCGCCCCGGCGAGCCCCTCCCCTCCCCGGTGAGCCCCGCCCCGGTGGCCCTCCCCGCGCGCGCCCTCCCATCCCCGGCAAGCCTCGCCCCCACGCATGCCCTCCCCTCCTCGGCGAGCCCGCCCCCATCGCGCCCCCTCCCCGGTGCCCCTCCCTGCCGAGTCCCCTCCCCAGTCGCGCCCCAGCGGCTGCGCCCTGGCTACGCGCCCCGGCGGTCGCGCACTGCGCTCCGGCCCGTGCGCCGGTGGCCGCGCCTAGTCCCGCGCCCCCGCGCCCTGGCCGCACGCCGGCGGCCGCACCCCGCCCCTCGCGTCCCGCGCCCCGGCCCCATGCACCGGTGGCCATGCCTTGGTCCGCCCCCGCGCCCTGGCCACGCCCTCGCGCGCCCCTGCCCGAGCCCGAGCCCGTGCCCCGGCGGCCTCGCGCCCTGTGCGCCTGCATGGTTCGCGTGCCCTCGGCACGCGCAGGTGCGCGTGCTCTCGCGCATGCGATGTAGTCGCGCTACGCTCAACTCTCGTCTTAATCCATTTTTAATTCTAGTTTAGTCAATGTGCTGCGTCGCGCGCTTCGCCACGCGACGGTTCATTCTAAATTCGTCTTTATTAATGTGCTGCATCACACGCTTCATCGCGCGACGATTCCTTTTAAATTTATATTTATTGAGGTGCTGCGTCGCGCGCCTCGTCGCGCGATGATTCGTTTTAAATACAGTTCTGGTGACGTAAGCCATCGTGCATTTCGTCGCGCAACACTTAACGTTTATCTATTATTAATGCAAGAATCTCGTTGCACGCTCTGTCACGCGGCGAGTTGTTTATTTCTTAATTCAATTTAAATGCTGCGTCGCGCGTCTTGCCGTGCGACCACTTCCTTTAATTCACCTTTATTTGATTATAATGATTAAATGTGGAACATGACCTTACATTATGCTAAACGCAGTGGCCAAACTGATACCCTTCTGTTAAACGAGTGGTTTAAGTTATAATTATGTAACGTGATTGCTTCTGGACCGTAGACTCCACCGCCTTTTCCTTTTTTTCTCGCATAACCATAATTGCGAGCCCCGCGTTGAACGTCTGTTTGATTATTGCATTCCATTGTATGGTGTACTGTTCTTTTGTATTTAATGTGTGCAATATATGTTTGAACTCGTATAGAGAACGATCTGGTTGAAGAGCCCAAAGAACTCGCAGGAGAAGCCCCTGAGCAGCAGCTGGTTGGTGGAGGCAAGTGTCCCTTGACCCATCTTTGTCCTATACATTCTATAATTCACTTCCCGCATTTACACAATTATACCTAAGGATTGACTAGCTTTTGTTATCCATGTCCTTGTTTACCCATTTGGGTCGGATTATTATTATTTAGCTTATTGCTAGTGCTTAACACTAATCAATGAACATGATGAGATCTATCAATGATACGTTGTTTTCCCTCCTTTATTATGATGATATACTTGTGGCATTTAAGGCGGCTCAAGCGGTTTCTCCAGTGCCTCTCGGTAAGGACCTGTTCGTTGGATGACCGCCCGAGAAAACAGTGCAACCATGAGGGTGGAGTGGGACGCCTTTAGCTGAATAATTAGAGGAACCGTGATGTAGTTCGCTTCACTATCGTGCCGATAATGGGGCTCGGTGTATGCGGCTCGCTCTGCCAAGGTTGATTTGTCCCTTGGGGAGGATGCGGTACATTTAGGAAACCTAACGGGTGGCTATAGCCCCGGGGAATCTTTGTAAAGGCTATGTAGTGATACCCTGCTGGATCACCATGGTAGTGATCAATGGAGAGTCATGATCTCCGGGCAGAAAGGGAATCACGGCTTATGGGTAAAGTGTGCAACCTCTGTAGAGTGTTTGAAAACTGATATATCAGCCATGCTCACGGTTATGAGCGGCCAAGGGAGCTCCATCGATTAGTGATACTTGATTAGAGATGTTCGGATTACAGGTGGTGATAAGAATGTTGGTTTTGGCATTGACTCTGATGATGGTAAGTGGTATTCTTTCCGTTTGGAAAGGGTACGTTTGGATTAATAACGTGGGTTAATTCTAAAACTTGGCTTTCTCTACTAGTAATAATAATCTGACCAACTGAAAGCAACTGCTTGACTTATCCCCACATAAAGCTAGTCCACTACAGCCAAACATGATACTTGCTGAGTATGTTGATGTGTACTCACCCTTGCTCTACACACCAAACCCCCCCCATCCCTAGGTTGTCAGCATTTCAACCACTGCTCAAGAGAAGATGAAGCCGTGGAAGGAGACTTCTAGGAGTTCCAAGATTACAATGAGTTCTAGGCGTGGGTTAGCGGCAACCCCCGGTCGGCTGCCTGTGAAGGCCGTGTGTATCTACGTTTCTTTTCCGCACTTTGATTATTGTAAAGACTATGTGGATGTCTCAGACATATGATGTAATCGACTATTATTCCCCTTTATGTTATTAATTGAGCACTATGTGATGATGTCCAGTTATGTAACTGCTGTGTACGTGAATTGCTGATCCTGGCACGTACATGTTTCGCATTCAGTTTGCCTTCTAAAACCGGGTGTGGCATAGGTGGTATCAAAGCTGTTCTGACTGTAGGTCCACTAACCTAGAGTAGAATGATCGTTCTAAGGATTATAGACCCCTATTCTCACCTTGACTTTGGTATCCCTTCAAAAGTTGGTCATATCGACCAAACCTATGTTCTACTATATATTATACCTTGCCAAAAATCTTTTTGTTTACTCTAATTCCTCATTTTGTTTATGGTTCATTACTTGCTGGTCATATTAGTTCTGTTCTCACTCTTATGCTTACGGTGTCTTTTGTAGATGGCTCGTCTTAGACACAATGCACGGAAGTCTGTCATCCCCTTCTTATCCTCTCGTCTCGCTGAGCATCCGCTTCGCCGTCTGGTGACTGGTCAGTCTAGCCACTTGGAGAGACTGCACCACCGCCTGCATGAGGAGCAGGAGCGTCGACGACAGGAGCTGGAACAGCAGGGCTCTTCCTTCTCGCTCCAGCAGGAGATAGAGTCTGTGAGGAGCTGCTCCCCTGTGCTCTCGCTGGAGGCGCCCCCTGCACCACCATTGAGCGTCCCAGCCCCTAGAGTAGCTGCTGGAGGAGACCCAGATGGCGGAGGTGGCGACAGCAGCTCGAGCCACGACACCAACTTTTCTGCCGACCAGGAGTTGGAAGGATGGGTTGCTCGACCCATCACTCACGACGCTGCTCGTGGGTGTCACTTCCACGACGCGCTCGACACCCTGCTACGCCAGGCACTCGACCGGCATACTTGGTCCATTGAATATCGTTGTGTGGTCTTCCAGCATAGTCGCGGGGTTTACCCAGACCACTGGGAGGCGACCTGCTTGGTGCGCCGTCCGAAGAACAGCCTCCAGGGTGCAAAGATCTTCTCAGAGCACTATTCCATCTCTGAGCGGGACTCAGCTGAGGTGGCCATGCAAGATGTCGCACAGCTTGCGCTTTCGCACTACTTCTCAGTGCTCGGTGGGGTAGCTGATGGTCTCAACCTGAAGTACTACCCCCGCCGTCCATCTGGCAGCATAGGAGGCATGATTGTCTCACCTGTTGGTGAGGACAATCCTAGGTTGAGTAGCACAGTCAACCTAGCCGCCGTGCTAAACACAGAGCTAGACCATGCATTAGACGAGCTGAGTAGGGCTCGTTTTGCCCAGCTGCGGGCTAAGCGAGCGGAGCATCATCACCTGGAGGATGGCTCGGCTAAGCGAGCGAAGCATCTTCACCTGGAGGATGGCTCCCCCGCTCCCGTCGAGACAGCACCCGTACCGCTCACCTCGGCGTGGACACCAGTCCTATGGCAACCCCGACTGCAGGACCAAGATAAATTTAGAACCATAGATCATCAGAGTCGGATCTTGTAATTAATATGAAAATATATACATATAAGCTATAGTCTTAACGTTAGTCTTACTTTTAGTTAGTCTTAGTTAGACAGGGTAGTTTGCTTATCTTGTGCATTTATGTTTGTCATGATGAACTATGTTGGAGTTGGATCTTTGTAATGACTGTCACCAGAGTGTGGGTATCCCCTGCATTTTGGCTTACCTGTTATATGTTAATGAAGTTAGTTATCTAGTTGGGAAGCCTTTTCATTCCACTTTCCTCTCTATCTGAGAAGCTGTGTTGGTCTGTGTTGGAGATCAGTGAAGATGTTCATCTGTTCAGTGTTGTGGAAGAACTCTATACTCTTTTCTTATGCTGCAAGTTGCAAGATCAGTTCTGATGTGTGGTTGCATTCTGCAGAGAAAACAGGCGCAGAGGAGGAAGGCGTGCTCAGCAGGAGCATGCAGCACCACAGGATGAGGCACCCCAGCAACAACAGCAACAGCAGATGTTCATGATGCAGACTCAGGCAGTTCAAGCCATCGGTCAGACTCTAGCCGCCATTTAGCAGCAGTAGCAGCAGCCACCACCTCAGCCTCAGATGCCTCAGATGCCCAGGGACAAGAATGCTGAAATCATGAGAGGTCATCCCCCAGTGTTCGCTCACTCTTCTGACCCCATGGATGCTGAAGACTGGCTGCACACTATGGAGCGGGAGTTGCATACCGCTCAACGTGATGACAGGGAGAAAGTTCTGTATGGTCCCCGTCTATTGAGAGGAGCTGCTCAGTCTTGGTGGGAGTCTTATCTCGCCACCCACGCCAACCCCAACACCATCACCTGGGGAGAATTCAGAGATAGCTTCCGTCTGTACCATGTTCCTACAGGTCTAATGACAGTGAAGAAGGAGGAGTTCCTAGCACTCAAGCAAGGGTCAATGTCTGTTAGTGAGTACCGAGACAGGTTCCTACAGCTGTCTCGCTATGCTCCCGATGATGTCAACAACGACGCCAAGAGACAGTATCATTTCCTAAGAGGCTAGGTTGACCCTCTGCTGTATCAACTGATGAATCATACCTTCCCGACATTCTAGCACCTGATTGACAGAGCAATCATGACAGAGAGGAAGCGTAAAGAGATTGAGGATCGCAAGCGTAAGATCAGTGGACCCTAGTTTGGAAGCAGCAATCGCCCCCGTTTCTCGGGCAATCCACCTCAGTAGTTCAGGCAGAACCAGCGTCCACCTCAGCAGCAGCAGTTTCAAAGGCAGTATCCTCAGCACTAGCAGCAGAATCGCCAGAACAATCAGTCAGGAGGAGGTCAGTTCCAGAGGCAGAATCAGCAGGCACCTCGTCTTCCTGCCCCAGCAAACCAGCAGAACAGTCATGCAGCACCAGTTCAGCGTGGAAACAGAGCATGTTTCCACTGTGGAGAGCAAGGCCATTGGGTGATGCAATGTCCGAAGAAGGTAGCCCAGCAGCAGTCAGGCCCTAGTGCCCCAGCAAAGCAGAATGTGTCTCAGCCTGGAGCAGGCAACCGCTCTCAGCCACGCTATAACCATGGGAGACTGAACCACATGGAGGCTGAAGCAGTTCAGGAAACCCCCGGCATGATAGTAGGTATGTTTCCAGTCAACTCCCATATTGCAGAAGTGTTATTTGATACTGGAGCAACGCATTCATTCATTACTGCATCATGGGTAGAAGCACATAATCTTCCAATAACTACCATGTCAACCCCCATTCAAATTGACTCAGCCGGTGGTAGAATTCGAGCTGATAGCATTTGCTTGAATGTAAGTGTGGAAATAAGAGGGATAGTGTTTCCCGCTAATCTCATAGTAATGGGTACTCAGGGAATAGATGTCATCCTAGGGATGAATTGGCTAGATAAGTATCAGGCAGTTATCAGTTGTGATAAGAGGACAATCAAGTTGGTGTCCCCACTAGGAGAGGAAGTGGTGACCGAGTTAGTCCCGCCTGAGCCAAAGAAAGGAAGTTGTTATCAGATGGCTGTTGATAGCAGTGAAGCAGATCCACTTGAGATTATCAAGGTTGTGTCCGAGTTCCCAGATGCGTTCCCAAAGGACCTACCAGGTATGCCACCTGAGCGAAAAGTGGAGTTTGCCATAGAGCTTCTTCTTGGAACCGCCCCCATCTTTAAGAGAGCTTACAAAGTATCTGGACTAGAGTTAGTTGAACTCAAGAAGCAGATTGATGAACTGTCAGAGAAAGGTTACATCCGGCCAAGCACCTCGCCTTGGGCCGCCCCTGTCCTATTCGTGGAGAAGAAAGATGGCACCAGAAGGATGTGTATCGACTATCGAGCTCTGAATGAGGTCATAATTAAGAACAAGTACCCCTTACCCAGAATAGAAGATCTGTTCGACCAGTTGAGAGGAGCCAGCGTGTTCTCAAAGATAGATCTGAGGTCAGGTTATCACCAGCTCAGGATTCGACCTTCAGACATTCCGAAGACGGCATTCATTAACAAGTATGGGTTGTATGAGTTCACTATGATGTCTTTTGGTTTGATAAATGCGCCATCCTTCTTCATGAATCTCATGAACAGTGTATTCATGGATTATCTTGATAAGTTTGTGGTGGTATTTATTGATGATATTCTCATATATTCTCAAAGCGAAGAAGAGCATGCAGATCATTTGAGGATGGTTTTGCAGAGATTGCGAGAGCACCAGCTGTATGCAAAGTTGAGCAAGTGTGAGTTTTGGATTGACGAAGTCCTGTTCTTGGGTCACATAATCAACAAAGAAGGATTAGCTGTGGATCCAAAGAAAGTAGCGGACATTCTAAACTGGAAAGCTCCAACAGATGCTTGAGGAATCAAGAGCTTCATTGGAATGGCCGGATATTATCAGTGATTCATTGAAGGGTTTTTGAAGATTGCGAAACCAATGATAGCTTTGCTAGGCAACAAAGTTGAGTTCAAGTGGACCCAGAAATGCCAAGAAGCCTTTGAAGCGCTAAAAGAGAAGTTGACTACAACGCCTGTCTTAGTCTTGCCCGATGTGCACAAGCCCTTCTCGGTGTATTGCGATGCTTGTTACACCGGTTTGGGGTGTGTGTTGATGCAGGAGGGAAGAGTCGTGGCTTACTCATCCCGATAGCTGAAGGTTCATGAGCAGAATTACCAAATCCATGACTTAGAGTTGGCAGGAGTGGTCCACGCACTGAAGACGTGGAGGCACTATCTGTATGGGTAGAAATGTGATGTTTACACAGACCACAAGAGTCTGAAGTACATATTCACTCAGTCAGAACTGAATATGAGGCAACGAAGATGGTTAGAGTTGATCAAAGACTATGAATTGGAGATTCATTACCATCCAGGCAAAGCGAACATAGTGGCAGATGCTTTGAGTAGGAAGAGTCAGGTCAATCTGATGGTCGCTCATCCGATGCCTTATGAGTTGGCCAAAGAGTTTGATAGACTGAGTCTCGGGTTTTTGAACAATATGCGAGGAGTAACTGTTGAGCTAGAATCCACCCTGGAGCGGGAAATCAAAGAAGCACAGAAGGACGATGAGAAGATCAATGAAATCCGGCGACTGATTCTAGGAGGCAGAGGTAAAGATTTTTAGGAAGATGCAGAAGGTGTGATATGGTTCAAAGACCGCTTGTGTGTTCCCAATGTCCAGTCTATTCAGGAATTGATCCTCAAGGAAGCTCATGAGACAGCTTACTCGATACACCCTAGAAGTGAGAAGATGTATCAAGATCTAAAGAAGAAATTCTGGTGGTACGGAATGAAGAGGGAAATCGCAGAGCATGTGGCTATTTGTGATAGTTGTCGACGGATCAAGGCAGAGCACCAGAGACCAGCTGGATTGTTGCAACCGTTGCAAATTCCTTAGTGGAAGTGGGATGAAATCGGTATGGATTTCATAGTCAGATTGCCTCGCACTCGCTCGAGCCGGCTACGATTCCATTTGGGTAGTGTTGGACCGCTTAACCAAGTCAGCCCACTTCATACCAGTCAAGACCAACTATAGCAGTATAGTATTGGCAGAGTTGTACATGTCTCGGATCGTTTGTCTTCATGGTGTGCCAAAGAAGATAGTGTCAGATAGAGGAACACAGTTCACCTCTCATTTCTGGAAGCAGTTGCATGAAGCCTTGGGCACGCATCTGGATTTCAGTTCAGCTTATCATCCACAGACAGATGGTCAGACCCAATCAAATCCTCGAAGACATGTTGAGAGCCTGTGCGTTGCAAGATCAGTCCGGATGGGACAAGAGGTTACCTTATGCAGAGTTCTCTAACAACAGTTACTAGGCCAGCTTGAAGATGTCACCATTTCAGATGCTTTATGGAAGGAGTTGTAGAACTCTGCTGCAATGGGATCAGCTTGGAGAAAAACAAGTGTTTGGGCCAGACGTTTTGCTTGAAGCTGAAGAGAACATCAAGATGGTTCGGGAGAACCTGAAGATAGCGCAATCAAGACAGCGAAGTTATGCAGATACAGGAAGAAGAGGGTGAGTTTCGAAGTTGGAGATTTTGTCTATCTGAAAGTGTCGCCTATTAGAGGAGTCAGAAGATTCGGAGTCAAAGGCAAGCTAGCACCCCGCTACATTGGTCCGTATCAGATTATTGTAAGGCGTGGAGAAGTGGCCTATCAGCTCAGTTTGCTAGAAGGCTTGTCCGCAGTGCATGATGTCTTTCATGTGTCTAAGTTGAAGAAGTGTCTGCGTATGCCAGAAGAGCAGTTCCCAGTGGAAGGTCTAGAGGTCCAGGAGGAGTTGACCTATATAGAGAAGCCAGCGCAGATTCTTGAGACTGCAGACAGAGTCACCTAGAGGAAGACTATCAGAATGTGCAAAGTCAGATGGAGTCACCACTCTGAAGAAGAAGCAACCTAGGAGCGTGAAGATGATCTGATGGCTAAATACCCTGAACTCTTTGCTGGCCAACCTTGAATCTTGAGGGCAAGATTCTTTTAAGGGGGATAGGTTTGTAACGCCCTGAATTTGGGGGGGTAGAATTTTTTCTTCTTTTTACTCACCAAATTCAGGCGTTACTCTCTTTCCTTTTCTCGTTTCTCTCCTTCTTCCCAATTTCAAAGCAATATAGTGTTGCATCATGCTGAAGCATTTTTCTTTGTCTGATGTCGTGGTTAATCGCATGTTCGTCTCGTCCCGTTTCGGATTTCGATTCACGATCGGATTCCGATTAGTGGTCGTGCGTGTCGTGGGTTTTGACCCGTGGTGTGGCCCAGCCCAGCCTGGTCTGGCCCAGTCCGGCCTGCGTGCCCTCTGGCGCCCCTGCCCCCATGCGAGCGCCCCCTCCCCCTGATCTCTTTCTCTCATTTGATTTCTCCCGCGCAGTAACCTCCCTCTCCCTCTTCCACATCTCTCTCTCCCTGTGGTGCCCTAGGGTTTGGAGACGGTGATCGCCGGAGTTTGGATTCTAGAGGTGAGCTTCCCCTCCCCTCCCCTTCCCTCTCCCTCTCCCTCTCTCTCTCTCTCTCCCTCCCCCTACCTTTCTTCCTCCTCGCGCGCCCTGCCCGCGCGCCCTCCCTTGGCCGCGCACCCTCCCCTCCCCGCGAGCCCCGCCCCATCACGCCCCTTCCCTGCTACGGCCCTGCCCCAGCGAGCCCCTCCCCTCCCCGGCGAGCCCCGCCCCGGCGGCCCTCCCCCCGCTCGCCCACCCCTCCCCCCGCGTGCGCTCCCATCCCCGACGAGCCCCGCCCCCGCGCGTGCCCTACCCTCCCCGGCGAGCCCGCCCCCGTCACGCCCGTCCCTGCCGAGCCCCCTCCCCGGCCGTGCCCTGGCGGCTGCGCCCTGGTCGCGCGCCTCGGCCTGCACACCAGTGGCCACGCTCCGGTGGCCACGCCCGGTCTCGCGGCCTCGCGCCCTGGCCGCGCCCTGGCCCTGCATGCCGGTGGCAGCGCCCCTGCCCAAGCCCGTGCCCCGGCGGCCTCGCGCCCCGCGCGCCTGCACGGTTCGCGTGCCCTCGGCACGCGCAGCGTGCTCTCGCGCGTACAATGTAGTCGCGCTGCGCTCAACTATCGTCTTAATCCATTTTTAATTCTAGTTTAGTCGATGTGCTGCGTCACGCGCTTCGCCGCGTGACGGTTCATTCTAAATTCGTCTTTATTAATGTGCTGCATCGCGCGCTTCGTCGCATGACGACTCCTTTTAAATTTATATTTATTGAGGCGCGCGACGATTCGTTTTAAATACAGTTCTATTGACGTAAGCCGTCGTGCGTTTCGTCGCGCAACGCTTAACGTTTATCTATTATTAATGCAAGAATCTCGTTGCGCGCTCTATCGCGCGGCGAGTCGTTTATTTCTTAATTCAATTTAAATGCTGTGTCGCGCGTCTCGCCGTGTGACCACTTCCTTTAATTCACCTTTATTTGATTATAATGATTAAATGTGGAACATGACCTTACTTTATGCTAAACGCAGTGGCCAAACTGATACCCTTCTGTTAAACGAGTGGTTTAAGTTATAATTATGTAACGTGATCGCTTCTCGACCGTAGACTCGACCGTCTTTTCCTTTTTTCTCGCTTAACCATAATTGCGAGCCCCGCGTTGAACGTCTGTTTGATTATTGCATTCCATTGTATGGTGTACTGTTCTTTTGTATTAAATGTGTGGAATGTATGTTTGAACTCGTATAGAGAACGATCTGGTTGAAGAGCCCGAAGAACTTGCAGGAGAAGCCCCTGAGCAGCAGCTGGTTGGTGGAGGCAAGTGTCCCTTGACCCACCTTTGTCCTATACATTCTATAATTCACTTCCTGCATTTACACAGTTATACCTAAGGATTGACTAGCTTTTGTTATCCATGTCCTTGTTTACCCATTTGGGTCAGATTATTATTGTTTAGTTTATTGCTAGTGCTTAACACTAATCAATGAATATGATGAGATTTATCAATGATACGTTGTTTTCCCTCCTTTATTATGATGATATACTTGGCATTTAAGGGGGCTCGAGCGGTTTCTCGAGTGCCTCTCCGTAAGGACCTGTTCGTTGGATGACCGCCCAGTTAATAGTGCAACCATGAGGGTGGAGTGGGACGCCCTTAGCTGAATAATTAGAGGAACAAGGATGTAGTTCGCTTCGCCGTCGTGCCGTTAATGGGGCTCTACCAAGGTTGATTTGTCCCTTGGGGAGGAGTGCGGTACATTTAGGAAACCTAACGGGCGGCTACAGCCCCGGGGAATCTTTTTAAAGGCTACATAGTGATACCCTGTTGGGTCACCTTGGTAGTGATCAATGGAGAGTCATGATCTCCGGTCCGAAAGGGAATCATGGCTTATAGGTAAAGTGCGCAACCTCTACAGAGTGTTTGAAAACTGATATATCAGTCGTGCTCACGGTTATGAGCGGCCAAGGGAGCTCCATCGATTAGTGATACTTGATCAGAGATGTTCGGATTACAGGTGGTGATAAGAATGTTGGTTTTGGCATTGACTCTGATGATGGTAAGTGGTATTCTTACCGTTTGGAAAGGGAACGTTTGGGTTAATAACGTGGATTAGTTCTAAAACTTGGCTTTCTCTACTAGTAAAAAATCTGACCAACTAAAAGCAACTGCTTGACTTATCCCCACATAAAGCTAGTCCACTACAGCCAAACAGGATACTTGCTGAGTATGTTGATGTGTACTCACCCTTGCTCTACACACCAAACCCCCCCCCATCCCCAGGTTGTCAGCATTGCAACCACTACTCAGGAGAAGATGAAGCCGTGGAAGGAGACTTCCAGGAGTTCCAAGATTACGACGAGTTCTAGGTGTGGGTTAGCGGCAACCCCCGGTCGGCTGCCTGTGAAGGCCGCGTGTATCTACATTTTTTCCCGCACTTTGATTATTGTAAAGACTATGTGGATGTCTAAGACATATCATGTAATCGACTATTATTCCCCTTTTATGTTATTAATTGAGCACTGTGTGATGATGTCCAGTTATGTAACTATTGTGTACGTGAATTGCTGATCCTGGCACGTACATGGTTCGCATTCGGTTTGCCTTCTAAAACCGGGTGTGACAACCGCAATGGCTAAGTTTCAATCCTAAACAATCTAAGTATAAAGACAAGATTGAAACTTAAATGCTTAATATAAATGTGGAAGCTAAAGAGCAAGGTAGAGATGCAAACTCTCGTGGATGATGACGGTATTTTCACCGATGTATCCGGAAGCACGCAAGGTCCCGACTAATCCTAGTTGGTGCCCCTATGTAAAGGGAAGCCCACGCAAAGGCCAAGCACCTCGGTCGAGTAACTCCGTAGAGAGTCACGGGCCATCTCCACGTGCAAGTGGTGCTCTGCTTCCGGCTCCTCTCGAACGCTCCCCACCATCTCCACTAACGAGCTTCTGGCCGAAACACCGCGGACCTCGTTCCTCCGGTACACGGTGGCAGCCGTGACACAAACTCGGTTGTCACGGTCTCGCAAGACTCTCGCCCCACTCGGTACAATTGCAACGACTCGCACAAGAGCTGAGGGGTTGTGTGGTTTTTCTAAAATCACTCAACTAACTAGGATTCACCTAGAGCAAGCGCTAAAGCAATCTAACTAACCTAAGCACTTCGCAAAGCACCTATGATAATCACCGAGTGATTCTATTAAGCACTTGGGTGTATGAGCACTTGGAAATGTCTACAATATGCCTTGGTATGTTGCTTGGCCTCCCATACCTTGAAATGGCTGGTTGGGGTGGTATTTATAGGCCCCAACACAATTCTAGCTGTTGGAGAAAAGCTGCTACTCTTTGCGGCACACCGGACAGTCCGGTGGGGTCACCAGACAGTCTGGTGCCCCCTGTCTGGTGCGCCTAGCCGTTGGATCTGACACCACAGGAGATTGTTGGCGATGCAGTCTTTTACACCGGATAGTTCGAACGTTGCACTGGATAGTCCGGTGCCTTCTCTCCACCAGTGCCACCTAGAACTAGCCATTGGGCTACATTTCCCTAGTGCACCGGACAGTCCGGTGTGTGGCACCAGACAGTCCGGTGCTCCTCGGCCGGACAGTCCGCCAGTGGCAACACTATTATTCGCTTCTTGGACTTTGCTTGATACCTGTTGATCTTTACTTGTGATATTCATAATGTCCTCCTTTGAGGTGTTGCTTTCCTCAATGCCTTAGTCCAAGTCACTTTATCATCCTGTGAACTATAATCATAAACACTAGCAAACACATTAGTCCACGGGTTATGTTGATCATCAAACACCAAAATCTATTGAGCCAAATGGCCCGGGGTCCATTTTCCTTACACTCCAGATGCAACACCTCCGAGGTATCCACACGTACAAGGGGGAAACATCGTGTACCGAACTGCTAGGTTCCCGATGGCTGTTTAGCAAGGGCGAGAGGGGCACGACTACTAGTTTGCTAGTCACGAATTAGGGTTATCCCTAAATGCGTCCACACCCCTCATTATATGGGTGTTCTGGTGTGCTTCTGACTCCGAGGCCCATCATCAACCCTAACAACCAGTCTAATTTAGGATCCAATCCGAGTTAGGCTTCCTTCCCCTTAAGTGTGTGACCCTATAGGTTCACATACTCATAGACATGGCTTGAGTACTCTTAGTTGGCCCAATAATTGGCAGTGACCTCTAACAAGACGTGTCAACTCCTATGCGCACGTAAAGATAATATTAGACGAACCATTACAACATTACGTACATGTTGTTCGCTTTGCCTCACGATATTTGGTCTGGCTCTAAGCTAGCCTCTCTTTCTCTATATTGTGAATTGGAACCTTTCATGGTTAACACTTAACCCTAGCATGGTCATGCATTTCTTGATCCAATTACTTGAAGGGCCCAGAGATATCTCTCTTAAGAAGAGAGGGACAAATTCCATCTTGACTGACCATGCCTCATAGCATGCTTCCTAACAAACCCAAGACTACCTTTATAACTACCTAGTTATGGAGTAACGTTTGATAGTCCCTAAGTAGGTCAATTTACATCTTAAGAACATGCAACAATCTCAGGTCTAAGGACACAATGTACATGTTGCAAAGAGAGAAATATATTACAATATCTCATGTTGGGTAGGTCCAGCCTCATGTCATACATGCGCCCACATTATTAGTTTGACATCTTCATGTACATGGCTTGTGAAATGTAGTCATCAACTAATACATGTCCTAGTCATCGACACTAACCAGGTACACCATTTAGAATAACCAAACAAGTAAAGAATCTCACAAACAATTCACATAATTGCTAATCAATACAACATGCCTTTCATGGATATTCAATTAAGCAATATATATCATAGATACAAAGAAATATGTTTATCTCTATGATTATTTCTAGGGCATATTTTTAATAGTCTGCCACTTGCACTAGAGTTAATCTAGAAGATATCTAATACCCATATCTCTCATGGGTGCCTCATGCTTAGGTTGAACAATTTCTTAAATAGATAAAATTTTGTCAAATATTTGGTGCATTCATGCCAAGGCATAAATTTTGTGTGATGTATCCAATTTTTTGATTAAACTTGGTGAGAAAATATCATTTTATAAAAAAAATAATGAGTTGTTAAAATATTGTTTTTGGGATATGCATTTTGGTAGGTTTTGCAACAACTCAAATCCATCAATTAAAACAATCTAATTTAATTTATTTTCATTAGGAAGGAGAATATTTTCGAATAATCGAAGTGATGACGTAACTAAGTTTAATAATTTTATGAATATTTAAAGTCTACCAAGTGATTGATGCATTCATTAATGGTGCTTGATTTTTTTGTTAATGAATTGCAACAACTTTATTTTAATTTATTCTCTTTTGTGAAGTCTAATTTATCATAAAATAGATTTTTTCTAAAAATTAATATTTGGTATTTTATTTATAAGAAATAGTATTATTGGGTACATTATATTTTTTGAAATATTAAAATTTATATATTTATTTATATTTTTAATATATAACCTATTCTAAAAAATAAAAGAAAAATTGAAACGAACGTCGAGTAGCTCGCTCGGCTAGAGTCTAGCAAACCCAGTGCCCAACTCCTCCCTCCATTTCTCTCCCTGGTGGGCTCCAGCCGTTTTTTTTTCTCCAACCCATCTCCTCTCTCATTCACTCCTCGTACAAGCACGCCCCCACCATCAGGTAATGCAGCCATCGCTGTCAGCTTCAGCGCCGCCAAGCGCCTATTCGCCTCCCTGCTGTGGAGCAACGTCCATGTCCTCCCCTCTTCCTCTCTCCTCCACTCAGCTGTTAGTCGTTTCTTCCACTAAGCTACGCTATCAATGGAGCTGGCGCCCTCGCGGCCCTTTGCCCTCCCATCTGTGGCTATAAAATATGCCAAGCTCACATCTTCGCCCCTGCTCATCGCTCGCCACCACTACACGCCCATCGCTCGCACCTGCTCCATGCACCAGCTGCTACGCCCGCCGAACACCATGCTAGTGCGCGCCGTTGTGCCCATGCCACCGCACCTCACCGTGACAGAGCTTCATCGCCGCTCGTCGTTGCGCCCTACTATCCATGACGCGCCTCTCGCCAAAGAACCTCACTGGCGACGTGCCTTCTCTTGTGCAGTGATGCCCAAACTCCCACGCCGGCAACCCACTATCTATCGTGATGCACCACCATTGGTTGTGCCACAACCCCAATGTCGTTGGTGCTCTGCGCTAAGCGTTGCGACCTCGCCTGCGCAACTGATGAAGATCTTGTCGAGCTACCCTGCGTGAAGGAATTTCCCCCTGGTCGAACTCCTCCTTCCTATGTTATTTGCTACTTGAGAGGTAGAAGAAGGCGATTTCGCGATCTGGCTCCCAAAGTTTGGTTAATCATGTTTATACCCCTAAAACAATTTTCTCCATTTTAGAATGCGCATTTAAGACTCGGATAAATTAAATACTGATTTGTTAGCTTCATAAATTTGTGATTCATATTTGAAATTAGTGTTTGCAATAATTTACATATTTTCTTTGTTTAAAAATAGTATAAAGACGTTTATTTAGTTATCTTCATCACAAAATATGATTTAGTTTTCTAATAATGTTCCTTTTATAATTAAAATTAAAGTTTATATATTGACTTCGAATATAGTTTTCTTAACAGTAATATAGGCTATGTGTTTTCTTAAATAAAAGTGAAGATAATTAATTGTTTCATTATCTCTTACATAGAACATATGTAGACTTATATCTTAGGTTGTTTATAAATAAATGTTTTATAATATCTTTCATAATGATTTATAAATTAATAATGTGTTTCATAACTCAATAACCTTAGATATATAACACATATCTTTTCTAAAAAGTTAAAAAGGTTAAATAATGGCATAATGTGTTTTATCGTCTTATGAACTCTTAATCTTATGCGTACCACATATTGCTTTTATACAAGGTTAAAATGGTATACCTACTATTTGTATATTCATAATTAAAATACTTTTAAGTTTATGTCATTTTTATAAAACATAGATGAAACCTTTTCGAAAAGAGTGTATCTTTGTTTTAACCTAACCTTTCTATGCTTTTGTAAGTCAAGTGACTTTTCAATATGTTTTCTTTTTAGACTTGTTATAACGATTGGCGTATGTTATTGTGTGGTGTTTGCTTCATCTTTTTGTTTGTATATTATTCACTGGTTGATCTAGTAGTTGAGGATCAGGATCTATTTTATGGAGGAATCTCGAGTTTTCTTTAAGCAAGGCAAGTGGATTTCTCCCCTGCATTTTCTGTTTGATCCCAAACAACACATAAAATAATGTTTACTTTTATCTATGTGCATGTAAGGCCCAAATTTTGTACAAGAAAAAAATATAATAATAATAAAAACAAATATATATTTATTGCCTCATAATTGAGTTTGAGTATGTATTAAAAATTTGAATTCTTAAACTTTATCTTGAATTTGAAATTGAAATTTGTAAATTAAAAATGTAAATAGTGAAAATAGAGAAGATCTCAAGATCTTGTGATCTATACTTATCATCACATGTGAACACCTCATTTAAAAAAATAAATAATTAATAAAAAGACATATCACTAAATTGTGCATTAGGTTGGCTTTTACTTGTTTGTGCACTTAATAGTAGTAACAAAATATAGATAAAATAATAAACAAATTAAAGACTAGCTTGAATGTTTGAAAATGAGAAATAATCAAGAAGGAGAGAAAAAAAAGAAGAAAACAGAAGAGACAAAGAATAAAGAAAAATAAAAAGAATGCCGAGCGGGCCCAATCTCTGAACCTGGCCCATCTGACTTCCCTGTCCACGCAGCCCATTCCCTACTTTCTCCCACTGCTCGACCCATCCAACAACTCTCGCGTGCAGCTCAGTGGACCTGGCGCGGCGCTAACGGAGGGGTCCCACTGGCCAGCCATTTACATGGATCGCACGCCGTGACACTGACTGACCGGGCCCACATACTGGGTCATCGTCTTCCCCGAAACAAACCCGAGCGGATTTCACGCGTCAACTCCGAACCTCTCACGCGCATCGTGGATTCCGCCTGGAATCTCCTTATGGTTATCCCCTTCAACCGGTCCTAATCTCACGGTCGCAAATCCAGCCCCATTGACTTCGTCACCTAGCTCGCGCGTGCCCTAAGCGTCCTCCGCGGAAGGCGCGTTGTCGTAACCTCTGGCCGATTTCTACCCAGTGGTATAAACATCCCCCAAACCGTACCTTGCCTCCTTCATCCACCACCATTCAAGCAAACTTGTGCGCACCATTGGGGGCAAACAAAGGGTGATGTGAGAGAGAGAGAAGAGGAGCGACCGAGAAAAGTGAGAGCCATCGCGCCACTGCCGGTGAATCGGTGCCTCACCGTCGCTGGGGGCTTGGCTGTGGTACTATGAGGTTCAGTGGCGGGCATGGATGCTTGCGGTGGCGTCACTAGGCAGGGAAAGACCTTGCGGCCACCGAAATTGCTCTCCGGTGTGGCGTCTCCGCCATGGACCCACCCTTCGTCGTGGCCAGGGCGCAACTCGGCACGGAACTTGGTAATAACACCCTCATGTCGTTCGCATAGTTATGTACTACGAGTAGATGTCGTCAATTTTGCGAAGAAGACGCTAGTGTGGCTGCCAGTCTATTCACCGGTGGGTCTCCGCCGTGTTTTCCTGGGCGGCGCCGCCGTGGTTTGGCAAGCATTGGGGGAAGAGCGTGGGCCGTTGATCTACAGATATGCTACCGAGATCAAGACCCGAACACCCCCATAACATAATTAAATTCCGTTCGTTCGATCTGATCTGACGTTGGGAGATAGCTGCGGGCGTGGGGGTCTCAAAGGGCGTCGATCTCTAATTGTGCGGTTGGCGCGGATTATTGGTTTAGAATAGACCTGGGCCATCGAGATAGGAATCAAAGGTCGGATCGGTCCGATACCCCTTCGCTCCATCGTTTTTGCAAAAGAGACCTTATGAAATTAGAAAATGAACCCGTCGTTCAGAGCAACAGCGCTCTGAGTCTCGGGAATATTTGTAGATAACACCTGCCTTCTCTGGGAATTGAGGCCCAGTCCAGGAATTAAATAAAACTGGAAAAATAGATTTAGAAATTGATTTTGAGTATAAAAATAATTGTAAAACTTGGGTAATTCATAGAAAATTCATATTAAACCCAAATTAATCCGTTCCAATTCCTATAATTTTGTAATATTATTGTCTATCATCTAGTACCACTGTTTTGACATGAAAGTCACATTAAAATTTATATCCCATTTAATCTTGTACAAAACACATAGAATCTTCAGAAAATCATAACTCCTCTGTTTTAACTCCGATTTGATCTGTTCAAGTTCCGTTAGTCTTGTAGCAACGCATAGATTATTTTTACGCAGTGTATTCTTATGTTTGGTGTGTTGTAAATTTTGTCTATACCATGTTTGTTTGTATTGCTACGACTAGCAGTGAGGTTATGAGTTACTTGAAGAGCAAGTTGGTACCTGGAATATCAAGTGCTAGGCAAGTTGTGCCCTTGATTGACTTTTGTTACCCAATAATATTCTTTATAATCATTTACCATGCATAGGTTTAATTTTGATGGGACCCATAGGTCATCCTAGTCTGTTTATCCTAATTACCTTGGTTATCCCTGAATCACATGGGTAGTTATGCTATTGCTTTACACGGTTTTGGGTTAATATTTCATTATATCCATGTTCTAGTTATTTTGTTATTCTATTTATGTTCATGTCAAGATCATTATATTATTGTTAATTGGAACATGGAGCTTAACTTGAGAAACACGTGCCACCACAAGGGAGGAATGGGACCCCTTGGCTAACTAATTAGGAAAGCTAGTGGAAGACTACCTTACCCGAAAGGGGCATAGGCAGTAGGGGAGTTGCATGCAAGGAGGTTCTCAGGTTGATTTGCTGCGATGGCGGTCAGACGGGGGATTCTTGCAAGTGCTCTTCCCATAAACTATAGCCGGTTTTCGGAAGCTAGTGGAACTTTATAAAGGCCTCATAGTGGATCCCTAGCCATTCACCTCGGTAGTATCTAAGGGCCTAGCTAACTCTAGCGACATGGGAAACACGACTTATGGGTAAAGGGTACAACCTCTGCAGAGTGTAAAACTGGTATACTAACCGAGCTCACGGTCATGAGCAGCTCAGGACTCTCTGATGATTAAATTATGGAACCTAAACTCAATTTGTCATTTGCATTTGCATGGGTTTATTATTAATTTTGTTCTATTATTTTTATTATGGTGTGGTATTCACTTACACTTAGTAACTGCTAATAAAATTTTGACCAACTTGTAAAAGCAATGCTCAGCTTTAACCCCTTGTCATTGATTAGCCTTACACATCACATGAACTCCCACCTTTGGTGAGTTCAAGCCACTGGTTCCCCACAACTTGTTGAGCTATGATCATGTGTGAGCTCACCCTTGCTGTCTCACACCCCCCCACAGGTTAAGAACAGGTACCACTGGATGAGGCACATGGTGGATGTTGCGCTGTGTTCGTGAGAGGTCTAGGTCGTCGTCTCCCAGTTGACTTTCTAGCGCCAAGGATGGATTTTAGATCCTGTTATATTTATATTTTATTTTGTAAGACTTCTGCTATGTATTAAGTACTCTGATTATATTGTGGCATTTATCTCTATACACTCTGTTATTATATATGTTGTCTTCTTTGGCGCATGTATGAGATGCACCCAGCTTTGTCCCTTAAAGCCCAAGTGTGACAGAAGTGGTATCAGATGAAATGTTGACTGTAGAACGAAACCTAGATAGAAATGGACAAAACCCTTACCTACTTACCTTACTCTGAGTCATTCTATACTTATCATACCTTGATCCTGTCTCACCTTTTGCTGTCATACTCTGATTACTCCTATCTTTTCTGCTCTAAGACAAGATGGATTTCACACCTTGGAATCCTACATTTTTTAGAGATAGGAAACCCAAGACAAAATTAATACTATTTTCTCTATTAAAAATGTTGGTTGATTGTTCTGATGATCAATGCCTGATTTGCTTCTTTGATTGATTGAAATAGTATAGACGGGCATCTTAGCATGTACCACCATAAGGTAATGAATTAACTTTAGTAGATGACACACTAATCTACTTAGCTAATGAATCCCCCGCAGTAACATTTCTCGTAATTACTCGCCTTGTCTACAATTCTTCCTTCCTTACCCTATGTTTCTAACCTAGATGGACTACCCCTATACTGTTAGAAGAGAGCAGTATAGACTTGATCCTTGGTATGTCATGGTTAAGAAAGGCAAAGACAATTTATACACTGTGTTAAGGGAACCATAGAACTCACCAGTTCTAAACACTACACGACGGTTCACTTACAGCGACCTACGGTTGGTTGCTAAAACGGCTTTCAGCGACCTACGGTTGGTTGCTAAAAACTTTTAGCGACCCATAAGGATGGTCGTTGTAAGTGTCGTCGCTAAAGGCTTTAGCGACCGACCGTCCGTTGCTAATATTATATATTTAGCGACCAACCATAAGTCGACATACTATACATTTAGCAACCAACAGAAAGTCGCCCTTTTTACAGTTGTTATTAATAATAATATACATTTAATTAAGCACCACAAATCACATATTTTTATACACAAATCATAAAGACATACACAGTTAATCAGTATACCACAGTCATAGATCCATCACATAAACACAAAAGCACCACAATTATATATTCACAAAAGCATCACAGTTATAATATCATTCACAATTAGACCATTTACAGATAGCTAGCTAGATCATTCACAAAAGCTCCAGAGATGATCATTCACAAAAATATCTTGTACCAGAAGTTACAAAATAGCAAAGATCAGCCACCCCATCTCATTTTTCATCTAACAAAATGGAGGTACACGCTATTAGTGATGACAATTCTTCTTGTGTTGCAGATCTAGAGCCTTGCCATCTTATTCTTCCCAGGCCAACAACCAGATATATGTATCTGCAGTTCAAGAGTACACCTACCTTATATTGACAAGAAAAAACTACTTTTAGTATTTATGAAATGACCAAAGAGAGTATTTATGAAAAAACTACCTTAATTAATGATTGTTAGATTTCCTCATCGCCTTGAGAAATGCTCGTCTCATAGGACTCAATGATAATACCCAAGAATCTATAAATGAGACCTGGAACATAACATTAAAGCATCTTAGCCATTATCAATGATGTGAAAAGGCAAAAAAATGGATAATGAATTGTACGGTTACAGGGTAACATCAGTGCCGTCCAAAATGGTATTCTCATTCTTAATTTTCTGCAACATAGTTCCAATAGCAAACTTCCAAAACAGGCACACAAAAGTACTAGTGCTTCACATCATCACCTCTTGTGTAAAAACATATGATGCTGGCGACGAAATCTCGGAACTAGCGCAGCAGGAATCGAACCGCAGCCACGACATCACCCTTGTGCTCACAGAGCGCTCTCTTCGCGATCTTCTTGTCCAGCTGTACGCATATAATATTCAGATGCACTTGAGGATAGGCTTTTAAACGAATTATGAGACACTATTATTTGTCAGTCATGGTTTTGGATGTATGAACACCTCAAGCTCACTAGCGATAATTTCGACATCCACAGGGTTGATCTTCACAGCAGCCAATTCTTTCTCCCTGGTGAAAAAGAGTAAATGCGGTGAGTGTGATAAAACTGTCACACGCATGGCACTTTTCTGAAAAGAAAAACAAACCAGTTTCGGAGGCAACGAACTATATCTGCTTGTTGTGTACCATTTCAGACAGCAATAAAATAACATGTTACAAGAACTACAGAGTGATCACAGAGTGCACATAAATCGAAACGTCAAATAGCAATATAGTAGACTGAAATGCGTTAGGCTAAAATTACTGAATCAAGAACGCTAGATTCCAATTGGATTTTCTTCCAGATTGTCCATGCTACTTTCTGGTCATCTAACTCGATCAAGATCCTGGAAGATTTATTTTCATACTCTAAAGATTGACAAGAGAACCTACAGACAGCTATAGGCAGTAACAATTGCCATCTTTGGCAAAAAATCTAGCAGTGCTGGATTGTTGATGTCGAAGAATCAGCTCCAAAAATCAATTTTCCTAGAGGATCCTAAAACATTTTAGTGAAGAGCAACCGATGTGGGCATATGATAACACAGTAAACATACATGCCTTTTATAAGGAAAAAACAATATAAGTTGGCATTAATATAACTGTGACTAACTACTCAAAACATTTAATCAATAGGTCATAGAAACCGACTATCTGATGTGAATTGGTTGACATTACTAGCCTTGTCATGACACTATCAAAATAAATCAAGGTAGAATTTTAGTACTTTTCCTAATTTCGTATCTACACGGTAGTAATACGGTAGAATTTTAGCCTTGTCATGACATTACTAGCATTGCTATCTAATAAGGTAGTAATAAAATTTCTTTAAGTGAAGTCAACCTCATGTCACTTATTAATGTCACAAGTAAAGAATGTTAAACCCTATACCAGACCCGTGCTTGCTATTTCCAAGAAATGCAGACAACAGCTGTGTTTCTTCCAAACCATTCCAAACTGTCTCAGATAAAAGCTAAGCAATCAAAGCAATAGCCGTGTGACTAATTAATCTAATATTGGGCATCCAACGGTTTCGCATAAACTGGGCAACTCACTGTTGAACACCCCTAAATACAGGGGATAGAGCCTTAGAACTATCTTAGTTATTTCAGTAAACCTAAAAAATAAGTCAGGGAGCTTAAATTGTTATCCTGTCCTTTTGGTACTGATTTCAAGTGGAAAAAATAATACAGCAACCATATGACCGAGAGGAAGGAAGTTGAACAACAATAAACAATGGTAGAATTGCCGTTGAAGGATAGAGCAAACCTTTCATCAACCTGAACCTTCTTCCCAGCAATTTTTCCTTTGGGAGCCGAGGACAACTACAAGGGGAAAGATGGAAAAGGTTTATATTAAAGGAAGTCAGGAGGGCAAGTGCTACTGAGCGGTCGAGCAGATAACGAAAGAACCACTGCACATGTCCCGTCCATTACCTTAAGAAATAGGGTAATGACTATCATCGAGCGGATAACGAACCTGAGGCGCTAGGGTGAGCGCTCCCATCCTTGATCCGAGCACCCCAGCAGTTCTCCATTCACGAGTGTGCTCGGTGCTCACGTCGCTGCACAGCCGGAGCGAAGCGCGGCAGCGAGGGCGGGGCTCGACCAGCAATCGGATCAAGGGTGGCGGCTGACTGCGTGAGGCTGCCGCTTTGGAGAGGGAGTGAGCCGAGCGAGGGAGAGGCTGGCGGGCAAGGGTGGCGGCTGATTAGGGTTAGGTGCGGCTGGGCCCTAATGGGCCGATTTGGTTAGGTTTTGTTTTTTTTTTCTTTTTTTATTTCTTTTTCTAAATTTGAAATTCATTTTTAAATAACCCTAAAATTCATAGTAATTAAACCAAAATTATTTATAAATAAAATATTATTTTGTTGGCTAATACTTATTATATTTTTATTTACTAGGATTTTCATTTAAGAAGAAATGTTATTCAATAACCAAAAATCAATCATGCGCAATAAAAAAATTATTCCAAATGCAAATACATAACAAACACTTAAAATAAAATTGATTACCATAAATATCATTAATAACTAAATGTATTATTTTTATTTTATGATTTTTATAGTGTTACAGTTTTCTTTTCCATAATTCTTTTTTTCTTTTCTACAATTCTTTTTTTATTTACAACAATTTAGCGATCAATGTTTACTTGTTTTAATTAATTTTTAGTCACTAATATCTATAGGTACGTTCAGGCTATAAGATTTGATAGTGATCCTTGCTCTATAGCGACCCACCGCTAGTCCCCGACGACATCTATAGCGACCAACCATAAGTTGTTAAATTTCTAGACTTTTAGCGACCAACCGACCGTTGCTACAAAAGGATTTAGCGACTGACCGTTGGTCCCTAACCTTTAGCAACCAACAGTTGGTACCTAATAAGGGTCGCTAAAGATCAACCGTCGTGTAGTGAAAGGAGAAAGATTTGAAGTTGGAATTGTAGTAACTACCGCCACCAGACTAGCGGCATTCTTAGTAGATGGGAAGTTTGTTGGTGTCAACATCCATGTGGTTAGAGATTTTTCGGATGTCTTTCCAGAAGAGTTACCAGGGATGCCACCATATAGGGAAGTTGAGTTTGTCATTGATCCCTTACCTGGGCTGCCCCTACTTTCAAAACGGCCATACAGGATGTCTATAGAAGAGTTAAAGGGACTGAAGAAGTAGTTAACAAAATTACAAGAGGCTGGGTACATTCGTTCGAATTCTTCACCTTAGGGGAACGCCAGTTCTATTTGTACAAAAGAAAGATGGATCACAAGGGATGTGCGTGGATTATAGGTCCCTTAACGATGTCACTGTGAAGAACAAGTGTCCATTACCCCGCATTGAGGATTTATTTAATCGGATGAGAGTTGCAAGGGTATTCTCGAAGATTGATCTCTGATCGGGTTACCATCAAATGAAGATTAGGCCATTGGATATTCCCAAGACGGATTTCTCGACCGATATGGTTTATATGGGTTCACCATTATGTCATTTGGACTAACTAATGCACCAGCCTATTTTATGGATCTGAAGAATAAGGTGTCCATGATCTGGACAGATTCGTCGTGGTTTCATTGACGATATTTTTATTTCAAGAGTGATAGTGATCATGAGGAACATCTGAGATTGGTGCTACAGAAGCTACGAGATAATCAACTTTACGCCAAGTTTAGCAAGAGCGAGTTTTGGATTGGTGAGGTGCCATTTCTTGGACATATCATTTCTAATGGAGGAATATCAGTGGATCCTGCTAAGGTCAAGGAGATAATGGAGTGGAGAGCACCTACTACAGTTACTGAGATTTGGAGTTTGTTGGGACTTGTAGGATACTATCGGAGATTTATTGAAGAATTTTCTAAAATCGCTAAGCCTATGACCTCACTTCTGGAGAAGGAAAGAGAGTTCAAGTGGGACGAGAAGAGCCAAGACAACTTTGATCAATTAAAGAAGAGGTTGATGTCGCCACCAGTGTTGGTTGTGCCAGATCTACACAAGGGATTTGATATTTATTGTGACGCATGTGGCTAAGGCTTGGGATGTGTGCTCATGCAAGGACACATGATTTCTTACGTGTCTCGTTAGTGGCGGAAACAAGAATTTAACTACCCCACTCATGACTTAGAATTAGTAGCCGTTGTGCATGCGCTTAAGATTTGGAGACTATATTATGGAAACCAAGTGTCAAGTATACACGGATCATAAGAGTTTGAAGTATATATTCACTCAGAAGGATCTCAACCTTAGGCAACGTCGTTGGTTGGAGCTTATTAAGGATTATGATATGGAGATTCACTATCACCCGGGCAAGGCAAATTTGGTTGCAGATGCCTTGAGTCGAAAGGAGCATGTTCATTCAGCTGCTGTTGCCCAGCTACCTGATGAGATTGTTGAGGATTTCAGGAGACTTAACCTGGGTATAGTTGCTCACATTGAAGGAGTTACTATTGATGTGGAACCTACTTTGGAGCAAGAAATCCGCAAAGGACAAATTGGTGATGCAAAAATACAAGAGATTAAGGATCTTATTACTGAAGGTCGAGGACCAGAATTCACGGAAGATGAGTAAGGCACCGTATGGTTCAAGGATAGGATATGTGTTCCTGAGATTGAAAGCCTTCGTGAGACTATACTGAAGGAAGCCCATGACTCGGATATTCTATTCATACTGGGAGTACGAAGATGTATCAGGATTTAAAGTAGAAGTTCTGGTGGTATGGATTGAAGAGAGATGTGGCTGCACATGTGGCTATGTGCGATGCGTGTCAAAGAGTTAAGGCTGAACACCAGAGACCAGCTGGACTATTGTACCCATTAAGGATACCCGAGTGGAAGTGGGAAGAGATTGGTATGGATTTCATTACTGGATTGCCTCGCACCTAGAAAGGATATGATGCTAAATGGGTGATTGTGGATAGATTGACTAAAGTGGCTCATTTCATTCCGGTCAAGACTACTTATAAAGGTTCTCAATTGGTAGAGTATATATGGCTCGGATTGTGTCTCTACACGGTATACCGAAGTGGATCATTTTGGATAGAAGATCACAGTTTACCTCAATATTTTGGAAAAGTTTTCATGAGAACATGGATGCGAAGTTGAATTTTAGTTCGGCCTACCATCCTCAGACTAATGGATAGATTAAAAGAACTAATCAAGTATTGGAGGATATGTTGAGAGCTTGTGCCCTTCAGCATGGTAGTAGTTGGGACAAGAGTCTACCTTAGGCTGAGTTCTCATATAATGATAGTTACCAGGCCAGTCTAAAGATGTCACCGTTCAAGGCTCTATATGGCAGGAAGTGCAGGACTCCTCTATATTGGATCAGACTAGGGGAAGACAGTTCTTTGGACCTAAACTTATTCAAGAGGTAGAAGAACAAATTCGTATAATTCGGGAGAATTTAAGGGTAGCTCAGACCAGGTAAAAGAACTACGCTGATAATAGAAGACCACTGGAATTTGAGGAAGGTGATCATGTGTACCTCAAGGTGTCACCACTTTATTGGACCATTTAGAGTCAAGGGCAAAATGTCCCCTCGCTTTATTGGACCATTTAGAGTTTTTAGGCAAGTTGGAGAGATGGCCTATCAACTCGAGCTACCTGATAATCTATCTGATGTGCATAATGTATTCCATGTGTCTCAACTTAAGAAGTGTCTCCGTGTCCCTAAGGAACAGTTACCAATGGAAGAGCTCAGTGTTTGGGGTGAATTGACTTACACGGAGTATCCTGTCAAGATTCTAGATACCTTGGCTCGAGTTACAAGAAATAAGGTCATAAAGATGTGCAAAGTACAATGGAGCCATCATGGAGAAGATGAAACTACTTAGGAGAGAGAAGAAGAGCTTCACATAGATTTTTCCCCATCTTTTCCCTCGTTCCTCCTAAATCTTGAGGACGAGATTCTTGTTAAGGGGGGTACGATTTGTAAGGCCCAAAATTTGTACAAGAAAAAAAATAATAAAAACAAATAAATATTTATTGCCACATAATTGAGTTTGAGTATGTATTAAAAATTTGAATTCTTAAACTTTATCTTAAATTTGAAATTTAAAATTTGTAAATTAAAAATGTAAATAGTGAAAATAGAGAAGATCTCAAGATCTTGTGATCTATACTTATCATCACATGTGAACACCTCATTTAAAAAAATAAATAATTAATAAAAAGACATATCAATAAATTGTGCATTAGGTTGGCTTTTACTTGTTTGTGCACTTAATAGTAGTAACAAAATATAGATAAAATAATAAACAAATTAAAGACTAGCTTGAATGTTTGAAAATGAGAAATAATCAAGAAGGAGAGAAAAAAAGGAGAAGAAATCAGAAGAGACAAAGAATAAAGAAAAATAAAAAGAATGCCGCGCGGGCCCAATCTCTGAACCTGGCCCATCTGACTTCCCTGTCCGCGCAGCCCATTCCCTACTTTCTCCCACTGCTCGGCCCATCTAACAACTCCCGCGTGCAGCTCAGTGGACCTGGCGCGGCGCTGACAGAGGGGTCCTGAAAGCATCTAGGCCTCTGGTTGGTTTTAGTGATTAATGACAACGTATTGTTATATGTGACTAACGTGTGTTTTGCAGAGACAAATGGTAAGTTAGGTCGCATTACAGGTAGAAGTACTACAACGGTGAAAACAATCCCGGAAATAAGAACTCGAAGCGACAGCTAAAACGACGAAACAAAAGGTGAAGGACTATGGAGTCCGAGTGTCAAGGAGATGTGGACACTCGTGATTTAGTTAGGTCTTTTATTCTCTTTTAGCCGTACTATAAAGAGGGGTTGTCGATGAGTAGTTTGACCAAGAGAGTTCTAGTGTAGTGTTGGTGCACAATCACACTCACATACAGTGCTAGGTGTCACTCTAGAACTCACTCACAAGTTAGAACGAAAACCGATTTGAAAATCAGCTGAAAAACAAGAGATGGGGTTTCTGGCCTTGGGGCACCGGACTGTCCGGTGTGCACCGGACTGTCCGGTGTGCACCGGACTGTCCGGTGCACCCTGCCAGGTGGGGCCCAGGCTGGCCCGTGGAAGAGCCTTCTCCATGCAGAAACCCGAGAGCGCCTGTTTCGAAAATGAATTTTAGTGGCGCATCGGACAGTGCACCGGACTGTCCGGTGTGCACCGGACAGTGGCTGTTCACTGTCCGATGTGCATGAGTCCAACGGCTACCTATCAGAACTAGCCGTTGGAAACGACCGTTGGCGCACCGGTGGCGCACCGTTGGCGCACCGGTGGCGCACCGGACTGTCCGGTGCGCCAATGCGCAGAAAGTTGCTGGTAACGGCTAGTTGGTGGGTGAGGGCTATTTATACCCCCTCCACCCACCATATTCAATGTCTTGCACTCCACATTTATTCCAGCACATTGCTAGAGCATTGCAAGCACCAAAAGCCTAGTGAGGAGATTAGAGAATCTTAATCCACGTTTGTTCCTCATTAGTGCTAGAGAGAGCCACCTAGAGCACACACCACTTGCATTAGGCTTCTCTTGGTCAAGCGAAAGTCTACGGCTTGTTACTCTTGGTGATCGGCATCACCTAGACGGCTTGGTGGTGTTGGGACCTCGGTGATCACCGTGAAGATCTTGTTGGTGACTCGACTCAAGTTTGTAAGCGGTCTCGAGGGATCCACCGCGCCAGAGTGGCAAAGGATCATCTTGTAGTGAGCACTTGGTTCTTGCGAGGACCAAGGGGGAGCGATACCCTTGCGCGGGTGCTCCAACGAGGACTAGTGGAGAGTGCCGACTCTTCGATACCTCGGGAAAAAATTGGAGGAGTCTTCTAAACCTTGCTTTACATTCCGCACTAAATTCAAGTACTTTACATTGTGTATTTGTTTAGCAAGAATTTGAAGTATTTTCTTAGCACTATTGTATTTCTAGTATTATTATCTTAGTGCTAGTTGTTGGGGTAAAGATGGGCTCTTGTTTAGCTCTTGCTTAGGTTTTAATTAGTGTTGATTTTTAGAAAAGCCCAATTCCCCCCCCCTCTTGGGCATCGTGATCCTTTCAATTGGTATCGGAGCCTTGTTGCTCTTAGATTAGCTTAACCGCTAAGAGTTACGATGTCCGGTGGGGATGGACCTCCTCCCGTTTTTGATGGTGACAATTTTCCTTATTGGAAAATTCGTATGGAAGCATATTTAGAGGCTATAGACATTGGTGTCTATAAAGCCGCCACACAAGGATTCCCCGAACCTAGAGATCCCACAAATCTTGTAGGTGATGAGTTCAATTATGAGAAATGGAATGCTAAGGCCAAAAACACCCTTTTTAGAGGCCTTTGCAAAGATGTGTTCAATAGAGTAAGAAATCATAAAAATGCTCATGATTTGTGGATGGATATTTGTGCTCTACACGAAGGAACTAGAAGTGAGCGTGAGGAGAGATATCACATAGCCATGAGAAAGTTAAATTCTTTTGAAATGCTTGCCAATGAAAATGCAAATGCTATGTACTCACGTCTCAATATTCTTGTAGAGGAAGTTAATGAATTGGGGCTTACTCAAATCTCACAACCGGATGTTGTGAGGAAGATTCTCAGTGTCCTCCCAATAGACAAATATGGACACATTGTCACTGTGCTACATCAAATGGATCTTTCAGTTACCACACCTACACAGATTTTGGGAAAGATCAATGCCCATGAGATGTACATGCACATCAACGACAAAGAAGAATCATCTTCCAAAAGAAAGGATTTGGCTCTCAAAGCAAATCATGAAAGAAAAGGAAAATCCAAAGTACAAATTGAGGAAGAATCCTCAAGTGATGATGACCTTGATGCTAACATTGCCTTGATGGTGAGGAAGACCACCAAGATATTAAAGAAGCTCAACAGAGAAGGCGTCAAATTTGATTCAAGAAAGAAGAAATTCTTTTCCAGCAAAAGAAAGCCCATCTCTGAGATGGATTGCTATAACTGTGGAGAGCTTGGTCATCTTGCTCATCAATGTACCAAGCCCAAGAAAAACAAGTTCAAGGGCAAGAAAGAAGATGACAACGACGATGAAAAGAAGGAAAAGAAATTTTTCAAGAGGAAAGATGGGAAGCAAAAGAGGTTCCACAAGAAGAAGAATGGAAAGGCATACATTGTTGGTGACTAGCTCACTGAAATTGAGTCATCAAGTGGATCTTCTTCAAGTGAAGAAGAGAATGATGAAAAAGTTGCCGCCATCGCCGGGGACTTTTCTTCACCACCACCATCGCCATCATCGACTTCTCACCTATGCCTCATGGCTAGGGGTGAACGGAAGGTACAAAATGATATTAATATTACTGATGATAGTGATAGTGATAGTGATGAGGAATTTGCTTCACCTTCATATGATGAGCTAGCTGACTTGCTTAAAGAATATACTCAAATCATTAGAAAGTCAAAGGCTAAATGTGATAGGTTGAAAAATGAAAATGAATCTTTAAATGCCAAATATGACATAGTTATGAAAGCTAGTGATGAAATAAAAGTAGAAAATAAAACTATGTCATCAACTGTAAATGAGCTCACAATCTCCCTAAAAGATGCTAAGGATAAATGTGACAAATTAAATGAAACTAATAGGGAGTTGCAAAATAGACTAGTAAAAATCAAGGAAGACTATACTCAAATTAAATTTGATCATGACAATCTTCTTGTTGAAAATGAACTTTTATCTTGCAAAACACATGAGGCTATTAACCCTGTTGTTAAGATTGATGTAGCAACCTCATGTGATGATTTGAGTCAAGAAGAGCAAACTAGTCTACATGCTGAATTGACTGAAAAAGTTGAAGTCCTGACTTTAGACAACCAAAAATTGAAGAAATACTTGACTGATGCAACTACTAGAGGAAAGGTTGCTATTGAGAACAATGATTTCAACAACGAGTTGGCAGTGGATAATCAAAGGCTTAAAAATGAGGTCAAGAAATTAAAAAGTGAAAATGAACATCTTGCAACAAGTGTGCAAAAGTTCAACAAGGGTCAATACCTCCAAAATGAGCTGCTTATGAACACTGTCATGAAAAACAACAAGAGTGGTATTGGATACAATGCTTTTGTGCAAAAGAAAGCTACCACTCAATACAAGCCAAAGCAGACTCACAAGCCTATCAAATGCTTTGAGTGTGGAAATGAAGGTCATTTTGCCCACAACTGCAAAGCCAAACCACCAACTCCCTTGCCTAAGCACTTAAGACCATTTGCTTTCAATGCTCATTATGTTCTAAGAAAGGTTGCAAATGGAAAGGTCAAAGTTACATTCCTAGGTCCACCAAACAAGAGTAGACCTAGACAAATCTGGGTTGCAAAGTCTTTGATTGAGAGAGTCACTGGTCCTATGCAGTATAGGGCCCTCAAAACTCAAGCTTGAATTGTCTGTGGATGTAGGTGAACTACAAGACCGGTGGGAGCCATTGGGTTATTGACAGTGGATGCACACAACATATGACAGGCAACCCACGGATGTTCACCTCACTTGATGAGAATGTTGATGGACAAGATAAAATCACATTTGGAGACAATTCAAAAAGAAAAGTGCAAGGACTTGGCAAGGTGGCAATTTCAAATGATTTATCAATATCAAATGTTCTCTTAGTTGCACCTTTAAGCTTCAATTTATTATCAGTGGGTCAACTCTGTGATCTTGGACTTCAATGCCTATTCACTCCAACAGAGGTTATTGTAACAAAGATGGATGATGAATCAATGGTGTTCAAGGGATTTAGATACAACAACCTCTACTTAGTGGATTTCACTTCAGAAGATGCAGACTTAAGAACTTGCCTCTTCACCAAAGCTTCACTTGGATGGCTTTGGCATAGGAGGCTTGCACATGTTGGGATGAGCACACTCAAGAAGGTATTAAAAAGGGACATGGTTAGAGGATTAAAGGATGTGGTGTTTGAAAAAGACAATCCATGTAGTGCATGTCAAGCTGGAAAGCAAGTTGCTAATACACATCCTACTAAAGCTTTCATGTCAACATCAAGGCCACTGGAACTACTTCATATGGATTTATTTGGACCTACAAATTATGTAAGTGCCGGTGGCAACCTCTACTGTCTAGTGATTGTTGATGACTTCTCAAGATACACTTGGGTGTTCTTTCTCCATGACAAATCTGAAGTTGCATCTATATTCAAGAAGTTTGCCAAGAAAGCACAAAATGAATTTGATTGCAAGATCAAGAAGATTAGAAGTGATAATGGCAAAGAATTTGACAACACCAACATTCATGAGTATTGTGATGAAATTGGGATCAAGCATGAAGTATCTGCAACATATACACCTCAACAAAATGGAGTTGTTGAAAGGAAAAACAGGACCTTGATCACTCTTGCAAGAACAATGATTGATGAGTATAACACACCGAAGAGGTTTTGGGCCGAAGTTGTCAACACTGCATGTTATGCATCAAACAGGCTATTTCCTCACCGGCTGCTTGCGAAGACTCCCTATGAACTACTAAATGGGAAAAAGCCAGACGTCTCCTTCTTTCGGGTGTTTGGATGCAAATGCTACATCTTCAAGAAACGCCATCACCTAGGGAAGTTTCAAAGACGTTGTGATATTGGTTTTCTTTTGGGTTATTCATTAAAGTCCAAAGCATATCGAGTATTCAATCATGCCACTGGCGTGGTAGAAGAAACATATGATGTGGAATTTGATGAGACTAATGGCTCCCAAGGAGCACTTAAGAATTTTGATGATGTAGGTGATGAGCCACTTAGGGAAGCAATGAAGAACATGCCAATTGGAGCTATCAAACCAAAAGAAGATGAAGAAGAGGTGCACAACATTGACAGGCCTTCTTCATCAAATGTACCACAAGATGATGAAAAAGATGAGAGGCATGCAAATGAAGATACATTTGTCTCTCATGAACAAGCAAGGGTACAAGCCGAAGATGTTGATGCTCTAGGATCTTCTTCCCAAGTGGTTAACAGGAGAAATTCATCACTACTTCAAGCTCATCCTCAAAACCAAATCATCGGGAGTCCTTCACAAGGGGTTATTACTCGATCCCATAGACATGCTTCTTTTATTGAACATCACTCCTTTGTTTCTTGTGTTGAGCCTACTTGTATAGATGAGGCGCTACAGGATCCGGACTGGGTGAATGCCATGCATGAAGAACTTAACAACTTCACCCGTAACGAAGTTTGGACCCTGGAGAAGCCCCCACAAGATGCAAGAATCATTGGAACAAAGTGGGTGTTCAGAAACAAACAAGATGATCAAGGTGTGATTGTAAGGAACAAGGCAAGACTTGTTGCAAAAGGATTCTCTCAAGTTGAAGGCTTAGATTTTGGAGAGACCTTTGCACCGGTTGCTCGACTGGAAGCCATCTGTATCCTACTTGCATATGTATCATGCTATGATATAAAACTTTATCAAATTGATGTAAAAAGTGCATTTTTAAATGGCTTCATAAATGAACTTGTATATGTTGAGCAACCACCTGGATTTGAAGACCCTAGATATCCTAACCATGCTTACAGGTTGTCCAAGGCGCTATATGGGCTAAAGCAAGCTCCAAGGGCTTGGTATGAGCGCCTTCGCAACTTCCTCATTGAAAAGGGCTTCAAGATCGGGACCGTTGACACAACTCTATTCACAAAGAAGCATAACTGTGATATTTTTATTTGTCAAGTATATGTTGATGATATAATCTTTGGCTCGACAAATGACTATCATTGCAAGGAATTTGGTGAGTTGATGTCGAAGGAGTTCGAGATGTCAATGATTGGTGAGCTAACGTAATTCCTCGGCTTTCAAGTCAAGCAAATGAAAGATGGTAACTTTCTCTCACAAGAGAAGTATACCAAAGACTTGTTGAAAAGGTTCAACATGGAGAAGTGCAAACCAATCAAGACCCCCATGCCTACAAATGGACATCTCGACCTAGATGAGGGAGGTAACCCAGTTAATCAAACTCTCTACCGTTCTATGATTGGTAGTTTATTGTACCTTACCGCATCTAGGCCCGATATCATGTTTAGTGTCTGCATGTGTGCTAGATTTCAATATAATCCTAAGAAAGCTCATCTTCGCGCTGTTAAGAGAATTCTTAGGTAGCTCAGGCACACCACAAGCGTTGGTCTGTGGTATCCCAAAGGAGCTACTTTTGATTTAATTGGCTATTCCGATTCAGATTATGCCGGTTGCAAAATTGATAGGAAAAGTACTTCTGGGGGATGCGATCTGCTTGGTAGATCACTAGTTTCATGGACATCCAAAAAGCAAAACAGTGTTGCCTTGTCAACTGCCGAAGCGGAATACATTGCCGCGGGTGCTTGTTGCACACAGAATTTATATATGAAACATACTCTTCTAGACTATGGCGTAGTTCTAGAAAAGGTACCTTTGTTGTGTGACAATGAGAGTGCTGTTAAAATTGCTAATAATCCTGTACAACACTCTCGAACCAAGCACATTGATATCCGTCATCACTTCCTTAGAGATCATGTTGCTAAAGGAGATATTATTTTAGAAGGAGTGAGGTCGGAAGATCAATTAGCGGATATTTTCACTAAGCCACTTGATAAGACCCGCTTTTGCATGTTGAGGAATGAACTAAATATTACTGATCTCAGAAATTTTATGTAAAATGTCAAATTGTGTTGTCAAGCTTGCATTGCATGTTTAAATTTCTTGTATTGCATCTAGGGCTTGTCTAACCTAGTTGAGATAACCGCCAACAAAGCGAGTGAAAAAGCTTAACTCGGATCAAACTTGACAAGTCTTAGTTTTTAAGCTTTTAGCACTTAAATTCTTACTTTTTATGCAGTTGTTGGTTCTTGAAATATGCATGAGGTACTGCACTTAGGGGGAGTATTCAAAACTCAAATCACTCATGAAAACCCCTAGTGCAAGGCCAAAATGCAAATTTCACCATTTGCCTATTTTCTCTAAAATTATCTAGCCTATGGCAAAATATTTTGAAAATTATGAGAAAAGTATATGAGGGTGCCAATACCTGTCCCAACAAGTGTTATTTTGTGTGTTTATAAGTTGGGATTTGGTTTGGTTGGGAACTAGATAGAAAAATTCAAAAATCCAAATTTTCCCTCTGTCTGGGCTCACTGGACAGTCCGGTGTGCACCGGACATTGCGCTGTGCAATGTCCGGTGCACCGGCAGCCGCGCACTACAATTTCTTTCTCCTGTGCGTTGTCCGGTGGTTCACCGAATAGCTACTGTGCTGTCCGGTGCGCCCATATCGCGTTTTAAAAAACGGCCTCCAGCCTGAGACCGAGCCAGAGGCTCTCATCTCCCTCTGTGCTCTCTGTTCTCTGCGATTGCTCCCCCTCATCGGCGATCTCCCCTCACCGGCGTCACTGTTCTCCGACGACCTCGACCCAGTGCTCCTCTTCTCCCCTCGCTCGGTGAGCAGTCTCCTTATCCCTCTGTCCACTCTCTTCTCTCTGATTCAACCCAGTGAAGCCCCCATTTCCACCCTTTGCGCAAAATTCAAATCTCTGTGAATTTCTGTGAAACCAAGTTGTGGTATGTGTGTCTCTGTGTGCCTTGAGCATTCCTGCAGGTTCTTAGCTCCTTCGGGAGGGTTTTCACTCCTCAAATGGCCATTTCCCCGAAACCCTAAAACTCCGCCCCCCACGTGTTCGGTAAAATGCCCAAACCAGCCAAATATACTCCAATTGAACCCAAATTTTTCAGGCACCTTCACAACATCTCCAGTAACATATTCGCCAAATTTCACGCCCATCCGATATCCAGGCTTTAATTTCACACAATTCCCCGTTTCGAGCGATCGTTTTCGAGCCGAGTGCCTAAATCTCTTTTTCTTCACCTAAATTCAAACCAAGCACACACTTCACTCATTTTCACCTATATAAACCTATTCGTGAAGTATCGGCTCAATTCCTCGTCATTTCATACCTCAATTCGAATTCCAAACCTCCTATGGCACATTTTATCGTTCAAACGCTGTTTGACCTCTCGATCGCCTTATCTCTCATTTTCTGTGCCATATTTCTCTGTGTATGTATTTATTCACATTTCATATACTTATGACTATGTGACTAATACGTGCTCACCTCTTCTGTCATTTCAGTGACCTTGATTGCCCGTGTGCCGTTTCCTGTCCTGCCTGGATCGTCACCTCTCGTGTGAGCTTTCAAGGTAGTCATCTCATTCTTTGCTATTCTATCGGATATTATCGATCTATGCTTAGTCACTCTCTCTCATTTGCATTCATCAGATTCAGGATGCCGCGCACGAAGAATGTGTCGGCGCCAGGGGGAGGAGATGATGAGGATCCTCGTCGCCCCTTTAGGCAGGTCAAGGGCAAGACAGTATATTTGGAGCAGCAGGAAGGCCGCAAGAAGCGGCGTACGGACAGAGCAGCCCGTGCAGCAGTAGCAGCCGCTGCGCAGGCCAAGCTTAGAGATCAGCCACAGACTCCGTCAGATTAGATAGCGTACCGTGTTCGTCGCCTCGCCTCCCGGTCTCGCTCCTCCACTCACACCACTGCTTCCACTCCACCACCCACTCTGCCTGCTCCCATCACCCCTGTTGCGCCATCCACCACCACAGCCATACCCGCTACCTCCACTACACCAGCTTCCACTACTCCTCCTACCGCTCCCGCTTCAGCTCCTCCTATCCCTCCACCTCTATTCCGGGAGCGCGATGAGACTGAGGTACAACCACTTGCTGCGGATCCCAAACTTTTTGACCTTCAGCGTGCTACAGCAGCACGGGTACGTAGGTTCAGATATGTACCCATGGAGTCTTGGTTACCGGCTCAGAGGGACCCTGCTACAGTTGATCTTTTCAGCACCCGTATTCAGGAGTCCTTTTTCAGAGCTTAGATGTCTGCACAGATTGCTCTGCGTGCGCACCGGCTTTTGGATCTTCCAGCTTTTCTACGTGTCGCCGGTGCTGACTCTGAGGTGCACCTCACATATCTGCCTGGCCTTCTGACTCTTTTGACTACCAGCGACACGTATGTTGAGGAATGGGTCCGAGTATTCTACGCGACTGTATGGATCGACCCTGACCATCACTGGATGAGGTTTTGTTTTGAGCGAGAGGATGTCACTATTACTGCCAGCCAGATTCGCCAGCTCTTTGGATTTCACGAGTCATCGACTCGACTTCACAGCTTATGCTACGGCACCTCTGACCCTCATCGTCGCCCTCACGGTGGTGTGGCTCCGGGTACAGCTCACGTCGTGGCTCTATTCCGCCCGCCCTTCTCAGATGGGTCGCGACGCTCACCGGCAGATTTCACTACAGCAGCAAAGTTCCTATTTGAGCTTATGAGACAGACACTTCTGCCGCGAATGGGATACAGGGAGGCTACCACACATATCCAGCTCTGGCTCCTTGGTGCCCTAGTCTCTCACTCCGAGTTTGACGTCGTGGATTTCCTTATTTGTGAGATCGAGGACATCGTTTTGGATGGTCTGCATGCTCGACGCCAGCTGCCGTATGCTCACTATCTGTGCCACATTTTTGCGCAGCTGATTCAGCCTCCACAGTTTCAGGGCACACTTGAGGCCTCACGCCTCGGCTTTGGGTCCTACCGTCCGGCGCCTGAGGATCTTGTGCCCGCTTCTGCTCCAGTTTTTAGCACTCAGGCCGAGGATGCTGCTCACCATCAGTTCGCAGCTCAGGATGCGGCAGTTGATGATGATGATGATGATGATGACGATGATTTTGGGATTCCGCCTCCGCCTCCTATGCCTCCACGCTCACATGATCATGAGGCTGGGAGTTCTAGTGCTACCCCTGCTGCTCCTCCGGCTATTGACCCTGCTATTGCTTCAATTCTCCAGTCTCTCACTCAGTAGCAGGCTCACTTGGCCGCCGAGCAGGCCCGGTTATCCAAGAGGATGCTCTCGATGTTTCAGACCATGCAGGACAGGCAGGATTCTCTTCAGCAGCAGCTTCTCCAGGATCGGGCTGAGAGCAGGGCATTCATGGCTCTTATGCTACAGCATTCTGGTGTCTCGGTTCCCCCGGTTCAGTCTGCACCACCTCCTCCGCTTCAGGCTCCTGTTGTGCCAGCACTTCAGTCAGGACCCCCTCTTACTTCTGTTGGTTCTTCTTCCTCTCCACTCCGGCCGGTCACCCTGGCTTTCACGTCACCGGTTCTCAGCTCTGTCTGCCCTCAGCCGCCAGTGCCACCAGCTTCTGCTATTACCACTCCTGTTGTGGCAGTATCTGTGACCACTTCAGTTCCGGCAGCTTCTGCAGTGCGGCCTCAGTCCGAGTCAGTACTAGCTCCAGCTTCTACCGCAGATCCTGGATCCGAGACTGACTCTGACCCCCCGTCGGCGTTCGCTCTGCTGCCTCGACCGGATGCGCCCCCGCCGCCTCCTCCCGCTTCAGATGTTTAGGTTCGGGTTCCCTTTTGGTGTTTGACGCCAAAGGGGGAGAGATATGAGTTGTGAGAGCTAGGGGGAGTTAGAGAGTTAGTAGAGAGTCATTTTGATGTAATATATGTGCTTGCTACTCTCTGTACTAGCTTGGTGCTTTTGGCTCACAAACTCTATATATACTCTCGATGCTTATGATTGACTGTGTGTATTATGTTTTCACCTTATATGTTATCACCAGTCCTTTAAGTTCTTGTTCATCGATTTGATTTTACTTTTGTATGAACAAGAAACTTATGATGTGTATGCGCTCATTGTTATTATTTTGGTACACACTCTTTCTGTCAAAGATTACTGAGTATAACTAACTATCTTCTCTATTCACAGAAACTTCAAAACAAACTACTCTCACAAATCTTGTAGGGTTGTCATCAATCACCAAAAAGGGGGAGATTGAAAGCATCTAGGCCCCTGGTTGGTTTTAGTGATTAATGACAACGTATTGTTATATGTGACTAACGTGTGTTTTGCAGAGACAAATGGTAAGTTAGGTCGCCTTACAGGTAGAAGTACTACAACGGTGAAAACAATCCCAGAAATAAGAACTCGAAGCGACGACTAAAACAACAAAACAAAAGGTGAAGGACTACGGAGTCCGAGTGTCAAGGAGATGTGGACACTCGTGATTTAGTTAGGTCTTTTATTCTCTTTTAGCCGTACTATAAAGAGGGGTTGTCGATGAGTAGTTTGACCAAGAGAGTTCTAGTGTAGTGTTGGTGCACAATCACACTCACATACAGTGCTAGGTGTCACTCTAGAACTCACTCACAAGTTAGAACGAAAACCGATTTGAAAATCAGCTGAAAAACAAGAGATGGGGTTTCTGGCCTTGGGGCACCGGACTGTCCGGTGCACCCTGCCAGGTGGGGCCCAGGCTGGCTCGTGGAAGAGCCTTCTCCACGCAGAAACCCGAGAGCGCCTGTTTCGAAAATGAATTTTAGTGGCGCACCGGACAGTGCACCGGACAGTGGCTGTTCACTATCCGGTGTGCCATGAGTCCAACGGCTACCTGTCAGAACTAGCCGTTGGAAACGACCGTTGGCGCACCGGTGGCGCACCGTTGGCGCACCGGTGGCGCACCGGACTGTCCGGTGCGCCAATGCGCAGAAAGTGGCTGGTAACGGCTAGTTGGTGGGTGACGGCTATTTATACCGCCTCCACCCACCATATTCAATGTCTTGCACTCCACATTTATTCCAGCACATTGCTAGAGCATTGCAAGCACCAAAAGCCTAGTGAGGAGATTAGAGAATCTTAATCCGCGTTTGTTCCTCATTAGTGCTAGCGAGAGCCACCTAGAGCACACACCACTTGCATTAGGCTTCTCTTGGTCAAGCGAAAGTCTACGGCTTGTTACTCTTGGTGATCGGCATCACCTAGATGGCTTGGTGGTGTTGGGACCTCGGTGATCACCGTGAAGATCTTGTTGGTGACCCGATTCAAGTTTGTAAGCGGTCTCGAGGGATCCACCGTGCCGGAGTGGCAAAGGATCATCTCGTAGTGAGCACTTGGTTCTTGCGAGGACCAAGGGGGAGCGATACCCTTGCGCGGGTGCTCCAACGAGGACTAGTGGAGAGTGCCGACTCTTCGATACCTCAGGAAAAAATTGGAGGAGTCTTCTAAACCTTGCTTTACATTCCACACTAAATTCAAGTACTTTACATTGTGTATTTGTTTAGCAAGAATTTGAAGTATTGTCTTAGCACTATTGTATTTCTAGTATTATTATCTTAGTGCTAGTTGTTGGGGTAACGTTGGGCTCTTGTTTAGCTCTTGCTTAGGTTTTAATTAGTGTTGATTTTTAGAAAAGCCCAATTCACCCCCCCTCTTGGGCATCGTGATCCTTTCAGGTCCCACTGGCCGGCCATTCCACATGGATCGCTTTCCGTGACACTAACTTACCGGGCCCACATACTGGTTCATTGTCTTCCCCGAAACAAACCCGGGCGGATTTCACGCGTCAACTCCGAACCTCTCGCGCGCACCGTGGATTCCGCCTGGAATCTCCTTGTGGTTATCCCCTTCAACTGGTCCTAATCCCACGGTCGCAAATCCAGCCCCATTGACTTCGTCACCTAGCTCGCGCGCGCCCTGAGTGTCCTCCACGGAAGACGCGCTGTCGTAACCTCTGGCCAATATCTACCCAGTGGTATAAACATCCCCCAAACCATACCTTGCTTCCTTCATCCGCCACCGTTCAAGCAAACTTGTGCGCACCGTTGGGGGCAAACAAAGGGTGATGTGTGAGAGAGAGAAGAGGAGCGACCGAGAAAAGTGAGAGCCGTCGCGCCACTGCCGGTGAATCGGTACCTCACTGTCGCCGGGGGCTCGACCGTGGTACTATGAGTTTCGGTGGCGGGCATGGATGCTTGTGGTGGCATCGCTGGGCAGGGAAAGACCATGTGGCCACCGAAATTGCTCTCCGGTGTGGCGTCTCTGCCATGGACCCGCCCTTCGTCGTGGCCAGGGTGCAACTCGACACGGAACTTAGTAATAACACCCTCATGCCGTTCGCATAGTTATGTACTACGAGTAGGTGTCGTCAATTTTGCGAAGAAGACGCTAGTGTGGCTAGCAGTCTGTTCGCCGGTGGGTCTCCGCCGTGTTTTCCTGGGTGGCACCGCCGTGGTTTGGCAAGCGTTGGGGGAAGTGCGTGGGCCGTTGATCTACAGACATGCAGCCGAGATCAAGACCCGAACACCCCCTTAACGTAATTAAATTATGTCCGTTCGATCTGATCTGACGTTGGGAGATAGCTGTGGGTGTGGGGGTCTCACAGGACGTTGGGAGATAGCTGTGGGTGTGGATCTCTAATCGTGCGGTTGGCGCGGATTATTTGTTTAGAACAGATCTAGGCCATCGGGATAGGAATCAACGGTCGGATCGGTCCGATACCCCTTCTCCCTGTCGTTTTTGCATAAGTGACCTTATGAAATTAGAAAATGAACCCGCCGTCCAGAGCAACAGCGCTCTGAGTCTCGGGAATATTTGTAGAATAACCCCTGCCTTCTCTGGGAATTGAGGCCCAGTCCAGGAATTAAATAAAACCGGAAAAATAGATTTAGAAATTGATTTTGAGTATAAAAATAATTGTAAAACATGGGTAATTCATAGAAAATTCATATTAAGCCCAAATTAATCCGTTCCAATTCCTATAATTTTGTAATATTATTGTCTATCATCTAGTACCACTGTTTTGACATGAAAGTCACATTAAAATTTATATCCCATTTAATCTTGTACAAAACACATAGAATCTTCAGAAAATCATAACTCCTCTGTTTTAACTCCGATTTGATCCGTTCAAGTTCCGTTAGTCTCGTAGCAACACGTAGATTATTTTTACATAGTGTATTCTTATGTTTGGTGTGATGTTAATTTTGTCTATACCATGTTTGTTTGTATTGCTATGACTACCAGCGAGGTTACGAGTTACTTGAAGAGCAAGTTGGTACCTGGAATCTCAAGTGTTAGGCAAGTTGTGCCCTTGATTCACTTTTGTTACCCAATAATATTCTTTATAATCATTTACCATGCATAGGTTTAATTTTGATGCGACCCATATGTCATCCTAGTCTGTTTATCATGATTACCTTGTTTATCCCTAAATCACATGGGTAGTTATGTTATTGCTTTACATGGTTTTGGGTTAATATTTCATTATATCCATGTTCCAGTTATTTTGTTATTCTATTTATGTTCATGTCAAGATCATTATATTATTGTTAATTGGAACATGGAGCTTAACTTGAGAAACACGTGCCACCACAAGGGAGGAATGGAACCCCTTGGCTAACTAATTAGGAAAGCTAGTGGAAGACTACCTTACCCAAAAGGGGCAAGGGCAGTAGGGGAGTTGCATGCAAGGAGGTTCTTGGGTTGATTTGCTGCGATGGTGGTCAGACGGGGGATTCTTGCAAGTGCTCTTCCCACAAACTGTAGCGGGTTTTTGGAAGCTAGTGGAACTTTGTAAAGGCCTCGTAGTGGATCCCTAGCCATTCACCTCGGTAGTGTCTAAGGGCCTAGCTAACCCTGGCGACATGGGAAACATGACTTGTGGGTAAAGGGTACAACCTCTACAGAGTGTAAAACTGGTATACTAGCCGAGCTCACAGTCATGAGAAACTCAGGACTCTCTGATGATTAAATTATGGAACCTAAACTCAATTTGTCATTTGCATTTGCATGGGTTTATTATTAATTTTGTTCTATTATTTTTATTATGGTGTGGTATTCACTTACACTTAGTAACTGCTAATAAAATTTTGACCAACTTGTAAAAGCAATGCTCAGCTTTAACCCCTTGTCATTGATTAGCCTTACACATCACATGAACTCCCACCTTTGGTGAGTTCATGCCACTGATTCCCCACAACTTGTTGAGCTATGTTCATGTGTGAGCTCACCCTTGCTGTTTCACACCCCCCCCCCACAAGTTAAGAAGAGGTACCACTAGATGAGGCGCATGGTGGATGTTGCGCTGTGTTCGTGAGAGGTCTAGGTCGTCGTCTCCCAGTTGACTTTCTGGCGCCAAGGATGGATTTTAGATCCTGTTATATTTATCTTTTATTTTGTAAGACTTCCGCTATGTATTATTTACTGTGATTATATTATGGCATTTATTTCTATACACTCTGTTATTATATATGTTGTCTTCTTTGGCGCATGTCTGAGATGCACCCGGCTTTGTCCCTTAAAGCCCGGGTGTGACAGTGCATAATATGATGGGATTGCCTAAGTAGGATTGCATAGAAATACCAACCCTATACCATGATTTAACCTGAGATCAATACTATGTTTGGTAACTCTGCTATTGCTCAACTTTTACTTTATGCTAGCACTCGTGTTGATGATATAATTGTTCCAAAGATTAAATTCACATTATTGTTGTTAATCTGCTGATTAAACAAGATCATATTGTGTTAATTGGAACATGGAGTGACCACCTTGGAAAACAATGCAACCACGAGTGCTATCCTAGCTCTAGCTCTAGTAATTAGCTTTATATGCTTAGTTCTTAACAACCTTTCCTAAAATATGGGCAAGAGTGCGCAGTGGTGGTAGCTCACGTTAACATGGGGATGTACCGATGTAGTCTTGGCTAAGCTACCTCGCCCAAAGGGCCTACACACTAACCTAGAAACCTTAGCAGGTTATTTTGTACTAAGTATATTCTGTGAAAGCCTCATAGTGGATCCCTATCCATTCCCCTCAAAAGTGAATATGGGACTTGCAAACCTAGGCTAGATGGGATACACAACTTATGGGTAAAGTTGTACCACCTTTGTAGAGTGTAAAACTAATATATCAGTCGTGCTCATGGTTATGAGTAGCCTAGACCCTCACATGATAATTGAACTTGAAGATGGAAATAAATCATGTTCTATTGTGCTCAAGTGGTTGAGCTTCATGTTGATGATATTTTGCTCAAGTGGTTTGAGCCTATGCTGATTATTACTTATGATTTTGATTTTACTACTTATGCTCAATTGGGTTTGGTATTCACTTATACTTTGGTAATCAGGTGTTGTTAATAAAATTTGGACCAATTAAAATGCTAACCGCATTAAACCTTAGCCTTACCTTGTGAGCTTTGCTTTTTTTACCCCACCTATTGAGTACCAACCATAAGTGTACTCACCCTTGCTTAGTTTTGATCAGAAGGTTGCGCATATGAATGTTATGATGGTGAACTCAATGGAAGGATGCCTATGTTGTTCTCTACTTTGATGAATAAAGGTTAAGACATTAGGTTTGTTTGAAGTGTAATATGTTACTATAATCTTAATTTACACTATTATGCATTATTGATTTGATATATTACACTTGTGACATCAACATATATGTGGAAATAGATCATGGCACACATATATTATGCATTCGGTATTGCCCTTAAAACTGGGTGTGACAGAGGACTTATGTGCTATCTACCCTAGAGGGACTGTCTTCACCTCTATGCGGTGCATGAATGCGTTGTACCCTCTGTAGGCTCTACAAAGTCAAGCAATGGTGTAGCTGACCGCCATTGCCTTGACCTTCCGCCACACCTTTAGCGGCAAGGAGGGGTATGTCGTTGATCTCACTGCCAAGCTAGTGGAGAAATATCTGAAGATTAAGCAATGGGCACCTAGGTTCACCAACTCCAAGAGGAGGTGCATGAGCAAGGGGTTACCATTGGGATTTTGGAGGACTAACTCCATGATCTCCAGCCCGAGCTTCATGATGCTAATGAGCACATTGAGATGCTCCATGAGCAGTATGTTGCCATTGAGATGGAGGAACATCATGATGTGGACATAGAGGAGGAGGAAGACCCCGAGGAGATAGAGGGAGTCTCGAGCCTAGACATAGAGAGTCGGTATCGTTTCCTTCCTACTGGAGGACCACCTTATCCTGAGTCTAGCGCTGCTTCGGTTAACTGACGAGTCCGTAGTGGCAAGTAGTTCTACTCTTGATAACCTAGCTTTTGGAACTTGGAATGTAATAGGCTAGTTGAGTTGAGTACCACTTTTGCTTGATGTCACCCCGTGTGGTGAGGATCTTTTGTAAGAACTTGGTCTGCTTGGGAAACGTTTAGAGCAAAGTTGCTATTGTTTCTATGCATCCCACAACTCAATGTCTTAATGATGCATATCTCATGTTTACCTTGATGTTGGGAAACTTATTCTTCATGACTTTCATAATTAAACCATGAGTTTTCTAAGAATGATGATTAGATTTATTAGCATTTTTAGCATTCTTGGCATGATAGTTCTTGGGATAAATAATATAACCTTCATTATCATGAACAATTGAAGCTTTGCCCTTAACAAAATTTGGAAATTCCTTTCCATTGGCATTAGTTTTGTTGTTCTCTTTGCCTCCAGTTGGAAGCCAACATCATCCTGAATGCTAGGGAGTCTCCCATTGTAAAGCATGCTTCTAACAAATTTAAACTTTTCATTCTCAAGTTCAGGCTAGGCAATTTTAGCATAAAATTTTACAATATGCCCACTTTGGCCCTTGATTATGGCAACATTTTCAATCAAAGCATCAACATCTACATCTTTAAATCTAGTGCATTGTCACACCCATTTTTGAAGGTAAACTGAACGCGAACTATGTACGTGCCAGGATCATAAATTCACGTACATAGCGATTACATAAATGACTCATCATAGCATAACGCTTTGAATAACAATAAATAATAAAGTAATGATATTAAAGACTAGAGTCATTTACATAATATAAATCAAAGTACACAGAATAAAAACGTAGCCAACGTAAACAAACCCACCACAGGCAGCTGACTGGGGGAGGTCGCTAGCCTAATCCTCGAACTCATCGAAGCCCTAGAACTCCTGGAGATCCGCCTCGACGCCTTCTTCATTACCTGAGCATAGATTGCACCAAAGGCAACCTGGTGTTTTGTGAAAGCAAGGGTGAGTACACATCAACGTACTCAGCAAATGTCTCGTGTGGCTAAAGTGGACTAGCTATATGTGGGGTTGAGGTTTATTAGTTGCTTTTAGTTGGTCAAACATTTATTACTATTAGTAGAGCCAAGTTTTAGTAATAAACCCAGTTATTACCAAAAAAGCACTCCCTCCAAGAGGAAATACCAGAGATCAGGATTATAACCAACATTCTTAACCATCATCATAAAGTAATCAAAGTTCTTCTAATCAAAGAGGATCCCAAGGATGCTCTTAACAGTGAGCTCGGCTGATATAACAGTTTCTAACAATCTATCGAGGTTGCACACTTTACCCACGAGTCGTGATCCCTTTATGCCTCTGGTCGATGAAACCCTCAAACACTACCAAGGTGAGTCGGCAAGGGTTCACTATGTAGCCTTTATAAAGGTTCCCCTGGTGCATAGCTGCTCGTTAGGTTTCGCCAGTCGTACAAATGCAGTACACCTCCCCATGGAGGGTGACTAACAAAACCAAATCGAATGAACCTCTGCACCCCCCTTGGCAGAGCGAGCACTATGCCCCGGCCCCCATTGATGGCCCTCCGGCAATACCAACTACACCACAAGGTTCATCTAATTATTCAGCTAAGGGCATCCCATTCCACCCTCATGGTTGCACTGTGATCTCGGTTGGTCACTCCACGAGCAGGTCCTTACGGAGAGGTACTCAGGAAAATGGCCTAAGCCCCTAGAGTATCGCAATATCATCATCGGGTTAACATCATCGTATCATAAGTAATCACATCATGTTCATTGATTAAGTTAAGGCAATAGCATAAAGCTAACCATGATAACCCAAAAGGTAAACATGGATAAGGTAAATATAGATTAGTCAATCCTTAGGTTTAAATAATGTAATGCGGGACAGTGAATTAAAAATGAGTGGGACATAATGGGTCAGAGGACACTTGCCTCCACCAGGTTGTTGCTCAGGAAGATCTTCAACAACACACTCAAAAACCACGGACTACTCGTTGTCTAAATAAAGCGATCATGCATTCAATACATTTGGTAAATGACAAATAAACAACACATCAATCATGTACAAACATGAGAACACATCTCAAAAGAAAAGCATAAACTCAAAAGGGAAGTCAAATTATAGGGTGAACTAATTCTCATTTAGTAGTTAATTATTCCCTAAGTAGTGTCCAGGATTACATAATCTGATTTAATTACCTTCAATGAGACATAAAAATTAAACCAAAGATAAATTCATGTAATACACACTATTAATCCTACAAGATTAAGTATACTTTAATCTCTAGGGTTTCCCTTTTATTTATTTTATTAAATGAATAAATCTACACATATACTAGTTCATAGTTAACCATAAAAATTAAAGTGTGCAGATAGTAAATGGAACTAATTTATTTAAATAGAGAATTTTCCTATGAATATTTTGCAATTTGAATCAATAAATTTGGAGTTCATATGCAAAAGATATGAAATAAACAAGTTTGGGAGTTTAAAATAGAAAATAGGTCTAATTCTTTAATTATTTAAAAGCCTAGGGTTCAATCTGCAAGATTACTGGGGCCTACGCGCGAAAACTAGGGACGGTGGGTTGATTCCAACTCAACCGAGGGTCTATTTAACAAAATCATCGCGCGAAGGGGTATCGGGTTCTCTCGGCCGTCAGATCTGAGATCAACGGTTGAAAACAAATCCACGGGCGAGCGCGCAGACGCGGGCGCGGGCGTGCACTGACCAGTGGGCCACGGCGGTCATCGACCAGGGGCGGGGAGGCAGACTAACTGGTCGGGCCCGGTGCTAGGGGCACAGACGACTGATCGATGGGTCCGGACGTAGGGCACGCGTGCGCGAAGCGGTATCCCGCGATCTCGGCCGTGCGATCGGGATCAAACGGTGGAGGTCAATACGGGGAGGGGTTAACGGCTGTGACAGCGCCACACCTTCTCGCGGCGGTGAGGTCGCCGGAGTTGAGGCGGGTGGGAGCTACGGCGGCTTCGGGGTCGCCGGAGTCGGCCCAAAACGAAGGGGAAGACGCGGCGAACTCATTGGTGGGGTTGTGTCCATGAGACCGGGGTCAGAGAGGGGAGAATGGCTAAGGGAGGACTCCGGGCGGGTCGGGGTAACTCCAGCGAGGGATTCCGGCCACGGGGAGGGGGGCTAAGGCGCGCTAAGGCTTGGACTAACTTTAGCAGGGCGAGGGGAACGCCAGGGGTCAGCGCGAGGGCACTAGACCAGGACAATTTGGCCGGCCACCGCGCGGGTGCGACAGACCGCCACGGCCAACCTCCGGCGAAGCCAAATTTGGCCAACAGTGAAGCACAATTGGGAAAACCGAGCATGGGAATGGGTGTCTCACCTCGGGGCGGAGCTCGAGGTGGCATGGCGCGGCTTCCGGTGGGCTGGACGACTCGCACGGCGGGCGCGGGTCACCAGCGAGGTCGAGCGACGTGGGCTGAGTGCGAGAGGGGCGAGGCTGTGCGAAATGGGACGGGGGAGCGAGTGCGGGTGCGGGCGGTGCTCAAAAAGGAGCTAGGGTGCGTGGGCGAGCGACGTGGCCGGGATCTCGGCGTGCGTGCGCGCGTGCTGGTCCATAGGGGGCGCGGGGAAGGCGGAGCTGATAGGACGGTCCCACGGCAAAGCGAGTGAGTGAGAGTGTGCGCGGGGGTAATAGTTCGGCACACTGACGAGGCGGGCCCGCGAGGCGGAGTGGGAGAGGGGTGCATGGGGGAAGGCAATTGGCGCCGACAGCCCGGCCCCACTGAGCAGAGAGAGGGAGAGAGAGAGCGCGCGGGGAAGGGAACCGCCGCTGATAGGTGGAACCCACCTGTCTGGCGGCACAGGCGCGAGGCCTGGCTGGGCCGAGCTGGGTCGGCTGGGCTGCTTTGGCTTTTTTCATTTTCCTAGAATTTCTAATTGCTTTTCCATATCTTTTTCTCTAGGGTTTTCAATTCAAATTCAAACCAAGTTTCAAATTCAAACTAATTTAAACTTATGCAACAATTCAAAGAATATTTAAGCTCAGCATGATGCAACATGTCATGACTCATAATGTTTTGGCAAAAATAAATAATTAATCTCTCCTAATTAAGCTAACTCTACTTAAAAGGGAAAAAGAGAGAGAGAGAAGAGTAACACCTGAATTTGGGTGATAATTAGAAAGAAATTTTATACACCCAAATTCAGGGTGTTACAGACCTATCCCCTTAAAAAGAATCTCGCCCTCAAGATTAAAGGTTGGCTAGAAAAGAGCTCAGGGTACTTGACTTTCAAATCATCTTCTCTTTCCCAGGTTGCTTCTTCTTCTGAGTGATGGCCCCATTTGACTTTGCACATCCTGATGGTGCTTCTCCGAGTGACCCGATCTGTTGTCTCCAGAATTTGAGTTGGCTTCTCAATATATGTCAGATCTTCTTAAACTTCAAGGTCCTCTGTTGGCAACTGCTCTTCTGGCACTCTCAAACATTTCTTCAGTTGAGACACATGGAACACATCATGCACAGCTGACAGATTCTCTAGTAAACTGAGTTGATATGCCACTTCTCCACGCCTTGCTTGAATCTGGTACGGTCCGATGTATCGAGGTGCTACCTTGCTTTTGACCCCAAATCTTTTGATTCCTCTCATTGGTGACACCTTTAAGTAGACATAGTCTCCTACTTCAAAACTCAGTTCTCTTCTTCGGGTGTCAGCATAGCTTTGCTGTCTGGACTGTGCTGCCTTCAGATTCTCTCGGACCATCCTGATGTTCTCTTCAGCCTCAAGCAAAATATCTGGACCGAACAACTGTCTTTCACCGGGTTGGTCCCAATGCAATGGAGTTCTGCAATTCCTCCCGTAAAGCGCTTCGAATGGTGACATCTTCAGACTGGCTTGATAGCTGTTGTTGTAAGAGAATTCTGCATACGGTAGCCTCTTGGCCCGACCTATCTTGTCTTGCAAAGCACAAGCCCTCAACATGTCTTCAAGAATCTGGTTGGTTCTCTCTGTTTAACCATCTGTCTGCAGGTGATGAGCTGAGCTGAACTTCAAGTGTGTGCCCAAAGCTTGATGCAACTGCTGCCATAAATGAGAGGTGAACTAAGTGCCTCTATCTGATACAATCTTCTTTGGTACGCCATGCAAGAACACAACCCGAGACATGTATAGTTCAGCCAACACCGCACTGTTATAGGTGGTCTTGACTGGTATGAAATGGGCTGCCTTTGTCAAACGGTACACTACTACCCAGATGGAGTCATAACCAGTACGAGTGTGAGGCAAACCGACTATAAATTCCATCCCGATCTCATCCCATTTCCACTGAGGAATCTGCAACGGCTGCAACAAATTTGCAGGTCTCTGATGTTCTGCTTTAATCCTCTGACAACTGTCACATACAGCCACATACTCTGCTATCTCCCTTTTCATACCGTACCACCAGAATCATTTCTTCAAGTCTTGGTACATCTTCTCGCTACTAGGATGTATAGAATATGTTGTCTCATGAGCTTCTTTGAGAATTAGTTCCCAGTTCGATTTGATGTCAGGAACACATAGTCTATCCTTAAACCATACCACTCCTTCTGCATATTCACGGAAATCCTTGCCTTTTCCATCTATGATCAGCTGCTGGATCTCGTTGATCTTCTCATCATCTTTCTGACCCTTCCTGTTGTCTTGCTCTAGAGTGGGTTCCAACTCAATCATCACTCCTTAGGTGTTGTTTAGAAATCCGAGACTCAGTCTATCGAATTTCTTTGCTAGCTCGAACGACATCAGGTGAGCGGCCAACATATTGACTTAACTCTTCATGCTCAGAGCATCTGCAACCACATTTGCTTTGCCTGGGTGATAATGAATCTCCAGCTCATAGTCTTTGATCAATTGTAGCCATCTTCGTTGTCTCATGTTTAGCTCTGACTGAGTGAATATATATTTGAGACTCTTGTGGTCCATGTAGATATCACACTTCTGCCCATACAAATAATGCCTCCAGGTCTTCAATGCACGAACCACGACTGCTAATTCCAGATCATGAGTAGGATAATTCTTCTCATGAATCTTCAATTGGCGGGACGAGTATGCCACTACTCTCCCTTCCTGCATCAACACACATCCTAGTCCAGTGTATGAAGCATCACAATATACTGAGAATGGCTTGTGAACATCTGGCAGAATCAATACTAGTGTCGTTGTCAACTTCTCCTTCAATGTCTTAAAGGACTTTTGGCATGTTGGGGTCCACTTGAACTTAACCTTCTTTGCCAACAAGGCTGTCATTGGTTTGGCAATATTGGAGAAACCTTCAATAAAACACCGATAATAACCGGCCATTCCAATGAAACTCTTGATTCCTCGAACGTCTTTTGGTGCTTTCCAGTCCATATTAGCTGCTACCTTCTTTGGATCTACAGCCAATCCCTCTTGGTTTATAATGTGACCGAAGAACAAGACTTCACTGATCCAGAACTCGCACTTGCTAAGCTTGGCATACAGCTGACAATCTCGTAGCCTCTGAAGTACTTTCCTCAAATGTTCCTCATGCTCTTGCTCATTCTAGGAATATATAAGAATATCATCAACGAACACCACTACGAACTTGTCGAGGTAGTCCATGAACACACTGTTCATCAAGTACATGAAATAGGTAGCGCATTCATTAAACCAAATGACATGACTGTGAACTCATACAATCCATACTTGGTGATGAATGTTGTCTTCGGTATGTCTGAAGGTCGGATTCTGAGCTGACGGTAACCTGACCTTAGATCTATCTTCGAGAACACACTAGCTCCTCTCAACTGATCGAATAGGTCTTCAATTCTGGGAAGGGGGTACTTATTCTTGATAGTAACTTCATTCAAGGATCTGTAGTCAATGCACATCTTCTTTGTTCCGTCCTTCTTCTACACAAATAGCACTGGGGCTGCCCAAGGCGAGGTACTTGGTCTAATGTAGCCTTTCTCTAACAACTCATCAATCTGCTTCTTGAGTTCCACCAGTTCTAGTCCGAACATTCGATATGCTCTCTTGGAAATAGGGGCGGTGCCTGATATAAGCTATATGGAAAATTCAACCTTCCTTTCTGGTGGCATACCTGGTAACTCCTCGGGAAACACATCTGGGAATTCTGATACTACATTGATAGCTTCTAATGGTTTAATCTCCTCAATATGGGCGGTGACTTGGTGACAGCTTCCTTCCCTTGGACCAGACAAGACCAACTCCACTAACACTTCTTCTCCTGATAGGGACACTAACTTCACCGTTCTCTTGTCATAGCTAAGACTGGCTTGATACTTGGTTAGCCAATTCATCCCTAGGATGACATCTATAGTTGCATCCTGGTTACCCATAACTATTAGATCAGTGGGGAACTCTATCCCCCTTATTTGAACTTTTGCACTAGGGCAAAATCTATCCGTTTGGGTTCTTCCACCAATTGAAATAACCCTCATAGGTAGATACATGGGTGCTACTGGTGTATTATGAGATTCTACCCATCATGCAGTCACAAAAGAATGTGTTGCTCTAGTATCAAATAACACATTTGCAGAATGGTATTTGACTAAAAACGTACCTAGTGCCACTCCTGGAGTCTCCTGGACTATGTCGGCCTCCAAGTGGTTCACCTTTCCATACTGGGCACGAGGCTGCCCACGCTTGTTGCCTCCTTGCTGCATTGCATTCTGCCTGACTGGGGCATTCGGAGTTGGTTGCTGCTGAGCTGCTTTCTTTGGGAAATGATTCACCCAATGGCCTTGTTCCCCACAATGGAAACATGCACGACTTCCTCCTTGCGCTTGTGCTTGGTTGTTCAGGTTGGTTGCCGGGGCAGGAAGGCGGGGTGCCTGGTTGCTCTGACGCTGATATTGATTTCCTCCCTACTGGTTGTTCTGACGGTACTGCTGCTGCTGCTGAGGAAACTGCCTTTGGTACTGCTACTGCTGGTTCTCGCGCTGATGCTGGTGCTGGTGACCTTGCTTGAATTGCTAAGGTGGGTTGCCTGAGTAGCGGGGGCGGCTGCTAGTCCCGACCTGAGATCCACCAATCTTGCGTTTCCTGTCCTCCATCTCCGATGCTTCCTTTCAATCATGATTGCTCTGTCGATCAAATGGTAGAAGGTAGGGAAGGTGTGGTTCATTAGCTGGTAATGGAGGGGATCAACCAATCCTTTCAGATAGCGGTACTGCCTCTTGGCATCCGTGTTGATGTCTTCCGGGGCATAACGTGACAGCTCCAGAAACTTGTCCATGTACTCACTGACAGACAGGGGACCTTGCTTCAAGGTGAAAAACTCCTCCTTCCTCACTATAATTAGTCCTGCGGGCACATGGTAGCGACAAAAGTTGTCCCTGAATTCCTCCCAGGTGATGGCTTCAGGGTTAGCATGGGTGGTGAGGTAAGACTCCCACCAAGACTGCGCTGCTCCCCTCAGCTGTCGAGGACCGCACAACACCTTCTCACGATCGTTGCACTGGGTAGTGTGCAACTCACGTTCCACGGTACACAGCCAATCTTCATCATCCATGGGATCAGCAGAATGGGCAAAGACAGTGGGATGGCCCCTCATGAATTCTGCCCGCTTATCTCTGGGCACCTGTGGCTTCTGAACTTGCACCTAAGGTTGAGGTGGGGGTGGCTGCTGCTGCACCTACTACATCGCTGCTAAGGTCTGACCAATTGCTTGGACTGCTTGGGTCTACATCAGGAACATCTGCTCAATGGTCATCGGGGCGGCGGTGGCAACTGCTGCTGCTGAGCTGCATCCTCCTAGGGTGCCTACTGTTCTAGCTGAGCACGCCTTACACCTCTGCGCCTCTTCTCAGACATCTGTAGAAATCACACACAAATCAGATCTGACTATGCAGCCTTTCAGCATAAGAAAAGATGTATAGAAATCTTCACAGCACTAAACAATTGATCATCCTCACTGACAGCTTCTTAGATAAAGAGGAAGGTGAAAATAAATGGATTACCCAACTAAATAACTGACTTTATTAATAACTACACCAAGTTGTAGGGGATGTCCACACCTTGATGACAATCATTACAAAGATCCAACTTCATTACATGTTCATCATGACAAGCATTCCAACATATGGTAAGCAAACTAACTTCTAACTAAGATTGACTAAGACTAAGATACTGAATTAAGCATTATTACAGACTCCGACTCTGTCAATCTATGGATCCAAATCTATCTGGGTCCTAAAGTTAGGGGGTACCATACTCGAAGCGACCACGGGGCGGTGAACGGTAAGGGTGCTGAATCCTGACAGGGGCGGGAGAACCACCATCCAGATAGTGGCGAGCTGAGCACTCAGCATGCAATTCCACAACCTCCGCCCGAACCTTGCCCAACTCATCAAGGGCGTGGTCCAGCTCGGTGTTGAGCACGGTGGCCAGGTTTACCATGCTTTTCACCGTGGGATTGCCCTCACCAACTGGCGAGACAATCACACCTCCAGCACTGCCGGTCGAACGGCAAGGGTAGTACTTCAGGTCAAGGCCATCAGCTACCTCGCTGAACAACGAGCAATACTGAGAAAGTGCCTGTCATGCTGCATCTTGCATGGCTGCCTCGGCAGTATCCCTCTCAGTAATAGAATAGTGCTCTAAGAAGGCCTCTGCACCCTGGAGGTCATCGTTCGGATGACGCACCAAGCAAGTAGCCTCCCACTGGTCCGGGTATAACCCGCGACGATGCTGGTAGACTACACAATGATACTCGATGGACCAAGTGTGTCGGTCGAAATCCCGATGCAGCAAGGTGTCGAGAGCGGCATGGAAGTGACACCCACGAACGGTGTCATGAGTGATGGGTCTAGTGATCCACCCCTCCAGCTCTGGCTCCTCCGAGAGCTCCGTGTCGTGGCTCGAACTGCCACTGGCGTCGTCGTCGTCTCCGTCTCCGTCAGGGTCTCCTCCAGCAACCGAGATGACCTCTAGTGGTGCAGGGGGCATCTCTGGCTAAGGTGCAGGGGAAGGCGGCCTCTCAGACTCCACCTCCTCCTGAGGCGAGGGGGAAAACTTCTGCTGCTCCTGCTCTTGCTCCTAGCATCAGCGCTCCTGCTCCTCGTGCAGACGATGAGGCAGTCTCTCCAGGTGGCTGGACTGACCTAGCACCATGCGACGTAGTGGACGCTCCAACAGGTGAGAAGGCAAAAAGGGGTTCACAGACTTACGTGTTGTGCATCTAATATGAGCCATCTACAAAAGACATCGTAAGCACAAGAGTGATATTAGAACTATAAGACCAGAAAGTAACTACAAAGAAAAGTGAGACAACTATTTTGTAAGATAAGTAAGTGAAAGGGAAATGTGCCCTTGGGCCATTTCTAAGTATTTTGGTGATTGAGTGCCAACACATGTGCTTAATTGTGAATTTATGTACATGGATGAACAAGGTGCAAATCATGAGATAAAGGTATGTTTCTAAGCCTTAGTACATTTGTTTTGTGGACTAACATATTGGTCTAAGTGTTAGAAACAGAAAGAAGAAAAAGAGAAAAGGGGAGAGAAAGACTTGGCTGTGTGCAGCCAAGGCTCAGCTCGGTCTGGAGCACCGGACTGTCCGGTGTGCACCGGACAGTGTCCGGTGCGCCAGACCTACTCGGCGCGAACTGGCCGCTCTCGGGAATTCGCCGACGGCGTACGGCTAAAATTCACCGGACTGTCCGGTGTGCACCGGACTGTCCGGTGAGCCAACGGTCGGCCAGAGCCAACGGTCGACCGCGCAATCCGCGCGGGACACGTGGCCGAGCCAACGGTCGGAAGATGGCACCGGACTGTCCGGTGTGCACCGGACTGTCCGGTGCGCCAACGGCTCGCAGATCTACGGCTGTCTTCCAACGGTCGGAAGCGCCAGAAAAGGAAACAAATCGGGCACCGGACAGTGTCCGGTGTGCACCGGACTGTCCGGTGCCCCCGTCGACAGAAGGCCAGGATAGCCTTCCAGAATTGCTCTCAACGGCTCCTAGCTGCCTTGGGGCTATAAAAGGAGCCCCTAGGCGCATGGAGGAGACACACAAGCAACTCTTGAGCATTCTTGATCATCCACACAAGTTCTTTGCGCATTCGTTTGTGATTCTAAGTGATTCGAGCTCTGTTCTAGTGTGAACTCTGAGATAGTCATTCGAGCTCGAGTCTTGGCCGTGTGTGTGCGCTTTTGTTGTGGATTTGTGTGTGTTGCTTCCCTCCCTTACTCTGTGCTTTCTTTGTGATCATACTTGTAAGGGCAAGAGACTCCAATTTGTGGAGATTCCTTGCAAACGGGATAGTGAAAGGAACAACAAAACACCGTGGTATTCAAGTGGGTCTTTGGACCGCTTGAGAGGGGTTGATTGCAACCCTCGTCCGTTGGGACGCCACAACGTGGAAGTAGGCAAGCATTGGCTTGGCCGAACCACGGGATAAACCACCGTGTCACCTCTGTCTTGATCTCTTGTGGTATTGTGTTTTGTTGAGACTTCACCTTAGCCACTTGGCAATAATCGTGCTAACACTTAACAAGTTTGTGGCTCAAAATTGAAGTTTTTACAGGATCACCTATTCACCCCCCCCCTCTAGGTGCTCTCAATTGGTATCAGAGCCGTTCTATTCACAAAGGGACTAACCGCCCGAATAGATGGATCCTAAGGGGAAGGGTATTGTGATCAACGACAAAGAAAAGGAGACCTTCGTCAACGAGCCGAAGGACGACAAGCCTACCGACTCCGGCTCGGGCCATAGACGAAAGGAAGGGAAGAAGAAGAAGACGAGGCGTATCAAGGAGATCATCTACTACGACGATAGTGATGAATCCACTTCTTCCCAAAAGGACGACGACAACGACTACAGGAAGACGGTCAATTCGAACTTTTCATTTGATTATTCCCGTATTCAACATAGTTCGAATTCGCATTTGCTTTCCATTCCTCTTGGCAAACCTCCACACTTCGATGGGGAGGACTACGGATTTTGGAGTCACAAAATGCGTAGTCACTTATTCTCTCTCCATCCTAGCATATGGGAGATTGTGGAGAACGGAATGAAATTCGATAGCTCGGATAGCCCTATGCTTATAAATGAACAGATTCATAAAAATGCACAGGCTACTACTGTTCTCTTAGCATCTTTGTGCAGGGAAGAGTACAATAAGGTGAGCGGCTTGGACAATGCCAAGCAGATATGGGACACCCTCAAGATCTCTCACGAGGGGAACGACATCACCATGCTCACCAAGATGGAGTTGGTGGAGGGCGAGCTTGGACGGTTCGCCATGATAAGGGGAGAGGAGCCAACTCAGACGTACAACCGGCTCAAGACCCTCATCAACAAGATAAGGAGCTACGGGAGCACGCGATGGACGGACCACGACGTCGTCCGCCTAATGCTCAGGTCCTTTACCGTACTTGATCCTCATCTCGTGAACAATATTCGTGAGAATCCCAGGTACACGATGATGACGCCCGAGGAAGTACTTGGAAAATTCGTGAGCGGGAGGATGATGATCAAGGAGGCGAGATACGTCGACGACGCGTTGAACGGACCACTCCACGAGCCTCAACCCATTGCTCTAAAAGCAACAAGGAGCAAGGAATCGCTACCTAGCAAGGTGGCGCAAGTTGAGGCGGCCGGGCTCAATGATGAAGAGATGGCTCTCATCATCAAGAGATTCAAGACGGCGCTAAATGGTCGCAAGGGGCAGCCAAGCAAGACCAAGACCAAGGGGAAGCGCTCGTGCTTCAAATGCGGTAAGCTTGGTCATTTTATTGCTAACTGTCCCGATAATGAAAGTGACCAGGAAAAGGGGAACAAGAGGGAGAAGAAGAAGGCATACAAGAAGACAAAGGGCGAGGCGCATCTAGGAAAGGAGTGGGACTCGGATTGCTCCTCCTCCGACTCCGACAACGAAGGACTCGCCGCCACTGCCTTCAACAAATCGGCTCTCTTCCCCAACGAGCGTCTCACTTGGCTTATGGCAAGGGAGAAGAAGGTGAGTACTCAAGACTCCACTTATACTTCTTCTAGTGATAGTGAGTCTAGTGATGATGATATAGATTATTCTTGCTTGTTCAAGGGCTTAGATAGATCTAAGATAGATAAAATCAATGAATTGATTGATGCATTGAATGAAAAGGATAGGCTTTTAGAAAAGCAAGAAGATTTATTGTATGATGAACATGATAAGTTTGTAGAGGCACAAAAATCATATGCTTTAGAAGTGAAAAGAAATGAAATGCTTTCTAGTGAAATATCTTCCTGTCATGAAACCATTTCTACCTTAAGAAGTGTTAATATTGATTTAAGTGCTAAACTAGAAGTAGCTAGTAAATCAAATTCTTGTGTTGAACATGTTGAAATTTGTACTAGGTGTAAGGATCTTGATGTTAATGCTTGTAGTGAACACCTAGTTCTAATTTCCAAATTAAATGATGAAGTGGCTAGTCTTAATGCCCAACTTAAGACTAGCAAGAATGAAGTTGATAAAATAAAATTTGCAAGGGATGCCTACACGGTTGGTAGACACCCCTCAATTAAGGATGGGCTTGGCTTCAAGAGGGAAGCCAAGAACTTAACAAGCCATAAGGCTCCCGTCTTCGTCAAGGAGAAAGGGAAGGCCCCTATGGCTAATAGTGCTAAAAAGAACCATGCTTTCTTATACCATGATAGGAGACATGCTAGAAATATTTATAATGATTTTGATTCACATGTTTATGATTCTCATGCCATGTTTGCCTCTAGTTCCTCTCATAAGCATGATAGAAATATGAGTAGGAGAAATGTTGCGCATATGCCTAGGAGAAATATTGCTCATGTGCCTAGAAAGAATGTTATTCATGCTCCTAGGAAAGTAGTGAATGAACCTTCTACCATTTATTATGCTTGTAATGCTCCTTTTGCTATTTGTAGAAAGGGTAAGAAGGTTGTTGCTAGGAAATTAGGGGCTAGATGCAAGGGAGATAAATCTTGCATTTGGGTCCCTAAAGATATTTGTGCTAACCTTGCAGGACCCAACATGAGTTGGGTACCTAAGACCCAAGCCTAAATTTGCCTTGCAGGTTTATGCATCCGGGGGTTCAAGCTAGATTATCGACAGCGGATGCACAAACCATATGACGGGGGAGAAGAAGATGTTCACCTCCTACGTCAAGAATAAGGATTCCCAAGATTCAATTATATTCGGTGATGGGAATCAAGGCAAGGTAAAAGGGTTAGGTAAAATTGCAATTTCTAATGAGCATTCTATATCAAATGTATTCTTAGTGGAGAGTCTTGGATATAATTTGCTATCTGTCAGTCAATTATGTCAAATGGGATATAATTGTTTATTTACAAATGTAGATGTGTCTGTCTTTAGAAGATGTGATGGTTCACTAGCTTTTAAGGGTGTACTAGACGGCAAGCTTTATTTAGTTGACTTTGCAAAAGAAGAGGCCGGTCTAGATGCATGCTTAATGGCTAAGACTTGCATGGGCTGGCTGTGGCATCGCCGCTTAGCACATGTGGGGATGAAGAACCTCCACAAGCTTCTAAAGGGAGAACACGTGATAGGTCTAACAAATGTTTATTTCGAAAAAGATAGACCTTGTGCAGCTTGTCAGGCAGGTAAACAAGTAGGAGGAGCACATCACAGCAAGAATGTGATGACTACGTCAAGACCTCTGGAGCTGCTGCATATGGACCTCTTCGGACCCGTCGCCTATCTAAGCATAGGAGGAAGTAAGTATGGTTTAGTTATTGTTGATGACTTTTCCCGCTTCACTTGGGTGTTCTTTTTGCAGGATAAGTCTGAAACCCAAGGGACCCTTAAGCGCTTCCTCAGGAGAGCTCAAAATGAGTTTGAGCTCAAGGTGAAGAAGATTAGGAGCGACAACGGGTCCGAGTTCAAGAACCTTCAAGTGGAGGAGTTTCTTGAGGAGGAAGGAATCAAGCACGAGTTCTCCGCTCCCTACACACCACAGCAAAATGGTGTGGTAGAGAGGAAGAACAGGACGCTAATCGATATGGCGAGGACGATGCTTGGAGAGTTCAAGACCCCCGAGTGCTTTTGGTCGGAAGCCGTGAACACGGCTTGCCACGCCATCAACAGGGTCTACCTTCACCGCCTCCTAAAGAAGACGTCATATGAGCTACTAACCGGTAACAAACCCAATGTATCGTACTTTCGTGTATTTGGGAGCAAGTGCTACATTCTAGTGAAGAAGGGTAGAAATTCTAAGTTTGCTCCCAAAGCTGTAGAAGGGTTTTTATTAGGTTATGATTCAAATACAAAGGCGTATAGGGTCTTCAACAAATCATCGGGTTTGGTTGAAGTCTCTAGCGACGTTGTATTTGATGAGACTAATGGCTCTCCAAGAGAGCAAGTTGTTGATTGTGATGATGTAGATGAAGAAGATGTTCCGGCGGCCGCTATACGAACCATGGCGATTGGAGACGTTCGGCCACAGGAACAGGATGAACGAGATCAACCTTCTTCCTCAACGACGGTGCATCCCCCACCTCAAGACGATGAACAGGTTCATCAAAAGGAGGCGTGTGATCAAGGGGGAGCACAAGATGATCACGTGATGGAGGAAGAAGCGCAACCGGCACCTCCAACCCAAGTTCGAGCGATGATTCAAAGGGATCATCCAGTCGACCAAATTCTGGGTGACATTAGCAAGGGAGTAACTACTCGATCTCGATTAGTTAATTTTTGTGAACATTACTCTTTTGTCTCCTCTATTGAGCCTTTCAGGGTAGAGGAGGCCTTGCTAGATCCGGACTGGGTGTTGGCCATGCAGGAGGAACTTAACAACTTCAAGCGCAATGAAGTTTGGACGCTGGTGCCTCGTCCCAAGCAAAATGTTGTGGGAACCAAGTGGGTGTTCCGCAACAAACAGGACGAGCACGGAGTTGTGACAAGGAACAAGGCTCGACTTGTGGCAAAAGGTTATGCCCAAGTCGCAGGTTTGGACTTTGAGGAGACTTTTGCTCCTGTGGCTAGGCTAGAGTCCATTCGTATCTTGCTAGCATATGCCGCTCACCATTCTTTCAGGTTGTACCAAATGGATGTGAAGAGCGCGTTCCTCAACGGGCCAATAAAGGAGGAGGTGTATGTGGAGCAACCCCCTGGCTTCGAGGATGAGCGGTACCCCGACCATGTGTGTAAGCTCTCTAAGGCGCTCTATGGACTTAAGCAAGCCCCAAGAGCATGGTATGAATGCCTTAGAGATTTCTTACTTGCTAATGCTTTCAAGGTTGGGAAAGCCGATCCAACTCTTTTTACAAAGACATGTGATGGTGATTTGTTTGTATGCCAAATTTATGTCGATGACATAATATTTGGTTCTACTAATCAAAAGTCTTGTGAAGAGTTTAGCAGGGTGATGACGCAGAAATTCGAGATGTCGATGATGGGCGAGTTGAACTACTTCCTTGGGTTCCAAGTGAAGCAACTCAAGGACGGCACCTTCATCTCCCAAACGAAGTACACGCAAGATCTGCTGAAGCGGTTTGGGATGAAGGACGCCAAGCCCGCAAAGACTCCGATGGGAACCGACGGACACACCGACCTCAACAAAGGAGGTAAGTCCGTTGATCAAAAAGCATACCGGTCAATGATAGGTTCTCTGCTTTATTTATGTGCTAGTAGACCGGATATTATGCTTAGCGTATGCATGTGTGCTAGATTTCAATCCGATCCTAAGGAGTGTCACTTGGTGGCGGTGAAGCGAATTCTTAGATATTTAGTCGCTACGCCTTGCTTCGGGATCTGGTATCCAAAGGGGTCTAACTTTGACTTGATTGGGTACTCAGATTCCGACTATGCTGGATGTAAGGTCGATAGGAAGAGTACATCAGGGACGTGCCAATTCTTAGGAAGGTCCCTGGTGTCATGGAACTCTAAGAAACAAACATCCGTTGCCCTATCCACCGCTGAGGCCGAGTACGTTGCCGCAGGACAGTGTTGTGCGCAACTACTTTGGATGAGGCAAACCCTCCGGGACTTTGGCTACAATCTGAGCAAAGTCCCACTCCTATGTGACAATGAGAGTGCTATCCGAATAGCGGAAAATCCTGTTGAGCACAGCCGCACAAAGCACATTGACATCCGGCATCACTTTTTGAGAGACCACCAGCAAAAGGGAGATATCGAAGTGTTTTATGTTAGCACCGAGAACCAGCTAGCCGATATCTTTACCAAGCCTTTAGATGAGAAGACCTTTTGCAGGCTGCGTAGTGAGCTAAATGTCTTAGATTCGCGAAACTTGGATTGAATTGTAGCATACATGTATTTATGCTTTTGATCATGTTCCCTTCTGCATTTTGTTGCTTAGTATGGTGCTCAAGTTGTACAAACACTCCCTGGACCTCACAAGTCCGTTGCAATGTGATGCACATGTTTAGGGGGAGATGCGTTACAACTTGACCCTTTGAGACTAACCATATGTTTGAGTTTGCTTGTGTTAGTCACAAAGGAGAATTGAAAGGGAAAAGGTGGACTTGGACCATGAAAGACTTCCACTGCACTCCGATGAGGGGTAACTTACTCCAAGTCCATCTCATTAACCCTTATTGCCATTTGCTCTTAAGTGAAGATTTTGGTGAGGCAATGGGGTTAAAGGGCCAAAATTGATCCCGTTTTGGTGCTTGATGCCAAAGGGGGAGAAAATAAAGGCCAAAGCAATAAATGGATCAGCTACCACTTGAGAGATTTTGAAAATAGTAGAATAGAGTTTTTGATTTGTCAAAATTCTTAAGTTGTCTCTCTTGTCAAAAGTTGGCTTCTTGTGGGGAGAAATATTGATTATGGGAAAAAGGGGGAGTTTTTGAAATCCTTGATCAATCTCATTTTGAATGACTCTCTTTATGCTTAAACATGTGTGTTTAACTTAGAGATAGAGATTTGTGTTTGATTTGCAAAAACAAACCAAGTGGTGGCAAAGGATGATCCATATATGCCAAAATTGATTCAAAATAAATTTAAGTGTTATTTGAATTGAGTTTGCACTTGTTCTAGTGGCTTTATGTTGTGTTGGCATAAATCACCAAAAAGGGGGAGATTGAAAGGGAAATGTGCCCTTGGGCCATTTCTAAGTATTTTGGTGATTGAGTGCCAACACATGTGCTTAATTGTGAATTTATGTACATGGATGAACAAGGTGCAAATCATGAGATAAAGGTATGTTTCTAAGCCTTAGTACATTTGTTTTGTGGACTAACATATTGGTCTAAGTGTTAGAAACAGAAAGAAGAAAAAGAGAAAAGGGGAGAGAAAGACTTGGCTGTGTGCAGCCAAGGCTCAGCTCGGTCTGGAGCACCGGACTGTCCGGTGTGCACCGGACAGTGTCCGGTGCGCCAGACCTACTCGGCGCGAACTGGCCGCTCTCGGGAATTCGCCGACGGCGTACGGCTAAAATTCACCGGACTGTCCGGTGTGCACCGGACTGTCCGGTGAGCCAACGGTCGGCCAGAGCCAACGGTCGACCGCGCAATCCGCGCGGGACACGTGGCCGAGCCAACGGTCGGAAGACGGCACCGGACTGTCCGGTGTGCACCGGACTGTCCGGTGCGCCAACGGCTCGCAGATCTACGGCTGTCTTCCAACGGTCGGAAGCGCCAGAAAAGGAAACAAATCGGGCACCGGACAGTGTCCGGTGTGCACCGGACTGTCCGGTGCCCCCGTCGACAGAAGGCCAGGATAGCCTTCCAGAATTGCTCTCAACGGCTCCTAGCTGCCTTGGGGCTATAAAAGGAGCCCCTAGGCGCATGGAGGAGACACACAAGCAACTCTTGAGCATTCTTGATCATCCACACAAGTTCTTTGCGCATTCGTTTGTGATTCTAAGTGATTCGAGCTCTGTTCTAGTGTGAACTCTGAGATAGTCATTCGAGCTCGAGTCTTGGCCGTGTGTGTGCGCTTTTGTTGTGGATTTGTGTGTTGCTTCCCTCCCTTACTCTGTGCTTTCTTTGTGATCATACTTGTAAGGGCAAGAGACTCCAATTTGTGGAGATTCCTTGCAAACGGGATAGTGAAAGGAACAACAAAACACCGTGGTATTCAAGTGGGTCTTTGGACCGCTTGAGAGGGGTTGATTGCAACCCTCGTCCGTTGGGACGCCACAACGTGGAAGTAGGCAAGCATTGGCTTGGCCGAACCACGGGATAAACCACCGTGTCACCTCTGTCTTGATCTCTTGTGGTATTGTGTTTTGTTGAGACTTCACCTTAGCCACTTGGCAATAATCGTGCTAACACTTAACAAGTTTGTGGCTCAAAATTGAAGTTTTTACAGGATCACCTATTCACCCCCCCCTCTAGGTGCTCTCAGTAAGTAACATAGAGTTGGTCGAGATGGCCAACTTTTGAAATGACTCCAAAGATCAAGGTAAGAGTGGGGGTCTATAGTCCTTAGGGCGACCATTCTAGTCTAGGTTAGCGGTCCTACAATCAGCAAGGCTTTTGATGATGACATCCTCCACTATTACCCATTGGCAAACACGCAATTGGCCCAGTTGGCCCAATTGTAGTCGGACGGTGACCATGTGAGCCTCAGAATTATCCCACCTTGCTTAACTTGGGAGGAGGAAGCCACTTTAAAAGGGAGAGCCACCCTTCCCCCATTGGACTAGTCTTTTGGGGCAATTGCGCCTTTCCCTGAGTTGGGTGTGCATAATGAACTGTTGGGCTCTGGGCAACCCTAATTTGTTGGGCCTCGGCCAACCCCACCTGGGCTGGGTGTATGATTTGGTGTCAGAGCTAGGGTGTAACACCCCTGGTGTTACTGTAACTAAAACTTGAGCATAACATCATGAACATCAACATTTCATGTGTTTGACACACTTAGAGTGCATTCACTAGGTAAAAATTTCAAACAAATTGTATTGTTTTGATGTTTTGCAAATAGAACCCTGGAGTAGGAAACTTAACCCTAAATAGGGATTAAGACGGTAAAACAGGACCCAAATTGAGAGAACCCTAAAGTTTAAGTAAAATAGTCATAAAATATTACTAAGAATGGGTTTAAGTTGCATTTACACCCCTCAGATACTAGAGACCCTAATTAAAACCCTGGAAACCCTAAATCCAAACCCTAGGGGCCTATGTGCAAAAATAGTGCACATTTGGACTAAAGTGTGAAAACTACTATGTTAAAGCATATTAAGTCATATGGTTCACAAATATAGGGATTTGCAAGTGAAACCCTAAGTTTTGGGTTTATTTGCAAAAAGTACCAAGTGAACTCTATATTAACTAAGTCTGAAATAAGAGTTTTGGCTCAACTTTGGAACTCTGTAGCTTTCAAATTTTGAGAATTTGCCCTAGGTCACCACATCAAACTTATAAACCTAATAAAGGGGAACAACTTTGCTTAAGAGTGTAAGCATAGTTGTTGAGAAGATATTGGAGATAATTAAGTCTGAAGTCTAGCTGTCAGGCTGATTGAACTCTGAATCTTAGACTTGCAGTGTAACAGAGCCATCTTTGGCCTAGGATTCAACCCTGATTTAGTGCTTAATTGGGTTCAATCCCTATAGTCGAAATGCAACTGGTTTGTAGCTCTACAACTTTGCTACAGAACTTGGTATGAGTTGCCATAGAGATTTGGGAGAAAATCAGGCTCAAACATTGGCTGTCAGGTTCATCTGAAAGGAGTTCACCATGGTACAGTATCTGATGAAGATCAGATCGACCGCTCCCCTCACCGCCGATGACTCCATGTCGGGATCGTCGTCGCCGTTAAGATTTGCGCTCACTGGTAACTGCATAGCACTCGGGGTCGCGTAAATATCCTCGCCGTGGATAGACTCCGGCCTGTAAACAATTCTGGCCGCCGCACCATGTTCACCGCGGCGGAATCCAATAAGTACACCGGTGACTGCCGCCTCTCGGCCTTGTGTTGTGTGGATCTACCTTTCCACCGCATCGCCGTGACCTGTTCTCGCTCTCCGTTGATCACCGGAGTAACTGCCACGGCGTTGGACACCAAGCCGTTGCGCCAGTGCTCTTCCCCTCCTCTGACCGCCGCGCGTCCTTCTTCAAATTCATGGCCACCACTCGCTAGGCCTATAAATTGAGCCCGTCGTCAGTTCGCAAGGTCATCCAGCACCCAGCCACCAAGTATTGTCATCAATCAATCGTTAGAGAGCTCCAATTTCATACTTTCCCCAATTCGGTTTTCGCCACCGCAAGAACACCCTCACCGCGGCCAGCTCAACCCAGGTCCGATCTTGCCCTCTGGGTTAATGTTCCAACACCCTTCCATGCTCTTGATGCTCACCAAACCGCCCAATTGAATTAGATCGCCACCAATAGCCAGGAACGCGCTGGGCTAGCCGTAGTGCTTGCGGTCACCGTGGGCAGGGCGCTGTAGGGCTGTAATCCAGAAATTGGTTTGGGGGAAGTGCTTGGGAGGGATTAAATTCGGGGTCAGTCGCTTGGGGGCGCCGGTCTTGAAGCGATTTGGCCGGTGCGCGAGCTCGCCGGAGCTCTGCGCAGCGCCGTTCGACGTCGGGGGTTTATCCGGTGAAGAAACAGAAGTCAGGGGACCCCTGTGTAAAGTGTCAGCGACTGTTTAAATAGTGCTTTGGACTCGGTTCGAGATAATCAAAACCGTGGGGGCCTCCGTGCAAAACCTGCAGGCGCGCGGGCGCGGGCATGCTTTTACAGTTGTTGGGCCGACCTAGGCTAGATTCGGTCCAATAACTGTTACAAGTTTTTCTTTTTCTTTTTCTTCCAGAGCCAAATAAATTCTAGGAAATTGTAGAAAAATCCTAGAAATATAAGACCAATTTTGTTAGATTCTTAATTTTCCATAGAATTTAATAAAAATAGTGTTATGATTTTTAGGATAAATAGGGAATTTTGGGTCATTTAAAATAGCCTAAAGCATTGCTTCTGGATTTTTAGAAAATAGTTAATAATTCCAAAAATGCCCAAACTTTTTATATGAACTTTACACATTATTTAGAAGCCTTGGGTAGAGTTTGGTTTGATTTGGACCTTGTTTGAGAATTAGAACCCAAAACCCCCACCCCTGCTCTTTGAACTTCACTGTTGACTCCGGAAACCCTAGTTTTCCAATGAACCGTGTAGGAAAATTGTATTCAAGAAGCTTAGGTAATAAATTCTTATCTTTGCACCCTCATGAGCATTACATGGCATTCATTCTTATATACACATATATATGGTTATGTTTAGAAAACGAAGAAGAAGTCGAAGTAACCGAAGAGAAGACACCACCTTTGGAACCTCAGGCAGGGAATTGTTTCTACTTTGACATCTGCGGATCCGTGCCTAACTCACCTATAAACAAAGGCAAGCCCCGGTGCATTTGCCACCTACCTTGTGATTTAAAGATCTTTATCACTTGCTTGCTGCACTAGGTGATAGGAGTTGATTGATAAAACAATTCCTGCATTACCTTCCTTGAATTTGATTACCTTCCTTGATCACCTGTTTTACAAAAGATTTTGATGCTTAGCATTGCTTTAGAAAAACAAAATGTTTTGTTTTTACAAAAGATGATGTGGCAAAAGTGGTTGGGATGTTTTTGAAAACAAAAGTTGATGGTGGATCCATCATGGCCACGATGGGTTCAACATCGGAAAAGATGTACCTCTGCCAGGTACCAGACTTTGGGTTTAAATAAAAAAGCTGAGACCTGGCGGTTGACTTGCACGAGAAGAGAGTCTCGGTGTAGTGTCTCCGTCTGAGTCGGTTAAGGACCATCTCGATGTAGGCTTGATGACCGAGGACCCTTTAACTAGTCACATGCCTCGTCATGGGTAAGCTTTGCCTCGGGCAGACTAAGGCCAGAATAAGATAACACGCAATGGGCGTGGAGCGGTGGCAAGAGTCACTACAGGAAACGCCTAAATTTTCGTGGGCCGGGATATTTTCGTCGGTCGGCCCACGAAAATACAGAAGTTATTTTCGTCGGTCACTAGGCCGACAAAAATGAGGCGTATTTTCGTGGGCCCACCAATATTTTCGTCGGCAGGCCCACGAAAATACGGAAACTATTTTCGTTGGTCACTAGGCCGACGAAAATGAGGCGTATTTTCGTGGGCCGAGGCCACACGGACGAAAATACGTCATTAACCGTCCACTATTTTCGTCGGCCTCACTGAGACCGACAAAAATAGAGGCCCTACATCGTCGTCCTCGGCCTTCTCTCGCTCGTTTCAATCGCGCGTTTCAAGCCGCCATCGCTGCACAGCCGCCGTCGCCGCGCCGCCCCACGCCGCCGCCCGCTTAGCCCGCGTGCTCAGTGAGGCCGACGCGCCACGCCGCCGCGCCGCGCGCTCAGTGAGCCCGCGCGCCCGCACAGCAGCGCCGCCGCGGGCCCATGCCGTCGCACGCCCGCGCCACCGTCGAGCCCCACGCCGCCCCGCCCCTGCACGCCGCCACGCCGCCGAGCACCACGCTGCCACACCACCGAGGCCCACGCCCCACGCCCGCCCCTGCACGCCGTGCCCCTCGCCCCTGCACGCCGCACCCCTCGCCCGTGCACGCCGTGCCCCTCGCCCCTGCACGTCGCGCCCCTCGCCCGTGCACGCCGCGCCCCTCGCCCGTGCACGCCTGCCGAGCCCCACGCCGCCCCACGCCGCCGCCCGCCCCTCGCCGCACCGTCGCCCCGCCCGAGGCACGCTGCACCGCATCGCGATGGCCTCCATGCACCGTGTCGTCGCCCACACGCCAGCCCGCTCCGTCGCGAAGGTCTCCCAGCTGCGCCGTCGCCCGTCTCGCCCCGCCCGCATTTTTGCCATCAGGCAAGTATAATTGCCGAGGCCCCAAGGTCATTAATTTATATTAGTCATCTTGTCATGTTGTGATTAGTTTAATTGTTGATTGCTTTAATTCAAATTCATATTTGTCTCCGAGTTATGTTTTAATGTTTAGAGTTTAGTTTTAATCGTTAACCGTAGCGAACCGTATGCGTCACCCGTTCGGGAACGGCGAACGTCACATTGGCTTGTGTGGTTCACCGCTCCGGAATTGTCCACGTATTTTGGACAGCCTGAGAGTGTAGGCCGATGCTTGTGATTCGTGACATGTGCCTTACGATTGACGCGGAATTTCGGTTGTGTAACCCAGTTGTTCTCCAACACACCATGTTCAGGCGTGTGCTTGGAGAGCAGCAGGGTTATGCTGCCGAAATTTCGCGGCAATCGTAGGCTACACGTCACAAATCACAAGCATCGGCCTACACTCTTGGGTGGGTTTAGGGCCTTTACCTAATAGGGAGTTCACCTAAGCCACGGACGATCGTTGATGTTCTTTGTCTTTCGTTTAGCCTTTGAAACGAACAGTGATCGGAGGGTGATGTATGACGGGTGGAGAAAGGATGGGGCACATTCGAATGAATGGATGGTTGTAACAAAGGCTTTTCTTGGGCACGCTTTCAAAGATGCAACTGGTCGTCTAGTGAAGTGTCCTTGCAATCGCTGCGAGAACAAGTGGCCTCAGAAGAAGGAAGAAATGGAGAAACACCTTTGCAAAAGTGGGTTTATGCCGAACTACCTTGTATGGTACCGGCATGGAGAGTCTATTAGACACGTTGACGCGGAGGTGGAACTTGATGACGATCATGATAGGATGGACGACATGTTGCATGATCTTGGTAGGGATGTTGAAATGAACGCTGAGGAGCCGGGGCAGCTTCCATGTGATGCTCAGGAATTCTTCCGGCTACTCGCTGCGGGAGAAGAGAGACTGCACGAGCACACTCAGATGCCAGTTCTTGGGACTCTCACAAGACTAATGGCGATAAAGTCAAAGCACAAATTTCAAACAGTGCTTACAACGACATCATCCAAATGATGGGCGAGGTTCTCCCGGAGAATCATAAGTTGCCAAAGAATATGTACTTCGCAAAGAAGATGTTGGCTGGTCTTGGGATGACATATGAGAAGATCGACGTGTGTCCCAACAGTTGCATGCTATTCTTTGAGGAGGATGACAAGCTGGACCGTTGTAAGCACTGCGAAGCTTCTAGATATGTCGAGGTGACAAATGATGAGGGTGAATTGGTAGTTACGAAGGTCGCAGCTAAGCAACTTCGTCGGTTGCCCATCATTCCTCGGCTTTCAAGGTTGTTCCTCAACAAGGAAATAGCTCTGCATATGACGTGGCCAAAGAATGGTGTACGTCTCGTCACTAATCCAGACATAATGGTCCATCCGTCGGACGGTGATGCGTGGAAGGCATTTGACGAGTTTGATCCCGAATTTGCAAACGACCCTAGGAGTGTACGGCTTGGTCTATCGACGGACGGATTCACACCTTTCAATACCAGTGCAAACCCTTACTCGTGTTGGCCTGTCTTCATTGTGCCATATAATCTTCCTCCTGAGTTGGTCAATAAAGAAGAGTTCATGTTCCTTGCACTAGACATCCCAGGCCCCGAGCATCCAGGGCCAAAGCTGAATATGTTTGTTCGCCCTTTAATTGAAGAGCTGAAACAATTGTGGAGAGGTGTGAAGGCTTATGACAGCCATACTGAAAAGGAGTTTACCATGCGTGCTGCTTATTTGTGGTCAGTGCATGATCTGCTGGCGTATGGAGATTGGTCTGGATGGTGTGTTCATGGTCGGTTGTGCTGTCCCATATGTATGAATGATACGGATGCATTCAGATTGAAGCATGGTGGGAAAGTGTCATTCTTTGATGCTCATCGACGTTGGACTCCATTCAAGCATGATTTCAGGAATTCGCTTACTGCATTCAGAAGTGGAGCCAAAATCAGAAATGGGCCACCAAAGAGGCAAACTGCACCGCAGACAATGGCATGGCATGCTTGTCTGAAGCAAGGAGAAAATGATAGGTTCCAAGGCTACGGGGAGGACCACAACTGGACCCATATTTCATCAATATGGGAGCTTCCATATGCAAAAGCCTTGATCATGCCGCACAACATAGACTTGATGCACCAAGAGCGTAACGTTGTTGAAAGCATCATAAGCACATGTTTCGATGTGACTGATAAAACGAAAGATAATATGAAGGCAAGAAAAGACATGGCTGAAATTTGTAAGAGACTGATGCTCGAGTTGAAAGTAAGCGATAAAGGGCATGAGAGTAGGCCGCGAGCTGATTACTGCCTCAAGCCAGATGAAAGGAAACAAATATTTAAGTGGTTGAAGAATCTGAAATTTCCAGATCGATATGCGGCAAATCTGAAACGGACAGTCAATCTGAAGACCGGTAAATTGATCGGTTTGAAAAGCCATGACTACCATATTATTATGGAGAGGCTGATGCCCATGATGTTTCGAGGCTATTTTAAGGATGAGCTTTGGAGCATATTTGCAGAGCTGAGTTACTTCAATAGGGAAGTATGCGTAAAGACGGTATCGAAGAGGTTGATGCAGAAATTTGAGAAAGAAATTCCAATTCTTATTTGTAAATTTGAAAAGGTTTTCTCGCCAGGATTCTTCAATGTGATGCAACATCTAATTGTGCATTTGCCTTGGGAAGCTTTGGTAGGCGGACCAGTGCAATTTAGGTGGATGTATCCTATAGAAAGGGCGTTGAAAAAGCTCAGGGCGTCTGTTCGCAACAAGGCTAGAGTCGAAGGGTGTATTGCGGAGGCTTTTGCCCTTAAGGAGGTATCTCAATTCTCAAACAGGTATTTCGCTCGAGCCAACAATGTGTTTGCTCCTTCAGTGTGACTTCATGTCGAAAATGAATCGCCCCAAAGCACCCTTCAAATTTTTGCAAATCCGGGTAAAGCAGTTGGAAAAGGGAGTGTACGTCACATTGAAGGATCAGATTTGAACACGCTAATGCTATATATGTATAGCAATATTGACAGCACACAGGAGGCGTTCGAGTAAGTTTTCCTCATAGTTACGTCCATTTTCTCATCTCATAATTTCTATAGTGTGTAATTGCCACACCCGGTTTTGGAAGGCAAACCGAATGCGAACTATGTACGTGCCAGGATCAGAACTCACGTACACAGCGATTACATAAATGAACCTCATCGCACAATGCTCGAATAATAACATAAAAGGGTATGAACTTATTACATCACAGAGTCATAGACATCCTCATAGTCATCAACTTAACAGATAAATCAAAGTGCTAGCGAAACGCAGTAAAGATAAGGCCTTCACAGGCAGCTGACTGGGGGTTGCCGCCAACCCACACCTAGAATTCGTCGTAGTCTTGGAACTCCTGGAAGTCTCCTTCCACGACTTCGCCTTCTCCTGAGCAGTGATTACAATGCGGACAACCTGGTGTTTGGTGGTAAAGCAAGGATGAGTACACATCAACGTACTCAGCAAATGTCCCGTTTGGCTGAAGTGGACTAGCTTTATGTGGGGTTAGGCTCAAGCAGTTGCTTTTAGTTGGTCAGGTATTTATCATTAGTAGAAGCCAGATTTTAGCATTAATCAACCCATGAACCATTTCCTCATCGAGGAACAACATGATCATATTCGAACCAAAACCATAACATAATCCTTGTATCTCGAACCATCTGTATCTCTAATCAAAGAGGATCCCAAGGCTGCTCTTAACCGTGAGCACGGCTGATATATCAGTTTCACTACCCTCTGCAGAGGTCGCACACTTTACCCATGAGTCATGATTCCCTTTCTGCCTGGGGAGAGCTAATCCCCATTGACCACTACCTAGGTGGTCCGGCAGGGTATCACTACGTAGCTGTTACAAAGATTCCCTAGAGATCATAGCTGCCCGTTAGGTTTCTCCAGTTTGATAAACACAGTACCTCTCCCCGCAGGAGGGTGACTAACAAAAGCAAAACAAAAGAACCTCGGCACCCAGCCTCGGCAGAGCAAGCATTGTGTCTGGACCTCATTGACGGCACGACGGCGAAGCAACTACACCTCTAGTTCCTCTAATTATTTAGCTAAGGGTGCCCCATTTCACCCTCATGGTTGCACTGTTATCCCGGGTGGTCTCTCAACGAACAGGTCCTTACGGAGAGGTACTCAGGAAACAGCCTGAGCCCCCTAGAGTATCACAAGATCATCAACATCATCAGGATAACAGTATCATAAATAGTCACATCATGTTCATTGATTAAGTTAAGGCAGTAGCAGAATGCTAACCATAATAGCCCATAAGGTCATCAAGGATAAAGTAAAGTGTAAAGCTAGTCAATCCTTAGGTTTCAAGTAAGTAATGCGGGGTAGTAAGTTATAAATGAATAGGACATAATGGGTCAGAGGACACTTGCCTTCACCAAACTGCTGATCAGGAACTTTCTCTGCAACTTCCTCGGGAAACACAGACTGCTCGTTGTCTACGTAAAGTAATCATTCACACTATGCACTTGGGAAATAACAAACAAAAACAATATACCAAACATATGCAGCAGAGAGAGGTCACAAGTTCATAATAGAAAAGGGATAGGCACTCTAGTGTTCTCTAGGTCTGGGGTAGAGGACTATACAAAGTGAGTCATTATCCACTAATCAGGTTTAAGTCAGTGGTGGGATTAAATCATTATCTGGTTTTAAGTTCCTAAACTTAGGTGTTTAAGTCCATAAACTTAAGTGCTCCAACTTTTATTAAAGTCTACTATCTTTTATTTATCTCAAATAAGGTTCCAATAACCTTAATCCTATCCTAATGATTAACCATTAATTGGGACATGGAAACAGCAGGGAAACATTGCATAAACAGATAGATAATAATATTATGAACATTTTGCAATTTGAAGCACCTAATTTGGAGTTCATATGGCAAAGTTATGAATTTTACAAGTTTAGGGGTTAAAAATATACCCTAAGGACCTATTTTGAATTAAATAAAAGGTCCGAGGACCTAACTGCGAGAAACCAGGGACGGCGGGTGCAATTTCCAGAAAACAGGGGGGTTCTTTAAGAAAACGCGCGGGCGAAGGGGTATCGGGCGTTAATAGCCGTTGGATCTCAAACGGACGGCCAGGATTAGATCCTGCGGGCGGGCGCGCGGGCGCGCGACGGCCTGGGCGGCTGACAGGCGGGGCCGGGCGGGCAGCGCGGGCGCGGCGGCTGACAGGCGGGGCCAGCGGGCAGCGCGGGGCGCGGGCGACTGGCAGGCGGGGCCCGATTGACAGGAAGGCGGGGGGGGGGGGGGGGAAACGGCCCTGGGCCGTCGGATCTCAGGCGGACGGTTGGGGTTGGGTTCGGGCTATTTAAAACGGGGCCGTCCGATCTGAGATGGACGGCGGGGATGGGGCGGCTGGCTGCTATCTCCTTCCCCAGCCAGCTGAGGTGGCGGCGCCCGTCCCCGCGGTGGAGGAGTTTGCCGGAGACGAGGGGCGCGGGGGCCCTGCGGGTCCTTGGGGCGGTCTGAATGGCCGGGGAGGTTGGGGAGGGCGCGGGGAGTCTTTTGTTGGGGTCCGGGTCGGGGCAGGGGCACCGGAGGGGGGCGGTTCACGGTGGAGTGGCTCGGCGGCGGCGCTAATCGACTCCGGCGAGGAATTAAGTGCAGCAGGGACCAATAGAAGGGGAGGGAGAGGGCAGGGGAGGTTCCTTACCTCAAGGCGAATCCCAGGGACCTCTCGGTTGCGACGGAGACGCGACGACAGCCCGAGTCGTCGGTGGCGGACCTCGGCGGCTGCACGGCGAACGGCGGGTGAGCGCGGGCAGAGGAGTTCGGGGAGGAAGAGGGAAAATTGGGGCGCGTTCCGGGTTGCGGACGCCGGGGCGAAGCTCACCGTGGCAATGGACACGGCGGAGCTCCAACGGCGGCCGGGAAACGAGCTCGGGCGGCGGCGGTTCACGGTGATGGCGCTTTGGCGTGCGCGCAGCGAGGGAGAGGTGGAAGAGAGGGGTCGGCAGGTGCGCAAATGAGGGAGGGGGAGAGGGCGAGTGGGGTTCGGGGCTCAAGTGGCCAAGGGCGGGGTTGGGGCGAGCCCCACGCACGACGTGGGCGCTGAGAAGGCGGGCGCGCGCAGCTCGGGCGGCGGTTACGCAAGGACGACGGGGCTGACAGCCCGGGCCCGCGAGCAGAGAGAGAGCGAGGGAGATGGCGCACGCGCGGGGAAGCGGCAGCGCCGACAGGCGGGGCCCGCGGGCAGAGAGAGAGAGAGAGGCGGGCGCGGGCGCGGACGCGGGGAACGGCTGCGCTGATGGGCGGGGCCCGCGGCGCAGAGAGAGGAAGGCGAGCGCTGAGACGGCTGCCGCGCCGACAGGCCGGGCCCGCGGGGCAGAGAGAGAAGAGGGGAGGGAGGGCGCGCGCGCGGGATGGGCCTGGTGGGCCGAAAGGCCGAGGGGGCGGGGGTAGCGGGCTGCTTTTCCTTTTTCTTTTATTTTGGAATTGTTTTCTCTTTTCTTTTTATTTTCTCTATTTGATTCAAATTCAAATAAGCCACAAATTCAAATTAGACCTTTTGAGAATTATGCACCAAACAAAAGTGAAATCCAGGGTTCAACATGATGCAACAATTCATACTCCCTTGGAGTTTGAGCTAATAGACTATAATTATAAACAAAATAACCACTTTTCTCCTATAGAAATGAGAGAGAGGAGATTGGGGAAGGATGAGAAAAGGGGAGTAACACCTGAATTTGTGAATATGAGCAAAGAAATTTTATACCCCCAAATTCAGGGTGTTACAAACCTATCCCCCTTAAAAGAATCTCGCCCCCGAGATTCAGGGTTGGTCAGCAAAGAGTTCAGGGTATTTGGCTTTCAGATCATCTTCTCGTTCCCAGGTTGCTTCTTCCTCGGAGTGGTGACCCCATCTGACTTTGCACATTCTGATGGTATTCCTCCGGGTGACTCTGTCTGCAAACTCCAGAATCTGCGTTGGCTTCTCTATGTATGTCAGATCCTCCTGGACTTCCAGACCCTCCACTGGCAACTGTTCTTCTGGTACTCGCAGACACTTCTTCAATTGTGACACGTGGAACACATTGTGCACTGCCGACAAACTTTCTGGTAGGTTGAGTTGGTAAGCCACTTCTCCACGCTTTGCTTGAATCTGATATGGTCCAACATACTGGGGTGCTAACTTGCCTTTAACTCCGAATCTTCTGACTCCCCTGATAGGTGACACCCTCAGATAGACGAAATCCCCCACTTCGAAACTCAGTTCTCTTCTCCTTCGGTCCGCATAGCTTCGCTGTCTTGACTGGGCTATCTTCAGATTCTCCCGAACCATTTTGATATTCTCTTCGGCTTCAAGCAAAATGTCGGGGCCAAACACCTGTCTCTCTCCAGGCTGGTCCCAATGCAGCGGAGTCCTACAACTCCGTCCATAGAGTGCCTGAAACGGTGACATCTTCAAGCTAGCCTGATAGCTATTGTTATAGGAGAATTCTGCATAAGGTAACCTTTTGTCCCATCCTTACTTGTCTTGCAACGCACAGGCCCTCAGCATATCTTCTAGGATCTGATTAGTTCTTTCAGTCTGACCGTCTGTCTGCGGATGATAAGCCGAGCTGAAGTTCAAATGGGTGCCCAAAGCTTCTTGTAGCTGCTGCCAAAAATGAGAGGTGAACTACGTTCCTCGATCTAACACTATCTTCTTCGGCACACCATGAAGGCAAACTATCCGTGACATGTATAACTCAGCTAACGTTGCTCCGGTGTATGTGGTCTTCACATGTATGAAATGGGCCACCTTTGTTAAGCGGTCCACAACCACCCAGATGGAATCATAACCGGCCCGGGTACGAGGTAGGCCAACTATAAAATCCATCCCGATCTCATCCCACTTCCACTGAGGAATCCGCAATGGCTGCAACAATCCGGCAGGCCTTTGATGCTCTGCTTTGGTCCTTTGACAGCTATCACAGATGGCGACATATTCTGCGATTTCTCTTTTCATGCCATACCACCAAAACCTCCTTTTTAAATCCTGGTACATCTTTTCACTTCCCGGGTGTATGGAGTAGGCGGTCTCATGAGCTTCCTTTAGGATCAGCTCCCGAATAGGTTTGAGGTCGGGGACACACAATCGGTCCTTGAACCATATTACTCCTTCTTCATCCTCTCGAAAGTCTTTGCCTCTTCCTTCTAAGATTAGCTGCCGGATCTTGTTGATGCTTTCATCATCCTTCTGCCCTTCTTTGATCTCCCGCTCTAGAGTGGGCTCTAATTCCACTGTTACTCCTTGCGTACTGTTCAGGAAACCGAGACTCAGTCTGTCGAACTCCTTGGCTAACTCATATGGCATCGGGTACGTGGCCATCATATTGACTTGACTCTTCCTGCTCAGAGCATCTACAACAACATTGGCTTTGCCTGGATGGTAATGTATCTCCAACTCATAATCTTTGATCAATTCCAACCATCTTCGCTGTCTCATGTTTAACTCTGACTGGGTGAATATGTACTTCAGACTTTTATGATCTGTGTAAATGTCGCACTTCTGCCCATACAGGTAATGTCTCCAGGTCTTCAAAGCATGAACTACTGCTGCCAACTCCAGGTCATGTGTGGGATAATTTTTCTCATGGATCTTCAGCTGCCGAGATGAATATGCTACAACTCTTCCTTCTTGCATTAGCACACATCCCAATCCGGTGTAAGAAGCATCGCAATACACTGAGAATGGCTTGTGAACATCAGGCAGGACTAACACCGGAGCTGTAGTCAATCTAGTTTTCAGTTCTTCAAATGCTTCCTGACACTTTTGGGTCCACTTGAACTCAACTTTCTTCGCTAGCAACGCTGTCATTGGTCTAGCAATCTTTGAGAAGCCTTCGATGAAACGCCTGTAATACCCAGCCATTCCAATGAAGCTCTTGATCCCACGAACATCCTTCGGTGCTTTCCAGTTCAGGATATCTGCTACTTTCTTTGGATCCACTGCCAACCCATCTTGATTTATGATGTGACCCAGAAACAAGACTTCATGAATCCAGAACTCGCATTTGCTCAGCTTGGCATACAGCTGATGCTCTCGAAGTCTTTGCAATACCATCTTCAAATGCTCTACATGATCTTCCTCACTTCGAGAGTATATGAGAATATCATCGATAAACACTACCACAAACTTGTCCAGATAATCCATGAACACACTGTTCATCAGATACATAAAGAAAGCTGGCGCATTTGTCAAACCAAAGGACATAACTGTGAATTCATATAACCCGTACTTGGTGATGAATGCTGTCTTCGGTATGTCCGAGGGTCGGATTCTGAGTTGATGGTAACCTGATCTCAGATCTATCTTCGAGAATACGCTGGCACCTCTGAGCTGGTCGAACAAATCTTCTATCCTTGGCAGGGGGTACTTGTTCTTGACAGTGACTTCATTCAAGGCTCTGTAGTCTATGCACATCCTTTTGGTACCATCTTTCTTCTCTACAAACAACACCGGAGCGGCCCAAGGCGAGGTACTTGGTCTGATGTAACCCTTCTCTAACATCTCATCTATCTGCTTCTTGAGTTCCACCAATTCTGGTCCAGACACTCGGTAGGCTCTTTTGGAGATGGGGGCGGTACCAGGGATAAGCTCTATGGCAAACTCAACCTTTCTCTCGGGTGGCATGCCCGTTAGCTCCTCGGGAAATATGTCCGGAAAGTCCGACACAACCTTGATAGTCTCGAGCGGGTTGGGCTCCTTACTATCAACTGAAATCTGGTGACAGACACCCTCCGCTGATTTAGGCATCCTTAGCTCGGCCACTACCTCTTCTCCTGACGGGGACTTCAATGTTACGGTCCTCTTGTCACAGCTAATATTCGCTTCATACCTCATTAACCAATTCATCCCTAGAATGACATCTATCCCAGGGGTGTCTATTACTATTAGATCACTAGGGAACCCTATCCCCCTTATTTCCACCCTTATATTTGAACATATTTTATCTGTTTGCACCTTGCCACCAACTGAATTAATCCTCATGGGCGGCATCATTGCCTCTACTGAGATGTTATGCAATTCTACCCAGGTTGCAGTGACAAATGAATGAGTTGCACCAGTATCAAATAGCACTTTCGTGGGATGAGATTCGACTGAGAACATACCTACTGCCACATCTGGTGCATCCTGGATCTCTTCGGCCTCCAAGTGGTTCACCTTTCCACGGTTGTACGCTTGGTTACGATTGCCTGCTGTCGGCTGCAGTACACCTTGCCTTGTTGGAGCATTGGGGTTGGTCTGCTGCTGTGCCCCCTTCTTCGAGCATTGCATCGCCCAGTGGCCTTGTTCTCCACAGTGGAAACACCCTCTGCCTCCTCCTTGTGCTGGGGCTGCTTGGTTGCTCTGGTTTGCTGCTGGGGCAGGAAGGCGAGGTGCCTGGTTGTTCTGCTTCTGATACTGATTACCTCCCTGCTGGCTGTGCTGACGATACTGCTGCTGCTGCTGTTGATACTGCCTCTGAAACTGCTGCTGATGCGGACGCTGGTTCTGATTCTGATATCCCTGTGGGTGACCAGGCCTGCCTTGCTGAGATGAACTGCCTGAGAAACGTGGACGGCTGATGCTTCCGGACTGGGGTCCACTCATCTTGCGCTTCCGATCTTCCATATCCTTACGCTTCTTCTCAGTCATAATTGCCCTATCGATCAGGTGCTGGAAGGTGGGGAAGGTGTGGTTCATCAGCTGGTAATGGAGGGGATCCACCAAACCTCTCATGAACCTGTACTGCCTTTTAGCATCAGTGTTGACATCCTCAGGTGCATAACGAGATAGCTGCAGAAACTTGTCTCTGTATTCACTAACAGACAGGGGTCCCTGCTTCAGAGCCAGAAACTCCTCCTTCTTCACGATCATCAGTCCCTCCGGCACATGGTACCTGCGGAAACTCTCGCTGAATTCTTCCCAGGTGATGGCTTCGGGGTCAGCATGTGTGGCGAGGTAGGACTCCCACCAGGACTGGGCTGCTCCCCTTAGCTGACGGGGACCATACAGAACCTTCTCCCTGTCGTTACATTGGGCGGTGCGCAGTTCTCTTTCCACTGCGCGCAGCCAGTCTTCTGCATCCATGGGGTCGGCAGAATGGGCGAAGGTAGGAGGGTGCCCTCTCATGAACTCACCACGCTTATCTCGTGGCATCTGGGGCATCTGCACTTGCAACTGGGGTTGGGGTTGCTGTTGAGCCTGCTGCATGGCTGCCAGAGTCTGCCCAATGGCCTGGACTGCCTGAGTCTGCATCAAGAACATCTGCTCCACTGACATCGGGGGTGGCGGGGGAGGCTGCCTCTGTTGTTCCTCCTGCTGGTCATGCTGCTCTTGCTGAGCACGCCTGTTGCATCGGCGCCTGTTGTCAGACATCTGTGGAAGACATTCATACATCAGCGTTGATCTTACAACCCTTCAGCATAAGAAAAGAGAATACAGAATTCTTCGTGACACTGAGTGAACAAAGGGCTTCACTGATCCTCATTACGGTTCAACACAGCTTCTCAGATAAGGAGGAAAGTAGAAGTAAATGGCTTCCCACTAAATAACTGACTTTATTAACATTATAGCTAGGCCAAACTGCAGGAGAAACCCACAGGTTGGCAACAGTCATTACAAAGATTCGAATCCAGCACAAGTTCATCATAACAAGCATGCAAGCAACTGATAAGCAAACTAAGCTAATTGGAAGCAACTGATAAGCAAACTAAACTAACTATCTAAAACTGAGACATCTGACTTAAGAATTATTACAAACTTCGACGCTAACGATCTAAGGATCCAGATCTATCCTGGTCTTACAGGCAGGGGAACCATAAGTGTGGTGACCACGTGGCGGCGAGCGGTATGGGTGCTGAGTCCCAACAGGAGCGGGAGAACCACCCTCCTGGTGATGGCGCTCTGCCAGCTCAGCACGCAACTCCGCAATCTCCGTTCGAGCCCTGCTCAGCTCGTCCAGAGAGTGATCCAGCTCAGTGTTAAGCACTGCGACTAGGTTGACTGTGCTGCTCAACCTAGGGTTAGCCTCACCAACAGGTGAGACAACCACACTCTCCGTGCTGCCAGTAGGGCGGTGGGGGTAGTACCGAAGGTTAAGACCGTCGGCCACACCACCAAACAAAGAACAGTACTGGGAGAGTGCACGTCGTGCTGCATCCTGCATAGCCGCCTCTGCAGTGTCCCTCTCGGAGATGGAATAGTGCTCCGAAACGGCCTCTGCACCCCGGAGGTCATCCTCCGGACGGCGAACTAGGCAGGTAGCCTCCCAGCGGTCCGGGTACCTCCCGCGACTATGCTGGTAGACTACACAACGATACTCGATCGACCAGGTGTGCCGGTCGAAAGCCTGGCGCAGCAAGGTGTCGAGTGCGTCGTGGAAGTGACAACCGCGAGCGGCGTCACGGGTGATGGGTCGGGCGACCCATCCTTCCGCCTCCTGCGGCTCAGAAGACTCCGTGCTGTGGTCTGAGTCGTCGTCGTCGGGGTCTCCTCCAGGACCTCCTCCGGTAGCTCCTCCAACAGCCGAGGCGTCCCGCGGTGGTGCAGGGGGTGCCTCCAGCTGGGCAACAGAGGAGCGGGGCCTCACAGACTCCACCTCTTGCTGGGACGAGGAGGAAGAGCCCTGCTGCTCTCTGTGCTGCCGTCGGCGTTCCGGCTCCTCACGCAAGCGGTGGTGCAGTCTCTCCAGGTGACTCGACTGACCGGACACGGTGCGGTGCAGAGGACGCTCCGCAAGTCGAGACGGCAGGAAAGGAATCACCGACTTACGTGCTGTGTGTCTAAGACGAGCCATCTACAAAAGACACCGTAAGCATAAGAGTAAGAGCAGAACTAATATGACAAGTGAATAAACCATAGACAGAATAAGATAAAATTTTAACAAGGTATAATATAGTATATATATATAGTAAAACATAGGGTTGGTCGAGGTGACCGACTTTTGAAGTAACATCAGAGGTCAAGGTGAGAGGGGAGGTCAATAGTCCTTAGTACGACCAGTGCTACTCTAGGTCAGCGGTCCTACAGTCAGCACGGCTTTGATACCACTTATGCCACACCCAGTTTTGGAAGGCAAACCGAATGCGAACTATGTACGTGCCAGGATCAGAACTCACGTACACAGCGATTACATAAATGAACATCATCGCACAATTCTCGAATAATAACATAAAAGGGTATGAACTTATTACATCACAGAGTCATAGACATCCTCATAGTCATCAACTTAACAGATAAATCAAAGTGCTAGCGAAACGCAGTAAAGATAAGGCCTTCACAGGCAGCTGACTGGGGGTTGCCGCCAACCCACACCTAGAATTCGTCGTAGTCTTGGAACTCCTGGAAGTCTCCTTCCACGACTTCGCCTTCTCCTGAGCAGTGATTACAATGCGGACAACCTGGTGTTTGGTGGTAAAGCAAGGATGAGTACACATCAACGTACTCAGCAAATGTCCCGTTTGGCTGAAGTGGACTAGCTTTATGTGGGGTTAGGCTCAAGCAGTTGCTTTTAGTTGGTCAGGTATTTATCATTAGTAGAAGCCAGATTTTAGCATTAATCAACCCATGAACCATTTCCTCATCGAGGAACAACATGATCATATTCGAACCAAAACCATAACATAATCCTTGTATCTCGAACCATCTGTATCTCTAATCAAAGAGGATCCCAAGGCTGCTCTTAACCGTGAGCACGGCTGATATATCAGTTTCACTACCCTCTGCATAGGTCGCACACTTTACCCATGAGTCATGATTCCCTTTCTGCCCAGGGAGAGCTAATCCCCATTGACCACTACCTAGGTGGTCCGGCAGGGTATCACTACGTAGCTGTTACAAAGATTCCCTAGAGATCATAGCTGCCCGTTAGGTTTCTCTAGTTTGATAAACACAGTACCTCTCCCCGCAGGAGGGTGACTAACAAAAGCAAAACAAAAGAACCTCGGCACCCAGCCTCGGCAGAGCAAGCACTGTGCCTGGACCCCATTGACGGCACGACGGCGAAGCAACTACACCTCTAGTTCCTCTAATTATTTAGCTAAGGGTGCCCCATTTCACCCTCATGGTTGCACTGTTATCCCGGGTGGTCTCTCAACGAACAGGTCCTTACGGAGAGGTACTCAGGAAACAGCCTGAGCCCCCTAGAGTATCACAAGATCATCAACATCATCAGGATAACAGTATCATAAATAGTCACATCATGTTCATTGATTAAGTTAAGGCAGTAGCAGAATGCTAACCATAATAGCCCATAAGGTCATCAAGGATAAAGTAAAGTGTAAAGCTAGTCAATCCTTAGGTTTCAAGTAAGTAATGCGGGGTAGTAAGTTTAAATGAATAGGACATAATGGGTCAGAGGACACTTGCCTTCACCAAACTGCTGATCAGGAACTTCCTCTGCAACTTCCTCGGGAAACACAGACTGCTCGTTGTCTACGTAAAGTAATCATTCACACTATGCACTTGGGAAATAACAAACAAAAACAATATACCAAACATATGCAGCAGAGAGAGGTCACAAGTTCATAATAGAAAAGGGATAGGCACTCTGGTGTTCTCTAGGTCTGGGGTAGAGGACTATACAAAGTGAGTCATTATCCACTAATCAGGTTTAAGTCAGTGGTGGGATTAAATCATTATCTGGTTTTAAGTTCCTAAACTTAGGTGTTTAAGTCCATAAACTTAAGTGCTCCAACTTTTATTAAAGTCTACTATCTTTTATTTACCTCAAATAAGGTTCCAATAACCTTAATCCTATCCTAATGATTAACCATTAATTGGGACATGGAAACAGCAGGGAAACATTGCATAAACAGATAGATAATAATATTATGAACATTTTGCAATTTGAAGCACCTAATTTGGAGTTCATATGGCAAAGTTATGAATTTTACAAGTTTAGGGGTTAAAAATATACCCTAAGGACCTATTTTGAATTAAATAAAAGGTCCGAGGACCTAACTGCGAGAAACCAGGGACGGCGGGTGCAATTTCCAGAAAACAGGGGGGTTCTTTAAGAAAACGCGCGGGCGAAGGGGTATCGGGCGTTAATAGCCGTTGGATCTCAAACGAACGGCCAGGATTAGATCCTGCGGGCGGGCGCGCGACGGCCTGGGCGGCTGACAGGCGGGGCCGGGCGGGCAGCGCGGGCGCGGCGGCTGACAGGCGGGGCCAGCGGGCAGCGCGGGGCGCGGGCGACTGGCAGGCGGGGCCCGATTGACAGGAAGGCGGGGGGGGGGGGGGGGGGGGAACGGCCCTGGGCCGTCGGATCTCAGGCGGACGGTTGAGGTTGGGTTCGGGCTATTTAAAACGGGGCCGTCCGATCTGAGATGGACGGCGGGGATGGGGCGGCTGGCTGCTATCTCCTTCCCCAGCCAGCTGAGGTGGCGGCGCCCGTCCCCGCGGCGGAGGAGTTCGCCGGAGACGAGGGGCGCGGGGGCCCTGCGGGTCCTTGGGGCGGTCTGAATGGCCGGGGAGGTTGGGGAGGGCGCGGGGAGTCTTTTGGTGGGGTCCGGGTCGGGGCAGGGGCACTGGAGGGGGGCGGTTCACGGTGGAGTGGCTCGGCGGCGGCGCTAATCGACTCCGGCGAGGAATTAAGTGCAGCAGGGAGCAATAGAAGGGGAGGGAGAGGGCAGGGGAGGTTCCTTACCTCAAGGCGAATCCCAGGGACCTCTCGGTGGCGACGGAGACGCGACGACAGCCCGAGTCGTCGGTGGCGGACCTCGGCGGCTGCACGGCGAACGGCGGGTGAGCGCTTGCAGAGGAGTTTGGGGAGGAAGAGGGAAAATTGGGGCGCGTTCCGGGTTGCGGACGCCGGGGCGAAGCTCACCATGGCAATGGACACGGCGGAGCTCCAACGGCGGCCGGGAAACGAGCTCGGGCGGCGGCGGTTCGCGGCGATGGCGCTTTGGCGTGCGCGCAGCGAGGGAGAGGTGGAAGAGAGGGGTCGGCAGGTGCGCAAATGAGGGAGGGGGAGAGGGCGAGTGGGGTTCGGGGCTCAAGTGGCCAAGGGCGGGGTTGGGGCGAGCCCCACGCACGACGTGGGCGCGGAGAAGGCGGGCGCGCGCAGCTCGGGCGGCGGTTACGCGAGGACGACGGGGCTGACAGCCCGGGCCCGCGAGCAGAGAGAGAGCGAGGGAGATGGCGCACGCGCGGGGAAGCGGCAGCGCCGACAGGCGGGGCCCGCGGGCAGAGAGAGAGAGAGGCGGGCGCGGGCGCGGACGCGGGGAACGGCTGCGCTGACGGGCGGGGCCCGCGGTGCAGAGAGAGGAAGGCGAGCGCTGAGACGGCGGCCGCGCCGACAGGCCGGGCTCGCGGGGCAGAGAGAGAAGAGGGGAGGGAGGGCGCGCGCGCGGGATGGGCCTGGTGGGCCGAAAGGCCGAGGGGGCGGGGGTAGCGGGCTGCTTTTCCTTTTTCTTTTATTTTGGAATTGTTTTCTCTTTTCTTTTTATTTTCTCTATTTGATTCAAATTCAAATAAGCCACAAATTCAAATTAGACCTTTTGAGAATTATGCACCAAACAAAAGTGAAATCCAGGGTTCAACATGATGCAACAACTCATACTCCCTTGGAGTTTGAGCTAATAGACTATAATTATAAACAAAATAACCACTTTTCTCCTATAGAAATGAGAGAGAGGAGATTGGGGAAGGATGAGAAAAGGGGAGTAACACCTGAATTTGTGAATATGAGCAAAGAAATTTTATACCCCCAAATTCAGGGTGTTACAGTAATTTCCATGTTTCTAATATGTCCAGCATGTTTGATGAAGAATGTTGGAAATCTACTAGTAAACCTATGGCCATCCAATTAGAAAATCTTCGACGTGATGGGTTGAAAGGTGGACCAAACTTCGTGCAGTGGTTTTGTAATTATGTTAGTAATTGTCGTTCTCTCATTGTCCATACTTAATCTTTGAATTTTGGACTTGGAATATATAATGCATATACTAATTCCTTGTATAGGTTTCCAAAAACTCTGTGCACCTGGACTTGCAGCAAATGGCACATACCTCTGTGTCCGTCCGGAACTATACTCGCTATGATGTAAATGGATATCGCTTCCGAACCACGAAATTGGAGAAGAGTCGACCATTGGCAGCCACCACCAATAGTGGTGTGTTGGCAAGTTCATATGTTGACGATGACAAAGTAGTGAACTCTTACGGTGTTCTTCAAAACATTGTAGAGTTGATTTTCGATGGCCCCAAAAACTTAAAGTCGTGTTTTTCGAGTGCGACTGGTTTGATGCTCATAGTGGGACTCGTGTCGACAAGTATGGTAATGTCAAGGTGAAGCATAGCTCTAGGATTCCGAGCAGTATGAGCGATGTTGTCCTTGCAAATCAGGCAAAATAGGTGTACTACCTACCATATCCTCACCCAAGCCTTAGGGCTTGGTGGGTTGCAATCAAAGTCAACCCACAAGTCGTTGCTCCAGAGAGTGCTGACTACGTGAGTACGAGCAGGGACAACGATGATGCTGTTTTTCAACCAGAAGCGGCGTCGAATCAAGACATAGCTCACCGATTCCATGTGACCAATGGAGAAGGCCTTGAAAATCTCTGTTGCAATTCAAGCGACTTAATTGAAGAACCTAGGTCAAAGCGCAAACGACCTGTCGTCGTTAGAAGATCAGTAAGGATCCAACGAAATCAAGAGCGTATGAATAAAAAATGAGCCGAAGAAGCATCATCGGATGCGGATGACTTTTGATTAGTATGTTTCTTTTAGTTAATCAATAAAGCTATGTATTCCAATTTTCACATTATTAATTTTCATATTATTTGTTTCATATACTGTGGTTTGACATTAATTTATCTACAAACATGTTCAAGCATAGGAGATCGAGGAGGAGTGGGGGCAGCGCGGCCAGCGAGGACAGCTCGGGCAGTGGGCTTTTTCAGGGCACCTCACAGAGCCGACAGAGGCAGCAACAACTTCTCGACTGTTTGGACGAAGTGCATGGTGAGGAGGGTGAGCAGGAGGCTCCTCAGCAGGATGCTCATGTGCAGGGTGAGGAGGGTGAGCAAGATGAGAAGGGTGAGCAGGATGAGGAGGTTGACCCTATGGGGGCAGGCAGCGTGGGCGACGCGTCAGATGGTTCTACGTCCTTCAGGTATTATTATGCATATTAGTTTAATTGATATTAGTTTTAAATCATTTCATCATATTGAATTTACTTGTATACTTAGGTATAAGAAGAGCAATGCGCTTGGTCCGAGACCTGCCGAGAGGAGGCTTATCCGGCCGCATGGAGAATGGTGGGGCTTATTTCTGTTGTGTTAATTTTTTAATATGAACGTGATTGCACTGGTTTACTTGTTTTATTAATGTTTGTAGGTCATGGGAAGACTTGACTTGGGACGGTACAGGCAAACGTCCCAAGGTGAACGCGGTGTTGGGTAGCCTCTGTCGCTTCTACTACCCTGGCATGGTGGAGCTCAATGGCGAGAGGTTCGCGGCTATGCAGTGGGCCGACTAGGGTCTGAAGGACTATGTCCAGCCAGGGGAAAGCAGTAGCGGAGGGGGAAGTTCGGAACAAAAACGAAGGACTTGTCAGGTGGCTGTGTGGGATGAGTTCTGGGTGAGTTTACTTTCGTATATAAGCAATTCACTGAATTATTGCTTCTCCTAATCTTACTTTAACTTAACTTCTCCATTGATATGTAGGGGAGGTTCCAATTGCCAGATGACATCGTGGACGATCAGGCTCAGTGGGCACGTGTGAAGAGGCACTTTTGGAAGTGCGCTAATAAGGTCATCAAGGATGCCATGTACAATGCTCGCATCGCGGCCGTCAACTACTACTACAAGAAGATAAAGGGGCAGAAAATGAGCAAAGCATTAGGGGCCAATGAGATCTACCTCACAGAGGAGCAGTACCTGGAGAGCGTTGTGGATTGGCTGGCGAAGGACATGGAAGCCTGGAGGTGGTTGGCTAAGAGATGGGCGTCGCTTGAGTGGATTGCAGAGTCCAACAAGCACCGTGCCAACCGTGGCACTGAAGGACCGGGGCATAGGTTCGGCGCCGATGGACACCTTGGTACCGCACGCCGCATGGTAAGTATATAAATCAAACTTGTATGTTACATCTATTACAATTCTATGGTTTAACTCTTCTTTTTCATGCAGGAAGCTGAAAGTGGAGTTGCTCCAAGTTTTATGGAGGTTTACGTCCGTGGTCACCGTGGCCCTGATCCGGCGAACCCTGATGAGCTATGCAGCGAGGCGGCAAGGGAGAAAATGGTAAACAAGTTTGTATTTACGAATTAAATTGCATGTTTTGTATTTACGAAAATACGTGCCCATGATATTTTCGTCGGGCACCACAGGGCTGACGAAAATCACGTCCCTATTTTCGTCGGTCACCGAGGCCGACGAAAATAGTCAGCCGACCAACTATTTTCGTCGGCCTTGGGAAAGTCGACGAAAATAGGTCTTTTTCGTCGGTACCGACGGAAATAGTTGCCTATTTTTGTCGAATTTATTTTCGGCGGCTATTTTCGTCGGTTTAGGCTTATTTTCGTGGGTTTTTGGCCCACGAAAATTTAGGCGTTTCTTGTAGTGAGTAGCGTGTACCCTCCGTGGCAAGAGGCTGGACGGTGGTGTAGCTGTGCTCTCGGTTGACGTGAACCTGATATGGTCTTAAGAACCCCGGTGGCGGTTTGACATATGCAAGGGTTAAGTGCTACATATGTCGTGTGATTGGAGATCCTCAGCTAAGTATAATCGATTCAGATCGCCGTACCTTCGCGGTTTTGAAGACTTGGTCACTGACCTATACGTAGATCTCCAGTAAAGATAAAGGGATTGTTAAGAAATTGGCTGGTGCACGTCAAGTGATTGAACTAGGTAGAAAGAACTCTAGATGCAGGTAATTTTACATAACTTGACAATAAAACTGGATTTTTTTAAGGATCCACTTTAGTAAGCATTTCTGCATAACAGAGTCTTTGATCATTGAGAAACCTTACCTTGACTCCCTTATAACCAGCATACCCTTGAGAGTCTTTTCTTTAGTCGGGTAAGACTTGCTGAGTAATTCCATACTCAGGGTTTTATTCCCTAATGTTTTTAGGTGAGGAAGCAGCAAACTTTTGTTGTTTTTGTACCAAGGTGTTATCAAATGAAGAAAAGCAAGAATGAAGCTGCGGGAGGACCTAATCCTCCATAAAAACTTTTATGTAAGAACTTATCGGGAGGAGTTTTGCCTCCCCTGGTTTTGTAATAATACTACTAAGCACTCGTTTAATTACTGGTCTGTAATATAACTTTGTCCTACTTTTGAATAAATGTAAACTTTTGTAATCGCTTCCGCATTACCATATCTCCGATGTTCTATAATGTCTGCGTGACGGGTGAAACGCTCTTGGGAAAAGTAAGAAAAACAGATACCGAACTTGTCAAGTGATTCAGGGGCACCTACAGGGTTGTCTGAGGTCCGTTGGACAAGGACAACTGTAGGTAGGCCTAATGACTTGGGTGGTTCCGTCACATAGGGCCCATTTTAAGAAGGTGGGAATGATGAGGACATCCTCCACTATTACCCGTTGGCAAAGACACAATTGGCCTAGTTGGCCCAATAGTAGTCGAACGGTGACCGTGTGAGCCTCAGAATTATCCCACCTTGCTTAACTTGGTAGGAGGAAGCCACTTTAAAAGGGAGAGCCACCCTTCCCCCATTGGACTAGTCTTTTGGGGCAATTGGGCCTTTCCCTGAGTTGGGTGTGCATAACGAACTGTTGGGCTCCAGGCAACCCTAATTTGTCGGGCCTCGGCCAACCCCACTTGGGCTGGGTGTATCAGCTTTGATACCACTTATGTCACACCCGGTTTTGAAGGTAAACCGAATGCAAACTATGTATGTGCTAGGATCAGAAATTCACGTACACAACGATTACATAAATGACTCATCATAGCACAATGCTTCGAATAACAATAAATAATAAGGTAATGATATTAAAGACTAGAGTCATTTACATAATATAAATCAAAGTACATAGAATAGAAATGTAGCCAACGTAAACAAACCCACCACAGGCAGCTGACTGGAGGAGGTCGCTAGCCTAATCCTCGAACTCATCGAAGCCCTGGAACTCCTGGAGATCCGCCTCGACGCCTTCTTCATTACCTGAGCATAGATTGCACCAAAGGCAACCCGGTGTTTTGTGAAAGCAAGGGTGAGTACACATCAACGTACTCAGCAAATGTCCTGTGTGGCTAAAGTGGACTAGCTGTATTTGGGGTTGAGGTTAAGTAGTTGCTTTTAGTTGGTCAAACATTTATTACTATTAGTAGAGCCAAGTTTTACTAATAAACCTAGTTATTACCCAAAAGCACTCCCTCCAAGAGGAAATACCAGAGATTAGGATTATAACCAACATTCTTAACCATCATCATAAAGTAATCAAAGTTCTTCTAATCAAAGAGGATCCCAAGGCTGCTCTTAACCGTGAGCTCGGCTGATATACCAGTTTCTAACACTCTGCAGAGGTTGCACACTTTACCCACGAGTTGTGATCCCTTTATGCCTCAGGTCGATCAAACCCTCAAACACTACCAAGGTGAGTCGGCAAGGTTTCACTATGTAGCCTTTACAAAGATTCCCCTGGTGCATAGCTACTCGTTAGGTTTCGCCAGTCGTACAAACACGGTACACCTCCCCAACGTGGGTGACTAACAAAACCAAATCGAATGAACCTCTACACCCCCCTTGGCAGAGCGAGCGCTATGCCCCGGCCCCCATTGATGGCCCTCCGACAAAGCCAACTACACCCCAGATTCATATAATTATTCAGCTAAGGGCGTCCCATTCCACCCTCGTGGTTGCACTGTTATCCCGGGTGGTCACTCCACGAACAGGTCCTTATGGAGAGGTACTCAGGAAAAATGGCCTGAGCCCCCTAGAGTGTCATAATATCATCATCAGGATAACATCATCGTATCATAAGTAATCACATCATGTTCATTGATTAAGTTAAGGCAATAACATAAAGCTAACCATGATAACCCAAAAGGTAAACAAGGATAAGGTAAATGCAAATGAGTCAATCCTTAGGTTTAAATAATGTAATGCGGGACATTGAATTAAAAATGAGTGGGACATAATGGGTCAGAGGACACTTGCCTCACCAGGTTGTTGCTCAGGAAGATCTTCAGCAACACACTCAAGAACCACGGACTGCTCATTGTCTAAATAAAGCGATCATGCATTCAATACATTTGGTAAATGACAAATAAACAACACATCAATCATGTACAAACATGGGAACACATCTCAAAAGAAAAGCATAAACTCAAAAGGGAAATCTAATAATAGGGTGAACTAATTCTCATTTAGTAGTTAATTATTCCCTAAGTACTGTCCAGGATTACATAATCTGATTTAACTACCTTCAATGAGACATAAAAATTAAACCAGAGATAAATTCATGTAATACACACTATTAATCCTACAAGATTAAGTATACTTTAATCTCTAGGGTTTCCCTTTTATTTATTTTATTAAATGAATATATCTAAACATATTCTAGTTCATAGTTAACCATAAAAATTAGAGTGTGCAGATAGTCAATGAAACTAATTTATTTAAATAGAGAATATTCCTATGAATATTTTGCAATTTGAATCACTAAATTTGGAGTTCATATGCAAAAGATATAAAATAAACAAGTTTGGGAGTTTAAAATATGAAAATAAGTCTAATTCTGTAATTACTTAAAAGCCTAGGGTTCAATCTGCAAGATTATAGGGGCCTGTGCGCGAAAACCAGGGATGGCGGGTTGATTCCAACTAAACCGAGGGTCTCTTCAACAAAATCACGGCGTGAAGGGGTATCAGGCTCTCTCGGCCGTCGGGTCTGAGATCGACGGTTGAAAACAGATCACTGGGCGAGCGCGCGAATGTGGGCGCGAGCGCGCACTGACTAGTGGGCCTGGGCGGTCAGCGACCGGGGGTGGGGAGGTAGACTGACTGGTCGGGCCCGGTGCCAGGGGCACAGGCGACTGACCGATGGGTCCGAACACAGGGCGCGTGTGCGCGAAGCGCTATCCTGTGATCTTGGCCATGCGATCGGGATTAGACGGTGGAGTTCAACATTAGGAAGGGTTAACGGCTGCAACGGCGCCACTCCTTCTCGCGGCGGTGAGGTCGCCGGAGTTGGGGCGGGTGTGAGCTACGGCAGCTTCGGGGTCGCTGGAGCCGGCCCAAAACGAAGGGGAAGGTGTGGCGAACTCACTGGTGGGGTTGTGGCCACGAGACTGGGTCAGAGAGGGGAGAATGGCAGAGGGAGGACTCCGGGCGGGTCGGGGTAACTCCGGTGAGGAATTCCGGCCATAGGGAAGGGGGCTGAGGCATGCTAAGGCCTGGACTAACTTTAGCAGTGCGAGGGGAACGCCAGGGGCCGGTGCAGGGGCACTAGACCAGACCAATTTGGCCATCCACCGCGCGGGTGCGGTGGACCACCACGGCCAACCTCTGGCAAAGCCAAAATTGGCCAACAGTGAAGCACAATTGGGAAAACTGAGCATGGGAACGGGTGTCTCACCTCGGGGCGGGGCTCGGGGTGGCCTGGCGCGGCTTCCGGGGGGCTGGACGACTGGCATGGCGGGCGTGGGTCACCAGCGAGGTCGAGCGGCATGGGAAGATCGTGAGAGAGGGCGAGGCTATGCGAAATGGGATGGGGGAGCGAGTGAGGGCGCGGGCGGTGCTCAAAAAGGAGCTGGGGTGCGTGGGCGGGCGACGTGGGCAGGGATCTCGGCGTGCATGCGCGAGTGCACGCGTGCTGGTCCACGGAGGGCGCGGGGAAGGCGGAGCTGACAGGGCGGTCCCATGGCGCAGCGAGAGAGAGAGAGTGGGCGCGCGGGGGTAACGGTTCGGCGCGCCCATGAGGCAGAGGGGGAGAGGGGCGCACAGGGGAAGGCAACTGGTGCCGACAGCCCGGCCCCACTGAGCAGAGAGAGGAAGAGAGAGAGAGCGCGCAGGGAAGGGAACCGCCGCTGACAGGTGGAACCCACCTGTCAGGCGGCGCAGGCTCGTGGCCTGGCTGGGCCGAGCTGGATCGGCTGGGCTACTTTGGCTTTTTCATTTTTCCTAGAATTTCTAATTGCTTTTCCATTTCTTTTTCTCTAGGGTTTTCAATTTAAATTCAAACCAAGTTTCAAATTCAAACTAATTCAAACATGTGCAACAATTCAAAGAATATTTAAGCTCAGCATGATGCAACATGTCATGACTCATAATGTTTTCGGAAAAATAAATAATTAATCTCTCCTAATTAAGCTAACTCTACTCAAAAGGGAAAAAGAGAGAGAGAAGAGTAACACCTGAATTCGGGTGATAATTAGAAAGAAATTTTATACCCCCAAATTTAGGGTGTTACATGCATATGGAAACATGTTCAAGCAAATATGTAGAATCATGAGCAACATTCAATTCCTTAGCACATATATCATCATTTTTAATCATAAGATAAGAAAATTAAATCATTGCAAGATTTTAACTCACTAGTCAACATTTTATTATTTTCGGTTTCATGAGCTAGGGCTTTTTTAACTTAACATATTTCTCATGTTCTCGAATGAGTAGATCCTTTTGGTTTTCCACGAGTTCATCCTTCTCATTCAAGGTTTTGATTAAATCAATCATTCATTTTATCTATTTGCTCTCTACTAAAGCCCTTGAAAAAGATTGACATATCCTTCTCATCACTAGATTCACCATTTGATTCATCATAGGAGGTAGTATATTTGGGAGAGTCTCTTTGATATACCTTCTTTTGCCCTCCTTTGCCATTAGGCACTTGTGGTCGATATTGGGGAAGAGGATGCTTTTGTTGATGGCGACGGTGGTGATATCTTCATCATTAGAGTCGGAGGTGCTCTCCTTAGAGTCCCATTCCTTGCCAACATGGGCTTTGTCTCCCTTCTTATGGAAGAATTTCTTCTTCTCCATCTTCTTCTTCCCCTTCTTGTCTTTGTCTCTGTCATCTTTGCTTGCACAATAGCAAATCCTCTTATGGAAGAATTTCTTCTTCTCCATCTTCTTCTTCCCCTTCTTGTCTTTGTCCCTGTCATCATTGCTTGCACAATAGCAAATCCTCGGCACATGGGTCTTGTAATCTTTCCCCTTCCATGTCTTGAGGATTTGTCGGAAGCTTTTGATGATGAGGGTAATTTCCTCATCATCAAGCTTGGAAGGGTTGATTGGGAGTCTCATTCTTGGGGCTCCTTCCCCCTCCTTCTCGCTTGTTGCCTTGAAGGCAATGGCTTGTGGCTTAGTGGAGCATTTCCTTAATGCAAATCCTCCACATTCTTGGAATCCTTAAACATCATGTCATGTCTAAGGAACTTCCCAAGCACCTCCTTGGGAGTCAACACCTCATACCTAAGATTTTCAAGCAATAATGTAACAAGAGTAGCATTACGTGAAACTAGGGACCTTAGCATAAGTTTAATGTCTTCATGGTCGTTCCACTTGGTGTTGCTGAGGTTGTGGATTTGGTTCACTAGCACCTTGAGTGGGTTGTACATCTCTTTGGCCCTTCTCCTTTGTTGATGGTGAACCTTCTGAGCACTCCTTCGATGATCTCCATTCTTGTAATCTTGGTGACCTTATCACCTTTGAGCACCATCTTGAGGGTGTCCCAAATCTCCTTGGCCATTTGTATCATGTTCACCTAGTTTTAATCCTCCATACACAAAGAGGAAAGTAGTATCGTGGTCGCTTGCAAGTTGAAGTGAATGATTTGGGCCACCTCGTTGGAGTCGTAGTTCTCATTCCTGATCTGTGGTAACATTATCCCTAAATCAACAACATCCCAAATGCTTGGATAGAGTGAGGATAAGTGACTTCATTTTCACACTCCACCATGAATAATCTTCCCCATAATGTTATGGTGGTTGTCGGTGTTTCGGACCCACGAGGACCGTCAACCTACTAGTAAATTTGTTGCTGCGTGTCCCTGCCCAGATGGGTTGATGCAAGATGGAACACAAGAGGGGAATGAGGCTTATGTTATCTCGCACCGGGGTGCTCGTAGTAGGGGTTACAAGCGTTGCGGGAGAGCGAGAATGAGAGAGAGCGAGAAAGAGAGGGTTCGGCCTTGAGGCGAGCCGTCTGAGTCTGCCTCTGCTCGTCTGCATCGTACGTCCGTGTGTTCGTACGTGCGTTTTTCCCGTCCCCCTCTCTCCACGTCTGTCCAACGTGCCTTAGGAAGGCCTTGGACATCCCCTTTTATAGATACAAGGAGATGCCCAGCTGTACAATGGGGGTGTAGCTATGGGCTAATGTGGCTGGCGGAGAATTGCCATGAGCCCTGTACATGTACTAACGTGGCCATCGGTGAAGTGCCTTGAGCCCTATAGATGCATAGCTGGCGGTGCGGCATGGTTCCTGCTGACGTTTCCTTGCTTCCATAGGAGGTTGAGAGCAATCCGATGTCATGGGCGCGCGCGGGGAACCATCATTACCTGTTACTGGAGTAACTTAGATGGGACACCGGTCTTGTTCCCTCGTAGCCTGAGGCGGCTAGCTAGGGATAGGGTCATGATGTATCCCCTGTAGCGTAGTTGATTCCGAGGCCTGAGGTCGGGCGAGGTGGAGACTTCTCCTGAGGCTGAGGTTAAGGTCGGGCGAGGATGTGCCTCCTCCCAAGGCTGAGGCTCGAGGTCGGGCAAGACGGGGACCTTCCCCCGAGGTCGAGGCCTAGGGTCGGGCGAGGCGGAGACCTTCCCCGAGGTCAGGGCAGAGGCCGAGGCCTAGGGTCGGGCGAGGCGGAGCTCCCTGTCGCGCCCGAGGCTGAACTTGGGGGAGGTCACAACTTGCTGTTGTCAGTCTTGCCCTAGTGGTTGGCACAGTAGCCGGAGCGGGGTGAATAGCGCTGTTTTCCTGTCAGAGGGGTCAGTAAAGAGGCGAAGTGACTGCGGTCACTTTGACCTTGCTGACTGAGGCACGCGTGTCAGGATAAGGTGTTAGGCGATCCCCGCATTAAATGCGCGTGCGATATGGTTGGTTGGTAAGGCAATTTGGTCGAGGTCGTTGCACGATAAAGTATGCCCGAGCTGGGGGCTTCAGGCGAGCCAAGGGTGTGCCCACTGCTTGAGGAGGCCCTCGGGCGAGGCGTGAATCCGTCCAGGACTACCGTCCTTGACTGAGGCTGGGCTCGGATGAGGTCGTGTCCCTTAGTAGACGAGGCTTGCGCTTTATCAGTCATTTATGGTTTGTTTTGAAGATGTTTTCTAGCCGGATCAAGGAGCATTGGGGGTACCCCTAATTATGGTCCCTGATAGTAGCCCCCAAGCCTTCAAGGGAGTGTAGGTACTCGCTTGGAGGTTCTGTCGGATTTCTGGCAAGGGGACCAGCCTTCGTTGGTTATGCTTTGTTCCGATGGGTGCGCGCGAGCGCACCCGCCGGGTGTAGTCCCCGAGGCCTTGGACGAGTAGTTTGACTCCTCTGAGGTCTTAATCCTTTTTGTGATGCCTCGGTTAGCCTTGTTGTTCCCTCATGCGGCCTGGCTGCAGCCCGGGTGCATGGTCAGGCTCCGAGTTTTCCAAGCTGATTTGTTGACGTGGTCAACAGTTTGGCCGTAGCCTAGCACGAGAGCAGCCCCTGAGCCTATGCACGGAGCGAGAGGACGATCAAGGACCATCTCGACTTTTATTGTATGCCCCTTCGTCGCCTCTCCGTGAGGAGGAAGGGGGGGAAAGCACCATGTTACCCTCGAAGGGCACCGAACATGGTGTTTCCAGTGAGTTGCTAGCGGGTGATCCAAGTGGACGCCCGAGCCCCATTCGACAAGGGTCGGCTAGTGGCCCAGAGGCGCGCTCCAAAAGTACCTGCAGGTGATTTGCCAGAACCGGACCCATTCGATAGGGTCCGAGGGCTCGATGCCTCCCTCCGGTGGGATTCCGTTACAAATCGTTCCTGCTGGTCTCGGAAATGTCCTAGGGTACCTTGGGAGCATAGCCCGAGCCTCGGCCATGTAACGGATGTACCCAGGGTCATCCCTGACTCTGCGTGCTCTGGGGCGGCTGTCGAACCCTTCCGAGGGGCCAGCCTTCAAACCCCTGATCAATAAAGGGCTCGGAGCCCGAGTGCTCTGGGGCGGTTGCCGAACCCCGGAGGGCGCAGCCTTCGAACCCCTGATCAGTAGGAGGGCTCAGGGCCCGTTTCCTTCGCCGAGAAGGATCCTTTTCACAATATCCCCTTTCCCGGTCCCTATGGCAAGAGAGAGAGAGGAAAAAGGAAAAGGATATAAATTTAAATAGTGTGGCACACCTTTTTTGACGTGGTCGTCATGACGGAGGTGAAATGGTGCCCGCTTCTCCTGTCGGAGGTGTCGCTTGCCCTGCCAAGGAGTTAATGCGACCGGACGTGTGATTCGCGGGGCGTCTGTTGCGCGTGCACGAGTCGTTCGAGGAACATAACACGGGTGCGTCGTTTTTTATGCTGCGGGAGGGGGCTCCCCTGCTGTTTCGGGAGAGGATGCGAACCTATAGGTGATTGGATCGCTGCTTCCGCCCATCTGTTGCTGCAATTACTGTCGGTCCGCCTCTGGTCATATCAACCGTCGTGCCTATCCCCGTGGCTGACTGACCCGTGATCGTTGCACTCAGTTGGCACTGTTGGGTCATGCGCAGGGCTGCCTCGAGTCGCGGCACTGGTTCTACAGTCGAGAAGACGCGGCATTGGCGCAAGTGGCGGTGCGGTTTCCTTGCATATAGTAACCATTGCGTCGGTTACATAACATGTGGGCCTGGGCCTCCATGCTGGACCGCCGGATGCGACGAAGCCGAAAGGGTGCATAACCGTGGCGCGGTTGCACGCTTCCTGCATGGCGGTCTGCCCTTCCGACCGCTGGTTTCAGCGAGGATGGGGGAGTGCTTATAACCGCGAGGCGGTTACGTGCTTCGTGTGCGGCGGTTTGCCTTCTTCCGTTTTGGGTCATCTCGCATGACGTGTGGGACCCAGCCCCCGCGACGGAGGGTGAGAACCCTGGAGCACGTCGGTGGAGATTTTGCCTGTGTCGCTTGGGGGTGCGAGTGAGGAGGTCTGCCTTTAAAAAGGGATCGTCCCCCCGGGCGGTAGCCATGCCTTCACACTCCTCACATTCATCGCGCCTTTCCCCCTTCCGAGCCCCTAGATGGGGTGCACCTGCATTGCCTTCTTCTTGTCGCTGTTGGAGGAGCGCGACCCGTGGGGGTTGGCGCTCTAGTCGTCGCTTGGCTTCAAGGACTTTCATCAGGCAGCCTGGCTGCAGTCCCTCACCAATGGTCATCCGTAGGGATGATCACCAGCCTTGTGGTGGGGAGAAGCAAGCCAGGCTGCGGTCTCTGCCCCGCCCTCAGCTTCAAGGATGTTCATCATCCGGGCTGGGGAGGAGGGTGCGCTGAGTTGGGTCCAGCCTCCCGCGTGGGCCGGTGACCCGCTTCTTCCTCTAGCAATCGTGGGAGAAGGGCATCCTCCAGCCCTGCGGAGGAGACGTCCTCCAGCCACGCGGGGGAAGGCAAACTGTCGCTGCCTGGTCAGGGTGTAGCTGTCCGTCCTCCACCCGGGCGACAGTCGTGCCATGCGCAGGTGGCTGCTATCACCGGTGCTGAAGTGGTGGCCGCCGCTGGTGAGGCTTCCCACCGCAGCGGTTGCCTCTACCGACGAGACCGTCAGTGCCACGTGTGCTCCGGACCTCCGGCTCTTTGGCTTTAATGGCTGGTTCTCATCCCCATGAGGGGACGTGAATGAGGACCTTTTCACAGTAGCGTTTGCCTTGAGGCCATCGCTGCTGCTGTCTAGCCACCCGAGGCAGAGGTTGTTGTCGCGCTGCTGGTGCAGTGGACACTGGTGAGCCGCTTGGAGCTCGTTATCTCGTAGCCCCTCCGGTATGGAGGTTGTTCATTCCTGCGGGATGGGGCTAGGTCCCATTTGTAAGGGAATGTAAGAGCAAAATGTAATTTCCCTAGGTACGGAGATATCTGCTGTAGGTCGGGAAAGCCACCGAGGGTGCTGCCGACATCTACGTAGCATAGTTATCCCAAGTACGTGTGTTTGTCCTTTGTGGCTGCTGAGGCCTGAACATTTCAGTAAAAAGTCGTGCTTCTTTCCTCTTGTTTCGAGAATTAAGACCTGTTCGTCGGTAGCAGAATCACTTATCCGAGCGTGAGTTACCTTTCGCGGAAGGTGACGAGTAAGGTATCCGTATCTCGGAGGCGTAGGCGTCCCTCGGCTCAGTCGACCTTGCCGCTCAAGGTCTCTCTTGCTCGTCTTTAGGACTCCGCCATCGATATAGTCGAAAGGCACGAAAGTCGTTTCGGTGGAAAAACTTTTTCGAGGAAAGTTTTCGGCGCAGAGGGGGTTCCTTCTTTCAAGACCCCAAGGCAACCGCCCGGGCCAGGACCCTTGCGGAGGGTCTAGCCATGGCCGTCGGGTCTGCTTGGTCCGCCCAAGCTAAGGCCTCGCAGCAGCGTGTCCGGGCTGAAGGTTGTTTCACCCGCTTTGTGACTTTGTTTTTGTATCCATTTTTCTCCTTGCGTCTGAAGAATGTTGCCCTGCTGCCTGCAGGGTTCGAGACGGCTCTTAACGAGTCCGTCAAGAACTGCAAGGCGCTTGCCGAGGCGGCTGAGCGAAAGGAAGCTGAGCGCGTGGCCATGTCTGAGGCTGTCTTGGCTTTCTGCTAGGCCTTTGGCCTCGACGGCGTCCCCTCGGGTAGCTCCCCCTAGAGTCATCTGTGGGCCTTGGGCGGCCATGTGCGCAACAGGCTCCGCGGGGCGCTGCACCACGGCATCAGGCAGGCCTTCGCCGTGCTCGCTTCCCACTACGACGTGGATCTGGAGCGGTTCAGCGAGGGGTATTGCTTACCCGACGAAGAGGAGGCTGCCTTAGCCGAGGTCTAGAGGCTTGACGCGGCTGTCGAGGGCCCAAGCGCGGTGCTGGCTTCCTCCTTCGAGGTGGAGGTCCTTCCGCCGGTGTCGCCGTCTGAGGCCGGGCCAGATTCTGCCGAGGGTGGAAACAATGCCGAGGGTGTTGCTCCTCCCCTTGCCGATGTCTGAGTCTGCAGGAACAGTTTGTACCTTTAGGTTGGTTAGATTTGAATAGGTGAACGGTCCCTGATTTATAGCTGGATGGTCCATACATGGTGCTGGACAATACTTGACTTAGCCATAGATGGATCATAGTATATCTCCTCGATTCAACATAGTTCATGTATGAAACGGATCAAGGCATCACGTACGGTCCACATAGGCTGTCGAGAAGATCCACTACTATTTTTAGGCTTGATCTTCCGATGATTATTTTTCTGAATCTGTGATCATATACTTGGCAAACTAGATAATCCTCATGATTGTCATCAAGCACCAAAATTAATATAGAAAAATGGTTTAAGCCCATTTCCCTTTTAGAGTGCCACGTCATCGTGTGTAGGCTCCATGCGGGAACGATGGTTGGAAGAAGAGTCTGACATGTGGGCCCAAAGATGTCAGTAAGGGGGTGGGGTTGGGTGCAGCTCCAAGTGATCTGGTGCACTAGTGGGTCATTGTGGGCTGCAACGTGGGACACATGAAGGCAACACATGACAGTGCAGGTGAAGCGCGCGTGGGTGTGAGCCAATTGGCTTGGTTAGATTGGTGGAAAGCCATGAAAGGGAGAGAGGATGTGTTTCCTTTATGAATTTTGGTCATTTTATTTTAAATTTAAAAAGGGTTTTGAAAACATTTATCCATTCAACCAAAACATGCTAAGAGACAAAACTTATGCACTAACATGATATGCAACAAAACACTTGATCATATATTTATTTTAATTGCTTAATTGCTCAAAAGTTAATTTAATATGGAAAGCATAGGAGACAAAAACTTAGATCCTAAAAGAAAAAAAGGATTTTGGGTTTTAAAAAGGAAATTTTTATATTGGGAAAAACTAGGGTGTTACGGTCTGACTCGCGCGAAGCATTTGAACCAAACATTGATGCTAGCATATATGCAGCTTTGTCACGCTTGCCCTAAATCTTGATAACATCATCGACGGCGTATATACCTGAACCAATCTCGCCCTTCGTTGTTAGGACACGAGACTCTTGTCTCAAAATAAATACATGTCTCCTTCTTTAGAAATCAAATAATTTTAAATTTAACTAGATTTATACAAAATAGAAATAACATTTTTATCTCTAAACAAATTTATTATACAAATAATGCAACTAATTTAATGGTATTTTTTGATATTATAAACACTATTGCTTCTATTTATATATTGGGTTAAATTTAAGTTTAACTGCAAAATATGGGTAGTGTATTCATAACGAGATAGATGGAGTTTTTGTGCGTCAGGTGCTCGCCAAGAAAATGCACCACCTATCACATGCACTAGCAAGGTTAGCCTGGTTCCAGTGTACTCTATTGGTAGCCACATCACCTGTTGGTTGTACTATCAATTGTGCTATCAATTATGTTTAGTCCTTATCTATTATAGAATTCTAGTGCAAAATATTACCATCAATCTACAATCGACAGCTTTTCTTTATAGAGATTTAGTTAAAATAAAATGTGGTGTTTTATTAAAATAAAATTTATCCGACAACACAGCTAAACAAAATAATTGTCTAATACATAAAAGACAAATAAAAATTACATAATTCCTAAAACATAAATAAGAATCATGTAATTCATAAAACATAAATAAAACTTATATCATTCCTAAAGCTCAAAAAATATATAGTTCCTAATTATTATTATTATTCAATTTTTATATATTATATCAAATTTATAGAATTTTTGAACTTCAAAAGATTAAAAAACACATAGACGATATGGAACACATGTAGACCCATTATAACATGCCCCATCACAAATGTTAGTCGGTACCGATCGATCCAAGTTGGTATCGACTAGCACCAGCTTTAACGTGGTCGATACCCATACAACCGATTGTCGTTAGACTGATGCCAATGTGGGGCGGTACAGAGTACCGACCACTGATGTGGTAGCCCAGGCGGACGATACCGACCCCTTCAGGCCGCCAACTAGTCGGTCTAGAAGACGTCGCTCTCATTGGAGACCAGACGGTCGGTATCGCCTCAACTTGGTGGAGGCTATAGCCTTAGCTTGAATCATCCAAGTGTCAATGCACCATTGCCCTATTAGGCGTAAAAGGACGAGAACGTAATACAAGGGCAAAGGGCTAGCAACAAGTAGTAGTGGAGGCGGACTATGGGCAGAAGAAGGTCATAGCGAAGCATCTCTATAAAGCCAACAAGGAGTTAAATTATGCAAAGTTGTATGATTCGTTCACCAAGTTTTATGGATCGGAACACCGACAATATAAATGATGACATGAGAAGGCTTCATATGTTGGTCGTTAAACAATTGGTCAAACAATTAAAAATTGATGATCGAGGAAGAAGGTTAGGAGGAGGACGAAGAGTAGGTTATTTGTCATGTTTTATGAACTTTGTTTAATTTATATAGTTTAAATGAGGTATATATTTTAAAATATTTTCTCTCAATTTTGTATACTCTATTTGAATTAAAAAACGTGTTCTATTGTGCATAGTCCATAAAAAGGCTAATGTAGCATTGAGGTGGCTATAGGCTGATAATATAAACTACAAAGTTAACATAGAAAAAAGTTGTCGTAGGTAAATATAGGGTGTGTTTGGTTTGGCTTTGGCTTTTACCTAGTGAAAAGCTAAACCAAAGGGCTAGATCTAGAAAGCAATTTTTTCTAAAAGCCGACTTTCTCGCAGTGCAAAACTGAAAGCACCTTTGGACCTGTTTTTAGCGGCTTTCGGATGGAATTGCGAAAATATGTATGGAAGAACTTTTAGCGGCTTTTAGTGGGTTCTACCAAATGGTTTTAGAATTTTTAACAGCTCACAGCCCATAGCAGTTTTTTCACAGCTCACAGCCCACAACAACTTTTTTCACAGCCACCTCCTAACCAAACAGACCCATAGACCGATGGATTGTGAGGTGAGGGTGAAGGTTGAAACCAGCGTTAGAATCAAACTCTTAGGCTAGCTCCAACCACACCCCTCCACAAGGCCCCCACCCCACCTACACACTACTACAGGGAACCTCTGTACAGGCGGTCCGGTTAGCCTCTACACAGGCGGTTCCAGGAACCGCTTGTGATGCACCGACTGTGATGTAAAACAACATCACAGGCGGTCAATCAAAAACCGCCTGTGATAGACACACATCACAGGCGGTCCGGTTTAAAAGAACCGCCTGTGATAGACACACATTACAGGCGGTCCGGTTTAAAAGAACCGCCTGTGTTAGCACACATCATAAGCGGTTTTAATTATAAGTCCGACTGTAAGCACACATAACAGAATTAATAACAGATTCAAATACAGAATTAATAACAGATTCAAACACAGATTCAAACACATATTCCATACACATATTCATCATTCAAAGATTCCATACACAGATTCAAACAAGTTCTATAGCAGGTTTCATACACAGATTCATCCACATATCAAAAGTTCCATCATACCAAGATTTATACACATCAAGTTGCATAACAACTCAACATCTCAAAGTTCCATAGACAACTAAACATCTAAAGTTCCTAACTAAAGACCTAAACACTGTGTGATATTGTGTACAAACTTAGTTCTGGGAATTTTTGCAAATTTCCATTTACATTGTAGAATAGCCCTTGTTGATGAAGAACTTCATGGTGCATAAAGTAAAGCAAGTCTCTTACAACCTTAGCCACGCCGGTGGAAACCATATCTCTTTCTAACCATTCAGCATTGATCTTAGATTTAGGAACCTGCAATGAAAGCAAAAAGCAATCAGTGCTAAGAGTAATGTGATGAGCAACAATATAACATAAAAATTGCAACATAGACAATGATAGCGAACTTACATCCTCACGATTGACCATGTAATGGAAGGTGACACGACACCATTCGCATACATAATAACCGCACAGGACAATACCCGGAGGTTGTTTGTCACCATATGGAAATAATGATATTGACAAATTAGGCTTGTCCTCTGGATGTTCGCCGCCAAGATCTTTCCAATAAAAATGGTATGCACTACATATAAGAATAGCATTGTGAGATTAAGAATACATTTGTTAAGTTGTAATAAGTACAAGTGTGCAATAATAATCATACTTCTCTAAAATCTTCAAGAAGTCATTATACGTAGCCTTTTCCATTCTCAATGAGTCGAAGACCACGAATTTACCATCCTTTGGCCAGATCATGATACAAATGTAGTGGTCACTATATAGACATAGACGAAAACACATGTTAATATCACGATTGCCATAATTTATAGTTCAAAATTAAACCATGTCGATAACTTACTTAAAGTGGTGCGGAGCTATTATTAAGTCCTTGCCATGTTGTACATGATTATACATGGCTCATCCAATGTATGCCGCCATTACCTTCATTTTCTTTCTCTGATTCTGTTTGACGGCTTTCTCAAATTCAGCATCGTCCAAGTCTTTGTATTCTTCTCCTTGCCTCAGAGCAACTACTTTGTAGTGAGCTTGGGATATCATCAACGGGTCAAGAAACCCTGTCTTAAGTTGTTTCTTCTTATCATCCATGTATTGCATCCTACGTGTAATAGTGTTAATCGTTAGACTCTCGTTTATGTGTGCGTGTACAAAACTAACAAATATGAAAGTTTAGAGGTACTTACAAGCAAAAGAGGGTTAAGTAGTTGGTTTCCATCCTTTGTCGGTGGTACAACGACCAGAGATCGTCAAAGAATAAATGCCGCACAGGATTTATATGATCATTGCTCCAAAATGCATATTCTGGCACAACAAATGTGAATTCCTCGAGTTTGTATTTGTTGCTAGCCACCATGTACCACTCATGCATTCTAATCTCCGGAGTTGACAACTTAGAAAGTTGCACCGTTGTTAAGAACGGCCTCCCATTCACAAATTTAGGAGGAACATCCTCCTTCTTGTATACCGAGATATTGGTTTTAAGACGTAATGATTCTCGAGTATGAATCATTCCATCTTCTTCCCATACTTCGAAATTGTCTATTTGGGCCGACCGTGTGCCTACTCCATGAGATGCTGATACTGCTTTTGATTGATTAGTCATAACTCTCTGCAATTTATGCAGGTAGCGTGCCACTGATTCTGACGGTTTCTTGACATCGTATGTGGCGATTCGCTTATGAATTTTCTTTGAAATAGTTGGCCCTTCAACATTGGTGCCAACCTTTGGTTCCTTTTTGATGTTGACGTCGACATTCTGAGGAACAATTTTGTCTACGTCCCCCTCGTCGAGTTCCTTCGCAAGAGGCGATATGATTGTTTCAACGATTTTTTTGGAGGTCGGTGTCATATCTTCCTGCACCATGGGGTGTGGAATGATCGAACTAGCTTTTTGTTGCATTGGTGTTGAATTCGGCTCATCACCAAACTTGATGTCGCGTCGATGCCAAAGAACCAACTCGTTCATTGCCTCCTGCAAAGTTATGATCCCCTCAACTGGAAAATCTATCTCCCAATCTTCACAACCACTGTCTGTGATTTCTAGAACTTGGACCACAGCATAGTGTGGCGGGACAGGATTGTCCTTGTAGTTAACAAGTCCTGGTTTTACCAAACCAGTAGCAGCTTGCTTTGTTTTTGTCCCAGATAGATTGATTGGAATATGAAGAAAGCAAGGCTTGTCCTCAACAATATCGTCTACAGGGTACTTGGTCAAGTCTTGCACAGATCCAACGCTGCTAGGGACTATAGGTGGACTCATGTGGCTTGGCTTGAGTTCAAATGATATGCATTCTATTTTCTTCATTTTGTTCATCACGTCATTAATAGCCTTTTGTACCCTTTCATCAATAGTCTCTTCAAGGGTCCTTTTCGACTTCTCGTGTTTCCTATATGACGACGCATACTCTGGAAACGCCTCTCTCCAGGAAATCTTAGAAGAGATTCCCCGAGCCCGTCCAGTGTGTTCAGGATTGCCTAGTGCTGCAGTTAGTATGTCATTCTCCCTCCGAGGCTTAAATTCTCCTTTTTTTCTCTTATCTGCATATTCTTGAATTTTTGTCGAAACTTCGCCTACCAATTCTGGATGCAAAAGTTTGCCGTCCTCACTCAAACCTGCTCGACCTAAGATCCAACAAATAGCTCTCTCATCGATATCTTTTAATATTGGGTCCAAAGTGCCGTTAGTTATAGCTTCCTCGATAATCTTGTTCCACTGCACAACTTTATGGTGATATCCGCTTGACCCCAGGCGATGGGGGTGTTTGTTCATCTTCGCTCTCTGAGAATTAGTTTCGCCCAGTTCTTTGGCCTTCAGTTCGGTCTTCTGACGAACAAATTCCTCCCACTGAGCTTGAGTGATTTTCCCCATTTTCTTGGGCGGAGGAACCTTATTCTTCTTAACAAAGTCCCTATTCATCTCGGCCTTCCACCCATGAAACATCTTGGCCATAGCAGAGAGCATCGACTTCCTTACTGCATCCTCTGTGCCTTTTGGGAACTTGAATGACTCAGACAACTTAGCCCATAGCTTGTTGCGGGTGTCTTCATCTAAATCCTTCCATTTTTTAAGTGTGATTGGCACTATATCTCTAACAGTAGCCCCGCAGGAATTTCGAAACTTTGTAACCACGTCAAGTGGTTCTTCAGGAAACCCCTCTGCATTTAGTTTTGTTACATACATAACTGCACCTTCTTTCATCTGATTTGGACCTCGTCGCCCTCGTTTCCGCTTATGTGAAACGGATGATTCAGGCATCGGAGCATCCTCCGTGTTTCGTGTAGAAGATGCATCCTCTTTCTTCTCTTCATTTGAAATCTATATAGTGAAAAAATTAATGGCCTTTCATATATGAACATTATTTTACAATATAGTCGGCATATTTCTATTTACCTCTTCATCGTTGGGAATATAGTCGGCATCAAGCTCATCTGATGTTTTTTTCTTCCTTGGAGGTATAGGAGTACAAGGATTGTCGTCACTAGAACTATCCTCCCCGCTCCCTTCACCGGAGCTGCTCGTTGTCTGCCATTCAAGTTTGGTCGCGTCTTCATCAACTTTGTTAGACGCACCGGTGCAGACAACATCCATACTAGGCTGCTCGTTGTCTGCCATTCAAGCTGGTTCCATTGATAAAGGGATATACTGTTAGTCTGATATACTGGTTCCATCAATAAGGGAACTTGGAGAAAAGGTGATTCAAAAGAAATCGAGCCCAAACCCCCCTACGGGGCAGGATCGGGTCGGGAAGCAAGCTCGCAGATAGAAGGGCACTTTCCAATGCAGTTAGACAGAGAAGGCATGGCTGTGATGTTATAATGCTGAAGGACCCCAAGAAGAGATTATGCCCTATAGTCTACCACCTCTCGTTATTTGTGGGCTTCACCGAGGGCGGGAAACATTTGGTGACATCAAACGACCTTCGGGCTGGGGACGTCTGCGAGCTTGTTAAGGGGCCAGACGATGGTGAGCCGGTGTACTCTGTCCGGATGTGTGGTCACAAAATTTAAAGCCGCCCCGGCTTCATCTGTGCGCTTCTCTTCTCTTATGTCGGCTACTAAGATCACTTAGCACCCCACCTAAGAGAAGAGAAGCACACACATGCAGCCGGGGCAGCTTTTAATTTTGTGACCACACATCCGGACATAGTACACCGGCTCAACATCGTCTGGCCTCTTAACAAGCTCGCAGACGTCTTCAGCCCGAAGGTCATTTGCTATCACCAAATGTTTCCAGCCATCGGTGAAGCCCACAAATAACGGGAGGTGGTAGACTACAGGGCTTAATCTCTTCTTGGGGTCCTTCAACATTATAACATCACAGCCATGCTGAAGGACCCCAAGAAGAGATTAAGCCCTGTAGGACCCCAAGAAGAGATTAAGCCCTGTAGTCTACCACCTCCCGTTATTTGTGGGCTTCACCGAGGGCGGGAAACATTTGGTGACATCAAACGACCTTCGGGCTGGGGACGTCTGCGAGCTTGTTAAGGGGCCAGACGATGGTGAGCCGGTGTACTCTGTCCGGATGTGTGGTCACAAAATTTAAAGCCGCCCCGGCTTCATCTGTGCGCTTCTCTTCTCTTATGTCGGCTACTAAGATCACTTAGCACCCCACCTAAGAGAAGAGAAGCACACACATGCAGCCAGGGCAGCTTTTAATTTTGTGACCACACATCCGGACATAGTACACCGGCTCAACATCGTCTGGCCTCTTAACAAGCTTGCAGACGTCTTCAGCCCGAAGGTCGTTTGCTATCACCAAATGTTTCCAGCCATCGGTGGAGCCCACAAATAACGGGAGGTGGTAGACTACAGGGTTTAATCTCTTCTTGGGGTCCTTCAGCATTATAACATCACAACCATGCTGAAGGACCCCAAGAAGAGATTAAGCCCTGTAGGACCCCAAGAAGAGATTAAGCCCTGTAGTCTACCACCTCCCGTTATTTGTGGGCTTCACCGAGGGCGGGAAACATTTGGTGACATCAAACGACCTTCGGGCTGGTGACGTCTGCGAGCTTGTTAAGGGGCCAGACGATGGTGAGCCGGTGTACTCTGTCCGGATGTGTGGTCACAAAATTTAAAGCCGCCCCGGCTTTATCTGTGCGCTTCTCTTCTCTTATGTCGGCTACTAAGATCACTTAGCACCCCACCTAAGAGAAGAGAAGCGCACACATGCAGCCGGGGCAGCTTTAAATTTTGTGACCACACATCCGGACATAGTACACCGGCTCACCATCGTCTGGCCCCTTAACAAGCTCGCAGACGTCTTCAACCCGAAGGTCGTTTGCTATCACCAAATGTTTCCAGCCATCGGTGAAGCCCACAAATAACGGGAGGTGGTAGACTACAGGACTTAATCTCTTCTTGGGGTCCGCCGATTCAGGCATTCCGCCGATGCCATTCTCCATATAAGTCCCAAACAGAGAATAGGGATGAGGTAGTCAAGATTGTAGGCGCTAGTGCTCAACTACTAGCATCTATAGATATGGACACAAGTCCAAATTTGGTGCTACTCGGCACCATCGATATCACTAGAAAAAAAAATACATCAAAGAGATCCACTTCCCAATAGTACTCAAAGATAGTTCATTGACTTGACACTCTCTAAGAGGTTCATACAAAATACATTCTCTCTAAGAGTGAAACCTACGATACTCATATCGTGTTGTTTAGGACTAAACATCAACAACCCCTTGACTGGTCGCTATCATACTCAATCCCAAAATATTTTTCCAATATGTCGGCTTGAGTAAGGAGATCTGGGCTTGGGAGTTCCTCCAAATCATCTGCAGCTTCATCATCTTCAGCATATTGCAGGGCTTCATCTTGAATAATTTTAGCCCTCTTGGAGTCAGCATACTTTTTGATGGACAGAGCACACTTCTCAAGCATGTCGCATACATCTCCAATTTGAAACAAAGTGGTCTTAAGTGTGTACACTGATTCCGGTTCACTAGTATCCACAACCCCATCAGTCACTAGACTGCGAATGATGTCAACATGTGTCTCGATGACTCGAACTGAGCTCTCAACCATGTCAAGTGGCTCTTTTTCCATCTCTAAAACTGAAAATGGCCAAGTCTCACAATCAAAATTGAGATCGCAACAAAGGCAGGGATCAGAGGGAAAACAAGGATGTGGCTTATAGGGCAAAAAGAGGGGTCCAAATAACATTGTCATGGCTATGAACAAGTCAAAGATGGGAGATAAGAACAAGTCTTATAACATAGGGTTGGGAAGCAAAGATAGGTAGTCAAAAAACTAAGAAGGGAGATAAGAACAAGTCTTATAACATAGGGAGATAATAACATTGCCATGGCTATGTACTTCCATGATGTATGTGGCCATAAGCACTAAAAATAGACTTGTTGCCCCAATCACTATGGAGATTTTCTACCAAGAAGGGGTCCTAGTAGTTGCATCAACTATCCATGACAAAATTCTTCATAAGCATAATGACCAACATTTAATCACAAGGGATACAAGCTACTAAAGCAAAAATGGTGACCTTAACAAAATATGTAAGTGAAAACACCAACAATATAAGCATAATGACCAACATTAACAATATAAGATTAACAAGGCATGACTAGCAAAAACAAGTAATCAAGGCATGAATTTATAACAAGTAATTAAGGCATGATCAAGGAGTGCACCGAGGGCTCGGAGATGGGCACGGCGGCGCACTCGGCGCTCGGGCTCGGCAGCGCTCGGGCTCGAGGACGGGGACGGCGGCGCTTGGCCTCGGGGACAGGGACAGAGGCGCTCGGGCTCGGAGATGGAGACGGCGACGCTCGGACTCGGAGATGGAGACGGCGACGCTCGGGCTCGGAGATGGGGACGGGGACGGCGGAGTTGGGCTCGAGGACGGCGCGGCCTGGCGGGCGCCCAGCTCGGAGACGGTGGCGCTTGGGCTCGGGCTCGGCGACGGCGTGGCGGGCGCTCACGGCTCGGAGACGGGGACGGGAACGGCGGCGCAGCAGCCTGGCGGCGTAGTATCAGCTCCGGGCGAAACCTAAACCCTAAGCCACCGTACCAAGGCTTTTATATAGTAAACACATCACAAGCGGATTTTTAGAAAAACCGCTTGTGATGTATAACATCACAAGCGCTTTTCTATTTCGACCGCCTGTGATATGTAAACTTCACAGGCGGTCCAAATAGAAAACCACTTGTGATGTTATACATCACAAGCGGTTTTTCTAAAAATCCGCCTGTGATGTGTATGTAGTATAAAAGGCTCGGTGGTTCCAGCGCAGGAACCCTAACTTTCGAAGCCCGACACGCCGCTAGGCTGCGCACTACTGTAGCGGCGGCGGATTTTTTTGATCTACGGGGAGAAGGTTTTGTTTTTGATTTTCGGGCTTGATTTCAAGAGTTTATGCATATATATGATCTCCGTTTGTTTTCTTTCTCATTTTGATACGATTTTTTGCCTCAATTTTGTAATATAGACCGGAATTGAAGAAAAACTCAGGAATTCCAAGATTTGGACTTGTAGTTGATCTAATTTAAAGATTTTTTTTGAAGAGTTGTCTCACCTCAAGGTACCTATATTGCTGCAATCTTGTTTCATTTTCATGCACATTAATTCGTTCATGATTTAGGGATTAAATTCAATTAATTAGGGATATTTTAAAAAAATTTTGTCTCATGTGCTAGGTACATCTCGATATGATCTTGTTTCACTTTCATGAACATTTATTTTTTCATGTTACATCTCGATATTGACGTTAATCAATATAGGGATAGGTAATGGACCGAGGTTGGATGTACAATGTGCCAAGACCACATCCGTCGTACATTCGAAATTTGAGAAGCTTTATTGAAGCGGCCAACAAGCACGCGAATTTGCGAAAGAGCAAGGAGATATTATGTCCGTGCATCGATTGTGATAATAAGATAGCTTGGAGAGATATAGGAGTAATCCAATCACATCTGCTAAAAAGAGGGTTTAAAAACAATTACACGATATGGTCAGAACATGGTGAGTTGGATCCGTGTGAAGTGCCTGGTAATGACGAGAGAGTTGTCGGAATTTTAGATCTTAAAGTTGATGGTAAAGTGGATAATGTGGATGCTAATCAAGATTTTGAAGAATTTGATTGTGAAGAGATGTTGCGCCATATGGAACCAGAAATGTTAAGTTCTATGGGATCGCAGAAAGGGCTATCTAAAATGGAGGGACTGGAAAGTGCCTCAAAAGAACCTTTATATGATGAATCAAAGGGTTGTGACAAAGAGTTTACTACACTGCGTACAGTTCTAGAACTTCTGAAGTTGAAGGCTAGCGCCGGATGGTCTGATACTAGCTTCACAGATCTTTTGAATTTTCTGTCTCAATTACTACCAAAACCCAACAAACTACAAACAAGCACTTATAAAGCGAAGAAGCTTATATCTCCCATAGCTCTGGGTGTGCAAAAAATTCATGCATGTCCGGACCATTGTATTCTGTATCGTGGCGATTTTGAGAACGCATCAAGATGCCCAGTTTGCAATGTCAGTCGATACAAGAAGAGCTACAATCAAGACTGTGTAAAAAAATTCTCGAAGAAAAATAAAAACAAGAAATCCACTATTGGACCTGAAAGTGACGATGACACTTTTGATGACATGGATGGGAAAAAGAAGTCAAAGAACCCAGCTTTGGTGATGTGGTATCTTCCAGTAATTGATCGCTTAAAACGTTTGTTCTCAAACCCTAGGGAGGCTGAGCTTATGCGTTGGCATGCTGAAAATCGCAAGCAGAATAACAAACAGATTCGACACCCTGCTGATGCATCACAATGGAAAAATTTCGATCTTATGTATCCTAAGTTTGCCAAAGAAACCAGAAATGTATGATTTGCTTTGGGTACAGACGGAATGAATCCATTTGGTGAAAAAAGAAGTGTACATAGCACCTGGCCCGTGACTTTAACGATGTACAACCTTCCATCATGGCTGTGTCACAAAAGAAAGTATATTATGTTGACTATTCTTATTCAAGGTCCGAAATCAGCTGGTGTTGATATTGATGTGTTCCTAGAACCTCTTATGGAAGATATGACAAAGCTCTGGAATGAAGGAGTTAGAATATGGGATGAGTATTGCCGTGAGTATTTCAACTTAAGAGCAATTATATTTGTTACCATCCATGATTCTCCCGGTGGCGCCACACTATCAGGGCAAAAGACTAAAGGAAAGAATGGTTGTGTAGTGTGCGTCGATGGAACTGCTTCCATGTACCTTAAATCATCCAAGAAGTTGGTGTTCATGGGACACAGACGGTTCTTGATGAAGCAGCATAAGTACCGAAAGATGAAAGAGGAATTTAACAATCAACTGGAAAGTGAAGGTGCACCAAAGCCTTATAGTGGGAAACTTGTTTTTGAAATTGTAAAGAACATTCATGTTGTATTCGGAAAGGGAAAAAACAAAGGAGAAAAGAGAAAGAGAACTGACCCTTCAACTTACACAACTTTCAAGAAGCAATCAATATTTTTCAAGTACCTCCCATACTGGAAGGATATGGAAATTTGCCACAGCATTGATTTGATGCATGTAACAAAAAATGTTTTTGACAGCATCATTGGAACCTTGCTGGGCATGCCGAGTAAGACAAAAGACGGACTTAAATCACGCAATGATCTAGTAGATCTTCAAATCAGACCGTAACTTCATCCAGTGGATAGTGGCAAAGGGAAGCCTTACCTCCCCCCCAGCTAGCTACAACTTGTCAGTTGAGGAGAGAACAAAAATTTGCAAATGTTTGCGTGGGGTCAAAGTGCCCACAGGCTTCTCATCCAATATCAGCAGACTAGTCAGGATGGACTTGTCTCTATTTGGCTACAACTCTCATGACTGCCATGTGATGATGACGGTGTTCCTCCCAATTGCGGTAAGAGCCCTCGAAACAGAGCATGTCAAAGTTGTCATCACACGCTTGTGTTACTTTTTCAATGCGGTTTCACAAAAAGTAATAGCTTTAGAAGACTTGGACTATCTAAAGGCATACATCATCGAGACTATGTGCAAGCTTGAAATGTGTTTTCCTCCATCATTTTTTGATAGGCAAGTACACCTAATCATACATCTCGTGGATCAGATAAAAATATTAGGGCCACTATATTTACATCATATGTTTCAGTTGGAGCGATACCTGGGAGTATTAAAAGGTTATGTGCGAAATCGCGCTCACCCAGAGGGTTCAATCATGGAGGGATACACTACAGAAGAAGTGATTGAGAGCTGTATAGATTACATCAGTGACGGAACAATGATAGGTGTGCCTGTACCTAAACATGAGGGTAAACTATGTGGGAGAGGGAGAATGGGCAAGAAAACTTTTCGCGTTGAGGATTACAAGCTAGTACATTGTGCTCATGGTAGTGTACTACAACATCTCACGATAGCCGAGCCTTACATAGAGGAACACCTGAATGAGCTTCGTAAAGAAAATCAGAACCGCACAGAGGACTGGATCATGAGGGAGCACAAACATCGTTTCAGCGAATGGTTAATGGACAAAAACATCCCATTCGGAGACTCTTCGGATGAGAAAACAATGAAGAATTTGGCTTCTGGGCCATCGTGTTTTGTGACATCATGGCAAGCATATGACATCAATGGGTACACATTCTACACTAAATCAAAAGACATGAAAAGTGTTGCACAAAATAGCGGAGTTCGTATCGATGCTTTTGACCTACATGGACAGAAGACCACATATTTTGGATTCATAGAGGAAATATGGGAACTTGATTATGGCCCAAGCATGAAAATACCCTTATTTAAGTGCCAATGGGTACAACATCCCGTGGGGGTGATAGTGGATAACTACGGACTCACACTGGTAGACTTAAAGAAAGTAGGATATAAAGATGACCCGTGGGTTCTCGCCGAATGTGTTGCACAAGTGTTCTATGTACTCGATCCAGCAGATGAGAAGATGCATGTAGTTATTTCTGGAAAGCAAAAAATTGTTGGAGTTGAGAATGTGGGAGACCAAGATGAGGAATACAATAAGTATGAAGAGATGTTCGTCTTTAACGATCCAGAGAGAATCAAGCGTGTGGAAAAGAAAATTGATAAGAACTTAAAGCCATACATGCGGAAAAATGGTAGTTCATGAAAAATTGTATGAATCAAATTGTATTTGTTATCATGTATGATCGACTATGAATTGTGGTTGCCAATTAATTTAAAATCTCTCTAGTTATCTATGTGTGCTATTATAATTCATTTAAATTGTATTTGCATATTATTCTTAAAAATTAAATATTAATTCACTTAAATTGTATTTGCATATTTCTGTTAAAAATTAAAATTATTTTCATATTTAAATTGTATTTTCATATTTTTACAATCACAGGCGGTTTTGTCTTAGGGTCCGCTTGTGAAAATGATAGAGCACCACAGGCGGTCCTAAACAAAAACCGCTTGTGATACTATTACATCACAGGCGTACTGAACCGCCTGGACATCACAGGCGGTTTTCTAACCGAACCGCCTGTGATGTAAAAATCCTACCGCTTGTATAGAGCCAAATTGTACTAGTGACAGTATCCAACAGCTCCCCTATGGTCCATCCTATATGGGGAGAAAAGAAACACCTCCATATATGGGAAGAGTCCTAATCTTCTCTCATTCTTTAATTACTTTATTTTTTATGATATTAATCATTTTTAAGCACCATAACATGATAACAATGAGCATTATGATAGTAAAAATACTCCTTTATTTTTTAGAACTTCAAAAACTGATAAAAATGTTAAATAACAAAATTATAATATATAAGGAGAGTTGAATAGGGTGAATGGATGGAGACGTATGTGAGGGAGTATCTTTTAGAGTAATATAGTAAAATATAATAGAAAGTGCAGATAGTGGAATAAATAAGGAGGAATGGTTGGAGACAGCCTTAAGGATGAAAACTAACAAGGTATGCTAAAGATTTTTTTGATATCAAGTCCCAAATAATCCCATATACTGAAAGTATACATATAAAATGTTTGTGTCAAGTCATGTAGAACAGCGCATAATATTAGGCTACATTCCTTGCAAAAATGAAGTCCTTAGAAAATTTAGCCAAAATATGTATAAGCATTGTCCAATGTTTGTTAAAGATCGTAAGTCACATTTTTGTCTTGATATATTTGGATAAAAAGTTGTGTCGGGTATCATAATTAGGGGTACCCAATGCCCCTAAACATGCTTAACACCTAACTACCGAAGAATCATAACACACGTTCCCCGAGGTCAAGCAAGGATTAATCACGATTCGCCCGAGACCCTGCTCGACGGTCGCTCAAAACTCTGTCTCGCCCGAGCCTGCCCTCAGGCAAAGGCAGCACGCGAGGTAATCCTCGCTCGCCCGAGGACCCCTCTTTACGGAGTGGCGGTTTCCGCCTCACTCGAGCCTGTCTCGGATAGGGGGACAGCCCCGAGCCCAGCCTCAGTCAAAGGTCACGAGAACCATGGAGACTTGCACATTTAATGCGACGATTTGGATACCTACCCCATGTGATGCCACAGACAAATAGGGAGCGATGGGATGGTGGTCCCATCCACTTTCACCAACTATGATGATGCACGCCTAGGAATAATGTCCACTGCTCCCTCACGTCGGCTACTATATTCAAACAACTCCGGATGGGACGTGCGCATGTCTGAGCATGGTCTCACCCTCAGGAGGGAACTCCGTCTCGCTTGAAGTCGGCCTCAGCCTCAGGAAAAGACTCTGCCTTGCCCGAGCTCGGCTTCGACCAACTGCCCTGGCAACAACTCCCCGCAAATCCTGCAGGAGGCCACTACGATAATTGTATTAACCCCTCCTTGCATGACTGCATAACCCAAGGTAGGCTCGACCAAAGCCTTGGGAGGAACCTCCGCCTCGCCCAAAGCTTGGCCTCGGCCTAGATAACATCAACGAAAGGATGTAACCAACTCCTCCAAGAAGACCGCTGACAACAGGATGGTTATAGAACCAACATCAAATATGTTTTACATCATACGGGGAGAGTTACCATATGTTTTTCACCATACTTATCACTATTTCAACAACTACAACTCAGACAACACCTCCATCATATAGGCTTGGGTACACGTCCCAGCACTAGATCCTGGCCTCAGCTCTATGCTCGGTCAAGATGCAAATACAGGGGCCAGACATCCTCCTCCTGATCGAAGTCAACTACAAGTACAAAGGCCACTACGTCGGCCATGCCGGCTACCGGAGCTCGGACTCATATCCCCTCCTTAATACGACAAACTGTGGCACTTCTGGGGTCCATCCTGGAGACTATAAAAGGAGGAGTCCAGTGCTTCAAACGAGGAGGAGAACACTTCATGGGTTTTCACCTCCATGACTGATATTGGCACTTGCCTCAATCACCACTAGGGACATGGGATCCTCTCCCTCTCCCGGCTAGCTTGTCCCCCTACTACAAGCACTTAGGTGCAAGATATATAAGTCTCATCCCCTTCTCCTAGAAGTAGGGCCTTCTCTTGCCTAAACCAGGATAAAAGTTTGTGTCTTCTTGCATCACCCATATAGATCTAGGCATGCAGTACTAATTCACTAGTTGGTAGGACCCTCGAGTCAAAACACCGACAGGTAGTGCGCCAGGTAGGGGCCTACTATGTGTAGACACCACATTCCCACCAAGACTCTAGATGGCCAATCCCCAGCACCCTTTGTGGCTTGGCACGGTGATTTGGTTCGGGAGTCTTGAGTTCATGTCTCTTGGCTTCGGCTACAACATGGTGCTCCTTCCGCCTACACACCCAATCGATGTTGACTATCATTTCTCCCAACCAGGGGGAGCGAAGCCACTCCTGGTCCCCTAGCCAGTGGAGGAACGTCCAGACTTTAGTCTCCGTCCTCGTCGTCGTAGGAGACGAAAATAGAACAAACGCAACCGCACCACGGGCAGCACTCTACTCCCAACCAATGCTCTCAGGCCAGCCGACGATGCAGACTCCCTTGCAAGGGACCTATCATGTGTTAGCTTCACACCCAAAGCATCGACATCAACACACGTCGCTCCAACAGCGACTCCATTGACCCTCCCTCTGCAGATAAGGGAGTGCCGGCTCCACCGACTCCCCCTCCCATGGGTCGGGTGATGCCGGCTTCACCCGCACTCCCACCTACAGGCTAGGAGGTGCCAGCTCCACCTGCTCCCCTTCCTACGGGTCAAGAGGGGCCGGCTCCACCATTTGACTAGGGGAACCATCGGTCTTCAATCCCATCCCATTTCGGATGAGCTTTGTCACGCCCAGTTTTAAAAAACAAAGCTGAGTGCATCTCATACATGCACCAAAGAAGACAACATATATTATAACAGAGTGTATAGAGATAAATGTCACAACATAATCAGAGTACTTATTACATAGTGGAAGTCTTACAAAATAAAATATAAACATAGATCGAACTAAAATCCATCCTTGGCGCCAGAAAGTCAACTGGGAAACGCCACCTAGATCAGATCAAACTCCTTGTTGTGTGGCTCCTCCTGAACCACATGTTCTTCTCCTGTGTGTGGCAGAACCTCCCAAATTATCAGGCCCACATGCACCTGTCCTTGTCTCAAAGACCTCAGACAGCTATGCATGTGTACCAGATAACTTAACAGGATCTGTCCGAGTGCCCCAAGGACCTCGGATAAACCACTTACAACAGGACTGTAGGATTAAGTAACACAAATCACACACACCAACATTTTTGCAGTGGAAATCTTATTATCAAATTTTACAAGTTACAAAATTTTACTTTATGTTTATCGGAGTGATTACAATAACGATTCAAAGAAATAAACTTTGAACTGTTATAAATTATTTGTAGTTTTGAAATATATGATAGCTCAAGTGACCATCCTCAATAAGTATAGAAGAGTTACTTAGACTTATAAGAAGGCTGAGCCCACCATCACTTAACACCATCAACAGCAGCACAAAGTTAAAACCTGAAAAACAATAGGGAATAAAACCCTGAGTACGGAATTACTCAGCAAGACTTACCGAACTAAAGAAAAGACTCTCAAGGGTATGCTGATTTTAAAAGGATTCAAGGAAAGGCTTATCAAGAATCAAAGACTCTGTTTTGCAGAAAAGCTTACTATGAGTGGATCCTTAAAGTCCATTTTTACTTGTCAGGTTAAGTAAAGTTACCTGCATCTAGAGTTCTTTCTACCCTAGTTCAAGCACTTGGCCTACACTAGCCGTCTTTTCATCATCCCTTTAGTTCACTGGATTTCTACGTGTAAGTTAGTGACCAAGTCTTCATGTCCGAGAAGTAACGGCGATCCGAATTGATTAATACTCAGCTAAGGATCTCCAATCACATGACATATGTAGCACTAAACCCTTGCATATGTCAACTCACCACCGGGGTTCTTAAGACCAGATTTAGGTTCACGCCAACCGAGAGCACAGATACACCACCGTCCAGCCTCTTGCCATGGAGGGTACACGCTACTCTCGCCATCTCTCCACTCCCATTGCGTGTTGTCTTATTCTGGTATTAGTCTGCCTGAGGCAAAGCTTACCCATGATGAGGTTTGTGACCAGTTCAAGGGTCCTTGGTCAGCAGGCCCACATCGACACGGTCCTTAATCGACTCAGACGGAGACACTACACCGAGACTCCCTTCTCGTGCAAGTCAACTGCCTGATCTCATCTTTATTATTTTCAACCCAAAGTTTGGTACCTGACAGAGGTACATCTTTTCCTATGTTGAACCCATCAAGGCCCTGATGGATCCACCATCATAAGTTTTTCTTTTTGAAAACATTCCAACCCATTGAAGCATCACTTTTGTTTTAAAATAAAACATTTTTGTTTGCTAAAGCAAGGCTAAGCATCATAATTTCTTTTCAAAAAGGGTATCAAGGAAGGGTAATCAATTTTTCAAGGAAGGAAATGCGTCAACGGTTTAGCACACAACTCCTATCACCTAATGCATCAAACAAGGTGATAAAGATTTTAAAACACAAGGAGGTGGTAAATGCACCGGGGCTTGCCTGAATAACACTAGGTTAGTGTTTGTTAGGCGACGTCCACTTGACGATCATCCTTGTCCTATCACTTGATCAGATCATCCCATCTTTAGGTTTGTCCATCAGCACCATCTTGTGGTCGACTCAGTCCTAGTTCTTCGCATCACGTGGTTAATTCACGTACCTGAATGAAATGCATTATGCACATGAATGCACATAGACAGGAGTATTACAAACCTAAATAGTGTAGCGAATTAAACACTTAGCGGCGAGGTGTTGTACCATTTTATACGAAAACACTAGTTATCGACATACAACTAAGCGTAATGAGTATGCTTCTCTAGATTAACCGAATCTAACACAAACATCATGAAACAACAAACTATACATATTTAATACAATTAGTCTAAACATAACTTATCAGCTACTTAATTAAATTCTAAACTTATCCCTCGTTTTATAAATTATATCACATCGCTCACAAAGAACTATTTTAATTTTATTTCACACCTCACATATTTTACATGTCAACAATTAATCAAACATTTCAGGTTTGACTACCAAAATATCCTACAAAATGAACGATGACAGCCTTATTGGATAATCGTTTGGATTAATATATCTATTCAATCCATCGACTTAATCAATTAATAAAAATAGCGAGCTAGAGAACGGTTACCGATTCAACTAGAATTCCAAGTCAACGTTGATGATTCTTGTTCATGCCTTCTGTCGAGTTCCTGATAAGCTCCCCGTGGGTTTCACTTCTTCACCCGAACTTCTAAAATTGCAGCGGTGATCGAAGGTGAGCACATAGAGGCAGAGTCGGAGCGAACACGACGACAACAAAGTTGTTGTTATCCGAAACACGGACCGACGACGTAGAACCAAAGTTGTCGACGACAGGGTCCCTAACGAGTGTCGCTTTCAGACTTCATTTTTATCTTCAACCATAGCTCTATTCTCACTTCCACACACACACAGGCGAGGCAACCACAAAAGGAACTTGACGACGATGGCATACACAGCATGGAGGGTGCGAGTCCGCCAAGGACGCGAACTTGAAGGACAACACAGCTTAGAACGAAATCTTGCTGAGCGAAGAACGACGACCAGCAAGGCAAAGCTCGACGATGAGGTCGAGCAAGGGATGGCGAGCGCGAACACACACAAGGGCTTGCCAACAACACAAACACGACGGCGTGGACAGCGAGGGAGCTCAACGCGCACAGATTTTTGTTTTGTTGCTCCATGCATGACGCGTGGTCAGATGGCAAGCAGGGACGCGCGGCAAAATCTTAGGCGCGACGAAAGGAAATAGCCACGACGAGCATAGGGACATGGCTGCAAGCGGTATGTGCGTAGGGAATACGGCACGACGCTGGGCACGTTCCGGCGTGCAGGGGAGAGGCGAGGGCGAGCTAGACAGCCGGACTTGGGACGCGAAGATGAAGAACGACGGCGCCTTAGACGGGGAACAGGGACGACGCGGGTCTAGGCGAACGCACGGCCGGAAGAGGAAGCCGTCTTGGGTGAGCTGAAGGCCACACGCAGGGAAGATCGGCGACGCGCGTGGGAGCTAGAGTCCGAGCTGGGCCGGAGATACGGTAGCAGGGAGGAGCGTGTGCGGCAAGCAGAGCAGGCAGCTGAGGGAGAATGAGTACCAGGGAGGCCAAGTGGCACACACGCATCTAGAGAAGGAGATCCGAGCAGAGGAGCTAGGGGCGAGCAGCAAGGCGACGACGCGGCAGCTTGCAGGGGATCTGGCGCCATGGAGGTTGGGGAAAGCAGCGACCGGCACTAGAGGAAGATAGGGAGGGGATGGAGAAGGGCTCGTCTAGGCGACAGCCATGGAGACACGCGCAGGGAAAAGCCGGGGAGGAGAGAGATCCGCACGAGAGAGAGAAGCGTGCAGAAGAAAAATCTGGGCGCGCAGGAGCTCGCGCGCAGGAAGCAAGCGCAGGGGAGTTGGAGCTATGTGCGACGTGAGCAGAGGAAGAAGACGACAAAGGGAGGAGAGAGGAGCAGGGAGTCACAGCGTGTAGAGGAGGAGGAAGGAGAGGGCTTGGGCGCGCGGCGAACCGAGCGAGCGCAGGGAGGACGAAGCTCCACGGGTTGGAGACTCAGGGGGTTGGGGCGAGACCTCGGCAGAGAGATGGGACGAGCTGCAGTAGGGAGATCTAGCCAGGCGCCATGGGAGGGAGAAGAGGAGTGGCTGGGCGTGCGCAGGGGGAAGAAGACCTGGATGCGCGGTCACAGCAAGGTGAAGAACGCGCTGAAAGCCGAGTGCCGCAGGGAGATAAGAACGGCGGCCGTTGAGCGGTAAGAAAATCAGAAGGAGAGAGAAACGCAAGGAAGCTGCTCGGCGGCTTGAGAAAAATCCCAGCGACGGATAAGGATAGGATTGGCTGGGGCGACATCTGCTGAAAAAAAACCCCGCGATGGATGAAGACGATGACAGAGAGGATAAGCGAGGAAGAGAGACATCGAGCGATGGGAAATATCTGCAGCCAAAAGAAATGCGTAGAGAGCGGTGGCTGGATAAGAGACTAGGAGTACAGGAAAGCTAGGCGTGGAGATAAAGGAGAAATGTGATTTTGCTTTTTCTTTTTTTAGAAGCGTAAAAGTAAACACGGATTCTGGGATTGGGATTTAAAAGGGACAACAAAGGGTGGATTGAAAACAATATTGAACACAATATTAAGACAGAATTTGATTCGGTGAATATTTTCGGCATCAAATGAATTCTTACCCTTTATTTATATTTGAAGATTTGAATCCGAGCGAGAAACGACAACCCGGATTGAACTGATTTCAACTTCGATATTGTAGTCAGCTTTGGTTTACTTAGAAGCCAGACAAAAATTTATCTAGTAAGGAATAGATTAAATTACCAAGGTTAGAGTTTTAGCCTGATATTAACGGATCAAGCTAAACGGTATCGGATTCAACTAGGAAACGGCTCAGTTTATAATTCTACGCCTGGTTTTTCTTGGGTTCCGGGTGTAGTCCGATTTGATTTTGCATTAACACTTTAGTCGTCGAGTTCAAATTCATTTGCTCGGGACAAAAATCTCAAGAGTGGATCGAGGCTCCAAATTCATATTCGCGCGAGCGATGAATTTTAAATAATCATCGGACGCACCGATTTTCGGAACAACTATGTTCCGAACATCACGAAAGTTTAGGAAGAGCCCGGATAAATAAAAACGATGTTGAACTCGCAACAGACAAAACAGATGCGATATTAAAATCACGATAGACGAAGATGATTGAGATTTAGCATCTGTTTTATCCACTGATATTACGTGCTTAAATCCATACTTGTTGTCGAGCGGAATATAAACACCAGGGGTGTTACAACCCTCCCCCCTTAAAAGAATCTCATCCCGAGATTCGGAGCGAAAGACTTTTAAGAGTAGAGAAGCATGTAACCCATGTCCATATCAGCGATAATCATAAGGCAATTCCAAGCAAAGGCGAGTGTCTCAGAATGTTGTTTCTCTAGTGGGCATGTCGTGTATCGCCTTAGACTAATTTAGAGATGTCCAACAATAGAGACAACATCTGCTAGAGGAACACATAAGGTTCCATGTGTGTAGTTTGCTTTTTCTGATGACACTGTACTATCTGAGTCCGTTGGGTGAGCGGTAGATATGCGACTTTACCCAAACAGAACCAGATGTAACCTCTTGGGTAAAACACACAGGAAGAGGTTTACCAACAAGTGGTCGCGATAAGTTCAGAGCACACGAGACAGGTGTGAATGTTGAATAACATCATAGTTGACCCGTGGCTAGCCAGAAAATCTAAGTCCCTAAAAAATGATAGAGACTCGAAAAATCACCAGTGAAGGGATCTGTAGGTGTGGACTTTGTGTCTAATTCATTTTATCAAGCACTAGGCATGGCACGACTTGATCACACATGCTGGAAAAGCACATGTGAGGCAATTGAGGCATGACTAGAGCGATGATTAGGTAGTTATCCGTCGACTTAACTTGATCTTTGTAAGTACTTTCTTAGGATGGGTAGAACCAAAGTGAGTTTAGACAACTCGACAAAACGAGCTCTAAACCCAACCTTTGATTACAATGCAGTTACAAGTTAGTGAAACAACTTGTTGAACTACTTTTGACATTGAGTAGGTCCTCTCAGTACCATTGGTAAGCCAAGGGTTGAGAGTTCACTCTTATTAACAGTTGATCATGCATTTGGGTAGAAATCCATTTGGTCACATTGTTCATCAGTTTCTTCATGCGAGATGAACCGACTTGGTCCAGGAATACATAGATTAAATATGAGAGCGAATGAACAAACTCCTGCATCTCAGCAGCAGGGGAAACAAAGCTCCATTTTGAGAGCTAATCAGTTGTCTCTCGACACTAAAAGCTCCAAAGCTCCACCTGTAAGAATGGTTACAAGTAGAGAACCAAATAGATCATGGTTCGATAAAATGAACAAGGCATGGCCATAACCTAAACTGGTTGATGAGGAAGTATGATGGGAGACTGTAATTCAGCCCCAAGCATATTTCTATGCCCATCATAGAGATCACAAGGTCAAGAATTAGTATATGATTAAATACGGAGGGAAAACAAACATAAGATTAAGTTGGTATGCCTTCGATAGATATGAGGAAACTAAAGGCATCAAATTCAAGAAAATGGTTGGACATGCCTTTCCTAGGTTAGGTTAATAAAACAACGGTATGATCCTCAAGAAGAGGCAAATTGCAATTAGGGATATCAGCTTGCACCAACTAAACAAAGGCATGGTTTAGGATGGAGGCATGACTCGAGATTTTTTTAAGCCTAGGTACACTTTAGGTGCAGCAAAGAATTAAGTATTTATTTGTATGTGTTTGGTCATGGAATAATAACGGAATATTCAAATTTGGGTCATGGTTCACTAAATGAAAACATGGCCTAATTTTCAGTTTAGGCAAATAGGTCACAAACATTCTATCGGCACATCAAGTGCAAGAGCAAATACATATAACACCCTAACAGGTTACCTAAAGAATGGAGGACAACTATTTCATCGAAGTTCATAATTCAACATTACACCACATTATCTACAATCACTGGTTACTGGAATAAAGATGAGAGAAGCATCTTCGGCGTATAGGTGACAATCATGATGCAACAATCAGGATGCATGCTCGTCTTATTCGTCCTCACTGATTTTGCCAACTGTTGGGGGCCTTCGTCCTCCGAAGGTCCTCAAAAACATGATTTGACAATGTTTTCCTAGTGGATTATGTGAACAGGTATTCTCGGATTCAGAATTATGAATACGAAGCACGGCCAGGACGAAGCCTGAACCAGACGAAGTACGAGCGCAGCCGAAGCTGTGTGCGGGGAAGCTTCGTCACGATAGCAGAAAAGGGAACCGACTTAAAGATGAAAAGACTACGTGGGCCTCGACAGATTTCCATAAGTCACTAACAAATGTAGTGGACATGGATGTAATTTTACGTGGGCTGCGTCCCACGTCTATAAATAGATGAACAGTACTCTCGTACTGTTCACGCTGACTAAGCATTGGCATTTGCGTCACGCTTGTACTTTTTACCTTCTCTCAAGTCCGAAGGTACATTTGTAATTTGAAATCATTTCTATTTTCTCATGTTAATAAAATAGAAATGATTATATGATTTACATTTTATGTTTTATATGAATCCTTCGTTATTACTTGTTGAATTTACGAAGGTATGTCTCTTGTGACCTTCGTCCGAAACTCATTATTCCCGAAGGAGAATAATGTTTGGTAGGACGAAGGGCCTTAACATTTAACACTTTTTATGTTGCCTTGTTCTTAATCCGAAGCATTTGAGAACAAGTCCCCAACATTGGCGCCCACCTCCGGTGAACTCACTTCCACTTCGAGCTCTTTTGAACACCTTCGGAAGCTATGGCGCCGAAGAAAGCTTCAGCGACTGGGGCTTCAGCACTGCAGCCGCTGGACCACAACCAGGAGACCGTCTCTCTTCGGGAGGCCCGAAGCCAGAAGAGAAAGGCCGTCAGCCCGACGCTCGAGGAAGAAGAGCTAGACCAAGAAATCAGGGATATGGAGATGCTACATCAACAGGTGCAGAGGAAGAAGGAGAAGATGGCCCGCCTAGCTGAGTTGCAGAGGCAAATAGACGAAGCCTCTGAGGAAGTTCGCCATCTTACTCACGATGAACAGAACAGAAGGCCTCATCAGAAAGACCTTCATCAGGAGGGCTTCGTCAACGAAGATGACTGGTATGACAATTTCCATCAGGGAAATTTTGTTTTTGATGATGCTTCTCCTCTGTCCGCTGAGCTGCAGGCTACACCTTGGCCTCCATCCTATAAGCCACCTCAGCTTCCCATGTTTGACGGCCACTCCGACCCGAAGCAATTCTTGATGAGCTACGAAGCAACAGTGTCTTCGTACGGGGGCAATGCTGCAGTCATGGCGAAGTCTTTCGTTATGGCCGTCAGGAATGTTGCTCAGACCTGGTATTCCTCCCTTCGGCCAGGAACAATCACTTCATGGCAGAAGCTGAAGGACATGTTACTGACCAGCTTTCAAGGATTTCAGACAAAGCCGGTCACAGCTCAAGCCTTGTTCCAGTGTGTTCAGGATCACGAAGAATACCTTCAGGCGTATGTCCGAAGGTTCTTACGATTGAGGGCGCAGGCACCAACGGTGCCCAATGAAATTGTTATCGAAGCCATGATTAAGGGGCTTCGTCCTGGACCTGCAGCTCAATACTTTGCTCGGAAGCCTCCTCAGACCTTGGAGAAACTGCTCCAAAAGATGGATGAGTACATTCGGGCTGACAATGACTTTCGCCAAAGAAGGGAGGAGGCCTTCAGATTTTCTGAAATGACCAGGGGCTTCGGAGGGAGATACTACCCGAGGCATGTCCGGTCCATCCACAACACTCAGAATGATGATAAGGGGAGTCAGCAGAACAGACCACAGTGCTCCTCACAGGCTTCGGGGCAACAACAAACTTCCTTCCGGCCACCAGCTCCAAGAGGCAGAGGCGCCAGGGGCTTCGGCGGAAGATTCGGAGATCAGCCAAGGAGACTGTTTTGCTTGTTCTGTGGAGAAGGCAAGGGCCATACCACTAGGTCGTGCCATATTACAATCCAGAAGCAAAAGGAAATTGCCGAAGCTGCATCTCAACAAGCTCAGCCGAAGCAGGTCATGCATACTGCTTCGTATCATCCGCCTTATATCCCACAATACATAGACAACCACCCTGCAGCTTCTGTAGCTTCGGCAAGTCAACCTCAAGCTTCCTGGCAACAGCTTCCGCCCCCACCTCCATTGCAGCAAGGTCAACAGCCAGAAGGGAGTCAATACGCTCCACATCAGAGGGACTTCAGAGAGCAGTCCGAAGCTCGCACAGTCAACAGCACTGTGCCAGAGTCGAAGCACATTTATTGACACATATCCTACCTTTGATAGCAGTCTTTCCTACTCAGTTTTATTTTCTGTGAAGCAAAAAACATTGATAGTTTTCATGTAATAATTTCGTTGTTTTCCACGAGGAAGATATATTTGCTCCACAAGCTTAAGTTGCTGAAGCTTAAAATTTTTTCCGTTACAGGACCTTCGAATTAAAAATCCTTCGGAGTAACAGAAAGTCGTTCTAAGGAACGCAGAGTAAGTTTGTGAAGTCACAAAAAGTCGTTCCAAAGGGAGCGCAGTGTAAGTTTTCTGCTCAGAAGTCGTTCCTAAAGGAATGCAGAGCCTACAGCGAAAAGTCAACGCTGATACCGCCTAAGTAAAAGGCGAAGAAGCTCCTAAGGGAGGCTTACAGCGAAAAGTCAACGCTGATACCGCCTAAGTAAAGGGCGAAGAAGCTCCTAAGGGAGGCTTACAGCGAAAAGTCAACGCTGAGATCGTCTAAGTAAAAGACGAAGAAGCTCCAAAGACGTTCCTAAGGGAATGCAGAGCTTACGAATATATTTTATGTGTATCTTCGGAACAAATGTCACATGCATAGCATAACATCATCACATCATTTTGCATAGCATAAGCATCATACATCATATTGCATTTGGCAAAAGAAGGTGACACTCTCAACCTTCGAAAGGATGCTTTGAGAAAGTGACATCGAAATTGTATAGCTTCGGAATACAGCTTCGGATAATGATTTCACGAAGCATGGATGTGATTCATCAGAATAATTTTAACGAAGAATGTCTTCTTCACGAAGCATGAAAAGAAGGGAAGGTGTTTTTTCGCCGAAGGCTCAAAAATGGTATGTATTTAAAGTTTCATGCATCGTAAAGAATTGAATAATGGAAAGAAACTTGTATATTACATTCAAATGTACAAAATGTTACATAGATCACACTTTAACTGTTTTTCTAAATAGCATCTAGTCTTCTCTTAATACTGCTTCGGCGGCTTCATTTAAAAGTTGATCAACAACTTTGTCCATGATAGCTTCGGCCATTTGTTTAATTGCATCATCCCCTTCTGTGTGGGGGTCGGCAGTCGATCCAACAGCATCTGTGGGGAGAGAACATTTCTTCATTACTATTACAAATCGTGAGCAAAATTTGAAATAAAAATTACAACACAATAAGAACGGCTAATTAATACCTAATTGCCTTTCGGGCTCTGTACTTCTTTCGGCAGCTTCTGCCACTTTCCTAGCATCATGGATGCCTTTTTCGCTCCTTTGGATGATTTCTTGCGCCATTCCTCGGCCACCGTCGTTCCAGATATCAGTAAAAAATTTGCCACCAACAACGCTTGCTTCGGCCGAGGGGTCCTTGATGTCTTCGGAAGATAAGGCAGCTTCGGACTGAGCTAAAAATTTTACATGCCCGCAACCTTTCTTCTCTAAGACAGAAGCAATTCCTCTGGCGCCCGAAAAAGCGCAGATGTCGCCACGACTGCTCAGGATCTCTTCGAAGGCCTCTGCTTCGTGACTTATCCATTCCAGTGGACCTTCGGGATTACCTCGAGAGAAATTCTCTTCGCTGGAAAAGGCGCCCACGCTGGCGAAGCTGCTTTTAATTTTATTCACGCATTCTACAGATTTAACATAGCATTTTCTTTGAAAAGCACGAAGCTCCTTAACCCTTAACTCCAACTTATCCACCATATGATCACTAAGTTCTCGTTTTGTTTCCTCAAGAACACGTTCTTCTTTCGCCCGGGCTAATTGTTTCTGAAGATCTTTGATCTCGTGTTTCTGAGCTTCGGCCTGAATCTTTGCAGCAGCTTCGTCCTTTTTTATCTTGTCTACTAGAGTAACCAGAATTTTGTCTTTTTCTAGAGCTTCGTTCCTCAGCTTTATGACTTCGGAACGTAAATTGTTAAACGCAATTTCATAGCTTTCATCTTCGGCGCTCTTTTAGGCTCTTAGTGCGTTGCTTAGGATCAGGCCCTATACAAAAAAAGAATCCATATAAGAATAAAAGGAATGAGTTGCGTAAAAAATAATAAGGGGGTTTTTCAAGCATTTAATTCCCATACCTTCAGGCTGTTGTACGCAAGACTGTCTGCGAGATCTTCTTTCGTCATGGCGCTTAATCCAGATTCAAGCTTCGGGAAACCAATACTCCTGGCCATCTCTCGGCAGACAGATAGCTCTTTGTTGTCAGGCAGGCAGTATAAGAAATCATCTTCATTTGTCCCATTGAATATTACTGCCCCCTTCGGATATTTTAGCTCCTTCGCATAATGGTTAGCCTCATGAGTTTCTTCTTCAGATAGTTTTTTCCCCGAAGCATGTCGTATGATGTAATCACACATGCTGGCAGGCGCTTCGGGGATGGCAGTGTCAGTTTCTTCAACTAAAATTGGTTCTGGTATTTTTATTGCTTCGGCTTCCAAAGTTTGCTCCTTGAAGGGCTCTGAAGGCCCAGCTTCAGCTTCAACCTGTTGTGTTGGAGCTTCAGAAGTTGCTTCAGCAATTTCAACACTCTTTTTTGGAGTTGTGCTTGAAGACTTAATTGTCTCCAAGACATCTAGTACATTTACCATTCTTTTCCTTTTTGGGGTCACCATTGGACCCTTTTGGTTTTTTGCTGTTTCGGCATTTGCTGCAGGACTCAAAACTTCTGATGCTTTTTCCTTAGTCGGTTTTTTCACTTCTTCCATTTTTACTGTGGATGGCGCTTCGGCCATCACTGCAATTTCTGGCAGCAAGGTTGGCTGTTCAGCTTCGGCGGCCGAAGATGTTTCTCCGGTAAACTCAGGCACCGAAGCTGGTTCAATATGGCGTGGCCGGTGTGTGAGGACCTTTAACCTTTTTCCTTTCGGTTCTGGCTCGCTAGGAGCAGTTGCGGCTTCTTCTTTTTCAGAGGTTGTGATTTTCCTTTTTTGCCCTCGAATGGGATAACGATAATCAGGGTAGAAGAACCCAACTGCATCAAACACCCGGTTGAGTCTCTTCTTTTTTCGGCCTCCGAAGGCTGCTGATAACGCAGTGTTCTCAGCCTTCGAGTATGCCCCAAGCAGTTCGTCACTTAATGTTTCAATGCTTTTCAACCAGTCGTCATCAGGTTCAATAAATTTATCTGCATATTTGAATGTGTACTTCAGTCTGACGAGTCCGCCTTCGTCGGACTCTTTGATAGTATCCTTCGGCATTTCCCATTTTTCTGCAAGTGGCCATACCCTGAAGGCTATGTGCTCTTGGACCAAGTCCCTTGTCCCAATGAAAGAGCAGACTATGCCGAAAGCTCTTTGGCATTCCTCGGCTGCTTCGTCCATTTCAACCTTCGGCCTTCGAAGTCCGAAGCGTTGCCAGATGGGGTGCATAATGATACTTTTGACATCTTCTTGTACTGATAAGTCATTCTTTACATAGAACCACTCTGACATCCAGGCTCCGGGCCACCTTTTCCGAAAGGTCGGCACAGGGCAGCTTGACCCGGAGCGGGCACCGAAGCTATAACACCCAAAATTGTTGTGGTATTGTTCTTTTCCCCAGGGCTTTGTTTCGTATAATAACTCATGAATGTTGCAGAAGCTTTTAGCGTTTGGATCCAAACCTTGGCTCCTCACAGCCCAGACAAATATCCCCATTCTTATGATAGCTTCGGGAGTAAGTTGATGAAGGTAGACTTGAAATGTTTTCAGTACCCCGACAACAAAGTTGCTCAGGGGGAATCGAAGCCCAGCCTTGAGAAAGCTTCGGAAAATCACAACTTCATCTTCTTCGGGGGTGGGAGAAGTTTTTTCTCCAGCGTCAGCCCTCACAATAGACACATCTCGAAAATATCGCCCCCTCATATTATCAATATGGCTCTGCTTAATAGTAGTTTTCCCGAAAACCGTGTGACTTGGCCGCCATGGACGATCTTCGGCCTCCTCCCCGCCACTTTCTACATCATAGCTGTCGCTGTCACCAGTATCTTCGGACAAACCTTCGAGAATCTCCTTGGTAATTTTCTCTGTATTGGTCTCCGCCCGCCATTGCAATCAGGAACCCCAGATTCTTCTCTTCCTCGAGGCTCAGCTTCGTATCCGCAGGGATCTTCTTGCCTTCTGACATCTTCGGAAATGCTAAAAACCTAAAAAGCTGTTTTCGGGGCCGAAGCTTCAAACTCAAAAAGGTCACCAATCTTAATGCACAAGAGCTAAAAATTTTTAGTGGGCCGAAGCAGATGGCAAGTGCGCGTACCAAATGAGTTTGCGGTGCGATCTTATTTATACGCCCAGGGCGTTGAAAATTGAAAGGTCCCGCTTGTCAGTGAAGGTTGCTATTCTAGCAAAGGGAAGGTGTTTTTTCGGACCTTCGGCTCAAGGCCTTCGTCCATATCGCAATCTGAATTTATTATTAACAAATTAATATTGAGAGGGGCTACTGTTGGGGGCCTTCGTCCTCCGAAGGTCCTCAAAAACATGATTTGACAATGTTTTCCAAGTGGATTATGTGAACAGGTATTCTCGGATTCAGAATTATGAATACGAAGCACGGCCAGGACGAAGCCTGAACCAGACGAAGTACGAGCGCAGCCGAAGCTGTGTGCGGGGAAGCTTCGTCACGATAGCAGAAAAGGGAACCGACTTAAAGATGAAAAGACTACGTGGGCCTCGACAGATTTCCATAAGTCACTAACAAATGTAGTGGACATGGATGTAATTTTACGTGGGCTGCGTCCCACGTCTATAAATAGATGAACAGTACTCCCGTACTGTTCACGCTGACTAAGCATTGGCATTTGCGTCACGCTTGTACTTTTTACCTTCTCTCAAGTCCGAAGGTACATTTGTAATTTGAAATCATTTCTATTTTCTCATGTTAATAAAATAGAAATGATTATATGATTTACATTTTATGTTTTATATGAATCCTTCGTTATTACTTGTTGAATTTACGAAGGTATGTCTCTTGTGACCTTCGTCCGAAACTCATTATTCCCGAAGGAGAATAATGTTTGGTAGGACGAAGGGCCTTAACATTTAACACTTTTTATGTTGCCTTGTTCTTAATCCGAAGCATTTGAGAACAAGTCCCCAACACCAACATAATGTGGCAATAGCGTTCTATATCGGTGGCATACTAACGACTCTCACAGTATTTTGCTAGTCGTCAGCTACACATACATTTTCGAGGTTAGTGTACCTACAGAAAAATCCATCACAGCCCAATTTCCCATGATGCAGTTCACACATGACAGTTTATCATAGTTTATACTCCATATATTTCTATATGGAGACCAACTCTTCATTAAGCGCCGAGCCACTCATAGGCGCCATTGCCACACTTTAACCATAGGGCAACTCATTATGGTAACTCACCTTCTTACCTGAGCGTAGGTGCGTCGTTACAAGTACATTACACTTCTCAGTAGTCCCATTTCTGTATACCCATACACATCCATGGGGTACCGAATTCCTAAAAAAGTAAATACTCCACATCGCAGCTTTCATATATACATATGTAGAACATGTATATAGTCAAGCGCCATAATTAAGCACTTCCCTAGACCGACGGTTGTTCGGTCATGTTCTCACATCTCACCTTACCTTGAGCGTCGATCCATTCAAAACCGAATGGCCTCAAAAATAACATTACACATGTATGCAATACCTCCGGTTGTGGGTTAGTGGTTTTGAACTAAGCCACCTGATAGTCCTTAATTTAGGGCTGAATAGAGGATGTCGCTAGCATTATAGTTTTTCAAAACTGTTTTTCAAAGCCAAACAATGTGTTTAGTTGAAAATAGGTTTTTCAAAACCAAAACTTATGTTTTAAAAGTATGTATGTGACCGTATATACTTAATCTTGCTCCGGTACCAGCCTGTGGCAGAACCTCCCAAATTATTGGGCCCACATGCACCTCTCCTTGTCTCAAAGACCTCAAACGGCTATGCATGTGCACCAGATAACTTAACAGGATCTGTCCAAGTGCCCCAAGGACCTCGGATAAACCACTTACAACCATGACCGTAGGATTAAGTAACACAAATCACTCACACCAACATTTTTGCAGCAGAAATCTTATTATCAAATTTTACAAGTTACAAAAATTTTACTTTATGTTTATCGGAGTGATTACAATAATGATTCAAAGAAATAAACTTTCAACTATTATAAATTATTTGTAGTTTTGAAATATATGCTAGCTCAAGTGACCATCCTCAATAAGTATAGAAGAGTTACTTAGACTTATAAGAAGGTCGAGCCCACCGGCACTTAACACCATCAACAGCAGCATAAAGTTAAAACCTAAAAAACAACAGGGAATAAAACCCTGAGTACAGAATTACTCAGCAAGACTTACCCGACTAAAGAAAAGACTCTCAAGGGTATGTTGGTTTTAAAAGGATTCAAGAAAAGGCTTATCAAGAATCAAAGACTCTGTTTTTGCAGAAAAACTTACTATGAGTGGATCCTTAAAGTCCATTTTTACTTGTCAGGTTAAGTAAAGTTACCTGCATCTAGAGTTCTTTCTACCCTAGTTCAAGCACTTGGCCTACACTAGTTGTCTTTTCATCATCCCTTTAGTTCACTGGATTTCTACGTGTAAGTCAGTGACCAAGTCTTCATGTCCGAGAAGTAATGGCGATCCGAATCAATTAATACTCAGCTGAGGATCTCCAATCACATGACATATGTAGCACTTAACCCTTGCATATGTCAACTCACCACCGGGGTTCTTAAGAGCAGATCAGGTTCACGCCAACCGAGAGCACAGATACACCACCGTCCAGCCTCTTGCCACGGAGGGTACACGCTACTCTCGCCATCTCTCCACTCCCATTGCGTGTTGTCTTATTCTGGTATTAGTCTACCCAAGGCAAAGCTTACCCATGATGAGGCATGTGACCAGTTAAAGGGTCCTCGGTCAGCAGGCCCACATCGACACGGTCCTTAATTGACTCAGATGGAGACACTACACCGAGACTCCCTTCTCGTGCAAGTCAACCGCCCGGTCTCAGCTTTATTATTTTCAACCCAATGTTTGGTACCTGGCAGTGGTACATCTTTTCCAATGTTGAACCCATCAAGGCCCTGATGGATCCACCATCATAAGTTTTTTATTTCGAAAACATTCCCACCCACTGAAGCATCACTTTTGTTTTAAAACAAAACATTTTTGTTTGCTAAAGCAAGGCTAAGCATCATAAAATTCTTTTCAAAACGGGTATCAAGGAAGGGTAATCAAATTTTCAAGGAAGGAAATGCATCAACGGTTTAGCACACAACTCCTATCACCTAATGCATCAAACAAGGTGATAAAGATTTTAAAACACAAGGAGGTGGCAAATGCATTGGGGCTTGCCTGAATAACACTAGGTTAGTGTTTGTTAGGCGACGTCCACTTGATGATCATCCTTGTCCTAGCACTTGATCAGATCATCCCATCTTCAGGTTCGTCCATCAGCACCATCTTGTGGTCGACTCAGTCCTGGTTCTCCACATCACGTGGTTAATCCACGTACCTGAATGAAATGCATTATGCACATGAATGCGCATAGATAGGAGTATTACAAACCTAAATAGTGCTAGCGAATTAAACACCTAGCGGCGAGGCGTTGTACCATTTTATACGAAAACACTAGTTATACGACTAAGCGTAATGAGTATGCTTCTCTGGATTAACCGAATCTAACGCAAACATCATGAAACAACAAACTATACATATTTAATACAATTAGTCTAAACACAACTTATCAGCTACTTAATTAAATTCTAAACTTGTCCCTCGTTTTATAAATTATATCACATCGCTAACAAAGAACTATTTTAATTTTATTTCACACCTCACATATTTTACATGGCAACAACTAATCAAACATTTCAGGTTTGACTACCAAAATATCGTACAAAATGAACAATGACAGCCTTATCGGATAATTGTTTGGATTAATATATCTATTCAATCCATCGACTTAATCAATTAATAAAAATAGCGAGCTAGAGAACGGTTACTGATTCAACTAGAATTCCAAGTCAACGTTGACGATTCTTGTTCATGCCTTCTGTCGAGTTCCTGATAAGCGCCCCATGCGTTTCACTTCTTCACCCAAACTTCTAAAATTGCAGCGGTGATCGAAGGTGAGCACGTAGAGGCAGAGTCAGAGCAAACACGACGACAACAAAGTTGTTGTTATCTGAAACATGGACCAACGACGTAGAACCAAAGTTGTCGACGACGGGGTCCCTGACGAGCGTTGCTTTCGGACTTCATTTTTATCCTCAACCATAGCTCTATTCTCACTTCTACACACACGTAGGCGAGGCAGCCACAAAAGGAACTTGACGATGATGGCAGACACAGCACGGAGGGTGCGAGTCCGCCAAGGACACGAACTTGAAGGACGGTGCAGTTTAGAACGAAATCTTGCTGAGCGAAGAACGACGACCGGCAAGGCGAAAATCGACGATGAGGTCGAGCAAGGAATGGCGAGCGCGAACACACACAAGGGCTTGCCAACAACACGAACACGACGGCGTGGACAGCGAGGGAGCTCGACGCGCGTAGATTTTTGTTTCGTTGCTCCACACATGACGCGTGGATAGACGGCAAGCGGGGACGCGTGGCAAAATCCCGGGCACGACGCAAGGAACCGGCCATGGTGAGCATAGGGACACGGCTGCACGCGGCGTGTGCGCAGGGAACATGGCACGACGCTGGGCACGTTCCGGCGTGCAGGGGAGAGGCGAGGGCAAGCTACACAGCCGGACTTGGGACGCGAAGATGAAGAACGACGGTGCCCTAGATGGGGAACAGGGATGACGCGGGTCCAGGCGAACACATGGCTGGCAAAGGAAGCCGCCTTGGGTGAGCTACAGGCCACACGCAGGGAAGACCGGCGACGCGCGTGGGAGCTGGAGTACGAGTTGGGCCGGAGATACGGCAGCAGGGAGGAGCACGCGTGGCAAGCAGAGTAGGCAGCTGAGGGAGAGCGAGTACTAGGGAGGCCAAGCGGCACGCGCGCATCCAGAGAAGGAGATCTGAGCAGAGGGGCCAGGGGTGAGCAGCAATGCGACGGCGTGGCAGCTTGCAGGGGATCCGGCGCCATGGATGTTGGGGAAAGCAGCGACCGGCGCTAGAGGAAGATGGGGAGGGGATGGAGAAGAGCTTGTTTGGGCGATGGCCATGGAGACACGTGCAGGGAAAAGTCGGGGAGGAGAGAGATCCACGCGAGAGAGAGAGAAGCGTGCAGGAGAAAAATCCGAGCGCGTAGGAGCTCGCGCGCAGGAAGCAAGCGCGCAAGGGAGTTGGAGCTGCGCGCGACGCGAGCAGAGGAAGAAGACGACAGAGGGAGGAGAGAGGAGCAGGGAGTCACAGCGCGCAGAGGAGGAGGAAGGAGAGGGCTTGGGTGCGCGGCGAACCAGGCGAGCGCAGGGAGGAAGAAGCTCCATGGCTTGGAGACTTAGGGGGCTAGGGCGAGACCTCGGCAGAGAGATGGGATGAGCTACAGCAGGGAGATCTAGCCAGGCGCCATGGGAGGGAGAAGAGGAGTGGTTGGGCATGCGTAGGGGGAAGAAGACCCGGATGCGTGGCCATAGCAAGGTGAAGAACACACTGGAAGCCGAGTGCCGCAGGGAGATAAGAATGATGGCCGTTGAGCGGTAAGAAAATCAGAAGCAGAGAGAAATGCGAGGAAGCTGCTCGGCGGCTTAAGAAAAATCCCAGCGACGGATAAGGATAGGATTGTTTGGGGCGGCAGCTGCTGAAAAAAAACCTTGCGATGGATGAAGACGACGGCAAAGAGGATAAGCGAGGAAGAGAGACGTCGGGTGATGGGAAATATCTCCAGCCAAAAGAAATGCGTAGATAGCGGTGGCTGGATAAGAGACTAGGAGTACAGGAAAGCTAGGCATGGAGATAAAGGAGAAATGTGATTTTGCTTTTTCTTTTTTTAGAAGCGTAAAGGTAAACACGGATTCTGGGATTAGGATTTAAAAGGGACAACAAAGGGTGGATTGAAAACAATATTGAACACAATATTAAGACAGAATTTGATTCGTTGAATATTTCTGGTGTCAGATGAATTCTTACCCTTTATTTATATTTGAAGATTTGAATCCAGGCAAGAAATGACAACCCGGATTGAACTGATTTCAACTTCGATATTGTAGTCAGCTTTGGTTTACTTAGAAGCCAGACAAAAATTTATCTGGTAAGGAATAGATTAAATTACCAATGTTTGAGTTTTAGCTTGATATTAACGGATCAAGCTAAACGGTATCAGATTCAACTAGGAAACAGCTCAGTTTATAATTCTACGCCTGGTTTTTCTTGGGTTCCGGGTGTAGTCCGATTTGATTTTGCATTAACACTTTAGTCGTCGAGTTCAAATTCATTTGTCCGGGACAAAAATCTCAAGAGTGGATCGAGGCTCCAAATTCGTATTCGCGTCAGCGATAAATTTTAAATAATCATCGGATGCATCGATTTTTGGAACAACTATGTTCCGAACATCACGAAAATTTAGGAAGAGCCCGGATAAATAAAAACGATGTCGAACTTGCAACAGACGAAATAGATGCGATATTAAAATCGTGATAGACAAAGATGATTGATATTTAGCATCTGTTTTATCCACTGATATTACCTGCTTAAATTCATACTCGTTGTCAAGCGGAATATAAACACCAGGGGTGTTACACTATGGGGGTGTGAGACAGCAAGGGTGAGCTCACACATGATCATAGCTCAACAAGTTGTGGGGAACCAGTGTGCATGAACTCACCAAGGTGGGAGTTCATGTTATGTGTAAAGCTAATCAACAACAGGGGTTAAAGCTGAGCATTGCTTTTAATTAGTTGGTCAAATTTTTATTAACAGTTACTAGATGTAAGTAAATACTACACCTTAAATAAAGTAATAGAACAAATTAATAAATAATCCCATGCAATGCAAATGACAATTTGAATTTAAGTTCCATAAATTAATCATGCGAGAGTCCTGAGCTGCTCTTGACCGTGAGCTCGGCTAGTATACCAGTTTTACCCTCTGCAGAGGTTGTACCCTATACCCACAAGTCGTGTATCCCATGTTGCCAGGGTTTGCAAGGCCCTTAGACACTACCGAGGTGAATGGCTAGGGATCCACTACAAGGCCTTTACAAAGTTCCACTAGCTTCTAAAAACCCGCTACAGTTTATGGGAAGAGCACTTGCAAGAATCCCCCGTCTGACCGCCATCGCTGCAAAATCAACCTGAGAACCTCCTTGCATGCAACTCCCCTACTGTCCTTGCCCCTTTTGGGTAAGGTAGTCTTCCACAAGCTTTCCTAATTAGTCAGCCAAGGGCGTCCCATTCCACCCTTGTGGTGGCACGTGTTTCTCAAGTTAAGCTCCATGTTCCAATTAAAATTAATGATCCTGACATGAACATAAATAAAATAACAAAATAATTGGAACATGGATAAAATGAAATATTATCCCAAAACCATGTAAAGCAATAGAAAAACTACCCAAGTGATTCAGGGGTAAACAAGGTAATCAGGATAAATAGACTAGGGTGACCTATTGGGTCCCATAAAAATTAAACCTATGCATGAATAGTGATAATAAAGAACATTATTGGGTAAACAAAAGTGATCAAGGGCACAACTTGCCTAGCACTTGAGATTCCAGGTACCAGGATAATTCTTTAGATCCTCGTGACCTCACTACTAGTCATAGCAATTAAAACAAAATAGTATAGACAAAATTAACATCACACCATACATAAGAACAAACTGCATAATAATGATCTACGCGATGCTACGAGATCGTGGATACGCGAACCACTAAAATCAGAGTTATGGTTAAAGAATTAGGATTTATGGTAGGTCTATGTGGTTTAAATATTAAATTATATTATAAATTGATTAGTGCACATCATAAGAGAGAATATTCTATGAATAATTAATTCAACTCTAATCTTAACTATAACTTAACTAGAGATCATACTTTAACCACGTTAGAATTATGGACATGTTAACTTTGATTTGGAAAAGCTAATCTAGTAGACATAGGATAAATAAATATAAGACTATGTGATATGGTATAATTTATGTTGTTACTGTGTAGTAAATATTTATACGAGGCTAACGCAACTGGAACGGGTCAAATTGGAATTAAAACGAAGAAGTTATGAATTTTCAAAGATTTTATGTATTTGATACGAGATTAATTAAGAGGTAAATTTTAATATGGTTTTCATGTCAAAAACAGATGCATTATGTGATAAACAACATTATTACCAATTTATAGGAACTGAAATGAACTAAAAAGGAGTAGAAATGGATTTTCTAGGGATTAAACAAGTTTTTTATAATTGTTTTAAAATAAGAATCCATTTTCTTTAATGTTTATCAGCACCCTGATCCACGCGCATTATTACAGAGAATTTCAGGGGCTGATCTAAAACTTTCTAGGGCATGGCTGTAAACCCTCCACACAGGCTTGGACGGTGGGTTTATTTCAAATAAGTGCAGGGACTCTTTAGCAAATGCGACGAGGCGAAGGGGTATCCAGTGATTCTGGCCACAGGATCCCGAATCTACGGTGTGCAATAAAACCCATCCATTACCCAACAGTATTAAGCCTGACCCGTTCGATATCCAATCCACGGTGGGGATTCGCTGGAATACCTATGCTTACTCTGAGCCACCCGATCCTGATCCCATGGGCCAGATTAGCCACGCGAAGGGTTGTCTTCTGATCAATTAGTAGCCGCTAGATGTGGATTGAACGGCCCCTATGTTTCTTCCTCCTAAGGTCGTACTCACGGTGGCCAGGAACGCCCATGGTGTGCGCTAGCAGATGCCGCACGCCACCCGGAGACTCCCAAGCTTAGTATCACGACTTCTATGCGACTAGACAATGCGAGGGGTGGAACTGAGGGCTTTTTTACCAGGGGACGAACGGAGAGTTCTGGGTCACGATGGATGGACAGCTAGCACGGTTGACGCGGCGCCGGTGAGAGGTTTCGTAGCACCGTGGTCTCCTGTCACACCCGTTACCAAGGGGCAGAGCCGGGTGCATCGCATATGTGTGCTAGGATCTATTTCCACACTTATGTTGACATCACAAGTGTAATATATCAAAAGAACAATGCATAAGAGCGTAAATAAAGATTATATTAACATATTACACTTCGAACGGACATAATGTCTTAACCTTTATTCATCAAAGTACAGCGAAACATGGACATCCATCCACAGGAAGATGACCGGGGGTATCACTAGACTAGCATCCATGGAGCTCAGCATCATAACTTCATCTACAAACTTCTGATCAAAATTAAGCAAGGGTGAGCTCACTTATGGTCAGGGCTCAACAAGTGGGGGAAAATTAATGCAAGTTTAACAAGGTGAGGCTAAGGTTGAGTAGTAAGCATTTTAGTTGGTCAACATTTTATTAACAACACCTGTCTTACTAATAAGTGTGAATCCCATGTATTCCCATTAAACAAAGGTATAAGAGTATATCAAAAAACACTTAAGTGAAACCACTTAAGCAAACCATTGGCAGATCATCGGATCTCGATTTATTTCCATCTTCAAGTTCAATTATCATGTGAGGAGTCCAGGCTGCTCATAATCGTGAGCACGGCTGATATATCAGTTTTACACTCTGCAGAGGTGGCGCATCTTTACCCATGAGTCACGATTCCCTTCAAGCCCGGGTTAGCTAGACCCGTATTCACTTCCGAGGTGAATGGCTAGGGTCTCACTACGAGGCTTCTCCCTAGAGTCCTCATTACGCAAATGCTGGAAATGGTCAACTGCATAAGGAACACCTACCGTAACCAACTTATAGTCCAGACTACAGGGTAAAGCTTTGGGAACTATGTCCGTATCCAATCTGCCTGAGCCGGAACTATAAGCGCTTGCCAGATGCCCCGTTCCAGTCGACCACGACCAGCACCCAACATAAGACTTCCCTAGTTATTTAGCCAAGACCAGAGCCATGATAGTTCTCATGGTAGCACTGTTGTTGGGGGCCTTCGGCTTCCGAAGGTCCTCAAAAACATGATTTAACTATGTCTCTGGAGTATAATGTGTAAACAGGTACCTTCAGACATAAATCAAAACCACAGCGTGAAGATGCACAAAGAGTATGAAGGATGGCGCAGAGCCGAAGCTATGGCGCAGAGCCAAAGCTATGTATTCACGCAAAGAAACCGACTTAAAAGGGAAAAGGCTATTTAGACCCCGATGGATTGCTATAGAGTTATTAGCAAATGTAAAGGGCATGGGTGTAATTTTACATGGGCTGCGTCTCGTACCTATAAATAGATGAACAGTGCTCCCGTACTGTTCAGGCTGACTTGGCATTTACTTTCGCGGCATCAAGGTCTTCAAGGCCATTAATGGCATCGGCGGTTCTTCATGACGCAACAATGGAGAGTGGGGAAAGGAGAAACGGTCGCATTTGAAGCTCTTTACGCCGAGGGAGCGGACAGACGCAGCGTGCTCGGGGTCGGCTCGGGGGCATGGCGCGGCTCGGCTGCTTGGCGCGGTCTTCGGCCGGTCGGCGTGGCATCAGGCTGGGCGCGCGGGGTGGCTCGGTCTGCAGGGCACGGCTGTCGGTCGGGTCCTGGTGGCTTCCTGGATGGGATGGCGCGTTGGTAGCACGGTGTCGCAGGCATAGGGGCGCGCGCCGGGTCTTCGGGCGCTGGCTCGCTGAAGCTCCTGGCGGCGCGTCAGAGAGAAAGGGGAAGGGAGGAGAGATGGGGCTGGGTGGGTCCCACGAGAGAGAGAAGGGGAGGGGACGGTTCCTGGCGGCGGCTACAAGACCAGGGAGGCAGCGGCTGCTTAGGTTTAGGTCAGGGGCGCGGCTACGCTTGCTTGATGGGCCTAATTGGGCCGTTAGGGTTAGTTAGGTTAGGTTTTAGTTTTTTTCTTTTTCTTTTCTATTTCCTTTTCTAAATTCAAAATCATATTTTAAATAATCCTAAAATTCATAATAACTAAACCAAAATTATTTATAAATAAAATATTTATTTTTGGACTAATAGTTATTATATATATTATTTGGTTTTTTCATTTAAGAAGAAATGATATTCAATATCCAAAATCACTTATGAGCAATCAAAAAAATCATTCCGAAGGAAATAAATAACAAACACTTCAATGAAAAATTTATCATCATAAATACCATTAATAAACTAAATGCATTATTTTTATTTTATGATTTTTATAGTGTTACATCTCCCCTGTACGCACGCTAGCACCAAATGGATACTAGGTGCGCCCAGGATGCTACCCAGACCGCGGATGAGGCTTGGGGGAACGACGAGTCGGAGTCCCCAGGCAGCGGTTCCCTCCAGCCTAGTAGCCCCTCGCCAAGGCCCATAGCCCAGTGAATGCCAACAATCACCTAGGGCCAAGCGGCGAGGTCCGCGCGAGTTGACCACGGTGGCCACGTCTTCTCGGTGCGGCAATGCACATGGGATTGACTACAGCGGCGACGGGTTTTCCCTCTGGATCTCTCCCATTCGCCGGCCATGGTGGCCCACACACGCGAAGCTCCCTGGCGGTGGCACGGTGGCGTTCCCCGGCCATCCCCCCTGCTCTCTCACTTTCTCTCTTTGCCATATGCGATGAGCACTCGGGGCTACTCTGGTGTTGCTTAGGGTCGCAGCTTGACGTGGCCGAGGGGAGGATGCGGCGCGCATAAATATCCAAGGTCAGGGAAGATTCGCATGGTCCCTTTGCCGTTGATGTAGCGCAGGAAGCGGACTCCGCAGCGTTTTTCCCAGGGTTCAGTTTCCTTTTTCTCAGGTGGAAGACGACCAACCTGCCTAGGCTTCACGGTGCGCATGCTTGGATGGCCGACTAGAGGGGCCCGCTCGTCAGGAATCCTAGCGCTAGTGTCATGAGACCGACGGGACGGGTCCATGTGTCATCGTGACATTTGTTGGGCTGCGCGGGAAGGAGGCCAGGTGGGTCAAGAAGCGCTGGAATCGGCCCAGCAGGTAGTTTTCTTTTCTCTTCTTTTTTTGTTGTATTTTTGGTTTCTCATTTCTTGATTCAAATTCAATTCAAATTTGGTTTTGACTTTTGCACTCTCACATTGATGCACAACAAAAGAACTCAGCATGAATGCAATCCATAATTTTGTTTTATTTATTTATTTTACCCTGTCTTCGAAACTAGTGTCGAGTATACTAATTACACACATTGTATGTTAAGAGGGTAATCTCTAATCCCTTTTTATTTGTTAAAAGATACTTTTGACTTAAATATTTTGTAGTATAGACTTAAACATATTATTTAATAACTCAACCCATATAAGGTTATTCTCATATTATTATATTTTTTTCTTAAGTCCCAAAAGATAATTCAGGATTAAGTTTGATCTTTTTAGCGAGGAGCTTTCAAAGGAAAGGAAATTCTTATTTAACAATTATTAATCTTTTTGGTTAGCATATAATAATCCCATAATGAAATTTTTGGGTGTTACAAATTCTACCTTTCAAACTTAACTTGTTTCAAAAACTTGAGTACACATGCAATCATACAAGAACTCTAGCATGGAATGCACATTTACATATTTATTTATTTGCCATTTGACTACTTTAATTCCTTTAATTGAATATGTACAAAGGAAAGAAGATCTAGAAATCCTTAAAATTCTAGCATAGAAGTATATTTATTTATTTATCCTATTATCTTTCTCTTATACCAATTTTTGGGTATTACAAGCTTCGACCCTCCAGGCTACCCTTACACCACAAGCACCTACACCAGCATGTATGCTAATCTCCCAGAACCCTCATGGTACCTAGACTCCAAGGAAGAAGACGGTCTATGTGACACCCCAGGTGTCTACTTCGTGTTATGTCGGGAGATTTATCCTAATATCAGATGCTCAGTAAAAATTTCTATCTCTTTATCACATTTATCTCCATTTATCAAATTACTCATGAGAGTTTCATCGAGTTTGGAATTATTCGATCTCAAGAAATGCCAAATTTGGAGCCTGTTAAAACTTTTATTTCTTGAAGCAAATGCAAATACGAAAGTCAATCTCATCTCGCAACTCCCGTCCATACTCATTTATTTGGACTCTGTATAGTTGTTATGTTATCCAATCGGTGTCCGAATCCGCTTTCTCGATAGTCGGTCTACGTCTAAATACTTAATCTAAATCCGCGTTCTCCCGCATAATCTCTTTGTGTCAACCTCTAATTAATTTTTATGAAATCAGTTTGTTATCTTTATATCATCATTCATCTCTATCTATCAAGTGTATTCTAAATATTTCTCAAAGCTTGAACCAAATATTCGTACGAAATTATAAATCCTACACTTGCTTGAGACTGCTCGATTAAATAAAAGCAAATTTAGAAATTCAACCAAGTTATGGCAACTTTCCCAAAACACTCTAAATCAACTCTACAACAAAAGTTATTAAGGGTTCTTGTAGAGAAAATGCCAAGAAAATATTGAGAAAATACCCCGATTGCCTTAAAAAATAATTTGAAGCTTTATAATGATGCTACCTTGACCTAAGTGAACCTTTGATTTATATTCAATAAATGTAACACCCATTCTTTAATTTGTTAGAAACAATATCAATAGAGAAACGATTTCCCCTTATGTGGGTTTGCCCTTTATGCATCATCCCATGTGAACACCATATTCAAAAGCAAATAATTAATAAAAGAATATATGCCATTAAAATTATGCTTCATGCTGGATATTATTTTTGTGGTGTGCATTTTGTGACAATATAAAAAAAATAAAGAGACAAGAAATATATTAATTCAAAAAGGAAATCTAGAATCTAAAAGAAATTCTAGAATTGAGAGAAGAAAAGGAAAATAAATATTATAAAACTAAATAAATAAAAATATGTTATTCCTACACTAGAGTGTGAATTTTTAAAATAAACTCAAAGGTGAAACTTACTTTGAAATCCAAACTTGATTCAAAATTACTATAAAAAGAAAACAGAAAACAAAAGAAAAAGAGAAAGAAGCTTACCTGGGCTCGCTGGTGGTTATTCTGCCCACCAGGGGATTTCCCTCGCGCGGCCCAATCCCTTTTCACAGCGCACGCCCGGCCAACTGCCATGTGGGACCCTTTTGTCGGTCGTGGTGACGCACGGCGCAGTTTCTAGCTCGCTGCCATGTGGGCCCTGGACGCACTGTAGATCTTCTCCCTAGCTGCCGCAACGCCCGGCCGATTCCTCCGCCACTGCAAGCTCCAACTGACTGCTATCCGATCCCTCTCCGTGCTAGCATGTGGGGGGTATAAAACCCTACCATCAAGCCTCCTTCCTCCTCCTAATTTGCCGCCGCCAGTAAAGCCACCGCGAGGAAGAAGACTCGAGGGAGTGTTGGTTGTGTGACTGCCACCGTGGTTTGAGTTCTCGGCGGGATCTCCGGCCGCGGCGAGTCAAGCCGTAGCTCCTGGAGACTCCGCCGTACGCATAGGTATCTTCGTGGGGCCACTATCACGCCCGTAATTTCTCGTCGTCGTTCTTCTGGGCGACGGAATCTGCGTGGCGCAAGGGCAGCTATCTCCGTCGACTGAGCTTCGGTGAGTTACCTCTTACCCGTTTTGCCTTGGCTCGGTGATCGTGTGGGTTCAATCGGGGCGGATGCAGATGCGGGGTTACGCTTGGGCGACTCGCCGGAGAGTTCGCCGTCGTGGCCAGTCGCCGCGGGCGCCGTGCTCCGCCGCCTGGGCGCGCTCGGGTTGGGGAAGGAAATCGCGCGCCCCGCATCGGCCGTTGGATGTTGGGTAAACGGCTGGGAATTGATCTGGGTCAGAGAGACTATGGGCCGTAGATCCGTGGATAGACGCTTGGGATTTGGTGTAGGCGTGGCCATCTCGAGAAGCCTCGGATCGTGATCCGGTGGCTGTGATTCAGTACCGTTTCAAGGATGGGATCGGTTTTAATCTGAACCGTTGATGTCTAATCGGACGGCTCCGGGCGGGAGATACCCTTTCGCCTGGGCATATTTACTAAAGAGACCCTAGGCTTTTGAGAAAATAACCCGCAGTCCTGTCTGCAGGACTCTGTGTCATGGGACCTTTTGCGCCGAGCCCCCTGTCTTTCTCCAAAATAGTGTGCCCAGTCCAATAGTGAATTAAATGGATTAAATGAAATAGAAATTTGATTTTAATATGAAAATAAATCCTAAAACTTGTATAATTCATAGAATATTCATATGGGCTCCAAAATAATCCATTCCAGTTTCTAAATTTTTGTAATTTTATTCTTTATCACCTAGAGCCTCTGTTATGTCATGAAAACAGTAAGAAATTTATTTCTCACTTAATCCTATTTAAAACACATGAAACCTTTGAAAATTCATAACTTAAATTCTATAACTCCAAAAATTATGATTCCTGTTCCTAGAATTTTATTTTAATGTGTAGATTATTACTGTGTATTTTGTTTATATGTTTGGTGTAATGTTAATTTCTCTATATGCACTGTGCTTGTTTGTATTGTGGCGAGTAGAAGAGCCCGTTGCTGAGGATCCTGGTGAGCAGCAGGTTGAAGTAGCTGAGCAGGAGCTCATTGAAGGCAAGTTGTGCCCTTGACCACTTTTTACCCAATAATGTTCTTTAATATCATTTATCCATGCATAGGTTAATTTTGATGGGACCCAATAGGTCACCCTAGATTTGTTTATCTCATTACCTTGTTTACCCCTGATTCACTTGGGTAGTTTGCTATTGCTTTACCTGGTTTTGGGATAATCATTTATTACCTCTATGTTCCAATTCTGTTGTTATTCTATTATGTTCATGTCAAGTTCATTAATGTTAATTGGAACATAGAGCTTAACTTGAGAACCACGTGCCACCACAAGGGTTTAATGGGACGCCCTTGGCTGATTAATTAGGAAAGCTAGTGGAAGACTACCTTACCCGAAAGGGGCAAGGGCAGTAGGGGAGTGGTCAGTGTAGGGAGGTCCCTGGTTGATTTTGCTGCGATGGCGGTCAGCCAGGAACCCTGCATTGGAACTTCCTATAAACTGTAGCGGGTTTTCGGAAGCTAGTGGAACTTTGTAAAGGCCTCGTAGTGTTGCCCTGCCGCGCTTCCTAGGTAGAGGTGTATGGGACTCGCGACCCCTTGGCAGATGGGTAGCATGACTTGTGGGTAAAGGGTGCAACCTCTGCAGAGTGTAAAACTGGTATACTAGCCGTGCTCGCGGTCATGAGCAGCTCAGGACTCTCTGATGTTTAAATTATGGAACTTAAATTCAATTTGTCATTCGCATTGCATGGGTTTATTATTAATTTTGTTCTATTACTTTACTTATGGTTTGGTATTTACTTACACTTAGTAATTGCTAATAAAATTTTGACCAACTACTTAAAAGCCATGCTCAGCTCTAACCCCTATCATTGATTAGCCTTACACATCACATGAACTCACACCTTTGTGAGTTTATGTCCACTGGTTCCCCACAACTTGTTGAGCTATGATCATGTGTGAGCTCACTCTTGCTGTCTCACACCCCCCCCCCACAGGAGAAGATCAGGTGGTTCAGGAGGAGCCGCCTAACACTGAGGAGTTCGATCTGATCTAGGTGGCGTTTCCCAGTCGACATTGGCGCCAACGATCCTTAGTTCGTTTTATGTTTATTCTTTTATTTTGTAATAAGTCTTCCGCTATGTAATAATTACTCTGATGTTTTATGACATTTATCTCTATACACTCTGTTATTATATATGTTGTTTTCTTAGCGCATGTATGAGATGCACCCGGCTTTGTCCCTTATAACCGGGTGTTACAGAAGTGGTATCAGAGGAAATGTTGACTGTAGGACGAGACCTAGATAGAGAGGGACAAACCCTTTCCTACTTACCTTACTCTGACTCATTCTATACTCATCTCATCTTGATCTCGTCTCACCTTTTTGCTATTCTACTCTGATCATTCTTATCTTTTCTACTCTAAGACAAGATGGATTTCACACCTTGGAATCCTATGACTATGATCTTTCTAAGAGATAGGGAACCTAAGACAAAATTAAAACTATTTTCTCTATTTAAAAATGTTGTTTGATTGTGCTGATGCTAAATGCCTGATTTGCTTCTTTGATTGATTGAACTATGGACATCTTAGTATGTACCACCATAAGGTATTGAATTAGCTAGGATAGGTAAAATATTAATCTGCTTAGCTAATAAAATTCCCCAAAGTAACCTGATTTGTAAATACCTGCCTTGTCTACTATTTTCTTACCATATGTATCTAACTCAGATGGTCAATACCAGGCGGGGTGGTGGAATTGACTTGCCTCCTAACCAACACACTCGAAGGATATATAGACAACCTCAGCCACAGCCTGCAGAGATGAATCCTCCTAATCCTCCACCAGGCGGAGTTGACCCACTGGTTGCTGCTCAGATGGCGGTGATGCAGCAAATGGCAGACACTATGGATGATATGCGTGCTCAGATGCAGCAAGAACGCCAGGAGATGCGTCAGGAAAGAGAAGATATACGACAGGAGTTGCGCCAGGAGCGAGATGAGATACGCCAGGAAAGGAGGGCACAACAACAGCTGCTGCAACAACAAATGCAACAGCAACCACAGCAGCAACAGGTGCCACTGCCTCCACCACCACCACCAGTTCCACCCCGAGATAAGCATAGAGAGTTCATGAGTCATAAGCCACCTACATTCGCTAGCTCACCTGATCCACTAGACGCGGATGATTGGCTGAAGTCCGTTGAGAAGATGCTGAATATTGCACAGTGCACGGACCGAGAGAAGGTTTTATATGCTTCTGGACATCTGACGGGTCCTGCTGCTGACTGGTGGGATTCATATACTGCTGCCCATGATGCTGCAGATACTATTACTTGGGCAGAATTCAGTACACAGTTCAGAAACTACCATATTCCAGCTGGTATGATAAAGATCAAGAAGAAGGAATTTCTGTCGCTGAAGCAAGGAAGTATGTCAGTCAGCGAGTACCGCGACAAGTTTATTCAGTTATCCAGATATGCCCCTGAAGAAGTTGCTGAAGACGAGAGGAAGCAGGAGCATTTCATTGAAGGACTTAATGGACCACTGCAGTATGCTCTTGTGGCACAGACATTTCCGTCATTTCAGAGGCTGCTTGATAAGGCCCTGGCTATTGAGCACAAGCGTGTTCAGCTGGGAGATTTGAAGAGAAAGGCAATATCTCAAGGACAAGGAAGCAGCAGTGTTCGTCCTCGCTACAGTTCACCACAGGGTACTCCGACTCGACCAGGAGGACCGCGCCCAGTTCAGCAATCACCACTGAGGACTCCACCTCCTCGGCAGGCTACCCCTACGGGCACCCCGATGAAGTTTTCAGGACAGAGTCCAGGCACTACTTGTTTCAAGTGTGGGAAGGCTGGTCACTATGCAAATGTCTGCCCACAGAGGATTGCTGCTACTCCAGTACAGAACAGGCAGCAAACACCAAGTTCTGGCAAGGGATATTCTATTGCCAAGGTTAATCAAGTCAGCGTTGATGCTACTCCAGATGGAGGGGACCTCGTAATTGGTATGTTTTATGTTAATGCAATTCCTGCAACCATATTATTTGATTCTGGTGCTACACATTCATTCATGTCTGCTAGATATGCCAACACAAATGAAATACCACTGCTAAATATGAGAAAACCCATGATAGTAATTACACCTAAAGGGCCTGTTGAGGCGAATCAAATGACACGTAGATTGACATTAACCATTATGGGTAGAGAATTTGAAGCTACTGCTATAATATTGGAGTCAAGCAGTATAGATTTGATCCTTGGTATGTCATGGCTAAGAAAGGCAAAGGCCGTTATAGCATGTGGTAGAGGTACCGTAGAACTCACTACGACCACTAAAGGAGAAAGGTTTCAAGTTAATATTGCAGTAACCTCCTCACCCATGCGTGCAATGTTCTTTATACCTGAGGAGTTTGTTGGTGACAACATCCGGGTGGTTAGAGATTTTCCGGATGTCTTTCCAGAGGAGTTACCAGGGATGCCACCTGATAGAGAAGTTGAGTTTGTTATTGACCTCTTACCTGGAACCGCCCCTATTTCTAAACGGCCATATAGGATGTCCGTAGAGGAGTTGAAGGAACTTAAGAAGCAGTTAACTGAGTTACAAGAGGCTGGGTACATTCGTCCGAGTTCCTCACCTTGGGGAGCACCGGTCTTGTTTGTACAGAAGAAGGATGGATCGCAACGGATGTGTGTGGATTATAGATCTCTTAATGATGTTACAGTGAAGAACAAGTATCCGTTGCCCCGTATTGAGGATTTATTTGATCAGATGAGAGGTGCAAGAGTATTTTCGAAGATTGATCTCCGATCGGGATACCATCAGATGAGGATTAGACCATCGGATATTCCCAAGACAGCTTTCTCGACTCGATATGGATTATATGAGTTTACTGTTATGTCGTTTGGATTAACCAATGCACCAGCTTATTTTATGAACTTAATGAACAAGGTGTTTATGGAGTATTTGGACAGATTCGTCGTGGTGTTCATCGACGATATTCTCATTTATTCTCAGAGTGATAACGATCATGGGGAACATCTGAGGTTGGTGCTACAGAAGCTTCGAGATAACCAGCTATATGCCAAGTTCAGCAAGTGCGAGTTTTGGATTGACAAGGTACCATTCCTTGGACATATTATTTCTAATGGAGGAATAGCAGTGGATCCTGCTAAGGTTAAGGAGATAATGGAATGGAGAGTACCCACTACAGTTACTGAGATTCGGAGTTTCTTTGGATTAGCAGGCTATTATCGGAGATTTATTGAAGGATTTTCTAAGATTGCTAAGCCTATGACTTCACTTTTGGAGAAAGGAAAAGAATTTAAGTGGGACGAGAAGTGTCAAGACAGCTTTGATCTATTGAAGAAGAGGTTGATGTCGCCACCAGTATTGGTTATGCCAGACCTACAGAAAGGATTTGATATCTATTGTGATGCATGTGGCCAAGGCTTAGGATGTGTGCTCATGCAAGAAGGACATGTGATCGCTTATGCTTCTCGTCAGTTACGCAAGCATGAATTGAACTACCCCACGCATGACTTGGAATTGGCAGCCGTTGTGCATGCGCTTAAGATTTGGAGACATTATATCATGGGGACCAAGTGTCAAGTGTATACGGATCATAAGAGTCTGAAGTATATATTCACTCAGAAGGATCTCAACCTTAGGCAACGCCGTTGGTTGGAGCTTATTAAGGATTATGATTTGGAGATTCACTATCACCCGGGCAAGGCAAATTTGGTTGCAGATGCCTTGAGTCGCAAGGAGCATGTTCATTCAGCTATTGTTGCCCAGCTACCCGATGAGATTGTTGAGGATTTCAGGAGACTTAACCTGGGGATAGTTGCTCATACTGAAGGAGTCACTATTGATGTGGAACCTACCTTGGAGCAAGAAATCCGCAAAGGTCAACTTGAGGATGCTAAAATAAAAGAGATTAAGGATCTGATTACTGAAGGTCGAGTTCTGGAATTTACGGAAGATGAGCAAGGCACTATATGGTTCAAGGACAGGATGTGTGTTCCTGATATTAAAAGCCTTCGAGAGACTATTTTAAAGGAGGCCCATGATTCGGATTATTCTATTCATCCTGGTAGTACCAAGATGTATCAGGATTTGAAACGGAAGTATTGGTGGTATGGATTGAAAAGAGATGTGGCTGCACATGTGGCTATGTGCGATGTATGTCAAAGAGTTAAGGCTGAACACCAGAGGCCAGCTGGGCTATTGCATCCACTGAAGATACCCGAGTGGAAATGGGAAGAGATTGGTATGGATTTCATTACTGGATTGCCTCGCACCCAGAAGGGATATGATGCTATATGGGTGATTGTGGATAGATTGACTAAAGTGGCTCACTTTATTCCTGTGAAGACTACTTATAAAGGTTCTCAGCTAGCAGAGTTATATATGGCTCGGATTGTGTGTTTGCATGGAGTACCAAAGAAGATCGTGTCTGATCGAGGTTCGCAGTTTACCTCAAGATTTTGGAGAAGCTTTCATGAGAACATGAGTACAAAGTTGAATTTTAGTACAGCTTATCACCCTCAGACCGATGGACAGACTGAAAGGACTAATCAAGTATTGGAAGATATGTTGAGAGCATGTGCCCTTCAGCATGGAGGAAGTTGGGATAAGAGTCTGCCTTATGCTGAGTTCTCGTATAATAATAGTTACCAGGCCAGTCTGAAGATGTCACCTTTTGAAGCTTTATATGGGAGGAAGTGCAGGACTCCTCTATATTGGGATCAGACTGGAGAGAGACAGTTCTTTGGGCCTGAACTGATTCAAGAAGCAGAAGAACAAGTTCGTATAATTCGAGAGAATTTGAGAGTGGCTCAAACCAGGCAAAAGAGCTATGCTGATAATAGAAGGAGACCAATAGAATTCGAAGAAGGAGATTATGTGTATCTCAAGGTGTCACCACTTCGTGGAATGAGGAGATTTAAAGTCAAGGGCAAATTGTCCCCACGCTATATTGGACCATTCTTGATCTTTAGGAGAGTTGGAGAGATGGCATACCAACTTGAGCTACCTGCTAGTCTATCAGATGTGCATAATGTTTTCCACGTATCTCAACTGAAGAAGTGTCTCCGTGTTCCCGAGGAACAGTTACCAATGGAAGAGCTCAGTGTTCAAGGTGATTTGACTTACACGGAGTACCCGATCAAGATTTTGGATACTTTGACTCGGGTTACGAGAAATAAGGTGATAAAGATGTGTAAAGTGCAATGGAGTCACCACGGTGAAGATGAAGCAACTTGGGAAAGAGAAGAAGAGCTTCGCATAGATTTTCCCCACCTTTACCCTAGAACTTCTTAAATCTCGAGGACGAGATTATTTTTAAGGGGGGTAGGATTTGTAACACCCATTCTTTAATTTGTTAGAAACAATATCAATAGAGAAACGATTTCCCCTTATGTGGGTTTGCCCTTTATGCATCATCCCATGTGAACACCATATTCAAAAGCAAATAATTAATAAAAGAATATATGCCATTAAAATTATGCTTCATGCTGGATATTATTTTTGTGGTGTGCATTTTGTGACAATATAAAAAAAATAAAGAGACAAGAAATATATTAATTCAAAAAGGAAATCTAGAATCTAAAAGAAATTCTAAAATTGAGAGAAGAAAAGGAAAATAAATATTATAAAACTAAATAAATAAAAATATGTTATTCCTACACTAGAGTGTGAATTTTTAAAATAAACTCAAAGGTGAAACTTACTTTGAAATCCAAACTTGATTCAAAATTACTATAAAAAGAAAACAGAAAACAAAAGAAAAAGAGAAAGAAGCTTACCTGGGCTCGCTGGTGGTCATTCGGCCCACCAGGGGATTTCCCTCGCGCGGCCCAATCCCTTTTCACAGCGCACGCCCAGCCAACTGCCATGTGGGACCCTTTTGTCGGTCGTGGTGACGCACGGCGCAGTTTCTAGCTCGCTGCCATGTGGGCCCTGGACGCACTGTAGATCTTCTCCCTAGCTGCCGCAACGCCCGGCCGATTCCTCCACCACTGCAAGCTCCAACTGACTGCTATCCGATCCCTCTCTGTGCTAGCATGTGGGGGGGTATAAAACCCTACCATCAAGCCTCCTTCCTCCTCCTAATTTGCCGCCGCCAGTAAAGCCACCGCGAGGAAGAAGACTCGAGGGAGTGTTGGTTGTGTGACTGCCACCGTGGTTTGAGTTCTCGGCGGGATCTCCGGCCGCGGCGAGTCAAGCCGTAGCTCCTGGAGACTCCGCCGTACGCATAGGTATCTTCGTGGGGCCACTATCACGCCCGTAATTTCTCGTCGTCGTTCTTCTGGGCGACGGAATCTGCGTGGCGCAAGGGCAGCTATCTCCGTCGACTGAGCTTCGGTGAGTTACCTCTTACCCGTTTTGCCTTGGCTCGGTGATCGTGTGGGTTCAATCGGGGCGGATGCAGATGCGGGGTTACGCTTGGGCGACTCGCCGGAGAGTTCGCCGTCGTGGCCAGTCGCCGCGGGCGCCGTGCTCCGCCGCCTGGGCGCGCTCGGGTTGGGGAAGGAAATCGCGCGCCCCGCATCGGCCGTTGGATGTTGGGTAAACGGCTAGGAATTGATCTGGGTCAGAGAGACTATGGGCCGTAGATCCGTGGATAGACGCTTGGGATTTGGTGTAGGCGTGGCCATCTCGAGAAGCCTCGGATCGTGATCCGGTGGCTGTGATTCAGTACCGTTTCAAGGATGGGATCGGTTTTAATCTGAACCGTTGATGTCTAATCGGACGGCTCCGGGCGGGAGATACCCTTTCGCCTGGGCATATTTACTAAAGAGACCCTAGGCTTTTGAGAAAATAACCCGCAGTCCTGTCTGCAGGACTCTGTGTCATGGGACCTTTTGCGCCGAGCCCCCTGTCTTTCTCCAAAATAGTGTGCCCAGTCCAATAGTGAATTAAATGGATTAAATGAAATAGAAATTTGATTTTAATATGAAAATAAATCCTAAAACTTGTATAATTCATAGAATATTCATATGGGCTCCAAAATAACCCATTCCAGTTTCTAAATTTTTGTAATTTTATTCTTTATCACCTAGAGCCTCTGTTATGTCATGAAAACAGTAAGAAATTTATTTCTCACTTAATCCTATTTAAAACACATGAAACCTTTGAAAATTCATAACTTAAATTCTATAACTCCAAAAATTATGATTCCTGTTCCTAGAATTTTATTTTAATGTGTAGATTATTACTGTGTATTTTGTTTATATGTTTGGTGTAATGTTAATTTCTCTATATGCACTGTGCTTGTTTGTATTGTGGCGAGTAGAAGAGCCCGTTGCTGAGGATCCTGGTGAGCAGCAGGTTGAAGTAGCTGAGCAGGAGCTCATTGAAGGCAAGTTGTGCCCTTGACCACTTTTTACCCAATAATGTTCTTTAATATCATTTATCCATGCATAGGTTAATTTTGATGGGACCCAATAGGTCACCCTAGATTTGTTTATCTCATTACCTTGTTTACCCCTGATTCACTTGGGTAGTTTGCTATTGCTTTACCTGGTTTTGGGATAATCATTTATTACCTCTATGTTCCAATTCTGTTGTTATTCTATTATGTTCATGTCAAGTTCATTAATGTTAATTGGAACATAGAGCTTAACTTGAGAACCACGTGCCACCACAAGGGTTTAATGGGACGCCCTTGGCTGATTAATTAGGAAAGCTAGTGGAAGACTACCTTACCCGAAAGGGGCAAGGGCAGTAGGGGAGTGGTCAGTGTAGGGAGGTCCCTGGTTGATTTTGCTGCGATGGCGGTCAGCCAGGAACCCTGTATTGGAACTTCCTATAAACTGTAGCGGGTTTTCGGAAGCTAGTGGAACTTTGTAAAGGCCTCGTAGTGTTGCCGTGCCGCGCTTCCTAGGTAGAGGTGTATGGGACTCGCGACCCCTTGGCAGATGGGTAGCATGACTTGTGGGTAAAGGGTGCAACCTCTGCAGAGTGTAAAACTGGTATACTAGCCGTGCTCGTGGTCATGAGCAACTCAGGACTCTCTGATGTTTAAATTATGGAACTTAAATTCAATTTGTCATTCGCATTGCATGGGTTTATTATTAATTTTGTTCTATTACTTTACTTATGGTTTGGTATTTACTTACACTTAGTAAATGCTAATAAAATTTTGACCAACTACTTAAAAGCCATGCTCAGCTCTAACCCCTATCATTGATTAGCCTTACACATCACATGAACTCACACCTTTGTGAGTTTATGTCCACTGGTTCCCCACAACTTGTTGAGCTATGATCATGTGTGAGCTCACTCTTGCTGTCTCACACCCCCCCACAGGAGAAGATCAGGTGGTTTAGGAGGAGCCGCCTAACACTGAGGAGTTCGATCTGATCTAGGTGGCGTTTCCCAGTCGACATTGGCGCCAACGATCCTTAGTTCGTTTTATGTTTATTCTTTTATTTTGTAATAAGTCTTCCGCTATGTAATAATTACTCTGATGTTTTATGACATTTATCTCTATACACTCTGTTATTATATATGTTGTCTTCTTGGCGCATGTATGAGATGCACCCGGCTTTGTCCCTTAAAACCGGGTGTTACAATAAAAGAGGTTTGACCTTTAATAAAAGTTGTAGAACCTATGTTATACAACAAATTTTATATTTAAATCAAGCCTTGATTCAATCTCTAAGTATCTCAAACAGTGCCATCAAGACAGAATAAAAATATGATTTCAGGATTCGAATTCTTCTAAGTCTGAAATCAGCGTCCTTCAGGTCGACGTCTCGCGTTCCCAAATTTTTCTTGAACAACTCAAGTTTCCCCAAATATAAAAGTTGTTAATAACTAATGGGGGCACAACATATTAAAAGATGGCATTCGTCTGATTCCGTTTGACATGTTTTGACATTCAGTTTTCACAAGTTTCCACTGATTTTTGAGCCACTGACAAACCAATTTTCGTGGGTCTATAACTCTCTAACCATTGCTCGAATCACCTCAAGCCCTTTACAAGATTTGTAGAGTGTACATCAAAGAAGATATTTTGTGCGGTAACCTTGATCCGATTCCAAGAGGAAAACGACGAAAACTACCGCCCAATGTCGACACTTTTGCACCTGCCACCTGCTGGTGCACTCTGACATGTCTAGAGCTTGGCTCTATAAATGGCAGCCCTCTGCCCTCTTCTTCTCCCCCACGCCATCCTCCCTATCCCTCATGGCAACAGCAAGCCGAGCACCTCTCTGCAACCTCAAGCCGAGCTCCCCTCCTCCCTGCCTTGGAGCCCGACCTCCCCTTCCTAGGAACCAACTTCAGCACAGCACACGCCATGGCTGTGGCGCCCTTCTCCTTCCCAGCAAGCACAGCAGCGCCCCCGGCTATTTCCCCCAAGCACAAGTTCTCTTGCTCCTTCTTAGCCCCCACACTTCTACTCGCCTAGCAGCAGCACCACCCCTCCACTTCGGCTGAAGCATGCCCAGCTCCCTCTGCTGTCCTCCTATTGTTCACGTGATGTTTAGAGGTAGAAGATGATTCCATGTGCCAATGATAGGTGGGCCCAAGATGAAATGTGAGTACACAAAACTTTTAGATTTTTTGCTCTTCCTTCAAATATTCATATCTCGAGTTTTCGATCTCCAAAAATTACGAAACTTGTTTTGTTGGCTTCCTTATGAAATTCTCTATCTATTGGATCTATATGTTGACGTGTTTTAGTGGAAAAGTTTTTCTGTATAAATTTGTTTTTAAAAACTGGTTTAGAGAATAAACGAACTTGCTTCTCTCCATAATTTTATTTATAAAAATCCAAAAATGATGAAACCTATTTTGTTAGTTAGATGTTTTCATACTCCATCTAATAAAAATATAAAACTTACAGGTTGTTCACTGTTTTCTTGGTGTGTTAATTAAAACATGTTAAATAGGAAAAAGATGATTGTTTTGATTGTTATTTTTGGATCTGTAGCTCTAGTGCTCCAAATGGGTTGAAATTGTTACAGTAGACTAATGGTGTGATGCTTGGTGACTGGTAAAAAGTTCATGAATTGTTGTGCATGTATGATTAAGTTAGTGATTTAACGTGTTTAATGCACCTTAAGTAGTTTTAAATGGTTTATAAATAATATATGGATGTAAAAATAGAAAATGATGTTCCACTGTCCTTGTATGATATTATAGTAGCCTAAGAAAACTTAATATGGTCATGCATCCACAGAAAATAATTAATTTTAGAATTAACTTACTCTCACAAGCTTTATTGCATTAACAATTTGTTATTTTTGTAATAAATACAATATAAAACCTGAGCATGTGAAATTTATACATTAGTCATGATTTGTCATTACCTATGCCTCATAAAAATGCTAACCCCAAATTAGATAGTTTCATATGGTGCTAAAATAACATCTATTTTATAATTACAATAGTTAGTGAAAAAAATAGGAGTAAACAAAATCATGCATGTTTCATGGAATGCTTGAGTTACACCTTAAAACTAATTAGAGATTTAATGATTATGGCATGGTGTTCTAAAGATAAATATTAATAGTGCTTCATCATGATTTTGTGTGATGTCGGACATGTGGGTCGAAGTGTTTTATTTTGATGAATGCATTTGTTAATTGTGTCGTAATTATAGCGCCTGAAATGACTTGGATAAAAAATAGTAAGTCGACTTGTTGGTCCTAATTTGATTATTTTAACTCTAACAAATGGTAAGGTGTTAGACAAATGGTAAGGTGTTAGAAAAATTCAGGTCTCTAGAACATGGCAATTTTTGAAGTAAATAGGAGCTGAATTTTATTAGTTGTTGTTTTGGGCTGCACGCACTCTTTTCGTCGTGCTGTTTGTTTGATGAACTAAATTGTGTTTTCTATAGAAAAGTTATATAAAAAATTGTAGATAACTTTATTATCTTACTTGTGTTAAAATTTGATGACCATAGGCCTGATAGTTTAAGAGTTATGAATTCTACAAACTGGTTGTTGTGTTCTGTCCACTGATAGAACAGATTTTGAAAACTGAATTGATTGATTCAGTTCAACATAGAATCACTCCTTGGTGATTATAAAAGTCATGTAGTACTTTTTCTATTCTTTCCAAAAAGTCTTGGATCACTCTTTTTGGTGATCTGAAGATTAAGTTATGGATGTTAAAGTGTGAAGACTGAATCTGTCCAGTTCTAGACAGCAAAGCCTTCTAATGTCTTTTATCCTAAATTGCATATTGAATCACCTTGGAGTGTTTATAAATGATCTGTAGAAAATTTCATTATCTTTCTAGAAAGTCTAGGATCACTTTGTTTGGTTGTCTGAGTCTCTAGTTATGAATGTTTGAAGTCGCAAGTCTGAATCTGTCCAAATCTGAACAGAACTATCATTTATCACGATTTAACCTTATTAAGTGTCTAATCAACTTGAGATGAAAATACCAAAGTTATAGAGCGTTTAATAAGCTTTCCAAAAAGTATCTGTTCACTAATTTTGGATAAATATCTTGTGAGTTATGACTGAAACAACTATTGTGTTGTTGTCCTAAATATGTTAATTGTGATTGATTGTTCCACTCCAGTGTGCTTGTCTTGAGTCGACTCCTTGTTATTTTGGATTTTGACTGAGCATGAGTAATAATGATAGTGCACTAAATTGGATAGAGCCTAAGGAGTAACTTAGCTTAAAAAAATTTAGCAAGTGTCGTTATATGGACGAGAAACACAATTAATGATATGTTACCATTTCTAATAATTGCGCTGCTAATCCGAATATTGCTAAATAACCAACCCCATTAGACAAGTATAAGAAGCTGTGTGATTAGGCTATCGCTTTCTGTGTGTGCTCTTGGGTGTGTGCTCGCATTAGGATATTGTGAATAATGGTAGAACCCGATTAAGTGATTATTCCCTTTTAACTAAGTTTGTCTATATAGAAGCCATGACAAATTGATATGTACTTAACTACCATAATAATAAAGGAACTAATGAAAACTTAGAGCGAATGTGATAATTGCTTGCACGTGTGATGCCGTGTTGCGCTGGTAAATTCTAGGAAGTAATTGTCATCATTCTAATGGTATTGATTACATATGCCCGATGACGTGTAGATAACTAATGCTAGCGTATGGTTGTTTGCGGTGTCTTACAATTTAATGTTTAGTTCGCTACCGTGTATTTGAATATCTTGTGCTACTTTCATTATATTCATACATATGCATCTTGCATCTCATTTAGGACCGAGAAATGATGATCGTGCAAGTGATGTGGTACCAACTACAAGATGCAGTTGGTGGACGACCTGAAGAATGATGGACCTAACCAGTGGATGCTTGCCAAGCGAGTGTCGTCTAGCAAACACTATCTAGTGTTAAATTCCCGGCAAGCCCTGGTTTTATGCATAACCGTTATATATGCTATTTTACTACACTTAATGTTTGTAGGCTTGTACCATGCACTTAAGTGTAGGAGTTGCCTGAAACCCTAGTTGCATGAACTCAGGATTCCTTTTGAGATGGATACTAGTATGCTAGGTCGAGTAGCTGTTATGCTAAATCAGGATATCGGTAGAATTCGAGTGATTTTTCTAGCACTCGTGTGAGGTCAGGAATTGGCTGTATCCATTTTTGATAACAGAATGATGATGGTCTATGGACACGGATCCGTGGGGATGCACTATCTACGAGACGCAATTGGAATAAGGATTAACGTGCGGATACCTGTGTCAAGCGTTTGAACGTACTAAATACATGTCGAGAAATATGGTAACCGGTAAACCTAGTACCTGAGTGAAGCTGGGCGCGGACTTTTCCCCTCACTTGTCCTGAGACTGGGTCTCCCATTGTAGATATGGTGGGTACAAGTGCGGCCACTGCACGGCGGCGGCCGAGGTCAGTGGAGCATTGTATGCCAAGGCGGTGAGCCCTGGCCGTGAACGTGGGATCGATGGGGACGGTTGACGTGTGTGGGGACGGAGTGCCCTGACATATCGTGGGTTTAGGTTTACCTTGCAAGGTTAAAACTCGATTCGAATCGTCTGCTTTTCGCAGCTAATGAGACTGCTTGATCCATTGTACTGCATTGAGTAATAAGTGGAAATGAGGTTACTTACAAAAGATGTTGGTTGACTAAATTGCTTGCTACCATGAATGGATAGTTAGGTGCTCATCTAGTATAAATTATTATTCTAGAACTTGAAAAGCTAAAACTTGTTTTTAGACTCAGCTAGTGCTTTTGGCAAACCAAACCCCTCAGCCAAACAGCTGCATGGTCTAGAGGTAGAGGAGTAGACTCCTCACACCGGGTAAGTCTAGCTGAGTATTAGTATACTCAGCCTTGATTGTGGCATAATTTTTGTAGGTACCTCCTTAATTTGGTTGATGGTGTGACTTGGCCTCCATCCCTGCCACCAGGATAGATGGTCGAGTGGGTTGCTGCTTCTACAGGAGAGGACCAGGAGGAGTAGCGTGGCCAGGCTTCGCTATGTTACTCGGTTTTCTCCATTAGTTATTTCTGCTGCATTAAACTTATGGTTATTATTTTTGAAACTCCGATAATGTAATTACTACTAATAATTATTAAATTTATGGTATTATGCTTTATTATATTTCGCTGTGCCTCACCTTTGAGTGAGCTAGTGGTATTCGATCCTGGATAAGTGGCTTTATTGGACAAGATCCGAGGGACTGACGGGTTATTCCGATTTAAGTGCGTTGCGGCCTTTAAGGCGTGACTTGGGCACTTAAGCTAGAATAATTCAGGTGGTTCCTCCATAGTCTAGGTCCTGGCCTAGACCTCTCCGGGCTCCGGGATCCTAGGGTCATGAGGCATTTCCTGTCTGCATGCAACAACCTCTCTCCAATGGCTCTAATGGCTACAACTCCAACGATGAGGGTTACCACTTGACTCGAGAGTGCTTCCATGAAGGGCATGAGGAGCATGATGAAGGGAACAAGTTTGGCATGCCTCAGGAGGCCAATGCTTTGGCACCGGCCCCACACTCCAGAGAACCAAGGGAGAAGGGTGCGGCTCAAACTCCCACGGGGAGTCACATTGCGCACCTTGAACAACTCCACAAGCTACATGCCAAGCTCAAATAGGAGCAGCAACAGCTACAACAGCTTCGGCAAGTCCTCGAGCAAGAGGCAGTAGGTAGAGCCCCTGATGGGGCAGCACGCGCCAAGTCACGCAACGTTCAATGTCGCATCATGGAAGATGCTGGGGTTGAACCCCCTCTGGCCTTTCACAGAGCCAGCCAAAACCTTGCTACGGTAGCGATCTAGCTCCGAACAATGTTGGAACCATCCAACACAGAAGGACGCCGAATCCAAATCTGGGGTCTCCTGGAGTGCGCTGCAATCCAGCAGGCCAAGAGCTCTGCCTCTTAGCTTCGAGAGCCCGCCTTAGAAGAACGAGTGGGGCCCTCTCACTAAGAGAGGGAGGCCTCGGTCCATCCCAAGCCCACGATGGTGAAAGAGAAATGTGCCCTTGGGCCATTTCTAAGTATTTTGGTGATTTAGTGTCCAACACAAGTGCCTAAGTATAAAAAGGTGGACAAGGTACAAATCAAGAATTAAGGTATGTTTCTCAGACTTAGTACATTGTTTTGTGGACTAATGTATTGTGTCTAAGTGCTGGAAACAGGAAAAATCCAATTGGAAATGTCTTGGCTCGAGCAGCCAAGAATCTGCTGAGTCTGCAAGCACCGGACTGTCCGGTGGTGCACCGGACAGTGTCCGGTGCGCCAGGCTGGCTCGAGCGAAGTGGCTGCTCTCGGGAATTCACCGGAGACGTACGGCTAAAATTCACCGGACTGTCCGGTGTGCACCTGACTGTCCGATGAGCCAACGGTCGACCGGGCCAACGATCGGCCGCGCAATCTGCGCGGGACACGTGGCCGAGCCAACGGCTAGAAGACGGCACCGGACTGTCCGGTGTGCACCGGACATGTCCGGTGCGCCAACGGCTCTCAGGCTGCCAACAGTCGGCTTCGCTATTTAAGGAAGGAAATCGGGCACCAGACAGTGTCCGGTGTGCACCGGACTGTCCGGTGCCCCCGATGACAGAAGGCAAGAATGGCTTTCCAAACTTGTGCTCAACGGCTCCTAGCTGCCTTGGGGCTATAAAAGGGACCCCTAGGCGCATGGAGGAGTGTACCAAGCATCCTTTGAGCATCATTGATTACTCACACTTCATTCTCGCGCACTTGTTCGACATTTTAGTGATTTGAGCTCCGTTCTAGTGTGCGAGTCTCTTGAGCTCAAGTCTGGGTTTTGCGTGTGCGTATTCGCTGTGATCTTTGTGTCGTGTGTGAGTTGCTAATCCCTCCCTTGATCTGTGATTCTTCGTGAACATCTTGTGTAAGGGCGAGAGGCTCCAAGCTGTGGAGATTCCTCGCAAGCGGGATTAAGAGAAGCAAAGCAACACCGTGGTATTCAAGTTGGTCTTTGGACCGCTTGAGAGGGGTTGATTGCAACCCTCGTCCGTTGGGACGCCACAACGTGGAGTAGGCAAGCGTTGGTCTTGGCCGAACCACGGGATAACCATTGTGCCATCTCTGTGATTGATATCTCTTGGTTATTGTGTTGTGTTGAGATCCTTCTCTAGCCACTTGGCATATTACTGTGCTAACAAGTAACCAAGTTTTGTGGCTTAAGTTTTTGAAGTGTTACAGGATCACCTATTCACCCCCCCCCTCTAGGTGCTCTCAATTGGTATCAGAACCGTTCTCTTCAAGAAAGGGACTAACCGCCTGAAGAGATGGATCCTAATGGCAAGGGGATGGTGATCAATGACAAGGAGAAGGAGTCCTTCGTCAACGAGCCTAATGATGATAGGCCCACCGACTCAGGCTCGGGCCACAAAAGAAAAGACGGGAGGAAGAAGAAGACAAGGCGCATCAAGGAAATTGTCTACTACGACAGCGACGAATCTTCCTCCTCCCAAAAGGACGACGACGACTACGATAGACGAAAGACGGTTAACTCAAACTTTTCTTTCGATTATTCGCGCATCCCGCATAGTTCAAATGCTCAATTGCTCCCCATTCCACTTGGCAAGCCCCCTCACTTTGATGGAGAGGATTACGGATTTTGGAGCCACAAAATGCGTACTCACCTGTTTTCTCTCCATCCAAGCATTTGGGAGATTGTGGAAAGTGGAATGAAATTTGATAGCTCGGATAGCCCTGTGTTTATTAATGAACAGATTCATAAAAATGCACAAGCTACTACTGTGTTGCTAGCCTCTTTGTGCAGGGACGAGTATCACAAGGTGAGCGGCTTGGACAATGCCAAGCAGATCTGGGACACCCTCAAGATCTCTCATGAGGGAAACGACGTCACCTTGCTCACCAAAATGGAGTTGGTGGAGGGCGAGCTTGGACGGTTTGCGATGATAAGGGGTGAGGAGCCGACACAAACATACAACCGGCTCAAGACCCTTATCAACAAAATAAGGAGCTACGGGAGCACGTGATGGACGGACCACGACGTCGTCTGCCTAATGCTAAGGTCATTTACCGTTCTTGATCCTCATTTGGTGAACAATATACGTGAAAATCCCAGGTACACCAAGATGTCGCCCGAAGAAGTTCTTGGGAAGTTCGTAAGCGGGCGAATGATGATCAAGGAGGCAAGATACGTGGACGACGCGTTGAACGGTCCTAGTCATGAGCCTCAACCCATTGCTCTCAAGGCAACAAGGAGCAAGGAGGCTCTACCAAGCAAGGTGGCACAAGTTGAGGCGGCCGGACTCAATGATGAGGAGATGGCCCTCATCATTAAGCGCTTCAAGACGACGCTTAAAGGTCACAAGGGGCAGCCAAGCAAGACCAAAGCCAAGGTGAAGCGCTCATGCTTCAAATGCGGTAAGCTTGGTCATTTTATTGCTAACTGTCCCGAAAATGATAGTGATCAGGACCAAGGGAACAAGAGGGAGAAAAAGAAGCATTACAAGAACGCCAAGGGCGAGGCACATATCGGAAAGGAGTGGGATTCGGATTGTTCCTCCTCCGACTCTTACAATGAAGGACTCGCCGCCACCGCCTTCAACAAGTCATCCCTCTTCCCCAACGAGCATCACACTTGCCTCATGGCAAGAGAGAAGAAAGTTTATGCATCCAGGGGTTCAAGCTGGATTATTGACAGCGGATGCACAAACCATATGACGGGGGAGAAGAAGATGTTCACCTCCTACGTCAAGAATAAAGATTCCCAAGATTCAATAATTTTCGGTGATGGGAATCAAGGCAAGGTAAAAGGCTTAGGTAAAATTGCAATCTCAAATGAGCACTCTATCTCTAATGTGTTTTTAGTAGAGTCTCTGTGGCGGAACCGCCCGAATTATTCCAACATAAGTGCCTAAGTCTCGCCTTAGAGGCTAGACCACACTTAAATAGGAATAACCCGTCAGTCCCTCGGATCTAGTCCAATAAAGCCACTTATCCAGGATCGAATACCACTAGCTCACTCGAAGGTGAGGCACAGAGAAATGCAATAAAACATAATACCACAAATTTAATAAGTATCATTAGTGATTACATTATCAGAGTTTCAGAAATAATAACCATAAATTTTAATGCAGCGGAAATAACTAACGGAGAAGAACCGAGTAACATGGCGAAGCCTGGCCACGCTACTCCTCCTGGTCCTCTCCTGCGGAAGCAATAACCCACTTGACCATCTATCCCGGTGGCAGGGATGAAGGCCAAGTCACACCAGCAACCAATCATCCTAAGGAGTACCTGCAAAAATTGTGCCACAAGCAAGGCTGAGTATACTAATACTCAGCTAGACTTACCCGGTGTGAGGAGTCTACTCCTCTACCTCTAGACATGCAGCTGTTTGGCTGAGGGGTTTGGTTTGCCAAAAGCACTAGCTGAGTCTAAAATCAAGTTTTAGCTTTTCAAGTTTTAGTATGCTCCTTTTTAAACTAGGTGAGTACCTAGCTACTCATACATGGTATCAAACATTTTATCAATCAACATCTTTTGCCAGTCACCTCATTTCCACTTATTACTCAATGCAGTACAATGGATCAAGCAATCTCATTAGCTGCGAGAAGCAGACGATTCGAATCGAGTTTTTATCCTTGCAAGGTAAACCTAAACACACGACATGCAGGGGCACTCCGTCCCCACACACATCAACCGTCCCCATCGATTCCCCGTCAGCAGATCAGGGCTCACCGCCTTGGCGTACAATGCCTCACTGACCCCGACTGCCGTCGTGCAGTGACCGCACTTGTACCCACCATAACCGGAATGGGAGACCACGTCTCAGGTCGCGTGAGGGGATATGTCCACTGCCAGGTTCACTCAGGTACTAGGCTTACCGATTTACCATATTTCTCGGCATGTGCTTAGTACGTTCAAACGCTTGACACAGGTATCCGCACGTTAATCCTTATTCCAATTTCATCTCGTAGACCACGCATCCCCATGGATCCGTGTCCACAGCCCAACATCAGTATGATATGAAAGTGGATACAACCAATTTCCTGACCTCGCGCGAGTGCTAGAAAAATCACTCGACTTCTACCGAGATCCCTAATTAGTAAAGCAGCTACTCGACCTAGCATACTAGTATCCATCTCAAAAGGAAATCCTGAGTTAATGCAACTAGGGTTTCAGACAACTCCTACACTTAAGTGCACAGTACAAGCCTACAAACATTAAGTGCAGTAAAATAGCATATATAACGGTTATGCATAAAACCGGGGCTTTCCTTTAATTTTAACACTTAGATAGTGTTTGCTGTGGGAGGTACTCGCTTGGCGAGCATCGACTGGTTATGTCCATTCATCAGGTCGTCCACCACGGCATCTTGTGGTTGGCACCACATCACTGGCTCGATCATCATCTCTCGGTCCTATATGAGGTGCAAGATGCATATGTATGAATATAATGAAAGTAGCACAAAAATAGCACAAGATATACCAAGACACAGTGGCGAACTAAACATTAATTAGTAAGACACTACAACAACTATACGCAAACACTAGTTATTTATGTGTCATTGGGCACACGTAAACACTACCACTGGAAAGACGACGATCACTACCTACAATTAACTAACGCAACACGATATCACCCGTACAAGCATTTATTTAGTTGCTACGGCTTTTCATTAGTTCTTCTATTAAGCACACCAAAAAGCATCCCAACACAAGTTTCACAAAGTACCTATGCATTAATGTCTATGGAACTTCTATATCACAATCCACTAGAGGAAGAAACATATAAACATGATACATATGTCATCTCAAGTTTAGCCATGGCAAGTCTACATTAATTAGGAGCAAACCAAACATTTTTAGCGACAAGGGTGAACTAAACAATCAAAAGCGCACTAGCAGAATTTTTGGACAGCAATACAGCAGTCACTTGTTTCAGTCATAACTTTTCAACTATTAATCCAAAACTAGCAAACTAGGACTTTCTGGAAAGCTTAGAAAGTGCTCTACAACTTTGGTATTGTCATTACAACATGATTCAGTACTTAGCAAGGTCAAAACATGCTAATACAACAGCGCTGTCCAGATTTGGACAGATTCAGACTTGTGACTTTAAAAATTCATAACTGAAGATTTAGACATCCAAACAAAGTGATCTTAGACTTTATGAAAATCTAATTAAATGTTCTACAAATTGTTTATAAATATCCCAGGGTGATTCAATATTTAACTAAGCGTAAACGTCACTAAAAGACCTTGCTGTCTAGAACTAGACAGATTCAGTCTTCATATTTGAAACATTCATAACTCAAGCTTCAGATCACTAAAAAGAGTGATCCAAGACTTTTTTGGAAAGCTCAGCAAAAGCACTACATAACTTTTATAATCACCAAGAAGTGATTCAATGTTTAACTAAATCAAACAACACAGTTTTCGAAATCTATTCTGACGGTGGACAGAACACAGCAAGCAGTTTGTAAAACTCATAACTCTTAAACCGTCAGGCCTTTAGTTATGAAATTTTAACACAAGCAAGATCAGAAAAACATCTACAACTTTCTTATAATGACCATGAACAGATTGCAAAAATAAATTGAGCAAACAATGCAGTTTCTGAAATCTGTACAGAATTTGGACAGATTCAGTTACTGAATTTGTAAAATACGTAACTCCTAAACTGTCAGGTCTGTGGCTGTCAAATTTTAACACCAGCAAGATAATAAAGTTATCTACAACTTTCTTGTGACCACCAATAACTTATTTCAACATTAACTTAAGCAACCATTGCAATTTCTGAAATCTGTCCAGAAATTTGACAGATTCAGGTGCTGGGCTTGTGAAAAGCACAACTCCTAAACGATCAGGTTTTTGGCTGTCAATTTTTTGTACGAGCAAGATAATCATGTTATCTACAACTTTTCTATAGCACATATCCACAGAAAACACAATTTAGTTCATCAAACATACAGCACAACTAAAACAGTGCGTGCAGCCAAAAACAGCAATCAATAAATTCCAGCTTCTATATAATTCAAGAGTTGTCGCATTCTAGAGACTTGAATCATTCTAGCACTTTGACAATTGTTAGAGTTAAAATTAATCGAATTAGGACCAACAAGTCGACTTGCAAATTTTATTCAAGTCATTTAGTGCACTAAAATTACCACATTCGTTTAACGACGCATTCTCCCCGATAATCGATATCGAAGTGTTGTTCACACAATAATTGCATTTTAACGTAGACCTCCCATGAGCACTAACACTTTTCATCCGCGGCCAATAACCATACGTATTTAGACTACAACAAGCAATTCATCATGACCACGAGCTTAACTAAAGTCATCTAACAAGTTGGTTAACCAATATAAAACTTAGCAAGTATTTTAGACTTCGCAACTCAAAAACAGAGGTGGGAGCAGGTTAATTAGTTTTTTTTTCTTGACCATTTTCTCAACTTAAACTGGACAACACACAAGTCCTTAAAACACCATATTTTAGGAGACCTCACATGTCGAGCATCAATTTATAACCTAAGTGACTCAACTTCTATCACGTTTGACAACTACCACATCACCCGATTTATCTATTTGGAACACCGCCTGCCTAGCGTGCTACTAGTACCCCGCATTTTGCCTCGACTGAAAAACATAGAGGAAGCGATGACTACTTCGGCATGTCACCACCTCACTACACAAGCCAAAATTATTATTGTTTAACCACACGCCTAAATAAGCATGATTTCAATTCAACGCGCCCATATCTTAAATCTCGGCATAAGCTTGGCTATTGGCTAACGAAGTGACTATTTTCTAACTACCAACATACACTCCTTTCACCATTTGTGGATACTTGTATGACACACGGCTATTGTAATACGTCACAAGTACATACAACCCCATCAGTAAAGGCACCCGCACATACGTGTCCCCATATTACGCACAAGACATCAACCACGCCCGTTACTCTAACAGGATTAATCATACTTCTCATTCGCATCGACTATCACAATCGCCGATCATATGCATGAAACAAATACACTTGCCACATAAACATCTATCGATGTATTCCCTAAAACATGATCCACATTTATTTATTTAAACTTAGTCTTCGCATCAAACAACACATCGCATATATCCCTATCGAAATCTGAAAACATCCGAGTTCTTTTCTAGTTCTTTTTCTTTCGCCACAAAATTCAATCCATACCAATACAATTTTTAAACATGCACCACATCGACCAAACATAATTAGACAACTACACACCGCATACACCACATAACCTTTTGTTCTCCAATCGCAAACGCAATCCTACCAATGCGCATAGCCAAAACATTTTACACATATCCACACATATACATGCACTGCCTGACGTCAATCAAATCATACGGATGGTAACTATAAATCAATCAACCTGAACGGGAGCAGACTAGACGCATGTGCTGTCCACATGGCTCGGCATTTCGTCGAACGGGCAAGGCGCGAAGCGCGACATCGACGGCTAGCTGCGATTAGACACACACAACGGTTCAACATTTTTTTTTTACCAAGCACACAAAAGTGGGATAGCAGCAAGGGGGGCGGGGTGTCTCACCAGGGGTCGACGACGTCGCTAGCGGGGCTGCGCCAAAAACAGTGAACACCCGGCGAGCGTCACGGTGTGCTGCAATAACACATCTCCCTTACATTATGCCGAGCACTTGGCATGCGCGCAGCGGTAGCAGCGAGATGAAACAAGATCGACATAGGGTCTGTTGTTTTGTGGGGAAGAGAGGAGGAGGTTGGGGCTGCCCGTGGGAGAGGGGGCTTGGCCTACAGCCACCATGGCTGGGCGCTGCGGCGTCGAGTAGATCACTGCACGCACGCGTCCATGGAGCAGGGGGGCGCTGGGAGGGGATGAGCTGGGCGCCGAGTTTTTGAGGAGGGAGAAGGATGGCGTGGGAGAGGGAATGGGTAGAGATGCAGTGGATCTCGGGTGCCTAGAGGGCGACAGCAATGGAGGCTTGGGCGAGCTCGGCCATGGGGCTCCTGCGCGCAGGGAAGAAAAAGCTCCCTGCTGCCCTGCCTGAAGGTGGCGCCAAGGGGAGAGATGGAGATGTCCCCTGCGCCGGTTCCCTGGGAAAAGAAGCAGCGAGGAGCACCCGAGGGAGGGAGCCATGGCTGCTGGGAGCGCCTGCTTGCTGCTCGCCATGGAGGGGAGCACGGCTCCCTGCTGCTGCCGCCGTGGAGAACCAGGGAGGAAGAAGCTAACGCCTGTTGTTCTATCGTGTAGGAGAAGGAGAAAGGAGAGGGCTGGTTTGGGCGGCTAGGGGTGGGAGTGAAAGATTTACAAGTGAGCACCCCTATTTATAAAAGCAGCCCTAGGGTTAGGGTTCCCAAGTGGGCCAAATGGGCTGGGTTTTAAATGGGCTTGGCCCAAAACGTGTAATTCGGGCTGCGCTAAATATTTTTCCGGAAAAATTCTCGTGCGGATTTCGTCGGTACGCAAAACAGAGTGAACGAGAGTTCGGACGATCGGGCGAATGAGCGATTAATTTCAGCCGAGAGTCTGATTTGGATTCTCTCTGAAATAATTTCCCTAAGCGTGATTCGAAAATAAAATGCCTCGGGATACGACCAGCTTTCGGATTTTTAGCCGGAGAGGGTGAATCGTGACATTTTAAAATTGCTACCGATACGGGGTTTTAAATTCAGTTCGGACATGAGACATTTGGCTGAGTCAGATAAATTTTGATTAGAGGGCGACCTATCGAGTATTCCGTCTGAGAGTACGGATTTGGATTAAATAGTCGGACATCGAGAAATTGGATTCGGACACAGCTCGACTAGCAACTATCGAGTGCTAGATTAAATGAGCTTTAGACGAGATTTATAATTCAAGAATGATCTTCGAGTCTGCATTAGTTCCGAGAATTAAAAGTTTTAACACGCTCCGAAATTGGCTGTTTCTCACGATCGATTAACTCTGAATTCGGTGAACTTCCGAGAGAAAGCCTGATAAACAGAGATAGGCACGATCGAGAAATAGGAATTTTCACTGAGCATCCGAGATTAGGATTAATCTCCCGACGTAACACGAAACTGACACCTGGGGTGTCACAGCCTTCCCCCCTTAAACAGAATCTCGTCCCGAGATTCGAATGAGGATCTTCAAGGGTGGAGAAGCATGTAACTCCCAGGCTAGAGATAGATGCAAATTCATGAGATGGGATCTGACAAGATAATGAAGATAGATTTGGATAGAATATCGCGGCATGTTGAGACAAAATGCAGCGATCACTTTGAGAGAATATCCACAAAAGATAGCACATCAGTATAGTCTCGTAATGGACCACGACTCTTAACCGCGATACCAGCGCGTGCCGAGTAGCTCAACCATGTGTGCACCATAGTAGGCTCTCGGTCTCGTCGCGGCACCATCAGTCCTTAGTCATGACACCATTACCAAACGTAACCAATGAGAATTCCACATAGCATAAATAGATGGAGCCCAGGAGAATATGGCTTGGAAAATGTGACTGAAGTTGAGGCAAAGATTGTTGGCAAAAGAGCATCACATGAGAATTTTCTTCAACTCAGAGAACCATTTTATGATCATCACAGGGATTATCAGCCAAAGATTGATACGATATTTAATATGAGGAGGAACCAACCATGAGATCGAGATTGATAAGCTTTTAGAGACATGAGAGATCCAAAGATAACCGCAACATCCTTTAATCCACGTGGATATGCCGTTCAGAGATAAGTTGATAAAATGATGTCATAATCCTTAGAGAAGGGGTATGAGAATGATCAGAAATGAGAGATTTAGGCAAGATCAACATCCGATACTTGAGAACAGGTTATAGCAGATAACCAGATAACGGAACAGGGTCAATAAGGGATCCGGAAATTTGGATGATAAAGCCACAACATGATTCACAAGGAAAATGATTACCAGATTCGGACCAAGGAGAGGTAGGCAAACAGAATCGACTAGGATGATCAACAGAAATGCTATGGAGTTTTAGGGGCAAGGATTTACGGAAAGAAACATGGCCTTGATCGGGTTTGCGCAACTAGACACCCAACAACAATTTTTTTTTGACGTAACAAGTGCACAAGGAGACTTGGGTTGGTCTAGCTGTCAAGCTATGGGGTTCTCTAAGCTGTGCAGGTGTAAATTCAATAGTGCAACACACAAGGGCTATAAAATGCCAACACAAGCATAATAATTTTTTTTAAAGAGGTTTCACTTGCTAAACTCAAGGTTGTTAGGATGGGGTCTATTTATGGGCAAAACAAGCAACAATTTTTTTTTATTGGCAAAAAGGATTGAACAATTACAGTGCCACCTAGGTAGCAAGACAGAGAAACACATAACACGACCTAGCCAAGACTTACCAATCCGACACCAGGTAAAGCATTTCTAACATAGCAGTACATCACATTATTCACAAGTTTTTATTATTGGAAGAAAGGTGAGAGAAGCATGTTGGTGCACAAAAGACAATTATAATGCGACAATCATGATGCATGCTCATTCTAGTCGTCTTCTCAGACCTAACTAATTCTTCGGGTGCTTCTACAGCATCCCTATTAATAGTAGTAGGAGCCTTTATGGCCTATATAATTAGCCACCTAGCTACCCATCTATTTCCTAAGGCTTCACGTCCTAGGTCTATCCTTATCGTCCTGACGATCTATCCAACATTGGTTTCTAAACAAGTTTTACTTTTGAAAAGGTTGGTAATCATGACTTATTGACTTCTCTGTACTGGTATTCGCTCCGATACCAGCTGTGGCGGAACCGCCCGAATTATTCCAACTTAAGTGCCTAAGTCTCGCCTTAGAGGCTAGACCACACTTAAATAGGAATAACCCGTCAGTCCCTCGGATCTAGTCCGATAAAGCCACTTATCCAGGATCGAATACCACTAGCTCACTCGAAGGTGAGGCACAGAGAAATGCAATAAAACATAATACCACAAATTTAATAAGTATCATTAGTGATTACATTATCGGAGTTTCAGAAATAATAACCATAAATTTTAATGCAGCGGAAATAACTAACGGAGAAGAACCGAGTAACATGGCGAAGCCTGGCCACGCTACTCCTCCTGGTCCTCTCCTGCGGAAGCAATAACCCACTTGACCGTCTATCCCGGTGGCAGGGATGAAGGCCAAGTCACACCAGCAACCAATCATCCTAAGGAGTACCTGCAAAAATTGTGCCACAAGCAAGGCTGAGTATACTAATACTCAGCTAGACTTACCCGGTGTGAGGAGTCTACTCCTCTACCTCTAGACATGCAGCTGTTTGGCTGAGGGGTTTGGTTTGCCAAAAGCACTAGCTGAGTCTAAAATCAAGTTTTAGCTTTTCAAGTTTTAGTATGCTCCTTTTTAAACTAGGTGAGTACCTAGCTACTCATACATGGTATCAAACATTTTATCAATCAACATCTTTTGCCAGTCACCTCATTTCCACTTATTACTCAATGCAGTACAATGGATCAAGCAGTCTCATTAGCTGCGAGAAGCAGACGATTCGAATCGAGTTTTTATCCTTGCAAGGTAAACCTAAACACACGACATGCAGGGGCACTCCGTCCCCACACACATCAACCATCCCCATCGATTCCCCGTCAGCAGATCAGGGCTCACCGCCTTGGCGTACAATGCCTCACTGACCCCGACTGCCGTCGTGCAGTGACCGCACTTGTACCCACCATAACCGGAATGGGAGACCACGTCTCAGGTCGTGTGAGGGGATATGTCCACTGCCAGGTTCACTCAGGTACTAGGCTTACCGATTTACCATATTTCTCGGCATGTGCTTAGTACGTTCAAACGCTTGACACAGGTATCCGCACGTTAATCCTTATTCCAATTTCATCTCGTAGACCACGCATCCCCATGGATCCGTGTCCACAGCCCAACATCAGTATGATATGAAAGTGGATACAACCAATTTCCTGACCTCGCGCGAGTGCTAGAAAAATCACTCGACTTCTACCGAGATCCCTAATTAGTAAAGCAGCTACTCGACCTAGCATACTAGTATCCATCTCAAAAGGAAATCCTGAGTTAATGCAACTAGGGTTTCAGACAACTCCTACACTTAAGTGCACAGTACAAGCCTACAAACATTAAGTGCAGTAAAATAGCATATATAACGGTTATGCATAAAACCGGGGCTTTCCTTTAATTTTAACACTTAGATAGTGTTTGCTGTGGGAGGTACTCGCTTGGCGAGCATCGACTGGTTATGTCCATTCATCAGGTCGTCCACCACGGCATCTTGTGGTTGGCACCACATCACTGGCTCGATCATCATCTCTCGGTCCTATATGAGGTGCAAGATGCATATGTATGAATATAATGAAAGTAGCACAAAAATAGCACAAGATATACCAAGACACAGTGGCGAACTAAACATTAATTAGTAAGACACTACAACAACTATACGCAAACACTAGTTATTTATGTGTCATTGGGCACACGTAAACACTACCACTGGAAAGACGACGATCACTACCTACAATTAACTAACGCAACACGATATCACCCGTACAAGCATTTATTTAGTTGCTACGGCTTTTCATTAGTTCTTCTATTAAGCACACCAAAAAGCATCCCAACACAAGTTTCACAAAGTACCTATGCATTAATGTCTATGGAACTTCTATATCACAATCCACTAGAGGAAGAAACATATAAACATGATACATATGTCATCTCAAGTTTAGCCATGGCAAGTCTACATTAATTAGGAGCAAACCAAACATTTTTAGCGACAAGGGTGAACTAAACAATCAAAAGCGCACTAGCAGAATTTTTGGACAGCAATACAGCAGTCACTTGATTCAGTCATAACTTTTCAACTATTAATCCAAAACTAGCAAACTAGGACTTTCTGGAAAGCTTAGAAAGTTCTCTACAACTTTGTTATTGTCATTACAACATGATTCAGTACTTAGCAAGGTCAAAACATGCTAATACAACAGCGCTGTCCAGATTTGGACAGATTCAGACTTGTGACTTTAAAAATTCATAACTGAAGATTCAGACATCCAAACAAAGTGATCTAGGCTTTATGAAAAGCTAATTAAATGTTCTACAAATTGTTTATAAATATCCCAGGGTGATTCAATATTTAACTAAGCGTAAACGTCACTAAAAGACCTTGCTGTCTAGAACTAGACAGATTCAGTCTTCATATTTGAAACATTCATAACTCAAGCTTCAGATCACTAAAAAGAGTGATCCAAGACTTTTTTGGAAAGCTCAGCAAAAGCACTACATAACTTTTATAATCACCAAGAAGTGATTCAATGTTTAACTAAATCAAACAACACAGTTTTCGAAATCTATTCTTACGGTGGACAGAACACAGCAAGCAGTTTGTAAAACTCATAACTCTTAAACCGTCAGGCCTTTAGTTATGAAATTTTAACACAAGCAAGATCAGAAAAACATCTACAACTTTCTTATAATGACCATGAACAGATTGCAAAAATAAATTGAGCAAACAATGCAGTTTCTGAAATCTGTACAGAATTTGGACAGATTCAGTTACTGAATTTGTAAAATACGTAACTCCTAAATTGTCAGGTCTGTGGCTGTCAAATTTTAACACCAGCAAGATAATAAAGTTATCTACAACTTTCTTGTGGCCACCAATAACTTATTTCAACATTAACTTAAGCAACCATTACAATTTCTGAAATCTGTCTAGAAATTTGACAGATTCAGGTGCTGGGCTTGTGAAAAGCACAACTCCTAAACGATCAGGTTTTTGGCTGTCAATTTTTTGTACGAGCAAGATAATCATGTTATCTACAACTTTTCTATAGCACATATCCACAGAAAACACAATTTAGTTCATCAAACATACAGCACAACTAAAACAGTGCGTGCAGCCAAAAACAGCAATCAATAAATTCCAGCTTCTATATAATTCAAGAGTTGTCGCATTCTAGAGACTTGAATCATTCTAGCACTTTGACAATTGTTAGTGTTGGGGGCCTTCGTCCTCCGAAGGTCCTCAAAAACATGATTTGACAATGTTTTCCAAGTGGATTATATGAACAGGTACCTTCGGACTCAGAATTATGAACACGAAGTACGATCAGGACGAAGCCTGAACCAGACGAAGGGGGATTGAAATGGAGGACGGGCTGATTACCAAGCCTTACGAAGGGTGGTGCACAGCCGAAGCTGTGCGCAGGAAAGCTTCGTAGCGATAGCAGAAAGGGGAACCGACTTAAAGATGAAAAGACTACTTAGGCCTTGGCAGATTTCCATAAGTCATTAGCAAATGTAATGGACATGAATGTAATTTTGTATGGGCTGCGCCTCATGCCTATAAATAGATGAACAGTAGTCCCGTACTGTTCACGCTGACTTGGCATTGGCTTTTGCGTCACGCTTGTACTTTTGCCTTCCCTCAAGCCGAAGGTACATTTGTAATTTGAAATCATTTCTATTTTTCCATGATAATAAAATAGAAATGATTTTATGATAATGTTTAAATGTTTATATTATATCTCATGCTTTATATGAATCCTTCGTCATTACTTGTTGCACTTACGAAGGTATGTCTCTCGTAACCTTCGTCCGAAACTCATTATTTCCCGAAGGGGCAAAATGTTTCGAAGGACGAAGGACTTTAACACTTAACACTTTTTATGTTGCCTTGTTCTTAACATTCGTGCCGACAATGACTTTCGCCAAAGAAGGGAGGAGGCTTTCAGATTTTCTGAAATGACCAGGGGCTTCGGAGGAAGATTTTATCCGAGGCATGTCAGGTCCATCCACAACTCCACTCAAAATGATGATAAGGGGAGTCAGCAGAACAGACCGCAGAGCTCCTCACAGGCTTCGGGGCAACAGCAAACTTTCTTCCGGCCACCAGCTCCAAGAGGCAGAGGCGCCAGGGGCTTCGGCGGAAGATTTGGAGATCAACCAAGGAGGGTATTTTGCTTATTCTGTGGTGAAAACAAGGGCCATACCACCAGGATGTGCCATGTTACCATCCAGAAACAAAAGGAGCTAGCAGAAGCTGCAGCGCAACAGGGCCAGCCGAAGCAGGTCATGCATACTGCTTCGTACCATCAGCCTTACATCCCGGAATACGTGGGCAACCACCCTGCAATTTCCGTAGCTTCGGCGAGTCAACCTCAAGCTTCATGGCAACAGCCCCCGCCCCCACCTCCGCTGCAACAAGGCCAACAGCCAGAAGGGAGCCAATATGTTCCGCACCAAAGGGATCTCAGAGAGCAATCTGAAGCTCGCACAGTCAATAGTTGAAAGGGAAATGTGCCCTTGGGCCATTTCTAAGTATTTTGGTGATTGAGTGCCAACACATGTGCTTAATTGTGAATTTATGTCCATGGATGAACAAGGTGCAAATCATGAAGTAAAGGTATGTTTCTAAGCTTTAGTACATTGGTTTTGTGTACTAATATACTTGTCTAAGTGTTAGAAACAGAAAGAAGAAGAAGAGAAAAAGACTTGGCTGTGTACAGCCAAGAGTCAGTTTGGTCTGGAGCACCGGACTGTCCGGTGTGCACCGGACAGTGTCCGGTGCGCCAGACTGACTCGGCGCGAACTAGCTGCTCTCGGGAATTCGCCGATGGCGTACGGCTAAAATTCACCGGACTGTCCGGTGTGCACCGGACTGTCCGGTGAGCCAACGGTCGGCCGGGCCAACGGTCGGCCGCGCAATCTGCGCGGGACACGTGGCCGAGCCAACGGTCGGAAGACGGCACCGGACTGTCCGGTGTGCACCGGACATGTCCGGTGCGCCAACGGCTCCAGATCTGCCAACGGTCTGCAACGGTCGGCTTCGCTGTTTAAGGAAACAAATCGGGCACCGGACAGTGTCCGGTGTGCACCGGACTGTCCGGTGCCCCCGACGACAGAAGGCAGGGATAGCCTTCTAGATTTGCTCTCAACGGCTCCTAGCTGCCTTGGGGCTATAAAAGGGGCCCCTAGGCGCATGGAGGAGATACACAAGCAACCTTTGAGCATTCTTGATCATCCACACTCAGTCTTTGCGCATCCGTTTGTCATTCTAAGTGAATCGAGCTTCGTTGTAGTGAGAACTTTGAGATAGTCTTGTGAGCTCGATTCTTGGCCGTGTGTGTGTGCGCGTTTCGCTGTGGATTTGTGTGTGTTGCTTCCCTCCCTTACTCTATGCTTTTTGTGATCATATACTTGTAAGGGCAAGAGACTCCAATTTGTGGAGATTCCTTGCAAACGGGATAGTGAAAGGCAAAACAAAACACCGTGGTATTCAAGTGGGTCTTTGGACCGCTTGAGAGGGGTTGATTGCAACCCTCGTCCGTTGGGACGCCACAACGTGGAGTAGGCAAGCGTTGGTCTTGGCCGAACCACGGGATAAACCACTGTGTCACCTCTGTGCTTGATCTCTTGTGGTATTGTGTTTTGTTGAGACTTCTCTTTAGCCACTTGGCAATTATTGTGCTAACACTTAACAAGTTTTTGTGGCTTAAGTTTTAAGTTTTCACAGGATCACCTATTCACCCCCCCTCTAGGTGCTCTCAATTGGTATCGGAGCCGTTCTCTTCACAAAGGGACTAACCGCCCGAAGAGATGGATCCTAAGGGGAAGGGTATTGTGATCAATGACAAAGAGAAGGAATCCTTCGTCAACGAGCCGAAGGACGATAAGCCTACCGACTCCGGCTCGGGCCAAAGACGGAAGGAAGGGAAGAAGAAGAAGACAAGGCGCATCAAGGAGATCGTCTACTACGACAGCGACGAGTCTACTTCTTCCCAAAAGGACGACGACCACAACGACTACGAGAGAAGGAAACCGGTTAATTCGAACTTTTCTTTTGACTACTCTCGTATTCCGCAAAATTCAAATTCACATTTGCTCTCCATTCCACTCGGCAAGCCCCCACACTTTGATGGAGAGGACTACGGATTTTGGAGCCACAAAATGCGTAGTCATCTATTCTCTCTCCATCCTAGTATATGGGAAATTGTAGAGAGTGGAATGCACTTTGATAGTTCGGATAGTCCCATGTTCATTAATGAACAAATTCATAAGAATGCACAAGCTACTACTGTTCTTCTAGCTTCTTTGTGCAGGGATGAATACCATAAAGTGAGCGGCTTGGATAACGCCAAGCAAATCTGGGACACCCTCAAGATTTCTCATGAGGGGAACGACGTCACCTTGCTCACCAAGATGGAGTTGGTGGAAGGAGAGCTTGGACGGTTCGCGATGATAAGGGGCGAGGAGCCGACGCAAACATACAACCGGCTCAAGACTCTTATCAACAAGATAAGGAGCTACGGGAGCACGCGATGGACGGACCACGACGTCGTCCGCCTAATGCTAAGGTCATTTACCGTTCTTGATCCTCATTTGGTGAACAATATACGTGAAAATCCCAGGTACACCAAGATGTCGCCCGAAGAAGTTCTTGGGAAATTCGTTAGCGGGCGAATGATGATCAAGGAGGCGAGGTATGTGGACGACGCCTTGAATGGTCCGATCAATGAGCCGCAACCCCTTGCTCTCAAGGCAACACGAAGCAAGGAGGCGCTACCTAGCAAGGTGGCACAGATTGAGGCGGCCGGACTCAATGATGAAGAGATGGCTCTCATCATCAAGAGATTCAAGACGGCGCTAAATGGTCGCAAGGGGCAGCCAAGCAAGACCAAGACAAAGGGGAAGCGCTCATGCTTCAAATGCGGTAAGCTTGGTCATTTTATCGCTAACTGCCCCGATAATGAAAGTGACCAGGAAAAGGGGAACAAAAGAGAGAAGAAGAAGCAATACAAGAAGGCAAAAGGCGAGGCACATCTAGGAAAGGAGTGGGACTCGGATTGCTCCTCCTCTGACTCCGACAATGAAGGACTCGCTGCCACCGCCTTCAACAAGTCTTCCCTCTTCCCCAACGAGCGTCTCACATGCCTTATGGCAAGGGAGAAGAAGGTGAGTACTCAAGACTCCACTTATGCTTCTTCTAGTGATAGTGAGACTAGTGATGATGATGACATAGATTATTCATGCTTGTTCAAGGGCTTAGATAGATCTAAGATAGATAAAATTAATGAGTTGATTGATGCTTTGAATGATAAGAATAGATTACTAGAAAAACAAGAGGATCTTTTATATGAGGAGCATGATAAATTTGTTAGTGCACAAAATTCTCTTGCTCTAGAAATTAAAAGAAATGAAGTGCTTTCTTGTGAATTATCTACCTGTCATGAAACCATTGCTACCTTAAGAAGTGTTAATAATGATTTAAGTGCTAAACTAGAAGTAGCTAGTAAATCAAATTCCTGTGTTGAAAATGTTACAATTTGCACTAGGTGTAAGGATTTTGATGTTAATGCCTGTAGTGAACACTTAGTTTCAATTTCCAAACTAAGTGATGAATTGGCTAGTCTTAATGCACAACTTAAGACTAGCAAAAGTGAATTTGATAAGTTAAAATTTGCAAGGGATGCCTATACAATTGGAAGACATCCCTCAATTAAGGATGGGCTTGGCTTCAAGAGGGAAGCCAAGAACTTAACAAGCCATAAGGCTCCCATCTTCGTCAAGGAGAAGGGGAAGGTCCCTATGGCTAGTAGTGCGAAAAAGAACCATGCCTTTATGTATAATGATAGGAGAAATGCTAGAAATGCTTATAATGATTTTGATTCACATGTTTATGATTCTCATGCCATGTTTGCTTCTAGTTCTTCTTATAAGCATGATAGAGATATGTGTAGGAGAAATGTTGTGCATATGCCTAGGAGAAATTTTGCTCATGTTCCTAGAAAAGTTGTGAACAAACCTTCTACCATTTATTATGTTTGCAATGCTCCCTTTGCTATTTGTAGAAAGGGTAAGAAGGTAATTGCTAGGAAGTTAGGGGCAAAATGCAAGGGAGATAAAACTTGCATTTGGGTCCCTAAAGAAATATGTGCTAACCTTGTAGGACCCAACATGAGTTGGGTACCTAAGACCCAAGCCTGAATTTGCCTTGCAGGTTTATGCATCCGGGGGTTCAAGCTGGATTATCGACAGCGGATGCACAAACCATATGACGGGGGAGAAGAAGATGTTCACCTCCTACGTCAAAAACAAGGATTCCCAAGATTCAATTATATTCGGTGATGGGAACCAAGGCAAGGTAAAAGGGTTAGGTAAAATTGCAATTTCTAATGAGCACTCAATCTCAAATGTGTTTTTAGTTGAGTCTCTTGGTTACAATTTGCTATCTGTTAGTCAACTGTGCAACATGGGATATAATTGTTTATTTACAAATGTAGATGTGTCTGTCTTTAGAAGATGTGATGGTTCACTAGCTTTTAAGGGTGTACTAGACGGCAAGCTTTACCTAGTTGATTTTGCAAAAGAAGAGGCCGGTCTAGATGCATGCTTAATGGCTAAGACTTGCATGGGCTGGCTGTGGCATCGCCGCTTAGCACATGTGGGGATGAAGAACCTCCACAAGCTTCTAAAGGGAGAACACGTGATAGGTCTAACAAATGTTTATTTCGAAAAAGATAGACCTTGTGCAGCTTGTCAGGCAGGTAAACAAGTGGGAGGAGCACATCACAGCAAGAATGTGATGACCACGTCAAGACCTTTGGAGCTGCTGCATATGGACCTCTTCGGACCCGTCGCCTATCTAAGCATAGGAGGAAGTAAGTATGGTCTAGTTATTGTTGATGACTTTTCCCGCTTCACTTGGGTGTTCTTTTTGCAGGATAAGTCTGAAACCCAAGGGACCCTCAAGCGCTTCCTCAGGAGAGCTCAAAATGAGTTTGAGCTCAAGGTGAAGAAGATTAGGAGCGACAACGGGTCCGAGTTCAAGAACCTACAAGTGGAGGAGTTTCTTGAGGAGGAAGGGATCAAGCACGAGTTCTCCGCTCCCTACACACCACAGCAAAATGGTGTGGTAGAGAGGAAGAACAGGACGCTAATCGATATGGCAAGGACGATGCTTGGAGAGTTCAAGACCCCCGAGTGCTTTTGGTCAGAAGCTGTGAACACGGCTTGCCACGCCATCAACAGGGTCTATCTTCATCGACTCGTCAAGAAGACTTCGTATGAGCTACTAACCGGTAACAAACCCAATGTATCGTACTTTCGTGTATTTGGGAGCAAGTGCTACATTCTAGTAAAGAAGGGTAGAAATTCTAAGTTTGCTCCCAAAGCTGTAGAAGGGTTTTTATTAGGTTATGACTCAAATACAAAGGCGTATAGAGTCTTCAACAAATCATCGGGTTTGGTTGAAGTCTCTAGCGACGTTGTATTTGATGAGACTAATGGCTCTCCAAGAGAGCAAGTTGTTGATTGTGATGATGTAGATGAAGAAGATGTTCCAACGGCCGCTATACGAACCATGGCGATTGGAGACGTTCGGCCACAGGAACAAGATGAACGAGGTCAACCTTCTTCCTCAACAACGGTGCATCCCCCAACTCAAGACGATGAACAGGTTCATCAAAAGGAGGCGTGTGATCAAGGGGGAGCACAAGATGATCATGTGATGGAGGAAGAAGCGCAACCGGCACCTCCAACCCAAGTTCGAGCGATGATTCAAAGGGATCATCCCGTCGATCAAATTCTGGGTGACATTAGCAAGGGAGTAACTACTCGGTCTCGACTAGTTAATTTTTGTGAACATTACTCTTTTGTCTCCTCTATTGAGCCTTTCAGGGTAGAGGAGGCCTTGCTAGATCCGGATTGGGTGTTGGCCATGCAGGAGGAACTTAACAACTTCAAGCGCAATGAAGTTTGGACGCTGGTGCCTCGTCCTAAGCAAAATGTTGTGGGAACCAAGTGGGTTTTCCGCAACAAACAGGACGAGCACGGGGTGGTGACAAGGAACAAGGCTCGACTTGTGGCAAAAGGTTATGCCCAAGTCGCAGGTTTGGACTTTGAGGAGACTTTTGCTCCTGTGGCTAGGCTAGAATCAATTCGTATCTTGCTAGCATATGCTGCTCACCATTCTTTCAAGTTGTACCAAATGGATGTGAAGAGCGCTTTCCTCAACGGACCAATAAAGGAGGAGGTGTACGTAGAGCAACCCCCTGGCTTCGAGGATGAGCGGTACCCCGACCACGTGTGTAAGCTCTCTAAGGCGCTCTATGGACTTAAACAAGCCCCAAGAGCATGGTATGAATGCCTTAGAGATTTCTTAATTGCTAATTCTTTCAAGGTTGGGAAAGCCGATCCAACTCTTTTCACTAAGACTTGTGATGGTGATTTGTTTGTGTGCCAAATTTATGTCGATGACATAATATTTGGTTCTACTAACCAAAAGTCTTGTGAAGAGTTTAGCAGGGTGATGACGCAGAAATTCGAGATGTCGATGATGGGCGAGTTGAACTACTTCCTTGGGTTCCAAGTGAAGCAACTCAAGGACGGCACCTTCATCTCCCAAACGAAGTACACGCAAGATCTGCTAAAGAGGTTTGGGATGAAGGACGCCAAGCCCGCAAAGGCGCCGATGGGAACCGACGGACACACCGACCTCAACAAAGGAGGTAAGTCCGTTGATCAAAAAGCATACCGGTCCATGATAGGTTCTTTGCTTTACTTATGTGCTAGTAGACCGGATATTATGCTTAGTGTATGCATGTGTGCTAGATTTCAATCCGATCCTAAGGAGTGTCACTTGGTGGCGGTGAAGCGAATTCTTAGATATTTAGTCGCTACGCCTTGCTTCGGGATCTGGTATCCAAAAGGGTCTAACTTTGACTTGATTGGGTACTCAGATTCCGACTATGCTGGATGTAAGGTGGATAGGAAGAGTACATCGGGGACGTGCCAATTCTTAGGAAGGTCCCTGGTGTCATGGAACTCTAAGAAACAAACCTCCGTTGCCCTATCCACCGCTGAGGCCGAGTATGTTGCCGCAGGACAGTGTTGCGCGCAACTACTTTGGATGAGGCAAACCCTCCGGGACTTTGGCTACAATCTGAGCAAAGTCCCACTCCTATGTGACAATGAGAGTGCTATCCGAATAGCGGAAAATCCTGTTGAGCACAGCCGCACAAAGCACATAGACATCCGGCATCACTTTTTGAGAGACCACCAGCAAAAAGGAGATATCGAAGTGTTTTATGTTAGCACCGAGAACCAGCTAGCCGATATCTTTACCAAGCCTTTAGATGAGAAGACCTTTTGCAGGTTGCGTAGTGAGCTCAATATCTTAGATTCGCGGAACTTGGATTGAAATGTAGCATACATGTGTTTATGCCCTTGATCATGTTCATTCTGCATTTTGTTGCTTATTATGGTGCTCAAGTTGTACGAACACTCCCTGGACCTCACAAGTCCGTTGCAAAGTGATGCACATGTTTAGGGGGAGATGTGTTACAACTTGACCCTTTGAGACTAACCATATGTTTGAGTTTGCTTGATTTAGTCTCGAAGGAAAATTGAAAGGGAAAGGGTGGACTTGGACCATGAAAGACTTCCACTGCACTCCGATGAGAGGGTAACTTATTCCAAGTCCATCTCATGAACTCTTATTGCCATTTGCTCTTAATTGAAGATTTTGGTGAGGCAATGGGGTTAAAGGGCCAAGATTGATCCCGTTTTGGTGCTTGATGCCAAAGGGGGAGAAAATAAAGGCCAAAGCAATAAATGGATCAGCTACCACTTGAGAATTTTGAAAATAGTAGAATAGAGAGAGTTTTTGGTTTGTCAAAACCCTTTTTGGTCTCTCTTATCAAATGTTGGCTTCTTGTGGAGAAGTAGTGATTATGGGAAAAAGGGGGAGTTTTTGAAATCTTTGATCAATCTCTTTTGGAATGACTCTCTTTATGCTTCAACATGTATGTTTGACTTAGAGATAGAGATTTGAGTTTGATTTGCAAAAACAAACCAAGTGGTGGCAAAAGATGATCCATATATGCCAAAATTGAATCAAAATAAATTTGAGTTTTATTTGAAGTGAGTTTGCACTTGTTCTAGTTGCTTTATGTTGTGTTGGCATAAATCACCAAAAAGGGGGAGATTGAAAGGGAAATGTGCCCTTGGGCCATTTCTAAGTATTTTGGTGATTGAGTGCCAACACATGTGCTTAATTGTGAATTTATGTCCATGGATGAACAAGGTGCAAATCATGAAGTAAAGGTATGTTTCTAAGCTTTAGTACATTGGTTTTGTGTACTAATATACTTGTCTAAGTGTTAGAAACAGAAAGAAGAAGAAGAGAAAAAGACTTGGCTGTGTACAGCCAAGAGTCAGTTTGGTCTGGAGCACCGGACTGTCCGGTGTGCACCGGACAGTGTCCGGTGCGCCAGACTGACTCGGCGCGAACTAGCTGCTCTCGGGAATTCGCCGACGGCATACGGCTAAAATTCACCGGACTGTCCGGTGTGCACCGGACTGTCCGGTGAGCCAACGGTCGGCCGGGCCAACGGTCGGCCGCGCAATCTGCGCGGGACACGTGGCCGAGCCAACGGTCGGAAGACGGCACCGGACTGTCCGGTGTGCACCGGACATGTCTGGTGCGCCAACGGCTCTAGATCTGCCAACGGTCTGCAACGGTCGGCTTCGCTGTTTAAGGAAACAAATCGGGCACCGGACAGTGTCCGGTGTGCACCGGACTGTCCGGTGCCCCCGACGACAGAAGGCAGGGATAGCCTTCTAGATTTGCTCTCAACGGCTCCTAGCTGCCTTGGGGCTATAAAAGGGGCCCCTAGGCGCATGGAGGAGATACACAAGCAACCTTTGAGCATTCTTGATCATCCACACTCAGTCTTTGCGCATCCGTTTGTCATTCTAAGTGAATCGAGCTTCGTTCTAGTGAGAACTTTGAGATAGTCTTGTGAGCTCGATTCTTGGCCGTGTGTGTGTGCGCGTTTTGCTGTGGATTTGTGTGTGTTGCTTCCCTCCCTTACTCTGTGCTTTTTGTGATCATATACTTGTAAGGGCAAGAGACTCCAATTTGTGGAGATTCCTTGCAAACGGGATAGTGAAAGGCAAAACAAAACACCGTGGTATTCAAGTGGGTCTTTGGACCGCTTGAGAGGGGTTGATTGCAACCCTCGTCCGTTGGGACGCCACAACGTGGAGTAGGCAAGCGTTGGTCTTGGCCGAACCACGGGATAAACCACTGTGTCACCTCTGTGCTTGATCTCTTGTGGTATTGTGTTTTGTTGAGACTTCTCTTTAGCCACTTGGCAATTATTGTGCTAACACTTAACAAGTTTTTGTGGCTTAAGTTTTAAGTTTTCACAGGATCACCTATTCACCCCCCCCCCCTCTAGGTGCTCTCAATAGTACTGTGCCAGAGTCGAAGCACATCTACTGACAAATATCCTACTTTGATAGCAGTCTTTTCCGTTTAGTTCTATTTTCTGTGTAATAAAGAACATTTCAGTTTTCATGTAACAGTTTCGTGGCTGGTTATCAGGAAAACCTATCTTCTCCACAGGCTTAAGTTGCTGAAGCTTAAAAATTTGCGGTAACAAGGAGGACCTTCGAATTATTAAAAATCCTTCGAAGCAACAAAAAGTCGTTCTAAGGAACGCAGAGTAAGTTGCCGAAGTTATAAAAAGCCGTTCCAAAGGGAGCGCAGTGTAAGTTTTTTGCTCCAAAGACGTTCCTAAGGGAATGCAGAGCATACAGCGAAAAGTCAACGCTGATACCGCCTAAAGTAAAAGGCGAAGAAGCTCCAAAGACGTTCCTAAGGGAATGCAGAGCTTACAGCGAAAAGTCAACGCTGATACCGCCTAAGTAAAAGGCGAAGAAGCTCCAAAGACGTTCCTAAGGGAATGCAGAGCTTACAAATATATTTTGTGTGTATCTTCGGAACAAATGTCATTTGCATAACATAACATCATCACATCATTTTGCATAGCATAAGCATCATACATCATGTTGCATATGGCAAAAGAAGGGGACACAGTATCAACCTTCGAAAGGACGCTTTGAGAAAGTGAAAATTGTGTAAAGTCACGAGGGAATACAATGATAATCTTCGGAATACAGCTTCGGAGAATGTTTTCACAAAGCATGGACGTGCTTCATCAGAGTAATATCGAAATTGCACAGCTTCGGAGAATGTCTTCTTCACGAAGCATGAAAAGAAGGGAAGGTGTTTTTTCGCCGAAGGCTCAAAAATGGTATGTATGTAGAATTTCATGCATCGTAAAGAATTGAATAATGAAAAGAGACTTGTATATTACATTCAAATGTACAAAATATTACATAGATCACACTTCAAATGTTTTCTCTAATAACATCTAGTCTTCTCTTAATACTACTTCGGCAGCCTCATTTAGAAGTTGTTCAACAACTTTATCCATGATAGCTTCGGCCATTTGTTTGATTTCGTCATCCTCTTTTGTGTGAGGGTCAACAGACGATCCAGCAGGTTCTGAGGGAAGAGAATATTTTTGCATTACTATTACAAACCGCGAGCAAAGTTTGAAATAAAAATTACAACACAATAAGAGCGACTAATTAATACCTATTTGTCCTTTGGCAACTTCTGTCACTTTCCTAGCATCATGGATGCCTTTTTCACTCCTTTGAATAATTTCTTGCGCCATTTCTCGGCCGCCGTTGTCCCAGACATCAGTAAAGAATTTGCCACCAACCATGCTTGCTTCGGCCGAGGGGTCTTTGATGTCTTCGGAGGATAAGGCAGCTTCGGACTGAGCTAAAGATTTTACATGGTCACAACCTTTCTTCTCCAAGACAGTAGCAACTCCCCTGGCGCCCGAAAAAGCGCAGATGTCACCGCGGCTACACAGGATTTCCTCGAAGGACTCTGCTTCGTGACTGATCCATTCTATTGGACCTTCGGGATTGCCTCTTGAGAAATTCTCTTCAGTGGAAAATGCGCCCACGCTGGCGAAGCTGTTTTTAATTTTCTTTACGCATTCCATGGATTTTTTCGAAGCATTTTTTCTTAGAAGACCGAAGCTCTTCCACGGTTGCTTCCAAATGATCAGCCCATTGGTCGCTGCATTCCCGTCTTGTTTCTTCAAGTATGCGTTCTTCTTTCGCCCGGGCCAATTGCTTCTGAAGATCTTTAATTTCGCGTCTCTGAGCTTCGGCCTGAACTTTTGCAGCAGCTTCGTCCTTTTTTATCTTGTCTACTAATGTAAGCAGAATTTTATCTTTTTCTAGAGCTTCGTTTCTCAGTTTAATAACTTCTGAGCGTAAATTGTTGAACGCAATTTCGTAGCTCTCATCTTCGGCACTCTTTTGTGCTCTTAATGCGTTGCTTAGGATTAAACCCTATACAAAAAAGAATCCATATAAGAATAAAGGAATGAATTACGTATTGTAAAATTTTTTCAAACGTCTAATTCCCATACCTTCAGGCTATTATATGCAAGACTGTCCGCGAGATCCTCCTTTGTCATAGCACATAATCCAGCTTCGAGCTTCGGGAACCCCATACTTCTAGCCATCTCTCGGCAGACAGATAGTTCTTTATTATCAGGAAGGCAGTACAGGAAGTCATCTTCATTTGTCCCATTAAGTACGATGTAATCGCATATGCAGGAAGGAGCTTCGGGGGCGGCAGTGTCAATTTCTTCAACCAAATTTGGTTCTGATATTTTTGTTTCCAAAGATTGTTCCTTGGTGGGCTCTGAAGGCCCAGCTTCAGCTTCAGGTTGTTGCTTCGAAGCTTCAGCAACTACAGCTTCGGTAGACACTTCAGCAACTTCAATAGTCTTCTTTGGAGTTGTGCTTGAAGACTTAATTGTCTCCAAAACATCTAGCACGTTCACCATTCTTTTTCTTTTCGGGGTCACCGACGGGCCCTTTTGATTTTTTATTGTTTCGACATTTGCTGGAGGACTTAAGATTTCCGATATTTTTGGCTCTTCAATCTTCGGTTTCTCTGCTTTTTCTGTTGAAGGCGCTTCAGTCTTTTCTTCCATCTTCGGCACTGGAGCTGGTTCTGTAGCTTCAGAGGCCAAAGAGACTTCACCAATAAATTCTGGCACTGTGGCCGGCTCAATAAAACGCGCTCGGTGAGTGAGCACCTTTATCTTTTTCCTTTGCGGCGCTGGCTCGCTAGTGGCACTCGTGGTAGCTTCTGTCGCAGGAGAAGTATTTTTTCTTTTGCGACCCGACACCGGATAGTGATAGTCAGGGTAGACAAACCCGACTGCGTCAAATACGCGGTTGAGCCTTTTCTTCTTTCGGCCTCCGAAGGCTGCTGATAACGCAGTGTTCTCGGCCTTCGAGTACACCCCAAGCAGTTCGTCACTTAATGTTTCAATGTTTTTCAACCAGTCGTCATCAGGTTCAACAAATTTATCCCCGTATTTGAATGTGTATTTCAGTCTGACCAGTCCGCCTTCGTCGGACTCTTTGATGGTCTCCTTCGGCATTTCCCACTTTCATGCAAGTGGCCACACCCTGAAGGCAATATGTTCTTGAATCAAGTCCCTTGTCCCAATAAAAGAGCAGACTACTCCGAAGGCTCTTTGGCATTCCTCGGCTGCTTCATCCATTTCAACCTTCGGCCTTCGTAGTCCGAAGCGTTGCCAGATGGGGCGCATAATAATACTCTTGACATCTTCTTGCGCTGTTAAGTCATTCTTTACATAGAACCATTCAGTCATCCAGGCTCCGGGCCACCTCTTCCGAAAGGTCGGCACAGGGCGGCTTGACCCGGAGCGGGCACCGAAGCTGTAACACCCAAAGTTGTTGTGATATTGTTCTTTCCCCCAGGGCTTCGTCTCATATAACAACTCATGAATGTTGCAAAAGCTTTTAGCATTTGGTTCTAAACCTTGGCTTCTCGCAGCCCAGACAAACATCCCCATTCTTATGATAGCTTCGGGAGTAATTTGATGAAGGTAGACTTGAAATGTCTTCAGGACTTCAACAACAAAGTTGCTTAGGGGGAATCGAAGCCCAGCCTTGAGAAAGCTTCGGAAGATTACGACTTCATCTTCTTCGGGGGTGGGAGAAGTCTTTTCTCCAGCATCAACCCTCACAATAGATATATCTCGAAAATACCTCCCCCTCATATTATCAATATGATTCTGCTTAATAGTGGTTTTCCCTAAAACCGTGTGACTTGGCCGCCATGGTCGATCTTCGGACTCTTCCCCACCACTTTCTACATCATAACTGTCGCTGTCACCAGTATCTTCGGAGAAACCTTTAAGAATCTCCTTGGTGATTTTCTCCGTATTGGTCTCCGCCATCGCTATAAGGAACCCCAAGTTCTTTTCTTCGTCGAGACTCAGCTTCGTCTCAGTAGGGATCTTCTTACCTTCAGACATCTTCGGAAACGCTAAAAACTATTTTCAAGGCCGAAGCTTCAAAATCAAAAAGATCAGCAAATCTTAGTGCACAAGAGCTAAAAATTTAGTGGGCCGAAGCAGATGGCAAGTGTGCGTACCAAATAAGTTTGCGGTATGATCTTATTTATACGCCCAGTGCGTTGAAAATTGAAAGACGCCGCTTGTCAGTGAATGTTGCTATTCTAGCAAAGGGAAGGTGTTTTTTTCGGACCTTCGGCTTAAGGCCTTCGTCCATATCGCAATCTGAATTTGTCATTAACAAATTAATATTGCGAGGGGCTACTGTTGGGGGCCTTCGTCCTCCGAAGGTCCTCAAAAACATGATTTGACAATGTTTTCCAAGTGGATTATATGAACAGGTACCTTCGGACTCAGAATTATGAACACGAAGTACGATCAGGACGAAGCCTGAACCAGACGAAGGGGGATTGAAATGGAGGACGGGCTGATTACCAAGCCTTACGAAGGGTGGTGCACAGCCGAAGCTGTGCGCAGGAAAGCTTCGTAGCGATAGCAGAAAGGGGAACCGACTTAAAGATGAAAAGACTACTTAGGCCTTGGCAGATTTCCATAAGTCATTAGCAAATGTAATGGACATGAATGTAATTTTGTATGGGCTGCGTCTCATGCCTATAAATAGATGAACAGTAGTCCCGTACTGTTCACGCTGACTTGGCATTGGCTTTTGCGTCACGCTTGTACTTTTGCCTTCCCTCAAGCCGAAGGTACATTTGTAATTTGAAATCATTTCTATTTTTCCATGATAATAAAATAGAAATGATTTTATGATAATGTTTAAATGTTTATATTATATCTCATGCTTTATATGAATCCTTCGTCATTACTTGTTGCACTTACGAAGGTATGTCTCTCGTAACCTTCGTCCGAAACTCATTATTTCTCGAAGGGGCAAAATGTTTCGAAGGACGAAGGACTTTAACACTTAACACTTTTTATGTTGCCTTGTTCTTAACTCTTAGCATTTGAGAACAAGTCCCCAACAGTTAGAGTTAAAATTAATCGAATTAGGACCAACAAGTCGACTTGCAAATTTTATTCAAGTCATTTAGTGCACTAAAATTACCACATTCGTTTAACGACGCATTCTCCCCGATAATCGATATCGAAGTGTTGTTCACACAATAATTGCATTTTAACGTAGACCTCCCATGAGCACTAACACTTTTCATCCGCGGCCAATAACCATACGTATTTAGACTACAACAAGCAATTCATCATGACCACGAGCTTAACTAAAGTCATCTAACAAGTTGGTTAACCAATATAAAACTTAGCAAGTATTTTAGACTTCACAACTCAAAAACAGAGGTGGGAGCAGGTTAATTAGTTTTTTTTTTCTTGACCATTTTCTCAACTTAAACTGGACAACACACAAGTCCTTAAAACACCATATTTTAGGAGACCTCACATGTCGAGCATCAATTTATAACCTAAGTGACTCAACTTCTATCACGTTTGACAACTACCACATCACCCGATTTATCTATTTGGAACACCGCCTGCCTAGCGTGCTACTAGTACCCCGCATTTTGCCTCGACTGAAAAACATAGAGGAAGCGATGACTACTTCGGCATGTCACCACCTCACTACACAAGCCAAAATTATTATTGTTTAACCACACGCCTAAATAAGCATGATTTCAATTCAACGCGCCCATATCTTAAATCTCGGCATAAGCTTGGCTATTGGCTAACGAAGTGACTATTTTCTAACTACCAACATACACTCCTTTCACCATTTGTGGATACTTGTATGACACACGGCTATTGTAATACGTCACAAGTACATACAACCCCATCAGTAAAGGCACCCGCACATACGTGTCCCCATATTACGCACAAGACATCAACCACGCCCGTTACTCTAACAGGATTAATCATACTTCTCATTTGCATCGACTATCACAATCGCCGATCATATGCATGAAACAAATACACTTGCCACATAAACATCTATCGATGTATTCCCTAAAACATGATCCACATTTATTTATTTAAACTTAGTCTTCGCATCAAACAACACATCGCATATATCCCTATCGAAATCTGAAAACATCCGAGTTCTTTTCTAGTTCTTTTTCTTTCGCCACAAAATTCAATCCATACCAATACAATTTTTAAACATGCACCACATCGACCAAACATAATTAGACAACTACACACCGCATACACCACATAACCTTTTGTTCTCCAATCGTAAACGCAATCCTACCAATGCGCATAGCCAAAACATTTTACACATATCCACACATATACATGCACTGCCTGACGTCAATCAAATCATACGGATGGTAACTATAAATCAATCAACCTGAACGGGAGCAGACTAGACGCATGTGCTGTCCACATGGCTCGGCATTTCGTCGAACGGGCAAGGCGCGAAGCGCGACATCGACGGCTAGCTGCGATTAGACACACACAACGGTTCAACATTTTTTTTACCTAGCACACAAAAATGGGATAGCAGCAAGGGGGGCGGGGTGTCTCACCGGGGGTCGACGACGTCGCTAGCGGGGCTGCGCCAAAAACAGTGAACACCCGGCGAGCGTCACGGTGTGCTGCAATAACACATCTCCCTTACATTATGCCGAGCACTTGGCATGCGCGCAGCGGTAGCAGCGAGATGAAACAAGATCGACATAGGGTCTGTTGTTTTGTGGGGAAGAGAGGAGGAGGTTGGGGCTGCCCGTGGGAGAGGGGGCTCGGCCTACAGCCACCATGGCTGGGCGCTGCGGCGTCGAGCAGATCACTGCACGCACGCGTCCATGGAGCAGGGGGGCGCTGGGAGGGGATGAGCTGGGCGCCGAGTTTTTGAGGAGGGAGAAGGATGGCGTGGGAGAGGGAATGGGTAGAGATGCAGTGGATCTCGGGTGCCTAGAGGGCGACAGCAATGGAGGCTTGGGCGAGCTCGACCATGGGGCTCCTGCGTGCAGGGAAGAAAAAGCTCCCTGCTGCCCTGCCTGAAGGTGGCGCCAAGGGGAGAGATGGAGATGTCCCCTGCGCCGGTTCCCTGGGAAAAGAAGTAGCGAGGAGCACCCGAGGGAGGGAGCCATGGCTGCTGGGAGCGCCTGCTTGCTGCTCGCCATGGAGGGGAGCACGGCTCCCTGCTGCTGCCGCCGTGGAGAACCAGGGAGGAAGAAGCTGACGCCTGTTGTTCTATCGTGTAGGAGAAGGAGAAAGGAGAGGGCTGGTTTGGGCGGGTAGGGGTGGGAGTGAAAGATTTACAAGTGAGCACCCCTATTTATAGAAGCAGCCCTAGGGTTAGGGTTCCCAAGTGGGCCAAATGGGCTGGGTTTTAAATGGGCTTGGCCCAAAACGTGTAATTCGGGCTGCGCTAAATATTTTTCCGGAAAAATTCTCGTGCGGATTTCGTCGGTACGCAAAACAGAGTGAACGAGAGTTCGGACGATCGGGCGAATGAGCGATTAATTTCAGCCGAGAGTCTGATTTGGATTCTCTCTGAAATAATTTCCCTAAGCGTGATTCGAAAATAAAATGCCTCGGGATACGACCAGCTTTCGGATTTTTAGCCGGAGAGGGTGAATCGTGACATTTTAAAATTGCTACCGATACGGGGTTTTAAATTTAGTTCGGACATGAGACATTTGGCTGAGTCAGATAAATTTTGATTAGAGGGCGACCTATCGAGTATTCCGTCTGAGAGTACGGATTTGGATTAAATAGTCGGACATCGAGAAATTGGATTCGGACACAGCTCGACTAGCAACTATCGAGTGCTAGATTAAATGAGCTTTAGACGAGATTTATAATTCAAGAATGATCTTCGAGTCTGCATTAGTTCCGAGAATTAAAAGTTTTAACACGCTCCGAAATTGGCTGTTTCTCACGATCGATTAACTCTGAATTCGGTGAACTTCCGAGAGAAAGCCTGATAAACAGAGATAGGCACGATCGAGAAATAGGAATTTTCACTGAGCATCCGAGATTAGGATTAATCTCCCGACGTAACACGAAACTGACACCTGGGGTGTCACAGTCTCTTGGATATAATTTGCTATCTGTCAGTCAATTATGCAATATGGGATATAACTGTTTGTTTACAAATGTAGATGTGTCTGTCTTTAGAAGATGTGATGGTTCACTAGCTTTTAAGGGTGTACTAGACGGCAAGCTTTACTTAGTTGATTTTGCAAAAGAAGAAGCCGGTCTAGATGCATGCTTAATGGCTAAGACTTGCATGGGCTGGCTGTGGCATCGCCGCTTAGCACATGTGGGGATGAATAACCTCCACAAGCTTCTAAAGGGAGAACACGTGATAGGTCTAACCAATGTTCATTTCGAAAAAGATAGACCTTGTGCAGCTTGTCAAGCAGGGAAACAGGTGGGAGGCTCTCATCACACCAAAAATGTGATGACAACATCAAGACCCCTGGAGCTGCTACATATGGACCTCTTCGGACCCGTCGCCTATCTGAGCATAGGAGGAAGTAAGTATGGTCTAGTTATCGTTGATGACTTTTCCCGCTTCACTTGGGTGTTCTTTTTGCAGGATAAGTCTGAAACCCAAGGGACCCTCAAGCGCTTCCTAAGGAGAGCTCAAAATGAGTTTGAGCTCAAGGTGAAGAAGATAAGGAGCGACAACGGGTCCGAATTCAAGAACCTTCAAGTGGAGGAGTTTCTTGAGGAGGAAGGGATCAAGCACGAGTTCTCCGCTCCCTACACACCTCAGCAAAATGGTGTGGTAGAGAGGAAGAACAGGACGCTCATAGATATGGCGAGGACTATGCTTGGAGAATTCAAGACCCCCGAGTGCTTTTGGTCGGAAGCCGTGAACACGGCTTGCCACGCCATCAACAGGGTCTACCTTCACCGCCTCCTCAAGAAGACGTCGTATGAGTTGCTAACCGGTAACAAACCTAATGTATCGTATTTTCGTGTTTTTGGGAGTAAATGCTACATTCTAGTGAAGAAGGGTAGGAATTCCAAATTTGCTCCCAAAGCCGTAGAAGGATTTTTATTAGGTTATGATTCAAATACAAAGGCGTATAGGGTCTTCAACAAATCATCGGGTTTGGTTGAAGTCTCTAGCGACGTTGTATTTGATGAGACTAATGGCTCTCCAAGAGAGCAAGTTGTTGATCTTGATGATGTAGATGAAGAAGACGTTCCAACGGCCGCGATACGCACCATGGCGATTGGAGATGTACGGCCTCAGGAACATTTGGAGCAAGATCAACCGTCTTCCTCAACTATGGTGCATCCCCCAACCCAAGATGACGAACAGGTACCTCAAGTGGAGGCACATGATCAAGGGGGAGCACAGGATGTTCAAGAGGAAGAAGCACCTCAGGCACCTCCAACCCAAGTTCGAGCGACAATTCAAAGGGATCATCCCGTCGACCAGATATTGGGTGATATTAGCAAGGGAGTAACTACTCGCTCAAGATTAGTTAATTTTTGTGAGCATTACTCTTTTGTCTCTTCTATTGAGCCTTTCAGGGTAGAAGAGGCCTTGCTAGATCCGGACTGGGTGTTGGCCATGCAGGAGGAACTCAACAACTTCAAGCGCAACGAAGTTTGGACACTGGTGCCTCGTCCCAAGCAAAATGTTGTGGGAACCAAGTGGGTGTTCCGCAACAAACAGGATGAGCACGGGGTGGTGACGAGGAACAAGGCTCGACTTGTGGCAAAAGGTTATGCCCAAGTCGCAGGTTTGGACTTTGAGGAGACTTTTGCTCCTGTGACTAGGCTAGAATCAATTCGTATCTTGCTAGCATATGCCGCTCACCATTCTTTCAGGTTGTACCAAATGGATGTGAAGAGCGCTTTCCTCAACGGGCCGATCAAAGAGGAGGTGTACGTGGAGCAGCCCCCTGGCTTCGAGGATGAACAGTACCCCGACCACGTGTGTAAGCTCTCTAAGGCGCTCTATGGACATAAGCAAGCCCCAAGAGCATGGTATGAATGCCTTAGAGACTTTTTAATTGCTAATGCTTTCAAGGTTGGGAAAGCCGATCCAACTCTTTTTACTAAGACTTGCGATGGTGATCTTTTTGTGTGCCAAATTTATGTCGACGACATAATATTTGGTTCTACTAACCAAAAGTCTTGTGAAGAGTTTAGCAGGGTGATGACGCAGAAATTCGAGATGTCAATGATGGGTGAGTTGAACTACTTCCTTGGGTTCCAAGTGAAGCAACTCAAGGACGGCACTTTCATCTCCCAAACGAAGTACACGCAAGACTTGCTAAAGCGGTTTGGGATGAAGGACGCCAAGCCCGCAAAGACGCCGATGGGAACTGACGGACACACCGACCTCAACAAAGGTGGTAAGTCCGTTGATCAAAAAGCATACCGGTCCATGATAGGTTCTCTGCTTTATCTATGTGCTAGTAGACCGGATATTATGCTTAGCGTATGCATGTGTGCTAGATTTCAATCCGATCCTAAGGAGTGTCACTTAGTGGCTGTGAAGCGAATCCTTAGATATTTAGTCGCTACGCCTTGCTTCGGGATCTGGTATCCAAAGGGGTCTAACTTTGACTTAATTGGGTACTCGGATTCCGACTATGCTGGATGTAAGGTCGATAGGAAGAGTACATCGGGGACGTGCCAATTCTTAGGAAGGTCCCTGGTGTCATGGAACTCTAAGAAACAAACCTCCGTTGCCCTATCCACCGCTGAGGCCGAGTACGTTGCCGCAGGACAGTGTTGTGCGCAACTACTTTGGATGAGGCAAACCCTTAGGGACTTTAGCTACAATCTGAGCAAAGTCCCACTCCTATGTGACAATGAGAGTGCTATCCGAATAGCGGAAAATCCTGTTGAGCACAGCCGCACAAAGCACATTGACATCCGGCATCACTTTTTGAGAGACCACCAGCAAAAGGGAGATATCGAAGTGTTTCATGTTAGCACCGAGAACCAGCTAGCCGTATCTTTACCAAGCCTCTAGATGAGAAGACCTTTTGCAGGCTGCGTAGTGAGCTCAATATCTTAGATTCGCGGAACTTGGATTGAAATGTAGCATACATGTGTTTATACTTTTGATTATGTTCATTCTGCATATTGTTACTTATTGTGGTGCTCAAGTTGTACAAACACTCCCTGGACCTCACAAGTCCTGTTTGCAAGTGATGCACATATTTAGGGGGAGCTGTGCTACAACTTGACCCTTTGTGGCTAACCATGTACTTGAGTTTGGTTGTTTTAGTCTCCAAGGAAAATTGAAAGGGAAAAGGTGGACTTGGACTATGCGAGACTTCTACTGCACTCCGATGAAAAGAGTAACTCTTCCAAGTTCATCGTTATACTCTTATTGCCTATTTGCTCTTAGTTGAAGATTTTGGTGAGGCAATGGGGTTAAAGGGCCAAGATTGATCCCGTTTTGGTGCTTGATGCCAAAGGGGGAGAAGATAAAGGCCAAAGCGATAAATGGATCAGCTACCACTTGAGAGATTTTGAAAATAGTAGAATAGAACTTTTGGTTTGTCAAAACTCTTTTGTTGTCTCTCTTGTCAAAAGTTGGCTTCTTGTGGGGAAAAGTATTGATTATGGGAAAAAGGGGGAGTTTTTGAAATCTTAAGTCAATTTCTCTTAGAATGACTCTCTTTATGTCTTAACATGTGTGTTTGACTTAGAGATAGAAATTTGAGTTTGATTTGCAAAAACAAACCAAGTGGTGACATAGAGTGATCCATATATGTCAAAATTGAATCAAAACGATTTTGAGTTCTTATTTGATTTGATTTTGTACTTGTTCTACTTGCTTTATGTTGTGTTGGCATAAATCACCAAAAAGGGGGAGATTGAAAGGGAAATGTGCCCTTGGGCCATTTCTAAGTATTTTGGTGATTTAGTGTCCAACACAAGTGCCTAAGTATAAAAAGGTGGACAAGGTACAAATCAAGAATTAAGGTATGTTTCTCAGACTTAGTACATTGTTTTCTGGACTAATGTATTGTGTCTAAGTGCTGGAAACAGGAAAAATCCAATTGGAAATGTCTTGGCTCGAGCAGCCAAGAATCTGCTGAGTCTGCAAGCACCGGACTGTCCGGTGGTGCACCGGACAGTGTCCGGTGCGCCAGGCTGGCTCGAGCGAAGTGGCTGCTCTCGGGAATTCACCGGAGACGTACGGCTAAAATTCACCGGACTGTCCGGTGTGCACCGGACTGTCCGGTGAGCCAACGGTCGACCGGGCCAACGGTCGGCCGCGCAATCTGCGCGGGACACGTGGCCGAGCCAACGGCTAGAAGACGGCACCGGACTGTCCGGTGTGCACCGGACATGTTCGGTGCGCCAACGGCTCTCAGGCTGCCAACGGTCGGCTTCGCTATTTAAGGAAGGAAATCGGGCACCGGACAGTGTCCGGTGTGCACCGGACTGTCCGGTGCCCCCGATGACAGAAGGCAAGAATGGCTTTCCAAACTTGTGCTCAATGGCTCCTAGCTGCCTTGGGGCTATAAAAGGTACCCCTAGGCGCATGGAGGAGTGTACCAAGCATCCTTTGAGCATCATTGATCACTCACACTTCATTCTCGCGCACTTGTTCGACATTTTAGTGATTTGAGCTCCGTTCTAGTGTGCGAGTCTCTTGAGCTCAAGTCTGGGTTTTGCGTGTGCGTATTCGCTGTGATCTTTGTGTCGTGTGTGAGTTGCTAATCCCTCCCTTGCTCTGTGATTCTTCGTGAACATCTTGTGTAAGGGCGAGAGGCTCCAAGCTATGGAGATTCCTCGCAAGCGGGATTAAGAGAAGCAAAGCAACACCGTGGTATTCAAGTTGGTCTTTGGACCGCTTGAGAGGGGTTGATTGCAACCCTCGTCCGTTGGGACGCCACAACGTGGAGTAGGCAAGTGTTGGTCTTGGCCGAACCATGGGATAACCACTGTGCCATCTCTGTGATTGATATCTCTTGGTTATTGTGTTGTGTTGAGATCCTTCTCTAGCCACTTGGCATATTACTGTGCTAACAAGTAACCAAGTTTTGTGGCTTAAGTTTTTGAAGTGTTACAGGATCACCTATTCACCCCCCCCTCTAGGTACTCTCAGATGGACAAAGCCCCCACGGTTCGAGACCGCCTCCTCGACAATCGCTAGAACCGTTGTGTCCATGACCGCCTCGACGGGCGGCTACACCATGACGACCAACGACATGCCACGCGTGGCTACCACCCATGGCGGGGTGGTCGCTACAATAGTGGGGAAGATCGAAGCCCCTTGCCTGAGCCACGAGGTCCTTAGGTCTTCAGTCGAGCCATCCGTAGGGCACCATTCCTAGCCCGGTTCGGAGCCCCCACTACTATCACCAAGTACTCGAGGGAAACCAAGCCAGAGCTTTGGCTCGCTGACTACCGTCTGGCCTGTCAACTTGGAGGGACGAGTGATGACAACCTCATCATTTGCAACCTGCCTCTCTTTCTGTCCAACTCCACTTGAGCATGGCTTAAGCATCTCCCACCTGCCCAAATCCATGACTCGAAAGACATGGTCAGGGTTTTTTGGAGGAATTTCCAGAGCACATGCGTGCGCCCCGATAATTATTGGGACCTTTGAAGTTGTTGGCAGAAGCAGGATGAGACTCTGCATGAATACATCTACCAATTTTCCATGCAACGCACCGAACTCCCCAATATCACTAACTCCAACGTTATTGGTGCTTTCCTCGCCGGCACCTCTTGTCATGATTTGGTCAGCAAATTGGGTAACAAGACCCCCATGCCAAAGCAAGCGAAGTGATGGACATCACCACCAAGTTCGCTTCGGGGCAGGAGGCCATCTTCCACAATGACAATGGCAGCGGGAAGTAGAAGGAGGACGTCCCCAAGGCGACCACCCAACACAACCCTAAGAAGAACAAAATGAAGAAGGCACCGCAGGGCAAACACGTGGCCCTTGAGGCAGATCTTGTCAATGCAGCGGAACGACGGAATCCCTAGGACCCCCAAGGGGGTCCCAATGTTTTTGACAAGAAGCTGAAGGAATCTTGCCCTTACCACAAGGGCCCCGTCAAGCACACCCTCGGGGAGTGTGACATGCTCTGGTGTTTCTACAACAAGCCTAGCCCTTCTACTGATGATGGCAAGAATAAAGGCCCCGATGATAAGGAAGACAACCATGGCGAAGAATTCCCGGATGTCCACAATCGCTACATGATCTTCGATGGACAAATGGTGAACCTCGCCACGTGACAGCGGAAGCAAGAACAGGGGGAGGTATTCTCCATCGAAGCAGCAGTGCTGGTCTACCTAGACTGGTCCGACTGTGCCATCACCTTCGACCGAGACGACCACCCGGACTACGTCTCAAACCCTAGGAGGTACCCGCTCATCGATGACCCAGTCATCGACAACACTAGGCTCTCTAAGGTTCTCATGGATGGAGGTAGCAGTCTCAATATCATCTATGTGGAGACATTGGAGCTCATGGGGATCAGTGGGTCCTAGGTCTGGGTTAGGGCCGCGTCATTCCACGACATCACCCCTGGTAGAAGAGTTTACCCCCTCGAGCAGATCGACCTACCCATTTGTTTTAGGACCCCATCCAACTTTAGGAGGGAGGTCCCCACTTTCGAGGAGGTAGGGTTCAGAGGTACCTACCACGCCGTTCTAGGAAGGCCATGCTAAACCAAGTTCATGGCTATCCCGAATTACACCTACCTCAAGCTGAAGATGCCAGGCCCAGCGAGTGTCACCACCGTCGGCCCCACGTACCGCCACGCCTACGAGTGCGACGTCGAGTGTGTCGAGTATGTCGAGGCACTCGTAGAGTCCGAGGCACTCATTGTTGACCTAGAAAATCTTGTCAATGAGGTTCCTGACACCAAGCGACATGCCAGCAACTTCGAGCCGGCTGAGGCAACCAAGACCGTCCCCCATGATCCTAGCGGCTTCGGTGACAAGACACTACGGATTAGCTTGGAGCTCGACCCCAAATAGGAAGAAGTGCTTGTCGGCTTCCTCCGCATGAATGCTAAGATATTTGCATGGAGTCCCTCGGACATGTCGGGCATACCGTGGGAGGTCACTGAGAAATCCTTGGACATATGAGCTGGCTCCAGACCAGTGAAGCAACACCTGCGCCACTTCGACGAGGAGAAGCACAGGGTCATTGGGGAGGAGGTCCACAAGCTTTTGGCAGCCAGATTCATCAAGGAAGTCTTTCATCCAGAGTTGTTGGCAAATCCCGTGTTAATCATGAAGAAGAGGGAATGGAGGATGTGTATAGACTACACCGGTTTAAATAAAGCAAGTTTGAAAGATCCCTACCCTCTGCCTCGGATTGACCAAATCATTGATTCCACTGTGGGATGCGAAACCATGTCCTTCCTTGATGCCTACTCCACCTACCACCAAATCAGGATGAAAGAGTCCGACCAGCTCATGACTTCTTTGATCACCATGTATGGCATGTATTGCTATACAACCATGCCCTTTGGATTGAGGAACATTGGCGCCACATACAAGCGATGCATGAACCACGTGTACGGCGATCACATCGGTGCAACAGTCAAGGTCTACGTCGACGACATCGTAGTCAAGACAAAGAAGATTCACAACCTCGTCTCTAACATTGAAACAACCTTCGCATGCCTGCAGGCCAAACCATCAAGCTCAACCCCGAGAAGTGTGTCTTCGGTGTTCCCTGAGGCATGCTTCTAGGGTTCATTGTGAGGGAGCGAGGCATTGAAGCAAATCCGGAGAAGATCTCGGTGATCACCAACATGGGCCCAATCAAAGATATCAAGGGAGTCTAAAGGGTCATGGGGTACCTTGTGGCTCTAAGCCAGTTCGTCTCATGCCTCAGCGAAAAGGCCTACCCCTATACTGCCTATTGAGGAAAACTAAGCACTTCACTTGGACCCCCAAGGCCGAGGAAACTCTCGGGGATCTCAAGAAGCTCCTAACCAACATGTCCATTTTGGTGCCACCTACCAAAGGAGAAGCCCTCTAGCTCTATGTCGCTGCAACCACTCAGGTGGTCAGCATTGCGGTTGTAGTCGAAAGGCAAGAGGAGGGACATGCCTTACTTGTTCAAAGGCCAATCTATTTCATCATCGAGGTATTGTCTGAGACAAAAACCCACTACCCACAAGTCTAGAAATTCTTGTACGCAGTAGTCCTGGCTCAACGCAAGCTACACCATTATTTTGAGTCTCACCCGGTGACGTTAGTGTCATCTTTCCCTCTAGGGGAAATTGTTCAGAATAGGGAAGCCTCGGATAGGGTAGCCAAATGGGCGGTTGAGCTTATGGGGGAAACCCTCTCATTTTCCCTAGAAAGGCTATCAAGTCTCAGATCTTGGCAGACTTCCTGGCTGAATGGACCGACACTCAGTTACCAATGGCTCTATTTCAAGCTAAGTTATGTGTTGGTCACTTGCTTTCAATTGTTGTATACAATCAAAAACAAGGAAACACAATGTTAAAAAAGGTAATGACCTTCGTCCTTGAAGTGTTCTCCCTTCGGGACAACCTCTCATAGACGAAGGTCATGATGTAATCGTTTGAATCATACAAGAACATGACAATGGATCTATAGAGAATATGAAGAAGTTAAGTACATTAACTCATCTCAAATGTTTTGGCACTTTGTTTCTATCTTCATACATAATAAATTTACAATCATACCTTCGGCTTCTTGGTGCAAGGTAGCATGAAGATGCTTCAGAGATTGAACTATGCAGAACTGTTCCACCCCACTAAAAGGTACTTTATGCAGGATACTATTCATCTATTTATAGGGCAAAAGTACAGTTTCATATGAAATTACAAGCATGTCCATAAACTTCTATATATGGTTTACAAATAACACAAGGCTAGTATTGTCTTCTATCTTTATCATCTTGGCTACAGAATCTTGCAAACATCTTCTTCCGGTCTTGTTTAATTTCTGCCTTCATCCTCTTATGTGGTTATGACAAAGCTAGTACCTTCGTCCCTTTTCTTGGTTTGTTCCAAAGGTATATGGCACCGAAGAACCTGCAACACTTATAGATGTATCGAAAAACAATGGTTAATTGTGTTTTGAGAACCTTCGAAAGACAAAGTCCCCCAGCACTATGGACTATGTACTTCGATGGGTCGCTAATGAAAAACAGGAGCGAGCATGAGCCTGCTCTTCATCTCACCCCTCGGGGTACACATACGTTATGTAATACGCCTCCACTTTGCCACGCCCAACAATGTAGTTGAGTACAAAGCCTTGGTTAATGGACTGTGCATTGCCATTGAGCTGGGAATAAGGCGCCTCGACGTCCGAGGGGACTCTCAGCTTGTCATCGACCAAGTCATGAAGAACTCAAGCTATCACGACGCAAGGATGGAGGCTTATTGTGAAGAGGTTCAGTGCCTAGAAGACAAGTTCTTCGGGCTAGAGCTCAACCATATCGCATGACGCTACAACAAAGCCTCCAACAAACTGGAAAAGATAGCTTCGGGACGAACCATGTGTGGCAGAACCTCCCAAGTTATCGGGCCCACATGCACCTGTCCTTGTCTCAAAGAACTCAGACTGCTATGCAGGTGCACCAGATAACTTAACAGGATCCGTCTGATTGCCCCAAGGACATCAGATAAACCACTTACAACCAGGACCGCAGATTAAGTAACACAAATCACACACACCAATATTTTTGCAGCGGAAATCTTATTACCAAATTTTACAAGTTACAAAAAATTTACATTATTTTATCGGAGTGATTACAATAGTGATTCATAGTTTTGAAATATATGCTAGCTCAAGTGACCATCCTCAATAAGAAGTATAGAAGTACTTAGACTTAGAAGACAAGTTCTTCGGGCTAGAGCTCAACCATATCGCACGACGCTACAACAAAGCCTCCGACAAACTGGAAAAGATAGCTTCGGGACGAACCATGTGTGGCAGAACCTCCCAAGTTATCGGGCCCACATGCACCTGTCCTTGTCTCAAAGACCTCAGACTGCTATGCAGGTGCACCAGATAACTTAACAGGATCCGTCTGATTGCCCCAAGGACATCAGATAAACCACTTACAACCAGGACCGCAGATTAAGTAACATAAATCACACACACCAATATTTTTGCAGCAGAAATCTTATTACCAAATTTTACAAGTTACAAAAATTTTACATTACTTTATCAGAGTGATTACAATAGTGATTCATAGTTTTGAAATATATGCTAGCTCAAGTGACCATCCTCAATAAGAAGTATAGAAGAAGTACTTAGACTTATAAGAAGGCCGAGCCCACCGGCACTTAACACCATCATCAGCAGCACAAAACTAGAACCTGAAAAACAATAGGGAATAAAACCCTGAGTACGGAATTACTCAGCAAGACTTACCCGACTAAAGAAAAGACTCTCAAGGGTATGCTGGCTAGAGGGATTCAAGGTATGGTTTATCAAGAATCAAAGACTCTGTTTTGCAGAAAAGCTTACTACGAGTGGATCCTTAAAACCCAATTTTACTTGTTAAGTTAAGTAAAGTTACCTACATCTAGAGTTCTTTCTACCCTAGTTCAATCACTTGGCCTATACTAGCCGTCTTTTCATCATCCCTTTAGTTCACTGGATTGCTACGTGTAGGGCAGTGACCAAGTCTTCATATCCGCGAAGTTACGGCGATCCGAATCGATTATACTCAGCAGAGGATCTCTAATCACACGACATATGTAGCACTTAACCCTTGCATATGTCAACTCGCCACCGGGGTTCTTAAGACCAGATCAGGTTCACGCCAACCGAGAGCACAGATACACCACCGTCTAGCCTCTTGCCACGGAGGGTACACGCTACTCTCGCCATCTCTCCACTCCCATTGCGTGTTATCTTATTCTGGTATTAGTCTGCCCGAGGCAAAGCTTACCCATGACGAGGCATGTGACTAGTTAAAGGGTCCTTGATCATTAAGCCTACATCGACACGGTCCTTAATCGACTCAGACGGAGACACTACACCGAGACTCCTTTCTCGTGCAAGTCAACTGCCCGGTCTCAGCTTTATTATTTTCAACCCAAAGTTTGGTACCTAGCAGAGGTACATCTTTTCCAGATATTGAACCCATCAAGGCCCTGATGGATCCATCATCAAGTTTTGTTTTTGAAAACATTCCCACCCACTGAAGCATCACCTTTGTTTTAAAACAAAACATTTTGTTTTTCTAAAGCAAGACTAAGCATCAAAAATCTTTTTATAAAACAGGTGATCAAGGAAGGGTAATCAATTTTCCAATGAATGAAATGCAGCAATTGTTTGGCACACAACTCCTATCACCTAATGCATCAAACAAGGTGATAAAGATTTTAAAACACAAAGAGGTGGCAAATGCACCGGGGCTTGCCTGAATAACACTAGGTTAGTGTTTGTTAGGCGACGACTTGGCGAGTATCCTTTGGCTTGGCACTCGTTCAAATTATCCATCTTCTGGTTTGTCCATCAGCATCATCCTGCGGATTAGCCCGCGCTTGGGGTCGACTTGGATCGTTTCCCGCATCACGCGATTATTTATCGTACCTCATGAGATGCACGATGCACATGTATGAGTACATGTATAATGAGTATAATATAGATAATCTACACAAAAAGGATGAAACACTTTAAAATCAAGCATTAAGCATCATGGATATCACAGCAGAGCATCGACTACATCCATTAACCAAATTGACCTAATAACACTAGAAAATCTATTTTTATTCCTAGGTTTTTATTAACTCTCTAAACTGTGTAACTTAATTACTTGATTTACCGATTTATCTAAATCGATCATCACAATATGCGCATGCTAAATTAATAACATTTATTGTGACCAACAATTCTATTTAATCTATTTATAGACCTAGTTGATTGGAATACGAATCAACTTACCGTCCATTAAATCCAACTTGAAATCACGAAATCGACGACACCTTTCAGCTCAGCATTTCACCGAAAATAGGGTGAGTGATGCGTCAAATCGCGCTTCTTCTTTGTCCACATTGAGAATTCTCCAGTCGCGTACTGATTTATTTTCTTCTACGCCTAATCTTCTCGGATCTTTGGCGTAGACGAGGATGACAATCGACGACTCGTTCGAGCTTTTTGTCGAGCATTTTATGAATATCGCCCTGCTAGCTTCGTCTTCACCAGATTCTTGGGATTTCTTGATGACGCACGGAACGACGACGAGATCGATAACGTTGAGGAGCCAGCGGACGAGTAGCATGCTGACGAATCCAATATAGAGCTTTGGGCATGGTCGAGGGCTGGTGTTGCAGCTAGAACATCCCGACGACGACACTACGGATGACGAAAACAGGGTGATGGTGTGAAGCGGTGTCCGTGAGGACAACCACGCGTGGATGGTTGCATGGCATCGATGACCAAGACAACGGCGAGGTCCAAATACCGCGCGATGGGCATCAGGGACAAGCGCGCGTGGCAGCGACTTTGGTTGACTAGCCTAACGATATCGGACCAAGCGAGGTCGACGGCGAACGATGATACCCTACAAGATCGACGATGCGATGGGGATTAAGGCCAAGCGAGCCGAGAGGACACGCTGGCGAGCAAGAAACCGCGCGAGCACAAGACATGAAAAACGACTAGCTCGACGGCACACGAAACTGTCACCAGCGATGACACGACGATGGTGACAAGGGCGAGCGCAGATCGACATGGGCCAAACACTGGACAACTGGGGCAGCGAGGAACTCGCCATGGGAGCAGTGGAGCGCGCACATCAAAGCGAGGCGACTGAATGACGACGACAAGATAAAGGAAACGGGGCGCGCTTGACCGTCAACTAAAACCTATGCCAGACCGAGCAGAAAGCACAGGATCACAGCAATGTAAGCGTTCCCACGAAAGAACACAACCACACAGACGCGGCCAGGGACTCGGCAACGCAGCGACTGCGAGCTAGAGCAGAGGGTAGAGCCGAGCTAGGCGACCAGGCAAAATCCGGGCTGGAGCTCGCGACAACAGGGAGCAGGGCGTGCAGCTAGCTGGAGCTGGAGCGCCGCGATGGACGAAGTGGAGCACGGCCAGCGCGCGTCCACCAAAGAACTCGCGCGCACAGGAGCTCTGCGACTGGGAACAGACAGAGGGAGCAGGCGCGGTACATAGGGAGAAGCGCGCGCTGGGCGAGCACCAAAGGCGAGAAAAAATCTGGACGCGAGCAGCAGGAGGGCGCAGGGGATGGGTGCGCCATAGGAGGAAGAAAGCCAAGCTCGGCGAGCTGCGCGTAGGGGAGACGCAGTCCGAGCGTCGGCCAAGGAGCATCAACGATCATGGAGTGAGCTTAGTGCTGCTGCCGCGTGGAAACTCCACGGCGAGGTCACGGCCACAAGATTCACCCAGAAGCTGAGCACAAGAGAGAGGAAACGTGAGGGAGAGAGAAATCCAGGGCAGTGGAGAGCTCGCTGCAAGCAGCCGAGCAGAGGAAGGGTGCGGCTGCCATGGGAATTGAGCGCGCGCAGAAACAGGGAACAGGGAGGAGCGTCGGGCGGAGGAAGAAGACGTGTGGCGAGGAGATAAGAAGCAGAGGAATTCAGCGGTGGGGAGGATTGGATCGGCTGGATTTTTCGACGGACGAGCGGTGGCTGGAGATGAAGACGCGCATAACTAAAAAATCTAAGAGCGCGTGACTGAAAAATCTGAGAACGGCTGAGCGGCGAGAGAGATATTGTCCAATTTTAATGTCTTTTCTTTCTCTCTTTTTTATCGAAAATCACAGGTATTTTGAATCGGGATTTTTAGTGATGATTAAAGAGTCGACGCGTAATACGGCTATACCTTTTATTTTCCGAATCATGAAGCAGAGAGTCAGAAGAATAACAGCTTAGACGATTCTGTCCGAATCTCGTTTGGATAATTTTCGTGACTATTCCGGCCATGATGTAAACGGACCAAATTGCAACGAGTTCAGCTTCGGTATTTTAATCTGCTCTACGTGATTAGCCGAAACTAGATCCGCTAATGCATACGCGATTTCGTCGTCAAAACAGCGTGCTGAAGTATGAATGGAATCATAACCTCGCGCACGATTTCGCGCGATTCGAATTATTTTACCCCGAATATTTTAGTTGTCGAGTTCAAATTAATTCGCCCGGGATAAAAATCATCCGAGTGAGTCGGGCTTCCGAATTCGTATTCGTGTGAGCGATGAAATTTAAATGATCATCGGACGCACTGATTTTTGAAACAACAATGTTCCAAACATCACGAAAATTTAGGAAGAGCCTGGATTAATAAAAATAAAAACAATGTCGTGCTCGCGACAGACGAAACATATGCGATATAAAAATCGTGATAGGCGAAGAGGATTAAAATTTAGTATCTGTTTTATCCACTGATATTACGTGCTTAAATCCGTACTCACTGTCGAGTGAAATATAAACACCTGGGGTGTTACAGCCCTCCCCCGTTAAAAGGATCTCGTCCCGAGATTCGGAGCGAAAGACTTTCAAGAGTAGAGAAGCATGTAACCCATGTCCATATCAACGATAACCATAAAACAACTCCAAGTAAAGGCGAGTGTCTCAGAATGTGGTTTCTCTAGCGGACATAACATGTATCGCCTTAGGCTAATTTAGAAATGTCCACCAATAGAGACGATGTCTGCCAGAAGAACACATAAGGTTCCATGTGTGCAGTTTGCTTTTTCTGATGACACTGTATTATCTGAGTCTGTTGAGCGAGCGGTGGATATGCGACTTTACCCCAAACAGAATCAGATGCACCATCTTGGGTAAAACACACAGAAAGAGGTATACCAACAAGTGGTTACGGTAAGCTCATAGCACACGAGACGAGTGCGGATGTCGAACAACACCATAGTTGACCCGTGGCTAGCCAGAAAATCCAAGTCCAAGAAAAATAATGAAGACTCGAAAAATATCAACGAAGAGATCCATTGATGTTGACTTCGCAACCAATCCATTTTATCAAGCACTAGGCATGGCTCGACATGATCACACACGCTGGAAAAGCACGTGTGAGGCGGTCGAGGCGTGACTAGAGCGATAATTAGGTGGTTATTAGTCGACTTAATCTTGATTTTTATAAGTACTTTCTTAGGATGAATTGAACCAAAGTGAGTTTAGATAACTTGATAAAATGATCTCTAAACTCAAACTTTGTTCACTGGGCAGTTACAAGTTAGTAAAACCAACTTGTTGAACTACTTTTGACATTGGGCATGTCCTCTCAGTACCATCTGTAAGCCAAGGGTTAAGAGTTCACATTTGCTAGCAAGAGGTCATGCATTTGGGTAGAAATCCATTGGGTCAGGTTGTTTATCCATTTCTTCATGTGAGATGAATTATCCACTTGGTTAGGGAATACATGGATTAAATAAGGGAGCGAATGAACAAACTCCTACATCTCAGCAGCAGGAAAAGTCAATCTCCAATTTGAGAGCTAATCAGTTGTTTTCTAACACTACAAAGCTTCAAGGCTTCACCTTTACACAAAGGATGTAAAGGGAACTTGTATAAGTAGTCACTACCAAGATCAACAGGATAGAGACCACACATGAAAGTGGTATGCTCCTTTTGATCCAACGGAGATGATAGATGTTGCTTGATCACTTCACAAACAACATAGAAATTGTTTCAAGGAAGAGGTCTATGGAAGATAACATATTTATATAATCTCATAATGGATTATGACTACTAACTGTGATACTAGCGAGTGCTGAGTAGCGCAACCATGTGCGCACACACAGAAGGCCCTCGGTTTCATCACGACACCACTGGTTTTAGTCATAACACCATTATCAGACATAACCAATAAGAAATCTCACGTGACACAAATGAATTGGGCAAGGGTGACAACATACACAGAGATACTCCCCCTGTAATGATGGTTACAGTAGAGAGCCAAATAGATCATGGTCCGATAAAATAAACAAGACATGATCATAACCTAAGCTTGATGAAGGATGTATGATGGGAGACTGTTATTCAGCCCCAAGTATATTTCTATGCCCATCAAAGAGATCAATAGGTCAAGGATTAGTATCTGATTAGATACGGAGGGAAAACAATCATAAGATTAAGTTGGTATGCCTTCGATAGATACGAGGAAATGACACCTATTTCATCGAAGTCCATAATTCAACATTAAACCACACTATCTACAATCACTGGTTATTGGAATAAAGATGAGAGAAGCATTTTGGGTGTATAGGTGACAAACATGATGCAACAATCAGGATGCATGCTCGTCTTATGCGTCCTCATGAGTTTTGCCAACATAATGCGGCAGTAACGTTCTATCTCGATGGCATACTTATGACTCACGGTATTTTGCTAGTCGTCAGCTACACATGTGTTCTCGAGGTTAGTGTACCTACAGAAAATTCCATCACAACCCAATTCCCAATGATACAAGTCACACATGACATAAAATATTAATTCTACTTTGGGTTGTTGTAACACCCGGCTTTAAGGAACAAAGCCAGGTGCATCTCATACATGCGCCAAGGAGACAACATATATAATAACAGTGTGTATAGAGATAAATGTCATAAAACATCAGAGTAATTATTACATAGCGGAAGACTTATTACAAAATAAAAGTATAACCATAAAACGAACTAAGGATCGTTGGCGCCAATGTCAACTGAGAAACGCCACCTAGATCAGATCGAACTCCTCAGTGTTAGGCAGCTCCTCTTCGACCACCTGTTCTTCTCCTGTGGGGGGGTGTGAGACAGCAAGAGTGAGCTCACATACGTTCATAGCTCAACAAGTCGTGGGGAATAATGTGGCATGAACTCACCAAAGGTGGGAGTTCATGAAGTGTAAGGCTGATCAATGAAATAGAGGCTAAGGCTGAGCATTGCTTTTATAAGTTGGTCAAAATTTTATTAGCAATTACTAAGTGTAAGTAAATACCAAACCTTAATAATAATAAAGAACAGTAATAGTAAAATAATCCCAAATGCGATGCAAATGTCAAATTGAATTTAAGTTCCATAATTAATCATGTGAATGTCCGAGCCGCTCTTGACCGTGAGCACGGCTAGTATACTAGTTTTACACTCTGCAGAGGTTGCGCATCTTTACCCACAAGTCATGTTACCCATCTGCCAAGAGATGGCCAATCCCATACACCTCTACCGAGGAGGCGAGGCAGGGTAACACTACGAGGCCTTTACAAAGTTCCACTAGCTTCAGACTACCCGCTACAGTTTATAGGAAGATCCAGTGCAGGGTTCCTGGCTGACCGCCATCGCAGCAAAATCAACCAGGGACCTCCCTACACTGACCTCTCCCCTACTGCCCTTGCCCCTTTCGGGTAAGGTAGCCCTCCCCTAGCTTTCCTAGTTAATCAGCCAAGGGCGTCCCATTAAACCCTTGTGGTAGCACTGTTTTCCCGGGTGGTTCTCCATGTTCCCATTAACATAATGATCTTAACATGAACAAGGAAGAATAAAACAGATAACAATAAATAGTATAACAATGAGTGATGAATATCTCTATACCCAAATCCACATAAAGCAATAGCATGTACTACCCAAAACTTTAGTAGTAAAACCAGTGGTGAAGCAAGGTATAAAGATAGTCAAATCTAGGGTATCCTATTGGGTCCCAGCAAAATTATCCTATGCAGATCATTATGAATAATAAGAACATGAATGGGTAAAAGAAGTGATCAAGGGCACAACTTGCCTTCAATGAGCTCCTGCTCAGCTATCTCTACTTGTTGCACCCCAGTTTCCACAGTGGCTTGCTCGTCTACTCGCATCAACACAATACATACATAGTATAGCAAAAATTAACATTGCACCAAACATGTAAATAAAATACACAGTAAAAACCTACACATTAAAATAAAACCATAGGAACTGGAATCACTAAATTTGGAGTTATAGAATTCAAGTTATGAATTTCCTAAGATTTAAGGTGATTATAATAGGATTAGATGATAAATTAATTTTCTAGCAGAGTTCATGTCAAAATAGTGATTCTAAATGGTAGAGAATATTATTACAAAAATTTAGAAATTGGAATGGCTCAATTTGGGTCAAAAATGGAATTTCTATGAATTTTACAAGTTTCTAGAATTGTTTTTGTATTAAAAATCAATTTCTATACTATTTATCCAATTTATATGTTATCTGTACTGCGCGCCAGATTTCCGAGAAGGACAGGGGCTAGACTATAAAACTTCCGCAGACTCAGACTACCATCGATGCGGACGGCGGGTTGATTTCTATAAAACAGAGGGGTTCTTGTGCAAATGCGTATCCGCGAAGGGGTACAGGAGGATTCGGACCGTTCAGATCAGATCCAAGGGCCAGAATCGGATCTCGTCCATTATGAACCTGCGAGCGCTCAGAGCCGTCCGATCCAATTCGAACGATCCAAATTAGATCAGCACCCCATCGAACCGGTATGTGACACAAGCCATCGGATCGTAGATCTATGGTTGCGATTTAATTATCGTGAAGTCGAACTACATCCCTCCGATACGCATCTGATGGCCCGTATACCCCAAGCCGAATCGGTACACGGATACAATCGTGACCGTCCAACAGAACACCAACGGCCCATGGTGATTCTCCCCCTAGATCTAATCGTGGCCGTTGAATGTGATCTAACGACACGAGCAGCTTCTCCTCCCCCGAGCTGAGGCACGACGGCGCTCACCTCCATCCACGGCGGAGACCACCGGCGTACGGTCATCTACCGAACTAGTGCCCCTAGATCTAAATTGATCGGTGCTACACGACGAGGAGGACAAGGCGAGCACAGAGGAGAACTTCTTACCGACGATGCGGTTGTAGAACGCCCCGGCCACGGCAAATGGCGGCCCCGCCGCGGTGTTAGACCTCCGGTGAGAAATTGCCTCCGCACGACGGCCGATCATGCCCCCAGATGTCCACAAGCGCCTTCGTGAAGACTTGGAGAAGCTCCGGGCCACGGCACACGGATCCCGTCAGCAGCGTGTGGGTGCAGTCGATGGCGGCGGACGTCTAGGCTGTACTGGCCATGGCGCGCGGCGGAAACGGTGGTTCGCTCTTCTCCCTGATCTTGGCGGAGTGCTAATGGCGGCTAGGTCTACTGCTTTTATAGCCTTGGAAGGCCGGTCCGAGTGCCAACAACGGCTTCCGCAATCCGCGGTGGTGGTCATGGCGTCTGGCGTCGTTCCGTTGCTAGTACGCGAAGACTGCGGGGAGGTAGAAGACGAGCTGACTGGCGGGTCCCGCGAGCCAGCGACACAAGCAGCGGACGAGCATGCAGGTGTGTGGTCGTGAGGCCGACGTGCCGGGCCCACCGGTCGGCGCGCCTGCGTTGATGTTGGGCTGAGCGGGAGGTATTCTCCTGGTGGGCCGAAAGCAAGTTCCGAAGCCCAGGTAAGCCTTCTTCTTTTTTTCTTTTTATATTTTTATTTTCCTATTATGTCTCCTTTTTATTTTGAATCCCAAATTTGAATTTGAATCCTCTCATGAGTTTCACTCCTGAGTAAATTATACAAATTCACACTTTAGTGTAGAATAATATATTTTTATTCACTTATTTTATCCACATAATATTTATTTTCTTTTCTTTCCTAAATTCTAAAATTTCTTTTAGATTCTAAATTTCCTTTTTGAATGAATACATTTCTTGTCTCATTATTATTTTTTTATATATTGTCACAAAATGCACAATCAAATAAACTCCACATGATGCACAAGTTATTTATGTGTTCTTTGTTTTAATTATCCAATTATAACTAGGGTTGACCACATGTGATGATAAGTAGAGGACACAAATTACTGAGATTATCTCTGTTCTCATTATTGCACTTTTGAGTATTACAAATCCTACCCCCCTTAAAAATAATCTCGTCCTCGAGATTTAAGAAGATCTAGGGAAAAGGTGGGGAAAATCTATGCGAAGCTCTTCTTCTCCTTCCTATGTAGCTTCATCTTCTTCATGATGGTTCCATTGCACTTTACATTTCTTAATAACCATATTTCTTGTGACTCGAATCAATGTATCAAGAATCTTGATGGGGTATTCCACGTAAGTCAATTCACCCTGAACACTGAGCTCTTCCATTGGTAACCGTTTCTCAGGGACACAGAAACACTTCTTAAGTTGAGACACATGGAATACATTATGCACATTAGTTAGATTATCTTGTAGCTCGAGTTGATAGGCCATCTCTCCAACTTGCCTAAAAACTCAGAATGGTCCAATATAGCGAGGGGACAATTTGCCCTTGACTTTTAAATCTCCTCATACCACGAAGTGGTGACACTTTGAGGTACACATGATCTCCTTCTTCAGATTCCAGTGGTCTTCTTCTATTATCAGCGTAGCTCTTTTGTCCAGTCTGAGCTACCCTCAAATTCTCTCGAATTACACGGACTTGTTCTTCTGCTTCTTGAATAAGTTCAGGCCCAAAAGAACTGTCTTCCTCTAGTCTGATCCAATATAGAGGAGTCCTGAGCTTCCTGCCATATAGAGCCTCGAACAGTGACATCTTCAGACTGGCCTGAGAACTCAGCATAAGGTAGACTCTTGTCCCAACTACTACCATGCTGAAGGGCACAAGCTCTCAACATGTCCTCCAATACTTGATTAGCTCTTTCAGTCTGTCCATCAGTCTGAGGATGGTAGGTCAACTAAAATTCAACTTTGTATCCATATTCTCATGAAAACTTTTCCAAAATTTGGAGTAAACTATGATCCTCTATCCAAAACGATCTTCTTTAGTACTCCGTGTAGAGACACAATCCGAGCCATATATAACTCAGCCAATTGAGATCCCTTATAAGTACTCTTGACCAGAATGAAATGAACTTTAGTCAATCTCCCTACAATCACCCACATAGACTCATATCCTTTCGGGGTGCGAGGCAATCCAGTAAATAAAATCCATACCACTCTCTTCTCACTTCCATTCGGTATCTTTAATGGGTATAATAGTCCAGCTTTTCCTTGGTGTTTGGCCTCAACTCTTTGACACACATCGCACATAACCACATGTGCAGCCATATCTCTCTCCAGTCCATATCACCAGCACTTCCGCTTTAAATCCTGATACATCTTGGTACTACCAGGATGAATAGAATAATCCAAGTCATGGGCCTCCTTTAAAATAGTCTCATGAAGGCTATCAATCTTAGGAATACATATCCTGTCCTTGAACCATATGGCACCTTGCTCATCTTCCGTAAACTCTGGACCTCGACCTTCAGTAATCAGATCCTTAATCTCTTGTATCTTAGTATCATCAATTTGTCCTTTGCGGATTTCTTGCTCCAAAGTAGACTCTGCATTAATAGTAACTCCTTTAGTGTGAGTAACTATCCCCAGGTTAAGTCTCCTGAAATTCTCAACAATCTCATCGAGTAGCTGGGCAACAACAGCTAAATGAACATGCTCCTTTCGACTCAAGGCATCTGTAACCAAATTTGCCTTGCCCGGGTGATAGTGAATTTCCAAATCATAATCCTTAATAAGCTCCAACCAACGACGTTGCCTAAGGTTGAGGTCCTTCTGAGTGAATATGTACTTCAAGCTCTTATGGTCCGTGTATACTTGGCACTTAGTTCCCATGATGTAGTGTCTCCAAATCTTAAGTGCATACACAACTGCTGCCAATTCCAAGTCATGAGTGGGGTAGTTCAATTCATGTTTCCGCAACTGACGAGAAGCATAAGCAATCACATGTCCTTCCTGCATGAGCACACATCCTAAGCCTTGGCCACATGCATCACAATAAATGTCCAATCCCTTCTATAGATCTGGCATAACCAACACTGGTGGCGACATCAACCTCAACTTCAGTTGGTTAAAACTATCTTGGTACTTCTCATCCCACTTGAATTCTCTTCTTTTTTCCAAAAGCGATGTCATAGGCTTAGCAATTTTAGAGAACCCTTCAATAAATCTCCAATAATATCCTACAAGTCCCAAGAAACTCTGAACCTCCGTAACCGTAGTGGGTATGCTCCACACCACTATCTCCTTGACTTTAGCAGGATCCACTGATATCCCTCCATTAGAAATGATATGTCCAAGAAATGGCCCCTCGCCAATCCAAGACTCGCACTTGCTAAACTTAGCGTAGAGTTGATTATCTCGTAACTTCTGTAGCACCAACCTTAGATGTTCTTCATGGTCACTCTCATTCTTAGAATAGATAAGAATATCGTCGATGATCACCACGACGAATCTGTCCAAATACTCCAAAAACATCTTATTCATCAAATCCATAAAATAAGCTGGTGCATTAGTTAATCCAAACGACATAACGATGTACTCATATAATCCATATCGAGTCGAGAAAGCCGTCTTAGGAATATCTGATGGTCCAATCTTCATCTGATGGTATCCCGATCGGAGGTCAATCTTCGAGAGTACCCTGGCTCCTCTCATCCAAATAAATCCTCAATGCGGGGTAATAGACACTTGTTCTTCACAGTGACATCGTTAAGGGACCTATAATCCATGCACATCCCTTGCGATCCATCTTTCTTTTGTACAAATAGAATCAACGCTCCACAAGGTGAAGAATCCGAATGAATGTACCCAGCCTCTTATAACTCTGCTAACTACTTCTTAAGTTCCTTCAACTCCTCTACGGACATCCTATATGGCCGTTTAGAGATAGGAGCAGTTCCACGTAAGAGATCTATGACAAACTCAACTTCCGTATCTGGTGGCATCCCTGGTAACTCTTCTAGAAAGACATTCCGAAAAATCCTTAACCACTCGGATGTTGTCACCAACAAACTTCTCATCTATTAAGAATATCGCTAGTCTGATGGTGGTAGTTACTGCAATTCCAACTTCAAATCTTTTTCCTTTGGAACTGGTGAGTTCTATGGTTCCCTTAGCGCAGTGTATAAACCACCATTGCCTTTCTTAACCATGACATACCAAGGATCAGATCTATACTGCTTGACTCTAACATTATAGCAGTGGCTCCAAATTCTCTACCCATAATGGTCAATGACAATCTTCGTGTCATTTGATTCGCCATAACAGGCCCTTTAGGTGTAATTACTCTCATGGGTTTTCTCATATTGTCCAACACATATGCCCAAACCAAAATCTCAGCATGACGCATAATTTTATTAGCAACACATGGGGACAGATAGACCTTTTTATTCCTCCTAAAATAGTATCATACCGAATACTAACTAAAGGAACATGTAGATCTTACAAATAGTAGTAATTTATGTATATGTTTATGTAGCTTGGTGGAGCTGGTGGTGGTGGTGATGGTGGTTGTTGTCGTTGTCTCTCCAACCGTGATTGCCTTATTTCTTGTTGTATCTCCAGACGGGCCTGACGTATTTCCTCGCGTTCTTGTCTTATCTGGTTCTGCATTTCGGTCAACATGTCTGTCAATTGTTGTATTACCAGCCTTTGGGTTGCAATCACTTGATCGGTTTCAACAGGTGGAGGATTTGGAGGATTCATTTCCGTTTGCTGTTGCGTGATAATCTTTCCTTTCCTGGTATTGACCATCTGAGTTAGATACATATGGTAAGAGAGAGCAGTAGACAAGGCAGGTAATTACGAGGAATGTTACTGCGGGGGATTTATTAGCTAAGTAGATTAGTGTGTCACCCACTAAAGCTAATACATTACCTTATAGTGGTACATGCTAAGATGCCCAACTATAATGTTTCAATCAATCAAAGAAGCAAATCAGGCATTGATCATCAGAACAATCAACCAATATTTTTAATAGAGAAAATAGTTTTGATTTGGTCTTAGGCCTCCTATCTCTTAAATTGTCATAGGGGTAGGGATTCCAAGGTTTGAAATCCATCTTGTCTCAGAGTAGAAAAGGTAAGAATGATCAGAGTAGAACAGTAGAAGGTGAGACAGGATCAAGATAAGGTAAGTATGGAATGAATCATAGTAAGGTAAGTGTAGAATGAATCAGAATGAGATAAGTAGGTAAGGGTTTGCCCATTCTATCTAGGTTTCGTCCTACAGTCAACATTTCCTCTGATACCACTTCTGTAACACCCGGCTTTAAGGAACAAAGCCAGGTGCATCTCATACATGCGCCAAGGAGACAACATATATAATAACAGTGTGTATAGAGATAAATGTCATAAAACATCAGAGTAATTATTACATAGCGGAAGACTTATTACAAAATAAAAGTATAACCATAAAACGAACTAAGGATCGTTGGCGCCAATGTCAACTGAGAAACGCCACCTAGATCAGATCGAACTCCTCAGTGTTAGGCAGCTCCTCTTCGACCACCTGTTCTTCTCCTGTGGGGGGTGTGAGACAGCAAGAGTGAGCTCACATACGTTCATAGCTCAACAAGTCGTGGGGAATAATGTGGCATGAACTCACCAAAGGTGGGAGTTCATGAAGTGTAAGGCTGATCAATGAAATAGAGGCTAAGGCTGAGCATTGCTTTTATAAGTTGGTCAAAATTTTATTAGCAATTACTAAGTGTAAGTAAATACCAAACCTTAATAATAATAAAGAACAGTAATAGTAAAATAATCCCAAATGCGATGCAAATGTCAAATTGAATTTAAGTTCCATAATTAATCATGTGAGTGTCCGAGCCGCTCTTGACCGTGAGCACGGCTAGTATACTAGTTTTACACTCTGCAGAGGTTGCGCATCTTTACCCACAAGTCATGTTACCCATCTGCCAAGAGATGGCCAATCCCATACACCTCTACCGAGGAGGCGAGGCAGGGTAACACTACGAGGCCTTTATAAAGTTCCACTAGCTTCAGACTACCCGCTACAGTTTATAGGAAGATCCAGTGCAGGGTTCCTGGCTGACCGCCATCGCAGCAAAATCAACCAGGGACCTCCCTACACTGACCTCTCCCCTACTGCCCTTGCCCCTTTCGGGTAAGGTAGCCCTCCCCTAGCTTTCCTAGTTAATCAGCCAAGGGCGTCCCATTAAACCCTTGTGGTAGCACTGTTTTCCCGGGTGGTTCTCCATGTTCCCATTAACATAATGATCTTAACATGAACAAGGAAGAATAAAACAGATAGCAATAAATAGTATAACAATGAGTGATGAATATCTCTATACCCAAATCCACATAAAGCAATAGCATGTACTACCCAAAACTTTAGTAGTAAAACCAGTGGTGAAGCAAGGTATAAAGATAGTCAAATCTAGGGTATCCTATTGGGTCCCAGCAAAATTATCCTATGCAGATCATTATGAATAATAAGAACATGAATGGGTAAAAGAAGTGATCAAGGGCACAACTTGCCTTCAATGAGCTCCTGCTCAGCTATCTCTACTTGTTGCACCCCAGTTTCCACAGTGGCTTGCTCGTCTACTCGCATCAACACAATACATACATAGTATAGCAAAAATTAACATTGCACCAAACATGTAAATAAAATACACAGTAAAAACCTACACATTAAAATGAAACCATAGGAACTGGAATCACTAAATTTGGAGTTATAGAATTCAAGTTATGAATTTCCTAAGATTTAAGGTGATTATAATAGGATTAGATGATAAATTAATTTTCTAGCAGAGTTCATGTCAAAACAGTGATTCTAAATGGTAGAGAATATTATTACAAAGTTTTAGAAATTGGAATGGCTCAATTTGGGTCAAAAATGGAATTTCTATGAATTTTACAAGTTTCTAGAATTGTTTTTGTATTAAAAATCAATTTCTATACTATTTATCCAATTTATATGTTATCTGTACTGCGCGCCAGATTTCCGAGAAGGACAGGGGCTAGACTATAAAACTTCCGCAGACTCAGACTACCATTGATGCGGACGGCGGGTTGATTTCTATAAAACAGAGGGGTTCTTGTGCAAATGCGTATCCGCGAAGGGGTACAGGAGGATTCGGACCGTTCAGATCAGATCCAAGGGCCAGAATCGGATCTCGTCCATTATGAACCTGCGAGCGCTCAGAGCGTCCGATCCAATTCGAACGATCCAAATTAGATCAGCACCCCATCGAACCGGTATGTGACACAAGCCATCGGATCGTAGATCTATGGTTGCGATTTAATTATCGTGAAGTCGAACTACATCCCTCCGATACGCATCTGATGGCCCGTATACCCCAAGCCGAATCGGTACACGGATACAATCGTGACCGTCCAACAGAACACCAACGGCCCATGGTGATTCTCCCCCTAGATCTAATCGTGGCCGTTGAATGTGATCTAACGACACGAGCAGCTTCTCCTCCCCCGAGTTGAGGCACGACGGCGCTCACCTCCATCCACGGCGGAGACCACCGGCGTACGGTCATCTACCGAACTAGTGCCCCTAGATCTAAATTGATCGGTGCTACACGACGAGGAGGACAAGGCGAGCACAGAGGAGAACTTCTTACCGACGATGCGGTTGTAGAACGCCCCGGCCACGGCAAATGGCGGCCCCGCCGCGGTGTTAGACCTCCGGTGAGAAATTGCCTCCGCACGACGGCCGATCATGCCCCCAGATGTCCACAAGCGCCTTCGTGAAGACTTGGAGAAGCTCCGGGCCACGGCACACGGATCCCGTCAGCAGCGTGTGGGTGCAGTCGATGGCGGCGGACGTCTAGGCTGTACTGGCCATGGCGCGCGGCGGAAACGGTGGTTCGCTCTTCTCCCTGATCTTGGCGGAGTGCTAATGGCGGCTAGGTCTACTGCTTTTATAGCCTCGGAAGGCCGGTCCGAGTGCCAACAACGGCTTCCGCAATCCGCGGTGGTGGTCATGGCGTCTGGCATCGTTCCGTTGCTAGTACGCGAAGACTGCGGGGAGGTAGAAGACGAGCTGACTGGCGGGTCCCGCGAGCCAGCGACACAAGCAGCGGACGAGCATGCAGGTGTGTGGTCGTGAGGCCGACGTGCCGGGCCCACCGGTCGGCGCGCCTGCGTTGATGTTGGGCTGAGCGGGAGGTATTCTCCTGGTGGGCCGAAAGCAAGTTCCGAAGCCCAGGTAAGCCTTCTTCTTTTTTTCTTTTTATATTTTTATTTTCCTATTATGTCTCCTTTTTATTTTGAATCCCAAATTTGAATTTGAATCCTCTCATGAGTTTCACTCCTGAGTAAATTATACAAATTCACACTTTAGTGTAGAATAATATATTTTTATTCACTTATTTTATCCACATAATATTTATTTTCTTTTCTTTGCTAAATTCTAAAATTTCTTTTAGATTCTAAATTTCCTTTTTGAATGAATACATTTCTTGTCTCATTATTATTTTTTTATATATTGTCACAAAATGCACAATCAAATAAACTCCACATGATGCACAAGTTATTTATGTGTTCTTTGTTTTAATTATCCAATTATAACTAGGGTTGACCACATGTGATGATAAGTAGAGGACACAAATTACTGAGATTATCTCTGTTCTCATTATTGCACTTTTGAGTATTACAGTTGTCACTAGTGAAAGCTATATAAAAATTCGACTACGAAAGTACTTTATATAACATAATTTAGATGTAGTTATTCAACCAACTCTATAGAAATAGATTAATTATTAATTAATTATTTCTACCATAAACATTTGTCTACTTTTAGTTTTATCTTTTCTTTCTAAAAGAAAATGACATCATGTTAACTAGAGGTTAAATGATTTTAATATTATGGGAATTAAATTAAACCACTGATTGAACTATACTATTTGAATTATCATGGACACGGGTACTACTTATATTATCTTAGTGTTAATATACACACTATTATTTGTTTAGTAGATCTAAATTAGGCATATGGACCTATGAGTACATACATCTCGACTAAACTCTAAATTCATTATAGACAAGATTAACTATGAAATTACTCATCTAGTGTTTTGTCACTAATATGTGGTCTACCAAATCCTGTCATTCTTCTTTCTAAACATAAATTCTAAAATTATAGTAAACAAATTAACATACACAATATGACAGATAATAATACATTAGTCCCTTACATACACTTAAAATCTATCGTTTAACATACACATGATCTCCAAATCACAGTATACACAAATTAAAACAAATAGTTATAAAAATCATGAACTAAATAAAACATGATTTTGAAAATTTAATAAAAAATTGTGTTGCCTTCAACCTTTCTCACGGGTCCGTGCGCAGTGAAGAAATCGAAAAACGGAGGGGGTTCGGTCATGGCAAGTAGGGGCATGGTCGGTGGAGAGGCGAGGGCTCGGTCAGGGCAAGGTGCGGCGCGGCAAGGGCGCTGCCGGGGAGGACTCTGGCGAGTGGCTCCAGTGGTGGCTCTGAGCAAGGGAGAGGGGAGAGAGTGCGGTTGAGGAGGCAAGCTTGGCGGCAAGGGGGCCAGTCCAAGGAGCTCGGTTTAGCTTTATAGAGTGGGAGAGGCCGGGGAAGATAGAGGGTCGACCGATGACGGCCATTGATGGCGGCGATGGTTTCTTGGAGTGAATGGGGAAGAGGAAGTGGGAGAGGGGAAGTGAGAGAGGCGTGGTCGTTTCTGGGCGCGGGGAGGCGAGGGGCCGCGTGGGGGCACATGGGGCCGAGCCAGGCGTGGACGCCGAGAGGCCAGGCGCTAGGGCGGTGGCGGCACGGCACCGGGCGCGTGCGCCTGTGTGGCGGCTGGAGTAGGATTGAAGGACCCGGTGGGCCCCACCTTTAAGTGGGAGAGAGGGGAGGGGAAATGAGGGGAGGTCGGTTGTGCCGTAATGGGCCGAATTCAGGCGGGTCGATTAGGGTTTCATTTTTTTCTTATTTTTCCTTTTTTATATCCATTAAAACTATAAATAATTATATTTTTAAATATTTCCAAAAATCATAATAATTATACAAAAAATGTTTATAATTAAAATATTTATTTTTGGACCAAAGTTTCTAAATTAATTAATTGGGTTTCCCATGAAGGGATTTTATGAATAAAATCATCAATCAATTATGAGCAAACAAAAATCATTCTCTAAAGATAAATGAGATCAAGCACTTGATTTAAATTTTTGCTTTACTCTCTACTAAGTTTTAAATGGCTATTAATGTATTATTTTAATTGATGGATTTGAGGTGTTACACCTTTACCGATCAGGGGTATGTAGGTTGGCCCCTCAGCAGGGTTCGACAACCGCCTAGAGCATAGAGTCAGGGATGACTATGGGTACGTCCGTACATGACCGAGGCTCGGGCTATAATCTCGAGGTACCCTAAGACATATTTGAGACCCTAGGGAGCGATTCGTTATGGTATCCCATCAGAGGGAGGCATCGAGCCCTCGAACCCCATCGAATAAGTCTGGGACCAGGCAAATCACTAGCAGGTATTTTGGAGCGCGTCTACGGACCACTAGCCGACTCCTATCAAACGGGGCTCGGGCCTTCGCTTGGATTACCCGTTAACATCTCACCGGAGACGTCTTGCTCATTGCGCATCGAGGGTAGCATGGCGCTTTCCCTCTCTTCCTCCTTGTGGAAAGGCAACGAAGAGGCGTATCATTAAAAAGTCAAGGCGTTTCGTGATCGTCCTCTCGCCCTATGCAGAGGCTTAGGAGCTGCCCTTGCACCCATGCTGCGGAAGAATTGTTGGAAGTACTAGCAACCCAACACAAAGACTCGGGGGCTACCTTTCCACCTAGTCTACGACCATGTGATGTACAAGGGACAATTCAATGGTATCTATAGAGGGAAACATAATGGCCTCGAAGGAGTAGCCACTCCTCCGAGGCCTCGGGGCCTACACCCGATAGTTGTGCATCAAAAATAAGTCTACCACCTTTCAAAGGATTAAGCAACATACCTACACAAAGACAGAAGAACCCCCAAGCAAGTGGCAACACTCCCTTGGAGGCTCAGAGGCTACAATGGGGTATCATAATTAGGGGTACCCAAATTATGCCCCTAAACATGCTTAACACCTAACTACCAAAGAATCATAAGACACGTTCCTCGAGGTCAAGCAAGGATGAATCATGATTCGCTCGAGACCCCGCTCGATGGTCGCTCAAAACTCTGCCTCGCTCGAACCTGCTCTCAGGCAAAGGCAGCACATGGGGAAATCCTCGTCTCGCCCGAGGACCCCTCTTCATGGAATGGCAGATTCTGCCTCGCCCGAGCCTGTCTCAGACAGAAGGACAGCCCCGAGCCCATCCTCAATCAAAGGTCAGGGGAACCGTTGAGACGTGCACATTTATTGCGACGATTCAGATACCTACCCACATGACGCCGTAGACAAACAGGGAGCGATGGTCACATCTACTTTCATCAACTACGATGACACAGGCCCAGGAATAACGGTCACTGCTCCCCATGTCGGCTACTATATTCAAACAACTTCGGATGGGACGTGCGCACGTCTGAGGATGGTCTCACCATTGGGAGGGAACTCCGCCTCGCCCGAAATCGGCCTTAGCCTCGGGAGAAGAATCCTCCTTGCCCAAGCTCGGCTTCGGCCAACTGCCCCAACAACAACTCCTCGTGAATCATGTAGGAGACCACTCCGACAACTGTATTAACCCCTCCCTTCATGACTGCATAACCCGAGGTAGGCTTGACGAAAGCCTCAGGAGGAACCTCTGCCTCGCTCGAAGCCTGGCCTTAGAATAGATAACTTCAATGAAATGACATCACCAACTCCTCCATGAAGACTGTTGACAATAGGATGGCTATAGGACCTACATCAAATCTGCTTTACACCATACGGGGAGAGTTACCATACATTTTTTACCATATTGATCACTGTTTCAACAACTACGACTCGGACAACACCTCCATCAGACAGGCTCAGGTACGGGTTGGAGCCTAGATCCTGGCCTCGACTCTCTACTCGATCAAGATGCAAATACAGGGGTCAAACATCCTCCTCCTGATCCAAGTCAACTACAAGTACAAAGGCCACTCTGTCGGCCATGCCGACTATAGGAGCTCAAACTCATCTCCCCTCCTCAATACGACATGTCATGGCGCTCCTGGGGTCCCTCCTGGAGACTAGTCTAGTGCTTCAAACGAGGAGGAGAACACTTCACAGGTTTTCACCTCCACGACTCATAATGGCACTTGCCTCAATCACCACAAGGGACTTGGGAACCTCTCCCTCTCCCGGTCAGCTTGTACCCCCTACTACAAGCACTTAGGTGCAAGATAATATAAGTTTCATCCCTGATTTGCTGGAAGTAGGGCATTCTCTTGCCCGAACTAGGATAAAAGCTTGTGACTTCTTGCATCACCCATATAGATCTAGACGCGGAGTACTAATTCACTTGTTGGTAGGACCCTCGGGTCAAAACACCAACAAGTTGTACAACAAATAATTTAAAACAACATATCACATTTGAACAAAAAATAGTGTTTCTATGATATTGAGAGCATTGTGTTAACACGAGAGGGTATTAGAGTACAACTAGTGGATGAAAATGTTATTATGCAAGCTAATGACCTTTTGTGATACCAAGTTTTTAATAATCACCTCTATTCAAGGCATACCTAGATGATGTTTTTGTCCACTCAAGTAAAACACCACGTATCATTATGTCAGATCATTTCACAAAAAAAATATAGACCATAGAAAATTTAGCCAAATTGCGTGAGAGAACTGTCCAAAGATATGTTAAAATTCTAAGGCACCTTTTTCCACCATACAGTTGCAAAAAAAGTTTGAAAATTAATAATTTAAAATAATATATCACCTTTTAAATCATAATTGATGTTTCTCTGATGTCGAGGGTATTCTATTCGCACGAGAGAGTATTATAATACTAGTGGAGGATGAAAAATTTACAGTGTATGCTAGAAAATTGTGATGTCAAGTCCCAAATAATCACCTATAATGAAGGTATACATATACAATATTTGTGTCAAGTGAGAGCACCTAGAGGGGGGTGAATAGGTGATCCTGTAAAAATACTTGTAGCCATAAAACTTGGTTAAGTGTTAGTGCAATAGAACCAAGTGGCTAAGGACCGAGTTTGTGTGAAACACAATGGTCACAAAGAAAGACAACACACAAGACACGGTGATTTGTCCCGTGGTTCGGCCAAGTGTAATACTTGCCTACTCCACGTTGTGGCGTCCCAATGGACGAGGGTTGCACTCAACCCCTTTCAAGTGATCCAATGATCAACTTGAATACCACGATGTTTTCCTTTCTTATACTTTCTCCCGTTCGCGAGGAATCTCCACAACTTGGAGCCTCTCGCCCTTACACTTGATGATCACAAAGAAGCACGGAAGTAAGGGAGGGGAGAGCAACACACACAAGACTCAAAGCGAGAGCACAATCACGCACACAAGCCACAACTTAAGCTCAAAACACAACGCAAGGAGTTCTCTACTCAAATGGAGCTCAAGTCACTATCTCAAAGAATCAAATGCGTGAGAATGGAGTGTTGGTGCTTTGGAATGATCAAAGAATGCTTAGGTGACTCCTCCATGCGCCTAGGGGTCCCTTTTATAGCCCCAAGGCAGCTAGGAGCCGTTGGAGGCAACTTTGGAAGGCAAATCTTGCCTTCTGTCGGGTGGCGCACCGGACAGTCCGGTGCGCCACCGGACAGTCCTTGTAGCTGTCCGGTGCGCGATCTCCTTCCTTTTCTGGCGCATCCGACCGTTGCTGATTTCTGGCAGTTGGCACACCGGACACTGTCCGGTGCACACCGGACAGTCCGGTGCCCCCTGCCGACCATTGGCGCGCCCACGCGTCGCGCGCGGTTGCGCGGCCGACCGTTGGAGCAGTCGACCATTGGCTCAGCGGATAGTCCGGTGTCTCACCGGACAGTCCGGTGAATTTTAGCCATACGCCATTGAACGTTTCCCGAGAGCGACGACTTCGCCGCGGATGACTCACTGGACAGTCCGGTGATTTATAGCCGTACGCCACCGTCAAGTCCCGAGAGAGGCCTGATCACCGGAGGCTGGTCTGGCGCACCGGACACTGTCCGGTGCACTACCGGACAGCCCGGTGCACCCAGACCGAGCTGCATTTGGCTGTACGCAGCCAACTCCATTCCAAACCAATTTCTCCTGTTTCTAGCACTTAGACACAATACACTAGTACTCAAATCAATGTACTAAGTCTAGAAACGTACCTTGTAATATGATTTGCACTTCTTCACTCTTTGGCACAAGTTAGCACTTAGAGAGAATGTGTTGGACACTTAATCACCAAAACACTTTGGAAATGGCCCAAGGGCACATTTCCCTTTCAATCTCCCCCTTTTTGGTGATTTATGCCAACACATCAAAAAGCAACTAAAAGAAGTGCAACATCAACGCGATTGAGAACAAGAATTGTTTTTGATTCAAATCTGGCATATTTGGATCATTCTTTGCCACCACTTGGTTTGTTTTTGCAAATCAAATTCAATTTCCTATCTCTAAGTCAAACACACTTGTTGAGGCATAAAGAGAGGTATTCCAAGAGAAATTGATCAAAGATCCAAAAACTCCCCCTTTTTCCCATAATCAAACGTTCTCCCTACAAGAGACCAACTTTTGACAATAAGAGACAATAAGAGTATTTTCAACAAATCAAAGGTTCTAACTCTACTATTTTCAAAATTCTCAAGTGGTAGCTGATCCATTTGCTTTGGCCTTTAATTTCTCCCCCTTTGGCATTAACCACCAAAATGGGAGCATTCTTGGCCCTTTAACCCCATTGCCTCACCAAAATTGTCAATTAAGAGCAAAAGGCAATGAGAGCATAGATATGAACTTGGAATTATTACCGGAGTGCAGTGGAAGTCTTTGCATGGTCCAAGTTCACCTTTCCCTTTCAATCCACTTTTGAGACTAAATCAAGAACTCAAATACAAAGATTAGTCTCAAAGTGTCAAGTTGTAGCATGCCTCCCCCTAAATACGTGCATTACTTGCACATGGACTTGTGAGGTCCGGGGATCATGTTTACAACTTGAGCACCACAAATGAACAAAAATAGATTGAATGCATAAATGAACATGATCAAAGGCATAAAACACATGTATGCTATAGATCAATCCAAGTTACGCGAATCTAAGACATTTAGCTCACTACGCAACCTGCAAAACCTTTTCTCATCTAAAGGCTTGGTGAAGATATCGGCTAGCTGGTTTTCGGTGTTGATATGGTACACCTCGATATCCCCCTTTTGCTGGTGGTCTCTCAGGAAGTGATGCCGGATGTCTATGTGCTTAGTGCGGCTATGTTCAACAGGATTATCCGCCATGCGGATTGCACTCTCATTATCACATAGGAGTGGGACTTTGCTTAGATTGTAGCCAAAGTCCTAGAGGGTTTTCCTCATCCAAAGTAGTTGCGCGCAACACTATCCTGTGGCAACATACTCGACCTCAGCGGTGGATAGGGCAACGAAAGTTTGTTTCTTTGAACTCCAAGACACTAGGACCTTCCTAGGAATTGGCACGTCCCTGATGTACTCTTCCTATCAACCTTGCACCCGGCATAATCAGAGTCTGAATATCCAATCAAGTCAAAGGTAGACCCCTTTGGATACCAGATCCCGAAGCAAGGCGTAGCAACTAAATATCTAAGAATCCGCTTAACGGCCACAAGGTGACATTCCCTTGGATCGGATTGATATCTAGCACACATGCAAACGCTAAGCATAATATCCGGTCTACTAGCACATAAGTAAAGCAAGGAACCTATCATAGACCGGTATGCCTTTTGATCAACGGACTTACCTCCTTTGTTGAGGTCGACATGTCCGTCGGTTCCCATTGGAGTCTTTGCGGGCTTGGCGTCCTTCATCCCAAACCGCTTGAGCAAGTCTTGCGTGTACTTCGTTTGAGAGATGAAGGTGCCATCCTTGAGTTGCTTCACTTGGAACCCAAGGAAGTAGTTCAACTCGACCATCATCGACATCTCAAATTTCTGTGTCATCACCCTGCTAAACTCCTCACAAGACTTTTGGTTAGTAGAACCAAATATTATGTCATCGACATAAATTTGGCACACAAATAAGTCACCATCACAAGTCTTAGTGAAAAGAGTTGGATCAGCTTTCCCAACCTTGAAAGCATTAGCAATTAGAAAATCTCTGAGGCATTCATACCATGCTCTTGGGGCTTGCTTAAGTTCATAGAGTGCCTTAGAGAGCTTACACACATGGTCGGGGTACCGTTCATCCTCAAAGCCAGGGGGTTGCTCTGCGTACACCTCCTCCTTGATTGGCCCGTTGAGGAAAGCGCTCTTCACATCCATTTGGAACAACCTGAAAGAATGGTGAGCGGCATAGGCTAACAAAATGCGAATAGACTCTAGCCTAGCCACAGGAGCAAAGGTCTCCTCAAAGTCCAAACCTATGACTTGGGCATAACCTTTTGCCACAAGTCGAGCCTTGTTCCTTGTCACCACCCCGTGCTCGTCCTGTTTGTTGCGGAACACCCACTTGGTTCCCACAACATTTTGCTCGGGACGTGGCACCAGGATCCAAACTTCATTTCGCTTGAAGTTGTTGAGCTCTTCCTGCATGGCCAACACCCAGACCGGATCTAGCAATGCCTCTTCTACCCTAAAAGTCTCAATAGAAGAGACAAACGAGTAATGCTCACAAAAATTAGCTAGACGTGAGTGAGTAGTTACTCCCTTGCTTATATCACCCAAAATCTGGTCGACGGGATGATTCCTTTGAATCGTCGCTCGAACTTGAGTTGGAGGGGCCCGTGGTGCTTCTTCCTCCACAACTTGGTCTTCTTGTGCTCCCCCTTAATCACACGCCTCCTCTTGAGGAACCTATTCATCATCTTGAGTTGGGGGATGCACCATCATTGAGGAAGAGGGTTGATCTTGCTCTTGGTATTCCTGTGGTCGCACATCTCCAATTGCCATGGTGCGAATTGCATCCGTTGGAACATCATCTTCATCTACATCATCAAGATCAACTCGCTCTCTTGGAGAGCCATTAGTTTCATCAAATACAACGTCGCTAGAGACTTCAGCCAAACTCGATGATTTGTTGAAGACTCTATACGCCTTTGTATTTGAGTCATAATCTAACAAAAACCCTTCTACAGCTTTGGGAGCAAATTTGGAATTCCTACCTTTCTTCACTAGAATGTAACATTTACTCCCAAATACACAAAAATATGAAACGTTGGGTTTGTTACGGTTAGTAGTTCATACGAGGTCTTCTTGAGGAGGCGATGAAGGTAGACCCGGTTTATGGTGTGGCAAGCTGTGTTCACAGCTTCCGACCAAAACCGCTCGGGCGTCTTGAATTCTCCAAGCATCGTCCTCGCCATGTCTATGAGCGTCCTGTTCTTCCTCTCTACCACACCGTTTTGCTATGGTGTGTAGGGAGCGAAGAACTCGTGCTTGATTCCTTCCTCCTCAAGATACTCCTCCACTTGTAAGTTCTTGAACTCAGACCGGTTGTTGCTTCTTATCTTCTTCACCTTGAGCTCAAATTCGTTTTGAGCTCTCCTTAGAAAGCGCTTAAGGGTCCCATGGGTTTTTGATTTATCCTGCAAAAAGAATACCCAAGTGAAGCGGGAAAAGTCATCAACAATAACTAGACCATACTTACTTCCCCCGATGCTGAGGTAGGCGACGGGTCCGAAGAGGTCCATGTGAAGTAGCTCCAGAGGTCTTGATGTAGTCATCACATTCTTGTTGTGATGAGTGCTTCCCACTTGTTTACCTGCTTGACAAGCTACACAAGGTCTATCTTTTTCGAAAAATACATTTGTTAGACTTAACACATGTTCTCCCTTTAGAAGTTTGTGAAGGTTCTTCATCCCAACATGTGCTAGACGGCGATGCCACAGCCAGCTCATGCTAGTCTTAGCAATTAAGCATGCATCTAGATCGGCCTCCTCTTTCGAAAAATCCACTAAGTAGAGTTTGCCGTCTAGTACACCCTTAAAAGCTAATGAACCATCACACCTTCTAAAGACAGACACATCTACATTGGTGAATAAACAATAGTAACCCATATTACATAATTGACTTACAGATAATAAGTTATACCCGAGTGATTCAACTAAGAACACATTTGAAATAGAATGCTCGAATGAAATAGCTATTTTTCCTAGTCCTTTAACCTTGCCTTGGTTCCCATCTCCAAAGATGATCGAATCTTGGGAATCTTTGTTCTTGACGTAGGAGGTGAACATCTTCTTCTCTCCCGTTATATAGTTTGTGCATCCACTGTCGATAATCCAGCTTGAGCCCCCGGATGCATAAACCTGCAAGGCAAATTAGGCTTGGGTTTTAGGTACCCAACTCTTGTTGGGTCCTACGAGGTTAGTAACAATAGCCTTTGCGACCCAAATGCATGTCTTGCCTCCCTTGCATTTGGCCCCCAACTTCTTAGCAACCACTTTCTTATTTCTATATGATAGTACAAAAGCAGTATTGCAAGCATGGAAAACAGTAGCAGATTCATTATGCATTTTCCTAGGCACATGATGAATAACATTTCCCTTCCTAGGCCTATTTCTACCATGCACAAAAGTAGAACTTGAAGCAATCATAGCATGTGAATCATAAGCATCATAACTCCTATTATAATGAGCATTCCTAGAAAATTGTAACACCCACTTTATAAGAAATGTTTAAAAAGAGGAATTATAATCCTTTATATATATATGAGTGTGTTATTTCTATCTATCAATTCATGTGAACACATTACTTACACAGATAAATAATTAACAAAATAACACTCAAATAAATTATGCATCATGCTGGATGTTATTTTTGTCTATGCATTTTGTGACAATATAAAAAAATAAAGAGATAAGAAATATATTAATTCAAAAAAAAGAAGAAAATCTAGAATCCAAAATAGATTCTAGAATTTAGAAAAGAAAAGAAAATAAATATTATGTAGATAAAAAAATAAGTACAAAAATATATTATTCCTACACTAGAATGTGAATTTGTAAAATGTACTCAAAGGTGAAACTCACCTTCAAATTCAAACTTGATTCAAAATAATCATAAAAGAAAACCAAACAGGAAAAAGAAAAAGGAAGAAGAAAACTTACTGGGTCGCCAACCTCAAATTCAGCCCAATCTCACTTTTCCCCCACGTGACCCAACATCAGCCGGTTACTGTCCGCAGGCGCGCGCACCAGCTCTTCGGTAGGCTGACCACGCGGGCTCGTGTCGACAGTCTCTGGGGCTGCCTGTGTTCGCTGTCGTGTGGGGCCGGGTCGTCAGATCTCTCTTCCCCGCTTTCCTCGGGTCAGTAACAAACCCGCCGAGCTACTCGCTGACTTCCGCGCGCCATACCCGCCGCGCGAGATCCGCGGTCTCGGGTGACCCACGACTCCTCCTCCCGACTCATCCGCGCAAGAGATAAAAAGCCTCTCGGTTACTCGAGAGCTGCTAGTACCCATCCCTCTGCCATCTCTGAGAACTGTAAGCGAACGAAACCCGCCACCGTTACCGTCCTTCACCGGCGTCGAAATTGGACATTCCGTGCCGAAACCTGAAGGCCGGGTGGGCGCGGAAAGGCTTCTGCCCCACCGAATCTAACGAACCGTGCCCGGGGGCCGAGCAATTTCTCGCCATAGTGCTTCACCGCCGCGGCAGCCGCGGAATCACGGGGTCCGGCTTCGTCGTCGCTTCAACCCTTCGGTATGGCCTTCGACTACCTTTACCGTGTTCGTAGGAACGTTATGCATCTATCTGTTGTAGTTTGAGGCATCGTAGCATCGCTTGGGTAGCTCACCGGACTTCTCTGCCAGGGTAACGCGGCGCGCCGTGGACCGAGTCTTGCACTTGATGTCGGCCGAAATTTGTTTGGGAATTGAGTTCAGGGAGTCGTCAATCTCGCGGGGGCTGAATGAATTTGGGTCTGGCGCTCGGGTTGGCCGGATTCGTTGGCTCCGGTGACCCCGACGCCGTGCGCAGTGGCAGGTTGGGTGGCTCGGGCAGGGTTGAGGACGAAGCTTCCGCGACCGTCGGATCGGCCACGGGCGCTCTGGATCAGTTGAGAGATTTTTAATCTAGGGCATCGAGATCTGATCGGAGGGTGCATAGCGCTCACTGGTTCGCGTGAGAGGCGAGTCAATCTGGGCGTTTGGATTCTAATCCGACGGCCAGTGCTTCACGATACCCCTTCACCGTGGCAGAGTTTCTAAAGAGCCCCTGAGATTCTAGAATATCAACCCGCCGTCCTGGCGGCTGTAATCTGAGTCTTAGGTAGAATTGCACCGGGGCCCCTGTGTTTCCCATTAATTGAGGCCCAGTCCAGTGCTGTTTTAAAGTGATTAAATGAATTAGAAATTAGATTTTTAATATAAAAATAAACCCTAGAACTTGTATAATTCATAGAATATTCATATGGGCTCCAAAATAACCCATTCCACTTTCTAAATTTTTGTAATTTTATTCTTTATCACTTAGAGCCTCTGTTTGGTCATGAAAACAGTAAGAAATTTAATTCCTCACTTAATCCCACTTTAAACACATAAAACCTTTGAAAATCCATAACTTAGATTCTATAACTCCAAAAATTATGATTTCTGTTCCTAGAATTTTATTTTAATGTGTAGATTATTACTGTGTATTTTGTTTATATGTTTGGTGTAATGTTAATTTCTCTATATGCACTGTGCTTGTTTGTATTGTGGCGAGTAGAAGAGCCCGTGACCGAGGATCCTGGTGAGCAGCAGGTTGAAGTAGCTGAGCAGGAGCTCATTGAAGGCAAGTTGTGCCCTTGACCACTTTTTACCTAATAATGTTCTTTAATATCACTTATCCCTGCATAGGTTAATTTTGATGGGACCCAATAGGTCACCCTAGATTGTTTATCTCATTACCTTGTTTACCCCTGAATCACTTGGGTAGTTTGCTATTGCTTTATATGGTTTTGGGATAATCATTTATTACCTCTATGTTCCAATTCTTTTTGTTATTCTATTTATGTTCATGTTGAGATCATTAATGTTAATTGGAACATAGAGCTTAACTTGAGAACCACGTGCCACCACAAGGGTTTAATGGGACGCCCTTGGCTGACTAATTAGGAAAGCTAGTGGAAGACTACCTTACCCGAAAGGGGCAAGGGCAGTAGGGGAGTGGTCAGTGTAGGGAGGTCCTTGCTTGATTTTGCTGCGATGGCGGTCAGCCAAGAACCCTGCATTGGAACTTCCTATAAACTGTAGCGGGTTTTCGGAAGCTAGTGGAACTTTGTAAAGGCCTCATAGTGTTGCCCTGTCGCGCTTCCTAGGTAGAGGTGTATGGGATTCGCGACCCCTTGGCAGATGGGTAGCATGACTTGTGCGTAAAGGGTACAACCTCTGCAGAGTGTAAAACTGGTATACTAGCCGTGCTCGCTGTCATGAGCAGCTCAGGACTCTCTGATGTTTAAATTATGGAACTTAAATTCAATTTGTCATTCGCATATGCATGGGTTTGTTATTAATTTTGTTCTATTACTTTATTTATGATTTGGTATTTACTTACACTTAGTAACTGCTAATAAAATTTTGACCAACTACTTAAAAGCAATGCTCAGCTTTAACCCCTATCATTGATTAGCCTTACACACCACATGAACTCACACCTTTGTGAGTTTATGTCCACTGGTTCCCCACAACTTGTTGAGCTATGATCATGTGTGAGCTCACCCTTGTTGTCTCACACCCCCCCCCACAGGAGAAGAGCAGGTGGTTCAGGAGGAGCCACAAGGCGAGGAGTATGATCTGATCTAGGTGGCGTTTCTCAGTTGACATTGGCGCCAACGATCCTTAGTTCGTTTTATCTTTATTACTTTATTTTGTAATAAGTCTTCCGCTATGTAATAAATACTCTGATGTTTTACGACATTTATCTCTATACACTCTGTTATTATATATGTTGTCTTCTTGGCGCATGTATGAGATGCACCTGGCTTTGTTCCTTAAAGCCGGGTGTGACAGAAGTGGTATCAGAGGAAATGTTGATTGTAGGACGAAACCTAGATAGAAATGGACAGACCCTTACCTACTTACCTTACTCTGACTCAATCTATACTTATCCCATCTTGATCTTGTCTCACCTTTTGCTACTCTACTCTGATTAATCTTATCTTTTCTACTCTAAGACAAGATGGATTTCACACCTTGGAATTCTACCACTATTGTCTTTTTAAGAGATAGGGAACCCAAGACAAAAATTTAAAACTATTTTCTTTAAAAATGTTGTTTGATTGTGCTGATGCTAAATGTCTGATTTGCTTCTTTGATTGATTGAATTATTATAGATGGACATCTTAGTATGTACCACCATAAGGTAATAAATTAGCTATGGTAGGTAAAATATTAATCCGCTTAGCTAATAAATTCCCCAAAGTAACCTGATTTGTAATTACCTGCCTTGTCTACTATTTTCTTACCATATGTATCTAACTCAGATGGTCAATACCAGGCGGGGTGGTGGAATTGATTTGCCTCCTAATCGACACACTCGGTGGATATATAGACAACCCCAGCCACAGCCTACAGAGATGAATCCTCCTAATCCTCCACCAGGCGGAGTTGACCCACTAGTTGCTGCTCAGATGGCGGTGATGCAGCAAATGGCGGACACCATGGCAGATATGCGTGCCCAGATGCAACAAGAACGCCAGGAGATGCGTCAGGAAAGAGAAGATATACGACAGGAGTTGCGCCAGGAGCGAGAGGAGATACGCCAGGAAAGGAGGGCGCAACAACAGCAGCTGTAACAGCAAATGCAACAGCAACAACAACAGCAGCAACAGCAACAAGTACCACTGCCTCCACCACCACCACCAGTTCCACCCCGTGATAAGCATAGGGAGTTCATGAGTCATAAGCCACCTACATTCACTAGCTCACCTGATCCACTGGACGCGGATGATTGGCTGAAGTCCGTTGAGAAGATGCTGAATATTGCACAATGCACTGACCGGGAGAAGGTTTTATATGCTTCTGGACGTCTGACAGGTCCTGCTGCTGACTGGTGGGATTCATATACTGCTGCCCATGATGCTGCTGACACTATTACTTAGGCAGAGTTCAGTACATAGTTCCGGAACTACCATATTCCAGCTGGTATGATAAAGATCAAGAAGAAGGAGTTTTTGTCATTGAAGCAAGGCAACATGTCGGTCAGCGAGTACAGAGACAGATTCATTCAGCTGTCGAGATATGCTCCGGAGGAAGTTGCTGAGGATGAAAGAAAGCAGGAGCACTTTATTGAAGGACTTAATGGACCCCTACAGTATGCACTGGTTGCACACACTTTTCCATCATTTCAGAGACTGCTGGATAAGGCTCTTGCTATTGAACACAAGCGTGTTCAGCTGGGTGATTTGAAGAGAAAGGCAATATCTCAAGGACAAGGAAGCAGCAGTGTTCTTCCTCGCTACAGTTCACCACAGGGTACACCGACTCGACCAGGAGGACCGCGCCCAGTTCAGCAATCACCACTGAGGACTCCACCTCCTCGACAGGCTACCCCCACTGGCACCCCGACGAAGTTTTTAAAACAGAGTCCAGGCACTACTTGTTTCAAGTGTGGGAAGACTGGTCATTATGCAAATGTCTGCCCACAGAGGATTGCTACTACTCCAGTTCAGAACAGGCAGCAAACTCCAGGATCTGGCAAGGGATATTCTATTGCCAAGGTTAATCAAGTTAGCGTTGATGCTACTCCGGATGGTGGGGACATCGTACTTGGTATGTTTTATGTTAATGCAATTCCTGCAACCATATTATTTGATTCCGGTGCTACACATTCATTCATGTCAGCTAGATATGCCAACACAAATGAAATACCACTGCTAAATATGAGAAAACTCATGATAGTAATTACACCTAAAGGGCCTGTTGAGGCGAATCAAATGACATGTAGATTGACATTGACCATTATGGGTAGAGAATTTGGAGCTACTGCTATAATATTAGAGTCAAGCAGTATAGATCTGATCCTTGGTATGTCATGGCTAAGAAAGGCAAAGGCCGTTATAGCATGTGGTAGAGGTACCGTAGAACTCACTACCACTAAAGGAGAAAGATTTCAAGTTAATATTGCAGTAACCTCCTCATCCATGCGTGCAATGTTCTTTATGCCTGAGGAGTTTGTTGGTGACAACATCCGTGTGGTTAGAGATTTTCCGGATGTCTTTCCAGAGGAGTTACCAGGGATGCCACCTGATAGAGAAGTTGAGTTTGTTATTGATCTCTTACCTGGAACCGCCCCTATTTCTAAACGGCCATATAGGATGTCCATAGAGGAGTTGAAGGAACTTAAGAAGCAGTTAACTGAGTTACAAGAGGCTGGGTACATTCGTCCGAGTTCCTCACCGTGGGGAGCACCGGTACTGTTTGTATAGAAGAAGGATGGATCACAAAGAATGTGTGTGGACTATAGATCTCTCAACGATGTTACTGTGAAGAACAAGTATCCGTTACCCCGTATTGAGGATTTATTTGATCAGATGAGAGGTGCTAGAGTATTCTTGAAGATTGATCTCCGATCGGGTTACCATCAGATGAGGATTAGACCATCGGATATTCCCAAGACGGCTTTCTCGACTCGATATGGATTATATGAGTTTACTGTTATGTCGTTTGGATTGACTAATGCCCCAGCTTATTTTATGAACTTGATGAATAAGGTGTTTATGGAGTATTTGGACAGATTCGTCGTGGTATTCATCGACGATATTCTTATCTATTCCAAGAGTGATAGCGATCACGAGGAACATCTAAGGTTGGTGCTACAGAAGCTACGAGATAACCAGCTATATGCCAAGTTTAGCAAGTGCGAGTTTTGGATTGGCGAGGTGCCATTTCTTGGTCATATTATTTCTAATGGAGGAATATCAGTGGATCCTGCTAAGGTTAAGGAGATAATGGAGTGGAGAGTTCCCACTACAGTTACTGAGATTCGAAGTTTCTTGGGACTTGCTGGATATTATCGGAGATTTATTGAAGGATTTTCTAAGATTGCTAAACCTATGACTTCACTTTTGGAGAAAGGAAGAGAATTTAAGTGGGATGAAAAGTGCCAAGACAGCTTTGATCAATTGAAGAAAAGACTGATGTCGCCTCCAGTATTGGTTATGCCAGACCTACAGAAAGGATTTGATATCTATTGTGATGCATGTGGCCAAGGCTTAGGATGTGTGCTCATGCAGGAAGGACATGTGATTGCCTATGCTTCTCGTCAGTTACGCAAACATGAATTGAACTACCCCACTCATGACTTGGAATTGGCAGTCGTTGTGCATGCGCTACAGATTTGGAGACATTATATCATGGGGACCAAGTGCCAAGTATATACGGATCATAAGAGTCTGAAGTATATATTCACTCAAAAGGATCTCAACCTTAGGCAACGTCGTTGGTTGGAGCTTATTAGGGATTATGATTTGGAGATTCACTATCACCCGGGCAAGGCAAATTTGGTTGCAGATGCCTTGAGTCGAAAGGAGCATGTTCATTCAGCTATTGTTGCCCAGCTACCCGATGAGATTGTCGAGGATTTCAGGAGACTTAACCTGGGGATAGTTACTCATACTGAAGGAGTTACTATTGATGTGGAACCTACTTTGGAGCAAGAAATCCGCAAAGGTCAACTTGACGATGCTAAAATAAAAGAGATTAAGGATCTGATTACTGAAGGTCGAGTTCCGGAATTTACGGAAGATGAGCAAGGCACTGTATGGTTCCAGAACAGGATGTGTGTTCCTGATATTGAAAGCCTTGGAGAGACTATATTGAAAGAGGCCCACGACTCAGATTATTCTATTCATCTTGGTAGTACCAAGATGTATCAGGATTTGAAACGGAAGTATTGGTGGTATGGATTGAAAAGTGATGTGGCTGCACATGTGGCTATGTGCGATGTATGTCAAAGAGTTAAGGCTGAACACCAGAGGCCAGCTGGACTATTGCACCCACTGAAGATACCCGAGTGGAAGTGGGAAGAGATTGGTATGGATTTCATCACTGGATTGCCTCGCACCCAGAAAGGATATGATGCTATATTGGTGATTGTGGATAGATTAACTAAAGTGGCTCACTTTATTCCTGTCAAGACTACTTATAAAGGTTCTCAGCTAGCAGAGTTATATATGGCTCGGATTGTGTGTTTGCATGGAGTACCGAAGAAGATCGTGTCTGATCGAGGTTCGCAGTTTACCTCAAGATTTTGGAGAAGCTTTCATGAGAATATGAGTACAAAGTTGAATTTTAGCACGGCTTATCACCCTCAGACTGATGGACAGACTGAAAGGACCAATCAAGTATTGGAAGATATGTTGAGAGCATGTGCCCTTCAGCATGGAGGATGTTGGGATAAAAGTCTACCTTATGCTGAGTTCTCATATAATAATAGTTATCAGGCCAGTCTGAAGATGTCACCTTTTGAAGCTTTATATGGGAGAAAGTGCAGGACTCCTTTGTATTGGGATCAGACTAGAGAAAGACAGTTCTTTGGGCCTAAACTGATTCAAGAAGCAGAAGAACAAGTCCGTATAATACGAGAGAATTTGAGGGTAGCTCAAACCAGGCAAAAGAGCTATGCTGATAATAGAAGGAGGCCACTGGAATTTGAAGAAGGAGATTATGTGTATCTCAAGGTGTCACCACTTCATGGAATGAGGAGATTCAAAGTTAAGGGCAAATTGTCCCCTCGCTATATTGGACCATTCTTGATCTTTAGGAGAGTTGGAGAGATGGCATACCAGCTTGAGTTATCGGATAGTCTATCGAATGTGCATAACGTGTTCCACGTATCTCAACTAAAGAAGTGTCTCCGTGTTCCCGAGGAACAGCTACCAATGGAAGAGCTCAGTGTTCAAGGTGATTTGACTTACACGGAGTACCCGATCAAGATTTTGGATACTTTGACTAGAGTTACAAGAAATAAGGTGATAAAGATGTGCAAAGTCCAATGGAGTCACCACGGTGACGATGAAGCAACTTGGGAAAGAGAAGAAGAGCTTCGCATAGATTTTCCCCAGCTTTTCCCTAGATCTTCTTAAATCTCGAGGACGAGATTATTTTTTAGGGGGGGTAGGATTTGTAACACCCACTTTATAAGAAATGTTTAAAAAGAGGAATTATAATCCTTTATATATATGAGTGTGTTATTTCTATCTATCAATTCATGTGAACACATTACTTACACAGATAAATAATTAACAAAATAACACTCAAATAAATTATGCATCATGCTGGATGTTATTTTTGTCTATGCATTTTGTGACAATATAAAAAAAATAAAGAGATAAGAAATATATTAATTCAAAAAAAGAAGAAAATCTAGAATCCAAAATAGATTCTAGAATTTAGAAAAGAAAAGAAAATAAATATTATGTAGATCAAAAAATAAGTACAAAAATATATTATTCCTACACTAGAATGTGAATTTGTAAAATGTACTCAAAGGTGAAACTCACATTCAAATTCAAACTTGATTCAAAATAATCATAAAAGAAAACCAAACAGGAAAAAGAAAAAGGAAGAAGAAAACTTACTGGGCCGCCAACCTCAAATTCAGCCCAATCTCACTTTTCCCCCACGTGACCCAACATCAGCCGGTTACTGTCCGCAGGCGTGCGCACCAGCTCTTCGGTAGGCTGACCACGCGGGCCCGTGTCGACAGTCTCTGGGGGCTGCCTGTGTTCGATGTCGTGTGGGGCCGGGTCGTCAGATCTCTCTTCCCCGCTTTCCTCGCGTCAGTAACAAACCCGCCGAGCTACTCGCTGACTTCCGCGCGCCATACCCGCCGCGCGAGATCCGCGGTCTCGGACCTACGACTCCTCCTCTCGACTCATCCGCACAAGAGATAAAAAGCCTCTCGGTTACTCGAGAGCTGCTAGTACCCATCCCTCTGCCATCTCTGAGAACTGTAAGCGAACGAAACCCGCCACCGTTACCGTCCTTCACCGGCGTCGAAATTGGACATTCCGTGCCGAAACCTGAAGGCCGGGTGGGCGCGGAAAGGCTTCTGCCCCACCGAATCTAACGAACCGTGCCCGGGGGCCGAGCAATTTCTCGTCGTAGTGCTTCACCGCTGCGGCAGCCGCGGAATCACGGGGTCCGGCTTCGTCGTCGCTTCAGCCCTTCGGTATGGCCTTCGACTACCTTTACCGCGTTCGTAGGAACGTTATGCATCTATCCGTTGTAGTTCGAGGCATCGTAGCGTCGCTTGGGTAGCTCACCGGACTTCTCTGCCAGGGTAACGCGGCGCGCCGTGGACCGAGTCTTGCACTTGATGTCGGCCGAAATTTGTTTGGGAATTGAGTTCAGGGAGTCGTCAATCTCGCGGGGGCTGAACGAATTTGGGTCTGGCGCTCGGGTTGGCCGGATTCGTTGGCTCCGGTGACCCCGCCGCCGTGCGCAGTGGCAGGTTGGGTGGCTCGGGCAGGGTTGAGGACGAAGCTTCCGCGACCGTCGGATCGGCCACGGGCGCTCTGGATCAGTTGAGAGATTTTTAATCTAGGGCGTCGAGATCTGATTGGAGGGTGCATAGCGCTCACTGGTTCGCGTGAGAGGCGAGTCAATCTGGGCGTTTGGATTCTAATCCGACGGCCAGTGCTTCACGATACCCCTTCACCGTGGCAGAGTTTCTAAAGAGCCCCTGAGATTCTAGAATATCAACCCGCCGTCCTGGCGGCTGTAATCTGAGTCTTAGGTAGAATTGCACCGGGGCCCCTGCGTTTCCCATTAATTGAGGCCCAGTCCAGTGCTGTTTTAAAGTGATTAAATGAATTAGAAATTAGATTTTTAATATAAAAATAAACCCTAGAACTTGTATAATTCATAGAATATTCATATGGGCTCCAAAATAACCCATTCCACTTTCTAAATTTTTGTAATTTTATTCTTTATCACTTAGAGCCTCTGTTTGGTCATGAAAACAGTAAGAAATTTAATTCCTCACTTAATCCAACTTTAAACACATAAAACCTTTGAAAATCCATAACTTAGATTCTATAACTCCAAAAATTATGATTTCTGTTCCTAGAATTTTATTTTAATGTGTAGATTATTATTGTGTATTTTTGTTTATATGTTCTATTACTTTATTTATGGTTTGGTATTTACTTACACTTAGTAACTGCTAATAAAATTTTGACCAACTACTTAAAAGCAATGCTCAGCTTTAACCCCTATCATTGATTAGCCTTACACACCACATGAACTCACACCTTTGTGAGTTTATGTCCACTGATTCCCCACAACTTGTTGAGCTATGATCATGTGTGAGCTCACCCTTGCTGTCTCACACCCCCCCCACAGGAGAAGAGCAGGTGGTTCAGGAGGAGCCACAAGGCGAGGAGTATGATCTGATCTAGGTGGCGTTTCTCAGTTGACATTGGCGCCAACGATCCTTAGTTCGTTTTATCTTTATTACTTTATTTTGTAATAAGTCTTCCGCTATATAATAAATACTCTGATGTTTTACGACATTTATCTCTATACACTCTGTTATTATATATGTTGTCTTCTTGGCGCATGTATGAGATGCACCTGGCTTTGTTCCTTAAAGCCGGGTGTGAAAAAAAATTTCTATCATAAATGAACGCATGATTCCTTTGAATGCTACTAGCCATAGGGGCCTTCCCTTTCTCCTTGTTGGGAATGGGAGCCCTTTGGCTTGTTAAGTTCTTGGCTTCCTTGTGAAAGCCAAGCCCATCCTTAATTGAGGGGTGTCTACCAATCGTATAGGCATCCCTAGCAAATTTTAACTTATCAAAGTCACTTTTGCAAGTCTTAAGTTGAGCATTAAGACTTGCTACTTCATCATTCAATTTTGTAATAGCAATGAGATGTTTATTACAAGCATTAACATCAAAATCCTTGCATCTATTGCAGATAACAACATGTTCTACACATGAAGTAGATTTATTAGCTACTTCTAGCTTGGCATTTAATTCATCATTAACACTCTTTAAGCTAGAAATAGACTCATGACAAGCAGATATTTCAGAAGATAGAATTTCATTTCTTTTAGTTTCTAAAGCAAGAGATTTTTGTACACTAACAAATTTATCATGCTCTTCATACAAAATGTCTTCTTGCTTCTCTAAAAGTCTATCCTTTTCATTTAAGGCATCAATTAATTCATTAATTTTATCTACCTTTGCTCTATCTAAGCCTTTAAATAAATATGTATAATCTACTTCATCATCACTAGATTCATCATCGCTTGAAGTAGTATACTTAGGAGTTTCTTGAACGCTTACCTTTTTTCTCCTTTGCCATGAGACAGGTGTGGCGTTCGTTGGGGAAGAGAGAGGACTTGTTGAAGGCTGAGGCAGCGAGTCCTTCGTCGTCGGAATCAGAAGACGAGCAGTCCGAGTGCCATTCCTTTCCGATGTGTGCCTCGCCCTTTGCCTTCCTATAGTTCTTTTTCTTCTCTTTCTTCTCGCCCTTTCCTTGTTCCTGGTCACTAGAGTTATCGGGACAATTTGCTATGAAATGACCAGTCTTACCACATTTGAAACAGGAGCGCTTTCCCTTTGCTTTGCTCTTGTTGGGATGCTCCTTGCGTCCTTTTAGCGCCGTCTTGAAGCGCTTGATGATGAGGGCCATTTCATCTTCATTTAGCCCGGTAGCATCAACTTGTGCCACCTTGCTAGATAGCGCCTCCCTGCTGCTGCTTGTTGCCTTGAGTGCAACGGATTGGGGCTCATAGATGGGCATTGGGCCATTCAATGCATCATCAACGTATCTTGCTTCCTTGACCATCATACGCCCACTCACAAACTTTCCGAGTATCTCCTCGGGCGTCATCTTTGTGTACCTAGGATTTTCATGGATTAAGTTCACAAGATGAGGGTCAATGATAGTAAAAGACCTGAGCATAAGTCGGACGACGCCGTGTTCCGTCCATCTTGTGCTTCCATAGCTCCTGATCTTGTTGACCAGGGTCTTGAGCCTGTTGTACGTTTACGTTGGCTCTTCTCCCCTAATCATGGCAAACCTTCCTAGCTCGCCTTCCACCAACTCCATTTTGGTGATCATGGTGGCATCGTTCCCCTCATGCGAGATCTTGAGGGTGTCCCATATTTGCTTGGCGTTGTCCAAGCCGCTCACCTTGTTGTATTCATCCCTGCACAACGATGCCAACAAGACAGTGGTAGCTTGTGCGTTCTTGTGAATTTGTTCGTTAATGAAGACAGGGTTATCCGTACTATCAAATTGCATTCCATTCTCATCTATCTCCCAAATACTAGGATGGAGAGAGAAGAGGTGACTACGCATTTTATGACTCCAAAAAGCGTAGTCCTCTCCATCAAAGTGTGGAGGTTTACCAAGAGGAATAGAAAGCAAATGAGCATTGGAATTATACGAAATACGAGAATAATCAAATGAAAAATTTGAGTTAACCGGTTTCTTTTTCTCGTCGTAGTCGTTGTCTCTTGGGGAAGAAGAAGACTCGTCGCTGTCGTAGTAGACGATCTTCTAGATGCGCCTCTTCTTCTTCCCGTCCTTCTTCTTATGACTCGAGCCAGAGTCAGTGGGCTTGTCGTCCCTTGGCTCGTTGAAGGTGGACTCCTTCTCCTTATCATTGACCACCATCCCCTTTCCCTTAGGATCCATCTCTTTGGGCGATTAGTCCCTTACGTGAAGAGAACGGCTCCGATACCAATTGAGAGCACCTAGAGCGGGGGGTGAATAGGTGATCCTATAAAATTCAACAACTAATAGCCACAAAACTTGGTTAAGTGTTAGAATGATAAAACCAAGTGGCTATAGAGCGTCGTCTTGAAGCGCTTGATGATGAGGGCTATTTCATCTTTATTTAGCCTGACAGCTTCAAACTTGTGCCACCTTACTAGGTAGCGCCTCCCTGCTGCTGCTTGTTGCCTTGAGTGCAACGGGTTGGGGCTCATAGATGGGCATTGGGCCATTCAATGCATCATCAACGTATCTTGCTTCCTTGATCATCATACGCCCGCTCACAAATTTTCCGAGTATTTCCTCGAGTGTCATCTTTGTGTACCTAGGATTTTCACGGATAGAGTTCACAAGATGAGGGTCAATGACAGTAAAAGACCTGAGCATAAGTCGGACGACATCGTGGTCCATCCATCTTGTGCTTCCATAGCTCCTGATCTTGTTGACCAGGGTCTTGAGCCTGTTGTAAGTTTGCGTCGGCTCCTCCCCCTGATCATCACGAACCTTCCCAGCTCGCCTTCCAGCAACTCTATTTTGGTGATTATGGTGGCGTCATTCCCCTCATGCGAGATTTTGAGGGTGTCCCATATTTGCTTGGCGTTGTCCAAGCCGCTCACCTTGTTGTATTCATCCCTGCACAACGATGCTAACAAAACAGTGGTAGCTTGTGCATTTTTTTGAATTTGTTCGTTAATAAAAACAGGGTTGTCTATACTATCAAATTGCATTCCTTTCTCAACTATCTCCCAAATACTAGGATGGAGAGAGAAAAGGTGACTACGCATTTTGTGACTCCAAAAAGCGTAGTCCTCTCCATCAAAGTGTGGAGGTTTACCAAGAGGAATAGAAAGCAAATGGGTATTGGAATTATACAGAATACGAGAATAATCAAAAGAAAAGTTTGAGTTAACCGGTTTCTTTTTCTCGTCATAGTCGTAGTCGTCGTCTCTTGGGGAAGAAGAAGACTCGTCGCTGTCGTAGTAGACGATCTTCTTAATGCGCCTCTTCTTCTTCCCGTCCTTCTTCTTATGACTCGAGCCAAAGTCAGTGGGCTTATCGTCCCTTGGCTCGTTGAAGATGGACTCCTTCTCCTTATCATTGACCACCATCCCCTTTCCCTTAGGATCTATCTCTTCGGGCGATTAGTCCCTTTCGTGAAGAGAACGGCTCTGATACCAATTGAGAGCACCTAGAGGGGGGTGAATAGGTGATCCTGTAAAAATACTTGTAGCTACAAAACTTGGTTAAGTGTTAGTGCAATAGAACCAAGTGGCTAAGGACCGAGTTCGTGTGAAACACAATGGTCACAAAGAAAGACAACACACAAGACACGGTGATTTATCCTGTGGTTCGACCAAGTGTAATACTTGCCTACTCCACGTTGTGGCGTCCCAATGGACGAGGGTTGCACTCAACCCCTATCAAGTGATCCAATGATCAACTTGAATACCACGGTGTTTTCCTTTCTTATACTTTCTCCCGTTCGCGAGAAATCTCCACAACTTGGAGCCTCTCGCCCTTACACTTGATGATCACAAAGAAGCACGGAAGTAAGGGAGGGGAGAGCAACACACACAAGACTCAAAGCGAGAGCACAATCATGCACACAAGCCACAACTTAAGCTCAAAACACAACGCAAGGAGTTCTCTACTCAAATGGAGCTCAAGTCACTATCTCAAAGAATCGAATGCGTGAGAATGGAGTCTTGGTGCTTTGGAATGATCAAAAAATGCTTAGGTGACTCCTCCATGCGCCTAGGGGTCCCTTTTATAGCCCCAAGACAGCTAGGAGCCGTTGGAGGCAACTTTGGAAGGCAAATCTTGCCTTCTGTCGGGTGGCGCACCGGATAGTCCGGTGCGCCACCGGACAGTCCTTGTAGCTGTCCGGTGCGCGATCTCCTTCTTTTTCTGGCGCATCCGACCGTTGCTGATTTCTGGTAGTTGGCGCACCGGACACTGTCCGGTGCACACCGGACAGTCTGGTGCCCCCTACCGACCGTTGGCGCGCCCACGCGTCGCGCGTGGATTGCGCGGCCGACCGTTGGAGCAGTCGACCGTTGGCTCACCGAACAGTCCGGTGTCTCACCGGACAGTCCGGTGAATTTTAGTCGTACGCCGTTGAACGTTTCCCGAGAGCGACGACTTCGCCGCGGACGACTCACCGGACAGTCCGGTGCACCACCGGACAGTCCGGTGATTTATAGCCGTACGCCACCGTCAAGTCTCGAGAGAGGCCTATTCACCGGAGGCTGGTCTGGCGCACCGGACACTGTCTGATGCACCACCGGACAGTCCGGTTCACCTAGACCGAGCAGCATTTGGCTGTACACAGCCAACTCCATTCCAAACCAATTTCTCCTGTTTCTAGCACTTAGACACAATACATTAGTACTCAAATCAATATACTAAGTCTAGAAACGTACCTTGTAATATGATTTGCACTTCTTCACTCTTTGGCACAAGTTAGCACTTAGAGAGAATGTGTTGGACACTTAATCACCAAAACACTTTGGAAATGGCCCAAGGGCACATTTCCCTTTCATCAAGTCGTATAGAATAGAGCACAACATTAGGCTATTCCTTGCAAAAAATAAAGTCCTTGGAAAATTTAGCCAAAATATATGAAAGCACTCTCCAATGTTTGTTAGAGATCGTAAGGCACATGTTTGTTATGATATATTCGGAAAAAAGTTGTACAACAAAGAATTTAAAACAATAGATCGCTTTAAAACTAAAAATAGTGTTTATATGATATTGAGGGCATTGTATTGGCACAAGAGGATATTAGAGTACAACTAGTGGATGAAAACGTTATTGGACAAGCAAATGACCTTTTGTGATACCGAATTTCCAATAATTCCCACTATTCAAGGCATACCCAGACGATATATATGTCATCTAAAGTAAAATGCCACACATCATTATGTCACATTGTTTCTTAAAAATAAAGACCATAGAAAATTTAGCCAAATTGTGTGAGAGAACTGTCCAAGCATAAGTTAAGGTTGTAATTTATCTTTTTGCCACCATACGATTGCAAAAAAAAAGTTGGAATATAAAGAATTCAAAACAATATATCACCTTTTAAACCACAAATGAAGTTTCTCTGATATCGAGTGCATGTTATTCGTACGAGAGGGTGTAATTACTGGCGGAGGATAAAAAAGTTATAGGGTATGCTAAAGATTTTTTGTGATATCAAGTCACAAATAATCCTATGTTGAAGGTATACATATACAATGTTTATATCAAGTCGTGTAGAACAGTGCACGTTATGTTATCCCTTGCAAAAAAATGAAGCCCTTGCATAATTTATCATAAATGTATGGAAGAACTCTGCAATGTTTGTTTATGTTTATCATGATATATTTGAAAAAAAATTGTACAACAAAGAATTTAAAACTAAAAATGGTATTTCTTTGATATTGAGGACATTGTATTCGCACGAGAGGAATTATAGTATAACTATTGGATGGAAACGTTATTGGGCAAACTAATGACCTTCTGTTATATCAAGTTTTTAATAATTCCCTCTATACAAGACGTATTTAGACTTATACCTATTCATATAACTATTGGATGGAAACGTTATTGGGCAAGCTAATGACCTTTTGTTATATCAAGTTTTTAATAATTCCCTGTATTCAAGACGTATTTAGACTTATACCTATTCAAATAAAACAACAGAAATCACTATGCCACGTTGTTTCAACAAATAAAAATTATAAAAAATTTAGTCAAATTGCGTGATACAACTATCCAAAGATATATTAAATTTGTAAGATACCTTTTTGCCACCGTACAGTTAAAAAGTTGAAATGTAAAAAATCGTAATAATAAATCATTTAAATGATAAATGATGCTTATCTAATGTTGAGAGTATTTTATTCGTACGAGAGAGTAATGCACGTCACCTGTTATGTCTCCGAGCGCTGGACCCGGCTTAGTCCGAGGCTCCGAGCTACTAGTCAGTCGTGACTCGTGCGTACGTACGTGTGCCGACAAAGTGATGAATCACCCAAACAACCACACCACGAACATCTGACATCTCATCTTGATCCATCCAGCTTTGCCTCGATCCCCGGTCCGGCCGGCCGGTAGCCATGTCCACCACGGAAGAAGCCGCTGCTGGTGGTGGCGACGACTATGACCGCTTGAGCTTGCTGAAGGCGTTCGACGACAGCAAGGCCGGCGTCAAGGGCCTCGTGGACGCTGGCGTCACGACCATCCCTGCCATCTTCCGCGGCCATCTCCTTCAGGAAGGGCCGAAGGTATCGTCCTCTAGCAGTAGCAGCAGTACTAGTCTTAGCATTATCCCGGTCATCGACCTCTCGGCGGCGGACGCAGTCGCACGGGAGGAGGTGGTCGCCCAGGTGAAGGTTGCAGCCGAGACGGTGGGGTTCTTCCAGCTGGTGAACCACGGCGTTCCCAGCGAGCTTCTGTCCGAGATGCTGGCGTCGGTGAGGCGGTTCAACGAGGAGCCCCACAAGGTGAAGCGGCCCTACTACACGCGGGACGCTCGTCGCAAGGTGCGGTTCAACTCCAACTTCGATCTGTTCCAGTCGCCGGCGGCCAACTGGCGCGACACGCTCTTCTGCGAGGCAGCACCGGAGCCGCCGCGGGCGGAGGAGCTGCCGGCCGCCGTCAGGCACGTGATGCTGGAGTACGGCGGCGCGGTGCGGGAGGTGGCGGCGCGCGTGCTGGGGCTGCTCTCGGAGGCCCTGGGGCTTGGCCCCAGGCACCTCGCAGGGATGGGGTGCGCGGAGGGCCTCAGCCTGGTGTGCAACTACTACCCGGCGTAAAAAATCCTGACCGTGCTGCTGCAGGATTCGCATGCGCAGGGCGGCCTGCAGGCGCTCCTCGCGTCCAGGTGGGTGGACGTGCCTCCAGTGGCCGGCGCGCTCCTGGTGAACGTCGGCGACCTTCTCCAGCTGGTCAGCAACGGGCGGTTCAAGAGCGTGGAGCACCGGGCGGTGGCTAACCGGAGTAGGGACACGGCGAGAGTGTCAGTGGCGTGCTTCTGCAACGCGGACATCGCGAGGTCCACGAGGCTGTATGGACCCGTCGCGGAGCTCATCGCCGCGGACGACAGCGACGGCGCGGGAAGGGCGCTGTACAGGAGCGTGACGGTCCCGGAGTTCCTAGCGCACTACGACAAGAAAGGCCTCGACGGTCGCCCCGCGCTCCACCGCTTCCAGCTGCTTCAATAATTTCACATCACCAGTCCTGACTCTGGTGATGTCATGTCACTGTGGGCTACTCCGCTACAGTAATTGAAGGTTGAAGCTACATTAACATGCTCTAATAAAGTTATGGATGGATCAGATCAATACTAATCTCTGATCATTTTTTAAGGATCTAGAGGAGTCGAAGCCCCTATAGCTTAAATTAAGAACTTAAAGAAAGAGTTAAGGTCTTAAGGATATACAGATTCAAGAAACAAAAAAACTCCAGGCAGTAAACTAGAACAGATTGTTTTTAGTCATAAATCAAAAGAGGTTGAAAGCCTTGGCTTCATAGTCCATCCGGTGGATCGAGATAGAAAGAGATTTAATCCTCTTAATCCCCCTCTAACCGAACAAACAAGCACGGAGCAGCAGTATCTCTTTGGAGAAGAGCGATTGGCAGTCCCATGTTCAGCTGCCTCCTTTGAAGATTGAATCATTTCTTGTTGTCTAGATCGCTCAACACATAAGAACTAGTGTATTCAGACTGAAACTGATCCCTCAGAGCTGCACTGACCAATGCGAAAGTAACTTGCACTGAGGCGTCTAAGTTCAACAAACTCCAGCAAGATCTTGCAAAAGAGCAGTTAAGAACAGATGTTCTGAAGATTCCCCTATGGCAAGATGACAAAGGACGTGCATGTTCTTCCTTCTTACGGGGCATGGTCTGTGGGTAAAACTCCGAAGATCCAATCAGTTGAACAAAGGACAAGCTGCTCGCCTTGTGTTGGATATGTCAAGGTAGAATCATCAACACTACCAAAACACTACCTTGGAATTTGGAAACATACATTGGCGAAGAATAAACAAGGAAAAAAAAACTCAGATTGACCATTGACGCATTTACAAGGACACGTTCCAGAGTAGATAACTAGGCGTCACTCCACCAGGATAACTCAGTTTCCCCGAAATTTGGATGACAAAAAGTTTTGGAACTTAGAAAATTCGTCCATGGCATCCAGAGGAGGAAGTGTGAAGGGAGGAAGAACGCTTTGTCCAGCCTTCGGATCCATCACACCTGTCGCAGGCGGGAGCGCCAGCGCAGGTTGCTGCTTGTTTAGCTTCTCAATGATGTAAGAGAAAGTCCCAAAGGTCAGGCAGCTCTGAATCAGAGTTTGTGGTGCACCTGAAACCCAGTACAAAAATGTGATATTGATTTCAACAATTACTGCACCAGGACATCATTCTAATAAATAAAAACAAGTCAGCATAACAAATTAACTTGAACAGAATGCAAACAGTCAACGTATGACATGGACATCAACAGAATACGAGTAATTGGAATCTAAACATTGATACACCATAATGCATAAGAAACAAACCACAATCAATTATGGAGACATCCTAAGGACATCAAAATGCAGAATTGTTAAGAATAATAACCATCCAACTTTCTATCCGTGACAGTTAGTCAGGCACTAAGGACATCACATAAGTATGCATGTTTCTCATAAAAGGAACAAGTCTATAAAACCCTTCTAACTTTTCGAGGGTAGTATACTTTACCTCATCACCTTTAAAACCAGTTATTTAGCCCCCTCAACTTTACAAAACCAGACAAATAACCCCTAGACAATTTTAGTTAGCGGTTTTAATGACGTGACACTAATTTAAGTGGCATCAGTTTTGTATTTTTTTTAAATTGTCTTCTATTAGTGTCCAAATTTTATATAATTTTACACAAAAATCTATAATTAGCTATTATGTGTTCCGTAATTTTCCTGTAATTTTAGAAATATCAGCTTACTAAATAACAAAAACTACATAAAAAATGTTTAATATTTTTGTCACTGATTCATTTCTTATTTTCTGAGACTAAAAATATTAATAGAGCTAAATAATACTATTATTAAACTATTAAATTTTTTGTTAATTTATTAAACAAGTTAAGTGTTTTTTCTTCTAATTACAAACTAAATTATTTTTATAATTTTTATTAAGAACACTTAGCAAACAGTAATAAAATAATGCCAATTTTTACACAGGATTTTTTTTGCTAAACTAACATATACAAATATTTTTAGAATTTTCTAGGAACTTTAAATCTAGACCTATATAAAGTTCTCAGAAATATTTATGTAAATTATGAGTCCAAATTTAAAGTTCTCAAAAAATTCTAAAAATATTTGTGTACATTAGTTTAGCTAGAAGGTTTGTGCAAAATTAGGAATCATTTTATTAGTGTTTGATAATATATAATTGATTTAGTTAGTAATTAGAAAAAAACACTTAACTTGTTTAATAAAATCAACAAAAAAATAGCAATTTAGTAATAATATTATTTAGGGTTTGTAAAATTTTTAGTTTTAAAAGATAAGAAATGAAACAGAGACAAAAATATTAAACTCTTGTTATGTAGTTTTTATTTTTAGTAATTAATCTATTACTCCTAAAATTTCAGAAAAAATAGAACGGATATATTATCTAATTAACATTTTTTGTGTGAAGTTATATAAATTTTGGATACTATAAGATGACAGAACTGAAAAAAGCAAAACTAATTCCACTTAAGTCAGTGTCACGTCATCAAAACCGCCAATTATAACTACCCAAGGAATTATTTGTCTAGTTTTGTAAAGCGAGGGGGTTAAACAACCGATTTTGAAGATGAGGGTGTGAAGTAGATCACCCTCTAAAGGTCATGGGGGTTATGTTGACTTATTCCTTTCTCAAAACCATTCAACCTAAAGAAATTGAGATGCCATCAACTAACAAGTTTACAACCAGCTTCCTCTAGTCCCTAGCATATGAAGGTTTCTATGTTTTGCTCTAGAGGTCAGCCAGATCAAGGGTTGCAAGCAAAGGTACAGTCCAAGAACCACACTTATGAGCAAGTTATCATCAAGTATAAACACAAACATCGTGTTTTCAATTTCCAACATTGTCAGAATTGCAAAGAGCAAAAATATAAAAAAAAAGAGTAATTGCCTCAGGGCCAAATAAATAATATGGCTATTATTTATGTAATCCTAGTCCTCACCAGAGCATTAAGGAACAGACTGTTCAGCAATTGTAAAATAAAACAGTTCAAGGCTATTGATTGCACATTTTCTGAAACTTTACCTGGAAAGCTCAGAGCAAGGCCAGTGCAACAGCCTGCGACTCCTGCATTGATTCCTAGAAATAAAATAACTGACATGTTAATGCATCCATAAAATTTTCTTAGCAATTTATTAATTAAGAAGAATAGAAAAAAGAAATGAACAGAACAGAACAAAGACAAATACAAACCATCATCTTTTCCACGTAGTTTTCTCAAAGAGCAGGCTACTAAACTTTGAACACCAGAAAGAACAGCAAATATCTAAATCAGGAAGGCAAGATTTGCACCATAAGATATTGGTAAACAATTGGCACAAAGTGGTATCCACATTTGGAAAGCATATCCTTATACCTTAGCAGATGACGCAGCATCAGCAAATGAGCCTTTAATCCCGTTCATCATAACCAAACCTTTACCTGAAACATTAAAGAAAATAGAAAAGTGGAGCTATCCGATTATACATGTAGGCTTCACAGCAAAAGACCAAAAAAGGATAACAGAAACACAATCTGGTGATAGACAGCACCAGGAGGCCACTTAGCCCTTTTTTAGAACACTGTGTCAGTTAAAATATAAGATCTTGTGCTCACTAATCCAGGAAGTGATACAGGGGATCCCTACCGACTAGGCGATTGAATAGTTGTTAACCCTCTATGAAAGAGCATTAAATACAGCTACAGCAAAGAATATATGGTTCTGATCCACTACAAGTGCCAACATAAATAAAATCAAAATCATTTTCTAGAAAGCGCTTCATGGTGGCAATTTCATTCAATATGGTGATGACTCATCACTGATGAGTGTAATGTCAGAGAAAAAGGATTAATATCTTCATATCTCAGTCTTGGTTTCTTTTTTCTTCTTCACAAATCAATGTAGAAGTTGTTTGGCAGTGTGCTCCCGGCCTGCGAGTCCCATGACAAATCTTTTCTTTTACATGTGAGGACTCAGATTAGGTGTGCAATGCTCATGTTGAACCATATATGCATTTGAAGAGCTAGATCAGGTTTTGGGATATAACTTCATGGATAATTTATGTATTACTCAAGTGAATTGTAATTTCGATAATATCAGTAGTATTTCTGATTTGGTACAAGCACCTCTGGTTTCCTATCCTATTCTGTATAAAAGAGCTATCTTTCAATTTCTACTTGTAGCAGTGACTCCAATAATACAGCCTCAACCCAAACTGGTTTGAAGAAGAGAAGATACAAGTCAGTGTTCTGTTTGGTCAGCTGTGTGTGATGCAGGAATGCAGGATGAACTAAGAACACAAGATGCCGTCTGGTTGCCATGATGTGTGCTTTACAAGGTTATGACATCGGAATTTAACCTGCATTAATCCACCTACTTAACCTTAATTTCACTTTTGCAGCTCACCTTTGTCCAATTTAATCACTTGCATAGGGTTGTAAGAGACCCAATTTCCCAAATCAAACTAATCCTCACCCATGAAAGGCAGGTAATTGTCCCAAACACACCACCATACCTTCTCTTTCATTAAAAAAACAGATATGCTACAAGCCAAATACTCCAGAACCATCCAAGTCACCAACTAACTAATCAACTATGGGCATACATAAATTTGAAAACAGATTGAAGATAGATTAGCTATAAAGATAACGCAAATACCCATGCAAGTGAAGTTTTTTCAGGCTGAGAGCCTCAGCCCAATACAGCAGATTAGCAGTCTGACTGTGGGAATCAAGGTTTAGTCATGTTTAGTACTAAACCTCTGTATGGTTACATGGTCAGGAATCAGGAGTCAGGAGCCAGTGCCAAAATAAAGTGAATATATCAGAGAAATTGTCACCCCCACATTTCAAATCCAGACATTTATTGAAACCAAATAGTCCTGTTCCCATGGTTAAAATAGAGCCGAAAACACACATGCATGTAACTTAAAATGTTCCACCCGAATCAGATCTTCTGCACAATCTGTAGAAACTTAGATAACATAGCATTAATCTAACAAAAGAAAGTTCTAAATGGTGCAATTATAGACCAAAAAAATGTAAGCAGTTCCTAAGAGCAGATCCAGAACTGTACAAAAGACTACAAATTAGACCAGGCACAAATAATTGGCTACCCCAGGGTGAACAACAGAACAATGTCCATAGCAAAACAATACTTATCAAACAAATTGGGACGCTAGAATCGGGGGAACATAACCTAAGCCGCACGGAGTCCAGCCCCATCATCCCAAGTCCGCACCTGAGGTCCTCGAAATGGCGCCACAGCCACACGTTACCTCGCATCGGTGAGCCATAAACCCTAGCACGAGGTTGAGGTTCCATTCGAACGGAGAGGCAAGGGATAGCGGAAACGACGGGCGGCGTGGGTTTACCGTAGCCAACGACGGCGCCGACGAGGGAGCCCGCGGCGGACTCCCAGGCGAAGCGGAGGAGGCAGACCCCTGGGGCCGCGGTGGCCGCAGCCAGCGGGCTCGGGTTCCGCGACACCGCGAGGCGTGTCAGGATCGGGTTGGAGGTGGAGCCGGGGCCGCGGGCCCCCACCCCACGCGGAGAGGACTCGTCCGAGTCGGTTCCGGTGGTGCCGCCGTCGGAGAAGGGGTCATCCTCCCAACTCCGATCGCCGCCGCCTCTCGCCATGGCCGCCGCTGTCTCGTGTCCCTGTTCGTGTTCGCGCGCGTGTGTGTCTTGAGTGCTGCTTGTCACGGGACCAGGTGTATTGGGTGCACCGCCATGCGCAGTGCGCTGCGCACTGACCGTGTCGTGTACTCGTGTGCACAGCCTGCGGGGTGGCGCCACACGCGAGGCTGTTCGGTTATGTATGGATGGGAGAGGTAGACTGCGGCTACAGATGTTCGTCTATTTTTTTACTGTAGCATTAAGTATCATAGGCGGACCTGCAGACCTGCAGCGAACGAGCTCGTCTAAGGGCTAGTTTATCAGCTCAATTTTTTTTTAAAGAATTCTATTTTTTTAAGAAAAATTGAACTAATTTTTTTAAGAAAATAAAAATTTCTTTAAAAAATAGAGTTGTCAAACTAGTCTGAACTGGATAAAAGAGGATTTAGTCTCCTTTTGAGTACTAAAAGTATCATCAGATGATTCAGTCCTTAAGCCGGACGGTCCGCGTGTGAATAGAATCAGTTAGAATTTCTAATTTCTTGTGCGATTTGTTAGCAAACTGCATAGGATTTGTTTGAGAACCGACTTATAACATGTTCAGACCTCTTATATAAATGAAGTGGTACGATGATTGACCCTCCAACAATCGGTCCAATGAAAACATATTTACTACATTTATCTTATTTGCATTGTTCTTTCATGCATTGTGAGTAGGAGTAACCTAGCCTTAGTATTAGTCTTCCTTGATCTGGATCTTCACCTCTCTTCGATTCGACATCATCTAGAAACATCTTGGTGGCCTGTTGATCCCAACGCAACCCTAGGATTTCACCTCCTCGACGGGGTCCCTCCAGAGAGACAAGATTCATGGTTATGTGAAGAAGACCTGCCATCATGGACCATCTGGAAGCACGCAAAGGAGTCACTCCTGCAGTGAGGGACCGTCTGCACTCCCGTAGAGAGCACTGTCAGGTGATTGTCACACCCAGGTTTCGGGGCACCAAGACCCGGGCGCGAACATAATCACCTGGGACCAAGTCTCACACATATGATGAATCATGGTATAGGATCGAATGTCACATCTTTATTATATAATAGGAGTTCTGTACAAAATAAATAAATAATTACATTATAAGGAGACAACGGTCCAGCAACCCAAAGTTGACTGGGAGACGACGGCCTAGACCTCTCACGAACACATCGCAGCATCCTCCATATGCCTCATCATGTGGTACCTGTTCTTAACCTGTGGGGGTGTGAGACAGCAAGAGTGAGCTCACATACATTCATAGCTCAACAAGTTGTGGGGAATAATGTGCATGAACTCGCCAAAGGTGAGAGCTCATGAAGTGTAAGGCTTACCAAAGAAGATGGTTGAAGCTGAGCATTGCTTTTAAAGTTGGTCAAAATTTTATTAGCAATTACTAAGTATAAGTAAATACCAGACCTTAATAATAATAAAGAAAAGTGATAGTAAAATAATCCCAAATGCGATGCAAATGTCAAATTAAATTTAAGTTCCATAATTAATCATGTGAGGGTCCGAGCCGCTCATGACCGTGAGCACGGCTAGTATACTAGTTTTACACTCTGCAGAGGTTGTGCATCTTTACCCACAAGTCATGTTACCCATCTGCCAAGAGACGACCAATCCCATACACCTCTACCGAGGAGGCGAGGCAGGGTAACACTATGAGGCCTTTACAAAGTTCCACTAGCTTCAGAAATCCCGCTACAGTTTATAGGAAGCTCTAGTGCAGGAATCCCTCGCCTGACCGCCATCGCAGCAAAATCAACCCAAGGACCTCCCTACACTAACCACTCCCCTACTGCCCTTGCCCCTTTCGGGTAAGGAAGACCTCCACTAGCTTTCCTAGTTAATCAGCCAAGGGCGTCCCATTAAACCCTTGTGGTAGCACTGTTTTCCCGGGTGGTCGCTCCATGTTCCCATTAATTTAATGATCTTAACATGAACAGTAATAATAACAAGATAATAACAGAATAATCATGAGTAGTGTATCTCCATACCCAATCCACATAAAGCAATAGCAAGTACTACCCAAAAATATTTCAATGGTGAATAAGGTATAAAGATAACCAAAACTGGGGTAACTTAAAGGATCCCATCAAAATTAACCTATGTAGATCATTAAAATTAATAAGAATATGGTTGGGAAAAGTAAGTGATCAAGGGCACAACTTGCCTTTAATGAGCTCCTGCTCAGCTACTTCTACTTGCTGAACCTCAGAATCCACAGTGGCTTGCTCGTCTACTCGCATCAACACAATACATACATAGTATAGCAAAAATTAACATTGCACCAAACATGTAAATAAAATACACAGTAATAAACCAGACATTAAAATAGAATCACAGGAACTGGAATCATTAAATTTGGATTATAGATTTCAAGTTATGAATTTCCTAAGGTTTAATGTTATTGAAATAGGATTAAATGATAAATTAATTTTCTTACTGTTTTCATGTCAAAACAGAGACACTAATGTATAGACAATAATATTACAAAAATTTAGAAACTGGAATGAACCAATTTGAAGTTCATATGCATTTTCTATGAATTAAATAAGTTCTAGGAATTGTTTTTGTATTAGAAATTGAGAGGGAATTAGGCTTACACCTAGTTCCTAAATAATTTTGGTGGTTAAATTGCCCAACACAAATATTGGACTAACTAGTTTGCTCTAGTACTCAAGTTATACAGGTGCAAAAGGTTCACACTTAGCCAATAAAAAGACCAAGTTTTGGATTCAACAAAGGAGCAACGAGGCAACCGAAGGCACCTCTGTCTGGGGGCACCGGACTGTCCGGTGTGCACCGGACAGTGTCCGGTGCGCCCACAGGACTCCAACTCAAACTCTACGCCCTCGGGAATTCTCGGAAGCCGGCGCGCTATAATTCACCGGACTGTCCGGTGTGCACCGGACATGTCCGGTGCTCCAAGGAAGCGCGGTCTCCGGAACTCGCCAGCCTCGGGTTCGCGCGGCAGCCGCTCCGCTAAAATTTACCGGACTGTCCGGTGTGCACCGGACTGTCCGGTGTGCCAACGGAGCAACGACTATTTCGGCGCCAACGGCTACCTGCGGTGCATTTAATGCGCGCGCAGCACGCGCAGTCGTCAGGATCGCCCATACCGGTGCACCGGACATCAAACAGTACATGTCCGGTGTGCACCGGACACCCAGGAGGGCCCAGAAGTCAGAAGCTCCAACGGTCAGAATCCAACGGCATTGATGACGTGGCAGGGGCACCGGACTGTCCGGTGTGCACCGGACTGTCTGGTGCGCCATCGAACAGACGCCTCCAGCCAACGGTCAAGTTTGGTGGTTGGGGCTATAAATACCCCAACCACCCCACCATTCATTGCATCCAAGTTTTCCAACTTCCAACCACTTACAAGAGCTAGGCATTCAATTCTAGACACACCAAAGAGATCAAATCCTCTCCAATTCCACTCAAGCCTTTAGTGACTAGCGAGAGAGATTTGTCGTGTTCTTTTGAGCTCTTGCGCTTGGATCGCTTTCTTTCTTTCTCACTTGTTCTTGTGTTCAAAACTCAATTGTAACCAAGGCAAGAGGCACCAATTGTGTGGTGGCCCTTGCGGGGAAGTTTTGTTCCCGTTTGATTGAGAAGAAGAAAAGCTCACTCGGTCCGAGGGACCGTTTGAGAGAGGGAAGGGTTGAAAGAGACCCGGCCTTTGTGGCCTCCTCAACGGGGAGTAGGTTTGAGAGAACCGAACCTCGGTAAAACAAATCCGCGTGTCACACTCTTCATTTGATTGCGATTTGTTTTTGCGCCCTCTCTCGCGGACTCTATTTTATTTCTAACGCTAACCCGGCTTGTAGTTGTGATTATTTTTGTGATTTTCAGTTTCGCCCTATTCACCCCCCCTCTAGGCGACTTTCAATTGGTATCGGAGCCCGGTGCTTCATTAGAGCCTAACTGCTCGAAGTGATGTCGGGAGATCACACCAAGAGGGAGATGGAGACCGGCGACAACAAGCCCACTACAAGCCAAGGGAGCACTTCATCGGAAGAGTCCCGCACCAAGAGAAGGGAGAAGAAGAAGAACTCCTCCAAGCGGAAGGAGAAAAGATCTTCCTCTTCTCACCACAAGGAGAAGAAGGAAAAATCTTCTTCTCACAAGCCGCATCGGAGTGGGGACAAGCACAAAAGGATGAGGAAGGTGGTCTACTACGAGACCGACACTTCATCGACATCTACCTCCGGCTCCGACGCGGCATCCGTCACTTCTAAACGCCAAGAGCGTAAGAAGTATAGTAAGATTCCCCTACGCTACCCTCGCATTCCTAAACATACACCTTTACTTTCCGTCCCATTAGGCAAACCACCAACTTTTAATGGTGAAGATTATGCTATGTGGAGTAATTTAATGCGATTTCATCTAACCTCTCTCCACAAAAGTATATGGGATGTTGTTGAGTATGGTGTACAGGTGCCATCTATAGGGGATGAGGACTATGACACGGACGAAGTGGCCCAAATCGAGCACTTCAACTCCCAAGCCGCAACTATTCTCCTCGCCTCTCTAAGCAAGGAGGAATACAACAAAGTACAAGGGTTGAAGAACGCAAAAGAGATTTGGGACCTACTCAAGACGGCGCACGAGGGTGATGAACTCACAAAGATCACCAAGCGGGAAACGATCGAGGGGGAGCTCGGTCGCTTTCGTCTTCGCCAAGGGGAGGAGCCACAAGACATGTACAATCGGCTCAAGACCTTGGTGAACCAAGTGCGCAACCTCGGGAGCAAAAAGTGGGATGACCACGAGGTGGTTAAGGTTATTCTAAGAGCTCTTATTTTCCTTAACCCCACACAAGTTCAATTAATTCGTGGTAATCCTAGATATCCACTGATGACCCCCGAGGAAGTTATCGGGAATTTTGTAAGCTTTGAATGCATGATTAAGGGCTCAAAGAAGATCAACGAGCTTGACGAGCCTTCCACATCCGAGGGGCAACCGGTGGCCTTCAAGGCAACGGAGGAGAAGAAGGAGGAGTCTACACCAAGTAGACAACCAATTGACGCCTCCAAGCTCGACAATGAGGAGATGGCCTTAATCATCAAAAGCTTTCGGCAAATCCTCAAGCAACGGAAGGGGAAGGATTACAAATCCCGTTCCAAGAAGGTTTGCTACAAATGTGGTAAGCCCGGTCACTTCATTGCAAAATGTCCTATGTCTAGTGACAGTGACAGGGGCGACGACAAGAAGGGAAGAAGAAAGGAGAAGAAGAAGTACTACAAGAAGAAGGGCGGTGATGCCCATGTTTGTCGGGAGTGGGACTCCGACGAAAGCTCAAGCGACTCCTCCTCCGACGAGGACGCCGCCAACATCGCCGTCACCAAGGGCCTTCTCTTCCCCAACGTCGGCCACAAGTGTCTCATGGCCAAGGACGGCAAAAAGAAGGTAAAATCAAGGTCCTCCACTAAATATGAAACTTCTAGTGATGAGGATGATGATAAAAATGAGGAGGATAACTTGCGTATTCTTTTTGCTAACCTTAACATGGAACAAAAGGAAAAATTAAATGAGCTAATTAGTGCTATCCATGAAAAGGATGATCTCTTGGACTCCCAAGAGGACTTCCTAATCAAGGAAAACAAGAAACATGTTAAGGTTAAAAATGCTTATGCTCTAGCAATAGAAAAATGTGAAAAATTGTCTAGTGAGCTAAGTACTTGCCATGAGACTATAGACAACCTTAGAAATGAAAATGCTAATTTGATAGCTAAGGTTGATTCTCATATTTGCAATGTTTCAATTCCAAATCCTAGAAATGATAATGATGATTTGCTTGCTAGGATTGAAGAATTGAATATTTCTCTTGCTAGCCTTAAAAATGAGAATGAGAAACTAATTGCTAAGGCTAAAGATTTTGATGTTTGCAATGCTACTATTTCCAACCTTAGAACTAAAAATGATATGTTGCATGCTAAGGTTGTTGAACTTAAATCTTGCAAACCCTCTACATCTAATGTTGAGCATGTTTCCATTTGTACTAGATGTAGAGATATTAATGTTGATGCTATCCATGATCACCTAGCCTTAATTAAAAACCAAAATGATCACATAGCACAACTTAATGCTAAGATTAGTGAGCATGACTTAGAAAATGAAAAATTTAAATTTGCTAGAAGCATGCTCTATAATGGGAGACGCCCTGGCATCAAGGACGACATTGGCTTCCAAAAGGGAGACAATGTCAAAATTAATGCCCCTCCAAAGAACTTATCTAACTTTGTTAAGGGCAAGGCTCCCATGCCTCAGGATAACGAGGGTTACATTTTGTACCCTGCCGGCTATCCTGAGAGCAAGATTAGGAAAATTCATTCTAGGAAGTCTCACTCTGGCTCTAATCATGCTTTCATGTATAAGGGTGAGACATCTAGGTCTAGGCAACCAACCCGTGCCAAGTTGCCTAGAAAGAAAACTACTAATGCATCAAATGATCATGCCATTTCATTTAAAACTTTTGATGCATCTTATGTTTTAACTAACAAATCCGGCAAGGTAGTTGCCAAAATTGTTGGGGGCAAACACAAGGGCTCCAAGACTTGTGTTTGGGTACCCAAAGTTCTTGTTTCTAATGCCAAAGGACCCAAAACCGTTTGGGTACCTAAAACAAAGAACTAAACTTGTTTTGTAGGTTTATGCATCCGGGGGCTCAAGTTGGATACTCGACAGTGGGTGCACAAACCATATGACAGGGGAGAAAAGGATGTTCTCCTCATATGAGAAAAACCAAGATCCCCAACGAGCTATCACATTCGGGGATGGAAATCAAGGTTTGGTCAAAGGTCTGGGTAAAATTGCTATATCACCTGACCATACTATTTCCAATATTTTTCTTGTAGATTCTTTAGATTACAATTTGCTTTCCGTATCCCAATTATGTCAAATGGGCTACAACTGTCTATTTACTGATGCAGGTGTTACTGTCTTTAGAAGAAGTGATGATTCAATAGCATTCAAGGGGGTGTTAGAGGGTCAGCTATACTTGGTAGATTTTGATAGAGCTGAACTCGACACTTGCTTGATTGCTAAGACTAACTTGGGTTGGCTCTGGCATCGCCGACTAGCCCATGTTGGAATGAAGAATCTTCATAAGCTTCTAAAGGGAGAACACATTTTGGGACTAACCAATGTTCATTTTGAGAAAGACAGGATTTGTAGCGCATGCCAAGCAGGGAAGCAAGTTGGCACTCATCATCCACACAAAAACATCATGACTACCGATAGGCCACTGGAGCTCCTACACATGGATTTATTCGGCCCGATCGCTTACATAAGCATCGGCGGTAGTAAGTATTGTCTTGTAATTGTGGATGATTATTCTCGCTTCACTTGGGTGTTCTTTTTGCAGGACAAATATCATACCCAAGAGACCTTAAAGGGATTCTTGAGACGGGCTCAAAATGAGTTCGGCTTAAGGATCAAGAAAATTAGAAGCGACAATGGGACGGAGTTCAAGAACTCTCAAATTGAAGGCTTTCTTGAGGAGGAGGGCATCAAGCATGAGTTCTCTTCTCCCTACACTCCACAACAAAATGGTGTAGTGGAGAGGAAGAATCGAACTCTTTTGGACATGGCAAGAACCATGCTTGATGAGTACAAGACACCGGATCGGTTTTGGGCCGAGGCGGTCAACACCGCCTGCTACGCCATCAACCGGTTATATCTTCACCGAATCCTCAAGAAGACATCCTATGAACTCCTGACCGGTAAAAAGCCAAATATTTCATATTTTAGAGTTTTTGGTAGCAAATGTTTTATACTTGTTAAAAGGGGTAGAAAATCTAAATTTGCTCCTAGAACTGTAGAAGGCTTTTTACTAGGATATGACTCAAACACAAGGGCATATAGAGTCTTTAACAAGTCCTCAGGACTTGTTGAAGTTTCTTGTGACGTTGTGTTTGATGAGACTAATGGCTCTCAAGTAGAGCAAGTTGATCTTGATGATATAGGTGAAGAACAGGCTCCATGCATAGCGCTAAGGAACATGTCCATTGGGGATGTGTGTCCTAAGGAATCTGAAGAGCCTCCACATGCACAAGATCAACCATCCTCCTCCATGCAAGCATCTCCACCAACTCAAATTGAGGATGAGGCTCAAGATGTTGAACAAGAAGATCAAGGAGATGAGCCACCTCAAAATGACGGCAACGATCAAGGGGGAGATGCAAATGATGAGGACAAGAAGGATGATCAACCAAGGCCGCCACACCCAAGAGTCCACCAAGCAATACAACGAGATCACCCCGTCGACACCATCCTCGGCGACATCCATAAGGGGGTAACTACTCGATCTCGTGTTGCACATTTTTGTGAACATTACTCGTTTGTTTCCTCTATTGAGCCACACAGGGTAGAGGAAGCACTTCAAGATTCAGATTGGGTGATGGCGATGCAAGAGGAGCTCAACAATTTCACAAGGAATGAGGTATGGCATTTAGTTCCATGTCCTAATCAAAATGTTGTAGGAACCAAGTGGGTCTTTCGCAACAAGCAAGACGAGCATGGTGTGGTGACAAGGAACAAAGCTCGACTCGTGGCCAAGGGGTATTCACAAGTCGAAGGTTTGGATTTTGGTGAAACCTATGCACCCGTAGCTAGGCTTGAGTCAATTCGTATATTATTGGCCTATGCTACTTACCATGGCTTCAAGCTTTATCAAATGGACGTGAAGAGTGCCTTCCTCAATGGACCAATCAAGGAGGAGGTCTATGTTGAGCAACCTCCCGGCTTTGAAGACAGTGAGTACCCTAATCATGTTTATAGGCTCTCTAAGGCGCTTTATGGGCTCAAGCAAGCCCCAAGAGCATGGTATGAATGCCTTAGAGATTTCCTTATTGTAAATGGCTTCAAAGTCGGCAAAGCCGATCCTACCTTATTCACTAAAACACTTGATAATGATTTGTTTGTATGCCAAATTTACGTTGATGATATTATATTTGGGTCTACTAACAAATCTACATGTGAAGAATTTAGTAGGATCATGACACAGAAATTCGAGATGTCGATGATGGGGGAGTTGAAGTATTTTCTAGGATTCCAAGTCAAGCAACTCCATGAGGGCACCTTCATTAGCCAAACGAAGTATACTCAAGATATCCTAAGCAAGTTTGGAATGAAGGATGCCAAGCCCATCAAGACTCCCATGGGAACAAATGGGCATCTCGACCTCGACACGGGAGGTAAGTCCGTGGATCAAAAGGTATACCGGTCGATGATTGGTTCATTGCTTTATTTATGTGCATCACGACCGGACATTATGCTTTCCGTTTGCATGTGTGCAAGATTCCAAGCCGACCCTAAGGAATCACACCTTACGGACGTAAAACGAATCTTGAGATATTTGGCTTATACTCCTAAGTTTGGGCTTTGGTACCCTCGGGGATCCACATTTGATTTGATTGGTTATTCGGATGCCGATTGGGCGGGGTGTAAGATTAATAGGAAGAGCACATCGGGGACTTGCCAGTTCTTGGGAAGATCCTTGGTGTCTTGGGCTTCAAAGAAGCAAAATTCGGTCGCTCTTTCCACCGCCGAAGCCGAGTATATTGCCGCAGGTCACTGTTGCGCGCAATTGCTTTGGATGAGGCAAACCCTGCGGGACTACGGTTACAAATTAACCAAAGTCCCTTTGCTATGTGACAATGAGAGTGCAATCAAAATGGCCGACAATCCCGTTGAGCATAGCCGTACTAAGCACATAGCCATTCGGTATCATTTTCTTTGGGATCACCAACAAAAGGGGGATATCGAGATTTCATACATTAACACTAAAGATCAATTAGCCGATATCTTTACCAAGCCACTTGATGAACAATCTTTTACCAGACTTAGGCATGAGCTCAATATTCTTGATTCTAGGAATTTCTTTTGCTAGTCTTGCACACATAGCTCATAAATATACCTTTGATCATGTCTCTTTTACATATGCTATGACTAATGTGTTTCCAAGTGTATTTCAAACCAAGTCATAGGTATATTGAAAGGGAATTGGAGTCTTCGGCGAAGACAAAGGCTTCCACTCCACTCTACTACTCATCCTTTGCCGTTGCTCCGCATCTCTCTCCATTGTTGGTATAATCCTCACTCATTCATTTTATGACCAAAGGGGGAGAAAGTACTTTAATGGGCTCTAATGATTCCGTTTTTGGCGATTCATGCCAAAGGGGGAGAAAGCATGAGCCCAAAGCAAAAGGACCGCACCACCACCCTAATTTTAAAATTGATGATTTTCATTTGGTAAATTTCAAAATTGGTATCTCTTTGTGTTCTAAAGGGGGAGCAAATAGTATTTTCAAAATTGATGTAAAACCCTCTTGATCACTAAGAGGAGACCTTATTTGAGGGGGAGTTTTGTTTAGTCAAAGGAAAAGCAAATTTCAAAACTTGAAAATGCTGTGCAAAATCTTATTCATTTACCTTTGACTATCTTGCAAAAGGACTTTGAAAAGAATTTACAAAAGAATTTGCAAAAACAAAACTTGTGGTGTAAGCGTGGTCCAATATGTCAAAGACAAAGAAAACAATCCATGAGCATCATGTAAATAGTTATTGGCTCAATTCCAAGCAACCTTTGCACTTACCTTATGCAAACTAGTTCAAATATGTACTTCTATAATTGCTTTGGTTTGTGTTGGCATCAATCACCAAAAAGGGGGAGATTGAAAGGGAATTAGGCTTACACCTAGTTCCTAAATAATTTTGGTGGTTGAATTGCCCAACACAAATATTGGACTAACTAGTTTGCTCTAGTACTCAAGTTATACAGGTGCAAAAGGTTCACACTTAGCCAATAAAAGACCAAGTTTTGGATTCAACAAAGGAGCAACGAGGCAACCGAAGGCACCTCTGTCTGGGGGCACCGGACTGTCCGGTGTGCACCGGACAGTGTCCGGTGCGCCCAGAGGACTCCAACTCAAACTCTACGCCCTCGGGAATTCTCGGAAGCCGGCGCGCTATAATTCACCGGACTGTCCGGTGCTCCAAGGAAGCGCGGTCTCCGGAACTCGCCAGCCTCGGGTTCGCGCGGCAGCCGCTCCGCTAAAATTCACCGGACTGTCCGGTGTGCACCGGACTGTCCGGTGTGCCAACGGAGCAACGGCTATTTCGGCGCCAACGGCTACCTGCGGTGCATTTAATGCGCGCGCAGCACGCGCAGTCGTCAGGATCGCCCATACCGGTGCACCGGACATCAAACAGTACATGTCCGGTGTGCACCGGACACCCAGGAGGGCCCAGAAGTCAGAAGCTCCAACGGTCAGAATCCAACGGCATTGATGACGTGGCAGGGGCACCGGACTGTCCGGTGTGCACCGGACTGTCCGGTGCGCCATCGAACAGACGCCTCCAGCCAACGGTCAAGTTTGGTGGTTGGGGCTATAAATACCCCAACCACCCCACCATTCATTGCATCCAAGTTTTCCAACTTCCAACCACTTACAAGAGCTAGGCATTCAATTCTAGACACACCAAAGAGATCAAATCCTCTCCAATTCCACTCAAGCCTTTAGTGACTAGCGAGAGAGATTTGCCGTGTTCTTTTGAGCTCTTGCGCTTGGATCGCTTTCTTTCTTTCTCACTTGTTCTTGTGTTCAAAACTCAATTGTAACCAAGGCAAGAGGCACCAATTGTGTGGTGGCCCTTGCGGGGAAGTTTTGTTCCCGTTTGATTGAGAAGAAGAAAAGCTCACTCGGTCCGAGGGACCGTTTGAGAGAGGGAAGGGTTGAAAGAGACCCGGCCTTTGTGGCCTCCTCAACGGGGAGTAGGTTTGAGAGAACCGAACCTCGGTAAAACAAATCCGCGTGTCACACTCTTCATTTGATTGCGATTTGTTTTTGCGCCCTCTCTCGCGGACTCTATTTTATTTCTAACGCTAACCCGGCTTGTAGTTGTGATTATTTTTGTGATTTTCAGTTTCGCCCTATTCACCCCCCCTCTAGGCGACTTTCAGAAATGCATTTACTAATTCATTTATTCTAATTTTCCTTTCTCTGGATTGCGCCTCAATTCCTGGTAAGTATAGGGGCTCTGGCGCAAAAGATCCTAAGACACAGACGACACACTAGGTGTACTGCTGGTTGTAATCTCCAAAACTATAAGGGTTCATTTGCAAAACCCGCGCCGCGAAGGGGTACCGCGAATCTTGGGCCATTGGATTTCTTCCGGACGGCCCAGATTAGATCTGGTCTTTAATGAATCGTTATGCGATCTGGTTCATCGGTTCCGGGATCAAGGGTTGCGATCGATTATAGTCATGCTCCGATCTCGCCCATACATCAACAATCCAACGGCCGGGAAAGGTCCAAGCGGAACCAGTATTCTACTCTTAATCCACGCCGTCCATCACGATCTAACGGCGCACGCGTTCTCTCCTCACACAACTCCGACACCGATGGACTACGACGGCGCAAAGGCCAGGGCGGCGAAACTCCGGCAACCTGCCCAGGCTTTACCCCGCACCCACGCATGCACAGATTGAAACTACGTGATCACAGAGCTAAGGCGAAATGGGCAAAAGGCTACTCACCGAAAATGGCGTCTGCACGTGGTCGGTCCGCGGCGGGGTGTGAATCCGCGGCGGCTTGCAACTACGTCGAGGAATTGCAGGGGCTCGGGTCGATCCCCACGTTTGGCACTCCACACACACAATCCACACACGCTGTAGAGCGCCCAAGACCCAACCCCGACCACCAAACGTCGATGCAGGAGCGGGGCAACAATGGCGGGCGGTGGCCTTCTCTCTCGGGTCTGTTTGCTCGGTCACGGGAAGGGGGCGGCTGGCTTCGTGGGGTTTTGGGGTTCCGCGGTTAAGCGTCCGCGTTTATATGCGCAGCCCAGGCAGGGTAGAGGTTACGCCACCGGCGAAATCGGCACGGTCGTTGGCGTCAGCTGGATCCGCGGAGGAGATGTTAGGACTGCGATTCCGATTCGAACGGAGGTGGAAGACGCGCAGATGGGTGGGACCCGATGCTCAGTGAAGCGGCGAGTTCACGTTGTGGGCGCGGGGGAGGCCGAGTCAATCCGCTTCTGCGGATTCGCGGCGGAGGAATCGCGCTGGCCACGCTCTTCGGCATGGCGGGCGAAGCTGATGCGCTTGGGGGGAAAGGAGGTAGTGGAGAGGCTGCGACGCGGGCCCCGCTGGCAAGAGACAGAGCGCGCTGGGAGCCAACTGGGCCACGCGCGCGCATCTGAGGGGAAAGGAAGAGTGGGCCGAAATGAAGTTAGGGCCTAGTTAGGCGCTTCCCTTTTTATCTTAAGTTTTATTTTCTGTTTTCTTTTGTAATTATTTTGAATTTTAATTTGAGTTTTCACCCTTGAGTAAATTTACACATTCAAGTCTAATTATAGAGATATCATATTTTATTATATGTATGTATTTTATACTCTTTTTCACTCATATAATATTTTTCTTCTTCTCTTCTTTTCTAAATTCTTCAATTCCTTTTTAGAATTTAAATTCTACTTTAAGCTTTAATATATTTCTTGTCATTTTATGTTGTCACAAGATGCACAAAATAAAATCCCAACATGATGCATGTATTATTTTTAGGTGTCTTTTGTCATTTAGTTATTTGTTATATGTGATGTGCTCATGAAATGATAAACGCGGATGGCACACATATGTATAAAGGAATATAATTTTCTTTATACTCTTATTACAAAGTGGATATTACAAATCCTACCCCCCTTAAAAATAATCTCGTCCTCGAGATTTAGGAAGATCTAGGGAAAAGGTGGGGAAAATCTATACGAAGCTCTTCTTCTCTTTCCCAAGTTGCTTCGTCTTCACCGTGGTGGCTCCATTGCACTTTGCACATCTTTATAACCTTATTCCTCGTGACACGAGTCAAAGTATCCAAAATCTTGATGGGGTACTCAGCATAGGTCAAATCTTCTTGAACACTAAGGTCTTCCATTGGCAACTGCTATTCAGGTACCCTGAGACATTTCTTCAACTGAGATACATGAAAGACATCATGAACATCCGCAAGATGATCCGGTAACTCCAATTGGTATGCAACCTCTCCCACTCGCTTTAAGATTAAGAAGGGTCCAATAAAGCGAGGGGACAACTTTCCTTTGACTTTGAATCTTCTCATACCCCGGAGTGGTGACACCTTCAAATAGACATAATCTCCCTCCTTAAACTCTAGCAGTCTTCTCCGGGTATCAGCATAGCTTTTCTGCCTGGACTGTGCAGTTCTCAAATTCTCCCTTATTTGCTGGACTTGTTCTTCAGCCTCTTGTATAATCTCAGGCCCAAACAACTGCCTTTCACCAGTTTGATCCCAATACAGTGGAGTCCTGCACTTTCTGCCATACAAAGCTTCAAACGGTGACATCTTCAAACTGGCCTGATAGCTATTATTATAAGAGAACTCCGCATAAGGCAAGCTCTTATCCCAACTTCCACCATGTTTAAGAGCACAAGCTCTTAACATATCCTCTAGCACTTGGTTAGTCCTCTCAGTCTACCCATCAGTCTATGGATGGTAAGCCGAACTAAAATTCAATCTGGTATCCAAGGACTCGTGTAACTTCTTCCAATACCGAGAGGTAAACTGTGATCCCCGGTCTGACACAATCTTCTTAGGAACACCATGCAAGCATACAATCCGTGCCATGTACAACTCTGCTAACTTGGCTCCTGAATACGTGGTCTTCACTGGAACAAAGTGGACTACTTTAGTTAGCCTGTCCACAATCACCCATATAGAATCATATCCAGCAGACGTGCGGGGTAATCCAACAATGAAGTCCATGCCAATTTCTTCCCATTTCCACTCAGGTATCTTCAGTGGGTGCAGTAGTCCGGCTGGCCTCTGGTGTTCAGCTTTAACTCTTTGGCACACATCGCACATAGCCACATGTGCAGCCACATCTCTCTTCAGTCCATACCACCAATACTTTTGCTTCAAATCTTGATACATCTTAGTACTCTCAGGATGGATAGAATAAACTGAGTCATGTGCCTCCTTCAATATGGTTTCCCGAAGACTATCAATATCAGGAACATAGATCCGATTCTTGAACCATATCGTGCCTTGCTCATCCTTTGTGAATTCCGGGCCTCTACCCTCTGTTATTAGATCCTTGATCTCCTAAATCTTAGCATCACCAACCTGACCTTTACGAATTTCTTGCTCCAAGGTAGGTTCCAATTCATTGGTAACTCCTTCTGTATGTGTAACAATTCCCAGGTTAAGCCTCTCAAAATCTTTTGCTAATTCATCAGGTAGCTGGACAACGAAAGCGGAGTGAACATGCTCCTTCCGACTCAAGGCATCTGCAACCAAATTTGCCTTGCCTGGGTGGTAGTGAATCTCCAAATCAATTAATAAGCTCCAACCAACGGCATTGCCTAAGGTTGAGATCCTTCTGAGTGAATATGTACTTCAAACTCTTATGATCCGTGTATACTTGGCACTTAGTTCCCATAATGTAGTGTCTCCAAATCTTAAGTGCATGCACAACCGCAGCCAGCTCCAAGTCATGAGTGGGGTAGTTCAATTCATGTTTCCGCAACTGACGAGATGCATAGGCGATCACATGTCCTTCTTGCATGAGCACACATCCAAGTCCTTGGCCACATGCATCACAGTAAATGTCAAATCCCTTCTGCAGATCTGGCATAATCAATACTGGTGGTGACATCAACCTGCTCTTCAATTGATCAAAGTTGTCTTGGCATTTCTCATCCCACTTGAATTCTCTTCCTTTCTCCAAAAGCGAGGTCATAGGCTTGGCAATCTTAGAGAACCCTTCAATAAATCTCCGATAATATCCTGCAAGCCCCAAGAAACTCCGAATCTCAGTAACTGTAGTGGGCACTCTCCACTCCATTATCTCCTTCACTTTAGCAGGATCCACTGCTATTCCTCCATTAGAAATAATATGACCAAGGAATGGCACCTTGTCAATCCAAAACTCGCACTTGCTGAACTTAGCATAGAGTTGATTATCTCGCAACTTCTGTAGCACCAACCTTAGATGTTCTTCATGATCACTTTCATTCTTAGAATAGATAAGAATATCGTCGATGAACACCACGACGAATCTGTCCAAATACTCCATAAACACCTTATTCATCAAATTCATGAAATAAGCTGGTGCATTGGTTAATCCAAATGACATAACAGTAAACTCATATAATCCATATCGGGTTGAGAAAGCCGTCTTAGGAATGTCTGATGGTCTAATCTTCATCTGATGGTATCCTGATCGGAGATCAATCTTCGAGAATACCCTGACTCCTCTCATCTGATCAAACAAATCCTCAATACGGGGTAATGGATACTTGTTCTTCACAGTAACATCATTAAGTGATCTATAGTCCACACACATCCGTTGCGATCCATCCTTCTTCTGTACAAATAACACCGGTGCTCCCCAAGGTGAGGAACTCGGACGAATGTACCCCGCTTCTTGTAATTCAGTTAATTGCTTCTTAAGCTCCTTCAGTTCTTCTACAGCCATCCTGTATGGTTGCTTAGAAATAGGGGCAGTTCCAGGTAACAGATCAATAACAAACTCAACTTCCCTATCTGGTGGCATCCCTGGTAACTCCTCTAGAAAGACATCCGGAAAATCTCTAACCACCCGGATGTTGTCACCAACAAACTCCTCAGGTATAAAGAACATTGCATGCTTGGATGAGGTGGTTACTACAATATTAACTTGAAATGTTTCTCCTTTAGGACTAGTGAGCTCTATAGTACCTCTACCACATGCTATAATGGCCTTTGCCGTCCTTAACCATGACATACCAAGAATCAGATCTATACTGCTGGCCTCTAATATTATAGCCGTAGCTCCAAATTCTCTTCCCATAATTGATAGTGTTAATCTACGTGTCATTTGATTTGCCTCAATAGGCCCTTTAGGTGTGATTACTATAACTGGTTTTCTCATATTTAGCAGGGGTATCTCATTAGTGTTGGCATATCGAGCAGACATGAATGAATGTGTAGCACCAGAATCAAATAGTATGGTTGCAGGAATTGCATTAATGTAAAACATACCGAGTACGATGTCAGCACCATCAGGAGTATCATCACGCTGACTTGATTCACCTTGGCTATAGAATATCCCTTGCCAGGAGTCTGTTGCTTGTTCTTAGCTGGTGTACCAGAATTTCCCATCAGACAAGCATTAGCATAGTGCCCAATCTGACTGCACTTGAAGCATGTAGGGCCGGTCTTCTGTCCTGTAGGCCTTGTCGGGGTGCCTGTGGGAGTAGCCTAACGAGTAGGAGGTGTCCGTGGAGACCCCTATGGAGCATACTGAACTGGGTGTGGTCCTCCTGGTCGAGTCAGTGTACCCTGTGGTGAAACGTAGCGGGGACGAACACTGCTGCTACCCTGTCCCTACGAGATAGCCTTCCTCTTCAAATCACCCAGTTGAACACGCTTGTGTTCAATAGCAAGAGCCTTATCCAGTAGCCTCTGAAACGACGGAAATGTGTGTGCAACCAGTGCATACTGTAGGGGTCCATTAAGTCCTTCAATGAAGTGCTCCTGCTTCCTCTCATCCTCAGCAACTTCCTCCGGAGCATATCTCGACAGCTGAATAAATTTGTCTCTGTACTCGCGGACTGACATGTTGCCTTGCTTCAATGACAGAAACTCCTTCTTCTTGATCTTTATCATACCAGTTGGAATATGGTAGTTCCTGAACTGTGTACTGAACTCTGCCCAAGTAATAGTATCAGCAGCATCATGGGCAGCAGTATAAGAATCCCACCAGTCAGCAGCAGGACCTGTCAGACGACCTGAGGCATAAAGAACTTTCTCCCGGCCTGAGCATTGGGCGATGTTGAGCATCTTCTCAATTGACTTCAACCAATCATCTGCATCAAGTGGATCTGGCGAACTGGCGAAGGTCGGTGGCTTATGACTCATAAATTCTCGGTGCTTATCACGAGGTGGAACTGGTGGTGGTGGTGGAGGCAATGGCACTTGTTGTTGTTGTTGCTGTTGTTGAAGTTGTTGTTGCAGCTGCTGTTGTTGCGCCCTTCTCTCCTGGCGCATCTCTTCTCTCTCATGGCATAACTCTTGGCGTATCTCCTCTCTTTCCTGACGCATCTCCTGGCGTTCTTGCTGCATCTGGGCACGCATATCGGCCATAGTGTCCGCCATTTGCTGCATCACCCTCATCTGAGCTGCAATCAGTGGATCAACTCCGCCTGGTGGAGGATTAGGAGGATTCATCTCTGCTGGCTGTGGTTGAGGTTGTCTATATATCCTTCGAGTGTGTCGATTAGGAGGTAAATCAATTCCACCACCCCTCCTGGTATTGACCATCTGAGTTAGATACGTATGGTAAGAGAGAGTAGCAGACAAGGCAGTAATTACGAATCGTGTTACTTTGGGGGGATTTATTAGCTAAGCAGATTAATGTTTTACCTACCATAGCTAATTCATTACCTTATAGTGGTACATACTAAGATGTCCATATATAATACTTCAATCAATCAAAGAAGCAAATCAGACATTTTTCATCAGAACAATCAAACAACATTTTTAAATATAGAAAATAGTTTTGATTTTTGTCTTAGGCTTCCTATCTCTTAAAAATGTCATAGGGGTAGGGATTCCAAGGTGTGAAATCCGTCTTGTCTTGGAGTAGAAAAGATAAGAATGATCAGAGTGGAACAGTAGAAGGTGAGACAGGATCAAGATAAGTATAGAAAGAATCAGAGTAAGGTAAGTATAGAATGAATCAGAATGAGATAAGTAGGTAAGGGTTTTATCCATTTCTATCTAGGTTTCGTCCTACAGTCAACATTTGCTCTGATACCACTTCTGTCACACCCAGGTTTCGGGGCACCAAGACCCGGGCGCGAACATAATCACCAGGTGTGCTGGGACCAAGTCTCACACATATGATGAATCATGGTACAAGATCGAATGTCACATCTTTACTATATAATAGGAGTTATGTACAAAATAAATAAATAATTACATTATAAGGAGACAACGGTCCAGCAACCCAAAGTTGACTGGGAGACGACGGCCTAGACCTCTCACGAACACATCGCAGCATCCTCCATACGCCTCATCATGTGGTACCTGTTCTTGACCTGTGGGGGGGGGGGGTGTGAGACAGCAAGAGTGAGCTCACATACGTTCATAGCTCAACAAGTTGTAGGGAATAATGTGCATGAACTCGCCAAAGGTGGGAGCTCATGAAGTGTAAGGCTTACCAAAGAAGATGGTTGAAGCTGAGCATTGCTTTTAAAGTTGGTCAAAATTTTATTAGCAATTACTAAGTATAAGTAAATACCAGACCTTAATAATAATAAAGAAAAGTGATAGTAAAATAATCCCAAATGCGATGCAAATGTCAAATTAAATTTAAGTTCCATAATTAATCATGTGAGGGTTCGAGCCGCTCATGACCGTAAGCACGGCTAGTATACTAGTTTTACACTCTGCAGAGGTTGCGCATCTTTACCCACAAGTCATGTTACCCATCTGCCAAGAGACGGCCAATCCCATACACCTCTACCGAGGAGGCGAGGCAGGATAACACTACGAGGCCTTTACAAAGTTCCACTAGCTTCAGAAATCCCACTACAGTTTATAGGAAGCTCCAGTGTAGGAATCCCTCGCCTGACCGCCATCGCAGCAAAATCAACCCAAGGACCTCCCTACACTGACCACTCCCCTACTGCCCTTGCCCCTTTTGGGTAAGGAAGACCTCCACTAGCTTTCCTAGTTAATCAGCCAAGGGCGTCCCATTAAACCCTTGTGGTAGCACTGTTTTCCCGGGTGGTCGCTCCATGTTCCCATTAATTTAATGATCTTAACATGAACAGTAATAATAACAAGATAATAACAGAATAATCATGAGTAGTGTATCTCCATACCCAATCCACATAAAGCAATAGCAAGTACTACCCAAAAATATTTCAGTGGTGAACAAGGTATAAAGATAACCAAAACTGGGGTAACCTAAAGGATCCCATCAAAATTAACCTATGCAGATCATTAAAATTAATAAGAACATGGCTGGGAAAAGTAAGTGATCAAGGGCACAACTTGCCTTTAATGAGCTCCTGCTCAGCTACTTCTACTTGCTGAACCTCAGAATCCACAGTGGCTTGCTCGTCTACTCGCATCAACACAATACATACATAGTATAGCAAAAATTAACATTGCACCAAACATGTAAATAAAATACACAGTAATAAACTAGACATTAAAATAGAATCACAGGAACTGGAATCATTAAATTTGGATTATAGATTTCAAGTTATGAATTTCCTAAGGTTTAATGTGATTGAAATAGGATTAAATGATAAATTAATTTTCTTACTGTTTTCATGTCAAAGCAGAGACACTAATGTATAGACAATAATATTACAAAAATTTAGAAACTGGAATGAACCAATTTGGAGTTCATATGCATTTTCTATGAATTAAATAAGTTCTAGGAATTGTTTTTGTATTAGAAATGCATTTACTAATTCATTTATTCTAATTTTCCTTTCTCTGGATTGCGCCTCAATTCCTGGTAAGTATAGGGGCTCTGGCGCAAAAGATCCTAAGACACAGACGACACACTAGGTGTACTGCGGGTTGTAATCTCCAAAACTATAAGGGCTCATTTGCAAAACCCGCACCGCGAAGGGGTACCGTGAATCTTGGGCCATTGGATTTCTTCCGGACGGCCCAGATTAGATCTGGTCTTTAATGAATCGTTACGCGATCTGGTTCATCGGTTCCGAGATCAGGGGTTGAGATCGATTATAGTCATGCTCCGATCTCGCCCATACATCAACAATCCAACGGCCGGGAAAGGTCCAAGCTGAACCGGTATTCTACTCTTAATCCATGCCGTCCATCATGATCTAACGGCGCACGCGTTCTCTCCTCACACAACTCCGACACCGATGGACTACGGCGGTGCAAAGGCCAGGGCGGCGAAACTCCGGCAACCTGCCCAGGCTTTACCCCGCACCCGCGCACGCACATATTGAAACTACGTGATCACAGAGCTAAGGCGAAATGGGCAAAAGGCTACTCACCGAAAATGGCGCGTGCACGTGGTCGGTTCGCGGCGGGGTGTGAATCCGCGGCGGCTTGCAACTACGACGAGGAATTGCAGGGGCTCGGGTCGATCCCCACGTTTGGCACTCCACACACACAATCCAGACACGCTGTAGAGCGCCCAAGACCCAACCCCGACCACCAAACGTCGGTGCAGGAGCGGGGCAACAATGGCGAGCGGTGGCCTTCTCACCGGGTCTGTTTGCTCGGTCACTGGAAGGGGGCGACTGGCTTCGTTGGGTTTTGGGGTTCCGCGGTTAAGCGTCCGCGTTTATACGCGCAGCCCAGGTGGGGTAGAGGTTACGCCACCGGCGAAATCGGCACGGTCGTTGGCGTAAGCTGGATTCATGGAGGAGATGTTAGGACTGCGATTCCGATTCGAACGGAGGTGGAAGACGCGCAGATGGGTGGGACCCGATGCTCAGTGAAGCGGCGAGTTCACGTCGTGGGCCCAGGGGAGGCCGAGTCAATCCGCTCCTGCGGATTCGCGGCGGAGGAATCGCGCTGGCCGCGCTCTTTAGCATGGCGGGCGAAGCTGATGCGCTTGGGGGGAAAGGAGGTAGTGGAGAGGCTGCGACGCGGGCCTCGCTGGCAAGAGACAGAGTGCGCTGGGAGCCAACTGGGCCACGCGCGTGCATCTGAGGGGAAAGGAAGAGTGGGCCGAAATGAAGTTAGGGCCCAATTAGGCGCTTCCTTTTTTATCTTAAGTTTTATTTTCTGTTTTCTTTTGTAATTATATTGAATTTTAATTTGAGTTTTCACCCTTGAGTAAATTTACACATTCAAGTCTAATTATAGAGATATCATATTTTATTATATGTATGTATTTTATACTCTTTTTCACTCATATAATATTTTTCTTCTTCTCTTCTTTTCTAAATTCTTCAATTCCTTTTTAGAATTTAAATTCTACTTTAAGCTTTAATATATTTCTTGTCATTTTATGTTGTCACAAGATGCACAAAATAAAATCCCAACATGATGCATGTATTATTTTTAGGTGTCTTTTATCATTTAGTTATTTGTTATATGTGATGTACTCATGAAATGATAAACGCGGATGGCACACATATGTATAAAGGAATATAATTTTCTTTATACCCTTATTACAAAGTGGATATTACAGTGATTCATTCTAGTGTTTGGTACAAAATTGTAACACCACAAAAGCCATCAACTAAAAATAATGGATTTAGTTATTAAGGTAATTAGGATAATAATTTTTTTAAGTGTTTAATTATTTATTTGCATTTTGATCATTTTCTTTGTATGCGCTTGATTGATTATCGGATGTTTATTATCAATTCTTTTTAAAGAAAAAACCTAGTAATTAATATAATAATTAAATAATATAATAGTTATTAATCTAAAAACAAGTATTTTATTTATAAATAACTTTGGTGAATTTTTAGGAAATTTTTGAGCTCTCTAAAAATGTATTTCGGAATTAGAAAAAAAACAAACATCCTAACCTAACCGGCCCACTAGGGGGCCCATCCACTAACCTAGCCGCGCGCGCTGCTCTCACCCTGAAGCCGCCGCCGCCTATGTTCCTCTCTCTCACCCACTCTCTCTCTTCTCTCCCCTATCTCTCTCCTCTCTGCTCTCTGTCCCACGCGCACACCTGCTGGGTGCCAGCAGCCGCGCCCAGGCCGCGCCCGATGCCGAGCACACGCCCTGCGCCGAGCCCCGACGATGCCCAGACGCGGCCTCCCCGCGCGCCCTGCGCACACAGCCGCGCCTCTGCCTGCCAAGCGCTCCACCCGATGCCGCCCCGAGCGACCGCGCGCAACCGGCCGACCCGACCCCGACCAAAGCTGCACGACCCGAGCGCCCCAGCCAGCGACCGTTTCTTCTACGCGTGCGATTAATGGTGTTCAAATCCTCCGTTACTCCCTCTCCCATTTCTCTCCATTAACGCCATGAAGAGAAACTGACGCATCAATGGCCATGAAGCACAACCGGTCGTTATTCGCTCTCCCTGGCCGACCCTTTCTCTCTCTCCTATTCTCTATAAAGGCTAGCAGAGCTCTCTCTCCAGTCTCCCCTACCCGAACTCGCCCCTCTCTCTAGCTCTCCTCGCTCGCCATCGCTAGTGCGCTACTCGTCGCCGGAGGTTGCCATTCGTCGCCGGAGTTCACCGGAGCCCGTGGAGTTCGCCGGAGCTACGCCATCCGCCATCCAAAGTCGAGCCCCTGCTCTTCTCCACCCGGCCGAACCCCCGTCGAACTCTCCCCGTCACACGTGCGAACTCAAGGTTGAAGACGACCCAAAATATTTTATAAATTACTTTTGATTTAATTCATGAATTGTATATTTAGTTCGTTGTAATATGAACACGTGTGATCCGCAATTCATGTGTATGAGCGTTATGGAATTTTTGTTAGAGATATGCGATTATTAGTGCACCGTGATAATTCATGTTAATCAATGCGTTAATTTTTGGATTAGAGAAATATGACGAGAATTTAGTAGTCACACGTTGGTGATAATAACAATAGATAGGAATTTTTGTAGTTAAATTTGGTCACAAGGAACTTTAGAAACTATTTGGAGAATTATAGTCATAGGTTCATTTTAATGAATTTAGAAAATGGTATAGAACTCATGTCATATGAATAATATAGAATTTTTAGATGATTTATCCGATTATTTTATTTTCTTTTAGAAAGAAAAGAGAAAATATCACTAATAGGATGGAAAGTAGATTTTTACTAGCCAAATAAACATGTTCTCAAAAATAGCACTTAAATTTTTAGAGTTAGTAAAATACTTGTTTATATCAAAATAACCCCGCTTATGTTATAAAAAGTCCAATTAGTAATTTATATAGATTTTTAGAATATTAATATTAATAGATTCATTTTTAGCCATATTCAATAATTCGAGTCAGAAATAAAAAGGATAAAAGCTATTAATTTATTTATTAGTATTAAAGACGATAACTGTCATTTATTTTTCATTGATGATGTTAAAATATATTAATACTAGTTAAAACTGTATTTATTGCACTCACTCATAAATTCATCATTTAGGACTCACAATAATAGCTATAAATTGAATTAATAAGTATTTATGCGTTTAGGACGTATTTAAGGTGTGATAAGTGCGATATGTTAATGTGCATGTAATGGTGTATGTTTATGTAATGGTGCATGTTTATTTATTGGTGTATGTTTTACTTTTGCATGTGCGATGTGTGACTCTATTAGAAGCCGACTGTGTGGTAGAGGATTCGAATACGTTCGAAGACGAACCACAGGACGCGTTTGAGCAAGGCAAGTGGATTCTTCCTCTGCATATTCTTTTTGTACCCACTCATTGCATATAATAATGTTTAATTTTTGATATACTGCATAATTTAATGGGTTTTACCTAATTAAGGATTTACTAGATTTACCAACTGCATTCCTTGTTTACCTTGGGCAAATTATTAAGCTTTGCAAATTTGTGCTACCGCTCAACTTAATGATTTTAATGTCACTCATTAATTAGTATTAATGTTCCAAAAATTTAATTGGCAATTATGACATTAACCCGATGGTTAAGATAACATTATTTCAAATTAATTAGAACATGGAGTGACCACCCAGGATAACAGTGCAACCACGAGTGCTATCATGGCTCTGACTTTGGTAATTAGCTTTATATGCTTAGTGCCTGGCAACCTAACCTGAAATATGGGCAAGAGGGGGAGCGGTAGGTGCTGGCAGTCCACGTTAACATGGGGACGTATTCTTGGCTAAGGTACCTCACCCAGGGGGCCACCACCATCGTCTTTAGAAACCTTAGCGGGTTGATTCGTATTAAGTGTATTTTGTGAAAGCCTCGTAATGGATCCCTAGCCATTCACCTCAGCAGTGTTTAAGGGTCTGATCAACCCAGGCTAGATGGGATACATGGCTTGTGGGTAAAGTTGTACCACCTCTGTAGAGTGTAAAACTGATATATCAGCCGTGCTCCCGGTTATGAGCGGCCTGGACTCCTCACATGATAATTGAACTTGAAGATGGAATTAAATTGAGATCCGATGATCTGCCAATGGTTTGCTTAAGTGGTTTCACTTAAGTGTTTTTGTTATATTCATATTCCTTTGTTTAAATGGGATATTTGGGATTCACATTTATTAGTAAGACAGGTGTTGTTAATAAAATGTTGACCAACTAAAATGCTTACTGCTTAACCTTAGCCTCACCTTGTTATACCTCCATTAATTTTCCCCCCACTTGCTGAGCCCCGACCATAAGTGAGCTCACCCTTGCTAATATTTTGATTAGAGGGTGATGCTGGAGGCTTTGATGGAGATTTTATCGACGAAATTCTAAGTCTAACGATGCGCCGGTCATCTTTCTGTGGGAGATTGCCCCTGTTATTTAAATTCCGCTTTACTTTGATGTGATACTTGTTAAAGATACAATGTTTCAGATGATGTAATAAAGTATTCTACTCTCTTTACGCCTTTATTGCATTGTCTTTTGATATATTACACTCGTGACGTCAACATATGTGTGGAAATGGATCCTGGCACACATATGCTATGCGCTCGGTTCTACCCCCTGGAACCGGGTGTGATAGAAGTGGTATCAGTACTATGCTGACCCTAGGTCGTTAGATTAGTTAGAAATGGAAAGCCTAGTTTGTTCAAAACTTACTAATTTCATCCTTATAAATTATTTTATCAGCCTTACCTCTTTAAAAAATTCAACTGAGTTAACTCTTCTCTTATAGATGGTTCGTACTCTCCAAACTACCCGCATCAACACCAGCTACGCCCCTCAGCCCCGACAAATCCCTGTCTACCCAGTGGTAGTCGAGGAAGTTCTGGTGGATCTCCCTCAAATTCGAGTAGAGAATGGAGTCATCCTGGAGGACAGCTCGGAGGAACAGCTGCCGACGCGCACCCCGTTGGCAGAGTCCCTGGCCTTCGCAGCTAGGTCATCGACATCAGCACCGCCTGCATCGGCCTTCCAAGCACCTGCACCTGGAGGCGACGACCCTGACGACTCTAGAGACGACGATGACGAGGATGACGACGACGACGATGGAGAAGACGAACACGTCAACCAGGAAGCTGACTACGCCCAGCAAGACTACTTCATGGGGTTTGGTCCTGTTGTCGAACATTATACATCAATGTTCGAGACGGGACACTTCCCCAACCTGCTGCAAGAAGTGCTGCACGCGCTAGGCACCTACGTCCGCCCCCTGTACGAAACAAGGAGAGTGAGCGAGCCTCCCCGGGCTTGCTACTACATCACTCGCATCCACGTCAGGGTGATGGATGCAGGGGATAGAGGATTCAGGACTCTGTCTGCTCACGAGTCCCTGACACCACTGTCCACCTACGCTGCCTCGGTCAGCGATGCTGCCCGTCGGACCCTATGGTCGCTCAGCCACACCTACCGGCAGTAGCTACAGAACACAAGGTTCAGGCATCTTCCTCAGCGTGTGAGTGGAGGAAGTCAGACCAGCATCGTCCCAGGTGAAGCTGGTGAGGATCGCCTCAACACCCTAGCTGGTGTAGTGGCCGGTCTCAACACCGACCTGGACAGTACCACCCTAGATCTCTCTAGGGTGCACTTGGAGATGGAGAATGCCCATGCCAAGATTGCAGCCCTGGAAGCCCAACTGCAAGGATTGGATTCACCCGAAGCCCAGGTCCCCGCCATGGCATTGTCTCCTCCCCGCAAGAGGCTGCGCTATGGGGAGCCCGGATCCATCACTAGGCTGCTTTAGGTGTTTTGAGATATGATGTAATAAGTTAGTTTCTGCGTCAGACGATGATACTCTTTTTAAGTTATCCTATTAATAAATAACAACCATGTGATGGTGTTGATTGACATGTTTGAGTTGGATTTTTGTTTGAGTGCAATGGTCTTATGGAATGATGGCCATAAGAGCATATAAAAAAATAAAAATACAAACTTAGGATATTCCCCTCTAGAATCTTTTCTACTCCTCACTTTTCTAAGGATTTCACTTCCTAACTAATCAGATGGTGAACTCACGTCAAGGACCCAACAACAATCAGAACCAGCGTGGTCAACAGATACCACCACCACCACCGAATCCCAACATGGAGCAGTTCATCGCCGCCCAGATGCAGATTCTGTAAGGACTCACTTCGGCTGTTCAACAAATTCAGCAGAACCAGCAGAATCAGCAACATCAGCAACAACAACAGTATGCACCCCAGCCAGAGATAAGCACCGAGATTTTATGAGTCATCACCCGCCAACATTCTCCCATGCGGTTGATCCTCTAGATGCCGATGACTGGCTCAAGGTCATTGGAAAGAAGCTTGACATCACTCAGTGCAACGATCGGGAGAAGGTCTTGTATGCCTCGGGAAGACTCGAGGGAGTCGCGTCCGACTGGTGGGATGCCTTCACAGCGGCACATCCCAACGCGGATACAATAACTTGGCAGGAGTTTCAAGAGAACTTCCGTGCTCTTCACATCCCCTCAGGAATTATGAAGTTGAAGAATAAGGAATTCCTTTCCCTTACTCAAGGGAATATGACTGTAAGCGAGTATCGTGATCGCTTCACTCAGCTTTCACGCTACGCACCGGAAGAAGTGGACACGGATGAGAAGCGCCAAGAGTGTTTCCTGGAAGGACTGATTGGACCTCTGAATTACCAACTTCAGAGTCATACTTTCCCCAATTTCCAGACACTGTTGAACAAGGCAATTGGCCTTGAGAGTAAAAGAAAGGAGCTATCTAACCACAAAAGAAAATTTCAAGGTCAGTCCAGTAGGAATACCCGCCCGAACAACGCTCAAGGTTCGTAGTTCCGCTCTGGAAATCAAGGCGGAAACAATTATCAAGTGCAACGCTCTGGACAACAAAGCCAGAGAAATAATCAGAGTCAGAACCAACAAAGGAGCAACTCTCAGACCAACTAGAGGTCTGGTGGGAGTTCACAGAACCGTCAAGGTGGCGCTAGTAACACGCAGGCCAGAAGCAACAACGCACCAGTCCAACCCAATGGTTGTTTCAAGTGCGGTGAGCTAGGCCACTATGCTAACAACTGCCCAAGGCGCAACCAGCAGACACCCTAGAAAAGCAATAACCAGAGAAATGACCAGAACACCCCCGCTCGTGGATCTGCACAAAACAAGACTCCGCAGAACCAGAGTAGAGGAAGGGTCAATCACGTCACTGCAGAATCAGTACCTGAAGATGCCGACATAGTGTATGGTATGTTCCTTGTTAACTCCATACCTGCATCAGTTTTATTTGACTCTGGAGCATCGCATTCTTTTATAACTGAGTCATTTGTGGAAAAACACAACATACCTAAGTATCCTCATAAGAAGATGTTACACATTAGTTCACCGGGAGGTGACATGAAGGCCACACACTCATGCCCCCATGTTAATCTCAAGATTCAAGGAATAGATTTTTCAGTCAACCTAGTGGTCCTAGGATCCAACAGTATTGATGTGATTCTTGGATGCGACTGGTTGAAAAGTTGTGATGAAGTGATACAGTGTGCCAATGGAACAATTATGTTGACAAGTCCTCAAGGTGAAAGAATCCAAGTTAACATAGACAAGTCAACAGATGAAAAAGGGAAGACAGTGATAAATCACTTGGAAGAAAAGCCTTTGGAAATTGTCAAGGTAGTGTGTGAGTACCCCGACGTATTTCTGGAGGAATTACCAGGTATGCCACCTGATCGTGATATAGAGTTTTCTATTGAATTATTACCCGGAACCGCACCGATCTCGAAAAGACCTTATAGAATGGATGTCAAGGATTTAGTAGAACTGAAGAAACAAATAGAAGAATTACTAGAAAAAGGTTTCATTCGCCCAAGTTCATCCCCTTGGGGAGCCCTAGTTCTATTTGTGAACATGAAGGATGGTTCGAGGAGAATGTGCGTTGATTATAGAAGTTTGAATGAAGTAACCATCAAGAATAAATACCCACTACCTCGGATTGAAGATTTATTTGATCAGATGAAGGGAGCTAAGATATTCTCGAAGATAGATCTGAGATCGGGATATCATCAGTTAAAGATTCGAGCAGAAGATGTACCCAAGACAGCCTTCATGACAAGATATGGATTATATGATTTTTTGGTCATGTCGTTCGGACTGACTAATGCACCAGCATATTTTATGAACTTGATGAACAAGGTATTCATGGAATATCTGGATCAGTTTGTGGTCGTATTCATTGACGACATACTGATATACTCTCCGAATGAGAAACACATGAAGATCATCTAAGGCTAGTCCTACAAAAGCTTCATGACAACCAGCTATATGCGAAGTTCTCAAAGTGTGATTTTTGGTTGAAGGAAGTTGCTTTCTTAGGGCATATCGTTACCGATGGGGGAATAAAAGTGGACCCAGGAAAGATAAGTGAGATACTAGACTGGAAGCAACCAAAGGATGCGTCCAAAATCAGAAGTTTTCTTGGATTGGTAGGATACTATAGAAGATTTATTGAAGGTTTTTTCAAGTTAGTGAAACCTCTTACCTCTCTACTGGAGAAAGGTAAAGAGTTCAAATGGGATGAAGCTTGCCAGAATTGTTTTGAAGAACTCAAGAAAAGGTTAACCACTGCACCAATATTGGTAATGCCAGACATGCACAAGGGATTCGATGTATATTGTGATGCATCACACCTTGGACTTGGATGTGTGCTAATGCAAGAAGGAAAAGTGATAGCTTATGCTTCGAGGCAGTTGAGAAAGCATGAGAAGAATTATCCTACGCATGATTTGGAACTAGCTGCCGTAGTGCATGCTTTGAAGATTTGGAGGCACTATATGATTGGAAACAAGTGCAAAATCTTCACGGACCACAAAAGCTTACAATACATATTCACTCAGAAAGAACTCAACCTAAGACAGAGAAGATGGCTTGAGTTGATTAAGGACTATGATTTGGAAATACAATATCACCCGGGAAAAGCAAATGTAGTAGATGATGCTTTGAGCCGTAAGGGTCAAGTGAACAACATCACTACTCATTTGATGTCATAGGAATTGTGCTGGGAAATGGAACAACTCAACCATGGTATGCTCAACAATGTAGAAGCAACGGTTATGGAAGCTGAATCTACTTTGGAAGAAGAGATTCGTAAAGGACAAGAGTCTGATGAGAAAATCAAAGAAATTAAGGCGATAATTAGTTTGGGAAAAGCCCTAGATTTCACGGAAGATGATCAAGGCATAGTATGGTTTAAGAAGAGAATCTGTGTACCCAAAATCGAGCACTTGCGCTAACTTATTTTGAGAGAAGCTCATGATTCAGCTTACTCTATTCACCCTGGAAGTACAAAGATGTACTAGGATCTTAAGGAAAAGTATTGGTGGTACGGATTGAAAAGAGATGTTGCTACTCATGTTGCATTATGTGACGTGTGTCAGCGAGTTAAAGACAAACATCAAAGACCAGCAGGATTGCTACAACCTCTCATGGTACCAGAATGGAAATGGGAAGAAATCGGTATGGATTTCATAGTTGGACTACCCCGTACTCGAGATGGCTATGATTCAATATGGGTCATAGTAGACAGGTTGACCAAAGTGGCACACTTTATACCTGTGAAGATAACATACTCAGGAGCCCAATTAGCAGAGTTATACATGTCGAGGATTGTTTGTCTGCATGGAGTACCGAAGAAGATCGTATCGGATCGAGGAACCCAGTTTACCTCGCGCTTTTGGAAAAGATTACACGAGTCCATGGATACCAGGCTAAACTTTAGTTCGGCTTATCATCCGCAAACAGATGTGCATGACGTATTTGAAAGTCGCCTAGAGGGGGGGTGTTGGGAACTTGTTCTCAAATGCTATAAATTTAGAACAAGGCAACACAGAAAATGTTAAACGTTACAGTCCTTCGTCCTTCAAAGCATTATTTCCCTTGGGATATAATGATCTTCGGACGAAGGTTGTGAAGGGCATGCCTTCGTCGGTGCAACATATAATGATGAAGAAAGAATCATATAAAACATGAAAGATAATATAAACAGTCATATATTATTATTAGCTCATTTCTATTTTATCACTATGGGAAAATAGAAATAATAACAAATTACAAATGTACCTTCGGCTTGAAAGAAGGTAAAAATATAAGTGTAGCGCGAAAGCAAATACCCAGTCAGCGTGAACAGTACGGGAGCACTGTTCATCTATTTATAGGCACGAGACGCAGCCCATGTAAAATTACACCCATGTCCTTTACATTTGCTAATAACTCTATATTAATCCGTCGAGGTCTAAATAGCCTTTTCATCTTTAAGTCGGTTTCCTTTTCTGCTATCATGCCGAAGCTCTTCTGCGCACACCTTCGGCTCTGCGCCATCCTTCGTACTCCTTTTGTGCTTCTTCACACTGTGGCTTTAACTCAAGTCCGAAGATACCTGCTCATGCATTATACTTCCAGAAACATTGTTAAATCATGTTTTTGAGGACCTTCGGAAGCCGAAGGCCCCCAACAGTAGCCCCTCGCAATATTAATTTGTTAGAATGATAAATTCAGATTGCGATATGGACGAAGGCCCTAAGTCGAAGGTCCGAAAAAACACCTTCCCTTTGCTAGAATAGCAACAGTCACTGACAAGCGGGTCCTTCCAGTTTTCAACGCACTAGGCGTATAAATAAGAGCGCACCACGAGCTCATTTGGCACGCTTTCTTGCCATTTGCTCTTGCTTACTCACTTTCTAGCTCTTGCGCACCAATATTTGCTTAACTTTTAAAAAAATTTTTAAGCTTCGGCTTTGAGAGTACTCTTTCAGCATTTCCGAAGATGTCTCAAGATAAAAAAGTTGTTGCTGAAACGAAGCTGAGCCTTTCTGAGGAGAAGAATCTTGGCTTTCTTGAATCAATAGCGAAGACAAATACAGAGAAGATTACAAGGGAGATTTTGGAAGGGTTATCTGAAGACACTAGTGATAGTGATAATTATGATGTGGAAAGTGGTGGCGAAGACTCCGAAGATCGACCCTGGCGACCAAGTCATACAGTTTTCGGAAAATCAACTATTAAACAGAGTCATCTCGACAACATGAGGGGAAGGTATTTTCGGGATGTGTCTATTGTGAGGACTGACAACGGAGAGAAGACTTCTCCTAATCCCGAAGAGAACGAAGTCGTGATCTTCCGAAGCTTCTTCAAGGCTGGACTTTGGTTCCCCCCTAAGCAGTTTTGTGGTGGAAGTTCTGAAGACATACCAGGTTTACCTTCATCAAATTACGCCCGAAACGATCATAAGAATGGGGATCTTCGTATGGGCTGTAAGGAGTCAAGGCTTGGAGCCAAATGCAAAAAGTTTCTGCAGTATGCACGAACTATTATATGAGACAAAACCCTGGGGTAAAGAGTAGTATCATAACAATTTTGGCTGCTATAGCTTCGTTGCTCGCTCTGGGTCAAGCTGCCCCATGCCAACCTTTCGGAAAAGATGGCCTGGAGATTGGATGAAAGAATGGTTCTACGTGAAAAATGATTTAAAGGCACGAGAGGATATTAAAGGGATTATCATGCGCCCTATCTGGCAACGCTTCGGCCTTCGGAAACCGAAGGTAGAAATTGACGAAGCGGCCGAAGAATGTCACAAGGCCTTCGGTTTAGTCTGCTCTTTCATTGGGACAAGAGACTTAGTTCAAGAGCACGTGGCCTATAGGATATGGCCATTGGTAGCCAACTGGGAGATGCCAAAAGAATCCATCAGCAATCCCCATGAGGGTGGTTTGGTTCGACTAAAATATACCTTCAGGTTTAGAGACCAGTTTATCAGCTAGACGATGACTGGCTGAAAAGCGTCGAAGCTACAAGTGATGATCTGCTTGGGCCTTATTCCAATGTGGAAGACAATGCTCTATCTACGGCCTTCGGAGGCCGGAAAAAGAAGAGACTAAATAGAGTTTTTGATGCTATTGGGTTCATGTACCCTGACTACCGCTACCCGACGCGGGGGCAAAAAAGGAAGAATGCAACTTCCAGGAAAGACGATGCTTCAGCTGCTCCAAGTGAGCCCGCACCGAAGAGCAAAAAGGTGAAAGTCCTTACTCACCGACCACGCTTCATCGAACCGGCCATAGTGCCGGAATTTGGTGGTGAAACATCTTCAGCGACCGAAGCCAGAGAACCTGTGATTACACAGAAAACTGAAGAGCCGACTGCGATGCTGAAGGCGTCATCAGCCAAATCAGATGAGTCAAAGGCCACTAATATTGAAGAGATAACAGTCGAGAAAACAAAGACATTAGAGGTTGTAAGCCCTTCGGCAGAGGTGACAATGCCGAAGGCACAAAAGGATCTTACAATGACTCCCAAGAGGAGGAGGATGGTGAATGTATTAGATGTGCTGGAAACAATAAAAACTTCAAGCTCTACTCCAAAGAAGACTGTCGAAGCTTTGAAGCCACAAGTTGAGGCAAAACTATCCGAAGCCGAAGCTGCCAAGAGCCAAGCCAAGACCGAAGCTGAGCCCCCAGAGCCTGCCAAGGAGAAATCCTTGGAAATAGAGGAAGAAACGGAAAAAGAAGCTGCAAAAGAAATTGCATCTGAAAAAACTGCCATTCCTATTCCCAAAGCATCTTCCGAAGCTCTCGATTATATTATACAACATGCTTCGGGAAAGAAGTTATCTAAAGAAGAGAACCGAGAAGCCCAATGTTACGCCCAAAGACTGAAATATCCAAAGGGGGCATTGATATTCAATGGCAGCGGAGAAGAAGACTTCTTGTACTGTCTCCCGGACAACAAAGAGATTTCTGTCTGCCGGGAGATGAGCAGGAGCTTCGGATTCCCGACACTAGAAGAGGGGCTCTCGGTGCTATCAAAAGATGAACTGGCCGACAGCTTAGCATACAATAGCTTAAAGGTGAGAGAATTAGCTTCTTGTACTTAAAAACAAAATTTTCCATTTGCTTATACTTAATACAGTACTCCTTTTGTAGGGCCTTATTGTAACACCCGGTTTTAAGGAACAAAGCCAGGTGCATCTCATACATGCGCCAAGAAGACAACATATATAATAACAGAGTGTATAGAGATAAATGTCATAATACATCAGAGTATTTATTACATAGCGGAAGTCTTATTACAAAATAAAGATAAATATAAATCGAACTAAGGATCGTTGGCGCCAATGTCGACTGAGAAACACCACCTAGATCAAATCGAATGCCTCTGTACTTGACTCCACTTGAAACCACCTGTTCTTCTCCTGTGGGGGGGGTGTGAGACAGCAAGGGTGAGCTCACACATGATCATAGCTCAACAAGTTGTGGGGAACCAGTGGACATAAACTCACAAAGGTGTGAGATCATGTGATGTGTAAGGCTTAATCAAAAACAGGGGTTAAAGCTGAGCATTGCTTTTAAGTAGTTGGTCAAAATTTTATTAGCAATTACTAAGTGTAAGTAAATACCAAACCATAAGTAAAGTAATAGAACAAAATTAATAACAAACCCATGCAATGCAAATGACAAAATTGAATTTAAGTTCCATAATTAAACATCAGAGAGTCCTGAGCTGCTCGTGACCGTGAGCTCGGCTAGTATACCAGTTTTACACTCTGCAGAGGTTGTACCCTTTACCCACAAGTCATGTTACCCATCTGCCAAGGGGTCGCGACTCCCCATATACCTCTACCTAGGAAGCACGGCAGGGCAACACTACGAGGCCTTTACAAAGTTCCACTAGCTTCCGAAAACCCGCTACAGTTTATAGGAAGATCCAGTAAAGGGTTCCTGGCTGACCGCCATCGCAGCAAAATCAACCAGGGACCTCCCCGCACTGACCTCTCCCCTACTGCCCTTGCCCCTTTCGGGTAAGGTAGTCTTCCACTAGCTTTCCTAATTAGTCAGCCAAGGGCGTCCCATTCCACCCTTGTGGTGGCACGTGGTTCTCAAGTTAAGCTCTATGTTCCAATTAACATTAATGATCTCAACATGAACATAAACAGAATAACAACAAGAATTGGAACATAGAAGTAATAAATGATTATCCCAAAACCATATAAAGCAATAGCAAGCTACCCAAGTGATACAGGGGTAAACAAGGTAATGAGATAAACAATCTAGGGTAACCTATTGGGTCCCATCAAAATTAACCTATGCATGGATCAGTGATATTAAAGAACATTATTGGGTAAAAAGTGGTCAAGGGCACAACTTGCCTTTAATGAGCTCCTGCTCAGCTACTTCAACCTGCTGCACACCAGGATCCTTGGTCACGGCTCTTCTACTCGCCACAATACAAACAAGCACAGTGCATATAGAGAAATTAACATTACACCAAACATATATACAAAATACACAGAGATATTATACATATTAAAATAAAAATCTAGGAACTGGAATCATAATTTTCTGAGTTATAGATTTTAAGTTATGCATTTTCAAAGGTTTTATGTGCTTTAAATGGGATTAAGTGATAAATAAATTTCTTACTGTTTTCATGACATAACAGAGGCTCTAAGTGTTAGAGAATAAAATTACAAAATTTTAGGAACTGGAATGGATTAATTTGGAGTTAGTATGAATCTTCTATGAATTATTGAAGATTTAGCACTTATTTTTGTATTAAAAATACATTTTCTAAATGAATTCCTTTGATTTTCTATTCTCTGGACCGAGCGCACCATTTACAGAAAACACAGGGACTACGTCGCAAATATTTCAAGACCCAGTGTACAGCCGCATAGGACGGCGGGTTAATTCCCCGAAACCCGAAGGGCTCTTATATAAAATGGGCGACCGAAGGGGTACGGTGAAATACTGGCCGCTGGATCAGAGATGGAAGGCTCAGATTTAAACAAACGAAGGGGTTTTCTGGATGTAATCTGGACTGTTGGATCAACGGTAGGCGGCACGGATTGGGCCACACACATTATGCACCTAAACTCCTTAGTAGCCGTAGGATTCCGATCTAACAGTCACCGGATAAAGTCGCGAAGGGATACGCGTGGTCGAATCCTATCCGTTCGATTCTAATCAACGGCCCTGGAGTTCTCTTCCTCCCTACGGACCAGCAAAGCGACGACCCCAGTTGACCGTCCGTGACGGATGACGACACCGGCGACGGCGCCACCCGCCGCGCCATCCTACCTAGAGAATTCACCGCCCAATCCCAAATTGAAAAGCGTCACATGATCCGGAGAGCAATGCGAACCACATGGGGGGAAACTTACCATCGATTACGCTGCATGGAGCCCGGCTCGCGAGTCCTTGCGGACTGGACGATGGCGACAACCTCCGTCGAGCCAATGCCGGTGCTATTGTTCACCACCGAGCCCAGATATCTCCCACGCATACGCCGCTTGACCCGGCGAACCTCCCTGACCCAACCGTGATGGCACGACGACGATCATGAAGACGACAGGTTACGCGCAGGCGGATCCTTGGCGAGGCTAAACCACCGTCGAGGAAATCCATGGTCACACGATGCGCAACAGTCGATGGCGCTTAATTATAAGAGTAGACGACATCAAGGCGAATGGAATGAGTGAGGCTTTACCGGCATTGGAGGACCTCGTTGCGAATCAAAGCTGGCCCAGAGCGCATTCCGGATCTCGGCCGCGGTGACCCAGACCCCGGCCTCCTCCAGGAACTCCCCGGCGAGGCTCCGATGATCCCCACGCCGAGCATGAGTCAGCAACGAGACCACACGTGTGCCGGCGACGCCCAGAGCAACACCACGAGGCGGGAACGGCTACACAGAGAAAGTTCACCGGTGGCGGCAATCGGCGGCATCCTCATTCTCTCGCACTCATCTCACCTCCCGATGTTCGATAATGGCATCCTCGCCCACGGCGAGCTTGCCGCAGCTAGATTCTATGGCCAAGGAAGGGTGCGACCCGGTCCCATATATGCTCCCAGAGTATTCGGTTGGACGCGAGCGCGCACCGTGGAGCGCGCCGAAGACTCCGGGATTCCGTTTTGCTGGAGTGAACAAGAGGAGGATGAAAGACCTGACAGGTGGGGCCCGACTGCAGTGGGACAAGCGTGTAACATGGATGAAAAAACGGCTGACAAGCGGGCCCCAGGTGTCGGCGTCATACCGCGCGAACACCGGCTTCAGTTGAGAGCGCGCGGGCGAGTGAGATGCTGGCGTGGCTGACACAGGGGACCCACCCGCCAGGGACTCAATGCGCAGAGAAAAGGGGAGGACAGAATGGGCCGCGTGGTGGGAAAATGGGTATTGGGCCAGGTTGAAGTTTCGCAGCCCAGGTAGCGTTTTATTCTTTTTCTTTTTATAATTTCTGTTTTTTTCTGTTTTCTTTTCTTTTTTTTTTCAATTCCCAATTTGAATTCCAAGTATGACTTTGAATTTGTACTCAATTTATAGATAAATTTCAATCATACCAATATGGTTGAGTTTGTGTATTTATAAATTTTGTTTTACATTTTATATTATTTCTTTCTTTCTCCTCAAATCCTCTTCTCATTGTCATTTTATTTCTATGTTGTCACCAAATACACACACAAATAAAATATCCAGCATGATGCAATGATTTAGTAGCATATCTTTTTATTAATTGTTCTTGGACATGGTGTTCACATAGGATGATGCATAAAGATCAATCTCACATAAGGAGAGAAATGTTTCTCTATTGATATTATTCCTAGCACTTACAAAGTAGGTGTTACAAATCCTACCCCCCTTAAAAATAATCTCGTCCTCGAGATTTAAGAAGAACAAGAGAAGAGGTGGGGAAAATCTATACGAAGCTCTTCTTCTCTTTCCCAAGTTGCTTCATCTTCACTGTGGTGACTCCGTTGCAATTTGCATATCTTTATCACCTTATTTCTTGTAACTCGAGTCAATGTATCAAGAATCTTGACAGGATACTCCATGTAAGTCAAATCCTCTTGAACACTGAGCTCATCTATAGGTAACTGTTCCTCGGGGACACGGAGACACTTCTTAAGTTGAGATACGTGGAACACATTATGCACATCCGATAGACTAGCAGGTAACTCGAGTTGGTATGCCATCTCCCCAACTTTTCTAAAGATCAGGAATGGTCCAATATAGCGAGGGGACAATTTGCCCTTAACTTTGAATCTCCTTATTCCACGAAGTGGTGACACCTTGAAGTACACATGATTTCTTTCCTCAACCTCAAGTGGTCTTCTTCTATTATCAACATATCTCTTTGGTCTGGTCTGAACTATCCTCAAGTTCTCTCGAATTATACAAACTTGTTCTTCTGCCTCTTGAATAAGTTTGGGTCCAAAGGTTTGTCTTCCTCTAGTCTGGTCCAAAATAGAGGAGTCCTGCATTTCCTGTCATATAGAGTCTCGAACTGTAACATCTTCAGACTGGGCTAAGAACTCAGCATAAGGTAGACTCTTGTCCCAACTACTACCATGCTGAAGGGCACAAGCTCTCAACATGTCCTCCAATACTTGGTTAGTCCTTTCGGTCAGTCCATCAGTCTGAGGTAGGCCAAACTAAAATTCGACTTTGCATCCGTATTCTGATGAAAACTTTTCCAAAATTCTGGGAGTAAACTGTGATCCTCTTATCCAAAACGATCTTCTTTGGTACTCCACCCAATACGAGTCATGGGCTTTCTTTAAAATAGTCTCACGAAGGCTCTCAATCTCGGGGGCACATATCTTGTCCTTGAACCATATTGTGCCTTGCTCATCTTCCGTAAATTCCGGAACTCGACCTTCAGTAATTAGATCCTTAGTCTCTTGTATCTTAGCATCACCAACTTGTCCTTTGCAGATTTCTTGCTCCAAGATAGGTTCCAAATCAATAATGACTCCTTAAACGTGAGCAACTATCCCCAGGTTAAGTCTCCTGAAATCCTCAACAATCTCATCGGGTAGCTGGGCAACAATAGCTGAATGATCATGCTCCTTTCGACTCAAGGCATCTGCAACCAAATTTGCCTTGCCCGGGTGATAGTGAATTTCCAAATCATAATCCTTAATAAGCTTCAACCAACGGCGTTGCCTAAGGTTGAGATCCTTCTGAGTGAATATATACTTCAGACTCTTATGATCCGTATATACTTGGCACTTCTCGTCCCATTTAAATTCTCTTCCTTTCTTCAAAAGCGAAGTCATAGGCTTGGCAATCTTAGAAAATCCTTCAATAAATCTCCAATAGTATCCTGCAAGTCCCAAGAAACTTCGGTCCTCCGTAACCGTAGTGGGTATGCTCCACACCACTATCTCCTTGACTTTAGCAGGATCCACTGATATCCCTCCATTAGAAATGATATGTCCAAGAAATGGCACCTCGCCAATCCAAAACTCGCATTTACCGTACTTGGCGTAGAGTTGATCATCTCGTAACTTCTGTAGCACCAACCTTAGATGTTCTTCATGGTCACTCTCATTCTTAGAATAGATAAGATTATCGTCGATGAACACCACGACGAATCTGTCCAAATACTCCAAAAACATCTTATTCATCAAATCCATAAAATAAGCTGGTGCATTAGTTAATCCAAACGACATAACGATGAACTCATATAATCCATATCGAGTCGAGAAAGCCGTCTTAGGAATATCTGATGGTCTAATCTTCATCTGATGGTACCCCGATCGGAGGTCAATCTTCGAGAATACCCTGGCTCCTCTCATCCGATTAAATAAATCCTTAATGCGGGGTAACAGAAACTTGTTCTTCACAGTGACATTATTAAGGGATCTATAACCCACGCACATCTCTTGCGATCCATCTTTCTTCTGTACGAATTGAACTGGCGCTTCACAAGGTGAAGAACTTGGACGAATGTACCCAGCCTCTTGTAATTCCGTTCACTGATTCTTCAGTCCCTTTAGGTGTAATTACTCTCATGGGTTTTCTCATATTGTCCAACACATATGCCCAAACCAAAATCTCAGCACGACGCATAATTTTATTAGCAACTCATGGGGTCAAATAGACCTTTTTATTCCTCTTAAAATGGTATTATACCGAATACTAACTAAAGGAACATGTAGATCTTACAAATAGTAGTAATTTACATATATGTTTATGTAGCTTGGTGGAGCTGGTGGTGGTGGAGATGGTGGTTGCTCCTGTTGTTGTCTCTCCAACCTTGATTGCCTTATTTCTTGCTGTATCTCCAGACGGGCTTGACGTATTTCCTCGCGTTCTTGTCTTATCTGGCTTTGCATTTCGGTCATCATGTCTGTCAATTGCTGTATTACCAGCCTTTGGGTTGCGATCACTTGCTCGGTTTCAACAGGTGGGGGATTTGGAGGATTCATTTCTGTTTGCTGTTGCGTGATAATCTTTCCTTTCCTGGTATTGACCATCTGAGTTAGATACATAAGGTAAGAAAGAGCAGTAGACAGGGTAGGTAATTACGAGGAATGTTACTGCGGGGGATTTATTAGCTAAGTAGATTAGTGTGTCACCCACTAAAGCTAATACATTACCTTATGGTGGTACATGCTAAGATGCCCGTCTATACTAATTCAATCAATCAAAGAAGCAAATCAGACATTTAGCATCAGCACAATCAAACAACAGTTTTAAAGAAAATAGTTTTAATTTTGTCTTAGGTTCCCTATCTCTTAGAAAGATCATAGTCATAGGATTCCAAGGTTTGAAATCCATCATGTCTTAGAGTAGAAAAGGTAAGAATGATCAGAGTAGAACAGTAGAAGGTGAGACAGGATCAAGATAAGTATAGAAAGAATCAGAGTAAGATAAGTAGGTAAGGGTTGTCCATTTCTATCTAGGTCTCGTCCTACAGTCAACATTTCCTCTGATACCACTTCTGTAACACCCGGTTTTAAGGAACAAAGCCAGGTGCATCTCATACATGCGCCAAGAAGACAACATATATAATAACAGAGTGTATAGAGATAAATGTCATAATACATCAGAGTATTTATTACATAGCGGAAGTCTTATTACAAAATAAAGATAAGTATAAATCGAACTAAGGATCGTTGGCGCCAATGTCGACTGAGAAACACCACCTAGATCAAATCGAATGCCTCTGTACTTGACTCCACTTGAAACCACCTGTTCTTCTCCTGTGGGGGGGGGGGGTGTGAGACAGCAAGGGTGAGCTCACACATGATCATAGCTCAACAAATTGTGGGGAACCAGTGGACATAAACTCACAAAGGTGTGAGATCATGTGATGTGTAAGGCTTAATCAAAAACAGGGGTTAAAGCTGAGCATTGCTTTTAAGTAGTTGGTCAAAATTTTATTAGCAATTACTAAGTGTAAGTAAATACCAAACCATAAGTAAAGTAATAGAACAAAATTAATAACAAACCCATGCAATGCAAATGACAAAATTGAATTTAAGTTCCATAATTAAACATCAGAGAGTCCTGAGCTGCTCGTGACCGTGAGCTCGGCTAGTATACCAGTTTTACACTCTGCAGAGGTTGTACCCTTTACCCACAAGTCATGTTACCCATCTGCCAAGGGGTCGCGACTCCCCATATACCTCTACCTAGGAAGCACGGCAGGGCAACACTACGAGGCCTTTACAAAGTTCCACTAGCTTCCGAAAACCCGCTACAGTTTATAGGAAGATCCAGTAAAGGGTTCCTGGCTGACCGCCATCGCAGCAAAATCAACCAGGGACCTCCCCGCACTGACCTCTCCCCTACTGCCCTTGCCCCTTTCGGGTAAGGTAGTCTTCCACTAGCTTTCCTAATTAGTCAGCCAAGGGCGTCCCATTCCACCCTTGTGGTGGCACGTGGTTCTCAAGTTAAGCTCTATGTTCCAATTAACATTAATGATCTCAACATGAACATAAACAGAATAACAACAAGAATTGGAACATAGAAGTAATAAATGATTATCCCAAAACCATATAAAGCAATAGCAAGCTACCCAAGTGATACAGGGGTAAACAAGGTAATGAGATAAACAATCTAGGGTAACCTATTGGGTCCCATCAAAATTAACCTATGCATGGATCAGTGATATTAAAGAACATTATTGGGTAAAAAGTGGTCAAGGGCACAACTTGCCTTTAATGAGCTCCTGCTCAGCTACTTCAACCTGCTGCACACCAGGATCCTTGGTCACGGCTCTTCTACTCGCCACAATACAAACAAGCACAGTGCATATAGAGAAATTAACATTACACCAAACATATATACAAAATACACAGAGATATTATACATATTAAAATAAAAATCTAGGAACTGGAATCATAATTTTCTGAGTTATAGATTTTAAGTTATGCATTTTCAAAGGTTTTATGTGCTTTAAATGGGATTAAGTGATAAATAAATTTCTTACTGTTTTCATGACATAACAGAGGCTCTAAGTGTTAGAGAATAAAATTACAAAATTTTAGGAACTGGAATGGATTAATTTGGAGTTAGTATGAATCTTCTATGAATTATTGAAGATTTAGCACTTATTTTTGTATTAAAAATACATTTTCTAAATGAATTCCTTTGATTTTCTATTCTCTGGACCGAGCGCACCATTTACAGAAAACACAGGGACTACGTCGCAAATATTTCAAGACCCAGTGTACAGCCGCATAGGACGGCGGGTTAATTCCCCGAAACCCGAAGGGCTCTTATATAAAATGGGCGACCGAAGGGGTACGGTGAAATACTGGCCGCTGGATCAGAGATGGAAGGCTCAGATTTAAACAAACGAAGGGGTTTTCTGGATGTAATCTGGACTGTTGGATCAACGGTAGGCGGCACGGATTGGGCCACACACATTATGCACCTAAACTCCTTAGTAGCCGTAGGATTCCGATCTAACAGTCACCGGATAAAGTCGCGAAGGGATACGCGTGGTCGAATCCTATCCGTTCGATTCTAATCAACGGCCCTGGAGTTCTCTTCCTCCCTACGGACCAGCAAAGCGACGACCCCAGTTGACCGTCCGTGACGGATGACGACACCGGCGACGGCGCCACCCGCCGCGCCATCCTACCTAGAGAATTCACCGCCCAATCCCAAATTGAAAAGCGTCACATGATCCGGAGAGCAATGCGAACCACATGGGGGGAAACTTACCATCGATTACGCTGCATGGAGCCCGGCTCGCGAGTCCTTGCGGACTGGACGATGGCGACAACCTCCGTCGAGCCAATGCCGGTGCTATTGTTCACCACCGAGCCCAGATATCTCCCACGCATACGCCGCTTGACCCGGCGAACCTCCCTGACCCAACCGTGATGGCACGACGACGATCATGAAGACGACAGGTTACGCGCAGGCGGATCCTTGGCGAGGCTAAACCACCGTCGAGGAAATCCATGGTCACACGATGCGCAACAGTCGATGGCGCTTAATTATAAGAGTAGACGACATCAAGGCGAATGGAATGAGTGAGGCTTTACCGGCATTGGAGGACCTCGTTGCGAATCAAAGCTGGCCCAGAGCGCATTCCGGATCTCGGCCGCGGTGACCCAGACCCCGGCCTTCTCCAGGAACTCCCCGGCGAGGCTCCGATGATCCCCACGCCGAGCATGAGTCAGCAACGAGACCACACGTGTGCCGGCGACGCCCAGAGCAACACCACGAGGCGGGAACGGCTACACAGAGAAAGTTCACCGGTGGCGGCAATCGGCGGCATCCTCATTCTCTCGCACTCATCTCACCTCCCGATGTTCGATAATGGCATCCTCGCCCACGGCGAGCTTGCCGCAGCTAGATTCTATGGCCAAGGAAGGGTGCGACCCGGTCCCATATATGCTCCCAGAGTATTCGGTTGGACGCGAGCGCGCACCGTGGAGCGCGCTGAAGACTCCGGGATTCCGTTTTGCTGGAGTGAACAAGAGGAGGATGAAAGACCTGACAGGTGGGGCCCGACTGCAGTGGGACAAGCGTGTAACATGGATGAAAAAACGGCTGACAAGCGGGCCCCAGGTGTCGGCGTCATACCGCGCGAACACCGGCTTCAGTTGAGAGCGCGCGGGCGAGTGAGATGCTGGCGTGGCTGACACAGGGGACCCACCCGCCAGGGACTCAATGCGCAGAGAAAAGGGGAGGACAGAATGGGCCGCGTGGTGGGAAAATGGGTATTGGGCCAGGTTGAAGTTTCGCAGCCCAGGTAGCGTTTTATTCTTTTTCTTTTTATAATTTCTGTTTTTTTCTGTTTTCTTTTCTTTTTATTTTTCAATTCCCAATTTGAATTCCAAGTATGACTTTGAATTTGTACTCAATTTATAGATAAATTTCAATCATACCAATATGGTTGAGTTTGTGTATTTATAAATTTTGTTTTACATTTTATATTATTTCTTTCTTTCTCCTCAAATCCTCTTCTCATTGTCATTTTATTTCTATGTTGTCACCAAATACACACACAAATAAAATATCCAGCATGATGCAATGATTTAGTAGCATATCTTTTTATTAATTGTTCTTGGACATGGTGTTCACATAGGATGATGCATAAAGATCAATCTCACATAAGGAGAGAAATGTTTCTCTATTGATATTATTCCTAGCACTTACAAAGTAGGTGTTACACTTATTCTTAGCAACGCCCTCAGGGCGCAAAAAAGTGCCGAAGACGAAGGATGCGCTATAGCTTTGAGCAACCTTCGTTCCGAAGTAATTGAACTAAGGAACGAAGGTCTTGAAAAAGATAAAATATTAAACTCATTAGTGAATAAGATAAAAGAAGACGAAGCTACTTCCAAGGCCCAATCTGAAGCCCAGAAATGCGAAATTGAAGATCTTAGGAAACAGCTGGCCGAGGCGAATTTGAAATGCGCTATCGCCGAAGATAACCGAGACGCCAGTAATTATTGGAAAAATTATTGGGAGAAGACAGTTGTAGAACTTCGCTCTTCGAAAGAGAAATGTTATGAAAAATCTATAGAATGTGTGGATAAAATAAAAACTAGCTTCACCAAAGTTGGCGCATACTCTAGCGATGATAACTTCGTAAGAGGCGATCCGGAGGGCCCGATTGACTGGATCAGCAACGAGGCCGAAGCCTTTGAGGAAATTTTGAGCGGTCGTGGGGATGTCTGCGCCTTCTCAGGTGCCAGAGGGAATGCAGCTATTTTGGAGAAGTCCGGTTGCGAGCATGTGAAAGCATTGGCCCAAGCCGAAGCTAGTTTGTCCATTGAAGATACAAAAGACCCCTCGGTCGAAGCAAGCTTGGTTGGCAGAAAATTCTTCACTGACATCTGGGAGAATGGTGGCCGAGGGATGGCCCACGAGATAATAAAAAAGAGCGAGAATGATTCTCACGATGCAAAAGAAGCAACAAAGACAGCTGAGAAAGCTACGGAACTCGAGAGGCGGATAGGTATTGCTTAATAACTTTTAACTTTATTTTCTAATTTTGTGACTTCGAACTTATTTACGTTTTCTACCGCAGCTGAACTATCTCCTTCCCCGGAGCTCTTCGAGCCAACGGTCGACCAATAAGCAAAGAAAGAAGATGAGATCATTAAAATGGCCGAAGCTATTTTGGATGAAGCTGTTGCTCAACTGTTAAACGAAACTGTAGAAGCAGTTTTAAAAGAAGAATAACTGTTATTGTAAAAACATTTGGAATGTAATATTTGCTGAACGAAGTGTGTAACATCTTATAGTCTTGAATGTAATATATAAGCTATTTGTGACTTAATTCTTTACGATGCATGAAACTTTACGTACATACCATTTTTGAGCCTTCGGCGAAAAAACACCTTCCCTTCTTTTCATGCTTCGTGAAGAAAATCCTTATTCCATAAAAACATTAAGCTTCGTGAGCAATAGATTTCTTTCCACATTAAAATTGATGAAGCTGCACTTCTTCAAAACATTTTGCCTTGGCACAACTTCTTTGAAGCAATTTCCGAAGATCAATATTATATCCCCTTCTTGTGCCATTGATGCTATATGATGTATGATGTTATGTTATGCGAATGATGTGATGATGTTATGCTATGCAAATGATATTCGTGCCGAAGATACACACACATTCCCTCAGTGGTATACACAATCACTTTGCCGTTTATTTTTCGGCTTCACCACTTATTTTTCGGTGTATCAGCGTTGACTTTTCGCTGTAAGTTCTGCATCCCCTTAGGAACGTCTTTTGAACTTCTTCGCCTTCTATTTTGGCGGTATTCACGTTGACTTTTCGCGCTTCGCCTTATATTTCGGCGGAATCAGCGTTTATTTTTCGCTGTAAGCTCTGCATTCCCTTTGGAACGACTTTTGAGCAGAAAACTTACGCTGCGCTCCCTTAGGAACGACTTTTTGTAGCTTCGGCAAGCTTATGCTGCGTTCCGTAGAACGACTTTTTGTAGCTTCGGAGATGTTTTTTGTAGCCACAAGTTCTCTTAGGAACGAATTTTCATGCTTCGGCAACTTTCGGACTCCGTAAGTCTGTGAAGAAGGTATATTATATCATGACAATAACGAAGCTATTACAAGAATCTAAAAATAACAGAAGGAACTGTGCTTTCAATGATTGCCGCTTATTAAAAAGAAAATGATGGCGAATGCAAAAAAAAACTGTTGCAGAGGCAGGATATCTTCTAGTAGATGTGCTTCGATTCTGGCACAGTGCTGTTGACTGTGCGAGCTTCGGACTCCTCTCTGAAGTCTCGTTGCTGGTGAGTGTGCTGGCTCCCTTCTGGCTGCTGGCCTCGTTGTATTGGTGGTGGAGGTGGAGGCTGTTGCCAAGATGCCTGAGGTTGACTTGCCGAAGCAACAGAAGCTGCAGGATGGTTACCCACATACTCTGGGATATATGGTGAATGATACGAAGCAGTATGCATAACTTGCTTCGGTTGGTTCTGTTGGGCTGCAGCTTCTGCTATCTCCTTCTGTTTCTGGATGGTGACATGGCACATCCTTGTAGTATGGCCCTTGTCCTCACCGCAGAATAGATAATAAATTTTCCTGGGCTGATCCCCAAACCTTCCACCGAAGCCCCTGGCGCCTCTGCCCCTTGGAGCTGAAGGCCAAGGATAGCTTTGTTGCTGTCCCGAAGCTTGGGAAGAATATTGCGGCCTCTGTTGCTGACTTCCTCTATCGTCATTCTGAGCGGAGTGGATTGACCTGACGTGCCTTGGGTGGATCCTCCCTCCGAAGCCCCTGGTCATTTCGGAGAACCTGTAAGCTTCCTCCCTTCTCTGACGAAAGTCATTATCAGCGTGAATGTATTCATCCATCTTTTGGAGCAGCTTCTCCAGAGTCTGAGGGGGTTTCCTGGCGAAGTATTGGGTCGTAGGTCCTGGCCGAAGCCCCTTGATCATGGCCTCAATGACAATTTCATTGGGCACCGTTGGCGCCTGTGCCCTCAAACGCAAGAACCTTCGAACATACGCCTGAAGGTATTCTTCGTGATCTTGGGTGCACTGGAACAAAGCTTGAGCGGTGACCGACTTCGTCTGAAACCCCTGGAAACTGGTGATCAGCATGTCCTTCAGCTTCTGCCATGATGTGATTGTTCCTGGCCGAAGAGAGGAGTACCAGGTTTGTGCAACATTCTTGACTGCCATGACGAAAGACTTCGCCATGACTGCAGTATTACCACCATACGAAGATATGGTCGCTTCGTAGCTCATCAGAAACTGCTTCGGATCTGAGTGTCCGTCATACATGGGGAGCTGGGGTGGCTTGTAAGACGAGGGCCAAGGTGTAGCCTGTAGTTCTGCTGACAGAGGAGAAGCATCATCAAAAGCAAAATTTCCATGATGGAAATCCTCATACTAGTCATCCTCGTTGAAGAAGCCTTCTTGATGAAGCTCTCTGTGCTGGGGCCTTCGGTTTTGCTCATCTTGAGCAAGATGATGAACTTCTTCAGTGGCTTCGTCTATCTGCCTTTGTAGGTCAGTTAGCCGAGCCATCTTTTCCTTCCTTTGCACTTGCTGATGGAGCATCTCCATATTCCTGATCTCTTGGTCCAAGTTGTCCTCCTGGGGCATTGGACTGGTGGCCTTCCTCTTCTGGCTTCGGGCCTCCCGAAGAGAAAGGGTGTCATGGTTCGGGTCTAGCGGCTGCAGAGCGGCAGCCCTTGTCGCTGAAGCTTTCTTTGGCGACATGACGAAGGTCAATGCTTGCCGAAGGTGGTCGAAAAGGGTTCACCGGAGGTGGGCGCCAATGTTGGGAACTTGTTCTCAAATGCTATAAGTTTAGAACAAGGCAACACAGAAAATGTTAAACGTTACAGTCCTTCGTCCTTCGAAGCATTATTTCCCTTGGGATATAATGATCTTCGGACGAAGGTTGTGAAGGGCATACCTTCGTCGGTGCAACATATAATGATGAAGAAAGAATCATATAAAACATGAAAGATAATATAAACAGTCATATATTATTATTAGCTCATTTCTATTTTATCACTATGGGAAAATAGAAATAATAACAAATTACAAATGTACCTTCGGCTTGAAAGAAGGTAAAAATACAAGCGTAGCGCGAAAGCAAATACCATTCAGCGTGAACAGTACGGGAGCACTGTTCATCTATTTATAGGCACGGGACGCAGCCCATGTAAAATTACATCCATGTCCTTTACATTTGCTAATAACTCTATATTAATCCATCGAGGTCTAAATAGCCTTTTCATCTTTAAGTCGGTTTCCTTTTCTGTTATCATGCCGAAGCTCTTCTGCGCACAGCTTCGGCTCTGCGCCATCCTTCGTACCCCTTTTGTGCTTCTTCGCACTATGGCTTTAACTCAAGTCCGAAGATACCTGCTCATGCATTATACTTCTAGAAACATTGTTAAATCATGTTTTTGAGGACCTTCGGAAGCCGAAGGCCCCCAACAGGGAGTGAATAGGCAGAATCTGAAAATTATAAACTTAAGCACAACTACAAGCCGGAGTTAGCGTTAGAAATATAAATGAGTCCGAAAGAGAGGGCGCAAAACAAATCAACCAAGGAAATAGAGCGGATGACACGGCGATTTGTTTTACCGAGGTTCGGTTCTTGCAAACCTACTCCCCGTTGAGGTGGTCACAAAGACCGGGTCTCTTTCAACCCTTTCCCTCTCTCAAACGGTCACCTAGACCGAGTGAGCTTCTCTTCTCAATCAAATGGGACACTAAGTCCACTACAAGGACCACCACACAATTGGTGTCTCTTGTTTTGATTACAAGTGAGTTGAGCACAAGAAAGGAAGAAGAAAAGCAATCCAAGCGCAAGAGCTCAAATGAACACAAATGTCTCTCTCTCTAGTCACTAATTTGTTTGGAGTGATTCCGGACTTGGGAGAGGATTTGATCTCTTTGATTGTGTCTTGTATTGAATGCTATAGCTCTTGTATGAGGTGTGAAGGATGAAAACTTGGATGCAATGAATGGTGGGTGGTTGGGGGTATTTATAGCCCCAACCACCAAAGTAGCCCTTGGTGGAGGCTGATGTCGCATGGCGCACCGGACAGTCCGGTGCGCCAGGCACGTCACCCGGCCATTAGGGTTCGACCGTTGGAGCTCTGACTTGTGGAGCCACCGGACAGTCCGGTGGTGCACCAGACAGGTCCTGTGGACTGTCCGGTGCGCCTTCTGGCGCCTGCTCTGACTTCTGCGCATGCAGGCACGCGCTGTAGCACATTTAATGCCTTCGCAGACGACCGTTGGCGCGAAGTAGCCGTTGCTCCGCTGGCACACCGGACAGTCCGGTGCTACACCGGACAGTCCGGTGAATTATAGCGGAGCGGCTCCCAGAATTCCCGAAGGTGGCAAGTTCGGAGTTGGGTTCCCTGGTGCACCGGACACTGTGTAAAGCCCAAAATTGGTGGGAGAAAAAAATGAATAAATAAGTAAATTTATAAGTGGATGTTTCGGGGATCCCTTGATTTTCTTTTTATTTGTCTCTACATACTCAACTAATGGCATTAAATTATGTAAATAACAAATAAATAAATACATAAATGTGCATTCCATGAAGTTTTCTTGTAAGTTTACATTTGTATTCGAATTTGTCAGACAAGTTTAAGTTTGAAAATTTAGAATTTGGAAATAAAAGAGAAAAGAGAAGAAAAATAAAAAGAATACACATTATAAGATAACAATAATAAATAATATTAATTCAGACAGTAAAAGTATAATTCATGTAGACTTTTGTTCGATATTTGAAATCTGGAGTGCAAAACAAAATTTTGAATTGAGTTGAATAATTGAAATGGAAAATAGGAAAGAAAAGGTTGGAAAAGAAAAAAAAATGAATTATCTCTTTTGGGCCAATATGCCAGAATTTGGCCCATCCCGCTACACTAACGCAGCCCAATTGAGCCTCGGCGCCGACATGTGGACCCAAGTTGTCATCCCTTCCTCGCGCCTTAGTCACTCACTGACATTGCGGGGTCACCTTGTCAACCACTCTGGACTCGTGCCGCTACAATCTCCTCACACTGGTCCGTGGACCCGCTCTGGCGGGGACAAACCCCCAACACCGGTGCGCTCGCGCGTTCAACTAAACCGTTGGCCCACGCTCAAGAACACAAACTACTCTAATCTATCTCTGTCGTGTGGACCCCGTTGTCAGAACCATCCCCTTCGTCGTCGCGCCTTCCGCCTGGGTTGTTCAACGCCGTGGAAATCACACCGGCTCGCACCCGCGAATCTCGCCAGCTGTTGGCATCTACCACCCGGACCACTACACCTGTGTCACCTACGTGTAGGGCCTCTCTGTCAGGCACGAGCTCGCATGCGGATCGAACTGGCCGGCGCCCGGCGGCCAACAACCCTGGCCGATTTTTGTGCTGCCTTGGCTCTGGTCCTTCCCCCATAAATAGTCCGCTCGAGCAATCTGGACGATCATCTAACCAAGAGAGAAAGAGAGAAGGGGGGCAGCAAATCTAGGCGAGAGCCGCCATCACCTCATGTTCGGGCCACCGCCGTGGATACCCATTATCGGTATGGTCTGGGCTCCGGTGTGGTCACCCGTCGGGCGAACAGACCGCGTTGAAGTTGTGTGAGGGAGTAATCGGCAAGAATCTAGCAGGAACCATAGGAATTCCTCACCGGAGTTGAGAACCCCGCCAAACCCGCGCTCCGCCGTGGCCAGCTTCTATTACGCTGCGATTGATGGTGAGTTTTACCTCATGGAGTTCACGATACATAGCGCATTACAAATTACTTAGCGGCTCGATGTTCGGGTGCTCTGGAAATCTGACGTAGTTCGCTGGAGCTAGCGCCGTCGCGGGTGCCGTGCGTGCCTCCATTAGCTAGCGTCGGGTGGGGGAAGAAACATTCCTAGCCGCTGCTGACCTGATGTGCGGGAGAGATTAAATACCGCATACCTATTCAGTGCATCGAACGACAGCCGTAGATTTGGTATCCATTGGTGCGGTGCGAAGCAAGCTATCATAGATTCTAGACCGTAGATCATAGATTTGAGCGCCCTTACTTGATCTGTAGCATGGGCGATTTCGGGCCATCGATCTTTGATCCTAGGGCAGTGAACACATATCGGATTATAACCTTCCCCGATCTAATCATGGCCCTTGATGCAAGATCTAACGGCCAGAAAACCCTCGTGCCCCTTTGACCGCGCTAAAGTGCAAATAAGCCCCTCGGTTTTCAAGGAAACAACCCGCCATCCCTCCACTATTGGAAGACTTAACTGTTAGGCCCCTGGATTTTGTAGATTGATCCCCGGAACTAGCAAACTAGTATAAAATGATCCTAAAACTTCTTTAATGCATATCTTCCACGTTTTAACTTCGATTTGATCTGTTCAAATTGCGCTAGATTCATAGTAATATCATCTGTACAGTATGACACTAACGTTTATCACACCTCATACTTTTATTATTAGAAATTTGTCTAGCCTATGTTTAATAGATTAACTCCTCTAATCGAAGTTAACCTATCCATAATTATAGTTTGATTAAAATATAATATCTAGTTAAGTTATAATTAAGATTAAAGCTGAATTTATTATTCATACAATATTCTCTCATATGATGTTTACAAATCAATTTATAATATAGATTAATATTTAAACCACATAGATCTTTAGTAAATCATAACTCTGTAACCGTAACTCCTATTTTAGTGGTTCTCGAACCTACGGTTTCGTATCGACGCATAGATTACTATTATGCAGTTTGTACTTATGTTTGGTGTAATGTTAATTTTGCCTATACCATGTTTGTCTGTATTGCTATGTTTAGTAGTGAGGACACGTGTCATCTGAAGAGCAAGTTGGTACCTAGAATCTCAAGTCCCAGGCAAGTTGTGCCCTTGATCACTTCTCTTTACCCAATCATGTTCTAATTAATCATAATGATCTGCATATGTTAATTTTGATGGGACCCAATAGGATACCCTAGTTTGTCTATCTTCATGCCTTGTTTACCGCTGAACTTTTTGGGTAGTACTTGCTAGTGCTTTATGTGGTTTTGGGTATGAAGATACATTATTCATGATCACACTTTTATTATCTGTTTATTATTACTGTTCATGATAAGATCATTATGTTAATTAGAACATGGAGCGACCACCCGGGAAAACAGTGCTACCACAAGGGTTAAATGGGACACCCTTGGCTGATTAATTAGGAAAGCTAGTGGAAGACTACCTTACCCGAAAGGGGCAAGGGCAGTAGGGGAGTGGTCAGTGTAGGGAGGCCTTTGGGATGATTTTGCTGTGATGGCGGTCATGTGAGGGGTCCCTGCATTGGAGCTTCCTATAAACTGTAGCGGGTTTTCTGAAGCTAGTGGAACTTTGTAAAGGCCTCGTAGTGTTACCCTGCCTTGCCTCCTCGGTAGAGGTGTATGGGAAGTCGCGATCCCTTGGCAGATGGGTAACATGACTTGTGGGTAAAGATGCGCAACCTCTGTAGAGTGTAAAACTGGTATACTAGCCGTGCTCACGGTCATGAGCAGCTCGGACCCTCACATGAATAACTTATGGAACTAAATTCAATTTGTCATATGCATTGCATCGCAGGTGATGTTGTTACTTCTGTTCTACTACTTAATTGGGTTGGTATTTACTTACACTTAGTAATTGCTAATAAAATTTTGACCAACTTTAAAAGCAATGCTCAGTTCTAACCATCCTCATTGGTAAGCCTTACACTTCACATGAGCTCCCACCTTTGGCGAGTTCATACACATTATTCCCCACAACTTGTTGAGCTATGAACGTATGTGAGCTCACTCTTGCTGTCTCACACCCCCCTCAGGTCAAGAACAGGTACCATAGGATGAGGCGCATGGAGGATGCTGTGACGAGTTCGTGAGAGGTCTAGACCGTCGTCTCCCAGTCAACTTTGGGTTGCTGGACCGTTGTCTCCTTATAATGTAATTATTTATTTATTTTGTATAGAACTTCTGTTATGTAGTAAAGATGTGACATTCGATCCTGTGCCATGATTCATCATATGTGTGAGACTTGGTCCCAGCACACTGGTGATTATGTTCGCGCCCGGGCTTTGGACCCCTAAAACCCGGGTGTGACAGAAGTGGTATCAGAGGAATGTTGACTGTAGGACGAAACCTAGATAGAACTGGATAACCCTTATCTACTTACCTTTACTACTCCGATTCTTTCCAAAACTTTTCTTAATCTTGTCTCATCTATTTCCGCTTTACTCTGACTATTCTTACCTTTTCCCTCTAAAGACATGTGGATTTCACACTTTGAAATCCTACACCTAAAGTGACTTTAGAAATAGGAGACCTACTCTTAGGAACAAAAACAAAACTATTTTTATATATGTATCTCTGAACTTGAATGTTTGTTCTTATGGTATTTGTCTGATTTGGATCTTCGATTGAGTGTGATGGGTTGTGGATCAATGTCCACAATTACATCTGCATATACATAATGCTTATAAAACTAACTAGACAAATTAGATTATCCCTTATTAAAGTATCTAGCCTAACAATATCCATCTCATCTTAAAAGATTCTATCCTACACTCATAGATCCATCTTATCCTAAAAAAAATATATACTCATCTTATCTTGAAAAGGTGTTATCTCATCCTAATAGATCTAACTGACCTCAAAAGATTCTACCTTATCCTTATGGATTCGTCTTGCCCTAATTAAAATATTTATCCCACTCTAGAATAACAACCATGAGCAAATCCAAAATTTAAGATCTTATCTAGTCTAAAATAGTCATATCAATTTATTCTAGATCTGATCCAACCTAATAGGTTAATGTAACCTAAAGAAGTTTAACCTTAAGTTGAGCTAATCTAATGTAAGTTACTTAAACAAGTTAGTTAATACTGGTAACATAGATTAGATCATATTACTATAAAAGGGTGCTAAACCTAAATTGGTGTCTTAGACCAACTCGTCTGTGGAACCACCACAACCTAGCCTATGTTATAGGTTGCCCAACCCATTTATCCAAAAAAGCAAAGTAAACCTTGTTGGGCCTACCCATCGCAAGCACCAACAACTATCTTAACCATATGTCCTTAACTCGGATGATAACTCCAAGAATAAAGGCCAAAGAAGACCAACCACGTCAAAGGAAGATAAGCATCAACTCAAGTCTTCAAAGATCAAGTTTGATCGCCAGAGGAATCAAGATCCAGAGTTCAGGATGAAATATTTCCTTATTATACCCTTGCCACAACCTCTACTTGCCATAACCATACCTCATCTGACCTAATAAATGTCTAGACATACAATATTCATATCATCTACTAACTGTTATGTAAAAACTTGAACAAAACTTTGATTCCCAAAACCAAATGAGAAACTAAAATTCTAGACCAAACCTATTGTATCCCTTTTCTTACAAATCTCGGGGACAAGATTTCTTTTAAGGGGGTAGGATTTGTAAAGCCCAAAATTGGTAGGAGAAAAAATGAATAAATAAGTAAATTTATAAGTGGATGTTTCGGGGATCCCTTGATTTTCTTTTTATTTGTCTCTACATACTCAACTAATGGCATTAAATTATGTAAATAACAAATAAATAAATACATAAATGTGCATTCCATGAAGTTTTCTTGTAAGTTTACATTTGTATTCGAATTTGTGAGACAAGTTTAAGTTTGAAAATTTAGAATTTGGAAATAAAAGAGAAAAGAGAAGAAAATAAAAAGAATACACATTATAAGATAACAATAATAAATAATATTAATTCAGACAATAAAAGTATAATTCATGTAGACTTTTGTTCGATATTTGAAATATGGAGTGCAAAACAAAATTTTGAATTGAGTTGAATAATTGGAATGGAAAATAGGAAAGACAAGGTTGGAAAAGAAAAAAATGAATTATCTCTTTTGGGCCAATACGCCAGAATTTGGCCCATCCCGCTACACTAACGCAGCCCAATTGAGCCTCGGCGCCGACATGTGGACCCAAGTTGTCATCCCTTCCTCGCGCCTTAGTCGCTCACTGACATCGTGGGGTCACCTTGTCAACCACTCTGGACTCGTGCCGCTACAATCTCCTCACACTGGTCCGTGGACCCGCTTTGGCGGGGACAAGCCCCCAACACGGGTGCGCTCGCGTGTTCAATTGAACCGTTGGCCCACGCTCAAGAACACAAACTACTCTAAGCTATCTCTATCGTGTGGACCCCGTTGTCAGAACCATCCCCTTCGTCGTCGCGCCTTCCGCCTGGGTTGTTCAATGCCGCGGAAATCACACCGGCTCGCACCCGCGAATCTCGCCAGCTGTTGGCATCTACCACCCGGACCATTACACCTGTGTCACCTACGTGCAGGGCCTCTCTTTCAGGCACGGGCTCGCATGCGGATCGAACTGGCCGGCTCCCGGCGGCCAACAACCCTGGCTGATTTTTGTGCTGCCTTGGCTCTGGTCCTTCCCCCATAAATAGTCCGCTCGAGCGTTCTGGACGATCATCTAACCAAGAGAGAAAGAGAGAAGGGGGCAGCAAATCTGGGCGAGAGCCGCCATCACCTCATGTTCGGTCCGCCGCCGTGGATACCCATTGTCGGTATGGTCCGGGCTCCGGTGTGGTCACCCGTGGGGCGAACAGACCGCGTTGAAGTTGTGTGAGGGAGTAGTCGGCGGGAATCTAGCTGGAACCATAGGAATTCCTCACCGGAGTTGAGAACCCCGCCAAACCCGCGCTCCGCCGTGGCCAGCTTCTATTACGCTGCGATTCATGGTGAGTTTTACCTCATGGAGTTCACGATACATAGCGCATTACAAATTACTTAGCGGCTTGATGTTCGGGTGCTCTGGAAATCTGACGTAGTTCACCGGAGCTAGCGCCGCCGCGGGTGCCGTGCACGTCGCCATTATCTAGCGTCGGGCGGGGGAAGAAACATTCCTAGCCGCTGCTGACCTGATGTGCGGGGGAGATTAAATACCACATACCTATTCGGTGCATTGAACGACAGCCGTATATTTGGTATCCATTGGTGCGGTGCGAAGCAAGCTATCATAGATTCTAGACCGTAGATCATAGATTTGAGCGCCCTTACTTGATCTGTAGCGTGGGCGATTTCGGGCTATCGATCTTTGATCCTAGGGCAGTGAACACATATCGGATTATAACCTCCCCCGATCTAATCATGGCCCTTGATGCAAGATCTAACGGCCAGAAAACCCTCGTGCCCCTTTGACCACGCTAAAGTGCAAATAAGCCCCTCGGTTTTCAAGGAAACAACCCGCCATCCCTCCACTATTGGAAGACTTAACTATTAGGCCCCTGGATATTGTAGATTGATCCCCAGAACTAGCAAACTAGTATAAAATGATCCTAAAACTTCTTTAATGCATATCTTCCATGTTTTTACTCCGATTTGATCCGTTCAAATTGCGCTAGATTCATAGTAATATTGTCGGGGACCATAATTAGGGGTACCCTCAAGACCCCTAAATCTCAGCTGGTAACCCCCATCAGCACAAAGCTGCAAAGGCCTGATGGGTGCGATTAAGTCAAGGATCGGTCCATTCAAGGCACACGATCGTGCCTCGCCCGAGCCTAGCCTCGAGCAAGGGAAGCCGACCCCAGAGAACCTACGTCTCGCCCGAGGACCCCCCTCCAGCAACGGGCACACTATCGGCTCGCCCGAGGCCCAGTCTTCACCAAGAAGCAACCTTGGCCACATCGCCACGCTGACCGACCAAATCGCAGGGGCATTTAATGCAAAGGTGGCCTGACACCTTTATCCTGACGCACGCCCTCCAGTCGACAGAGCCGAAGTGACCGTAGTCACTTCGCCGCTCTACTAACCGGTCTGACAAGAGGACAGCGCCGCCTGCGCAGCTCTGACTGCTGAGCCACCCGACAGAGTGAGGCTGACAGCGGCCAAGGCCGGCCTCGGGCGTCATAGGAAACTCTGCCTCGCCCGACCCCTGGGCTCGGACATGGGCTCAGCCCCGGAAGACGGCGAACTCTGCTCCGCCCGACCCAAGGCTCAGACTCGGGCTCAGCCCTGGAAGACGACGAACTCCGCTCCGCCCGACCCAGGGCTCGGACTCGGGCTCAGCCCCGGAAGACAGCGAACTCCGCTCCGCCCGACCCAGGGCTCGGACTCGGGCTCAGCCCTGGAAGACGGAGAACTCCGCTCCGCCCGACCCAAGGCTCGGACTCGGGCTCAGCCCCGGAAGACGGCGAACTCCGCTCCGCCCGACCCAGGGCTCGGACTCGGGCTCAGCCCCGGAAGACGGCGAACTCCGCTCCGCCCGCCCCAGGGCTCGGACTCGGGCTTAGCCCTGGAAGACGGTGAACTCCACCTCGCCTGACCCTAGGGCTCGGACATGGGCTCAACCCCAGAGGACGATGAACTCCGCCTCGCCCGACCCCAGGGCTCGGACATGGGCTCAACCCCAGAAGACAACGAACTCCGCCTCGCCCGACCCAGGGGCTCGACCTCGACCTCGACCTCGGAGGAGCCTCCACCTCACCCAGCCTGGGGCACGGACCGACCACGTCAACAGGAAGCGCCATCATTACCCTACCCCGAGCTGACTCGGGCTACGGGAACCAGACCGGCGTCCCATCTGGCTCGCTCCACCATGCGAGTAATGATGGCGCCCCGCATGCCCTGTGACGATGGTGGCTCTCAGCCCCCTTACGGAAGCAAGAGGACGTCAGCAAGGACTCGACAGCCCCAACAGCTGTCCCTCCCGCCAGGCTCCAGCACTCCTCCGACGGCCACGACACCACGCGAACTGGGCGCCAAGACCTCTCCGGCTGCCACGATGGCATGTACTTAGGGCGCTAGCTCACCACCGCTAGACACGTTAGCACATTGCTACACTCCCCATTGTACACCTGGATCCTCTCCTTACGCCTATAAAAGGGAGGACCAGGGCCCTCTTACAGAGGGTTGGCCCGCGCGGAGAAGGACGGGACGGCTCTCGCGTAAGGCCGCTCGCTCCCACTCCCGCGTGGACGCTTGTATCCCCCTACTGCAAGCGCACCCGACTCAGGCGCGGGGCTAACACGAAGGCCACGGGATCCGCTCTCTCATGCCTGCCTCCCTCCGGCTGCTTCCTTTCCCCCCTTCGTGTTCCGCCTCGCGTCGACCCATCTGGGTTAGGGCACGCGGCGACAATTCACTCGTCGGTCCAGGGACCCCCCGGGTTTCGAAACACCGACAGTTGGCGCGCCAGGTAGGGGCCTGCTGCGTGTTGACGAACAACTTCCCGTCAAGCTCCAGATGGGCAGTCTCCAGCAACCTTTCCAGCCCGGGACGGTGCTCTGTTTCGGGAATCTTGAGTTCATGTCCCTCGACGGCAGCTACGACATGATACTCCTTCCCCCGCCGCGCGACATCGACAATGGCGGTCGACAACCCGCTCGCCGGCGGGGAAATCGACGATGCCTTCCCCACGTGGTGGAAGGACGACATTCGGGCTTGTCCCGTCCCCTCCCCCGCCGACGGAGGAGGAGGCGGGGCAACCAAGGCCAAGCGGGAAGCGGCACCTTGATGGCTGTCGAGCGAGTCGACGGCGCCGGCGCCCCAACGGAGGGCGCGTCGGGCATCGATCTCGCGTCTGAGATGAAGACGAGCGCCGCCTCCCCGCAACACGCCAATCTCAAGCAAACGCACGACGCCAGCACACTCGCGAAGGACTTGCTGGGTGTCACCCTCGTACCTGAGACAACGGTGCAGTCAGTCCCAGACGCGACCTCGTCACCGACCGTCGACCGAAAGGTACCGACCGATTCCCATCTCGCGTCTTTTGGATTCGGCCTGGACCCACCAAGCGACTCCGCTTCGGTGAGCACTCTCTTAGAGGCGAGTCCAAACCCTCTGGGGTATCGTGTGCGGTCACCCTGGGACCGACTGACGGCCGACTCGACCTACGAGCCCTCGGGGTCCGAGGAAGATGGCGAGCCCGACCTCTGTTGGGATTTCTCCGGACTTGGTAACCCCAGTGTCGTGCGGGACTTCATGACCGCATGTGACTACTGCCTTTCCGATTGTTCCGACGGCAGCCGCGGCCTCGACAACGAGGACCGCGGCCCAAGTCGTGAATGTTTCCACGTCGATCTATGGGGTCCCGGCGAAGGCAACCATCTTGGTATGCCGGAAAACGGTGATCCCCCTAGGCCCGTGCCTCGCGTTGACATCCTTCGGGAGCTAGCTGTGGTCCCTGTCCCGGCGGGGGGTCCTGACCCACAGCTTGAGCAAATCCGCGAGAGGCAGGCCAGGCTGGACGAGGGAGCAGGAGCGCTTGTGCCGATCCGCCGGGACATCGGGCAGGAATGGGCGGTCCAACCCCCGGCCGGAGAAGCGCGTCATCTCCCCCAGGACATCCAGCACCGCATCGCCGACGACGTCAGGGTGAGGCCGCCGCCGGATTCCAGCGTAGTCGGCCAGAACCTGGCTGCAGCGGCAATACTCCTCCGCGCGATGCCGGAGCCATCAACCACCAAGGGGCGGCGTATCCAGGGAGAGCTCAAGAATCTCCTGGAGGACGCAGCGGTCCGACGGGCCGAAAGCTCTGCCTCCCGAAGGCAGGGGTTCCCCTTGGAACATCGCGCCGCGACTTCCCGATTCATGCGGGAAGCCTCGCTCCACTCCGGGCGCACGCGCAACACAGCGCCTGCGGCCCCGGGTCGCCTCGGCAACGAGCGCCACCATCACAGCCGTTGGGCCCACCTCGACGACAGGGCGCGCCGAGGCTACCACCCCAGGCGTGGGGGACGCTACAACAGCGGGGAGGATCGGAGTCCTTCGCCCGAACCACCCGGTCCGCAGGCTTTCAGCCGTGCCATACGATGGGCACCGTTCCCGCCCCGACTATGTAACACCCGGATTTTAGGGATCCAAAACCCGGGGTTAACATAAACACCAGGTATGCTGGGACCAAGTCTCACACATATGATGTATAGTGGCACAGGATCGAATGTCACATCTTTATATATAACAGGAGTTCTATACAAAATAAATAATTACATTATAGGGAGACAACGGTCCAGCAACCCAAAGTTGACTGGGAGACGACGACCTAGACCTCTCACGAACACATCGCAGCATCCTCCATGAGCATCATCCTGCAGTACCTGGTCTTGACCTGTGGTGTATGTGAGACAGCAAGAGTGAGCTCACATACGTTCATCGCTCAACAAGTTGTGGGGAATAATGTGCATGAACTCGCCAAAGGTGGGAGCTCACGTGAAGTGTAAGGCTTATCAAAGAAGATGGTTAGAGCTGAGCATTGCTTTTAAAGTTGGTCAAAATTTTATTAGCAGTTACTAAGTGTAAGTAAATACCAAACCCAATTAAGTAATAGAACAAAAGTAACCACATCACCTGCAATGCAATGCATATGACAAATTGAATTTAGTTCCATAATTTAATCATGTGAGTGTCCGAGCTGCTCATGACCGTGAGCACGGCTAGTATACCAGTTTTACACTCTGCAGAGGTTGCGCATCTTTACCCACAAGCCGTGCTACCCATCTGCCAAGGGGTCATGAATCCCATACACCTCTACCAAGGAAGTGAGGCAGGGTAGCACTACGAGGCCTTTACAAAGTTCCACTAGCTTCCGAAAACCCGCTACAGTTTATAGGAAGATCCAGTGCAGGAATCCCTTGCAGGACCGCCATCGCAGCAAAATCCTCCCGAGGGCCTCCCTACACTGACCTCTCCCCTACTGCCCTTGCCCCTTTCGGGTAAGGTAGTCTTCCACTAGCTTTCCTAATTAATCAGCCAAGGGCATCCCATACTACCCTTGTGGTAGCACTGTTTTCCCGGGTGGTTCTCCATGTTCCAATTAACATAATGATCTTAACATGAACCATAAATAACAACTGACAACAAAAGTATAATCATGAATAGTGTAATCTTCATACCCAAAACCATATATAGCACTAGCAAGTACTACCCAAAAGTTCAGTGGTAAACAAGGTATAAAGATAGACAAACTAGGGTAACCTATTGGGTCCCATCAAAATTAACCTATGCAGATCATTATGATTAATTAGAACATGAGTAGGTGAAAAGAAGTGATCAAGGGCACAACTTGCCTGGGCCTTGAGATTCCAGGTACCAGGATGATCCTCAGATGACTCGTGACCTCACTGCTAGTCGTAGTAATACAAACAAACAGTGTAGGCAAAATTTAACATCACACCAAACATAAGAGCAAAATACACATTAATAATATACATATTAAAATAAGATCACAGGAAAAAGAATTATTAATTTTGGAGTTGTAGAATTCAAGTTATGATTTTCCAAAGATTATATGTGATTAAAATATGATTAAATGATAAATAAATTTCCTAACAGAGTTCATGTCAAAACAGTGATTCTAAATGGTAGAGAATATTATTACAAAATTTTAGGAATTGGAATGACTCAATTTGGAGCTAAAATGAATTAAATATGAATTATCTAAGTTATAGCAATTATTTTTATATTAAGAATCCATTTTCTATTTTATTTATTCAATTTAAACGAGTTCTGGACTGGGCCTCAATTACAGCAAAGCGCAGGGGGCTCGGCGCAAGTTTCCTGAGACCCAGTGAACAGAGACAACGGACGGCGGGTTGATTCTAAAATATTCCAGGGGCTCTTTAACAAAGTATACCCGCGAAGGGGTACGCTCAGATCCTAGCCGTCCGATCTCCACCCAACGGCCCAGATTAGGCTTGCGCAGCAGATAACGTATAACTCTTCTTGACCGCTAGATCTAACATCCACGGATGTGGGACGATCTCACCTCGATCAAACCACCACCGTCCGATATCACGTTATCGTTTCAGATTCAACCTGACCGAAGGGGTAACTTGATTCTAATCGTGGCCGTCAACACTGTATCCAACGGCTACGCCATCCTCTCCCCCGCGCACCCGAGTAGAACGGCGGCGCCGCCCAGGTGTGCGGCGGAGACACGCCGGCGCGCACGCAATTCGATGCCCCAGTGCCCCAAGCCCAAAATTGACGGGTCCTATGCGTAAAGGAGTTCAAGGCGAACAGGATGGCGTGCTTCTTACCGTGGATTGGAGCCCGGTTGATGCTGACCACGGCGAGCAGCGGGCCGGCCGCCAAAGCCGAAGTCCGGCGAGAAATTCCGAGGCGCCGGAGCACGATTCGTCCACGAAGAGTAGCTGACCACCCTTCCCGAGACCGGGCGAACTCAATTGGACACACGATGTGGGCACGGCCGCGTTGAGCACGATATCCAAGTGCGGCGGCACTCTCCCAATGGCGGCGAGGCGACGAGATCACAGGGGGCAGATTTTATACCCCGAGCGGCGCGCAGGAGTCGGGAGGGTTGGTGCGACGGTGGCGCGATGACCGCGGAGTCCGCGCGGAGCTCACGGCGGCGGATTTGCCGCGATTCTGTTGGAGCTTGCGGAGTTCGTTGCGCCGTTGACGAAGGAAGGGAAAGGAGCTGACCGATGGGGTCCACACCGCAGTGACACAGAGCGAGCGCGCGAGCCGTGCGAAGGCACTGACGAAGCGAGCCCAGGCTGACAGAGAGCGTACGCGCGGAAGGGGAGGCTGGCAGGCGGGTCCCGCGTGTCTGAGAGAGGGTGATCCGCGCGCGCGAGGAAGCTGAGCGAATGACCAGTGGGGCCCATCCGTCGGCGCCATGCGGGTGTTGGTTAGCTGGGCCGCGCGGGTGGGTTTCCTGAGTGGGCCGAAAAGCGGGATCCGAGGCCCAGGTAAGTCTTTCTTCTTTTTCTTTTTATTTTGTATTTTCTTTTCCCCATTTTCAAATCCAATTCAAACCCAATTTGAATTCAAGTTTGAGTTCAACTTTGTGAATAACTTGTCCTCAGTTTGAAAGGTATAATTTATTAATATAAGTGTGAAGAATATTTATTTTTATTTTATGTAATATTTTTCTTAGTTCTTCCCTTTTCTTTTATTTTCTATTTTCTATTCCAAATTCAAATTTATACTTCTATTTTAGTTTTCAGATTTTTCCAATGTATCATTTGAAATCCAAGGGTGAATATAAACCATACTTATTTTAATATTACTAACTTAAGTTTTTATTCTCCTTTCTATTTATTTCATGAGATGTATAAATGGTTTTTCTTAAAAGAAAAAGAAAAATTCTTTCCCCATCATTTTCTTATTTCCCAATTTCCAAAACATTATGATATTTTGTTCAAATTCCTTCTACTAATTCCCAATCCAGAATTTGGGTGTTACAAATCCTACCCCCCTTAAAAATAATCTCGTCCTCGAGATTTGTAATAAAAAGGATGCATACTCATATGCACAAACAAAGAGATCTCAGCATGAGGTATAATTCTTTAACAAAACATTGGGTCAATAGACCTTTATTATTTCTTCTAAAATATTATCATATTACTAAAGTAACACCTAGATCTTACAAATCATCATAATTTATATCTATGTAGCTTGGTGAAGCTGGTGGTGGTGGGGGTTGTTGTTGTTGTTGTCTCTCCAGCCGTGCTTGCCTTATTTCTTGGCGGGCTTGACGTATTTCCTCGCGTTGTTGTCTTATCTGATTCTGCATCTCGGTCACCATGTCTGTTAACTGTTGTATTACCAGTCTTTGGGTAGCAACCACTTGATTGAGGTCAACAGGTGGAGGATTTGGAGGATTCATTTTCTGTTTGTTGTTACGTGATAATCTTTCCTTTCCTGGTATTGACCATGAAAGTTAGAAGCATGTGATAATAGTTTTGCAAAGGAAGTTACTAAGCGGAATGGATAAGCTAGTAGTTGGTTATAATCTATAGATTCTTTGGTAGGGCTTAATTTATGTCCAGATTGGGGTAACCAATCATATAAGGTGAATATCCAAGGGTAAGATAGAATCTTGTCAAGATGAGAGATATACATGGGTGAGATAGGCTACAAGATGTAGGTTAAAAGTTTGTTTGTTATTAGGTGGGAATAGAAAGGTCATACTATTCATTATGGCACTATGGGTTGGGTTAGCTCATGGTTGAATTGATCCAATGTGCTAAGATAAGTTAATACATGGCTAGTGGGGTCTAATCTCTTCTACTAGTGTCATTAATCTGTTTAAGTGGACCACATTAAGTTAGATAATACTAGACCACACTGGATCAGGTCACATTAGGTAAGATAAGATCTAGATTGATTTGGATATGACTAGATTAGACTAGTTTAGGTTAAATAGGTCCGACAGGGTAGGATATGTTAGGATGTTTTGAGATTAGTTAGATATGTTATGATAAGATAGAGTCTCTTGCGAGTTTATAATTGAGAGGTTATGCAACTATCAGATGGTTAAGGTAGTTGCATATGGCCAAGTCGATCTATCATTCTTAATCTAGTGCAGGGTGAACTAAGTTAAGACCTGTTCTATAGGAGTAGAGTCTAAACTATTTCATCAGTATTATCTAACATGTTTGATAAGTCACTTTAGATTGGATCAGATCTAGGTTAGATTGGTGTGACTTGTTTGACTAGATAAGATCTAATTAATTTGCATTAGATCATGGTTGATAAACTAGGGTGGATAAGTATGCCTATTAGGATAAGATGGATCCATAAAGATAAGATAGAATCTTTTGAGATCAGTTAGACCTATTGGGATAACAAAATCTTTTCAAGATAAGATGAATTGGTTAGAATGAGATCTTTTAGGATAAGAAAAATCTCTTAAGCTAGATATGTTCTAGGTTGTCTAGTTATGTTATCAACATTTTTTTTTATATGTATATACAGATGTAATTGTGGACATTACTCCACAACTAATCATACTCAATCAAAGATCCAAATCATACAAACATTCAAACATAATAAAATAATAGTTTTGTTTTTGTTCCTAAGATTAGGTCTCCTATTCCTAAAGTCACTTTAGGCACAGGATTTCAAAGTGTGAAATCCAATTTTGTCTTTAGAAATGAAAGGTAAGAATAATCAGAGTGAAGCGGAATTAGATGAGAAAAAAATTAAGAAGAGTTTAGAAAAGAATCAGAGTAGCAGAGGTAAGTAAGTATTGGTTGTCCAGTTCTATCTAGGTTTCGTCCTACAGTCAACATCCCTCTGATACCACTTCTGTAACACCCGGATTTTAGGGATCCAAAACCCGGGGTTAACATAAACACCAGGTATGCTGGGACCAAGTCTCACACATATGATGTATAGTGGCACAGGATCGAATGTCACATCTTTATATATAACAGGAGTTCTATACAAAATAAATAATTACATTATAGGGAGACAACGGTCCAGCAACCCAAAGTTGACTGGGAGACGACGACCTAGACCTCTCACGAACACATCGCAGCATCCTCCATGAGCATCATCCTGCAGTACCTGGTCTTGACCTGTGGTGTATGTGAGACAGCAAGAGTGAGCTCACATACGTTCATCGCTCAACAAGTTGTGGGGAATAATGTGCATGAACTCGCCAAAGGTGGGAGCTCACGTGAAGTGTAAGGCTTATCAAAGAAGATGGTTAGAGCTGAGCATTGCTTTTAAAGTTGGTCAAAATTTTATTAGCAGTTACTAAGTGTAAGTAAATACCAAACCCAATTAAGTAATAGAACAAAAGTAACCACATCACCTGCAATGCAATGCATATGACAAATTGAATTTAGTTCCATAATTTAATCATGTGAGTGTCCGAGCTGCTCATGACCGTGAGCACGGCTAGTATACCAGTTTTACACTCTGCAGAGGTTGCGCATCTTTACCCACAAGCCGTGCTACCCATCTGCCAAGGGGTCATGAATCCCATACACCTCTACCAAGGAAGTGAGGCAGGGTAGCACTACGAGGCCTTTACAAAGTTCCACTAGCTTCCGAAAACCCGCTACAGTTTATAGGAAGATCCAGTGCAGGAATCCCTTGCAGGACCGCCATCGCAGCAAAATCCTCCCGAGGGCCTCCCTACACTGACCTCTCCCCTACTGCCCTTGCCCCTTTCGGGTAAGGTAGTCTTCCACTAGCTTTCCTAATTAATCAGCCAAGGGCATCCCATACTACCCTTGTGGTAGCACTGTTTTCCCGGGTGGTTCTCCATGTTCCAATTAACATAATGATCTTAACATGAACCATAAATAACAACTGACAACAAAAGTATAATCATGAATAGTGTAATCTTCATACCCAAAACCATATATAGCACTAGCAAGTACTACCCAAAAGTTCAGTGGTAAACAAGGTATAAAGATAGACAAACTAGGGTAACCTATTGGGTCCCATCAAAATTAACCTATGCAGATCATTATGATTAATTAGAACATGAGTAGGTGAAAAGAAGTGATCAAGGGCACAACTTGCCTGGGCCTTGAGATTCCAGGTACCAGGATGATCCTCAGATGACTCGTGACCTCACTGCTAGTCGTAGTAATACAAACAAACAGTGTAGGCAAAATTTAACATCACACCAAACATAAGAGCAAAATACACATTAATAATATACATATTAAAATAAGATCACAGGAAAAAGAATTATTAATTTTGGAGTTGTAGAATTCAAGTTATGATTTTCCAAAGATTATATGTGATTAAAATATGATTAAATGATAAATAAATTTCCTAACAGAGTTCATGTCAAAACAGTGATTCTAAATGGTAGAGAATATTATTACAAAATTTTAGGAATTGGAATGACTCAATTTGGAGCTAAAATGAATTAAATATGAATTATCTAAGTTATAGCAATTATTTTTATATTAAGAATCCATTTTCTATTTTATTTATTCAATTTAAACGAGTTCTGGACTGGGCCTCAATTACAGCAAAGCGCAGGGGGCTCGGCGCAAGTTTCCTGAGACCCAGTGAACAGAGACAACGGACGGCGGGTTGATTCTAAAATATTCCAGGGGCTCTTTAACAAAGTATACCCGCGAAGGGGTACGCTCAGATCCTAGCCGTCCGATCTCCACCCAACGGCCCAGATTAGGCTTGCGCAGCAGATAACGTATAACTCTTCTTGACCGCTAGATCTAACATCCACGGATGTGGGACGATCTCACCTCGATCAAACCACCACCGTCCGATATCACGTTATCGTTTCAGATTCAACCTGACCGAAGGGGTAACTTGATTCTAATCGTGGCCGTCAACACTGTATCCAACGGCTACGCCATCCTCTCCCCCGCGCACCCGAGTAGAACGGCGGCGCCGCCCAGGTGTGCGGCGGAGACACGCCGGCGCGCACGCAATTCGATGCCCCAGTGCCCCAAGCCCAAAATTGACGGGTCCTATGCGTAAAGGAGTTCAAGGCGAACAGGATGGCGTGCTTCTTACCGTGGATTGGAGCCCGGTTGATGCTGACCACGGCGAGCAGCGGGCCGGCCGCCAAAGCCGAAGTCCGGCGAGAAATTCCGAGGCGCCGGAGCACGATTCGTCCACGAAGAGTAGCTGACCACCCTTCCCGAGACCGGGCGAACTCAATTGGACACACGATGTGGGCACGGCCGCGTTGAGCACGATATCCAAGTGCGGCGGCACTCTCCCAATGGCGGCGAGGCGACGAGATCACAGGGGGCAGATTTTATACCCCGAGCGGCGCGCAGGAGTCGGGAGGGTTGGTGCGACGGTGGCGCGATGACCGCGGAGTCCGCGCGGAGCTCACGGCGGCGGATTTGCCGCGATTCTGTTGGAGCTTGCGGAGTTCGTTGCGCCGTTGACGAAGGAAGGGAAAGGAGCTGACCGATGGGGTCCACACCGCAGTGACACAGAGCGAGCGCGCGAGCCGTGCGAAGGCACTGACGAAGCGAGCCCAGGCTGACAGAGAGCGTACGCGCGGAAGGGGAGGCTGGCAGGCGGGTCCCGCGTGTCTGAGAGAGGGTGATCCGCGCGCGCGAGGAAGCTGAGCGAATGACCAGTGGGGCCCATCCGTCGGCGCCATGCGGGTGTTGGTTAGCTGGGCCGCGCGGGTGGGTTTCCTGAGTGGGCCGAAAAGCGGGATCCGAGGCCCAGGTAAGTCTTTCTTCTTTTTCTTTTTATTTTGTATTTTCTTTTCCCCATTTTCAAATCCAATTCAAACCCAATTTGAATTCAAGTTTGAGTTCAACTTTGTGAATAACTTGTCCTCAGTTTGAAAGGTATAATTTATTAATATAAGTGTGAAGAATATTTATTTTTATTTTATGTAATATTTTTCTTAGTTCTTCCCTTTTCTTTTATTTTCTATTTTCTATTCCAAATTCAAATTTATACTTCTATTTTAGTTTTCAGATTTTTCCAATGTATCATTTGAAATCCAAGGGTGAATATAAACCATACTTATTTTAATATTACTAACTTAAGTTTTTATTCTCCTTTCTATTTATTTCATGAGATGTATAAATGGTTTTTCTTAAAAGAAAAAGAAAAATTCTTTCCCCATCATTTTCTTATTTCCCAATTTCCAAAACATTATGATATTTTGTTCAAATTCCTTCTACTAATTCCCAATCCAGAATTTGGGTGTTACAAATCCTACCCCCCTTAAAAATAATCTCGTCCTCGAGATTTGTAATAAAAAGGATGCATACTCATATGCACAAACAAAGAGATCTCAGCATGAGGTATAATTCTTTAACAAAACATTGGGTCAATAGACCTTTATTATTTCTTCTAAAATATTATCATATTACTAAAGTAACACCTAGATCTTACAAATCATCATAATTTATATCTATGTAGCTTGGTGAAGCTGGTGGTGGTGGGGGTTGTTGTTGTTGTTGTCTCTCCAGCCGTGCTTGCCTTATTTCTTGGCGGGCTTGACGTATTTCCTCGCGTTGTTGTCTTATCTGATTCTGCATCTCGGTCACCATGTCTGTTAACTGTTGTATTACCAGTCTTTGGGTAGCAACCACTTGATTGAGGTCAACAGGTGGAGGATTTGGAGGATTCATTTTCTGTTTGTTGTTACGTGATAATCTTTCCTTTCCTGGTATTGACCATGAAAGTTAGAAGCATGTGATAATAGTTTTGCAAAGGAAGTTACTAAGCGGAATGGATAAGCTAGTAGTTGGTTATAATCTATAGATTCTTTGGTAGGGCTTAATTTATGTCCAGATTGGGGTAACCAATCATATAAGGTGAATATCCAAGGGTAAGATAGAATCTTGTCAAGATGAGAGATATACATGGGTGAGATAGGCTACAAGATGTAGGTTAAAAGTTTGTTTGTTATTAGGTGGGAATAGAAAGGTCATACTATTCATTATGGCACTATGGGTTGGGTTAGCTCATGGTTGAATTGATCCAATGTGCTAAGATAAGTTAATACATGGCTAGTGGGGTCTAATCTCTTCTACTAGTGTCATTAATCTGTTTAAGTGGACCACATTAAGTTAGATAATACTAGACCACACTGGATCAGGTCACATTAGGTAAGATAAGATCTAGATTGATTTGGATATGACTAGATTAGACTAGTTTAGGTTAAATAGGTCCGACAGGGTAGGATATGTTAGGATGTTTTGAGATTAGTTAGATATGTTATGATAAGATAGAGTCTCTTGCGAGTTTATAATTGAGAGGTTATGCAACTATCAGATGGTTAAGGTAGTTGCATATGGCCAAGTCGATCTATCATTCTTAATCTAGTGCAGGGTGAACTAAGTTAAGACCTGTTCTATAGGAGTAGAGTCTAAACTATTTCATCAGTATTATCTAACATGTTTGATAAGTCACTTTAGATTGGATCAGATCTAGGTTAGATTGGTGTGACTTGTTTGACTAGATAAGATCTAATTAATTTGCATTAGATCATGGTTGATAAACTAGGGTGGATAAGTATGCCTATTAGGATAAGATGGATCCATAAAGATAAGATAGAATCTTTTGAGATCAGTTAGACCTATTGGGATAACAAAATCTTTTCAAGATAAGATGAATTGGTTAGAATGAGATCTTTTAGGATAAGAAAAATCTCTTAAGCTAGATATGTTCTAGGTTGTCTAGTTATGTTATCAACATTTTTTTTTATATGTATATACAGATGTAATTGTGGACATTACTCCACAACTAATCATACTCAATCAAAGATCCAAATCATACAAACATTCAAACATAATAAAATAATAGTTTTGTTTTTGTTCCTAAGATTAGGTCTCCTATTCCTAAAGTCACTTTAGGCACAGGATTTCAAAGTGTGAAATCCAATTTTGTCTTTAGAAATGAAAGGTAAGAATAATCAGAGTGAAGCGGAATTAGATGAGAAAAAAATTAAGAAGAGTTTAGAAAAGAATCAGAGTAGCAGAGGTAAGTAAGTATTGGTTGTCCAGTTCTATCTAGGTTTCGTCCTACAGTCAACATCCCTCTGATACCACTTCTGTAACACCCGGATTTTAGGGATCCAAAACCCGGGGTTAACATAAACACCAGGTATGCTGGGACCAAGTCTCACACATATGATGTATAGTGGCACAGGATCGAATGTCACATCTTTATATATAACAGGAGTTCTATACAAAATAAATAATTACATTATAGGGAGACAACGGTCCAGCAACCCAAAGTTGACTGGGAGACGACGACCTAGACCTCTCACGAACACATCGCAGCATCCTCCATGAGCATCATCCTGCAGTACCTGGTCTTGACCTGTGGTGTATGTGAGACAGCAAGAGTGAGCTCACATACGTTCATCGCTCAACAAGTTGTGGGGAATAATGTGCATGAACTCGCCAAAGGTGGGAGCTCACGTGAAGTGTAAGGCTTATCAAAGAAGATGGTTAGAGCTGAGCATTGCTTTTAAAGTTGGTCAAAATTTTATTAGCAGTTACTAAGTGTAAGTAAATACCAAACCCAATTAAGTAATAGAACAAAAGTAACCACATCACCTGCAATGCAATGCATATGACAAATTGAATTTAGTTCCATAATTTAATCATGTGAGTGTCCGAGCTGCTCATGACCGTGAGCACGGCTAGTATACCAGTTTTACACTCTGCAGAGGTTGCGCATCTTTACCCACAAGCCGTGCTACCCATCTGCCAAGGGGTCATGAATCCCATACACCTCTACCAAGGAAGTGAGGCAGGGTAGCACTACGAGGCCTTTACAAAGTTCCACTAGCTTCCGAAAACCCGCTACAGTTTATAGGAAGATCCAGTGCAGGAATCCCTTGCAGGACCGCCATCGCAGCAAAATCCTCCCGAGGGCCTCCCTACACTGACCTCTCCCCTACTGCCCTTGCCCCTTTCGGGTAAGGTAGTCTTCCACTAGCTTTCCTAATTAATCAGCCAAGGGCATCCCATACTACCCTTGTGGTAGCACTGTTTTCCCGGGTGGTTCTCCATGTTCCAATTAACATAATGATCTTAACATGAACCATAAATAACAACTGACAACAAAAGTATAATCATGAATAGTGTAATCTTCATACCCAAAACCATATATAGCACTAGCAAGTACTACCCAAAAGTTCAGTGGTAAACAAGGTATAAAGATAGACAAACTAGGGTAACCTATTGGGTCCCATCAAAATTAACCTATGCAGATCATTATGATTAATTAGAACATGAGTAGGTGAAAAGAAGTGATCAAGGGCACAACTTGCCTGGGCCTTGAGATTCCAGGTACCAGGATGATCCTCAGATGACTCGTGACCTCACTGCTAGTCGTAGTAATACAAACAAACAGTGTAGGCAAAATTTAACATCACACCAAACATAAGAGCAAAATACACATTAATAATATACATATTAAAATAAGATCACAGGAAAAAGAATTATTAATTTTGGAGTTGTAGAATTCAAGTTATGATTTTCCAAAGATTATATGTGATTAAAATATGATTAAATGATAAATAAATTTCCTAACAGAGTTCATGTCAAAACAGTGATTCTAAATGGTAGAGAATATTATTACAAAATTTTAGGAATTGGAATGACTCAATTTGGAGCTAAAATGAATTAAATATGAATTATCTAAGTTATAGCAATTATTTTTATATTAAGAATCCATTTTCTATTTTATTTATTCAATTTAAACGAGTTCTGGACTGGGCCTCAATTACAGCAAAGCGCAGGGGGCTCGGCGCAAGTTTCCTGAGACCCAGTGAACAGAGACAACGGACGGCGGGTTGATTCTAAAATATTCCAGGGGCTCTTTAACAAAGTATACCCGCGAAGGGGTACGCTCAGATCCTAGCCGTCCGATCTCCACCCAACGGCCCAGATTAGGCTTGCGCAGCAGATAACGTATAACTCTTCTTGACCGCTAGATCTAACATCCACGGATGTGGGACGATCTCACCTCGATCAAACCACCACCGTCCGATATCACGTTATCGTTTCAGATTCAACCTGACCGAAGGGGTAACTTGATTCTAATCGTGGCCGTCAACACTGTATCCAACGGCTACGCCATCCTCTCCCCCGCGCACCCGAGTAGAACGGCGGCGCCGCCCAGGTGTGCGGCGGAGACACGCCGGCGCGCACGCAATTCGATGCCCCAGTGCCCCAAGCCCAAAATTGACGGGTCCTATGCGTAAAGGAGTTCAAGGCGAACAGGATGGCGTGCTTCTTACCGTGGATTGGAGCCCGGTTGATGCTGACCACGGCGAGCAGCGGGCCGGCCGCCAAAGCCGAAGTCCGGCGAGAAATTCCGAGGCGCCGGAGCACGATTCGTCCACGAAGAGTAGCTGACCACCCTTCCCGAGACCGGGCGAACTCAATTGGACACACGATGTGGGCACGGCCGCGTTGAGCACGATATCCAAGTGCGGCGGCACTCTCCCAATGGCGGCGAGGCGACGAGATCACAGGGGGCAGATTTTATACCCCGAGCGGCGCGCAGGAGTCGGGAGGGTTGGTGCGACGGTGGCGCGATGACCGCGGAGTCCGCGCGGAGCTCACGGCGGCGGATTTGCCGCGATTCTGTTGGAGCTTGCGGAGTTCGTTGCGCCGTTGACGAAGGAAGGGAAAGGAGCTGACCGATGGGGTCCACACCGCAGTGACACAGAGCGAGCGCGCGAGCCGTGCGAAGGCACTGACGAAGCGAGCCCAGGCTGACAGAGAGCGTACGCGCGGAAGGGGAGGCTGGCAGGCGGGTCCCGCGTGTCTGAGAGAGGGTGATCCGCGCGCGCGAGGAAGCTGAGCGAATGACCAGTGGGGCCCATCCGTCGGCGCCATGCGGGTGTTGGTTAGCTGGGCCGCGCGGGTGGGTTTCCTGAGTGGGCCGAAAAGCGGGATCCGAGGCCCAGGTAAGTCTTTCTTCTTTTTCTTTTTATTTTGTATTTTCTTTTCCCCATTTTCAAATCCAATTCAAACCCAATTTGAATTCAAGTTTGAGTTCAACTTTGTGAATAACTTGTCCTCAGTTTGAAAGGTATAATTTATTAATATAAGTGTGAAGAATATTTATTTTTATTTTATGTAATATTTTTCTTAGTTCTTCCCTTTTCTTTTATTTTCTATTTTCTATTCCAAATTCAAATTTATACTTCTATTTTAGTTTTCAGATTTTTCCAATGTATCATTTGAAATCCAAGGGTGAATATAAACCATACTTATTTTAATATTACTAACTTAAGTTTTTATTCTCCTTTCTATTTATTTCATGAGATGTATAAATGGTTTTTCTTAAAAGAAAAAGAAAAATTCTTTCCCCATCATTTTCTTATTTCCCAATTTCCAAAACATTATGATATTTTGTTCAAATTCCTTCTACTAATTCCCAATCCAGAATTTGGGTGTTACAGACTACTATCACAAAGTACTCGGGGGAGACGAGACCGGAACTGTGGCTCGCGGACTATCGGCTGGCCTGCCAACTGGGTGGAACGGACGATGACAACCTCATCATCCGCAACCTCCCCCTGTTCCTCTCCGACACCGCTCGAGCCTGGCTGGAGCACCTGCCCCCGGGGCAGATCTCCAACTGGGACGACCTGGTCCAAGCCTTCGCCGACAATTTCCAGGGCACGTACGTGCGCCCTGGGAACTCCTGGGATCTCCGAAGCTGCCGCTAGCAGCCAGGAGAGCCTCTCCGGGACTACATCCGGCGATTCTCGAAGCAGCGCACGTAGCTGCCCAACGTCACCGATTCAGATGTCATCGGCGCGTTCCTCGCCGGCACCCCTGCCGCGACCTGGTGAGCAAGCTGGGTCGCAAGACCCCCACCAGGGCGAGCGAGCTGATGGACATCGCCACCAAGTTCGCCTCTGGCCAGGAGGCGGTTGAGGCTATTTTCCGGAAGGACAAGCAGCCCCAGGGCCGCCCACCGGAAGATGCTCCCAAGGCGTCAACTCAGCGCGGTGCCAAGAAGAAGGGCAAGAAGAAGTCGCAAGCGAAACGCGCCGCCGCCGACGCGGACCTTGTCGCCGCCGCCGAGTACAAGAACCCTCGGAAACCTCCCGGAGGTGCCAACCTCTTCGACAAGATGCTCAAGGAGCCATGCCCCTATCATCAGGGGCCCGTCAAGCACACCCTTGAGGAGTGTGCCATGCTTCGACGACACTTCCACAAGGCCGGGCCACCCGCGGAGGGTGGCAAGGCCCTCGACGACGCAAAGGAGGAAGATCACAAGGCAGGAGGGTTCCCCGAGGTCCGCGACTGCTTCATGATCTACGGCGGGCAAGTGGTGAACGCCTCGGCTCGACACCGCAAGCAAGAGCGTCGGGATGTCTACTCGGTAAAGGTGGCGGCGCCAGTCTACCTAGACTGGTCCGACAAGCCCATCACCTTTGACCGGGCCGACCATCCAGACTACGTGCCGAGCCCGGGGAGATACCCACTCGTTGTTGACCCCATCATCGGCAACGTCAGGCTCACCAAGGTCCTCATAGACGGAGGCAGCGGCCTCAACATCATCTACGCCGAGACCCTCGGGCTTCTGCGGATCGATCTGTCCTCGGTCCGGACGGGCGCTGCGCCTTTCCACGGGATCGTCCCCGGGAAGCGCGTTCAACCCCTCGCACAACTCGACCTACCCGTCTGCTTCGGGACGCCCTCCAACTTTCGGAAGGAGACCCTCACGTTCGAAGTGGTCGGGTTTCGAGGAACCTACCACGCAGTGCTGGGGAGGCCATGCTACGCCAAGTTCATGGCCATCCCCAACTACACCTACCTCAAGCTCAAGATGCCGGGCCCCAACGGGGTCATCACCATCGGGCCCACGTACCGACACGCATACGAATGAGATGTGGAGTGCGTGGAGTACACCGAGGCCCTCGCCGAATCCGAGGCTCTCATCGCCGACCTGGAGAGCCTCTCTAGGGAGGCGCCCGACGTGAAGCGCCACGCCGGCAACTTCGAACCAGTGGAGACGGTCAAGTCCGTCCCTCTCGACCCCTGCAACGACGCCTCCAAGCAGATCCGGATCGGTTCTGAGCTCGACCCCAAATAGGAAGCAGTGCTCGTCGACTTTCTCCGCGCAAACGCCGACGTTTTCGCGTGGAGTCCCTCGGACATGCCGAGCATACCGAGGGAAGTCGCCGAGCACTCTCTAGATATCCGAGCTGGGGCCCGACCCGTGAAGCAACCTCTGCGCCGATTCGACGAAGAAAAGTGCAGGGCCATAGGCGAGGAGATCCACAAGCTACTGGCGGCAGGGTTCATCAAAGAGGTATTCCATCCCAAATGGCTTGCCAACCCTGTGCTTGTGAGAAAGAAAGGGGGGAAATGGCGGATGCGTGTAGACTACACTGGTCTAAACAAAGCATGTTCGAAAGTTCCCTACCCTCTGCCTTGCATCGATCAGATCGTGGATTCCACTGCTGGGTGCGAAACCCTGTCTTTCCTCGATGCCTACTCAGGGTATCACCAGATCAGGATGAAAGAGTCCGACCAGCTCGCGACTTCATTCATCACACCCTTCGGCATGTACTGCTATGTTACAATGTCGTTTGGTTTGAGGAATGCGGGGGCAACGTACCAGCGATGCATGAACCATGTGTTTGGCGAACACATCGGCCGAACGGTCGAGGCCTACGTCGATGACATCGTAGTCAAGACGAGGAAGGCCTCCGACCTCCTTTCTGACCTTGAAGCGACATTCTGATGTCTCAAGGCGAAAGGCGTGAAGCTTAATCCCGAAAAGTGTGTGTTTGGGGTCCCCCGAGGCATGCTCTTGGGGTTCATCGTCTCCGAGCAGGGCATCGAAGCCAACCCAGAGAAGATTGCAGCCATCACCAGCATGGGGCCAATCAAGAACTTGAAAGGCGTACAGAGGGTCATGGGATGTCTCGCGGCTCTGAGCCGCTTCATCTCACGCCTCGGCGAAAGAGGTCTGCCTCTGTACCACCTCTTAAGGAAGGTCGAGTGCTTCGCTTGGACTCCTGAGGCCGAGGAAGCCCTCGGGAACCTGAAGGCGCTCCTCACCAACGCGCCCATCTTGGTGCCCCCCGCTGCCGGAGAAGCCCTCTTGATCTACGTCGCCGTAACCACCCAGGTGGTTAGCGCCGCGATCGTGGTTGAGAGACGAGAAGAAGGGCATGCATTGCCCGTCCAGAGGCCAGTCTACTTCATCAGTGAGGTACTGTCCGAGACCAAGATCCGCTACCCACAAATCCAGAAGCTGATGTACGCGGTGATCCTGACACGGCGGAAGTTGCGACACTACTTCGAGTCTCATCCGGTGACTGTGGTGTCATCCTTCCCCTGGGAGAGATCATCCAGTCCAGAGAGGCCTCAGGTAGAATTGCGAAGTGGGCGGTGGAGATCATGGGCGAGATGATCTCGTTCGCCCCTCGGAAGGCCATCAAGTCCCAGGTCTTGGCGGACTTCGTGGCTGAATGGGCTGACACCCAGCTCCCGACGGCTCCGATCCAACCGGAGCTCTGGACCATGTTTTTCGACGGGTCGCTGATGAAGACGGGGGCCGGCGCAGGCCTCCTCTTCGTCTCGCCCCTCGGAAAACACCTACGCTACGTGCTACGCCTCCACTTCCCGGCGTCCAACAATGTGGCAGAGTACGAGGCTCTGATAAACGGGTTGTGAATCGCCATCGAGCTAGGGGTCCAACGCCTCGACGCTCGCGGTGACTCGTAGCTCGTCATCGACCAAGTCATGAAGAACTCCCACTACCGCGACCCGAAGATGGAAGCCTACTGCGATGAGGTTCGATGCCTGGAAGACAAGTTCTACGGGCTCGAGCTCAACCACATCGCCCGACGCTACAACAAGACTGCGGACGAGCTGGCTAAAATAGCCTCGGGACGAACAACAGTTCCCCCGGACGTATTCTCCCGAGACCTGCATCAACCCTCCGTCAAGACCGAGGACACGCCCGAGCCCGAGGCACCTTCGGCTCCGCCTGAGGCACCTTCGGCTGAGTCCAAGGTACCCTCGGCCCAGTTTGAGGTACCCTCGGCACGGTCCGAGGTACCCTCGGCTCAGCCCGAGGTATCCTTGGCCCCCGAGGGTGAGGCACTGCGCGTCGAGGGGGAACAGAGCGAGGTCACGCCTAATCAAAGCTGGTAGACCCCGTACCTGCAATATCTCCACCAAGGAGAGCTGCCCCTCGACCAAGCTGAAGCTCGGCGGTTGGCGCGGCGCGCCAAGTCTTTCGTCTTGCTGGGGGATGGGAAGGAGCTCTATCACCGCAGCCCCTCAGGCATCCTCCAGCGATGCATTTCCATCGCCGAAGGCCAGGAGCTCTTGCAAGAGATACACTCGAGGGCTTGCGGCCATCACACAGCACCTCGGACCCTCGTTGGAAACGCCTTCCGACAAGGATTCTACTGGCCGACAGTGGTGGCCGACGCTATTAGAATTGTCTGCACCTGCGAAGGGTGTCAGTTCTACGCGAGGCAGACCCACCTGCCCACTCAGGCTCTGCAGACCATACCCATCACCTGGCCGTTTGCTGTGTGGGGTCTGGACCTCGTTGGCCCCTTGCAGAAGGCACCCGGGGGCTACACGCACCTGTTGGTCGCCATCGACAAATTCTCCAAGTGGATCAAGGCCCGACCCCTAAACAGCATCAGGTCTGAACAGGCGGTGGCGTTCTTCACCAACATCATCCATCGCTTTGGGGTCCCGAACTCCATCATCATCGACAATGGCACCCAGTTCACCGGCAGAAAGTTCCTGGACTTCTGCGAGGATCACCACATCCGGGTGGACTGGGCTGCCGTGGCTCACCCCATGACGAATGGGCAAGTGGAGCGGGCTAACGGCATGATCCTGCAAGGACTCAAGCCTCGGATCTACAACGACCTCAACAAGTTCGGCAAGCGGTGGATGAAGGAACTCCACTCGGTGGTCTGGAGTCTGAGAACAATGCCGAGCCGAGCCACGGGCTTCACACCGTTCTTTCTAGTCTATGGGGCCGAGGCCATCTTGCCCACAGACTTGGAATACGGTTCCTCGAGAGCGAGGGTCTACACCGACCAAAGCAACCGAGCCAACCGAGAAGACTCACTGGACCAGCTGGAGGAGGCTCGGGACATGGCCTTACTACACTCGGCGCGGTACCAGCAGTCCCTGCGACTCTACCACGCCCGAGGGGTTAGGTCCCGAGACCTCCAGGTGGGCGACCTGGTGCTTCGGCTGCGACAAGACGCCCGAGGGCGGCACAAACTCACGCCTCCCTGGGAAGGGCCGTTCGTCATCGCCAAGGTCCTGAAGCCCGAAACGTACAAGCTGGCCAACATCCAAGGCGAGGTCTACAGCAACGCTTGGAACATCCAACAGCTACGTCGCTTCTACCCTTAAGATGCTTTCAAGTTGCTCGTATACCTCGTTCACACACCAAGTCTAGTCGTCAAGGAAGGGTCAGCCTTGCCTCGGCAAAGCCCGACCCTCCCTCGGGGGCTAGAAGGGGGCAACCCCCTCTGCGTCAAAATTTTCCTCGAAAAAAGAAAAAAATCTTTTCTGCCAGAATGCCTTTCGTGCTCTTCGACTACTTCAAAAGTGGATCCTGAAAATGACGGAGTACACATAAGCAGCCAAGGCTGACCGAGCCGAGGGACTCCTACGCCTCCGGGATACGGATACCTCACTCATCACCTTCTGCGATAAGTAACTCGCGTTCGGATAAGTGACTCCACGGACCAAACAAGTCTTCATGCTCGAGAGCTCCTCTGCCGAAATGATTTTTCGGACCTTCTCGACTGCGTCGGTAACAGAACCCTATGGACGAGTAAGAGCGCGCGTAAGCGGCAAAGTCGACCGAGCCGAGGGATTCCTACGCCTCTGGGATACGGATACCTCACTCATCGCCTTCCGTGAAAAGCAACTCTCGCCCGCACAAACAATTCTGTTACCGACAAATGAGTCCGGATACTCGAAACAAGAGGAAAAGAAACGCAGCTTTACAACACGACGACGATGTGTTTAGGCCTCGGCGGCCACAGAAAACATACACACACTACAAGACAACCTGATCCTGCAGGCTCGGACGTCGACAGCCGAAGGGGGCAGCAACACCCTCGGCATCAACTACACCTTCGGCGGGGTCTGACCTAGTCTCGGACGGCGACGCGGTCGGAGGGCCCCCACTCTGAAGGACGACATCAGCACCACACCCGGGCCATCGCCGCCAGGGTCTTCTTCGAGAATCCGGCCCGAGCAGGCGGCTCAGCCGGCCACCCCGAGGCCTCGGCCAGCTGTCCCCCAAAGACATCAGCTCGGCTTGTGGCCTCGGCAGCTCAACTCTGGCGTCGGTTCCGCCAGTGGACGACCCGGCCAGGCTCTGGCCAACCACACCTCCTTTTCGAAGCCAACTCTGCCTCTGTCCGTGCTGACACCGCTACCTCCGGCTTCGGCTCATCGAAGGGCGGTCGAGGGGTTCCTTTAACTAAGCAAGAGGGGCCTCGGACTGCAAGGCCGACCGAGCCGAGGGACTCCTACTCCTCCGGGATACGGATACCTCACTCGTCACCTTTGCACGAGGCAACTCACGCTCGGTGAAGCGGTTCAGATAATCGACAAGGCGAGTCTCAGTGCTCGAAATGAAGAAAAAACACGGCTCCGTGCCGAAAATACACACACGTTCAGGCCTCGACAGCCGCATCGAACAAAACACCGGCACTTAAGGTGCCATTACAAACGGAACTCTGGTTCCAACCCCACAGCGGCAGCCATGATCCCAGTACGGACGCGGCCACCAGAAGGCTTTCGTTCGCGTCCCTACTCAAGGGACGCGAAACAGACATCAAAGCCAAAGAGCCGGAGGCCAGCCCGTGGGCGGCATCGACGGCCTCAATGGGGGGGGGGGGAGCTTCCTCCGGCCGCCACCACATCAGCACGGACGGCGGCGTCCGCCTCTCCACCAACGCCGACGGTCGGCAAGGCGCACCGGCAGGTCCTCACTCCCGTCCTCGCCGCGAAAGCCAGGAGAAGGACGGAATGTTGCATCCTAGCTGGACAGCAACAGTTCGCCTTCCCCGGCATGGCTGGAGGACGCCTCCTCCGCAAGGCTGGAGGATGGTTTCCACCACCAGAAGCTGGAAGAGGAGGTGGCCAGCCGGCCCACGCGGGAGGTAGAGCTCCGGCTCAGCCTGGCCTCCGCCCCAGCAAGGATGATGAACATCCTTGGGGCTGAGGGTGGGACCAAGATCGCAGCCTGGCTTGCTCCTCCCCACCGAGAGGCTGGTGGTCACCGTCTTGGGTGACCGTCGGTGAAGGGATGCAGCCGGGCTGCATGATGAAAATCCTTGAAGCCGAACGATGGCCGAAAGGTACCAACTTCCATGAAGTTGCGTTCCTCCGACGACAAGGCAGAAGGATTGCGGGCGTCCCCCATCCGGGGGCTCGGAAGGTGGAAAGGCACGATGCATGAGGGGAGCGTGAAGACATGGTTGCCCTCCAAGGGGGTCGCCCCCCTTTTAAAGGCGACTCTCCCCACTTGCGTCCTCAACCGTTGCGGGTTGAGTCTTCTCCAACACGCTCCAAGATTCTCCCCCCCACGGCACGGGGGATGGGTCCCACACGTCATGCAAGCCGGTCCAGGGGAGAAGAAGCCAACCCGCCACGCGCGTGGTGCATGCAACCACCCGGCGGTTACAAGCACTCCTCCACTTTCGCCCAGACCAGCGGGCGAAAGGGCGGACAGCCATGCAGGCGGCATGCAACCGTGCCAAGTGGGCACGCCCCTTCGACTCCAACACGCCCAGCATGGAGGTCCAGGCCCACGCGTCATGCAACCGGCATGCTGATTGCTACGTGCGAGCAACTGCACCGCCACTCGCGCCACTACTGCTCCCCCTCGACTGCGGAGTCAATACCGCGACTCGAGGCAACCCTGCAGTGCCAGCCAAGCGCGACGGTCAAATGCAGTCAAAAATGGGCCGACAGTAATGGCGGTGACAGGCGGGCAGGAGCAGCGGTCACGTCGTCAGCCAAGCTTACGTCCCATCCAGGGGCAGCGAGGGAGCCCTCTCCCACGGCGTGAAGACGGTGCGCCCGTGATCCGTTCCTCGAACGGCTCGCACACGCGCAACGACCGCCTCGTGAACCGCTCGCCCCGTCGCATTAACTCCGTGGCAGGACAGGAGGCGCCTCAGGCGGGAGAAGCAAGCGACGCTTCGCCTTCGCCATAATGACCGCGTCGAAAGAGGTACGCCACGTCGTTCGACTTTGCATCCTTTTCCTTTTCCTCTTTCTCTCTCTTACAACAGGGACCGGGAAAGGGGGATACCCCGAAAAGGACCCTTCTTCGTGAAGGAAATAGGCTCCGAGCCTCCCTACTGATCAGAGGTTCGAAGGCCGGCCCCTCGGAGGGGTTCATCGGTCGCCTCAGATCGATTGGGTTCTGCGCCCACTACTGGTCAGAGGTTCGATGGCCGGCTCCTCGAAGGGTTCAACGGCCGCCTCAGGCCACTCGGGCTCCGCGCCCATTACTGATCAGGGGTTCGTAGCTGGCCCTCGAAGGGTTCACAGTCGCCTCAGACACAGAGCGAGGGATGACCCTGGGTACGTTCGATACATAACCAAGGCTCGGGCTGTGCTCCCGAGGTACCCTAGGACATTTCCGAGACCAGCGGGAGCGATCTTGTACCGGAATCCCATCAGAGGGAGGCATCGAGCCCTCGGACCCCGTCAAAGGGGACCGGGTCCGGCAGATCACCCGCAGGTACTTTTGGAGCGCGCCTTCGGGCCTCTAGCCGACCCCTAGCAAATGGGGCACGGGCGTCCGCTCGGATTACCCGCCAGCAGCTCACCGAAAACACCATGTTCGGCGCCCTCCGAGGACAACATGGCGCTTTCCCCCCCTCCTCCTTGCGGAAAGGCGACGCAGGGGCGTATGTAAAAAAGACGAGTCTGTCCTTGACCGTCCTTTCGCCCTGTGCAGAGGCTCGGGGGCTGCTCTCGCAAACCCGGCTCCGGCCAAACCGTTGACAGCGTCAACATACCAGCCCGAGAACTTGGGACCCGACCGTGCACTCGGGCTACGGCCAGCTCGCATGAGGGAACAACTAGACCAGCCGAAGTGTTGCGAAACGCACTAAGACCTCGAAGGAGTAAAACTACTCCTCCGAGGCCTCGGGGGCTACACCCGGCGGGTGCGCTCGCGCACACCCACCGGAATAGAATGCAACCAAAAAAGGCTGGTCCCCTTGCAAAAAAGTGTGGCAAAAGCCTCCAAGCGAGTATTAGTACTCCCTTGGAGGCTCGGGGGCTACTATTGGGGACCATAATTAGGGGTACCCTCAAGACCCCTAAATCTCAGCTGGTAACCCCCATCAGCACAAAGCTGCAAAGGCCTGATGGGTGCGATTAAGTCAAGGATCGGTCCATTCAAGGGACACGATCGTGCCTCGCCCGAGCCTAGCCTCGGGCAAGGGAAGCCGACTCCAGAGAACCTACGTCTCGCCCGAGGACCCCCCTTCCAGCAACGGGCACACTATCGGCTCGCCCGAGGCCCAGTCTTCACCAAGAAGCAACCTTGGCCACATCGCCACGCCGACCGACCAAATCACAGGGGCATTTAATGCAAAGGTGGCCTGACACCTTTATCCTGACGCACGCCCTCCAGTCGACAGAGCCGAAGTGACCGCAGTCACTTCGCCGCTCTACTGACCGGTCTGACAAGAGGACAGCGCCACCTGCACCGCTCCGACTGCTGAGCCACCCAATAGAGTGAGGCTGACACCGGCCAAGGACGGCCTCGGGCGTCATAGGAAACTCTGCCTCGCCCGACCCTAGGGCTCGGACATGGGCTCAGCCCCGGAAGACGGTGAACTCCGCTCCGCCCGACCCAGGGCTCGGTCTCGGGCTCAGCCCCGGAAGACGGCGAACTCCACTCCGCTCGACCCAGGGCTCGGACTCGGGCTCAGCCCCGGAAGACGGCGAACTCCGCTCCGCCCGACCCAGGGCTCGGACTCGGGCTCAGCCCCGGAAGACGGCGAACTCCGCTCTGCCTGACCCAGGGCTCAGACTCGGGCTCAGCCCCGGAAGACGGCGAACTCCGCTCCGCCTGCCCCAGGGCTCGGACTCAGGCTCAGCCCTGGAAGACGGCGAACTCCGCCTCACCCGACCCTAGGGCTCGAACATGGGCTCAACCCCGGAGGACGACGAACTCCGCCTCGCCCGACCCCAGGGCTCGGACTTGGGCTCAACCCCGGAAGACGACGAACTCCGCCTCGCCCGACCCAGGGGCTCGACCTCGACCTCGACCTCGGAGGAGCCTCCACCTCGCCCAGCCTAGGGCACGGACCGACCACGTCAATAGGAAGCGCCATCATTACCCTACCTCGAGCTGACTCAGGCTACGGGGAACCAGACCGGCGTCCCATCTGGCTCGCTCCACCATGCGAGTAATGATGGCGCCCCGCATGCCCTGTGACGACGGCGGCTCTCAGCCCCCTTAGGGAAGCAAGAGGACATCAGCAAGGACTCGACAGCCCCAACAGTTGTCCCTCCCGCCAGGCTCCAGCACTCCTCCGACGGCCACGACACCACGCGAACTGGGCGCCAAGACCTCTCCGGCTGCCACGATGGCATGTACTTAGGGCGCTAGCTCACCACCGCTAGACATGTTAGCACATTGCTACACTCCCCATTGTACACCTGGATCCTATCCTTACGCCTATAAAAGGGAGGACCAGGGCCCTCTTATAGAGGGTTGGCCCGCGCGGAGAAGGACGGGACGGCGCTCGCGCAAGGCCGCTCGCTCCCACTCCCGCGTGGACGCTTGTATCCCCCTACTGCAAGTGCACCCGACTCAGGCGCGGGGCTAACACGAAGGCCGCGGGATTCGCTCTCTCACGCCTGCCTCCCTCCGGCTGCTTCCTTTCCCCCCTTCGTGTTCCGCCTCGCGTCAACCCATCTGGGCTGGGGCACGCGGCGACAATTCACTCGTCGGTCCAGGGACCCCCCGGGTTTCGAAACACCGACAAATATCATCTGTACAGTATGACACTAACATTTATCACACCTCATACTTTTATTATTAGAAATTTGTCTAGCCTATGTTTAATAGATTAACTCCTCTAATCGAAGTTAACCTATCCATAATTATAGTTTGATTAAAATATAATATCTAGTTAAGTTATAATTAAGATTAAAGTTGAATTTATTATTCATACAATATTCTCTCATATGATGTTTACTAATCAATTTATAATATAGATTAATATTTAAACCACATAGATCTTTAGTAAATCATAACTCTGTAACCGTAACTCCGATTTTAGTGGTTATCGAACCTACGGTTTCGTATCGACGCATAGATTACTATTATGCAGTTTATACTTATGTTTGGTGTAATGTTAATTTTGCCTATACCATGTTTGTCTGTATTGCTACGTTTAGTAGTGAGGACACGTGTCATCTGAAGAGCAAGTTAGTACCTGGAATCTTAAGTCCCAGGCAAGTTGTGCCCTTGATCACTTCTCTTTACCCAATCATGTTCTAATTAATCATAATGATCTGCATATGTTAATTTTGATGGGACCCAATAGGATACCCTAGTTTGTCTATCTTTATGCCTTGTTTACCGCTGAACTTTTTGGGTAGTACTTGCTAGTGCTTTATGTGGTTTTGGGCATGAAGATACATTATTCATGATCACACTTTTATTATCTGTTTATTATTACTGTTCATGATAAGATCATTATGTTAATTGGAACATGGAGCGACCACCCAGGAAAACAGTGCTACCACAAGGGTTTAATGGGACGCCCTTGGCTGATTAATTAGGAAAGCTAGTGGAAGACTACCTTACTCGAAAGGGGCAAGGGCAGTAGGGGAGTGGTCAGTGTAGGGAGGCCCTTGGGATGATTTTGCTGCGATGGCGGTCATGCGAGGGGTCCCTGCATTGGAGCTTCCTATAAACTGTAGCGGGTTTTCTAAAGCTAGTGGAACTTTGTAAAGGCCTCATAGTGTTACCCTGCCTCGCCTCCTCGGTAGAGGTGTATGGGAAGTCGCGATCCCTTGGCAGATGGGTAACATGACTTGTGGGTAAAGATGCGCAACCTCTGCAGAGTGTAAAACTGGTATACTAGCCATGCTCACGGTCATGAGCAGCTCGGACCCTCACATGAATAACTTATGTAACTAAATTCAGTTTGTCATATGCATTGCATCGCAGGTGATGTTGTTACTTTTGTTCTACTACTTAATTGGGTTGGTATTTACTTACACTTAGTAATTGCTAATAAAATTTTGACCAACTTTAAAAGCAATGCTCAGTTCTAACCATCCTCATTGGTAAGCCTTACACTTCACGTGTGCTCCCACCTTTGGCGAGTTCATACACATTATTCCCCACAACTTGTTGAGCTATGAACGTATGTGAGCTCACTCTTGCTGTCTTACACCCCCCTCAGGTCAAGAACATGTACCACAGGATGAGGCGCATGGAGGATGCTGTGACGAGTTCGTGAGAGGTCTAGGCCGTCGTCTCCCAGTCAACTTTGGGTTGCTGGACCGTTGTCTCCTTATAATGTAATTATTTATTTATTTTGTATAGAACTTCTGTTATGTAGTAAAGATGTGACATTCGATCCTGTGCCATGATTTATCATATGTGTGAGACTTGGTCCCAGCACACCTGGTGATTATGTTCGCGCCCGGGCTTTGGACCCCTAAAACCCGGGTGTGACACACTGTCCGATGCGCCAGACCCGGGCACACTTCGGTTGTCTTTTGCTCCCTTTGTTTGAACCCTTTCTTTTGACTTGTATTGGTTTGTTGTGAACCTTTGGCACCTGTAGAACTCATAATCTAGAGCAAACTAGTTAGTTCAATAATTTGCGTTGGGCAATTCAACCACCAAAATTCATACGGAAAAGGTTTGACCCTATTTCCCTTTCAATCTCCCCCTTTTTGGTGATTGATGCCAACACAAACCAAAGCAAATAAAGAAGTGCAGAATTGAACTAGTTTGCATAATGTAAGTGCAAAGGTTGTTTAGAATTGAAACCAATATATATATTTCAATAGATATGTGTGGATGGTTTTTCTTCTTATTTAAAATTTTGGACCACATTTGCACCACGGGTTTTGTTTTGCAAATTCTTTGTAAAAAATTCTTTTCAAAAACCTTTTGCAAATAGTCAAAGGTACATGAATAAGATTGAAGAAAGCATTTTCAAGATTTGAAATTTTCTCCCCCAGTCTCAAATGCTTTTTCCTTTGACTAAAACAAAACTCCCCCTAAATAAAATTCTCCTCTTAGTGTTCAAGAGCGTTTTGCAAGTTTTGAAGATACTACATTCTCCCCCTATTTAACACAATAAGATATCAATTTGAAAAACTTGATTTTAAAATTGGGTGGTGGTGCGGTCCTTTTGCTTTGGGCTCATACTTTCTCCCCCTTTGGCATGAATTGCCAAAAACAGATACTTGTGAGTGATATATATAAGCCCTTTTTCAAACTTTTTCCTCCTTTGGCAAACACAAAAATATGAGTGAAGATTATACCAAAGTGGAGAATGATGCGGAGTACCGGCAAATATAATTGGAGTTGAGTGGAAGCGCCTTCTTTGCCAAAAACTCCATTTCCCTTTCAATATCTGTGACTAAGCATAAGATGACACTTGAAAACACATTAGTCATATACATAAAAGAGATATGATCAAAGGTATATAAATGAGCTATGTGTGCAAAGGATCAACCAAAATTCCAAGAATCAAGAATATTTAGCTCATTCCTAAGTTTGGTAAATGATTGCTCATCTAGTGGCTTGGTAAAGATATCGGCCAATTGATCTTTGGTATTTATATAGGCTATCTCGATATCCCCCTTTTGTTGGTGATCTCTCAGAAAGTGATACCGAATGGCTATGAGCTTAGTGCGGCTGTGTTCAACGGGATTATCCACCATGCGGATTGCACTCTCATTGTCACATAGGAGAGGGACTTTGCTAAACTTATAGCCATAGTCCCTAAGGGTTTGCCTCATCCAAAGCAATTGTGCGCAACAGTGGCCTGCAGCAATGTACTCGGCTTCGGCGGTAGAAAGAGCTACTGAGTTTTGTTTCTTTGAAGCCTAAGACACCTGGGATCTACCCAGAAACTAACAAGTCCCTAATGTGCTCTTCCTATTAATCTTACACCCTGCCCAATCAGCATCGAAATATCCTAATAAATCAAATGAGGATCCCTTGGGGTACCAAAGACCAAACTTAGGTGTATGAACTAGATATCTCAAGATTCGCTTCACGGCCCTAAGGTGAACTTCCTTAGGATCGGCTTGGAACCTTGCACACATGCATACAGAAAGCATAATGTCCGGTCGGGATGCACATAAATAGAGTAAAGATCCTATCATCGACCAGTATACCTTTTGATCTACGGATTTACCTCCTGTGTCGAGGTCGAGATGCCCATTGGTTCCCATGGGAGTCTTGATGGGCTTGGCATCCTTCATTCCAAACTTGGTGAGAATATCTTGAATATACTTTGTTTGGCTGATGAAGGTGCCCTCTTGGAGTTGCTTCACTTGAAATCCTAAGAAATACTTTAACTCCCCCATCATAGACATCTCGAATTTTTGAATCATGATCCTACTAAAATCTTCACAAATAGATTTGTTAGTAGACCCAAATATGATATCATCAACATAAATTTGGCATACAAACAAATCATTCTCAATGGTTTTAGTGAATAAAGTAGGATCAGCCTTTCCGACTTTGAATCCATTAGTGAGAAGAAAATCTCTTAGGCATTCATACCATGCTCTTGGGGCTTGCTTGAGCCCATAAAGCGCCTTAGAGAGTTTGTAGACATGGTTAGGATACTCACTATCTTCAAAGCCAGGAGGTTGCTCAACATAGACCTCTTCCTTGATAGGTCCGTTGAGGAAGGCACTCTTCACGTCCATTTGGTAAAGCTTAAAGTCATGGTGAGTAGCATAGGCAAGTAATATTCGAATTGACTCAAGCCTAGCTACGAGTGCATAGGTTTCTCCAAAATCCAAACCTTCGACTTGTGAATACCCTTTGGCCATAAGTCGTGCCTTGTTCCTTGTCACCACACCATGCTCATCTTGTTTATTGCGGAAGACCCACTTGGTTCCTACAACATTTTGGTTAGGACGTGGAACCAAATGCCATACCTTATTCCTTGTGAAATTGTTGAGCTCCTCTTGCATCGCCAACACCCAATCCGAATCTTGAAGTGCTTCCTCTACCTTGTGTGGCTCAATAGAGGAAACAAAAGAGTAGTGTTCACAAAAATGAGCAACACGAGATCGAGTGGTTACCCCCTTATGAATGTCTCCTAGGATGGTGTTCATGCGGTGATCTCGTTGGATTGCTTGGTGAACTCTTGGGTGTGGTGGCCTTTGATTCTGCTCATCTTCCTTGTATTGATCATTGGCATCTCCCCCTTGATCCTTGTCCTCCTCTTGAGGTGGCTCATCTTCTTGATCTTCTTCTTCATCATCTTGAGACTCATCCTCATCTTGAGTTGGTGGAGATGCATGAATGGAGAAAGTTGGTTGATCTTGTGCTTGAATGGGCTCTTCGGATTCCTTAGGACACACATCCCCAATGGACATGTTCCTTAGCGCGACACACGGAGCCTCTTCATCATCTAATTCATCAAGATCAACTTGCTCTACTTGAGAGCCGTTAGTCTCATCAAACACAATGTCACAAGAGACTTCAACTAGTCCAGTGGACTTAATAAAGACTCTATATGCCCTTGTGTTTGAATCATATCCTAGTAAAAAGCCTTCTACAGCCTTAGGAGCAAATTTAGATTTTCTACCTCTTTTAACAAGAATAAAGCATTTGCTACCAAAGACTCTAAAATATGAAACATTTGGCTTTTTACCGGTGAGGAGTTCGTATGATGTCTTCTTGAGGATTCGGTGTAGATATAACCGGTTGATGGTGTAGCAAGCGGTGTTGACTGCCTCGGACCAAAACCGATCCGAAGTCTTGTACTCATCAAGCATGGTCCTTGCCATGTCCAATAGAGTTCTATTCTTCCTCTCCACTACACCATTTTGTTGTGGCGTGTAGGGAGAAGAGAACTCATGCTTGATGCCCTCCTCCTCAAGAAAGCCTTCTATTTGTGAGTTCTTGAACTCCGTCCCATTGTCGCTTCTTATTTTCTTGATCCTTAGCCGAACTCATTTTGAGCCTGTCTCAAGAATCCTTTCCAAGTCTCTTGGGTTTGAGATTTATCCTGTAAAAAGAATACCCAAGTGAAGCGAGAATAATCATCCACAATAACTAAACAGTACTTACTCCCGCCGATGCTTATGTAAGCGATCGGGCCGAATAGGTCCATGTGGAGGAGCTCAAGTGGCCTGTCAGTCGTCATGATGTTCTTATGTGGATGATGAACACCAACTTGCTTCCCTGCTTGGCATGCGCTACAAATCCTGTCTTTCTCAAAATGCACATTTGTTAGTCCCAAAATGTGCTCTCCCTTTAGAAGCTTGTGAAGATTCTTCATCCCAACATGGGCTAGTCGGCGATGCCAGAGCCAACCCATGTTAGTCTTAGCGATTAAGCAAGTATCGAGTTCAGCTCTATTGAAATCAACTAAGTATAGCTGACCCTCTAATGCTCCCTTAAAAGCTACTGAATCATCACTTCTTCTAAAGACAGTGACACCTGTATCCGTAAAAAGACAGTTGTAGCCCATTTTACATAATTGAGAAACAGAAAGCAAGTTGTAATCTAAAGAATCTACAAGAAAAACATTGGAAATAGAGTGGTCAGGTGATATAGCAATTTTACCCAATCCTTTGACCAAACCTTGATTTCCATCCCCGAATGTGATAGCTCGTTGGGGATCTTGGTTTTTCTCGTAGGAGGAGAACATCTTTTTCTCACCAGTCATATGGTTTGTGCATCCGCTGTCGATAATCCAACTTGAGCCCCCGGATGCATAAACCTACAAAACAGATTTAGTTCTTGATTTTAGGTACCCAAACAGTTTTGGGTCCTTTGCCATTAGATACAAGAACTTTGGGTACCCAAACACAAGTTTTTGATCCCTTGTGTTTTCCCCCAACATACTTGGCAACTACCTTGCCTGATTTGTTAGTTAGTACATAAGATGCATCAAAAGTTTTGAATGAAACATTATGATCATTTGATGCTTTAGGAGTTTTCTTCTTAGGCAATTTAGCATGGGTTGATTGCCTAGAACTAGATGCCTCACTCTTATACATAAAAGCATGATTAGGGCCGGAGTGAGACTTCCTAGAGTGAATTCTCCTAATTTTGTGTTCGGGATAACCGGCAGGGTATAAAATGTAACCCTCGTTATCCTGAACCATGGGAGCCTTACCCTTAACAAAATTAGATAATCTTTTAGGTGGGGCATTTAGCTTGACATTGTCTCCCTATTGGAAGCCAATGCCATCCTTAATACCAGGGCGTCTCCCACTATAGAGCATGCTTCTAGCAAATTTAAATTTCTCATTTTCTAAGTCATGCTCATTGATTTTAGCAGTTAATGTAGCTATGTGATCATTTTGTTGTTTAATTAAAGCAAGGTGATCATGAATAGCATCTACATTAACATCTCTACATCTAGTACAAATAGTAACATGCTCAATGGAAGATGTAGAGGGTTTGCAAGTATTTAATTCAACAATCTTAGCATGTAAAATATCATTTTTATCTCTAAGATTGGAAATAGAGGCATTGCAAACATCTAATTCTCTAGCCTTAGCAATTAATTTTTCATTCTCATTCTTAAGGCTAGCAAGAGAAGCATTCAATTTGTCAATCTTAGCAATTAAATTGGCATTATCATTTCTAAGACTAACAATTGAATCATCACAAACATCAAGCTTCCCAACCTTAGCAATTAAATTGGCATTCTCATTTCTAAGGTTGGAAATAATATCATGGCAAGTGCTTAGCTCACTAGTTAATTTTTCACATTTTTCTACTTCTAGAGCATAAACATTTTTTACCTTAACATGCTTTTTGTTTTCTTTAATTAGGAAGTCCTCTTGGCTATCCAAGAGTTCATCCTTATCATGAATAGTGCTAATCAATTCATTTAATTTTTCCTTTTGTTGCATGTTCAAGTTGGCAAAGAGAGTAAACAAATCATCCTCATCACTAGATGTTGCATATTTAGTGGAGGATTTGGATTTTACCTTCTTCTTCTTGCCGTCCTTTGCCATGAGGCATTTGTGGCCGACGTTGGGGAAGAGAAGCCCTTTGTTGACGGCGATGTTGGCCGCGTCCTCGTCGGAGGAGGAGTCGGTGGAGCTCTCGTCGGAGTCCCACTCCCGGCAAACATGGGCATCACCGCCCTTCTTCTTGTAGTACCTCTTCTTTTCTCTCCTCTTTCCCTTCTTGTCGTCGCCCCTATCACTATCACTAGATAATGGACATTTTGCAATAAAATGACCGGGCTTACCACACTTGTAGCAAACCTTCTTGGAATGGGGCTTGTAATCTTTCCCCTTCCTTTGTTTGAGGATTTGACGGAAGCTCTTGATGATGAGCGCCATCTCCTCATTGTCGAGCTTGGAGGCGTCGATGGGAATTCTACTTGGAGTAGAATCTTCTTTCTTTTCCTCCGTTGCTTTGAATGCAACGGGTTGTGCTTCGGGTACGGAGGAGAATGCGCCTCGCTCGATGATCTTTTTGGAGCCTTTGATCATTAGCTCAAAGCTCATAAATTTACCTATCACTTCCTCGGGAGACATTAGTTTGTATCTAGGATCACCACGAATTAATTGTACTTGAGTAGGATTAAGAAAAACTAGTGATCTTAGAATAACCTTGACCATTTCATGGTCATCCCACTTGGTGCTCCCGAGGTTGCGCACTTGGTTCACCAAGGTCTTGAGCCGGTTATACATCACTTGTGGCTCCTCTCCTTGGTGAAGCATGAATCGACCGAGCTCCCCCTCGATCGTCTCCCTCTTGGTGATCTTGGTCACCTCATCTCCTTCGTCACCGTTTTGAGGACGTCCCAAATCTCCTTGGCGCTCTTCAATCCTTGCACCTTGTTATACTCCTCTCGACTTAGAGAGGCGAGGAGTATTGTGGTGGCTTGTGAGTTGAAGTGCCGGATTTGGGCAACCTCGTCCGAATCATAGTCCTCATCCCCTACGGATGGTACCTGTACACCAAACTCAACAATGTTCCAAATACTAGTGTGGAGTGAGGTTAGGTGATGCCTCATTTTGTCACTCCACATGTTATAATCTTCACCGTCAAAAACCGGTGGTTTGCCTAATGGAACAGAAAGTAATGGAGTACATTTAGAAATGCGAGGGTAGTGTAGGGGAATCTTACTAAACTTCTTGCACTCATGGCGCTTAGAAGTTACGGACAGTGCGTCGGAGTCGGAGGTGGATGGCGATGAAGAATCGGTCTCGTAGTAGACCACTTTCCTCATCATCTTCTTCTTTTCGCCACTCCGTTGCGACTTGTGTGAAGGGGATTCCTTCCCCTTTCCCTTGTTGCGGGACTCTCCCGATGGAGCCTTCCCGTGGCTTGTAACGGGCTTGTCGCCGGTCACAATCTTCTTCTTGGCGTGTTCTCCCGACATCACTTCGAGAGGTTAGGCTCTAATGAAGCACCGGGCTCTGATACCAATTGAAAGTCGCCTAGAGGGGGGATGAATAGGCGGAATCTGAAAATTATAAACTTAAGCACAACTACAAGCCGGAGTTAGCGTTAGAAATATAAATGAGTCTGAAAGACAGGGCGCAAAACAAATCAACCAAAGAAATAGAGCAGATGACACGGTGATTTGTTTTACCGAGGTTTGATTCTTGCAAACTTACTCCCTGTTGAGGTGGTCACAAAGACCGGGTCTCTTTCAACCCTTTCCCTCTCTCAAACGGTCACCTAGACCGAGTGAGCTTCTCTTCTCAATCAAATGGGACACTAAGTCCACTACAAGGACCACCACACAATTGGTGTCTCTTGTTTTGACTACAAGTGAGTTGAGCACAAGAAAGAAGGAAGAAGAAAAGCAATCCAAGCGCAAGAGCTCAAATGAACACAAATGTCTCTCTCTAGTCACTAATTTGTTTGGAGTGATTCCGGACTTGGGAGAGGATTTGATCTCTTTGATTGTGTCTTGTATTGAATGCTATAGCTCTTGTATGAGGTGTGAAGGCTGAAAACTTGGATGCAATGAATGGTGGGTGGTTGGGGGTATTTATAGCCCCAACCACCAAAGTAGCCGTTGGTGGAGGCTGCTGTCGCATGGCGCACTGGACAGTCCGGTGCGCCAGCCACGTCACCCGGCCGTTAGGGTTCGACCGTTGGAGCTCTGACTTGTGGGGCTACCGGACAGTCCGGTGGTGCACCAGACAGGTCCTGTAGACTATCCGATGTGCCTTCTGGCGCCTGCTCTAACTTCTGCGCGCAGGCGCGCACTGTAGCGCATTTAATGCCTTCGCAGACGGCCGTTGGCGCGAAGTAGCCGTTGCTCCGCTGGCACACCGGACAGTCCGGTGCTACACCGGACAGTTCGGTGAATTATAGCAGAGCGGCTCCCAGAATTCCCGAAGGTGGCAAGTTCAGAGTTGGGTTCCCTAGTGCACCGGACACTGTCCGGTGGTGCACCGGACAGTCCGGTGCGCCAGACCAGGGCACACTTCGGTTATCTTTTGCTCCCTTTATTTGAACCCTTTCTTTTGACTTGTATTGGTTTGTTGTGAACCTTTGGCACCTGTAGAACTCATAATCTAGAGCAAACTAGTTAGTTTAATAATTTGTGTTGGGCAACTCAACCACCAAAATTCATATGGAAAAGGTTTGACCCTATTTCCCTTTCAGTATTTCACGTATCACAACTCAAGAAGTGCTTAAGAGTACCAAAAGAACAATTACCCATGGAAGAACTGAATGTCAATGAGGATTTGACTTATTCGAAATACCATGCCAGAATTTTGGAAACATCTCGCAGAATTACACGGAGTAAAGTCATTAACATGTGCAAAGTTCAGTGGAGTCATCATTCGGAAGATGAGGCCACTTGGGAAAGAGAAGATGAACTCAGAGCAGAATTCCCCCAGTTATTCTCGAAAGTTTCTTAATCTCGAGGACGAGATTCTTTTTAAGAGGGGTAGGTTTGTAACACCACAAAAGCCATCAACTAAAAATAATGAATTTAGTTATTAAGGTAATTAGGATAATAATTTTTTTAAGTGTTTAATTATTTATTTGCATTTTGATCATTTTTTTTGTATGCGCTTGATTGATTATCGGATGTTTATTATCAATTCTTTTTAAAGAAAAACCTAGTAATTAATATAATAATTAAATAATATAGTAGTTATTATTCTAAAAACAAGTATTTTATTTATAAATAACTTTGGTGAATTTTTAGGAAATTTTCGAGCTCTCTAAAAATGTATTTCGGAATTAGAAAAAAGAAGAAGAAGAAACAAACATCCTAACCTAATCGGCCCATTAGGGGGCCCATCCACTAACCTAGCCGCGCGCACGCTGCTCTCACCCTGAAGCCGCCGCCGCCTGTGTTCCTCTCTCTCACCCACTCTCTCTCTTCTCTCCCCTATCTCTCTCCTCTCTGCTCTCTATCCCACACGCACACCGGCTGGGCGCCAGCAGCCGGGCCCAGGCCGCGCCCGATGCCGAGCACGCGCCTTGTGCCGAGCCCCGACGGCGCCCAGACGCGACCTCCCCACGCGCCCTGCGTACACAGCCGTGCCTCTGCCCGCCAAGCGCGCCACCTGATGCCGCCCCGAGCGACCGCGCGCAACCGGCCGACCCGACCCCGACCACACGACCCGAGCGCCCCAGCCAGCGACCGTTTCTTCTACGCGTGCGATTAATGGTGTTCAAACCTCCGTTACTCCCTCTCCCATTTCTCTCCATTAACGCCATGAAGAGAAACTGACGCATCAATGGCCATGAAGCACAACCGGTCGTTATTCCCTCTACCTGGCCGACCCTTTCTCTCCCTCCTGTTCTCTAAAAAGGGCAGCAGAGCTCTCTCTCCAGTCTCCCCTACCCGAACTCGCCCCTCTCTCTAGCTCTCCTCGCTCGCCATCGCTAGTGCGCTGCTCGTCGCCGGAGGTTGCCGTTCGTCGCCAGAGTTCACCGGAGCCCGTGGAGTTCGCCGGAGCTACGCCATCCGCCGTCCAAAGTTGAGCCCTTGCTCTTCTCCACCCGGCCTAACCCCTGTCGAACTCTCCCCGTCACACGTGCGAACTCAAGGTTGAAGACGACCCAAAATATTTTATAAATTACTTTTGATTTAATTCATGAATTGTATATTTAGTTCATTGTAATATGAACACGTGTGATCTGCAATTCATGTGTATGAGCGTTATGGAATTTTTGTTAGAGATATGCGATTATTAGTGCACCGTGATAATTCGTGTTAATCGATGCGTTGATTTTTGGATTAGAGAAATATGACGAGAATTTAGTAGTCACACGTTGGTGATAAAAACAATAGATAGGAATTTTTGTAGTTAAATTTGGTCACAAGGAACTTTAGAAACTATTTGGAGAATTATAGTCATAGGTTCATTTTAATGAATTTAGAAAATGGTATAGAACTCATGTCATATGAAAAATATAGAATTTTTAGATGATTTATTCGATTATTTTATTTTCTTTTAGAAAGAAAAGAGAAAATAACACTAGTAGGATGGAAAGTAGATTTTTACTAACCAAATAAACATGTTCGCAAAAATAGCACTTAAATTTTTAGAGTTAGTAAAATACTTGTTTATATCAAAATAACCCCGCTTATGTTATAAAAAGTCTAATTAGTAATTTATATAGATTTTTAGAATATTAATATTAATAGATTCATTTTTAGCCATACTCAATAATTCGAGTTAGAAATAAAAAGGATAAAAACTATTAATTTATTTATTAGTATTAAAGACGATAACTATCATTTATTTTTCATTGATGATGTTAAAATATATTAATACTAGTTAAAACTGTATTTATTGCACCCACTCATAAATTCATCATTTAGGACTCACAATAATAACTATAAATTTAATTAATAAGTATTTATGCGTTTAGGACGTATTTAAGGTGTGATAAGTGCGATATGTTAATGTGCATGTAATGGTGTATGTTTATGTAATGGTACGTGTTTATTTATTGGTGTATGTTTTACTTTTGCATGTGCGATGTGCGACTCTATTAGAAGCCGACTGTGTGGTAGAGGATTCGAATACGTTCGAAGACGAACCACAGGGCGCGTTTGAGCAAGGCAAGTGGATTCTCCCTCTGCATAGGGCTGGAAAATTAGCTCGAGGCTCGCGAGCTGGCTCGAGCTCGGAGCGGCTCGGCTCAGCTCGGGGCGGCTCGCGAGCCTCGAACGATCCGAGCCGAGCCTCTTCTTCGAGCTCGTTTTTGCAGCTCGCGAGCCGGCTCGCGAGCCTCACAAAAATGATTAATTTGTGGCATAATAATGAATATTAGATAATTTTATGGATAATAGCTCATTTTTAGTCTTTGATGATGAATATATTACAAGTTATAATTTAATTTACTCATAATATAGAATGATGATTCTATATTTCAAATTTATATAATGTTAATTCACCAAATAATGCAACGGTAAGTACCAGAATATGGCTCGCGAGCCGAGCCGAGCCGGCTCGTGAGCCAAAGTCGAGCCGAGCCGAGCCTCTTTCGCCAGCTCGTAAAATGGACGAGCCGAGCCGAGCTCGTTCAGACACCGAGCCACACCGAGCCGAGCCGAGCTCAGCTCAGCTCGTTTCCAGCCCTACCTCTGCATATTCTTTTTGTACCCACTCATTGCATATAATAATGTTTACTTTTTGATATACTGCATAATTTGATGGGTTTTACCTAATTAAGGGTTTCCTAGATTTACCAACTGCATTCCTTGTTTACCCTGGGAAAATTATTAAGCTTTGCAAATTTGTGCTACCGCTCAACTTAATGATTTTAATGTCACTCATTAATTGGTATTAATGTTCCAAAAATTTAATTGGCAATTATGACATTAACCCGATGGTTAAGATAATATTATTTCAAATTAATTGGAACATGGAGTGACCACCCAGGATAACAGTGCAACCACGAGTGCTATCATGGCTCTGGCTTTGGTAATTAGCTTTATATGCTTAGTGCTTGGCAACCTAACCTGAAATATGGGCAAGAGGGGGAGCGGTAGGTGCTGGCAGCCCACATTAACATGGGGACGTATTCTTGGCTAAGGTACCTCACCCAGGGTGCCACCACCATCGACTTTAAAAACCTTAGCGGGTTGCTTCGTATTAAGTGTATTTTGTGAAAGCCTCATAATGGATCCCTAGCCATTCACCTCGGCAGTGTTTAAGGGTCCGATCAACCCAGGCTAGATGGGATACATGGCTTGTGGGTAAAGTTGTACCACCTCTGCAGAGTGTAAAACTGATATATCAGCCGTGCTCCCGGTTATGAGCGGCCTGGACTCCTCACATGATAATTGAACTTGAAGATGAAATTAAATTGAGATCCGATGATCTGCCAATGGTTTGCTTAAGTGGTTTTACTTAAGTGTTTTTATTATATTCATATTCCTTTGTTTAAATGGGATATTTGGGATTCACACTTATTAGTAAGACAGGTGTTGTTAATAAAATGTTGACCAACTAAAATGGTTACTGCTTAACCTTAGCCTCACCTTGTTATACCTGCATTAATTTTTCCCCCACTTGCTGAGCCCTGACCATAAGTGAGCTCACCCTTGCTAATATTTTGATCAGAGGGTGATGCTGGAGACTTTGATGGAGATTTTATCGATGACGAATTCTAAGTCTAACGATGCGCCGGTCATCTTCCTGTGGGAGATTGCCCCTGTTATTTAAATTATGCTTTACTTTGATGTGATACTTGTTAAAGATACAATGTTTCAGATGATGTAATAAAGTATTCTACTCTCTTTACGCCTTTATTGCATTGTCTTTTGGTATATTACACTCATGACGTCAACATATGTGTGGAAATGAATCCTGGCACACATATGCTATGCACTCGGTTCTACCCTCTGGAACTGGGTGTCACAAAAATCGGCGCCAACATACTTTTTGGCGACTCCGCTGGGACGTTAGGGTGTTTAGATCTACTAAAAATCGGCCTCCGAATGTCAGTTCTAAAGAGCATGCCAACGTCTCCGCCGCCAACATCATCAAGCTGACCATGGAAGCACTCCCTACTGATGATCAGCAACACTGTCAGGACCTCATGAGGCGTGAAGAGGAAGTAGTGTTGCGACAACTCATCGAACGATGCGAGAAGGAGATGGAAAAGTACCTATCACTCTCCATAGTGGATCGCCATTAGAAGATCATCGGTCGAGGCAAGATCGTAGCATCTCTCCTAACTTCGCATTGGGCTCCCACTATAGGTAATTCAAATCAATCTTTTAAGGCTTTCATAGAACAACGAGGGGTCAATTAAAACAGTATATAGATGAATCTGTTAAAGGGTGATCACGTTCGTATGAAAAATCTATTGCCCCTAGTTTTCCCTCGCATGAACATAATACGGAGCCACCCGCACATAACACATCGGCAACAAATGGGTCATCCTAGACCCAGGCATTGTATGGTATGCCGATGAATATGTTCATAGCATCACCGCAGTAGCTGCTGCCTAGCATGCAATCAGCTCTGAACATAATCGAACCGTCTGGCTACCTCACAGATCGTCCGACATCCTTTACCGGACCATCCGACCCTACATAAGCCAAGCGCAAATCACCCAAGAAGTGTCATATATGACCGGACTATTTGGGTATAACCCCGGACCACTTGGCCTAGTCGCGGACCGTCCAACCCCTTACTCTAGACCCTCTGGGTATGCATACGCAAAACACGGAGCTGCACAATATGCATAATCTTTACACCCATCATAGTAGCACTATGCAACCCCACTGGCAGCATATTATAACCATGTCACGCCACCTCATATAGCATAGGACCGAATATTTCTTTGGCTACCCGAGAGCCTGAGAGATATGGGGCAGGAGGGGTAGCACTAATAGGACACCTAACACGCATTTTGGGCATCCCTAGGAAGAAAGCCGACACAATAATGCATATTAACATGAGGTTTTCATCCCCAAACTTAATGGATGGTCACTAGATGTGGTGAAAAAACTAGGGACAAACTCGGTGTTGGTGTGTCAGGCATAGGGCAGTCATATCAGAAACCTTATAATCACTTATTTGACATCGTGTCATATCTGTAGAGAACTAGGATACCAAATTTCTCTAAATTTTATAGTGAAGGTGACAAAAGCATGCATAAACATATAAGCCAGTTCTTAGCGCACCTAGGATAATTGGATGATAGGGAAGCCTAGGAGAATTGGATGATAGGGAAGCCTAGGAGAATTGGATGATAGGGAAGCCTACTGCATTCGTTTACTCTCACTATCCCTAACTGGTATTGCATTCACATGGTACGCAGCCCTGCCACCTAACTATATTAACTCTTAGGGGAATTAGAGGAAAAATTTCATAAACACTTTTTCTCAGGAGAACATGAGTTAGAATTAAGTAATTTAGCTTCAGTCCGACACGGGCACGAAAAATCGATGAATGACTATATCCGAAGGTTCTAGGACACTAGAAACCAATGCTTCCAAATCCATGTCATGGACAAATGTCACACCCGGTTTTTAGAAGGTAAACCGAATGCGAACCATGTACGTGCCAGGATCAGTTATTCACGTACACAGCAGTTACATAACATGGACATCATCACACAGTGCTCAAATAGTATTAAAAGGGAAATAATAGTCGATTACATCATACGTCTGAGACGTCCATATAGTCCTTACAATAAATCAAAGTGCGGAAAAGAAACGTAGATAACCGCGGCCTTCACAGGCAGCCGACTGGGGGTTGCCGCTAACCCACACCTAGAACTCGTCGTAGTCTTGGAACTCCTGGAAGTCTCCTTCCACAGCTTCATCTTCTCCTGAGCAGTGGTTGCAATGCTGACAACCTGGGGGGGTTTGGTGTGTAGAGCAAGAGTGAGTACACATCAACATACTCAGCAAGTATCTTGTTTGGCTGTAGTGGACTAGCTTTATGTGGGGGTAAGTCAAGCAGTTGCTTTTAGTTGGTCAGTTTGTTATTTACTAGTAGAAAGCCAGGTTTTAGCATTAACCCAAGTTATTAACCCAAAGTACCCTTTCCAAACGGAAAGAATACCACTTACCATTACCATAAGCATAATCATAACCATCCTCATTGTCATCTGTAAACCAAAATGTCTCTGATCAAGTACCACTAATCACTGGAGCTCCCTTGGCCGCTCATAACCGCGAGCACGGCTGATATATCAGTTTTCAAACACTCTGCAGAGGTTGTGCACTTTACCCACAAGCCGTGATTCCCTTTCTGCCCGGAGATCATGACTCTCCATTGATCACTACCAAGGTGACCCAGCAGGGCATCACTACGTAGCCTTTACAAAGATTCCCCGGGACTGTAGTCGCCCGTTAGGTTTCCTAAATGTACCGCACTCCTCCCCAAGGGACAAATCAACCTTGGCAGAGCGAGGCGCATACACCGAGCCCCATTGACGGCACGACGGCTAAGCGAACTACACCCCGGTTCCTCTAATTATTCAGCTAAGGGCGTCCCATTCCACCCTCATGGTTGCACTGTTTTCCCGAGCGGTCATCCATAGAACAGGTCCTTACGGAGAGGCACTCGAGAAACCGCTCGAGCCCCCTTGAAAACCACAAGTATAATATCATAATAAGAGAGGGGAAAATAGCGTATCATATATAATCTCATCATGTTCATTGATTAGAGTTTGAGCAATAGCATGAAGCTAAATAATAATAAACCGACCCAAATAGGTAAACAAGGACATGGATAACAAAAGCTAGTCAATCCTTAGGTATAAATGTGTAATGCGGGAGGTGAATTAAAGAATGAATAGGACAGAGATAGGTCAAAGGACACTTGCCTCCACCAACCGACTGCTGCTCAGGGGCTTCTCCTGCGAGTTCTTCGGGCTCTTCGACCGGATCGTTCTCTATGCGAGCGCAAACATACATACATCCACATATTTAATACAAGAGAACAGTACACCATACAATAGAATGCAGTAAGTAAACAGACGTTCCACGCGGGCTCGCAACTACGGTTAAGAGAGAAAGAGAAAAATACAGTCGAGAAACGATCACGTTACATGATTATAAATTAACCACTTGCTTAATGGAAGGAAATTTAACGTAGACACTATGTTTAGCATAAAGTAAAGTCTTGTTTCATGTCTAATCATTATAAGCAGGTAGAGATAAATAAAAAGGATGGTCGCGCGGCGAGACACGCGACATAGCACTCTAAAACAAATTAAGAAGTTAACGACTCGTCGCGCGACCGAGCACGCAACGAGACACTTCGCCTTAGTTATGAGGAGACGTTAAGCGTCACGCGACGAAACGCACGACGGCATACGTCGACTAAACTGAGTCCAAAGTGGAACGTCGCGTGAATACACACGCGGCGTTACACCTTAAACAACCTGAAATTAAAATGAATCGTCGCGCGACGAAGCGCACGACGCAACACACAGATAGAATCTGAAATTAGACAAATCCGTCGCGCGGCGAAGCGCGCGACGCAGCACGCTAACTAACGGAGTTTGATGTTAACTACCAACCAAAAATAATTGCAGCGAGCGCGGGCGAGCGGGGACACTGTCGGGCGAGGCCGGGACGGGGCAGGGCGACCGGGCCGAGGCCGGGGCGGTTGAACCGGCCAGGGGGCGGTTGAACCGGCCAGGGGCGGCCGGGTCGGCCGGGACGGCCAGGGAGCTGGGCCGAGCGGGCGAGGCGGCCGAGCCGGGGCCGGGCTCGGCGAGGGCCGGCCGAGGCCGGGCGGCCGAGCCGAGCGATGGGGGCGGGGCGGAGCGGGCTCGCCGGGGGGGCGGGTTCGCCGGGGGCGAGGCGGGGCCGGCGCGGGACGGGCTCGCCGGAGCGGCCGAGCCGGGCGGCCGAGCTCGCCGGAGCCGGGCGCGGGGAGGGGCGAGGGCTGGGCGCGGCGGAGGCCGGCGGCGGGGCCAAGCGCCGCCAGGGAGGGAGGGGGAGGGGCTGAGCGGGGGGGGGGGGGGGGGGGGGCGAGCGCCGCCGGGGAGGCTGGGGCGGGGCCAAGCGCCGCCGGGGAGGGAGGGGGAGGGGCCGAGCGGGGGGCCGAGCAGGGGGCCGAGCGCCGCCGCGCGCAGGGGGAAGGGCGGGGGCGCGCGCGGGCAGGGGGAGAGGGAGGGCGCGCGCGGAGGGAAGAAGAGGAGGGAGAGGGATAGGGAGAAGGGAAGGGGAGGGGAGCTCACCTCGGGGTCCAAAATGTGGTGATCGCCGTCTCCAAATCCTAGGGCACCACGGGGAGAGAGAGGTGGAAGAAGGAGAGGAGAGGTTGTTGCGCGGGAGATCCAAATGAGAGAGAGAGAGGGAGAAGGGGGGCGCATGGGGGGGTTTGGCCGCCAGGGGCGCGCAGGGCCGGGCCGGGCCGGGCTAGGCTAGGCTGGGCTGGGCTAGGCTGGGCCGGGCCACTTCGCGGATCGAAAACCCACGACGAGCGCGGACCATTAAATGGAATTAAATCGCGAATCGAAATCCGGAACGGAACGAGACGAACACTCAACATCAGACAAAGAAATGTGCTTCGGCATGATGCAACACCCAAAATAAAGTATTTTAAGGTTTTGCTTTACACGGGGTCTAAAGCCAAAACCCGCTATAACTTTGGAAAAGATCAAGGTTTAGCGAGGGAACGAGAAAAAAGAAAAAGGGTAACGCCTGAATTTGGTGAGAGAAAAGAAGAAAAAATTCTACCCCCAAATTCAGGGTGTTACAAACCTATCCCCCTTAAAAGAATCTCGCCCTCGAGATTCAGGGTTGGCTAGCAAAGAGCTCAGGGTATTTAGCCATCAGATCATCTTCACGCTCCCAGGTTGCTTCTTCCTCAGAGTGGTGATTCCATCTAACTTTGCACATCCTGATGGTCTTCCTTCGGGTGACTCTATCTGCAACCTCAAGGATTTGCGCTGGCTTCTCTGTGTAGGTCAAGTCCTCTTGGACTTCAAGACCTTCCACTGGCAACTGCTCTTCTGGAACACGCAAGCACTTCTTCAACTGAGACACATGAAAGACATCATGCACAGCTGACAAATTCTCTGGCAGACTGAGCTGATAGGCCACTTCTCCACGCTTTGAGAGGATCTGGTACGGACCAATGTAGCGGGGTGCTAGCTTGCCTTTCACTCCGAATCTTCTGACTCCTCTGATCGGTGACACTTTCAGATAGACAAAGTCTCCGACTTCGAAACTCAGCTCTCTTCTTCTTGTGTCCGCATAGCTTCGCTGCCTTGATTGCGCTATCTTCAGATTCTCTCGGACCATCTTGATGTTCTCTTCGGCTTCAAGCAGAATGTCTGGCCCAAACACCTGCTTTTCTCCAGGTTGATCCCATTGCAACAGGGTTCTGCAACTCCTTCCGTAGAGCGCCTGAAACGGTGACATCTTCAAACTGGCCTGGTAACTGTTGTTATAGGAAAACTCTGCATAAGGCAATCTCTTATCCCATCCGGACTGATCTTGCAACGCACAGGCTCTCAACATATCTTCAAGAATTTGATTGGTTCTTTCAGTCTGACCATCTGTCTGCGGATGATAAGCTGAACTGAAATTCAGATGTGTGCCCAAGGCTTCATGCAACTGCTGCCAGAAATGAGAGGTGAACTGCGTTCCTCTGTCTGACACTATCTTCTTTGGCACACCATGAAGACAAACGATCCGAGACATATACAACTCTATCAATACTGCACTGCTGTAGTTGGTCTTGACTGGTATGAAGTGGGCTGACTTGGTCAAACGGTCCACTACTACCCAAATGGAATCGTAGTCGGCTCGAGTGCGAGGCAATCCGACTATGAAATCCATACCGATTTCATCCCATTTCCACTGAGGGATCTGCAACGGTTGCAACAATCCAGCTGGTCTCTGGTGCTCTGCCTTAATTCTTCGGCAACTATCGCACATAGCCACATGCTCTGCGATTTCCCTCTTCATTCCGTACCACCAGAATTTCTTCTTCAGATCCTGATACATCTTCTCACTGCCAGGGTGAATCGAATAGGCTGTCTCATGAGCTTCCTTGAGAATCAACTCCCGAATGGACTGGACATTGGGAACACACAAGCGGTCTTTGAACCATACCACGCCTTCTGCATCTTCTCGAAAATCTTTGCCTCTGCCATCTAGAATCAGTCGCCGAATCTCACTGATCTTTTCATCATTCTTCTGCGCTTCTTTGATTTCGCGCCCCAAGGTAGGTTCCAATTCAACTGTGACTCCTCGCGAATTGTTCAGAAATCCGAGACTCAACCTGTCAAACTCTTTGGCCAACTCATAAGGCATCGGACGAGCGACCATCAGATTGACTTGACTCTTTCTGCTCAAAGCATCTGCCACTACGTTCGCTTTGCCTGGATGGTAATGGATCTCCAACTCATAGTCTTTGATCAACTCTAACCATCTTCGTTGCCTCATGTTCAATTCTGACTGAGTGAATATGTACTTCAGACTCTTGTGATCTGTGTAAACATCGCATTTCTGTCCATACAGATAGTGTCTCCATGTCTTTAGTGCGTGAACCACTGCTGCCAACTCTAGGTCATGGATTGGGTAGTTCTTCTCATGAACCTTCAGATGTCGGGACGAGTAAGCCACAACTCTTCCCTCTTGCATCAACACGCATCCCAAACCTGTGTAACAAGCATCACAATACACCGAGAAGGGCCTGTGCACATCAGGCAAGACTAAGACAGGCGCTGTTGTCAACTTCCCTTTCAGCGCTTCGAAGGCCTCTTGACATTTCTGGGTCCACTTGAACTCAACCTTGTTGCCTAGCAACGCTGTCATTGGTTTCGCAATCTTCGAAAACCCTTCAATGAATCGCCGATAATATCCGGCCATTCCAATGAAGCTCTTGATTCCTCGAGCATCCGTTGGCACTTTCCAGTTCAGAATGTCTGCCACTTTCTTCGGATCCACAGCCAATCCTTCTTTGTTGATTATGTGACCCAAGAACAGGACTTCACTGATCCAGAACTCACACTTGCTCAACTTTGCATACAACTGGTGCTCTCGCAATCTCTGCAATACCATCCTCAAATGATCTGCATGCTCTTCTTCGCTTTGAGAATAAACCAGAATGTCATCAATGAATACCACCACAAACTTATCGAGATAATCCATGAATACACTGTTCATCAAGTTCATGAAGAACACTGGTGCATTGGTCAAACCAAAAGACATCACTGTGAACTCATATAACCCATACTTGGTAATGAATGCCGTCTTCGGAATGTCCGAAGGTCGGATCCTGAGCTGATGATAACCTGACCTCAGATCAATCTTGGAGAACACACTGGCTCCTCTCAACTGGTCGAACAGATCTTCTATTCTAGGCAAAGGGTACTTGTTCTTGATCGTGACTTCATTCAAAGCTCGATAATCGATACACATCCTCTTGGTGCCATCTTTCTTTTCCACAAACAAGACAGGAGCGGCCCAAGGCGAGGTGCTTGGCCGGATGTAACCTTTCTCTGACAGCTCATCAATCTGCTTCTTAAGCTCAACCAACTCTGGTCCGGATATTCTGTAAGCTCTCTTAAAGATGGGGGCGGTTCCAGGAAGAAGCTCTATGGCAAACTCAACTTTTCGCTCTGGTGGCATACCCGGTAAGTCCTTTGGGAAACACATCTGGGAATTCAGACACCACCTTGATACTCTCAATTGGGTCTGCTTCACTGCTATCGACAGCCATCTGATAACAACTTCCTCTCTTCGGTTCAGGCGGGACTAACTCGGTCACCACTTCCTCTCCTAGTGGGGACACCAACTTGATTGTCCTTTTATCACAACTGATAACTGCCTGATACTTATCTAGCCAATTCATCCCTAGGATGACATCTATTCCCTGAGTACCCATTACTGTAAGGTTAGCGGGAAACGCTATCCCCCTTATTTCCACACTTACATTCAAACAAATGCTATCAGCTCGAATTCTACCACCGGCTGAGTCAATTTGAATGGGGGTTGACATGGTAGTAATTGGAAGATTATGTGCTTCTACCCATGATGCAGTAATGAAAGAATGCGTTGCTCCAGTATCAAATAACACTTCTGCAATATGGGAGTCGACTGGGAACATACCTACTATCATGCCGGGAGTCTCCTGAACTGCTTCAACCTCCAAGTGGTTCAGTCTCCCATGATTATAACGCGGTTGAGAGCGGTTGCCTGCTCCAGGCTGAGACACATTCTGCTTTGCTGGGGCATTGGGGCCTGACTGCTGCTGGGCTGCCTTCTTCGGACATTGCATCACCCAATGGCCTTGCTCTCCACAGTGGAAACATGCTCTGTTTCCAACCTGAGCTGGTGCTGCCTGACTGTTCTGCTGGTTTGCTGGGGCAGGAAGACGAGGTGTCTGCTGATTCTGCCTCTGAAACTGACCTCCTGACTGATTGCTCTGACGGTTCTGGTACTGATGCTGAGGATACTGCCTTTGAAACTGCTGATGCTGCTGAGGTGGACGCTGGTTCTGCCTGAACTACTGAGGTTGATTGCCTGAGAAACGAGGGCGGCTGTTGCTTCCAGGCTGGGGTCCACTGATCTTGCGCTTACGATCCTCCATCTCCTTACGCTTCCTTTCTGTCATGATTGCTCTGTCAATCAGGTGCTGGAATGTCGGGAAGGTATGATTCATCAGTTGGTACTGAAGAGGGTCAACCAAGCCTCTCAAGAAACGGTATTGTCGCTTGGCGTCGGTGTTGACATCCTCAGGAGCATAGCGAGACAACTGCAGAAACCTGTCTCGATACTCACTGACAGATGATGACCCTTGCTTAAGGGCCAGGAACTCCTCCTTCTTCACTGTCATCAGACCTGCAGGCACATGGTACTGACGAAAGCTACCTCTGAACTCTTCCCAGGTGATGGCATCGGGGTTGGCATGGGTGGCGAGGTAAGACTCCCACCATGACTGGGCTGCTCCTCTCAACAGACGGGGACCATACAAGACTTTCTCCCTGTCGTCACACTTAGCGGTATGCAACTCCCGCTCCACAGTGCGCAGCCAATCTTCAGCATCCATGGGGTCAGAAGAGTGAGCGAACGTTGGGGGATGACCTATCATGAATTCAGCACGCTTGTCTCTGGGCATCTGAGGCATCTGAGGCTGGGGTGGAGCCTGCTGCTGTTGCTGCTGCTGCTGCTGCTGAATGGCGGCCAGAGTCTGACCGATGGCTTGAACTGCCTGAGTCTGCATCAGAAACATCTGCTCGATCGACATCGGGGGCGGGGGTGGCAGGTGCTGCTGCTGAGGCACCTCATCCTGCGGAGCGGCTCGCTCCTGTTGAGCACGCCTTCCTCCTCTGCGCCTATTCTCTGACATCAGCAGAATGCAACCACACATCAGAACTGATCTGGCAAATCTTGCAGCATAAGAAAAGAGTATAGAATTCTTCAACAGCACTAAACAGATGAGCATCTCCACTGATCTCCATCGCAGACCACACAACTTCTCAGATAAAGAGGAAAGTAGAATAAAGGGTTTCCCAACTATATAACTAACTCCATTAACATAATAGGTAAGCCAAAATGCAGGGGATACCCACACTCTGGTAACAATCATTACAAAGATCCAAACCAAACATAGTTCATCATGACAAACATAAATGCACAGGATATAGCAAACTACCCTGTCTAACTAAGACTAACTAAAAGCGGGACTAACGCTAAGACTGAAGCTTCTATGTATATATATTTCGTATTAATTACAAGATCCAACTCTAACGAGCTATGGTTCTAGATTTATCTTGGTCTTGCAGTCGGGATTGCCATAAGACTGGTGTCCACGCCGAGGTGAGCGGTACGGGTGCTGAGTCCCAACGGGAGCGGGGGAACCATCATCCAAGTGACGACGTTCCGCGCGCTCAGCCTGCAGCAGGGCGATCTCAGCACGAGCCCTACTCAGCTCATCTAATGCATGGTCCAGCTCCGTGTTTAGCACGGCGGCTAGGTTGACTGTGCTGCTCAACCTAGGATTGTCCTCACCAGCAGGTGAAACAATCACGCCTCCTGTGCTGCCAGATGGACGGCGAGGGTAATACTTTAGGTCGAGACCGTCAGCTACCCCACCAAGAACCGAGCAGTAGTGCGAAAGCGCACGCCGTGCAGCATCCTGCATGGCTGCCTCATGTAACACCCAAATCCTGAATTAGGAATTGGTAGAAGAATCTGAACAAAGTATCATAATGTTTTGGAAATTGGGAAAATAAGAAAAAGATGAGAAAAGGGATTTTTCTTTAAAGGAAACCATTTATACAACCCATGAAATAAATAACAAGGAGAATAAAACTTAAATTAGTAATATTAAAATAATATGATTTATATTCACCTTTGGATTTCAATTGATGCATTTGAAAAAAATCTGAAAACCAAAATAGAAGTATAAATTTGAATTTGGAATAGAAAATAGAAAATAAAAGAAAAGAGAAGAACTAAGAAAAATATTACATAAAATAAAATAAAAATCAGAATAAAACATCCTTCCCACTTATATTATTAAATTATACCTTTCAAACTAAGGACAAGACATTCACAAAGTCTGAATTTAAACTTGAACTCAAATTGGATTTGAAAATAAAGAAAAGGAATAGAAAATAAAATGGAAAAAGAGAAAAACCTGCTGTTGGGCCGGCGACTCCACAATTCGGCCCATCTCCCGCGCGGCCCAACCTCACTCCCGCCGCGCCGCACCCACTTGCTGACAGGTGGGGCCCTCTGCCCAGCCTCTGGCTCCACGCGCGATCCACTCGGTGGCTGACCGTGCAGGCCCCGTACGTCAGTCCATGCCGCGCCGCGTGCGCCATCTATCCCTCACCGACGCGTGGGACCCCTCTGTCATCTCTTTCCCTCCCTCGCGAATTCGGTCTCGCTTCGCGTCGACAGCTCGCGCGCGGAATCCGACCGTGATCCTCGTCGACGGTTGGCAACAACCTTCCGCGCTTCGCTCCTGATGGTACGGCTACTGGCCACCCTTCTTTTCCCCCTTCTCGGCTATATAAACGTGCGTCGAGCCCTCAACCGGCGTGCTGGTCGAACGGAATCGGGGAAGAAGGATTGCCGCGCCGCCACCGTTGAATCGGACCTTGGTCGGATTATCGGCCGCGGCAAATTGGTCTGCAACTCCACACGCCCCGCCACACGTGTTGGAACCATCCGTTGGCAAGGAGCGCCTGCGGAGGGCTGTTAATTTCTCGCCGTCGACGTACTTCTCCGCCTGCCCGCGTGACACCGTGGCCGGGCCCCTGCACTGCGCATCCTCGGTAAGAAAGCCATCCCTCGTGTTCGTCCCGCCTCCCGCATGGTAAATCTCGATTCAATTTGAGGCTTTGCGCTCGGGGGGAACGGATTTCGCGAGCTCCGACGATGGCTCCACCGCAGTTGGTGGGCGGCGCCGCCGTCTGCTCGGTCGGGAGGTGGGGGACGAGCCTGGGTCGTTCGATCTTTGTTGAACGGCTCGGATTAGAACAGGCGATACCCCTTCGTGATATTAAATCAGGACCGTGGGTCTTCGATCGGACGATCCATAGGGAGATTTAATCCTAACCCTTGGATTCAGATCGGGCGGTCCATGCTGCGTAACGGTTCACTTAAAGGAGGATCTAATCGGGGGCATCGATCATTGATCTGACGGTCCTGAATGCGCCATACCCCTTCGGCGCGACACTTTGCAAAACAACCCTCGGGGTTTTAATAAAACAACCCGCCGTCTTGGGACCCTGTTCCCAGTGACTTGGAAAACTTGCACCGAGCCCCCTGTGTTTCGGTTTAATTGAGGCCCAGTCCAGTGCAGTATTAAAGTGATTAAATGAATTAGAAATTAGATTTTTAATACAAAAATAATTGCTAGAACTTAGATAATTCATAGAAAATTCATTTTAGCTCCAAATTAAACCATTCCAGTTTCTAAAATTTTGTAATAATATTCTTCATCATTTTGTGCCTCTGTTTTGTCATGAAAACAATTAGAAATTTAATCTCTCATTTAATCCATTTTAAACACATTAAAACCTTAGGAAATTCATAACTTGAATTCTACAACTCCAAAATTAATAATTCTTTTTCCTGTGATCTTATTTTAATATGTAGATTATTAATATGTATTTTGCATATATGTTTGGTGTAATGTTAATTTTGCCTAGACCATGTATGTTTGTATTGCTACGACTAGCAGTGAGGTCACGAGGATCTGAAGATCATCCTGGTACCTGGAATCTCAAGGCCCAGGCAAGTTGTGCCCTTGATCACTTCTTTTCACCTACTCATGTTCTAATTAATCATAATGATCTGCATAGGTTAATTTTGATGGGACCCAATAGGTTACCCTAGTTTGTCTATCTTTATACCTTGTTTACCACTGAACTTTCTGGGTAGTACTTGCTAGTGCTATATGTGGTTTTGGGTATGAAGATCACACTATTCATGATTATACTTTTGTTATCAGTTGTTGTTTATGGTTCATGTTAAGATCATTATGTTAATTGGAACATGGAGAACCACCCGGGAAAACAGTGCTACCACAAGGGTGGAATGGGACGCCCTTGGCTGATTAATTAGGGAAGCTAGTGGAAGACTACCTTACCCGAAAGGGGCAAGGGCAGTAGGGGAGAGGTCAGTGTAGGGAGGCCCTCGGGAGGATTTTGCTGCGATGGCGGTCCTGCAAGGGATTCCTGCACTGGATCTTCCTATAAACTGTAGCGGGTTTTCGGAAGCTAGTGGAACTTTGTAAAGGCCTCGTAGTGTTACCCTGCCTCGCTTCCTTGGTAGAGGTGTATGGGATTCATGACCCCTTGGCAGATGGGTAACACGGCTTGTGGGTAAAGATGCGCAACCTCTGCAGAGTGTAAAACTGGTATACTAGCCGTGCTCACGGTCATGAGCAGCTCGGACCCTCACATGATTAAATTATGGAACTTAAATTCAATTTGTCATATGCATTGCATTGCAGGTGATGTTGATACTTTTGTTCTATTACTTAATTGGGTTTGGTATTTACTTATACTTAGTAACTGCTAATAAAATTTTGACCAACTTTAAAAGCAATGCTCAGCTCTAACCATCCTTTATGGTAAGCCTTACACTTCACATGAGCTCCCACCTTTGGCGAGTTCATGCACATTATTCCCCACAACTTGTTGAGCGATGAACGTATGTGAGCTCACTCTTGCTGTCTCACACACACCACAGGTCAGGAACAGGTACCGCAGGATGATGCTCTTGGAGGATGCTTCGAAGTGTTCGTGAGAAGTCTAGGCCGTCGTCTCCCAGTCAACTTTTGGGTTGCTGGACCGTTGTCTCCTTATAATGTAATTATTTATTTTGTATAGAACTCCTGTTATATATAAAGTTGTGACATTCGATCCTGTGCCACTATACATCATATGTATGAGACTTGGTCCCAGCATACCTGGTGTTTATGTTAACCCCGGGTTTTGGACCCCTAAAATCCGGGTGTTACAGAAGTGGTATCAGAGGAATGTTGACTGTAGGACGAAACCTAGATAGAACTGGACAACCAATACTTACTTACCTTTGCTACTCTGATTCTTTCTAAACTTATCTTAATCTTTTCTCATCTATTTCCGCTTTACTCTGATTATTCTTACCTTTTCTTTCTAAAGACAAATGTGGATTTCACACTTTGAAATCCTGTACCTAAAGTGACTTTTAGGAATAGAAGACCTATTCTTAGGAACAAAAACAAAACTATCTTTATAGATATCTATGAACTTGAATGTTTGTTCTTATGATATTTGTTTGATTTGGATCTTTGATTGCGTGTGATGGGTTGTGGAGTAATGTCCACAATTACATCTGCATATACACATAGGTATAAAAATATATTTATAAAATAACTAGACAGCCTAGATTATCCGCATTGGAATCTATCTAGCTTAAGAAATTTATCTTAATCCTAAAAGATCTCATTCTAACCAATTCCTCTTATCTTAAAAGGATTCTCCCTTATCTTAATAGATCCATCTCATCTTAAAAGATACTCATCTTATCTTGAAAAGATTTTATCCTTATCCTAATGGATCTAACTGGCCTCAGAAGATTCTATCCTACCTTTATGGATCCATCTTATCCTAATAAGCATACTTATCCACCCTAGTTTAACAACCATGATCTAATGCAAATTAATTAGATCTTATCTAGTCAAACAAGTCACACCAATCTAACCTAGATCTGATCAAATCTAAAGTGACTTATCAAACATGTTAGATAATACTGATGAAATAGTTTAGACTCTACCCCTATAAAACAGGTCTTAACTTAGTTCACCCTGCACTAAATTAGGAATGACAGATCGACTTGGCCATATGCAACTACTTTAACCATCTGATAGTTGCATAAACCCTCAATTTTAAACTAGCAAGAGATTCTATCTTATCATAACATATCTAACTAATCTCAAAACATCCTAACATATTCTACCCTGTTGGACCTATCTAACCTAAACTAGTCCAATCTAGTCATATCCAATTTAATCTAGATCTTATCTTACCTAATGCGACCTGACCCAATGTGGTCTAATGTTATCTAACTTAATGTGGTTCACTTAAACAGATGAATGACACTAGTAGAAGAGACTAGACCCCACTAGCCATGTATTAACTTATCTCAGCACATTGGATCAATTCAACCATGAGCTAACCCAACCCATAGAACCATGAAGAATGGTATAACCTTTCTATTCCCACCTAATAACAAAACAAACTTTTAACCTACATCTTGTAGTCTATCTCACCCATATATATCTCTCAACTTGACTGATTCTACCTTACCCTTGGATAATCATCTTATACGATTGGTTACCCCAATCTGGACATAAAACAAAGATTAAGCCCTACCAAAGAATCTTTAGAGTATAACCAGCTACTAGCTTATTCATTCCGCCTATTGAATAATTCCCTTTGCAAAACTATTACCATATGCTTCTAACTTTCATGGTCCATACCAGGAAAGAAAAGATTATCACGTAACAACAAACAGAAAATGAATCCTCCAAATCCTCCACCTGTTGAGATCAATCAAGTGGTTGCTACCCAAAGACTGGTAATACAACAGTTAACAGATCTGGTGACCGAAATGCAGAATCAGATAAGACAACAACGCGAAGAAATACGTCAGGCCCGCCAAGAAATAAGACAAGCACGGTTGGAGAGACAACAACAACAACAACCCCCACCACCACCAGCTTCACCAAGCTACATAGATATAAATTATGATGATTTGTAAGATCTAGGTGTTACTTTAGTTAGTAGATGATATGATAATATTTTAGAAGAAATAATAAGGTCTATTGACCCTATGTATTGTTAAAGAATTATACCTCATGCTGAGATTTCTTTGTTTGTGCATATGTTCCGAGAACAATATGAGTATACATCCCTTTTCTTACAAATCTCGAGGGCGAGATTATTTTTAAGGGGGGTAGGATTTGTAACACCCAAATCCTGAATTAGGAATTGGTAGAAGAATCTGAACAAAGTATCATAATGTTTTGGAAATTGGGAAAATAAGAAAAAGATGAGAAAAGGGATTTTTCTTTAAAGGAAACCATTTATACAACCCATGAAATAAATAACAAGGAGAATAAAACTTAAATTAGTAATATTAAAATAATATGATTTATATTCACCTTTGGATTTCAATTGATGCATTTGAAAAAAATCTGAAAACCAAAATAGAAGTATAAATTTGAATTTGGAATAGAAAATAGAAAATAAAAGAAAAGAGAAGAACTAAGAAAAATATTACATAAAATAAAATAAAAATCAGAATAAAACATCCTTCCCACTTATATTATTAAATTATACCTTTCAAACTAAGGACAAGACATTCACAAAGTCTGAATTTAAACTTGAACTCAAATTGGATTTGAAAATGAAGAAAAGGAATAGAAAATAAAATGGAAAAAGAGAAAAACCTGCTGTTGGGCCGGCGACTCCACAATTCGGCCCATCTCCCGCGCGGCCCAACCTCACTCCCGCCGCGCCGCACCCACTTGCTGACAGGTGGGGCCCTCTGCCCAGCCTCTGGCTCCACGCGCGATCCACTCGGTGGCTGACCGTGCGGGCCCCGTACGTCAGTCCATGCCGCGCCGCGTGCGCCATCTATCCCTCACCGACGCGTGGGACCCCTCTGTCATCTCTTTCCCTCCCTCGCGAATTCGGTCTCGCTTCGCGTCGATAGCTCGCGCGCGGAATCCGACCGTGATCCTCGTCGACGGTTGGCAACAACCTTCCGCGCTTCGCTCCTGATGGTACGGCTACTGGCCACCCTTCTTTTCCCCCTTCTCGGCTATATAAACGTGCGTCGAGCCCTCAACCGGCGTGCTGGTCGAACGGAATCGGGGAAGAAGGATTGCCGCGCCGCCACCGTTGAATCGGACCTTGGTCGGATTATCGGCCGCGGCAAATTGGTCTGCAACTCCACACGCCCCGCCACACGTGTTGGAACCATCCGTTGGCAAGGAGCGCCTGCGGAGGGCTGTTAATTTCTCGCCGTCGACGTACTTCTTCGCCTGCCCGCGCGACACCGTGGCCGGGCCCCTGCACTGCGCATCCTCGGTAAGAAAGCCATCCCTCGTGTTCGTCCCGCCTCCCGCATGGTAAATCTCGATTCAATTTGAGGCTTTGCGCTCGGGGGGAACGGATTTCGCGAGCTCCGGCGATGGCTCCACCGCGGTTGGTGGGCGGCGTCGCCGTCTGCTCGGTCGGGAGGTGGGGGACGAGCCTGGGTCGTTCGATCTTTGTTGAACGGCTCGGATTAGAACAGGCGATACCCCTTCGTGATATTAAATCGGGACCGTGGGTCTTCGATCGGACGATCCATAGGGAGATTTAATCCTAACCCTTGGATTCAGATCGGGCGGTCCATGCTGCGTAACGGTTCACTTAAAGGAGGATCTAATCGGGGGCATCGATCATTGATCTGACGGTCCTGAATGCGCCATACCCCTTCGGCGCGACACTTTGCAAAACAACCCTCGGGGTTTTAATAAAACAACCCGCCGTCCTGGGACCCTGTTCCCAGTGACTTGGAAAACTTGCACCGAGCCCCCTGTGTTTCGGTTTAATTGAGGCCCAGTCCAGTGCAGTATTAAAGTGATTAAATGAATTAGAAATTAGATTTTTAATACAAAAATAATTGCTAGAACTTAGATAATTCATAGAAAATTCATTTTAGCTCCAAATTAAACCATTCCAGTTTCTAAAATTTTGTAATAATATTCTTCATCATTTTGTGCCTCTGTTTTGTCATGAAAACAATTAGAAATTTAATCTCTCATTTAATCCATTTTAAACACATTAAAACCTTAGGAAATTCATAACTTGAATTCTACAACTCCAAAATTAATAATTCTTTTTCCTGTGATCTTATTTTAATATGTAGATTATTAATATGTATTTTGCATATATGTTTGGTGTAATGTTAATTTTGCCTAGACCATGTATGTTTGTATTGCTACGACTAGCAGTGAGGTCACGAGGATCTGAAGATCATCCTGGTACCTGGAATCTCAAGGCCCAGGCAAGTTGTGCCCTTGATCACTTCTTTTCACCTACTCATGTTCTAATTAATCATAATGATCTGCATAGGTTAATTTTGATGGGACCCAATAGGTTACCCTAGTTTGTCTATCTTTATACCTTGTTTACCACTGAACTTTCTGGGTAGTACTTGCTAGTGCTATATGTGGTTTTGGGTATGAAGATCACACTATTCATGATTATACTTTTGTTATCAGTTGTTGTTTATGGTTCATGTTAAGATCATTATGTTAATTGGAACATGGAGAACCACCCGGGAAAACAGTGCTACCACAAGGGTGGAATGGGACGCCCTTGGCTGATTAATTAGGGAAGCTAGTGGAAGACTACCTTACCCGAAAGGGGCAAGGGCAGTAGGGGAGAGGTCAGTGTAGGGAGGCCCTCGGGAGGATTTTGCTGCGATGGCGGTCCTGCAAGGGATTCCTGCACTGGATCTTCCTATAAACTGTAGCGGGTTTTCGGAAGCTAGTGGAACTTTGTAAAGGCCTCGTAGTGTTACCCTGCCTCGCTTCCTTGGTAGAGGTGTATGGGATTCATGACCCCTTGGCAGATGGGTAACACGGCTTGTGGGTAAAGATGCGCAACCTCTGCAGAGTGTAAAACTGGTATACTAGCCGTGCTCACGGTCATGAGCAGCTCGGACCCTCACATGATTAAATTATGGAACTTAAATTCAATTTGTCATATGCATTGCATTGCAGGTGATGTTGATACTTTTGTTCTATTACTTAATTGGGTTTGGTATTTACTTATACTTAGTAACTGCTAATAAAATTTTGACCAACTTTAAAAGCAATGCTCAGCTCTAACCATCCTTTATGGTAAGCCTTACACTTCACATGAGCTCCCACCTTTGGCGAGTTCATGCACATTATTCCCCACAACTTGTTGAGCGATGAACGTATGTGAGCTCACTCTTGCTGTCTCACACACACCACAGGTCAGGAACAGGTACCGCAGGATGATGCTCTTGGAGGATGCTTCGAAGTGTTCGTGAGAAGTCTAGGCCGTCGTCTCCCAGTCAACTTTTGGGTTGCTGGACCGTTGTCTCCTTATAATGTAATTATTTATTTTGTATAGAACTCCTGTTATATATAAAGTTGTGACATTCGATCCTGTGCCACTATACATCATATGTATGAGACTTGGTCCCAGCATACCTGGTGTTTATGTTAACCCCGGGTTTTGGACCCCTAAAATCCGGGTGTTACACCTCAGCTGAGTCCCGCTCAGAGATAGAATAGTGCTCTGAGCAAGCCTCCGCGCCCTGGAGACTGTTCTCCGGACGGCGCAGCAAACAGGTTGCCTCCCAGCGGTCTGGGTAGACCCCGCGACTATGCTGGTAGACCACACAGCGATACTCGATGGACCAAGTACGCCGGTCAAGTGCCCGACGTAGCAGGGTGTCGAGCGCGTCGTGGAAGTGACACCCGCGAGCAGCGTCGCGAGTGATGGGTCGAGCAACCCATCCTTCCGGCTCATGGTCAGCAGGGAAGTCAGTGTCGTGGCTCGGGCTGTCGTCGCCACCTCCGTCGTCTGGGTCTCCTCCAGCAGCTACTCCAGAGGCTGGGGCGCCCAGTGGTGGTGCAGGGGGCGCCTCCAGGGGAAGCACAGGAGAGCAGCTCCTCACAGACTCTATCTCCTGCTGGAGCGAGAAAGAAGAGCCCTGCTGCTCCTGTCGTCGACGTTCCTGCTCCTCGTGTAGGCGGTGGTGCAGTCTCTCCAAGTGGCTGGACTGTCCGGCCACGGGACGGCGAAGCGGACGCTCAGCAAGGCGGGAGGGTAAGAAGGGGATGACGGACTTTCGTGCAGTGTGTCTAAGTCGAGCCATCTACAAAAGACATCGCAAGCAAAAGGGTGAGAACAGAATTAATATGACCAGCAAGTAATGAATCATAAATAAATGAAGGATCAGAATAAAACATAATTTTCAGCAAGGTGTAATATATAGTAGAACATAGGTTTGGTCGGTATGACCAACTTTTGAAGGGATACCAAAGTCAAGGCAGTGACAGAGGTCTATAATCCTTAGAACGACCATTCTACTCTAGGTTAGCGGTCCTACAGTCAGCACAGCTTTGATACCACTTATGTCACACCCGGTTTTTAGAAGGTAAACCGAATGCGAACCATGTACGTGCCAGGATCAGTTATTCACGTACACAGCAGTTACATAACATGGACATCATCACACAGTGCTCAAATAGTATTAAAAGGGAAATAATAGTCGATTACATCATACGTCTGAGACGTCCATATAGTCCTTACAATAAATCAAAGTGCGGAAAAGAAACGTAGATAACCGCGGCCTTCACAGACAGCCGACTGGGGGTTGCCGCTAACCCACACCTAGAACTCATCGTAGTCTTGGAACTCCTGGAAGTCTCCTTCCACAGCTTCATCTTCTCCTGAGCAGTGGTTGCAATGCTGACAACCTGGGGGGGTTTGGTGTGTAGAGCAAGAGTGAGTACACATCAACATACTCAGCAAGTATCCTGTTTGGCTGTAGTGGACTAGCTTTATGTGGGGGTAAGTCAAGCAGTTGCTTTTAGTTGGTCAGTTTGTTATTTACTAGTAGAAAGCCAGGTTTTAGCATTAACCTAAGTTATTAACCCAAAGTACCCTTTCCAAACGGAAAGAATACCACTTACCATTACCATAAGCATAATCATAACCATCCTCATTGTCATCTGTAAACCAAAATGTCTCTGATCAAGTACCACTAATCACTGGAGCTCCCTTGGCCGCTCATAACCGCGAGCACGGCTGATATATCAGTTTTCAAACACTCTGCAGAGGTTGTGCACTTTACCCACAAGCCGTGATTCCCTTTCTGCCCGGAGATCATGACTCTCCATTGATCACTACCAAGGTGACCCAGCAGGGCATCACTACGTAACCTTTACAAAGATTCCCCGGGACTGTAGTCGCCCGTTAGGTTTCCTAAATGTACCGCACTACTCCCCAAGGGACAAATCAACCTTGGCAGAGCGAGGCGCATACACCGAGCCCCATTGACGGCACGACGGCTAAGCGAACTACACCCCGGTTCCTCTAATTATTCAGCTAAGGGCGTCCCATTCCACCCTCATGGTTGCACTATTTTCCTGGGCGGTCATCCATAGAACAGGTCCTTACGGAGAGGCACTCGAGAAACCGCTCGAGCCCCCTTGAAAACCACAAGTATAATATCATAATAAGAGAGGGGAAAACAGCGTATCATATATAATCTCATCATGTTCATTGATTAGAGTTTGAGCAATAGCATGAAGCTAAATAATAATAAACCGACCCAAATAGGTAAACAAGGACATGGATAACAAAAGCTAGTCAATCCTTAGGTATAAATGTGTAATGCGGGAGGTGAATTAAAGAATGAATAGGACAGAGATAGGTCAAAGGACACTTGCCTCCACCAACCGACTGCTGCTCAGGGGCTTCTCCTGCGAGTTCTTTGGGCTCTTCGACCGGATCGTTCTCTATGCGAGCGCAAACATACATACATCCACATATTTAATACAAGAGAACAGTACATCATACAATAGAATGCAGTAAGTAAACAGACGTTCCACGCGGGCTCGCAACTACGGTTAAGAGAGAAAGAGAAAAAGACAGTCGAGAAACGATCACGTTACATGATTATAAATTAACCACTTGCTTAATGGAAGGAAATTTAACGTAGACACTATGTTTAGCGTAAAGTGAAGTCATGTTTCATGTCTAATCATTATAAGCAGGTAGAGATAAATAAAAAGGATGGTCGCGCGGCGAGACGCGCGACATAGCACTCTAAAACAAATTAAGAAGTTAACGACTCGTCGCGCGACCGAGCACGCAACGAGACACTTCGCCTTAGTTATGAGGAGACGTTAAGCGTCGCGCGACGAAACGCACGACGGCATACGTCGACTAAACTGAGTCCAAAGTGGAACGTCGCGTGAATACACACGCGGCTTTACACCTTAAACAACCTGAAATTAAAATGAATCGTCGCGCGACGAAGCGCACGACGCAACACACAGATAGAATCTGAAATTAGACAAATCCGTCGCGCGGCGAAGCGCGCGACGCAGCACGCTAACTAACGGAGTTTGATGTTAACTACCAACCAAAAATAATTGCAGCGAGCGCGGGCGAGCGGGGACACGGTCGGGCGAGGCCGGGACGGGGCAGGGCGACCGGGCCGAGGCCGGGGCGGTTGAACCGGCCAGGGGGGCGGTTGAACCGGCTAGGGGCGGCCGGGTCGGCCGGGACGGCCAGGGAGCCGGGCCGAGCGGGCGAGGCGGCCGAGCCGGGGCCGGGCGCGGCGAGGGCCGGCCGAGGCCGGGCGGCCGAGCCGAGCGACGGGGGCGGGGCGGAGCGGGCTCGCCGGGGGGCGGGTTCGCCGGGGGCGAGGCGGGGCCGGCGCGGGACGGGCTCGCCAGAGCGGCCGAGCCGGGCGGCCGAGCTCGCCGGAGCCGGGCGCGGGGAGGGGCGAGGGCTGGGCGCGGCGGGGCCAAGCGCCGCCGGGGAGGGAGGGGGAGGGGCCGAGCGGGGGGGGGGGGGGGCGAGCGGGGGGGCCGAGCGCCGCCGGGGAGGCCGGGGCGGGGCCAAGCGCCGCCGGGGAGGGAGGGGGAGGGGCCGAGCGGGGGGTCGAGCGCCGCCGCGCGCAGGGGGAAGGGCGGGGGCGCGCGCGGGCAGGGGGAGAGGGAGGGCGCGCGCGGAGGGAAGAAGAGGAGGGAGAGGGAGAGGGAGAGGGAGAAGGGAAGGGGAGGGGAGCTCACCTCGGGGTCCAAAATCCGGTGATCGCCGTCTCCAAATCCTAGGGCACCACGGGGAGAGAGAGGTGGAAGAAGGAGAGGAGAGGTTGTTGCGCGGGAGATCCAAATGAGAGAGAGAGGGAGAAGGGGGGCGCATGGGGGGGGGGGTTTGGCCGCCAGGGGCGCGCAGGGCCGGGCCGGACCGGGCCGGGCTGGGCTAGGCTGGGCCGGGCCACTTCGCGGATCGAAAACCCACGACGAGCGCGGACCATTAAATGGAATTAAATCGCGAATCGAAATCCGGAACGGAACGAGACGAACACTCAACATCAGACAAAGAAATGTGCTTTGGCATGATGCAACACCCAAAATAAAGTATTTTAAGGTTTTGCTTTACACGGGGTCTAAAGCCAAAACCCGCTATAACTTTGGAAAAGGTCAAGGTTTAGCGAGGGAACGAGAAAAAAGAAAAAGGGTAACGCCTGAATTTGGTGAGAGAAAAGAAGAAAAAATTCTACCCCCAAATTCAGGGCGTTACAACAAACAGCTAGCAGGGTTGGCTTTTAATGGGTTGTGATCTTACTTAAAAGAAAAATTAGATGGAACTCGGTTCTTTTTATTAGTACAACTGCAACATCAAGCTTTGGCTTTGAAAGTCGAAGTAAAGAAGCATTAAAATTGGTTGGTCATAATGTGCATCCAGTGGAGCGCGATCCAAGTAGTTCAGATGATGACTCCACAGGTGTATATACTAATAAACTTGTTTGACCAACGAAAGCCAAACCTTCAGCATGCTCTTCTTTACAATCAGTTCAAAAGAATCAACAGGAAGAAGTTAAATTTACTTTTAATGTTGCCAAGTGTAACAAAATATTTGACGAGCTATTAAGAAGTGGCAACATTAAAGTGACTCATATTATTCCTCCTCTAGATGAGCTAAAAGGACGTGCTTATTGCAAGGGGCATAATTCTTTTTCTTATGCCACCAATGATTGTAATGTTTTTCGTCGGCAAATACAATCGACCATAAATGAGGGTTGGTTGAGTTTCTAGGAGATGCTAGACAGATAAAAAAAGTCTTGGTTTGGCTGGATGCGACCGATAAAGACAAAGACAAAAATATCGTCGTTGGTAGTCCTCACACGCAAGGAGTAATTACTCAGAAGGCTTCGGACAAAAGGACTAATAAGACCGGAGGCACCAAAGAGCATGCACGATCAGTCAACCGATTAAAGCTCCTTGTCCCTCGCATTGCAGGCGGTCCGATGCCTTCAAGCAAATGGTCTGGAAACCACACAGATGGTCCGACTCATTTGGTTGAATGGTTCGGGAGTGACCAGAAGCCACAATGTCCACGTGCCTTCAAGCGTCGACAAATACGTTGAAGCAAAATTCATCCAGTGATTCATCTAAATATCTGGTATGTCGAAGCAAAGTTCATCTAAATATCTGGTCGACTGGTTAAAGTCGTCATCTACTTTTGATCAATTACTCCAAATACGCCAGTAAGAAGGTTGGCCTGCATAATCAGCCAACAAAACAACCCTAGTCACCCGCAAAGGCAGCACGATCGAATAAAACGACCCAAAAGGCGATGCAACAAGTGTCGCCTATTCATCCAGTGATTCCATGGTACTTTTCACCAGCCTATTCATCATCGATATTTTGTCATGTTCAAACATGGAGTAGCGTGGTGAAGAACCTGTATTACATATATAATCCCTTTGCTTATTTAGGCTGGGGACCACAATTTTATGCTTATTGACCTATTCATCAAGTAGTCATGGCCGAGAAAGGTGCAATCGTAAACAACCTCTATGCATTAGGACTCTATGATTACTCTATTAAATTAAAAAAGCTAATGACTTGCATCGGGCTTAGTTTTACTTCGGGATCGAAATGTATTGTGAGATCTATTGTTTCTCGAATGGTGATGCAGTACATGTGCTTTTGGTTCATCAACCTACACCAAAAGGCAGGGGGCATGTGTTGAGCACCAAAAGTGTCACCAGACGGTCCGACCCTCAGTTTGGATGGTCCACCATGGCGACGAAGACTTTAACACCCTAAATTTGGGGGTATAATTTTTCTACTATCCTCCAAATTTAGGTGTTACCCTTTCTTTCTTTCCTCTCCTAGTTAGCATTTTATCTTTTTCTTTAAAAGGATGATTATTTTTGGAGATGTAATTATATCCTAGAAAATAAAACCCTATGATATTCATCAAATGTTGCACCATGCTGAAGCACATATTTTATTTTGCTTGCTGCATATGTTTGATGTGCATTCATATTGTTTTGGGATTTGTGCTCGGGTTTGGAGATTGGATAGAAAATAATATGCAAAAGAAAAGAAAAGGGAAAATAGAAAAACAGAAAGGGGGAAGGATCAGCTGCCCCATCCCTCGCTAGCCTCGGTCTTGACCACTCGGCCCCCTCCCTTCCCCTGGCCCGGCCACGCGGGCCTTCCTCGCGACCCACATTCCCCCCGCACCACACCTGGCCTACTCCCTAGCTGCACTGTCACACCTAGTTTTAGAAGGTAAACCGAATGCGAACCATGTACGTGCCAGGATCAGTAATTCACGTACACAGCAGTTACATAACTGGACATCATCACACAGTGCTCAAATAATAAGTAATAACATAAAAGGGTAATAATAGTCGATTACATCATATGTTTGAGACATCCACATAGTCTTTACAATAATCAAAGTGCGGAAAAGAAACGTAGATACACGCGGCCTTCACAGGCAGCCGACTGGGGGTTTGCCGCTAACCCACGCCTAGAACTCGTCGTAATCTTGGAACTCCTGGAAGTCTCCTTCCATGGCTTCATCTTCTCCTAAGAAGTGGTTGCAATGCGAACAACCTGGAGAAGGGGGGGGGGGGTTGGTGTGTAGAGCAAGGGTGAGTACACATCAACATACTCAGCAAGTATCCTGTTTGGCTGTAGTGGACTAGCTTTATATGGGGGAAGTCAAGCAGTTGCTTTTAATTGGTCAGATTATTATTACTAGTAGAGAAATCCAAGTTTTTAGAATTAACCCACGTTATTAACCCAAACATACTCCTCTCCAAACGGAAAGAGTACCACTTACCATTACCAGAGTCAATACCAAAAACCATCAATCTCCTTGCCACCTGTAATCCGAACATCTCTGATCAAATACCACTAATCAATGGAGCTCCCTTGGCCACTCATAACCGTGAGCACGGCTGATATATCATTTTCATAACACTCTGCAGAGGTTGCGCACTTTACCCACAAGCCGTGATTCCCTCTTGCCTCGGGCCGATCAAACCCTTAAACACTACCAAGGTGAATAGGCAGGGTCTCACTATGTAGCCTTTACAAAGATTCTCCGGGGCTGTAGCCGCCCGTTAGGTTTCCTAAGTGTACCGCACTCCTCCCCAAGGGGCGAACCAAACTTGGCAGAGCGAGCCGCATACACCGAGCCCCATTGACGGCATGACGGCTAAGCAAACTACACCCTGGTTTCTCTAATTATTCAGCTAAGGGCGTCCCACTCCACCCTCATGGTTGCACTATTTTCCCGGGTGGTCATCCAACGAACAGGTCCTTATGGAGAGGCATTCGAGAAACCGCTCGAGCCCCCTTGATTACCACAAGTACAACATCATAATAAAGGAGGGAAACAACGTATCATTGATAATTCTTATCATGTTCATTGATTAGAGTTGAGCAATAGCATAAAGCTAAACAATATTAATCCGACCCAAATAGGTACACAAGGACATGGATAACAAAAGCTAGTAATTCCTTAGGTATAACTGTGAAATGCGGGAGGTGAATTTAAAGAATGTATAGGACAAAGATAGGTCAAGGGACACTTGCCTCCACCAACCAGCTGCTGCTCAGGGGCTTCTCCTGCGAGTTCCTCGGGCTCTTCAACCGGATCGTTCTCTATGCGAGCGCAAACATACATCCATCCATCCATTCGAATTAGGAAATAAACAGTACACCATACAAGAGAACAGACAAATTGATTATGCATAGAGTATGACATACGATATTGCATTCGCCATGGCTAGAAAGAGAAGAAAGAAGGCCTCGCAGAGGTTAAAGCTATACTCGAAGCGTATTACGAATAGATGCATACTAATCATTACGTGATCTAGTTCCACCTAGGTACACAAACAGGTATTAATCACATGCACTAATAGAATTATAACTATTTTCAATTGATTAACATTAAACAAGGTCAAAGATTAACTACATGAAATAACTAACGTAACCAATTTCTAAATTGAGTTTCCATTTATTGATATGAACAACGTGATTAGCGCGCATAAAATACAGGGGGGTAGACGGGCATGTCTAGGGGTAGACGAGTGCGCCGAGGGCACGGCGAGCCACGCCAAAGCATCGCGCGCACCACGCGAGCACGAGCACGCGTAAGGCCACGCTAACGCGCCGCGAACTAGCTGCGCACATGTCGGGGCCGAGCTGCGCACGCGCCGCGCTACGCGGGGGCACCGCGGCCGCGCGAGCCAAAGTCGCGTCGGGCCAGGGCCACGCTGCGCAGGCCACGCCAGGACGGTGGCTAGGACTGGGGGCAGCGCCGGGGCAGGGGCAAGCCACGCCGCGGGCGAGGCCGCGCGAGCGCGTTGTCGAGGTTGCGCCGGGGATGGCGGCCGAACGGGGCGGGACGGGAGCTACGCCGCGGGCAAGGCCGCGCCAGGCACGCCGCGCCGAGGCTGCGCCACCACGGTCGCGCCGGGGATGGGGCGTGAGGGAGGTGAAGCAGGGGCAGGGCCGCGCGCAACGGCCGCGCGCAACGGCGGGCGAGGTCGGGCTGGGGCCGCACGAGAGGAAGGGGCAGGGGTGGCTGGGCCGCGCCGGGTGGGTGGGATGCCGGGGGAGGGCGGGCACGGACGCGCCGGGACCGGCGAGGCCGAGCCGCGGCTGAAGCGGGGGGCCGTGCCGAGGCCGGGACGCAGGGGAGGGGGAGCCGGGACCGGTGGGCCGGGGCCGCCGCGAGCGGGCGCAGGCGAGCGCCACAGCCACGAGCCGCGCGGGGCGGGGCGCCATGGCCGCGCGCCAAGAGCACGGCGGCGGGTGCCGAGGCGACACCAAGCCGAGGGAAGAAGGAGGCGAGGGAGGGAGGGAGAGGGAGGACCGGGGCTCACCGTGGGCGGTCGGACGGTGGGCGGCGTCGGGCGAGCCGGGGTGGGGCAGGGGAGTCGCACGGGGCAGGGGAGAGGGCATCGTGCGCGCGGGGGTTAGGGGAGGGAGAGGGAGAGGGCGATTTTGGGGGGCGCCTGGCGGGTGGGCCCCCACACGGCAGGGCGGCGGCGGCGGCTCCAACCGCCCGAGTAGGGTGCGGCGCGCGCGCGGGGCGGCTGGTCCGCGAGGGGGGGCGCGGGGCAGGCCATGGCTGGGCCGCCGATCCGGCCCAAGGCGGGGAGGGGGGGCGAGCTGGGCCGCGAGGCCGCGGCTGGGCCGCCGTACCGGCTGGGCCACGCGCAGGGGGGAAGGGGAAAAAAGAAAGGGGAAAAGTTGGGCCGCGCCAAGAAGTCGGCCTAGGGAGAGAGAGGGGCTTTTTCTATTTTCCCTTTTTCCTTTAAGCTCCAAATTCTCTCTTAATTACTAAACAAATACCCCAATGAAGAACAAGCGAATACACACCAGGAAAGGATGCGTGGTTCGGCATGATGCAACAACCAAGGAAAATAATTCTAGAGTTTACTTACACGAGATCTCGAGCTAAATCTCGCTAGAACTTTGAAAAAGAACAAGGCATAGCGAGAAGAAAAAGAAAGAGGAAAGGTAACTCCCGAATTTGGTGAGTAAAAAGAAAAAAGTCTACCCCCCAAATTCAGGGTGTTACATGCACCCCCTGCACGTCCCGTCGCCAGCATCGTGTGGCCCACCCAATGCAGCAGTCCATGCCCATGAGCTGGCCCGTGCACGCGCTTCTCCCTCGTGTGGCCCAACCATCGGCCCTGCCGCACTTTCGGTTCAACCCCGCTCGTACGCGCGTGTAGGCACGCCCACGCCCGGCCGCCTCACCAACCTCACGCCACGGGCCTACTGTCAGTCGGACTACTGTTCCTCTTCCCTATCTCGTTCTCCAACCACCTCCCGAGCACTATGTATAAAGCCCAAATTTTTTATGGAATAAAACTTTTATTAATGACAAGAGCCTTGGAAATTTTGGGAACCTATGTGACTAATTACCCTCTTTTCTCTTTTGCACATGTAAATAAAGAGATCAAGTTGAACAAAGTAAAGGTGCATTCATGCTGGTACTTTTATTTGTGCATATAATATGTGTGTGAAGCTCACAAACAAATTTGAATTCAAATACTAAATTTTAAAATGGAGAAAGAAATGCAAAACATAAATAATAAAAGAAAAAGGGAAAGAAAGAAAAAAGGAAAACCTCGCGCTGGGCCGATTCCTTCTTGGTCGGTCCATCTAGTCCCATCTCCCTGTGCGGCCCAAACAGAGAACTGCATGTGTTGGATGTGTGTATGACATGTGGGCCATACTTGCCGCGGCTGCTCTTCAACGCCGCGCGACACTGCATCGTGGGCCCACTCACTAGTCGGTCTTCGACCCCACGCCATACTCATCTCGCTGACAGCTAGGTCACGGTGGGCAGGAACCTCATCTCCCCATCCACATGCGACGCCATGCTTAATCCACATTCACCGTCGTGGGATCCATCGAAATCCCAACAAATTCGGCCCCGTCGGGCGCGACCAAAGCCGTCCTGTGCCGCTATATAGCTCGCCCCTCCCTTCACCTGTTCGTTCGGTCAACCCTAACAAACTGGAGCCACCAATATCAGCAATCCCACGCGGAAGATGGTAAAGCGTCGTCGACGGCTTCACCGGTGCTACAGTTGTGGTGAGTGTTTGTGACTCGTCGTCAGCCGTGTGGTGGGCACCTAGGTCCCGGGCGGGTCGAGCTGGTTACTGGAATGCCAGAAATCGCTCGTCGGTGAAGAGAGTCACAACGCGTCCGCCCAGTGCTGTGTGCGATCATTGAAAGGGAAATGGGCTTAAACATTTCCTATAATCGATTTTGGTGTTTGATGACCATCACAAACCATGTGGACTAACTAACTAGTTTGTCTAGTTGTCATTTATCTCAGGTGCATAAAGTTCAACATAAACCAAGAAACAAAATGAGTGGGGGAACTCTACTAAGTTTGGAGCAAAAACAAGTATAGGTGCAGCCAGTGGCGCACTGGACACTGTCCAGTGCCCAGGTCGAGGCACCTCGCGAACTGGCCGCTCTCTGGTTTTTCTCAGAGTCACTCCGCTATAAATCACCGGACTGTCTGATGTGCACCAGACTGTCTGGTGAGCCAACGGAGCAACGGTCAACTGCGCCCAATGGTCGACTACACTAATGACGCTACAGTGAACAGAGCAGAAGTCAGAAGTCAGAACTGCAAAGTCAAAACACACCGGACTGTCCGGTGCCGCAAGGGGACAAAGAACTTCAACAGTCAATCGCTCCTAACCCCAACGATCGGCTAACATGGCAAGCACCGGACAATGAACAGTGCCATGTCTGGTGCACCACCGGACTGTCCGGTGTGCCCATCGACAACAACGGCTGGAATAGTGGTTGGGGCTATAAATACCCCCCAACCACCACCATTCAAGCCATCCAAGCCTCCTACACTTCTCATTCAATACAAGAGCAAAAACATACACTCCAAGACATAATCAAAAGATCAAATCCTCTCCAAGATTCAAAATCAACTCAAGTGCTTAGTGACTTGAGAGAGGGTATTTTGTGTTTTTCTTTTATTGCTTGGATTGCTCTCTTCTTCTCACTCTAATTCTTCTAAAGAGCTTTGTAAAGCTAGCAAGAGACACCTAATTGTATGGTGATCTTTGCGGGGTCTTAGTGACCCAAGTGATTGAGGAGAAGCACTCAACCAGTCTAAGTGACCGATTGAGAGAGGGAAAGGGTTGGAATAGACCTGGCCTTTGTGGCCTCCTCAAGGGGGACTAGGTTCTTTAGAACCAAACCTCGATAAACAAATCATTGTGTTCATTTGATTTGATCTCCACTCAATTTGTTTTCCGCTTTCCTATCTCTAAAGTTCTCTTGCTCACATCGCCTTGAGTTTGCTCTCAAAGTTATCCACATTGATTGAGCAACCCGTAACAAGAGAAACAATCTTCCACACTCCGAATTATATCTAACACTAACCCTGGGCATAGTGCATGTTCAAAGTTTATATTTTTTAGGTTTCGCCTATTCACCCCCCACTAAGCGACTTTCAATTGGTATCAGAGCCAGGATCTTCATTAGAGTCTATCCACTCGAAGTGATGTCGGGAGAACACGCTAAGAGGGAGATGGTCACCGGCGAAAAGCCCAAAGCCTCGGGAAGGAAGAACGACGAACAGACTCCGTCAAAGAAGGCCAGCAACAAACACAAGGTAGAATCTGCCGGCTCCATCAAGTCACATTGGAAGGGTGACAAGAAGAAAAAGAAAATGAAGAAGGTGGTCTACTACGAGACCGACTCTTCATTACCTTCCACATCTGGCGTCGAGTCTACATCTTCGAAGCGCCAAGAGCGCAGGAAGTATAGTAAGATGCCTCTACGCTATCCTCGCACTCCTAAACATGCTCCCCTACTTTCCGTACCCCTAGGCAAACCACCATATTTTGATGGTGAAGATTACTGTATGTGGAGTGATAAAATGAGGCACTATCTAACCTCACTCCACGAAAGCATATGGGATATTGTTGAATTTGGAGCGCAGGCACCACAGGTGGGCGACGAGGACTATGACTCCGATGAGGCCACCCAAATAAGGCATTTTAATTCCCAAGCAACCTCTATACTCCTCGCTTCCTTGTGTCGAGAGGAGTATAATAAGGTGCAAGGGTTGAAAAATGCCAAAGAAATTTGGGATGTCCTCAAGACGGCGCATGAAGGGGACGAGGTGATCAAAATCACCAAGCGCAAAACGATCGAGGGGGAGCTTGATCGATTCGTCCTCAACAAAGGAGAGGAGCCACAAGAAATGTACAACCGGCTCAAAATAATAGTCAACCAAGTGCGCAACCTCAGGAGCACCAAGTGGGATGACCATGAAATAGTCAAGGTTATTCTTAGATCTCTTGTTTTTCATAATTCCACTCAAGTTCAATTAATTCGTGGAGATCCTAGATATAAATAGATGTCTCCCAAGGAGGTTATTGGCAAGTTTGTGAGCTTTGAACTTATGATCAAAGACTCCAAACACATTGTCAACTTGGAGCAAGGCGCCACCTCCAGACCCGAGGTGCAACCCGTTGCATTGAAAGCAGTGGAAGAGAAGAAGGAAGAGTCGACACTAAGTGGACTCCCAATTGATGCCTCCAAGCTCGACAATGAGGAGATGGCTCTTATCATTAAGAGCTTTCGGCAAATCCTCAAACAAAGGAAGGGGAAGGACTACAAACCCCATTCTAAGAGGGTGTGCTATAGGTGTGGTAAGTCCAGTCACTTTATTGCAAAATGTTCATATACAAGTGACAGTGACAGGGATGACGACAAGAAAGGGAAGAAGAAGATGGAGAAGAAAAGATACTGCAAGAAGAAGGGTGGCGAGGCGCACATGGGGCGAGAATGGGACTTCGACGAGAGCTCCACCGACTCCTCCTCCGACGAGGACGCCACCAACATCGCCGTCAACAAGGGCCTTCTCTTCCCCAACGTTGGCCACAAAGGCCTCATGGCTAAGGATGATAAAAAGAATAAGGTACATTCTAGAGATACCCCCAAATATACTACATCTGATGATGAGGGTAGCTCTAGGGATGATAATGATGATTTAACTTCTCTTTTTGCCAACCTTACCAAGGACCAAAAGAAAAAGATAAATGAATTAATAGAAACCATTAACGAGAAGGATGATATCTTGGAAAGCTAAGAGGACTTGCTCGTTAAGGAAAATAAAAAATTTGTTAAGTTGAAAAATGCTTATGCTCTTGAAGTAGAAAAATGTGAGAATTTGTCTAAAGAGCTTAATGTTTGTAATGATTCAATTTCTTGTCTTAAAATTGAGAATGATAATTTAATTGCTAAGATAGGAGAATTGACTGCAAGTAATGTTTCTACATCTACTATTGAGCATGTCAGCATTTGCACTAGATGTAGAGATGTTAACATTGATGCTATGAATGATCACATTGCTATGATTAAAGAACAAAATGATCAAATAGCTAAATTAAATGCTAAAATTGCCGAGCATGAGTTAGAAAATAAAAAATTTAAATTTCTTGTAGCATGCTTTATAATGGGAGACGCCCTGGCATTAAGGATGTCGTTGGCTTCCAACAAGGGAGCCAAAGCAACATCAAGCTTAATGCCCCCAAGAACAAACTATCTAATTTTGTTAAGGGTAAGACTTCCATGGTGTAAAGCCTAAAATTGGTAGGAGAAATAAATAAATAAATAAACACATATATTATAAAATAATAAAAATAAAGAAATAAGAGTATATATGATAGTGTTGTGAGAATTTTGAGGACTCTTGAAAATTTATTAGGACTCTCTCTCCTCATATCCAAACAATAATAGTAAATTAATTAAGGGACCAATAAATAGATAAGAAAGGTTGATCTCTTGTTAATTTTATGGTAATGCATTTTGTTCAAAACATGAACTTAACCTCAACTTATAAATTAAAATATAAAAAATGAAGGGAAGAAGGAAGAATATATATACATAAAAAATATTAATCTTAAAGCAAACAGTAGAGTTTAAATTTCCCTTAAGGATCATGTTTGATTTTTGGAATCTGGAAAAATTCAAAATAGAATTTGAATTTGGGTTGAATACTTGAAATTGGAATTTAAAAATAAAAAAAAATTTATAAAAGAAAAGAAGAGATCAAATCCGTGTTTGGGCTGAAATCTCCATAAGCCAGCCCATCTTCTCCTTTCCCCCTCTCTCTGCATGATGGGCTTCTGGCAGATGGGCCCCGCGGGCGGGGGCGCGCCTGGAATCCCTGTGCCGCTAGCATGTGGGCCTAGGCGGCTGAAAGGGAAATTGGGTTAACCATTTCCTATAATTAATTTTGGTGGTTGATGATCAACACAAAGACATGGACTAACTAGTTTTTCTAGAATTCATCTATTACAGGTGCATAAGATTCAACACAAACCAAGAAAGAAATCAAGTTAGGGGACACAATTTGATTGGAGCAAAAGAACTTGAGTGTGCTGAAGAATGGCACACCGGACTATCCGGTGTGCCACCAGACAGTGTCCGGTGCACTAGGTCGTACAGCTCCAAACCAGCCAGTCTCGGGAACTCTAGGGCGCGCTCCGCTATAATTCACCGGACTGTCCGGTGTGCCACCGGACTGTCCGGTGAGCCAGTGGAGCAACGGCTATCCAGCGTCAACAATCGACTACAAAAGCACCTACCACGGTGAACAGTGCGCGGCAGAGTCAGAGCAGCAAAGTCAGAGGGGCACCGGACTGTCCGGTGCCACAAGAAGACAAAGCCTCCAATGGTCGACCAGCTCTGAACCCTAACAGTTGGCTGACATGGCGGTGCACCGGACAAGGAACAGTGTCTGTCCGGTGGCGCACCGGACTGTCCGATGTGCCCATCGCCAGCAGCCTTGGCCAACGGCTACCAAGTGGTTGGGGGCTATAAATACCCCCCAACCACCACATCCTTTGGCATCCAAGTTTTTCAGAGATCACATTCAATATAAGAGCTAGTGCATTCACTCCAAGACACATTTCCAAAGATCAAACCCTCTCCAAGTCTAGAATTCATCTCAACCACTTAGTGACTTGAGAGAGAGTGTGTTCGTGTTATTTTGCGCTCTTGTTTCTTGGATTGCCTTTCTTCCTTTTTCATTCTTGTTCCCAAGTGACTTGTTATCAAAGCAAGAGACACCTAAGTGTGTGGTGGTTCTTGCGGAGTCTTAGTTATCCGATTGATTAAGGAGAAGGCTCACTCAGTCTAAGAGACCGTTTGAGAGAGGGAAAGGGTTGAAATAGTCACGTTCTTTGTGACCTCCTCAACGGGGACTAGGTTCTTTGGAACCGAACCTCGGTAAAACAAATCACAGTGTCTACTCGCTTGATTCTAGTTTGATTTGTTTTCCCCTCTCTTTCAGACTTGAATTTAATTCTAACGCTAACCCTGGCTTGTAGTGTGTGTTTAAAGTTATAAATTTCATGTTTCGCCTATTCACCCCCCTAGGCGACTCTTAATTGGTATCAGAGCCAGTGCTTCATTAAGAGTCTAACCAACTCGAAGTGATGTCTGAAGATCATGCCAAGAGGGAGATCATGACCGGCGACAAGGCCGCAAGCTCGGGGAGGACTCTCTCAAGGGAGTCCGGCAACAAACAAAGGAGGGGGAAAGACTACAAGTCTCGCTCCAAGAAGGTGTGCTACCGGTGTGGTAAGTCCAGTCACTTTATTGCTAAATGTCCAATTTCTAGTGAAAGTGACAGGGACGAAGACAAGAAGGGGAAGAAGAAGGAGAAGAAGAAATACTACACGAAGAAGGGCGGCGATGCCCACATATGTCGGGAATGGGACTCTGACGAGAGCTCCACCGACTCCTCCTCCGACGAGGACACCGCCAACATCGCCGTCAACAAGGGACTACTCTACCCCAACATCGGCCACAAGTTTCTTATGGCTAAGGATAGCAAGAAGAAGAAGGTACACTCTAGAGCCACCCACAAATATACAACATCTAGTGATGAGGGTAGCTCTAGTGATGATGAAGATAATTTAATGTGTCTCTTTGCCAACTTTAGCATGGACCAAAAGAAAAAATTAAATGAATTAATAGAAGCCATTAATTAGAAGGATGAACTCTTGGAAAGCCAAGAGGACTTTCTCATTAAAGAAAACAAAAAATTTGTTAAACTGAAAAATGCTTATGCTCAGGAAGTAGAAAAATGTGAAAACTTAACTAAGGAGTTTAGCATTTTTCATGATTCAATTTCAAGTCTTAGAACTGAGAATGCTAGCTTAGTTTCTAAGATTGAAAAGTTGAATGTTTGCAATGATTCAATTTCTAGTCTTAGAATTGAGAATGATAAATTAAATGCTAAGATTGAGGAATTGAATGCATGCAAACCCTCTACATCTACTGTCGAGCATGTTTCCATTTACACTAGATGTAGAGATATAAATGTTGAAGCTACTGATGATCAACTTGCCATAATTAAAAATCAAAATGATCACATAGCTAAGTTAAATGCTAAAATTGCTGAGCATGAACTTGAAAATGAAAAGTTTAAATTTGCACATAGCATGCTTTACAATGGGAGACGCCCTGGCATTAAGGATGGCATCGGTTTCCAACAGGGAAACAATGTCAAGCTTAATGCCCCTAAAAAAATTGTCTAATTTTGTAAAGGGCAAGGCTCCCATGGTTTAGGATAGTGAAGGTTACATTTTATGTCCTGCAAACTATCCTGAGCACAAGATTAGGAAGATTCATGCTAGAAAACCTCACACTGTTTCTCATCATGCTTTTATGTATAAAAATGAGACTTCTAGCTCTAGGCATACCACTCATGTTAAATTGCCTAGAAAGAAAATTCCTGCTGCATCAAATGAGCATAATGTTTCTTTTAAGACTTTTGATGCTTCATATGTTTTAACTAACAAATCAGGAAAAATAGTTGCCAAATATGTTAGGGGCAAACACAAGAGTCCCAAGACTTGTGTTTGGGTACCCAAGGTGCTTGTTTCTAATGTCAAAGGACCCAAGACTGTTTGCGTACCTAAGAACAAGGCCTAAAATTGTTTTGTAGGTTTATGCATCTGGTGGTTTAAGTTGGATAATCGATAGCAGGTGCACAAACCACATGACAGGGGAGAAGAGAATGTTCTCCTCCTGTGAGAAAAATGAAGATCCCCAACGAGCTATCACATTCGGGGATGGAAATCAAGGATTGGTCAAATGTTTGGGTAAAATTGCTATATCTCCTGATCATTCTATTTCCAATATTTTTCTTGTAGATTCGTTAGATTACAACTTGCTTTCAGTTTCTCAATTATGCAAAATGGGCTACAACTGTTTATTTACTGATATAGGTGTTACTGTCTTTAGAAGAAGTGATGATTCAATAGCATTTAAGGGAGTGTTAGAAGGTCAGTTATATTTAGTTGATTTTAATGATAACCAAGCTGAACTTGACACTTTCTTAATTGCTAAGACTAATATGGGTTGGCTTTAGCATCGCCGACTTGCCCATGTTGGGATAAAGAATCTTCACAAGCTTCTAAAGGGAGAGCACATTTTAGGACTAACCAATGTTCATTTTGAGAAAGACATGGTTTGTAGCGCATGCCAAGCAGGAAAGCAAGTTGGTGCTCACCATCCACACAAGAACATAATGATGACTGACAGGCCGCTCGAGCTGCTCCACATAGATCTATTCGGCCCGATCGCTTACATAAGCATCGACGGGAGTAAGTATTGTCTAGTTATTATGGATGATTATTCTCGCTTCACATGGGTATTCTTTTTGCAGAAAAAATCTCAAACCCAAGAGACTTTCAAGGGATTCTTAAGACGAGCTCAAAATGAGTTCGGATTAAGGATCAAAAAGATAAGAAAAGACAATGGAACGGAGTTCAAGAATTCTCAAATCGAATGATTTCTTGAGGAGGAGGGCATCAAGCATGAGTTCTCTTCTCCCTACACACCTTAACAAAATGGTGTAGTGGAGAGGAAGAATAGAACTCTACTGGATATGGCTAGGACCATGCTTGACGAATACAAGACACCGAACCAGTTTTGGGCCGAGGCAATTAACATCGCCTGCTACTCCATCAACCGGTTATATCTTCATCGAATCCTCAAGAAGACATCATATGAACTCCTCACTGGTAAAAAGCCCAATGTTTCATATTTTAGAGTCTTTGGGAGTAATTGCTTGTAATATCCAAAAAAATGTTGACCAAAAGTTGATTTTCGGTGTGTGGATGAGGGAAAGGGTTATGGGCCGTTGGATGCAAAGTCAGAAGTCATTTGAGGCGTCGTTTCTTTCTCCCACAAAACCCTAGGTGGCCACCCCTTTTCCCTTTTTCCCTCTCTTGGCCGCCGCCCCTTCCTTTTTCCCCCTTGGCTTGGCTGCCCCTCCCTTTTCCCCCTTGGATGGTCGCCCCTCTCCTCTCATTTGCAGCCGCCCTCCATTGCTTCCTCCTCCCTAGATCGTCCCCTACGCAGCAAGGATCGAGAAGAGGAGGAGCACGTTGAATTGAAGAGAAAGAGAGGATCAAGGAGATGTTCTACCCCATCTCTTCTTGCAGATTTTCTTGGGGAAACCCTAGGTAAGGATGGGATCCTTGTTCCTCCCTATAATTATGTGCTTTTGGAGGTTGTGGATCATGGGGATTAAAGGATTAGAGGTTGGATTAGATGTGGGGTTAGGTTTTGATCTCGAATTCAGTTTCTGCAGAATGGCAGATTCGACAATTTCTATTCATGGCAGTTCTCTATGGTCTTAGTGGCCTCAAAAAATAAAAGGTCTATCTATGAGTTGTAGACAATTTGTAGATCTTTCTGTGGCCATGAAGAACACCTCAATCGGACATAAGATCAGAAAGTTATTGCAGTTTGATTATAGCAGTTTTTCAGTCTCATAATTCTGTGTAGAATCTGTTCTCTTAAGTTTTAGGCAATTTTATCTACAGAATTAAACTTTAGGTTGGTAAAAGAAGTTGTAGATAATTTTATAAGATTTCCAGATTGTTAAAGAGTGCATTCATATGAATTATGAAACTCCAGTTATGTTTGTTTTTCTATTATTGTTCCTATTTGCCTGACAAAAATGAGCGGGTCTATTCACTGGTGGGTTTCATCTAGTAAATGGCCGAATTGGCTCTTCTAACTATGGAGACTTTTGTAGAGGGATAAAAGTTATTACTGCCAGCAGAATTTCATAATTTTTGGTTGAGTATTTTGGGAGATATCGAATTTTGAAGTTTACTATGCTGCTATGTGAAACAGATTCAGTCAGTTATCTTGTCAGATGTTTTAGAACTTATAGATGGCAGAATTTAATTATCCATTGAATACTGAAGTTGTAAAGTACTTTGTGTAGATACTCTTAGATTATTTATTTTATATAACCACTGTTATAATTTTAAAGATATAAAAATTAACAAACAGCGCTGCTGCTGTTTGGCATGTGGTTCAGGGTGGGAGTCTTTCCACCGGGTCTTGGTTTCAAGTGTAGGAGCAATTTATTGATTGTTGGAAAATGTTTGTGAAATATTTATACTAAGTTTTATGACCGCTAGCAGGTGGCTACACACCGGATCATGCCTAGTACACTTTTCTTCTTCGATGAAGGCAAGTGAATGTAGCAGTGGTTGCTACCGTTTTGTCTTGTTGTTTTTTTATCGCCTAAACTCTGATATTCAGAATTATGGAATTCTTTTATAATTTAACTCTATGGTGATGCTTTACTTGCTTGTATTATACTGATGCTCAATCATATATTGATGATGATTATGATTCGAGTATGACCCATGAGATTAATTCATACCCCTGAAGGTAAATGAAGTATTATTTGAGGTTTGTATTGTATCTGAAGGTAAACGAAGTATAATTTGAGGTTTGTATTGTATGTGAAGGAAGTGAAGTATATTGACAAATGCAGCATGCCATATACATTGCATGATTCACTTGCATCTGAAGTTTCGTTGTGACCTATGGTCCGACCGTACCGGTACAACTTAGCATCGTACGTTGCCCGAGGAGGGGTTGATGCGGCTTCATACCCTTAGAGGTATGAAGACAGAGGACATATGCATTGCATTCATATGCATTCATTGAATTGATATTTGCAGATGATGTGGTTTTATACTCTCAGAGGTATGAAGGCAGAGGACCTACACATTGCATTCCTATGCATACATTAAAGTGATATTTGCAGGTATTGTTGACGCAGGGAAGTGTTATACAACCTATTATGGTTGTTCGAGGAAATGAGATGGTATTGGTTATATTGGGACTATTGAGTTCTATATCTACACGTATTTCTGATCTTAATTGTGATTCCTTTAAAATGTTGATTAATTCAATTTGTGGTTTAAATATCTCGTCAAAAGAATTTGCTTGCTGAGATGTTTCATCTCACTCTTGCATTACTCAATGCAGGTGCTTGATGCTCATCAAGGGGAGTGGGAAGTAGCGGCACATTGCACACACTGTTTAAAGAACCAAATAATTAGCTTTGGTTATTGACTTTTGAGGTTCATATTTTCAAATATGATGTAGGCATAAGCTGGTTCATTCGTGGTCAATCGTCTTTGATGAGAATTATATCATATTAATATGATTCATTTTGTATTGATATATCTCTTTTGCTTCTGTGATGCTTATAATTACAAAGGAGATGCTGCCAAATTTTGTTTTGCTTATTGTTCGACTGTTGGTAGTGAAGTCCAGTAGCATCTCGGGGTGTTTGTGGATTCTGGGGTGTTACAATGCTTTATTCTTATTAAAAGAGGTAGAAAATATAAATTTGCTCCTAAAGATGTAGAAGGTTTTTTACTTGGTTATGGCTCAAACACAAGGGCATATAGAGTCTTCAACAAATCCACTGGATTAGTTGAGGTTTCTTATGACATTATGTTTGATGAGACTAATGGCTCCCAAGTGGAGCAAGTTGATCTTGATGAATTAGATGATGAAGAGGCTCTGTGAGTCCATTGGGGATGTGTGTCCTAAGGAATCCGAAGAGCCCACACAAACACAAGATCAACCATCATCTTCCAATCAAGCATCTCCACCAACTCAAGATGAGGAACATGCTCAAGATGATAAGGATGAAGATCAAGAGGATGAGCCACCTCAAGAGGAGGACAATGATCAAGGGGGAGATGAAGATAATCAAGACAAGGAAGATGATCAAGAAATTCAGGGTCAAAGACCGCCACACCCAAGAGTCCACCAAGCAATTCAACGAGATCACCCCGTCAACTCCATCCTTGGTGGCATTCATAAGGGGGTAACCACTAGATCTATTGTTGCACATTTTTGTGAACATTACTCTTTTGTTTCCTCTATTGAGCCATACAGGGTAGAGGATGCATTAAGAGATCCAGATTGGGTGATGGCAATGCAAGAGGAGCTCAACAATTTCACAAGGAATAAGGTATGGCATTTGGTTCCACGTCCTAATCAAAATGTTGTAGGTACCAAATGGGTATTCCGCAACAAGCAAGATGAGCATGGTGTGGTGACAAGAAACAAAGCCCAACTTGTGGCCAAAGGTTATTCACAAGTCGAAGGTTTGGAATTTGATGAAACTTATGCACCCGTAGCTAGGCTTGAGTCAATTTATATATTACTTGCCTATGCTACTTACCATGGCTTTAAGCTTTATCAAATGGACGTGAAAAGTGCCTTCCTCAATGGACCTATCAAGGAAGAGGTCTATGTTGAGCAACCTCCCGGCTTTGAAGATAGTGAGTACCCTAACCATGTCTATAAACTCTCAAAGGCGCTTGGGCTCAAACAAGCCCCAAGAGCATGGTATGAATGCCTACGAGATTTTCTTATCACTAATGGCTTCAAAGTCGGCAAAGCCGATCCTACTCTCTTCACTAAAACTATTGCAAAAGACTTGTTTATATACCAAAATTACGTTGATGATTCAAAAATTCGAGATGTCTATGATGGGGGAGTTGAAGTATTTCCTTGGATTTGAAATCAAGCAACTCCAAGATGGTACCTTCGTCAGCCAAACCAAGTACATTCAAGACATACTTAAGAAGTTTGGAATGAAGGATGGCAATCCCATCAAAACACCCATGGGAACCAATGGGCATCTCGACCTCGACACCGGAGGTAAATCCATAGATCAAAAGGTATACCGGTCGATGATAGGATCTTTACTCTACTTATGTGCATCTCGACCGGATATTATGCTTTCTGTATGCATGTGTGCAAGGTTCCAGGCAAATCCTAAGGAAGTTCACCTTAGGGCCATGAAGAGAATCATGAGATACTTAGTTCACACTCCTAAGTTTGGGCTTTGGTACCCTAAGGGATCTACCTTTGATCTAATTGGATATTCCGATGCTGATTGGGCCGGATGTAAAATTGATAGAAAGAGCACATCTGAGACTTGTCAGTTTTTGGGAAGATCCCTGGTGTCATGGGCTTCAAAGAAACAACACTCCGTAGCTCTTTCCACCGCCGAAGCCGAGTACATTGCCGCAGGCTATTGTTGTGCGCAATTACTTTGGATGAGGCAAACCCTCAGGGACTATGGCTACAAATTGAGCAAAGTCCCTCTCCTATGTGATAATGAGAGTGCAATCCGCATGGCGGATAATCCCGTTGAGCACAGCCGCACTAAGCACATAGACATTCGGTACCACTTTCTGAGAGATCACCAACAAAAGGGGAATATCGAAATAGCTTATGTGAGCACCCAAAACCAATTAGCTGATATCTTTACCAAGCCACTAGATGAAAAACCTTTAGCAAACTTAGGAATGAGCTAAATATACTTGATTCTCGGAATTTTGATTAAAACATTGCACACATAGCTCTTTTATACCTTTGATCATATCTCTTTCATTTGGTACAAATGCATATTTCTTATTCTTCTTGTGCCAAGGCTAATATTAATGTGTTTTCAAGTATGTCTCTATGATTAGTCTTAGATTTAAAGAGAAATGGAGTATTCGGCAAAGACAAGGCTTCCACTCCAACTCTGATGGTATCACTTACCCTTTGTCGTTACTCATGTCACTCTCAATTGATATAATCTTTCACTCATATTTCTTTTACCACTAGGAGAGAAAGTATTTGAGGGGGATAAAATATTTAGCCCAAAGCAAAAGGGCCGCACCACCATTTCAAATTTAAAAAATTTTCACAAATGTTTGTTTTTCAATTGGTATTCAAGGCAAATTTAAATTAGTATGAACTTTCAATTTCAATTTTAATGTATTCTCAATTGGTATCAATTGGTATCTATGTTAATTTCTAAAAATAAAATTTCAAAATTGGTATCTATCTCAAAACCCTCTTGAAAGCTAAGAGGAGAATTTCATTCAGAGGGAGCTTTTGTTTAGTCAAAGGAAAAGCATTTGAAATAGGGGGAGGAGTTTCAAATTTTGAAAATGCTTCTTGCAATCTTATTCATATACCTTTGACTATTTGCAAAAAGACTTTGAAAAGATTTTCCAAAGGATTTGCAAAAACAAAAATGTGGTGCAAAAGTGGTCCAAAATGTTAAATAAAGGAAAAGCAATCCATTCATGCTTAGTGAGACTTTTAATTGGTTTAACTCCAAGTAATTTTACTAAGTTCAAGTTCATTTACAAAACTACCTCTAATTTATTTGTTATTAAAATGGTTAATCCATTGGATATTTACTGATTTTCTGGTCAAACAGTGTTCAAACCAATTCAAACTTCACTCAAAGTCTATACCCATCATTTTAAGTTTACCCAAAAAATTTTATAATTTTTGGGATTACTGAACTATTTCTAAAATTCTGGAAGGCTTTACTTAAGTACCTTTAAATGCTACATAATTTAGGGTTTAAAATAAAAATCTTGGAATTATTTTTATTAAATACTACTTGATTTTAGGAGTCTAGTAAAATTGGTCCCATGGTTTTATCAATTTTCTACTATTTTTGATAGATTTCCCAAGTTATTAAAAAAAGGAAAAACAATGAACATGGTTGCGTAAAGGCCCCTGGTGTTTTAAACATCCAATTAAGAGCTCGTGACACTGTTTACTTGTGTCACTGACAATTTCACATAGGTCCTCCTATTACTATTTCTTCACGGCTTCAGGTCCCCGATCGCGCGTCGGTCGAACACTTGGCTGGAATCGCGCGTACTCGTCGCCGGTGACCCATTCTGGCGGTGTCGAGCACACAGATTCCATCTCTGAGGCTACCCGAGCACATCCTATGGGCTAGTTGGCCTAACCTGCCACTAACCTGTGCCAGTCCGCATTAACAGCGGAGCAAGAACTCTAGCGAGTCGGTAGCGTTCAATCAAATGACTCGGAAACAATCAGTGACTTACTAGGACTACGGTGCTTACGCGAATTTGGACAGAGACAACCCAGAATGGCCGGTCGACGTGAACAGTGTCCATGGTGGTGTTCCTGGGTGACAACGCGACGTTCTTAGAGCTATAGCGTGGTAGCATTCAATTGGCCGAGATCGGAAGCATCTAGAGGTCCAAGCAGTACTAAAACGATAATCAGAGGGACACGAACTGACCTAGGAAAGGCTAGCCACGACGAGATGTCTCACGGCGGTGACAGTGACCGATTTGGGGAAAATTCGGAATTTTTGGGCTACGGTGGATGAACTGAGGTGAGAAGTGGTGCACTTGGTGCGTAACAAGAGGGCAGAGCAGGGAGGGCACTCAAGTTATAGTGATCACTCACGTGCTTCGTGAATTTGGGATGAGAACGTTCACGACGGTGGTGAGATCATTCGCTGGTCTCTGCTTCGTGGCGCGTGGCAGCACAGTAGCTCATGGAGGGGTAACTTGCCATCTACATGGTTATGACGACGTGGTGAATTGGTCCCTGGTGTGGCGCAACCGAGGAAGCCAGCAGCCACGACGTCGTCGGCCGCTCGGCCACATCGCGGAGCAAGTGAATCATGGTCGATGAGCCAGTGCCAAAGACCACATTCACCTCCACCCCATCTTTTCACCTCCAACGTTTATCCACACCTAGCACGATCTTTACCGGTGGGCGCAAATCACAGCATGCGATCGACGTCGAGGCGCACTGCATCTCTGATCTTTTTAAGATATTGTACAATGCCATCACTCATTCACCCGTCTCATAGAGCAACTTTGAGGTCTTTTTGCTCCCATTTTCATGCGACAGTAGACCCACATGATCGTAGAAAAGTTGTTCTCCTATATAACATCTTCAACTTTGTTACATGGATCATGTGCTTAACCTCACTGGATCATCCTTAATTTAGCTCCAAAGTCAGACTAGTGCCACTGTCAATCTAGGTTCAGAGCATCCTGTGACACTATAAAAACCATCAACTAAAATAATGCATTTAGTTTATTAATATGGTAATAAAATTTTCTTTCTAATGTTTGATTTTTATTTGCATCTAGAATAATTTTTGTTTTATTCATGTTTGATTTTGGATGTTTAGTAGAAATTCCTTCTTAATGGAAATCTAATTAAATAATATAATAATAATGGTTCACAAATTAATATTTTGTATATAAATAATTTCCGTATAATTATTATGATCTTTGAATCATTTAAAAATATACTTATTTACATTTTTTAAATAGAAAATAAAAAAAGAACAGCTAACCCTAACCCTAACCGACCCATCTGGGCCCATCAGCCAAGCCACCACGTCGCCAGGGGGAGGGTTTTCTTCCTCCCTCTCTCCCTGCCATGTGGGCCCCACCCACGGGAGCACCGCCTCCTCGCGCAGGACGCGCGTGGGCGCGTCTTCACCGTGTGCTGTCGCCGGGAGAGCAACCGCCAGCGCGCTTGGGCATCCGCGCCCTAGGCCGACTCGACCGACCGCGCCCGTCCGTGCTCCGAAGCCGTTAAATCGTCACTGTTTCTCTTCTCCTCTCCCCCATCCCGTCTCCCCGTTAATGGAGGTAACGTCGCCATTAGTGGCTGAGTGATGATGTCGCCGGCCACCCTTCTCTCTCCCCGACGCCCTCTCCTCTCCCCTCTCCCTCTCTATAAAAACCGGTGGAAGCCCCTGCTCCTTTCCCTCCCCTGCAGCCGAGCCACATCGTCCTCTCCCTCTCTATAAAAACCGATATAATTTTAAAAATGAATACTGTCACTATTCACTACCTCGGTGATTTTCCTACTAGAAAACGTTTACAAATTTAACTTCGCTTTAGCGTATAGAACAATAATTGTTAGTAGTATTTTAAGTGTAAATTTATTGATATGAAGAAGAAGAAGAAAAATACTAGGCCATGCGTTTTTGGTTAGATGAAAATGGATTTTTACTTGTTAGAATACATGTGTTCATAAGTATAGCACTAAATTATTTAGAACTAGTAAAATACTTGTTTATGTCATAATAACTATGAATATGTTATTAAAAGTCCAATTAGTGATTTACATTAATCTTTAGAATATTAATGTTAGAAGAATCATAAATAAACTATTTTTAGCTATACGCATAAATTCTATTTAGAAATAAAAGGAATAAAACTTATAAGTCTATTTAGAAATAATTAGCATTTATTTTTCATAAAGAATGTTAATACATATTATACTAGATAAAACTAGTGTTATAGCCACCTACTCATATTTTCACCAATATCAACTCACATTAATGAGCATAATGAATTAACAAGTATTCACGCTTTAAGACGTATTTATGAGGATAATTATGTGATGCATGAATGTGTATGTAACGATGAATGATTACTCCTGTGATGGTGTATGTTTATTTATTTTGGCGTATGTATTCTTTTTGTATGTACGATACGCAAATCGATGCTAGAAGTTGACTGTGGGGTAGACGAACCAAACTCGTTCGAGGACGACCTACAGGACACTTTCGAGCAAGGCAAGTGGATTCTCCCTCTGCATATTCTATTTGTACCCAATTAATGCATATAATAATGTTTATTTTTTGGATATATTGCATAATTTGATGGGATTTACCTAATTAAGGATTTCCTAGATTTACCAACTTTATTCCTTGATTACCCTGGGAAATACTATGCTTTGCAAATTTGTGCTACCGCTCAACTTGATAATTTTGATGTCACTCATTATTGATATTAATGTTTTGGAAATAAAATTGGTATTATGGTGTTAACCCGATGGTTAAACAAGATTATTTTATATTAATTGGAACATGGAGTGACCACCCAGGATAACAGTACAACCACGAGTGCTATCATGGCTCTGGCTTTGGTAATTAGCTTAATGCGCTTAGTACCTAGCAACCTTACCTGAAATATGGGCAAGAGGGGGAGCGGCAGTGGTGGCAGCTCATGTTAACATGGGGACGTATTCTTGGCTAAGGTACCTTACCTAGAGGGCCTCCACACCGACTTGGAAACCTTAGCAGGTTGCTTTGTATTAAGTGTATTTTGTGAAAACCTCATAGTGGATCCCTAGCCATTCACCTTGGCAGTGTTTAAGGGTCTATACAACCCAGGCTAGATGGGATACACGGCTTGTGGGTAAAGTTGTACCAGCTCTGCAGAGTGTAAAACTGATATGTCAGCCATGCTCACAGTTAAGAGCAACCTGGACCCTCACATGATAATTGAACTTAAAGATGGACAATAAATCGAGATCTGATGATCTGTCAATGGTTTGCTTAAGTGGTTTCACTTAAGTGTTTTTGTTATACTCTTATACCTTGATTTAATTGGGATACTTGGGATACACACTTATTAGTAAGACATGTGTTGCTAATAAAATATTGACCAACTAAAATGCTTACCACTTAACCTTAGCCTTACCTTGTTAAACTTGCATTAATTTTCCCCCCACTTGCTGAGCCCCGACCATAAGTGAGCTCACCCTTGCTAATATTTTGATCAGAGGGTGATGAAGAAGACCTTGATGGAGATTTTGATGAATACTGAGTCTAACGATGTGCCGGTCATCTTCCTGTGGGAGATTACCTATGTTATTTTGGCTTTACTTTGATGATACTATTTAATATACTATTGTCTGGATGTTGTAACTCTCTTTACGCCTTTATTGCATTGTCTTTTGATATACTACACTTGTGACGTCAACATATGTGTGGAAAATGGATCTTGGCACACATATGCTATGCATTCGGTTTTGCCCCCAGAACCGGGTGTGACAGAAGTGGTATCAAAGGTATGCTGACCCTAGGTCGTTAGACTAGTTAGAAATGGAAAGCCTAGTTTGTTCAAAACTTGCTAATTTCGTTCTTATAAAATTATTTTATTAGCCTTACCTCTTTAAAAAATCAACTGAGTTGAAAATTTCTCTTGTAAATGGTTCGTACCATTCAAACCACCCGAGTCAACACCAACTACGCCCCTCTGCCACGGCAAGTTCCTGTCTACCCAGTGGTAGTTGAGGAAATTCCTGTGGATCTCCCTCGTATTCGAGTGGAGCATGGAGTCATCTTGGAGGACAGCTCGGAGGAACTTCTGCATACACCCACCCCATTGACAGAGTCACTGGCCTTCGCAGCTAGATCATCAGCCTCAGCACCGCCTGCACCAGCAGTTCAAGCTCCTGCACCCAGAGGCGACGACCCGGACGACTCTGGGGACGATAATGAAGATGACAATGACGAAGAAGATGACGAGGAGAACGTCAACGAAGAAGCCAACGGTGTTCAGCAGGACTACTTCATGGGGTTTCGGTTTGGGCCTGTCACCGAACATTATATATCATTGTTCGAGACAAGGCACTTCCCCAACCTGCTGCAAGACGTGTTGCATGCGTTGGGAACCTACGTCCGACCCTTGTACGAGACAAGGCGAGTGTGCGAGCCTCCTCGGGCTTGCTACTACATCGCTCGCATTCATGTCAGGGTGATGGATGCAGGGGATAGAGGGTTCAGGACTCTATCAGCTCATGAGTCCCTCACACCGCTATCCACCTACGCTGCTTCGGTCAGATGCTGCTAGGCGGACTCTATGGTCTCTCAGCCACGCCTACCGGCAGCAGCTGCATGATACGAAGTATAGGCATCTTCCTCTGCGTCTTAGTGGAGGAAGCTAGACCAGCATCTTTCTAGGTGGAGCTGGAGAAGATCGCCTCAACACCCTAGTTGGTGTAGTGGTAGGTCTTAACACCGACCTGCATAGTGCCACCCTGGATCTCTCTAGGGTGCACTTGGAGCTGGAGGATGCCCACACTAGGATTACAACCTTGAAAGCTCAACTTCAAGGAAGGGATCCCCCTGAAGCCCAAGCCCCCGCCATGGCATTATCCCCTCCTCGCAAGAGGATTCACTATGGGGAACTAGGATCCATCACCAGGCTACTTTAAATTTTTAAGTTATAATTGTAATAAGATAGTTTTCGCGCCAGACGATTGTGACGAAACCTACCAAGTCATTAGGACCACCTACAGTTGTCCTTGTCCATCGGACCTCAGACAACCCTGTAGGTGCACCCGATCACTTGACAAGTTCGGTATCTGTAATCTTTACCTTGCCCAAGAGCGTTTCACCTGTCACACAGATATTACAACACATTGGAGGTACGAGTAAGCGGAAACAGTTACAACAACTTTATTTCATATTAAAGTAGAGAAAGAGTAGTATTATTACAGACCAGAGCAAATATAGGAGTGCTGGAGTAATATTATTACATAACTTGGGAGGCAAAAACCCCTCTCGATAAGCAGAAAAAAGTTTTTCCTTAAAGGAGGACACCTCCTCCCGTGGCTTCAGTCTTGATTTTCTTCCTTAGGCACCACCTTGGAACAAAAGCAATAGAAATTTGCTGCTTCCTCACCTAAAACAACATTGGGACAAAGCCCTGAGTATGAAGTGTACTCTCGCAAGTCTTACCCATCAAAATAAAAGACTCTCAAGGATATGCTAGCTTTTAGGAATCAAGGTATGGCTTGTAAAGACTCTGTTTGCAGAAATGCTTACTAATAGTGGATCCTTAAAATCCAGTTTTACTTGTCAGGTTAAGTAAAGTTACCTGTATCTAGAGTTCTTCTACCCTAGTTCATTCACTTGACATATACTAGCCAATTTCTTATCAACCCTTTTTATTCATTGGAATGCTACGTGTAAGTCAGTGACCAAGTATTCTTATCTACCTCTTGCCACGGAGGGTACACGCTACTCTCGACATCTCTCCACTCCCATTGCATGTTATCTTATTCTGGTATTAGTCTGCCCGAGGCAAAGCTTACCCATGATGAGGCATGTGACCAGTTAAAGGGTCCTCGGTCAGCAGGCCTACATCGACAAGGTCCTTAATCGACTTAGACGGAGACACTACCCCGAGACTCTCTTCTCGTGCAAGTTACCCGCCCGGTCTCAGCTTTATCATTTCAAACCCAAAGTATGGTACCTGGCAGAGGTACATCTTTTTTTTTTATGTTGAACCCATCACGACCATGATGGATCCACCATCCAGTTTTATTTTTGGAAAACATCCCATCCCACTTGAAGCATCATCCTTTGTCAAAACAAAACATTTTGTGTTTCAAGAGCAAGACTAAGCATAAGGAAAACCTTTTTATAAAATAGGTGATCAAGGAAAGGTAATCAAATTCCCAAGGAAGGAAATGCATCAATTTGTTTAGCACACAACTCCTATCACATAATGCATCAAGCAAGTGAGAAAGATTTTAAAATAGCAAGGAGGTGGCGAATGCACTAGGGCTTGCCTTGTGTGATAGGTGAGTCAGGCTCTGCTCCACAGATGTCGAAATAAAAGCAGTTTCCTGCTTGAGGTTCTTTAGGTGCTGGTGGTGTAGTCCTTGCTTCTTCAACTTCTATCTCTTCTTTGTTTTCTATATATAACCATATATAATCATGAATGCTCATGTAATGCTCATGAAAATGCAAAGATAATAAGACTATATTATCTTAGGTCTTGAATATAACTTTCCTTCACGGATATCCGGGAAACGTGGGTTTTTGGTGTCTATAGTGAAGTTCATAGGGCAGGGGACTAGGGTTTTGGGTTCTAGGTACCAAACATGGTCCAAATCATGCCAAATTTTACGCAAGGCTTCTAAATAATATTTAAAGCTTATCTAAAAAGTTTGGTGAGGTATTATTAATAAATTTCTAAAATTCTAGGGCTATGGGTTTTGGCTATTTTAAATACCCCATAATTCCCTATTTGAACTAAAAATCATGAAACTATTTTTATTAAATACTATAGAAAATTAGGAATCTAGCAAAATTAGTCTTGCATTTTTAGCATTTTTCTACAATTTTCTAGGAATTCTTTAGTCCTGGTAGAAAAAGAAAAAGAGAAACGTGCTACAGTTTTGTGCTAAGTTTGGCCCGAGATGGCCCGTATACAGGCGAAAGCACGCCCGCGCGCGCTCGCGCTGTCCATTTTGCGCAGGGGACCCTGACGGTTTGAAATACCTATAAAGAGTCCTTCCTACTGTTCCTCTGTCTCGCTGACATTTGCAAGAGACCCCCAAGGTTCTAATTCTTCACAAGGGAAAGTCCATGACGTCGCACGGCAGAGAACTGAGCTCTGGCAAGCTCATACCGGCCACGATACTTAAGGACTGTTGCTCTAATTTGGCTGAGACGTAATTCAACATCTATCAAGCGTTTCCCCTCAATCAATTTTACTAGTGGAGCTCTAAATCGTCCAGTCCACGGAGACAGCACAGACAACCAATGAACAAACGTGTTCCCAGTGATCTAGGGCAGTCTAGCGTAGTCGAACTGGTCGAGGAGCATTAGGAGGACCTAAGGATGCTGAAATAGGAGAGCAGGGAGTACGAACAGACCTAGAACAAGCTAGCCACGCCGAAGGCTTTTTTTGGTGGCGGAAATCGATTTGGGGGAACTTCGAAATTGACACGCTCTGGTGGGTAATCGGAGGCACGAGTTGCTAGATTAGGTGCTTGACTACCTAATGGAGTCGAGAGTGTGCTCAATTTATAGTGTGTTTGAGCGGTGGCCAGTGAATTGGACGGAGACGCACGGCGGCCAGAGAGGAGGGGCACTGGCACACACGATTAGTGGCTTTCACCGTGGCAGACTCACCAGCGACGAGCCAAGGCTATAGAGCGGTCTATGGTGCCATGGTGAAGCTTCAGGGCACGTGGCATCCGATCGACGGCGGCCAATCCCAGTGAACTTATCTGTGCTGGCTGCAAAGCAAAGGGATACGGCGGCCAACCACCGGTGTTATCCCCAGGCGAAGATCTTTTACCCAGAAGCGTTATCCGATCACCGGTGAGCACGAATCACAACGGCGGCGGTGAGCTTCTGCGCTGGTGTCCTAATCTGGTTACTGTACCATCACGAGGCTTCATCAGTTAGTCTGACAGAGGATCTTTAGAAGCATTTTTCTTGAATTTTTGCATTACAACTTGCTAATCGGTTTGTAGCAAACTCGTAGCCCTATATTCAAACTAAAATTCTGCTGCAGAGATCATACTCAGTTGCTTATTCCTTGCAACATAAATCCAGCCTAAAGTTCTGCAAAACTCACGGACAGTCCATATCCAGTCTCTGAATTGTCTGACAGCTAATCTTTAGGGCCAATTATCTCCATCTTTTTGTATAACACAATGCTTAATCCCTTAAGCAAAGTTGTACTCCTATAGTAGCTCTAGACTTTTGATGTGTTGACCCTAGGCAAAATCTTTATATATTTAAAGGTACAGGGCTCCAAAGTCAGCTTTGTTCAACTTTTTTCAGACTTAGTCATAAGAGCACAAGAGTGGCCTTTTTGCAATTAGGCCCAAATCTCATGTTTTATTTTGCAAATCTTCAAATATGTGAACCACATAACTTAAGGTACCCTAATTCCATAGTTTTTGCACTTAGGTCCAAAAGTGGGCAACATTTGCATATAACCCCCTAGGGTTTCAGTCCAGGGTTTTTCCAGGGTCTATTTAGGGTTCCTGGCACTTCTAGGGTTTGGATGCCACCTAAGTCCATTAATGGTGACATTTTATGATCATTACTAATAAGTTTTGAAGTTTTCTCTTATTTAGACTTTGTTTACTCTTTTAAGACCAGTTTAAGGTTAAGTACTCTACCCTAGGGTTTTACCCATGACATATCATATCAATACAACTTGTTTGAACTTTTTGCCTAGTGAATGCATTCTAAGTGTAACAAGCACATGATATGCTAATACTCATGATGTTATGCTCAAGTTTTAGTGGCAGTAACACCAGGGATGTTACATCCTTCCCCCATAAAAGAATCTCGTCTCAAGATTAAAAGCCCTAGGGCAAGTTATGGAAAAGGAAATGATTCACATTTTTATTTCCTTATTTCTTGTACAAGGCAGGGGTGGTATGGGGTTCATTCCTCTATTACAACAAGTGTACATATCTTACAATTTACATGAAGCTAAAAAGCCAGGGAAATTCCTTTCTAAAAAGTCTTGAGTTTCCCAAGTAGCTTCGTCTTCTGTATGTTGGTTCCATTGTATCTTATAAAACTTGAGAGTTCTCCTTCGGGTAATCCTGTCCTTTTGATCCAAGACTCGAATAGGATGTTCTGAATATGTCAAATCTGGTGCTAAGGCAACATTCGTTACTTCAATGGTTTGATCTGGAACCCAAAGACACTTCTTCAATTGAGATACGTGGAACACATTGTGCACTGTATACAATGTTTCGGGTAATTGGAGTCGATATGCCACTGGTCCACATTGTTCAAGAATAGGAAAAGGACCTGTTGGGGGCCTTTGGCTTCCGAAGGTCCTCAAAAATATGATTTGACAATGTTTTCCAAGTGAAATATGTGAACAGATATCTTCGGAATTGGGCCACGAGTATACAGGAATATGGTCAAGACGAAGCTTGAATAGGACGGAAGGCGATCATAATGAAGGATAAGATGATCATGAAGCTATGCGCAGAAAAAGCTTCGGCATGACAGCAGAAAAGGGGAACCGACTTATATGGTGAAAAGACAAATTGGACCTCGAAGAATCACTATAGAATTATTGATAAATGTAAAGGACATTAATGTAATTCTCCACGGGCTGTGCCCTGTGCCTATAAATAGATGAACAGTATACCCGTACTATTCACGCTGATCTGGCATCTGCTTTTCGCATCACGCCTGTATCTTTACTTTTCGACAATCCAAAGGTACATTTATAATTTGTTATTATGACTCTGATAATACAAAATAGAAATAAATTGGTGATAATATCTATGTTATTGTTCGTATTCCATGTATGTATTCTCCTTCATCATATGTTGGACTTACGAAGGTCTTTTCCCTCATAACCTTCGTCTGAAATTCATTATATCCGAAGGGATATAATGTCTTGAAGGACGAAGGACTTTAACATTTAACACTTTTTATGTTGCCTTGTTCTTGACTCTTAGCATTTGAGAATAAGTCACCAACATTGGCGCCCACCTCCGGTGAACTCACGTCCATTTTTTGAGTTTTGAACATCTTCGGCAAGCATCACCTTCGTCATGCCGCCGAGGAAAGCTTCAGCCGCAGGGGCTGCTACTCTGCAGTCGCTGGATCCCAATCAGGATGTCCTTTCTCTCAGGGAGGCCCGAAGCCAGAAGAGGAAGGCCACCAGTCCAACGCCTCCGGAGGACGACTTGGATCAAGAAATCCAAAATTTGGAGATGCTCCATCAACAGGTCCAACGGAAGAAGGAAAAGATGGCTCGTCTAGTTGATCTACAAAGGCAGATAGACGAAGCCTCTGAAGAGCTTCGACATCTTGCTCAAGATGACCAAAATCAAAGGCCCCCGCGCAGAGAGCTTCATCAAGAGGGCTTCTACAACGAGGGCGACTGGTATGAAGATTTCCATCATGGAAATTTTGCTTTTGATGATGCTTCTCCCCTGGCAACAGAACTGCAGGCTATACCTTGGCCACAGTCTTACAAGCCACCTCAGCTCCCCATGTACGACGGTCATTCAGACCCGAAGCAATTCTTGATGAGCTATGAAGCAACCATATCTTCGTATGGTGGCAACACGGCGGTCATGGCAAAGTCTTTCGTCATGGCTGTCAGGAGTGTTGCACAAACCTGGTACTCCTCTCTTCGGCCAGGGATAATCACTTCATGGCAAAAGCTAAAGGACATGTTGATAACTAGCTTCCAAGGGTTTCAAACGAAGCCAGTTACTGCCCAAGCTTTATTCCAGTGCACCCAGGACCATGAAGAATATCTTCAAGCATATGTCCGAAGGTTCCTGCGTCTGAGGGCACAGGAACCAACAGTGCCCAATGAAATTATCATTGAGGCCATGATCAAGGGGCTTCGGCCGGGGCCTTCAGCTCAGTACTTTGCCAGAAAGCCTCCTCAAACTTTGGAGAAGCTGCTCCAGAAGATGGACGAGTATATTCGAGCTGACAATGATTTTCGCCAAAGAAGGGAGGAAGCATTCAGGTTCTCTGAAATGACCAGGGGCTTCGGAGGAAGATTCCATCCAAGGCACGTCAGGTCAATTCACAATTCTACTCAAAGTGATGACAAAGGGAGTCAACAGCAAAGGCCACAGTGCTCCTCGCAAGCTTCGGGGCAACAGCAAAGCTCTTTCCGGCCGCCAGCGCCAAGGGGCAGAGGCGCCAGGGGCTTCGGGGGAAGATTTGGAGATCAACCAAGAAAAATTTACTGCCTATTCTGTGGTGAAGGCAAGGGCCATACCACCAGGATGTGCCATGTTACCATCCAGAAGCAAAAGGAGCTAGCAGAAGCTGCAGCGCAACAGAGCCAGCCAAAGCAGGTCATGCATACGGCTTCGTACCATTTGCCTTACATTCCAGAATATGTAGGCAATCACCCTGCAGCTTCTGTTGCTTCGGCAAGTCAATCCCAAGCATCTTGGCAACAGCCTCCACCGCCACCACCAATGCAACAAGGTCAGCAGCCAGAAGGGAATCAGCACACTCACCTTCAGCGGGACTTCAGAGAGGAGTCCGAAGCTCGCACAGTCAATAGCACTGTGCCGGAGTCGAAGCATATTTACTAACAAATATCCTACCTCGTCAGCAGATTTTCGCATTTTCGCATTTCAGTCTTACTTTCTTTTTAATAAGGAACAATTATGGGAAGTTTAAGTGCTTTTTATCGTACTTTAATCTCTTGTAACAGTTTCGTTCTTTGCCATATTAAAAAATGTATCCTCCATAGGCTTAAGTTGCCGAAACATAAGAATTTATGGGGGCAAGAAGGACCTTCAAATTATCAAAAATTTGTTCTAAAGAATACAGTGCAATTTTTTCGAAGCAGCAAAAGTCGTTCCTAAGGGAGCGCAGTGTAAATTTTCCGCTCAAAAGTCGTTCCTAAGGGAGCGCAGTGTAAGTTTTCTGCTCAAAAGTCGTTCCGAAGGGAATGCAGAGCTTACAGCGAAAAATAAACGCTGATTCCGCTGAAAGTAAAAGGCGAAGAAGCTCCTAAGGGAGGCTTACAGCGAAAAATAAACGCTGATTCCGCTGAAAGTAAAAGGCGAAGAAGCTCCTAAGGGAGGCTTACAGCGAAAAATAAACACTGATTCCGCTGAAGTAAAAGGCGAAGAAGCTCCTAAGGGAGGCTTACAGTGAAAAATAAATGTCGACCTTCGGCAAATATCATTTTGCATAACATCACATCATTACATCATTTGCATAGCATAACATCATACATCATAATGCATCAACAACGCAAGAAGGGGTGCTTCAATATTGATATTCGAAGATCGTTTTGAAGAAATAGTGGCACGGCACAAACAATGGCCATGGAAGGGTTATATCTTCGTCAAACTCTGAGATGGAAAGATCTATTGATCATTGATTTTACCAGGATTGGTTACTGATTTTATGAGAGCACGGATATTATTTACGAAGCATGAAAAGAAGGGAAGGTGTTTTTTCGCCGAAGGCTCAAAAACGGTATGTGTATAATGTTTCATGCATCGCAAAGAATAGAACTATAAACAGCTAATAAATTACACCCTAAGTTACACAATATTACACATGATTCTCAACAAACATTACATTCTGAATGTTTTTTGCAACAGCATCTAATCTTCCCTTAAGACTACTTCTGCAGCTTCGTTTAAAAGCTGATCAACAACTCTATCCATGATGGCTTCGGCCATTTGTCTAATTTCGTCATCCCCCTTCGTGTGGGGGCCCGCAGATGACTCAGCAGGTTCTGAGGGAAGAGTAAATACGGATTTATTACTATTACAAACCCTGAACAAGTTCAAAGTCAAAAAATTACAACAAAGAGACAAAAACCACTAGTTAATACCTATTCGCCCTTCGGGCTCTACGCTTTTCTCAGCAGCCTCTGCTACTTTTCCAGCATCATGGATGCCTTTTTCGCTTTTTTGAATAATCTCTTGGGCCATTTCCCGGCCACCATTATCCCAAATGTCGGTGAAAAATTTTCCACCAACCATGCTAGCTTCGACCGAGGGGTCTTTTATGTCTTCGGAGGATAAGGCAGCTTCGGATTGTGCTAAAGTTTTCACATGCTCGCAGCCTTTCCTCTCCAAAATAGTAGCAATCCCCCTGGCACCCGAAAAAGCACATATGTCTCCGCGGCTATTCAAAATTTCCTCAAAAGCCTCGGCTTCGTGATTGATCCATTCAATCGGGTTCTTGGGGTTCCCCCTTGTGAAGTTTTCCTCGCTCGAGAATGCGCCAACGCTGCCGAAGCTAGTTTTTATTTTCTTAACGCATTCTATAGATTTGTCATAGCACCTTTTCTTGGATGCACGAAGCTCTTCAACGTTTCCTTCTAAATGATTTGCCCACTGGTCGCTAAGTTCTCGTTTCGTTTCTTCAAGTACGCGTTCTTCTTTAGCTCGGGCCAACTGTCTCCGAAGACCCTCGATTTCCTGCCTTTGAGCTTCAGCTTGAGCTTTAGAAGTAACTTCGTCTTCCTTTATCTTATCCACCAATGTAAGCAGAATTTTGTCTTTTTCCAAGGCTTCGTTTCTTAGCTTGATAACCTCTGTTCGAAGGTTATTGAGAGCAATAGTGCAGCTTTCGTCTTCAGCATTCTGTTGTGCCCTTAAGGCATTGCTGAGTATTAAGCCCTATACAAAGGAATGAATGGATTACAAAAATTACCTTCAGACTATTGTATGCAAGACTATCTGCAAGATCGTCCTTCGTCATGGCGCAGAGGCCAGCTTCGAGCTTCGGGAACCCCATACTTCTAGCCATCTCTCGGCAGACGGATAATTCCTTGTTATCTGGGAGGCAGTATAAGAAGTCGTCTTCGTCTGTGCCATTGAATACTAAGGCCCCTTTTGGATACCTCAGTTCTTGGGCATAGTGATTAGCTTCAAAAATCTCTTCTTCAGATAATCTTTTTCCCGAAGCATGTCGAACAATATAATCGAGGGCTTTGGAGGATGCTTCGGCGGCAGCAGTGCCAGTTTCTTCAACTAAAATCGGCTCTGTCATTTTTGTTTCTTCGGCTTCCAAGGATTTTCCCTTGGTGGGTTCTGAAGGCCCAGCTTCAGTCTCAGATTGTTGCTTTGGAGTTTCGGCAAGAAAGACTTCAGTACGCACTTCGGAAGTTTCAACAATTTTCTTCGGGGTTGTGCTTGAAGACTTAATTGTCTCCAAAACATCTAGCACATTAACCATCCTTTTTCTTTTCGGGGTCACCGCTGGACCCTTTTGGTTTTTTGCTGCCTCAATTTTTGCTGAAGGATTTAAAATTTCTGATGTTTTTGTTTCTTCAGTCCTCGGTTTTTCTGTTTTTTCTGCTGATGGTGCTTCGATCATTTCTTCGATTTTTGGCACTGGAGGTGGTTCTTTAGCTTTGGTGGCCGAAGAGGTCTCACCAATAAATTCAGGCACTGTGGCCGGTTCAATATAACGTGGCCAGTGTGTGAGAACCTTTACCTTTTTTCTCTTCGGCACTGGCTTGCTAGGAGCAGCTGAGGCAATTTCCTTTGCAGAAGAAGTATTCTTTCTTTTTTGACCCCGCGCTGGGTAATGGTAGTCGGGGTAGACAAACCCAATTGCATCAAATACTCGATTAAGTCTCTTCTTCTTTCGGCCTCCGAAGGCCGCTGATAATGCAGTATCTTCGACCTTCGAGTATACCCCAAGCAGTTCGTCACTTATGGCCTCAATACATTTTAACCAGTCATCATCTGGCTCAACAAACTTATCTCCGTATTTGAATGTGTATTTTAGCCTAACTAGTCCACCTTCGTCAGTCTCTTTAATGGTTTCCTCCGGCATTTCCCACTTTTCCACAAGTGGCCATACTCTTAAAGCAATGTGTTCTTGGACCAAATCCCTTGTTCCAATAAAAGAGCAAACAACGCCGAAGGCTCTCTGGCATTCTTCAGCTGCTTCATTCATTTCCATCTTCAGCTTCCGGAGGCCGAAGCGTTGCCAGATAGGGCGCATAATGATACCCTTGATATCTTCACGTGATTTCAAGTCATTTTTCACATAAAACCATTTCGTCATCCAGTCGTCGGGCCACCTCTTTCGAAAAGTTAGCACAGGGCAGCTTGACCTAGACCGAGCGTCGAAGCTGTAGCAGCCAAAGTTGTTGTGATACTGCTCTTTGCCCCAGGGTTTTGTCTCATACAATAGCTCATGTACGTTACAGAAGCTTTTTGCGTTAGGTTCCAAACCTTGGCTCCTCACGGCCCACACAAAGATGTTCATCCTTATGATTGCTTCGGGGGTAAGTTGGTGAAGGTAGATTTCAAATATCTTCAGTACTTCCACGACAAAACTACTCAAGGGAAATCGTAATCCAGCTTTTAAGAAGCTTCAGAATATCACGACCTCATTTTCCTCGGGAGTCGGACAAGTCTTCTCTCCTTCGTCAGCCCTCACAACAGACAAGTCCCGAAAATATCTGCCTCTCATATTGACAAGATGATTTTCCTTAATACGGGATTTACCAAAAACTGCATGGCTTGGTCGCCAGGGTCGATCTCCAGAATCTTCACCACCACTATCCACATCATAACTTTCACTATCGCCAGTATCTTCAGATAAACCCTCCAAAATCTCCCTGGTAATCTTCTCTGTATTAGTCTTTGACATTGATTCAAGAAAACCCAGATGCATCTCCTCAGAAAGGCTCAGCCTTGAAGCACCAACAGCTTTCTTATCTTCAGACATCTTCGCAAATGCTAACAAAGCGCACTCGAAACCGAAGCTTAAAAATTTAGAACCAAGCAAGTGCTGTTGCACGCAGGCTAAAAGTTGGGTGAGTAAAAGCAGCTGGCAAGGGAGTGTGCCAAATAACCTGGCAGTGAGCTCTTATTTATACACCTAGTGCGTTGAAAACTGGAGGGTCCCGCTTGTCAAAGACTGTTGCTATTCTAGCAAAGGGAAGGTGCTTTTTCAGACCTTCGGCTTAAAGCCTTCGTCCATATCGCAATATGAATTTATCATTCCAGTAAATTAATATTGCGAGGGGCTACTGTTGGGGGCCTTCGGCTTCCGAAGGTCCTCAAAAATATGATTTGACAATGTTTTCCAAGTGAAATATGTGAACAGGTATCTTCGGAATTGGGCCACGAGTATACGGGAATATGGTCAAGACGAAGCTTGAATAGGACGGAAGGCGATCATAACGAAGGATAAGATGATCATGAAGCTATGCGCAGAAAAAGCTTTGGCATGACAGCAGAAAAGGGGAACCGACTTATATGGTGAAAAGACAAATTGGACCTCGAAGAATCACTATAGAATTATTGATAAATGTAAAGGGCATTAATGTAATTCTCCATGGGCTGCGCCCTGTGCCTACAAATAGATGAACAGTATTCCCGTACTGTTCACGCTGATCTGGCATCTGCTTTTCGCATCACGCCTGTATCTTTACTTTTCGACAATCCAAAGGTACATTTATAATTTGTTATTATGACTCTGATAATAATACAAAATAGAAATAAATTGGTGATAATATCTGTGTTATTGTTCGTATTCCATGTATGTATTCTCCTTCATCATATGTTGGACTTACGAAGGTCTTTTCCCTCATAACCTTTGTCTGAAATTCATTATATCCGAAGGGATATAATGTCTTGAAGGACGAAGGACTTTAACATTTAACACTTTTTATGTTGCCTTGTTCTTGACTCTTAGCATTTGAGAATAAGTCACCAACAGGACCAATATACCGAGGTGCAAGCTTCCCTTTCACCCCGAAACGTGATATCCCCTTCATTGGTGAAACTTTCAGATAGATGCAATCTTTAACTTGAAAGTACAAGGGTTTGCGTCGCGTGTCTGCATAACTCTTTTAGCGAGCTTGGGCTTCTTTCAAATTATGCATTACTCGTTGAACTTTCTCTTCCGTTTCTTTTACCATATTTGGCCTAAAAAACCATCTTTCACCTGGTTCAGACCAGTTTAACGGAGTACGACATCGTCGCCCATACAAAGCTTCAAAAGGTGCCATTTTGATGCTCTCTTGATAACTGTTGTTGTATGAGAACTCCGCCAATGGTAAGCAGTCATCCCATTTTTGTGGAAATTCTAGAACACATGCTCGCAACATATCTTCAAGTATTTGATTTATTCTCTCAGTCTGCCCACTAGTTTGAGGATGATAGGTCGAACTGTGAAGCAACTTGGTACCCAGGGATTTATGAAGTGCTTCCCAAAACATGGCTACAAATTGCGGTCCATGATCCGACACTATGGTCTTTGGAACCCCATGCAGACTAAGAATACGAGCAATACATAATTGGGCATAGACAGCAACTGGATGATCTGTCTTGACGGGCAGAAAGTGGGCTATCTTGGTAAGTCGATCAACTATAACCCAAATCGAGTCAAACCCTTTTGCTGTCTTGGGTAATCCCACAATAAAGTCCATGCTTATATCCTCCCATTTCCAGGTTGGGATAGGTAATGATTGCAATGGACCAACAGTTTTCATATGTATGGCCTTGACACGTCTACAAGTGTCACATCTCGCCACATAGCGTGCAATTTCAATCTTCATCTTTGTCCACCAATAATTCTGCTTTAGATCATGATACATCTTAGCGCTTCCGAGATGAATAGAATAGCGACTAAGATGCGCTTCATCTAAAATTTGCTGGCGGACCTCATCATTCTTGGGAACAACTATGCGGTTGTTAAACCATACAACGCCTTGATCGTCTTTTCTGAAGCAGTTGGCTTTACCAGCCTCCATTTTCTCATGAATGTGTTTCATACCCTCATCATTTCTTTGTGCATCAATTATTCTTTGCAGAAGAATCGACTCAAGCTTCAAGTGATTTGAAGTTCCATGCTGAATCATTCCTAGGTTCAATTTCTCCATTTCTTGGCATAATGTAATGTCAGAAGTCTTCATTGTAAGATAGTGGCAGGAAGCCTTGCGACTTAGTGCATCTGCCACTACATTGGCCTTGCCTGGGTGATAGTGAATTTCCAATTCATAATCTTTAATCAGCTCGAGCCATCTCCTCTGCCTCATATTTAGCTCTGACTGGGTAAAATGTACTTCAAACTTTTATGATCTGTATAGATATAACAGGTATTCCCCAGCAGATAATGATGCCATATTTTTAGGGCATGAACCACCGCAGCTAATTCCAGGTCATGAGTTCGATAATGTTACTCATGCCGACGTAACTGTCTTGAGGCGTATGCCACCACTCGGCCTTCTTGCATCAAGACACAACCTAAACCACTGCCTGACACGTCACAATACACATCAAATGGCTGCTCGAAGGCTTCATTGCATCTTGAAGACCAATTAAATTTCGTGTCGTTCTTCAATAAACTTGTGATCGATTTCACAAGCTTGGAAAAATCTGGAATAAATCGGCGGTAATAACCAGCCAGTCCAAGGAAACTTCAGACTTGATGTACCGTGGTTGGTGGTTTCCATTCCAAAATATCCTTGACTTTGCTGGGATCAATCGCAATCCCCTTGGCAGACAATATGTGTCCCAAAAATTGGATCTCCTCCAGCCAAAACGCGCATTTACTGAATTTAGCATATAATTGATGCTCCCTTAAGCGCGTTAATACGATCTGTAAATGCCGAGCATGCGCCCCTTCATTCTTAGAATATATCAAAATATCATCAATGAATACCACCATGAATTTATCCAACTCGGGCATGAATACCGAGTTCATCAGATATGTGAAGTGGGTAGGAGCATTTGTTAATTCGAAAGACATAACCAGATATTCAAATAATCCATACCGTGTAGTGAATGCGGTTTTGGGTATATCTTCGGGTCGGATACGGATCTGATGGTACCCCGACCTGAGGTTAATCTTGGAAAATACCCGAGCTCCGGTAAGCTGATCAAATAAAATATCAATCTGGGGAAGAGGGTACTTATTCTTGATTGTGACCGCATTAACGGGGTCTGTAATCCACACACATCCGAAGCGTTTGGTTCTTCTTCCTGACAAAGATGGCTGGACAACCCCAAGGTGATGAGCTTGGTCGGATGAATCCCTTTTCTAGTAGATCTTGTAATTGTGTTTTGAACTTTGCCAACTCATTCAGAGACATTCGGTACGACCTTCTAGAAATAGGAGCCGTACCGGGCTTTAATTCAATCACAAATTCTACATCTCTCTCTGGAGGCAATCTAGGCAGATCTTCCGAAAAGACATTCGGGAATTCACATACTACCGGAATATCTTGGATCTCCGGTATGATGGCTTCATATACTCTGCCAAATGGTTTAGCTGTAGTAGCTACGGGAATGGACAAATGAACCTCTTCCTGGCGATAGCTCAACCTGATGGTTCTCAGGTCAGCGTTGAGGATAGTTTTATGCTGGGCTAACCAATTCATACCTAGAATTACATCTATATCTTGGCCTTTTAGAACAATCATATTTGTGGGGAAGTCCCGTTCAGCCAATGTTACGGGCACATGGAAAGCCACTTCTTTAGTGAATATTTGTCCCCCAGGCGAATGAATAGTAAACCCTTCCCTTGATTCAGTGTAAGGAATGCAATATTTCTCCACAAATTTCTTTCTTATGAAAGTATGCGAAGCACCAGACTCAAAGAGAATAAATGTAGGGTGATAGGCCACAAGAAACGTACCCATCATGACCGGTTCTCCCTCCGGCGTAGTGGCCACTTGTGTATAATAGATTCGTCTAGTTTTCTTCATATTCTTGCCCGCTGTATTATTTGCCGTGTTTCCCTTGCCTTGGCTTGAGCTCCCTGAGCTCTGCTGATTATTGGATCTGTTCTGCTTTGGATATGGGTAGTCCTTGATAAAATGCCTGGACTTCCCACAATTAAAGCAGCCTATTGAGGAGCTTGGGAGTGCAGGGAAACGAGTACCAGGGGCACTCGGCTGATTTGTTGTAGTGGGGGCAGTGGCGGGGTGAATAAAGACAGGTTGTTTAAAGGGGTAGGAGGGTGGACGAGTTGAAGAACGGTTTGGATTAAAAGGTCGAATCACCAACCTTTGTCGTTTTTTAGGCCCTTGGTTGGACCTGTCTCCTCCATAGCCCTTCAACTTCCCTGGGCCTACATACTTGGCTTCAACTGCCAGCGCCGTGCTGACAGCCCTACTATAGGAGAGGTCGAGGCAGGTGGCCATCTTCCGTTGTAGCCGGTCACTAAGGCCCCTCATAAAATAGTTCTTCTTTTTTAGGTCAGCGTTGACCTGGTCAATGGCGTACTGGGACAAATGATTGAACTTGTTGACTGTGTAACAGTATCATTACCTTGCTTAAGCTTCATGAATTCTTCTTGCTTCATATGGAGCACTCCTTCTAGAATATAGTGCTCCCAAAATGCCAAATTAAATTCGTCCCAGGTGACTTGATGGCCGACCGACTGAACGGCCACATAATTTCCCCACCAGGTGCTAGCAGGGCCTCTTAACTGCTGCACCGCAAACAAGGGCTTCTGAGTCTTCATGCATCGGAGGAGCCCAAACTTCTGCTCAATAACCCGAATCCATTCATCAGCTTTGAGGGGATCTTCGGCCTTGACGAATAGTGGGGGACGTGTTTCCGAGAAATCCAGATATGAAGTTTCACGAGGTCCTTGCAGATAAGCTCGCTCGCCTTGCTGCTGATATTGTTGTCCCACCATTTCGCGAAGGAAGCGGGTGTTATCGACTGTTGCATTGACTAAGGCAGTGATAGCCTCAGCCAAGGTTGGGGTTACTGGTGGCGGGTTAGGAGTAGTCTCCCTTCCACAAGAGGTTCCCACACCATCCTGTCCATGAGTCTTGGACGGCTTCTGAGGCAAAGAACATTTGGAAAATATAATATGCCAAAGCACACCATCATTTTACATTACTTAAAAGGTAATGATAAGACTCGAATTTACAACAGGACCACATTACCTATTATACATTATCATCATATCTAAACTATACTACTCTAGTTTCTTATCACTTTTGGTGGCTTCACTGTCTGGTGTAGGGGACCATTCATCAGCCAGATTCATTGAAGGAGGGGGCCTGAAAAGGTCCAATTCCCCACCAAGTGCTTCTCCCGCTGCTCCAGAAGGTCCAGCTCCCATTCCAATAGGTTCGGTAGGTACGTCAGGGTGCAGTCGTGAATACAATTCATGAACTTCCTCATGTAGTGTATTACAATACAACTGCAAGTTGTCCATGGCTGTGCTAAGATCCTCCACACGGGCTCGAGCTTTGGCTTCCTTGGCCCAAGCAAGTGAACGTGAATTAACAGCCCAATCAAGTGCTAAATCTCGTTCAGCAAGTTGGTCTCGTAGATGTCGGATGTCAGTTCTTAACTCATTTATTCGTTGACCATCCTCGACCCACACACTGTTTCTATGACATAACTCCGCACGGAGCTGCTCCACCTAGGCTTCTAGATCACCAATGGGATCATTGCTGCCGCTGCTACTATCCTCATGTCTCAGAGCTAGTTGGTGTCGAGGCACACCAATCGGTCCAGTGGACTTGTGCGCAGTTTTCCTTGTGCGCGGCGGCATGTCTCCATAATGGGAAAAATCTTATTAGTATAGTTTTTATCATGATGCATGCATAATTACAGAATCAACCTTAGTTGATTCATAACCTTCTATATATTGCACTCTACTATCTAGTCTTAATATAAATATTTCCGAAGGTAGTTAGATAAGAAGGAAAGAAATTTTCTTAGATAAGTCTTTGAAAATTCTTTTTGAAAATGCCTCATAACATCTGCAGAGATGGGCTTTGCTCCGATACCAGCTGTGATGGAACCTCCCAAGTCATTAGGTGTAACACCCCGTCCATTCCCTGGACCGACGGTACTTACTCCTGGTAGCTCTCTAGGATCATATATCGTCCCCACAGACCAACACTAGTCCTTTGTGCGCACTTTGTCCTCACTCATGTGCACCCGAGAAAACTTCCCGGTCGGTCACCCATCCCAAATTGCTCCAAGCCAAGCACGCTTAACTTGAAGGTTATTTCAAGATAGGCTTCCGAAAAAGAAGATGCACCTTGTTGGTATGGATACTCTATTAATTCTATTAAGCCTTGGGCCAGGAAATCACCATCCTAGGGGCCAGGATATCACAATCCACCCCCTTAGAAGACCGACGTCCTCGTCGGTCAACCCCAATCCAGGAACCTCCCCTCTTAGCAACGTCTATGTGTCTAGTGTCATCATATGCCATGCCATGTGACCACTCCGGGCCCACATGCGCCATGTGCCATATACCCGAACCCCCTAGCCCACACACGCCCATGAAACCTCGAGGGTCGGCTCTGATACCACTTGTAACACCCCGTCCATTCCCTGGACCGGCGGTACTTACTCCTGGTAGCTCTCTAGGATCATATATCGTCCTCATAGACCAACACTAGTCCTTTGTGCGCACTTTGTCCTCACTCATGTGCACCCGAGAAAACTTCCCGGTCGGTCACCCATCCCAAATTGCTCCAAGTCAAGCACGCTTAACTTGAAGGTTCTTTCAAGATAGGCTTCCGAAAAAGAAGATGCACCTTGTTGGTATGGATACTCTATTAATTCTATTAAGCCTTGGGCCAGGAAATCACCATCCTAGGGGCCAGGATATCACATTAGGCCCACCTACAGTTGTCCTTGTCCATCGAACTTCAGACAACCCTGTAGGTGCACCTGATCAATTGACAAGTTCGGTATCTGTAATCTTTACCTTGCCCAAGAGCGTTTCACCCGTTACGTAGATATTACAACACATCGGAGGTACGAGTATGCGAAAACAGTTACAACAACTTTATTTCATATTAAAGTAGAGAAAGTGTAGTATTATTACAGACCAGAGCAAATATAGGAGTGCTGGAGTAATATTATTACATAACTTGGGAGACAAAAACCCCTCCCGATAAGCAATAAAAAGTTTTTTCTTAAAGGAGGACACCTCCTCCCATGGCTTCAGTCTTCATTTTCTTCCTTAGGCACCACATTGGAACAAAAGCAACAGAAATTTGCTGCTTCCTCACCTAAAACAACATTGGGACAAAGCCCTGAGTATGAAGTGTACTTTCGCAAGTCTTACTCGTCAAAATAAAAGATTCTCAAGGATATGCTGGCTTTTGGGAATCAAGGTATGGCTTGTAAAGACTCTGTTTGCAGAAATGCTTACTAATAGTGGATCCTTAAAATCCAATTTTACTTGTCAGGTTAAGTAAAGTTACCTGTATCTAGAGTTCTTCTACCCTAGTTCATTCACTTGACCTATACTAGCCAATTTCTTATCAACCCTTTTTATTCACTAGAATGCTACGTGTAAGTCAGTGTTGGGACCATGCTTCGTTGCGCCGAAGGTCTTGTAGGAAGAAGCAGCTTCGGCTGAAGTTGTCCCCAGGAGATGACCGAAGGTTCCTCTTCATGAAGCTTCGGTATTACAAACCGACTTAGAGATAGAATGACCTTTTAATCCATAAAGGTCTGAGTCAATGTTGTAAACTTTTATGAGGGGCATAATTGTAATTCATCACAGGCTGTGTCCTGTGTCTATAAATAGATGAACAGTACCCCCGTACTGGACACGCTGACTGGTACTCGCTCGTGCGTCACACTTGCATTTTTGCCTTCTGTCAAGCCGAAGGTACAAATGTAATTCAACATTGTTTTTATTCTTCCATGATTATTTAATAAGAACATGTAATAATGCTATGTGATTATTCATGTTATTCTCTCATGTTTCATATGCTTCTCCTTTTATCAATATAAACTGCAATGATGAAGGTATGTCCTTCATGACCTTCATCTGAAGATCGTTATATCCTAAGGGAAATAACGCTTCGAAGGACGAAGGATATTTACCATTAACTTCTTTCTGTGTTGCCTTGTTCTTAATTCATAGCATTTGAGAACAAGTCCCCAACATTGGCGCCCACCTCCGGTGAACACACTTCCACTTTTTTGAGCTGATGGCTTCGTTCAATGATCAAGCTGGAGTTGCTTCGGTTCCGAAGCTGCTATTCCCGATAACAGGCGGTTCATGTTCAGAGCCAGCCAACAAGAAGCAGAAGAAGGAAGCACAGAGAAGGGTACAACATGTTGGGGTGCAAGGACCCTTCATCAAGTCGAGATGGTCTCACATTCCTATTACCTTCTCCCAAGAGGACCTTCAACTCAAAGATTACCCACACAACGATGCCATGGTTATCTCCTGTGTTATCAAAGGATTTCTGGTTCACAATGTCTTGGTTGATACAGGCAGTGCAGCTGATATCATATTTGCTAAGGCCTTCAGGCAAATGCAAGAGCCAGAAGATAAGATTCATGATGCAACGCACCCTCTCTGTGGCTTCGGAGGAAGACAGATTGTAGCGCTGGGCAAGATCACCATGCCAGTGACCTTCGGGTTCATCAACAACACTAGAACTGAGCAAGTTGTGTTTGACATTGTTGACATGGAATACCCTTACAATGCAACTATTGGTCGTGGCACCCTTAATGCTTTCGAAGCAATCCTTCATCCTGCCTACCTTTGCATGAAGATACCTTCGGATCAAGGACCCATCGCTATTCATGGAAGTCAGGAAGCTGCCAGAAGGGCTGAAGGAAGCTGGACTGACTCCAAAGCAATCCATAACATAGATGGAGCTGAAGCTTGTGAACAGTACAAATTCAGAAGGGAGAAAGCAGCTTCAGCAGATCAGCCGAAGCCCATGCTCTTATGTGAGGACATAGCAGAGCAGAAGGTGCTGTTAGGCTCTCAATTATCCGAAGACCAGGAGAAAACCTTGATAAGGTTTTTGTTCAACAACAAAGATGTTTTTGCATGGTCAGCTAATGACCTCTGCAGAGTAAATCGGGATGTTATTGAACACTCGCTCAATGTTGACCCATCCTTCAGACCCAGAAAGCAGAGGCTTCGGAAAATGTCTGATGATAAGGCCGAAGGTGCTCGTAATGAAGTAAAAAGACTCCTCAGTGCAGGAGTTATCAGAGAAGTAAAGTACCCAGAGTGGCTAGCTAACACTGTTATGGTAAAAAAGGCCAATGGCAAGTGGAGAATGTGTATCGATTTTACAGATCTCAACAAGGCTTGTCCGAAGGACGAATTCCCATTGCCAAGAATAGACTCTTTAGTTGATGCAGCAGCTTCTTCAGAGCTCATGAGTCTGCTAGACTGTTACTCAGGTTATCATCAAATCTGGATGAAGAAGGAAGATGAGCCGAAGACTAGCTTCATAACCCCAAGTGGCACATATTGCTATCTTCGGATGCCTGAGGGACTCAAAAATGCTGGAGGAAGTTTCAGCAGAATGAATGCGAAGGTCCTCCAGTCTCAGATAGGCAGAAATGTGCTAACTTATGTTGATGACATCATTGTAAAAAGCACAAAACAGGAAAATCATATTGCTGATTTGCAGGAGACCTTCGCCAGTTTCAGACAAGCTGGCTTAAAGCTGAACCCAGAAAAATGTGTCTTCGGAGTAAAGAAGGGGAAATTTCTTGGATGCTTGGTTTCAACAAAGGGAATTGAAGCTAATCCAAGTAAAATTGAAGCTATACTTCGAATGGAGCCACCAACTACAAGAAAGGGGGCCCAAAGATTGACAGGGAGGCTGGCATCTCTCAATAGATTCATATCCAGATCAGCAGAAAGAAATTTACCATTCTTCGAAGTGCTGAAATCAGCCGAAGTCTTTCAATGGGGATCAAATCAACAAAAAGCCTTTGAAGAGCTGAAGCAGTATTTGATAGATCTAACAACATTAACTCCACCAACGCCAGGGGCTCCTTTGTTGTTATATGTGGCAGCTTCGCACTCAGCAGTAAGTGCAGCACTTGTCCAGGAGAAGCTTGATGGCCAAGTCAAGAAGCAGGTTCCAATGTATTTTGTATCTGAAGTCCTTAGTGTATCAAAGAAAAACTATACGGAACTGGAGAAGGTATTATATGCCGTCTTAATGGCATCCAGGAAGCTTCGGCATTATTTTCAAGCATACAATATTGTTGTTCCTTCTTCGCAGCCGTTGAAGGATATTATGAGAAATAGAGAAGCTACTGGACGGATTGGAAAATGGGCTGCAGAACTCAATGAATTTTGCATTGATTATGTGCATAGATCCTCGATCCAGTCTCAAGCGTTGGCAGATTTCATTGCCGATTGGACGCCAGGGGCTCAGGACGAAGAAACAAATAAAGATGCCGAAGTGTGGACAGTGTTTTGCGATGGGTCTTGGGGAACCTTCGGAGCAGGAGCAGCCGCTGTGTTAGTCTCACCATCCAAGGTTAAAACTTGTTATGCGGCAAGACTTGATTTCAGCTGTACAAACAATATTACTGAGTACGAAGCTCTGCTCCTGGGCCTTCGGAAATTAAAGGCAATGGGAATCAGAAGGGCAATTCTTAAAACTGATTCCCAGGTTGTTTCGGGTCATATCGACAAAAGTTGCAAGGCTAAAGATCCGAAGCTTGAAAAATATCTAGACACGGTCCGAAGAATCGAAGCTTCCTTCGAAGGATTTTCTATCAAAAATATCCCTCGAGGACAAAATGAGCATGCTGATTTGTTAGCTAAGTCAGCAGCACAAGGGCTGCCGTTACCTTCGGATGTGTTCTTCGAAACAATAAAGGCACCTTCAGTAGAGCTCCTTGAAAGAGCAGTCCTCAACATATCTCCTGTTTATAGCGAAGATTGGAGAACTGAGATCATCTCTTACCTTCAGGGTAAGTTCCTTTCAGATGACGAAGCTTATAACAGCAGGATAGAGGCAAGAGCTCGTCCATATGTCATGATAGAAGGGGAGTTGTACAAGCATGGAGTTTGTGCTCCGATGCTCAAGTGTTTATCTAGAACCGAAGGTATAGAGTTGATGAAAGAAATACATGCAGGCCTGTGTGGATCTCACATTGGATCTAGGCCGTTACTTGGAAAGGTTTTCCGTCAAGGGTTCTATTGGCCGAAGGCCGCTTCGGATGCAGAGGAATTGGTTCAAAAGTGCGAAGGTTGTCAGAAATGTGCAAGAGATCAAAGACAGCCTTCGTCTTTAACACAGCTCATACAACCCATCTGGCCATTGCAAAGGTGGGGCCTTGACTTGTTAGGTCCATTACCACCGGCTCAAGGGAATTTAAGATATGTTATAGTAGCTGTGGAGTATTTTTCTAAATGGATTGAGGCAAAGCCATTAGCCACAATAACTTCGGCCACTGTCCAAAAGTTTTTCTGGCAGAATATTGTTTGTCGTTTCGGGGTACCGAAGGCCATCACTGTAGATAATGGAACACAGTTCGACTCCGAAGCTTTCAGAAATTTCTGTGATCAAATTGGTACGAAGATCCATTTTGCATCAGTCAGGCATCCGGAGTCAAATGGGCTCGTTGAAAGAGCCAACGGCATTATAATGACAGGAATAATGAAGTTAATCTTCAATCAACCCAGGGGAAAGTGGCCAGATCAGTTAACAAAAGTGGTGTGGAGCCATAATACAACAACATCAAGGTCTACAGGCTTTACTCCATTCAAGTTATTATTCGGTGACGAAGCAATAACTCCGGAAGAAGCTAAAACTGGATCAATAAGAGTAGTAGCTTCGACAGAATCAGGTCCCGAAGATGCTTGTTTTGTGGAAAAAGATGCTTTAGAAGGGATCAGGCTTCAAGCTGTGGAGAATATCAATAAATACCAAGCTGAAACAGTCAAATGGCGAGATAGAAAAGTCCGGCTAAAAAATATTGAGCCGGGACACTTGGTGCTTCGGAGAGTGGCCAACCCAGACATAGTGGGCAAGTTACAGTTGAAATGGGAGGGACCTTTCTTAGTAGCATCTTCGTCAAGACCTGGTTCATACAGATTGAAGGACATGGACGGCAACGACATTCCAAGATCTTGGAATGCGGATGAGCTTCGGCGATATTATGTGTAACTTGATGTAACTCTTTTATGTTTTTTCTTTTTCATGGCACCCTTTTCCTTTCTAAAGGGGGAGAAAGGTTTTTAATGGGGCCATCATATGTAATTTCCTTTTTAGTTCTATAAGAGCAAAATCCCCCAAAGAATGTAAATGTAAAAGCTGAGAACGCACCATCGAGTGCCGAAACTGAAAAAGCGAAGAAGCTCCTAAGTCGTTCCTAAGGGAATGCAGAGCTTACAGCGAAAAGTCAACGCTGATTCCGCCGAAAGTAAAAGGCGAAGAAGCTCCAAAGTCGTTCCTAAGGGAATGCAGAGCTTACAGCGAAAAGTCAACGCTGATTCCGCCGAAAGTAAAAGGCGAAGAAGCTCCAAAGTCGTTCCTAAGGGAATGCAGAGCTGATGTGTGATTGTTTCTAAGGAAATAATGGCTAAGCGTATGGCTTCGGATATGTGTTTTGGACATTCATTCGCACATCACATTACATCATAGCATTTGCATTCATAAGCATTCATTCAGGCATATATAGGATAATCATCATCATGGCATAAATGGTTGTTTCGGCAAAAAGAAGAAGAGGTCTTTTATGCTTCGTTGTGTACAAAAAAGAAAGGTTTCGGCAAAAAGAAGAAGAGGTCTTTTATGCTTCGTTGTGTACGAAAAGAAGGGAAGGTGTTTTTTCGCCTTTGGCTCAAAATACTAATTTCGTCCACATCAAAGCGCCTCAATGGAAGGGTAAGAATATATTACAAGGTATGTACAAAGTTCATTAAGAACAGTTTAGTTGTATTTACAAAAGTTATTACAAAAGTCTCTTAAGTTTTTTCTACAATGTACTCCTACTGATCTTCACCGGGCTTCAGCTTCGGCGGTATATTTTCTAAGCATCGCTATCAGCTTCGTCATCCTACATGAATCAAGGTATTGCAAGTAAAAATCGAGTTTGAAGGAGAAGGTAAGCACAAGGTATGATTTCTTACTGGTTCAAGATGACTTCGAGCTTCGTCTCCAGCCTTCTCTCGCCCGCCTTTTGTCCATATCATTTTTATAAATCTGTTTGAAATGCTTCGGGCGAGGTCAGGAATATCGTCTAGAATTGATGGAGACAGAGTGAAATTGGGCCTGTTGACGATTTTTCCATGATCACAGCCGGCCTTCAGGAATGCTGCAGCAGTGCCCCGAGAAGCTACCCAGGCACAGAAGTCACCGTGCCCGGCTATAACTTCGTCAAGCTCATCAATTTCAGCTTCAATATGTTCGAAGGTTCTTGGCAAATTTTCAGCTGAAGGGGTGAACTTTCCACTGCTGGCTCCAACTGAATAAAAGATCTTTTTTAATTGTTGAATACAGTTGTTACTAAATTTCAAACATTTGTCTTGAAGGCTTATTAATGATTTCTTCAAATCTGAGCTGGTTTGGACTTCGGCCTCAAGTTTTGAATTAAGCTCTAGCTTCTCTTGTTCAAATTGTTTTGATTGGCAGAGAAGTTTCGAATTCAATTCTGCTACTTTAGCTTCAGTTTCTGCCAATAAGCCTTCAGTTGTTTGGAGTTCGAAGTCTTTCTTTTCAATAATAGCTGATTGCTCTTTTATCTTGCTCTCTAAATTTTCAATTATAGCTTCGTGTTTCTTATCCTCTAGATCTTGTTGCATCTTCAAAGCTTTGCTCAGTAGCATGCTCTGCACATAAACAACCTTCGTTAGGAACATTTTCATTATTAAAAACAATAAAAGTCAGAGAAAAGTTGTTTACCTTGAAATTGGAATAAAATAAGCTACCAACGATATGTTGTCGTCGGTAGCGGCTGATATCCGTTTCCAGCTTCGGAAAACCGATACTCTTTGATAGAGTACCGATGACCTTAGCCCCAGTTTGGTCCCGGATGCAGCCCAATTTCTCATCGTCAATACCTCCGAAAAGAAGAGCTCCTGGCTTATATCCGCAAGATTTGGCATATTCTTTAAGCTCTTCTATTTCGGCCTTCGACAGTTCTTGCCCGACTAAATTTTGAAATATGAAGGCTTCCTCCTCCGAAGCATCTTCGGCTATTTCCTTTCCCTTCCCAGGCACTGTGGCCATGGTTTCTTCGGCAACAGTGGTGGCTTCTTCTGCGGCCATGTCTAGCAGTATCTTGTCGATGTCTTCAATCGTAGTTTCTAAGTTCAAATCTTCGGCCGAAGCGGCTTCGGTAGCCGCGATCTCCGTAGGTGTGACTTCGACATTTGTTGTGCCCTCAACCGCTGGCGCTTTCCGAGTTGAAGCCCTCGGTGGCGTCTTGTCAATGACTTCGGTCACTGCAATAATTCTTTGTCTCTTTGTTTTGGTTATCTTCGTTTTTTCGGGCTCCTCCACCTTTCGAAAAAGCTTCGTCAGTTGAGGCCCTAATGGACTTAGCTTCGCGGGCAGGGGTTCAGTCATTACCTTTAAAATTTCCTCCACGTCGCTGGTAGAGGGTGGTGCAGGAGTCCCCTCTTCATCGGATAATTTTCGCTTCGGAGATGATATTCTTCTCTTCTTTGGAATATTCTTCTCTTTCGGTGGTTCTTCCTCATCTTTGTTCAAAGTTTCGGCCACCCTTTTCCTTTTTTGGCCCTCAGCACCCTTATCCAGCCGTTCATAGTCAGGGTACTCAAAACCCAGGGCATCAAACACTCGGTTCAGCCTTCGCTTCGGACGGGTGCCGAAGGCCGCAGTCATCAGTTGATCTTCTTTTTTCGAGTAATTTCCAAGAATTTCATTGCACATTACTTCAACTGTGTCCAGCCACTCTTGGCAAGGTTTTTTAAAGTATTTCTTGAACTTGAAATGGTAAGGAAGCCGGATAAGTTCCCCTTCTTTTTTCTCCCCTTCCAGCTTCGGCATTTTCCATTCTTTTAAAGTAGGGAAAACCCTGAAGGCCAAGAACTCTTGGACCAGGTCCCTAGTACTGATTTGCTCTGAAATAATTTTAAACTCACCCAGCGCAGCCCAGGTGGGACCTTCTAATTTCATGTGGCATCGCGGTCTTGTTTTCCGAAGATCAATTCAAGTGGGCTTTGTACCAACTTCTCTTTGTCTTCGTCAACTTTCACATAAAACCACTTTGACTTCCAGCCTGTCGGCCATTTGCTTCGGTAGCTAATAACAGGAAACTTTGTGGTTTTCCGGTAGGCAAAATTGTAGCAACCAAAGTTATCATGTAATCCATCTTTTCTGGCTTTCGTCTGGTAATGCAGCTCATGGACTCGACAAAAGCTGTCGGCAAACGGCTCCACCGCCTGGCTCCGGAGGGCCCAGATATAAACACTAAGCCTAACGATAGCGTTAGGAGTCAACTGATGAAAGTAAATACCAAACTTCTTCAATACATCTGCAATAATCCCATGAAGGGGGAATCTCAGCCCAGCCTTTAGAAAGCTCTTGAAAATGACTATTTCATCCTTCTCTGGCTTCGGGGTAGTTTCTTCCCCCCCCGAAGCGAAGTAGCTTCTTCTGACTTTCACTGAAATAACCTGATTTTACCATCTTGGAGAGATCAGCCTTCGAAACGGTCGACTTTCCGAAGTCCAAGTGGCTGGGCTTACTTGGCATGGCAATACGATAATCATCTTCGGGATCAGTTTCTTCAATGTTCTCCTCTTCTGCTTCGACAGTTGCTTGTTCTGCTTCAACAGTGGGGATTTCTTCCGCAGTTACCAGTCCGGATCGTTGCATTGCTTCGGAGATGGGAACAGTCTCCGAACCTTCAGCTTCGTCTCCTTCACGCTCAACCCTGGCGGTAGATCGCACTCTGGCCATTAATTTTGAGTCTGTGGAAATTGAATACTTTTTTGAATACTTTTTTCTCCCGAAGCCTTTCCTTCTGACGAAGCAGACTTCGAGTTGGAGCTTCGTTCGATTCCGAGAGTCAGGCTTCGGCTATGGTTAAAAATTTTGGCAGCAAAACAGTGCAAATAGCAATGAATGTTGTGGTAACTTCACACCTACCCGTCTGTTTTTATAGTGCTGCAGGTAAGAAGGCGAAACGCCAGGATTTTTACACCAGGCGGATAGTCACTTGCACTCGCTGCGCGGTGGACCGCAAAGACCAAACAGTAACTCTGCAAGGTGGGCCCGACACGTGCTCGGAAACTGAATCGTTTCTCGACAACGAGCTCAGGGAAGGTGTTTTTCGGACCTTCGGCTTCCCGAAGCTTAAGAGGTTTTTTTTTCACGGATCAAGCTCGTTACGAAAAACGATCTAGCGCCGCGAAAGGGGCTACTGTTGGGACCATGCTTCGTTGCGCCGAAGGTCTTGTAGGAAGAAGCAGCTTCGGCTGAAGTTGTCCCCAGGAGATGACCGAAGGTTCCTCTTCATGAAGCTTCGGTATTACAAACCGACTTAGAGATAGAATGACCTTTTAATCCATAAAGGTCTGAGTCAATGTTGTAAACTTTTATGAGGGGCATAATTGTAATTCGTCACAGGCTGTGTCCTGTGTCTATAAATAGATGAACAGTACCCCCGTACTGGACACGCTGACTGGTACTCGCTCGTGCGTCACACTTGCATTTTTGCCTTCTGTCAAGCCGAAGGTACAAATGTAATTCAACATTGTTTTTATTCTTCCATGATTATTTAATAAGAACATGTAATAATGCTATGTGATTATTCATGTTATTCTCTCATGTTTCATATGCTTCTCCTTTTATCAATATAAACTGCAATGATGAAGGTATGTCCTTCATGACCTTCGTCTGAAGATCGTTATATCCTAAGGGAAATAACGCTTCGAAGGACGAAGGATATTTACCATTAACTTCTTTCTGTGTTGCCTTGTTCTTAATTCATAGCATTTGAGAACAAGTCCCCAACAGTCAGTGACCAAGTCTTCATGTCCGAGAAGTAACGGCGATCCAAATCAATTAGTACTCAACTGAGGATCTCCAATCACACGACATATGTAGCACTTAACCCTTGCATATGTCAACTCGCCACTGGGGTTCTTAAGACCAGATCAGGTTCACGCCAACCGAGAGCACAGACACACCACCGTCCAGCCTCTTGCCACGGAGGGTACACGCTACTCTCGCCATCTCTCCAATCCCATTGCGTGTTATCTTATTCTGGTATTAGTCTGCCCGAGGCAAAGCTTACCCATGATGAGGCATGTGACTAGTTAAAGGGTCCTCGGTTAGTAGGCCTACATCGACAAGGTCCTTAATCGACTCAGACGGAGACACTACCCAGAGACTCTCTTCTCGTGCAAGTCACCCACCTGGTCTCAGCTTTATCATTTCAAACCCAAAGTTTGGTACCTGGCAGAGGTACATCTTTTTTTGATGTTGAACCCATCACGACCATGATGGATCCACCATCTAGTTTTATTTTTGGAAAACATCTCATCCCACTTGAAGCATCATCTTTTGTCAAAACAAAACATTTTGTTTTTCAAGAGCAAGACTAAGCATAAGAAAAACCTTTTTATAAAACAGGTGATCAAGGAAAGGTAATCAAATTCCCAACGAAGGAAATGCATCAATTTGTTTAGCAGACAACTCCTATCACGTAATGCATCAAGCAAGTGAGAAAGATTTTAAAATAGCAAGGAGGTGGCAAATGCACTGGGGCTTGCCTTGTGTGATAGGTGAGTTAGGCTCTGCTCCACAGATGTCAAAATAAAAGCAGTTTCCTGCCTGAGGTTCTTCAGGTGGTGGTGGTGTAGTCCTTGCTTCTTCAACTTCTATCTCTTCTTCGTTTTCTATATATAACCATATATAATCATGAATGCTCATGTAATGCTCATGAAAATGCAAATATAATAAGAGTACATTATCTTAGGTCTTGAATATAACTTTCCTTCACGGATCTCCGGAAAACTAGGGTTTTTGGAGTCTATAGTGAAGTTCATAGGGCAGGGGACTAGGGTTTTGGGTTCTAGGTACCAAACATGGTCCAAATCATGCCAAATTTTACCCAAGGCTTCTAAATAATATTTAAAGCTTATCTAAAAAGTTTGGTGATTTTTGGAATTATTAATAAATTTCTAAAATTCCAGGGCTATGGGTTTTGGCTATTTTAAATAACCCCATAATTCCCTATTTGAACTAAAAATCATGAAAACTATTTTTACTAAATACTATAGAAAATTAGGAATCTAGCAAAATTAGTCTTGAATTTTTAGCATTTTTCTACAATTTTCTAGGAATTCTTTAGTCCTGGTAGAAAAAGAAAAGGAGAAAGGTGCTACAGTTTTGGGCAAAATTTGGCCCGAGACGGCTCGTATACAGGCGAAAGCGCGCCCGCGCTGTCCATTTTGCGCAGGGGACCCTGACGGTTTGAAATACCTATAAAGAGTCCTTCCTACTGTTCCTCTGTCTCGCTGACATTTGCAAAGAGACCCCCAAGGTTCTAATTCTTCACAAGGGAAAGTCCACGACATCGCACGACGGAGAACTGAGCTCCGGCAAGCTCATACCGGCCACGATACTTAAGGACTGTTGCTCTAATTTGGCTGAGACGTAATTCAACATCTATCAAGCGTTTCCCCTCAATCAATTTTACTAGTGGAGCTCTAAATCGTCCAGTCCACGGAGATAGCGCAGATAACTGATGAACAAACGTGTTCCCAGTGATCTAGGGCAGTCTAGCGTAATCGAACTGGTCGAGGAGCATCAGGAGGACCTAAGGATGCTGAAACAGGAGAGCAGGGAGTACGAACAGACCTAGAACAAGCTAGCCACGACGAAGGCTTTTTTTGGTGGCGGAAACCGATTTGGGGGAACTTCGAAATTGACGCGCTCTGGTGGGTAATCGGAGGCACGAGTTGCTAGATTAGGTGCTTGACTACCAAACGGAGCTAAGAGTGTGCTCAATTTATAGTGTGTTTGAGTGGTGGCCAGTGAATTGGATGGAGACGCGCGGTGGCCAGAGAGGAGGAGGGGCACTGGCGCACACGATTAGTGGCTTTCACCGTGGCAGACTCACTGGCGACGAGCCAAGGCTATAGAGCGGTCTACGGCGACATGGTGAAGCTTCAGGGCACGTGGCATCCGATCGACGGTGGCCAATCCCGGTGAACTTATCTGAGCCGGCCGCAAAGCAAAGGGATACGGCGGCCAACCGCCGGTGTTATCCCCAGGCGAAGATCTTTTACCCAGAAGCGTTATCCGATCACCAGTGAGCACGCATCACAACAGTGGCGTGAATCCGGGCGCACGGTCGCCGGCAGTGAGCTTCTGCGCTAGCGTCCTAATCTAGTTACTGTACCATCGTGAGGCTTCATCAGTTAGTCTGACAGAGGATCTTTAGAAGCATTTTTTCTTGAATTTTTGCATTACAACTTGCTAATCGGTTTGTAGCAAACTCGTAGTCCTATATTCAAACTACAATTCTGCTGCAGAGATCATACTTAGTTGCTTATTCCTTGCAGCATAAATCCAGCCTAAAGTTCTGCAAAACTCACTGACAGTCCATATTCAGTCTCTGAATTGTCTGACAGCTAATCTTTAGGGCCAATTATCACCATCTTTTTGTATAACACAATGCTTAATCCCTTAAGCAAAGTTGTACTCCTATAGTAGCTCTAGAACTTTGATGTGTTGACCCTGGGCAAAATCTTTATATATTTAAAGCTACAGGGCTCCAAAGTCAGCTTTGTTCAACTGTTTTTAGACTTAGTCATAAGAGCACAAGAGTGGCCTTTTTGCAATTAGGCCCAAATCTCATGTTTTCTTTTGCAAATCTTCAAATATGTGAACCACATAACTTAAGGTACCCTAATTCCATAGTTTTTGCACTTAGGTCTAAAAGTGGGCAACATTTGCATATAACCCCCTAAGGTTTCAGTCCAGGGTTTTCCCGGGTCTATTTAGGGTTCCTGGCACTTCTAGGGTTTGGATGCCACCTAAGTCCATTAATGGTGACATTTTATGATCATTACTAATAAGTTTTGAAGTTTTCTCTTATTTAGACTTTGTTTACTCTTTTAAGCCCAGTTTAAGGTTAAGTACTCTACCCTAGGGTTTTACCCATGACATGTCATATCAACACAACTTGTTTGAACTTTTTGCCTAGTGAATGCATTCTAAGTGTAACAAGCACTTGATATGCTAATACTCATGATGTTATGCTCAAGTTTTAGTGGCAGTAACACCAGGGGTGTTACAATGATGAACACTCTTTTATAATTTATGCTTATAACAATAATAACATGTGATGGTGTTGGTTGCAATGTTTGATTTGGATTTTTGATTGAGTGCAATGATCTTATGGAATGATGGCCATAAGAGCATATAAAAAACAAACTTAACTTTAATAATAAGCTATTCCCCTCTAGAATCTTTCTTACTCCTCACTCCTCTAAGAATTTCACTTTCTTACCAACCAGATGGTGAACGCTCGCTCAAGTCCCAGGAACAACAACAAGAAGAACCAGCGTGGTCAGCAGTTACCACCACCACCGAACCCCAATATGGAGCAGTTTATCGTAGCTCAAATGCAGCTTCTGCAGGGACTCATTGCGTCTGTACAACAGATTCAGCAAAACCAACAGAAGTAACAGAACCAGCAGCAACAACAGAATGTACCCCTGGCTAGAGATAAGCATCGGGATTTTATGAGCCATCACCCGCCTACTTTCTCTCATGCGGTTGATCCCTTGGATGTCGATGACTGGCTCAAGGTCATTGGGAAGAAGTTAGACACCACCCAATGTAATGACCGAGAGAAGGTCCTATATGCTTCCGGAAGACTCGAAGGCTCCACGTCTGACTGGTGGGATGCCTTCACAGTAGCACACGCCAACGCGGACACTATAACCTGGCAGGAGTTCCAAGTGAACTTCCACGCTCATCATATTCCCTCGGGAATTATGAAACTCAAGAAGAAGGAGTTCCTTTCCCTCACTCAAGGGAGTATGACCGTTATTGAGTATTGAGATCGTTTCACCCAACTTTCTCGATACGCACCGGAAGAAGTGGATACTGACGAGAAGCGCCAAGAGCGTTTCTTGGAAGGGTTGATTGGATCGCTAAACTATTAGCTACAAAGTCATACCTTCCCCAACTTCCAGACTCTGCTGAACAAGGCAATTGGCCTTAAAAGCAAACAAGGGAATTGTCTAACCATAAAAGGAAGTTTCAAGGTCAGTCTATTAGGAATACATGCCAGAACAACTCGCAGGGTTCTCAGTTTCGCTCTGGAAATCAGGGTGGAAACAACTATCAAATGCAACGCTCTGGACAACAAGGCCAGAGAAGCAATCAAACATAGAACCAGCAGAGGAACAGCTCTCAGACCAACCAAAGGTCTGGTGGTAATTCGCAGACTCGTCAAGGTGGCGTCGTGAACACATAGGCTAAAAGCAATAACAACGCACCAGTCCAACCCAATGGTTGTTTCATGTGCGGTGAACTTGGCCATTATGCTAACAACTGCCCAAGACGTAATCAATAGACACCTCAGAAGAACAGCGGATAGAGAACTGACCAGAACACCCCCGCTCATGGATCTGCGTAGAACAAAATGCCGTAGAACCAGAATAGAGGAAGGGTTAATCACGTGACAGCGGAATCTGTTCCTGTAACACCCTAAATTTGGGGATATAAAATTTCTTTCTAATGGTCACCCAAATTCATGTGTTACTCTTCTCTCTCTCACCCTAGGTTTTATCTCTCTCTAGATTCTCTCTCCCTTTTTCCCTTTTAGGTAGAATTAGCTTAAAGTTAGGGGGATTTAATTATTTATTTTTGCCAAAACATTATGGGTCATGACATGTTGCATCATGCTGAGCTTAAAATATTCTTTGAAGTGTTTCACATGTTTGAATTTATTTGAATTTGAAACCTAATTTGAATTTGGAATTAAAAACCCTATAGAAAAGAAATAAAAAAGGAATTATAAAATCCAGAGAAAAAGAAAAAAAGGATAAGTAGCCCAGCTCGGCCCAGCCAGGCCGCGCGCCCGCGCCGCCTGACAGGCGGGCCCCGCCTGTCAGCGGCTGCTTTCTCTCCCGCGTGCTCTCTCTCTCTCTCTCTCTCTCTCTCTCTCTCGCCCTCTCCTGCTGAGGCCGACCTATCGGCGCCAGTTGCTTCGCCCCCGTGCGTCCCTCTTCTCTCTCTGTCTCGTGGGCCCGTGCTGCCAGGCGCTGAGCCGTTACCCGCGTGCCTACTTTTCTCTCTCTGCGTCGTGGACCCTCCCTGTCAATTCCGCCCTCCCCACCCTCGCCGTGGACCGGCGTGTGTGCACTCGCACACGTTGCCGGAATTCTCGGCCATGACGCCCACCCACGTGCCCCTAGCTCCCTCTTAGAGCCCCGGTAGAGCCCGCCTCACTCCCCCGCCTCATTTCGCATAGCTTCGCCTTCTCTCGTGCTCTTCCCACGCCGCCAGAGACCCGTGCCCGCTTCCCCGGCCATCCAGCTCACCGGAGACCGCGCCAAGCCACCCTGAGCTCCGCCCTGAGGTGAGACACCTTTGCCCATGCCTAATTTCCCCGATTTCACTCTATGCTCGGCTAATTTTGGCATCGCCGGTGCTCGGCCGTGGCCCGCATAGTGGTCGGCCAATTTAGCCTGGTTCAGTGCCCCGGTGTTGGTCCCTGTGTCACCCCGGCCTCTGCTGAAGCCTTCCTAGGCCTTAGCGCGCCTCAAGCCCCCTCCCCGTGGCCGGAATCCCTCACCGGAGTTACTTCGGTCCGCTCGAGGCTTTCTCCCCGCTGTTCTTACCCCTCTGTCCGCGGATTCATGGCCTTTTCCCTGCCACTAAGTTCGCCATGGCATTCTCTCCCTCTCTCCCCAATCCCGGCGACCCCGGAGCCACCCTAGCTCGCGCCTGCCTCAACTCCGGCGACCTCATCGCTGCGGAGAGGAGCAGTGCCGCCTGTAGCCATTCATCCCTCCCTGGTCTGATCTCCCTCGTCCGATCTTGATCGCACGGTCCAGATCACGGATACCACTTCGCGCACGCGTGCCCTACGCCCATGGCCCGCCTGTCAGCGCCCGTGTTCCCTGGCACTAGGCCCGCTCGGTCAGTGCACCCTCCCCCTCTGTCGTTGATACACCCTGGCCTGCCTGTCAGCACTCGCTCACCCATGCACGCGCCCTCGGCCGCTGATCTAATCTCGGCCATCAGTTTCTGATCTAACGATTAGAATCACCCGGTACCCCTTCGCGTAGTAGTTTTATTAAAGAGACCCTCGGTTTGTTTAGAATCAACCCGTCGTCCCTGGTTTTCGTGCGCAGGCCTCTGTATTCTTGCAGATTGAACCCTATACTTTTAAATATTCACAGAATTAGACCTAATTTCATATTTTGGATTCCCAAACTTGTTTATTTCATATATTTTGCATATGAACTCCAAATTTAGTGATTCAAATTGCAAAATGTTCATAGTATATTCTCTGTTCAAATAAATTAGTACCATTTACACCCTATGCTTCCAAATTTTATGGATAACTTATAACTAGTATATGTATAGATTTGCTGTATTTAATAAAATAAAAAGGGAAAACCCTAGAGATTAAAACATGCCTAATCTTGTGAGATCAATAATGTGTATTACATGAATTCATCTATGTTCTAATTTTTAGGTCACAATAAAATAAATTGAACTATGTTATGTATTTGTGAGTAACACCTAGAGAAATAATAATCTATTTCCAAAGAAAGTTGGTGCATGTTATAGTTCATGTTATACTTTGATCTCATTATCCCCTATTGTGTTTTTAAGATGCATTCCTGTGTTTGTACATGTTTGCTGTGTTGTTCATTTGTACTTTCCAAATGTATTGAATGCATGCTCGCTTTATTTAGACAACGAATAGTCCGAGGTTCCTGAGTGTGTTGTTGGAGACCTTCCTGAGCAACAACCTGGTGAAGGCAAGTGTCCTCTAGCCCATTATGTCCTACCTACTTTATGATTCATTGTTCTGCATTACATTACTTAACCTAAGGATTGACTAGTCTGTATTTACCTTATCCTTGTTTACCTTTTTGGGGTATCATGGTTAGCATTTTGCTATTGCCTTAACTTAATCAGTGAACATGATGTGATTATTTATGATACGATGATGTTATCCCAATGATGATATTGTGATTCTTTAGGGGGATCAGGCTTTTTTTCCTGAGTACCTCTCCGTAAGGACCTGTTCGTGGAGTGACCACCCGGGATAATAGTGCAACCATGAGGGTGGAATGGGATGCCCTTAGCTAATTAATTATATGAACCTAGGGTGTAGTTGGCTTTGCCGGAGGGCCGTCAATGGGGGCCGGGTGTAGTGCTCGCTCTGCCAAGGTTGGGGTGTAGAGGTTCATTTGATTTGGTTTTGTTAGCCACCCACCTTGGGGAGGTGTACTACGTTTGTACGACTAGTGAAACCTAACGAGCAGCTATGCACCGGGGGAGTCTTTGTAAAGGCTACATAGTGTATCCCTAGCCATTCACCTTGGTAGTGAAGATTGGGTCTGTACAACCCAGGCTGGAAAGGGATCACGACTCATGGGTAAAGTGTGCAACCTCTACAGAGTGTTAGAAATTGGTATATCAGCTGAGCTCACGGTTAAGAGGAGCCTTGGGATCCTCTTTGATTAGAAGAACTTTGGATACTTTTATGATGATGGTTAACAATGATGTTATAAATCTGATCTCTGGTATTTCCTCTTTTGAGGAAGTACTTTTAGGTAATAACTGGGTTTATTACTAAAACTTGGCTCTACTGATAATAATAAATACTTGACCAACTAAAAGCAACTGCTTAATCTCAACCCCACATACAGCTAGTCCACTTTAGCCAAACGGGACATTTGCTGAGTATGTTGATGTGTACTCACCCTTGCTTTACACACCACCCCCACCCTAGGTTGTCCCCATTGTACTCAGTGCTCAGGAGGTGATGCTGGCAACATGGAGGACTTCGAGGAGTTCCAGGATTATGACGAGTTTTAGTTTACTTAGTGGCAAAACCCCAGTCAGCTGCCTGTGTAGGCTTATCATCTACATTTCGTTTCTTCGCACTTTGATGGTTATGTTAAAGATAATGGTTATGTAATAGACTCTGTGGATGTCTTGGACATCTTGATGTAATTAAGTACCTTTCCGCTATTTATTTCGAGCATTGTGTGATGATGTCCAATTATGTAATCGTTGTGTACGTGAGTTTCTGATCCTGGCACGTACATGGTTCACATTCGGTTTAGCTTCCAAAACTGAGTGTGACATAAGTGGTATCAAAGCCATGCTGACTGTAGGACCGCTAACCTTAGACTAGAATGGTCGCCCTAAGGACTATAGAAGCCTACTCTTACCTTGACCTTAGAGTTCTTTCAAAAGTTGGTCATCTTGGCCAACTCTATGTTATCTACTTATCTCAAAAAGTTTTGTCTCACTTTTCGTTCTGTTTACTTTCTGGTCTCATAGTTCTACTCTTACTCTTGTGCTTATGATGTCTTTTGTAGGTGGCCCGTATCAGGTGCACTGCACGTAAGTCTGTGATCCCCTTTTTGCCTTCTCGCCTAGCGAAGTGTCCACTGCATCGCACGGTGCCAGGACAGTCCAATCACCTAGAGAGATTGCATCGTCGCCTGCACAAGGAGCAGGAGCAGGAGCAGCAGGACTCTTCCCCCTCGCCTCAGCAAGAGGTGGAGTCAAAGGAGCCAGAGCCGGAGGGATGGATCGCTAGACCCATCACTCGTGACGCCGCTCGCGGGTGTCACTTCTACGACACGCTCGACACCCTGCTGCATTGTGCCTTCGATCGACACACTTGGTCCATCGAGTACCGTTGTGTAGTCTACCAGCATCGTTGCGGGTTATACCCAGACCAGTGGGAGGCTACTTGCTTGGTGCGCCGTCCGAACGATGATCTCCGTGGTGCAGAGGCCTTCTCAGAGCACTATTCTATTACTGAGAGGGATACTGCCGAGGCAGCAATGCAGGATGCAGCACGACGGGCACTTTCTCAGTATTGCTTGTTGTTCAGCGGGGTAGCTGATGGCCTCGACCTGAAGTACTACTCTCGCCGTTCGATCGGCAGTGTGTAACACCCTAAATTTGGGGGTATAAAATTTCTTTTCTAATATCCACCAAATTCAGGTGTTACCCTCTCCTTTCGTTACGTTTCTTTTCTTTTTCCTAAATAGTAGAGAATTATTTTGTTATATGTTGGTTGTTACATTCATGTCGTTGTATAGTGTTTCTAAGTTCAAAGGTTATTTGTATTCGATCTATTTTTTTTGAAACCCAGTCTATTTAAATAAATACGACTTACCCTAATTATTCTTTTGAAATTGGATAATTTATTATTTACGATTTACTACAATTTTGGAATATTTATATATTCATATATTCATATATGTATAAATAAAAAGAAAAGAAAGAAAAGAAACACACACACGTCCTACTCCCTGGCCGCATGGCTAGCACAGCGTCGTGCCCCTCTCCTCGGGCTGCCTGCGCCCCGCATGGTCGGCCCAGCGTCGCGCCCCGCGCTCCGTGTAGCCCAGCGCGTCGTGGCTTCCACGCTGGCCCAGCAGCACCGTAACCGCGCCCTAGCACCTACGCCGCTGGGCCCACCGGCCAGTAGGAGTTACTGCTCTTCTTCCCCAACCTCTCCCTCCCGTGTGAGATGCCCCACGTCGCGATTACCTCATCAACCGCCCCCCACATCGCTAATATTCATGCCCCAGCCCTGCTCGACCTCTCTCTCTTCCCCATGCCCATGCCTCTCGCCCACCGCCGTCCGCGCCCCACTCGCGCTGCTTGCTACACGCCTACTCTCGCCATCACAAAACTCCATCCCTCTGTCTTCTTCCATAAACTGCAGCAGCACCCTGCGGTACCAGTTCTCCACTTTGTCGCACCGCCGATCACTGTCGAAGATGTAGAATCACCATCTCTAGCGGAGCCCGTCGAGCCTTCTATCCACGTCCACCTCCATGTGCGCTCCATCCCAAGGTGAGGAACCTCTTCGATGTTCCCTCTCTCCATCTATTGTTGTGACATCGTGCTGCCATGCTGTGGATCGAGCTGTCGTAGCTGCGCTGCCTCGTGTTTCAGCTGACCATGCGAGGCGAGCCCTGCCGGCCATAGACGCTGCTGCCATGCATGCCGCTTCGCCCTGCAGCCCACGTGAGTTCGTATGGTCCTTCTGTCGTGCCATCCATGCCCCTGCGGCACTGCCCCGCCATTGGCCGGCAAGTCGCCACCGACGGGCGTCGCCCCTAGCTCGGCTACCCCACCACGTGAGACCCTTCTCCGTGCCCCAGCCCTGGAAATTCTAGGAGTTCCCCTGCGTGTGAATTCAAGTTTCAATGTAGAAGATAGAAACCACTGCGTTTTGATCCGGCATGCATGCTAATCCTGAGCACTTATGGTGCACGAGGCGCACGACTCAGCGTGTTCTCCCTAATGTGTGTGCTCTGCATTGAAAGTTCCCTTTGCCCGGGAACAGGATCTGGATGTTGCCTAGAGGGGGGTGAATAGGCGAATAATAATTATCACTTTAAAACTTAAATTCTTACTCTACTCGAAGGCTGGATCACAGTGGAATGAAGGATCCTTCGAGTAGGTTGCAGCTGAATAGAAGATCCTGTCTTAAAATGCCCTGCACTTCAAGTATAACTTGTACCACAAATAAGTATTGAAGTGCAGATATAAAGAGTAAGTAAGACAGAGAATCAGCACACAGCACAGAGCAGAGCACACAGACGCAGGGATTTATCCCGAGGTTCAGCCAAGCCTGAAATGCTTGCCTAGTCCTCGTTGGAGTTAGCCACACCTGGGCTTGGAGTCTATTTCAACTCCTTCCTCCGTTTGCTCAGATCTGTCAGTTTGATAGATAGAGCCTTCCACTATGTTGATATTGGTTACAACACCGCCGTGGCTGCTTTTAGTCTTCTTGACAGCACTCCGGTAGAGTAATAATGCGCTCAAGACTTTGCTCTAGCTCTCAACAGCACTTCTCCACTCTCTAAAGGCTTATAGCTTTGCCTCCACACAAACTAGAGAGATATACACGAGAGGGAGAGAGAGAATTGATCCAAATGATGTATACAATTGTTGGTTGCGCTTGCGTCGTTGTTGGAGGCGCCTAGGGGTCCCTTTTATAGACCCAAGGGGCCTAGGAGCCATTGGAATTCCTTTTGGAAGGCAATACTTGCTTTCTTTCGGGTGGCGCACCGGACAGTCCGGTGCACCAACGGACATGTCCTGTAGCTTGTCCGGTGCGCGATCTCCGTCCATATCGGGCTCAGCTGACCGTTGGAGCAACGGTCCTCTTGGCTCACCGGACACAGTCCGGTGCACACCGGACAGTCCAGTGCGCCAACTAACCGTTGGCTCAGGCCACGTGTCGCCTGCTGATTGCGCTGCCGACCGTTGGCGCTAGCGCCGTTGGCTCACCGGACAGTCCGGTGCACCACCGGATAGTCCGGTGAATTATAGCCACGATTCCCCGCAGATTCCCGAGAGCTAGCAGTTCACCGCCGAGTCAACCTAGGGCACCGGACACTGTCCGGTGCACCACCGGACAGTCCGGTGTGCTAGGCTGGTGCTAGTTTTGGCTATACAAAGCCATATCTTCTCTAACACTTTTCTTCTTTTCTTGGCACTGTTTCTAGCACTCAGATAACCATGTTAGTGAACAAAACAATTCACTGAGTCCATAAACATACCTTGTTCACTTCTAGAGCTTGATCTCGAGCTTTATGACTTACACCACATAATTGTAGATGTTACCTCATTGGTGGTAAGTCATGTCCTTATGTAGTGATCCTTGATGCACCATAACTCTTCTTAACTCGATCAACCTTGACTTTGCAAGTCTTCTTCTTCACCCCTGGCTTTGGGTTCCCAGTCTCCTTGACCTTCTCCCGTGCACTCGGTACCTCGAAGCTCTTCTTGCCTCCATCCTTGGCTTGATCGGTTGTCTCTGAGTTACGCACATTGAGTCTCACTTAAGCAATGTCCATCTTACTTGTGATGTCCATTATCTATAGATAATCTAGTCTTTGGACCGTCACACTTGTTCACTTGTGTAGAACCCTGTTAGCTTTGCATTAAGCACCTGTTCAACACTTAGCACACTTGTTAGTCCTTTAATTGGGTTGTCATCTAAACACCAAAACCCATAAGAGAGCTTTCAATCTCCCCCTTTTTGGTGATTGATGGCAACACAATTAAAGCTTACACAAGAATAAGATTTAAAGCACAAATTTTGAATTCTAAGTATATAGAATGCTCCCCCTAAATATGTGCCTACATTAAAATCTTTACTTTGGCCTTATATGCCAAATTGCACATACTTAGGCTAATTCAAAGCATTGCTACACCTTAGCACCTGTGGGATGCATTGTGTTAATAATTAAACCGTGATGCGTATAACACACAAATGCACAGAATCAGAGTTAAACACCAATTGAATGGATATATCACAGGAAAATCAACCTACCACTATTCACCATTAAGATACTAATTTAAAGCAATTTAAAGCACCAGAACCACATGAATATCTATTATAGGATAAACACAATAGATGTCAATTGATTCATATCAACGGAAGCACTAATTTTGCATTATCACCATATAATACAACAAGAAGCATATGAAAGCATATGATAAGAATTATCAATAAAACTAACACATTCTTCCTTAAGACCAAGGGAACTCAAGGAAACCCCTTTTAGTCCTTTAGTACTCAAGGAAACCCATTAATACAACAAGAAGCATATGATAAGAATTATCAATAAAACTAACACATTCTTCCTTAAGACCAAGGGAACTCAAGGAAACCCCTTTTAGTCCTTTAGTACTCAAGGAAACCCCTTTAAGATAAGCTTTCCTCTCAGGTTGAGGTAAGCTTTAATGCACAAATTCTCCCCCTTTGACATCAAACACCAAAACCATATTAAAGCAAGAACATAGGACGATGTCAAGGGACAGCAGGGTATTGAGCAGGTAAAATACAACACACTAACATTACTCCCCCTTACACATTAAACATATGCAACACAAGCATTGGAAGAAAATTAAGATACAAATATGGAAAAGGTTAATACCTCCTTTTGTACCTTTACCATGTTGTGGTGTACTTTCCATCTAAGTAGGCGTAGTTCCTTTTTCAATTAATTTGAGATTTCCATCTTGAAAGTTTAATCTCTAGGGTGCTCCTTCACACTTGTGCCTGATCCTTTATCCTGACCTTTTCTTGTTGCTAAGACACCAAACTTAGAACAAGTTATAGCATTGTGGCACAAGATGAAGCTTCTATTCTAGTGATTACCAAAAGATATCAATTGAAGCACACTACCAAGGCTACCAATTGAAAAATCATTACTGTTATAGCTCCATGATATTTAAAGATAAGCATCTAGGATCACCAACTATTATAGAGCACGAGCAATCTTTAAATATGCAATTATTCACAACTTTAGATACCATTTACTCGACTTGTGGAGGTACCCAAGTCCTGATTGCTCCATTTCTTGCTCATCTTCCCTTTTCCACCTTGAGACTATATAGGATCACTCAAGAAACAGTTAGTCTCAAAAGACACAAGTTATGTGTGCTCCCCCTAAAGTTGTGCATCAAGTATTTGAATGACTTGCACTTTGCACATTCTAGCGTCCTCAGAACTAGCGGGGATCACAACATACCTTGGTCTAGGCATAATATATCAATTGCATCACAAAAAGATACCAATTGAATAGATGTCATAATACAACTTGTGACTAGTGGAAACAATGCATGCCTCAAGATATATAACATTTAAAAGCAACCTAGGCACACTTCACACATGATGATCATTGCAACACATATTCCAATTGAAAATGACAAGATCATGCATATAAGGCACAATGTCTAAGCACACCATGATTAAGAAGAATTTTCTTAGGTACACCAAGGGAAACAACATTTTAAAGCATAAGGCACCTAAGCCAAGATACTACCAATCAAAAGGCAAGAACATAGCTATTATCACAATCAACGGAACTTCAAGATATTCAATGAAATTGCATAGTTCCATTCTCCATACCTTTGCCTTTACCTAAATTGCCATGAGAGCACCTGTTGTCATCAATTTAGGGATCCTTTTGCTCATGAACCTCATTGCTCAAGAGGGTGCATTAGAGGCACAACACGGATTTCTTGTTTTGGTATACACACAATACTAAGACAAAGTAATCATGTGAACATGGACTAAACAAAAATTATCATGCTTGCACATAGGTTAATCACATAGCATAACCTACAAAAAGATACATGTTTATCCACATACGCAAAGGGAGTTAATCATGATGGATATATCAAATGAAAAGCTACTCATTGAATGATTCAAGAGATATAACCTATAAAGCACACAGTCATGATTGAGCAAGCATGGTTATGATCTTGGAAATCATGGATCATTAATTGAAAGATATTCAACACAAGCAATCTCAAACTCATAACTACTCCAAGGATAGGCATAGCACGACTATCCAACTTAAAAACAATACTGATTATAAATAATGCACTTATGATACACGGGTACCATCATTTGGAGAGCAAGTTGTAGATTCTCATCAAAGTCCTTAGCTTGATTCACCAATAATGATTAAGGACCTCTACAACTTATTTAGCTCGAGATGAACATGGGATTAGTTTTACACAATAATTCAACAATGGGTCAATAAATGGACAATAAATTTGACAGCTTAAGCATAGAGTTTGAACCAACCATCTTAAGCTCTCCCAAGATCTCCATTCCATCTCGAGGCACCTGCATGGTCTAGTTGGCACAGTTTGGTACCCATCTCGAAATGGGTCCATAACGCTCATCTAAAAGATCCTTTGGTACCCAAATAGCAGTTGTGCTAGTTCTAGGTGATCTCATTGCTGATCTAGCACAAGTGTATGATTTGGGTCTCCTAAGCGAATAGAATTGAGATAAATTTGCTTGCTTAGGAACCTTACCCTTCTTACATACCTTTGGTAGATGACCATGCTCACCACACATGTAGCCGAAGCGTCGCTTAACCTGACATGACGCTTGTTGTTTGTCTTCTTTCTTAGTGAGGGTCATTCTAGAGAGTGCACATGCTTGATTTTTCATGAGCGGACATGAAGTGATCATATGGTCCTTGTCATTGCATCCAAAACATCTCCTCATCCCTTCATCCTTGTCGTTGAATGGACACGACGCAATGAGGTGGCCTAACTCATTGCACTTAAAGCACCTCCTTTTTCCTCTTCTCTTTTTGTTCTTGGATAACATAGAGAGATGGTCAGTGCAAACAACATGACTAATTAAATCTTTACCTTTCTCTTTGTTCATGTTGATTGCTTCTCTTATTGCCTTAGGAGCTTCTTTCTCGCGGAGTTTGTCCCTTGTTGCGGTTCCTCCTTCCTCAAGCTTATTCACCACATGTTTGTAAATATCTTGAGGAGGTCGAGCATGGCGTCCCCTCCTCAATTGTCTTTGTTTCTTGTTCCCAAGCAATTTTCCTTTTGACCCTATAACTTGTTTCTCAATCAAGGATTGGCCTTTCTTGGAGTAGTGGAGGTCAGCACATGATAATACTTTAACTAATTGATCACTTGTGCAAGAATGAGGTTCACATGAGTTTAAACTAGTAATTACTACCTCATGAGCAATATCGAGCATGATATGGTCATCAACTAATTTACTATGAGAATATGACAACATATCATACTTTTCACCTAGAGCAAGCTTTTCTAAATTCATCATTTCTACTTGACTCCTAAGCATAGAATTCTTAGTTTTAAGTTGAGCAACATCAGATAGTACATCATGATTATTTCTTTGCTCAAATAAAACATATTCATACCATTGGACCAAATTATCATGAGAGCATTTTAGCTCTTCATGTTCTTTGGTCATCTTCTCCAGGCTATCGTTGGTTTTGATGAGAGTTTCCTCTAGCCTAAGAAGCGTCTCGCCTTATTCCTTTTCAACAGCTTAAACAAGAGCACTTTGTCTTCCTTGTTGAGATGGGTGTAGAACCGGCGAATCTCCTCTTCTTCCACATCATCGGTCTCATTTTCCCTATCATTATTATCAATGGAAGCAAAACAGGAAAATATACCTTGTGGTGATGAAGACACATCCTCGCTATCATCCTCATATTCCTCCTCATCATCGCTTTCATCTCCACTCTCATTGTTAGCAATAAGACATGTATAACTAGTGGGAGATGAACCTATCGGTGAGGTGGATCCATCGCTTGGTGTCCATCGTTCTTGTTCTTCTCCCTTGGACAAGTTAGTACCACCAACAATAGAGGGAGCAGAAGCAGTGCATATGGACTTAAAAATTTCAACTTAATTTTAGTCCATAGATCATGAGCATCAACAAATAGATCACTATCACTACTCATGATGGCAAAATAGGCACCTCTAGAAAGAGAGTCAACTAAGATGTTGCAAGCATGGTGATTGAGAGATAGACATCTTAGTTCAGCATTAGAAGGTTCTTTACTAAAATCAGAGGGAAAAATACTTTTACAGAAGATATGTCTCAAATCAGGATCAATATGCATAAAAGCATTATAAATAGAGACAGACCAAGATTTATAATTAGAACCATTGCCTAGAAGAAGTTCTACAGTTACCTCTTGTGACGACATCGTCATCTCCGGACGGCTAAGCCCACACTGGAGAGGCCTAGCTCCGATACCAATTGAAAGTTCCCTTTGCCCGGGAACAGGATCTGGATGTCGCCTAGAGGGGGGTGAATAGGTGAATAATAATTATCACTTTAAAACTTAAATTCTTACTCTACTCGAAGGCTGGATCGCAGTGGAATGAAGAATCCTTCGAGTAGGTTGCAGCGGAATAGAAGATCCTATCTTAAAATGCCCTGCACTTCAAGTATAACTTGTACCACAAATAAGTATTGAAGTGTAGATATAAAGAGTAATTAAGATAGAGAATCAGCACACAACACAGAGTAGAGCACACAGACGCAGGGATTTATCTCGAGGTTCGGCCAAGCCTGAAATGCTTGCCTAGTCCTCGTTGGAGATAGCCACATCTAGGATTGGAGTCTATTTCAACTCCTTCCTTCTTTTGCTCAGATCTATCAGTATGACAGATAGAGCCTTCCACTATGTTGATATTGGTTACAACACCATCGTGGCTGCTTTCAGTCTTCTTGACAGCACTCCGGCAGAGTAACAATGCACTCAAGACTTTGTTCTAGCTCTCAGCAGCACTTCTCCACTCTCTAAAGGCTTATAGCTTTGCCTCCACACAAACTAGAGAGATATACACAAGAGGGAGAGAGAGAATTGATACAAATGATGTATACAATTGTTGGCTGCGCTTGCGTCGCTGTTGGAGGCGCCTAGGGGTCCCTTTTATAGACCCAAGGGGCCTAGGAGCCATTGGAATTCCTTTTGGAAGGCAATACTTGCTTTCTGTCGGGTGACGCACCGGACAGTCCGGTGCACCACCGGACAGGTCCTATAGCTTGTCCCGTGCGCTATCTCCTTCCATATTGGGCTCAGCTTACCGTTGGAGCAACGGTCCTCTTGGCTCACCGGACACTGTCCGGTGCACACCGGACAGTCCGGTGCGCCAACTAACCGTTGGCTCAGGCCACGCGTCGCCCGCTGATTGCGCTGCTGACCGTTGGCGCTGGCGCCGTTGGCTCACCGGACAGTCCAGTGCACCATCGGACAATCCGGTGAATTATAGCCATGACTCCCCGCAGATTCCTGAGAGCTGGCAGTTCACCGTTGAGTCAACCTAGGGCACCGAACACTGTCCGGTGCACCACCGGATAGTCCGGTGTGCCAAGCTGGTGCTGGTTTTGGCTATACAAAGCCATATCTTCTCTAACACTTTTCTTCTTTTCTTAGCACTGTTTCTAGCACTCAGATAACCATGTTAGTGAACAAAACAATTCACTGAGTCCAGAAACATACCTTGTTCACTTCTAGAGCTTGATCTCGAGCTTTATGACTTACACCACATAATTGTAGATGTTACCTCATTGGTGGTAAGTCATGTCCTTATGTAGTGATCCTTGATGCACCATAACTCTTCTTAACCCGATCAACCTTGACTTTGCAAGTCTTCTTCTTCACCCCTGGCTTTGGGTTCCTTGTCTCCTTCACCTTCTCCCGTGCACTCGGTACCTCGAAGCTCTTCTTGCCTCCATCCTTGGCTTGATCGGTTCTCTCTGAGTTATGCACATCGAGTCTCACTTAAGCAATGTCCATCTTACTTGTGATGTTCATTATCTATAGATAATCTAGTCTTTGGACCGTCACACTTGTTCACTTGTGTTGAACCCTGTTAGCTTTGCATTAAGCACCTATTCAACACTTAGCACACTTGTTAGTCCTTTAATTGGGTTGTCATCTAAACACCAAAACCCACAAGAGAGCTTTCAATGTCCACTGCGATCCAGCCTTCGAATAGAGTAAGAATTTAAGTTTTAAAGTGATAATTATTATTGCCTATTCACCCCCCTCTAGGTGACATCCAGATCCTATTCCCAGGCAAAGGGAACTTTCATGCATGCAATCAAAAGGAAGTGGGCCCCACCTACTCACTCACCTGCCTGCATGCGGATGGCGCTCCAAGTGGAAAACACCCTCTATGCTCCACCTGCCTGCATGCACTTACCAAAACTCCACTACATGATTAAAATCGCTGGCCCCACCTTGCATGCAGGATTTCCTTGTTGTGCACGACGTCCTTTTGCATGCATTTTCCTAGGATCCTCTGCGACCATGATCTCTTTGCCCCATGTAGCCAGCCCTCTGTGTGGTCCATCGTATGGTTAGCCTTCGACTAATAGAATTGTGCCACATAGTTTAAATCCGAGAAATGCTAATTATTCAATATATATGTTGCGTTGCGAGTACGTCTCGACTCGTTTCAGTCGTAGTGACTTAGTAATAACCTCGACTACGTGTTAGTAATATTATTCGGTCGCAACACATGTTTTCGTTAATTAGGTAGTTAATCTAAGGTTTATTTGAACTTCATTTTAATTAAGGTATAATTTTAAATGGTGATTTTATAGATGCAAATTAATGTGGTTAGTGCCGACTTAGATGTTTTTAACTAATATTCGTTTAACATAAACGTGACGTCTGTTTAGCTTTTCTCGCGTGTCGCGCGTGGTCCGCGTGCTGAGTCGTGTGTGTCCGCGCGTCGTCGTGCATCGTTCGCGCGTGTCGCACGTGCTGTTTGCATGCGTTGTCACACGTCGTTTGCGTGCGTCGCGTGTGCCATATACACGTATCGCTTGCCTTGCCACGTGTCGTTAAAGCGAATCTCACGTGTCGATCACGTGTGTCGTGTGGCATCTGCGCGTGATAATAAATTATTTTCGCTTATAAACACTTATGTTAATAACGTTAATTCATCATGTCACATATTTTAGATAATTAATTTAAGGTTTGCTCGACTAATATTTATTAGATTAATATTCCAATTAGCTTAAATGTGTAGTGTTGAACTTGCGCTTTTATAATAAACATTAACATGGCTAATATTAATTTAACTACTTTTTATTTGTTTAATATTTGTTTAGTATAAGCGTGTCACCTATTTAGTACTTTCTCGCATGTCGCGTGTGATGTTCCGCATGTGGTGACGTGCTGGTTCGCGCGTCGTTCGCGCTGGTCGCACGCACTGTCTCGTGCATCGTTCGCGTGCTATGTCGCGCGTGCCTGCGCGTCGTCTGCACGCTGTCGTATTGTTTCGTGCGTCGTAAATTCACCTCACTTAGAATCTCTCGTGCTAATTATATTAGTTATTTGTTTGATAGCTGTTAGTATGGTAGATTTAATCAAAACTACATAGCGGTTATAAGTTATATTTTATAATGTCAAATTAAATGTCCTGGCTACTACTTGCGCAGCATAAACGTTATAACTTCTCGACCGTAGCTTCGACTATCGCATTTCTTTTTTCTCGCGTGACGGTAGTAACACGCTCTATTTCATTTTGCATGTTTTATTATGTTTTTCTTTGAATGGTGTAATGTTCTTATGCATATATATGTTTGTTTGCTTGTGCCTGTTTGTCTTCACTTCCTGTTGCGATTAGATCGTGATTCGTTTCCGAGCTTCGAGGAATCGATGGTCAAGCGTTGGCGACCAAGTGATCTAGCTCTTCGAGTTCTACAGAGTTGAAGACCCTGAGCATCTGTTTGGTGAAGGCAAGTGTCCTCTGACCCATTATGTTCTATCTACTTATAATTCACTGTCCTGCATTACTTAATTGAAACATAAGGATTGACTAGCTTTCTATTTACCTTGTCCTTGACTACCTTTCTGGGGTTATTATGGTTAGCTTCATGCTATTGCTTTACTTTAATCAATAAACATGATGTGAACATTTATGTCGGCGTTTCGAGACCGGGGGGTCCCTCGGGCCGACGAGTGAGTGTCGCCGCGTGCCCCAGCCCAGATGGGTCGAGCGCGTGGGCGAGCGCGAAGGGGGGAAAGGAGCGAGGCGGCCGGAGACTGGCGTGAGAGAGGTGGGAATCCCGCGGCCTTCGTGTTCGTCCCGCGCCCAGGTCGGGTGCGCTTGCAGTAGGGGGTTACAAGCGTCCACGCGGGAGAGGGAAGCGAGCGGCCCCAAGAGAGCGCCTGTCCCGTCCTCGTCCCCACGCGGCCAACCCTCTCTAAGAGGGCCCTGGTCCTTCCTTTTATAGGCGTAAGGAGAGGATCCAGGTGTACAATGGGGGTGTAGCAGAGTGCTACGTGTCTAGCGGGGGAGAGCTAGCGCCCTAAGTACATGCCGATGTGGCAGCCGGAGAGATTTTGGCACCCAGCTGGTGTGATGTCGTGGCCGTCGGAGGAGCGACGGAGCTTGGCGGAGGGACAGCTGTCGGAGCAGTTGAGTCCTTGCTGACGTCCTCCTACTTCCGTAAGAGAGCTGAGAGCCGCCGTCGTCACAGAGCATGCGGGGCGCCATCATTGCCTATCTGGCAGAGCTAGCCAGATGGGACACCGGTCTTGTTCTCTGCGGCCCGAGTCAGCTCGGGGTAGGGTGATGATGGCGCTTCCTGTTGACGTGGCTGGCCTGCGCCCTAGGTTGGGCGACGTGGAGGCTCCTCCGAAGCCGAGGTCGAGTCTGTCTTCCATGGCCGAGGCCGAGTCCGAGCCCCTGGGTCGGGCGAGGCGGAGGTCGTTCGGCAGAGGCCAGGGCGGAGTCTGAGCCCTGGGGTCGGGCGAAGCGGAGTTCGTCGTCTTCTGGGGCTGAGCCCGAGTCCGAGCCCTGGGGTCGGGCGAAGCGGAGTTCGTCGTCTTCTGGGACTTAGCCCGAGTCCGAGCCCTGGGTTGGGCGGAGCGGAGTTCGCCGTCTTCCGGGACTTAGCCCGAGTCCGAGCCCTGGGTCGGGCGGAGCGGAGTTCGCCGTCTTCCGGGACTTAGCCCGAGTCCGAGCCCTGGGTCGGGCGGAGTGGAGTTCACCATCTTCCGGGGCTTAGCCCGAGTTCGAGCCCTGGGTCGGGCGGAGCGGAGTTCGCCGTCTTCCGGGGCTTAGCCCGAGTCCGAGCCCTGGGTCGGGCGGAGCGGAGTTCGCCGTCTTCCGGGACCTAGCCCGAGTCTGAGCCCTGGGTCGGGCAGAGCTTCCTATGGTGCCTTTGGCAGGGCCTGACTGCCTGTCAGTCTCACTCTGTCAAGTGGCACTGCAGCCGGAGTGGCGCAAGCGGCGCTGTCCTTCTGTCAGGCCGGTCAGTGGAGCGGTGAAGTTACGGCGGTCACTTCGGCTCTGCCGGGGGCCGCGCGTCAGGATAAAGGTGTCAGGTCACCTTTGCGTTAAATGCTCCTGCGACTTGGTCGGTCGGTGCGGCGATTCGGTCAGGGTTGCTTCTTAGAGAAGGCAGGGCCTCGGGCGAGCCGGAGATGTGTCCGCCGTTGGAGGGGGGGCCTCGGGCGAGACGGAAATCCTCCGGGGTCGGCTGCCCTTGTCCGAGGCTAGGCTCGGGCGAGGCACGATCGAGTCGCTCGAATGGACTGATCCCTGACTTAATCGCACCCATCAGGCCTTTACAGCTTTATGCTGATGGGGGTTACCAGCTGAGAATTAGGAGTCTTGAGGGTACCCCTAATTATGGTCCCCGACAGTAGCCCCCGAGCCTCGAAGGGAGTGTTAGCACTCGCTTGGAGGCTTTAGTCGCACTTTTTTGCAAGGGGACCAGCCTTTCTCGGTTGCATTTTGTTCCGGTGGGTGCGCGCGAGCGCACCCGCCGGGTGTAGCCCCCGAGGCCTCGAAGGAGTGGTTTCACTCCTTCGAGGTCTTAATGCCTTGCGTAATGCTTCGGCTGGTCTGGTTGTTCCCTCATGCGAACTGGTCGTAGCCCGGGTGTACGGTCGGGGCCCAAGTTCTCGGGCTGGTATGTTGACGCTGTCAATGGTTCGGCCGGAGCCGGGTTTGCGAGAGCAGCCCCCGAGCCTCCGCACAGGGCGAGAGGGCGATCAGGGACAGACTCAGCTTTTTTACATACGCCCCTGCGTCGCCTTTCCGCAAGGAGGAGGGGGGGAAGCGCCATGTTACCCTCGATGGGCGCCGAACATGGTGTCTCCGGTGAGCTGCAAGCGGGTAATCCGAGTGGACGTCTATGCCCCGTTCGTTAGGGGTCGGCTAGGGGCCCAGAGGCACGCCCAAAAGTACCTGCGGGTGATCTGCCGGACCTGGTCCCCTGGCGACGGGGTCCGAGGGCTCGATGCCTCCCTCTGATGGGATTCTGTTACAAGATCGCTCCCGCTGGTCTCGGAAATGTCCTAGGGTACCTCGGGAGCGCAGCCCGAGCCTTGGTTATGTATCGAACGTACCCCTGGTCATCCCTCGCTCGGCGTCTGAGGCGACTGTGAACCCTTCGGGGGCCAGCCTTCGAACCCCTGATCAGTAATGGGCGCGGAGCCCGAGTAGCCTGAGGCAGCCGTGGAACCCTTCGGGGGGCCGACCTTCGAACCTCTGACCAGTAGTGGGTGTAGGGCCCACGCGATCTGAGGCGGCTGTCGAACCCTTCGGGGGGCCAGCCTTCGAACCTCTGATCAGTAGGGAGGCTCGGAGCCTGGTTCCTTCACGGGGAAGGATCCTTTTCGGGGTATCCCCCTTTCCCGGTCCCTGCTGCAAGAGATAGAGAAAGAGGAAAAAAGGAAAAGGATACGAAATCGAACGACGCGGCGTACCTTTTTTGTCGCAGTTATTACGGCAAAGGCGAAGCGTCGCCCACTGCTCCCGCCAGAAGCGCCACCTGTCCTGTCGTGGAGTTAATGCGACGGGGCGAGCGGTTGGCGGGGCGGCCGTTGCGCGTGCGCGATCCGTTCGAGGAACGGATCACGGGCGCATTGTCTTCACGCCGTGAGAGGGGGCTCTCCTGCTGCCCCCGGATGGGACGTGAGCTTGGCTGACGACGTGACCGCTGCTCCCGCCCGCCTGCCACCGTCATTACTGCCGGCCCACTTTTGGCCGCATTGACCGTCGCGTCAGGCTGGCGCTGCTGGGTCATGCGCTGGGTCGCCTCGAGTCGCGGTATTGGTTCCGCAATCGAGGAGGCGCGGTGGTGGCGCAAGTGGCGGTGCAGTTGCTTGCATGCAGCATCCGGCGCGCCGGTTGCGTGACGCGTGGGCCTGGGCCTCCATGCTGGCGTGTCGGGAGTCGGAGAAGCGCGTCCACTTGGCGCGGTTGCATGCCGCCTACATGGCTGCCCGCCTCTTTCGCCCGTTGGTCTGGGCAAAAGTGGAGGGTCACTTGTAACCGCTGGGCGGTCGTGTGCACCACGCGCGGCGGTTTGGCTTCTTCTGCTCTGAGTCGGTTTGCATGACATGCGGGACCCAGCCCCCGCGCCGCAGGGGAGGGCCTTGGAGCGTGTTGGAGAAGACTCAGCCCGTGACGGTTGGGGGCGTAAGTAGGGAGAGTGGCCTTTAAAAGGAGGGCGACCCCTTTCGGAAGGCGACCATGTCTTCTCGCTCCCTTATGCATTGCGTCTTTCCACCTTCCAAGCCCCCGGATGGGGGATACCCGCCGTCTTTTCGCCTCATCGTTGGAGGAACGCAACTCCGTGGGAGTCGTGTAAAGCCCAAAGTTTGTAATAGAAAAAAAAATAATAATAATAACATGTAAAAAAATAATATATATAACTATGTAGTGTTTTGGGTAATTTAAGAAAGTTTATTCTATAACTTGAATAAATATGTTTTCAAATGGGAGAATATATATATATAATCCTTATATGAGTTAATTTAGTGAATAAAACATTTATAAATATCTTCTAAAAATATTTAAGCTAAAGTATTTTTTTATATAAATAATAAAGATTAGAGATTAGTTTCTTAATGTACATTATGTGAGCATAATTGGTGTATTCCAAATCATTTTTCATAGACATGGTGAAATAATAAATAAATAAATAAAATTATGGATCTGCATTCATGCTAAGCTCTTCTGTTTGTTCATTGAAATTTTTGTGCAAGTTCAAAATCAAATTTGAATCCAATTTGAAAATTTAGAAGTTAGAAAAGAAATAAGAAAATAGAAAAAAAATAGAAAAGAACAAACCCCTGCGCTGGGCCGAATTCCTATTCCGGCCCAACTAACCGAGTCCGCGCAGCCCACCAATCCGCTCGGCGCCGACAGTAGGGCCCCACGGGGCAGCCTCTCATTCCCTCGCGCTCGCGCCTTCCTCCCTCTCTACGGCTGACTGGTGGGCCCTCCCGGCCAGACCCGCACGCGCGCGCGGGATCTATCTCTTCACCGCGCACTTCACACTGACATATGGGACCCACCCGTCAGGCTCATCCCCTTCCTCAACGACCTCCGTTCGGCGCGCCGTGAACGACGAGCTCCGCACGCGCGCGATTTCCGCAGCCCGAGCGCAACCAACCTCGGACCCGCCTCCTATAAGACCTATGTTCTTCCTCGGTACCCAAGCCATAGCCGTGCGCGCCGTCGCCTAGCTTCGCCGCACACCGAGAGAAAGGGTGAGATCCGCCGCCGGCTAGATCAGCACTACGGGGGTTTCCGGCCGTGGCAAGGCGTCCGGGGGGGTTCGTGGACAACGCCCGAAGCTATCAGTGGCGCAATCGGGTGGAGTTAGTCAGCGGAGCACTCTGGATTGCTCGCCGTAGTTCTTCCACCACCACGGATCCGCCTAGCACCGTGTCCGGCCTCGTCGGGTCTCTAATTCCAGGTACGGATACCTCAGCCACGTCCGTCTCGTTTAGCGCAAGGTGTAGGGCTAGTTAATCGGTGTTTGGCGCGCTGGAGCATCGGTTTGCGGTTCGCCGGTGTGACCGCCGCCGCGGAGCTCATCGCCGCCGTCTCTGTTGGCCGAGGGGAGAAGAGAGGGTCGCGCCCGTTGATCATCGCGTGGACGGCTGCGATTAGATCTGCGCGTACCGATTCGCTGGGTTGTCCTGGGCCGTTCGATCTCGATCGGGCGAATCCGGGGCGAGTTGGGGTATTTTAAATCCGCGTCGTCGGTCGTCGATCGGACGGTTAGGATCGCGTACCGTTTCATAATGAGTTAGGTATAATCCTGCGCGCTCGAATTGGATCGGACGGCTAGAAATCGTCGATACCCCTTCGCGGGTATATTTTGTAAAAGAGCCCCTGCTTTTAGTTGAAATAGAACCCGCCGTCCATGGGCACTGTTGACTGAGTCTCGGTAAACTTGCGCAGAGACCCCCGCGCTTTCCAGAAATTGGCGCCCAGTCCAGAGCACGTTTAAAGCGTATAAATGAATTAGTAAAGGTATTTTTAATACAAAAATAATTACTAGAACTTGATAAATTCATAGAAAATTCATACTTGCTCCAAATTAATCCATTCCACTTTCTAAAATTTTGTAATTTTATTCTCTACCACCTAGAACCTCTGTTTTGTCATGAAAACAGTTAGAAATTTAATCTCTCACTTAATCTATTTTAAACACATAAAACCTTTGAAAATTCATAACTAAAAATCTATAACTCCAAAATTAATAATCCCTATTTCTGTGATCTTATTTCAATATGTATATTATTAATGTGTATTTTGTTCTTATGTTTGGTGTAATGTTAATTTTGCCTATACAATGTTTGTTTGTATTGCTACGACTAGAGCGAGGTCACGTGTCATCTGAAGAGCAAGTTGGTACCTGGATTCTCAAGGCCCAGGCAAGTTGTGCCCTTGATCACTTCTTTTTACCCAGCCATGTTCTGATTAATCATAATGATCTGCATAGGTTAATTTGATGGGACCCAACAGGTTACCTAGTTTGATTATCTTTATACCTTGTTCACCACTAAATTTCTGGGTAGTACTTGCTAGTGCTTTATGTGGTTTTGGGTATGAAGATACATTATTCATGATCATATTTTTATTATCTGTTTATTATTACTGTTCATTATAAGATCATTATGTTAATTGGAACATGGAGCGACCACCCGGGAAAACAGTGCTACCACAAGGGAGGAATGGGACCCCTTGGCTGATTAATTAGGAAAGCTAGTGGAAGACTACCTTACCCGAAAGGGGCAAGGGCAGTAGGGGAGTGGTCAGTGTAGGGAGGCCCTCGGGAGGATTTTGCTGCGATGGCGGTCCTGCAAGGGATTCCTGCATTGGAACTTCCTATAAACTGTAGCGGGTTTTCGGAAGCTAGTGGAACTTTGTAAAGGCCTCGTAGTGGATCCCTAGCCATTCACCTCGGTAGTGTCTAAGGGCCTTGCAAACCCTGGCGACATGGGATACACGACTTGTGGGTAAAGATGCGCAACCTCTGTAGAGTGTAAAACTGGTATACTAGCCGTGCTCACGGTCATGAGCAGCTCGGACCCTCACATGATTAAATTATGGAACTTAAACTCAATTTGTCATATGCATTGCATCGCAGGTGAAGTTATTACTTTTGTTCTACTATTTAACTGGGTTGGTATTTACTTATACTTAGTAACTGCTAATAAAATTTTGACCAACTTTAAAAGCAATGCTCAGCTCTAACCATCTTCTTTGGTAAGCCTTACACTTCACGTGAGCTCCCACCTTTGGCGAGTTCATGCACATTATTCCCCACAACTTGTTGAGCGATGAACGTATGTGAGCTCACTCTTGCTGTCTCACACACCCCACAGGTCAAGAACAGGTACCACAGGATGAGGCGCTTGGAGGATGCTGCGATGAGTTCGTGAGAGGTCTAGGTCGTCGTCTCCCAGTCAACTTTGGGTTGCTGGACCGTTGTCTCCTTATAATGTAATTATTTATTTTGTATAGAACTCCTGTTATTTATAAAGATGTGACATTCGATCCTGTGCCATGATTCATCATATGTGTGAGACTTGGTCCCAGCACACCTGGTGATTATGTTTACGCCCGGGTTTTGGACCCCTAAAATCCGGGTGTTACAGAAGTGGTATCAGAGGAATGTTGACTGTAGGACGAAACCTAGATAGAACTGGACAACCAATACTTACTTAACTTTACTACTCTGATTCTTTTCTATACTTTTCTTAATCTATTCTTATCTATTTCCGCTTTACTCTGATTATTTTTACCTTTTCTTTCTAAAGACAAACTTGGATTTCACACTTTGGAATCCTGTGGTTAAAGTGACCTTTAGGAATAGGAGACCTAATCCTAGGAACAAAAAACAAAACTATGTTTATAAGTATCTATGCACTTGAATGTTTGTTCTTATGACACTTGCCTGATTTGGATCTTTGATTGAGTGTGATGAGTTGTGGAATAATGTCCACAATTGCATCTGCATATACACATAGGTATAAAAATATATTTATAAAATAACTAGACAACCTAGATTATCCCCATTGGAACATATCTAGCTTAAGAGATTTAACTTATCCTAAAAGATCTCATTCTAACCAATTCATCTTATCTTAAAAGATTCTCCCTTATCTTAATAGATCCATCTCATCTTAAAAGATACTCATCTTATCTTGAAAAGATTTTATCCTTATCCTAATAGATCTAACTGGCCCCAGAAGATTCTATCTTATCTTTATGGATCTGTCTTATCCTAATAAGCATACTTATCCACCCTAGTTTAACAACCATGATCTAATTAGATCTCATCTAGTCAAACTGGTCATACCAATCTAATCTAGATCCCATCCAATCTAATATGATCTAATCTAATGGGGTCTACTAAATTAGATTAGTGATACTGGTAGAAGAGATTAGACCCTACTAGCCATGTATTAACCTAACTTAGCACATTGGATCAACTCAACTATGAGCTAACCCAACCCATGATGAATGGTATAACCTTTCTATTCCCACCTAATAACAAACAAACTTTTAACCTACAACTTGTAAGTCTATCTCACCCATATATATCTCATCTTGACAGATTCCATCTTACCCTTGGATATTCACCTTATACGATTGGTTACCCCAATCTGGACATAAAACAAAGAATAAGCCCTACTAAAAAAAATCTTCAGAATATAACCAGCTACTAGCTTATTTTATCCGCTTATTGAATAATTTCCTTTGCAAAACTATTACCATATGCTTCTAACTTTCATGGTCAATACCAGGAAAGGAAAGATTATCACGCAACAGCAAACAGAAATGAATTCTCCAAATCCTCCACCTATTGAAACCGAACAAGTGGTTGCTACCCAAAGACTGGTAATACAACAGTTAACAGACCTGGTGACCGAGATGCAGAATCAGATAAGACAACAACGCGAGGAAATACGTCAGGCCCGCCAAGAAATAAGGCAAGCACGGTTGGAGAGACAACAACAACAACAACCTCCACCACCACCACCAGCTCCACCAAGCTATATAGATATAAATTATGATGATTTGTAAGATCTAGATGTTACTTTAGTTAGTAGATGATATGATATTAATTTAGAAGAAACAATAAGGTCTATTGACCCTATGTTTTGTTAAAGAATTATACCTCATGCTGAGATTTCTTTTGTTTGTGCATATGTTCCGAGAACAATATGAGTATACATCCCTTTTCTTACAAATCTCGAGGACGAGATTATTTTTAAGGGGGGTAGGATTTGTAAAGCCCAAAGTTTGTAATAGAAAAAAAATAATAATAATAACATGTAAAAAATATATATATATACTATGTAGTGTTTTGGGTAATTTAAGAAAGTTTATTCTGTAACTTGAATAAATATGTTTTCAAATGGGAGAATATATATATAATCCTTATATGAGTTAATTTAGTGAATAAAACATTTATAAATATCTTCTAAAAATATTTAAGCTAAAGTATTTTTTATATAAATAATAAAGATTAGAGATTAGTTTCTTAATGTACATTATGTGAGCATAATTGGTGTATTCCAAATCATTTTTCATAGACATGGTGAAATAATAAATAAATAAATAAAATTATGGATCTGCATTCATGCTAAGCTCTTCTGTTTGTTCATTGAAATTTTTGTGCAAGTTCAAAATCAAATTTGAATCCAATTTGAAAATTTAGAAGTTAGAAAAGAAATAAGAAAATAGAAAAAAAATAGAAAAGAACAAACCCCTGCGCTGGGCCGAATTCCTATTCCGGCCCAACTAACCGAGTCCGCGCAGCCCACCAATCCGCTCGGCGCCGACAGTAGGGCCCCACGGGGCAGCCTCTCATTCCCTCGCGCTCGCGCCTTCCTCCCTCTCTACGGCTGACTGGTGGGCCCTCCCGGCCAGACCCGCACGCGCGCGCGGGATCTATCTCTTCACCGCGCACTTCACACTGACATATGGGACCCACCCGTCAGGCTCATCCCCTTCCTCAACGACCTCCGCTCGGCGCGCCGTGAACGACGAGCTCCGCACGCGCGCGATTTCCGCAGCCCGAGCGCAACCAACCTCGGACCCGCCTCCTATAAGACCTATGTTCTTCCTCGGTACCCAAGCCATAGCCGTGCGCGCCGTCGCCTAGCTTCGCCGCACACCGAGAGAAAGGGTGAGATCCGCCGCCGGCTAGATCAGCACTACGGGGGTTTCCGGCCGTGGCAAGGCGTCCGGGGGGGTTCGTGGACAACGCCCGAAGCTATCAGTGGCGCAATCGGGTGGAGTTAGTCAGCGGAGCACTCTGGATTGCTCGCCGTCGTTCTTCCACCACCACGGATCCGCCTAGCACCGTGTCCGGCCTCGTCGGGTCTCCAATTCCAGGTACGGATACCTCAGCCACGTCCATCTCGTTTAGCGCAAGGTGTAGGGCTAGTTAATCGGTGTTTGGCGCGCTGGAGCATCGGTTTGCGGTTCGCCGGTGTGACCGCCGCTGCGGAGCTCATCGCCGCCGTCTCTGTTGGCCGAGGGGAGAAGAGAGGGTCGCGCCCGTTGATCATCGCGTGGACGGCTGCGATTAGATCTGCGCGTACCGATTCGCTGGGTTGTCCTGGGCCGTTCGATCTCGATCGGGCGAATCCGGGGCGAGTTGGGGTATTTTAAATCCGCGTCGTCGGTCGTCGATCGGACGGTTAGGATCACGTACCGTTTCATAATGAGTTAGGTATAATCCTGCGCGCTCGAATCGGATCGGACGGCTAGAAATCGTCGATACCCCTTCGCGGGTATATTTTGTAAAAGAGCCCCTGCTTTTAGTTGAAATAGAACCCGCCGTCCATGGGCACTGTTGACTGAGTCTCGGTAAACTTGCGCAGAGACCCCCGCGCTTTCCAGAAATTGGCGCCCAGTCCAGAGCACGTTTAAAGCGTATAAATGAATTAGTAAAGGTATTTTTAATACAAAAATAATTACTAGAACTTGATAAATTCATAGAAAATTCATACTTGCTCCAAATTAATCCATTCCACTTTCTAAAATTTTGTAATTTTATTCTCTACCACCTAGAACCTCTGTTTTGTCATGAAAACAGTTAGAAATTTAATCTCTCACTTAATCTATTTTAAACACATAAAACCTTTGAAAATTCATAACTAAAAATCTATAACTCCAAAATTAATAATCCCTATTTCTGTGATCTTATTTCAATATGTAGATTATTAATGTGTATTTTGTTCTTATGTTTGGTGTAATGTTAATTTTGCCTATACAATGTTTGTTTGTATTGCTACGACTAGAGCGAGGTCACGTGTCATCTGAAGAGCAAGTTGGTACCTGGATTCTCAAGGCCCAGGCAAGTTGTGCCCTTGATCACTTCTTTTTACCCAGCCATGTTCTGATTAATCATAATGATCTGCATAGGTTAATTTGATGGGACCCAACAGGTTACCTAGTTTGATTATCTTTATACCTTGTTCACCACTAAATTTCTGGGTAGTACTTGCTAGTGCTTTATGTGGTTTTGGGTATGAAGATACATTATTCATGATCATATTTTTATTATCTGTTTATTATTACTGTTCATTATAAGATCATTATGTTAATTGGAACATGGAGCGACCACCCGGGAAAACAGTGCTACCACAAGGGAGGAATGGGACCCCTTGGCTGATTAATTAGGAAAGCTAGTGGAAGACTACCTTACCCGAAAGGGGCAAGGGCAGTAGGGGAGTGGTCAGTGTAGGGAGGCCCTCGGGAGGATTTTGCTGCGATGGCGGTCCTGCAAGGGATTCCTGCATTGGAACTTCCTATAAACTGTAACGGGTTTTCGGAAGCTAGTGGAACTTTGTAAAGGCCTCGTAGTGGATCCCTAGCCATTCACCTCGGTAGTGTCTAAGGGCCTTGCAAACCCTGGCGACATGGGATACACGACTTGTGGGTAAAGATGCGCAACCTCTGCAGAGTGTAAAACTGGTATACTAGCCGTGCTCACGGTCATGAGCAGCTCGGACCCTCACATGATTAAATTATGGAACTTAAACTCAATTTGTCATATGCATTGCATCGCAGGTGAAGTTATTACTTTTGTTCTACTATTTAACTGGGTTGGTATTTACTTATACTTAGTAACTGCTAATAAAATTTTGACCAACTTTAAAAGCAATGCTCAGCTCTAACCATCTTCTTTGGTAAGCCTTACACTTCACGTGAGCTCCCACCTTTGGCGAGTTCATGCACATTATTCCCCACAACTTGTTGAGCGATGAACGTATGTGAGCTCACTCTTGCTGTCTCACACACCCCACAGGTCAAGAACAGGTACCACAGGATGAGGCGCTTGGAGGATGCTGCGATGAGTTCGTGAGAGGTCTAGGTCGTCGTCTCCCAGTCAACTTTGGGTTGCTGGACCGTTGTCTCCTTATAATGTAATTATTTATTTTGTATAGAACTCCTGTTATTTATAAAGATGTGACATTCGATCCTGTGCCATGATTCATCATATGTGTGAGACTTGGTCCCAGCACACCTGGTGATTATGTTTACGCCCGGGTTTTGGACCCCTAAAATCCGGGTGTTACAAGTCGGTACCTTTCAGCCATCGTTCGGCTTCAAGGATTTTCATCAGCCAGCACGGCTGTACCCCCCCCCCCCCCCCGCCGGCGGTCACCCGAGACGGTGACCACCAGCTCCTGGGTGGGGAGAAGCAAGCTGGGCTGCGATCTTGGTCCCACCCTCAGCTTCAAGGATGTTCATCATCCTCGCTGGGGTGGGTGCCGAGCTGAGCCGGAGCTCTACCTCCCGCGCGGGTTCGTGGGTCACCCTCTCTTGCGGCGTTCGAGGGAGAGGGCGCTCGCTGGCCCCGCGGGCGGCTCGGACTTCGACAACGCTGGGCTGGTCGACGGCGGGCGTCGTCACCCCCAGCATGTCGAGCTCGTCGGCCTGGCTCCTGGCGGCCCTTTCTGCCGGAAGGCGGCTGCCGCGCCGTGTGCACGGGGGGACCGCCCAAGATGTCGCGCGCTGCTAGGGCGGCGTTCGTGTTCTGGGGTGGTCCTGCCTTTGCACCGGGACGGCGCCTTCACGCGGAGGCCGGTGCCCCACTCGTCCGGGAGGATTTGAGTGGGGATCTGCCGGAGGGCTGATGGCCCCTGCCGTCGGTGCCGAGGCGGAGGCAGCTCGAGAAGCCCCGTCGCCGACGGGATCACCGCCACCATCCGCGCTTTGGGCCTCCGGTTCTTTATACTTGTCCTCGCCCCTCGAGCGTCGGCGTGGGCGAGGGCAAGATTGCAGCAGCGCCCACCCTGAGGCCTGCGCTGCTGCAGTTCGGCCATCCGGAGCGGGGGTCGTTGTCGTCGTAGTCAGAGCGGGCGGTGGCGAGCCGCTCGTCAGTCTTCTGTTGCTCCGCAGGCCCACCCCTATCGAGTGGGGTTGTTCGTACCTGCGGAGGGGGAACCGGAGTTCCGTTTGTAATGGCACTTCGAACGCCAGGGTTTTTTGTTCATCGCGGCTGTCGAGGCCTGAACATGTATGTAATTTTGGCACGGAGCCATGTTTTTTCCTCATTTTCGAGCACTAAGACTCGCCTGTTGGTTGTCTGAACCGCTTCACCAAGCATGAGTCGCCCCGTGTCAAGGTGACGAGTGAGGTATCCGTATCCCGGAGGCGTAGGAGTCCCTCGGCTCGGTCGGCCTTGTTGTCTGAGGCTCCTCTAGCTTAGTTAAAGGGACCCCTTGGCCGCTCTTCGACGAGCCGAGGCCAGGGGTAGCGATATCAGCATGAACAGAGGCGGAGTTGGCTCGAAAATGAAACCTGGTTGGCCGGAGCCTAGCCGGGTTATCCGTTAGCGGGACCGACGCCGGAGTCGATCAGCCAAGGCCTCGGGTCGGGCTGGCGCCCTTGGAAGATGGTTGGCTGAGGCCCCAGGGGTAACCAGCCGAGCCACCTGCTCGGGCCGGATTCCCGGAGAAGTCCCTGGCAGCGATTGTCCGGGCGTGACGATGACGTCGTCCTCCAGAGTGGGGATCCTTGGACCGTGTCGCCGTCCGAGGCTAGGTCGGACCTTGCTGAAGGTGTCGTCGATGCCGAGGGTGTTACTGCCCCCTTCCAGCGTCAAGACCCGAGCCTGCAGGATCAGAGTGTCTTGTAGCGTGTGCCTTCTGCGGCCGCCGAGGCCAGAACACACACCCTCGCTGTGTTGTAAAGCTGCGTCTCCTTTCCTCTTGTTTCGAGTATCTGGGCTTTTTTGTCGGTAGCAGGGATGTTTGTGCGAGCGAGAGTTGCTTCTCGCGGAAGGTGACGAGTGAGGTATCCGTATCCCGGAGGCGTGGGAGTCCCTCGGCTCGGTCGGCCTTGCCGCTTACGCGCACTTTCACCCGTCCATGAGGCCCTATCACCGACTCAGTCGAGAAGGCTCGAAGGATCGCTTCGGCAGAAGAGCTTCCGAACGTGAAGACTTGTTCGGTCCGCGGAATCACTTTATCCGAACGCGAGTTACTTATCACAGAAGGTGATGAGTGAGGTATCCGTATCCCGGAGGCGTAGGAGTCCCTCGGCTCGGTCAGCCTTGGCTGCTTACGTGTACTCCGTCGTTTTCAGGATCCACTTTTCGAAGTAGTCAGAAAGCACGAAAGATATTCTAGCAGAAGAGATCTTTTTTCGAGGAAAATTTCAACGCAGAGGGGGTTCCCCCCCTTTTAGCCCCCGAGGGAGGGTCGGGCTTTGCCGAGGCGAGGCCGACCCTTCCTTGATGACTAAACTTTGCGCGGGTGCGAGGTATATGAACAACTTGAAAACATCTTAAGGGTAGAAGCGACGTAGCTGTTGGATGTTCCAAGCGTTGCCGTAGACCTCGCCTTGACTGTTGGCCAGCTTGTACGTTCCGGGCTTCAGAACTTTGGCGATGACGAATGGCCCCTCCCAGGGGGGCGTGAGCTTGTGCCTCCCTCGGGCGTCTTGCCACAGCCGAAGCACCAGGTCGCCCACCTGGAGGTCTCGGGGCCGGACCCCTCGGGCGTGGTAGCGTCACAGGGACTGCTGGTACCGCGCCGAGTGTAGCAAGGCCTTGTCCTGAGCCTCTTCCAGCTGGTCCAGCGAGTCTTCTCGGCTAGCTTGGTTGCTTTGATCGCTGTAGGCCCTCGTCCTCGGGGAGCCATATTCCAGGTCAGTGGGCAAGACGGCCTCGGCCTCGTAGACTAGGAAGAACGGCGTGAAACCCGTGGCCCGGCTCGGCGTTGTCCTCAGGCTCCAGACCACCGAGGGGAGTTCCTTCATCCATCGCTTGCCGAACTTGTTGAGGTCGTTGTAAATCCGAGGCTTGAGCCCTTGTAGAATCATGCCGTTGGCACGCTCTACTTGCCCATTCGACATGGGATGAGCTACGGCGGCCCAGTCCACCCGGATGTGGTGATCCTCGCAGAAGTCCAAGAATTTTCTGCCGGTGAACTGGGTACCATTGTCGGTGATGATGGAGTTCGGGACCCCGAAGCGATGGATGATGTTGGTGAAGAACGTCACCGCCTGCTCGTACCTAATGCAGTTCAGAGGTCGGACCTCGACCCACTTGGAGAATTTGTCGATGGCGACCATCAGGTGCGTGTAGTCCCCGGGCGCCTTCTGCAAGGGGCCGACGAGGTCCAGCCCCCACACAGCAAAGGGCCAGGTGATGGGTATCGTCTGTAGAGCCTGAGCGGGCAGGTGGGTTTGCTTCGCATAGAATTGACACCCTTCGCAGGTGCGGACAATTCTAGTGGCGTCAGCCACCGCCGTTGGCCAGTAGAAGCCTTGCCGGAAAGCATTTCCGACAAGGGCTCGAGGCGCTGCGTGATGGCCGCAAGCCCCCGAGTGTATCTCTTGCAGGAGTTCCTGACCTTCGGTGGCGGAGATGCATCGCTGGAGGATGCCCGAGGGGCTGCGGTGGTAGAGCTCCTTCTCATCGCCCAGCAAGACGAACGACCTGGCGCGTCGCGCTACCCGCCGAGCCTCGGCTCGGTCGAGGGGTAGCTCTCCTTGGCGGAGATATTGCAGGTACGGGGTCTGCTAATCTCGATCAGGCGTGGCCCCGCTCCGCTCCTCCTCGATGCGCAGTGCCTCACCCTCGGAGGCTGAGGGTACCTCGGGTTGAACCGAGGCCGCCTCGGGCCGAGCTGAGGGTGCCTCGGGCTGTGCCGAGGGCACCTCGGGCTGGACCGAGGGCGCCTCAGGCTCGGGCGAGTCGTCGATCTTGACGGAGGGTTGATGCAGATCCTAGGAGAAGACGTCCGGGGGAACCGTTGTTCGCCCCGAGGCTATTTTTGCCAGCTCGTCCGCAGTCTCGTTGTAGCGCCGAGCGATGTGGTTAAGCTCGAGCCCGTAGAACTTGTCTTCTAGGCACCGAACCTCATCGCAGTAGGCCTCCATCTTCGGGTCGCGGTAGTGGGAGTTCTTCATGACTTGGTCGATGACGAGCTGCGAGTCACCGCGAGCGTCGAGGCGCCTGACCCCTAGCTCGATGGCGATCCGCAACCCGTTGACCAGAGCCTCGTACTCAGCCACACTGTTGGACGCCAGGAAGTGGAGGCGTAGCACATAGCGTAGGTGTTTCCCGAGGGGCGAGATGAAGAGTAGGCCCGCGCCGGCTCCCGTCTTCATCAGCGACCCGTCGAAAAACATGGTCCAGAGCTCCGGTTGGATCGGAGCCGTCGGTAGCTGGGTGTCGACCCATTCGGCTACGAAGTCCGCCAAGACCTAGGACTTGATGGCCTTCCGAGGGGCGAACGAGATTGTCTCGCCCATGATTTCCACCGCCCACTTTGCAATCCTGCCCGAGACCTCTCGGCACTGGATGATCTCCCCCAGGGGGAAGGATGACACCACAGTTACCGGATGAGACTCAAAGTAGTGTCGCAACTTCCGCCGCGTCAGGATCACTGCATACAGCAGCTTCTGAACTTGTGGGTAGCGGATCTTGGTTTCGGACAGTACCTCGCTCACGAAGTAAACTGGCCTCTGAACGGGCAATGCATGCCCCTCTTCTTGCCTCTCGACCACAATCGCGGCGCTAACCACCTGAGTGGTCGCGGCGACGTAGACCAAGAGGGGTTCTCCGTCAGCTGGAGGCACCAAGATAGGCTCCTTTGTGAGGAGCGCCTTCAGGTTCCCGAGAGCTTCCTCGGCCTCAGGGGTCCAAGTGAAGCGCTCGGCCTTCCTTAAGAGGCGGTACAGAGGCAGGCCTCTTTCGCCGAGGCGTGAGATGAAGCGGCTCAGAGCCGCGAGACATCCCATGAACCTCTGTACGCCTTTTAAGTCCTTGATGGGACCCATGCTGGTGATGGCTGCGATCTTCTCTGGGTTGGCTTCGATGCCCCGCTCGGAGACGATGAACCCCAAGAGCATGCCCCGGGGCACCCCGAAGACACACTTCTCGGGATTGAGCTTGACGCCTTTCGCCTTGAGACATCGGAATGTCACTTCAAGGTCGGAGAGGAGGTCAGAAGCTTTCCTCATCTTGACTACGATGTCATCGACGTAGGCCTCGACCGTGCGACCGATGTGTTCGCCTAACACTTGGTTCATGCACCGCTGGTACGTCGCGCTCGCATTCCTCAAACTGAACGGCATGGTGACATAGCAGTACATGCCGAAGGGCGTGATGAAAGAAGTCGCGAGCTGGTCGGACTCTTTCATCCTGATTTGGTGGTACCCCGAGTAGGCATCGAGGAAAGACAGGGTTTCGCACCCAGCAGTGGAATCCACGATTTGATCGATGCGAGGCAGAGGGTAGGGAACCTTCGGGCATGCTTTGTTGAGACCAGTGTAGTCTACACACATCCGCCATTTCCCCCCTTTCTTTCTCACAAGCACAGGGTTGGCAAGCCATTCGGGATGGAATACCTCTTTGATGAACCCGGCTGCCATTAGCTTGTGGATCTCCTCGCCTATCGCTCTGCGCTTCTCCTCGTCGAATCGGCGCAGAGGCTGCTTGACGGGTCGGGCTCCGGCCCGAATATCCAGCGAGTGCTCGGCGACATCCCTCGGTATGTCGGGCATGTCCGAGGGACTCCACGCGAAGACGTCGGCGTTCGCGCAGAGAAAGTCGACGAGCATTGTTTCCTATTTGGGGTCAAGCCCGGAACCGATCTGGATCTGCTTGGAGGCGTCGCCACTGGGGTCGAGGGGGACGGCGTTAACCGTCTCCACTGGCTCGAAGTTGCCGGCATGACGCTTCACGTCTGGCACCTCTTTAGAGAGGCTTTCCAGGTCGGCGATGAGGGCCTCGGACTCGGCGAGGGCCTCGGCGTACTCCACGCACTCCACGTCGCATTCGAACGCGTGTTTGTACGTGGGGCCGACGGTGATGACCCCGTTGGGGCCCGGCATCTTGAGCTTCAGGTAGGTGTAGTTGGGGACGGCCATGAACTTCGCGTAGCATGGCCTCCCCAGTACCGCGTGGTAGGTTCCTCGGGACCCGACCACCTCGAACGTCAGAGTCTCCCTTCGGAAGTTGGAGGGCGTTCCAAAGCAGACGGGAAGGTCGAGTCGTCCGAGGGGCTGGACGCGCTTCCCGGGAATGATCCCGTGGAAGGGCGCAGCGCCTGCTCGGACGGAGGACGGATCGACGCGCAGGAGCCTGAGGGTCTCGGCGTAGATGATTTTGAGGCTGCTGCCTCCGTCCATAAGGACCTTGGTGAGCCTGACGTCGCCGATGACGGGGTCGACGACGAGCGGGTATTTCCCCGGGCTCGGCACGTGGTCGGGGTGGTCATCTTGGTCGAAGGTGATGGGCTTGTCGGACCAGTCTAGATAGACCGACGCCGCCACCTTGACCGAGCAGACCTCTCGGCGCTCTTGCTTGCGGTGCCGAGCCGAGGCATTCGCCGCATGCCCACCGTAGATCATGAAGCAGTAGCGGACCTCGAGGAACTCTCCTGCTTGGTGATCTTCCTTCTTGTCGTCGTCGCGGGCCCTGCCACCCTCCGCGGGTGGCCCGGCCCTGTGGAAGTGGCGCCGAAGCATGACGCACTCCTCAAGGGTGTGCTTGACGGGCCCCTGATGATAGGGGCACGGCTCCTTAAGCATCTTGTCGAAGAGGTTGGCACCTCCGGGGGGCTTCCGAGGGTTCTTGTACTCGGCGGCGGCAACAAGGTCCGCGTCGGCGGCGTCGCGTTTCGCTTGCGACTTCTTCTTGCCTTTCTTCTTGGCGCCGCGCTGAGTAGACGCCTCGGGAGCATCTTTCGATGGGCGGCCCTGGGGCTGCTTGTCCTTTCAGAAGATAGCCTCGACCGCCTCCTGGCCAGAGGCGAACTTGGTGGCGATGTCCATCAGCTCGCTCGCCCTGGTGGGGGTCTTGCGACCCAACTTGCTCACCAGGTCGCGGCAGGTGGTGCCGGCAAGGAACGCGCCGATGACATCCGAGTCGGTGATGTTGGGCAGCTCGGTGCGCTGCTTCGAAAATCGCCGGATGTAGTCCCGGAGAGACTCTCCCGGCTGCTGCCGGCAGCTTCGGAGGTCCCAGGAATTCCCGGGGCGCACATACGTGCCCTGGAAATTGCCGGCGAAGGCTTGGACCAGGTCATCCCAGTTGGAGATCTGCCCCGGAGGCAGGTGCTCCAACCAGGCGCGAGCGGTGTCGGAGAGGAACAGGGGGAGGTTGCGGATGATGAGGTTGTCGTCGTCCGTTCCACCCAGCTGGCAGGCCAGGCGGTAGTCCATGAGCCACAATTCCGGTCTCGTTTCCCCCGAGTACTTTGTGATAGTAGTCGGGGGTCGGATCCGGGTCGGGAACGGTGCCCGCCGGATGGCCCGGCTGAAGGCCTGCGGACCGGGTGGTTCAGGCGAGGGACTCTGATCCTCCCCACTGTCGTAGCGTCCCCCACGCCTGGGGTGATAGCCTCGGCGCACCCTCTCGTCGAGGTGGGCCCGACGGTCGCGATGATGGTGCTCGTTGCCGAGGTGGCCCGGGGCCACAGGCGCGGTGTTGCGCGTGCGCCCGGGGTAGACCGGGGCTTCCCGCATGAATCGGGAAGTCGCGGCATGAGGTTCCGAGGGGTATCCCTGCCTTCGGGAGGCAGAGCTCTCGGCCCGTCGGACCGCAGCGCCTTCCAGGAGATTCTTGAGCTCTCCCTGGATCCGACCCTCGGTGGTTGATGGCTCCGGCATCGCGTGGAGAAGCATCGCTGCTGCAGCCAGGTTCTGACCGACCCCACTGGATGCGGGTGGCGGCCTGACCCTGACGTCGTTGGCGACGCGGAGCTGGAGACCCTGGGGCAGGTGACGTATTTCTCCGGCCGGGGGTTGGCCCGCCCATGCCTGCCCGACGTCCCGGCGGATCGGCTCAAGCGCTCCTGCTCCCTCGTCGAGCCTGGCCTGCGCCCCGCGGACTTGCTCGAGCTGTGGGTCGTGACCCCCCGCCGGAACGGGGACCACAGCTAGCTCCCGCGGGATGTCAGCGCGAGGCACCGGCCTAGGGAGATCACCGTCCTCCGGCATGCCGAGATGATTGCCTTCGGAGGGGCCCCCTAGATCGACGTGGAAACATTCGCGGCTTGGGCCGCAGTCCTCGTCGTCGAGGCTGCGCCTATCGTCGGAACAGTCGGAGAGGCAGTAGTCACATGCGGTCATGAAGTCCCGCATGGCACTAGGGTTGCCAAGTCCAGAGAAATCCCAACAGATGCTGGGGTCGTCGTCTTCCTCGGACCCGGAGGGCCCATAGGTCGAGACGTCCGTCAGCCAGTCCCAAGGCGACCGCATGCGAAACCCCGGAGGGTTTGAACTCGCCTCTACGAGAGTGCCCACCAAAGCAAGGTCGCTAGGCGGGTTGAGGCTGAATCCAAATGACGTAGGATGGGAATCGGTCGGTACCTTTTGGTCGACGAACGGCGATGAAGTCACGTCGGGGACTGACTGCACCGTCATCTCAGGTACGAGGGAGACGCCCAACAAGCCTTCCGCGAGCGTGCTGGCGTCGTCCGCTTGCTCGGGATTGGCGTGTCGCGGGGAGACAGCGCTCGCCTTCGTCTCAAACGCGAGGTCGACGCCCGACGCGCCCCCCGTTGGGGCGCTAGGGACGTCGACTCGCTCGACAGCCGACGAGGCGCGGCCTCCTGCTTGGCCTTGGTTGCCCCGCCTCCTCCTCCGTTGGCGGGGGAGAGGACGGGGCGAGCTCGAATGTTGTTCTTCCACCACGCGGGGAAGACGTCGTCGATTCCGCCGCCGGCGGGCGGGCTGTCGGCCGCCATTGTCGTTGTCGCGCAGCGGTGGAAGGAGTATCATGTCGTAGCTGCCGTCGAAGGACATGAACCCAAGACTCCCGAAATGGAGCACCGTCCCGGGTCGGAGAGGTTGCTGGAGACTGCCCATCTGGAGCTTGACGGGAAGCTGTTCATCAACACGCAGCAGGCCCCTACCTGGCGTGCCAACTGTCGGCGTTTCGAGACCGCGGGGTCCCTCGGGCCGACGAGTGAGTGTCGCCGCGTGCCCCAGCCTAGATGGGTCGAGCGCGTGGGCGAGCGCGAAGGGGGGAAAGGAGCGAGGCGGCCGGAGACTGGCGTGAGAGAGGTGGGTATCCCGCGGCCTTCGTGTTCGTCCCGCGCCCAGGTCGGGTGCGCTTGCAGTAGGGGGTTACAAGCGTCCACGCGGGAGAGGGAAGCGAGCGACCCCAAGAGAGCGCCTGTCCCGTCCTCGTCCCCGCGCGGCCAACCCTCTCTAAGAGGGCCCTGGTCCTTCCTTTTATAGGCGTAAGGAGAGGATCCAGGTGTACAATGGGGGTGTAGCAGAGTGCTACGTGTCTAGCGGGGGAGAGCTAGCGCCCTAAGTACATGCCGATGTGGCAGCCAGAGAGATTTTGGCACCCAGCTGGTGTGATGTCGTGGCCGTCGGAGGAGCGACGGAGCTTGGCGGAGGGACAGCTGTCGGAGCGGTTGAGTCCTTGCTGACGTCCTCCTGCTTCCGTAAGAGAGCTGAGAGCCGCCGTCGTCACAGAGCATGCGGGGCGCCATCATTGCCTATCTGGCGGAGCTAGCCAGATGGGACAACGGTCTTGTTCTCTGCGGCCCGAGTCAGCTCGGGGTAGGGTGATGATGGCGCTTCCTGTTGACGTGGCTGGCCTGCGCCCTAGGTTGGGCGACGTGGAGGCTCCTCCGAAGCCGAGGTCGAGTCTGTCTTCCATGGCCGAGGCCGAGTCCGAGCCCCTGGGTCGGGCGAGGCGGAGGTCGTTCGGCAGAGGCCAGGGCGGAGTCCGAGCCCTGGGGTCGGGCGAAGCGGAGTTCGTCATCTTCTGGGGCTGAGCCCGAGTCCGAGCCCTGGGGTCGGGCGAAGCGGAGTTCGTCGTCTTCCGGGACTTAGCCCGAGTCCGAGCCCTGGGTCGGGCGGAGCGGAGTTCGCCGTCTTCCGGGACTTAGCCCGAGTCCGAGCCCTGGGTCGGGCGGAGCGGAGTTCACCGTCTTCCGGGGCTTAGCCCGAGTCCGAGCCCTGGGTCGGGCGGAGCGGAGTTCACCGTCTTCCGGGGCTTAGCCCGAGTCCGAGCCCTGGGTCGGGCGGAGCGGAGTTCGCCGTCTTCCGAGGCTTAGCCCGAGTCCGAGCCCTGGGTCGGGCGGAGCGGAGTTCGCTGTCTTCCGGGACCTAGCCCGAGTCCGAGCCCTGGGTCGGGCGGAGCTTCCTATGGTGCCTTTGGCAGGGCCTGACTGCCTGTCAGTCTCACTCTGTCAAGTGGCACTGCAGCCGGAGTGGCGCAGGCGGCGCTGTCCTTCTGTCAGGCCGGTCAGTGGAGCGGTGAAGTGACGGCGGTCACTTCGGCTCTGCCGGGGGGCGCGCGTCAGGATAAAGGTGTCAGGTCACCTTTGCATTAAATGCTCCTGCGACTTGGTCGGTCGGTGCGGCGATTCGGTCAGGGTTGCTTCTTAGCGAAGGCAGGGCCTCGGGCGAGCCGGAGATGTGTCCGCCGTTGGAGGGGGGCCTCGGGCGAGACGGAAATCCTCCGGGGTCGGCTGCCCTTGTCCGAGGCTAGGCTCGGGCGAGGCACGATCAATTCGCTCGAATGGACTGATCCCTGACTTAATCGCACCCATCAGGCCTTTACAGCTTTATGCTGATGGGGGTTACCAGCTGAGAACTAGGAGTCTTGAGGGTACCCCTAATTATGGTCCCCGACAATTTATGATACGATACTGTTATTATTATTATTATTATGATATTGTGATACTTTAGGGGGCTTGGGCCATTTTTCCCTGAGTATCTCTCCATAAGGACCTATTCGTGGAGGGACCACCCGGGATAACAGTGCAGCCATGAGGATGGAATGGGACGCCCTTAGCTGATTAATTAAATGAACCTAGGGGTATAGTTGGCTTTGCTAGAGGGCCGTCAATGGGGGCCGGGGTGTAGTGCTCGCTCTGCCAAGGGGGTGCAGAGGTTCATTCGATTTGGTTTTGTTAGTCACCCACCTTGGGGAGGTGTACTGCATTTGTACGACTGGTGAAACCTAACGAGCAGCTATGCACCAGGGGAGTCTTTGAAAAGGCTACGTAGTGATACCCTGCCAGGCCACCTAGGTAGTGGTCAATGGGGATTAGCTCTTCCTGGGCAAAAAGGGAATCATAACTCGTGGGTAAAGTGTGCGACCTCTATAGAGGATTAGAAACTGATATATCAGCCGTGCTCACGGTTAAGAGCAACCTTGGGATCCTCTTTGATTAGAGATACAGATGATCTGAGATATAGCTGGTTCGTGATACAATGGTTCTATTTGTGGTTTTGGTTCAATGATGATAATGATGTTCCTCGATGAGGAAATGGTTCACGAGTTGGCTATTACTAAAATTTGGCTTCCACTAATAATAAATACCTGACCAACTAAAAGCAACTACTTGAGCTTAACCCCAAATAAAGCAAGTCCACCTCAGCCAAACGGGACATTTGCTGAGTACGTTGATGTGTACTCACCCTTGCTTTCACAAAACACCATGTTGCCTTTGGCGTAATCTATGCTTAGGTAAAGAAGAAGGCGTCGAGGTGGATCTCCAGGAGTTCTAGGACTTCGACGAGTTGGAGGCTTAGGCTAGCGACCTCCCCCAGTCAGCTGCCTGTGGTGGGTTAATTTACGTTGGCTACATTTCGATTCTGTGTACTTTGATTTATATTATGTAAATGACTCTAGTCTTTAATGTTATTACATATCCTTTATGGTTATTTGAAGCATTGTGCTATGATGATTTATTTATGTAATCGCTGTGTATGTGAATTTCTGATCCTGGCACGTACATGGTTCGCATTCGGTTTACCTTCAAAGCCGAGTGTGACACAGTGCTGGAGGTGTGTTTGTATCGCCAGTTGGTGAGGGCAATCCCAGGCTAAATAGGACGGTCAACTTGGCTGTCGTGCTCAACACAGAGTTGGACCACACCCTTGACGAGTTGGGCAAGGTTCGGGCGGAGGTTGCGAAATTGCGTGCTGAGTGCACAGCACGCCACTATCTAGATGGTGGTTCTCCCGCCCCTGTCGGGATTCAGCACCCTTACCGTTCACTGCCCCATGGTCTCATCGACTATGGTACCCCAGACTGCAGGACCCGGATAGATTTGGATCCCTAGATCGACAGAGTCGGAGTCTGTAATAATGCTTAGTTCAGTGTCTTAGCCTAAGTCAGTTTTAGTTAGAGTTAGTTTGTTTATCTTATGTTGGATGCTTGTTATGATGGACATGTAATGAAGTTGGATCTTTGTAATGATTGTCACCAAGGTGTGGGTATCCCCTGCAACTTGGTGTAGTTATTAATAAAGTCAGTTATTTAGTTGGGTAATCCATTTATTTCCACTTTCCTCTTTATCTGAGAAGCTGTCAATGAAGATGTTCATTTGTTTAGTGCTATGAGGATTTTCTATACATCTTTTCTTATGTTGAAAGACTGCAGAGTCAGATTTGATTTATGTGTGCGATTTCTACAGATGTCTGAGAATAGGCACAGAGGTGCGAGGCGTGCTCAGCCAGAACAGCAGGCACCCCAAGAGGAGGTAGCCCCGCAGCAGCATTTGCCACCGCCACCACCGATGACTATTGAGCAAATGTTCCTAATGCAGACCCAAGTAGTCCAGGCAATTGGTCAGACCCTAGGAGCGATGCACCAAGTGCAGCAACAACCACCACCACCTCAGCCTCAGGTGTAAGTTTAGATGCCCCAAGTGCCCAGAGACAAGCAGGCAGAATTCATGAGGAGCCATCCCCTAGTCTTTGCCCATTCTGCTGATCCCATGGACGCTGAAGATTGGCTGCGTACCATGGAACGTGAGTTGCACACTGCCCAGTGCAACGATCGTGAGAAGGTGTTGTATAGTCCGTGACAGCTAAGGGGAGCAGCCCAGTCTTGGTGGGAGTCTTACCTCGCCACCCATGCCAACCCTGAAGCCATCACTTGGGAAGAATTCAGGGACAACTTACGTCGCTACCATGTGCCCGAGGGACTGATGATAGTGAGGAAGGAGGAGTTTCTCGCCTTGAAGCAAGGGTCCCTATCTGTCAGTGAGTATAGGGATAAGTTTCTGTAGTTGTCGCGTTATGCCCCAGAAGATGTCAAAATGGATGCCAAGAGGCAGTACCGCTTCCTGAGAGGATTGGTTGATCCCCTCCATTACCAGCTGATGAACCACACCTTCCCTACCTTCCATCATCTGATCGACAGAGCAATTATGACTGAAAGGAAGCGTCGGGAGATGGAGGACAGGAAACGCAAGATTGGTGGATCTCAGGCCAGGAGTAGCAGCCGTCCTCGCTACTCAGGCAATCCACCTCAGCCATTCAAGCAGGGTCACCAGCACCAGCATCAGCGTCAGAACCAGCAGCAGTACCAGAGGCAGTTTCCTCAGCAGCAGTAGCAGTACCGTTAGAACAACCAATAAGGTGGAAATCAATACCAGCGTCAGAGCAACCAGGCAGCCCGTCTTCCTGCCCCAGCAACTAACCAGAACAACCAAGCAGAGTCAGCGCAAGGAGGAAGTCGTGCATGTTTCCACTATGGGGAACAAGGTCATTAGGTGAATCATTGCCCAAAGAAAGCAGCTAAGCAGCAGCCAGCTCTCAATGCCCCAGCCAGACATAATGCAATGCAGCCAGGAGGCAACAACCGTGGGCAGCCTCGTGCCCAGTATGGAAAGGTGAACCACTTGGAGGCCGACACAATCCAGGAGACTCTAGGAGTGGCATTAGGTACGTTTTCAGTCGAGTACCATTCTGCAAATGTCTTATTTGATACAGGAGCAACGCATTATTTTGCGACTGCATCATGGGTAGAATCACATAATATACCAGTAGCACCCATATCCACTTATGAGGGTTAGTTCAGTTGGTGGAAGATCCCAAACGTATAGATTTTGCCCTAGTGCAAAGGTTCAAATAAGGGGGATAGAGTTCCCCGCTGATTTAATAGTTATGGGTAACCAGGATACAACTATAGATATCATCCTAGGGATGAATTGGCTAACCAAGTATCAGGCCAGTCTTAGCTGTGATAAGAGAACGATGAAGTTAGTATCCCTATCAGGAGAAGAAGTGTTAGTAGAGTTGATCTTGTCTAGACCAAGAAAAGGAAGTTGTCACCAAGTCATCGCCCATATTGAGGAGATTAAACCATCAGAGGCTATCAATGTAGTATCAGAATTCCCATATGTGTTTCCCAAAGAGTTACCAGGTATGCCACCTAAAAGGAAAGTTGAATTCGCCATAGAGCTTATACCAGGCACTGTCCTTATTTCCAAGAGAGCCTATCGAGTGTCCGGACCAGAGTTGGTGGAGCTCAAGAAGCAGATTGATGAGTTGTTAGAGAAAGGTTATATCAAACCAAGCACCTCGCCTTGGGCAGCCCCACTGCTATTTGTGGAGAAGAAGGATGGAACAAAGAGGATGTGCATTGACTACAGATCCTTGAATGAGGTTACTATCAAGAACAAGTACCCCCTGTCCAGAATTGAAGATTTATTCGATCAGTTGAGAGGAGCCAGTGTGTTCTCGAAGATAGATCTGAGGTCAGGCTACCATTATCTTAGAATCCAACCTTCGGATATACCGAAGACAACATTCATCACCAAGTATGGACTGTATGAGTTCATGGTCATGTCATTCGGTTTGATGAATGCGCCAGCTTACTTCATGTACTTAATGAACAGTGTGTTCATGGACTACCTCGACAAGTTCGTGGTGGTGTTTATTGATGATATTCTTATATATTCCCAGAATGAGCAAGAGCTTGAGGAGCATTTGAGGAAGGTACTTCAGAGGCTACGAGATTGTCAGTTGTATGCCAAGCTCAGCAAGTGCGAGTTCTAGATCAGTGAAGTCTTGTTCTTGGGTCACATTATAAACCAAGAGGGATTGGCTGTAGATCCGAAGAAGGTAACAGCTATCTTGGACTAGAAAGCACCAAAAGATGTCTGAGGAATCAAGAGTTTCATCGGAATGGCCGGTTATTATCGGCGTTTCATTGAAGGTTTCTCCAAGATTGCCAGGTGTAGAGCCCAAAAATTTGTATCAAAGAAAAATAAGGTTATAAATAAATAAATATGTTTATAAGTGGGTATCTTGGGAGTATGGAACCCTTGGGAGTTAATTGGTTTTCTCTTCTTTGTGCATATTTGATTAATGGAATTATATGGGTTAACATAACAAATAAATAAATAAATAAAATGCCTCTCATGATAAAGTTATTGTATTGTTGCACTTTGTATTCAAATTTGTGAAACAAGCTTAAGCTAAGAAAACTAGAATTTGAAAATGGAAATATAAAATAAAAGAGAAAAGAGAAGGAAGAAATTACTATGTGAATAAAAATAATTATAATATATATATATATTATTCTTGTACAGATTTGAGATTGTACATTTGACTCAAAGGTGAAGTTCATAACAGATTTCAAATTCAAATTAGAGATTCAAATAAAAAGAAAATAAATCAAAAAGGAAAAAGGAAAATAAAAGAAAAAAAGAATAAAACCCACCTGGGCTGGAATCCCCACAGTTCGGCCCAACTAACACCTGCACCGCGCCAGCCCACTCTACTCTCCTCTGGTTGAGACACTTCCAGGTGGGGCCCACTCGTCATAAGCCGCTCCCACTCACGCGTGCACCGAGAAACTGACCAATGGGCCACCCTCGTCAGCGCTCCCTCTATCGCGCTCGCTACTCCTCGCCGGTCACTGCTACGTGGGGCCACCAGGTCAGCACCTTCTTCCGCACCGAAACAGAACCCGCGGCGTTCTCCAACGGCATCGTGCCGGAATCGGAGGCTGAACCGGCCGACTTATTCTCGCCCAGACCATAAAAACGTGATCCCCGTCGGCCCTCGTTCATTGCGCCAACTCAGAGAAACCTCAATCCAATTCTACCGGGGAGTGCGGGGCGCAGCTGGCAAGGTTGCGGGCCGCCGTGTGAGGACCGCCGCCGTCAGGCTTCCTCCGCGGCTACGGTCGGCTGTTGGGCGGATTCGTGAGTGCGGGCAGGAGCGGTGGACCTTGGCGCACGTGTTCATGGCCGAGTCAAGCTTCGTGGGCACCCTGGAGCTTCTGGCCGCGCTCACCAGTGCGGGCGGAAAAAAAAAAGGAAGCCGCCGCGGAAGTCATGCTAGGCAACCTCTCAACCCTCGGGTGTTGGACCGGGAGCATCATCGGACCATGGCGGTGGTGAAATCGGGCTCGCCTCGGCGAATCCTGGACCAGAGCACCGGGAATCGCTCGCCGTAGCAAGAGAGTCACCGCCGGGCCGCCGTTCGCTGTGAGCAGGGCGCTGTGCGACATGATCTGCGGTAAACACTTCCCCATCCAGTTCGCCTCGTCCTCCTCGTCGTGTAGCACCGATCAATTTAGATCTAGGGGCACTAGTTCGGTAGATGACCGTACGCCGGTGTGCTCGCCGCCGTGCGTGGGTTTTGCGCCGCCGCTTTCCTTGGCCGTGGGGGAGAAGATGGGTCGCAACCACTGATCCGTAAACCGACGGCCACGATTGAGCGCTGAATACTCTCATCTGTGGCTAAATCTGAGCCCTTGGTCTGGATCGGGTGATCCAGATTGAATCGCGTCTTCATAAAATCCGCACCGTTGATTCAGGGATCTGCGGTGGAGAATGCGTACCGGTTCACTGGGATCGCGATCTAATCTCGTGCGCCCATCTCTGATCGGGCGACTCAGATTTAATGATACCCCTTCGCGCTGGCGCTTTTGTTAAAGAGCCCCTCCACTTATTTGAAATAAACCCGCAGTCCAGGGTGACTGTGCTCTGTGTCAGGGGAAACTTACGCGGTGGCCCCTGACTTTCTCTGGTTTTGGCGCGCAGTCCAAGGGAATAGAAAATCCAGTAAAATGAAATAGAAAATGATTTTTGATACAAAAATAATTCCAGAAACTTGTTTAAATCATAGAAAATCCATTTTTAGTCCAAATTAACCCATTCCACTTTCTAAAATTTTGTAATTTTATTCTCTACCACCTAGAACCTCTGTTTTGTCATGAAAACAATTAGAAATTTAATCTCTCACTTAATCCATTTTTAAGCACATAAAACCTTTGAAAATGCATAACTTAAAATCTATAACTCCAAAATTAATGGTTCCTGTTCCTATGATCTTATTTTAATATGTATATTATTAATGTGTATTTTGTTCTTATGGTTGGTGTAATGTTAATTTTGCCTATACCATGTTTGTTTAAATTGCTACGACTAGCAGTGAGGTCACGAGTCCTCTGAAGATCATCCTGGTACCTGGAATCTCAAGTCCCAGGCAAGTTGTGCCCTTGATCACTTCTTTTTACCCACTTATGTTCTAATTAATTATAATGATCTGCATAGGTTAATTTTGATGGGACCCAATAGGTTACCTTAGTTTGTCTATCTTTATACCTTGTTTACCACTGAACTTTCTGGGTAGTACTTGCTAGTGCTATATGTGGTTGTGGGTATGGAGATACACTATTCATGATTACACTTTTGTTATCCGTTGTTATTTATTGTTCATGATAAAATCATTATGTTAATTGGAACATGGAGAACCACCCGGGAAAACAGTGCTACCACAAGGGTGGAATGGGACGCCCTTGGCTGATTAATTAGGAAAGCTAGTGGAAGACTACCTTACCCGAAAGGGGCAAGGGCAGTAGGGGAATGGTCAGTGTAGGGAGGCCCTCGGGAGGATTTTGCTGCGATGGCGGTCCTGCAAGGGATTCCTGCACTGGAACTTCCTATAAACTGTAGCGGGTTTTCTGAAGCTAGTGGAACTTTGTAAAGGCCTCGTAGTGTTACCCTGCCTCGCCTCCTCGGTAGAGGTGTATGGGATTGGCCGTCTCTTGGCAGATGGGTAACATGACTTGTGGGTAAAGATGCGCAACCTCTGCAGAGTGTAAAACTGGTATACTAGCCGTGCTCACGGTCAGGAGCAGCTCGGACACTCACATGATTAATCTATGGAACTTAAATTCAATTTGTCATATGCATTGCATCGCAGGTGATGTTGTTATTCTTGTTTTACTACTTAATTGGGTTTGGTATTTACTTATACTTAGTAATTGCTAATAAAATTTTGACCAACTTTAAAAGCAATGCTCAGCTCTAACCATCTTCTTTGGTAAGCCTTACACTTCACGTGAGCTCCCACCTTTGGTGAGTTCATGCACATTATTCCCCACAACTTGTTGAGCGATGAACGTATGTGAGCTCACTCTTGCTGTCTCACACACACCACAGGTCAAGAACAGGTACCACAGGACGAGGCGCTTGGAGGATGCTGTGATGAGTTCGTGAGAGGTCTAGGTCGTCGTCTCCCAGTCAACTTTGGGTTGCTGGACCGTTGTCTCCTTATAATGTAATTATTTATTTTGTATAGAACTCCTGTTATATATAAAGTTGTGACATTCGATCCTGTGCCATGATTCATCATATGTGTGAGACTTGGTCCCAGCACACCTGGTGATTATGTTTACGCCCGGGTTTTGGACCCCTAAAATCCGGGTGTTACAGAAGTGGTATCAGAGGGAATGTTGACTGTAGGACGAAACCTAGATAGAACTGGACAACCAATACTTACTTACCTTTGCTACTCTGATTCTTTTCTAAACTTCTCTTAATCTTTTCTCATCTATTTCCGCTTTACTCTGATTACTCTTATCTTTTTCCTTCTAAAGACAAACTTGGATTTCACACTTTGAAATCCTGTGCCTAAAGTGACTTTAGGAATAGGAGACCTAATCCTAGGAACAAAAACAAAACTATTTTTGTAAATATTTATATGCTTGAATGTTTGTTCTTATGATACTTGTCTGATTTGGATCTTTGTTTGAGTGTGATGAGTTGTGGAGTAGTGTCCACAATTGCATCTACATATACTTAGGCATACATATATCTAATCAAACTTAGATTATCCCTCATTAAAAATGTATCAAGCTCCATCTTATCTTAAAAGGATTCTCTCTTATCTTAATAGATTCATCTTATCTTGAAGGACTCATATTATCCAAACCACCTGACTTATTACACCATGGTCATAATCTAAACCAAATTAAGTACATCGAATCTAGGCTCAATTAGTAATACTCACCTAACCTAGATCTGATCTAATGTGATAAAGCTAATTTAAGGTAAGTTGCTTAACAAGAAGGATAATACTAATGAAACAAATGAGACTCTACTCCTATAAATAGGTGTTAACCTAAATTGGTGCTCTATACCAACTTGACCTTATGCAACTACCTTACCCATCAGATAGTTGCAAAACCCCTTTTGTTTTAACCTAACAACAAAAATAGAGATTCTGATCTACCTTCACCATATAATTCATCCCATCTCAAAAGATTCTAACATATCTTAATAATATATACCCTACCTTGGTAGACCTATCTGACTTAAGCTAGTCTAATCTAGTTATATCCAACCTAATCTAGATTATATTTAATCTAATGTGGTCTATTTAAAAAAAAAGATTAGTGATACTGGTATAAGAGATTAGACACTACTAGCCAGGTATTAACTTAAACCAACTCAACCATGGGCATAAGATCTAACCTAGCTAATAAAGTCACGATGAGTTGCATAATATGTCTATCCCCACCTAACATCAAACAAACTTTTGACCTACATCATGTAGTCTATCTCATCCATACCTATATTAACCATATTCCCCAGCCCAATAACATACACTAACTCCTAATCAATGAGACAAGACCGAAGAAGATGATCAACTTCATCAAGGGAGAATGAGCACCAACTCAAGTCTTCAAGGATCAAGTGAGGTCACCAAGATGAGTCAAGATCCACAATCTTGGATGGAGTCTTTCTTTACCCCACTCTTTCTTGCCCAAACCTATATAGGCTTTAAAAGATATCCTTTATCCTGCATAATAAAGTGTCTATAACCATATATACCTATGCTCTCCTAATAACTAACTAATAAAAAAAAAGAACTCTTGATTTTTGAACTAGCTAGAAACTGAAATCTAGACTACAAGCTAAATTTGTTGTATCATGTTCCTTACAAATCTCGAGGACGAGATTATTTTTAAGGGGGGGGTAGGATTTGTAGAGCCCAAAAATTTGTATCAAAGAAAAATAAGGTTATAAATAAATAAATATGTTTATAAGTGGGTATCTTGGGAGTATGGAACCCTTGGGAGTTAATTGGTTTTCTCTTCTTTGTGCATATTTGATTAATGGAATTATATGGGTTAACATAACAAATAAATAAATAAATAAAATGCCTCTCATGATAAAGTTATTGTATTGTTGCACTTTGTATTCAAATTTGTGAAACAAGCTTAAGCTAAGAAAACTAGAATTTGAAAATGGAAATATAAAATAAAAGAGAAAAGAGAAGGAAGAAATTACTATGTGAATAAAAATAATTATAATATATATATATATATTATTCTTGTACAGATTTGAGATTGTACATTTGACTCAAAGGTGAAGTTCATAACAGATTTCAAATTCAAATTAGAGATTCAAATAAAAAGAAAATAAATCAAAAAGGAAAAAGGAAAATAAAAGAAAAAAAGAATAAAACCCACCTGGGCTGGAATCCCCACAGTTCGGCCCAACTAACACCTGCACCGCGCCAGCCCACTCTACTCTCCTCTGGTTGAGACACTTCCAGGTGGGGCCCACTCGTCATAAGCCGCTCCCACTCACGCGTGCACTGAGAAACTGACCAATGGGCCACCCTCGTCAGCGCTCCCTCTATCGCGCTCGCTACTCCTCGCCGGTCACTGCTACGTGGGGCCACCAGGTCAGCACCTTCCTCCGCACCGAAACAGAACCCGCGGCGTTCTCCAACGGCATCGCGCCGGAATCGGAGGCTGAACCGGCCGACTTATTCTCGCCCAGACCATAAAAACGTGATCCCCGTCGGCCCTCGTTCATTGCGCCAACTCAGAGAAACCTCAATCCAATTCTACCGGGGAGTGCGGGGCGCAGCTGGCAAGGTTGCGGGCCGCCGTGTGAGGACCGCCGCCGTCAGGCTTCCTCCGCGGCTATGGTCGGCTGTTGGGCGGATTCGTGAGTGCGGGCAGGAGCGGTGGACCTTGGCGCACGTGTTCATGGCCGAGTCAAGCTTCGTGGGCACCCTGGAGCTTCTGGCCGCGCTCACCAGTGCGGGCGGAAAAAAAAAGGAAGCCGCCGCGGAAGTCACGCTAGGCAACCTCTCAACCCTCGGGTGTTGGACCGGGAGCATCATCGGACCATGGCGGTGGTGAAATCGGGCTCGCCTCGGCGAATCCTGGACCAGAGCACCGGGAATCGCTCGCCGTAGCAAGAGAGTCACCGCCGGGCCGCCGTTCGCTGTGAGCAGGGCGCTGTGCGACATGATCTGCGGTAAACACTTCCCCATCCAGTTCGCCTCGTCCTCCTCGTCGTGTAGCACCGATCAATTTAGATCTAGGGGCACTAGTTCGGTAGATGACCGTACGTCGGTGTGCTCGCCGCCGTGCGTGGGTTTTGCGCCGCCGCTTTCCTTGGCCGTGGGGGAGAAGATGGGTCGCAACCACTGATCCGTAAACCGACGGCCACGATTGAGCGCTGAATACTCTCATCTGTGGCTAAATCTGAGCCCTTGGTCTGGATCGGGTGATCCAGATTGAATCGCGTCTTCATAAAATCCGCACCGTTGATTCAGGGATCTGCGGTGGAGAATGCGTACCGGTTCACTGGGATCGCGATCTAATCTCGTGCGCCCATCTCTGATCGGGCGACTCAGATTTAATGATACCCCTTCGCGCTGGCGCTTTTGTTAAAGAGCCCCTCCACTTATTTGAAATAAACCCGCAGTCCAGGGTGACTGTGCTCTGTGTCAGGGGAAACTTACGCGGTGGCCCCTGACTTTCTCTGGTTTTGGCGCGCAGTCCAAGGGAATAGAAAATCCAGTAAAATGAAATAGAAAATGATTTTTGATACAAAAATAATTCCAGAAACTTGTTTAAATCATAGAATATCCATTTTTAGTCCAAATTAACCCATTCCACTTTCTAAAATTTTGTAATTTTATTCTCTACCACCTAGAACCTCTGTTTTGTCATGAAAACAATTAGAAATTTAATCTCTCACTTAATCCATTTTTAAGCACATAAAACCTTTGAAAATGCATAACTTAAAATCTATAACTCCAAAATTAATGGTTCCTGTTCCTATGATCTTATTTTAATATGTATATTATTAATGTGTATTTTGTTCTTATGGTTGGTGTAATGTTAATTTTGCCTATACCATGTTTGTTTAAATTGCTACGACTAGCAGTGAGGTCACGAGTCCTCTGAAGATCATCCTGGTACCTGGAATCTCAAGTCCCAGGCAAGTTGTGCCCTTGATCACTTCTTTTTACCCACTTATGTTCTAATTAATTATAATGATCTGCATAGGTTAATTTTGATGGGACCCAATAGGTTACCTTAGTTTGTCTATCTTTATACCTTGTTTACCACTGAACTTTCTGGGTAGTACTTGCTAGTGCTATATGTGGTTGTGGGTATGGAGATACACTATTCATGATTACACTTTTGTTATCCGTTGTTATTTATTGTTCATGATAAAAACATTATGTTAATTGGAACATGGAGAACCACCCGGGAAAACAGTGCTACCACAAGGGTGGAATGGGACGCCCTTGGCTGATTAATTAGGAAAGCTAGTGGAAGACTACCTTACCCGAAAGGGGCAAGGGCAGTAGGGGAGTGGTCAGTGTAGGGAGGCCCTCGGGAGGATTTTGCTGCGATGGCGGTCCTGCAAGGGATTCCTGCACTGGAACTTCCTATAAACTGTAGCGGGTTTTCTGAAGCTAGTGGAACTTTGTAAAGGCCTCGTAGTGTTACCCTTCCTCGCCTCCTCGGTAGAGGTGTATGGGATTGGCCGTCTCTTGGCAGATGGGTAACATGACTTGTGGGTAAAGATGCGCAACCTCTGCAGAGTGTAAAACTGGTATACTAGCCGTGCTCACGGTCAGGAGCAGCTCGGACACTCACATGATTAATCTATGGAACTTAAATTCAATTTGTCATATGCATTGCATCGCAGGTGATGTTGTTATTCTTGTTTTACTACTTAATTGGGTTTGGTATTTACTTATACTTAGTAATTGCTAATAAAATTTTGACCAACTTTAAAAGCAATGCTCAGCTCTAACCATCTTCTTTGGTAAGCCTTACACTTCACGTGAGCTCCCACCTTTGGTGAGTTCATGCACATTATTCCCCACAACTTGTTGAGCGATGAACGTATGTGAGCTCACTCTTGCTGTCTCACACACACCACAGGTCAAGAACAGGTACCACAGGACGAGGCGCTTGGAGGATGCTGTGATGAGTTCGTGAGAGGTCTAGGTCGTCGTCTCCCAGTCAACTTTGGGTTGCTGGACCGTTGTCTCCTTATAATGTAATTATTTATTTTGTATAGAACTCCTGTTATATATAAAGTTGTGACATTCGATCCTGTGCCATGATTCATCATATGTGTGAGACTTGGTCCCAGCACACCTGGTGATTATGTTTACGCCCGGGTTTTGGACCCCTAAAATCCGGGTGTTACACCAGGCCAATGACAGCCTTGTTGGCAAAGAAGGTTGAGTTCAAGTGGGCCCCAGCATGCCAGAAGTCCTTTGAGACATTGAAGGAGAAGTTGACAACGGCACCAGTACTGATTCTGCCAGATGTTCACAAGCCATTCTCAGTATATTGCGATGCTTCGTACACCGGACTGGGATGTGTGTTAAAGGAAGGGAGATTAGTGGCATACTCGTCCTGACAGTTGAAGATTCATGAGAAGAATTATCCTACTCATGATCTAGAATTAGCAGTCGTGGTTCATGCATTGAAGACCTAGAGGCATTATCTTTATAGGCAGAAGTGTGATATCTACATGGACCCCAAGAGTCGCAAATATGTATTCACTCAGTCAGAGCTAAACATGAGACAGCGAAGATGGCTAGAGTTGATCAAGGATTATGGGCTGGAGATCCATTATCACCCAGGCAAACTGAAAGTCGCCTAGAGGGGGTGGATAGACGAAAATTGAAATTTACAACTTTAAACACACTACAAGTCGGGGTTAGTGTTAGAATAAATTCTGGGTCCGGTAGAGAGGGGAAAACAAATCAACCAAGGAAATAAAGTGGATGACACGGTGACTTGTTTTACTGAGGTTTAGTTCTAAAGAACCTATTCCCCGTCGAGGTGGTCACAAAGACCGGGTCTCTTTCAACCCTTTCCCTCTCTCAGACGGTCACTTAGACCGAGTGAGGCTTCTTCCTTAATCTCACGGGTCACTTAGACCCCGCAAGAATCACCACACAATTGGTGTATCTTGCCTCGCTTACAAAGCACTTGAGAGTAAGAAATGAGAAAGAAAAGAAGGCCAAGCCAAGCAAACAAGAGCAACAAAGAAACACAATGATCCTCTCACAAATCCTAATTCACTAGAATTGAATTTGGGGACTTTGATCGGATCAGTGGCTTTGATTTGTGTCTTGGAGTGTTGCACTTTGCTCTTGTATTGAATGGAGAGTGTTCAATGCTTGGATGGTTGGGGTGGAGGTGGTTGGGGGTATTTATAGCCCTCAACCACCAATTCAACCGTTGGGGCAGGCTATTGTCGACAGGCGCACCGGACAGTCCGGTGCGCCACCGGACACTGTCCGGTGCACTAGCCACGTCACCCAACCGTTAGGGTTCTAGCAGTTTCGACCGTTGGAGCTTTGTCTTCTTGTGGCACCAGACAGTCCGGTGCCGCACCGGACAGGTACTGTGCACTGTACAGTGCGCCTCTGGCGACTGCTCTGACTTCTGCGTGAACTGTCCGCGCACTGTAGCTTTGCAGGCGACCGTTGCAGCCGACCGTTGCGCTGGCTAGCCGCTGGTGCACCAGATAGTCCGGTGGCGCACCGGACAGTCCGGTGAATTATAGTGGAGCACGGTCTCAGAAACCCAAAGGTGAAGAGTTCGGAGTCGTACGGCTCTAGTGCACCGGACACTTTCTGGTGGCACACCGGACAGTCCGGTGCGCTAGACCAGGGTACTCTTCGGTTTCTTTTGCTCCTTTCTTTTGAATGATAACTTTGATATTTTATTGGTTTGTGTTGAACCTTTAGGCACCTGTAGAATATATAATCTTAGAGCAAACTAATTAGTCCAATTATTTGTGTTGGGCATTCAACCACCAAAATTCGTTATAGGAAAAGGTTAAACCCTATTTCCCTTTCAATCTCCCATATTTGGTGTTTGATGCCAACACAAACCAAAGAAAATATATAAGTGCAGAATTGAACTAGTTTGCATAAGGTAAATGCATAGGTTACTTGGAATTAAACCAATTTATAGTTTCATTAGATATGCATGGTTTGCTTTCTTTTATTTAACATTTTGGACCACGCTTGCACCACTTGTTTTGTTTTTGCAAATTCTTGTGGAAAATCTTTTCAAAGTCTTTTTGCAAATAGTCAAAGGTATATGAATAAGATTTCGAGAAGCATTTTCAAGATTTGAAATTTTGTCCCCTGTTTCAAATGCTTTTCCTTTGACTTAACAAAACTCCCCTTGAATCAAATGCTCCTCTTACTGTTCAAGAGGGTTTTACCAATTTTTGTAAATACCAAATTGAATAAGATCAAATACATTTAGATAAAAATTCTTGAAAATTTTGAAATTGGTGGTGGTGCGGTCCTTTTGCTTTAGGCTTAATATTTCTCCCCCTTTGGCATTAATCGCCAAAAACGGAGACTTTGTGAGCCCTGTTATGGTCTCCCCCAATGGTAAATGAAATATGAGTGAAAGATTATACCAATTTGAGAGTGATGTGGAGTGATGGCGAAGGGTAAAATATACCGATAGAGTGGAGTGGAAGCCTTGTCTTCGCCGAAGACTCCATTTCCCTTCAATCTACGACTTATCATAGAAATACACTTGAAAACACATTAGTCGTAGTCATGAAAGAGTTATGATCAAAGGTATATAAATGAACTTTGTGTGCAATGTTTCAATCAAAGTTCCGAGAATCAAGCATGTTTAGCTCATTCCTAAGTTTGGTAAAAGTTTTCTCATCTAATGGTTTGGTAAAGATATCGGCTAATTGTTTTTTGTGCTAACATAAGCGATCTCGATATCCCCCCTTTGTTGGTGATCCCTCAAAAAGTGATACAGAATGTCTATGTGCTTAGTGCGGCTGTGTCCAACGGGATTATCCGCCATGCGGATTGCACTTTCATTGTCACATAGGAGAGGGACTTTGCTCAATTTGTAGCCATAGTCCCTGAGGGTTTGCCTCATCTAAAGTAATTGCGCACAACAATGACCTGCGGCAATATACTTGGCTTCGACGGTGGAAAGAGCTACTAAGTTTTGTTTCTTTGAAGCCCAAGACACCAGGGATCTCCCCAAAAACTGACAAGTCCCTGATGTGCTCTTCTTATCAATTTTACACCCTGCCCAATCGGCATCTAAATATCCTATTAAGTCAAAAGTGCATCCCTTAGGGTACCAAAGTCCAAACTTAGGGGTATAAACTAAATATCTCATGATTCTTTTCATGGCCCTAAGATGAACTTCCTTAGGATCGGCTTGGAACCCTGCACACATGCATACGGAAAGCATAATATCCGGTCGAGATGCACATAAGTAAAGTAAAGATCCTATCATCGACCGGTATACCTTTTGATCTACGGACTTACCTCCCGTGTCGAGGTCGAGATGCCCATTTGTTCCCATGGGTGTCTTGATGGGTTTGGCATCCTTCATTCCAAACTTGTTGAGTATGTCTTGAGTGTACTTCGTTTGGCTGATGAAGGTGCCCTCTTGGAGTTGTTTGACTTGAAATCCTAGAAAATACTTCAACTCCCCCATCATCGACATCTCGAATTTCTGTATCATGATCCTACTAAACTCTTCACAAGTAGATTTGTTAGTAGACCCAAATATAATTTCATCAACATAAATTTGGCATACAAACAAACCCTTTGCAACAGTTTTAGTAAAGAGTGTACGATCAACTTTTCCGACTTTGAAGCCATTAGTGATAAGAAAATCTCGCAGGCATTCATACCATGTTCTTGGGGCTTGCTTGAGCCCATAAAGCACCTTTGAGAGTTTATAAACATGGTTAGGATACTCACTATCTTCAAAGCCAGGAGGTTGCTCAACATAGACCTCTTCCTTGATTGGTCCATTGAGGAAGGCACTCTTCACGTCCATTTGATAAAGCTTGAAGCCATGGTAAGTAGCCTAGGCAAGTAATATGCGAATTGACTCAAGCCTAGCTACAGGTGCATAGGTTTCACCGAAATCCAAACCATCGACTTGTGAATATCCCTTGGCCACAAGTCAGGCTTTGTTCCTTGTCACCACACCATGCTCATCTTGCTTGTTGCGGAATACCCACTTGGTACCTACAACATTTTGGTTAGGACATGGAACTAAATGTCATACCTCATTCCTTGTGAAGTTGTTGAGCTTTTCTTGCATAGCCAGTACCCAATCCGAATCTTTTAATGCATCCTCCACCCTGTATGGCTCAATAGAGGACACAAAAGAGTAATGTTCACAAAAATGAGCAACTCGAGATCTAGTAGTTACCCCCTTATGAATGTCATCGAGAATGGAGTTCAAGGGGTGATCTCTTTGAATTGCTTGGTGGACTCTTGGGTGTGGCGGTCTTTGACCCTGAACTTCTTGCTCATCTTCCTTGTCTTTATCATTATCATCTCCCCCTTGATCATTGTCCTCCTCTTGAGGTGGCTCATCTTCTTGATCTTCATCTTCATTGTCTTGAGCCTGATCCTCATCTTGAGTTGGTGGAGATGCTTGATTGGAAGATGATGGTTGATCTTGTGCTTGTGGAGGCTCTTCGGATTCCTTTGGACACACATCCCCAATGGACATGTTCCTTAGCGCGCATGGAGCCTCTTCATCATCTAGTTCATCAAGATCAACTTGCTCCACTAGGGAGCCATTAGTCTCATCAAACACAATGTCACAAGAAACCTCAACTAATCCAGTGGATTTGTTGAAGACTCTATATGCCCTTGTGTTTGAGTCATAACCAAGTAAAAAGCCTTCTACAGCCTTAGGAGCAAATTTAGATTTTCTACCTATTTTAACAAGAATAAAACATTTGCTACCAAAGACTCTAAAATATGAAACATTGGGCTTTTTACCGGTGAGGAGTTCATAAGATGTCTTCTTGAGGATTTGGTGAAGGTAAAGCCGGTTGATGGAGTAGCAAGCAGTGTTGATTGCTTCCGCCCAAAACCGGTCCGGAATCTTGTACTCATCAAGCATGGTCCTTGCCATGTCCAGTAGAGTTCTATTCTTCCTCTCCACTACACATTTTGTTGAGGTGTGTAGGGAGAAGAGAACTCATGCTTGATGCCCTCATCCTCAAGGAAGCCTTCAATTTGTGAGTTTTTGAACTCCGTCCCATTATCGCTTCTTATCTTTTTGATCCTTAAGCCGAACTCATTTTGAGCTCGTCTCAAGAATCCTTTTAATGTTTCTTGTGTTTGTGATTTTTCCTGCAAAAAGAACACCAAAGTGAAGCGAGAATAATCATCCATAATTACTAGACAGTACTTACTCCCGCCGATGCTTATGTAAGCTATCGGGCCGAATAGATCCATGTCGAGTAGTTCCAGTGGCATGTTTGTTGTCATTATGTTCTTATGTGGATGATGGGTTCCAACTTGCTTTCCTGCTTGACATGCACTACAAACCATGTCTTTCTCAAAATGAACATCTGTTAGTCCCAAAATGTGCTCTCCCTTTAGAAGTTTGTGAAGATTCTTCATTCCAACATGGGCTAGTCAGTGATGCCAGAGCCAACCCATATTAGTCTTAGCAATTAAGCAAGTATCGAGTTCAGCTTTGTTAAAATCAACTAAGTATAGATGACCCTCTAATACTCCCTGAAATGCTACTGAATCATCACTTCTTCTAAAGACAGTAACACCTATATCTGTAAAAAGACAGTTATAGCCCATTTTGCATAATTGAGAAACTGAAAGCAAATTGTAATCTAAAGAATCTACAAGAAAAACATTGGAAATGGAATGGTCAGGTGATATAGCAATTTTTCCAAGTCCTTTGACCAAACCTTCATTTCCATCCCCGAATGTGATAGCTCTTTGGGGATCTTCGTTTTTCTCGTAGGAGGAGAACATCCTTTTCTCCCCTGTCATGTGGTTTGTGGATCCGCTGTCTATTATCCAACCTAAGCCCCCGGATGCATAATCCTGCAAAACAATTTAGGCCTTGTTCTTAGGTACCCAAACAGTCTTGGGTCCTTTGATGTTAGAAACAAGCATGTTGGGTACCCAAACACAAGTCTTGGAGCCCTTGTGTTTGCCCCCAACATATTTGGCAACTATTTTGCCTGATTTGTTATTTTGCACATAAGAAGCATCAAAAGTCTTAAATGAAATATTAGGTTCATTTGATGCAGTAGGAGATTTCTTTTTAGGCAATTTAACATGGGTTGATTGCCTAGAACTAGATGCCTAATTTTTATACATAAAAGCATGATGTGAAACAGTATGAGGTTTCTTAGCATGAATTCTCCTAATTTTGTGTTTGGGATAATTAGCAGGATATAAGATATAGCCCTCATTATCCTGAACCATGGGAGCTTTGACCTTAACAAAGTTAGATAATCTTTTAGAGGCATTAAGCTTGACATTGCTTCCCTGTTGGAAACCATGGCCATCCTTAATGCCAGGGCATCTCCCACTATAGAGCATACTTCTAGCAAATTTAAAATTTTCATTTTCAATCTCATGCTCATTAATTTTAGCAGTTAATTGAGCTATATGATCATTTTGTTGTTTAATTAAAGCAAGGTGATCATTTATAGCATCAATATTAACATTTCTACATCTAGTGCAAATGGAAACATGCTCAACAGTAGATGTAGATAGTTTGCAAACATTTAATTCATCAATCTTAGCATGTAAAGTAGCATTCTCATTTCTAAGACTGGAAATAGAATCATTGCAAACATTTAAATCTTTAGCCTTAGCAATTAATTTATCATTCTCAATTTTAAGGCTAGAAATTGATTCATTTAATTTATCAATCTTAGCAATTAAACTATCATTTTCATTTCTAAGACTAACAATTGAATTATTATAAGCATTTAATTCTTCAACCTTAGCAATCAAACTAGCATTCTTAGTTCTAAGGTTGGAAATAGTGTCATGGCAAATGCTAAGCTCCTTAGTCAAATTTTCATTTTTCTCTACTTCCTGAGCATAAGCATTTTTTTACTTTAACATGCTTCTTGTTTTCCTTAATAAGGAATTCCTCTTGGCTACCCAAAAGTTCATCCTTCTCATGAATGGCTCCTATCAATTCATTCAATTTTTCTTTTTGTTGCATGTTAAGGTTGGCAAAAAGGGTAAGCAAATTATCCTCATCTTCACTAGAGCTACCCTCATCACTAGATGTTGTATATTTGGTAGAGGCTCTAGATTTTACCTTCTTCTTTTTGCCATCCTTCGCCATGAAGCACTTGTGGCCGACATTGGGGAAGAGAAGTCCCTTGTTCACGGCGATGTTTGCGGCATCCTCGTCGGAGGAGGAGTCGGTGGAGCTCATGTCGGAGTCCCATTCCCGACACACGTGGGCATCGCTGCCCTTATTCTTGTAGTACCTCTTCTTCTCCTTCTTCTTCCCTCTCTTATCGTCGCCCCTGTCACTGTCAGTTGACATTGGACATTTTGCAATAAAATGGCCGGGCTTACCACACTTGTAGCACACCCTTTTGGAATGAGGCTTGTAGTCTTTCCCCTTCCTTTGCTTGAGGATTTGGTGAAAGCTCTTGATGATGAGCGCCATCTCCTCGTTGTTGAGCTTGGAGGCGTCGGGGAGCCTACTTGATGTAGACTTTTCTTTCTTCTCCTCCGTCGCTTTGAATGTGACGGGTTGCACCTCGGGTGTGGAGGTGCCGCCTTGCTCCAAGTTGACGATTTGTTTGGAGCTTTTGATCATCAATTCAAAGCTCACAAACTTTCCTATAACCTCCTCGGGAGACATTAGCTTATATCTAGGATCACCATGTATTAATTGAACTTGCATAGGATTGCGAAAAACGAGTGATCTTAGAATAACCTTGACCATTTCATGGTCATCCCATTTGGTGCTCCCGAGGTTGCGCACTTGATTCACCAAGGTCTTGAGCCGGTTGTACATAGCTTGTGGCTCCTCTCCTTGGTTGAGGATGAAACAACCAAGCTCCCCCTCGATCGTCTCCCGTTTGGTGATCTTGGTCACCTCATCTCCCTCGTACGCGGTCTAGAGCACGTCCCAAATCTCCTTGGCGCTCTTCAACCCTTGCACTTTATTATACTCCTCTCGACATAGAGAGGCGAGGAGTATAGTAGTGGCTTAGGAGTTGAAGTGTCGGATTTGGGCGACCTTGTCCGAGTCGTAGCCTTCGTCCCCCACGGATGGTACCTGCGCTCCAAACTCAACAATATCCCATATACTTGCGTGGAGTGAGGTTAGGTGATGCCTCATTTTATCACTCCACATACAATAGTCCTCACCATAAAAAACCGGTGGTTTGCCTAATGGGACGGAAAGTAAAGGAGCGTGTTTAGAAATGTGTGGATAGCGTAAGGGGGTCTTACTAAACTTCTTGCGCTCATGGCGCTTAGAAGTGACGGACATGGCGTCAGAGCCGGAGGTGGAGGGCGACGAAGAGTTGGTCTCGTAGTAGACTACTTTCTTCATCTTTTTCTTCTTATCGCCACTCTGATGCGACTTGACGCGAGGAGGTGATTCCTCCCTTCCTTTGGCGCCGGACTCCCTTGATGGAGCCTTCCCGTGGCTTGTGGCCTTCTCGTCGGTTTCCATCTCCCTCTTGGCGGATCCTCCTGACTTCACTTCGAGTGATTAGACTCTAAATGAAGTACCGGGCTCTAATACCAATTGAAAGTCGCCTAGAAGGGGGGTGGATAGGTGGAAACTGAAATTTACAACTTTAAACACACTATAAGTCGGGGTTAGAGTTAGAATAAATTCTGAGTCCGGGAGAGAGGGGAAAACAAATCAACCAAGGAAATAAAGCGGATGACATGGTGATTTGTTTTACTGAGGTTGGTTCTAAAGAACCTAGTCCCCGTTGAGGTGGTCACAAAGACTGGGTCTCTTTCAACCCTTTCCCTCTCTCAGACGGTCACTTAGACCGAGTGAGGCTTCTTCCTTAATCTCACGGGTCACTTAGACCCCGCAAGAATCACCACACAATTGGTGTCTCTTGCCTCGCTTACAAAGCACTTGAGAGTAAGAAGTGAGAAAGAAAAGAAGGCCAAGCCAAGCAAACAAGAGCAAAAAAATAAACACAATGATCCTCTCACAAGTCCTAATGCACTAGAATTGAATTTGGGGACTTTGATCGGATCGGTGGTTTTGATTTGTGTCTTGGAGTGTTGCACTTTGCTCTTGTATTGAATGGAGAGTGTTCAATGCTTGGATGGTTGGGGTGGAGGTGGTTGGGGGTATTTATAGCCCTCAACCACCAATTCAACCGTTGAGGCAGGCTGTTGTCGATGGGCACACTGGACAGTCCAGTGCGCCACCAGACACTATCCGGTGCGCCAACCACGTTACCCAACCGTTAGGGTTCTGGCAGTTTCGACTGTTGGAGCTTTGTCTTCTTGTGGCACCGGACTGTCCGGTGCCGCATCGGATAGGTACTGTGCACTGTCCGGTGCACCTCTGGCGGCTGCTCTGACTTCTGCGTGAACTGTCCGTGCACTATAGCGTTGCAGGCGACCGTTGCGCTGGCTAGCCGCTGGTGCACTGGACAGTCCGGTGGCGCACCGGACAGTCTGCTGAATTATAGCGGAGTGCGGTCTCAGAAACTCGAAGGTGAAGAGTTCAGAGTCGTATGAATCTGGTGCATCGGACACTGTCCGGTGGCACACCGGACAGTCCAGTGCGCCAGACCAGGGTACTCTTCGGTTTCTTTTGCTCCTTTCTTTTGAACCTTAACTTTGATCTTTTATTGGTTTGTGTTGAACCTTTATGCACCTGTAGAATATATAATCTTAGAGCAAACTAGTTAGTCCAATTATTAGTGTTGGACATTCAACCACCAAAATTCGTTATAGGAAAAGGTTAAACCCTATTTCCCTTTCACAAAGAAAACGTGGTTGCAGATGCTCTTAGCAGAAAGAGTCAAGTTAATATGTTGGCCGCTTACCCGATGCCATATGAGCTAGCGAAGGAGTTCGACAGATTGAGTCTCGGATTTCTGAACAACACCCAAGGGGTGACAATCGAGTTGGAACCCACTCTAGAGCAAGACATCAGGAAAGGTCAAAAGGATGATGAGAAGATCAACGAGATCCGACAGCTAATCATAGATGGGAAAGGCAAGGATTTCCGTGAAGATGCAGAAGGAGTGGTATGGTTCAAGGATAGACTGTGTGTTCCCGACATCAAATCGATCCGGGAACTAATTCTCAAGGAAGCTCATGAGACAGCATACTCTATACACCCTGGTAGTGAGAAGATGTACCAGGACCTGAAGAAAAGATTCTAGTGGTATGGTATGAAAAGGGAGATAGCAGAGTATGTGGCTGTATGTGATAGTTGTTAGAGGATTAAAGCAGAACATCAGAGACCTGCAAGTTTGTTGCAACCATTGCAGATTCCTTAGTGGAAATGGGATGAGATCGGAATGGACTTCATAGTTGGTTTGCCTCGCACTCTTACTGGTTATGACTCTATCTGGGTAGTAGTGGACCGTTTGACAAAGGCGGCCCATTTCATACCAGTCAAGACCACTTACAACAGTGCAGTGTTAGCCGAACTATACATGTCTTGGATTGTGTGTTTGCATGGCGTCCCGAAGAAGATAGTATCAGATAGAGGCACCCAGTTCATCTCTCATTTTTGGCAGCAGTTGCATGAAGCTTTGGGCACACACTTAAAGTTCAGTTCAACTTATCACCCACAGACAGATGGTCAAATAGAGAGAACCAATCAGATTTTGGAGGATATGTTGAGGGCTTGTGCTTTGCAAGATAAGATAGGTTGGGACAAGAGACTACCATATGCGGAATTCTCTTACAACAACAGCTACCAAGCCAGTCTGAAGATGTCACCATTCGAAGCGCTCTATGGGAGGAATTGCAGAACTCCATTGCATTGGGACCAACCTGGTGAAAGACAAGTGTTCGGTCCAGATATTTTGCTCGAAGCCGAAGAGAACATCAGAATGGTCCGAGAGAATTTGAAGGCAGCGCAGTCCAGACAATGAAGCTATGCCGACACCCGAAGAAGAGAACTGAGTTTTGAAGTAGGAGACTATGTCTACTTGAAGGTGTCACCAATTAGAGGAATCAAAAGTTTTGGAGTCAAAGGCAAGCTAGCACCTCGATATATCGGACCGTATCATATTCAAGCAAGATGTGGAGAAGTGGCTTATCAGCTTAGCTTACCAGAGAATCAGTCAGCTGTGCACGATGTGTTCCATGTATCTCAGTTGAAGAAATGCTTGAGAGTGCCAGAAGAGCAGTTGCCAGTAGAGGATCTTGAAGTTCAAGAAGATCTGACTTATATTGAGAAGCCAACTCAAATTCTGGAGACAACAGATCGGGTCACTCAGAGAAGTACCATTAGGATGTGCAAAGTCAAATGGGGTCACCACTCAGAAGAAGAAGCCACCTGGGAACGAGAGGATGATTTGAAAGCCAAGTACCCTGAGCTCTTTGCTAGCCAGCCCTGAATCTCGAGGGCGAGATTCTTTTAAGGGGGATAGGTCTGTAACACCCTGAATTTGGGGGTATAAAATTTCTTTCTAATGATCACCCAAATTCATGTGTTACTCTTCTCTCTCACACCCTAGGTTTTATCTCTCTCTAGATTCTCTCTCCCTTTTTCCCTTTTAGGTAGAATTAGCTTAAAGTTAGGGGGATTTAATTATTTATTTTTGCCAAAACATTATGGGTCATGACATGTTGCATCATGATGAGCTTAAAATATTCTTTGAAGTGTTGCACATGTTTGAATTTATTTAAATTTGAAACCTAATTTGAATTTGGAATTGAAAACCCTATAGAAAAGAAATAGAAAAGGAATTAGAAAATCCAGAGAAAAAGAAAAAGGAAAAGCAGCCCAGCAGCCTAGCTCGGCCCAGCCAGGCCGCGCGCCCGCGCCGCCTGATAGGCGGGCCCTGCCTGTCAGCGGCTGCTTTCTCTCCCGCGCGCTCTCTCTCTCTCTCTCTCGCCCTCTGCCCACTAGAGCCGACCTGTCGGCGCCAGTTGCTTCACCCGTGCGCGTCCCTCCTCTCTCTGTCTCGCGGGCCCGCGCTGCCAGGCGCTGAGCCGTTGCCCGCGCGCTCCCTTTTCTCTCTCCGCGTCGTGGACCCTCCCTGTCAGTTCCGCCCTCCCCGCCCTCGCCGTGGACCGGCGCGTGCGCACTCGCGCACGTCGCCAGAATTCTCGGCCACGACGTCCACCCACGCGCCCTAGCTCCCTCTTAGAGCCCCGCCAGAGCCCGCACTCACTCCCCCGCCTTAATTCGCATAGCTTCGCCCTCTCTCGTGCTCTGCCCACGCCGCTAGACGCCGTCGGACACTCGTGCCCGCTTCCCCGGCCATCCAGCTCGCCGGAGACCACGCCAAGCCACCCCAAGCTCAACCCCAAGGTGAGACACCTTTGCCCATGCCTAATTTCCCCAATTTCGCTTTGTGCTCGGCCAATTTTGGCATCGCCGGTGCTCGGTCGTGGCGGTCCGCCGCACACACGCGGTGGCCGGCCAATTTAGCCGGGTTTAGTGCCCCGGAGTAGGTCCCTGTGTCACCCCTACCTCTGCTGAAGCCTTCCCAGGCCTTAGCGCGCCTCAAGCCCCCTCCCCGTGGCTGGAATCCCTCACCGGAGTTCCTCCGGTCCGCCTGAGGCTTTCTCCCCGCCGTTCTTCCCCCTCTGTCCGCGGATTCATGGCATTTTCCCTGCCACTGAGTTCGCCATGGCATTCTCTCCCTCTCTGCCCAATCTCGGCGACCCCAGAGCCACCCTAGCTCGCGCCTGCCTCAACTCCGGCGACCTCACCACCATGGAGAGGAGCAGCGCCGCCCACAGCCATTCATCCCTCCCTGGTCTGATCTACCCCGTCCGATCTTGATCGCACGGTCCAGATCGCGGATAACGCTTCGCGCACGCGCGCCCTACGCCCCTGGCCCACTTGTCAGCGCCCGTGTTCCATGGCGCTGGGCCCGCTCGGTCAGTGCGCCCTCCCCCTCTGTCGCTGAAACCCCTTGGCCCGCCTGTCAGCACTCGCCTGCCCGCGTGCGCGCCCTCGGCCGCAGATCTAATCTCGGCCATCGGTTTCTGTTCTAACGGTTAGAATCACCCAGTGCCCCTTTGTGCGGTAGTTTTATTAAAGAGACCCTCGGTTTGTTTAGAATCAACCTGTCGTCCCTGGTTTTCACTTGCAGGCCCTTGTATTCTTGCAGATTGAACCCTGGACTTTTAAATATTCACAGAATTAGACCTAATTTCATATTTTGGATTCCCAAACTTGTTTATTTCATACCTTTTGCATATGAACTCCAAATTTAGTGATTCAAAGTGCAAAATGTTCATAGTATTATTTTCTGTTCAAATCAATTAGTTCCATTTACACCCTATGCTTCCTAATTTTATGGATAACTATTAACTAGTATATGTATAGATTTGGTGTATTTAATAAAATAAAAAGGGAAACCCTAGAGTTTAAAACATGCCTAATCTTGTGAGATTAATAATGTGTATTACATGAATTCATCTCTGTTCTAATTTTTAGGTCACAATAAAATAAATTGAACTATGTTGTGTATTTGTGAGTAACACTTAGAGAAATAATAATCCAATTCCAAAGAAAGTTGGTCCATGTTATAGTTCATGTTATACTTTGATCTCATTATCCCCTATTGTGTTTTAAGATGCATTCCTGTGTTTGTACATGTTTGGTATGTTGTTCATTTATACTTTCCAAATGTATTGAATGCATGCTCGCTTTATTTAGACAACGAACAGTCCGAGGTTCCTGAGTGTGTTGTTGGAGACCTTCCTGAGCAACAACCTGGTGAAGGCAAGTCTCCTCTAACCCATTATGTCCTACATACTTTATGATTCACTGTTTCGCATTAAATTACTTAACCTAAGGATTGACTAGTCTGTATTTACCTTATCCTTGTTTACCTTTTTAGGTTATCATGGTTAGCATTTTGCTATTGCCTTAACTTAATCAATGAACATGATGTGATTATTTATGATACAATGATGTTATCCCAATGATGATATTGTGATTCTTTAGGGGGCTCAGGCTTTTTTTCCTGAGTACCTCTTCGTAAGGACATGTTCGTGGAGTGACCACCCGGGATAATAGTGCAACCATGAGGGTGGAATGGGACGCCCTTAGCTGATTAATTAGATGAACCTGGGGTGTAGTTGGCTTTGCCGGAGGGCCGTTAATGAGGGTCGGGGCATAGTGCTCGCTCTACCAAGGTTGGGGTGCAGAGGTTCATTCGATTTGGTTTTGTTAGTCACCCACCTTGGGGAGGTGTACTGCGTTTGTACGACTAGCGAAACCTAACGAGCAGCTATGCACCGGGGGAGTCTTTGTAAAGGCTACATAGTGTATCCCTGGCCATTCACCTTGGTAGTGAAGACTGGGTCTGTACAACCCAGGCTAGAAAGGGATCACGACTCATGGGTAAAGTGTGCAACCTCTGCAGAGTGTTAGAAACTGGTATATCAGCCAAGCTCACGATTAAGAGCAGCCTTAGGATCCTCTTTGATTAGAAGAACTTTGGATACTTTTATGATGATGGTTAACAATGATGTTATAAATCTGATCTCTGGTATTTCCTCTTTTGAGGAAGTACTTTTGGATAATAACTGGGTTTATTACTAAAACTTGGCTCTACTGATAATAATAAATACTTGACCAACTAAAAGCAACTGCTTAACCTCAACCCCACATACAGCTAGTCCACTTTAGCCAAACGGGACATTTGCTGAGTACGTTGATGTGTACTCACCCTTGCTTTACACACCACCCCCACCCTAGGTTGTCCCCATTGTACTCAGTGCTTAGGAGGTGATGCTGGCAACATGGAGGACTTCGAGGAGTTCTAGGATTACGACGAGTTTTAGTTTACTTAGTGGCAAACCCCCAGTTAGCTGCCTGTGTAGGCTTATCATCTATGTTTTGTTTCTCCACACTTTGATGGTTATGTTAAAGACAATGGTTATGTAATAGACTCTGTGGATGTCTTGGACATCTTGATGTAATTAAGTACCTTTCCGCTATTTATTTCGAGCATTGTGTGATGATGTCCAATTATGTAATCGCTGTGTACGTGAGTTTTTGATCCTGGCACATACATGGTTCGCATTCGGTTTACCTTCCAAATCCGGATGTGACAGTTCATAAGGATGCCGACGTGGTGTATGGTATGTTTCTTATTAACTCCATACCTACTTCAGTTTTATTTGACTCTAGAGCATCTCATTCATTTATAACTGAGTCATTCGTGAAAAAACATAACATACCAAAGTACCCTCTTAAGAAGATGTTACATATTAGTTCACCGGGAGGTGATATGAAGGCCACACACTCATGCCTCCATGTTAATCTCAAGATTCAAGGAATAGATTTTCTAGTCAACCTAGTGGTCCTAGGATCCAAGGGTATTGATGTGATTCTTGGATGTGACTGGTTGAAAAGTTGTGATGGAGTGATACAATGTGCCAAAGGAACAATTATGTTGACAAGTCCACAAGGTGAAAGAATCCAAGTTAGCACAGACATGTCAACAGATGCAAAAGGAGAGACAATGGTAAATCACTTGGAAGAAAAGCCCCTAGAAACTATCAAGGTAGTGTGTGAATACCCAGACGTATTTCCAGAGGAATTACTAGGTATGCCAACTGATCGTGATATAGAGTTTTCTATTGAATTATTACCCGGAACTGCACCTATCTCAAAAAGACCTTATAGAATGGATGTCAAAGATTTAGTTGAACTGAAGAAACAAATAGAAGAATTACTAGAAAAAGGTTTCATTTTCCCAAGTTCATCCCCTTGGGGAGCCCCAGTTCTATTTGTGAGCAAGAAAGATGGATCGAGAAGAATGTGTGTTGATTATAGAAGTTTGAATGAAGTAACAATTAAAAATAAACACCCGTCACCTTGGATTGAAGACTTATTTGATCAGATGAAGGGAGCTAAGATATTCTCGAAGATAGATCTAAGGTCGAGATATCATCAGTTAAAGATTCGAGCAGAAAATGTACCCAAGAGAGCCTTCACTACGAGATATGGATTATATGAGTTTTTGGTCATGTCGTTTGGATTGACTAATACACCCGCATATTTTATGAACCTGATGAATAAAGTATTCATGGAATATATGGATCAGTTTGTGGTCGTATTCATTGACGACATACTGGTATACTCTCCGAATGAAGAAACACATGAAGATCATCTAAGACTAGTCCTACAAAAGCTTCATGACAACCAATTGTACGCAAAGTTATCAAAGTGTGATTTTTGGCTAAAGGAAGTTGTTTTCCTAGGACATATTGTTACTGATGGTGGAATTAAAGTAGATCCAGGAAAGATAAGTGAAATATTAAATTGGAAGCGACCAAAGGATGCGTCCAAGATCAGAAGTTTTCTTGGATTGGCAGGATACTACATAAGATTTATTAAAGGTTTTTCCAAGTTAGTGAAACCTCTTACCTCACTACTGGAGAAAGGTAAAGAGTTTAAGTGGGATGAAGCATGCCAGAAATGTTTTGAAGAACTCAAGAAAAGGTTAACCACTACACCAATATTGGTAATGCCAGACATTCACAAAGGATTTGATGTGTATTGTGATGCATCACACCTAGGACTTGGATGTGTGTTCATGCAAGAAGGAAAAGTATAGCTTATGCCTCAAGGCAATTGAGGAAGCATGAGAAGAATTATCCTACGCGTGACTTGGAACTAGTTGCCGTAGTGCATGCTTTGAAGATTTGGAGACACTATATGATTGGAAACAAGTGCAAAATCTTCACGGATCACAAAAGCTTGAAATACATATTCACTCAGAAAGAACTCAACCTAAGAAAGAGAAGATGGCTTGAGTTAATCAAAGACTATGATTTGAAAATACAATATCACCCAGGAAAAAAATGTAGTGGCTGATGCTTTGAGCTATAAGGGTCAAGTGAACAACATCACTACTCATTTGATGTCACAGGAATTGTGCTGGGAATTGGAACAACTCAACCTTGGTATGCTCTATAATATGGAAGCAATAGTTATGGAAGTTGAATCTACTTTAGAACAAGAGATTCGTAAAGACAGGAATCTGATGAGAAAATCAAGGAAATTAAGACTTTGATTGGGTTGGGTAAAGCCCTAGATTTCATGGAAGATGAATAAGACACATTATGGTTTAAAAAGAGAATTTGCGTACCAGAAATTGAACACCTACGCCAACTTATTTTGAGAGAAGCTCATGATTCAGCTTATTCTATTCACCCTAGAAGTACAAAGATGTACCAAGACCTAAAGGAAAAGTATTGGTGGTACGGTTTGAAAGGAGATGTGGCTACTCATGTTGCATTATGTGATGTGTGTCAACGAGTTAAAGCCGAACACCAAAGGCCAGCAGGATTACTACAACCTCTCAAGGTACCGAAATGGAAATGGGAAGAAATCAGTATGGATTTCATAGTTGGACTACCCCATACTCGGGATGGCTATGATTCAATATGTGTCATAGTAGACAGGTTGACTAAAGTGGCACACTTTATACCTATGAAGACAACTTACTCAGGAGCCCAATTAGCAGAATTATACATGTCGAGGATTGTTTGTCTGCATGGAGTACCAAAGAAGATCATATCGGATCGAGGAACCCAATTTACCTCACGCTTTTGGAAAAGACTACATAAGTCCATGGATACCAAGCTAAACTTTAGTTCGGCTTATCATCTGCAAACAGATGGGCAAACGGAAAGAACAAACCAAGTGTTGGAAGATATGCTGAGAGCTTGCGCTCTAAAGCATGGTAGAAGCTGGGATAAAAGTTTGCCTTATGCAGAATTCTCGTATAACAATAGTTATCAAGCAAGTCTAAAAATGGCACCATTTGAAGCCATTTATGGACGAAAGTGTAGAACACCGCTTTATTGGAATCAAACCGGAGAAACCCAAGTATTTGGTCCAGAAATTCTCCAAGAAGCAGAAAAGCAAGTACATATTATCAGAGAGAATTTGAAAACAGCACAATTGAGACAGAAAAGCTATGCTGATAATAGAAGAAGAGAGTTGATATTTGAAGTAGGAGACTTCGTATACCTTAAAGTTTCATCGATGAGAGGAATGAAAAGATTTAAGGTTAAGGGAAAATTATCTCCTCGCTACATTGGCCCATTCAAAATTTTGGAAAGAAAAGGAGAAGTAGCGTACCAGTTAGAGCTACCTGATAGTTTGTCGGATGTGCACGATGTATTTCACGTGCCACAACTCAAGAAGTGCTTAAGAGTACCGAAGGAACAGTTACCTATGGAAGAACTGAATATTAATGAGGATTTGACTTATTTAGAGTACCATGTCAGAATTATGGAAACATCTCACAGAATTACACAGAGTAGAGTTATTAATATGTGCAAAGTTTAGTGGAGTCATCATTCGGAAGAGGAGGCCACTTAGGAAAGAGAAGATGAACTCAGGGCAGAATTTCACCAGTTATTCTCAGAAGTTCCTTAATCTCGAGGACGAGATTCTTTTAAGAGGGGTAGGTTTGTAACACTATAAAAACCATCAACTAAAATAATGCATTTAGTTTATTAATATGGTAATAAAATTTTCTTTCTAATGTTTGATTTTTGTTTGCATCTAGAATAATTTTTGGTTTTCTTCATGTTTGATTTTGGATGTTTAGTTGAAATTCCTTCTTAATGGAAATCCAATTAAATAATATAATAATAATGGTTCACAAATTAATATTTTGTTTATAAATAATTTTGGTATAATTATTATGATTTTTGAATAATTTAAAAATATACTTATTTACATTTTTTAAATAGAAAAGAAAAAAAGAACAACTAACCCTAACCCTAACCGACCCATCAGGGCCCATCAGCCAAGCCGCCGCGCCGCTAGGGGGAGGGTTTTCTTTCCCCCCCCCCCCCCCCCCCCCTCTCTCCCTGCCATGCGGGCCCCACCCGCGGGAGCGCCGCCTCCTCACACAGGACGCGCGTGGGCGCGTCTTTACTGCACGCCGCCGCCGAAAAAGCAACCGCCAGCACGCTTGGACGTCTGCGCCCTAGGCCAACTCGACTGGCCACGCCCGTCCGTGCTCCGAAGCCGTTAAATCATCACCATTTCTCTTCTCCTCTCCCCCATTCCCTCTCCCCGTTAATGGAGGTAATGTCGCCATTAATGGTCGAGTGATGACGCCGTCGGCCGCCCTTCTCTCTCCCCAGCGCCCTCTCCTCTCCCCTCTCCCTCTCTATAAAAACCGGTGGAAGCCCCTGCTCCTCTCCCTCCCCTGCAGCCGAGCCACATCGTCCTCTTCCTCTCCTCGCCATGAGTTTGTTGTTGGAGCTCGCCATCGTGTCAGCGCCGGAGCTCGCCCACGCCAGAGGTCGCCCATGCCAGCCGACCACCGTGGTCGTGCCCCTTCCCTGCTTGATGCCGAACCTCCCTGCTCGTCGAGTTCCCTGCATTTGAGCAAGAGCTCCCAGGGTAGAAGAAGGCAAATTTGCGATTTAGTCCCTGGTTTGTAAATTTAATTAATTTCAGGATTTTTAGTTTAGAGATTGTCGAAAAGAGATTCCAATGTATACGTATAGTCAAAATCAAACCCAGCAACAATATTTCGGATATGCATATGATTTTATAATTTTAAAAATGAGTATTATCACTATTCACTACCTCGGTGATTTTTCTACTAGAAAACGTTTACAAAATTAACTTACTTTAGCGTATGGAATGATAATTGTTAGTAGTATTTTAAGTGTAAATTTATTGATATGAAGAAGTAGAAGAAAAATACTAGACCACGCGTTTTCAGTGAGATGAAAATGGATTTTTACTAGTCAGAATACATGTGTTCATAAGTATAGCACTAAATTAATTAGAATTAGTAAAATACTTGTTTATGTCATAATAACCATGAATATGTTATTAAAAGTCCAATATGGGATTTACATTAATCTTTAGTATATTAATGTTAGAAGAATCATAAATAAACCATTTTTAGCTATACGCATAAATTCTATTTAGAAATAAAAGGAATAAAACTTATAAGTCTATTATTAGTAATAAAGAAAATAATTAGCAGTTATTTTTCATAAAGAATGTTAATACATATTATACTAGATAAAACTAGTGTTATAGCCACCTACTCATATTTTCACCAATATTGACTCACATTAATGAGCATAATGGATTAATATGTATACACGCTTTAAGACGTATTTATGAGGATAATTATGTGATGCATGAATGTGTATGTAATGGTGAATGATTACTCCTGTGATGGTGTATGTTTATTTATTTTGGCATATGTATTCTTTTTGTATGTACGATACGCAAATCGATGCTAGAAGTTAACTGTGGGGTAGACGAACCAAACTCGTTCGAGGACGACCCACAGGACACTTTCGAGCAAGGCAAGTGGATTCTCCCTCTGCATATTCTATTTGTACCCAATTAATGCATATAATAATGTTTACTTTTTAGATATATTGCATAATTTGATGGGATTTACCTAATTAAGGATTTCCTAGATTTACCAACTTTATTCCTTGATTACCCTAGGGAAATACTATGCTTTGCAAATTTGTGCTACCGCTCAACTTGATAATTTTGATGTCACTCATTATTGATATTAATGTTTTGGAAATGAAATTGGTATTATGGTGTTAACCCGATGGTTAAACAAGATTATTTCATATTAATTGGAACATGGAGTGACTACCCAGGATAACAGTGCAACCACGAGTGCTATCATGGCTCTGGCTTTGGTAATTAGCTTAATGCGCTTAATACCTAGCAACATTACCTGAAATATGGGCAAGAGGGGGAGCGGCAGTGGTGGAAGCTCATGTTAACATGGGGACGTATTCTTGGCTAATGTACCTCTTTCAGAGGGCCTCCACACCGACATGGAAACCTTAGCAGGTTGCTTTGTATTAAGTGTATTTTGTGAAAACCTCATAGTGGATCCCTAGCCATTCACCTTGGTAGTGTTTAAGGGTCCGTACAACCTAGGCTAGATGGGATACACGGCTTGCGGGTAAAGTTGTACCACCTCTACAGAGTATAAAACTGACATGTTAGCCGTGCTCATGGTTAATAGCAACCTGAACCCTCACATGATAATTGAACTTAAAGATGGACAATAAATCGAGATCTGATGATCTTACCGCTTAACCTTAGCCTTACCTTGTTAAACTTGCATTAATTTTCCCCCCACTTGTTGAGCCCTGACCATAAGTGAGCTCACCCTTGCTAATATTTTGATCAGAGGGTGATGAAGAAGACCTTGATGGACATTTCGATGAATACTGAGTCTAATGATGCGCCGATCATCTTCCTGTGGGAGACTACCCATGTTATTTCCGCTTTACTTTGATGATACTGTTTAAGATACTATTGTCTAGATGTTGTAATAAAGACTACTCTACCCTCTTTACGCCTTTATTGCATTGTCTTTTGATATACTACACTTGTGACGTCAACATATGTGTGGAAAATGGATCTTGGCACACATATGCTATGCGTTCGGTTTTGTCCCCAGAACCAGGTGTGACACATCCCCTCAACTGACAACCCAACTTTGGGAACATTTTACTCTAAGTTCCATATGGTTTTAGGGCTAAGTCACTTAATCAAATTTGTACTACTATAGTAGCTCTACAACTTTTCCATATGACTTATAGCAAACTCCTCATGGATCAAGAGATGCAAGAGCCCAAAGTTAGCTCTCACCACTTTTTCAGAATTCAAGTTAGGGTTACTTAGGCACTTTTGCAAATTACTCCAAATTTCACCACAAAACTTGGAAATCTCCAAATATAAAATTTACTTAGTTTTTGTTACTCTATTACTTTGATATATACACTTTTGACAAAAAGTGCATAGAATTTGAAATCACTCTATAGGTCACTAATTAGGGTTTTGGGCTCCAGATTAGGGTTTTGAGTGTCCTAGGGTACATTGAGTGCTTAATCTATCTAAACCATTATTTCTTGAACATATCCAAACCATTATTTCTTGAACATATCTTTAAGTGTCCTAGGGTACAACTGAGTTTTAGCGCACAGACCCCTGGTTTCTTTTAAACAGACCTGTGACCTTTTAAATAATCACATAATTAGGCTTAATTTCATATTTTAAACTTCAAAACTTGTTTATTTCATATCTTTTTCATATGAACTCCAAATTTAGTGGTTCAAATTGCAAAATGTTAATAGGAATATTCTCTGTCCCAATAAATTATGATCATCCACTGTTTGTGCACTCTAATTTTATGTCTAAGCTATAGGTTAGGTTATGTGTTAATTTATTTGTTTATTAAATAAATGAAAAGAAAAACCCTAGTTGTAAATGAATATTTAATGTTATGAGATTAATAATGTGCCATGTAAGAATTGATCTCCGATATAATTGTATGTCTCACTAAAATTAGTAGAACTAAAGTAAATAGTCCATAATATCTAGGGAATCACTAATCTCTAAATGAATTAACTCCTAGCATTTAAGTCTATCCTTTTTGTTCATAATGCCTTGTCAAACTTGTGTTTACTTGATTGTACATGTTTGGTGTGCTGTTCATTTGTACTTTTCCAAATGTATTGAATGTATGATTGCTTTATTTAGACAATGAGCAGCCCGTGGTTCCGATTGTGTTGCTGAAGATCTTCCTAAGCAACAACCTTGTGAAGGCAAGTGTCCTCAGACCTATCATGTCCTATATACTTTATAATTTACTGTCCCGCATTACATAATTGAAACTTAAGGATTGACTAGTCTGTATTTACCTTATCCTTGTTTACCTTTTGGGTTATTATGGTTAGCACTATGCCATCGCTTTACTTTAATCAATGAATATGATATGAGTATTATGATATGATGATGTTATCCCGATGATGTTCTTGTGATAATTTAGGGGACTCAGGATGTTTCCTGAGTACCTCTCCGTAAGGACCTGTTTGAGGAGTGACAACTCGGGATAACAGTGCAACCATGAGGGTGGAATGGGACGCCCTTAGCTGATTAATTAGAGGAACTAGAGGAGTAGTTGGCTTCGCCGTAGGGCCGTCAATGGGGTCCGGCATAGTACTTGCTCTGCCGAGTCTGGTTGCAGAGGTTCTTGATTTGGTTTTGTTAGTCATCCTTCCTTTGGGGAGAGGTACTGTGTTTATCAAACTGGAGAAACCTAACGGGCAGCTATGACCTCTGGGAAACCTTTGTAAAGGCTATGTAGTGAGACCCTGCTAGGTCACCTTGGTAGTGATTAATGTAGAGTCATGATCTCTAGGCAGAACGTGAATCATGACTTGTAGGTAAAGTGTGCGACCTCTGCAGAGTGTTAGCAACTTATATATCAGCCGTGCTCACGGTTAAGAGCAGCCTTGGGATCCTATTTGATTAGAAGAACTTTGGTTACTTTTATGATGATGAGTAATAATGATGGTTATAATTTTGATCTCTCGTATTTCCTCTTGGAGGGAGTGCTTTTGAGTAATAACTGGGTTATTACTAAAACTTGGCTCTACTAATAGTAATAAATACTTGACCAACTAAAAGCAACTGCTTAACCTTAAACTTCACATACAGCTAGTCCACTTTAGCCAAACGGGACATTTGCTGAGTATATTGATGTGTACTCACCCTTGCTTTACAAACCACCCCACCCTAGGTTGTCCTCACTGTACTTAGTGCTTAGGAGGTGATGCTGGCAACATGGAGGACTTTGAGGAGTTTCAGAACTATGACGAGTTCTAGTTATCTTAGTGGCAAACCCCCAGTCAGCTGCCTGTGAAGGCCTTATCTTCTACGTTTCGTATTTCCGCACTTTGATGTTAATGACTATGTTATAGACTCTGTGGATGTCTTGGACATCTTATTGTAATAAAAGTACCTTTCCGCTATTTACTTTGAGCATTGTGTGATGATGTCCAATTATGTAATCGTTGTGTACGTGAGTTTCTGATCCTGACACGTACTTGGTTCACATTCGGTTTACCTTCAAAAACCGGGTGTGACACATCCTTCCCCCCATAAAAGAATCTCGTCTCGAGATTTAAGGCTCCTGGAAAGTAATGGAAAAGGAAATGCGTCAAAACTTTATTTTCTATTTTCTCTTACAAGGCAGGGGTGTGTGTGTGGGTCTGTTCTAGCTTTACAATGAAGTACACAAACCTTAAATGTTACAAGTTTCTAGAAACTTAGGAAAATGCTTTTCTAAGAAATCTTCAGATTCCCATGTAGCCTCATCTTCAGTTTGTTGGTTCCGCTGTATCTTATAAAACTTGAGTGTCCTTTTTCGAGTAACTCGATCCTTTTGATCCAAAACTCGAATGGGATATTTAGAATAAGTTAGCTCTGATTCCAAATTAACTTCTGATATATCCATGGTTTGATCAGGGATTCGAAGACATTTCTTCAGTTGGGATACGTGGAACACATTGTGTATTGTAGATAATGACTCTGGTAGGCGAAGTCTGTTCGCAACATGTCCACATCGTTCAAGAATAGGGAACAGACTAATGTACTGAGGTGCTAACTTTCCTTTAACCCCAAAATGATTAACTCCCTTCATTGGCGATACCTTTAAGTACACATGTTCTCCGACTTGGAAGATTAATGGTCGACGTTGTTTATCCGCATAGTTCTTTTGACGTGCTTGAGCTTCTCTCAAGTTGTGTTGTATGCACTAAACCTTTTCTTCCGTTTCTTTGACCAAATCAGGTCTGAAAAACCATCACTCTCCTAGTTCTGACAGTTCAAAGGTGTCCTACATCGTCGACCATATAGAGCTTCAAATGGTGCTATCGCAGACAGTCATCCCACGTTCAAGTGTTGTAGTCCTGTATTTACGTGATCGATAAAGCGCCCGATAGGGCGCTTCAATTTTCTAGTTTAACTAAAAATGCATTACACATTTACACAGTGGCGGACGAAGGCCGAGAATTCATGGGGGTCAGAAAGACCACATGAGAAAATTAAGCAAGATCGTAAAAACTAATGTTGTATAGAATTCAAGTTTTACTAGGTATATGCCCGTGCGTTGCAACGGACGACACTTATACACGCATAGATCATTATTTAGTGTTACTATCAAGAATCAACTTAACAATCGTAACAAATGTCAAAGTCTGTCATTTCGAACAATCAAAATGAATGCCTCACGATTGAAGGCCCTTTCTTTACCTCCTCTGTTTTTACTCCACGCCTCACGCCTGTTTATCTAGAAACATAAATATCACTTGCTCTGTTCTTAGTACTCACTTCCATTCCCTGTGCCCAAAGAGTTTAAAAGTTTATCTAGAAAGAAAAAATATTGGACACCCTCCTAATGCAGAAGTTAATCACAGGTGCTACAGACATCATCATACCAGCCAAATCAGAAAGAAAGTTAAAAAAAGAACTTGCTTTCTGCTCTTTCTGAATTCGACGGTGCCATTGGTTTCTGTGTTCAGAAAATGGGAACTGTATGTATGTTCTGGCCTCTGCATCCTCAGCGCACTTGGCATCTCTTTTGTTACCACTGCACGTCATCGTAAGCGCAGGGTCGATGGTTTCAGACTTTGAAGTAATAATGGGTGTTTGAATGAGCTAGAGATATTACTTAACTGTTTAAATTAGCTAAAGACATCAGCTAATAGTTCAACTATTAGTTATTTTCAGCAAATTAGCTAGTAGTTAACTAACTATTTATTAGCTACCTAATTCTCCTAGCGATTTTTTATTAATACGATGCAAGCTACCAAAAGATATTACATGGTAGAAATATTAAGAATAATGTACATGTAGAAAAGTGGACCTCTACACGATAATCATTAGAATGACATCTCAGTAAGCAATGAATCCAAGTGTTTGCACGACACTAAAAAGAGCACAACAAAAGCGAAGCTGTATCGTACCAGGTAGCTTGCATCATATTAATAAAGCTCGTTCATGATGGTTGACTTGCCTACACCGGACAGCCCAATTACCCCAATCATCACGAAATAATTGTTCTCGGTCAGATACTGCAAAAACACAGAGAGGGTTAGTACGTTTTGAGGGAACAAAATTTATATGTACATATGTATGTATTTAAAAAACACCTGCCATAAATTTTATCACTATTTAAAACCCCATCTCCAACATAGAAGGCATGTGTTGCTCAATGAATCTCAATTCACATCACAGATGCATATATAGGCATGATCAGCAGAAGCCAAATATAACATCTTGCGTCATTATGCGAGAAGGAAGGCATCTACGAAATGATTAAGAACTAACCTAACAAATTAGAAACATACCAACACTCAGAGGAGTCTTTAAAAGAACTAAAAGCAACACATGAAAGACATCGCCAAGAAGTTTGGCGACTCTCCTGCCGAAGGCGTCGTTGGCCATATGCACAAAGCTTCTTATCTATTTGATTGAGGCAACAAAATATAGTAGACAGTCATGCTCTCTATCTCAAAGTGGAAAGTTAAGACATGTCACTGAGATGATAATGTCCAATTGTTACAGATGAGAATTACGTGATAACGTAGTTAATTCCAACTATATCGATGGTGCTAACGTGGTAAAGACATTCAAATGTTCGATGTGACACGTACTAAATTTTAGTTATGAATTACGTGATATTGTTAGCCTACAGATTCTCATCACGTGATAACGTAGTTAATTCACTGAGGGTAGGCCATATTTGTATCTAAACTTTACACTTTTAGATTTAAAACCTATGAGTCCTTGCCAAGCGAATCTGCGGTATTCCGGTTCAAGTCCCCCCCCCCCAGCTTTTAGCAGTTTTCATTTAATTTGATTTTTTTATTGGATTGGTTTGTTTCTGGATATTCACATACTATCTGGATTAATTTTTGGAATTAAGTTGAGTGAAAACATTTCCCACCTACATCCGTCCGTGTCGATGGTCACCTAGCTCGTAGTAGCCCTCGTCAGCCAGCTCTGCTCGATGGCAAGCAAAGTTGTTCGGTCGGGCAATACGCACAAGAGAACAAGGTTAGCAGCTCGCTCGCGAGGCAATATTATTAGGCCACCTAATCCAATTATTTCTCCCGATACCGATATCACATGATAAGGTATCATCGTGAGCAAACAAATTCAGAGGGGCTCCATGTACTGGCCGGCCGGCCGGCCGCGAAATTGTATGAACCGGCCAGCGGGCACGGCAAATCGAATTTGATTTGTGCCTGGGCCCCCCTAATGGTGGTTGTGATTCTATGCTTGTGGAAGTTTTCAGTTTTCAGCTTAATAATGATGTCTATAGGCATATATAATCTGAGTATCTGGATCAGTTGTTTTCAATTATAAGAGACATCCATCAATTGTAAGAAACATCCAGGAGCCTTCGTGATACAATATGGTGTCTTTAAAATCGGTCGCATTATAAATGTAGTTACCATATAATATGTACGAAGGGTCAAATAGAGATGTTTTTTACAAAGAGATCCTTCAAAAAAAACATTATATTAAATGAGGTTATAAGTTCCTGAGAGCAAGTGACGGTTTGAACGAAGAAGTGGAGAATCCCGAGGCAATTAAACTCCCGCATTACTGCTCGTCGTCATCAGCAGCGACAATTAAGGTGGATGCGCGGGGCGGCGCTACACACGCAGCGAGCAGGGCTCCCGGGCCGGCCCCCGAGACCCATGGACGGGGCACGGGGGTGGCCGTGAACCCGAGGCCAAGAACAGAAGACTTTGGAAGGTGAATGGAGCGGATCGATGGCCTCGGTTCCAGGCCGTCGGCCCCATCTTTGCCGGGTGTGGCTTCTCCGATGTCAAACACCCACCCGCCCCATAATCCGAGCGAGCACGGAGCATGCATAGAAGAGAGCTGACCTCCGTACTCTGCATGGCCATGGCTCTTGCTCTTGCACTTGCATTCCAGGTGGCGGCACGATTTTAGAGCTAAACTTGGCTGCGACTGCGACCGTGCGCCAGCTCAGCTGGAGTCCGGTCGGCGGAGCTGTTCTGTGCTTTTTTACTCGACGGCTCTACGGATCGGTGCTGTTCTGTGGCGCTGTAACTTTTCCGCGATCTTCGTTTTCCCTTTCTAAACCTGTCCATTGTCCAAGCTTTGTCCCGCGGCGGCACAGTTGGCTGGCTCGCCTCAAGCTTTGGGTCTCAGACTCTCTGTCCAGCCAGCCAGCAGCCCAGCACCTAGCAGAGAGTATCACGAGGCAGAGCAGGAGGTTGGCTCCGCTTGCGCGTGTCTTGCTGCACGAGCAGGGGATCGATGGACGCTTTTGGGGCCTGACGCGGCAAAAGGTTTCTGGAATCTGGCCAAGTCAAATCACTGAGTGGTACAGTGGTAGCAGTAAAATCCTAAGCAAATCACCATCGCTCGTCAGCCGGTGGTCAAGTCCACCCACCGGTACAAAAGAAGCATGCGGATCTGAAAGCCGCGCCTAGGGATTGGGGACCATCGGCTCCCTCCTCCGCTCCCTTTGTAAACCGTCTCTTGGTGCTCTACGGGAGGTCGGACGGGAAGATGACAAGCGAAGAGGGCGGACGATCGACGACGATATGCGCCCCAGCAGCTCCGGCGGACGATCCGGTCTGTGAAACGCCCTCCGCTCCATCGAGACTCACGGACGGCAGACATTAGTAGAAATATAGGATCACAATATGTACTTGTTGGAATTATAGATTCAAATTTATCTTCTATTGATGGAATTACGTGATATTGTGATATGGAAACAGGATAGAATAGTCTATGACTGAGCCTAGAGGTTGTTATGATTTGCACAGAACTCGAGATTTTGTGAGCGATAAATATTGTAACTTTGCTACATATGGTGTAACGACGTATGTCGTGTGCACCTATTTCCAAGCTTGGATGCTCATTATTACTTGTACCAAATATTTTAGTTTTGTGGAACTTTGATGCTTTGGCATGTAGGTTGGGGCCATCACCTGGTCATGGACATTCCTCTGAGATTTATGGCCCTGGAGATGGAGTAGGTGGATGCCATCTATCTTGCTGTTCTTATGGTGGACACCGTGGTAAATATCATGCTTGCCACAACCATTCATCGGAATGGGCCAGGCACAACATTTCACCTGAACCTGGTCCTATCAGATCTTACTGGTGATCTCTTGTTCTGACAGTAAATGTTTGTCGTTATGGCATTTCCAACAACTTTTCATACTATTTAGTCCTGGCCATTTAAATAGTTTGTTCCTTAATCTAGGATAACGAAAAGGACTTCCTTCGATCATGTTTCTCATTGTGCAAAAGGATCTGACAGACAAATACGCCCAGCAGGAGGTTATAGGAAGAATTATTCTGCTAACCAGGGGAGTGGCAGTCAGAACAGACCGTATCATGATGATAGATATCTACCAACTAAATTCCTGGATGACCATTTTCCTGAGATAGATTCTGCAAAACATCAGTCTTACTTATGCGATTTTCAATCTTCAAGTAAGCATATTCCTGTTCACCCCTCACATGGTCAATCATGTCAAAGGGATGAAGTAGCAGAGACCAGTTAATCGATTTCATCCCATCCACCATAAGCAACTTGAGCGCCGTCCCAATGAAGATTTTCATGATTGCTTTGATAGCAGTCAGAAATTCAGAAATGCTTATAATGACAAGGTAGTAAAAAGGAAATTTATAAAACAAGATTTCCTTGGAAACACTTACAATGGTGCTTGTGTTGGTAAATATGATAGAAACAGTTGCAGGAAAAGGAATGCAGATCATTTTGGTGGAGAGAAAACCAGGAAGAATGACACAAATAAGGACAGGTCTAAAAGGCTTCGCTGCCCCCTTGAGCAGGACCAACGGCAACAGGTTGAGTGCAACGAGATGAGAAATGATAGTCGGGAGGGAAATGTTGAAATGACCAGGTTAGTGTGTCAAGATGGAGCAAAACGGAACTTCAACCAAAAGAAGAATGCTACAGCTCCTGCTTCTAGTGACTCAACAAAGTGTGATGGGAAAAATATATTAAGTCCCAAGTGCAGCAAAACTATTGCTTCATCACACACACAAAATTTGAGCGAAGGAAGTAATGACATGGATCCAAAATCTGACAACTACGTTGATGGTTGCACTGAAAGAGGTATACTGCAGCATATTCCAGTCACCCATACAGAGAGGAATATACAACTGAAAATATCAGATAATTTTACTCAGTCTGAGGCGTTTCGCCGAGATTGTTTAATCCTGTGGAGAGAAAGACAATTAAGAAAGGATAGTGCTGCTAAGGCTGATAACATCGTGAAACCTGACCAACAACAGACTGCACAAAGAAGCAAGACGTCAACTGGAAGAAGAGTGGGGAGTGGAGGATCTGTTGCGTCTTCTTGCTCAAAAAGCGATAATAAAGACGACTCTGCTCTAGAGTGTTCTGACCAATTTAGTGGTGCAACATCATCTGATAAACTACAAAAGTTTGGTGAAGGAAGAGCTAACAAAAAGTTAGAGCAGACCATCAAATTCCCCAGTAACAGTAAATGCAACAAAAGGCCTCAAGACGCAACAGCTGAGAAAGTATTGAAGTGTAGTCTCAAGCTTCTGTCAGAAGCAGATCCTCTTGAAATTGCACAACCTAAAGGAAAGGAAAAACTTGTTGACAGGAGGCAAGTATCAACCGAACATCAAGATGCCAAGGCGCATAGTAGTTTGAATGGTTGTTCTGACACTTGTAAGGTGGATCAAGCAGCTATTTCGCACTGTCATAATAGTGCACATCAGAATATTTCTCAACAGGAGAAAAATAGTGCTGTTTCGGATGCAAGAAGGGAAGAGAAACCAGGTGTAAAATGTGAAAAGAAAGCAGCAGGCCATGGTGCCAAACTGGCTGAACAATCTACTGGTCTGTATAGTGACCCAATATCACTGGACAAAGAGACTGTTGTTAGTTGTTCAAAGCATGGCACTTCGAAGGTAAATGCACTAAAGGTTCCAGATCATGAGATTGGGAGTACTTCACTCGATGGGTCAATGCTGCCTCGAGGAACTATGCAAATCATAACGTTGGGGGAGGGGCGGTGGAGGCAAAGGGAGGAGGGGAGGCGGAGAGAGGTCGCGTCGGCGGTGGAGGCAGGGGGCGAGCAACGCGGCAGAGAGGAACATGCGGGGGGAGGTTAGGGATTGGGTGGTCGCGCGGTGGAGAAGGATGGAGTGTGGGAGACGCAGACACACGATGCGATATGGACGGTCCGGATCCATGGACGGCAGAACGGCAGAACCAGGGAGGCAGACTACTCTTTCTCTCTTAATATGTTGTACAGATATCCTCCACTCCTTTCGTGCTAATGCATACTTCTATCTACCATCATGTAGAGCCTCTGTCAACAAATACATTTACCTAATTGTTGATTATTTGTTTGTTGCTGGTCTTTGTCATAACATTCGCACTGTATTTCCTAATAGACAGTGCTGCAGCTGTTTGGTTGCATTTTTCAGTATACGATTTTATATTAAATGCGAATTGATGCCTATTTTATTGTACAGTCACAAGCCTTTTTCTCTACAAGTTCAATGAAATTTGAATATATCCACAATGAGTTTCTCTTAGTCAAATGCCTTGATTATTTTTTTGCATGCCATGTGATCTAGTGGCTCCTTGATGATCTATTCAAGCTCGCAACCAGAAACATGTTTCAAGTAGAGAAGAGCTTGTCAAGGATCAGCTGAGGCGACTCACTTTGTGTATCTGAAATTATGAATGCTTTAAGCGAGTTTTTTTATTTTATTTTTTTAGTTTTAGATAGTGAAAAAATTTGAGATGAAAAGGAGCTTGAATAGCAGGGCTCTAATAACATGCAAAAAAGTGAGGCGACTCACAGAGAGAATGTCTAATGCCTCCCCACTACCATTTTATCTAAAAATTAGCATCAACCGATATATACCGGAAGAATGCATATAAACTTTATACCCCAATAAAAAACCCCCAATACACATAAGCTCGGCATTGTATTACTTAACATATGTCGTATAAAAGTTAAGTATTGAAAAGAAGTCAGTTCATTTTATGTTTGAGCGACAAATTCACTAACATATCGCAGGCTACTAAAGAATAGTTACAGCGACAAATTCGCTTGAAAGTTCAGTGCATCACCGCTGATATATGCCATGATATATTTGAACATAACTGATTGGCGACCATATAATGAACACGCCATGATTTATCCTAAACAAAGCGAGTATATGCAAGTAGCATTTATCAGCGGTGATGCACTGAACTGCAACAAGTTGCAAAACTAAGAGGCGACTCCGAGAAATTATCAACCTCTAGCAACTAAAAACATGTCTCCCAATAATATATCCACAAAGAAAGCAAATTACTTGCTGCAAAATGGAACTACAAGCCAACATGAGAGCAATGTACCTGGTAGAAATTAACAATGACCGGAAGAATGTGAGCTACATAATCTTGTGGCTCCAACAATTTACCAAGAGCAGCACAACCTTTAACAGCCAACAAACGCACTGAATCTTGATCTGAAAATAAAGACCACGATGTTTTAGACATAGCCCGCGAATCGCCCACAAAAGTGTATGACTATATGCAAACACTAACTCAATGATTCAATAATGATTAGATTGTTTCAAAACACAGGTAGATTTAGGTTTTCTTTAGTATGCCTTTCAGAGAAATATATCTGGCTTTAAGGTATTCAAACATTGCCAAAAAACCGGGCGCGTGTGTTGGCCTAGTGGCGCCACCAACTGATGATGTTCAGGAATTAGAAAATAGATATAACCATTGATCGTCAACGTCTCAATTATCCGGATTCCACGCGCGGATCAGATCGTTCTACCAGCAAGATCCATAATCATTGGCCAGTAACTTATATATTAAACTGGATCCGATTATGATAAACTGAACACAGAGAACAATAGTAGCACACAGTGCGTAATGAATACCTACCCCAGTAAACCCAGTATGAATGAATCAGAATTATTCATAGGATATTACCGTCATGAGGAGGTGATGATAATGATATAATGTCGCCATGATTAAGCTTGACCGGGGATGAATTTTTCTTGGCCTTTTTCAGTTGATGAATGTGCCATTTGAGCTACATCAGAGATTAGTTCAACAAATGTAGGAAAAGAAAACAGAACTGACAGATAGAGGAAGATTCAGAAGAAGAAAAAACACCTTGTGTCCTTGAGGAAAACAGGCACAGGCTCGTGGCGGTTCAGCTCCCCTAAGACAGTGTCCCTGTATATCTTGCAATGCATCCCGCTGATCAGCTGGGCCGCCACACGTCTTGCAATGTGTTGCAACGGAATCAATATGAATACATTGATATACAATGTCTCACAATTTAGCATAAGTAGGAATAATTGTATAAAGCAGCTGCCGCTATTAAACAAAGATGGGATGGATAATAATACATGTTGCAAAGACCATCCCTTTCATCAGTTCTAGGCTATCAGGCTTGTCATTGCGTTTCCTCAGTCCATGCGTTAATCCTGCAAAAGTAGAAGTCCACTTATTCATAGCTCATGAGAGATGAACTGAATGGAATCACTGGTAAGGAATACAAGATATCTGGGGATCACCTTTCATCGAATGCTTAAACCAGATCTTCAACTCAGTTTTAATACAACAAACTTGGAGTTGGAGAAATGAAACTGTCCAATACAGCAATCGATTTGTCTTTGGATTGAATTCCTCAACCATAACTTTGGGACAACAACTGAATTATCTACAAGGTAAGTAGACAGCAGCACGAATCACTCATCTTAATCCCTAATAATCGCAGTGTACCGATCGCACTAATCGCGTGTGATCCATCCACAATGGGCCCTACTAACAAATCGCTCGCGCTCATCAACCCTGGTATCCGAACACCATGTCACAAAATTCGAAGCTCAAAGCAACAAAAAGGCGCAGAATCTTACCCAATCGCGTTCATGGAGTTCGTCTCGATCCGAATCGTGCTGCCTCCTGTCTTGATCATGCTCACGGCCGCCGCGGCCGTAGTCCCGGTCTCGGCCTCTCCCATCCCAGCGGCGGTCGCGGTCGTCCCTCATCGGAGCAGGAGGGGCCGCATCAGCATCCCGCTCGAGCTCGAGGCGGAGGTTGCGGGCATGGTCGGGGTCGTCGGGGCGGGCGAGCCCGGGGAATTTGGCCGACTCCGCGCCAGCAGGGCCCTCGGCGACGGTGGCAGAGCTAGGGTTGGAAGCAGTAGGCTGGAGGATGGCGTGGATGATGGTGAGGAGCGTACGGACGAAGTAGTCGGGGAAGTCGGCGCCCTTCTCCTTGAGCTTGGCGTCGAACTCGGGGACGGTTGTGGAGTCACGACCGAGCTCGGTGATGAACTCGGTCAGCACCTTGTCGCCGACACCGATGTGGGTTTCGAGCTCGGAGCAAGGATTCTTGCCTTCTTCGACGGCGACAGCTTCATCGTGCTGGTGGCCATGGCTCTTCCATCCGTCCTCGCCGCGTGGTGTAGTGCAGGTCGTGCGTGCGTAAGTGGCGGAGCGGTTGAGGTTGTGCTCGTGGGGAGGAGGTCGAGGAGTGCGGCGCGCCGTCGTGGAAGGGAGGCCATCGCCCACACCGAGGATGGCAGGCGCGCTGGGCTGCACAATGGGCCGCACGAAACACTGGGCCGCACGAACACTGGGCTGTATAAACCGCGGCGCTGCTATGGAGTTTTTTTATTAGTGCCATACCGCCCACGGAGAGTATCGAAACGTGGCTTATAAACGTTAGTGTATGTTGTCTATTGTTCAGACTAAAAGCATTAGTGTTGTCTGTTATTCAGATTTTTTGGCGGCGCGAGGCTGTCCGTCGATGGCAGAACGGGCCTTTGGCAGAACAGGTCAAAGGCAGAACGGTCAAAGGCAGACTACTATTGCTTACTTAATAAGTAGTAGAGATATCAATACACGATACAAGTTCAAAGAATAAAACTGTATGAACAAAATAAGCAATCATACCGCTAAGTTTTTGATGACCAAATCAAAGCCGTGTACCTTGTTAAATGTCGATATCTAGAAGGACACGGGTGCCAGTAAAGGGGTGGGGTCAAGCGACATCTCCAACTAAGAGGTAGGGCTTGCTGGTTCGCCAGGCTTGTTGGCCGTGGAGACGGGTCACATCATTGCGACGAGTGAGACTTGGCTTTGTCAAGCAGGCTGGTGTCACGACGATGACGGGGTGGCGGTGGAGGCGCCGGGGAGGGGCGGGGTCGAGGAGTGTCACGTTAGGAAGGAGGTGGCAGTCGAAACGGAGCATCAAGGCAAACTGATTTAGGTGATGTCGAAAAGATTAGTGTCAAACTAATAGGTGCGAGGATTGGACAGAGAAGATACGATGAGGAGTCTCATGATAGGGTTGTTTTAGGCCCTGTTCCAAACCTCTAAAGTTAATTATTAACTGATTTTAGCTAGGTTGAGGCACCTAACAACTAATGATTATTTGAAGGGTATAGCTAAAAATTAGTTGATTTATTCTAAACTTCTCAGCTAATTTTAACCGCTAGCTATTTGTTTTAGATGTTTAGAATAGGACTATATGATATCAAAAATTTGATTTTTTCCTCCACTTAACAATAAATGATCATTTGTATAAAAAATTGTATAAAATTGAGGGGGGCCTAGCCCACTTTACCCTCTCTAGATCTGCCCTGCATTTACACTACACCACATCTTTTAGGGTATGTATAATTCTAACACTGATGCACGGTACTCCAAATATAAGACACAACTAAAACATAATATAATACAATGGACGTGTCTAAAACCTGTGTCTTGCTATATTCATTGCACCAATCAAAATATTCAATAAATTAAATTGACCAATCAGCTAGTACTCTGTCTCGAGCATACAATTAAGACATAATGTCTTCGTCAAGATACATGTTTTGAATTTTTTATATTTAACCATGTAGACACACTCGAAAACATCGCTCAAAAACTCTACTACTCCTTATGTTATTATCGTATGCGTCCACATTTCTCTATGGTGCACGGTTCTACCGTCGCTAGCGCGCCCCCTCCCGTGCTCCATCTGCCTCCCTCCGTAAACCGCGCTCCATCCTCGAATCCAGGCTCCCTCCGCGCTCCATCCGCCTCCCTGCGCGCTCCATCCGTCCTCTGCGCTCCATCCTCGAATCCCGCGGCTTCCTTCGTTAGCCAGCCCCACAGCTGCAGCGAAGAATCTCGCCCACGGAGGCTTCCTTCTATGGCGACGAATCCCGCGCTCCATCCTCGAATCAAGCAGCAGCAGTTCCTTCCATCCTCGAATCTTTACCTAGTGAAGCATGCCCTAGCCAGTCCATTCGTCAATCCCACGAAAATCACCACGCGTCCCCGACCTTGTCATGACGTCCGAGCATCCCACCATCCCATCAATCTCACGACTGAGGCGTCCACACCGAGTCGCGCCCCCGCTGCTCCTATGCGTGCACGCTCGCCCCTGCGCCGCCGCCTCATCCTCCCCGCGATCCCTGGCTCCCCGCCAGGCAAACCCGATTGTGGTCCTCCTCCATGCCTCCCTTTCCATCCTCACCTGCCCCTTCCATCCTCCTCCCCGCCCCCTACTATACCCGATGCCGAGCTCGCCTCCCTCCTCCCCATCTCCTCCGCGTCGGCCTCCACCCCGCTCTCCGACACGCTTTCCACCGTCTCGGACTCCTGGCGCCCTCTCTTCTGTACGGCGTGAGCAAGGGCGGCGCTGGCCGCGACGTCGGTGAGAACCAGGCTCGCTCTCCCCATCACTCTGGTACACGTCTTCTTTCGTCTCACTTTGTGTTCACCTCTACCATGGACACTAGGGTCTAGGGTTTAGTAGCGCCACCGCCTACATCGCCGCCATCCTTAACTTCCTACCGGATTCTGACAAGGTGCCAATAAGTCACTTCCCCCTCCCTTCTCTCGCCGGCGCCAGCAAGCCGCACACCGTGTGCCATGTGGGTCGGCTGCCCTGTTAGTGGTGGTTCTTGAGGGAGTGTGTTCCGGTTCCAGGCATGGTCCTCATTGGCAATAAGGTGACCTCCAAGGTCCTCCAGACCTTGCGCTCCACTGAGAAGATGTATAAGATCTACTCCCACATTTTCAGCTATGTTCAGAACAATGACCCATTCTAGCTCAACGACCAGATCGACAATTTCTTCTACTTCCCGCCACTCAGCCTCCGGCGACCTACCAACAACCGTGCCCCTCCCCTTCGACCAGCCTCATGGTGACATCACCCTATTCATTAGGGATGTATAAGAGTTTTGTTTTTATGTTTTCAATGCAATCAAGATGGTTTATCTTTTTTGTTTCAAAGATAGTTAGTGAAAATATTACACTTTTCTTGATCTCTGGCACAACTCTCTCGTGATTTTCCAGGCATATATTTGTACAAGGAGTAGAAGCTTACACCAAAAATTAGTATTCATCTAAGGATCTAATTTCATTTTTAAGTTTACAGAACAAAAATGCGGTACATATGGATTCACTAAAAATGGACTTGTTGCACAATATTTAGCTTAGTACTTTAATAAGCTTTTGCATATTGCTCTTGTAACTTGAGCATTCTATCCCATGTAGGAACTAAGGAACATGCTGAATGATGTTCAGGATCTAGGGGCACTAGAGGCCATTCTAATCAATGGAAGGGCACCTTACAGATATGACAATGCACTGGTTTCGGATGGCCTTCCCTATGAAATTGGAGTTGAGCTAGGTTATATATGGTTTCAGCCAAACCTGTCCTTGCGAATTTTTAGCTCTATGTGCAGTTACTTGATCTTATTATTATTGAAATAGAAGTGTGCTCCATTTACAACGAGCTCTACAGGTGAGCGCATGCCCCATCTCATTAAACTAAAAGTGCTACTTGCTTCAGACCCCAAAGAGAATTTTTATTAGGGATTGGATTATCGTACTATAGCACCATCTTCTGCACATATCTACTGTAGATATGTTTTGTTTATATAGTTCATTTGTGACATTATTGTCTGTCTGCATCTAGGTACTAGAATGACCCTGATACTCTTCAAAAGCACCTATATATTATCGACCCTTTGGAGTCTACACAAGCACCTAATCTTCTTTTTCTTGTAGGTATGGCCTCTATAATGCATGAGATGTGAAGGACAATATCAGAGAGCTTATGAATGTGAACCCGTAGGACTCCACAATATCCTTCTCATTGTCTTTGACAGAAAACAACGATCATGTGCAGTTTTTACAAAAAAAAGTAAAACAATATTTTGAATGCATATATTCTTGTTGTCTTCTGAAATAAAGGACCAATAATTGTATTTGCATATGGTGATTTTATTCAACATGCTGCTGTGAATATTAGTGTTTCAATTGGATCTTACTGCTACACTTGGTTGCATAGGTTCTGTCAAGTTAGCGAACACCACAAACCACTGATATGGTCTGTTGTTATGTCCTAATGCCCCATTCTGTTTCTGCTATTTATAGTATGCATTATATATAATTCTATTTGGCACCAGGAAAACTTGAACGTATGTGATAATGCCTTAAATATGTCAGCGGATATCCTTGAAGGTTCAATGGATCAACATTTCCATTCGATAATGCAAAATCGCCATACACAACATAGAAGGGATATGGTCGATGATAATTTAACATCAGAAACAATAGAAGAAACTGTTAATTATGAAGAATCACATCACATGTTTACTTTTATTTTTTATTGCTAATAAATCATCATCAATTGTTTATAAATAATCTATTGCATTTTACTCGATAAGGTATATTTTGCCTAGAGAACAGTTTCAGTTGGGTGGAAACTTATTTACCAGGACATATGTTTGCAAATGCAGCAAGTTGCCTGATCACTTTTTAGAGTTTGTTTCACTTTTTTGTCCATGTCATTACGCGCCCCTCAGCAGTATACATTTATCAGTTGATTCAACGACAAGTTCGAATTCATTTTTTGGTCCCGCTGTTAGATCGAGTCCATGTACATTTATCATTTTTTGGAAACCAAAGGGAGTTTAGATATCATGAATATCTAATGAGTTCACTGCATTTATTTTGTTGTGTATACTCTTTTTGTAGTTTTAGAATATAGTTATCTATATTCATCTGTTCCCTTTGGTTTTTGAGGACAATTTCTCTTTATTGTGGATGGATGAGAGAGAACTATGTTCCTGCTTTTTGGATGCAATTGCTCCACAGCTCATGACACATGTAATATTTTCGTTAATGTTGGTACATCTTGATACATATAACACACAGTTGTGATAATAATTCGTAGTGTGTTTTATGATTTCTAATCCTCACCTTCTCTTTTCCAGTTGGGCTGCTATTTTACCCCGTGAAGTGTGAACTCCAACCAGGCCTCTTAAGTTAGAGTTAGCTAATATCCCGAATTACAGGTACTGATAGGATCTTAAGGTTTTAATGAGTTCTGCTTTGTTTTTCAATTATTATATAGTTAATATTTGTAGTGATGGATATGTTCACGCATTTGCTGTTTACAGAAAAGAAGGTGGTTACACCAACAGGTATGACATTGGCTCCTTTCTTCTTACACCTTTCTTCTTTTATCAGAATATCTATGTTCTTTGCCTCAAATTGGCTCTCTAACATTATAACAAGGGAAACAAGTTTAGGAAAACTACTGTAGCTAGAAACTTTGCATATTTTAATAGATATAATATATATTTGTCCCTGCTTACATACACACTTCTTGATTCCCTGAAAGGGATCTAGATGTTTCATTTTCATTAGTTAATGAGTATTTTTTGTCTATCAGAGAAATAAGGCATATGTGTTATATGTCTAAAATTTTGGTGGACTTTGTCCTGTGTTAGCCTCTTGCCTCATATATTTTGTAAGATGGATGTGTTTGTTTCTCCGTCCACCTTGATTTATATCATAAAGGAAAGGGTATCTTCTTTCTATCACTTTCTTTTTCATACTCTTCAGTGTTTTGGTTTCTATACTTTGACTCAAAATTCAAATTAACTTGCTAGCATACTCTTTGCTTTATCCAATTGATCTGTATAGCATTATAGCTTAGTGAGGCAACCGGTTTGTAGTCTGCAATGGTGCACTTAGCTCAAGTAACAGAACTAGGTCATATAGGATACTATGCTACTAACTTCTGGACATTAATCTGTCTTGTGTACCTTGTCTAGCTTATTTATTTGACTATTAGGATCCTTCTACCTTACAACAAATCTGTCTCTAGCAATAACAAAAGATGCCACAAGCTAATGCATTTTTTCTATTGTGTTTTACACTTCCACTAACCATGGGGTTTGCATATGTCGTTTTCTTTGGAAGCACTGCTCTTCTCTTCTCCATTGTCATACTGCATCTACCTCTACAAGATTAGAGGAAGAAATGTAGTGGTTGTATAGCTAGGATCAGTTTAATTAAACGAGGGGAGAATTCCTTCCAAAATATTAGATTGTAAAGACCTACTAAAGTGTAGAGCAGCATAGGGCACCTACATTAGACAAAAGTATGCTATCACAATCAGTTAAAAAAATATTAACATGTTTGTCATGAGTGTATTCAGGGCATACAACAGTCAGTAACTTGTCTATTTGGAATTACAATCAAGGATACAATTTCCTCGTGACCGGATTGTTCATTTTCTTCCTTTGTATGTAAATGGGGTTGTGACAAGTCGAGTAGTTAACTTGCAATCCCTGCAACAATAGGTGCCCCATTAGTGTCTGTCCCACCTCTCATTGTAGCCTGTAAAATGGAATTGAGGAAGAAGTTATATTCTTCTAAACTAGGTGTTTTTTCATCTTCATCCATGTAATTTATGATCTGAATTTGTTGGGGCATTATGAAATGTAGTATCAATTGGGACAAATTGTAATGTTCTAACCCTATGTTTCTGAAGCAGTTGGAGAGGCTTTATTCAAAATGTTTGGGCACTAAGAATTGTCGAAGCCCACGCATAGACTCCATACCACCATCAGATATTAAGTAATGAAATGTTAATTTAGTTTTGTATTGGTTATTGCCAAAGAATTTGTGAGATAGAGGTTGATAATATATGTGTTTGTTTTTATGTAGTCATTCTGCACTTTTATTTTGTCGAATATTTTATACTTATCCTTTGCCTTTAACTTCATCATTTGATCACATGTCGTAACAGCAATTTTTTTGTTATTTATAAATCAAATGCATGTGAATTTGGAAACCATTAGTGCATGTAAGCAAGTTTAAATCAGGTTACCATTGGGTTAAAATTTTTATACTTATCATTGGACATTAACTTTATCCTTTGATTAGTGATTGATGTATTGTCCATCCCATGAACAGATAATGAACTGATAGTTGTTGGAGATGGTCATTCAGGTACCATATCTGTTCGTGCTGGTAACGACCTTATAAGACACTAGGTATATATGCCCGTGTGTTGCAACGGAAGACACTTGTGCACACATAGGTCATTGTTTAGTGATGCTATCAAGAACCAACTCAATAATCATAACAAATAGTTAGGTGCCCCTACTTTGATACGATTTCTATATAAATGTGTGTCCTAATTGCATGACATTTATTAGTTTAAAAACTGAATTATGGGAAGAGAAACTGTATGATAATTAATATGCAGTGGGTGTAAGCTGGGTTTTCACGCTGAGACCTCAGTAAAATTGAAACCTCTCGCTACCAGTTCTTTGCAGAGAACCGATTATTGTACATGTGATTCCAGATGCAAGATGGTTCTTCATCCTACTCCGCTAGCTGCTTCAGCTTGTTGTTCATAATAGCTTGCAAACCACTAATATTTCTATACACAGCTAGCTGCACCCTCATCAAGATCTCATAGGGGTAAATGACTGGTGCTAGAGCTAGCTAGATAACAGGGTATTACAAGAGCATTGCAAAACTGTGATAGCAGAACAATGTATTGAACACCCTTGAGGTCGATTGGTTTAGAGAAGAAACCATCCTGTAAAAATATCAAATTCAAAGGGAAATCATGCAATTAAAGAGGAATGTCATTTACATTACCATATAAGTACAGCTAATGAAAATTGACTCCAAGCAGAACAATGCAGTAATCCCATATAAGTACAACTAATGAAAATTGACTCCAAGCAGAACAATGCAGCAACCACGTAGGCATGTAGACTGATCAGAACTGGTCACGATAAAATCAGCTAAAACAATAATGATTCTGTAAACTTTATTTATGGTCAATAAATAGCATCATCAACCATTACTTGGGAATATGAAACAGATCCAATATTTCGAGATTGCAAAATAGCGTAACAAATACAATTGATCCATATTGTCCACATCCATGCAACCGGTCGAGATTTCGGTTTCAATTTACCTGCCAAATCAGAGCACCGCACCTAACTAAATGCATGTCAGCATGAGCCTTTCTACAACAAATCTACCTTTACTAATTGGAAGTCACTATCAAAGTCGGTCAAGAGACAAAATTGTGTTTCCTCTTCCACTTCATTGTTCCTTATTTAGGACGCTTGCTTCACAATATCTTCAACAAGAATTTTTCCTTCTGAATACTCAAGGTGTGCATAAAGAGAACATTTATAAAAAATACAAGAAAATTGGACAGATGCAACATCGGAGAAACATGTAGGTGTCATGGATGAACGAATCTCTGTCTTTAGAAAGGTTGATGATGATCTCTTGCTCGGCTTCTTTTCCTATGGTGTCCTTAGATAGACTGTTGCCGCTGCCACCTCTTCAGGGGTCACTTTGCCATCATGGTCCCTGAAAATTGTGTGCAAATTGGATCAGAATGCTGAGGACCTCCTATGTGCAAAATGGTTATGGTGGCATATTACAAATGACTTCTCTATTGATAAAGTGGGTCATCACACATCTTAGGGCTTCTTTGGTTCCGTGGCAGTGGCACATTTCAGCGGAAAATGCAAATTATTCCTACCAAACGGTCGGTTACGAATGTGTCTACATCAGAAAATGAACACGACTAGGTGATTTCCAAAACACAACCTCAGAGTCGTGTTCGCTTAATCGCAGTCGCATGTTGGCCGGTCATAGAAACAAACAGGCCTTAGAATAAAAGGAAGCTGCAACCATGCTTTTGCAGTGCCTCCACAAGGATGACGAATTTATGAAATAGTGCATTTCATAAAATGATCCTCTGAATATGGTGAGGTAGTAGATCACAGAAACACATGACACAGAACTATGATTTTTTGTGATTTTTTATTAATACACTAAAAAAGTGCCTCGACTGATATATCTCAAGAAAAACAAAGTCCAGTACAAATGATGGACATAAAACAACCACTAAAAAATAACAGTATATTAAAACTAAATTGGTCGTGACATATTAGATTGGTTTGGTAAAAAAAATAAGTTAGATTAATTTTGGTTTGGATAAGGAAACATATAAGTTAGATTGATTTGGTTAGTTAGGGTAAGAAAAGAGATACATTAAATTGATTTTATGAGATACTTCTCTAGAGGTCAAGTAAGCCTCTCTATGTAAGGATAGAAATATAGCAGTCTAATGAGACATGAATTAAAAAGAAAAATTCTTCCCTCTGGCTTGGCTGTGGGCAAGACCATCGATAGAATTCTATATAATAGAAAATATACTTCTCTAGAGGTCAAGTAAGCCTCTCTATGTAAGGAGAGAAATATAGCAGTCTAATGAGACATGAATTAAAAAGAAAAATTCTTCCATCTGGCTCGGTTGTGGGCAAGACCATCGATAGGATTCTATATAAGAAGAGAAAATGTATCAATCTAATCAAGTAAAAATTAAGAAAAAAAACTTCCCTTTTACTCGGTCATGGGCAAGACCACCAGCACCCTTGTACTCCCTCAGATCTAGCCACCATCATAATGCACATAACATCTTGGCTCATGGTTGAATCTGTCCCAGAACAGTATCACTCGATTGCCTAGAAGCAAACTAATAACAGTTTTAAACAGATGATCATATCATCACCACTGGTCAACAAACAACCACCATGTCTCTGGTACAATGCTACACAACTTATACTGTAAACTTTCCAATAAGCTCATGTTCGGTTCCAGGAATTTAGACCAATTAGAAAGTAATCTAATAATGAAACAAGGAAACACACTTTCTAGATATTGGTTTCAATTCATGGATATAAATAGGTCCTAACTTTATTTATTGTTTTATTGATTTCGAAAGGAGGAAATTTTGCAGCGTAACACCAAGATCACTCTTCATTCTTGCCAGAATAGTAATGTCGGAATGCGCACAAGAAGTCTTTGAGTTCACAACCATCCTCGCATAGTTTTCAGTAACTGTAGAGAGCACCAGCTTAGTTGAAAGCAATGCGAAGGGGGCAACATCTTCTTCTACCAAGTCTCGTATGATGAAAAGAAAAAAAGAGGTGAGAAGTGTTTTACATTTCAAGTGCGTTGGAGCCCATGGGGCATTTGAAGCCAACTCCAGATGCAGAAGTCATGGCCAAATCCAAATCTTTGGCCTACAGAGGGATGTAAAATTATAAACAATGAATATGGTTCACTCCACATAAGCAACCTTTCTCTAAGGGAAACCAGTAGGAGACTAACTTATCAGTACAAGCTATTCCCTCCATTCTAAATTAAAAGTAGTTTTCACTTTTCTAGATGCATAGTTTTTACTATACATTTAGATATATGTTATGTCTAATACACTACATTAGTGAAAACTACTCTGTTTGTTTTTATTTACATGTCGCATTAGTTGTCTTAAGTTAAATGTTGCTATTTTTGACCATCTATTTCAAAAAAATCTTTAAAGTTTCACAACATATTAACTATATATTATTAAAATATTTCTAATAGTGAATCTAAAAGCATAAATATTATGTCATGAATTTATACACTTTTTAAAAATTAATGGTAAAAGTTATAAATATTTAACTTAGGACAAAACTAATACGACACGTAAATAAAAGCAGGAGTATGTATATAGAAAAAGCCTAGAAGGACTTACAATTTGAAACAGAGGTATTTAATACAAGCAAACATTGTTTCCAAGCAACTCAGTTTTATTGATAAGATTATCTTTTTAGACACATCAACTCATCCTTAGGAGAAGTAATCTACTTAATAATTTACAAAAGAATTTGATCAAGGAAAATTCTACGTCAGTTTGTACCATTAGTTTGGAAGTGAAACCACCACTATAGTTCCTTGATGATGGTACACCTTCCATAACTCTAGGAACTGGATTATATGTATCGCTATTGAAACCAACAGAAAAGAAAACCAATTAAAAATTTCAGATGATGCAACATGCAAGCTAAAGCTAAAAAACTACTATCCATACAATGGTTGTTACCCTTCCAATTCCTTAGGAAGAAAATCCCAAAGTCGCAGCAGCTTAGACCACAATAAGATGAGCAAAGGAGAATATACCTACTCCAGCAGCGAGCGCTTGAACAGTTGAAAATGTCTGTGACAGTGGTTGATTTGATCCCAAGGTTCTGGCCAAGAGCAAAGGCCTCGGAGACCCAAAGCATGCTGATTGCCATTGCCATGTTGTTACATATCTTTGCAGCCTTAAGTACCCAATATCAAGAGTGAGTCAGAATCATCGTCACACTGAGAATTTTTGTAAAGAATGAAGGTTAAAAAACTTGCCGAGCCATTTCCAGCACCACCACAATAGATTTCCCCCCCCCATTAATTGAAGTAAGAACTTTGCTGCTAAATACGCTTCCTCAAGACCACCCACCTGTACATCATTGCTTGAAACAAAAATAAAGATCAATTTCTTCTACCTTAATGCAATAGTTTCCAAATCTGGCTGAACAGCTACAAGTTATGATGAGAAGCAAAAAATAATACCATGAAAGTTAGCTTGCCAGCTTCTGCAGCAGCAGGAACACCTCTAGACACCGGAGCATCCAAAATCTTAGGGCTTTCAGTGTAACCTAACATAGAGAAAATGAACTTGTATGAAATGGCATAATCTTAGGCCCTCGAGGGAGCCGACGGCGAGGAGGAGCTAGGTGGGGACACGGTTGGATGCCAGCCCCGCGAGGAGGCCGTGAAAGGGAAATGTGCCCTTGGGCCATTTCTAAGTATTTTGGTGATTGAGTGCCAACACATGTGCTTAATTGTGAATTTATGTACATGGATGAACAAGGTGCAAATCATGAAGTAAAGGTATGTTTCTAAGCCTTAGTACATTGGTTTTGCGTACTAATATATTTGTCTAAGTGTTAGAAACAGAAAGAAGAAGAAGAGAGAAGAGGAGAAAATGACTTGGCTGTGTGCAGCCAAGACCCAGCTCGGTCTGGAGCACCGGACTGTCCGGTGTGCACCGGACAGTGTCCGGTGCGCCAGGCTGACTCGGCTCGAACTGGCCGCTCTCGGGAAATTGGCCGACGGCGTACGGCTAAAATTCACCGGACTGTCCGGTGTGCACCGGACTGTCCGGTGAGCCAACAGTCGGCCGGGCCAACGGTCGGCCGCGCAATCTGCGCGGGACACGTGGCGGAGCCAACGGTCGGAAGACGGCACCGGACTGTCCGGTGTGCACCGGACATGTCCGGTGCGCCAACGGCTCCCAGATCTCCAACGGTCGGCAACGGTCGGAAGCGCCAGTTATGGAAACAAATCGGGCACCGGACAGTGTCCGGTGCCCCCGACGACAGAAGGCAAGGATGGCCTTCCGGATTTGCTCTCAACGGCTCCTAGCTGCCTTGGGGCTATAAAAGGAGCCCCTAGGCGCATGGAGGAGACACACAAGCAACCTTTGAGCATTCTTGATCATCCACACTCAGTCTTTGCGCATTTGTTTGTCACTCTAAGTGTTTCGAGCTCCGTTCTAGTGAGAACTTTGTGATACTCTTGTGAGCTCGATTCTTGGCCGTGTGTGTGCGCGTTTCGCTGTGGATTTGTGTGTGTTGCTTCTCTCCCTTACTCTGTGCTTCTTTGTGATCATATACTTGTAAGGGCAAGAGACTCCAATTTGTGGAGATTCCTTGCAAACGGGATAGTGAAAGGAAAAACAAAACACCGTGGTATTCAAGTGGGTCTTTGGACCGCTTGAGAGGGGTTGATTGCAACCCTCGTCCGTTGGGACGCCACAACGTGGAGTAGGCAAGCGTTGGTCTTGGCCGAACCACGGGATAAACCACTATGTCACCTCTGTGCTTGATCTCTTGTGGTATTGTGTTTTGTTGAGACTTCACCTTAGCCACTTGGCAATAATTGTGCTAACACTTAACAAGTTTTGTGGCTTAAGTTTGAAGTTTTTACAGGATCACCTATTCACCCCCCCTCTAGGTGCTCTCAATTGGTATCAGAGCCGTTCTCTTCACAAAGGGACTAACCGCCCGAAGAGATGGATCCTAAGGGGAAGGGTATTGTGATCAACGACAAAGAGAAGGAGACCTTCGTCAACGAGCCGAAGGACGACAAGCCTACCGACTCCGGCTCGGGCCATAGACGGAAGGAAGGGAGGAAGAAGAAGACAAGGCGCATCAAGGAGATCGTCTACTACGACAGCGATGAGTCTACTTCTTCCCAAAAGGACGACCACAGCGACTACGAGAGGAAGAAACCGGTTAATTCGAACTTTTCTTTTGACTACTCTCGTATTCCGCAAAGTTCAAATTCACATTTGCTCTCCATTCCACTCGGCAAGCCCCCACACTTTGATGGAGAGGACTACGGATTTTGGAGCCACAAAATGCGTAGTCATCTATTCTCTCTCCATCCTAGTATATGGGAGATTGTAGAGAGTGGAATGCACTTTGATAGTTCGGATAGTCCCATGTTCATAAATGAACAAATTCATAAGAATGCACAAGCTACTACTGTTCTTCTAGCTTCCTTGTGCAGGGATGAATACCATAAAGTGAGCGGCTTGGATAACGCCAAGCAAATCTGGGACACCCTCAAGATTTCTCATGAGGGGAACGACGTCACCTTGCTCACCAAGATGGAGTTGGTGGAGGGAGAGCTTGGACGGTTCGCGATGATAAGGGGCGAGGAGCCGATGCAAACATACAACCGGCTCAAGACCCTTATCAACAAGATAAGAAGCTACGGGAGCACGCGATGGACGGACCACGACGTCGTCCGCCTAATGCTAAGGTCATTTACCGTTCTTGATCCTCATTTGGTGAACAATATACGTGAAAATCCCAGGTACACCAAGATGTCGCCCGAAGAAGTTCTTGGGAAATTCGTTAGCGGGCGAATGATGATCAAGGAGGCAAGGTATGTGGACGACGCCTTGAATGGTCCGATCAACGAGCCGCAACCCCTTGCTCTCAAAGCAACACGAAGCAAGGAGGCGCTACCCAGCAAGGTGGCACAGATTGAGGCGGCCGGACTCAATGATGAAGAGATGGCTCTCATCATCAAGAGATTCAAGACGGCGCTAAATGGTCGCAAGGGGCAGCCAAGCAAGACCAAGACAAAAGGGAAGCGCTCATGCTTCAAGTGCGGTAAGCTTGGTCATTTTATCGCTAACTATCCCGATAATGAAAGTGACCAGGAAAAGGGGAACAAAAGAGAGAAGAAGAAGCAATACAAGAAGGCAAAGGGCGAGGCGCACCTAGGAAAGGAGTGGGACTCGGATTGCTCCTCCTCCGACTCCGACAATGAAGGACTCGCTGCCACTGCCTTCAACAAGTCTTCCCTCTTCCCCAACGAGCGTCTCACATGCCTTATGGCAAGGGAGAAGAAGGTGAGTACTCAAGACTCCACTTATGCTTCGTCTAGTGATGATGATGACATAGATTATTCATGCTTGTTCAAAGGCTTAGATAGATCTAAGATAGATAAAATCAATGAATTGATTGATGCATTAAATGAAAAGGATAGGCTCTTAGAAAAGCAAGAGGATTTATTGTATGATGAACATGATAAATTTGTAGAGGCGCAAAAATCATATGCTTTAGAAGTGAAAAGAAATGAAGTGCTTTCTAGTGAATTATTTTCTTGTCATGAAACCATTGCTACTTTACAAAGTGTTAACAATGATTTAAATGCTAAATTAGAAGTAGCAAATGAATCTAAGTCTTGTGTAGAATATGTTATGATTTGCACTAGATGTAAGGATTTTGATGTTAATGCTTGTAGTGAACACTTAGTGTCAATTTCAAAACTAAATGATGAAGTGGCTAGTCTTAATGCTCAACTTAAGACTAGCAAGAATGAAGTTGATAAAATAAAATTTGCAAGGGATGCCTACACGGTTGGTAGACACCCCTCAATTAAGGATGGGCTTGGCTTCAAGAAGGAAGCCAAGAACTTAACAAGCCATAAGGCTCCCATCTTCGTCAAGGAGAAGGGGAAGGCCCCTATGGCTAGTAGTGCGAAAAAGAACCATGCCTTTATGTATAATGATAGGAGAAATGCTAGAAATGCTTATAATGATTTTGATTCACATGTTTATGATTCTCATGCCATGTTTGCTTCTAGTTCTTCTTATAAGCATGATAGGGATATGTGTAGAAGAAATGTTGTACATATGCCTAGGAGAAATATTGCTCATGTGCCTAGAAAGAATATTATTCATGCTCCTAGGAAAGTAGTGAATGAACCTTCTATAATTTATTGTGCTTTAAACACTTCCTTTGCTATTTGTAGAAAGGACAGGAAAATAGTTGCTAGGAAGTTAGGGGCAAAATGCAAGGGAGACAGGACTTGCATTTGGGTCCCTAAGGACATTTATGCTAACCTTGCAGGACCCAACATGAGTTGGGTACCTAAGACCCAAGCCTAAATTTGCCTTGCAGGTTTATGCATCCGGGGGTTCAAGCTGGATTATCGACAGCGGATGCACAAACCATATGACGGGGGAGAAGAAGATGTTCACCTCCTACGTCAAAAATAAGGATTCCCAAGATTCAATTATATTTGGTGATGGGAATCAAGGCAAGGTAAAAGGGTTAGGTAAAATTGCAATTTCTAATGAGCACTCAATTTCAAATGTGTTTTTAGTTGAGTCTCTTGGTTACAATTTGCTATCTGTTAGCCAACTATGCAACATGGGATACAATTGCCTTTTTACTAATGTAGATGTGTCTGTCTTTAGAAGATGTGATGGTTCACTAGCTTTTAAGGGTGTACTAGACGGCAAGCTTTACTTAGTTGATTTTGCAAAAGAAGAGGCCGGTCTAGATGCATGCTTAATGGCTAAGACTTGCATGGGCTGGCTGTGGCATCGCCGCTTAGCACATGTGGGGATGAAGAACCTCCACAAGCTTCTAAAGGGAGAACACGTGATAGGTCTAACAAATGTTTATTTCGAAAAAGATAGACCTTGTGCAGCTTGTCAAGCAGGTAAACAGGTAGGAGGAGCACATCACAGCAAGAATGTGATGACCACATCAAGACCTCTGGAGCTGCTGCATATGGACCTCTTCGGACCCGTCGCCTATCTAAGCATAGGAGGAAGTAAGTATGGTTTAGTTATTGTTGATGACTTTTCCCGCTTCACTTGGGTGTTCTTTTTGCAGGATAAGTCTGAAACCCAAGGGACCCTCAAGCGCTTCCTCAGGAGAGCTCAAAATGAGTTTGAGCTCAAGGTGAAGAAGATTAGGAGCGACAACGGGTCCGAGTTCAAGAACCTTCAAGTGGAGGAGTTTCTTGAGGAGGAAGGGATCAAGCTCGAGTTCTCTGCTCCCTACACACCACAGCAAAATGGTGTGGTAGAGAGGAAGAACAGGACGCTAATCGATATGGCGAGGACGATGCTTGGAGAGTTCAAGACCCCCGAGTGCTTTTGGTCAGAAGCCGTGAACACGGCTTGCCACGCCATCAACAGGGTCTACCTTCACCGCCTCCTCAAGAAGACGTCATATGAGCTACTAACCGGTAACAAACCCAATGTATCTTACTTTCGTGTTTTTGGGAGCAAGTGCTACATTCTAGTGAAGAAGGGTAGAAATTCTAAGTTTGCTCCCAAAGCTGTAGAAAGGTTTTTATTAGGTTATGATTCAAATACAAAGGCGTATAGGGTCTTCAACAAATCATCGGGTTTGGTTGAAGTCTCTAGCGACGTTGTATTTGATGAGACTAATGGCTCTCCAAGAGAGCAAGTTGTTGATTGTGATGATGTAGATGAAGAAGATGTTCCAACGGCCGCTATACGAACCATGGCGATTGGAGACATTCGGCCACAGGAACAAGATGAACGAGATCAACCTTCTTCCTCAACAACGGTGCATCCCCCAACTCAAGACGATGAACAGGTTCATCAACAGGAGGCGTGTGATCAAGGGGGAGCACAAAATGATCATGTGATGGAGGAAGAAGCGCAACCGGCACCTCCAACCCAAGTTCGAGCGATGATTCAAAGGGATCATCCCGTCGACCAAATTCTGGGTGACATTAGCAAGGGAGTAACTACTCGGTCTCGACTAGTTAATTTTTGTGAACATTACTCTTTTGTCTCCTCTATTGAGCCTTTCAGGGTAGAGGAGGCCTTACTAGATCCGGATTGGGTGTTGGCCATGCAGGAGGAACTTAACAACTTCAAGCGCAATGAAGTTTGGACGCTGGTGCCTCGTCCCAAGCAAAATGTTGTGGGAACCAAGTGGGTGTTCCGCAACAAACAAGACGAGCACGGAGTGGTGACAAGGAACAAGGCTCGACTTGTGGCAAAAGGTTATGCCCAAGTCGCAGGTTTGGACTTTGAGGAGACTTTTGCTCCTGTGGCTAGGCTAGAGTCTATTCGTATTTTGCTAGCATATGCCGCTCACCATTCTTTCAGGTTGTACCAAATGGATGTGAAGAGCGCTTTCCTCAACGGGCCAATAAAGGAGGAGGTGTACGTGGAGCAACCCCCTGGCTTCGAGGATGAGCGGTACCCCGACCACGTGTGTAAGCTCTCTAAGGCGCTCTATGGACTTAAACAAGCCCCAAGAGCATGGTATGAATGCCTTAGAGATTTCTTAATTGCTAATGCTTTCAAGGTTGGGAAAGCCGATCCAACTCTTTTCACTAAGACTTGTAATGGTGATTTGTTTGTGTGCCAAATTTATGTCGATGACATAATATTTGGTTCTACTAACCAAAAGTCTTGTGAAGAGTTTAGCAGGGTGATGACGCAGAAATTCGAGATGTCGATGATGGGCGAGTTGAACTACTTCCTTGGGTTCCAAGTGAAGCAACTCAAGGACGGTACCTTCATCTCCCAAACGAAGTACACGCAAGATCTGCTAAAGAGGTTTGGGATGAAGGATGCCAAGCCCACAAAGACGCCGATGGGAACCGACGGACACACCGACCTCAACAAAGGAGTCACAAAGGAGAATTGAAAAGGAAAAGGTGGACTTGGACCATGAAAGACTTCCACTGCACTCCGATGAGGGGTAACTTATTCCAAGTTCATCTCATGAACTCTTATTGCCATTTGCTCTTAATTGAAGATTTTTGTGAGGCAATGGGGTTAAAGGGCCAAAATTGATCCCGTTTTGGTGCTTGATGCCAAAGGGGGAGAAAATAATGGCCAAAGCAATAAATGGATCAGCTACCACTTGAGAGATTTTGAAAATAGTAGAATAGAGTTTTTGGTTTGTCAAAATTCTTATGTTGTCTCTCTTGTCAAAAGTTGGCTTCTTGTGGGGAGAAGTATTGATTATGGGAAAAAGGGGGAGTTTTTGAAATCTTTGATCAATCTCTTTTGGAATGACTCTCTTTATGCTTCAACATGTGTGTTTAACTTAGAGATAGAGATTTGAGTTTGATTTGCAAAAACAAACCAAGTGGTGGCAAAGGATGATCCATATATGCCAAAATTGACTCAAAATAAATTTGAGTTTTATTTGAAGTAAGTTTGCACTTGTTCTAGTTACTTTATGTTGTGTTGGCATAAATCACCAAAAAGGGGGAGATTGAAAGGGAAATGTGCCCTTGGGCCATTTCTAAGTATTTTGGTGATTGAGTGCCAACACATGTGCTTAATTGTGAATTTATGTACATGGATGAACAAGGTGCAAATCATGAAGTAAAGGTATGTTTCTAAGCCTTAGTACATTGGTTTTGCGTACTAATATATTTGTCTAAGTGTTAGAAACAGAAAGAAGAAGAAGAGAGAAGAGGAGAAAATGACTTGGCTGTGTGCAGCCAAGACCCAGCTCGGTCTGGAGCACCGGACTGTCCGGTGTGCACCGGACAGTGTCCGGTGCGCCAGGCTGACTCGGCTCGAACTGGCCGCTCTCGGGAAATTGGCCGACGGCGTACGACTAAAATTCATCGGACTGTCCGGTGTGCACCGGACTGTCCGGTGAGCCAACAGTCGGCCGGGCCAACAGTCGGCCGCGCAATCTGCGCGGGACACGTGGCGGAGCCAACGGTCGGAAGACGGCACCGGACTGTCCGGTGTGCACCGGACATGTCCGGTGCGCCAACGGCTCCCAGATCTCCAATGGTCGGCAACGGTCGGAAGCGCCAGTTATGGAAACAAATCGGGCACCGGACAGTGTCCGGTGCCCCCGACGACAGAAGGCAAGGATGGCCTTCCGGATTTGCTCTCAACGGCTCCTAGCTGCCTTGGGGCTATAAAAGGAGCCCCTAGGCGCATGGAGGAGACACACAAGCAACCTTTGAGCATTCTTGATCATCCACACTCAGTCTTTGCGCATTTGTTTGTCACTCTAAGTGTTTCGAGCTCCGTTCTAGTGAGAACTTTGTGATACTCTTGTGAGCTCGATTCTTGGCCGTGTGTGTGCGCGTTTCGCTGTGGATTTGTGTGTGTTGCTTCTCTCCCTTACTCTGTGCTTCTTTGTGATCATATACTTGTAAGGGCAAGAGACTCCAATTTGTGGAGATTCCTTGCAAACGGGATAGTGAAAGGAAAAACAAAACACCGTGGTATTCAAGTGGGTCTTTGGACCGCTTGAGAGGGGTTGATTGCAACCCTCGTCCGTTGGGACGCCACAACGTGGAGTAGGCAAGCGTTGGTCTTGGCCGAACCACGGGATAAACCACTGTGTCACCTCTGTGCTTGATCTCTTGTGGTATTGTGTTTTGTTGAGACTTCACCTTAGCCACTTGGCAATAATTGTGCTAACACTTAACAAGTTTTGTGGCTTAAGTTTGAAGTTTTTACAGGATCACCTATTCACCCCCCCTCTAGGTGCTCTCAGGCCGAACGCCTTGCCGACGTCCTTGGCGACGGAGAGGCCATTGAGCTGCAGCTGCGTGAGGCCCATGAGCGTCTTGAGCGCGTGCGAGTAGTTGGAGAAGGTGTAGTTGTTGCCGGAGATGCACTGCACCCACACCGCCGTCACCAGCCCCAGCCACCGCCCCCAGTGCATCCCCGCCATTAGGGCCTTTCCAAACACCTGAAGAAAGTGCCCAGCCCAGTCGCTTGCTTGCTTCGAGTTCAAGGCGGCGCGCGTTTGATTGCTTGGTGCTTGGCCGTGTGTCCCGAGGAGGAGGAGGAGGTACGGAAGGGGCGGTGGAGGCATGGGGAGGTTCACGGCGGAGTGGATCTACATGCAGGAGGGGTTGCGGCGGCCCACGAGGCGGGAGGAGGAGTTCTTGGGCGATGGAGGCGGAGGTTGTTGAGAGCGGGCGTAGCGGGTGGTGGTGGCAAGAGATTCGCGCGCATGCGGCTGCTGGCGGCGATGCGCATAGAGAGGGAGGTCGGTTGGCGGATCAGATGGCAAGGGATTCACCGCGGGCGGGAGGGGTGGCGGGGGGTTCAATCGTGCGCGTGATCCGCGGGTGGGAGGAGAATCACGGCGGGGATAGTCTACACTGTCCCCTTAATAGTTAGTAGAGATTTGATGTTGCTGTTGTTGTACCCACTTGAGCTAGACCCCTTTCCATCGTACGTAACAAATTGATTATATGACATACTGATATTTCATATGTTAGAGGATCAATCTCTTTCTGGAATCGACAGATCCAAGATGTAGAAAACTCTACTTTTTGTAGCACTACTCATTCTCTTTTTATTAACTACTCTCTCTTTTTATACATGCATGGATCTTTGAATCGGCTCTCTTTTAGATTTGTATATATGCTCGGATTCTCGCAACTCTTGTATTTGTTGTATTGTTATTTATTTAATAGAATCAAGTTCATAACAGGAAAACCACACTTGTTTTTAATGGAATGAAGTTCTTAACAGAAATATGATTGTGTGCCGTCGCAACGCACGGGTATTATACTAGTACTAGGTGGATGCCCGTGCGTTGCAACGGGAAGATAAAATATCATGATAACTCATGTACAAATGTGTTATAATATTATAGGAAAAGTTTACAAATGTGTTATAATATTTAGGAAAGAAAACAAACCCACAGCCTGTGCACTCACTGGGACCTGAAAACATTAGGTGGACTAACCTCTCCACAGGACAAAAAGGCAATGGAGTTGCAATTGCAAGCACACAAAAAGGTGGTCTGCACAAGAAAGCTTATATCATGGCAGATGTTCTTCGGACTTCTGTTTATCAGACACTTTCAGCATTCATTGATGACCTGCAAGCTAATGCAAAACCATCCAGCTTAGAGAAGAACTGGATCAGTGAAGGGAGAAAGCTTGTATATGGTTCACAAGCCGTGTTGGTTCAGAAGTTGATTCTGTTTATTGAGTACCGAGCTGTATGAACTTGGTTCCATGTCTCTCAGATCCTTTGCTTGCACATCAGATCATACTTGGATGGAAGTGTTTGGTTCTCGAACTTGCGGAGCTTGTGCTTGTTCATCTTACACTTGTGGGGAGCAACCAACAAAAAAAACTGTCGCTCTGTTCGTTTCGCATGTTTATGCGTAGTACATGTACAAGCTATTGGCTGCAGCACAAGCAATTAGATTTTCAGATGGGTGCCAGGCCAAATGGAGCAACTTTGTGCTCAGATCATAGGAATTTCCATTGGCATCTATTCCAGTGCTCTCTCCACCTGCATAAGGTTTGACAGTATTAGTAGCCGCAGTGAAGATTCTTTTACAGACTAACATGCCAAAGCATCAAGCTAACCTCGTCTAACAGCCCTTGTCAGAGTACTTAGGGATCTGGTAGCTCTAGAGGTAGTCTGGACCTGCCGCCTGTTCACAAGAAAAAGTAAATAATACAGATACGATTAGTTCCATACTACTACATTTGAGCGACAAGTGTTCATGTATGCTACTCAAAACAGTTTGGTGTATGGAAATCAATTTACATGAAGAAACAATAACATGCTCAATGTGCTGAGGACAATCAGCAGTTGAATCGAACATAAGCTAAATATCAACCAGTCAAGATTATGATTTCATCGGAAACAGATTCGTAGTAAAAACCGATAAGCATCTTGTTTTTCTACAAGCCATTACAGCACTTGTCAGATGAACAAGTTCATCGAATAGTAATACAAAACTATCCTCCTTTTCATACGCATGGTAAAAACCAATAATTGAAACAAAAAAGTCCGCAAGCAACAAAGTACACATCCTGGTAGTCATCATCATTAGCATAAAAATACTCCACCTCAACGAACAAGACGAACTTGATCACCTCAGCACAACCAATTGGACGAATCAACTTGTACACACAGGCTTGATTACTACTAATAACCCTGCTGTTTCCTGCTTTCGGAACGACAACCGTCGGCTCTCAAATCCACTATCATCTAATTTAAATAAATTAAACACCGACAGCTGCTAATACACATGGAAAACAAAAAAAGTGTTCATCATTTCAACTGCTCCAAAACCTGCGCTTTTTGCAGTACGATTCGTCTATATTACAAAACGTGAAGAACGACGAAGGGTACAGCAGTAACGGATTTCTAACAGATACGTAATGAAGCTTCATTGAGCTGCTTTCCTGAAAATGCTTTCCTGAAAGACATATTCAGGCTACTCCAGCATAAGCATCAGCAATGCTGTCACTTTGTGTAATAAAAAGAGTGAGAAAAAAAATCGTTTGAAAGGTCTTTCATTGGTTCTTCCTTTAGCCAACCGTGTTCAGCAGCAGTTGGGATCACATATCTGAGACAGACCAAAGATAGGCTTCTTGCTCCGGAAAGATACCAAGCAGTTAGACCAAATTACAGTCTCAACAACCATCGCAAGCAAAATTTTGCCATGAAAAATGACCCGCGAGCTATTGAATTGAATTGAATCAGTCACGGAACCCAACTGAAATGAGTGGCCTAGGAAACCTAGGCCGAAAGCTCCACAGTACCTTCTCTAGCTTCTCGAAGGAGTCGGCCTTGAGTGGGATCCACCCCTGGATGGCCTCCCCGACGACGGCGCTGAGCCACGGCGGCCACCCGGCAGCCACCTGCTCGCCCTCGAGGCTCTTCCGCAGGCTCCGCAGCCGGAAGCTCCAGGACGCGGCCGCCACGGCGACGACGGCCTTCCCTGCCTCCTCAGCTTTGTCCTTGACCTTCTCTAGCCTCCTCGCCGCGGACGACGAGCTGCACAGGGAAGGCACGACACTGGCAACGGGGCAACAGACCCCTGGGCGCGCGGCTGGCTCCGGTCCCTGAGCCCGCCGGACGAGTCGGCCGCCGGCGTCACCGAGACGGCGTTCTTGGACGCGACGCAGCCCATGGCGGTGGCGCACTATGAACACCACCGAGCGCCACCGACCATACGCCGAGCTCACGCACGGACACGGACCAAAGTCAGCTCCTTCTCCGCTCCCAAGCCTGACCACATCCGCCCTCACACCAGCATTGTGCTGCGAGCCGGTGGCCGTCCGCGGGAGGTAGGGGATCCTTGGCGGCGGTTGTTTGCCGGGCGGCTGCATCCTCGGCGGGGGTAGTTAGCCGTGCGCGTGCAGGGAGCGACATGACGGTGTGCGAGCGACAACCGCGCGCGTAGGGAGCGGCAATCGCGGCGGGGAATCGTGGCGGGAGGCCGGGCGGGCGCGACGTGCACGACCCGCGGGAGGTGGGCGGGGAATCGCGGCTGGGTGGGGGCGGGGAGGGCGCGGTCTGCGGGAGGTAGCGATAGGGAGGTAGGGGATCCGCGGCGGCGGTTGTTTGCCGGACGGCTAGATCCTCGAAGGGGTAGTTAGCCGTGCGCGCGCAGGATCCGCAGAAGGCAGTAGCGAGCGGGGACAGTCTACACATGACTCTTAATATTTGTAGAGATATACATTATATTGATATAGAGTGGACAACACGCGCGCGCAAAAAAAAAGCCACCAACGCAGCTGCTTCTCGGAGACGCGCCTCGGAGAGGCTCGCGTTTGCGCAATTGCGCTGGTCCCACGCGCGTCCAGCCCACGGGCACCACCGCCGCACCAGGCTTTTAGCTCTCGACGCGTCGCCGCCGACCACAGCACGGCTAGCGTGTCGATTCCTCCCGCTCTCGTCGCCGGATCCACCCACCCGACGCGCCCACCTCTGAGTCCAATGGTGGCAGAGATCCGTTAGGGCGAGGACTGGTCCCAGCTTGGGTCGGTAAGCAACCATCGCTCACTTTCTTGGATGGATTCCGTCCAATCAAACCCAAATTCTTCTCCCTGTCCATTCGGTGTTATCTCTGGGTATGTGTGGTACTAACCTGATCTGTCCGTTCACTACTCGATTAGGGTCTCCTTCTCCAGCTTGCGAGATCGACACTGGTTGGCACTGATTGTAGCACTTCGTGGCGCCTTATTGGGTCGCGGGTGCGGTTTGCGCTCTGCAAATTTTGGGTTTGGTTTCGCTGAACCCTCATGACCCAAGCGAAGTCCACTCCTGGGAGGAGGGAGATGGGCCGAGCGCGATCGCCGGAACCGCTCGATTTCTTCATATGGACTGTCGAGGTTCTCATGTGTGCCCCCCTCTTCTGCTTTGCTTCTGGAAAAAAATGTTATTGTTGCGGAAAGTAGTGCTCTTTATCTTGTGCATTGCTGCTACGTAGGCTTTAGTTTGGGAGATTAGCTAGGAGATTGGGAAATCCGTGAGGCAGTGTTCTCCTTCCGTCCATCATTGGCTTGTTGTCAGGCCCCATGGGGAAGGAACCTACTGTATTGTAACATAGTTCTAAATGTTTCACCCAGTCGAGTGTCAACCATTTTGGAGTGGATTTGGTGATATTGTTGGTTTACGCCTAGCTTTTAAGCTGCTGTTAGAAATTTGGGAAATCAGTAATGTGATTTCTTAAAAAGGGTCTTTGGAACTTGATATTTTATATGCTGGTGCTCCTTCCATTTTAATGTACTATCAGTTCTAGTGACCACTGGATATTGAGGTTTCAGTTATTCAGTTGTTCTGTGTCTTTTCCTACATGTTATTCATTAGATCATTTTTTTCATGTTTTGTGGTCCCTGGATTCTTTCATTCGATGGCTTTGGAACTTGCACATTAGAGAGGCCATCATACTCTGAGTTACCCTAAATGCTAAACAGTAAATTGTCGGTGAACCGTAGTTTACTGTTTATGCCAATTAGTTTGTGTTTGAATGGAGTTAAATGGTCTAAACGGTTTTGTATAGTACCACTTAAAAAAACTAAATCCCACTCCACCTTATATATTTACAACATTTGTTAGTTGAGTACTGTTGGAATGAGAACCCATGACCCTAAACAGGGTTGGGAGTAGTATTAATAGACTTAGTAAATGGGCCAGGCCCATTACAGTGAGGGTGAGACGGTAATTACAAGGGGAACACCCCAAACCCTAGACGGGTAGTCTAACACCCCCCCGCAGTCACAACTCTATCCTGTACAGATGTTGAGACTGGATCGAAAGTCTAAAAATACACTCGACGGTAACCCCTTGGTGAAGATGTCGGCGAACTGCAGCGTGTTGGGGACGCTGAGAACCCGAACGTCACCGGCAGCGACACGCTCGCGGACGAAGTGCAGGTCGATCTCTACGTGCTTCGTGCGCTGATGCTGCACGGGGTTGGTGGAGAGGTAGACCGTACTGACGTTGTCGCAGTAGACGAGAGTGGCACGCTGGAGGGGACTGTGGAGCTCGTGGAGGAGCTGGCGCAGCCAGGAGGCCTATGCCACACCGTTGGCCATGGCACGGTACTCGGCCTCAGCGCTGGAGCGAGAGACGACGGGCTACCGCTTGGCGGCCCAAGAGACGAGGTTGGCGCCCAGGAACACGGCGTAACCGGAGGTGGACCGCCGCGTGTCTGGACAGCCAGCCCAGTCAGCGTCGGTGTAGACCACGAGCTCCGACGTCGGGGATGGGCGGAGTAGGAGGCCGTAGTCAAGGGAGCCGCGGAGGTAGCGCAGAATCCGCTTGAGCGCAGTGAGATGGGGCTCCCGCAGAGTGTGCATATGCAGGCACACCTGCTGGACGGCGTAAGCGATGTTGGGCCTGGAGAACGTGAGGTACTGGAGCGCGCCGGTGAGGCTCCAGTATGACGTCGCATCGGCGACCGGAGGCCCGTCGTCCTCAGAGAGCTTCGCCTGAGTGTCGACAGGCGTGGAGCAGGGCTTGCAGTCAGACATGCCAGCCCGTTCCAGGATGTCGATGGCGTACTGGCGCTGGTGGAGGAAGAGACCCTGAGGCCGGCGCTCGGCGGTGATGCCGAGGAAGTGGTGTAGGGGCCCCAGGTCCTTCATCGCGAACTCCCGCTGAAGGACGACGATCGTGCGGTGTAGAAGGTCGGCGGTGGATGCCGTGAGCACAATGTCGTCGACGTAGAGCAGGAGGTAGACGGTGTCGTCGCCGCGCCGGTAGATGAACAGGGACGTGTCCGACTTGGCCTCGACGAAGCCGATGGAGGCCAGGTAGGAGGCGAAGCGACTGTACCATGCCCGTGGCGCCTGCTTGAGGCCGTACAGGGACCGATTCAGCCGGCAAACCAGCTCCGGACGGTCAACGTCGACGAAGCCGGTGGGCTGGCTGCAGTAGACAGTCTCCGTCAGAGTGCCATGGAGGAAGGCATTCTTGACATCGAGCTGATGGATCGCCCAGTCGCGGGAGAGGGCGAGGGAGAGGACGGCGCGAACAGTGGCGAACTTGACGACAGGGCTGAAGGTCTCGTCGTAGTCCACTCCGGGGCGCTGGGTGAAGCCCCGAAGGACCCAACGGGCCTTGTAGCGGTCGAGAGAGTCGTCCGAGGTCAGCTTGTGGCGAAATAGCCACTTGCCGGTGACCACGTTGGTGCCTGGTGGACGCGGCACCAGGTCCCAGGTGTGGTTGGCCAAGAGGGCCGCGTACTCCTCCTCCATAGCACGACGCCAATGTGGGTCGGCGAGGGCAGTGCGAACGGAGGAGGGCATCGGGGAAGCGTCGGGTGGAGTGCTGGGCGTAGCAGCTGCCAGGATCAGCCGGTCGACGGGGCGGAGAACGCCGGTGGCGCGCCGAGTCACCATCGGGTGGACGTGCCCGGGGTCGAGGTGGATGGTGACCGGGTGGTAAACGGACGACTCGGAGCGAACCGCCGGAACGTTGGGAGCGGCGGGTGTGGCCGGCTCGCGGCGGTGATAGACGACGGCGGGGTCGGCGAAGCGGGCCACGCTCGTCGACGGGCCCGAGTCGGGGGGCACCGAGGAAGTGGCGTGGTCGCGGTGATGGTAGACGAGTGCGGGGTTGGCGAAGCGAGCCGGGGTCGACGGGGCCGCGCGTGGCGCAGGCGGGGTCGACGGGGCCGCGCGTGGCGCAGGCGTGGTCGACGGGGCCGCACGTGGCGTAGGCAGGATCGACGGGGCCGCGCTTGGCGCAGGCAGGATCAACGTGGCCGCGCGTGGCGCAGACGGGGTCGACGGGGCCGCGCGTGGCGCGGAAGAGGTCGTGAGCGGTGGCGTCGTGGCCGCTCGAGGAGCAGGTAACGGCGCAAGACGGGGCGCCGGAGGTGGGGGAGGAATCGGATCGGACTCGAGGAGGGAGTCAAGATCGGTGGGTGGGGTGGAGCCAGCAAGGGGAAACACATCTTCGTCGAAGATGACATGACGAGAGATGATGATGTGGGAGGTGAGGTCCAGACAGCGGTACCCCTTGTGGTCAGGAGAGTGGCCAAGGAATAGACAGCGGGTGGAGTGAGGAGAAAGCTTATGAGGAGCGGTAGCGGAAGTGTTAGGGTAGCAGGCACAGCCGAACACGCGAAGGTGGTCATAGGAAGGGGCTGTGCCGTATAGGGCGAAGTGAGGGGTAGGGTGGTGCACCGCCTTCGAGGGAAGGCGGTTGAGGAGGTGGGTGGCAGTGTGCAGGGCCTCTGCCCAGTAGCTGGCAGGGAGAGACGCCTGGAAGAGAAGGCAGCGGAGCATATTGGTGGTGGTGCGGATTATGCGTTCGGCTCGGCCGTTCTGTGCAGAGGTGTAAGGGCACGAGAGACGCAACTGGACGCCATGAGTGAGGAAGAAAGAACGAGAGGCGTTGTTGTCGAACTCACGGCCATTGTCACACTGCAGAGCACGGACCGGGCGACGAAACTGAGTGGATACCCAGGTGAAGAAGTGTGTGAGGGTGGGGAATGTGTCCGACTTCAACCGAAGCGGGAAGGTCCAGAGAAAATGAGAAAAATCATCCAAAATCACCAAATAGTATTTATAACCAGAAAGACTGAGTACAGGGGAGGTCCAAAGATCACAGTCAACCAGGTCAAAGGCCTGCTCAGCCCGAGAAGTAGTAAATGGAAGACGAGTGTGTCGGCCTAACTGACAAGCATGACAGAGACCCTCAAAATGTCCTCTACTACATGAAGGATCTAGACTTTTGGTAATCTTGGTCAAGACGTCAGGTCCAGGATGGCCGAGACGACGATGCTAAGTGGTGGAGGAGGTGGTGGAGACCAGGACGGGAGGTGGAGACACGCCGGTGGTGGAGGGCTGGAGCGTGTAGAGCGGTCTCGAGCTGTCACAGCGGGCGAGAGGGGTCCTGGTGGCCAGATCCTTCACAGAAAAACCAGAGGTGTCAAACTCAATGGAACAGGAGTTGTCAGTGGTGAATCGACGGACAGAAAGGAGATTGTGAGTGATGTAGGGAGCTACGAGAACATCGTTGAGGTAAAACGGCCCAGGGAGAACCGAGGCACCTACTGAGGTGACCGGCAGAGTGGAACCGTTTCCAACGATGATCGAGGATGGGTGAGAGGGAAGGGGAATGGGAGCGAGAGAACATGCCTGCAGTGGGAGTGGTGTGGTATGAGGCACCGGAGTTGATCACCCAGTCGGAGGAGGGAGGGGTCATCGCCATGGTGCTGAAAGCAGCAGCGAGGGAGGCGTTGTCCCAACCTCCAGCCGACGGGGACCAAGTCGTCGAGGTGGGGGTCCCCGGGGGCAGGAGCGCGGGCGGAGCCTAGGGCATGACGAGCACACCGTACGGAGGCGGCGGGGGCATGCCGTAGTGAGGTGCAGTCAGGAGGGCCGGCGCCGAGGGACGGGGGGCACTCAGTGCCTGGCCCGGCCACATGGTGATGGTCCCGGTCCAGGGGTTTTAGAAGGACGACCACGTGTGGCCGCCACCCCGGCCGGAGGGACCACCACGAGAGGGTCCGCCACCCCCACGGTCGCCCTTGCGGGAGCGACGACCTCCGTCGGTCGTGGAAGTCGGACGAGGGGCCGCCGGGACGGCGGGTGGAGGGCGGGTAGGAGCCCCGGTCGACGGAGGACGGGTGGCCTGGCCCCCCGAAGGCGGCTGACCGCTGGTAGGAGCGCTGTAGAGAGCCGAGGCATGAGTAGGCGCCTCATGCGCCATGGTGAGCTCCTCGAGGAGAAGCTCATTCCTCGCGGCGTGGAAGGTGGGGAAGGGCACGCTCCTCTTGATGAGAGCCTTCAGGTGGCTGTAGCGGGGGCTGAGGCCACGCAGGAGGTTCAGCACCAAGGTACGATCGACAACTGGCTCGCCGAGATCGCGGAGGGAGTCAGCCAGGCCCTTCATCTGGCGGCAGTATTCTCCCACGGAGAGGTCCCCCCTGAGAGAACAGGTGGAACTGGGCGTCGAGGTGGAGTGCCCGAGCATCTCGATTCCCGAGGAACTGGTCCTCGAGAGCGAGCCACGCCTGGCGCGCAGTGTCCGCGCCTCCGTCCAGATGCCCTGCTGCGTCAACGCCCGATGGACGCATCCACCGCTGCCACCACTACGGTCGGATCCAACGTCGGGGTTATCACCGGCCCTGGCACGCACCTCCCCATCGCCCCTGCTGCACTCAGCAGCGAGCTCGCCCATGGGGGGGCCCCTACATCGCCGGCCTTGGGCCGATCCACGCCGCTTCCCCGCTGCCCCTGCGTCGCGGCTCCCCGCCGGGCTTTCCCGCCTTCTGTGACTAAACAGTGAATTAAATAGCCATTTAGACGGTCTCCAACAAGACACTCTAAAGGGTCCTCTACCCTATATTTAGAGAAGATCCCGTCATCTACACGCTCCAACAGTGTCCTCTAAAGCGTTCTCTAAATATAGAGAATGCTCCTACATTCTCTCTATATAGAGACTCTCTTCTATCCATTTTATTCTATAGATTAAACAAAACTAAAATATGTATAAGATATTTGAGAGTATGACAAAAACATATGTACAAAAATCTAGAGCGAAATATGTCTTTAAGGGCTCCTTTGGAACGCAGGAATTTCACATGAATGATATAAGAATTTTACAGGAATTATTTCAAAAACACAAGAAAAACACAAGATTCAGGAAATTTCCCTTTGTTCCAAAGGGGCCTAATATGGGTATTTAACATATAAGGGATGTTGTTGGAGAGGAATGAGATATAGAGGAGATAATCTTTTAGATGACTCTGTAAATGAGGGATATAGAGGATTTGGTTGGAGATAGTCTTTGCCCATTTAATCATGTCTAACTCTATCTGTTTATGCTACTTGGACCATTTTAGATTGTTTAAACAGGTTCAAACAGTCCAACTGTTTAGGGCCTAAACGGCATGATTGGCCTTCGTTTAGGGGGCGAACAGTGACCATACTATATATCCTTAATTGAATCTTATAAGCCAATGGGGTGCTTATCCTTATTTTGAATTAAAAAACTGTTTCATCCATAGAATTATAAATGGGAAATTTTGAGTTTTTGACTTAGATTGTGAATGTTCTTATGTTCAACCTTACAGCCAAACTCAGTTTAAGGCCTCCTGAAATATTGTCCCACATCAAAGGACCATCAAAGAAGGCACTTGGAAGGAAGAAGATGACACAAACAACATGTGGGAGAAGATGACAACTGCATTTAGAAGGTGACCTCAAAGGTGGGTGGAGTAATTGAAAGGAGTGGAGGTGAAGCTAAAGATACTTGATGGTAGAATGAGGAAGTCCAAAGGGCTAGTAAGGAGAAGAAAGAATGCTACAGACGTCTGTACCATGACAGGAGTGTGGACAACATGGAGAAGTACAAGGTAGCAAGGAACATTGCAAAGCGAGTTGTAAGTGTGGCAAATGATAGGGTGTATGAGGACATTTACCAACGTTTGAGTACGAAGGAAAGAGAGGACATATATAGGATGACTAGGGTTCATGAGAGGAAGACAAGAGACTTCAACCAAGTTAAGTGCATTAAGGTTCAAACATCTTTTGGTGAAGGAGGATGAGACCAGACATAGATGGCAAGATTATTTTGATAAATTGGTCAATGGGGAGAATGGGGACACAACCTTTTAGTTGGATGATTCTTTTGATGACACCAATAGAATCTTTGTTTGTAGGATCCAATAAGCTGAGGTTAGTGAGGCATTGAAAAGGATGAAAGAGGATTATGTGATGGGCTCTAATGGTATCCCAATTAAGGCTTGGAGATGCCTCGGGGACATAGCTATATTATGGCTAAAAAATAAAAAGTTGTTCAACCGTATCTTTTGGTAGAACAAGATGCCTAGCGAGTGAAGTGTATTGGTACCGATATCAAGAATGAGGGAGATATTCAAAGTTGTACTAATTTTCAGGGAATTAAGTTGGTGAGACATACTATGAAGCCATGGGAGAGAGTTATCGAACATTGTCTAAGAGGAATAACGAAGATCTCTTTGAACCAATTCAGTTTCATGCCTGGAAGGTCAAGCATGGAAGCCATTTTCTTAATAAGACGAGTGATTGAACAATATAAAGAACAAAAGAAGGATCTATACATGGTTTTTATTGACTTGGAGAATGCTTATGACAAAACATCAAGAAATGTTATGTGATGGGCTTTGGACCCTAGTAATCGGGAACAAGGAACTTTGCCGCTTTCCTCATTCCGGGAATGTTCATTCCGTTTTGGGAACATGGGAACAATATTGTCCCCACAATGTTAAAATCCTTGTTTAGTGGCGTACCACATACCACATTTCTGTTCCTTAACCCTGTCGATCTGGGAACTTTGTTACTTTGCTTTGGACAAACATAAAGTTCCAATGGAGTATTTAAGGGCATGTACAACAATGTTGTGACTAATGTTTGAACCATAGTCACAAGAAACGGGTACAGTGGCAGCGACCCTCGACACGGAAACGTCGTCCCCGACCCAGGTACGCAGGGTCATTTTTGTTCCCACCATGTAAAAAACTCTCACAAGTGATGGGGACACATGACTTTGTGACTATGTTCCTTGACCCTATCGATCCGGGAACTTTGTGACTATGGCCCGAACAATTGATGGGGACATATGACTTTCTGATTCAGTGTTTACAAGTCGTCCGACTAATCGCGATTAATCGCGATTAGTCGGGCTGGTCGCCTGGAAGAGGGCGATTAGGAGGACGACACGATTAGGGTTTCTAGTCGTCCGACTAGTCGTCGACCTGGACGATTAATCGTCTAGTCGAACACTTCCTGGTCGTTTTTGGTCGTTGCAGTTTTGGTACTGGGCTTCACTCTGGTTTTTGGCCCATCTACAGTAGCCCGCCCCTCCAAAAACCCTCCCAGCCGCCAGAAACCCTACTCCTCTCCTCTGTCCTCTCTGGTTTCTGCCGACTCTCTGCTCCAGCCTCCAAATGCTCCGGCCAGCAGGTAATGCAGTTTGGATGCTCTAGCGCGATTTGTTTGGATGCTGATCTGCTCTAGGTAGCAGCCAGCAGGTTCCTGCTGTACTTTTTACTGAATTACTGCAAGTAATTATGCCAATATTACTTTCAGTTTGGACTTTGGACTTTGGATGGATTCTGTTTTACACTTTTACTGAATTACTGCTAGTCTGCTACCTAATTATGCTTATATTATTGCAGAAATACAATGTTTATATAGTTAATATATAGTTATATACTTATATACATATACATATGTCCTTAAATTTATAGGACGACTAACGGACGACCAGAGGTCGACCAGGACCGATTAGGTCGACAAATCGTCGCCCTAATCGCGATTAGTCGCCTGGTCGCCCCTCTCACTCGACCAAGCTGGTCGCCTGACTTGTAAACATTGTTCTGATTAGAATACGACTAGATCAAAGATCAACTTTTAGCCCTTACCTTTTTGCATTGGTGATGGATAAGATAACAAGGGACATACAGGAGAATATCCCTCAGTGTATGTTTTTTGCAGACGATGTAGTGCTAGTTGATGAAAGTCGGGCATGAGTAAATATGAAACTAGAGTTGTGTTGGGAGATTCTAGAATTTAAAGTTTTTAGACTTAGTAGGACTAAAACAAAATATATGAGATGTAAATTCGGCACTACACATTAGGAAGATGTTAGTTTGAAAGGCCAAGTAGTTCCTAGAAAGGACACCTTTAGATATTTAGGATCAATGCTACAAAGCGACAGAGATATTGATGAAGATGTTAGCCATAGAATCAAAGCAACAGAGTGGATGAAGTGCCATCAAGCATTTGGCGTTCTATGTGATAAGAGGGTACCACAAAAGCTAAAAGGCAAATTTTATATGACGACGATTATACCTGTTGTGTTGTATGGTGCAGAATGTTATCCTACAAAAGACGACATGTTCAGCAGATAAGTGTTGCGGAAATACGGATGTTGCGTTGGATTTGTGGCCATACAAGAAGGGATCGAGTCTAGAATGATGATTTACGTGATAGACTAGGGTAGTACCAATTAAAGAAAAGTTTGTCTAACATATGGTTTGGACATGTCTAACGGAGACCAGAGATGCTAGTGCGTGGTGGGATTCTAAGATGCGATAGCAATGAGAAGAGAGTAAGAGGAAGATCGAAGTTGACATGGGAAGAAACAGTAAAAGGAGATGAAAATATGGGATATACCCAAAGATTTAGCCTCGAATAGGAGTGCATTAAAAATAGTTATTCATGTGTCCGAACCTTGACTTCGGATTCTATTCGGTTTTTAACTCTAGCCTACCCCAACTTGTTTGGGATAAAATGCTTTGTTGTTGTATCCTACCCAACCGTAGGCTTTGTAGATCTTGGCCCATTCAAGGACCACCCTGGCCAAAGAATGACCCAAGACCAGCAAGCCCAAGCTCAACACAAGCCCAACCTGCTCTAGCTTCATAAGTCCAAATCTTAGTCTAACCTGGAATGTTTGGTGTTACTTGAATGGACAGATTATTATTGCTTAGTCATTCAAATTTTGTTTTGTTTTATTTTATTGATGATGTGTCAGACAATAAAACTTTAGTAAGATTAATATTCTGCAGTAGGTAGCTCCACTTCTCAAATATATTAATATATTTTGTTCTACTCAATTCTTTATCTATCACATATATTGTTTGTCCGAACTTAAGTCCAAATTGGGCTTCATTGCTATGTCATGTCAGATTATTAAATTAACAGCATTAGTTTGGTACTTTGATTGACCAGTTAATACTTGTATTGGCCTTGAGGTATTCTTAGACATTTTCTGAGCCATCCTCAAACAGAAAGTGGTTTGGGCTGTGATTGGTCTTTGTTGGCTAAAGCTAGGTTGGGCCTACAAGTTCAGGTGGTGCTTGAGCTGTGTCTGTGTTATATTAGGCTGCCCATGGACTGGGGTCCAGGACTCCAGGTTAGAGTAAACCAAGGTTGAGCTGATTGTTAGGGATTGTATTGCTACAATATATATGTGTTGTTTCGTTCTCTCATTTCTTGCCACAACAATAGTTGTATTATTATTTACTTCTTTAGATACACACACTAAATCACTTGTAACTGGCTTGATCTTTGAATTTTTTGGTCATTGCGAAATGTATCTGTTAGGGCGAAGGCGAACACGCCACCCTTCGCTCGACGACATCTACCTGTTCGGCCCCCTTCGCTACGGCAAGCCAAGACGAAGGCCCCGCGAAGACCATAAGGCCTCGTCCCCCTCAGAGCAGGTAGGGGCCCGTGTGCAATTCGGCCCATGTAGCAGGGCCCCGTGTCCGGCTACCGTGTGGGCAGTGTGGGTTGGGCCGTATCTGTAATAAAGGGTGCCGTAATGACTCACTGTAACCTCCCCTCGGGGGAATATTTGGGGGATAAACTAGGTAATTGAGGGTCTAAATGTCCATGACAGGGTCGGGCAGTCCCTCGATTACCTATAAATACCCCCGTACTGTGCCAAAGCGCGGGCAGAAAAACATTGTGGCTTTGACACCCCGTGTAAGTGCTACAAACCCTTTTTCCCATTTTCCGTTGGATCTATCTAGCTGTTCTGAGCGGCAGGTGCGCCTAGGTCCCAACAGTATCACTTATTATTTCCCTCATTGCTTGTATATCGAAATGCCAAAATAGCTGTACCATAAATGCATTGTTGTTTTCTGTTAGAAATATGACTTTGTGTTGATCCTTTCTTCTATGCCGACTGGCCTATGTTATGCTCTCTTTTTCAGTTTCCTAAGTCGAATGATCTGAAACTTGAAATTCTCTGGCTTGTTTGCTATACTGTCATGTCAAGATGTTTGACTATTCACCTAATATGATAGCTATTTTTCAGGATGTTGGATTATGGCTGGAAGAAATAAATCTTGGTGGCTACAGACAAGTATTTCAAGAAAATAGTGTCAATGGAGAATATCTAGAAAGCTTGTCCATGTTTACTACTGAGCAGATTCTGCGCTTTATTAGGCGGTGCCATATGAAATGGGGAGACTTTATCACACTGTGCAAAGAGTTGAGGCGCATTAAAGGTCTGTATAATTATCATTCTTATTTAGCCTTCCATATCAAGGACTATCTATAACATGTTTCTTCTATGTTCTGCCTTATAATAGTTGTGGTGCTCCATATATACCCATTTTCTCTTTCGGTTCCACTTGACTTTATAACACACATGCGAAGTAGTTCGTTAGAAAGAAATTCTCGTTTCCTCACTGATGCTATTTTTTTTTGGCATTTGCTAAAGCAGCCAAAGTACTAGTGTTTGAAGTGGTAAAAGCTCATTGTTCGGTTTCTCAGTTATCTAGACTGGCTGAGTTAATTCTTTTGCTGAAGTTTTGTGCATGTAAAGTGTCATTGCCAAGTTACTGGCAGAAATATGAGACTTGAGTTAATCATGACTCCATTACCAAACATGTGGCACTACATCCGGTCTAAACTAGATGTTTTAACTTCTTGCCATCAAACCTTTGAAGTTTTGACCACTATTATACATAAAATACATGTGAAATGGTGATGTTAAGAGTTGCCACAAACACTATTGGATGTAGTTAGAAAAAAGAATTCTGTAGTGGTCCGTTTGAGGTTTGACACAATATGAACACCTTAATGAGAACAAGTCAGACCAGGTGGGGTATTGTTCGAAGCCTCGAAGGTCAGCTGTGAACTTTAGGCGGTTAGGCCTCAGTATCACTCACTTCAACAAATGCAGTGCGCCTACCTAGTTATGGACTCATTGATAATGATGACATTGACGCGATGGCACTTTGAGAATAGTAAGGAGAGAATGTAAGCAAATAGGGTGTGTGATTGAAGCTATTATTTTGGTTATTTTTGTTTGGGATAGTTTCACTATGTGACTACTCTATTACTCTAATGTGTTTAGCATAGTGACTAGCGAGGTTTTGGTAAGTTCAATATATGCTGCTATTCAATATTTGATATCTTTGCCATGAATGCCAAGCACCCTTAAGTGACTTCTTGAGTTTGTTTCGTTTGTATTTTTGATATATCATGCTTTTTTTTCCCTATATGTAATCCTTGAAAGTCTGCTTGAACTTTGAACGAAGTTTGGTGTGATTAATGCTGAAATGCTGATTGTGAAATCCAGTGGCGTGCCTTAAAGGGGAGCAAGAAGTCCGCAGGCCATGGTGGGCGCCGGCATGCCTCTCCGTAGTTTTCGTGAGGGCAGCCAAGCAGAACAGGAAGTCCCGTGTTGTCTCGTTGAAGCTGGAACCATAATGCTTGTCAAGCACTTCGAACCGTCGTGCGCTAGTCTAAAGTGGCATGGAAGCTGTTTTCGCTCTGGGTGCATCCTGCTCAACTGGTCTGCCTTATCCCTTGTTAGTTCTTCATATATAAGGTTTGGAACAGTAATCTGTTGTAGACAAAGAAAGAAACATATAGGTGATTTGACGACTAGGGAATTGTAGGGAATTGGAGGGGATTTATTGAGGAAATCCTCTTGCTATTCAAGGGATTTTCCATGGATTCTCTTCAATTCCTGGTCACCAAACCAGCCCATAATATGCAGATGTTTCCTGGCTCCCTACAAGGTCTGCTCTCTGCTCTTTCAAATGCTCTTTCAAATCTTCCTGAGTCGTTATGGTGCATGCATTTTTCTAAAAGAATAAAAGATTGGTCAAGAAGACCCGTTTCCATTTTTCTCCTAGGTGATGTAATTAACAGAGGATGTTTGGTTTGAAGAATCAATTTATTCTAGATAAGGTGGTGGTGTATGATGAATTTATTCCACAAATTTGGTGGAATGAACTCATTTATCATATTATTACTAATTTTTAGTCTATAAGGAATGAAATAGTGATAGATCAACTCGTTCCATTACACAAACCAAACAAGAAAGCGAGTGGGAAGATAATGGAGTACCTCGTTCCTCAAATCAAACATTTTAATAGTATTTCTCATTGGAACAATATGTAACCCATATTTAGTAACATTTTGTTAAGCAATTAAAGAATGTGATGCACAAGAATCAAACAAAATTGAAGCGACTGAAGCAGGGTGTGAGTTGATTAGGAACATACCTAGCAAGACATGTGGAGCTTCTTGAGCCATCTCTATAGAACATGGTTCACCTCACGCGTGTAGCTCTGTTGCTCTCGTCTGGATGTTGTACCTGACTAAGAACATACCTAGCAAGACGTGGAGCTTCTTGAGCCATCTTTATAGAACATGGTTCACCTCACGCGTGTAGCTCTGCTGGTCGCATCTAGATGTTGTCTAGGTGAAATTGCCATTCTTTTCGATCTAGGGGGTATCTTGTCTCTGGTTGCCATTGTTGTTTTGCCCCATTATTCTTAGGACACTGCCTTGCACAATGGTCAGTCTCTCCACAGTGGAAGTAACCATCCATAGTAGAAGGCAGAAGAATGCCCTACTTCACATTAGAGTTGGGTGGAGCTGGAAGATGGGGAGCTTGATTACTCTGACGTTGCCCTTGGCTCTGTTGCTAGGAGTACTGAGTAGCAAAGTGATGACCCTAGTAACCAAGGTACTGTAGGCGATGACTAGAATGAGACTAATTGTTCTACTGTTGCTGAGTAGTGGAGGTGGGTGTTGCTGCCACACCAATTAGCATTATTCATCTATGCTTCTTTTCATCCATCTCATGACGCATGTTTTCAGTCATGACAACACAATCAACTAGAACCTGGAAGCAGGGAAATGTGTGGTTCATTAGCTAGTACCTCACGGGATCGATGAGTCCACATAGAAAATGGTTCCATATCTTTCGATCTGGACACCTCTTCAGAAGCATAATGTGACAACGAAATGAACTTGTCATAGTACTCAGTTACTGACATGGAGCCTTGCTTCAGTGCTAAGTGTAGGAAACATGTGACGCCTAAGAGGGGAGGTGAATTAGTACTTCTAAAACTTTTACTTAACTAGGTCACAAATAAATTCCTAGAGCAAAACCTATGCAAATAATCAAACTAGAATGTGCAAACTAGGTTTTATCTAAGTGTTGCTATCTCTACTGCAATGACTAAGTTTCAATCTACACTATATAAGTATGAAAGATAAGATTGAAATTTAAATGCTTAATATAAACGCGGAAGTTAAAGAGCGAGGTAGAGATGCAAACTCTCGTGGATGACGCCGGTATTTTTACTGAAGTATCCGGAACCGCGCAAGGTCCTGACTAATCCTCGTTGGTGCCCCTACGCAAAGGGAAGCCCACGTGAGGGCCAAACACCTTGGTCGAGTAACTCCGTAGAAAGCCATGGGCCTTCTCCACGCGCAAGTGGTGCTCTGCTTCCGACTTCTCTCGGACGCTCCCCACCGTCTCCACTATCGAGCTTCCGGCCGAAACGCCGCGGGCCTCGTTCTCTCCGGTACACGGTGGCGGCCGTGACACAAACGCGGTTGTCACGGTCTCACAAGACTCTCGCCCCACTCGGTACAAATACAACGGCTCGTGCAAGAGCTGAGGGGTTGTGTGGTTTTACAAAACTCACTCAACTAACTAGGGTTCACCTAGAGCAAGCGCTAAAGCGGTCTAACTAACCTAAGCACTTCGCAAAGCACCTACGCTAATCACTGAGCGATTCTATTAAGCACTTGGGTGTATGAGCACTTGAGAATGTCTAATATATGCCTTGGTATGCTGCTTGGGCTCCCACACATTGAAATGGCTGGTTAGGAGTGTATTTATAGCCCCCAACACAAAACTAGCCGTTGGAGAAAAAGCTGCTGCTCTCTGCGGCACACCGGAGACTCCGGTGGTGCACCGGACAGTCCGGTGCCCCCTGTCCGGTGCGCCTAGCCGTTGGCCTAACACCGCAGGTGACCGTTGGCGATGCAGACTTTTCACACCGGACAGTCCAGACTCTACACCGGACAGTCCGGTGGTCTTCTCTCCACAGTGCCACCTGAAACTAGCCGTTAGGGTTCCTGTTCCTGGTGCACCGGATAGTCCAGTGAGCCACAGGACAGTTCGGTGCACCTCGCACAGACAGTCCTATGCACCGGACAGAGTAACTATTCACTGTCCTGTGTACCGGACAGAGTAATTATTCACTGTCCTATGCACCGGACATGTTACTATTCACTGTCATGTGCCCCGAACATGTTACTATTCACTGTCCTGTGCACCGGACAATTACTATTCACTGTTCTGTGCACCAGCCAACAGCACACTAAGTGCTTTTTCCTCCATTCTTTGTCCGTTTGACTTCAACTTTTGGGAGGATTTTCCTGAGACTTAAACAAACACATTTAGAGTATAATCCAATTGATTTAGTCCTAGAAACTTACCTCTTTCTTGTTCTTCTCCTAGCTTTTCTGTTTCTCCTCAAGCAGAGATCAGAATGGCACTTTCTCTATAGAAAGAGTTAGAGAGCAAACCAAAGCACCAAACTTGCAGTAAGAGGTGTATGCAAAATGGTTAAACACTCAAACCTTACATACTTAACCTTTTTCATCGTTTTACCCAATTTGGCATGTTTGAGGTCGATGTTGGACTCTAAACCATCAAGTCAACTTGACTTGATCTAGATTGACATATCTGAGCTCCAACCCCCTTGTTCACTTCCTGAGCTTGATCTTGAGCTTTATGACTTACACCACATAACTGTAGATGTTACCTCATTAGTTGTAAGTCATGTCCTTATGTAGTGATCTTTGATGTACCATAACTCTTCTTAACTCGATCAACCTTGACTTTGCAAGTCTTCTTCTTCACCCCTGGCTTTGGGTTCCTGGTCTCCTTGACCTTCTCCCGTGCACTCGGTACCTCGAAGCTCTTCTTGCCTCCATCCTTGGCTTGATCGGTTGTCTCTGAGTTACACACATCGAGTCTCACTTAAGCAATGTCCATCTTACTTGTGATGTCCATTATCTATAGATAATCCAGTCTTTGGACCATCACACTTGTTCACTTGTGTTGAACCCTGTTACCTTTGCATTAAGCACCTGTTCAACACTTAGCACACTTGTTAGTCCTTTAATTGGGTTGTCATCTAAACACCAAAACCCACAAGAGAGCTTTCAATCTCCCCTTTTTGGTGATTGATGGCAACACAATTAAAGCTTACACAAGAATAAGATTTAAAGCACAAATTTTGAATTCTAAGTTTATAGAATGCTCCTCCTAAATATGTGCTTACATTAAAATCTTAACTTTGGCCTTATATGCCAAATTGCACATACTTAGGCTAATTCAGAGCATAACTACACCTGAGCACCCATGGGATACATTGTGTCAATAATTAAACCATGATGCGTATAACACACAAATGCACAGAATCAGAGTTAAACACCAATTAAATGGATATACCATAGGAATATCAACCTACCACTATTCACCATTAATATACCAATTTAAAGCACCAGAACCACATGAAAATCTATTATAGGACAAACACAATAGATACCAATTGATTCATATCATCGGAAGCACACACTAATTATGTATTATCACCCTATACTACAACAAGAAGCATATGATCAATATTATCAACAAAACTAACACATTCTTCCTTAAGATCATAGGAACTCAAGGAAACCCCTTTGAGTCCTTTAGCACACAAAAAATTAATCTTCACCCTCTTCACCCTTAAGATAAGCTTTCCTCTCAGGTCGAGGTAAACTTTAATGCACAAATTCTCCCCCTTTGACATCAAACACCAAAACCATATTCAAGCAAGAACATAGGATGATGTCAAGGGACAATAGGGTATTAAGCAGGGAAAATGCAACACACTAACATTACTCCCCCTTACACATTAAACATATACAACACAAGCATTAGTGGAAAATTAAGGTACAAATACGCAAAAAGGTCAATACCTCCTTTTGTACCTTTACCATTGTTATGGTGTACTTTTGTCACACCCGGTTTTAAGGAACAAAGCCGGGTGCATCTCATACATGCGCCAAAGAAGACAACATATATAATAACAGAGTGTATAGGGATAAATATCATAAAACATCAGAGTATTTATTACATAGCGGAAGACTTATTACAAAATAAAATAATAAAGATAAAACGAACTAAGGATCGCCGGCGCCAATGTCAATTGAGAAACGCCACCTAGATCAGATCATACTCCTCGCCTTGTGGCTCCTCTCGAACCACCTGCTCTTCTCCTGTGGGGGGGGGGTGTGAGACAGCAAGGGTGAGCTCACACATGTTCATCGCTCAACAAGTTGTGGGGAATAATGTGGCATGAACTCACCAAAGGTGGGAGTTCATGAAGTGTAAGGCTGATCAATGAAGTAAAGGCTGAGCATTGCTTTTAAGTAGTTGGTCAAAATTTTATTAGCAGTTACTAAGTGTAAGTAAATACCAAACCATAAATAAAGTAATAGAACAAAATTAATAATAAACCCATGCAATGCAAATGACAAAATTGAATTTAAGTTCCATAATTTAAACATCAGAGAGTCCTGAGCTGCTCATGACCGCGAGCACGGCTAGTATACCAGTTTTACACTCTGCAGAGGTTGTACCCTTTACCCACAAGTCATGTTACCCATCTGCCAAGGGGTCGCGAATCCCATACACCTCTACCTAGGAAGCGCGGCAGGGCAACACTACGAGGCCTTTACAAAGTATCACTAGCTTCCGAAAACCCGCTACAGTTTATAGAAAGTTCCAATGCAGGGTTCTTGCCTGACCGCCATCGCAGCAAAATCAAGCAAGGACCTCCCTACACTGACCACTCCCCTACTGCCCTTGCCCCTTTCGGGTAAGGTAGTCTTCCACTAGCTTTCCTAATTAATCAGCCAAGGGCGTCCCATTAAACCCTTGTGGTGGCACGTGTTACTCAAGTTAAGCTCTATGTTCCAATTAACATTAATGATCTCAACATGAACATAAATAGAATAACAAAAAGAATTGGAACATAGAGGTAATAAATGATTATCCCAAAACCATGTAAAGCAATAGCAAACTACCCAAGTGATTCAGGGGTAAACAAGGTAATGAGATAAACAATCTAGGGTTACCTATTGGGTCCCATCAAAATTAACCTATGCATGGATAAGTGATATTAAAGAACATTATTGGGTAAAAGTGGTCAAGGGCACAACTTGCCTTCAATGAGCTCCTGCTCAGCTACTTCAACCTGCTGCTCACCAGGATCCTCGGTCACGGGCTCTTCTACTCGCCACAATACAAACAAGCACAGTGCATGTAGAGAAATTAACATTACGCCAAACATATAAACAAAATACACAGAAATAATCTACACATTAAAATAAAATTCTAGGAACAGGAATCATAATTTTTGGAGTTATAGAATTTAAGTTATGGATTTTCAAAGGTTTTATGTGTTTAAAGTGGGATTAAGTGAGGAATTAAATTTCTTACTGTTTTCATGACCAAACAGAGGCACTAAATGATAGATAATACAATTACAAAATTTCAGGAACTGGAATGGAGTGATTTGGAGTTAGTATGAATTTTCTATGAATTATTGAAGTTCTAGCATATATTTTTGTATTAAAAACCTATTTTCCAATTCAATTATTCCATTTTAAACAGCTCTGGACTGGGCCTCATTTACCAGAAAATACAGGGGCTAACCCGCAAGATTCCTAAGACTCAGTGAACTACTGGTTGGACTGCGAGTTTAAATCTGAAATAGTTGAGGGCTCTTATGCAATAATGTCTGGGCGAATGGGTATGGACCTATCCTGGCCTTTGGATTAGGATTCTACGGTTATGATTAGGTCGTCAAAACGACGAAACGGTACGCAGCGCAGACCCTTAGATCTAGATCCAACGACCAAGGTTTTTAAGTCACCCGGCCGAACCGAGGCCACCCACTCTCAGATCAACGCTCTGGATTAATCACACTGAATCGGTATGCCGATCTAATCCTAACGGTCCACCAGAACATCAACGACACACGGTCTTCGTTGCCCCCTCCGCGGCCGAGACGGCGGTGGAACACGCCCTACGCGGCGGCGCCACACCCGCGAGCAGGCAACACGGCGCATAAGCAGGTTAAATCCCGTACGGGCGTGAACAAATCGTGTACAGGGCCAAGGCGGACAGGATAAGGAGGTTCTCAACGAGGATTTCGCCGCCACGAGCTCTAACCCCAGCAGAGCACACTGCCGCGGCGGAGGAGGAAGGGCGACGAGGAATTTCGGAGTTTCCTGCCACCCGCGCTGCAATCCCGGGCTGTGGGCGACTTCAGCGCAACCCGAAGACTAGCCGAGACGCTCACTCGAGCCCTTCCCGGTGCACGACGTGGGATCCGTCCGGAGTTCTTCTTCTCTCACTCTCAGCTTCGCTCCGCAGTCTCTCTCTACGGCGGGACGAACTAGGTAGCGCGGATTCCGGCGAGGGCAGAAGATTTGTGCGCGGACTGGGAACACCCTGCCATTTATAGACCCGAGGCGCAGTCAACTCGCAAATCCGCGCATGCCGCGGTTGGTTTCACCCGCCCGATCGTCGCGGGAGCGTGGGGAAGAAGATCTCTGGCGCTCTGGGGCCGCGATGTCAGGGTCTGCGGATCCGAGCGCGCGCCAGGGAAGCTGACAGAGCTGCCCCGCCGAACGACGCAGTCATTCCACCGCGCGGTGATGACTCGGTCACGCAGACAAGTGGGCCCCGTGCAGTCAGCCAATCCAAGGAGTAAGCGCGCGCCTGCGGACTGGAATTTCTAGTACTGGGCCACGTGAAGTAAAGCCGAGTGGGCCGAGTCTCAGAGTTTTCAGCCCACGCGCATCTCTTTCCCTTTTTTTCTTTTTCTTTTATTTATTCCCAAATTCCACTTTAACTTCAAATTTAAATTTAAATCTTGTGCCAAATTATACTCAAAGTATATTGTGAAATTAAAAATACCAATTTTAGAAATATAATTATATTATTATATTTTTATATTATTTCTCTTCTTCTTATTTTCAGAACCCTAATTCCAATTTAGGGTTTAATCCAACTTAGTCATTATTATATTTTTATTGTTATCCTTATTATTTTTATTTAATGCACAAACATATAAACTCCAACAAGATGCACTTTCTTTTATTTTAGTGTCATTGGTTTAATTTAATCACTCTTAATTTTATGTATGCTCTTCTCATGATGCAAATAAGGCACATAAAATGAGGAGACGTCCCTATATTCTTTGTATACAATTTTGAGTATTACAAATCCTACCCCCCTTAAAAATAATCTCGTCCTCGAGATTTAAGAAGATCTAGGAAAAAGATGGGGAAAATCGATGTGAAGCTCTTCTTCTCTTTCCCAAGTTGCTTCATCTTCACCGTGGTGACTCCATTGCACTTTGCACATCTTTATCACCTTATTTCTTGTAACTCGAGTCAAAGTATCCAAAATCTTGATCGGGTACTCCGTGTAAGTCAAATCTCCCTGATCACTGAGCTCTTCCGTTGGTAACTGTTCCTCAGGGACACGGAGACACTTCTTAAGTTGAGACACATGGAATACATTATGCACATTAAATAGATTATCAGGTAGTTCGAGTTGATAGGCCATCTCTCCAACTCGCCTAAAAACTCAGAATGGTCCAATAACGCGAGGGGACAGTTTGCCCTTGACTTTAAATCTCCTCATTCCATGTAGTGGTGAAACCTTGAGGTACACATGATCACCTTCCTCAAACTCCGGTGGTCTTCCTCTATTATCAGCGTAGCTCCTTTATCTGGTCTGAGCTACCCTCAAATTCTCCCGAACTATATGGACTTGTTCTTCTGCCTCAAATAAGTTCAGGTCCAAAGATATGTTTTCCTCTAGTCTGGTCCCAATATAGAGGAGTCTTGCATTTCCTGCCATACCGAGTCTCGAACGGTGACATCTTCAGACTGGCCTGTTAACTATTGTTATATGAGAACTCAGCATAAGATAGACTCTTGTCCCAACTACTACCATGCTGATGGGCATAAGCTCTCAATATATCTTCCAATACTTGGTTAGTCCTTTCAGTTTGTCCATTAGTCTGAGGATGGCCGAATTAAAATTCAACTTTGTATCCATATTCTCTTGAAAACTTTTCCAAAACCTGGAGGTAAACTGTGATCCTCTATCCGAGACGATCTTCTTCGGTACACCGTGTAGAGACATAATCTGAGCCATATATAACTCTACCAATTGAGATCCCTTATAAGTAGTCTTTACAGGAATGAAGTGAGCCACTTTAGTCAATCTATCCACAATCACCCATATAGCATCATATCCTTTCTGGGTGCGAGGCAATCCAGTAATGAAATCCATACCGATCTCTTCCCACTTCCACTCAGGTACCTTCAGTGGGTGTAACAATCCAGCTGGCCTCTGGTGTTCAGCCTTAACTTTTTGACATACATCGCACATAGCCACATGTGCAGCCACATCTCTCTTTAATCCATATCACCAGTATTTCTGCTTCAAATCTTGATACATCTTAGTACTCCCAGGGTGAATAGAATAAACTGAGTTATGTGCCTCCTTCAATATGGTTTCCCGAAGACTATCAATATCAGGAACACAGATCCGATTCTTGAGCCATATCGTGCCTTGCTCGTCTTCCATGAATTCCGAACCTCGACCTTCAGTAATCAGATCCTTAATCTCTTGTATTTTAGCATCACCAATCTATCCTTTTGCGGAATTCTCGTTCCAAGGTAGATTCCACATCAATAGTAACTCCTTCAGTGTGAGCAACTATCCCTAGGTTAAGTCTCCTGAAATCCTCAACAATCTCATCGGGTAGCCGGGCAACAACAGCTGAATGAACATGCTCCTTTCGACTCAAGACATCTGCAACCAAATTTGCCTTGCCCGAGTGATAGTGAATCTCTAAATCATAATCCTTAATAAGCTCCAACCAACGACATTGCCTAAGGTTGAGATCCTTCTGAGTGAATATATACTTCAAACTCTTATGATCCATGTATACTTGGCACTTGGTTCCCATAATACAATGTCTCCAAATCTTAAGCGCATGCACAACGACTGCCAGTTCTAAGTCATGAGTGGGGTAGTTCAACTCTTGTTTCCGCAACTGTCGAGACGCGTAGTCGGTCACATGTCCTTCTTGCATGAGCACACATCTTAAGCCTTGGCCACATGCATCACAATAAATGTCAAATCCTTTCTGTAGATCTGGCATAACCAACACTGGTGGTGACATCAACCTCTTCTTTAATTGATCAAAGCCTTCTTGGCACTTCTCGTCCCACTTAAACTCTTTTCCCTTCTCCAGAAGCGAGGTGATAGACTCAGCAATCTTAGAAAATCCTTCAATAAATCTCCGATAATATCCTGCAAGTCCCAAGAAACTCCGAATCTCAGTAACTGTAGTGGGCACTCTCCACTCCATAATCTCCTTCACTTTAGCAGGATCCACTACTATTCCTCCATTAGAAATAATATGTCCAAGGAATGGCACCTTGTCAATCCAAAACTCGCACTTGCTGAACTTAGCGTAGAGTTGATTATCTCGTAACTTCTGTAGCACCAACCTTAGATGTTGTTCATGATCACTTTCATTCTTAGAATAGATAAGAATATCGTCGATAAACACCACGACGAATCTGTCCAAATACTCCATAAACACTTTGTTCATCAAGTTCATAAAATAAGCTGGTGCATTGGTTAATCCAAACGACATCACAGTGAACTCATATAATCCATATCGAGTCGAGAATGCTGTCTTGGGAATATCCGATGGTCTAATCCTCATCTGATGGTAACCTGACCGGAGATCAATCTTCGAGAATACTCTAGCACCTCTCATCTGATCAAATAGATCCTCAATACGGGGTAACAGATACTTGTTCTTCACGGTAACATCATTAAGAGATCTATAATCCACACACATCTGCTGGGATCCATCCTTCTTCTGTACAAATAGAACCGGTGCTCCCCAAGGTGAGGAACTCGGACGAATGTACCCAGCCTCTTGTAACTCAGTTAACTGCTTCTTAAGTTCCTTCAACTCCTCTACGGACATCCTATATGGTCGTTTAGAAATAGGGGCGGTTCCAGGTAAGAGATCAATAACAAACTCAACTTCTCTATCAGGTGGCATCCCTGGTAACTCCTCTGGAAAGACATCTGGAAAATTTCCAACGGCACGGATGTTGCCACCCACAAACTTCTCATCTACTAAGAATGCCACTAATCTGATGGTGGTAGTTACTGCAACTTCAACTTCAAATCTTTGTCCTTTGGAACTGGTGAGTTCTACGGTTCCCTTAGCACAATGTATATACTGCCTTTGCCTTTCTTAACCATGACATACCAAGGATCACGTCTATAGTGCTCTCTTCTAACACTATAGGGGTAGTCCATCTGGGTTAGAAATACAGGGTAAGAAAGGAAGAATTGTAGACAAGGCGAGTAATTATGAGGGATGTTACTGTGGGGGATTTATTAGCTAGGTAGATTAATGTGTTATCCACTAAAGCTAATACATTACCTTATGGTGGTACATGCTAAGATGTCCATATAATATTTCAATCAATCAAAGAAGCAAATCAGGCATTGATCATCAGAACAATCAACCAACATTTTTAATAGAGAAAATAGTTTTAATTTTGTCTTAGGCTTCCTATCTCTTAAAAAAGTTCATAAATGTAGGATTCCAAGGTGTGAAATCCATCTTGTCTCAGAGTAGAAAAGGTAAGAGTGATCAGAGTAGAATAGCAAAAGGTGAGACAGGATCAAGATAAGGAAAGTATGGAATGAATCAGAGTAAGATAAGTAGGTAAGGATTTGTCCATTTCTATCTAGGTTTCGTCCTACAGTCAACATTTCCTCTGATACCACTTCTGTCACACCCGGTTTTAAGGAACAAAGCCGGGTGCATCTCATACATGCGCCAAAGAAGACAACATATATAATAATAGAGTGTATAGGGATAAATGTCATAAAACATCAGAGTATTTATTACATAGCGGAAGACTTATTACAAAATAAAATAATAAAGATAAAACGAACTAAGGATCGCCGGCGCCAATGTCAACTGAGAAACGCCACCTAGATCAGATCATACTCCTCGCCTTGTGGCTCCTCTTGAACCACCTGCTCTTCTCCTGTGGGGGGGGGTGTGAGACAGCAAGGGTGAGCTCACACATGTTCATCGCTCAACAAGTTGTGGGGAATAATGTGGCATGAACTCACCAAAGGTGGGAGTTCATGAAGTGTAAGGCTGATCAATGAAGTAAAGGCTGAGCATTGCTTTTAAGTAGTTGGTCAAAATTTTATTAGCAGTTACTAAGTGTAAGTAAATACCAAACCATAAATAAAGTAATAGAACAAAATTAATAATAAACCCATGCAATGCAAATGACAAAATTGAATTTAAGTTCCATAATTTAAACATCAGAGAGTCCTGAGCTGCTCATGACCGCGAGCACGGCTAGTATACCAGTTTTACACTCTGCAGAGGTTGTACCCTTTACCCACAAGTCATGTTACCCATCTGCCAAGGGGTCGCGAATCCCATACACCTCTACCTAGGAAGCGCGGCAGGGCAACACTACGAGGCCTTTACAAAGTTCCACTAGCTTCTGAAAACCCGCTACAGTTTATAGAAAGTTCCAATGCAGGGTTCTTGCCTGACCGCCATCGCAGCAAAATCAAGCAAGGACCTCCCTACACTGACCACTCCCCTACTGCCCTTGCCCCTTTCGGGTAAGGTAGTCTTCCACTAGCTTTCCTAATTAATCAGCCAAGGGCGTCCCATTAAACCCTTGTGGTGGCACGTGTTACTCAAGTTAAGCTCTATGTTCCAATTAACATTAATGATCTCAACATGAACATAAATAGAATAACAAAAAGAATTGGAACATAGAGGTAATAAATGATTATCCCAAAACCATGTAAAGCAATAGCAAACTACCCAAGTGATTCAGGGGTAAACAAGGTAATGAGATAAACAATCTAGGGTGACCTATTGGGTCCCATCAAAATTAACCTATGCATGGATAAGTGATATTAAAGAACATTATTGGGTAAAAAGTGGTCAAGGGCACAACTTGCCTTCAATGAGCTCCTGCTCAGCTACTTCAACCTGCTGCTCACCAGGATCCTCGGTCACGGGCTCTTCTACTCGCCACAATACAAACAAGCACAGTGCATGTAGAGAAATTAACATTACACCAAACATATAAACAAAATACACAGAAATAATCTACACATTAAAATAAAATTCTAGGAACAGGAATCATAATTTTTGGAGTTATAGAATTTAAGTTATGGATTTTCAAAGGTTTTATGTGTTTAAAGTGGGATTAAGTGAGGAATTAAATTTCTTACTGTTTTCATGACCAAACAGAGGCACTAAATGATAGATAATACAATTACAAAATTTCAGGAACTGGAATGGAGTGATTTGGAGTTAGTATGAATTTTCTATGAATTATTGAAGTTCTAGCATATATTTTTGTATTAAAAACCTATTTTCCAATTCAATTATTCCATTTTAAACAGCTCTGGACTGGGCCTCATTTACCAGAAAATACAGGGGCTAACCCGCAAGATTCCTAAGACTCAGTGAACTACTGGTTGGACTGCGGGTTTAAATCTGAAATAGTTGAGGGCTCTTATGCAATAATGTCTGGGCGAATGGGTATGGACCTATCCTGGCCTTTGGATTAGGATTCTATGGTTATGATTAGGTCGTCAAAATGACGAAACGGTACGCAGCGCAGACCCTTAGATCTAGATCCAACGGCCAAGGTTTTTAAGTCACCCGGCCGAACCGAGGCCACCCACTCTCAGATCAACGCTCTGGATTAATCACACTGAATCGGTATGCCGATCTAATCCTAACGGTCCACCAGAACATCAACGACACACGGTCTTCGCTGCCCCCTCCGCGGCCGAGACGGCGGCGGAACGCGCCCTACGCGGCGGCGCCACACCCGCGAGCAGGCAACACGGCGCATAAGCAGGTTAAATCCCGTACGGGCGTGAACAAATCGCGTACAGGGCCAAGGCGGACAGGATAAGGAGGTTCTCACCGAGGATTTCGCCACCACGAGCTCTAACCCCAGCAGAGTACACTGCCGCGGAGGAGGAGGAAGGGCAACGAGGAATTTTGGAGTTTCCTGCCACCCGCGCTGCAATCCCGGGCTGTGGGCGACTTCAGCGCAACCCGAAGACTAGCCGAGACGCTCACTCGAGCCCTTCCCGGTGCACGACGTGGGATCCGTCCGGAGTTCTTCTTCTCTCACTCTCAGCTTCGCTCCGCAGTCTCTCTCTACGGCGGGACGAACTAGGTAGCGCGGATTCCGGCGAGGGCAGAAGATTTGTGCGCGGACTGGGAACACCCCGCCATTTATAGACACGAGGCCCAGTCAACTCGCAAATCCGCGCATGGCGCGGTTGGTTTCACCCGCCCGATCGTCGCGGGAGCGTGGGGAAGAAGATCTCTGGCGCTCTGGGGCCGCGATGTCAGGGTCTGCGGATCCGAGCGCGCGCCAGGGAAGCTGACAGAGCTGCCCCGCCGAACGACGCAGTCATTCCACCGTGCGGTGATGACTCGGTCACGCAGATAAGTGGGCCCCGTGCAGTCAGCCAATCCAAGGAGTAAGCGCGCGCCTGCGGACTGGAATTTCTAGTACTGGGCCGCGTGAAGTAAAGCCGAGTGGGCCGAGTCTCAGAGTTTTCAGCCCACGCGCATCTCTTTCCCTTTTTTTTCTTTTTCTTTTATTTATTCCCAAATTCCACTTTAACTTCAAATTTAAATTTAAATCTTGTGCCAAATTATACTCAAAGTATATTGTGAAATTAAAAATACCAATTTTAGAAATATAATTATATTATTATATTTTTATATTATTTCTCTTCTTCTTATTTTCAGAACCCTAATTCCAATTTAGGGTTTAATCCAACTTAGTCATTATTATATTTTTATTGTTATCCTTATTATTTTTATTTAATGCACAAACATATAAACTCCAACAAGATGCACTTTCTTTTATTTTAGTGTCATTGGTTTAATTTAATCACTCTTAATTTTATGTATGCTCTTCTCATGATGCAAATAAGGCACATAAAATGAGGAGACGTCCCTATATTCTTTGTATACAATTTTGAGTATTACAACTTTCCATCTAAGTAGGCGGAGTTTCTTTTGTCATCAATTTAAGATTTCCATCTTGAAAGTTTTATCTCTTGGGAGCTCCTTCACACTTGTGCCTGATCCTTTATCCTGACCTTTTCTTGTTGCTAAGACACCAAACTTAGAGCAAGTTATAGTATTGTGGCACAAGATGAAGCTTATATTCTAGTGATTACTAGAAGATACCAATTGAAGCACACTACCAAGGCTACCAATTGAAAAATCATCACTCTCATAGCTCCATGATATTTAAAGATAAGCATCTAGGATCAACAACTATTATAGAGCACAAGCAACCTTTAAATACGCAATTACTCACAACTTTAGATACCAATTACTCGACTTGTGGAGGTACCAAAGTCCTGATTGTTCTATTTCTTGCTCATCTTCCCTTTTCCACCTTGAGACTATATAGGATCACTCAAAAACAGTTAGTCTCAAAAGACACAAGTTATGTGTGCTCCCCTTAAAGTTGTGCATCAAGTATTTGAATGACTTGCACCTTGCACATTCTAGCATCCTTAGAACTAGAGGGGATCACAACATACCTTGGTCTAGGTACAATATATCAATTGCATCACAAAAGATACCAATTGAATAGATGAGACAATACAACTTATGACTAGTGGAAACAATGCATGTCTCAGGATTTATAACATTTAAAAACAACCTAGGCACGCTTCACACATGATGATCATTGCAACACATATACCAATTGAAAAACGACAAGATCATGCATATAAAGCACAATGTCTAAGCACACCATGATTAAGAAGTATTTTCTTAGGTACACCAAAGGAAACAACATTTTAAAGCATAAAGCACCTAAGGCAAGATACTACCAATTGAAAAGCAAGAGCATAGCTATGATCACAATGAATAGAACTTCAAGATATTCAATGAAATTGTATAGTTTCATTCTCCATACCTTTGCCTTTTACCTGAATGCCATGAGATTCATTCTTTTAGGTAGTGTGGAGTGAGAACACTTGTTATCACCAATTGAGGGCTCCTGTTGCTCATGCACCTCATAACTCGAGAGAGTGCATTAGAGACACAACATGGATTTCTTGCTTTGGTATACATAGAGTACCAAAACAAGGTAATCATGTGAACATGGACTAAACAAAACTATCATGCTTGCACATAGGTTAATACATAATCATTAAAAACAACACAACATGATTTACAAAAAGATACAGGTTTAGCCACATACACCAAGAGAGTTAATCATGGTAGATATATCAAATGAAAAGCTACCCATTGAATGATTCAAGAGATATAACCTATAAAGCACATAGTCATGGTTGAGCAAGCATGATTATGATCTTGGAAATCATGGATCATTAATTGAGAGATATTCAACACAAGGAATCTCAAAAGCATAACTACTCCAAGGATAGGTATAGCACGACGATCCAACTTAAGAGCAATACTGATTGGAAATAATGCCCTTAAGATACACATGTACCATCCTTTGGAGAGCGAGTTGCAGATTCTCATCAAAGTCCTTTGCTTGATTCACAAATAATGATTAAGGACCTCTACAACTTATTTAACTCGAGATGAACATGAGATTAGTATTGCACAATAATTCAACCTTGGGTCAATAAATAGACAATAAAATTGACAGCTTAAGCATAGAGTTTGAATTAACCATCTAAAGCTCTCCCAGGGTCTCTAGTCCATCTCGAGGCACCTGCATGGTCTAGTTGGCACAGTTTGGTACCCATCTCGAGATGGGTCCATAACGTTCATCTAAAAGAGCATTTGGTACCCAAATAGCAGTTGTGCTAGTTCTAGGTGATCTCATTACTGATCTAGCACAAGTGTATGATTTAGGTCTCCTAAGCGAATAAGATTGAGATAACTTTACTTGCTTAGGAACCTTACCCTTCTTACATACCTTAGGTAGGTGACCATGCTCACCACACATGTAGCAGAAGCGTCGCTCAACCTGACATGACACTTGTTGTTTGTCTTTTTTCTTAGTGGGGGTCATCTTGGAGGGTGCACGTCTTTGATTCTTCATGAGGGGACATGAAGTGATCATATGATCCTTATCGTTGCATCCAAAACATCTCCTCATTCCTTCATCCTTGTCTTTGTGTGGACAAGACACAATGAAGTGGCCTAATTCCTTGCACTTGAAGCACCTCCTTTTTCCTCTTCCCTTTTTGCTCTTGGATGACATAGAGAGATGATCAGTGCAAACAACATGACTAATTGAATCTTTACCTTTTTCTTGTTTCATGTTGATTGCTTCACTTATTGCCTTAGGAACTTCTTTCTCGTGGAGTTTGACCCTTGCTGCGGTTTCTCCTTCCTCAAGCTTCTTCACCACGCGTTCGTAGATATCTTGAGGAAGTCGAGCATGGCATCTTCTCCTCAATTGTCTTTGTTTCTTGTTCCCAAGCAATTTTCTTTTTGACCCTACAACTTGTTGCTCAATCAAATATTGGCCTTTCTTGGGGCAGTAGAGGTCAGCACATGATAATATTTTAACTAATTGATCACTTGTGAAAGAATGTGGTTCACATGAGTTTAAACTAGTAATTACTACCTCATGAGCAATATCGAGCATGATATGGTCATCAACTAATTCATTATGAGAATAAGACAACATATCATGCTTTTCACTTAGAGCAAGTTTTTCTAAATTTATCATTTCTACTTGACTCTTAAGCATAGAATTCTCAGTTTTAAGTTGAGCAACATCAGATAATACATCTGAAAGCTCTCTTGTGGGTTTTGGTGTTTGGATGACAACCCAATTAAAGGACTAACAAGTGTGTTAAGTGTTGAACAGGTGCTGAATGCAAAGCTAACAGAGTTCAACACAAGTAAACAGGTGTGATGGTCCAAAGATTGGATTATCTACAGATAATGGACATCACAAGTAAGATGGACATTACTTAGGTGAGACTCGGTGTGCGTAACTCAGAGACAACCAATCAAGCCAAGGATAGAGGCAAGAAGAGCTTCGAGGTACCGAGTGCACGGGAGAAGGTCAAGGAGACCAGGAACCCAAAGCCAGGGGTGAAGAAGAAGACTTGCAAAGTCAAGGTTGATCGTGTTAAGAAGAGTTATGGTGCATCAAGGATCACTACATAAGGACATGACTTACAACCAATAAGGTAACATCTACAATTATGTGGTGTAAGTCATAAGGCTCAAGATCTGGCTCAAGAAGTAAACAAGGTCACCAGAAGGAGAACCAATGTCGAAACCAGAACTGGAAACAGCCCAAAAGAGCTAAGTGCACCTTGACCTTTAGTTTGGGTTGTTCCTATGTTTGGAGATATTCTATGTGACCTTTACAGGATGTTGGAGCTCAGAAAATGTCAATCTAGATCAAGTCATGCTGACTTGAGGATTTATGAGTCCAACATCAATCTCATGCATGCCAAATGCTAAAGAAGTGAAAATCAAAGAGAAGGTATGTTTCTAGACTTAGTACATTGGTTTTTGTGTACTAATATATTTGTCTAAGTATTAGAAACAAAGAAGAGAAGAAAAGAAAAGAAAAGAAAAGAGAAGCAAAAGGTTTGGCTGTGTACAGCCAAGACTCAGCTCAGTTTGGCACACCGGACTGTCCGGTGGGGCACCGGACAGTGTCCGGTGCGCCAGGCTGAACTCCGGTGAAGAGGCCGCTCTCGGGAGAAGTTTGGCGACGTACGACTATAATTCACCGGACTGTCCAGTGGGGCACCGGACTGTCCGGTGAGCCAACGATCGACTGCGCCAACGGTCAGCAGCGCAATCAGCGGGCGACACGTGGATTGGGCCAACAGATAGTTGGCGCACCGGACAGTGTCCGGTGAGCCAAGACGACCGTTGCTTCAACGGTCAGTAGAGCCCAATTTGGAAGGAGATCACGCACCGGACATGCTACAGGACCTGTCCGGTGGTGCACCGGACTGTCCGGTGCGCCACCCGACAGAAAGCAAGTATTGCTTTCCAAAATGGATTCCAACGGCTCCTAGGCCCCTTGGGTCTATAAAAGGGACCCTAGGCGCCTCCAACATAGACACAAGAGCAGCCAACAATTGTAGACATCACTCGGATCAATTCTCTCTCTCCCTCTCGTGTATATCTCTCTAGTTTGTGTAGAGGCAAAGCTATAAGCCTTGAGAGAGTTGGGAAGTGCTGCTAAGAGCTAGAGCAAGGTCTTGAGCATATCGTTACTCTGCCGGAGTGCTGCCAAGAAGATTGTAAGCAGCCGCGGCTTCGTTGTAACCAACTCAACATAGTGGTAGGCTCTATCTGTCATACTGACAGATCTGAGCAAACGGAGGAAGGAGTTGAAATAGACTCCAAGCCCATTTGTGGCTAACTCCAACGAGGACTAGGCAAGCATTTCAGGCTTGGCCGAACCTCGGGATAAATTCCTGTGTCTGTGAGCTTCGCTCTGTATTGTGTGCTGTCTCTCTGCATTATCTACTCTTTATATCTGCACTTCAATACTTATCTGTTGCACAAGTTATATTTGAAGTGCAGGGCACTTTGAGACAGGATCTTCTATTCCGCTGCAACCTACTCGAAGGGTCGTTCATTCCACTGCGATCCAGCCTTCGAGTAGAGTAAGAATTTCAGTTTTCAAGTGATAATTTTTATCCGCCTATTCACCCCCCTCTAGGCGACATCCAGATCCTATTCCTGGGCAAAGGGAACTTTCAACATCATAATTATTTCTTTGTTCAAATAAAACAGATTCATACCGTTGGACCAAATTATCATGTGAGCACTTTAGCTCCTCATGTTCTTTGGTCATCTTCTCTAGGCTGCTGTTGGTTTTAATGAGAGTCTCCTCTAGCTTGAGAAGCGTCTCACCTTATTCCTTGTTCCTGCTCAACAGCTTAACCAAGAGCACTTTGTCTTCTTTGTTGAGATGGGTGTAGAATCAGCGAATCTCCTCTTCTTCCACATCGTCGGTCTCATTTTCCCTGTCATTATTATCAGTGAAAGCAATACAAGAACAAGACATGTATAACTAGTGGGAGATGAACCTGTCGGTGAGGTGGATCCATCGCTTGGAGTCCATCGTTCTTATTCTTCTCCGTTGGACAAGTTAGTACCACCAGCAATAGAGGGAGCAGAAGCAGTGCATATGGACTTAAAAAATTTCAACTTAATTTTAGTCCATAGATCATGAGCACCAACAAATAAATCACTATCACTACTCATGATGGCAAAATAAGCACCTCTAGAAAGAGAGTCAACTAAGATGTTACAAGCATGGTGATTGAGAGATAAACATCTTAGTTTAGCCTTAGAAGGTTTTTTACTAATATCAGAGGGAAAAATACTTCTACTAAAGATCTGTCTCCACGCACAAGTGGTGCTCCGCTTTTGGCTCCTCTCGGACGCTCCCCGTCGTCTCCACTATCGAGCTTCTGGCCGAAACGCCGCGGGCCTCGTTCCCTCCGGTACACGGTGGCGGCCGTGACACAGACGCGGTTGTCACGGTCTCGCAAGACTCTCGCCCCACTCGGTACAAATACAACGGCTCGCGCAAGAGCTGAGGGGTTGTGTGGTTTTACAAAACTCACTCAACTAACTAGGGTTCACCTAGAGCAAACGCTAAAGCGGTCTAACTAATCTAAGCACTTCGCAAAGCGCCTACGCTAATCACCGAGTGATTCTATTAAGCACTTAGGTGTATGAGCACTTGGGAATGTCTAATATATGCCTTGGTATGCTGCTTGGGCTCCCACACATTGAAATGATCGGTTGGGAGTGTATTTATAGCCCCCAACACAAAACTAGTCATTGGGGAAAAAGCTGCTGCTCTCTATGGCACACCGGATAGTCTGGTGGTGCACCGAATAGTCCGGTGCCCCCTGTCTGATGCGCCACAGAGAGCAGCAGCTTTTCTCCAATGGCTAGTTTTGTGTTGGGGGCTATAAATACACTCCCAACCGGTCATTTCAATGTGTGGGAGCCCAAGCAGCATACCAAGGCATATATTAGACATTCCCAAGTGCTCATACACCTGTTATATAGGTCAAGTTGTTGTGTATGGCCGAGATGATCTAAGTCGCCAATTTAGGCTTAAGTGAATTAGGAGTATGGCCTTATCCTTTGTACCAGCATTAGGTAACTCACTCTTGATGAGATCATATTAGGTTAGATAGGATCTAGATTAGATTGGATATGACTAGGTTAGACTAGTTTAGGTTAGATAGATTGTTGGAGCGAAGGCAGAAACGCCACCCTTCGCCCGAAGTCTCCACCGCTTAGCCCCCGCCCTGACAGGCAAAGCAGGCAGGGACACTCTTCGCTTGATCGACACCAGGGACAACATGGAGACCCTTCGCTCGATTCGGCACCAGACGAAGGCCTGTGGCAACGCCTCCCTACGGCGCGGCCTCGGTCGGCTCCGAGGCCCACATGAGGTCGGGCCCATTGTAACAGGCCCTGCGTGGCCACGGTTGTGTTACGGGCCTAATTTGTAAAGGCGTACATGTAATTACAGCTTGTAACCCCGCTTTATGGGAATATTCTGGGGATAAACTAGGTACCTGAGGGCACATGCGTCCTTAACGCAAGGCGCCGTGCACTCGGATACCTATAAATACCCCCGCACAGTGCCCGTGAGAGGCCAGATTAACAGAGCTTTTGCCATCACGCGCGAGTGCCCTGTTGCCATCTCCATTCACCCGTGTTGGATCTCCTTGCTGTCGAGAGACAGCACCAACATTTGGCGCCCACCGTTCGTGCTACGAGACAACCACCCGCGATGGCACCCAAGCGAGCTAACCCGAAGGCTGACGAGGCTGCGAAGGCAGCACTGCTCGCCGCAAGCTTGCCCTCGCCCTCACCCAATCCACCCACCAAGAGGCCACTGAAGACGACACCCTCCGCACCTGCGACCCAGAGGGACAACCCTCAGGCCTCGCACCTCCCTCAGACATCACTCCACCGGAGGGTGCGGATCTCGCCGAGGACGGTGAGGTCCTCGGCATCTCAACAGAAGAACAGCTACAGCTGCGCGCCCTGCGCCTCAAGAACCGCAACCTCCAGAGGCAGAAGGAGATACTGGAGGCCAAGCGCCAGCGTGTGTCCGCACTCGCCAAAGTGCGGCAGATGATCCGCGACGAAGAGCACAAGGCCCAGGAACTCGAGCGGGAAATCGCGCTGATGCAGCGCGAAGGCCACCACAGCCCGCGGCACGAGTCATCCCTCCAGCAGCGCGCACAAAACGAAGACACGCGCGAAGGCCACCCCGGCCTGCAGCATGGGCCACCCCTGCAGCACCGCGCGCAGCCAGAGGACCCGCGTTTCCCCCAGCGCGACTTCACTTTCCCGCACGCCGCGCCATTCCAAGGGGTCAACTACCTCGATGAGCGAAGCCCCCTGGCGCCTCACCTGCAAGTGACGCCGTGGCCAGCCAACTTCCGGGCTGGGACCTACCCCAAGTACAACGGCAGCACCGACCCGGCTCAATACATAATGAGTTACCAGGTCGCCGTCGCATCGTCCGGGGGGGACGACGCCACAATGGCGAAGTCCTTCATCATCGCCCTCGAGGGCCCCGCGCTCACCTGGTTCACCAGGTTGCCTCCGCTGTCCATCGATTCCTGGAGAAGTCTCCGGGACAAGTTCCTCCTCAACTTCCAGGGGTACCGCCCGGACACCGACGCCCTGGCCGAGCTCTCGCTCTGCAAGCAGCTAGAGAAGGAGACCCTGAGGGAATATTACCGCAAATTCTTGACACTCAAGTCACAGCTACCCTCAGTCGATGACCAGATTGCCATCCACTATGCTATCAGTGGTCTTCGCGCTGGCGTCCTTTACAGCCATTGCATCAGGGACCCGCCCAAGAACCTCCAAGAGTTATACCAGCTGTTTGAAAAGTACGCCAGATCCGAGGAGCTCCACCAGCGCAAGATTGAGTCCCAGCGGAAGCCAAAAGATGCTCCGCAGTCCAGCCGCACGTGGACAAGGACTCCGCAGCCAGACTCCGGTCGGGATGGCCGCGGTCAGCAGCAAGTGCACAACATCGCCAACCAGCAGCCGGCCGCTGACCCCCTTCGTCGCCAGGAATATCCCCCCCAGGGCCGCGGAAGTGGGACTCGCGGCAGGGGCCGAGGGCGTGCGCATCCACCCCCTCCGCCGCGCCGATTTTACTGCCTTTTCCATGGCGAAGACTGCGCCCACCAAACTAAAGACTGCCCCGAAGTAAAGGCCACCAGAGACAGAATGGCGAGGGCGCAGCCAGCCGACAACCCCAGAATTGTCGCGCATAACTACCAGCCACCCCCTCCACCATATATCCACGCTCCCGCCCCGCATCCACCGCACCACGCTTACCAACATCATCAGGAAGTACAAATCGTACATCCTCCGCCTCCACCACCACACCAGCAACAACAAAACATCCCCCACGCCCCAAAACAGGAAGACTTCGCCGATCAACCTTATCGCGGAGTCATTCATATGATAACTGGGGGGTCCAGCACCGACTTCGACACCAAGCGGCAGAAGCGGGACCACTACCGCAGCGTAAACCATGTCGCTATCACGGGCCCAGTTGTGCAGACGAAGTGGTCCCACATACCGCTCACCTTCGACGCACGGGACGTCGACTTGCGTAGCGCCCCCCACTGCGATGCCATGGTCATCAATTGCAGCGTGGCAGGCTGGGACCTACACAAGGTCCTCGTTGACAACGGCAGCCAGGCGGACATCATCTTCCTCCATGCCTTCGATCGCATGGGCATCAGCCACAGCCTGCTCAAGCCTTCGGACAACCCGTTGTATGGCTTCGGCGGCAAAGGCACCTTCCCCGTCGGCAAAATAGAGTTGCCCCTCTCCTTCGGTGTAGCACCCAATGCCCGAAGCGAGCAAGTGACTTTTGACATTGTGGATATGGTATATCCATACAACGCCATCATGGGTCGGGGCTCCATCAATAAGTTTGAAGCTGCCATCCACGGACTATATTTGTGCATGAAGATACCAGGCCCTCTAGGCGTAATTACAGTCCGCGGTAACCAGCAAGCTGCGCGCAACATAGAGCGGGACTTGGTGCCCGGTCAGAGGAACGTGCACTGTCTCACGACACAGTGCGAGGTCCCTGCGCCCACCAGCCCAACTGACAAGCACCACGACAAGGCTCAGTTGCAGAGTCAGGATGGGACCAAGACTGTCCCCCTCGATCAGGCCACGCCCAAGCAGACAGTCACTATGCGAAGACCTTACTTCGCATGAAGAAGAGAAGCTTCTCTGCTGCCTGGCCAAGAATAAAGATGTCTTCGCCTGGTCCGCCCTCGACCTGGTCGGAGTCAGCCGATCCATAATCGAGCACAGTCTGGGGATCGACCCCTCGGTGCGACCAAGAAAGCAAAAGCTTCGCAAAATGTCCGATGAAAAGACAGAGGCCGCCAAGGCGGAGGTGCACCGCCTCCTAGAGGCTAAATTCATTGAGCCAGTGGCTTACCCCACATGGCTCTCCAATGTTGTAATGGTGCAGAAAAAAAGCGGGAAATGGCGGATGTGCATAGACTTCACCAGTCTCAATAAGGCCTGCCCAAAAGACAATTTCCCGTTGCCACGGATCGACAAAATAGTCGATAGCGCGGCCGGATGCGAGGTCATGTCTCTCCTCGACTGCTTCTCCGGCTATCACCAGATATACATGAAGGAGGAAGACAAGGCTAGCACCAGCTTCATAACACCCTTCGGCACTTATTGCTTCATCAGAATGCCGGAGGGTCTCAAGAACGCCGGGTCCACATTCTCCAGACTCACCAAAACAGTACTCGAGGGACAGGTCGGCAGAAATATATTTACATATGTGGACGACATCGTCGTCGCCAGCAAAAATAAGGAGGACCACCTCGCCGACCTGGCCGAGACATTCGCAAACATGCGAGACGCACGACTCCGCTTAAACCCGGAAAAGTGCGTTTTCGGTGTTCGCCAGGGCAAGATATTGGGCTACCTGGTGTCGCACCGCGGCATCGAGGCTAACCCAACCAAGATCCAGGCCATCATCAACATGTCGCCTCCGCAGTCCACCAGGGATGTCCAGCGTCTGACAGGCAGATTGGCCGCTCTCAACAGATTCATTTCCAGGTCGGCCGAGCGAAGTCTTCCTTTCCTCAAAACTCTCCGCGGCGCAAAAGACTTCGCTTGGGGGCCGGAGCAAGCAGCGGCCTTCGCCTCATTAAAGCAGTACTTAACGGAGCTGGCCACCCTCACGAGCCCCGACTCCTCGCTCCCCTTATTGCTCTATGTCGCGGCTTCGCCGCACGCGGTCAGCGCGGCACTAGTGCAGGAGCAGACAGTCGAAGGCACTGTCAGACAGTGCCCTGTTTATTACGTCTCCGAGGTCCTGACTCCGTCCAAATGCAACATGACAGAGCTAGAGAAGATCGCCTACGCAGTCGTTATGTCCTCGCGCAAGCTGCGCCATTATTTTGAAGCATTCAAGGTCCGCGTCACCTCAGATAGGGGGCTCGGCGAACTGTTTAGAAACCCGGAGGCATCGGTAAGGATCGCCAAGTGGGCAGCCGAACTCTCCGGCTACCACATCAGCTTCGAGCCCAGGACAGCCATCAAATCGCAAGTCCTGGCAGACTTCGTCGTCGACTGGACCGGGCCAGTAACACAGCCGGACCCGACCACAGAGAAGGTCTGGACGATCCATTGCGATGGCGCATGGTGCCATGCGGGGGCAGGCGTCGCTGCAATCATAACATCACCAGTCGGGGCCAAGCACAGATATGCAGCACGACTCAGCTTCAATCTGGAATCCGACAGGTGCACAAATAATATAGCAGAATACGAAGCAGTCATCCTCGGCCTCCGCAAGCTGAGGGCCCTCGGAGTCACCACTTGCATCATCAAAACAGACTCCAAGGTAGTTGCCGGCCAGGTCGACAAAGACTATGCAGCCAAGGACCTCGCGCTCATGCAGTACCTCGCGGCCATCCGAAGTCTCGAGAGACAGTTCAAGGGGTTCACCGTGCAGCATGTGGACCGGGCCAAGAATGAGGAGGCCGACGCATTGGCCAAGGCCGCGGCCAGGGGCGAAACTCTGCCCTCCGACGTGTTCTTCCACGTCATCGGCACGCCAGCAGTCCGGAGCCCCGAAGGGCTCCAAATAACCAATGACAGCGAGGGCCACCGTACAGTCAACCTCATCATGATCGAAGACTGGCGAGCACCCATTACCCTGTTCCTGCAGGGGTTTTATCACCCAGCCGACATCAGTGAGGCCAAGCGCCTCAGACATCGAAGCCGGGACTTCGCTCTGATTGAAGGCCAACTCTACAAAAAAGGGGTCAGCCAACCAATGCTTAAGTGCGTCACTGAGGCCGAAGGCATGCAGGTCCTACGTGAAGTCCACAGTGGCACGTGCGGCTCGCACGCGGGGCCAAGGGCCCTAGCTGCTAAGGTGATACGCCAAGGTTTTTACTGGCCAGCAATGATTTGCGCCGCGAACCGGGTCACTCGGTCCTGCGAAGCCTGCCAGAAGTTCTCTCCTCGGTCAGGCGGCCCTTCGCAGTACACAAAGCTGATCGCCCACACATGGCCTCTCCAGCGCTGGGGTCTCGACATTGTTGGACCCCTGCCCACCGCTCAGGGGAACCTCAAGTTCGCCTTCGTCGCGGTCGAGTACTTCACCAAGTGGATCGAGGCACGAGCTGTCTCCACAATAACATCGAAGACTGCCCAAAAATTCTTCTGGCAGAACATCGTTTGCCGTTTCGGAGTACCGTCCGAGTTAACGGTCGACAACGGCAAACAGTTTGATAACCAAGAATTCAAGGATTTTTGTTTCTCCATTGGCACCAAGCTTGCCTTCGCCTCAGTCTATCATCCGCAGTCCAACGGGGTCGTGGAGCGCGCCAACAGAAAAATCTTCACAGCTATCAAAAAAATGCTCCTCGATGAAAAAAAGGGCAAATGGAGCGATTTCTTACCTAAGGCAGTCTGGGCACTAAACACGACTGAGTGCAGGGCGACCGGGTTTACTCCCTTCCGTCTGTTATACGGATCGGAGGCCATGACCCCGCAGGAAATAAAGCACGGGTCCCCGCGAACGGTCCCGTCAGCCGTCCCAGATGTGGACGAGCCGACTTCAAAGGATCTCATCGACGGAGACCGTGTCTTCGCCCTACAAGCTCTGAACAAGTATCAAGCCCAGACCAAAGCATGGCGCGACCACTCAGTCACCCCGAGGGAGTTCAGCGAGGGGGACCTCGTGCTCATTCGGACAGCTCGGACGGAGTCAAGGGGCAAGCTGGAGCCCAAGTGGGAGGGCCCTTTCATCGTCAAGACGAAGGCCTCCCCCAGCGCATACAGGCTCACAACGCCAACCGGCGAGGACCTGGAGCATTCCTGGAACATTGACAACCTCCGCAAATTTTTTGTTTGATTCCTCAGGGCTGTCTTCGCCCTTGTAATTTGCAAAAACAATCTTGCACCGGCCCGCACTCTTTTCCTCCCGGGGGGTGAGGTTTTTAACGAGGCGGAGCCATGTAATATATGCGTAAAAAATCCCCCGCAAAAAGACATGCGTCGAAAAAGACCGCGATGACGGTCTTCGACATTCGACCACCACGAGGTCACCGCGAGGCTAAGCGCTAGCTACCCTCGCGTGCGACAAATCCGCGCAGAAGTCGCCTAAGGGTGCAGCCGGATTAGCACAACAAGTGCGGAAAAAAAATCTAAGTCTATCGCGAAGACTATCCGTGCAGAAGTCGCCTAAGGGTGCAGCCGGGAAAAAATCTAAGTCTATCGCGAAGACTATCCGTGCCGAAGTCGCCTACGGGTGCAGCCGGATTAGCACAACAAGTGCGGAAAAAATCTAAGTCTATCGCGAAGACTATCCGTGCCGAAGTCGCCTACGGGTGCAGCCGGATTAGCACAACAAGTGCGAAAAAAAATCTAAGTCTATCGCGAAGACTATCCGTGCAGAAGTCGCCTAAGGGTGCAGCCGGGAAAAAAAATCTAAGTCTATCGCGAAGACTATCCGTGCCGAAGTCGCCTACGGGTGCAGCCGGATTAGCACAACAAGTGCGGAAAAAATCTAAGTCTATCGCGAAGACTATCCGTGCAGAAGTCGCCTAAGGGTGCAGCCGGGAAAAAATCTAAGTCTATCGCGAAGGCTATCCGTGCCGAAGTCACCTACGGGTGCAGCCGGATTAGCACAACAAGTGCGGAAAAAATCTAAGTCTATCGCGAAGACTACCCGCGCGGAAGTCGCCTAAGGGTGCAACCGGTTTAACACAACAAGTGCGAAAAAACCGAAGACTATCTGTGCAGAAGACACTTAAGGGTACACCTGGACTAGCACAACAACGGCCGAAACGACAACATCGAACCATTCACGCCAAGACCAATTATAATCAACCAAGCACAGCGCAGCCGAACGAATCAGTTAGTACAAAACGCCTTCACACACATGCACGCGAGGGCACACAATTCCACCATACAAGACTTTACATACACAAGCGAGGACACCACACTCTACATCGGTTCAACTTTAGGAATAATTCCCATCTCCCTATAATTAAATAACATTATCCTGAGCTCCTCACCCGCAAAAAGCCTTCGCAGTTCCCCCTCACCTACACTCTCGGCGGTCGGCAGAGACAACAGTTCCTGCCGACCGGCCCCACTCACACGAAGCAAAGCCCGCTCCTCCGCGCTAACCCTACGTTTTGCAACCGCCCTTCGTCGACGGCGCCCGGCGCTAGGGCCTGGCACGTCCGACGCGTCCGCGGCGTGTGGCGAGGCCTCCGCCGCAGCCACGTCCAAGGCCGTAAAATAATCCAAATTCTCCTCTGACGACTCCTCAGTCCACTCAACCGAGCTCCCGGAGTCAGCAAAGTCAAAAAACTCAGATGCAGACCCACTATATTGATTACCACCTTCCGCGGTCGAGGCCGCCAAAAACTCAGTAGCAGTGGTTGCGTGCGCAGGCCCAAAATCTTGAACCTGCGCAGCAACCAAAGTTCAGTACAAACATCCAAAATTCCCTAACCCTAGACAACCACTATGCCACCTGCGAGGGCCCTGACGCGGCGGGTGCCTCCGCCGTTGTCTCCACCGCCGCTCCCGCCATTGTTTCCATCGCCTCCGCCGTCGGATCTTCGACGGTCGGCGCGGCTGCTGCGAGGGCATCGGGAGCGCCTTCGGCCACCGTCATGGGCAGGTCTTCAACTGTCGCAGCAGATGTGGGGGCGCCTGGTGCGTCTTCCGTAGTCTCCGGGGCCGGCTCCGGGTCAGGCAGGGCGTCGTTCAGTGCTCCGAAATCGTCCACCCGCTCGCCTCGCTCCGCCTAAAACAAAACATACAAAAAGTCAGCAAACACACGCACAGACCACATCCAGCAAACGCCAAACAAACGACAACGTTACCTGAGCCCTCGCAGCCTCGGCCCGCTCCCTGACCACTTCACCACCATACAGACCCCACATCCGATCATAGAGGGCGCCGGCGGACTCCTTCACCACGGGGTCTTCGACCTTATAGATGTCTCGCCCAAAATCTTCATCTGCCTGGTCGAAGGCCTCATAGTGCCGGCACCCTTCGCGAGAGAGTGCGTTCATTGCCCCCTCGCAGGTGACCAGGGAGGCGAACGACATTAATCCACCCAAGACAGTGGGGAGCTCCTGCAGCTCCTCTTGCACCCATTCCAAGCAGCGAAGCCCAGCCTCTCGCTCCGGCACCACGAAGTCACCGGTCCGCGCACCCAGCTCGCGGTATGTGGCCATAAGCTGTGTGCGCGTCCGTTCGGCCTCCGTTCGTGCCGCGGCTTCGGCCCCCTTCGTGCGGCTCTCCAGAGCGGTGAGCCGCCCCCGCAGGTCCTCGGCGAGATCCTTGGCAAGATTGGCCTCCGCCCGTGCCAGCCTAGCCTCCGCCTGCGCGGCCTGCTCTTTGGCGGCGGCCTCGTTGGCCTCCCTCCTCTCCCCCGCCAGCTGGCGCCGGAGATCAGCCTTTTCCTCCTCCAGGGCGGCCACCTTGTCCGCCAGTTTACGACATTTGCTGTCGGAGGCAGACTTCTCACGGACAGTGTCAGCATGTTGCGTCCGAAGTCTCTCGACTTCGGCAGATAAGGCTGCCGTGAGCGCCCCCGACGCAGTACGGCTGGTGAAGTCAGCCACCTGCAGAGAACACGTAAGGCCATGGCCGAAAAAAAAAACTCGGCGGACCTGACTCAGCGCCTCCGTCGCCTGATTCAGCGCCTCTGTCACTCCCTTCAGCCGGCGGGTCGCCGCGCCAGCCTCGTCTCTGACCTTCGCGAGGGCCGACACCTCGCCTCCGGCGCCAAGGGTCCTGCCCTTCGCCTTCGACGACAGCGCAGCCGTCGCGATTGCCCCGGCAGGCACAGCTATAGCAAGCCGGCCCTCGTCCGACCCTGTAGCGCATCAACAATCAAAAAAAAAAAAGAGGCGGCCGGGTGACTTACCCCCAAGATAATCGTCCACACTAATGTCGGTGCCGAAGTCGGCGATGCGCTTGCCCGGCGGCGGCAACGCTCGGGCCGCCTTCGAAGCCTCCGCCACTCCGCTGGCCGGCGGCACCACCTTCGTCGGCTTGGAGACTCCGGCGCCCGCCGCTGTCTCCGGCGCCTTGCTGGGCGCAGAGGCGCCCGCCTTCGCCGCCAGCGGCGGCTTGCCTCCACAGGAGGCCGCAGCCTTCGCCGTTCCCCGTTGCCTTTTCGGCCGGGCGTCGTGAATCCTTACGGTCGCCTGGCGTTTTTGCGCTGCCCCTTGGCGATCCTTGTCCATCACTGCCCACACAACAGCACCGATATTTCGCCCGTAAGGAAAAACCCTCCACTGACGAACCATACGAGATGTAAAACAGTCTTCCTCAGCCGCGCAGGGGACAGGAACATTTCTAGGCCAGCAGCCCCCGGTAACCCTCAGCATCCGAGCCGAAGACTCCCGGAGCTCGGGCGAAGACATCCTCTCCCCCGGGGCCGCACACGTCCTCATTAACTCCCTAGCAAAACTATCAGACACCCCGATTCCTCCCATCGCAGTACCTAATTTTCTCTTTTTTGAGGAGGGGGCGGCCGTCAGCGCAGGGTCGCCTCCAGTCTCCACCGCCGGCTTCTTCCCACGGCGGTCCGCTTCGTCTTGACCAGGGTAGCCGTCGTACGGCAATTGATTCAATTCGAAGACCCTGTTCAAACGTTCATTTGACCAGCGAATATCAAAGCTGCGCTGGCCTTCCGTCCTCGCCACGTACCGCCCCACGAGCCACACCGCCAAGTCCTCCGCATCACGCACAAAGGCGGCCGGGTCACGGTTTCGCAAATTCAGTGCAAAGGCTGGACTTCGCACCACCCTTCCTCCGTGAAAAGGCATCTGGCGAGGGCACACTTCGCCCAACGCCCAGCCGTGCGCCAAGGGCCAGACCCCGTACGCCACAAACTCTTCAACTAAATCACGACCACTGCTCTGGCCGGCGGCGCATCGAAGGGCCCCTTCGTCTGCATCCTCTTCTGCCACTTCAAAGGGCGGATACGCAGAGTAATAGTGAGAGCACATCTCAGACACGGGCAGTCCTTCATGGCCTTCGACAGTAGCCTCAGCAACGTAAAACCAAAATTCATTCCAATTGCCCCACTTGTTGCGGGCGCACGGAACCAACTCCACTACTGGCATTGTGGTCTTGCCGGTCTTCGGCGTGAATGTGCACGACCCAAACTGGGCAACTCCGTCTTCAATCACCCTCTTCTGCCAATGCAAGCAGTAATTCTTCGCAAAAACTTCAACCGACGGCTGTCCGCCGTACGAAGTCGTCGCCCAGACATACTTCGCCAGCGCCACCACGGCGTTCGGTGTCAGCTGATGAATTTGAACGTTGAATCTACGCAGGACTTCGCCAACAAACCGGTGTGCAGGCAAGCGGAGACCGGCGACGAAGAACGCCTCAAAAACAACCAACTCACCCTCCGGCTCGGGGACTTCCTCCGTCCCCGGAGCACGAGCGACTCCGCCGCCAAAGTAGCCCAAGCGCTGCATTTCTTCGACGCGGGCCGACGTCATCCGTGACACACCAAAATCAACAGAGTCGCCGGCGCGCAGCTCCTCCACCATCACGCTACTCAACGTCTCCTCAGACGAGGCGGCGGCCGGCGGCGTGGCGTCGGCGGAAGAAGAAGAGGATGGCATTGCTACGTACCGGCGGCGGCGGGCGGTCTGCTTCACTCGAGCCAGATCTCCGACGAGCAAAGCGAGCAGTAGAAGAAGAGGAGCAGAAAGACGGCGGGCGGCTAGGGTTTTCACGGAGCGCGGAAGGCAAAGTGCAAACAGCGCCGTCCCCCGCCCCCCTTTATAGGCAGGGCGCGGCTCCTCGGGAAACCCGCAATCCCACAGGGCGCGACGCTTCGGAAAACCCGCAGTCCAACAGTACGATGTCCATCAACGGTCACATCAAAAACCCCCGCGGAACCACTTCGAGCGAGGGCAGCGTCTCCGCCATCTAGCGACGTCTTCGGCACCAGGTGACTTTGTCGAACTGGTCCCTCGGAGGGCAAATGTTGGAGCGAAGGCAGAAACGCCACCCTTCGCCCGAAGTCTCCACCGCTTAGCCCCCGCCCTGACAGGCAAAGCAGGCAGGGACACTCTTCGCTTGATCGACACCAGGGACAACATGGAGACCCTTCGCTCGATTCGGCACCAGACGAAGGCCTGCGGCAACGCCTCCCTACGGCGCGGCCTCGGTCGGCTCCGAGGCCCACATGAGGTCGGGCCCATTGTAACAGGCCCTACGTGGCCGCGGTTGTGTTACGGGCCTAATTTGTAAAGGCGTACATGTAATTACAGCTTGTAACCCCGCTTTATGGGAATATTCTGGGGATAAACTAGGTACCTGAGGGCACATGCGTCCTTAACGCAAGGCGCCGTGCACTCGGATACCTATAAATACCCCCGCACAGTGCCCGTGAGAGGCCAGATTAACAGAGCTTTTGCCATCACGCGCGAGTGCCCTGTTGCCATCTCCATTCACCCGTGTTGGATCTCCTTGCTGTCGAGAGACAGCACCAACATAGATCTACTAGGGTAGGATAAATATTATTAGGATATGTTAGAATCTTTTGAGATAAGATGGATTATATGGTGTAGGTAGGTCAGAATCCCTGATAGGTTAAAACAGAGGGGTTATGCAACTATCAGATGGTTAATGTAGTTGCATATGGCCGAGTTGGTCTGTCGGTTTTAATTTAGTACAGAGTGAACTAAGTTAAACATGTTTTATATGAGTGGAGTCTAATCTATTTCATCAGTATTAACTTTCCTGTTAAGCAACTTACATTGGATTAGCTCAACTTAAGGTTAGCCTTCGTTAGATTAGATTAATCTATCTCATTAGATCAGATCTAGGCTAGATTGGTATGACTAGTTTGGACTAGATAAGATTCAATTAACGTGGTTTAGATCCTGGTTGTTACTCTAGGATGAGATAAGTAAAGTGGTTACGATAAGATGAATCTTTCAAGATAAGATGAATTTATTAAAATAAGAGACAATCTTTTAAGATAAGATGGATCTATTAAGTTAGATATATTTTAATGGGGAATAATCTAAGTTGTCTAGTTACAACTTTTTTGCCTATATGTATATGCAGATGCAATTGTAGACATTACTCCACAACTCATCACACTCAATCAAAGATCTAAATCATACAAGTATCATACGAATAAATATTCAAACACATAGATACTTAAAAAATAGTTTTATTTTTGTTCCTAAGGTTTGGTCTCCTATTCCTAAAAGTCACTTTGGACACAGTATTTCAAAGTGTGAAATCCACTTTTGTCTTTAGAAGTGAAAATGTAAGAGTAATCAGAGTAAAGCAACAATAGATTAGAAAACATTAAGGTAAGTTTAGAAAGAATTAGAGTAGCAAAGGTAAGTAGATAAGGGTTGTCCAGTTCTATCTAGGTTTTGTTCTACAGTCAACATTCCTCTGATACCACTTCTGTCACACCCAGATTCTAGGGGCCAAAACCCAGGCGCGAACGTAATCACCAAGTGTGATGGGACCAAGTCTCACACATATGATGATTCGTGGTACAGAAATGAATGCCACATCTTTACTATATAATAGGAGTTCTGTACAAAATAAATAAATAATTACATCATATGGAGACAACGATCTAGCAACCCAAAGTTGACTGGGAGATGACGGCCTAGACCTCTCACGAACTCATCACAACATCCACCATGCACCTCATCCTGCGATACCTATTCTTGACCTGTCGGGGGTGTGAGACAGCAAGGGTGAGCTCACATACGTTCATCGCTCAACAAGTTGTGGGGAATAATGTGCATGAACTCGCCAAAGGTGAGAGCTCTATGAAATGTAAGGCTTACCAAAGAGGATGGTTAAAGCTGAGCATCGCTTTTAAAGTTGGTCAAAATTTTATTAGCAATTACTAAATATAAGTAGATACCAACCCAAATAAGTAATAGATCAAAATTGATAACAACACCCACAATGCAATGCATATGACAAATTGAATTTAGTTCCATAAATTAATCATGCAAGAGTCTTGAGCTGCTCATGACCGCGAGCATGGCTAGTATACCAGTTTTACACTCTGTAGAGGTTGTACCTTTACCCACAAGTCATGTCACCCGGTTGCCAAGGGGTCTAGAAGTCCCATTCATCTCTACCGAGGAAATGAGGCAGGTTAACAATACGAGGCCTTTACAAAGTTCCACTAGCTTCAGAAAACCTGCTACAATTTCTAGGAAGAGCAATGTAGGAATCCCCATCTGACCGCCATCGCAGCAAAATCAACCCGAGAACCTCCCTACACGCCTACTCTCCTACTGCCCTTGCCCCTTTCGGGTAAGATAGTCCTCCACTAGCTTTCCTAATTAGTCAGCCAAGGACGTCCCATCCCACCCTTGTGGTGGCACGTATTTCTCAAGTTAAGCTCGATGTTCTAATTAACATAATTGTCTTATCATGAACAGAAATAGAATAGTAATAAAGGATGATCATGTGTAATAGTTATCTCAACACCAAAACCATATATAGCAATAGCAAAGACTAACCAAAAGTTCAGGGCTAAACGAGGTGAAAAGATAACCAGACTAGGGTGGCCTATTGGGTCCCATCAAAATTAAGCCTATGCATGATAAAATGATTATAGATAACATTATTGGGTAAATAAAAGTGGTCAAGGGCCTGCGCTCTGCCTTTATCCTGCCTCCGCAGCCTTTTTCCCTGCGCATCCATCTTTTCCTCCCCCAGTCGAGCGCTACTTCTTCTCTCCGTGCGCTCTCAGCTCGTTGTGCCTCTGTACTGGAGTTCGCTGGATCCTGCGCGTTTCTCCCTCCATGCGGCTCTAGCTTCTGCGCTCGACTTCCTAGTGGCTTCACCGCTGCCGAGCTCACCCCTGGCCGGAGCTCCCTCCCTGCTCGGATCTCCCTCTCCCATGGCACTCCTCCCTGCCTTTACATGGATCCGAGCTGACTTCGCTGTCCGCACGTGCCTTCCATCGTCCAAGCGCTTAGTTGCCCAGTCTTCAGCTCGCCCGGACGCATCACCGTCGGCGCTTCCATGTCTGAGCTCGCTGCGTCGGTCTCCTCCAAGCCGAACGACTCCCTGGACGCGCACGATTCGTTTTTTTCCCTGCGCGCGCCCAGAGCCCCCTGTGCCGGCCCCAGCTCAGGACTGCCCTCTGCCGACGTTCTTCATATTCGAATCGGCATGCTGGTCGGCCAGCAGATGCCGTGTCTGATCGCTGGTAATTGGAGCTCGGCAGCCCCTCGCACGATGTCTCACCATGGTACATGCCGTTGTCTCTGGGGTCCAAAAGCTTTGCCCAGCACCATCGGCTTCTCGCCCAGCCCGACCCCAAACGCCAGCACGTGTCTGTGGTCGCGTCCCTCGAATTCGCCAACGCTTTGTTGCTGATTCGACTGTCATCGCTTCACGTGTTGTCAAGCCCATCGTTTTCTCTGTCTTGAACTCGTATGGTTTCCTGCTCGCCAGTGCGCCCTCTCGGCTCGCTCGGCTTTAAATTTTCAATCACGTCGTCGATTCCGCCGGTTAGCGTCGCTCATCGTCATGTCGTGGGTGCAGCTCTATATACGTCACCCTCCTGTGTCGTCGTCGTTCCGCGCGTCAGCAAGAAATCCCAAGAATCGGGTAAAGACGAAGCTAGCAGCGCGATATTCCCCAAGCACTCGACAAATTGCCTGGATCGGAAAATCGCTACTGATCTTGCGGATTCGTGTCAGCTGTTGAAACGGTAAGCTGATGAATTGTTTAGAATAGTTCGAACGTTAAATAAATTAATGTGCTAGTGCGATGCTCATTAGGTGCTCGATAAATTGCGTGAGTCACGAAACTCTCGTCGACTTTGCAGTTCTTGCGATTATCGAGCCAGATTCAGCTATGGCGAATTATTTCGCTATTCTGATTAATTAGCTGGATTAGTGTACCGAGTAGAATATTAGTAGGCCTGTGTGATAATAAAATATTTTAATCAATTATAAAGATGTGTATGTATTTACGATAAAGAAATGTTTGAGTAATTGTTGATATATAAAATATGGGAGGAGTAAATAGAACTAAAATAATTCTTTGTGAGCGATGTAGTGTAATTTATAAAATGAGGGATAAGTTGTGTTTAGGCTAATCGTGATTAATGTGTATAATTTGTTGTTTCGTGATTTTTGCGATAGGTTCGAGAAGCGTAATTATTGCGCTTAATTGTACGTCGATAATTAGTGTCTCCGTATGAAATTGTTCAACGCCTCACCGCTAGGTGTTTAATTCGCTATCGCGAGCACTATTTAGGTTTGCGATATTTATGTTTATATGCATTCATGTGCATAATGCATCTCATTCAGGTACGTGAATTAACCACATGATGCGGAAGACAAGCCAAGTCGACCCCAAGCGCGGGCTACTCCGCATGGTGATGCTGATGGACAAACCTGAAGATGGTCACCAAGTGGACGTCGTCTAACAACACTAACCTAGTGTTATCCAGGCAAGCCTCGGTGCATGCAACCCCTTCCTTGTGTTTTTAAATAATTTTTGCACACTTTAAGTCTAGTGAAATGTGCACTAGGTTTATAGGAGTTGCTTGGAAACCCTTTGATGCATTGCCTTGATATCCATACCTTTATAGATACTTCTGATGAAGTATCAAAATATGATTTACAAAAATGCTTAGCCCTGCTTAGATCTTGTGGATAGAAGTTGTCTTTCGCAATAAGGCCTTGCTCAGGGGTTATCCTGAGGAAAGGTGGCTTCTACCTACAAGATTATTTTCATTGGGAGCAATGGTGGGATCGTACTGCAAAGTTCCCTATAATGCTCTTTTCATCCTAAGGAACACAAACAATCCTAAGGATGGAAGTACTTAAATCGGGACTTGGGCTAGGAACAGGTGATGTTCTACCCAGGTTGATTAAGGATTGGATGCGTATGTAGTCCTGCTGACCGAGGACCCTTTAACTGGTCACATGCCTCGTCATGGGTAAGCCTTGCCTCGGACAGACTAAGGCCAGAATAAGATAACACACAATGGGCATGGAGCGATGGCGAGAGTAGCGTGTACCCTCCGTGGCAAGAGGCTGGACGGTGGTGTATCTGTACTCTCGGTTGACGTGAACCTGATCTGGTCTTAAGAACCCCACTGGCGGGTTGACATATGCAAGGGTTAAGTGCTACATATGTCGTGTGATCGGAGATCCTTAGCTGAGTATAATCGATTCGGATCGCCGTAACTTCGCGGACATGAAGACTTGGTCACTTACCTGCAACCTAAGTCAGGATGTGAACATTATGAAGAAAAATGATGTTGTATTGATGAGATGGTGAAATTAGACCAGATGCAAACAGAGTCTATTAATATTTAATCTGGCGTTAAAATGTTGAAAGTAAGGACTCACTGTAGTAAGCTATTTCTGCAAAAGTATCTAAGTTGATTCTTGCTAAAGCCTTTTCCTTGATTCCTATTTATCCAGCATACCCTTGAGAGTCTTGTCTTTAGTCGGGTAAGTCTTGCTGAGTAATTCCATACTCAGGGTTTTATTCCCTATTGTTTTTAGGTTATAGTTTTGTGCTGCTGACAATGGTGTTAAGTGCCGATGGGCTCGGCCTTCTTATATAAGTATACCCCGTCTTTATCTTCTTATTGAGGATGGTCATTTGAGCTAGCATATATTTCAAACTTATACTTTTGTAATCACTCCGATAAAATAATATAAAATTTTCGTAACTTGTAAAATTTGGTAATAAGATTTCCGCTGCAAAAATATTGGTGTGTGTGATTTGTGTTACTTAATCCCGCGGTTCTGGTTGTAAGTGGTTTATCCGATGTCCTTGGGCAATCGGACAGATCCTGTTAAGTTATCTGGTGCACATGCATAGCTGTCCGAGGTCTTTGAGACAAGGGCAGGTGCATGTGGGCCCAATAACTTGGGAGGTTCTACCACAGCTGGTATCGGAGCCAGATTAAGTATATACGGTCACATAAGTATTTTCAAAACAAAAGTTTTGGTGTTAGAAAACCTATTTTCAACTAAACACATTGTTTGACTTTGAAAAACAGTTTTGGAAAAACTATAATGCTAGCGACATCCTCTGTTAAGCCTAAGTTAAGGACTATTAGGTGGCTTATTTAAAAACCACTAACCCACAACCGGGGGTATTGCATACATGTGTATTGTTATTTTTGAGGCCATTGAGTTTTGAATGGATCGATGCTCAAGGTAAGGTGAGATGTGAGAGCATGACCGAACATTCGTGAAAGCTCTCTTGTGAGTTTTGGTGTTTGGATGACAACTCAATTAAAGGACTAACAAGTGTACTAAGTGTTGAACAGGTGCTTAAGGTAAAGCCTACAGGGTTCAACACAAGTGAACAAATGTGATGGTCCAAGAACTGGATTATGGATACATAATGGACATCACAAGTAAGTTGGACATTGCAAAAGTGATACTCGGGTGCGTAGCTCGGAGACAACTGATCAAGCCAAGGACAGAGGCAAGAAAAGCTTCGAGGTACCAAGTGCACGGGAGAAGGTCAAGGAGGCTGAGGAACCCAAAGCCAAGGGTGAAGAAGAAGGCTTGCAAAGTCAAGGGTGATCGAGTTGAGAACAGCTACGGTACATCAAGGATCACTACATAAGGACGTGACTTACAACCAATGAGGTAACAGCTACAGTTATGTGGTGTAAGTCATGAGGCTCAAGACCAAGCTCTAAGAAGGAGATCAAGGTCACTAGAAGGAGAACAAGTGTCAAAACCAGAACTGGAAGCAGCCTAAAAGAGCTAAGTTCACCTTGATCTTTAGTTTGGGTTGTTCCTAGGTTTGGAGATGTTCTATGTGATCTTTGCAGGATGTTGGAGCCAAGAAATGTCAATCTAGATCAAGTCAAGCAGACTTGATGATTTATGAGTCCAACATCGAAACTCATGCATGTGAAATGCTATAGATGTAATAATTAAGAGAAGGTATGTTTCTAGACTTAGTACATTGGTTTTAGTGTACTAATATACTTGTCTAAGTGTTAGAAACAGAAAGAAGAAGAAAAGGAAAGAGGTGCAAAAGGCTTGGCTGTGTACAACCAAGACTCTGCTCAGTCTGGGTGCACCGGACTGTCCGGTGCGCCAGGCTGGCTCGAGCGAAGTGGCCGCTCTCGGGAATTCACCGGCGACGTACGACTATAATTCACCGGACTGTCCGGTGTGCACCGGACTGTCCGGTGAGCCAACGGTCGGCCGGGCCAACGGTCGCCCGCTCGATCTGCGCGGGACACGTGGCCGAGCCAACGGCTAGATGGAGGCACCGGACTATCCGGTGTGCACCGGACATGTCCGGTGCGCCAACGGCTCCAAGACTGCCAACGGTCGGCTTCGCCATAGAAGGAAAGAAATCAGGCACCGGACAGTGTCCGGTGTGCACCGGACTGTCCGGTGCGCCACCCGACAGAAGGCAAGATTTGCCTTCCTGGATTGCTTCCAACGGCTCCTAGGCCCCTTGTGCCTATAAAAGGGACCCCTAGGCGCCTCAAGCAATGGTGTAGTGCAGCCAACAAGTGTAGACTTCACTGGAATCAATTCTCGCTCTCCCTCTTGTGTGTAACTCTATAGTTTGTGTAGAACGCACAGCTATAAGCCTTTAGAGAGAGGAGTAGTGCTGCTAAGAGCTAGAGCAAGGTCTTGAGCGTATCGTTACTCTGCCGGGGTGCTGCCAAGAAGTTTGTAAGCAGCCGCGGTTCTGTTGTAACCCCACTCAATAGTAAAAGGCTCTATCTGTCATACTGACAGATCTGAGCAAACGGAGGAAGGAGTTGAAATAGACTCCAAGCCTAGGTGTGGCTAACTCCAACGAGGACTAGGCAAGCATTTCAGGCTTGGCCGAACCTCGGGATAAATCCTTGCGTCTGTGTGCTCTATTCTGTATTGTATCCTGACTCTCTGTCTTACTCGCCTTTATATCTGCACTTCAATACTTATCTGTGGTATAAGCTTGATTTGAAGTGCAGGACATTTTCAGACAGGATCTTCCATTCCGCTGCAACCTACTCGAAGAGTCTTCTCACTCCACTGCGTACTAAGTCTTCGAGTAGAGTAAGAATTTAAGTTTTAAAGTAATAAGTTTTATTCGCCTATTCACCCCCCCTCGAGGCGACATCCAGATCCTGTTCCCGGGTCAAAGGGAACTTTCAATTGGTATCAGAGCTAGGCCTCTCTAGTGTGGGCTTAGCCGTCCGGAGATAACGATGTCGTCACAAGAGGTAACTGTAGAAATTCTTTTAGGCGATGGTTCTAATTACAAATCTTGGTCTGTCTCTATTTATAATGCTTTCATGAGTGTTGATTCTGATTTGAGACAGATCTTTAGTAGAAGTATTTTTCCATTTGATATTAGTAAAAATCCCTCTAATGATGAACTAAGATGTTTATCTCTCAATCACCGTGCTTGCAACATCTTAGTTGATTCTCTTTCTAGAGGTGCTTATTTTGCCATCATGAGTAGTGATAATGATTTATTTGTTGATGCTCATGATTTATGGAATAGAATTAAAGTAAAATATTGTGTGGCAAATTGTACTGCTTCTACTCCCTATATTGCTTGTGATGCTAACCTTTCAAAAGGAGAAAATCAAGAACGATGGGCACCCAACGATGAATCCACCTCGTCGACAGGTTTGGTCTCCACTAATAATAAGTGTTTTATTGCTAACAATGACGGTGGAGACAAAAGCCATGATGAGGAGGAATATGAGGATGATAGCGAGGATGAATCTTCATCACCTCAAGGTATATTTTCCTATTTGGCTTCCACTGACATTAATGACAGGGAAAATGAGACCGATGATGTGGAAGAAGAAGAGATTCGCCGTTTCTACATCCATCTCAACAAAGAGGACAAGGCACTCTTGGTTAAGCTGTTGAGAAGGAACAAGGAACAAGGCGAGACGCTTCTCAGGCTAGAGGAGTCCCTCATCAAAACCAACAACAGCATGGAAAGGATGACCAAAGAACATGAGGAGCTAAAGTGCTCTCATGATGATTTGGTCCAAAGGTATGAATATGTTTTAATTGAGCAAAGAAATAGTCATGATGCATTATCTGATATTGCTCAACTTAAAATGGAAAATTCTATGCTTAAGAGTCAAGTAGAAACAATGGACCTAGAAAAACGTGCTCTAGGTTAAAAGTATGATATGTTGTCATATTCTCATAATAAATTAGTTGATGACCATATCATGCTTAATGTTGCTCATGAGGTTATAATTGCAAACTTAAATTCATGTGAACCTCATTCTCGCACGTGTGCGCATATGAATTGTATATCACCATGTGCTAACCCCTGTTGCTCAAAAGAAAGCCAATCATTTATTGAGCAACAAGTTTTAGGGTCACAAGAGAAATACTGTGGGAACAAGAAGCAAAGACAACTAAGGAGAAGACACATTGCTCAACTCTCTCAAGATATCCACGGGCGCGTGGTGAAGAAGCTTGAGAAAGGAAAAACTGCAGCAAGTGTTAAGCTCAACAAGAAGAATGTTCCCAAAGCTATAAATGAAGAAATCAACATGAAAAAGGAAAAAGGTAAAAATTCAACTAGTCATGTTGTTTGCACTGATCATCTCTCCATGTCATTCAAGCACAAAAAGGGAAGAGGAAAAAGGAGGTGCTTCAAATGCAAGGAGATAGGCCACCTCATCGCGTCTTGTCCGTACAAAGACAAGGATGAAGGGACAAGAAGTTGCTTTGGATGCAAAAATAAGGACCACATGATCACTTCATGTCCGGTCATGAAGAATCAAGGATGTGCATCCTCCAAGGTGACCCTCATCAAGGAAAATGACACACAGCAAGCGTCATGTCAGGTTGAGCGACGCTTCTGCTACAAGTGTGGTGAGCAGGGTCATCTATCCAAGGTATGTTATAAAGGTAAGATTCCTAAGCAAGTGAATTTGTGTCAATCTTATTCGCGTAGGAGACCCAAATCATACACTTGTGCTAGATCTATAACGAGATCACCTAGAACTAGCACAAAGGCAATTTGGGTACCAAAGGCACATTTAGATGATCTGTAACACCCGGATTTTAGGGGTCCAAAACCCGGGGTTAACATAAACACCAGGTATGCTGGGACCAAGTCTCAAACATATGATGTATAGTGGCACAGGATCGAATGTCACATCTTTATATATAACAGGAGTTCTATACAAAATAAATAATTACATTATAAGGAGACAACGGTCCAGCAACCCAAAGTTGACTGGGAGACGACGACCTAGACCTCTCACGAACTCATCACAGCATCCTCCATGAGCATCATCCTGCAGTACCTGGTCTTGACCTGTGGTGTATGTGAGACAGCAAGAGTGAGCTCACATACGTTCATCGCTCAACAAGTTGTGGGGAATAATGTGCATGAACTCGCCAAAGGTGGGAGCTCACGTGAAGTGTAAGGCTTACCAAAGAAGATGGTTAGAGCTGAGCATTGCTTTTAAAGTTGGTCAAAATTTTATTAGCAATTACTAAGTATAAGTAAATACCAACCCAATTAAGTAGTAGAACAAAAGTAACAACTTCACCTGCAATGCAATGCATATGACAAATTGAGTTTAAGTTCCATAATTTAATCATGTGAGGGTCCGAGCTGCTCTTGACCGTGAGCACGGCTAGTATACCAGTTTTACACTCTGCAGAGGTTGCGCATCTTTACCCACAAGTCGTGTATCCCATGTCGCCAGGGTTTGCAAAGCCCTTAGACACTTCCGAGGTGAATGGCTAGGGATCCACTACGAGGCCTTTACAAAGTTCCACTAGCTTCCGAAAACCCGCTACAGTTTATAGGAAGATCCAGTGCAGAAATCCCTTGCAGGACCGCCATCGCAGCAAAATCCTCCCGAGGGCCTCCCCGCACTGACCTCTCCCCTACTGCCCTTGCCCCTTTCGGGTAAGGTAGTCTTCCACTAGCTTTCCTAATTAATCAGCCAAGGGCGTCCCATTCCACCCTCATGGTAGCACTGTTTTCCCGGGTGGTTCTCCATGTTCCAATTAACATAATGATCTCAACATGAATCATAAATAACAACTGATAACAAAAGTATAATCATGAATGGTGTATCTCCATACCCAAAACCACATATAGCACTAGCAAGTACTACCCAGAAAGTTCAGTGGTAAACAAGGTATAAAGATAGACAAACTAGGGTAACCTATTGGGTCCCATCAAAATTAACCTATGCAGATCATTATGATTAATTAGAACATGAGTAGGTGAAAAGAAGTGATCAAGGGCACAACTTGCCTGGGTCTTGAGATTCCAGGTACCAGGATGATCTTCAGATGACTCGTGACCTCACTGCTAGTCGTAGCAATTCAAACAAACATGTGTAGGCAAAATTTAACATCACACCAAACAAGTAAAAAAAATACATAATAATAATCCACACATTAAAATAAGGTTCTAGGAACAGGAATCATTAATTTTGGAGTTATAGATTTTAAGTTATGGATTTCTGTAGCTTTTATGTATTTAATACGAGATTAAGTATTAGATAAATTTAAATGAGCCTTTCATGCCAAAACAGAGGCACTAATGCGTAGACAATATTATTACTAAATTATAGAAACTGGAATGAACTAATTTGGACATCATATGAATTTTCTATGAATTAAACAAATTCTAGCATTTATTTTTGCATAAAAATCATTTTCTAATTCATTTTTATCTGATTTCTTAAGTCCTTGGACTGGGCACACTAATATAGAGAAAGCCAGGGGCCTCGGGGCAAAACATCCCAAGACACAGAACGGCTGGCGCCAGGACTGCGGGTTTATTTTTATGAAATCGAGGGGCTCTTTATCAAAAGTACCACGACCAAGAGGTATCCTTTAATATGAGTCGTTCGATCATCAACGAACGGTCCAGATTAAAACCCAACTTAACCGAACCGGTATGGAGCCCCAACCGTTGGATCTGCGATCCACGGCCCATATTAAAGGAACGATGGAGTGCTCATCTTTTAATCCCGACCGCAGATCCGATATCCCACGGCGCAGATCACCCTGCTCTAATAAACGAACCGGTTCAATCACGGCCGTCGATTACCCGATCAACGGTCGCGGTGACTTCGAATCCGGATCGTTCAAAGCGCATCAAACGGAACTGATTCCCATCCACTACCCCACACATGCCCGGGCGGCGCCGCCAAGTCCTTACAGCGGCAACCCGAGCCCACGGCGGCGGCCATGGCCGGCGAAGGGCCGATTAACGCACGAGCGCTCCAATTTTAAAACTGACAGGCGCAGAACAGAGAGGAAAGGGTAGCGAACATAATGGTGGATTCCATACCGAGGATTATGCTCCCAGGAGTCCCGTCCACGGCGCACGGCGGCAATCCGCGGAGTCAATGACTCCGGCGAGCAATTCGCGGCACCACGGTCGACTACCACACAAGACACCGCAACGCGCACGTCAGGCACACCACGGTGATCACCACTGACCGAACCCAAGGCCCCGAGCGCCACCCATGGCAGCCGCTCCGGTTGGTGAATTCAATCCCGAATCCGCCACGACGGAGTGAGCACTAATGGGTAAGGTTTGAGGATGACCGAGCTCGGAGATGCGAGGAAGGAGTCCCAGGATCCCGAATTTATACCCGAGCACGCGGGAGAGACCGACCCCGATTCCCCAGCCAATTCGCACGGATTTCGCAAAGGCTGTTGCGGAGGATGGTTACGGCAAGGGGATGGAGCTGACGACGAAGTCGCGCAATCCCGGAGGATCCGGTCAGCGTAATCCGGTTCACGCGGGGAAGAAAACCCTGGCGCGCGGGATTAGCGACGATTACAACAACCCGCCCGAGAACTCCGGCGGCGGGATCCCTTGTCTGCGTTCGCGAGCCCAGCGGAGAAGACAGAGCCCCGTCGAGGCCCACACGTCATGGACTGAACAGACCCGTGTGCGTGGGGAGGCACTGGTCAGTGGCCCCCACGCGCGAGTGAAACAAGGCGCGGCGCCAAGCTCCAGGAATCACGCGTCACGGGAGCGGCTGGAGGGGTGACTGCTGCTTCTGTGAGACCGAGCGGGACCTGCGGTGAGTTGGGGAAGAATCCGACCGCGAGGGCCCACCGGCCAGTGGCGAAGAGCACCCATGCGCACGCGGCGAGGCGCAGGTGGGCCGAGCGATGGCCCAGTTAGGAGAGAAGGGAAGGAAACGGGATGGGCCAGGTGGGGAAATAGTTGGCCCTGTTTTCTTTTTTTTTTTTTATTTTCTTTTATGTTTTCCATTTAAATTTGCTAATTTCAAATATCAATTCAGATATGAACATACCAAAGGTGTCCAACAGGAATGCATTACTACATATTTTTATTTTAATTATTTTGTTCCTTTATTTAAAGGCTTCAAGGCATGTCATGTGCATATGTTATGTTACTTATGAGTGTGGGATCAAATTTCAAGCTAACCCCAAAATGAATATCCACCATTTCACTTATTTAGAGTAAAATAATGTATTCTCTTTTACCAAGAATTACTTAATATTGAATATATATTTTTATTTATGAGAATTCTTTAACTTTCATGAGAAGAATATCTTATCATACCAGATGGATGATATTTCTATTTTATCTTATGTTTACTCTATTTCCTAGTGTTACTTCCTATAAAAAGGCATGAAGGAATACATGAACTTATAACTTATTTTTAGGGTTTACAAATCCTACCCCCCTTAAAAATAATCTCGTCCTCGAGATTAGTAAGAAAGGAGATATAGAAATAATGGTTTGTAATTTATGTTTCAGTTTCTAAGTAGTTTTAATTCCAAAAGATTTTTATTTTGTTTCCAGTTTGTAACACAAATTAGCAGGTGATTATGAAAGCATGAGTATATATATGTATATCTGCTTTATCATGTAGGATAGAAGATGTTTTTAAAGCATAGATAGGTTTGGTTAAGAAAGACTAGAGTAGGGAAAGACTCCATCCAAGATTGTGGATCTTGACTCATCTTGGTGACCTTACTTGATCCTTGAAGACTTGGGTTGGTGTTCATCCTCCCTTGATGAAGTTGATCATCTTCTTCCTTGTCGAGGTTGAGCTGTTCTTTTTCAGACCTTGGTGTCTTCATTCTTGGGGTTGCCACCAGAGTTAGGGACCTATGGTTTAAGATAGATTTGTGGGTGACAAGTAGGTAGAGCAGCTAGTTTAGTGGGTGGCTTAGGAGTTAAATGAGATTGGTCAAAATTTGGTTTGGTTGTTTGCCTCTAGATTGGTTGGATAGGTCATGTAACCTATTATGTGGGTCAAAATCTGGTTTGATGTCAAGTGGTGGTTGATAGATTTTGCAATCCATTAAGACTCTATTGATTGGGTAAGTTATGTAACTTGTTATATAGGTCGAGTTGTTGTGTATGGCCAAGTTGTTATAAGTCTCCAAATTAGGCTTAAGTGATTTTAGGAGTATGGACATATCTTGTGTACCAGCATTAAGTAACTCACACTAGATTAGACCATATTAAATTAGCTATGATCTAGATTAGACTAGTTTAAGTTAGATAGGTTTACTAGGGTAGGATAAATATTATTAGGATATGTTAGAATCTTTAGATTTATTAGGACCAGATAAAATCTTTTTAAGGTAAGATAAATCTATTAAGGTAATAGAATATCCTTTAAGATAAGATGGATCTATTACACAAGATTGAATCTAGGTTAGATTGGTATGACTAGTTTGACTAATAAGATCTAATTAAATTGCACTAGATCATGGTTGTTTAATCTAGGGTGGATAAGTATGCTCATTAGGATAAGATGAATCCATAGGGATAAGGTAGAATCTTTTGAGGTCAGTTAGATTTTATTAGGATAGGATAGAATCTTTTCAAGATAAGATGAGTATCTTTTAAGATGAGATGGATCTATTAAGATAAGGGAGAATCTTTAAGATAAGATGAATTGGTTAGAATGAGATCTTTTAGGATAAGATAAATCTCTTAAGCTAGATATGTTCCAATGGGGATAATCTAGGTTGTCTAGTTATTTTATAAATATATTTTTATACCTATGTGCAGATGTAATTGTGGACATTACTCCACAACTCATCATACTCAATCAAAGATCCCAAATCAGACAAATATCATAAGAACAATCATTCAAATACATAGATAACCATAAAAATAGTTTTGTTTTTGTGCCTAAGAGTAGGTCTCCTATTCCTAAAGGTCACTTCAGTGACAGGATTTCAAAGTGTAAAATCCACATTTGTCTTTAGAAAGAGAAGATAAGAATAATCAGAGTAAAGCGGAATTAGATGAGAAAGGATTAAGAAAAGTTTAGAAAGAATCAGAGTAGCAAAGGTAAGTAGACAATGGTTGTCCAGTTCTATCTAGGTTTCGTCCTACAGTCAACATTCCTCTGATACCACTTCTGTAACACCCGGATTTTAGGGGTCCAAAACCCGGGGTTAACATAAACACCAGGTATGCTGGGACCAAGTCTCAAACATATGATGTATAGTGGCACAGGATCGAATGTCACATCTTTATATATAACAGGAGTTCTATACAAAATAAATAATTACATTATAAGGAGACAACGGTCCAGCAACCCAAAGTTGACTGGGAGACGACGACCTAGACCTCTCACGAACTCATCACAGCATCCTCCATGAGCATCATCCTGCAGTACCTGGTCTTGACCTGTGGTGTATGTGAGACAGCAAGAGTGAGCTCACATACGTTCATCGCTCAACAAGTTGTGGGGAATAATGTGCATGAACTCGCCAAAGGTGGGAGCTCACGTGAAGTGTAAGGCTTACCAAAGAAGATGGTTAGAGCTGAGCATTGCTTTTAAAGTTGGTCAAAATTTTATTAGCAATTACTAAGTATAAGTAAATACCAACCCAATTAAGTAGTAGAACAAAAGTAACAACTTCACCTGCAATGCAATGCATATGACAAATTGAGTTTAAGTTCCATAATTTAATCATGTGAGGGTCCGAGCTGCTCTTGACCGTGAGCACGGCTAGTATACCAGTTTTACACTCTGCAGAGGTTGCGCATCTTTACCCACAAGTCGTGTATCCCATGTCGCCAGGGTTTGCAAAGCCCTTAGACACTTCCGAGGTGAATGGCTAGGGATCCACTACGAGGCCTTTACAAAGTTCCACTAGCTTCCGAAAACCCGCTACAGTTTATAGGAAGATCCAGTGCAGAAATCCCTTGCAGGACCGCCATCGCAGCAAAATCCTCCCGAGGGCCTCCCCGCACTGACCTCTCCCCTACTGCCCTTGCCCCTTTCGGGTAAGGTAGTCTTCCACTAGCTTTCCTAATTAATCAGCCAAGGGCGTCCCATTCCACCCTCATGGTAGCACTGTTTTCCCGGGTGGTTCTCCATGTTCCAATTAACATAATGATCTCAACATGAATCATAAATAACAACTGATAACAAAAGTATAATCATGAATGGTGTATCTCCATACCCAAAACCACATATAGCACTAGCAAGTACTACCCAGAAAGTTCAGTGGTAAACAAGGTATAAAGATAGACAAACTAGGGTAACCTATTGGGTCCCATCAAAATTAACCTATGCAGATCATTATGATTAATTAGAACATGAGTAGGTGAAAAGAAGTGATCAAGGGCACAACTTGCCTGGGTCTTGAGATTCCAGGTACCAGGATGATCTTCAGATGACTCGTGACCTCACTGCTAGTCGTAGCAATTCAAACAAACATGTGTAGGCAAAATTTAACATCACACCAAACAAGTAAAAAAAATACATAATAATAATCCACACATTAAAATAAGGTTCTAGGAACAGGAATCATTAATTTTGGAGTTATAGATTTTAAGTTATGGATTTCTGTAGCTTTTATGTATTTAATACGAGATTAAGTATTAGATAAATTTAAATGAGCCTTTCATGCCAAAACAGAGGCACTAATGCGTAGACAATATTATTACTAAATTATAGAAACTGGAATGAACTAATTTGGACATCATATGAATTTTCTATGAATTAAACAAATTCTAGCATTTATTTTTGCATAAAAATCATTTTCTAATTCATTTTTATCTGATTTCTTAAGTCCTTGGACTGGGCACACTAATATAGAGAAAGCCAGGGGCCTCGGGGCAAAACATCCCAAGACACAGAACGGCTGGCGCCAGGACTGCGGGTTTATTTTTATGAAATCGAGGGGCTCTTTATCAAAAGTACCACGACCAAGAGGTATCCTTTAATATGAGTCGTTCGATCATCAACGAACGGTCCAGATTAAAACCCAACTTAACCGAACCGGTATGGAGCCCCAACCGTTGGATCTGCGATCCACGGCCCATATTAAAGGAACGATGGAGTGCTCATCTTTTAATCCCGACCGCAGATCCGATATCCCACGGCGCAGATCACCCTGCTCTAATAAACGAACCGGTTCAATCACGGCCGTCGATTACCCGATCAACGGTCGCGGTGACTTCGAATCCGGATCGTTCAAAGCGCATCAAACGGAACTGATTCCCATCCACTACCCCACACATGCCCGGGCGGCGCCGCCAAGTCCTTACAGCGGCAACCCGAGCCCACGGCGGCGGCCATGGCCGGCGAAGGGCCGATTAACGCACGAGCGCTCCAATTTTAAAACTGACAGGCGCAGAACAGAGAGGAAAGGGTAGCGAACATAATGGTGGATTCCATACCGAGGATTATGCTCCCAGGAGTCCCGTCCACGGCGCACGGCGGCAATCCGCGGAGTCAATGACTCCGGCGAGCAATTCGCGGCACCACGGTCGACTACCACACAAGACACCGCAACGCGCACGTCAGGCACACCACGGTGATCACCACTGACCGAACCCAAGGCCCCGAGCGCCACCCATGGCAGCCGCTCCGGTTGGTGAATTCAATCCCGAATCCGCCACGACGGAGTGAGCACTAATGGGTAAGGTTTGAGGATGACCGAGCTCGGAGATGCGAGGAAGGAGTCCCAGGATCCCGAATTTATACCCGAGCACGCGGGAGAGACCGACCCCGATTCCCCAGCCAATTCGCACGGATTTCGCAAAGGCTGTTGCGGAGGATGGTTACGGCAAGGGGATGGAGCTGACGACGAAGTCGCGCAATCCCGGAGGATCCGGTCAGCGTAATCCGGTTCACGCGGGGAAGAAAACCCTGGCGCGCGGGATTAGCGACGATTACAACAACCCGCCCGAGAACTCCGGCGGCGGGATCCCTTGTCTGCGTTCGCGAGCCCAGCGGAGAAGACAGAGCCCCGTCGAGGCCCACACGTCATGGACTGAACAGACCCGTGTGCGTGGGGAGGCACTGGTCAGTGGCCCCCACGCGCGAGTGAAACAAGGCGCGGCGCCAAGCTCCAGGAATCGCGCGTCACGGGAGCGGCTGGAGGGGTGACTGCTGCTTCTGTGAGACCGAGCGGGACCTGCGGTGAGTTGGGGAAGAATCCGACCGCGAGGGCCCACCGGCCAGTGGCGAAGAGCACCCATGCGCACGCGGCGAGGCGCAGGTGGGCCGAGCGATGGCCCAGTTAGGAGAGAAGGGAAGGAAACGGGATGGGCCAGGTGGGGAAATAGTTGGCCCTGTTTTCTTTTTTTTTTTTTATTTTCTTTTATGTTTTCCATTTAAATTTGCTAATTTCAAATATCAATTCAGATATGAACATACCAAAGGTGTCCAACAGGAATGCATTACTACATATTTTTATTTTAATTATTTTGTTCCTTTATTTAAAGGCTTCAAGGCATGTCATGTGCATATGTTATGTTACTTATGAGTGTGGGATCAAATTTCAAGCTAACCCCAAAATGAATATCCACCATTTCACTTATTTAGAGTAAAATAATGTATTCTCTTTTACCAAGAATTACTTAATATTGAATATATATTTTTATTTATGAGAATTCTTTAACTTTCATGAGAAGAATATCTTATCATACCAGATGGATGATATTTCTATTTTATCTTATGTTTACTCTATTTCCTAGTGTTACTTCCTATAAAAAGGCATGAAGGAATACATGAACTTATAACTTATTTTTAGGGTTTACATGATCATTATGGACCCATCCCGAGATGGGTACCAAACTGTGCTAACTAGACCATGCAGGTGCCTTGAGATGGACTGGAGACCATGGGAGAGCTTAAGACGGTTATCTAAAACTCTATGCTTAAGCTGTTAATTGTTTTGGTGTTTATTGACCCAAGGTTGAATTATTGTGAAACACTAATCCCATGTTCATCTCAAGTGAAATAAGGTGTGTAGGTCCTGAATCATTATTGGTGAATCAAGTAAAGGACTTTGATGAGAATCTACAACTTGCTCTCCAAAGGATGGTACTCGTGTATTTTAAGTACAATTTAGTATTGCTCTTAAGATGGCTTGTTGTGCTACCTGTCTTTGGAGTAGTTATGCTTTATGATTGCCTGTGGTAAATGAATCATAATGATGTTTGCTTAATCATGACTGGTGCTATATAGGATATATCTTTTGAATCATTCATGGGTAGCTCTTTCATTTGTTATATCCACATGATTAACTCTCTTGGTGTATATGGATAAACCTGCAACTTTTGTAAGTCATGCTATGTGCAATTATGACATTTTGTCTAGTCCATGTTCACATGATTACCTTAGTTTGGTACTGTGTGAATTTCAAATCCATGTTGTGCCCTTTTGAGCTATGTGGTGCATGAGCAAAAGGAGCCCTGAATTGGTGATAACAAGTGTTCTCAAAAAGGCAAAGGTATGGAAAATGGAACTGTGCAATTTTATTGAATATCTTGAAGTTCCATTGATAGTGATCATAGCTGTGTTCTTGCATTTCATTGGTAGTATCGTGGCTTAGAAGACTTATGCCTTAAAATGTTGTTTCTTTTGGTGTACCTAAAGAACCTTCTTAACTATGATGTGCTTAGACATGATCATGTTGTTTTTCAATTAGTATATGTGATGCAATGATAGTTAAGTATGAAGCATGTCTAAGTTGCGTGTAAATGTTATACTTCCTTGAGTATTGAACTGGCTTAGGTGCCACTGAGGCATGCATTGTTGAATTTAGTCAACCTTTCATTTAGCCTTCAATTGGTGTTAAGTGGTTTTACAATTGATATTCAAATTGGCATCCTTGTGTGATGAAAGTGATAGAGTATGCCTTGACCAAGGTGTGTTGTGAACCCCTCTAGTTCTAAGGAAGCTAGAATGTGCAAAGTGCAAGTCATTCAAATACTTGATGCACAACTTGAGGGGGAGCACACATAACTTGTGTCTTTCGAGACTAACTGTTTCTTGAGCAATCTTGTATAGTCTCTAGGTGGAAAAGAGAAGATAAGTAAGAAATGGAGCAATCAGGACTTGGGTACCTCTGTAAGTCAATTGGTATCTCAAGTTGTGACAACAAGAAAAAGTTAGGAGAAAGAATCAGACACAAGTGTGGAGAAGCTCTCGAGAGATTAACTACTTTCAAGATGGGAAGTACACTACAACATGGTAAAGGTACAAAAGGAAGTATTAATCTTTTTGCATATATGTATCTTACCTAAATGTTGATAGGGCATATGTTCAATAAGTAAGGGGGAGTCTTGATAGTCATTTTTCCTCCTTAACACCCTGTTGTCCCTTGACATCATCCTATGTTCTTGCTTGAGTATAGTTTTTGGTGTTTGATGTCAAAGGGGGAGAATTTGTGTATTAAAGCTTATCTCAACCTGAGAGGAAAGCTTATCCTAAGGGGTGATGTGTTAGTTTGAGCTTTGTCAAGTGTGATATTCATATGCTTCTTGCAGTATTATATAGTGTAATAGATAGTCATGTGGTTAATGGTGCTTTAAGATTGCTTTAAATTAGTGTCTTAGTTTAAATTGGTATCTTAATGATGAATAGTGGTAGGTTGATATTCCTGTGATATATCCACTAAATTGAATGATGTTTAACTCTGATTACATGCATTTGTGTGGTAGTGGTAGGTTGATATTCCTGTGATATATCCACTAAATTGAATGATGTTTAACTCTGATTACATGCATTTGTGTGGTATAGCATCATGGTTTGATTCTTGACACAATGCATACTAAAAAGTGCTAAGGTGTAGAAATGTTTCGATTTGCCTAAGTATGTGCAAATTGGCGTCTGAGGCCAAAATTATGTTTTTGAAGTAAGCACTTATTTAGGGGGAGCATTCTATAATCTTAGAATTCAAATTTGTGCTTCAAATCTTATTCTTATGTAAGCTTTAATTGTGTTGCCATCAATCACCAAAAAGGAGGAGATTGAAAGCTCTCTTGTGAGTTTTGGTGTTTGGATGACAACTCAATTAAAGGACTAACAAGTGTACTAAGTGTTGAACAGGTGCTTAAGGTAAAGCCTACAGGGTTCAACACAAGTGAACAAATGTGATGGTCCAAGAACTAGATTATGGATACATAATGGACATCACAAGTAAGTTGGACATTGCAAAAGTGATACTCGGGTGCGTAGCTCGGAGACAACTGATCAAGCCAAGGACGGAGGCAAGAAAAGCTTCGAGGTACCAAGTGCACGGGAGAAGGTCAAGGAGGCTGAGGAACCCAAAGCTAAGGGTGAAGAAGAAGGCTTGCAAAGTCAAGGGTGATCGAGTTGAGAACAGCTACGACACATCAAGGATCACTACATAAGGACGTGACTTACAACCAGTGAGGTAACATCTACAGTTATGTGGTGTAAGTCATAAGGCTCAAGACCAAGCTCTAAGAAGGAGATCAAGGTCACTAGAAGGAGAACAAGTGTCAAAACCAGAACTGGAAGCAGCCTAAAAGAGCTAAGTTCACCTTGATCTTTAGTTTGGGTTGTTCCTAGGTTTGGAGATGTTCTATGTGATCTTTGCAGGATGTTGGAGCCAAGAAATGTCAATCTAGATCAAGTCAAGCAGACTTGATGATTTATGAGTCCAACATCGAAACTCATGCATGTGAAATGCTATAGATGTAATAATTAAGAGAAGGTATGTTTCTAGACTTAGTACATTGGTTTTAGTGTACTAATATACTTGTCTAAGTGTTAGAAACAGAAAGAAGAAGAAAAGGAAAGAGGTGCAAAAGGCTTGGCTGTGTACAACCAAGGCTCTGCTCAGTCTGGGTGCACCGGACTGTCCGGTGGCTCACCGGACAGTGTCCGGTGCGCCAGGCTGGCTCGAGCGAAGTGGCCGCTCTCGGGAATTCACCGGCGACGTACGGCTATAATTCACCGGACTGTCTGGTGTGCACCGGACTGTCCGGTGAGCCAACGGTCGGTGGGGCCAACGGTCGGCCGAGTGATCTGCGTGGGACACGTGGCCGAGCCAACAGCTAGATGGAGGCACCGGACTGTCCGGTGTGCACCGGACATGTCCGGTGCGCCAACGGCTCCAAGACTGCCAACGGTCGGCTTCGCCATAGAAGGAAAGAAATCAGGCACCGGACAGTGTCCGGTGTGCACCGGACTGTCCGGTGCGCCACCCGACAAAAGGCAAGATTTGCCTTCCTGGATTGCTTCCAACGGCTCCTAGGCCCCTTGTGCCTATAAAAGGGACCCCTAGGCGCCTCAAGCAATGGTGTAGTGCAGCCAACAAGTGTAGACTTCACTGGAATCAATTCTCGCTCTCCCTCTTGTGTGTAACTCTATAGTTTGTGTAGAAGGCACAACTATAAGCCTTTAGAGAGAGGAGTAGTGCTGCTAAGAGCTAGAGCAAGGTCTTGAGCGTATCGTTACTCTGCCGGGGTGCTGCCAAGAAGTTTGTAAGCAGCCGCGGTTCTGTTGTAACCCCACTCAATAGTAAAAGGCTCTATCTGTCATACTGACAGATCTGAGCAAACGGAGGAAGGAGTTGAAATAGACTCCAAGCCTAGGTGTGGCTAACTCCAACGAGGACTAGGCAAGCATTTCAGGCTTGGCCGAACCTCGGGATAAATCCTTGCGTCTGTGTGCTCTATTCTGTATTGTATCCTGACTCTCTGTCTTACTCGCCTTTATATCTGCACTTCAATACTTATCTGTGGTATAAGCTTGATTTGAAGTGCAGGACATTTTGAGACAGGATCTTCCATTCCGCTGCAACCTACTCGAAGAGTCTTCTCACTCCACTGCGTACTAAGTCTTCGAGTAGAGTAAGAATTTAAGTTTTAAAGTAATAAGTTTTATTCGCCTATTCACCCCCCCTCTAGGCGACATCCAGATCCTGTTCCCGGGTCAAAGGGAACTTTCAATTCGTCGGTCTAGGGGAGTGCTTAATTGTGGCACTTGATTATATACATGTTCCACATATGTATATATGAAGGCTGCGATGTGGAGTAATTACTTTTCTGGGAATTCAGTACCCCATGGATGTGTACGGGTATACAGACGTGGGAATACTGAGAAGTGTAATGTATTTGCAATGACGCACCTACGCTCAGGTAAGAAGGTGAGTTACCATAATGAGTTGCCCTATGGTTAAAGTGTGGCAACAACGCCTATGCGTGGCTCGACGCTTAATGATGAGCTGGCCTCCATATAGCAATATATGGAGTATAGACTATGATAAACTGTCATGTGTGAACTGCATCATTGGAAAATGGGCTGTGATGAAATTTTCTGCAGGTACACTAACCTCGAAAACGTATGTGTAGCTGACGACTAGCAAAATACCGTGAGAGTCGTAAGTATGCCACCGAGATAGAACGCTATTGCCATATTAAATTGGCAAAAATTCGTGAGGACGTGTAGGACAAGCATGCATCCTGATTGTTGCATCATGTTTGTTACCTATACAACCAAAATGCTTCTCGCGCCCCTATTCCAGTAACCATTGATTGTAGATAATGTGGTGTAATGTTGAATTATGAACTTCGATGAAATAGCTGTCCTCCATTCTTTAGGTAATCTGTTTAGGTGTTATATGTATTTTGCCCTAGTGCTTGATGTGTCGGTAGAAGGTTAGTGACTTGTTTTGCCTAAACCCAAAATTAGGCCATGTTCTTAGTTCGTGAACCATGAACTAAGGTTGATTTTTCCGTTATCCCTCCTTGACCAAACTCACACAAATAAATGCTTAGATAATTTCTTTGTTGAACAGAAAATGTACCCAAGCTTAAAACAAGAATCTCGAGTCTGTATTCTTGACAATTAGTTTATAACTTTTTTATGGTCCTATTTCCAACCAAAACCATGCCTTTGCTTTGTTGGTGCAAGCTGATACCCTTAATTTCAGTTTGCTTCTTCTTGAGGATCCTACCGTTGTTTTATCAACCTAACTTAGGAAAGACATGTCTGTCCATTTTCTTAAAGTGTGATGCCTTTGGTTTCCTCAGGTCTCTCGAAGGCATACCCACTTAACCTTGTGATTGTTTTCCCTACGTATCTAGTCAGATACTAATTCTTGACTTGTAATCCATTTGATGGGCATAGAGATATGCTTGGGGCTGAATTAACAGTCTACCATCATACTCCTTTCATCAAGTTTAGGTTATGGCCATGCCTTGTTCATTTCATCAGGCCATGATCTATTTGGCTCTCTACTTGTAACCATTCTTACAAGTGGAGTCTATTTTTGTATATTGCCATCCTTGCTCAGTCTATCTGTGACACGTGAGATTTCTTATTGGTTACGTCTGGTAATGGCGTTATGACTAAAATTGATGATGCCGTGACGACACCATGGGCCTCCTGTGGGTGATCAACACATGGTTGCGCTACTTGGCACGCGCTGGTATCACCGTTAGTAGTCATAATCCATTATGAGACTATATCGATATGTTATCTTTGCGCAAATTGTTCTTACCACGTGAGATTCATTATTGGTGCCAGTTTTGAAATGGTGTCATGGTTAAGAACTTATGGTACCGCGGCGAAACTGAGAGCCTCCTGTGAATGCGCACACAGGATTTTGCTGCTTGGCGCATGCGGGTACCGAGATCTCTGGTCATGGTCCATTATGGAACTACACCGATGTGTGATCTCTTTCCTTTTGGTGGTGACTTTACACATACAAGTTCCCTTTACGTCCTTTGTGTAAAGGTGAAGCCTTGAAGCTTTTTAGTGTTGAGAAACAACTGATTAGCTCTCAAAATGGAGACCTGTTTCCCCTGCTACTGAGATGCAGGAGTTTGTTCATTCGCTCCCTTAATGAATCCATGTATTCCTGAACCAAGTCAGTTCATCTCGCCTGAAGAAATGGATGAACAACCTGACCAAATGGATTCCTACCCAAGTGCAAAATCTCCTATTAACCTGAGTGAACTCTCAACCCTTGGCTTACCGATGGTACTGAGAGGATTTGCTCAATGTCAAAAGTAGTTCAACAAGTTAGTTTTGACTAACTTGTAACTGCCCATTGAACAAAGGTTGAGTTTAGAGATCGTTTTATCGAGTTGTCTAAACTCACTTTGGTTCAACCCACCCTAAAGAGAGTACTTACAAGAACTGAAATTAAGTCGGCTAGTAACCACCTAATTATCGCTCTAGTCACGCCTCGATCGCCCCACGTGTGCTTTTCCAGCATGTGTGATCAAGTCAAGCCATGATTAGTACTCGATAAAATGAATTAGTTGCGAAGGCAGCATCTACAGATTCCTCCGCTGGTGATTTTTCAAGTCTTTATCATTTTTCTTGGACTTGGATTCTCTAGCTAACACGAGTTAACTGTGATGTTATTCTACATTCACACCCGTTTCGTGTGCTACGAACTTACCGTGACCACTTGTTGGTAAACCTCTTTCTGTGTGTTTTACCCAAGAGGTTGTATCTGATTTTGTTTGGGTAAAATCGTGTATTAGTCGCTCGCTCAACAGACTCAGATAGTACAGTGTCATCAGCAAAAGCAAACTGCACACATGGAACCTTATGTGTTCCTCTGACAGATATCGTCTCTATTGGTGGGCATTTCTAAATTAGCCTAAGGCGATACATGCTATGTCCACTAGAGAAGGAACATTCGGAGACACTCGCCTTTGCTTGGAACTGCCATATAATTATCGCTGATATGGACATGGGTTACATGCTTCTCTACTCTTAAAAGTCTTTCGCTCCGAATCTCAGGACGAGATTCTTTTAAGGGGGGAGGGCTGTAATACCCCAGGTGTTTATCATCTGCTCAACCACGAATGCGGACTTTAACACGTGATAGCGGTGGATAGAATGGATGCTAAATTTTAATCATCTTCGTCTATCACGATTTTAATATTGCATCTGTTTCTGTCTCTTTAGACTCTTCCCATGTTTTCACGAAATTTGAAACGTAATTGTTCCGAAAATTTGCGAGTCCAGTGCCTATTCAAAATTCATCAGTAAAGCGAAGACAAATTTAAAAATTTAGTCCAGTCCTCCGATTTTATCCCGAGCCAATTAAATAGAACTCGACGACTAAGCTTTCAATGTAAAATAATTTAATCTCCTTTTTGTCATCCATGACATCACGTCTACCGATGTTTAATTAAATTGTCCTCTAGTAGAGTGTTCGAGTAGCAGACGGGAATTGTCTGAAGTCAACTAAATCAAATGCAGATTAAAATACCAAAGCCAAAATCCGTGTAGCTCGGTCCGTGTGTTTCTCTTCTCGACTTGAAGCTCCAAATGTAAATAACGGGAGAAAACTCAACTGATTACAAAAAATTCACCAAATCAAATCTTGTCTAATTGTGGTTGTCAATCCTAATTATTCGACCCTTGATTCGTCGCTAAAAATCCCAATCCAGAAATATCTGCGAAAATCTTTAAAGAAATAAAAAAATCTCCTAACTCTATCCGCCACCGCCGTACCCTTAGATTTTTGTTTTCCAGCGTGACTGATCATTTCCTGCAGCCTGCGCGCTGCCTTTATCCTGCCTGCGCAGCCTTCTTCCCTGCGCATTGTCACACCCGACTTTAAGGAACAAAGCCAGGTGCGTCTCATACATGCGCCAAGAAGACAACATATATAATAACAGAGTGTATAGAGATAAATGTCATAAAACATCAGAGTATTTATTACATAGCGGAAGATTTATTACAAAATAAAATAATAAAGATAAAACGAACTAAGGATCGTCGGCGCCAATGTCAACTGAAAAACGCCACCTAGATCAGATCATACTCCTCGCCTTGTGGCTCCTCCTGAACCACCTGTTCTTCTCCTGTGGGGGGGTGTGAGACAGCAAGAGTGAGCTCACACATGATCATAGCTCAACAAGTTGTGGGGAACCAGTGGACATAAACTCGCAAAGGTGTGAGTTCATGTGATGTGTAAGGCTAATCAATGATAGGGGTTAAAGCTGAGCATTGCTTTTAAGTAGTTGGTCCAAATTTTATTAGCAATTACTAAGTGTAAGTAATACCAAACCATAAGTAAAGTAATAGAACAAAATTAATAATAAACCCATGCAATGCATATGACAAAATTGAATTTAAGTTCCATAATTTAAACATTAGAGAGTCCTGAGCCGCTCATGACTGTGAGCTCGGCTAGTATACCAGTTTTACACTCTGCAGAGGTTGTACCCTTTACCCACAAGTCATGTTACCCATCTGCCAAGGGATCGCGACTTCCCATACACCTCTACCGAGGAGGCGAGGCAGGGTAACACTACGAGGCCTTTACAAAGTTCCACTAGCTTCAGAAAACCCGCTACAGTTTATAGGAAGTTCCAATGCAGGGTTCTTGTCTGACCGCCATCGCAGCAAAATCAACCAAGGACCTCCCTACACTGACCACTCCCCTACTGCCCTTGCCCCTTTCGGGTAAGGTAGTCTTCCACTAGCTTTCCTAATTAGTGAGCCAAGGGCGTCCCATTAAACCCTTGTGGTGGCACATGTTACTCAAGTTAAGCTCTATGTTCCAATTAACATTAATGATCTCAACATGAACATAAATAGAATAACAAAAAGAATTGGTACATAGAGGTAATAAATGATTATCCCAAAACCATATAAAGCAATAGCAAACTACCCAAGTGATTCAGGGGTAAACAAGGTAATGAGATAAACAATCTACGGTGACCTATTGGGTCCCATCAAAATTAACCTATGCATGGATAAGTGATATTAAAGAACATTATTGGGTAAAAAGTGGTCAAGGGCACAACTTGCCTTCAATGAGCTCCTGCTCAGCTACTTCAACCTGCTGCTCACCAGGATCCTCAGTCACGTGCTCTTCTACTCGCCACAATACAAACAAGCAAAGTGTATATAGAGAAATTAACATTACACCAAACATATAAACAAAATACACAGAAATATTCTACTCAATAAAATAAAATCCTAGGAACAGAAATCATAATTTTTGGAGTTATAGATTTTAAGATTTGAATTTTCTAAGGTTTTATGTGTTTAAAAATAGGATTAAGTGAGAAATAAATTTCTTACTGTTTTCATGACAAAACAGAGGCTCTAGGTGATAGAGAATAAAACTACAAAATTTTAGCAACTGGAATGAAGTAATTTGGAGTTCATATGCATTTTCTATGAATTATTGAAGTTCTAGCAATTATTTTCCTATTAAAAATCCCTTTTCCAATTTATTTACTCAATTTCAAACAGCTCTGGATCGGGCCTCAATTACCGAAAAGTCCAGGGGTCTCGGTGTAACATTTCCAAGACACAGCGCATAGCTACAGGAGGATGGCGGGTTGATTTCTATAAACTACAGGGACTCTTTTGATTGTTTGCCCGGCCGAAGGGGTACGGAGCGATCACAGCCGTTGAATCAGAAATCAGCCGACCAGATTAGACTGGCAGCGCGCATAAACTAGAACAGGGTCCCAGCCGTTCGATCTTAGATCTACGGTGCAGAATTATCCGTACGCGTGCTATAATCTAAGCCGCTAGATCTCGATCAAACGCTCCTCTGCTCTTCCACCCAATCGGTAAGCCATCATCTAATCTAGACCGTCGCTATGGATATCAACGGTTCGCAGAGACCCGGTGACCGCGCCTTCCCCCCGAGCACATCGCGCGCGGCGGCGCCAGAGCAACCGCGACGGCGCCATGGTCGGCATCGCCCAAACACCGCACCCGAGCACTAAATGCCCAACCGAGACACACCACCCAAGAAGAAGGACTCAGCGATCACAGGAAAGGAACTCATACCGGCTCTTGCGCGGTGTTGTGCCCTGGCCATGGAGGAGGTGCGGCCCGCGGCGGACCAATCTCGACGGTGAGCAATTCCTGACAGCACGAGACCCCGCACACCCAAATTCCTTCCTTATCGTAATAAGCGCCACCTCCAGAACGACCGGGACTGGGCTATCGGGGTAGAGAAGTAGCGATGACGCGATTTGATGGTAGCGGCGGGGATTCTGGTGTTCTTCTCGGGAGGTGTCAAGACAGCGGTGGGCGAGGGAGGAGCACGAGGTCTCGGTTCCCCCTTTTGTAGCCCAGGCGAATCGGAATTATAGTCACGCGGGTCAAAACGGTGCAACGGCGAGGCCGAACGTGGCGGAGATCCTCCGGCAAACGCGGCGGCGGACCTGGGCGTACCGCGCGAGCATGAGGGAGATGTGAGCTGTCGGGACTCCGGGCCCACGCGACAGGGACGGGAGAAGGAGCGGCCGTGAATGAGTGACTGGTCCCTGGGACCCATGTGTCGGCACCAGAGCTCGGCTGGGCCGCGCGGTAGGCGTGAGAGGAGTGGGCTGAAAGTGAGACCCGAGGCCCAGGTAAGTCTCCTATTCCTTTTTCTTTTATATTTTTATTTTCTGTTTTCTTTTCCAAATTCTAAATTTCAAATTCAACTTGGTGACAGAATTTGTATTTAAATTTAGTGTTTCTTTTGATCATACCCAATTTGAAGAAATTATTTATTCATAGATTCATTTTGCATGGTATGTTATTTTTTTCCTTTTCTAAATTCTAAAGTGCAAATTGGATTAGGACTAATCCTCTTCTTTTATGTATTCTTGTTATCATTACCACTATAGACAAATGCACAAACAAATAAACACCAGCATGATGCATGATTTAATTGTATTTATATTCTTATTGGTCATTTATTTTCAAATAAAGTGTTCACATGTGATGATAAATGGAAAAATTCACATATAAAGGAAAGGAAATTCTCCTTTTATTTCTTTTACAAAATGGGTGTTACATGCATCCATCTTTTCTTCCCCCAGTCGAGCGCTACTTCTTCTCTCCATGCGCTCTCAGCTCGTTGTGCCTCTGTACTGGAGTTCGCTGGATCCTGCGCGTTTCTCCCTCCATGCGGCTCTAGCTTCTGCGCTCGGCTTCCTGGTGGCTTCACCCCTGCCGAGCTCGCCCCTGGCCGGAGCTCCCTCCCTGCTCGGATCTCCCTCTCCCATGGCGCTCCTCCCTGCCTTTACTTGGATCCGAGCTGACTTCGCTGTCCGCGCGTGCCTTCCATCGTCCAAGCGCTTAGTTGCCCAGTCTTCAGCTCACTCGGACGCATCACCGTCAGCGCTTCCATGTCTGAGCTCGCTGCGTCGGTCTCCTCCAAGCCGAACGACTCCCTGGACGCGCGTGATCCGTTTTTTTCCCTGCGCGCGCCCAGAGCCCCCTGTGCCGGCCCCACCTCAGGACTGCCCTCTGCAGGCGTTCTTCATATTCGAATCGGCGTGCTGGTCGGCCAGCAAATGCCATGTCTGATCGCTGGTAATTGGAGCTCGGCAGCCCCTCGTACGATGTCTCACCATGATACACGTCGTTGTCTCTGGGTCCAAAAGCTTTGCCCCGCACCATCGGCTTCTCGCCCAGCCCGACCCAAACGCCAGCACGTGTCCGTGGTCGCGTCCCTCGAATTCGCCAACGCTTTGTTGCTGATTCGACAGTCGTCGCTTCGCGTGTTGTCAAACCCGTCGTTTTCTTTGTCTTGAACTCGTGTGGTTTTGTCACACCCGGATTTTAGGGGTCCAAAACCCGGGCGCGAACATAAACACCAGGTATGCTGGGACCAAGTCTCACACATATGATGTATAGTGGCACAGGATCGAATGTCACATCTTTATATATAACAGGAGTTCTATACAAAATAAATAATTACATTATAAGGAGACAACGGTCCAGCAACCCAAAGTTGACTGGAAGACGACGGCCTAGACCTCTCACGAACTCATCGCAGCATCCTCCAAGCGCCTCATCCTGTGGTACCTGTTCTTGACCTGTGGGGTGTGTGAGACAGCAAGAGTGAGCTCACATACGTTCATCGCTCAACAAGTTGTGGGGAATAATGTGCATGAACTCACCAAAGGTGGGAGCTCACATGAAGTGTAAGGCTTACCGAAGAAGATGGTTAGAGCTGAGCATTGCTTTTAAAGTTGGTCAAAATTTTATTAGCAGTTACTAAGTATAAGTAAATACCAACTCAGTTAAATAGTAGAACAAAAGTAACAACTTCACCTGCGATGCAATGCATATGACAAATTGAGTTTAAGTTCCATAATTTAATCATGTGAGTGTCCGAGCTGCTCATGACCGTGAGCACGGCTAGTATACCAGTTTTACACTCTGCAGAGGTTGCGCATCTTTACGCACAAGTCGTGTATCCCATGTCGCCAGGGTTTGCAAGGCCCTTAGACACTACCGAGGTGAATGGCTAGGGATCCACTACGAGGCCTTTACAAAGTTCCACTAGCTTCCGAAAACCCGCTACAGTTTATAGGAAGTTCCAATGTAGGAATCCCTTGCAGGACCGCCATCGCAGCAAAATCCTCCCGAGGGCCTCCCTACACTGACCACTCCCCTACTGCCCTTGCCCCTTTCGGGTAAGGTAGTCTTCCACTAGCTTTCCTAATTAATCAGCCAAGGGGTCCCATTCCTCCCTTGTGGTAGCACTGTTTTCCCGGGTGGTCGCTCCATGTTCCAATTAACATAATGATCTTATCATGAACAATAAATAACAACTGATAACAAAAGTGTAATCATGAATAATATACCTTCATACCCAAAACCACATAAAGCACTAGCAAGTACTACCCAAAAAGCTCAGTGGTAAACAAGGTATAAAGATAGACAAACTAGGGCAACCTATTGGGTCCCATCAAAATTAACCTATGCAGATCATTATGATTAATTAGAACATGAGTGGGTAAAAAGAAGTGATCAAGGGCACAACTTGCCTGGGACTTGAGAATCCAGGTACCAACTTGCTCTTCAGATGACACGTGACCTCGCTCTAGTCGTAGCAATACAAACAAACATTGTATAGGCAAAATTAACATTACACCAAACATAAGTACAAACTGAATAATAATAATCTACGCGTTGCTACGAGATCGTAGGAACAAGAATCACTAAATTTGGAGTTATAGTTATTTAGTTATGAATTTCTGAAGTTATTTAGTGCTTAGAATAGATTATTCCAAATGAACACTTTTATTTCAAGTTTCATGGCTAAACAAAGGTACTAGGTGATAAATAATATTAAAACAAAATTATTGAAACTGGAATGAGTCAAAAAGGAGTTAAAATGATTTAGTTATGAATTAAATAAGTTTCTGGATTTATTTTTGTATTAAAAACCAATTTCCAGAATTAATTCTCTAATTTTACTACTCCCTGGACTGCGCGCCAATAACAGATAAACACAGGGACTATTTTGTAAAAATTCCTTAGACTCAGTGTACACCGCCAGAGGACGGCGGGTTGATTAGGTAAAACCCCAGGGTCTCTTTTGAAAGAAGTACACGACGAAGGGGTATTGGTGATCGCTGGCCGTCGGATCTGAGATGGAAAGCTCAGATTAAAAGAACGAACTGGCAAGCGATTTGATCCCTTGGATCACAAATATACGGCCATGATTTAATGTACGAAGGGGTATGCGCCCACTTAATCTTATCCGTGCACTGCAATATCAACGGTCTGTGTTGAACCTAGTCACGATCTAATCCACATCGCTCCTGCTAGATCCTACGGTCCTTATGCATCTTCTTCCTTAGTCCGAGCTGGGCGATGCCTTGTTGATAGTCGCCTAGAGGGGGGGGGGGGTGAATAGGGCGAAACTGAAATTTACAAAAATAATCACAACTACAAGCCGGGTTAGCGTTAGTAATAAAGAAACGAGTCCGCGAGAGAGGGCGCAAAACAAATCGCAAGCAAATAAGAGTGTGACACAAGGATTTGTTTTACCGAGGTTCGGTTCTTGCAAACCTACTCCCCGTTGAGGAGGCCACAAAGGCCGGGTCTCTTTCAACCCTTCCCTCTCTCAAACGATCCCACGGATCGAGTGAGCTTTCTCTTCTTCTCAATCAAACGGGAACAAAGCTTCCCCGCAAGGGCCACCACACAATTGGTGCCTCTTGCCTTGGTTACAATTGAGTGATGATCTCAAGAACAAATGAGAAAGAAAGAAAGCAATCCAAGCGCAAGAGCTCAAAAGAACACGGCAAATCTCTCTCGCTAGTCACTAAGGGTTTGAGTGGAATTGGAGAGGATTTGATCTCTTTGTATGTGTCTAGAATTGAATGCCTAGCTCTTGTAAGTGGTTGAGAGTTGGAAAACTTGGATGGCAATGAATGTGGGGTGGTTGGGGTATTTATAGCCCCAACCACCAAAAGTGACCGTTGCTGGAAACCCTCTGTTCGATGGCGCACCGGACAGTCCGGTGCACACCGGACAGTCCGGTGCCCCTGCCACGTCACCATTGCCGTTGGATTCTGACCGTTGGAGCTTCTGACTTCTGGGCCCTCCTGGGTGTCCGGTGCACACCGGACAGGTACTGTTTGATGTCCGGTGCACCGGCATGGGTGTGCCTGACGACTGCGCGCGCTGCGCGCGCATTTAATGCACCGCAGGGAGCCGTTGGCGCCGCAGAGAGCCGTTGCTCCGCTGGTACACCGGACAGTCCGGTGCACACCGGACAGTCCGGTGAATTTTATCGGAGTGGCTGCCGAGCGAACCCGAGGCTGACGAGTTCCGGAGGCCGCGTCTCCTTGGAGCACCGGACATGTCCGGTGCACACCGGACAGTCCGGTGAATTATAGCGCGCCGGCTTCCGAGAAATCCCGAGGGCGAAGAGTTTGAAGTCGAAGTCCTCTGGCCGCACCGGACAGTCCGGTGCACACCGGACAGTCCGGTGCCTCCGGCCAGAGGAGCCCTCGGTTGCCTTGCTGCTCCTTTGTTGAATCCAACACTTGGTCTTTTTATTGGCTGATTGTGAACCTTTTGCACCTGTATAACTTATGTACTAGAGTAAACTAGTTAGTCCAATGTTTGTGTTGGGCAATTCAACCACCAAAATTATTTAGGAACTAGGTCTAAGCCTAATTCCCTTTCAATCTCCCCCTTTTTGGTGATTGATGCCAACACAAACCAAAGCAAATATAGAAGTGCATAATTGAACTAGTTTACATAATGTAAGTGCAAAGGTTGCTTGGAATTGGGCCAATATAAACTTATATGATGCGCATGGATGGTTTCTTTGTTTTTGACATATTGGACCATATTTGCACCACGAGTTTTGTTTTTGCAAATTCTTTTGTAAATTCTTTTCAAAGTACTTTTGCAAGATAGTCAAAGGTAAATGAAAAAGATTTTGCAAAGCATTTTCAAGATATGGAATTTTCTCCCCCTATTTCCAATGCTTTTCCTTTGACTAAGCAAAACTCCCCCTCAAATAAGGTCTCCTCTTAGTGTTCAAGAGGGTTTTAAGACATCAATTTTGAAAATACTCGTTACTCCCCTCTTAGAACACAAAGAGATACCAATTTTAAAATTTACCAATATAAAATTATCAAATTTATGAAATTAGGTGGTGGTGCGGTCCTTTTGCTTTGGGCTCATATTTTCTCCCCCTTTGGCATGAATCGCCAAAAACGGAATCATTAGAGCCCAATGAAGTACATTCTCCCCCTTTGGTCATGAAATAAATGAGTGAAGGTTATACCAACGTTGGAGAGATGATGCGGAGCGACGGCGAAGGATGAGTAGTAGAACGGAGTGGAAGCCTTTGTCTTCGCCGAAGACTCCAATTCCCTTTCAATACACCTATGACTTGGTTGAAATACACTTGAAAACACATTAGTCATAGCATATATAAAAGAGACATGATCAAAGGTATATTCATGTGCTATGCGTGCAAGACTAGCAAAAGAAATTCCTAGAATCAAGAATATTAAGCTCATGCCTAAGTCGGGTAAAAGATTGTTCATCAAGTGGTTTGGTAAAGATATCGGCTAATTGATCTTTAGTATTAATATAAGAAATCTCGATATCCCCCTTTTGTTGGTGATCCCGAAGAAAATGATACCGAATGGCTATGTGCTTAGTGCGGCTGTGCTCGACGGGATTGTCGGCCATTTTGATTGCACTCTCATTGTCACATAGCAAAGGGACTTTGGTTAATTTGTAACCGTAGTCCCGCAGGGTTTGCCTCATCCAAAGCAATTGCGCGCAACAATGGCCTGCGGCAATATACTCGGCTTCGGCGGTAGAAAGAGCGACCGAATTTTGCTTCTTTGAAGCCCAAGACACCAGGGATCTTCCCAAGAACTGACAAGTCCCCGATGTGCTCTTCCTGTTAATCCTACACCCCGCCCAATCGGCATCCGAATAACCAATCAAATCAAAAGTGGATCCCCGAGGGTACCAAAGCCCAAACTTAGGAGTAAAAGCCAAATATCTCAAGATTCGTTTCACGGCCGTAAGGTGTGATTCCTTAGGGTCGGCTTGGAATCTTGCACACATGCAAACGGAAAGCATAATGTCCGGTCGAGATGCACATAAATAAAGCAATGATCCAATCATCGACCGGTATACCTTTTGATCCACGGACTTACCTCCCGTGTCGAGGTCGAGATGCCCATTGGTTCCCATGGGTGTCTTGATGGGCTTGGCATCCTTCATTCCAAACTTGCTTAGGATATCTTGAGTATACTTCGTTTGGCTAATGAAGGTGCCCTCTTGGAGTTGCTTCACTTGGAATCCTAGGAAATACTTCAACTCCCCCATCATCGACATCTCGAATTTCTGTGTCATGATCCTACTAAATTCTTCACATGTAGATTTGTTAGTAGACCCAAATATAATATCATCAACATAAATTTGGCATACAAACAAATCATTGTCAAGAGTTTTAGTGAACAAAGTAGGATCGGCCTTGCCGACTTTGAAGCCATTTGCAATAAGGAAATCTCTAAGGCATTCATACCATGCTCTTGGGGCTTGCTTAAGCCCATAAAGCGCCTTAGAGAGCCTATAAACATGGTTAGGGTACTCACTGTCTTCAAAGCCAGGAGGTTGCTCAACATAGACCTCCTCCTTGATTGGTCCATTGAGGAAGGCACTCTTCACGTCCATTTGATAAAGCTTGAAGCCATGGTAAGTAGCATAGGCCAATAATATACGAATTGACTCAAGCCTAGCTACGGGTGCATAGGTTTCACCAAAATCCAAACCTTCGACTTGTGAATACCCCTTGGCCACTAGTCGAGCTTTGTTCCTAGTCACCACACCATGCTCGTCTTGCTTGTTGCGGAAGACCCACTTGGTTCCTACAACATTTTGATTAGGACGTGGAACTAAGTGCCATACCTCATTCCTTGTGAAGTTGTTGAGCTCCTCTTGCATCGCCATCACCCAATCCGAATCTTGAAGTGCTTCCTCTACCCTGTGTGGCTCAATAGAGGAAACAAACGAGTAATGTTCACAAAAATGAGCAACACGAGATCGAGTAGTTACCCCCTTATGAATATCGCCAAGGATAGTGTCGACGGGGTGGTCTCGTTGTATTGCTTGGTGGACTCTTGGGTGTGGCGGCCTTGGTTGATCATCCTTCTTGTCCTCATCATTTGTATCTCCCCCTTGATCGTTGCCGTCATTTTGAGGTGGCTCATCTTCTTGATCTTCTTGTTCAACATCTTGAGCCCCATCCTCAACTTGAGTTGGTGGAGATACTTGCGTGGAGGAGGATGGTTGATCTTGTGCATTTGAAGGCTCTTCGGATTCCTTAGGACACACATCCCCAATGGACATGTTCCTTAGCGCTATGCATGGAGCCTGTTCTTCACCTACATCATCAAGATCAACTTGCTCTACTTGAGAGCCGTTAGCCTCATCAAACACAACGTCACAAGAAACTTCAACAAGTCCTGAGGACTTATTAAAGACTCTATATGCCCTTGTGTTTGAGTCATATCCTAGTAAAAAGCCTTCTACAGTTTTAGGAGCAAATTTAGATTTTCTACCTCTCTTAACAAGAATAAAACATTTGCTACCAAAAACTCTAAAATATGAAATATTGGGCTTTTTACCGGTTAGGAGTTCATAAGATGTCTTCTTGAGGATTCGGTGAAGATATAACCGGTTGATGGCGTAGCAGGCGGTGTTGACCGCCTCGGCCCAAAACCGATCCGGTGTCTTGTACTCATCAAGCATGGTTCTTGCCATGTCCAATAGAGTTCGATTCTTCCTCTCCACTACACCATTTTGTTGTGGAGTGTAGGGAGAAGAGAACTCATGCTTGATGCCCTCCTCCTCAAGAAAGCCTTCTATTTGAGAGTTCTTGAACTCCGTCCCATTGTCGCTTCTAATTTTCTTGATCCTTAAGCCGAACTCATTTTGAGCCCGTCTCAAGAATCCCTTTAAGGTCTCTTGGGTTTGTGATTTTTCCTGCAAAAAGAATACCCAAGTGAAGCGAGAATAATCATCCACAATTACAAGACAATACTTACTACCGCCGATGCTTATGTAAGCGATCGGGCCGAATAGATCCATATGTAGGAGCTCCAGTGGCCTGTCGGTAGTCATGATATTTTTGTGTGGATGATGTATCCCAACTTGCTTCCCAGCTTGGCATGCGCTACAAATCCTGTCTTTCTCAAAATGAACATCGGTTAGTCCCAAAATGTGTTCTCCCTTTAGAAGCTTGTGAAGATTCTTCATTCCAACATGGGCTAGTCGGCGGTGCCAGAGCCAACCCAAGTTAGTCTTAGCAATCAAGCAAGTGTCGAGTTCAGCTCTATTAAAATCTACTAAGTATAGCTGACCCTCTAACACTCCCTTAAAAGCTATTGAATCATCACTTCTTCTAAAGACAGTAACACCTATATCAGTAAAAAGACAGTTGTAGCCCATTTGACATAATTGGGATACGGAAAGCAAATTGTAATCTAATGAATCTACAAGAAAAACATTGGAAATAGAATGGTCAGGAGATATAGCAATTTTACCCAAACCTTTGACCAAACCTTGATTTCCATCCCCGAATGTGATAGCTCGTTGGGGATCTTGGTTTTTCTCATATGAGGAGAACATCCTTTTCTCCCCGGTCATGTGGTTTGTGCACCCGCTGTCGAGTATCCAACTTGTGCCCCCGGATGCATAAACCTACAAAACAAGTTTAGTTCTTTGTTTTAGGTACCCAAACGGTTTTGGGTCCTTTGGCATTAGATACAAGAACTTTGGGTACCCAAACACAAGTCTTGGAGCCCTTGTGTTTGCTCCCAACAATTTTGGCAACTACCTTGCCGGACTTGCTAGTCAAAACATAAGATGCATCAAAAGTTTTAAATGAAATGGCATGATCATTTGATGCATTAATAGTTTTCTTTCTAGGCAACTTGGCATGGGTTGGTTGCCTAGATCTAGATGTCTCACCCTTATACATAAAAGCATAATTAGGGCCAGAGTGAGACTTCCTAGAATGAATTTTCTTAATTTTACTCTCAGGATACCCGGCAGGGTACAAAATGTAACCCTCGTTATCCTGAGGCATGGGAGCCTTGCCCTTAACAAAGTTAGACAAGTTCTTAGGAGGGGCATTAATTTTGACATTGTCTCCCCTTTGGAAGCCAATGCCGTCCTTAATGCCCGGGCGTCTCCCATTATAGAGCATGCTTCTAGCAAGTTTAAATTTTTCATTTTCTAAGTCATGCTCTCTAATCTTAGCATTAAGTTGTGCTATGTGATCATTTTGTTTCTTAATTAAAGCTAGGTGATCATGGATAGCATCAACATTAATATCTCTACATCTAGTACAAATGGAAATATGCTCAACATTAGATGTAGAGGGTGTGCAAGATTTTAGTTCAACAACCTTAGCATGCAACAAATCATTTTTAGCTCTAAGGTCGGAAATAGTAGCATTGCAAACATCAAAATCCTTAGCCTTAGCAATTAATTTCTCATTCTCATTTCTAAGGCTAGCAATGGAAGCATTCAATTTATCAATCCTAGCAAGCAAATCAACATCATCATTTCTAGGATCAATGCAAACATGAGAATCAACCTTAGCAATTAAATTGGCATTTTCATTTCTAAGGTTGTCTAAAGTCTCATGGCAAATACTTAGCTCACTAGACAATTTTTCACATTTTTCTCTTTCTAGAGCATAAGCATTTTTAACCTTAACATGTTTCTTGTTTTCCTTGATTAGGAAGTCCTCTTGGGAGTCCAAGAGATCATCCTTTTCATGGATGGCACTAATTAGCTCATTTAATTTTTCTTTTTGTTCCATGTTAAGGTTGGCAAAAAGAATACGCAAATTATCTTCCTCATTTTTATCATTATCCTCATCACTAGATGTTTCATATTTAGTGGAGGACCTTGATTTTACCTTCTTTTTGCTGTCCTTGGCCATAAGACACTTGTGGCCGACGTTGGGGAAGAGAAGGCCCTTGGTGACGGCGATGTTGGCGGCGTCCTCGTCGGAGGAGGAGTCGCTTGAGCTTTCGTCGGAGTCCCATTCCCGACAAACATGGGCATCGCCGCCCTTCTTCTTGTAATATCTCTTCTTCTCCTTCCTCTTGCCCTTCTTGTCGTCGCCCCTGTCACTATCACTAGACATAGGACATTTTGCAATGAAATGACCGGGCTTACCACATTTGTAGCAAACCTTCTTGGAACGGGATTTGTAATCCTTCCCCTTCCGTTGCTTGAGGATTTGCCGAAAACTCTTGATGATTAGGGCCATCTCCTCGTTGTCGAGCTTGGAGGCGTCAATTGGTTGTCTACTTGGTGTAGACTCCTCCTTCTTCTCCTCCGTTGCCTTGAAGGCCACGGGTTGCGCCTCGGATGTGGAAGGCTCGTCAAGCTCGTTGATCTTCTTGGAGCCCTTAATCATGCATTCAAAACTAACAAAATTCCCGATAACTTCCTCGGGGGTCATTTGTGTATATCTAGGATTGCCACGAATTAATTGTACTTGAGTAGGGTTAAGGAAAATAAGGGCTCTTAGAATAACCTTAACCACTTCGTGGTCATCCCATTTTGCGCTCCCGAGGTTGCGCACTTGGTTCACCAAGGTCTTGAGCCGGTTGTACATGTCTTGTGGCTCCTCCCCTTGGCGAAGACGGAAGCGACCGAGCTCCCCCTCGATCGTTTCCCGCTTGGTGATCTTGGTAAGTTCATCACCCTCGTGCGCCGTCTTGAGTAGGTCCCAAATCTCCTTGGCGTTCTTCAACCCTTGTACTTTGTTGTATTCCTCCTTGCTTAGAGAGGCAAGAAGGATGGTTGCGGCTTGGGAGTTGAAGTGCTCGATTTGGGCCACTTCGTCCGTGTCGTAGTCTTCATCCCCTACGGATGGTACCTGTACACCATACTCAACAACATCCCATAATCTTTTGTGGAGAGAGGTTAGATGAAATCGCATCAAATTACTCCACATAGCATAATCTTCACCATTAAAAGTTGGTGGTTTGCCTAATGGGACGGAAAGTAAAGGTGTATGTTTAGGAACGCGAGGGTAGCGTAGGGGGATCTTACTATACTTCTTACGCTCTTGGCGTTTAGAAGTGACGGACGTCGCGTCGGAGCCGGAGGTAGATGTCGATGAAGTGTCGGTCTCGTAGTAGACCACCTTCCTCATCCTTTTGTGCTTGTCCCCACTCCGATGCGGCTTGTGAGAAGAAGATTTTTCCTTCTTCTCTTTGTGGTGAGAAGAGGAAGATTTTTTCTCCTTCCGCTTGGAGGATTTCTTCTTCTTCTCTCTTCTCTTGGTGCGGGACTCTTCCGATGAAGATGAAGTGCTCCCTTGACTTGTAGTGGGCTTGTCATCGCCGGTCTCCATCTCCCTCTTGGTGTGATCTCCCGACATCACTTCGAGCGGTTAGGCTCTAATGAAGTACCGGGCTCTGATACCAATTGATAGTCGCCTAGAGGGGGGGGTGAATAGGGCGAAACTGAAATTTACAAAAATAATCACAACTACAAGCCGGGTTAGCGTTAGTAATAAAGAAACGAGTCCGCGAGAGAGGGCGCAAAACAAATCGCAAGCAAATAAGAGTGTGACACAAGGATTTGTTTTACCGAGGTTCGGTTCTTGCAAACCTACTCCCCGTTGAGGAGGCCACAAAGGCCGGGTCTCTTTCAACCCTTCCCTCTCTCAAACGATCCCACGGATCGAGTGAGCTTTCTCTTCTTCTCAATCAAACGGGAACAAAGCTTCCCCGCAAGGGCCACCACACAATTGGTGCCTCTTGCCTTGGTTACAATTGAGTGATGATCTCAAGAACAAATGAGAAAGAAAGAAAGCAATCCAAGCGCAAGAGCTCAAAAGAACACGGCAAATCTCTCTCGCTAGTCACTAAGGGTTTGAGTGGAATTGGAGAGGATTTGATCTCTTTGTATGTGTCTAGAATTGAATGCCTAGCTCTTGTAAGTGGTTGAGAGTTGGAAAACTTGGATGGCAATGAATGTGGGGTGGTTGGGGTATTTATAGCCCCAACCACCAAAAGTGACCGTTGCTGGAAACCCTCTGTTCGATGGCGCACCGGACAGTCCGGTGCACACCGGACAGTCCGGTGCCCCTGCCACGTCACCATTGCCGTTGGATTCTGACCGTTGGAGCTTCTGACTTCTGGGCCCTCCTGGGTGTCCGGTGCACACCGGACAGGTACTGTTTGATGTCCGGTGCACCGGCATGGGCGTGCCTGACGACTGCGCGCGCTGCGCGCGCATTTAATGCACCGCAGGGAGCCGTTGGCGCCGCAGAGAGCCGTTGCTCCGCTGGTACACCGGACAGTCCGGTGCACACCGGACAGTCCGGTGAATTTTATCGGAGTGGCTGCCGAGCGAACCCGAGGCTGACGAGTTCCGGAGGCCGCGTCTCCTTGGAGCACCGGACATGTCCGGTGCACACCGGACAGTCCGGTGAATTATAGCGCGCCGGCTTCCGAGAAATCCCGAGGGCGAAGAGTTTGAAGTCGAAGTCCTCTGGCCGCACCGGACAGTCCGGTGCACACCGGACAGTCCGGTGCCTCCGGCCAGAGGAGCCCTCGGTTGCCTTGCTGCTCCTTTGTTGAATCCAACACTTGGTCTTTTTATTGGCTGATTGTGAACCTTTTGCACCTGTATAACTTATGTACTAGAGTAAACTAGTTAGTCCAATGTTTGTGTTGGGCAATTCAACCACCAAAATTATTTAGGAACTAGGTCTAAGCCTAATTCCCTTTCACTTGTCCCAACCGCGGCGGCGGCCATGGCCGGTTCGCCCGTTCCTCGCACTAGCGCCCGAACTCCAATCCGAAGGGTAATTATGGTAACAGGGCACTCGATGAGCGTGACAGGAGCAACTTACCGGTGGTCATGGCGCGGAGGCTCCCAGCCACGGCGCGGTGTGGCACCACGGCGCGGTGTGGCACCACGGCGGCGGAGGAACATTAGCGAGAAATCGCCGTCTTCCAGAGAACATAGCACGCACGGCGAAGCCATGATAGGCATCCCCACACAATAGCGAGTCAATCCAGACCCACCGGGGACCCCGGACGACCCCAAATCATGAGGTGTCGGTGGCGGCCGTCTTCTCCCGCCATGCACAATGGGTGCCCCTGGTGTTCGCAAATAAATACCCAAGGCCAAGGTCCGGATCCTAACGGCATCAGAGGGCGTGGTTTCCGGACGGGAGTTCTGGCGGCCAGCGAGATCCGCGCGAGCCTGGCGGCGGGCATCGCGGCATTGTTGCGGACGAAGCACGCGAGAGGAGGAAGAGCGGAGTGCTGACAATGCGGCCCCACGCGTAAGTGTGACGCGATAAAAGAACAGGGAGAGAGTGGATTGGGCCGAGCCAGGGATTTTGGCCCAGGCGCCCAACAGGTATGTTTTCTTCAGTTTTTCTATTTTCTGTTTTTCCTATTTCATTTCTTTTTCAAATTTCAATCATTCAAATCAAATTCAAATTTCAAATAGAATTAAAAATACAAAAATAAATCTCAGCATGAGATGCTAATGTTTTAAATGTATTTATTAATTATTTTATTTATTAGGCCATGCATCAAGTATGACCTATATATTGTTCTTTATAGGAAATAGTATTTTGAGTGTGATAAAATTGTGAGTTTCTTCAAAAATGAATATTCATCAACCCTCTAGTTTGAAGGAACTTAATGCATACCTCTCAATAAGATTCAAATTGAGATAATATTCTTTTAAATGTATGGTCTGATTAAAGGTACATTTGAAAATTCATGGTTTTACTACTTATTTATTTATTATTTTTTTTACACAGATTTTGGGCTTTACAAATCCTACCCCCCTTAAAAATAATCTCGTCCTCGAGATTTGTAAGAAAAGGGATGTATACTCATATTGTTCTCGGAACATATGCACAAACAAAGAAATCTCGGCATGATGCGTAATCCTTTTAACAAAACATAGGGTCAATAGACCTTATTGTTCCTTCTAAAATAATATCATATCATCTACTAACTAAAGTAACATCTAGATCTTACAAATCATCATAATTTATATCTATGTAGCTTGGTGGAGCTGGTGGTGGTGGTGGAGGTTGTTGTTGTTGTTGTCTCTCCAACCGTGCTTGCCTTATTTCTTGGCGGACCTGACGTATTTCCTCGCGCTCTTGTCTTATCTGATTTTGCATCTCGGTCACCAGGTCTTTTAATTGTTGTATTACCAGTCTTTGGGCAGCAACCACTTGTTCGGTTTCAATAGGTGGAGGATTTGGAGAATTCATTTCTGTTTGCTGTTGCGTGATAATCTTTCCTTTCCTGGTATTGACCATGAAAGTTAGAAGCATATGGTAATAGTTTTGCAAAGGAAATTATTCAATAAGCGGAATAAATAAGCTAGTAGCTGGTTATAATCTGAAGATTCTTTAGTAGGGCTTAATCTTTGTTTTATGTTCAGATTGAGGTAACCAGTCGTATAAGGTGAATATCTAAGGGTAGGATAGAATCTGTCAAGATGAGGGATATGTATGGGTGAGATAGACTACAAAATGTAGGTTACAAGTTTGTTTGTTGTTTAGGTGGGAATAGAAAGGTTATACCATTCATCATGGTTCTAGGTTAGGTTAATACATGGCTAGTAGGGTTTAATCACTTCTACCAGTATCACTAATATGTTTAAGTAGACCATATTAGATTAGATCATATTAGATTAGATGGGATCTAGTTTAGACCGGTATGACGAGTTTGACTAGATAAGATATAATTAATTTGCATTAGATCATGGTTGTTTAAACTAGGGTGAATAAGTATGCTCATTAGGATAAGATGGATCCATAAAGATAAGATAGAATCTTTTGAGACCAGTTAGATTTATTAGGATGAGATACAATCTTTTCAAGATAGGATGAGTATCTTTTAAGATGAGATGGATCTATTAAGATAAGGGAGAATCTTTAAGATAAGATGGGTATTATTAGGCTAGATACTTTATTGAAGGATAATTTAGTTTGTCTAGTTATTTTACAAATGCTATCCTTTATGCCTAGTTGTATATGCAGATGTAGTTGTGGACATTGATCCACAACCCATCACACTCAAACAAAGATCCAAATCAGACATATTTCATAAGAGCAAACATTCAAATACATAGACACTTATAAAAATAGTTTTGTTTTTGTTCCTAGAATTAGGTCTCCTATTCCTAAAGGTCACTTCAGTCACAGGATTTCAAAGTGTAAAATCCACCTTTGTCTTTTAGAAAGAAAAGATAAGAATAATCAGAGTAAGCGGAAATAGATGAGAAAAAGATTAAGGTGAGTTTAGAAAAGAATCAGAGTAAGGTAAGTAAAGAATGGTTGTCTGGTTCTACCTAGGCTTCGTCCTACAGTCAACATTCCTCTGATACCACTTCTGTCACACCCGGATTTTAGGGGTCCAAAACCCGGGCGCGAACATAAACACCAGGTATGCTGGGACCAAGTCTCACACATATGATGTATAGTGGCACAGGATCGAATGTCACATCTTTATATATAACAGGAGTTCTATACAAAATAAATAATTACATTATAAGGAGACAACGGTCCAGCAACCCAAAGTTGACTGGGAGACGACGGCCTAGACCTCTCACGAACTCATCGCAGCATCCTCCAAGCGCCTCATCCTGTGGTACCTGTTCTTGACCTGTGGGGTGTGTGAGACAGCAAGAGTGAGCTCACATACGTTCATCGCTCAACAAGTTGTGGGGAATAATGTGCATGAACTCACCAAAGGTGGGAGCTCACGTGAAGTGTAAGGCTTACCAAAGAAGATGGTTAGAGCTGAGCATTGCTTTTAAAGTTGGTCAAAATTTTATTAGCAGTTACTAAGTATAAGTAAATACCAACCCAGTTAAATAGTAGAACAAAAGTAACAACTTCACCTGCGATGCAATGCATATGACATATTGAGTTTAAGTTCCATAATTTAATCATGTGAGTGTCCGAGCTGCTCATGACCGTGAGCACGGCTAGTATACCAGTTTTACACTCTGCAGAGGTTGCGCATCTTTACCCACAAGTCGTGTATCCCATGTCGCCAGGGTTTGCAAGGCCCTTAGACACTACCGAGGTGAATGGCTAGGGATCCACTACGAGGCCTTTACAAAGTTCCACTAGCTTCCGAAAACCCGCTACAGTTTATAGGAAGTTCCAATGCAGGAATCCCTTGCAGGACCGCCATCGCAGCAAAATCCTCCCGAGGGCCTCCCTACACTGACCACTCCCCTACTGCCCTTGCCCCTTTCGGGTAAGGTAGTCTTCCACTAGCTTTCCTAATTAATCAGCCAAGGGGTCCCATTCCTCCCTTGTGGTAGCACTGTTTTCCCGGGTGGTCGCTCCATGTTCCAATTAACATAATGATCTTATCATGAACAATAAATAACAACTGATAACAAAAGTCTAATCATGAATAATATACCTTCATACCCAAAACCACATAAAGCACTAGCAAGTACTACCCAAAAAGCTCAGTGGTAAACAAGGTATAAAGATAGACAAACTAGGGCAACCTATTGGGTCCCATCAAAATTAACCTATGCAGATCATTATGATTAATTAGAACATGAGTGGGTAAAAAGAAGTGATCAAGGGCACAACTTGCCTGGGACTTGAGAATCCAGGTACCAACTTGCTCTTCAGATGACACGTGACCTCGCTCTAGTCGTAGCAATACAAACAAACATTGTATAGGCAAAATTAACATTACACCAAACATAAGTACAAACTGAATAATAATAATCTACGCGTTGCTACGAGATCGTAGGAACAAGAATCACTAAATTTGGAGTTATAGTTATTTAGTTATGAATTTCTGAAGTTATTTAGTGCTTAGAATAGATTATTCCAAATGAACACTTTTATTTCAAGTTTCATGACTAAACAAAGGTACTAGGTGATAAATAATATTAAAACAAAATTATTGAAACTGGAATGAGTCAAAAAGGAGTTAAAATGATTTAGTTATGAATTAAATAAGTTTCTGGATTTATTTTTGTATTAAAAACCAATTTCCAGAATTAATTCTCTAATTTTACTACTCCCTGGACTGCGCGCCAATAACAGATAAACACAGGGACTATTTTGTAAAAATTCCTTAGACTCAGTGTACACCGCCAGAGGACGGCGGGTTGATTAGGTAGAACCCCAGGGTCTCTTTTGAAAGAAGTACACGACGAAGGGGTATTGGTGATCGCTGGCCGTCGGATCTGATATGGAAAGCTCAGATTAAAAGAACGAACTGGCAAGCGATTTGATCCCTTGGATCACAAATATACGGCCATGATTTAATGTACGAAGGGGTATGCGCCCACTTAATCTTATCCGTGCACTGCAATATCAACGGTCTGTGTTGAACCTAGTCACGATCTAATCCACATCGCTCCTGCTAGATCCTACGGTCCTTATGCATCTTCTTCCTTAGTCCGAGCTGGGCGATGCCTTGTCCCAACCGCGGCGGCGGCCATGGCCGGTTCGCCCGTTCCTCGCACTAGCGCCCGAACTCCAATCCGAAGGGTAATTATGGTAACAGGGCACTCGATGAGCGTGACAGGAGCAACTTACCGGTGGTCATGGCGCGGAGGCTCCCAGCCACGGCGCGGTGTGGCACCACGGCGCGGTGTGGCACCACGGCGGCGGAGGAACATTAGCGAGAAATCGCCGTCTTCCAGAGAACATAGCACGCACGGCGAAGCCATGATAGGCATCCCCACACAATAGCGAGTCAATCCAGACCCACCGGGGACCCCGGACGACCCCAAATCATGAGGTGTCGGTGGCGGCCGTCTTCTCCCGCCATGCACAATGGGTGCCCCTGGTGTTCGCAAATAAATACCCAAGGCCAAGGTCCGGATCCTAACGGCATCAGAGGGCGTGGTTTCCGGACGGGAGTTCTGGCGGCCAGCGAGATCCGCGCGAGCCTGGCGGCGGGCATCGCGGCATTGTTGCGGACGAAGCACGCGAGAGGAGGAAGAGCGGAGTGCTGACAATGCGGCCCCACGCGTAAGTGTGACGCGATAAAAGAACAGGGAGAGAGTGGATTGGGCCGAGCCAGGGATTTTGGCCCAGGCGCCCAACAGGTATGTTTTCTTCAGTTTTTCTATTTTCTGTTTTTCCTATTTCATTTCTTTTTCAAATTTCAATCATTCAAATCAAATTCAAATTTCAAATAGAATTAAAAATACAAAAATAAATCTCAGCATGAGATGCTAATGTTTTAAATGTATTTATTAATTATTTTATTTATTAGGCCATGCATCAAGTATGACCTATATATTGTTCTTTATAGGAAATAGTATTTTGAGTGTGATAAAATTGTGAGTTTCTTCAAAAATGAATATTCATCAACCCTCTAGTTTGAAGGAACTTAATGCATACCTCTCAATAAGATTCAAATTGAGATAATATTCTTTTAAATGTATGGTCTGATTAAAGGTACATTTGAAAATTCATGGTTTTACTACTTATTTATTTATTATTTTTTTTACACAGATTTTGGGCTTTACAGGTTTCCTGCTCGCCAGTGCGCCCTCTCGGCTCTCTCGGCTTTAAATTTTCAATCACGTCATCGATTCTGCCGGTTAGCGTCGCTCGTCGTCGTGTCGCGGGTGCAGCTCTATATACGTCACCCTCCTGTGTCGTCGTCATTCCGCGCGTCAGCAAGAAATCCCAAGAATCGGGTGAAGATAAAGCTAGCAGCGTGATATTCCCCAAGCGCTCGATAAATTGCCTGGATCGGAAAATCGCTACCGATCTCGCGGATTCGTGTCATCTATTGAAACAGTAAGCTGATGAATTGTTTAGAATAGTTCGAACGTTAAATAAATTAATGTGCTAGTGCGATGCTCATTAGGTGCTCGATAAATTGCGTGAGTCACGAAACTCTCATCGACTTCGCAATTCTTGCGATTATCGAGCCAGATTCAGCTATGGCGAATTATTTCGCTATTCTGATTAATTAGCTGAATTAGTGTATCAAGTAGAATATTAGTAGGCCTGTGTGATAATAAAATATTTTAATCAATTATAAAGATGTGTATGTATTTACGATAAAGAAATGTTTGAGTAATTGTTGACATGTAAAATATGGGAGGAGTAAAATAGAACTAAAATAATTCTTTGTGAGCGATGTAGTGTAATTTATAAAATGAGGGATACGTTTAGAATTTAATTAATTAACTGATAAGTTGTGTTTAGGCTAATTGTGATTAATGTGTATAATTTGTTGTTTCGTGATGTTTGCGATAGGTTCGAGAAGCGTAATTATTTCACTTAATTGTACGTCAATAATTAGTGTCTCCGTATGAAATTGTTCAACGCCTCACCGCTAGGTGTTTAATTCGCTATCGCGAGCACTATTTAGGTTTGCGATATTTATGTTTATATGCATTCATGTGCATAATGCATACCATTCAGGTATGTGAATTAACCACGTGATGCGGAAGACAAGCCAAGTCGACCCCAAGCGCGGGCTACTCCGCATGGTGATGCTAATGGACAAACCTGAAGATGGTCACCAAGTGGACGTCGTCTAACAACACTAACCTAGTGTTATCCAGGCAAGCTCCGGTGCATGCAACCCCTTCCTTGTGTTTTTAAATAATTTTTGCACACTTTAAGTCTACACTAGGTTTATAGGAGTTCCTTGGAAACCCTTTGATGCATTGCCTTCCTTGATATCCATACCTTTATAGATACTTCTAATGAAGTATCAAAATATGATTTACAAAAATGCTTAGCCCTGCTTAGATCTTGTGAATAGAAGTTGTCTTTCGCAATAAGGCCTTGCTCAGGGGTTATCCTGAGGAAAGGTGGCTTCTACCTGCAAGATTATTTTCATTGGGAGCATTGGTGGGATCGTACTGCAAAGTTCCCTATAATGCTCTTTTCATCCTAAGGAACACAAACAATCCTAAGGATGGAAGTACTAAAATCGGGACTTGGGCTAGGAACATGTGATGTTATACCTAGGTTGATTAAGGATTGGATGCGTATGTAGGCCTGCTGACCGAGGACCCTTTAACTGGTCACATGCCTCGTCATGGGTAAGCCTTGCCTCAGACAGACTAAGGCCAGAATAAGATAACACGTAATGGGCGTGGAGCAGTGGCGAGAGTAGCGTGTACCCTCCGTGGCAAGAGGCTGGACGGTGGTGTATCTGTGCTCTCGGTTGACGTGAACCTGATCTGGTATTAAGAGCCTCGGTGGCGGGTTGACATATGCAAGGGTTAAGTGCTACATATGTCGTGTGATCGGAGATCCTCAGCTGAGTATAATCGATTCGGATCGCCGTAACTTCGCGGACATGAAGACTTGGTCACTGACCTGCAACCTAAGTCAGGATGTGAACATTATGAATATAAATGATGTTGTATTGATGAGATGGTGAAATTAGACCAGATGCAAACAAAGTCTATTAATATTTAATCTGGCGTTAAAATGTTGAAAGTAAGGACTCACTGTAGTAAGCTATTTCTGCAAAAGTATCTAAGTTGATTCTTGCTAAAGCCTTTTCCTTGATTCCTATTTATCCAACATACCCTTGAGAGTCTTTTCTTTAGTCGGGTAAGTCTTGCTGAGTAATTCCATACTCAGGGTTTTATTCCCTATTGTTTTTCAGGTTATAGTTTTGTGCTGCTGACAATGGTGTTAAGTGCCGGTGGGCTCGGCCTTCTTATATAAGTATACCCCGTCTTTATCTTCTTACTGAGGATGGTCATTTGAGCTGGCATATATTTCAAACTTATACTTTTGTAATCACTCCGATAAAATAATATAAAATTTTCGTAACTTGTAAAATTTGGTAATAAGATTTCCGCTACAAAAATATTGGTGTGTGTGATTTGTGTTACTTAATCCTGCGGTTCTGGTTGTAAGTGGTTTATCCGATGTCCTTGGGCAATCGGACGGATCCTGTTAAGTTATCTGGTGCACATGCATAGCTGTCCGAGGTCTTTGAGACAAGGGTAGGTGCATGTGGGCCCAATAACTTGGGAGGTTCTGCCACAAATGGGTTGGTAGAAAGAGCAAATGGAATTATAATGACAGGAATAATAAAGTTAATCTTCAACCAGCCCAGAGGAAAGTGGCCAGACAAGTTGATGAAAGTGGTGTGGAGCCACAACACAACTGTGTCAAGGTCAATAGGTTTTACACCTTTCAAGCTCCTGTTTGGTGACGAAGCAATAACACCAGAAGAAGTAAAGACAGGATCAATAAGAACAATAGCTTCAGCGGAGGATGAAGATGATTATCAAATAACAAAAGACTATAACACCCCAGGTGTTACCATGGCTAGAGCCCACCTTGTTACTAAAGGGTATGAGCACCTGTGGAAGAACTTAATGAATAAAAGCATAAGGGCCTTGGAAAGCTAGAGGTTAACCAAGGATTGTGAGTAACCGAAAGCATTACTCTAATCCTTGCACACTTACTACCTTGGATGAGAGGGGAGAAGAACCCTAGACCTCTCTTAGACCCTATCTCCCAAAACCCTAGATAAGAGGGAAAAGAGAGTGAACAAGTGTGCAAAACATGAGTAACATTTACCCAAACCTTAAGTAACCTTATAACCAGCAATTAGGGGAGGGAAATATTGCAAAAAGACCCCTGGAGAAACCCCAATTCAAATCTCCAAGTGGAGAGAGAGCTAGAGCTCTCTATTTCTCTCTAAGTCCAATTTTTAACCCTAATCTAAAGATCAACCGTGTTCACTTTGAAGATGGCACCAAAACCACTTAGGATCTATACCAAAAATGTGGCATACCACCTAAGGCACCCCCTGGAAAAAGTGGAGACCGAGCCTTTGATGTTTGATAGGTCTTGGCATCAGTTTTGTCGCGATGTGGGCAGTGAGACAAGCCAGATTTGGCGCCCGTCTATCTCTTGATCTAGGGCGTATCCTCCATTGGAACTCACACATGAGAGATAGCCCTAGGTGCCAGGAATAGGTCTGCGCCGGATTCATGGCAAGATTCGCACGTTTGTGATCTCTGCACGCGTTTGAACAATGGAAGAAACACACCTCCACGTGTTCGACGCCTTCTGCCCGCGCCAGAGCACGCTCGCGCGCGCCCCCGCATGCCCAGCGCCGCGCTCGAGCCAAGCCAGCGCCATGGCCCGCGCCCGCGCCTATAAAGCCCTCCCAGGCTTCGACTGTACTCTTCCGCGCACACTCAAACTTCACCGGAGTTCAGCTCGCCGCCGTTTGCCCGTGCGCAGCGTGTCCGCGGCCGCCCGATCCCCCTGCCACTTTTGACCGACTAGTAGACCCCTTCCCAACCCCGGCCAGCCCTCGGAGAAGACTGAGCACACCCCGGTGAAGCTCCCCGAGCGAGGAATTGAAGTTTGCTTCGCCGGAGAGGCCAGTCCACGGTTGCCGGAGCTCTCAACCTCGCCGGAGTACGTGGACCGGGTAATCCACTCAACCATTTTCCAATTCTTTGTGCACACAGTCTCCACATCACCCCATGAAGCTCACCTTGCCCTCGGATTGAACCAGCTCGCCGTGGTTTGGCCGGTACACTCGCCGCCGACGAGAACACCCGCCTGCGCACGTGGACCGAGCGATTCCGGCCATCCCCGCCGTCGAGCCGCACCTCGCTGTGACCGCCAGAGCCTCCCCGAGCCAACCCTGCCCTTCGCCGGACCTATCTCGCCGCCGGTAAGCCGCGCCACCCTTTTCTTTCCCGCGGATACTGTTTACATTGGGGGAAGGACCTCGGGGAAGAAGAGAGGAAAGTCAGGGGGCTTTTTGAATTGTCAGCGACTCAGGGGAATAGTGGCGCAAGGGTAGAACTGCAAAGGTTGATTTAGTTTAAACCCAGGGACCCCGGTGTAAACTGTTTTTCCAGGAAACTCTTATTAAAATCTATTTTTGAATTGAGCAGAGACTTTAAAAATTCATAACTTCTATTTAGTTCATCCAAATTTGGTCAAACCAATTTTGTCAGACTCTAAATAATGTAACCCACTTAAGAAAAATACAAAACCCTCTATGTACTATAGAAAACTATAAGGTTCTGATTTAAGTATAGTTTTGGCCAAAAGCTCAATAATAGAAAGAAAAATAGTTGAACTGTTTGACTAGGGTTAGAAAAAATTGGAGAAGTGTATATCTACCTACTGACCTGTTTAAAAATGTTAAACCTTTCTGTCCACCCCATTAAGTTAGTGTTTACCCCTTATTCCATAATGTGCTTAAGGTTAAGAAAAATAGAGAAGGTGATTTAAATAATGAACCAGAGGGCACCTCTATTTTTGTTAAGGTACTTATTCCTTGTAGTTCACCAGAAAAATCTATCCTATCCTGGTTCAGTATAAAATAAGTAGGATTCCTTTTAATTTAAGAAAACAAGGAAAACTTAGAAAAACCCTACAAAAATAACCCTAAGGTGAAAACCCCTCAAACCTTAGGATAACTAATGTTTGGTTATTATGAACATAGGAAAAATACAAAATCTGTTGTTTGATATTTTTCAAATGACAAGTTAGTTATAAGCACCTTTTTGGCATAAAACTTTAGAAAATCACAACTAAATAATCACCAATTAACTTCCTGTAAATTTTGGCACAGAGGTTTAGTATTACTGATAGATCCCAACAAATATGACCCTTAGGAAGAAACTCAACTCTAATGAAGAGGTGTAGTGTAAAGTGGCCCATTTTACACCACCCTTGTTATTTTTGTCTAAAGCTTAGCCTTTTCATTTTGAACCTCAATTTCCTAGAATGGGCTATAGTGACCAATGGCAATCCACTGTAATTTTTACAGAATTTTTGAAAAATGTTAACCCGCTGTCGTAGTTCAAACCTACACTAGAAGCCATGAAATGAGAATAAAGAAAGGAAGATATGAATAGTGGAAAATTAGTGTCATCCTAAAACCCTTTCTAAAACTTGTCCACTGAGATATATAAAGGCAATACCAATTACCTGTGCCTACCCCTAGCAAAACCTAGACCTAGAAATGATAAGCATAAACCATTAAAAGCCACATATGACCCGAAAACCCTAAGTTACTCATCAACTTAGTTTTTCTTCGCTTAGCATAATGTTGTTAAATCTTGCATAATCATGACATACATGTTCATTGCATTTCGATAGACTGTAACCTTGCTGACGGAGAGTACATCCTGGTGCCGGAGCAAGGAGCTGCTCAGGAGGTAGCCCCAGATCCCGCACCCGAGTCTGCACCAGAGGATCTGCCTGCCACAGCCTTGGAAGGCAAGCCCCGATTTTATGCATAACCTGTTATTTATGCTATTTTACTTCACTTAATGATTGTAGGATTGACTGTGCACTTAGGTGTAGGAGTTGATTGAAACCCTAGTTGCATGAACTCAGGATTCCTTTTTGAGATGGATACTAGTATGCTAGGTCGAGTAGCTGCTTTACTAATTAGGGATCTCGGTAGAAGTCGAGTGATTTTTCTAGCACTCGCGCGAGGTTAGGAATTGGCTGTATCCACTTTCTTATCCTAGTGATGTTGGTATGTGGGCAACAATCCATGGGGATTGGTTGTCTACGGAAGAAAAATTTGAATAAGGATTAAGGTGTGGTACCATGAGTCAAGCGTTTGAACGTACTAAGCACACGCCGAGAAATATGGTAAATCGGTAAGCCTAGTACCTGAGTGAACCTGGCAGCAGTTTGCCCTCCTCACGCGACCTGAGACGTGGTCTCCCATTCCGGTTATGGTGGGTACAAGTGCGGTCACTGCACGACGGCCAGTCGGGGTCAGTGGGGCATTGTACGCCAAGGCGGTGAGCCCCTCTCTGCTGACGGGGAATCGATGGGGATGGTTGATGTGTGTGGGGACGGAGTGCCTCGCCACGTCGTGTGTTTAGGTTTACCTTGCAAGGATAAAACTCGATTCGAATCGTATGCTTCTCGCAGCTAATGAGACTGCTTGATCCATGCTGCTACATTGAGTAACAAGTGGAAATATGATGAGTTGATATAAGATGTTGATTGCTAATAATGTTTGCTACTATGTATGAGTAGATAGTACACCTTTAGCCTTAAGAGAGTCACACTTAAATTTGACAAAGTTAAAAACTTGATTTAGAAACTCAGCTAGTTCTTTTGGCAACCAAACCCCACAGCCAAACAGCTGCATGTCTAGAGGTAGAGGAGTAGACTCCTCACACCGGGTAAGTCTAGCTGAGTATTAGTATACTCAGCCTTGCTTGTGGCATAATTTTACAGGTTCTCTGGAGGACATGGTTGCTGGAGTGACTTGGCCGTCCACCTTACCACCGGGTTGGACTGTTGAGTGGGACCCCGCCTCGGCTGAGGAGGAGCATGAGGAGTGATGGGACAGGCTTCCCCATCTCTCTGTTTATTTACCGTTAGTTTTATTCCGCTGCACTTCGAACAATAATGGTTACTTTTGCAAAAACTCCGATGATGATGATGTAATAATTTAATACTCTCACATGCATGGTTTTATGCTTTATTGTATTTGCTCTGTGACTCACCCTCGAGTGAGAGTGTGGTACTTGATCCTGTCAGTGGCCGTGTCGGACTAGATCCGAGGGATTGACGGGTTATTCCCATTTAAGTGTGGTCTAGCCTCTAAGGCAGGGCTTAGGCACTTGAGTTGGAATAATTCGGGCAGTTCCGCCACAAAGACACTATCGAAGGGACTAGATTTCAGGCCATAGAACACATCAATAAGTATCAGGCCAAAATAATAAGATGGCGTGATAGGAAAGTTCGATTGAAAAACATCAAGCCAAGTCATTTGGTGCTTCAGAGAGTGGCCAACCCAGATACAGTAGGCAAGTTACAACTGAAGTGGGAAGGTCCCTTTCTGGTAGTATCTTCGGCAAGACCTGGTTCTTATAGATTGAAGGATATGGACAACAACGACATACCCAGATCTTGGAATGCAGATGAGCTTCGACGGTACTATGTGTAGTTAATGTAATCTTTTTCATTTTTCCTATGGCACCCTTTTCCTTTCAGGAGGGGAGAAAGGTTTTTAATGGGGCCATTATTTGTAATTTTCATTCTTATTTAGCCCCATGCAATATAAGGGCCAAAATCCCCCAAAGATGTAATATGTAAAATCAGAACCTGCACCATCGAGTGCAAAAGAAAACAGGGAGAAGCTCAAAAGACGTCCCTAAGGAGATGTAGAGCTGTAATCACCCCAAGGATGACGAAGTTGCAAAAAGTCGTTCCTAAGGGAGCGCAGTGTATGTTCTGAAGCTACAGAAGTCGTTCCTAAGGGAGCGCATTGTAAGTTCCGAAGCTCAGAAGTCGTTCCTAAGGGAATGCAGAGCCAAATACCACCAAAATATAAGGTGAAGAAGCTCCAAAGTCGTTCCTAAGGGGATGCAGAGCTTAAATGCCACCGAAATAGAAGGTGAAGAAGCTCCAAAGTCGTTCCTAAGGGGATGCAGAGCTTAAATGCCACCGAAATAGAAGGTGAAGAAGCTCCAAAGTTGTTCCTAAGGGAATGCAGTGCTTAAAGACTCCAAAGTCATTCCTAAGGGGATGTAGAGTCTGGGTGTGGTTTTGTGTGCGTTTGGGACATTCATCTGCACATTACATTACATCATTCATTGCATTCATAAACATTCATTTAGACATCCGTAGGATCATCATCATCATAACATGAAGCACGAATAGAAATACTCCAGCTTCGATGACAAGGTGCTTCGATGAACACGAAGAAGCTTAGCTTCGTTTCAAACATATTTTATGCAAGGAAATGCTTTGATTTGTACGAAAAGAAGGGAAGGTGTTTTTCGCCTTCGGCTCAAAAGATACAAGTTTTTGTCCACAGCAAAGCAACTTGTACATGGATGGAAAGGTAAAAATATATTACAAGGTATGGACAAATATACAAAGTACTATTCAATTCTCGATTACAATTTCTTTTGCAAAGATAATACAAATATTCCTAAGCTCTATACAGGCAGGCCAAAAGAGACGCTTTAGCAACCTTCGGAATGTGCTTCGGGTTATCAACCTTCGCCATCATCATCCTGTAGATAAAGAACGATATAAGGTAAAAAGTAATTACAGGAATCAAGGCAAGCAACAGGCTTAAGTTCTGTACCGGTTTAAGCAAGTTTCGGGCTTCGTCCCCAGCTAACTCTCGTCCACCCTTAGCCCAAATCTGAGTTATGAATCTGTTTCCGATGCTTCAGGCTTCACTAGGAACATCAATCAAATCTGATGGCGACAGGTTGAAGGTTGGCTTGTTTACTGTCCTTGCGTGTGTGCAGCTGGCCTTCAAAAATGTAGCAGCTGTGCCGCGAGAAGCTAATAGAGCACAGAAGTCACCATGCCCTTTTATCACTTCATCAAGTGCATCAACTTCATTTTCAATATGATCGAAGGTATCCGATATTTTTTTAGCCGAAGGGACAATCTCATCAGAGCTAGCCCCAACCGATTTAAAGATTCCTTTTAATCGCTACACGCAACGGTTACCAAATTCCAGGCACTTATTCCGAAGCTCTTTCAAAGACTCCTGTAGCTTCGACTTTGCATTTTGCTTGCAGTTCTTGCTTCTCTTGCTCGGAGCATTCTGAATTTTTCTTTAAAGCTACTTGAGCCTAGAGAAGCTCCTCGTTTAATCTAGCATTTTCAGTTTGAAGCTCCACGAGGGAACCCTCTGTTGCCTAAAGCAGGAAGTCTTTCTTCTCAAGAGAAGCTTCGTAATCTTCAATTTTATTTTCCAAGCCCTCGATTATGATATCATTTTTCTTGTCCTCGAGGTCATGTTGCATCCTTAACGCTTTACTCAGCAGCATGCTCTGTGTAAATAAGATGATGTCAGAAAATTTTTGGCTTATCACAAAGATAACAAAAATCTAGACAATCGACTTTTACCTTGAAGTTGGAATAGAAGAGACTGCCTACAATATGTTGTCGTCGGTAGCCGCTAATGTCAGCCTCAAGCTTCGGAAAACCGACACTCTTTGATAGAGTGCCGATTATTTTAGCCCCGGCGCGATCGCGAATGCATCCTAAGGCTCCTTCGTCAATTCCACTAAAGAGCATAGCTCTTGGCTGGTAGCCACAGGATATCCCATATTCCTGTAGCTCCTTCTTCTCCATCTTGGATAATTCTTGACCCACCAGGTTCCGAAGGTCGTAGTCCCTTTTTCTGAAGCGGCATCAGCAATTTTCTTTCCTTTGTCAGGCACTGCGGCCATGACCTTCTCCGTAGCCGCATTTGTCTCTTCCGCAGCCATAGCTGTCTCTTCCGCAGCCATATCCAAAAGAAGTTTATCTATTCTTGACAATGTACTTTCAAGATTGGTAGCTTCGTCAATAGCGGCAGCTTCGGCACAAGTTCCAGCTTCGGCAGTACCCTCGGCACTTGCAGCAGGCATTATTTTGACTGAGGGTGGTGTTCGTTCAATAGCTTCCATGACAGTAATAATTCTTTGTTTTTTTCTGGCCCTCAGTCTTCTTCTTTAAGGCTGAGAACTGATCCTTCTTCTGTAAAAGTTGTGTCAGTTCTGGTCCCAGAGGACTTAGCAGCTTGATAGGTAAAGATTCAGTTATTACCTTTAAAATTTCTACTACTTCGGCAGCAGGAGGTGTTGAAGGGGTCTCCTCTGTTGCCTCAGTCATCTTCAGCTCCGGAGTTTCAGCCTTCCTTTTCTTCGAAACTGCCACCTTTGGCTCAGGAGTGGATTTTCTCTTCTTTAAAACCTTCTCATCCTCCTTTACCATTCTGGCAGCTTATCTATTCAGAATGCTGACAATTCTTTTCCTTTTTACCCCTTCGGCACCTTTGTTAAGTCTCTCATAATTAGGGTATTCAAATTTTAGGGCATCCATTACCCGGTTCAACCTACGTTTCGGCCGAGTACCAAAGGCCACGGTCATCAGCTGGTCTTCTTTCTTGGTAAAATTCCCAAGTATTTCGTTACACATGGTCTCAATCATCTCTAGCCATTCTTGGCAAGGCTCTTTGAACTGTTTTTCAAACTTGAAACGATAGGCTAGTCGAAAAAGTTCATGCTTCTTCTTCATTTCTTTCATCTTCGGCATTCCCCGACCACTTGATGTTGGATACGTCCGGTTGGCCAGATATTCATGCACCAGGTCCCTGGTACTGATTTGCTCAGCCACCACCCTGAACTCTACTTTGGCCAACTGACATGGTGACCCCAGCTGCATATTGCATAGGGGCCTGGTAATTCCGAAGTTCAAAGACAGCGGACTCATGACCATGGTCATAAGTTTCTCCCTCTTTTTCTCGTCAGCCTTCATATAGAACCATTCACCTTTCCACCCAGTTGGCCATTTGGTGCGGTAGCTGAGGACTGGTGCCATCGTATCCTTCTGGTACGCAAAGTTATAGCAACCGAAACTTTCATGAAGGCCATCTGCCCTGGCCTTCGTCAGATAGTGCAGCTCATGCACTCCACAGAAAGCTTCAGCATCTGGGCTCATCCCTTGGCTTCGGAGGGCCCAGATAAAGACACTGAGCCTAACAATGGCGTTGGGAGTTAGCTGATGAAGATATATCTCAAAATTCTTTAAAACCTCCCCCACCATCTCATTCAGGGGGAACCGGAGCCCTGCTCTGAAGAAGCTCTTGAAAATGACAATTTCATCGTCTTTCGGCTCCAGGATTACTTCTCCCCCAGCAAACCGAACAAGTTTGCTCTTAGCTTCTCCAAAATAGCCCAATTTCATCATTATGAGCATGTCATCCTCCATCACGGTGGATTTTCAAATTCAAGGTGACAGGGCTTTGTTGGGATCAAAATACTATAATCTTCTTCGCTCTCATCAACATTTTCTTCTTCAGCAATAGTTTGTTCAGCTTCAACATTAGGAGCACCTTCGTCAACAACTTCCTCTGTCACAACTAGACCTGATCGTTCCATTACTTCTGAAATTGGGGCCGTTTTAGCAGCCTTTGTTTCGTATCCCTCACGAGACACCCTTGCAGTTGATCGCACTCTCGCCATTTCGACGGATCTTTACTGTTTGACGAAGCTAACCTGTCTAATGAAGTTAACCTTAAACGATGAAGTGTTCGCTTGAAAGCGCAATGCAGACAGCTTCGGCTATGGTTAAATTTTTTTACAGCACAACAGTGCAATGGCAATGAAAGCTGTGGTAACTCTTCACCAACTCGTCTGTTTATATAGTGCTGCAGGGGGGAAGGCGAACCGCCAGATTGCCCGCACTCGCTAAACGGTGAACCGCTCGCCGCCTAGAATATTATAATCGTTTCTCGGCAACGAGCTCAGGGAAGGTGTTTTTCAGACCTTCGACATTTTGAAGCCTTCGAGTTTTCGCGGATCGAGCTCGTTACTAAAAACGATCTAGCACCGCGAAGGGGCTACTGTTGGGGGCCTTCTTCTCCGCCGAACATCCTCTAAGCAAAGTCACCTTCGGCAAGACGATGTGCAAGCAGATATGACATGAAGATATATGTCGAAGTTACAATTGAAAGAGCTTCGGCATGTTGGCATAGTTGAGACAAAAGGTGGCACCAACTTAAAGAGGAAAAGACTGTTTAGCCCCTGATAATTTGTATCATGATTACGATTAGTTATTAAGGACACGAATGTAATTTTGACCGGGCTGCGCCCCGTGCCTATAAATAGATGAACAGTGCCCCGTACTGTTCACACGAAAACCTAAAATCATTCTTGCGTCACTCTTGCTATCCTACCTTCTGCCGAGACGAAGGTACAAATGTAATACAAACATCATTGATGTTTATTTGTATTTACAGTATAAGAACATGAATGATCTAATGAATGATTTGAGATGATTATTTATATTCTCCTTTTTTATGTCTTACCTATTTACATCTGCACTTTTATTCAATATGATGATGAAGGTATGTCCTGCATAACCTTCGTTTGGAGATCATTATATCCCAAGGGAAATAATGCTTCGAAAGACGAAGGTCTCTAACCATTAACAATTGTGTTGCCTTGTTCTTAATTCATAGCATTTGAGAACAAGTGACCAACAGTACTGTTGTGGTCCCTCGAGTCATGTTGAATTTATGCCTAATCACTTAGTTGGCCAGATAACTCGTTCCGACCGCAAAGCCAGAGTACTATTCCAGCCGGATTTGACCATGTGGTGCACTTATTGGTGTGGTTGAGGAGTGACGGGGACACGGCGAGATGACCCATGGTGCATGGTACGCCCTGACCCTCTGGTAGTCGGCGATCCCTGGGTATGGTGGCCCCTATAGAATTCGCGATGTGTAGTGAGGCTGCTTCTGTAATTAGTATGGTGGTGACCGTATCTCACGAAGTACTGTGGGTATGGTTTGTGTTAGGAATACCCCGCCAGCTGGTGAGTAATCGATTCGAATCGCCATCGCTCCTGGATAGTGAGCACTTGACTTGAGCTATCTCATCATAGTAATAACTACACAATGAGAACCATGAGAATGGCTATATTGTTATTGATTAATGATGATGACATGATTGATTAAAATCAAGGGTTGTGTTACTCTTGCTTATCTACTTAATGATATATTTGCTGAATTTGAGTAATCACTAAAGCTATACTAGACATAGAAACAACCTAACTTGCAGAATAGGTAATAATACTGAAATGCTAAAAGATGATTAATTATCATGATGCCCCTTAAGATGCTAATAGCTACATTAACTCATGTACTCTTCCAAAAGAAAGAGCCAACTCCCGATAAAGCTTTGCATGATCCTTGGTGTCTTTTACTTTCTTATTTTCTGGTTTTGGACGGGTAAGTCTAGTTGAGTACATTCGAGTACTCAGGGTTTATCCCACCATGTTGCACGTAAAGATCTAGGCCTGCTGAAGATGGTGGATAAGTGCCGGTGGGCTCGGGCTTCTATGTAATTTTCTCACCCTTGCTATTTCTGGAGGAATTGTCACTGAGCTAGCATGTATTTCAACACTCTGGTTACATCATATTGTACAAAGTTATATTTCTTTAAATCAAGTTTTGTACTTACTCTCATCTCCATATTGCAAACTTATTGTAATATTATTTCCGCTACAAAAACTCCAGTATGTGATTATGTATTTACTTGATCTGCGATCTTGGTTGTATTTACTCTCATCTACCAGGTTTATATGGGCTCAAGTATGTTAGACAACTGTGGAAGCAGATGTTTTTGGTACTCATGCTCTTATAAATTGGACGGTATCATCACAACTGGTATCAGAGCATGATTAAGTATAATATCGTCATATACTTACTTTTACAACAAAGTTTTAGTTTTGAAAAGCCTATTTTCAACTAAGTATCTTGTAAGTTTTGCAAAACTTCAGATTTGGAAAACAATAATGCTAGTGACATCCTCCTATAAGCCCTAAATTAAGGACTATCACATAGCTTAGTTAGAATACTAACTTGAGGGGAATCTTGCATACATGTATATTGTTATTTTTTGGCCATTCAATCTAAATGGTAGGATTTGGATCGACACTCAGGTAAGGTGAGTTGTGAGCGCATGACCGAACAACCGTCGGTCTAGGGAAGAGTGAAATATAATATTGGATTATATACATGTTACACATGTGTATATAAGAGACTACTTGATTGTGGTGTAATTAAAATTTTCGGGTAGATTAAGTACCTCATATGTGTATATGGATATACACGTGTGGGAGTGCTTAGCAATGTAATGTTACATTTCTGCAATGTCGCACCTACATCCCAGCAAGCAGGTAAAGTTACCTCCATATGGCAATGTATGGAGTATAATTGATAGGTTGTTCTTACTTTAATATAACTGTTGCATCATTGGGATGGGCTATGATGAACTTTTCTGCAGGTACACTAACCTCGAACAAGTATTTGTAGTTGATGACTAGTAAACGCCGAGAGTACGTGAATTATGCCACCGATATAGAGCGTGATTGCCACCTTAGGTTGGCATGACTGTGAGAACGAATAGGACGAGCATACATCATGATTGTTGCGTCCTGTTTGTCTCTTGTGTGCTAAACATACTTCCCTCATCTTATTCATGCTTTTTTATCTCATTCCAATAATGTGTACTTGTGAATAGTGTGGTGAATTGCTGTTCTATGAACTTCAAGAATATTTTTATCCGGTGTCCTTTAGGTTGTCTGGTTAGGAATGTGCTACATGTTCCTCTTGTTGTACTATCTAGAGGTATTGTAGTTGTTCGACCCTTTGGACCTCAACTAGCAATTGTTGTTGCCTGTTCGTAGAATGACCCTAATTCAACAATCCTGAAGCTGCAAGTGAAACCCTCAATTGAAGTCTGATATCAATGTATGTAATTTCTATCCCTTTTATATTGTTCCATAAAACATGCACCTACCCAACTTCTAGAACTAATTAGCTTAACCCTTAGTTCCACCTAAATTGAACTATGTGCTTGAGTATATATAAACAAAAGTGTTTGGTGTGTGTTTTCGCAAACCATATGTAGTCAAAATTCTTCTCGAGAATCTTTGGCCAAATCCTTGTGATCTCTCACCTGCTCGTTCTTAAGGGCAAAATCGTGTTTAATGACCTCTCTCTTCATTTAGATCTAGGAATCTTGTTCCATATGAATCATGTTATGACCTTATCTGCCAAATCTCTAGATCATTTATTGATTCCACCAGTCATCCTGTTGACATTAAAACACTTTCCAAGCTATCGAATGTTGATCATTCTTAATCTCTCATGAAGATCTCCTTGATGGATACAAGTGCTGTGTGGAATCAATAACAAGAAACTTGTGCCCACCTTCTCGACAATTAATCTATATCTCTCATATGTTGTGCCTCTATCTTGAGCCACATCATCATTTACTCACTCTAAGAAGTCATCCAATGCAAGTAATCTCTCATTCTCCTCATCCTTGTATTCTCTATTGGGAATCATGACGATGTTTTATCAAGTTATCTATGAGAACCGTATCCGCTCAGTTCCATAAAATCTTGTGATGATCATTGATTCTATTATGTATCTAAAAGTTTGTTAATCACTATTTCACGATTGCCCCCTCCGCCTATCTAACCTCGTACTGATCATTGACTTGGTAACTTGTGATACTCTTTTCTCAACAAGTTTATGTTTGGACTCTGTCCTATCCTTACCCTCGAGCCATACTCTCATGGACTCAGTTTCTAGTAATCGTCCTTACTTGTCGACCCCTCCTTCTGTGTACTGTTATCCATGTACAATTTATCTGTGGCAAGTGGGATTTCTCATCAGCTACGTTTGGTAATGGTGTTATGATTGACAACTGATGGTGCCGTGATGAAACCGAGAGCCTCCAGTGGGTGCACACACTAGGTTGTGCTGCTCGGCACGTGCTGGTATCGCGGTTTATAGTCGTAATCCACTATGGAACTACACCGATGTGTTATTTTTCATGCACACTTCTTTTGAATCGCTCTCTGTAATGGTCTCAATGTATCTCGATGTGTTATCCTTTGGTGGACACATCTTCCTAGAATCAATCCCGATAATCTATCTCAACATATCATGATGTTTTGTACAAATTGATCTCCTATGTTCTATTCAAAGGAATGAATATATCTTTCTAAGTAATTTAGGACTCCCTTCAGAAGTTGAAATGAAGATAATCTTAAAGGAGCAGAATAATTTTGAACATTAATGTTAAAATATTACAACAGGTGGTAGACAACGGACTCTACACAATCTATCCAATAATCAAGCAACATATGCCATCACTGTTGGATCAAAAGTGCACATAGCCCTTAAATTGGACAATTATTAGCCAAGAAATAGTCTAATGAATATACTAAGTTTTCTCGATAGGTTCCTTGAAGGTTCAAAAAATTCTGCCACATGATAAATTACCGAGTCGTGACTCCTACTCCGCTAATTGGTTGGAGTATAAACGTAAATGTATCGATTGCAACTATTATTGTAAAAGTTGAAGTTAAAACTCCGGTATCAAACACAGAATTAACTTACATGAGAATGTAATATACAAGTAATTGATGAAATGCCCTAACGCTTGTATGTGGGAACAATAAGACCAAACCATTATCGTGCTGTGTATGATAATTAGGTTCCACTGCTAGTGAAATGCAAAAGTTTGTTCATTCGCTCTCTCATGCGAGCCCTGTATTTCCCAACCAAACCAGCCTGTCTAACATAATTAAATGGACAAATATGCTGCTGGAATGAATCTCTATCATAATGCACAACCTTATGTTAATAAGGTATATTCCATAGACATGAAGTACTTAGGGTGCTATTCCACTGATTGTTGCAGATGACCAGATGTTCTATTGATACTGTGAGCATTGCTTATACCCGACTATGGGAGATGACTAGGCTATGGGCATGGCTTCTCCATTCTCCTCTCATACTTTTGGTGGGTTGACATCACCCTAATGTTGGCACTATATTTTGGAAACCCCGCGCATGTTGTGGGTGCTACTTAAATAATTGCTTCCACTAAAACTAATCACTATGGTGATTTCTACTTTGAGTTATTTGGGACTGTGTGCCATCTAAGTTGTATTAACTCTATGCACATGATACAGCGAATGTTAATTTAATTACGATCTTGGTTGTGAAGGAAAAGTTTGAGATCCTTCGCGATTTCATTAGACCCTAGGTTTATATGGTTCAAGTGTGGGAAATCACTATCAGGTAGATGGTTTTCATACTTGATCTCCTTTAAATCTAGTCGAGTCGCTGCACGTGCCAATGAGGACGAAGGACTTGGCTTGTCGATCAAGCCTTTGCACCTCTGTCTCATCCTTAGGAAGCTTGCTGTTGGTCAGGTAGTTGTGGTACGGTGTTCTCCAATCACCTGTAGGGTCTTCTATGTTGTCTTCACCCTCAATGATAACAACGGGTTCATGGGTCGATGGGTCAATGCTCAAAGACTATCTGACCTCACGATGGGTTTGATCGTAACAAGCAGTAGGCTCGATGAGGCCAGTAATGAAAACCCCTAGAGGGACAGTCGCCTGCCTGGACGCCATATTCATGACGGCTTCTGCTGCTTCATTTTCCCATCGGAGAACGTGGTTTAGCTCGAGGCCATCAAATTTGTCTTGAAGCCGCCGCACCTCTTGTTTGTAAACTGTTATCTTGCGGTCATGACATTCTGAATCCTTCATCACCTGTCCCATGACAAGATGGGAGTCTCCCCGAATGTCGAGACGTTGGATGCCCAGATCTATGGCGATACGTAGGCCATTTACGAGATCCACATATTCAGCCACATTTTTAGAGGTTTGGAAGTGGAGTCGAATGGTGTACCACAAATGTTCTCCCAGTGGGGAGATGAAAACTAGGCCATCATTGGCCCCTCAATCATCAGCAAGCCATCGAAATACATGTCCCAGTATCTACCATTCGCCTACGTCAGCTCTGTTTGGGTCTCGGTCCACGCCACAACAAAATCGGCGAGGACTTGCCACTTGATTACTGTTCATGGGGCATAGGAAATCCCATATCCCATTAGCTTGAGGTCCCATTTGGCGATTCTCCCGGCAGCCTCTGGGTTATGGATCACCTCCCCCAGGATAAATGTTGTTACTTTAGTGATGGGGTGCGATTCAAAGTAGTGTTTCAACTTCTGCTTAGTAATAAGGATGGCGTATAAGAGCTTTTGTACCTAGGGGTTACAGGTTTTTGCACCTATTAAGACCTCACTTATGGGGGTTACAGTGATGGGGTGCGCTCATCCTTCCCCTTGTCTTTCGACGACGAGCACCGAGCTAACCACCTGGACGGTCGCTACTATGTAGAGCAAGAGCGGCTCTCCGTCCTTAGGCGGGACAAAAACGGGGGCCCTAGTCAAGAGGTCTTTGAGGTTGTCGAGGGTCATCTATGCCTCTGCTATCTATTCAAAGCAGTCGGCCTTCTGCAGTAGCTTGCAGAGTGATAGTATGCACTCTCCGAGGCACGATATAAAGCAACTGAGGGAGGCCAGGCACCCCATGACCTATTGTACCCCTTTAAGTTCTCTTATTAGCCCCATGTTCAAGATGGCAGTGACCTTCTTAGGGTTCATCTTGATCCCCCGAGATGCTGAAGACGCACTTTTCGAGATTTAATTTGATATCATTTGCCTTCAGCTAGTCGAACGTCAACCCAAGATCAGATATGAGGCATTCGAACTGCTTGGTCTTGACCACGATGTCATTGATGTATGCTTCAACAACCCTCTTGATGAGGTCACTAAAGCATTTAATCATGCACCACTGGCATGTTGCTCCCACGTTCTTCAGATGGAACGACATTATCACGTAATAGTATGAGCTGAAAGGGGTGATGAAAGAAGTGGCTGGTTGGTTGGATTCCTTCATCGTGAGACAAGCAATTTATCCTGGTTCGGGCAATGCAAGTCCCTACTTCCAGCAAAGGGGGATGAAGCTTATATTACTCGCACCGAAGTGCATGTAGTAGGGATTACAAGTTGTGCGGGAGAGGGGAAGGCCCCAAGTCCCTAAATATGATTGAGGGAAGTGCCAATATCGAATGTTGGAGAAAACTACCAAGTGTCCGCCTCCCCCTAGAAGAGTCATAGACTGTCCTATTTATACTCCTAGGGGGTGCATGACATGGTAGCCGAGGACTGCCTTTCCACTGAGGGAAGCGTCTTTGTGTCCTGCGGACAATATGGCCTTGTACTTCATCGTTGACTTCAATCTGCTAGTTTCCCGCTAAGAGCTGAGGCCGAGGTCGAGGGTTCGGCTACATACCCGAGCCCCCCAGGGGAGGGGTTGCCCATACCGTAGTGGTTGTCACATGGCTTAGGTATGGGAAAAACTACTTACGGGATGCGTCAGCGCTTTTGTATCTGATGACGTTGGGGTGTGCTTTGCTACAGATATCAAGATGGGAGTCGAGCTCGGGTGAGGCGGAAGTCTTCCGAGGCAATCGCCGAACCCTTCTTGACATGCGCCACAGTTGACGGAGTGGCCACTGTTGGTGACTTGTTCTCAAATGCTTCGAATCAAGAACAAGGTAACATAAAATGTTAAATATTAATGCCCTTCGTCCTTCGAAACATTATTTCCCTTAGGATATAATGATCTTCAGATGAAGGTCATGAAGGACATACCTTCGAATATCGAAGATAAGATGGTAATAGAAGAAGCGTGTAAAATACAAAAGATAACATAAACAATCATATAGCATTATAATTCATCTCCATTATATTATCATGAGAAAATAAAAACAATATTGAATTACATTTGATACCTTCGACTTGATAGGTAGCAAAGGTACGAGCGTGATGCAAAAGCAAATGCCAAGTCAGCGTGAACAGTATGGAGGTACTGTTCATCTATTTATAGGCATGGGACGCAGCCCATGTGAAATTACATTCATGCCCTTTACATTTGCTAATGACTATAAGGTAACTCATCGGGGTCTAAATAGCCTTTTCCCCTTTAAGTTGGTTCCCTTTCCTGCTGTCATGCCGAAGCTCCCTTGCGCGTAGCTTCGGCGCTGCATCAATCTTCGTAGTGTTCGTGCTTCTTCTACTGTGGTTCTGATTCGAATCCGAAGGTACCTGTTCATGTATTACAACTCCGAAAACATTGTTAAATCATGTTTTTGAGGACCATCGAAAGACGAAGGCCCCCAACAGTAGCCCCTCGCAAGGTTAATTTGTTAGAATAACGAATTCAGATTGCGATATGGACGAAGGCCCTAAGCCGAAGGTCCGAAAAAACACCTTCCCTTTGCTAGAATAGCAACAGTCAATGACAGACGGGGCCCTCCAACTTGGAGCGTGCTGGGCGTATAAATAAGAACTCACCTCGAACACATTTGGTACGTTACTTGCCGCCTACTTTGCTTTGCTCAATTTCTTAGCTCTTGCTTACCAAAGTTGCTTAGTTCCTTAGATTTTCTAAGCTTTGGTTCTAAGGACACATTTTCGCCATTTCCGAAGAAGAGATGTCTCAAGACAAAAAAGTTGCTGCTGAGACGAAGCTGAGCAAGGAGGAGAATCTCCTTGAGGAGAAGACTGCTGGATTTATTGAGTCAATTGCAAAAACAAACACAGAGAAGATAACTAAAGAGATATTAGAAGGCTTGTCTGAAGATACTGATGATAGCGACAGCTATGATGTGGAGAGTGGAGGCGAAGACTCGGAAGATCGTCCTTGGCGACCAAGTCACACAGTCTTTGGGAAATCAACTATCAGACAGAGTCATCTTGATAATTTGAGAGGAAGGTACTTTTGAGATATTTCTATTGTGAGGGCTGACGTAGACAGAGCTGCTCCTGCTCCTGAAGAAGACGAAGTTGTAATCTACTGAAGTTTCTTCAAAGCTGGACTTCGGTTCCCATTAAGCAGATTTGTGGTTGAAGTTTTAAAGATATATCAGATTTTCTTTCACCAGATCACTCCCGAAGCTATTACCAGAATGAGGATCTTTGTCTGGGCTGTGAGGAGTCAACGTCTAGAGCCAAGCGCAAGATGTTTTTGCAGTATGCATGAGCTTTCGTATGAGACGAAGACTTGGGGTAAGGAACAATATCATAACAACTTTGGGTGCTACAGCTTTGTTGCTCGCTCTGGCGCAAGCTACCCAGTGCCAATATTCCGGAAGAGGTGGCCCGAGGCCTAGATGGAAGAATGGTTTTACGTGAAAAATGATTTGAAAGCAAGAGAAGATATTAAAGAAATCATTATGCGACCCATCTGGTCACGCTTCGGCCTCCGGAAACTGAAGGTAGAAATTGATGAGGCAGCTGAAGCATGCCAAAGGGCCTTCAGTACAGTTTGTTCTTTTATCGGGACAAGAGATTTGGTTCAAGAACATATAGCCTATAGATATGGCCACTGATAGACAGCTGGGAAATGCCAAAGGAAACCATCACTAACCCTAGCGAAGGTGATTTGGTTCGATTGAAATATACTATCAGGTTTGGAGACCAATTTATCGAACCAGACGATGAGTGGCTGAAGTGTGTTGAAAATACTAGTGATGAACTACTTGGAACATACTCCAAGTCTGAAGATAATGCACTATCTGTGGCCTTCGGGAGCCGAAAAAAGAAAAGGCTAAATAGAGTTTTTGATGCTATCGGATTTGTGTACCCTGACTATCGCTACCCGCCGCGGGGGCAGAAAAGAAAGGGTGCAACTTCTGGGAAGGCTGCTGCTTTGGCTACCTCAAGCGAGCCCGCACCGAAGAGGAAAAAGTTGAAGGTCCTTACTCACCGACCGCGCTACATTGAACCGGCCTTAGTGCCTTAATTTGGCGGTGAGACTTCTTTAGCTATTGAAGCCAAAGGACCTGCTCTTACGCAGAAGATTGAAGAGCCGGCTGCAATGCCGAAGACTGACAAAATTGAAGAACCGAGAACCGAAGAGATGAAAACATTAGAAGTTATAAGCCCTTCGGCAGGAGTGGAGGTGCCGAAGACACAAAAAGGTCTAGCAGCGACCCCCAAGAGAAAAAGGATGGCTAGTGTACTAGATGTGCTGGAGACAATAAAAGCTTCAAGCTCTACTCCAGGGAAAATTGCCATGGCTTCGAAGGCGCAGATTGAAACCGAGGCAAAGGTAACCGAAGCCGAAGCTACACTGAGCCAGCCGATGCCGAAGCTGGGCCTTCAGAGCCCGTCAAGGAGAAATCCTCGGAAACTGGAGAAAAGGCAGCGGGAGAAGAAGCTATAAAACAGATTTTTCTTGAAAAAGCTGTTGCACCTACTCCCGAAGCGTCTTCCGAAGTCCTTGATTATATTATTTGACACGCTTTGGGAAAAAGATTATCTGAAGAAGAAATTTTGAAGCTAAACACTATGCCCGAGAACTGAAGTACCCGAAAGGGGCCTTATTGTTTAATGGCACAGATGAAGATGACTTCTTGTATTGCCTCCCAGAGAATAAAGAATTATCTGTCTACTGGGAGATGGCCAGAAGTATGGGGTTCCCGAAGCTTGAAGCTGGCCTCTGCGCCATGATGAAGGACGATCTTGCGGATAGCCTTGCATATAACAGTCTGAAGGTAAAAAAATTGTGTATTTGGAAGTTTATGAATTTTTGAATTATTCTTTTGTTCTTATATTAACCCATTCATTCTTTTCATATAGGGTTTAATACTTAGCAACGCCTTAAGGGTGCCAAAGAATGCCGAAGACGAGAGTTGCACTATTGCTCTCAACAACCTTCGAACAGAGGTTATCAAGCTGAGGAACGAAGCTTTGGAAAAAGACAAAATTCTACTTACATTGGTGGACAAAGTAAAGGGGGATGAAGCTAACTTCAAGGCTCAATCTAAAATCCAAAGGAATGAGATTGAAAACCTTCATAAACAACTGGCCGAGGCCAAATTGAAATGCGCTATTGCCGAAGCTGACCGAGATGCCAGTGAGTACTGGAAAAATTATTTTGAAAAAACAGTTATAGAGCTTCGCTCATCGAAAGGAAGATGTTTTGAAAAATCTGTAGAATGTGTCAAAAAGATAAAAACTAGCTTCGCCAACGTGGGCGCATACTCAAGCGAAGTCAACTTCATAAGAGGCGACCCTGAGGGCGTAATTGAGTGGATCAGCAGCGAAGCCGAAGCTTTTGAAGAAATTCTGAGCGACCGTGGGGACGTCTACGCGTTCTCTGGTGCGAGGGGAGTTGCAGCTATTTTGGAGAAAGCAGGGTGCGATCATGTTAAAACTTTAGCCCAGGCCAAAGCTGCTTTGTCTATTGATGATACGAAGGACCCCTCGGCCGAAGCAAGCTTAATAGGTGGAAAAATTTTCACTGATATTTGGGAAAATGGCGGCTGAGGGATGGCGCATGAAATAATGAAAAAGAGTGAAAAAGACATTCATGACGCTCGAGAAGCAACAAAAGCAGCTGAAAAAGCTGCAGAACTTGAAAACGGATAGGTATTAGTTAATGGCTTTTAACTTTATTGCTTATTTTTGTGATTTCGAACTAATTTATATCTTCTATTGCAGCTGAACTATCTCCTCCCCTAGAGCCCTTCGACCCACTGGTCGACCCGGAGACAAAGAAGACAGTAGAAATTATTAATATTGCTGAAGCTATTGTGGACGAAGTTGTCACGAAATTATTAACCGAAGCTACAGAAGAAGTCCTGAAGGAAGAAGAATAGCTATTTGTAAAAACATTGCTAGAATATTAATGTAACATTTGCTGGAAGATGCTTGTAATATTCGGTGATCGTAGGTTTTGAATGTAATATATGAATGGTTTTGCAATTTATTTCTTTGCGATGCATGAAACTTTTATGTACATACCATTTTTGAGCCTTTGGCGAAAAAACACCTTCCCTTCTTTTCATGCTTCGTAAAAAAGAGCTTCTATGCTTCGTAAAAAATCCTCCAAGCGTCACAAAAACATTAATGCTTCGTCAACAATAGATTTGTTCCTCCACATCAGAGCTGATGAAGCTGTATTTTTTCAAAACTTATTTTGTGCCTTAGCACAATTTCATTTTTTCGAAGCATTCTCCGAAGGTCAACATTGTATCCCCTTCTTGTGCCATTGATGCAATATGATGTATGATGTTATGTTATGCGAAATGATGTGATGATGTTATGTTATGCAAAATGATATTTATGCCGAAGACACACACTCACACCCCCATAGTGGAATACACAATCTCTTTGCCGCTTATTTTTTGGCTTCACCGCTTATTTTTTGGTGTATCAGCGCTGACTTTTCGCTGTAAGTTCTGCATTCCCTTAGGAACGTCTTTTGAACTTCTTCGCCTTCTATTTCGGAGGTATTCGCGTTGACTTTTTGCGCTTCGCCTTATATTTCGGTGGTATTTGGCTCTGCATTCCCTTTGGAACGACTTTTGAACAGAAAACTTACACTGCGCTCCCTTAGGAACGACTTTTTGTATCTTCGACGAACTTACACTGTGTTCCTTAGAACGACTTTTTGTATAAAACTTATGCTGCGTTCCTTAGAATGACTTTTTTTAGCTTCGGTGATACTTGTAATGTGATTTTAGCCCTGCGTTCCCTTAGGAACGACTTTTGTGCTTCAGCGAGTTTTTGGACTTCGTGAGTCTGTGGAGAAGATATATTTCGCTATGACAAGAACGAAGCTATTACAGGAAATTGAAAATGACAAGAGAAATATGTTTTCAATAATTGTTCCTTATTAAAAAAGAAAATGACAATGAATGTAAAAACTGTTTCAGGGGTAGGATATCTCTCAATAGATATGCTTCAATTCTGGCACAGTACTGTTGACTGTGCGAGTTTTGGACTCCTCCCTGAAATCTCGCTGCTGATGGGTCTGTTGGCTCCCTTCTGGCTGCTGGCCTCGTGAATACACAGGCTGTAGTGGTGGCGGAGGTGGAGGCTATGGCCAAGATGCCTGCGGCTGACTAGCCGAAGCAACAGACGCTGCAGGATGGTTACCCACATACTCTGGTATGTAGGGTGAGTGATACGAAGCAGTATGCATGACCCGCTTCGGCTGGTTCTGCTGAGCTGCGGCTTCTGCTATTTCTTTTTGTTTCTGAATGGTGACATGGCACATCCTTGTAGTATGGCCCTTGTCCTCACCACAGAATAAGCAATAAATTTTTCTAGGCTGATCCCCAAACCTTCCTCCAAAGCCCCTGGCACCTCTGCCTCTTGGAGCTGGCGGTCGGAAAGAGCTTTGTTGCTGCCCCGAAGCGTGCGAGGAATACTGTGGCCTCTGTTGTTGACTTCCTCTGTCGTCACTCTGGGTGGAGTGAATTGACCTGACATGTCTTGGGTGGATTCTTCCTCCGAAGCCCCTGGTCATCTCAGAGAACCTATAGGCTTCCTCTCTTCTTTGGCGAAAGTCATTGTCAGCCCGAATGTATTCATCCATCTTTTGAAGCAGCTTCTCCAAAGTCTATGGAGGCTTTCTAGCAAAATACTGGGCAGTAGATCCTGGATGAAGCCCCTTAATCATGGCCTCAATGATAATTTCATTGGGCACTGTAGGTGCTTGTGCTCTCAGGCGCAAGAACCTTTGGACGTATGCTTGAAGATACTCCTCATGATCTTGTGTACATTGAAAGAGAGCCTGAGCTGTGACTGGCTTTGTCTGAAAGCCCTGGAAACTTGTCACCAGCATATCCTTAAGCTTCTACCATGAAGTAATAGTTCCTAGCTGAAGAGAAGAATACCACATTTGGGCCACATTCTTAACTTCCATGACGAAGGACTTGGCCATGACAGCTGCATTGCCTCCGTATGAAGATATAGTTGCTTCATAACTCATCAAAAACTGCTTCGGATCTGAATGTCCATCATACATGGGTAGCTGAGGTGGCTTGTATGATGGAGGCCATGGGATAGCCTGCAGTTGTGCTGCCAAGGGAGAAGCATTGTCAAAGGTAAAGGTATCATGATTAAAATCATCATACCGTCCATCCTCGTTGAAGAAGCCTTCTTGGTGAAGCTCCCTATGTTGGGGCCTTCGCTCTTGTTCGTCTTGGGCAAGATGGCGTACTTCTTCAGTGGCTTCGTCAATCTACCTTTGAAGATCGGCTAGTCGAGCCATCTTCTCCTTCTTCCTTTGTACTTGTTGATGAAGCATCTCCATGTTTCTGATTTCTTGCTCCAACTCCTCCTCCTGGAGTGTTGGACTAGTGGCCTTCCTCTTCTGGCTTTAGGCCTCTCGAAGAGAAATGGTCTCCTGGTTTGGGTCCAGTGGCTGCAGAGCGGCAGCCCCTGTCGCTGAAGCTTTCTTCGGTGGCATGACGAAGGTCAGTGCTTGCCGAAGGTGGTCGAAAAGGATTCACCGGAGGTGGGCACCAATGTTGGTGACTTGTTCTCAAATGCTTTGAATCAAGAACAAGGCAACATAAAATGTTAAATATTAACGCCCTTCGTCCTTCGAAACATTATTTCCCTTAGGATATAATGATCTTCAGACGAAGGTCATGAAGGACATACCTTCGAATATCGAAGATAAGATGGTAATAGAAGAAGCGTGTAAAATACAAAAGATAACATAAATAATCATATAGCATTATAAATTCATCACCATTATATTATCATGAGAAAATAAAAACAATATTGAATTACATTTGATACCTTCGACTTGATAGGCAGCAAAGGTACGAGCGTGATGCAAAAGCAAATGCCAAGTCAGCGTGAACAGTACGGGGGTACTGTTCATCTATTTATAGGCATGGGACGCAGCCCATGTGAAATTACATTTATGCCGTTTACATTTTCTAATGACTATAAGGTAACTCATCAGGGTCTAAATAGCCTTTTCCCCTTTAAGTCAGTTCCCTTTCCTGCTGTCATGCCGAAGCTCCCTTGTGCGTAGCTTCGGCGCTGCATCAATCTTCGTAATGTTCGTGCTTCTTCTACTGTGGTTCTGATTCGAATCCGAAGGTACCTGTTCATGTATTACAACTCCAAAAACATTGTTAAATCATGTTTTTGAGGACCTTCGGAAGACGAAGGCGCCCAACAGCCACCTATGGGATTCGTGGTGGAGCAGGTTGCCGAGGCCAAGCTCGTGCGAGGCAAGATAGGTATCCGAGGGTGAGCTTGGCGTCGGGCGAGGCAGAGTCTGTGCCCGAGGGCCGGTCTACCCTCCTATCGTGTTACATGTCCCATCAGGGGTTGGTAGGCGGCGTGCGTGGACAGTGGCACATGCGTAATCATGTTGTTGATCTTTAACAAGATCACAGTCTTGTTGCCACTATGCACCTATAGTGCTGGGTAGGGTAGGTATGCGCATTGAATGGTGGCTGTCCCCCATTGGCCCTCGGGCGTGCTTTGTCCTCGTCACCGGAGATGGGTTCGAGCGAGGCGGACATGGCAGTCCTAGGGCGAGAGAGCCTTGGGTGAGGAGGAGATCTGCCCGAGCATGTGACTTACTCGAGACCAAGCTCGGGTGAGTCAAAGATTTTGGAAGACCCTCGCAGGGGGCTCAGTTGGTACAAAGATTTTGGGGAAGGCCTTCGATGTGACCTCGGGCGAGGCGGAGATCTGATTCCTCGACCTCGGGAGATGTACCTAGGCAGAGTTCTTGAAGCGCGTTTTAATGACGTAATCCGGGTACCCCTAATTATCGTACCCGATAGTAGCCCTTGAGCCTTCCAATGAAGTGTTTTAACACTTGCTTGGAGGCTCTTCCATTTTTTGTGTGGTGCGCTACATGTTTTTGAGGAGTGGAAGGTTTAGTTTCTGATGGGTGCGCATGAGCGCACCCGTCGAGTGTAGCCCCCGAGGCCTCGGAGGAGTGGTTGACTCCTTTGAGGGCTTTACTTTTTACTATTTCTAGCGTGATGGACCCATTTTGACGTCGGGCCATGGCCTGGGTGAGGAGTGAGCCCTCGAGCGCTCTGCGTGGGTCTATTAGAACTTTCGACAGCTTCGCCGCAACGTAGTTTTCAAGGGTAGCCCAAGAGCCTTCGCATGGGGCAAAAGGACAATCGAGGGGTACCTTGACTTCTCTGTTGATATGCCACTTCGTCGCCTCTCCGCGAGGAGGAAGAGGGGGAGCTCATCATGCAACCCTCGGTGGCAACGAGCATGTTGTTTCCACTAAGCTATTAATGGATAATCCGAGCGGAGGCCCGAGCTATGTTTGGTAGGAGTCGATTAGTGGTCTATAGACATGCCCCAAAAATGTACCCACAGGTGATGCGCCTGGTCTCGGTCCCGTTCGATGGGGTCCGAGGGCTTGATTGCCTCCCTCCAATGGGATACCATCACGAATCGTTCTCGGAGGTGTCCGATATGTCTTAGGGTACCTCGGGTTGTGGCCCGAGTCTTGTTCATGTATGGACGTACCCATAGTCATCCCTGACTCTATGATCTGAGGTGGTTATGAAGCCCTTTCGAGGAGCTAACCTTCATAACCATGACCAGTAATGGGCTCGTGGCCCATACGCTTAGACGGTTTCTCGACCCCTGCCGAGGTTCTGACCTTCGAACCTCTAAATAGTACTCTTCTTTCCTTTTCATTTCCGAGGAAGAACGCCTGAGGCATGAGATGCCCTCTTCCCATTATATGCAACGAGATGGAATGAAAAAGGAGAGGGGGGGAGAATGGGGTACATTTTGAGGTGTAATGTGAAACGACGCCTACATTCTGGCATTATTTCCATAGGGAGCATGGGTATTTAATGTGATGGGATGTCCTAGCCTACAGGTCGATCGTTGCGGCATGCGTGCGTGTGGAATTCGAAGCGACCTAGCCTACTTTGACTCAGAATGCTTGACCCACGTCTCGTTGACTCCGCCCACCCCTATAAATTCGCCCGAGAGGGTCTCTTCGACTCTACCTTCTTGCTGTGCATTCCTACTTTAGATGCCTTCTACCTCAGTCGCAAAAGAGCTCCTTGCCTCCTTCTCGTCTCCCTCTTTAGCCCTGATGGCTGAGAAACTGAGTGTTCTTCCTCCCCGCGACCCGTGACCCATCTCCTCCGTCACCAACGAGGATTTGGAGGCGCTGGTGGACACCGGGCTGCTTTGGTCCGCTCCCAAGGGCCATGGCTGGAGTGGTATGCGTCGGGCGACGAACAAGAGCCGGCGCCGCCAGCGGGCTACATGGTGAGCTTCACCTTGTTCCATGAGCGGGGGTTTGGGGTGCTGGCAAGCCACTTCATGCGAGCGCTTCCGCATCACTACGGGGTGGAGCTCCATAACTTCAACCCAAACTCCATTGCTTAGGCATTTATCTTCACCGCTGTCTGTGAGGGGTACCTAGGGATTGATCCCCATTGGGATTTATGGCTCCACCTCTTTTGGGTGGAGGCATTCTCCCTCCCTAGCGACATGAAGAAGATGCGCCATGCAGTTTGGGCTGGTGGCTGCATGCTCCTGCCTCGCTCGGATCAGGCACAACTATACATCCCTGCCACCCTTACTTCATCGAATAAGGGGTGGCAGAGCTGGTTGTTCTACCTCTACAATGATGACGGGTAGCTGCCGACATTCACACAACATGTCGTTTTTGTGGCGGAGGAGCGTTGGAGGTGGGGCCCACCTCTGAAGCTCTAGGGTCATCTAAAGCCATTGCTGGATGCCCTGTGGAGGCTCCGGGATTGCGGCCGCACTGCGACAGGGGTCGTTGCTGCATTCCATCAGAGGAGGGTGCTATCGTTAACCGAGTGCCGGTTTGCCTGGATGAGATGACGCCGGACGTCTCCATGGAGAGTTCCCAGATGGCCTCGCCACCCTCTCAACCGATGAACTCCTCTGGTGTGGCAGAACCTCCCAAGTTATTGGGCCCACATGCACCTGTCCTCGTCTCAAAGACCTTAGACGGCTATGCATGTGCACAGAATAACTTAACAGGATCCGTCCGTGTGTCCCAAGGACCCCGGATAAACCACTTATAACGAGGATCACAAGATTAAGTAAACACAAATCACATACCAACATTTGCAGCGGAATTTCTTTATTACAAAAAGTTACAAGGTTCAACAAATTTACATTATATTTATCGGAGTGATTACAAAAGTGATTCAAAGAAATATACTTTGAAATGTTATAAATTATTTATAAGTTTGAAATATATGCTAGCTCAATGACAATCCTCAATAAGAAGTATAGAAGAGCTACTTTAACCTATAAGAAGGACGTGCCCACCGACGCTTAGCACCGTACCATCCACAACACCAGAAATCTAGTACCTGCAACAACATGGGTTCAAAAACCCTGAGTACAAAGTGTACTTTCGCAAGTCTTACCCGTCTAAGGAAAAAGACTCTCAAGGATATGCTGGCTTTTGGGAATCAAGGTAAAGCTTATCAAGATTCAAAGACTCTTTTTGCAGAAAAGCTTACTATGAGTGGATCCTTAAAAATTCATTTTACTCATCAGGTTAAGTAATTACCTGCATCTAGATTCCTTTCTAATCTTAGATCAAGCACTTGGCCTATACTAGCCATATTTTATCATCCCATGAGTTGACTTGTCACTACGTGTAGGTCAGTGACCAAGTCTTCATATCCAAGAAGTAACGGTGATCCGAGATCTCCAAACACACGACATATGTAGCACTCACCCCTTACATATGTCAACTCGCACCCGGGTTTCTCAAGACCAGAACGGGTTCACACCAATCGAGAGCACAGATACTCTACCGTCCAGCCTCTTGCCATGGAGGGTACACGCTACTCTCGCCATCTCTCCACTAACATTGCGTGGTGGCCTTTCTAGTATTGGTCCGACCGAGGCAAAGCTTACCCATGAGGAGGCATGTGACCAGTTAAAAGGTCCTCGATCATCAAGCCTACATCGACTTGGTCCTTAATCGACTCAGACGGAGACACTACACCGAGACTCCTTTCTCGTGCAAGTCACCCCCTGGTCTCATCTTTATTATTTAAAACCCCAAAGTTTGGTACCTGACAGAGGTACTCCTTTTAGATGTTGAATCCATCATGGCCATGATGGATTCACCATCATAATCATTTTCTTTGTAGAAATTCCCATCCAGTGTGAAGGATCACCTTTTGCTTTAAAACAAAACACTTTGTTTTTCTAGAGCAAGGCTAAGCATCATAAAAATCCTTTTCATAAAAGGGTATCAAGGAATGGTAATCAATTTTCTAAGGAAGGAAATGCATCAACTGTTTACCACTCTTGAAATAGTCTCAAAATGATATTGAAAGGGAAAAGTGAACTTGGACAAAGAAAGAGCTTCCACTGCATTCCGGTAAAATGTATCTTGTCCTAAGTTCTTTGTTGTGGTCTCATTGCCTTTCTGCTTCCGTTTGACATTTTGGTGAGGCAATAGGGTTACAGGGCCAAAAAGGTCTCCTGTTTTGGTGCTTAATTGCAAAGGGGGAGAAATTAAGGCCAAAGCAAATGGATCAGCTAACCACTTGTGAATTTCAAAAATTGTAGAGTTAGAATCTTTGTGTTTTGTCCAAAATCCTCTTATTGCAAAAATTGGTATCTTATGGGGGAGAATTTTCACTATGGGAAAAAGGCGGAGTTTGTGGCATTTGATCAAATTTACTCTTAAAAGATCTCTTGATGTGCCAAAACAAGGGTTTTTGATATAGAGATAGGAAAAAGAATTTGTTTTGTGAAAATAAACCAAGTGGTGGCAAAAGTGATCCAAATATGCCAAATCCTATGTGAGATACAATTGTCTTCAATTTGCACTCTTTGAGAATGATATTACACTCTAAGTTGCTTTTAAATGTGTTGGCATAAATCACCAAAAAGGGGGAGATTGAAAGGGAAATGTGCCTTTGGGCCATTTCTATAAATGTTTTGGTGATTAGATGTCCAACACATGTTATTGTAATTAATATGTGCTAAGTGGTTGAGACATGCAAATCAAAGAATCAAGGTATGACTCTAGCCTTAGTGAATTGTTTTTGGAACTAACATATTTTCTCTAAGTGCTAGGAACCTTGTTAAATCAAGTGAAAGTGGATTGGAGAAGTTTTGGCTAAGTCCAGCCAAACTTGCACTAGCCTTCGGTGCACCAGACTGTCCGGTGTGCATCGGGCAGTGTCCGGTGCACAGGCTGGTCCAGCAGCGAACTCGCTTCTCTCGGGAATTAGCGAGGGCGCCGTGGCTAAAAATCACTGGACGTCCGGTGGCGCACCGGACTGTCCGGTGAGCCAACAGCTCCTAAGCCAACGGTCAGCAGCGCGATCAACGGACGACATGTGGCCAAGGCCAACGGTCACTTGGTCGCACCGGACTGTCCAGTGCACCAAGGGGACCAAAGGCTCAATGGTCGGCTTCACCAATAAAGGAAAGGAATCGGGCACTGTTGTTGTCTGGTGGTGCACTGAACTGTCCGGTGCGCCAACCGCCAGAAGGCAAGAATTGCCTTCCAAATGGAATTCCAACGGCTCCTAGCTGCCTTGGGGCTATAAAAGGGACCCCTAGGCGCATGGAGCAGAACACTATGCCTCCATTGAACATCCTAAGATGCTGTAACACCCGGTTTTAAGGAACAAAGCCGGGTGCATCTCATACATGCGCCAAGAAGACAACATATATAATAACAGAGTGTATAGAGATAAATGTCATAAAACATCAGAGTATTTATTACATAGCGGAAGTCTTATTACAAAATAAAATAATAAAGATAAAACGAACTAAGGATCGTCGGCGCCAATGTCGACTGGGAAACGCCACCTAGATCAGATCGAACTCCTCAGTGTTAGGCGGCTCCTCCTGAACCACCAGATCATCTCCTGTGGGGGGGGGGGGTGTGAGACAGCAAGGGTGAGCTCACACATGATCATAGCTCAACAAGTTGTGGGGAACCAGTGGACATAAACTCACAAAGGTGTGAGTTCATGTGATGTGTAAGGCTTAATCAATGACAGGGGTTAAAGCTGAGCAATGCTTTTAAGTAGTTGGTCAAAATTTTATTAGCAGTTACTAAGTGTAAGTAAATACCAAACCATAAGTAGAGTAATAGAACAAAATTAATAATAAACCCATGCAATGCAAATGACAAAATTGAATTTAAGTTCCATAATTTAAACATCAGAGAGTCCTGAGCTGCTCGTGACCGTGAGCTCGGCTAGTATACCAGTTTTACACTCTGCAGAGGTTGTACCCTTTACCCACAAGTCATGTTACCCATCTGCCAAGGGGTCATGAATCCCATATACCTCTACCTAGGAAGCACGGCAGGGCAACACTACGAGGCCTTTACAAAGTTCCACTAGCTTCCGAAAACCCGCTACAGTTTATAGGAAGATCCAGTACAGGGTTCCTGGCTGACCGCCATCGCAGCAAAATCAACCAGGGACCTCCCCGCACTGACCTCTCCCCTACTGCCCTTGCCCCTTTCGGGTAAGGTAGTCTTCCACTAGCTTTCCTAATTAGTCAGCCAAGGGGTCCCATTCCTCCCTTGTGGTGGCACGTGGTTCTCAAGTTAAGCTCTATGTTCCAATTAACATTAATGATATCAACATGAACATAACCAGAATAACAACAAGAATTGGAACATAGAGGTAATAAATGATTATCCCAAAACCATATAAAGCAATAGCAAACTACCCAAGTGATTCAGGGGTTAAACAAGGTAATGAGATAAACAATCTAGGGTGACCTATTGGGTCCCATCAAAATTAACCTATGCATGGATAAGTGATATTTAAAGAACATTATTGGGTAAAAAGTGGTCAAGGGCACAACTTGCCTGCAATGAGCTCCTGCTCAGCTACTTCAACCTGCTGCTCACCAGGATCCTCAGCAACGGGCTCTTCTACTCGCCACAATACAAACAAGCACAGGATATAGGGAAAATTAACATTACACCAAGCATGTAAACAAATTGCACAGAGGTATTCTACATATTAAAATAAAAAACTTAGGAACTGGAATCATAATTTTCTGAGTTATAAATTTCAAGTTATGCATTTTCAAAGGTTTTATGTGCTTTAAATAGGATTAAGTGATAAATAAATTTCCTACTGTTTTTATGCCCAAAACAGAGACACTAAGTGCTAGAGAATAAAATTACAAAATTTTAGGAACTGGAATGGATCAATTTGGACCAAGTATGGATTTTCTATGAATTTATAAAGTTCTAGCAATTATTTTCCTATTAAAAATCTATTTTCTATTTCTTTTATTCAATTTAAACGATCTCTGGACTGGGCGTCAATTCCTGGAAAACCCAGGGGGCTCGGTGTAAGTATTTCTAGACATAGAGAACAGTGACTAAGGGACGGCGGGTTCTAATCCAAGGAAACCTAGGGTTTCATAAGCTAAAATGCCATACCGAAGGGGTACCGTTTGATCCTAGCCGTTCGATTCCCAGCCGAGGGCCCAGATTAGATTTAATATAAACCGAACCGGTACGCATCCCTGAGCCGCAGGATCCACGATCAACGGCTCAGATTTTAAAACGCGGGGGATCACTCAGGTTCGCCCGATCTAGATGGACGGTCCGGATCCAATCCCCCGAAACGTTATCTCGCGCTCTAATCCCATCCGTCCATGCCCCGATCGACGGCCGCGGAGGCATCGTCACCAATCCAACAGAACCGCGCGACGGCGCTACCCTTCCGCGGCGGCGCCATCACCGGCGAGGTGACCGACCCGCGCGTCCGGGTTCTAAACTTCGATCCTAACCGCGCAAAATAATGCTGGGACCATGGTGATTAAATGGGCAGGCGACTTACCCACGGCGATGATCGGAGAGAAGCTGCCCACGAAGGTGTGCGGATCCGCGGCGGAGCTTGTACTCCGGTGACAAATCCAGGGGTCCCTGGTCGCCAATCCCGCACGCTGAGGCCACGGTCGAGTCACACACCGCAGGGCGAAGCTCCCAGGTCCCGATCCAAGGCCCGAACGGCAACACAGGCGGGGTTCCGCGGCGGCGCCCAATTTTCTCCCTCCTCTCGGTCTTCTCCCAGCTGATCTCACGTTGCCCGCGGCTGGTGTGGCTCTGGTTCTGGGCGATGCGGCGAGGTGTTTACTACTTGTAGCAGCGCGACCGTTACGCGGAATCCGAGATCACCGGAGGGCTCCCCACGCGAGGTGGCGCGGTCTGCGCGGCGAGGATCTCGCGAGCGCCGTTGCGAGGGAGAGAAGAAGACCTGACAGGCAAGGGCCCGCGTGCCAGTGAAACTGCGTAGGTGGGCACGAGGCTGAGCAGATGACAAGTGGGCCCGTATTGTCGGCACCAGATGAAGCGCGAGCGCGCGATGAGTGGGGCACTGGCGTCGCGGCCCCACTTGTCGGCGCACGGTGTGAGGGGGAATGTTGGGCCACGCAGAGGAAAAACGGTTGTGGGCCGAAATGGTGTTCTGCGGCCCAGTTGCCATGTTTTCCTTTTTTTGAATTTTATTTCCTGTTTTCTTTTATCCTTATCTCTTTTTAAATCCAAATTTGAATTTTGAATTGTGAGTTTCTGTTTTGAGTCCATGATACAAATTCACACCCTAATGTTGGAATAATGTATCTTCATTTACATATTTTAATCCTTACATTATTCATTTCTTTCTCTTTTCTAGATTCAAGAATTTCTTTTAGGTTTTAAATTCCCCTTTTTGGTCTTTAATATTTTTCTTGTCACAAAATGCACACAAAAATAAAATATTCAGCATGATGCGACAATTTTGCAGCATATCTTTTTATTAATTGTTCTTGGACATGGTGTTCTCATATGATGATGCATAAAGATCGAACTCACATATAGAGAAAATGTTTCTCTATTGATATTATTTCTAGCAATTTACAAAGTGGGTGTTACAAATCCTACCCCCCTTAAAAATAATCTCGTCCTCGAGATTTAAGAAGAACTAGAGAAAAGGTGGGGAAAATCTATGCGAAGCTCTTCTTCTCTTTCCCAAGTTGCTTCATCTTCACTGTGGTGACTCCATTGAACTTTACACATCTTTATCACCTTATTCCTTGTAACTCGAGTCAATGTATCCAAAATCTTGATCGGGTACTCCGTGTAAGTCAAATCACCCTGAACACTGAGCTCTTCCATGGGTAACTGTTCCTCGGGAACACGGAGACACTTCTTTAGTTGAGATACGTGGAACACGTTATGCACATCCGATAGACTAGCAGGTAACTCGAGTTGGTATGCCATCTCTCCAACTCTTCTAAAGATCAAGAATGGTCCAATGTAGCGAGGGGACAATTTGCCCTTGACTTTAAATCTCCTCATTCCACGAAGTGGTGACACCTTGAGATACACATAATCTCCTTCTTCAAACTCCAATGGTCTCCTTCTATTATCAGCATAGCTCTTTTGCCTGGTTTGAGCCACTCTCAAATTTTCTCGTATTATACGAACTTGTTCTTCTGCCTCTTGAATCAATTCAGGCCCAAAGAACTGTCTCTCTCCCGTCTGATCCCAATACAAAGGAGTTCTGCACTTCCTCCCATATAAAGCTTCAAAAGGTGACATCTTCAGACTGGCCTGATAACTATTATTATACGAGAACTCAGCATAAGGCAGACTCTTATCCCAACTTCCTCCATGCTGAAGGGCACATGCTCTCAACATATCTTCCAATACTTGATTAGTCCTTTCAGTCTGTCCATCCGTCTGAGGGTGATAAGCTGTACTAAAATTCAACTTTGTACTCATGTTCTCATGAAAGCTTCTCCAAAACCTTGAGGTAAACTGCGAACCTCGATCAGACACGATCTTCTTTGGTACTCCATGTAAACACACAATTCGAGCCATATATAACTCTGCTAGCTGAGAACCTTTATAAGTAGTCTTGACAGGAATAAAGTGAGCCACTTTAGTCAATCTATCCACAATCACCCATATAGCATCATATCCTTTCTGGGTGCGAGGCAATCCAGTAATGAAATCCATACCAATCTCTTCCCACTTCCACTCGGGTATCTTCAGTGGATGCAATAGTCCAGCTGGCCTCTGGTGTTCAGCCTTAACTCTTTGACATACATCGCACATAGCCACATGTGCAGCTACATCTCTTTTCAATCCATACCACCAATATTTCCGTTTCAAATCCTGATACATCTTGGTACTACCAGGATGAATAGAATAATCCGAATCATGGGCCTCCTTTAAAATAGTCTCCCGAAGGCTTTTAATATCAGGGACACACATCCTATTCTTGAACCATACAGTGCCCTGCTCATCTTCCGTGAACTCCGGAACTCGACCTTCAGTAATCAAATCCTTAATCTCTTTTATTTTAGCATCACCAATTTGTCCTTTGCGGATCTCTTGCTCCAAAGTAGGTTCCACATCAATAGTAACTCCCTCAGTATGAGCAACTATCCCTAGGTTAAGTCTCCTGAAATCCTCAACAATCTCATCGGGTAGCTGGGCAACAACAGCTGAATGAACATGCTCCTTGCGACTCAAGGCATCTGCAACCAAATTTGCCTTGCCCGGGTGATAGTGAATCTCCAAATCATAATCCTTAATAAGCTCCAACCAACGGCGTTGCCTAAGGTTGAGGTCCTTCTGAGTGAATATATACTTCAAACTCTTATGATCCGTATATACTTGGCACTTGGTCCCCATGATATAATGTCTCCAAATCTTAAGTGCATGCACAACGGCTGCCAATTCCAAGTCATGAGTGGGGTAGTTCAATTCATGTCTCCGCAACTGACGAGAAGCATAAGCAATTACATGTCCTTCTTGCATGAGCACACATCCTAAGCCTTGGCCACATGCATCGCAATAGATGTCAAATCCTTTCTGTAGGTCCGACATTACCAATACTGGTGGCGACATCAACCTCTTTTTCAATAGATCAAAGCTGTCTTGACACTTCTCGTCCCACTTAAATTCTTTTCCTTTCTCCAAAAGCAAAGTCATCGGCTTAGCAATCTTAGAAAATCCTTCGATAAACCTCCGATAATATCCAGCAAGTCCTAAGAAACTTCGAATCTCAGTAACTGTAGTGGGTACTCTCCACTCCATTATCTCCTTAACTTTAGCAGGATCCACTGCTATTCCTCCATTAGAAATAATATGACCAAGAAATGGCACTTCGCCAATCCAAAACTCGCACTTGCTGAACTTAGCATAGAGTTGATTATCTCGTAGCTTCTGTAGCACCATCCTCAGATGTTCCTCGTGATCACTTTCACTCTGAGAGTAAATAAGAATATCGTCGATGAACACCACGACGAATCTGTCCAAGTACTCCATAAACACCTTGTTCATTAAGTTCATAAAATAAGCTGGTGCATTGGTTAATCCAAACGACATAACAGTAAACTCATATAATCCATATCTAGTCGAGAAAGCCGTCTTGGGAATATTCGATGGTCTAATCCTCATCTGATGGTATCCCGATCGGAGATCAATCTTCGAAAATACTCTTGCACCTCTCATTTGATCAAATAAATCCTCAATACGGGGCAACGGATACTTGTTCTTCACCGTAACATCATTAAGAGATCTATAATCCACACACATCCGTTGCGATCCATCCTTCTTCTGTACGAACAAGACCGGTGCTCCCCAAGGTGAGGAACTCGGACGAATGTACCCAGCCTCTTGTAACTCAGTTAACTGCTTCTTAAGTTCCTTCAATTCCTCTACGGACATCCTATATGGCCGTTTAGAAATAGGGGCGGTTCCAGGCAAGAGGTCAATAACAAACTCAACTTCTCTATCAGGTGGCATCCCTGGTAACTCCTCTGGAAAGACATCCGGAAAATCTCTAACCACCCGGATATTGTCACCAACAAACTCCTCAGGCATAAAGAACATTGCACGCATGGATGAGGAGGTTACTGCAATGTTAACTTGAAACCTTTCTCCTTTAGTAGTAGTGAGTTCTACGGTACCTCTACCACATGCTATAACGGCCTTTGCCTTTCTTAGCCATGACATACCCAGGATCAAATCTATACTGCTTGACTCCAATATTATAGCAGTAGCTCCAAATTCTCTACCCATAATGGTTAATGTCAATCTACGTGTCATTTGATTCGCCTCAACAGGCCCTTTAGGTGTAATTACTATCAGGGGTTTTCTCATATTTAGCAGTGGTATTTCATTTGTGTTGGCATATCTAGCAGACATGAATGAATGTGTAGCACCAGAATCAAATAATATGGTTGCAGGAATTGCATTAACATAAAACATACCAATTACGAGGTCCCCTCCATCCGGAGTAGCATCAATGCTGACTTGATTAACCTTGGCAATAGAATATCCCTTGCTAGATCCTGGAGTTTGCTGCCTGTTCTGAACTGGAGTAGTAGCAACCCTCTGTGGGCAGACATTTGCATAATGACCAATCTTTCCACACTTGAAACATTGAGTGCCCGGACTCTGTCCTGAAAACTTTGTCGGGGTGCCAGTAGGGGTAGCCTGTCGAGGAGGTGGAGTCCTCAGTGGTGATTGCGGAACTGGGCGTGGTCCTCCGGGTCGAGTCGGTGTACCCTGTGGTGAACTGTAGCGAGGACGAACACTGCTGCTTCCTTGTCCTTGAGATATGGCCTTTCTCTTCAAATCTCCCAGTTGAACACGCTTGTGTTCAATAGCCAGTGCCTTATCAAGCAGCCTCTGGAATGACGGAAATGTGTGTGCCACTAGAGCATACTGCAGTGGTCCATTAAGTCCTTCAATAAAATGCTCCTGCTTCCTCTCGTCTTTAGCAACTTCTTCAGGGGCATATCTGGATAACTGAATAAACTTGTCGTGGTACTCGCTGACTGACATACTTCCTTGCTTCAGCGACAGAAATTCCTTCTTCTTGATCTTTATCATCCCAGCGGGAATATGGTAGTTCCTGAACTGCGTACTGAACTCTGCCCAGGTAATAGTATCAGCAGCATCGTGGGCAGCAGTATAAGAATCCCACCAGTCAGCAGCAGGACCAGTCAGACGTCCAGAAGCATATAAAACCTTCTCCCGGTCCGTGCACTGTGCAATATTCAGCATCTTCTCAACGGACTTCAGCCAATCATCCGCGTCCAGTGGATCAGGTGAGCTAGCGAATGTAGGTGGCTTATGACTCATGAACTCCCTATGCTTATCTCGGGGTGGAACTGGTGGTGGTGGTGGAGGCAGTGGTACTTGTTGCTGCTGTTGCTGTTGTTGCATTTGCTGTTGCAGCTGCTGTTGTTGCGCCCTCCTTTCCTGGCGTATCTCATCTCGCTCCTGGCGCAACTCCTGTCGTATATCCTCTCTTTCCTGACGCATCTCCTGGCGTTCCTGCTGCATCTGAGCACGCATATCCGCCATGGTGTCTGCCATCTGCTGCATCACCGCCATCTGAGCAGCAACCAATGGGTCAACTCCGCCTGGTGGAGGATTGGGAGGATCCATCCCAGCAGGTTGTGGCTGAGGTTGCCTTCGAGTGTGTTGGTTAGGAGGCAAGTCAATTCCACCACCCCGCCTGGTATTGACCATCTGAGTTAGATACATATGGTAAGAAAGTAATAGACAAGGCAGGTATTTACAAATCAGGTCACTTTGGGGGACTTTTTAGCTAAGCAGATTAATATTTTACATATCCTAGCTAATTCAATACCTTATGGTGGTACATACTAAGATGTCCATAGTTCAATCAATCAAAGAAGCAAATCAGGCATTTAGCATCAGCACAATCAAACAATATTTTTAAATAGAGAAAATAGTTTTAATTTGTCTTAGGTTCCCTATCTCTTAAAATGTCATAGGGGTAGGGATTCCAAGGTGTGAAATCCATCTTGTCTAAGAGTAGAAAAGATAAGAATGATCAGAGTAGAACAGTAGAAGGTGAGACAGGATTAAGATAAGTGTAGAAAGAATCAGAGTAAGGTAAGTGTGGAATGAATCAGAATAAGATAAGTAGGTAAGGGTTGTCCATTTCTATCTAGGTTTCGTCCTACAGTCAACATTTCCTCTGATACCACTTCTGTAACACCCGGTTTTAAGGAACAAAGCCGGGTGCATCTCATACATGCGCCAAGAAGACAACATATATAATAACAGAGTGTATAGAGATAAATGTCATAAAACATCAGAGTATTTATTACATAGCGGAAGTCTTATTACAAAATAAAATAATAAAGATAAAACGAACTAAGGATCGTCGGCGCCAATGTCGACTGGGAAACGCCACCTAGATCAGATCGAACTCCTCAGTGTTAGGCGGCTCCTCCTGAACCACCAGATCATCTCCTGTGGGGGGGGGGTGTGAGACAGCAAGGGTGAGCTCACACATGATCATAGCTCAACAAGTTGTGGGGAACCAGTGGACATAAACTCACAAAGGTGTGAGTTCATGTGATGTGTAAGGCTTAATCAATGACAGGGGTTAAAGCTGAGCAATGCTTTTAAGTAGTTGGTCAAAATTTTATTAGCAGTTACTAAGTGTAAGTAAATACCAAACCATAAGTAGAGTAATAGAACAAAATTAATAATAAACCCATGCAATGCAAATGACAAAATTGAATTTAAGTTCCATAATTTAAACATCAGAGAGTCCTGAGCTGCTCGTGACCGTGAGCTCGGCTAGTATACCAGTTTTACACTCTGCAGAGGTTGTACCCTTTACCCACAAGTCATGTTACCCATCTGCCAAGGGGTCATGAATCCCATATACCTCTACCTAGGAAGCACGGCAGGGCAACACTACGAGGCCTTTACAAAGTTCCACTAGCTTCCGAAAACCCGGTACAGTTTATAGGAAGATCCAGTACAGGGTTCCTGGCTGACCGCCATCGCAGCAAAATCAACCAGGGACCTCCCCGCACTGACCTCTCCCCTACTGCCCTTGCCCCTTTCGGGTAAGGTAGTCTTCCACTAGCTTTCCTAATTAGTCAGCCAAGGGGTCCCATTCCTCCCTTGTGGTGGCACGTGGTTCTCAAGTTAAGCTCTATGTTCCAATTAACATTAATGATATCAACATGAACATAACCAGAATAACAACAAGAATTGGAACATAGAGGTAATAAATGATTATCCCAAAACCATATAAAGCAATAGCAAACTACCCAAGTGATTCAGGGGTTAAACAAGGTAATGAGATAAACAATCTAGGGTGACCTATTGGGTCCCATCAAAATTAACCTATGCATGGATAAGTGATATTTAAAGAACATTATTGGGTAAAAAGTGGTCAAGGGCACAACTTGCCTGCAATGAGCTCCTGCTCAGCTACTTCAACCTGCTGCTCACCAGGATCCTCAGCAACGGGCTCTTCTACTCGCCACAATACAAACAAGCACAGGATATAGGGAAAATTAACATTACACCAAGCATGTAAACAAATTGCACAGAGGTATTCTACATATTAAAATAAAAAACTTAGGAACTGGAATCATAATTTTCTGAGTTATAAATTTCAAGTTATGCATTTTCAAAGGTTTTATGTGCTTTAAATAGGATTAAGTGATAAATAAATTTCCTACTATTTTTATGCCCAAAACAGAGACACTAAGTGCTAGAGAATAAAATTACAAAATTTTAGGAACTGGAATGGATCAATTTGGACCAAGTATGGATTTTCTATGAATTTATAAAGTTCTAGCAATTATTTTCCTATTAAAAATCTATTTTCTATTTCTTTTATTCAATTTAAACGATCTCTGGACTGGGCGTCAATTCCTGGAAAACCCAGGGGGCTCGGTGTAAGTATTTCTAGACACAGAGAACAGTGACTAAGGGACGGCGGGTTCTAATCCAAGGAAACCTAGGGTTTCATAAGCTAAATTGCCATACCGAAGGGGTACCGTTTGATCCTAGCCTTTCGATTCCCAGCCGAGTGCCCAGATTAGATTTAATATAAACCGAACCGGTACGCATCCCTGAGCCGCAGGATCCACGATCAACGGCTCAGATTTTAAAACGCGGGGGATCACTCAGGTTCGCCCGATCTAGATGGACGGTCCGGATCCAATCCCCCGAAACGTTATCTCGCGCTCTAATCCCAACCGTCCATGCCCCGATCGACGGCCGCGGAGGCATCGTCACCAATCCAACAGAACCGCGCGACGGCGCTACCCTTCCGCGGCGGCGCCATCACCGGCGAGGTGACCGACCCGCGCGTCCGGGTTCTAAACTTCGATCCTAACCGCGCAAAATAATGCTGGGACCATGGTGATTAAATGGGCAGGCGACTTACCCACGGCGATGATCGGAGAGAAGCTGCCCACGAAGGTGTGCGGATCCGCGGCGGAGCTTGTACTCCGGTGACAAATCCAGGGGTCCCTGGTCGCCAATCCCGCACGCTGAGGCCACGGTCGAGTCACACACCGCAGGGCGAAGCTCCCAGGTCCCGATCCGAGGCCCGAACGGCAACACAGGCGGGGTTCCGCGGCGGCGCCCAATTTTCTCCCTCCTCTCGGTCTTCTCCCAGCTGATCTCACGTTGCCCGCGGCTGGTGTGGCTCTGGTTCTGGGCGATGCGGCGAGGTGTTTACTACTTGTAGCAGCGCGACTGTTACGCGGACTCCGAGATCACCGGAGGGCTCCCCACGCGAGGTGGCGCGGTCTGCGCGGCGAGGATCTCGCGAGCGCCGTTGCGAGGGAGAGAAGACGACCTGACAGGCAAGGGCCCGCGTGCCAGTGAAACTGCGTAGGTGGGCACGAGGCTGAGCAGATGACAAGTGGGCCCGTATTGTCGGCACCAGATGAAGCGCGAGCGCGCGATGAGTGGGGCACTGGCGTCGCGGCCCCACTTGTCGGCGCACGGTGTGAGGGGGAATGTTGGGCCGCGCAGAGGAAAAACGGTTGTGGGCCGAAATGGTGTTCTGCGGCCCAGTTGCCATGTTTTCCTTTTTTTGAATTTTATTTCCTGTTTTCTTTTATCCTTATCTCTTTTTAAATCCAAATTTGAATTTTGAATTGTGAGTTTCTGTTTTGAGTCCATGATACAAATTCACACCCTAATGTTGGAATAATGTATCTTCATTTACATATTTTAATCCTTACATTATTCATTTCTTTCTCTTTTCTAGATTCAAGAATTTCTTTTAGGTTTTAAATTCCCCTTTTTGGTCTTTAATATTTTTCTTGTCACAAAATGCACACAAAAATAAAATATTCAGCATGATGCAACAATTTTGCAGCATATCTTTTTATTAATTGTTCTTGGACATGGTGTTCTCATATGATGATGCATAAAGATCGAACTCACATATAGAGAAAATGTTTCTCTATTGATATTATTTCTAGCAATTTACAAAGTGGGTGTTACAGATGCCTAGACTCCGCAACCACGCATTCAGATCATCGCAATTGAGATCTGAGCACTTTGTGAGCTATAGACTTGTTGCGTTGTTGTTTGTGTGCTCTCTTCTTAACTTATGTGCGTGGGATTGCTGTGACTCTAGTCTTTGCGTGTGTCTCTTTCCCTCCCTTACTCTTGTGCTTTTGTTGTGATCAACTTTGTAAGGGTGAGAGGCTCCAACTTGTGGAGATTCCTCACAAATGGGAAAACAACTATAAGGAAGAAAACCGTGGTATCCAAGTGGATCATTTGATCACTTGATAAGAGTTGAGTGCAACCGTCGTCCATTGGGATGCCACAACGTGGAAGTAGGCAAGTGTTATACTTGGCCGAACCACGGGATAAAATCACCGTGTCTCTTGTGCCACTTTTCTTTGTGATTGGTTTCATCTCTAGAGTTCTCGCTATAGCAACTTGGCTTTAATCTTACTAACATTTCATAACCAAGTTTGGGCTATTTAGTGTTTTTTTCATAAGATCACCTATTCACCCCCCTCTAGGTGCTCTCATTACTAGACTAGCATCCATCAAGTTCACCATCATATCTTCATCTGCAAACTTCTGATCAAAAATTAAGTAAGGGTGAGCTCACTTATGGTCGGGGCTCAGCAAGTGGGGTGAAAATGCAAGGTAACAAGGTAAGGCTAAAGTTTTAATGCAATTAGCATTTTAGTGGGTCAACATTTTATTATCAACACCTGATTACTATGTATAAGTATATATCAAACCCATTTAAGCATAAGCGATATTCATCAGCATATATATCATCAACATAAAGCTCAACCTCTTGAGCGAACCACTTAAGCATACCGCTTAAACAAAACCGATCACGATTTATTTTCATCTTCAAGTTCAATTATCATGTGAGGGTCTAGGCTGCTCATAACCGTGAGCATAGCTGATATATCAGTTTTACACTCTGCAGAGGTGGCGCATCTTTACCCATGAGTTGCGATTCCCTTCTAGCCCAGGTTTGCAAGTCCCGTATTCACTTCTGAGGTGACTGGCTAGGGTCTCACTACGAGGCTTTTCCGTAGAGTCCTCACTATGCAGATGTTGGAAACGGTCAAACTACATAGAGCACATCTGACATAACCCAACTTATAGTCTAGTCTACAGGGTAAAGCTTAGGAACTATGTCTGTATCCAATCTGCCTGAGCCGGAAATATAAGCGCTTGGTAGATACCCTCGTTTCGGTCGACCTAGACCAGCACCCAACATAAGACTTACCTAGTTATTTAGCCAAGGGCGTCCGATACCACCCTCATGGTACCACTATTTTCCTGGGTGGTCACTCCATATTCCAATAAAATCATATGATCTTGCTTAATCATTGGATTAACCACAACAAAGTAAACTTACCATTTGGAACATTAATATCATAAACACGAGTGACTGCATAAGATTAAAGTTGTAGCAATAGCATAGCTCCTAAAGTAAATTACAACACCCAGGTTTGATCAAGGAATAAGGTTGGAAAGGTTAGGTGTATTTGAAAAGGTAACCTATCAAATTATACACATATCAAAAAGTAAACTTTATTATATGTATTGTTTGGCATCAAACAGAGTATGCAGAGGGAGAAGTCCACTTGCCTTGCTTATAGAAAACTTTAGGTTCTTCCATGGAATAGATCTTGATTCTTAACTACTGGATCAATCTCTAAACATCACACAAACAAACAGGAAGAAACAAACACCACTCAATAACATACAATATTCACCATAGACAAAGCTAAAAGAAAGTATAACGAAAAGAGCATTTGCTTTTTAAAAACATCAGAAGCAATTTATAACATGAAGGCGCTCTTTTGAAAAATGTTTGGTTCATATTTTATAAAATAGGACCTAAGCTTGAAAATATCTTAATTATAAATATACAAATATTACATTTAACAATTTAGTTTTTTACAAAACTCATATGTGGTATGTCTAAGATTAAGGGTTCATAAGGTTATAAACAGTTTATAAAACATTAATTTTATGAAAAGCTAATAAACAACTTAAACAAATTTTAAGTGAAAAGATCATAATCATATTGTTAAACACTTATTTATGAAAAGCTATGATATATGCCTTAAGCGAACTTTCATGCAAAACATAATGAACAAATAAATATCTTTTATTTTTATTAGAAAGTACATGTCTTATATTTTTTTAGAAATGCTATATACAAAATTGTAAGGCCCAAAAATATGTATATAAAAAATAATAATAATAAAATAATTATATGGAGAAATAAAATAGTGAATTAAGATATCTCAAATTATACTTGAGTGTTGAAAATTGAGGACTGAATTTTGAAAACCAAGAGTTATATTAGAAAAGAAGTAGTAGAAAGGTTTTGAATTCAACTAAATGACTATTCATTTCATTAAATGATGCACTACAAGCATTTTATATTTATGAATATGTGGAGAAACATTTTAATAAAGAGTCATAATTTAAACTTGGGACCTCAAAGTATAAATGAAAATAAAATGGAAAATAGGAAAAGGGGATTTAATGGAACTATTTATTTCTTCCATAAATAAATAACAAGGAAAAGAGTAAATAATAATATTGTAAACAATAGATGTTATAATCACATTAGTGTTAACCTCGACACTTGGAAATTTGAAGTTCAAAATGGGAGTTTGAATTTAAATTGAATTTGAAGTGGGAACTCTAAAATAGAAAAGGAAATTTTAGAATTTGAGAAAAGAGGAGAAAGAAAAATATTATGTGAGTAAAAATAAGTATATATATATAATAAAATATATTATTTCTATACTGGGATTTGAATGTGTACATTTAACTCAGGTTAAACTCATAAAAAGATTCAAATTCAATTTTGGATTTCAAAATAAAAAGAAGGCAAAATAAAAAACATAAAAGAAAAGAGAAAGCCTAACTGGGCTCCTATCAACCAATTATGGCCCATCTGGCCATTAACCTCCGCGCAACCCATTTCCCCTTCCACCACGCGCGTGGCCGGCTGACGTGTGGGACCCTCGACGCAGCCGCTATCTCCTCGAGAGCGTGGACTTGTTCACTGCTTCCTTTCTCCACCGTGGTCGCACGCGCAAAACCCCACCGGGTTGTTGCTTTTGCTTGTAATCCTCGCACGCCCAGGGCTTCATAACCCTGTCGTCCACGCCCCTCCGCCTATAAAGCCAGGCGCAGCCACCTCTCGACACAGAAAAAGGGAACTTGCCGCCATCGCCGGGGGAGGGGAAATCTCGGGGAGAAATCGAGCACCTCCGCCAGCACGCTGCGACACTGCTTCTTCACCTCGGCGGGGCACCTGGGAGTCGCTGGTGATCGTCAGGTGTGCGCATTTGGGAGATCACGCACTACACTGGTTGGTGGCGGAGCAATTGCTCACCTGAGTCACGCTCCGCCGCGGGGTTGCATCAAACCAAGCACCGGGTCCCCTACGCCGTCAGCGAGGTAATCCATTACCGACCGGACTCCTTGACTCCCTTATTACATGTAGTATCCAGTTAATTATGGTTTGGAGCACCACCATACTATGGATTGCTCGTCAGAGGTCTATTTCCGTTGTTGGGCCGTGGGTGATGTGGGAGTATATCTTCATGGCTCGATTCGACCCTCTGTCGTGTCCACTATGCCGTCACGCCCGTGGTGGTACATAGCACCCCCTCGGTGGGATAGATTGGTCACTGGTAGCCGGGTTGTGTTGCTCTGTTGGTGCTCAACCAGCCTTGGTGGGCGGCGCCACCGCGCCTTGAGAGCTGGAGGTGGGAGATGACGTGCCAGCCGTTGGATCCGCGATGGATGACTGCGATTAGATCAGCCCGTACCGGTTCAAGATTGGATTCGGACCATAGATCGGACAATGTACGGGTAGGAGTAGATCTCAGGGGGGTTGTAACTCCGGTCGTCGATAATTGATCCGATGGCCAGCATAGCGTACCGGTTCAGCAATAAGTCGCGGCCGTCGATCTCGCGATCAACGGCTCTGGTAGTACACCTGTTGGATTCAAATGAGCTAACTGATTTGGCACGTCTGTTTCTAATCGGACGGCTCCGATTACAAGATACCCCTTCAGCCGGGCTGTCTTGCATAAGAGACCCTAAGGAATTTGGATACTAACTCGCGATCCAGTCTGATTCAAAGACTATTGCCGATAGGTCCTGTATTTAGCAAATTGAACCCTGGTGTAACACCCTGATTTTGGGGTATAAAATTTCTTTCTAATTATCACCCAAAATCATGTGTTACTCCTCCTTTTCCCACTCTAGGCTTTCTCTCTCTCTAGATCTTCTCTCCCTTTTTCCTTTTTGATTAGAAATAGCTTAAACTAGTGGAGATTAATTAATTATTTTTGTCAAAACCTTATGAGTCATGACATGTGCATCATGCTGAGCTTAAAATATTCTTTGAAGTGTTGCACAAGTTTGAATTTATTTGAATTTGAAACCTAGTTTGAATTTGGATTTGAAAACCCTATAGAAAAAGAAATAGAAAAGGAATTAGAAAATCCAGAGAAAAAGAAATGAAGAAAGCAGCCCAGTCGGCCCACTAAGCCCAGCTAGGCCGCACGCTCGCGCGCCCGCGCCGCCTGACCGGCGGACCCCGCTTGTCAGCGGTGGTTCTCCCTCATGCGCGCCCTCCCTCTCTCGCTCGCTGCCCAGTGGGGCCGACCTGTCGGCGCCAGTTTCCTTTGCTCGTTCGCTCTCTCTCTCTGTCTTGTAGGCCCGGTTCGCCAGTGCCGAGCCGTTGCCCCTATGCGTCCCCTTTTCTCTCTCTGCGTCGTGGGCCTGCCTTGTCAGTTCCGCCTTCCCCACTCTTGCCATGGACCGGCGAGTGTGCAGTCGCACACATCGCCGGGTTTCTCGGCCACGATGCCCGCCAACCCGCCCAGCTCCCCTTCTTAGAGCCCCGCCCGTGCCCCGTGCACACCCCTCGCCTCATTTCGCTCAGCTTCACCCTCTCTCGCACTCTGCTCACGCCACCAACCGTCGCTGGAGACCCGTGCCCACGTTCCCGGCCAACCAGCTCACCGGAGACCGCCCCAAGCCATCCCGAGCTCCGCCCCAAGGTGAGACACCCATCCCCGTGCCCAATTTCCCCTATTGCGCCCTGTGTTCGGCCAATTTCACCTTCGCTGGTGCTCGGTCGCGGTGGTCCGCCGTGCTCGCGTGGTGGCCGGCCGATTTAGCCTGGTCTAGTTCACCAGAGTAGGTTATTTTGTCGCCCCTGCCTCTGCTGAAGTTAGCCAAGGCCTTAGCGTGCCTTAAGTCCCCTCCCCGTGGCCGGAATCGCTCACCGGAGTTTCTCCGGCCCGCCCGAGACTCTCTCACCGCCGTTCTCCCCTCTCTGCCTGTGGATTCATGGCCTCTTCCCCGCCATTGAGTTCGCCGTGGCACCCTCTTCCCCTCTACCCAACTCCGGCGACCCCGGAGCCACCCTAGCTTGCGCCAGCCTCAACTCCGACGACTTCATCGCCGCGGAGAGGAGCGGCGCCGCCCGCAGCCGTTTGTTTCCTCGGTCTGGTCCCCTCCGTCCGATTCAGATCGAACGGCTTGGACCGCGGGTACCGCTTTGCGCACGCGCGCCTGATGCCCTGTCCTGCCTGTCAGCGCCACCCGCAGCCGCTCATCCTTCCTGGTCTGATTTCCCCCGTCTGATCTTGATCGAACGGCTTGGACCCCCTCGGACCCCCTCGGACCCCCCGTTCGATCTTGATCGAACGGCTCGGACCCCCTCGGACCCCTGCAGCCGTCCGTTTCCCCTCCGGCGCTGGGCCCGCTCGGTCAGCGTGCTCTCCCCCCTGTCGCTGACACTCCCTGGCCCGCCTGTCAGCGCTCGCTCGCTCGCGCGAGCGAGCCCTCTGCCGCAGATCTAATCTCGACCGTCGATTTCTGATCTGACGGTTAGATTCACCCGAAACCCCTTCGCGCAGTAATTTTCTTAAAGAGACCCTCGGTTTATTGGAAATCAACTTGCCGTCCCTGGTTTTCACGTGCAGACCCCTGTAACCTTGCAGATTTAGCCCTGGACTTTTAAATATTCACAGAATTAGCCCTAATTTCATATTTGGAATTCCTAAACTTGTTTATTTCATAACTTTTGCATATGAACTCCAAATTTAGTGATTCAAATTGCAAAATGCTCATAGAATTATTCTCTATTTAAATAAAATGGTTTCACTTACTTTCTGCACATTCTAATTTTTATGATTGAATATGAACTAATATAGATGTAGTTTTATTTATTTAATAAAAGGAGAACCTTAGAGATTTAATCATGTTTAAACTTGTGAGATTAATGATAGGTATTGCATGAGTTCATCTCTATTTTAAATTATAGGTCACAATAAAATAAATTGATCTATGATTATGTACATGTAAATAACACTTAGGGAAATAATAATCTATTTTCAAATAAAGTTAATGTATGCCATAGTTTATGTTATACTTTGAATTCATTATCCCTTATGTAGTATTATGTCTTTTTAAGATGTGTTCCAATGTTTGTACATGTTTGGTGTGATGTTCATTTGCACTTTCCAAATGTATTGAATGCATGCTCGCTTTATTTAGACAACGAGCAGTCCGAGTGTATTGTTGGAGACCTCCCTGAGCAACAACCTGGTGAAGGCAAGTGTCCTCTGACCCATTATGTCCTACATACTTTATGATTCACTGTCCCGCATTACTTTATGAAACCTAAGGATTGACTAGTCTGTATTCACTTATCCTTGTTTACCTTTTTGGGTTACCATGGTTAGCATGTTGCTATTGCCTTAACTTAATCAATGAACATGATGTGAACATTTATGATACGATACTGTTATCCTGATATTGTGGATGATCTTGTGATACCTTAGGGGGCTCAGGCCTTTTTCCTGAATACCTCTCCGTAAGGACCTGTTCATGGAGTGACCACCCAGGATAACAGTACAACCATGAGGGTGGAATGGGACACCCTTAGTTGATTAATTAGATGAACCTGGGGGTGTAGTTGGCTTTGCCGGAGGGCCGTCAATGGGGCCAGGGCGTAGTGCCCGCTCTGCTAAGGTTGGGGTGCAGAGGTTCTTTCGATTTGGTTTTGTTAGTCACCCACCGTGGGGAGGTGTACCACATTTGTATGACTGGTGAAAGCTAACGAGCAGCTATGCACCAGGGGAGTCTTTGTAAAGGCTACGTAGTGTATCCCTAGCCATTCACATTGGTAGTGAAGATCGGGTCTGTACAACCCAGGCTGGAAAGGGATCATGACTTGTGGGTAAAGTGTACAACCTCTGCAGAGTGTTAAAAACTGGTATATCAGCCAAGCTCACGGTTAAGAGCAACCTTGGGATCCTCTTTAATTAGAAGAACTTTGGATACTTTTATGTTGATGATTAACAATGATGTTATAAAATCTGATCTCTGGTATTTCCTCTTTTGAGGAGGTACTTCTGGGTAACAACTGGGTTATTTACTAAAACTTAGCTCTACTACTAATAATAAATACTCGACCAACTAAAAGCAACTGCTTAACCTCAACTCCATATACAACTAGTCCACTTTAGCCAAACGGGACATTTGCTGAGTATGTTGATGTGTACTCACCCTTGCTTTACACACCACCCCACCCCAGGTTGTCCCCAGTGTACCCAATGCTCAGGAGGTGATGCTAGCAACATGGAAGATTTCGAGGAGTTTCAGGACTACGACGAGTTCTAGTTCTTTCTTAGTGGCAAACCCCCAGTCAGCTGCCTATGTAGGCTTAGCATCTATGTTTCGTATTTCCGCAATTTGATAATTATGTTGAACAATGGTTATGTATTAGACTCTGTGGATGTCTTGGACATCTTGATGTAATAAAGTACCTTTCCGCTATTTATTTCAAGCATGGTGTGATGATGTCCAATTATGTAATCGCTGTGTACGTGAGTTTCTGATCCTGACACGTACATGGTTCGCATTCGGTTTGCCTTCCAAAACCGGGTGTGACACCTGGCTTTGCTGAAAATAGCGCCCGCCGCCCACAAGAATAGGAAATCGTAGAAATCTAATCTAAAATGAATTTTGGGTATGAAAATAAGTCCAAAGTCTTAGAAAATTCATAACTACCTCACTCTAGCTCCGATTCGATCCATTCCAATTGCATTAGATTCATGATAATATTGTCTATCTTCAGTAACCTTATTTTACTATGTAACTTAGTTATAAAAATAGCACTCATTTTTGTATTATGTTAGCACCTAGATTATTCGGAAAATCATAACTTGTACACTTTAAATCCGATTTGACCCGTTCGAATTGCATTGGACTCGTACTAATAATACCTACACCATAGTAACATCATTTTACCTTGTAACACGCTCTCAAAAATAAATAATTTATTTGTCCAACCTATGGTTATTGGATTAACATATTTAATCTGAGTTAATCTAGGATTTTAATTTGGACCATTTACTGGTATATGATTCTGTGGTAACTTAGATTGAAGGTTAAGTTAGTTATATCTTTCTCACATAATTTATTTTAATCATCATAATATATAGTTTATTGATTAATCACTTAGAACCGGGTAAAACCATAACTTCTTAGCCATAACTCTGATTATAGTGCTTCTCGAACCCGCGATCTCGTAACTTCGCGTAGATCATTATTATTCAGTTTGTACTTATATTTGGTGTAATGTTAATTTTATCTATACCATGTTTGTTTGTATTGCTACGACTAGCAGTGAGGTCACGATGATATGAAGAATCATCCTAGTACCTAGAATCTCAAGTGCCAGGCAAGTTGTTCCCTTGATCACTTTTATTTACCCAATAATGTTCTTTAATATCACTTATTCATGCATAAGTTTAATTTTGATGGGACCCAATAGGTCACCCTAGTCTGATTATCTTTTACCTTGGCTACCCCTGAATCATTTGGGTAGTTATGCTATTGCTTTGCATGGTTTTGGGTTAATACTTCATTATATCCATGTTCCAATTATTCTGTTATGTTATTTATGTTCATGTCAAGATCATTATCTTTAATTGGAACATAGAGCTTAACTTGAGAAACACGTGCCACCACAGGAAGGAATGGGACCCCTTGGCTAACAAATTAGGAAAGCTAGTGGAAGACTACCTTACCCGAAAGGGGCAAGGGCAGTAGGGGAGTTGCATGTAGGGAGGTTCTCGGGTTGATTTTGCTGCGATGGCAGTCAGACGAGGGATTCTTGCAAGTGCTCTTCCCATAAACTGTAGCGAGTTTTCAGAAGCTATTGGAACTTTGTAAAGGCCTCGTAGTGGATCCCTAGTCATTCACCTCAGTAGTGTCTAAGGGTCTAGCTAACCCTGGCGACATGGGATACACGACTTGTGGGTACAGGGTACAACCTGTGCAGAGTGTAAAACTGGTATACTAGCCGAGCTCACGGTCAAGAGCAGCTCATGACTCTCACATGATTAATTTATGGAACATAAATTCAATTTGTCATTTGCATTGCATGGGATTATTTATTAATTTTGTTCTATTATTTTTATTATGGTTTGGTATTCACTTACATTTTGTAACTGCTAATAAAATTTTGACCAACTCTAAAAGGAATGCTCAGCTTTAACCATTCTCTTTGGTAAGCCTTACACTTCATGAGCTCCCACCTTTGGTGAGTTCATGCACATTATTCCCCACAACTTGTTGAGCGATGAACATGTGTGAGCTCACCCTTGCTGTCTCACACCCCCCCACAGGAGATGAACAGGTGGTTCAAGAGGAGCCACACGTCGAGGAGTTCGATTTGATCTAGGTGGCATCTCCTAGTTGACTTTATGGCGCTAAGGATGGACTTTAGTTCGATCTATATTTATCTTTTATTTTGTCAGACTTCCGCAATGTAATAAGTACGCTGATGTTATTGTGACATTTATCTCTATACACTCTGTTATTATATATGTTGTCTTCTTTGGCGCATGTATGAGATGCACCCGGCTTTGTCCCTTAAATCCGGGTGTGACAGAAGTGGTATCAGAGGAATGTTGATTGTAGGACGAAACCTAGATAGAACTGGACAACCATTGTCTACTTACCTTTGCCACTCTGATTCTTTTCTAAACTTATCTTAATCTTTTCTCATCTATTTCCACTTTACTCTGATTATTCTTACCTGTTCCTTCTAAAGACAAAAGTGGATTTCACACTTTGAAATCCTGTGCCTAAAGCGACTTTAGGAATAGGAGGCCTACCCTTAGGAACAAAAATAAAACTATTTTTATAGGTATCTATACGCTTGAGTGTTTGTTCTTGTGATATTTGTCTGATTTGGATCTTTGATTGATTGTGATGAGTTGTGGAGTGATGTCCACAATTACATCTGCATATACGTATACACATAAAAAATAAAATTCATGAGATAACTAAACAACTTAGATTATCCTCCACTAAAGAGGGATCTATTTAAAATAGATACACTTTAATGGATCCCACTTAACTTTAAGGAATCTATCACATCCTAATAGGTTCATCTTGTGAATAAGTTATATTACCCTCATAAATTGTTTATAAGATAAACAAGACCAACTAAGAGTACCCTCACTAGAATATATCTTATCTCGAAAAGATTCTATCCTATCTTAATAGATCTAACTAATCTCAAAAGATTCTATCTTACTCTTAGAGACTCTTCTTGTCCTAATAAGCATACTTATCCCCACTTTGCTTATCTCATAACAGTGTAACAAACCTGATTTATTTCAAAATAAATTAAGAAGATCTAGTCTAATCTGATTACACCAATTTAATTCGGATTCCACCTAATCTGATATGATCTAATCTAAAGGAAGTTACTTAAACAAGTTAGTTAATACTAGTAACATAGATTAGACCATATTCTTATAAATGGGTTTTAAATCTAAATTGGAGTCTTAGACCAACTCGTCCAGGAAATCACGCCCTAGCCTATGTTATAAGTTGCCCAACCCATTTATCCCAAAAGCAAAGTAAAACTCTGTTTAATCTACCTACCCCATGTACCCGCAATGGTTATCCCAACTTAGATAATAGCATCTAACACCACGACTGATAGTCCCTAAATCAAGAAGAAAGATAACTTCGATGATGAAGGATATTAGTAGAAATAGATCTTCAGATGAATCAAGATCCATCATCTGGAATAAAAGTCTCCCTTACCTAATTTTCTCTGACCCCAAATCTTCTCTACACTCACCTAATAGCTAAATCCTGATGTACTATACCCTTGTTTTCTATGCCACACCTGCTAATGGCATGAAGAATTTCAGATGTATAAAAAATAATTGGAAATTCCACTTAAAAAATATATATACTGGAATTTCATAAAAATAAAGTCAGCTTGATATGCTCAACTAAATGGTATTCTTAAATAGAATCATAGAATCTAATGAGAGTCACTTAACAAGTGAGCACTAGTGAAATAAACTAGATCCTACTCCTATTAACCTTGTTCTCCCCTCATGCACTTAAACCTAAATTAGTGCATTAGACCAACTCAACCATGAGCATAAGAGTTAACACAACCTTAGAGTCATGATGGATTGTATAATTTATCTATCCCCACCTAACATCAAACAAACTTTTAACATACATCATGTAGACTATCTCATCTTAGCAAAATTCTATCCTACTTTTGGATATTCACCTTATACGACTAGTACCCCAATCTGGACATAAAACAAAGATTAAGCCCTGCTAAAGAATTTTGTGAATCATCTAGGCCCCTTAGTGATGTTTTGGTAATTAATGGCAACTATTTGTGGACTAACAGTTCTTAGAGAAATAAGAATGCAGGTTGGACCATAGAGAACAGAAAATCTTGGAGACTTATAAGCATTGGTTGTGGATCAAGTGAAGGCAAAGGTATAACTTAGGTTTTTGTTTTTGCCGGTCTCCAGGAGTTTAGAGAAGACATTTGACCGGATTAGTAGGCTAGATGGCCGTACTATTAAGAGGGGTTAATGACTTTGGTCTGTGTAAAACTTAGTGCCTCATAGAGCATCAAGTAGTTGCATTTGCATGAGGTCTAACAGCGCTTCCGGTTTCGAGAGTATACTCAAATAGAGGGATTGGATTTCGGTGAGACATTTGCTCCCGTGGCAAGATTGGAAGCAATCCGGATTCTTCTTGCTTATGCTTGTGCTCATAATATCAAGCTCTACCAAATGGATGTAAAGAGTGCCTTTCTAAACGGTAAGATTAGTGAACTAGTGTATGTTGAACAACCTCCCGGTTTTGAGGACCCTAAAAGACCTAACCACATGTACAAGCTTTCTAAAGCTCTCTATGGGCTTAAGCAAGCCCCACACGCTTGGTATGAAAGGCTTAGGAATTTCTTGCTTTCCAAAGACTTTAAAATTGGGAAGGTTGACACTACCCTATTCACTAAAAGAGTTGGCAAAGATTTTTTTATTTGTCAAATTTATGTTGATGATATTATTTTTGGATCTACTAATGAGTTGTTTTGTGAGGAGTTTGGAAAAATGATGTCAAAGGAATTTGAAATGTCTAAGATAGAAGAATTGAGCTTCTTTCTCGGTCTTCAAATCAAACAATTGAAAGATGGAATCTTTATAAGTCAATCAAAATATTTGAAGGATATGCTCAAGAAGTTTGTCTTAGAAAATGCAAAGCCTATCAAGACTCCTATGGCAACAAATGGTCATCTAGACATAGATGAGGGAGGTACAATGGTTGATCAAAAACTTTTTCGCTCAATAATTGGTAGTTTGCTTTACATTACCACATCTAGGCTCGATGTTATGTTTAGTGTTTGCATGTGTGCTCGATTTCAAGCTTCACCTAGAGAGATTCACTTGAAAGCCGCAAAAAGAATTCTAAGATATTTGAAGTATACCCCCAATATTGGTCTATGGTATCCCAAAGGTGCTCAATTTGAATTGAATGGATATTCGGATTCGGACTATGCGGGTTGCAAAGTTGATAGGAAGAGCACCTCTGGTTGTTGTCAATTTCTTGGGAGGTCTCTTGTTTCATGGTCTTCTAAGAAGCAAAATTCTGTTGCTCTCTCTATCGCCGATTTGGAATATATATCGGCCGGTAATTGTTGTGCTCAATTATTATGGATGAAACAAACTCTATTGGATTATGGGATCACTTTCAAGAATGTGCCTCTCATGTGTGATAATGAGAGTGCGGTAAAATTGGCTACAAATCCGGTCCAACACTCAATAACGAAGCATATTGATATACGACATCACTTCTTGAGAGATCATGTTGGAAAGGGAGATATCTCTATATATTCGATTGGCACGGATGATCAATTGGCCGATATATTTACAAAGCCATTAGATGAAATGAGGTTTTGCAAATTAAGAAGTGAAATGAATGTGATAGATCTCTCAAACGTGGCTTGAGGTTGAATACACATGTGAAGTATTGCATTTAGATTCTAAATGTGCACTCTAGGCTATTTATTGGATATTTTTGATGAATTTTTTATTCTTGTTTGATCTAAATAGTTTTAAATGAAAATTTGTGTTACTCAAGTACATAATGTGTATATGCATGCATACTAACCCTTGGATTGGTCAAAATGTCCATATTTGAACGATAAACCAAATTTGAAATTCAAAATCAGAAAGTGGACAAAGTTTGGATATTTGAGTATCAGGCCGCGGACTGTCCGGGTAATGACCGCGGACCATCCGACGTATCAGGTTCTGGACAGTCCGAGTCAGCAGAGCAGACTGTCTGAATTGACAGGACGTGGACCGTCCACAGACCCCACGCGGACCGTCCGCGACAGGCAGATAAATTAGGCAGAGGCAGTCAGATTGTCACTTTCAACACTTGTCTTTTTCTCTCTCACACTCCACATGCCAAAGGTGATTCTTGTCGTTTGTGAGCGGACGGTGAACCGAAATTGCGCATGGACTGTCCGGGAGATTGTTTAGAGTTCATCAACCATGTCTTCATCTCGGTATTTCAAAATCTCATGGAATTTGTCTGATTTATTCAAATTTGGGAATTCTTAGGGTTTTCTCTCTGATCTAGAATTGGGCAGTGGAATTACAATTTTGACTGGTGGAATTGCTTGTGTTACTCATTGTGGATATGGTGCAAAAATTTGAATGGATTTGGATGGTTATTTTCTGTCAAATAGATGATTAGATGGATGGGGCGGCTAGGGTTCTAGAAATCGTCTCTGGACGGTCGCGGACCGTCCGCCAGGATGGCGCGGACAGTCTGGTCCCCTAGCGCGGATAGTCCGGTCCCTGACAGAAACTTACACTTCCTTTCTCTATGTTGTGACATCATCAAGTATTAACCAGTGGATATTCCTCATATATATTGCAATGGTCTAGGTGGTCTTAAGAAGAAGCTTGCAGGTCGTTTTAAGTCAAAGCGCCGTCGTGCAGATGATGTAGATTATAATCTAGCTACAGACTATGAGGCCCAATCTTTAGCTGGGGGCAGCATTTCTATGGACACAGAGGATGCTCCACACGCTCATCCAGATTATCCAATTGATGTCACAGGATGGACCTATCCCAAGAGAAGATTCTTTATGGCTGAGTACTGCTCCAGGAGGACAGTTAATCAGTATGATCTGCCCTCTAACACAAACATTCAGTTTTTTCATACTCAACTTCAGTTTGAAGTTTTCTGGGGAACCCTAATGGACACAAACTTTCACAAGCATCATGTTATTGATTGGACATTTATGCTGAGTCAGTCAGTCATGGAGGGATTGATTCCAAAGTTCGAGGCATGTGGTCTCTATGACTTTATGGGCCAGAAGACAGACTTCAGTGAGATGGTTGTGAAACAGTTCCTGGCAACTGCTGAGATTGACATTGCTGAGCAATCAATCACTTGGATGTCTAGCTTTAAGAGGTATTCTGCAACCTTTGCTGAGTTTGCTACTGCAAACAGTTTGGACTATGATACAATTTTAGCTGGGATTGATTTGTATACTGAGGACAACTTTGAAGAATATGAGTAGTTCTATGAGCCAGTGAGGCTGGGCATTCCTAGGAGGTTTGGTGAGACTCTAGGACTGAGGCATCATCCTACTGTCATTAACAAGATTGCCTGAGTAACAATTCTTCCAAAGAGTGAAGATAAGAGCAAGATCAAAGATAAGTTCTGGAACATCATCCACCATATCATTAACGGTGAGGTGATGAACGTGGTGCTATTTATGATGAGGCAATTGAATGACCTCAATATGGACAAGAACCAGAACTTGGCGTATGCTCCATACATCATGGCTCTCATCAAGGCTAAGACCAGATTTGAGGGGCGCTGTGAGATAGCTCACACTCCATTTAGGCCTTTCAAAAATGAGACTGGATTCCTCACTAGGCCTCTTACTCCTTTCCTAGATGATGAGGAAGAAGTTGGAGATGATGAAGAAGTTGCTCCTGAGGCTGATGCAGCTGAGCAGATGCCTCCTCCACCTCCTCCTCAGCCTGAGCAGTTCTGGCAGCCTGGTCCAGGCTATTTTGATCCTTACTTCCAGCACATGCAGCAAGGGCTCCAGACACATATGGATGGCCGATTTCAGGGCATGTTGACCCATATGGACCAGCGCATGGATAGGATGCAGACTCACTTTGATGATAACTTTGATGGACTGCACTCTGAGCTTACTGAGCTTCGCACTCACATCCAAGACACTGTTCATGATCCAATTATGGCTAGAATGAACAACATGCAGCAGAGCTTTCAGGATAATATGGGGGCCTTGTCTAGTCAGTTTGACAACTGTCCACAAATGAAAGCATCCAGGATATACGTCAGAGGCAACAACAGCTCCAGCATGACTTAGGGCAGTTCTCCTCTGTCTTCGACAATTTTAGCACCCATTACTACAGCATGTACCCTCCACCTAGTGATCAGTGAGACCCCTCCTTTGTGGTAATTGATGGCAAAGGGGGAGAGAAGAAGTTGAAGTTGGGGATGTCATAATCAGGGGGAGCTCATGTGGACATTGAGACTTTGCATATGCATGTTTACTATTTGAACTTTTTGTCTTATGTATTTGTTGAACTATGTCTTGTGTTGTGTTTGTGAACAAATGTCTGGTGATATTTTGTGGATCGAACTATGTCTGTTAAATCTTATGTTTCTATTAGTTCGAATTATCCTGTGAATGGTTGATCGAGGAGTGATTAAATTTGATGGGCTTATTTTACATAATACTTCTTGTATGCCTCGATAACCATCATTGTAGGAAGATCTCCATCAAAACTCCGATCGATTATGTGTGTCATATCTTCAACTATAAATATCATGCACACATATAGGGGGAGCTATTCCTACACTCTGAGTTTTGATGAGACTTATATATCTCTCGGATGGTACTTCAAATCAAGATAAGTCTTTTGAAACTCATCTCTAAAATCCTTCTTATACCTAGGGTATGAGGAAGATTTGAAAATCAAAACCTCTCTTGAATAAAATGTGTAGTGTTGTCATCAATTACCAAAAAGGGGGAGATTGTGAATCATCTAGGCCCCTTAGTGATGTTTTGGTAATTAATGACAACTATTTGTGGACTAACATTCCTTAGAGAAATAAGAATGCAGGTTGGACCACAGAGAACAAAAAATCTTGGAGACTTATAAGCATTGGTTGTGGATCAAGTGAAGGCAAAGGTATAACATAGGTTTTTGTTTTTGCTGGTCTCCAGGAGTTTAGAGAAGACATTTGACCGGATTAGTAGGCTAGATGGCCGTACTATTAAGAGGGGTCAATGACTTTGGTCTGTGTAAAACTTAGTGCCTCATAGAGCATCAAGTAGTTGCATTAGCATGAGGTCTAACAGCGCTTCCGGTTTCGAGAGTTAAAAATCTTTTCGAAAGCGTGTTTGAAAAGTTGCTAAGTCATGGGGTTGGCGGACCGTCCGAGCAAAGTGGCCGGACCGTCCGCGATCTATCCAGAGGGGTCTGAAGTATATTCACTACGAACTGGTCATGTATGTTTGTACTGTGGACCGTCCAGGCCTTGGGGCCGGACCCTCCGCAGTCCTGACCAGAGAGGGTCGCCCTCTACACAGTCCCTGTAAATTATGCGGACTGTCCGGCCGGGGTCAGCGAACCGTCCGCAGGTGCCAAATGTGTTTGGGCAGGGACTGTGTGTTTTTGGGCACTTATACTACGGGCTGTCCGGGGCATGAGCCCGGACAGTACTAACTCTCAGGTCGCGGACCGTCCGGCCTTGTATGGCGCATATTTCGTGTGTGTTAGCTCATCGTGGTCAGAGCTCTGGTGCTCCATGTTGCCAGGTCTCGGACGGTCCGGCCAAGGTTGGCGGACTCTCCAGACTTCGCTTTTTCTGACAGCTCTATCATATTTCAAATAGGAAAACTAGCCGTTACTTGTACGGCGGACTATCTGGCCTAAGGGCGCGGACCGTCCGCGTGTGCGCAGAAGTTGTGCTAGTTGCACATAATGGTTAGAAATGTGTAGTGGGCTATAAATAGAAGGGGAGCTCATGTGTGAGGGCTCTCTTGGCCATTCCTTGCACACTTTGAGCTCATTTGTGATCCTCCCACTCATTCTCTCACACTCATTGCTTGAGATTGCATTCTAGTGAGAGATTGAGTGCTCCTAGTGCATTTGCATCCATTGGTGATTCTTAAGGCACTAGGTGGTACACTGGGCAAGCATCATCGGCTTGTTACTCTTGGAGGTTGCCGCCTCCTAAACGGCTCGGGTGTTGTCTCTGTCGAGCTCTCCAAGAAGATTATGGAGGAGCCACGGTGTCGATTGTGAGGGGTTCGCGCCTACGTCACCGGAGCGGCAAAGGTGACGCTAGTAGAAACGAGGTATTGATTGATTTCTTGTCCACTTGGCTCAAAGATCAAGCCGCGTCTTGATAGAGGAGCAAGTGAGAGCTTGAAGTCCACCTCAACGTGGATTAGGGGTGATCGGCAAATCACTGATACCACGGGATAAAATCCGGTGTCTTTCTCTTCTCGAATTACTTATTACCGTGCAAGTAATTAGTATTTCATGTATTGTCTCTCTTGTATACAATTATCATAGTTGTTTCTCATAGATTGCTTACTTGTTGTCACTAGAGAATTTATACCTCTTGTCATATTGATTAAATTTCTCTAGTGTTTTTTATTTTAGTCAAAACCGTCTATTCACCCCCTCTAGCCGGTGTCCTAGATCCTACAAGTGGTATCGGAGCCGAGGACTCCATTGTTTGTGGATCTAATCATCCTGGAGTTGGATAAAATGGCTAGTAACAACAATGTGCACATTGAGAAGCCACCACATTTTGATGGGAATAACTATGACTATTGGAAATTAAGAATGTCAATGCATCTTAGAGCAATGGGTGGAAAAATTTGGCCAACTGTCAAGGATGGGTTTGTTGTGTTCAAACAAGATGAACCATCGGCTAGTGACAATGAAAACATTCTTACAAATGATCAAGCCATGAATGTATTCTATGATGCTCTTGACATAAATGAGTTCAACCGTATCAAGAATCTCACAACTTGTAACATCCCATTGCTCCCACACAATGAATGTTACCAAATACCCTTCCCACAAAACTTAAACAACATAAGAAAAGAAATAGAGACAGAAAGTAAAGCAAAATCCGGCAGCACCTCCCTTGAAAGTAGCATAACGAGAGGAACATAAAGTTGATACATAATGTAAAAGAAAGATAATCCACATAGTATAAATAGAATGCAGAGATAGTAATGAATATTTATGACCAAATAAAAAGAAAGGGAATCCAGCCAACCCAAAAGCAAATTTGACTATCATGAAGGCTAGAACATATTAATCCCCTAGACTTGAACCCCTGTTTAACATCATTACTAAGCAGTTGTACATTTATTTAAGTGTGTAGTGGTCGTGCTGCTACTTCCCTCCTTTTCCAAAAGCAAGGATCAAGTGCCTGCATCAAACAATGCAAGAGTGAGATGACACATCTCAGCAAGTAAAAAGGTCAACAACGACTAGACAATGTAAATAGGTCGTGCTTAAACAACCACGTAGTTCACAATTTTCCTCTTGAATATTAAATTGCAGCAAGTAAACAAGTAACCAATTACTCAGTTTCGAAATGAATCACAAAGTAAAGATCCACACTATCCACACCACCATAACAGGTTCCACACTTCACCCATGAATGCACATGGCTACAGATGCAGTAATGACTTCTGCCTTCATACCTCTAAGGATATGAAGTTGCATAATACCCCTTCTCGGGCAACGTATGATGCTGATTGTACCGGTACGGTCGGACCATAAGATCGCGATGAAACTTCCAAGCAAAGGATGATGAATGCACTATGCATGTCAACAACATGAGTCCTCCCCAAATAAAATGTGTTAAACATATACTTCCACCCATTCCAAATAATAAACAACATGGGTATCATGATCAAACCACACCCTCAACATATGTAATCAATAGAACATGGATATCTTCAAACGATGGTACCCAACAAAGAATATGAGTACGCACACAAATAGCATAAATATAATCAAGTATAAGACACATTAAACGACCGACAGAATAACCATCACTATTTTACTTGCCTTCACCGGGGAATTTGGACAAAGCCCCAAGTGCTATCCGGAAGTCCACCACCTGTTTTTGACACACCACTTAGTGCATAAATTCACATAACAAACGCTCGTAAACGATGTCGCACCTACGCACAATTCCAAACCCGTCGCAAGCGATTTATCACCCCCATCACCCACCAACTGCAGCGGCACTGCTTATCAATTTCATATCTTTAAAATTACGACAGCAGTGGTAACAAACAAAAACTACAGAAGCATCTACATAAAATTCCCCACAAGTTTTGTATACAAATGATAATTAAATTCCAACCCCTAATTAGTCCAAAACAGTCCACAAGATAAACCCTGCAATCTGTTTTTGGACAGCAACATACCCGGATTCAAACAGCGATATCTCCTAAAATATAACTCCAAATCGAGTGCATAAGTACTCGTTGGAAAGGTATGACAAAGCTCTACATGATTCTACCACTGATTTCCACTAATTACCCACAAAAAATTCCCAGAAACCACTAGAACTACTGCTGTTCGCCCAGCCACAAAATTTCTGGACAGCACCTCTACCGATTCGCATAGGTAAACATATAATCAATTGAATTGCAGCACAATTAAACAAGAGATAATCTCAAAATCACCTTGGATTCTCCCCCTTTCCTTCCTCCTTTCTCCTTCCACCAAAAATCCAATTGGAGACTTGCACCAACACGATGAAGATTCAAGCGGGAAAGGGTGGCACCTTGGAGAGGAGAAGATGGGGGGTGGCGGCTAGGGTTGGGGGGAAGGTGGCTGCAATCTCTTGGGGAAGAAGAAGAGGGAGAGAGAGGGGGGGGGGGCAGCGGCCAACAAAGGGAGAGGGGAGGAGGGGGCGGCTGCAAAAACAAAGGGGGAAAGGGGGGCTAGGGTTAAAGGGGGGGACTAGTGGGCTCCCCACCGCCGGATCAAGATCCACAGCCCAACTCGCTCTCACATCTGCTCCCAACCCCAGCGCACGAGAATAACAATAAATCCTAGTGTTTTACTGATATTTACCTCCTAAAATTCCAAACCCCCTAGAGCACAGGACCCGAAGGAGAAAAAAACAAAGAAAGAATAACCTCCAACTTCTCTTTTTTTTAAACCGGGTATCACACAACTGCTCATGAGATTTGGACTAAGCTAATGGAAATTCATGAAGGAACTACAATTGTGAAGAGTGCAAAGCTATATGTGTGCAAAGGAAAATTTGAGCAATTCATTATGAAAGAAGATGAAAGTGTATCTGATATGTTCAACCGGTTAAATGAGATTGTGAATGAGATCAAGGGACTTGGTTTTGATGTACCGGATGTTGATTTCACTCATAAGTTCCTTAGATCCCATCCGGAGAAGTATGAGACTATTGTGACCATGCTAGTAAGAAGTGATTTATCTACAACTTCTCCAACCGAGGTATTGGGAGAAATTCTTACTCAAGATATATTCAAGAAATCTCAAGCCGATGCTATAAGTTTGGCAAAGAAAGTGAAGAATGAATCAATCGCTCTCAAAGCTAAAGCTTCTAAGGCAATTGAAACAGAAGATAGTGATGATGAAGAAAATGAAAGTGAGAGTGATGGAGATATGGCTCTATTTATAAAGAAATTCAACAAATTCATGAAGAAGAAGAGGGGTCAACCTAGAAGAGGCCAAACATCAAGAAGAAATGCTTTCAATGATAGAAAGTGTTTTGAGTGTGGGGAACCCGGTCACGTCGCCATGAATTGCCCTAACAAGAAGAAGAAGGGAAAAGATGGAGATGATAAGAAGAAGAAGAAGAAATTCTACAACAAGAAGAAAGATGGCAAAGCCTACCTAGTTGAATGGGATTCAGATGCTAGCTCGAATGATGATGATGATGATGATGACACCTCATCCAAGCTTAATGCCGGAATTGCCATCAAGGAAGCCCCTTCACTTTTCTCATCCCCTCATTGTCTCATGGGAAAGGGAGATGCTAAGGTAAACATCATAACCGATTTAAATGATGTAGATGATGATGATGATGTTGATGATGATGGCTATTCATATGATGATCTTGTTAGAATGTTAGGTGAGGCCGATGACTACATGCACAAAGAAAAAGAAAAGTTTAAGACCTTGAAGGAATTATATAAAAACCTCCAAGTGTCTTTTGAGGAGCTCAAGACCTCTCACAAAAATCTTAAAGAGAATTGTGAGAAGCTTGTGGAAGCTCAAAACTCATCTATTGTGCATGAAGTTGTGGTGGTCACCGAGGATGTTGGAGTCACTTGTGACTTACTTGATAGTCCTACAAGTGAACCACAACCTACTAACTCTATTTGTGATAATTGCAAAATTTCACTTGGGAATGATAACATTTCTCGTGATGAATCACAAATCATTGTTGAGAATGAAGTATTAGTAGAGAGAGTGAATGCTCTAACCCATGACCTAGAGAAGGCATATGGTGGAAAGGCTAAACTAGATTTCATATTAGGAAGTCAACGGTGCTCACTTAATCATGAGGGTCTGTAATACCCAAATATTTGGAGTTATAAAATATATGAATATGGGGTGATTATAAAAAGATTTGGGTGATCACATAATTTTTCCCTTTTTCATATTCAACAAATGAAATTGAATTAGCCAAATGATAAATAAATAAATATAGAGATGTGCATATCATGTTGGTGTTATTGTATTGTTGCATTTAAATTCAAATGGATGATACAAGTTTGAGTTTGAAAATTTGAATTTGAAAACAAAAATTACAAAAGAAAAGAAAACAGAAATATGAAAAAGAATAGAAATAATCAAATGTTGGCTAGGCCAAAACCTTCACTGCTCGGCCCACCTGACCTCACGCCAGCCCGGCTTGGCCAATAGCGCCGAAATGTGGGGACGGTGCATCAGCCGCCTTGTGTCGTTTGCGCGTCGCGTCTGTTGCCGTGCCCGGTCTCCCATCGCGCGCAGATGCAGTCTTTTTCCCTGGCATGTGGGCCCCACCGGCAGGATCTTCTCCCAGCTCGATCTTCTACCAGCACATTGTAGTCCGTTGAACCCAACGCGCGAATCGGGCTCCATTTTTCTAGGCCGTGATCGTCTCTGCTGGCCGCAGCAGATTATCCGCGCTGATCTCGGCGGTCGTTCCCTGCTCCTGCGCGGACTTCGGGCGCTTGCGGCCATATAAACCGTGACCCCTTTCCCCTGGTTCAGTTCGTGCGACGCATGTACCAAATCATGGTTAATCCGGATCCGGTTGCAACCCAATGCCGAGATTCGGGCGATGGAGCAGGTTCAGCTTCTCGGACAGGCCATCACTAGATCCTTCGTTCACTTGCTAGATCAGCGCCTTGCAGAGCTGATTCACAGAGAGTAGCGCCTCCGACGCGATCTGCAAGCCTTCTAGCATCACCTCGTGGCTCACCGGCATCGTGAGCTCTCGGCTAGCTTCGATCGATTTTGTTGGTCTCTGAGAGACGGATGACGAGTTGGTGGCCTACCGCTGTGCCCTCTTGAGCTTCGAGCAGTATGCTCCCACGCTCACCCGGATGGTGGCCAGACAGTGACAATTTATCGCCATTGATTCGGTGTCGTTGCGGTGCCGCGCCATCACATGTCCAGCAACGCTTGGGCCGTGGCTCATGGAGGATGTCCCTGGCCTCGCCGTGTAGATGTAGCGACTGGTGGCTTCAGGATTCCTCATTAGAATTTGCTGCTCGCAGCTCGCCGTGACCTGCGGTACCAGCATCTTCATTTCTGGTATGGTTACCCCCATGAGTTTTCTCTTGGTCCCTGCACCGCGATGCACCACTTGGTTGGTCGCTTTGACGAGGGAGCTTTGGGGGAGTGTTTCGGCTGGCGCCAGTGGGGTCGCCGCCGTGACAGGCGGGCGGTGCCGCTCGGGCTAGCGCGAGGAAGGGGATAAGTGCTATAGCCGTTGATCTTTTAGTGGACGGCTTCGATTAAATCGCTTGGTACCCCTTTGACCCATCAAATCATAGCCATAGATTGCGAGATAAACGGTGGATCCGGTTTCATTAACTCGGGGCCAACAGATCTTGATCCAATGCTCCTGGTTACCTACCGATTCAACTTCTAATCTGGGCGCTTGATGAGTGATCCTGCGGCTCTAAATCAACGATACCCCTTCGCCCTGGCTTTCTTTCTAAAGAACCCCTGGCTTTCTTAATAATCAACTCGCCGTCCGTGGGCGATGATCATTGTCTAGGGTGTATTTGTAGATCAGTCCCGGGGTTTCTCAGAATTTTGCGCCCAATCCAGAAATCGGATAGAATTAGAAAAATAATTATAGAAATCGATTTCTAATACAAAATAATTCCAGAAACTTGTTTAATTCATAGAAAATTCATATTAAGTCCGAATTGATCCATTCCAGTTTCATTAATTTTGTATTAATATTTTCTACCAACCAGTAACACTGTTTAACCATGAAATTTGAGTTAAAATTGTTCATTAGGATTAATCTATTCTAAGCACTAAATAATTTCGAAAATCCATAACTTCTTAACCGTAACTCCGATTTTAGTGGTTCTTGTACCCACGATCTCGTAGCACCGCATAGATTATTATTATGTAGTTTGTGCTTATGTTTGGTGTGATGTTAATTTTGCCTATACCATGTATGTCTGTATTGCTACGTTTAGCGGTAAGGACACGTGTCATCTGAAGAACAAGTTGGTACCTGGAATCTCATGTGCCAGGCAAGTTGTGCCCTTGATCACTTCTTTTTACCCACTCATGTTCTAATTAATCATAATGATCTGCATAGGTTAAATTTTGATGGGACCCAATAGGATACCCTAGTTTGTCTATCTTTATACCTTGTTTACCACTAAACTTTCTGGGTAGTACTTGCTAGTGCTATATGTGGTTTTGGGTATAGAGATACACATTACTCATGATTACATTTTTTTATTATCTGTTTATTATTTATTGTTCATGATAAGATCATTATGTTAATTGGAACATGGAGAACCACCTGGGAAAACAGTGCTACCACAAGGGTTTATTGGGACGCCCTTGGCCAACTAACTAGGAAAGCTAGTGGAAGACTACCTTACCTGAAAGGGGAAAGGGCAGTAGGGGAGTGGTCAGTGTAGGGAGGCCCTTGGGATGATTTTGCTGCGATGGCGGTCATGCGAGGGATTTCTGCATTGGAGCTTCCTATAAACTGTAGCGGGTTTCCTGAAGCTAGTGGAACTTTGTAAAGGCCTCGTAGTGTTACCCTGCCTCGCCTCCTCGGTAGAGGTGTATGGGATTGGCCGTCTCTTGGCAGATGGGTAACATGACTTGTGGGTAAAGATGCGCAACCTCTGCAGAGTGTAAAACTGGTATACTAGCCGTGCTCACGGTCATGAGCAGCTCGGACACTCACATGATTAAATTATGGAACTTAAACTCAATTTGTCATATGCATTGCATCGCATGTGAGGTTGTTACTTTTGTTCTACTATTTAATTGGGTTGGTATTTACTTATACTTAGTAACTGCTAATAAAATTTTGACCAACTTTAAAAGCAATGCTCAGCTTCAACCATCCTCTTTGGTAAGCCTTATACTTCACGTGAGCTCCCACCTTTGGCGAGTTCATGCACATTATTCTCCACAACTTGTTGAGCTATGAACTTATGTGAGCTCACTCTTGCTGTCTCACACCCCCCCACAGGTCAAGAACAGGTACCGCAGGATGAGGCGCATGGAGGATGCTGTGTTGTGTTCGTGAGAGGTCTAGGCCGTCGTCTCCCAGTCAACTTTGGGTTGCTGGACCGTTGTCTCCTTATAATGTAATTATTTATTTATTTTGTACAGAACTCCTATTATATAGTAAAGATGTGACATTCGATCCTGTGCCATGATTCATCATATGTGTGAGACTTGGTCCCAGCACACCTGGTGATTATGTTCGCGCCCGAGTTTTGGACCCCTAAAACCCGGGTGTGACAGAAGTGGTATCAGAGGAATGTTGACTGTAAGACGAAACCTAGATAGAACTGGACAACCATTATCTACTTACCTTGCTACTCTGATTCTTTCTAAACTTTTCTTAATCTTTTCTCATCTATTTCCGCTTACTCTGATTATTCTTACCTTTTCATTCTAAAGACAAATGTGGATTTCACACTTTGAAATCTTGTGCCTAAAGTGACCTTTAGGAATAGGAAACCTAATCCTAGGAACAAAAACAAAATATTTTTTATAAGTATTTGTATGATTGATTATTTGTTCTTGTGATACATGTCTGATTTAGATCTTTGATTGAGTGTGATGAGTTGTGGAGTAATGTCCACGATTACATCTGCATATACATAACGCTTATAAAACTAACTAGACAAACTAGATTATCCCTCATTAAAGTATCTAACCTAACAATATCCATCTCATCTTAAAAGATTCTATCCTACACTCATAGATCCATCTTATCTTAAAAATATTTTCTTATCTTAATAGATTCATCTTATCTTGAAGGATTCATCTTATCCTAACCACTTTACTTATCCCATCTTAATAGATCTAACTGACCTCAAAAGATTCTACCTTATCCTTATGGATTTATCTTGCCCTAATTATCATATTGATCCCACTCTAGAATAACAACCATGATCTAATCCAAATTTGAGTTACTTAAATAAGTTAGATAATGTTGGCGACAAAAATTAGGCCCTATCTAATCTATTATGATTTAACCTTGTGGGTGATTCTTAATGCTGGTACAAAGGATAAAACCATACTCCTAATTCACTTAAGCCTAAGTTAGTGCCATAGATCAACTCAGCCATACACTCCCAATAAGTTACATAATCCATCTATGTAAACCTATTAATAAAAAAAAGTCCTATCCATAGACCCCAGCTATCTTAACTACAGCTCCCTAGCTCAGATGGAGATACCAAGATTGGAGACCAAAGATGATCAACCTCATCAAGAAAGGATAAGCACCAACTCAAGTCTTCAAGGATCAAGCGGGATCACCAAGATGAGTCAAGATCCACAACCTAAGATGGAGTCCTTCCTTACCCTACCCAAACCTATCCATGCTTTGGATATATCTTTTATCCTACATAATAAAGTAGCTATATATATACCCATGCTTTCCTAATCACCTGATAATTTGTGATATTAAAAAAACAAATCTTTTGGTATTAAAACCAACTAGAAACTAAAGCATAGACTACAAACCAAACTTGTTGGATCCCCTTTCTTACTAATCTCGAGGACGAGATTTCTGTTAAGGGGGGTAGGATTTGTAATACCCAAATATTTGGAGTTATAAAATATATGAATATGGGGTGATTATAAAAAGATTTAGATGATCACATAATTTTTCCCTTTTTCATATTCAACAAATGAAATTGAATTAGCCAAATGATAAATAAATAAATAAATATAGAGATGTGCATATCATGTTGGTGTTATTGTATTGTTGCATTTAAATTCAAATGGATGATACAAGTTTGAGTTTAAAAATTTGAATTTGAAAACAAAAATTATAAAAGAAAAGAAAACAAAAATAGGAAAAAGAATAGAAATAATCAAATGTTGGCTAGGCCAAAACCTTCACTGCTCGGCCCACCTGACCTTACGCCAGCCCGGCTTGGCCAATAGCGCCGAAATGTGGGGCCGGTGCGTCAGCCGCCTTGTGTCGTTTGCGCGTCGCGTCCGCTGCTGTGCCCGGTCTCCCATCGCGCGCAGATGCAGTCTTTTTCCCTGGCATGTGGGCCCCACCGGCAGGATCTTCTCCCAGCTCGATCTTCTACCAGCACATTGCAGTCTGTTGAACCCAACGCGTGAATCGGGCTCCGTTTTTCCAGGCCGTGATCGTCTCTGCTGGCCGCAGCAGATTATCCGCGCTGATCTCGGCGGTCGTTCCCTGCTCCTACGCGGACTTCGGGCGCTTGCGGCCATATAAACCGTGACCCCCTTCCCCTGGTTCAGTTCGTGCGATGCCTGTACCAAATCATGGTTAATCCGGATCCGGTTGCAACCCAATGCCGAGATTCGGGCGATGGAGCAGGTTCAGCTTCTCGGACAGGCCGTCACTAGATCCTTCGTTCACCTGCTAGATCAGCACCTTGCAGAGCTGATTCACAGAGAGTCGCGCCTCCGACGCGATCTGCAAGAAGCCGTCTAGCATCACCTCGTGGCTCACCGGCATCATGAGCTCTCGGCTAGCTTCGATCGATTTTGTTGGTCTCCGAGAGACGGACAACGAGTTGGTGGCCTGTCGCTGTGCCCTCTTGAGCTCCGAGCAGTACGCTCCAACGCTCACCAGGATGGTGGCCAGGACAGTGACAATTTATCGTCGTTGATTCGGTGTCGTTGCGGTGCCGCGCCATCACGTGTCCAGCAACGCTTGGGCTGTGGCTCATGGAGGATGTCCCTGGCCTCGCCGTGTAGATGTAGCGACTGGTGGCTTCAGGATTCCTCATTAGAATTTGCTGCTCGCAGCTCGCCGTGACCTGCGGTACCAGCATCTTCATTTCTGGTATGGTTACCCCCCATGAGTTTTCCCTTGGTCCCTGCACCGCGATGCACCACTTGGTTGGGCGCTTTGACGAGGGAGCTTTGGGGGAGTGTTTCGGCTGGCGCCAGTGGGGTCGCCGCCGTGACAGGCGGGCGGTGCCGCTCAGGCTAGCGCGAGGAAGGGGATAAGTGCTATGGCCGTCGATCTTTTAGTGGATGGCTTCGATTAAATCGCCTGGTACCCCTTTGACCCATCAAATCATAGCCATAGATTGCGAGATAAACGGTGGATCCGGTTTCATTAACTCGGGGCCAACAGATCTTGATCCAATGCTCCTGGTTACCTACTGTCGGGGACCATAATTAGGGGTACCCTCAAGACGCCTAATTCTCAGCTGGTAACCCCCATCAGCATAAAGCTGCAAAGGCCTGATGGGTTTGATTAAGTCAGGGATCAGTCCACACGAGTGACTTGACCACGCCACGCCCGAGCCTAGCCTCGGGCGAGGGCAGCCGACCCTAAGATGACTCCGTCTCGCCTGAGGTCTCCTCTTTCACGGCAGGCGCATCCCCGGCTCGCCCTAGGCCCCGCCTCCGATAAGGAGAAACCCTGACTAAATCACCGCACCAACCGACCGAGTCACCAGGGCGTTTAACGCAAAAGGTAAGACCGACGGGCGGCCAGACTTCGCCAGTGGTGCCATAGGAGACTCCGCCCGACCCAGGGCTCGGACTCAGGCTAAGGCCTCGGAAGACGGCGAACTTCGCTCCGCCCGACCCAGGGCTCGGACTCAGGCTAAGGCCTCGGAAGACGGCGAACTCCGCTCCGCCCGACCCAGGGCTCGGACTCAGGCTAAGGCCTCGGAAGACGGCGAACTCCGCTCCGCCCGACCCAGGGCTCGGACTCAGGCTAAGGCCTCGGAAGACGGCGAACTCCGCTCCGCCCGACCCAGGGCTCGGACTCGGGCCAAGGCCCCGGAAGACGGCGACCTCCGCCTCGCCCGACCCAGGGCTCGGACTCCGCCTCGGCCTCTGCCGAATAATCTCCGCCTCGCCCGACCAGGGCTCGGACTCTGTCTCTGTCTTGCAGGACGGACTCGGCCACAGCCTCGGAGGGGCCTCCACGACACCCGACCTAGGATACGGGACCGCCACGTCAACAGGAAGCGTCATCATCACCCTGCCCTGAGCCGACTTGGGTCGCAGAGAACAAGACCGGCGTCCCATCTGGCCAGCTATGCCAGATAGGCCATGATGGCGCCCCGCTAGATCATGACGACGGCGGCCCCCAGCTCCCTTACGAAAGCAGGAGAACGTCAGCAAGGACCAGCCACCTCGACAGCTGTCCCCCCGTCCGGCTCCGTTACTCCTCCAACAGCCACGACGCCACTCCAACAGGGTGCCACGATCTCTCTGGCTGCCACCTGGGCATGTACATAGGGCGCTAGCTCTCCCTCGCTAGACACGTAGCACCTTGCTACACCCCCATCTTGTACACCTGGACCCTCTCCTTACGACTATAAAAGGAAGGGCCAGGGCCTTCTTAGAGAGGTTGGCCTCGCGGGGACGAAAGGCAGGGGCAGGCGCTCTCTCGGGGCCGCCCTCTCCCTTCACCTCGTGCGGACGCTTGTAACCCCCTACTGCAAGCGCACCCGACCTGGGCGCGGGACGAACACGAAGGCCGTGGGAATTTCTCCGACTCCCTCGCGATCCGGCTCCGGCCACCGACCTCTCTCTCACTCCGTTCCCCCCTTTGCGCTCGCTCCACGCGCTCGACCCATCTGGGCTGGGGCACGCGGCACTCTCACTCGTCGGCTCGAGGACCCCCCGGTCTCGGAACGCCGACAGTTGGCGCGCCAGGTAGGGGCTGCGCTGCGTGTTGACGTTCGATTTCCCGTCAAGCTCCAGATGGGCAGTCTCCAACAACCTCTTCAACCCGGGACGGTGCTCCGTTTCGGGAACCTCGAGTTCATCTCGCTCGACGGCGACTACGACATGATACTCCTTCCACCGCCGCGCGACGACGACATTGATGGCGGACAGCCCGCCCGCTGGCGGCGGAATCGACGACGTCTTTCCCGCGTAGGGGAAGGACAACTTTCGAGCTCGCCCCATCCTCTCCCTCGCCGTCGAAGGAGGAGGAGGCAGGGCAACCGGGGCCGAGCGGGAGGTCGCGCTCCGACGGCTGTCGGGCAAATCGACATCCCCGGCGCCTCGACGGAGGACACGCCAAGCGTCGCCCTCGCGTTCAAGGCAGACGCGAGCGCCATCCCCCCGCAACACGTCGACTCCGAGCAAGTGGACGACGCCAGCACGCTCACGGAAGGCCTGCAGGACGTCGCCCTCGGACCCAAGACGACGACGCGGTCAGCCCCCGACGCGACTTCATCGCTCCTCGTCGACAAAAAGGTATCGACTGCTACCCATCTTTCGTTATTTCGACTCGGCCTCAGCCCGCCTGGCGATCTCGCTTTGGCGGGCGCTCACATTGAGGCGAGTGCAACCTCTCTGGGGTTTCCTGTGCGGTCGCCTTGGGACCGATTGACGGGTGTCTCGACCTACGGACCCTCTGGGTCCGAGGAAGACGACGACCCCAGCATCTGCTGGGATTTCTCCGGATCTGGCAACCCTAGTGCCATGCGGGACTCCATGACCGCATGTGACTACTGCCTCTCCGACTGTTCCGACGGCAGCCGCAGCCTTGGCGACAAGGACTGCGGCCTGAGTCGCGAATGTTTCCACATCGAGCTAGGGGATCCCTCCGGAGGCGGCTGTCTCGGCATGCCGGAGGATGGTGATCCCCCTAGGCCAGCGCCTCGCGCTGACATCCCGCGGGAGCTAGCTGTGGTCCCCGCTTCGGCGGGAGGTCATGACCCACAGCTCGAGCAAGTCCGCGGGGCGCAGGCCGGGTTCGATGAAGGAGCAGGAGCGCTCGAGGCAATCCGTCAGAACATCGGGCAGGTATGGGCGAGCCAACCCCCGGCCGGAGGAATACGTCACTTGCCCCAAGGTCTCCAGCACCGCATCGCCAACGATGCCAGGGACAAACCGCCACCCGCATCCGGCGGGACTGGCCAGGACCTGGTCGCTGCAGCAATGCTCCTCCGCGCGATGCCGGAGTCATCAACCACCGAGGGACGGCGGATCCAGGGAGAACTCAGGCATCTCCTGGAAGGCGCTGCGGCCCGGCGGGCAGAGAGCTCTGCCTCTCGAAGGCGGGGATACACCCCGGATCCTCGTGCCGCGACTTCCCGACTCACGCGGGAAGCCTCGGTCTTCACCGGGCGCACGCGCAACACCGCGCCTGCGGCCCCGGGCCACCTCGGCGAGGAGCACCCTCATCGTGACCGTCGGGCACGCCTCGACGAAAGGGTGCGCCGAGGCTACCACCCCAGGCGTGGGGGACGTTATGACAGCGGGGAGGATCGAAGTCCCTCGCCCGAACCACCCGGTCCGCAGGTCTTTAGCCGAGCCATTCGGCGGGCGCCGTTTCCGCCCCGATTCCGACCCCCGACTACTATCACGAAGTACTCGGGGGAGACGAGACCGGAATTGTGGCTTGCAGACTACCGCCTGGCCTGTCAGCTGGGTGGGACGGACGATGACAACCTCATCATCCGAAACCTCCCCCTATTTCTCTCCGACACCGCTCGTGCCTGGTTGGAGCACCTGCCCCCGGGGCAGATTTCCAACTGGGAGGATCTGGTCCAGGCCTTCGCCGGGAACTTCCAGGGCACGTACGTGCGCCCCGGGAATTCCTGGGACCTCCGAAGCTGTCGGCAATTGCCGGGAGAGTCCCTTCGGGACTACATCCGGCGGTTCTCGAAGCAGCGCACCGAGCTGCCCAACATCACCGACTCCGATGTCATCGGCGCGTTCCTCGCTGGCACCACCTGCCGCGACCTGGTGAGCAAGTTGGGTCGCAAGACCCCCACCAGGGCGAGCGAGCTGATGGACATCGCTACCAAGTTTGCCTCCGGCCAGGAGGCGGTAGAGGCCATCTTCCGAAAGGACAAGCAGCCCCAGGGCCGCCCGTTGGAAGATGCTCCCGAGGCGTCTGCTCCGCGCGGCGCCAAGAAGAAAGGCAGGAGGAAGTCGCAAGCGAAACGCGACGTTCCCGATGCTGACCTTGTCGCCGCCGCCGAGCGCAAGAACCCTCGAAAACCCCTCGGAGGTGCAAACCTCTTCGACAAGGCACTCAAGGAGACGTGCCCCTACCATCAGGGGCCCGTCAAACACACCCTCGAAGAGTGCGTCATGCTTCGGCGTCACTTCCATCGGGCCGGGCCACCCGCCGAGGGTGGCAAGGCTCACGACGACGACAAAAGGGAGGATCACCAAGCAGGAGAGTTCCCCGAGGTCCGCGACTGCTTCATGATCTACGGAGGGCATGTGGCAAATGCCTCGGCTCGGCATCGTAAGCAAGAGCGTCGGGAGGTCTGCTCGGTGAAGGTGGCGGCGCCAGTCTACCTAGACTGGTCCGACAAGCCCATCACCTTCGACCAGGACGACCACCCCGACCACGTGCCGAGCCCGGGGAAGTACCCGCTCGTCGTCGATCCTGTCATTGGCGACGTCAGGCTCACCAAGGTCCTGATGGATGGGGGCAGCTGCCTCAACATCATCTACGCCGAGACTCTCAAGCTCCTGCGCGTCGACTTGTCGTCTGTCCGAGCAGGCGCTGCGCCCTTCCACGGGATCATTCCCGGGAAGCGTGTCCAGCCCCTCGGACAGCTCGACCTCCCTGTCTGCTTCGGAACACCCTCCAACTTCCGAAGGGAGACTTTGACGTTCGAGGTGGTCGGGTTCCGAGGGACCTACCACGCGGTGTTGGGAAGGCCATGCTACGCGAAGTTCATGGCCATCCCCAACTACACCTACCTGAAGCTCAAGATGCCGGGCCCCAACGGGGTCATCACCGTCGGCCCCACGTACAAACACGCATTCGAGTGCGATGTGGAGTGCGTGGAGTACGCCGAGGCCCTCGCCGAGTCCGAGGCCCTCATTGCCGACCTAGAAAGCCTCTCCCGAGAGGTGCCGGATGTGAAGCGGCATGCCGGCAACTTCGAGCCAGCAGAGACGGTTAAGGCCGTCCCTCTCGACCCCAGTGGCGACGCCTCCAAGCAGATCCGAATCGGTTCGGGGCTCGACCCCAAATAGGAGGCAGTGCTCGTCGACTTTCTCCGCGCAAACGCCGACGTTTTCGCGTGGAGTCCCTCGGACATGCCCGGCATACCGAGGGAAGTCGCCGAGCACTCGCTGGATATTCGGGCCGGGGCCCGACCGGTCAGACAGCCTCTGCGCCGATTCGACGAGGAAAGGCGCAAAGTGATAGGCGAGGAGGTCCACAAGCTGATGGCAGCAGGGTTCATTAAAGAGGTATTCCATCCCGAATGGCTTGCCAACCCTGTACTTGTGAGGAAAAAAGGGGGGAAGTGGCGGATGTGTGTAGACTACACTGGCCTCAACAAAGCATGTCCAAAGGTCCCCTACCCTCTACCTCGCATCGACCAAATTGTGGACTCCACAGCAGGGTGCGAAACCCTGTCTTTTCTCGATGCCTACTCAGGGTATCATCAAATCAAGATGAAAGAGTCCGACCAGCTCGCGACTTCTTTCATCACGCCCTTCGGCATGTACTGTTATGTCACAATGCCGTTCGGGTTGAGGAACGCGGGTGCAACGTACCAGCGGTGCATGAACCATGTGTTCGGCGAACACATTGGTCGCACGGTCGAGGCCTACGTCGACGACATCGTGGTCAAGACGAGGAAAGCCTCCGACCTTCTCTCCGACCTCGGACTGACATTCCGGTGTCTCAAGGCGAAGGGCGTCAAGCTCAATCCCGAGAAGTGCGTCTTCGGGGTGCCCCGGGGCATGCTCTTGGGGTTCATCGTCTCCGAGCGGGGCATTGAAGCCAATCCGGAGAAGATCGCAGCCATCACAAACATGGGACCTATCAAGGACTTAAAAGGCGTACAGAGGGTCATGGGATGCCTTGCGGCCTTGAGCCGCTTCATCTCGCGCCTCGGCGAAAGAGGCCTGCCCCTGTACCGCCTCTTAAGGAAGGCCGAATGCTTCACTTGGACTCCCGAGGCCGAAGAAGCCCTCGGGAGCCTGAAGGCACTCCTCACACAGGCGCCCATCTTGGTACCCCCAACTGATGGAGAGACCCTCCTGGTCTACGTCGCCGCAACCACTCAGGTGGTCAGCGCCGCGATCGTGGTCGAAAGGCAGGAAGAAGGGCATGCTTTGCCCATTCAGAGGCCAGTTTACTTCGTCAGCGAAGTGCTGTCCGAGACCAAGACCCGCTACCCACAAGTCCAGAAGCTGCTATACGCTGTGGTCCTGACGAGGCGAAAGTTGCGACATTACTTCGAGTCCCATCCGGTGACTGTGGTGTCATCCTTCCCCCTGGGGGAGATCATCCAGTGCCGAGAAGCCTCGGGACGGATCGCAAAGTGGGCGGTGGAAATCATGGGCGAGGCGATCTCGTTCGCCCCTCGGAAGGCCATCAAGTCCCAGGCACTGGCGGATTTCGTAGCCGAATGGGTCGATACCCAGTTACCAACGGCTCCGATCCAACCAGAACTCTGGACCATGTTTTTCGACGGGTCGCTGATGAAGACGGGAGCTGGCGCGGGCCTGCTTTTCGTCTCGCCCCTCGGAAAACACCTGCGCTACGTGCTTCGCCTCCATTTCCCGGCGTCTAACAATGTAGCTGAGTACGAGGCTCTGATCAACGGGTTGCGAATCGCCATCGAGCTAGGGGTTCGACGCCTCGATGCACGCGGCGACTCGCAGCTCGTCATCGACCAAGTCATGAAGAATTCCCTCTGCCGCGACCCGAAGATGGAGGCCTACTGCGAAGAGGTTCGACGCCTGGAGGACAAGTTCTACGGGCTCGAACTTAACCACATCGCCCGACGCTATAACGAGACTGCGGACGAGCTGGCGAAGATAGCCTCGGGGCGGACAACGGTTCCCCCGGACGTCTTCGCCCGGGATCTGCACCAACCCTCAGTCAAGATAGGCGACGCGCCCGAACCCGAGGCACCCTCGGCCTCGTCCGAGGTGACCTCGGCTCAGCCCGAGCCGTCCTCGGCTCAATCCGAGGAACCCTCGGGGCCCGAGCGCGAAGCGCTGCACGTCGAGGAGGAGCAGAACGGGGTCGTGCCAGATCAAGATTGGAGGACCCCGTACCTGCAATATCTCCGCCGAGGAGAGCTGCCCCTCGACCAAACCGAGGCTCGGCGGGTAACGCGACGAGCAAAATCGTTCGTCCTGCTGGGCGACGAGAAGGAGCTCTACCACCGCAGCCCCTCGGGCATCCTCCAGCGATGCATCACCATCGCCGAGGGTCAGGACCTCCTGCAGGAAATACACTCGGGGGCTTGCGGTCATCATGCAGCACCTCGAACCCTCGTCGGGAATGCTTTCCGCCAAGGCTTCTACTGGCCAACGGCGGTGGCTGACGCCACTAGAATTGTCCGCGCCTGCGAAGGGTGCCAATTCTATGCGAAGCAGACCCACCTGCCCGCTCAGGCTCTGCAGACGATACCCATCACCTGGCCCTTCGCTGTGTGGGGTCTGGACCTCGTCGGCCCACTGCAGAAGGCACCCGGGGGCTACACGCACCTGCTGGTCGCCATCGACAAATTCTCCAAGTGGATCGAGGTCCGACCCCTAAGCAGCATCAGGTCCGAGCAGGCGGTGGCATTCTTCACCAACATCATCCATCGCTTCGGGGTCCCGAACTCCATCATCACCGACAATGGCACCCAGTTCACCGGCAAAAAATTCTTGGATTTTTGCGACGATCACAACATCCGGGTGGACTGGGCCGCCGTAGCTCACCCCATGTCGAATGGGCAAGTGGAACGTGCCAATGGCATGATTCTACGGGGGCTTAAGCCTCGGATTTATAACAGTCTCAACAAGTTCGGCAAGCGATGGATGAAGGAACTCCCCTCGGTGGTCTGGAGCCTGAGGACGACTCCAAGGCGAGCCACGGGTTTCACGCCGTTCTTCCTGGTCTACGGGGCCGAGGCAATCCTGCCCACGGACCTGGAATACGGTTCCCCGAGGACGAGGGCTTACGACGAAGAAAGCAACCAAGCCAGCCGAGAAGACTCGCTGGACCAGCTGGACGAGGCTCGGGACAGGGCCCTACTACACTCAGCGCGGTATCAGCAGTCCCTGCGACGCTACCACGCCCGAGGGGTCCGACCCCGAGATCTCCAGGTGGGCGATCTGGTGCTTCGGCTGCGGCAGGACGCCCGAGGGAGGCATAAGCTAACGCCCCCCTGGGAGGGGCCGTTCATCGTCGCCAAAGTTCTGAAGCCCGGAACTTACAAGCTGGCCAACAGTCAAGGCGAGGTCTACGGCAACGCTTGGAACATCCAACAGCTACGTCGCTTCTATCCTTAAGAATGTTTCCAAGTTGTTCTTATACCCCGTACCCACGCGAAGTTTAGTCAACAAGGAAGGGTCGGCCTCGCCTCAGCGGAGCCCGACCCTCCCTCGGGGGCTAAAAGGGGGTTAACCCCCTCTGCGTCAAAATTTTCCTCGAACAAAAAACCTCTTTTACCAGAACATCTTTCGTGCTTTTTGACTACTTCGAAAAGTGGGTCCTAGAAACGACGGGGTACACGTAAGCAGCCAAGGCCGACCGAGCCGAGGGACTCCTACGCCTCCGGGATACGGATACCTCACTCGTCACCTTCTGTGATAAGTAACTCGCGTTCGGATAAGGTGACTCCGCGGATCGAATGAGTCTTTACGTACGGAGGCTCTTCTGTTGAAGCAGGTTCTTCGAGCCTTCTCGACCGAGTCGGTGACAGGGCCTCATGGATGGGTAAAAGTACGCGTAAGCGGCGAGGCCGACCGAGCCGAGGGACTCCCACGCCTCCGGGATACGGATACCTCACTCATCACCTCCCGCGAGAAGCAACTCTTGCTCGCACTAACATCCCTGCTACCGACAAAAAGTCCAGATACTCGAAGCAAGAGGAAAAGAGACACAGCTTTATAACGCGACAAGGGTGTGTGTTCTGGCCTCAACGGCCGCACAAGGCCCACGCTACAGGACGACTTGACCCTGCAGGCGCGGACCTTGGCACTGGAAGAGGGTGGCGACACCCTCGGCATCAGCAGCACCTTCGGCAAGACCCGACCTGGCCTCGGGTGGCCACGCGGCCCGAAGGCCTCCGCTCCGAAGGACGACGTCGACACCGCGCTCGAGCAATCTCCGCCAGAGGCTTCCCCGAGAATCCGGCCCAAGCGGACGGCTCGGCCGGCCACCTCCGGGGCCTCGGCCGACCCCTTCCGAGGGCGCCAGCTCGGTCCGAGGCCTCGGCCAATCAACTCCGGCGCCGAGCCTGCCAGCAGACGACCCAGCTGGGCTCCGGCCAACCAGGTTCCATTTCTGAGCCAACAACGCCTCTGCTTGTGCTGATATCGCTACCCCTGGCCTCGGCTCGTCGAAGAGCGACCGAGGGGTCTTTTTAACTAAGCTAGAGGAGCCTCGGACAACAGGTCCGACCGAGCCGAGGGATTCCCACGCCTCCGGGATACGGATACCTCACTCGTCCCCTGGACACGGGGCGACTCATGCTTGGTGAAGCGATTCAGACAATCGATAGGCAAGTCTTGTTGCTCAGAAATGAGGAAAAAAACACGGCTCTGTGCCGGAGTTACATACATGTTCAGGCCCCGAAAGCCGAAAATGAACAAAAAACCCGGCACTCGAAGCGCCATCGTAAACGGAACTCTGGTTCCGTCCCCGCGGGTACGGACAACCTCCCCGCCTGGGAAGCCCGTGGAGCAACAAGCTCCGGGCGAATCACCAGCAAACGCGGGACACCCCTAATCGCCCTGGCAGATCCTCGCAGCCGCCCTCGCCGCGAACGCGAGGAGGGAGGCGGAATGTTGCATCCTAGCTGGACAGCAACAGTTCTCCTTCCCCGGCATGGCTGGAGGATGTCTCCGCCATGGGGCTAAAAGGCGATTGCCGCCACCAGAAGCTGGAAAATGAGGTGGCCCGCCGACCCGCGTAGGAGGTGGGGCCCCGGCTCGCCTCGATCTCCGCCCCGGCGAGGATGACGAACACCCTCAACACTGGGGGCAGGGCCAAGACCACAGCCCGGTTTGCCCCTCCCCATTCGGGAGCTGGAGGCCACCACCTTGGGTGACCACCGGCGGAGGGAAGCCGCTGGGCTGTGTGATGAAAATCCTTGAAGCCGAACGATGGCTGAAAGGTACCAACTCCCACGGGGTTGCGTTCCTCCAACGATGGAGCGAAAAGACGGCGGTTCCCCCCCAACCGGGGGCCTGGAAGATGGAGAGACATAATGCATAAGGGAGAAAGGAGACATGGTCGCCTCACGAAGGGGGTCGCCCTCCTTTTAAAGGCAACTCCCCCTGCTAGCGCCCTCAACCGTCATGGGCTGAGTCTTCTCCAACACGCCTCCAAGGCCCTTCCCCGCGGCGCGGGGACTGGGGCCCGCCTGTCATGCAGACCAGCTCCAAGCAGAGGGAGCCAAACCGCCGCGCACGACGCACGCAACCGCCCAGCGGTTACAGGTAACCCTCCACTTTTGCCCAGACCAACGGGCAAAGGGGGCGAGCGGCCATGCAAGCGGCATGCAACCACGCCAAGTGGACGCGCCTCCCCGACTCCTGACAGGCCAGCGCGACGGCTCAAGACCACGCGTCGTTCAACTGGCGCGCCAGGCGCTGCATGCGAACCGCTGCGCCTCTCGCTCCACCACCGCACCTCCTCGATTGCGGAACCGATACCGCGACTCGAGGCCGCCCAGCCTGCGATCCAGCGGCGCCAGCCTGGCGCAGCGGTCAAACGCGGTCAAAAATGGGCCGGCAGTAATGACGGTGGCAGGCGTGTGAGGGCAGCGGTTACGCCATCGGCCAGGCTCACGTCCCATCCGGGAGCAGCAAGAGAACCCTTCTCACGGCGTGAAGACGACGCGTCCGTGACCCGTACCTCGAACGGCCCGCGCGCGCACAACGGCGACCTCGCCAACTGCTCACCCCAGCGCATTAACTCCACGGCGAAATAGGTGACGTTTCTGGCAGGGGCAGCTGGCGGCGCTTCGCCTCCGCCAAAAACGGCCACGCCGAGAAAGGTACGCCACGAAGTTCAATTTCGAATTCCTTTTTCCCCTTTTCCTTCTTTCTCTATCTCTTGCGACAGGGACCGAGAAGGGGGATAACCCCAAAGGGATCCTTCCCCGTGAAGGAACTAGGCCCCGAGCCTCCCTACTGATCAGGGGTTCGAAGGCTGGCCCCCCGAAGGGTTCAACAGCCGCCTCAGATCGCGTGGGCCCGACACCCACTACTGGTCAGGGGTTCGAAGGTCGGCCCCCGAAAGGTTCCATGACCGCCTCAGGCTACTAGGGCTCCGTGCCCCCTACTGATTAGGGGTTCGAAGGCTGGCCTGTCGAAGGGTTCACAGCCGCCTCAGACGCCGAGCGAGGGATGACCAGGGGTACGTTCGATACATAACCAAGGCTCGGGCTGCGCTCCCGAGGTACCCTAGGACATTTCCGAGACCAGCGGGAACGACTCTGTAACGGAATCCCATCGGAGGGAGGCAACGAGCCCTCGGACCCCGTCGCTAGGGGACCGGGTCCGGCAGATCACCCGCAGGTACTTTTGGGCGTGCCTCCGGGCCCCTAGCCGACCCCTAACGAACGGGGCACGGACGTCCACTCGGATTACCCGATCGCAGCTCACCGGAGACACCATGTTCGGTGCCCATCGAGGGTAACATGGCGCACTCCCCCCCTCCTCCTTGCGGAAAGGCGACGTAGGGGCGTATATAAAAAGTCGAGTCTGTCCCTGATCGTCCTCTCGCTCCGTGCGAAGGCTCGGGGGCTGCTCTCGCAAACCCGGCTCCGGCCGAACCGTTGACAGCGTCAACATACCAGCCCGAGAACTTGGGCCCCGACAGTGCACCTGGGTTACGCCCTGCTCGCATGAGGGAACCGCTAGTCACGCCGAAGCATTGCGCAAGGCATTAAGACCTCGAAGGAGTGAAACCACTCCTCCGAGGCCTCGGGGGCTACACCCGGCGGGTGCGCTCGCGCGCACCCACCGGAACAAGGTACCTCCGAGAAAGGCTGGTCCCCTTGCAAAAAAGTGCGATGCAAGCCTCCAAGCGAGTGTTAACACTCTCTTCGAGGCTCGGGGGCTACTGTCGGGGACCATAATTAGGGGTACCCTCAAGACGCCTAATTCTCAGCTGGTAACCCCCATCAGCATAAAGCTGCAAAGGCCTGATGGGTTTGATTAAGTCAGGGATCAGTCCACACGAGTGACTTGACCACGCCACGCCCGAGCCTAGCCTCGGGCGAGGGCAGCCGACCCTAAGATGACTCCGTCTCGCCTGAGGTCTCCTCTTTCACGGCAGGCGCATCCCCGGCTCGCCCTAGGCCCCGCCTCCGATAAGGAGAAACCCTGACTAAATCACCGCACCAACCGACCGAGTCACCAGGGCGTTTAACGCAAAAGGTAAGACCGACGGGCGGCCAGACTTCGCCAGTGGTGCCATAGGAGACTCCGCCCGACCCAGGGCTCGGACTCAGGCTAAGGCCTCGGAAGACGGCGAACTCCGCTCCGCCCGACCCAGGGCTCGGACTCAGGCTAAGGCCTCGGAAGACGGCGAACTCCGCTCCGCCCGACCCAGGGCTCGGACTCAGGCTAAGGCCTCGGAAGACGGCGAACTCCGCTCCGCCCGACCCAGGGCTCGGACTCAGGCTAAGGCCTCGGAAGACGGCGAACTCCGCTCCGCCCGACCCAGGGCTCGGACTCGGGCCAAGGCCCCGGAAGACGGCGACCTCCGCCTCGCCCGACCCAGGGCTCGGACTCCGCCTCGGCCTCTGCCGAATAATCTCCGCCTCGCCCGACCAGGGCTCGGACTCTGTCTCTGTCTTGCAGGACGGACTCGGCCACAGCCTCGGAGGGGCCTCCACGACACCCGACCTAGGATACGGGACCGCCACGTCAACAGGAAGCGTCATCATCACCCTGCCCTGAGCCGACTTGGGTCGCAGAGAACAAGACCGGCGTCCCATCTGGCCAGCTATGCCAGATAGGCCATGATGGCGCCCCGCTAGATCATGACGACGGCGGCCCCCAGCTCCCTTACGAAAGCAGGAGAACGTCAGCAAGGACCAGCCACCTCGACAGCTGTCCCCCCGTCCGGCTCCGTTACTCCTCCAACAGCCACGACGCCACTCCAACAGGGTGCCACGATCTCTCTGGCTGCCACCTGGGCATGTACATAGGGCGCTAGCTCTCCCTCGCTAGACACGTAGCACCTTGCTACACCCCCATCTTGTACACCTGGACCCTCTCCTTACGACTATAAAAGGAAGGGCCAGGGCCTTCTTAGAGAGGTTGGCCTCGCGGGGACGAAAGGCAGGGGCAGGCGCTCTCTCGGGGCCGCCCTCTCCCTTCACCTCGTGCGGACGCTTGTAACCCCCTACTGCAAGCGCACCCGACCTGGGCGCGGGACGAACACGAAGGCCGTGGGAATTTCTCCGACTCCCTCGCGATCCGGCTCCGGCCACCGACCTCTCTCTCACTCCGTTCCCCCCTTTGCGCTCGCTCCACGCGCTCGACCCATCTGGGCTGGGGCACGCGGCACTCTCACTCGTCGGCTCGAGGACCCCCCGGTCTCGGAACGCCGACACCTACCGATTCAACTTCTAATCTGGGCGCTTGATGAGTGATCCTGCGGCTCTAAATCAACGATACCCCTTCGCCCTGGCTTTCTTTCTAAAGAACCCCTGGCTTTCTTAATAATCAACCCGCCGTCCGTGGGCGATGATCATTGAGTCTAGGGTGTATTTGTAGATCAGTCCCGGGGTTTCTCAGAATTTTGCGCCCAATCCAGAAATCAGATAGAATTAGAAAAATAATTATAGAAATCGATTTTTAATACAAAATAATTCCAGAAACTTGTTTAATTCATAGAAAATTCATATTAAGTCCGAATTGATCCATTCCAGTTTCATTAATTTTGTATTAATATTGTCTACCAACCAGTAACACTGTTTAACCATGAAATTTGAGTTAAAATTGTTCATTAGGATTAATCTATTCTAAGCATTAATAATTTCGAAAATCCATAACTTCTTAACCGTAACTCCGATTTTAGTGGTTCTTGTACCCACGATCTCGTAGCACCACATAGATTATTATTATGCAGTTTGTGCTTATGTTTGGTGTGATGTTAATTTTGCCTATACCATGTATGTCTGTATTGCTACGTTTAGCGGTGAGGACACGTGTCATCTGAAGAACAAGTTGGTACCTGGAATCTCAAGTGCCAGGCAAGTTGTGCCCTTGATCACTTCTTTTTACCCACTCATGTTCTAATTAATCATAATGATCTGCATAGGTTAAATTTTGATGGGACCCAATAGGATACCCTAGTTTGTCTATCTTTATACCTTGTTTACCACTGAACTTTCTGGGTAGTACTTGCTAGTGCTATATGTGGTTTTGGGTATAGAGATACACATTACTCATGATTACATTTTTTTATTATCTGTTTATTATTTATTGTTCATGATAAGATCATTATGTTAATTGGAACATGGAGAACCACCCGGGAAAACAGTGCTACCACAAGGGTTTAATGGGACGCCCTTGGCCAACTAACTAGGAAAGCTAGTGGAAGACTACCTTACCTGAAAGGGGCAAGGGCAGTAGGGGAGTGGTCAGTGTAGGGAGGCCCTTGGGATGATTTTGCTGCGATGGCGGTCATGCAAGGGATTTCTGCATTGGAGCTTCCTATAAACTGTAGCGGGTTTTCTGAAGCTAGTGGAACTTTGTAAAGGCCTCGTAGTGTTACCCTGCCTCGCCTCCTCGGTAGAGGTGTATGGGATTGGCCGTCTCTTGGCAGATGGGTAACATGACTTGTGGGTAAAGATGCGCAACCTCTGCAGAGTGTAAAACTAGTATACTAGCCGTGCTCACGGTCATGAGCAGCTCGGACACTCACATGATTAAATTATGGAACTTAAACTCAATTTGTCATATGCATTGCATCGCAGGTGAGGTTGTTACTTTTGTTCTACTATTTAATTGGGTTGGTATTTACTTATACTTAGTAACTAATAATAAAATTTTGACCAACTTTAAAAGCAATGCTCAGCTTCAACCATCCTCTTTGGTAAGCCTTACACTTCACGTGAGCTCCCACCTTTGGCGAGTTCATGCACATTATTCTCCACAACTTGTTGAGCTATGAACGTATGTGAGCTCACTCTTGCTGTCTGTCACACCCGGATTTCGGGGCACCAAGACCCGGGCGCAAACACAAACACCAGGTATGCTGGGACCAAGTCTCACACATATGATGTATAGTGGCACAGGATCGAATGTCACATATTTATATATAACAGGAGTTCTGTACAAAATAAATAATTACATAATAAGGAGACAACGGTCCAGCAACCCAAAGTTGACTGGGAGACGACGGCCTAGACCTCTCACGAACACATCACGGCATCCTCCATGCGCCTCATCCGGTGGTACCTGTTCTTGACCTGTGGGGGGGGTGTGAGACAGCAAGAGTGAGCTCACATATGTTCATCGCTCAACAAGTTGTGGGGAATAATGTGCATGAACTCGCCAAAGGTGGGAGCTCACGTGAAGTGTAAGGCTTACCAAAGAGGATGGTTGAAGCTGAGCATTGCTTTTAAAGTTGGTCAGAATTTTATTAGCAATTACTAAGTATAAGTAAATATCAACCCAATTAAATAGTAGAACAAAAGTAACAACATCACCTGCGATGCAATGCATATGACAAATTGAATTTAGTTCCATAATTTAATCATGTGAGTGTCCGAGCTGCTCATGACCGTGAGCACGGCTAGTATACTAGTTTTACACTCTGCAGAGGTTGCGCATCTTTACCCACAAGTCGTGTTACCCATCTGCCAAGAGACGGCCAAACCCATACACCTCTACCGAGGAGGCGAGGCAAGGTAACACTACGAGGCCTTTACAAAGTTCCACTAGCTTCAGAAAACCCGCTACAGTTTATAGGAAGTTCCAATGCAGGAATCCCTTGCAGGACCGCTATCGCAGCAAAATCCTCCCGAGGGCCTCCCTAGCAGGAATCCCTTGCAGGACTGCCATCGCAGCAAAATCCTCCCGAGGGCCTCCCTACACTGACCACTCCCCTACTGCCCTTGCCCCTTTCGGGTAAGGTAGTCTTCCACTAGCTTTCCTAATTAATCAGCCAAGGGCGTCCCATTAAACCCTTGTGGTAGCACTGTTTTCCCGGGTGGTTCTCCATGTTCCAATTAACATAATGATCTTATCATGAACAGTAAATAACAACTGATAACAGAAGTATGAATAATATGTATCTCTATGCCCAAATCCACATATAGCACTAGCAAGTACTACCCAGAAAGTTTAGTCAAGGCATAAAGATAGACAAACTAGGGTAACCTATTAGGTCCCATCAAATTAACCTATGCAGATCATTATGATTAATTAGAACATGAGTAGGTAAAAGAAGTGATCAAGGGCACAACTTGCCTGGGATTTGAGATTCCATGTACCAACTTGCTCTTCAGATGACACGTGTCCTCACGCTAGTCGTAGCAATACAAACAAACATGGTATAGGCAAAATTAACATTACACCAAACATAAGTACAAACCGAATAGTAGTATTCTACGCGATGCTACAAGATCGTGGGAACGATAATCACTAAATTCGGAGTTATCGTTATAAAGGTAGGATTTATAGAAGATCTACGTGATTTAAACATTAAACTATATTATAATTGGATTAGAATACATCATATGAGAGAATATTCTAGGAATAGTTATCTCAACTTAATCTAAGTCATTACTTGATTAAAGATAATCTTTTAGTCGAATTATAACCATAAGATTAGAATACTATATTAATATTAGAAAATCTAATTTCAATGAACATAGATTAATCCAATTAGTTACTTAATTAGAAGTACATGATAGCGTATATTTAATGTTGCTATTGTGTAGTAAATATTTATATGAGACCAATGCAATCTGAATGGATCAAATCGGAGTTTCGGTTCTTAAGTTACGATTTTCTGAAGCTATTAAATACCTAGTATAGTATAAATCAAGCGGAAAATTTTGATCTAGGTTTCATGACTAACCAGAGTTTATTAGTTGATAAATAATATTAAAATAAAATTAATGCAAATGGAATGAGTCAAAAAGGATTTAAAATCGATTTTCTATGAATTAAATAGGTTCTGGAATTATTTTTACTCTAGAAACTCATTTTCTATATTCTTTTTCCTATTTTTCTGCTCTTAGGACTGCGCACCATATTCTGTAGTTTTATAGGGGCTAGCGTATAAAATTCTCTAGACTCAGGCTAATCCCGCAGTGGACGGCGGGTTCAATTCTGTGAAAGCCGAGGGGCTCATATGCAAAAGAACCAGAACGAAGAGGTATCGGTGAAGATCGGCCGCCTGATCTGTTTTTGATGGCCCAGATTAGACCGACCCACATACCCGAACTGATACATGATCATGATCCCAGCACCCGAGATCAACGGCTCGGATCGCACGTGCGAAGGGGTACGCTACGCTCTAATCCCTACCGTCCATCGGGAATCAACGGTCACAATGTTCTCTCCCTCTTCCGACCAGAGCCACAGAGACGCATCGGCAACCCACGGCGGCGCTGCCCGCCGGCGGGGCCACGGACGACGCCCCACTGCTCAATCCACGAACCAACGAATTCAATCGCCACAAGGACAAAGCGGAGGATGCAGAGAGGGTCTTACCGGACATCGGAGCTGCGAAACCGTTCGCCACGCAGTGCAGCGGCATGGCGACCACAATCAAGTCCCGACAAGAAATTGCCCAGCCGTGAGACCATCTCAACGCTTGCAACCCATACACGGACGTCACGCACACCATGGAGATACCAGTGGCCAAACAACATGCCCCAAATCCACAGCGAATTCAGAACGCAGTTCAGGCGGAGGTGTTTTTTTCTCTCTCTCTGCATCAATCCGTGGTGGAGGGGCATCCGGCCCAGAGCACTCCGGTTGATGGCTAGGGGGGCCACCACATATATATATTCAAGGAGGGTTAGGGAGGTATGGCTGCCGCGAATCCCGGGCGGATGCAGAAAATCCCAACGAAATCGAGAGGAGGTTGTTCGCATCCTAGCTACGACGAAGGAGACGCGACTGAAATGTGGGTCCTGTGCGGCTGGTGATATGAGTGACAGGCGTGGGCAGGTGAGATCCTGACGGTTGGGCCCCACCAAACAGCGCCAAGCACAGCCAGGCACGAGCTGGGCTGAGGTTCATGCAAAGTGGGTCGGCACGGGTTGTTGCTTTGGCTGGTTGGAGCGTCGGGATAAGGAGCTGGCCCAGGATTCCGTTTTCTTCTCTTTTTTTCTATTTTTTATTCCATTTTAGTTTCTTTTCTTTTCAGTTTTCAATTTCAAATCCACACTTTGCAGTCAAGTGCAACAATAAAAAAAAGACTCATCATGAATGCAAATATTTTATATTTATTTACTCCTTATTTACTACGCTCAAATAATTATTCGTATGTACGTAATTCAATAAGCAAGGAATTCATATAATTATATAACCCAATAGGGATAATTTAGGTAAAATAATTAACCATCCTATTAAAAATATATAGTTTTAATATGTAGCCAAATTTTCTTTTTTTACTATTTATTTGTCTTTTAGAGAGATAGTTTCAATTCATAACTTTGTTTGAAAGACACCCAAAATTTTAGATCTTCAAAGAAATTTTCTAAGTCACCCAAAATAGGATTTTGGAGTGTTACAAATTCTACCCCCCTTAAAAATAATCTCGTCCTCGAGATTAGTAAGAAAAGGGATATACAAAGATTGTTTTGTAATTGATATTCTAGTTTCTAATTGGTTCAAAATTAAGATTTTTTTAAGTCTTTAATACTAATTAGTGGGTGATTAGAAAAGCACGGGTATCTTTCATGTTTAGCCACCTATTTGGCAAGATAAGAATTGGTTATGGCAAGGAAAGACTAGGCACAAGAAAGAATCCATCCTAGATTGTGGATCTTGATTCCTTTGGAGGTATGGCTCGACTCTTATCATTCCTCAACGAGTTTGATCTCCTCCTTCTCGAGTCTTGGTGTCTTCATCCGGATTAGGGACAAGAGGTTTAAGATAGGTCTGTAGGTAACACATTAGTAGGTTGATTAACTAGTTTAGTAGGTAGCTATAACAAAATTAGTCAAAATATAGTTTGGTTATTTGCTTTTAGATTGGTTGGATAAGTTATATAACCTATTATTTAGGTCAAGTTGCTGGGTATGGCCGAGTTGATCTAGGTCACCAGTTTAAGCTTAAGTGGGTTTGGAGTATGATTTTATCCTTTGTACCAGCATTAAGTAACTTACTCTAGATTGGATCATAACAGATTAGATAGAATCTAGATTAGGTTGGTACGACTAGATTAAACTAGTTAAGATCTCATTATTCTGGATTAGGTCCCGGTGGTTACTTTAGGATCAGATAAATATAGTGGTTAGGATAAAATGAATCTTTCATGATAAGATGAATCTATTAGGATAAGAGAGAGTCTTCTAAGATAAGATAAATTGGTTGGAATGGGATCTTTTAGGATAAGATAAATCTCTTAAGCTAGATGTATTCCAATGGGGATAATCTAGGTTGTCTAGTTATTTTATAAATATATTTTTTATACCTATGTGTATATGCAGATGCAATTGTGGACATTACGCCACAACTCATCACACTCAATCAAAGATCCAAATCAGGCAAGTATCATAAGAACAAACATTCAAGCATACAAATATTTACAAAAATAGTTTTGATTTTGTCCCTAAGATGAGGTCTCCTATTCCTAAAGTCACTTTAGGCACAGGATTTCAAAGTGTAAAATCCACATTTTTCTTTTAGAAAGAAAAGATAAGAATAATTAGAGTAAAGCGGAAATACATGAGAATAGATTAAGAAAAGTTTAGAAAGAATCAGAGTAGCAATGGTAAGTAGACAATGGTTGTCCAGTTCTATCTAGGTTTCGTCTTACAGTCAACATTCCTCTGATACCACTTCTGTCACACCCGGATTTCGGGGCACCAAGACCCGGGCACGAACACAAACACCAGGTATGCTGGGACCAAGTCTCACACATATGATGTATAGTGGCACAGGATCGAATGTCACATATTTATATATAACAGGAGTTCTATACAAAATAAATAATTACATAATAAGGAGACAACGGTCCAGCAACCCAAAGTTGACTGGGAGACGACGGCCTAGACCTCTCACGAACACATCACGGCATCCTCCATGCGCCTCATCCGGTGGTACCTGTTCTTGACCTGTGGGGGGGTGTGAGACAGCAAGAGTGAGCTCACATACGTTCATCGCTCAACAAGTTGTGGGGAATAATGTGCATGAACTCGCCAAAGGTGGGAGCTCACGTGAAGTGTAAGGCTTACCAAAGAGGATGGTTGAAGCTGAGCATTGCTTTTAAAGCTGGTCAGAATTTTATTAGCAATTACTAAGTATAAGTAAATATCAACCCAATTAAATAGTAGAACAAAAGTAACAACATCACCTGCGATGCAATGCATATGACAAATTGAATTTAGTTCCATAATTTAATCATGTGAGTGTCCGAGCTGCTCATGACCGTGAGCACGGCTAGTATACTAGTTTTACACTCTGCAGAGGTTGCGCATCTTTACCCACAAGTCGTGTTACCCATCTGCCAAGAGACGGCCAAACCCATACACCTCTACCGAGGAGGCGAGGCAAGGTAACACTACGAGGCCTTTACAAAGTTCCACTAGCTTCAGAAAACCCGCTACAGTTTATAGGAAGTTCCAATGCAGGAATCCCTTGCAGGACCGCTATCGCAGCAAAATCCTCCCGAGGGCCTCCCTAGCAGGAATCCCTTGCAGGACTGCCATCGCAGCAAAATCCTCCCGAGGGCCTCCCTACACTGACCACTCCCCTACTGCCCTTGCCCTTTTCGGGTAAGGTAGTCTTCCACTAGCTTTCCTAATTAATCAGCCAAGGGCGTCCCATTAAACCCTTGTGGTAGCACTGTTTTCCCGGGTGGTTCTCCATGTTCCAATTAACATAATGATCTTATCATGAACAGTAAATAACAACTGATAACAAAAGTATGAATAATATGTATCTCAATGCCCAAATCCACATATAGCACTAGCAAGTACTACCCAGAAAGTTTAGTCAAGGCATAAAGATAGACAAACTAGGGTAACCTATTAGGTCCCATCAAATTAACCTATGCAGATCATTATGATTAGTTAGAACATGAGTAGGTAAAAGAAGTGATCAAGGGCACAACTTGCCTGGGATTTGAGATTCCATGTACCAACTTGCTCTTCAGATGACACGTGTCCTCACGCTAGTCGTAGCAATACAAACAAACATGGTATAGGCAAAATTAACATTACACCAAACATAAGTACAAACCGAATAGTAGTATTCTACGCGATGCTACAAGATCGTGGGAACGATAATCACTAAATTCGGAGTTATCGTTATAAAGGTAGGATTTATAGAAGATCTACGTGATTTAAACATTAAACTATATTATAATTGGATTAGAATACATCATATGAGAGAATATTCTAGGAATAGTTATCTCAACTTAATCTAAGTCATTACTTGATTAAAGATAATCTTTTAGTCGAATTATAACCATAAAATTAGAATACTATATTAATATTAGAAAATCTAATTTCAATGAACATAGATTAATCCAATTAGTTACTTAATTAGAAGTACATGATAGCGTATATTTAATGTTGCTATTGTGTAGTAAATATTTATATGAGACCAACGCAATCTGAATGGATCAAATCGGAGTTTCAGTTCTTAAGTTACGATTTTCTGAAGCTATTAAATACCTAGTATAGTATAAATCAAGCGGAAAATTTTGATCTAGGTTTCATGACTAACCAGAGTTTATTAGTTGATAAATAATATTAAAATAAAATTAATGCAAATGGAATGAGTCAAAAAGGATTTAAAATTGATTTTCTATGAATTAAATAGGTTCTGGAATTATTTTTACTCTAGAAACTCATTTTCTATATTCTTTTTCCTATTTTCTGCTCTTAGGACTGCGCACCATATTCTGTAGTTTTACAGGGGCTAGCGTATAAAATTCTCTAGACTCAGGCTAATCCCGCAGTGGACGGCGGGTTCAATTCTGTGAAAGCCGAGGGGCTCATATGCAAAAGAACCAGAACGAAGAGGTATCGGTGAAGATCGGCCGCCCGATCTGTTTTTGATGGCCTAGATTAGACCGACCCACATACCCGAACCGGTACATGATCATGATCCCAGCACCCGAGATCAACGGCTCGGATCGCACGTGCGAAGGGGTACGCTACGCTCTAATCCCTACCGTCCATCGGGAATCAACGGTCACAATGTTCTCTCCCTCTTCCGACCAGAGCCACAGAGACGCATCGGCAACCCACGGCGGCGCTGCCCGCCGGCGGGGCCACGGACGACGCCCCACTGCTCAATCCACGAACCAACGAATTCAATCGCCACAAGGACAAAGCGGAGGATGCAGAGAGGGTCTTACCGGACATCGGAGCTGCGAAACCGTTCGCCACGCAGTGCAGCGGCATGGCGACCACAATCAAGTCCCGACGAGAAATTGCCCAGCCGTGAGACCATCTCAACGCTCGCAACCCATACACGGACGTCACGCACACCATGGAGATACCAGTGGCCAAACAACATGCCCCAAATCCACAGCGAATTCAGAACGCAGTTCAGGCGGAGGTGTTTTTTTCTCTCTCTCTGCATCGATCCGTGGTGGAGGGGCATCCGGCCCAGAGCACTCCGGTTGATGGCTAGGGGGGGCCACTGCATATATATATTCAAGGAGGGTTAGGGAGGTATGGCTGCCGCGAATCCCGGGCGGATGCAGAAAATCCCAACGAAATCGAGAGGAGGTTGTTCGCATCCTAGCTACGACGAAGGAGACGCGACTGAAATGTGGGTCCTGTGCAGCTGGTGATATGAGTGACAGGCGTGGGCAGGTGAGATCCTGACGGTTGGGCCCCACCAAACAGCGCCAAGCACAGCCAGGCGCGAGCTGGGCTGAGGTTCATGCAAAGTGGGTCGGCACGGGTTGTTGCTTTGGGCTGGTTGGAGCGTCGGGATAAGGAGCTGGCCCAGGATTCCGTTTTCTTCTCTTTTTTTCTATTTTTTTTATTCCATTTTAGTTTCTTTTCTTTTCAGTTTTCAATTTCAAATCCACACTTTGCAGTCAAGTGCAACAATAAAAAAAAGACTCATCATGAATGCAAATATTTTATATTTATTTACTCCTTATTTACTACGCTCAAATAATTATTCGTATGTACGTAATTCAATAAGCAAGGAATTCATATAATTATATAACCCAATAGGGATAATTTAGGTAAAATAATTAACCATCCTATTAAAAATATATAGTTTTAATATGTAGCCAAATTTTCTTTTTTTTACTATTTATTTGTCTTTTAGAGAGATAGTTTCAATTCATAACTTTGTTTGAAAGACACCCAAAATTTTAGATCTTCAAAGAAATTTTCTAAGTCACCCAAAATAGGATTTTGGAGTGTTACACTGTCTCACACCCCCCCACAGGTCAAGAACAGGTACGCAGGATGAGGCGCATGGAGGATGTTGTGTTGTGTTCGTTAGAGGTCTAGGTCGTCGTCTCCTAGTCAACTTTGGGTTGCTGGACCGTTGTCTCCTTATAATGTAATTATTTATTTATTTTGTATAGAACTCCTATTATATAGTAAAGATGTGACATTCGATCCTGTGCCATGATTCATCATATGTGTGAGACTTGGTCCCAGCACACCTGGTGATTATGTTCACGCCCGAGTTTTGGACCCCTAAAACCTGGGTGTGACAGGGTCTTGGATATGTTCCCAAGAAAGGAAAGAATGCTTTTGTAAAGCAAAAGACATTGTTTGTGAAAGAATGTGACAAAGTGTGTCACAAGTGTCACAAGAAGGGACATATCAAGAAAAATTGTCCTAAGCTCAAGAATGTATCCTCCACTTGTTTTGAGCATTGTTATGTTCTTTCTCATAATGCAAAAGGTGTTCATGCTAAATTTGTTGGTACTTCAATTGTTGGCAATAAGAAGAAAGCCATTTGGGTGCTAAAGGCCTTGGTCACTAACATCCAAGGACCCAAGCAAGTTTGGGTACCTAAAAGAGATTGATTTCCTTTTGTAGGTGAACTACAAGGCGGGAGGGAATCATTGGGTGTTGGATAGTGGATGCACTCAACACATGACCAGAGATATGAAAATGTTCACCCAAATGAGTGTGGAAGATTGCTCAAGTTATGATAGTATCACATTTGGAGATAATCGCAAAGGAAAGGTTAAAGGTTTGGGTAAAATTGCTATTTCGAATGATCATTCCATATCAAATGTGCTCTTGGTTGATTCTTTGAATTTTAATTTACTATCCGTAGCTCAATTATGTGATTTAGGATTTAGTTGCAATTTTAACATTGATGATGTTATTATCTCTAGTGTTGATGGTAGCAATCTTAAGTTTAAAGGCTTTAGATATGAAAATCTTTATCTTGTTGATTTCTCATCTAGTGAGGCAAAGCTCACAACTTGCTTATTCTCAAAGGCTTCACTAGGTTGGTTATGGCATAGAAGACTTGGTCATGTTGGAATGAAGCAACTCAATCGTTTAACCAAACATGACTTAGTCCGTGGCTTGAAAGATGTGAAATTTGAGAAGAACAAATTGTGTAGCTCTTGTCAAGCCGGGAAGCAAGTGGCAAATACTCATCCAAATAAGAGTCAAATGTCTACTCATCGGCCTTTGGAATTACTTCACATGGACTTATTTGGACCAACATCTTTTGTGAGTATTGGTGGTAATTCCTATTGCCTTGTGATTGTGGATGATTATTCTAGATTCACTTGGGTTTATTTTCTTCGGGATAAATCTAATGTGTTTGAAACATTCAAGTCATTTGCTATATTGGCTCAAAACCAATTTGATTTTGATATCAAGAAAGTTAGAAGTGATAATGGGTTAGAATTCAAAAATGCTAGAATTGATGAATATTGTGATGACAAGGGTATTAAACATGAATTTTCTTCCAAATATACTCTAGAACAAAATGGTATTGTTGAAAGGAAGAATAGGACTCTCATTGATATGGCTAGGTCTATGATAGCGGAATATAATGTGTCGGATTCTTATTGGGCCGAAGCCATAAACACCGCTTGTCACGCATCGAATAGGCTATATTGTCACAAGCTCTTGAAGAAAACTCCCTATGAATTGCTCATTGGTAGAAAGCCAAATATCTCATATTTTAGAGTATTCGGTTGCAAATGCTATATTTTGAGAAAGGGAAGTCGGCTCTCTAAATTTGAGAAGAAATGTGATGAGGGTTTTCTACTTGGATATTCATCAAATAGCAAGGCTTATAGAGTTTTCAACAAGACTCATGGTATTATTGAAGAAGCATATGATGTTGAGTTTGATGAAACTAATGGGTCTCAAGATGAAAGCAATAATCTTGATGATGTTGGTGGAACTCAATTGAGAAATGCTATGAAAACAATGGCTATTGGTGAAATAAAGCCAAAAGAAGATGATGATGATAACAGTGTGGTTGTCATTCCATCCTCTTCAATCCTAAATGAAGAAAATCACCAAAGCCAAGAAAATGATGAAGTTGTGGATGCTCATGATCAAGATACTACAAGTCATTCGGTCCCTCCTCATGCTTCAACTAGTAATTCTCAAATGGTATCAAGAATCCATCATTCTATTATGAAGGATCACCCAATTGATCAAATTGTGGGCGACATTAGTAAGGGTATTCAAACTCACTCTCGTATAGCTTCATTTTGTGAACATTTCTCTTTTGTATCTTGTATGGAACCTAACCGTGTAGATGAAGCTCTACTTGATGTTGATTGGGTGAATGCAATGCATGAGGAATTATATAACTTCACTCGAAATGAAGTTTGGGAGCTTGTTGAGAGACCAAAGATCCACAATGTTATTGGTACCAAATGGGTGTTTCACAACAAGCACAATGAAGATGGATTAGTAGTAAGAAACAAGGCAAGATTAGTGGCACAAGGGTATACTCAAATAGAGGGATTGGATTTCGGTGAGACATTTGCTCCCGTGGCAAGATTGGAAGCAATCCAGATTCTTCTTGCTTATGCTTGTGCTCATAATATCAAGCTCTACCAAATGGATGTAAAGAGTGCCTTTCTAAACGGTAAGATTAGTGAACTAGTGTATGTTGAACAACCTCCCGGTTTTGACGACCCCAAAAGACCTAACCACATGTACAAGCTTTCTAAAGCTCTCTATGGGCTTAAGCAAGCCCCACACGCTTGGTATGAAAGGCTTAGGGATTTCTTGCTTTCCAAAGACTTTAAAATTAGGAAGGTTGACACTAACCTATTCACTAAAAGAGTTGGCAAAGATTTGTTTGTTTGTCAAATTTATGTTGATGATATTATTTTTGGATCTACTAATGAGTTGTTTTGTGAGGAGTTTGGAAAAATGATGTCAAAGGAATTTGAAATGTCTATGATAGGAGAATTGAGCTTCTTTCTTTGTCTTCAAATCAAACAATTGAAAGATGGAATCTTTGTAAGTCAATCAAAATATTTGAAGGATATGCTCAAGAAGTTTGGCTTCAAAAATGCAAAGCCTATCAAGACTCCTATGGCGACAAATGGTCATCTAGACTTAGATGAGGGAGGTACAATGGTTGATCAAAAACTTTTTCGCTCAATAATTGGTAGTTTGCTTTACATTACCGCAACTAGGCCCGATGTTATGTTTAGTGTTTGCATTTGTGCTCGATTTCAAGCTTCACCTAGAGAGATTCACTTGAAAGCCGCAAAAAGAATTCTAAGATATTTGAAGTATACCCCCAATATTGGTCTATGGTATCCCAAAGGTGCTCAATTTGAATTGATTGGATATTCGGATTCGGACTATGCGGGTTGCAAAGTTGATAGGAAGAGCACCTCCAATTGTTGTCAATTTCTTGGGAGGTCTCTTGTTTCATGGTCTTCTAAGAAGCAAAATTTCGTTGCTCTCTCTACCACCGAGGCGGAATATATATCGGCCGGTAATTGTTGTGCTCAATTATTATGGATGAAACAAACTCTATTGGATTATGGATCACTTTCAAGAATGTGCCTCTCATGTGTGATGATGAGAGTGCGGTAAAATTGGCTACAAATCCGGTCCAACACTCAATAATGAAGCATATTGATATACGACATCACTTTTTGAGAGATCATGTTGGAAAGGGAGATATCTCTATATATTCGATTGGCACGGATGATCAATTGGCCTATATTTACAAAGCCATTAGATGAAATGAGGTTTTGCAAATTAAGAAGTGAAATGAATGTGATAGATCTCTCAAACGTGGCTTGTGGTTGAATACACATGTGAAGTAATGCATTTAGATTCTAAATGTGCTCTCTAGGCTATTTATTGGATATTTTTGATGAATTTTTTATTCTTGTTTGATCTAAATAGTTTTAAATGAAAATTTGTGTTACTCAAGTACATAATGTGTATATGCATGCATACTAACCCTTGGATTGGTCAAAATGTCCATATTTGAGCGATAAACCAAATTTGAAATTCAAAATTAGAAAGTGGACAAAGTTTGGATATTTGAGTATCAGGCCGCGGACTGTCCGGGTAATGTCCGCGGACTGTCCGACGTATCAGGTTCTGGACAGTCTGAGTCAGTGGAGCAGACTGTCTGAATTGACAGGACGCAGACCGTCCGCGACAGGCAGATAAATTGGACAGAGGCAGTCAGATTTTCACTTTCAACACTTGTCTCTTTCTCTCTCACACTCCACACGTCAAAGGTGATTCTTGTCATTTGTGAGCGTACGATGAACTGAAATTGCGCACGGACTGTCCGGGAGATTGTTTGGAGTTCATCAACCATGTCTTCATCTCGGTATTTCAAAATCTCATGGAATTTGTCAGATTTATTCAAATTTGGGAATTCTTAGGGTTTTCTCTCTGATCTAGAAATAGGCAGTGGAATTACAATTTTGACTGGTGTAATTGCTTTTGTTACTCATTGTGGATATGGTGCAAAAATTTGAATGGATTTGGATGGTTATTTTCTGTAAAATCGATGATTAGATGGATGGGGCGGCTTGGGTTCTAGAAATCGCCTCTGGATGGTCGCAGACCGTCTGCCAAGATGGCGCAGACAGTCCGGCCCCCTAGCGCGGACAGTCCGTTCCCTGATAGAAACTTACACTTCCTTTCTCTATGTTGTGACATCATCAACTATTAACCAGTGGATATTCCTCATATATATTGCAGTGGTCTGGGTGTTCTTAAGAAGAAGCTTGCAGGTCGTTTTAAGTCAAAGCGTCGTCGTGCAGATGATGTAGATTATAATCCAGCTACAGACTATGAGGCCCAATCTTTAGCTGGGGGCAGCATTTCTATGGACACAGAGGATGCTCCACACGCTCATCCAGATTATCCAATTGATGTCACAGGATGGACCTATCCCAAGAGAAGATTCTCTATGGCTGAGTACTGCTCCAGGAGGATAGTTAATCAGTATGATCTGCCCTCTGACACAAACATTCAGTTTTTTATACTCAGCTTTAGTTTGATGTTTTCTGGGGAACCCTAATGGACACAAACTTTCACAAGCATCAAGTTATTGATTGGACATTTATGCTGAGTCAGTCAGTCATGGAGGGATTGATTCCAAAGTTCGAGGCATGTGGTCTCTATGACTTTATGGGCCAGAAGACAGATTCAGTGAGATGGCTATGAAACAGTTCCTGGCAACTGCTGAGATTGACATCGATGAGCAATCAATCACTTGAATGACTGGCTTTAAGAGGTATTCTGCAACCTTTGCTGAGTTTGCTACTACAAACAGTTTGGACTATGATACAATTTCAGCAGGGATTGATTTGTATACTGAGGACAACTTTGAAGAATATGAGCAGTTCTATGAGCCAGTGAGGCTGGGCATTCCTAGGAGGTTTGGTGAGACTCCAAGACTGAGGCATCATCCTGCTGTCATTAACAAGATTGCCAGAGTAACAATTCTTCCAAAGAGTGGAGATAAGAGCAAGATCAGAGATAAGTTCTAGAACATCATCCACCATATCATGAATGGTGAGGTGATGAATGTGGTGCTATTTATGATGAGGCAATTGAATGACCTCAAGATGGACAAGAACCAGAACTTGGCATATGCTCCATATATCATGGCTCTCATCAAGGCTAAGACCAGATTTGAGGGGCGTTGTGAGATAGCTCACACTCCATTTAGGCCTTTCAAGAATGAGATTGGATTCTTCACCAGGCCTCTTACTCCTTTCCCAGATGATGAGGAAGAAGCTGGAGATGATGAAGTTGCTCCTGAGGCAGTTGCAGCTGAGCAGATGCCTCCTCCTCCACCTCCTCCTCAGCCTGAGTAGTTCTGGCAGCCTGGTCCAGGCTATTTTTATCCTTACTTCCAGCATATGCAGCAAGGGCTCCAGACACATATGGATGGCCGATTTCAGGGCATGTTGACCCATATGGACCAGCGCATGGATAGGATGCAGACTCACTTTGATGATAACTTTGATGGGCTGCATGATCCAATTATGACTAGAATGAACAACATGCAGCAGAGCTTTCAGGATAATATGGGGGCCTTGTCTAGTTAGTTTGACAACCTGTCCAGAAATGAAAGCATCCAGGATATACGTCAGAGGCAACAGCAGCTCCAGCATGACTTTGGGCAGTTCTCCTCTGTCTTCGACAATTTCAGCACCCATTACTACAGCATGTACCCTCCACCTAGTGATCAGTGAGACCCTCCTTTGTGGCAATTGATGACAAAGGGGGAGAGAAGAAGCTGAAGTTGGGGATGTCATAATCAGGGGGAGCTCATGTGGACATTGAGACTTTGCATATGCATGTTTACTATTTGAACTTTTTGTCTTATGCATTTGTTGAACTATGTCTTGTGTTGTGTTTGTGGACAAATGTCTGGTGATATTTTGTGGATCGAACTATGTCTGTTAAATCTTATGTTTCTATTAGTTTGAATTTATCCTGTGAATGGTTGATCGAGGAGTGATTAAATTTGCTGCGCTTATTTTACATAATACTTCTTGTATGCCTCGATAACCATGATTATAGGAAGATCTCCATCAAAACTTCGATCGATTATGTGTGTCATATCTTCAACTAGAAATATCATGCACACATATATGGGGAGTTATTCCTACACTCTTTGTTTTGTTGAGACTTATCTATCTCTCGGATGGTACTTCAAATCAAGATAAGTCTTTTGAAACTCATCTCTAAAATCCTTCTTATACCTAGGGTATGAGGAAGATTTGAAAATCAAAACCTCTCTTGGATAAAATGTGTAGTGTTGTCATCAATTACCAAGAAGGGGGAGATTGTGAATCATCTAGGCCCCTTAGTGATGTTTTGGTAATTAATGACAACTATTTGTGGACTAACAGTTCTTAGAGAAATAAGAATGCAGGTTGGACTATAGAGAACATAAAATCTTGGAGACTTATAAGCATTGGTTGTGGATCAAGTGAAGGCAAAGGTATAACATAGGTTTTTGTTTTTGCTGGTCTCCAGGAGTTTAGAGAAGACATTTGACCGGATTAGTAGGCTAGATGGCCGTACTATTAAGATGAGTCAATAACTTTGGTCTGTGTAAAACTTAGTGCCTCATAGAGCATCAAGTAGTTGCATTTTCATGAGGTCTAACAGCGCTTCCGGTTTCAAGAGTTAAAAATCTTTTTGAAAGCGTGTTTGAAAAGTTGCTAAGTCATGGGGTTGGCGGACCGTCCGGGCAAAGTGGTCGGACCGTCCGTGATCTATCCAGAGGGTTCTGAAGTATGTTCCCTTCGGACCGGTCCTGTATGTTTGTACTATGGACCGTCCGAGCCTTGGGGTCGGACCGTCCACAATCCTGACCAGAGAGGATCGCCCTCTGCACAATCCGTGTATAATTGTGTGGACTGTCCGGCCGGGGTCGGCGGACCGTCCGCAGGTGCCAAATAAGTTTGGGCAGGGACTATGTGTTTTTGGGCACTTATACTACGGACTATCCGGGGCCTGAGCCCGGACAGTACTAACTCCCAGGTCACGGACCGTTCGGCCTTGTATGGCGGATAGTCCGCGTGTGTTAGCTCATTGTGGTAAGAGCTCTGGTGATCCATGTTGTCAGGTCTTGGACGGTCCGGCCAAGGTTGGCGGACTGTCTGGACTTTTCTTTTTCTGACAGCTCTGTCATATTTCAAACAAGAAAACTAGCCATTACTTGTACGGCGGACCGTCCGGCCTAAGGGCGCGGACCGTCCGCATGTGCGCATAAGTTGTGCTAGTTGCACATAACGGTTAGAAATGTGTAGTGGGCTATAAATAGAAGGGGAGCTCGTGTGTAAGGGCTCTCTTGGCCATTCCTTGCACACTTTGAGCTCATTTGTGATCCTCCCACTCATTCTCTCACACTCCTTGCTTGAGATTGCATTCTAGTGAGATATTGAGTGCTCCTAGTGCATTTGCATCCATTGGTGATTCTTGAGGCATAGGTGGTACACCGGGCAAGCGTCATCGGCTTGTTACTCTTGGAGGTTGCCGCCTCCTAGACGGCTCGAGTGTTGTCTCCATTGAGCTCTCCAAGAAGATTGTGGAGGAGCCGCGGTGTCGATTGTGAGGGGTTCGCGCCTACCTCGCAGGAGCAGCAAAGGTGACACTAGTGGAAACATGGTATTGAGTGATTTCTTGTCCACTTGGCTCAAAAATCAAGCCGCGTCTTGATAGAGGAGCAAGTGAGAGCATGAAGTCCACCTCAATGTGGATTAGGGGTGATCGTCAAATCACCGATACCACGGGATAAAATCCAGTGTCTTTCTCTTCTCGCATTACTTATTACCGTGCAAGTAATTAGTATTTCGTGTATTGTCTCACTTGTATACAATTATCATAGTTGTTTCTCATAGATTGCTTACTTGTTGTCACTAGAGAATTTATACCTCTTGTCATATTGATTAAATTTCTCTAGTGTTTTTGATTTTAGTCAAAACCGTCTATTCACCCCCCTCTAGCCGGTGTCCTAGATCCTACAAATCTTCAGATCATAACCGGTTACTAGCCTATTCATTCTACTAACCAAATATTTTCCCTTACAAAACTATTTTGCCATATGCTTCTAACTCTCATGGTCAATACCAGGAAGAGAAGATTATCAGGCAACAGCAAACAGAAATGAATCCTCTAGATCCTCCATCGGTTGGAATCGATCAAGTGGTTGCCACCAAAATGAAGGTAATACAACAAATGGCAAACAAAGTTACCGAAATGAAAAATCAGATAAGACAAGAACGCGAGGAAATACGTCAGAATCGGTTGGAGATACGTCAAGAAATAAGGCAAGCACGGTTCGAAAAACAACAACAACGTCCACTACCTCCACCACCAGCTCCACTAAGCTATATATATATATATATATATATATATATATATATATATATATATATATATATATATACTACTATTTGTAAGATCCAAGTGTTACTTTAGTTAGTAGTTGGTATGATACTATGTTAAGAGGAATAATAAGGTCTAATTGACCCCATGTGTTGCTAATAAATTATGCATCATGCTGAGATTTTTGTTTGTGCATATGTTCTGAGACAATATGGTTATACACCCTTTTCTTACAAATCTCGATGACGAGATTTCTGTTAAGGGGGTTAGGATTTGTAAGGCCCAAAAATCTGTATATAAAAAAATAATAATAATAATAAAATAATTATATGGAGAAATAAATAGCGAATTTAGATATCTCGAATTATACTTGAGTGTTGAAAATTGAGGACTGAATTTTGAAAACCAAGAGTTATATTAGAAAAGAAGTAGTAGAAAGGTTTTCAATTTAACTAAATGACTATTCATTTCATTAAAGGATGCACTACATGCATTTTATACTTATGAATATGTGGAGAAACATTTTAATAAAGAGTCATAATTTAAACTTGGGACCTTAAAGTATAAATGAAAATAAAATGGAAAATAAGAAAGGGGATTTAATGGAACTATTTATTTCTTTCATAAATAAATAACAAGGAAAAGAGTAAATAATAATATTGTAAACAGTAGACGTTATAATCACATTAGTGTTAACCTCGACACTTGAAAATTTGAAGTTCAAAATGTGAGTTCGAATTTAAATTGAATTTGAAGTGGGAACTCTAAAATAGAAAAGGAAATTTTAGAATTTGAGAAAAGAGGAGAAAGAAAAATATTATGTGAGTAAAAATAAGTATAAATATATATATAATAAAATATATTATTTCTATACTAGGATTTGAATGTGTATATTTGACTCAGGTTAAACTCATAAAAAGATTCAAATTCAATTTTGGATTTCAAAATAAAAAGAAGGCAAAATAAAAAACATAAAAGAAAAAGAGAAAGCCTAACTGGGCTCCTATCAACCAATTCTGGCCCATCTGGCCATTAACCTCCACGCAGCCCATTTCCCCTTCCACCACGCGTGTAGCCAGCTGACGTGTAGGGCCCTCGACGCAGCCGCTATCTCCTCGGGAGCGTGGACTTGTTCACTGCTTCTCTTCTCCGCCGTGGTCGCACGCACAAAACCCCGTCGGCCTAGTTTGGATACTCTAGGATTAGAGTGTTTTGGAGGGATTGGAGAGGGTGTAAATCCCCAATAGATCAAATACTCTCTCAATACATCTCAATCCACTTCAATCCCATTCATTACTAGAGTATCCAAACTAGGCCGTCGGGTTGTTGCTTTTGCCCGTGATCCTTGCACGCCGAGGGCTTCATAACCCTGTTGTCCACGCCCCTCCGCCTATAAAGCCGGGCGCAGCCACCTCTCGGCACAGAAAAAGGGACCTTGACGGGAGAGGGGAAAACTCGGGGAGAAATCGAGCGCCTCCGCTAGCGCGCTGCGACACTGCTTCTTCACCTCGGCGGGGCACCTAGGGGTCGCTGGTGATCGTCGGGTGTGCGCATTTGGGAGATCACACACTACACTGGTTGGTGGCAGAGCAATTGCTCACCTGAGTCACGCTCCGCCGCGGGGTTGCGTCAAACCAAGCACCGGGGCCCCTACAACGTTAGCGAGGTAATCCATTACCGACCGGACTCCTTGACTCCCTTATTACATGTAGTATCCAGTTAATTAAGGTTTGGAGCACCCCCATACTATGGATTGCTCGTCGGAGGTCTATTTCCGTTGTTGGGCCGTGGGTGCTGTGGGAGTATATCGTCATGGCTTGATTCGACCCTCTGTCGTGTCTGCTATGCCGTCACGCCCGTGGTGGTACATAGCACCCCCTCGATGGGATGGATTGGTCACCGGTGGCCGGGTTGCGTTGCTCTGTCGGTGCTCAACTGACCTTGGTGGGCGGCGCCACCATGCCTTGAGAGCTGGAGGTGGGAGATGACATGCCAGCCGTTGGATCTGCGATGGATGACTGCAATTAGATCAGCCCGTACTGGTTCAAGATTGGATCTGGACCATAGATCGGATGATGTACGGGTAGGAGTAGATCTCGGGGGCGGGGGGGGGGGGGGGGTTGTAACTGTGGCTGTCGATAATTGATCCGATGGCCAGTATAGCGTACCGGTTCAGGAATAAGTCGCGGCTGTCGATCTCCTGATCAACGGCTCTGGTAGTACACCTGTTGGATTCAAATGAGCTAACTAATCTGGCACGTCCGTTTCTAATCGGACGGCTCCGATTACAAGATACCCCTTCAGCTGGGCTGTCTTGCATAAGAGACCCTAAGGAATTTGGATACTAACCCGCGGTCCAGTTTGATTCAAAGACTATTACCGTCCTGTATTTAGCAAATTGAACCCTGGCTTTGCTGAAAATAGCGCCCGCCGCCCACAAGAATAGGAAATCGTAGAAATTTAATCTAAAATGAATTTTGGGTATGAAAATAAGTCCAAAGTCTTAGAAAATTCATAACTACCTCATTCTAGCTCTGATTTGATCCATTCCAATTGCATTAGATTCATGATAATATTGTCTATCTTCAATAACCTTATTTTACTATATAATTTAGTTATAAAAATAACACTCATTTTTCTTTTATGTTAGCACCTAGATTATTCGGAAAATCATAACTTGTACACTTTAAATCTGATTTGACCCATTCGAATTGCGTTTGACTCGTACTAATAATACCTACACCATAGTAACATCATTTTACCATGTAACACGCTCTCGAAAATAAATAATTAATTTGTCCAACCTATGGTTATTGGATTAACATATTTAATCTGAGTTAAACTAGGATTTTAATTTGGACCATCTACTAGTATATGATTCTGTGGTAACTTAGATTGAAGGTTAAGTTAGTTATATCTTTCTCACATAATTAATTTTAATCATCATAAAATATTTTTTATTGATTAATCACTTAGAACCGGGTAAAACGATAGCTTCTTAGCCATAACTCCGATTATAGTGCTTCTCGAACCCGCGATCTCGTAGCTTCGCGTAGATCATTATTATTCAGTTTGTACTTATGTTTGGTGTAATGTTAATTTTATCGATACCATGCTTGTTTGTATTGCTACGACTAGCAGTGAGGTCACGAAGATCTGAAGAATCATCCAGGTACCTGGAATCTCAAGTGCCAGGCAAGTTGTGCCCTTGATCACTTTTGTTTACCCAATAATGTTCTTTAATATCACTTATTCATGCATAGGTTTAATTTTGATGGGACTCAATAGGTCACCCTAGTCTGATTATCTTTTACCTTATCTACCCCTAAATCATTTGGGTAGTTATGCTATTGCTTTACATGGCTTTGGGTTAATATTTCATTATATCCATGTTCCGATTATTCTGTTATGTTATTTATGTTCATGTCAAGATCATTATCTTTAATTGGAACATAGAGATTAACTTGAGAAACATGTGCCATCACAAGGGAGGAATGGGACCCCTTGGCTAACTAATTAGGAAAGCTAGTGGAAGACTACCTTACCCGAAAGGGGCAAGGGCAGTAGGGGAGTTGCATGCAGGGAGGTTCTCGGGTTGATTTTGCTGCGATGACGGTCAGACGAGGGATTCTTGCAAGTGATCTTCCCATAAACTGTAGCGGGTTTTTGGAAGCTAGTGTAACATTGTAAAGGCCTCGTAGTGGATCCCTAGCCATTCACCTCGGTAGTGTCTAAGGGTCTAGCTAACCCTGGCGACATGGGATACATGACTTGTGGGTATAGGGTACAACCTCTATAGTGTAAAATGGTATACTAGCCGAGCTCACAGTCAAGAGCAGCTCAGAACTCTCACATGATTAATTTATGGAACTTAAATTCAATTTGTCATTTGCATTGCATGGGATTATTTACTAATTTTGTTCTATTATTTTTATTATGGTTTGGTATTCACTTACATTTAGTAACTGCTAATTAAATTTTGACCAACTCTAAAAGCAATGCTCAGCTTTAACCATTCTCTTTGGTAAGCCTTACACTTCATGAGCTCCCACCTTTGGTGAGTTCATGCACATTATTCCCCACAACTTATTAAGCGATGAACATGTGTGAGCTCACCCTTGCTGTCTCACACCCCCCACAGGAGATGAATAGGTGGTTCAAGAGGAGCCACACATCGAGGAGTTCGATTCGATCTAGGTGGCGTCTCCCAGTTGACTTTATGGCGCCAAGGATGGACTTTAGTTCGATCTATATTTATTTTTTATTTTGTAAGACTTCCGCAATGTAATAAGTACTCTGATGTTATTGTGACATTTATCTCTATACACTCTGTTATTATATATGTTGTCTTTTTGGCGCATGTATGAGATGCACCCGGCTTTGTCCCTTAAATCCGGGTGTGACAAAAATAATATATAAACTAACATTTTAATTATAAAATAACATGAATACTAATTTCATTATTTTATTGTTTAGTAAAAACTAAGTGATATATACAAATAATAATGACTCAATTTGATCGATGGTTATTCATGCCTAGAAAACTAATTAAGTCATTTTAATTTAGGAACAAATGATCTAATCTCTACTACTTATTAATGCTGCAATAGTAGTCTGCCTCTGACATGTTCTACCATCAACTCTGTTCTGCCATCAGTGTGTTCTGCCACCGAACGGTGGTACACGAATTCTTCTAACACATGTGGGCCCCACCGGCCGTACGCACTAGTAGGCCGAACCGTGGTACACACACCTTCTTCTAATGCAGTCCCGCGCAACAAAATAAACATTACTTATAGGTCATAAGCCATTTTCTATCTCTCTCAATGAGCAACATACGATACAAAGTTGTGCTTATAAGCCATGTTCCATCACTCTCAATAGCTGATGTGGCACTAATAAAATAAATGGATTACCAGCGCGCCTGTGGCAGCAGTTCGTGTGGCCTAGTGATTTACGTGTGGACCAGAGGCCCATCATGTAGCCCAGCGGCGCCCAGCGTGCAGCCCAACGTGTGGCCCAGCGTGTGTTCTTGCATCTGACCTAACCACCACCGGCGGACTCCAGCCACTACTCACGCAGCCTCCTCCACCACGCTCCAACTCCGGTGGCCTCCCCTCCCTCTCCTCCACCCCACCATTGGATCCACCTCCTCCCCCACCGCACCGTCGAACTCCACCTCCCCAATGGCGGCCTCCAACCCACTGCCATCCTCCAACTCCTCCCCCATCCGGCTGCCTTCACCGAACCCTCATCTTCATGTGCGGCACAACTGTCCCCACCCCCACGACCCCCGGTCAGCGGACTCCCCTCCCTCTACCCACGACCTCCACTCCCACATGCTCCCTCTGCATGACCTCTACTTTGCCTGGGTCATGCGCTGATGCCAGATGAAGATAAAACCTGAGCATGCGCGGACGCTAAAGTCTGAGGAGTTCCCTGGAGAGCGAGGACAACCCACTCAGTTCCCATCTCGCTCTTCTCTATGTTCGAGCTCGAGCACGTGTGGACGCCATAGCCGGAAGAGTTCCCCTAAGAGCGTGAACGACCCCGAAGGGAGAAGAAGATTGTGCGCGTGCCAGAGAGCAAGGACGACTTCAATCATATAGAGGTAATACTCGGAGAGGACAACAACTTTTGGAGAAGTTCTAGCATTTGAGAATTTTGTGGATGAATTTCTCTTTGCAGTTCTATCTGTATGTCTGTTTATTTATGAAATCATATGTGCATATATTTGTATGTTGAGAACTAATTACATAGACTTGTAGTACGTTGATTTAAATTCATAACAAAAATAGAAGCTCTACAAAATAAACAAAAGGCACGACCTAAAGATCCACCTTTAAAATTGAGAACACACTTTACAAGAGCATAATATTTTCACAAAAAACACCAAACACCAACCCAAGTATTACACTCTCCAATAGCTAATATAGAATCACTGTAAACCGGAATACTCTTCTCAATAGCAAAATTTGGAGGTCATTGATGTCTATAATACTGCTATATGGTACCATGGTACAATGTAATACTTGTTCATAAGGAAATTTCCAAATTCCTCATAAAATAAGAGAAATTAACTCTTGTTCATCCAAGCAAAAAAGAACACATCCAAGTGTATAAAGAACAACTTCTCAAGTTTTAGATATGAACATAATTGGTTTGTAATGATTTTTTGTTTGTTGTTGGTCTGCCGTGTGATGCATCCAGTATCGCAACAACTTCATTAACGAAGTGCCGGATATCATGTCCATTCATAAAAGAATATGTATAACATTTTATTCAACATTGGTGTGCAGTCTGTCCTCTTTTGTTTTCTGTTTGTTCTTTGATCCTTATCACACTTAGGGACTTCATAGACTCTGAAATTTTAGTCACTAAGGTATATAGAAAGACTCCGAAATTTATTTTTTCTGCATGCAATCGAGAAAATGTTTTTTGTGTGTTTCTCATTTTCATTTGGTATGTAGTTCACTGGAATATTTTTGCATGATGGCACTTTGATTGAATTTCCTTCTATGTGTACAAAAACCAAGAGCATGGAACATTGCAACAATTCAAGCTAGCAGCAGTCTTGTTCATAAGGAAATTTCCAAATTCCTCGTCACATAAGAGAAATTAGCTCTTGTTCATCCAAGCAAAAAAAAGAACACATCCAACTGTATAAAGAACAACTTCCTCAATTTTAGATATGAACATAATTGGTTTGTAATGATTTTTTGTTTGTTGTTGGTCTGCCGTGTGATGCATCCAGTATCGCAACAACTTCATTAACGAAGTACCGGATATCATGTCCATTCATAAAAGAATATATATACATTTTGTTCAACATTGGTGTGCAGTCTGTCCTCTTTTGTTTTCTGTTTGTTCTTTGATCCTTATCACACTTAGGGACTTTGTAGACTCTGAAATTTTAGTCACTAAGGTATACAGAAAGACTCTGAAATTTATTTTTTCTGCACGCAATCTAGAAAATGTTTTTGTGTGTTTCTCGTTTTCATTTGGTTTAGTACATTTATGTTTCTCTAATATAAAATGGAACTATGAGGCGACATGTGGAGCTGCAAATTCAAATGTTGGTAGTTAAATAACTAGCAGATAGAAGAACACTAGGAATCTGGTATAGAGTCCAAGTCATTGACGGAAAACAATTGTTTTACTAATAGTTGTGAAACTTCATACAATGGAGAGTGTGTATGCAACTTAGACAATCTGGAGTAACTTAGGTACTTTGTAGACTCTAAAATTTAGTTACTAAGGTCTACAGAAAGACTGAAATTTCTTTTTATGCACATAATCTATTTATCTAGAAATTGCTTTTTTGGTGTGCTTCCTTGTTGGTGTGCTTCTTTGAAGGTAATGAAACAAAATGGCTGATGGACTTGTTACCAACCTGAATGTTTCCTCCTGTGTCCTTCCTTCAGCTCGAGTTCATCTACATCATCAGCAGGAATGACCAAATATAGTGATATAGCATTACAAACCTTCATAGAGTTGTAAAAAGATCTCTTTGGCACTTACAATATCAACATTTATTTTTGCTAACTTGTTTGAAGAGTGAGTGGTTCATATAATATATATTTATAGATTTATATATTATAGATATATATACAGTTAGAATGACAATAATTTAAAAATAATAATGTTCTAAATTGCAGCAATTCGTCGTTCATTGATTGAAAATCCAAAGAGTCGTTTCATCGACAAATTTCTAGAGAACAGACATGCACATTTGGCGACTGTGACATCAGATTGGGACATGTGTTCTAGCTTGTTATAGTAGAATACTTTGTTAGTTATGTATCAGATAAAACTTATAGTAATTAAGATTTGTGTTCTATTTGTATTGGTCATGTGTTCGATCTCAATGTTGACCGCTTTGTATAGAACTATATATGTGACCTCTCTATGATCTAATAAATAAGTTCATCATCATTAGTTTGTTTGTCAGTGTTCTTATTAGTAACTACTTCCTTTACAGTGGTGCATTTTTTTGGTTGCCTTATATATGAGCCTCTGATCCTTGCGCCATGTTTCTTTTTTCTGGTGTGTGCATGAGAAATGTGCATCATTATATTAAGATGAGGTATTGGAACACGTCCAAAACACAACAAAACATCATGCTCTATCTTATGGTCCCCAAAAATCAAAATACACGAATAAATCCATCAAGACTCGAAGACGTTCACGTCCATGGTTAATCTCACCGACCAAATATCCTTAAGCCCACCAGAACCCACCGAGTACCATATTCTGGCCTCCTCCGTATTGTCCTGAATGACTTTAGATATACTTAAGTGCGCCCTTGCATCAGGTTTTACTGTGTGAATGCCTTCTTTCTCCACAACGTCCTTATGTTCAGTAGCATCATAACTAAGTGCCTTGGGTTCAGGTTACAATTGGGTGCCACATTGGAAATATTACGAGCAACATTTTTAGATTTTTGTTCTGTGAAGTAAAGGTCACTGATTTGTTACAAAAATTACTATTTTATTTATTATTATATATAGCACAACTATTTAGATAGTTGGGTAAGTTAATGTATTAGTGCTCAAATGATTTTACTCAAATTCACTATTATTTGGTCATTTCAATTTTGTTTTAGTCAAGCTGGTAGAATTACCTCACGCTTTGTAATATATTATTATCATTGGATGTCGAAACAGTCTAGACAAAATCTTAATGGAAAAAATATTTACTACCAAGCTTGTTTATTGTCCATGGTTATTTCCAAATGGGAGTTTTTTTGTCGTGTCTTGTTATTATCCAGTCGAAGACCACACCACGACTTTCATTTGAGCGAAATCCAGTTTGTCGTTGTCTAGAATTGCAATAATCTAAGTATGAATAGGACTAATCTTTTTCTACACAGGTCTATTGGTAGACTAAAAGATGTAGATGGATCCGTTCAAAAATAATGATGTTCGTCCTCCATTAAGAAAATTGTCTAGCAACACCCTTGAAGGTATATCTACTAATAAAATGCAATATTTGATCTCTCACCAAGATTTTAAAAAGGAAAACAATATAATGGTTCAGGAGGACATGTTGATGCAAGGCAACGTAAGCGGGAAAGAGAAAGAGGACGATATGCAGCGATGAGTGATGAAAAAAAGAATGAACTGAAGAAGCATCGTGAGTCACGTAAAAATGAAAACCTTGAGTACTCAAAAGGTATGTTACCTATTTCCATGCATCATTCATCATAAGGGTAACACATATGTGTTGTCGGGTTACTTTGTTGATGCAAATGTTAACTAAAACGATGTTCATATTGTGTAGATGAATGTCCAGAGGTTCCTGTCAACGACGAAAGCATAATTGATTTAACTATATCGTGTGATAACACTCAAGGTGAATATGTTTGTTTACCATGTATTGACAATGAAGATTATTGATGGGTAATATATGATGGTTCAGGAGGTCGAACTGATGCGAGCCAATGTAAGAGAGAAAGAGAAAGAGCACGATATGCGACGATGAGTGCTAAAAAGAAAAATGAATTGAAGAAACATCGTGAGTCACGCAGAAGAGAGAACGATGTGCACCATGAGTATTCAAAAGGTAAATTAAGGCTGCTTGTGTGTCACTCATCTTTAAAATAATGCTTTTCTTATGTGTTGTCGGGTTACTTTGTGTAGATGATTGTCCAGATGTGTCTATAGGCGACGGAAGCATCATTGATTATACTATATCGTGTGGAACCACTCTAGGTAATTACATTTCTTTCTTATGTTAATGAACAACAACGATTAATAATGGAAAAGGGTATAACAGGTTAGGTGGATGTGATGATGTGAGACAACGTAAGAGGGAAAGAGAAAGAGCACGATACGCCACGACGAGTCGTGAAAAGAAAAATGAATTGAAGAAGCGTCGTCAGTCATGCAAAAAAGAAAATGTTGTGCACCATGAGTGTTCAGAAGGTATGTTAACTATGCTCATGTGTGACTCATCTTTAAAGTAATGCTTTTCTTATGTGCTCTTGGGTTAGTTTGTAGATTGCAGCATACCTTCAAACAAAGAGAATAATAATCATCAAAGCATTGACACTCTAGGTTATTACGTTTCTGTGTTATGTTATTGAAAGACGAAAATTATAACAAATGTGCACCAATAGTGAGTTGAGCTCTCATCATTCAACCTATAATATATACACCTAGGAGCTTTGCTACTTTCAACTTTAAGGCGCATCAGGTCAGACGGGTCATCAACATGATTACAATCCAAGTTCAGAAGTTTTAGATGCAAGGGAACGTAAGAGAATTCGAGAATAGATTCGATTTGCAACTCTAATAAGGGAACAAAGGGCATTGCATAATAATAAAACATGTCAAAAGAGTGCAAGGGAAAACTATAGTAGAAGACAACAAGAAATGCTAGCTCAAGACTCAATTGCCATTGAGAACCCGAAGTTTACGCTAGAGCTTGTGTGGAGTTCAGTAGATTCTCAAGCGCCTACTGGGTCTCTATCTAGCTCTAAGGACATGGTTATCTCTGAGTTGAGCGCAACACCTTTTGTTTCTGCTTCATTGCAGACTGAGGATGTTGATATAGACAAAATGACACAGTCTCCTAGAAGACAACAACATAAGCATCATGTGTTGTCTGGTGAAAGACAGAGCCTGGTATCTTGTCAAAACCCGAAATTTCAATCTTCCATTAGAAGAAACTTCGCTACTGCAACTAGGGATCACGAAATGGAAGGCGGTGAGCACAATGAAATTGATCACCCGATTATAGTGGCCAACTGATTTAACACAACTTTCCATCATTAGAAAGTACAAGCCCATGTCCAGTCAGTGCTCCATAGAGTGACAAAATGACTGAAGGAGCAGAAGTTGGGAAGCAACAATAGATAATCCCTGATGTCACCACAAATGGTAATTACAAGCTCATTCCACAATTAGTTCCCTAATTATTCTTAGTGGTTAAAACCATGTGAATCAATAGATTTCGATGAAGGTGTGCACTTTGTAGAGAATCATGACGAGGATGTGCTTTTTGAAGAAGATGATGACGAAGAAGATGGATACCTATTCGCTAGGCAAGTGTGGTGGAACCGCCCGAATTATTCCAACTTAAGTGCCTAAGCCCTGCCTTAGAGGCTAGACCACACTTAAATGGGAATAACCCGTCAATCCCTCGGATCTAGTCCGACACGGCCACTGACAGGATCAAGTACCACAATCTCACTTGAAGGTGAGTCACAGAGCAAATACAATAAAGCATAAAACCATGCATGTAAGAGTACTAAAATTATTACATCACCATCGGAGTTTTGCAAACGTAGTCATTATTGTTCGAAGTGCAGCGGAATGAAACTAACGATAAATAAACAGAGAGATGGGGAAGCCTGTCCCATCACTCCTCGTGCTCCTCCTCAGCCGAGGCGGGGTCCCACTCGACAGTCCAACCCGGTGGCAGGATGGACGGCCAAGTCACTCCAGAAACCATGTCCTCCAAAGAAGCTGTAAAATTATGCCACAAGCAAGGCTGAGTATACTAATACTCAGCTAGACTTACCCGGTGTGAGGAGTCTACTCCTCTACCTCTAGACATGCAGCTGTTTGGCTATGGGGTTTGGTTGCCAAAAGCACTAGCTGAGTTTCTAAATTCCAGTTTTAACTTGTCAAATTTAAGTGTGACTCTCTTAAGGCTAAATGTGTACTATCTACTCACACGTAGTAGCAAACATTTAAGCAATCAACATTTGTATCCTCTCATCATATTTCCACTTGTTACTCAATGTAGCAGCATGGATCAAGCAGTCTCATTAGCTGCGAGAAGCAGACGATTTGAATCGAGTTTTTATCCTTGCAAGGTAAACCTAAACACACGACATGGCGAGGCACTCCGTCCCCACACACATCAACCGTCCCCATCGATTCCCCGTCAGCAGATCAGGGCTCACCGCCTTGGCGTACAATGCCTCACTGACCCCGACTGCCGTCGTGCAGTGACCGCACTTGTACCCACCATAACCGGAATGGGAGACCACGTCTCAGGTCGCGTGAGGGGATATGTCCACTGCCAGGTTCACTCAGGTACTAGGCTTACCGATTTACCATATTTCTCGGCATATGTTTAGTACGTTCAAACGCTTGACTCACGGTACCACACCTTAATCCTTATTCCAATTCCCACCTCGTAGACAACCAATCCCCATGGATTATTGTCCACAGACCAACATCATTATGATATAAAAATGGATACAACCAATTCCTGACCTCGCGCGAGTGCTAGAAAAATCACTCGACTTCTACCGAGATCCTACTTAATAAAGCAGCTACTCGACTAGCATACTAGTATTCATCACAATGGGGTTCTTGAGATCATGCAACTAGGGTTTTCAAACAACTCCTACACTTAAGTGCACAAACAATCCTACAATCATTAAGGGTAGTAAAATAGTATAAATAACAGGTTATGCATAAAACCAGGGCTTGCCTTCCGAAGCTGTGGCAGGCAGATCCTCTGGTGCAGACTCTGGTGCTAGATCTGGGGCTACCTCCTGAGCAGCTCCTTGCTCCGGCACGAGGATGTACTCTCCGTCAGCGAGGTTACAGTCTATCGAAATGCAATGAATATGTATGTCATGATTATGCAGGATTTAAAAACATTATACTGAGAGAAGAATACTAAATTAATGGGTAACTTAGGGTTTCCGGGTCATATGTGGCTTTTAATGGTTTATGCTTATCACTTCTAGGTCTAGGTTTTGCTAGGGATAGCCATAGGTAATTGGTATTGCCTTTATATATTTCAGTGGACAAGTTATAAAGAGTTTTAGGAAGACACTAATTTCCTATTTTTCATATTTCCCCTTTTTTTATTCTCTATTTATGGTTTTTAGTGTAGGTTTGAACTACGACAATGGTTTAATATTTTCCAAAAAATTTGAAAAAATTACAGTGGGTTGCTATCTGCTATTCCAGACTGTTTTAAGAATTTGAGGCTTAAAATATAAAGACTATGTTTTAGACAAAAATAACAAGAGTTGTGCAAAATGGGCCACTTTACACTACATCTCTTCATTAGAGGTGAGTTCCTCCCTAAGGGTTATTTTTGTGGGGATCTACCAGTAATAATAAACCTCTGCACCAAAATTCACAAAAAGTTAATTGGTGATTAATTAGTTGTGAATTTCTAAAGTTTTATGTCCAAAAGGTGCTTATAACTAACTTGTCATTTGAAAAATATCAAACAACAGATTTTGTATTTTTCTTATGTTCAAAATAACAAAACATTAGTTATCCCAAGGGTTGGGGTGTTTTCACCTTAGGGTTATTTTTGTAGGGTTTTTCTAAGCTTTCCTGGTTTTCTTAAAATAAAAGGGATCCTACTTATTTTATACTAAACAGGGTATGATAGATTTTTCCAGTGAACTACATTGAATAAGTACCCTAACAAAAATAGAGGTGCCCTCTGGTTCATTATTTAAATCACATTTTCTATTTTTCTTAACCTTAAGCATATTGTAAAATAAGTGGCAAAAACTAACTTAATGGGGTGGGCAGAGAGATTCAACATTTTTAATTAGGTCAGTAGGTGGACATAGACTTCTCCAAATTTTTCTAACCCTAGTCAAATAGCACAACTATTTTTCTTTCTATTATTGAGCTTTTGGCCAAAACTATAATTAAATTAGAACCTTAAAGTTTTCCATAGTACATAGAGGGTTTATATTTTTCTTAAGTAGGTTACATTATTTAGAGTCTGACAAAATTTGTTTGACCAATTTTGGATGAACTAAACAGAAGTTATGGATTTTCAAAGTTTTTGCTCAATTTAAAAACAGATTTAATAAGAGTTTCCTGGAAAAACAGTTTACACCGAGGTCCCTGGGTTTAAACTAAATCAACCCGCACAGATCTACCCCTACGCCACTATTCCCCTGGGTCGCTGACAGTTCAAAAAGCCCCCTGACCTTCCCTTCTTCTTCCCCGAGGTCCTTCCCCCAATGTAAACAGTACCCGCGGGAAAGAAAAGGGTGGCGCGGCTTACCGGCGGCGAGATAGGTCCGGCGAATGGCAGGGTTGGCTCGGGGAGGCTCTGGCGGTCACAGCGAGGTGCGGCTCGACGGCGGGGATGGCCGGAATCGCCCGGTCCACGCGCGCAGGCGGGTGTTCTCGTCGGCGGCGAGTGTACCGGCCAAACCACGGCGATCTGGTTCAATCCAAGGGCACGGTGAGCTTCACGGGGTAACGTAGTGACCGTGCGCACGAGGAATCGGAAAGTGGTTGAGCGGATTACCCGGTCCACGTGCTCCGGCGGGGTTGTGAGCTCCGGCGACCGTGGACTGGCCTCTCCGGCAAAGCAGGCTTCGATTCCTCGCTCGGGGAGCTTCACTGAGTTGTGCACACTTGTCTCCGAGGGTTGGACGGGGTTGGGGAAAGCTGGGCTGGCCGGTCTATGGCGGCAGTGGCTCGGGTGGCCGCGGACACGCCGCGCACGGGCAAACGGCGGTGAGCTGAGCTCCGGTGAGGTTTGAGTGTGTGCGGAAGAGTGCAGTCGACGCCCGAGCGGGCTTTATAGGCGCGGGCGCGGGCCATGGCGTCGGCCGGCCGTTTGGCGCGACGCGGGGCACGCGGGCGCGCGCGCGGGCGTGCTCTGGCGAGCTCAGAGCGCGTCGAACACGTGGCTCGTTGCTTCTGCCCGTGTTCAACGGCCTGTTTGGGCGCCTTAGCGTGCAGATCTTGGCCAACGTCCCGTACACAATCTCTTCTCTGCACCATATCCTACCTTTTTGCTGTGAGTTCCAAGTCAAGATATGGTCAGGGTAGGGAGATAGAGGGGTGAGAAGTTGGCTGTGTCAGACATGTCCAAACCGAGCCAAAAATGGTGCCAAGTCGTGTCAAACGCCCTAGGGTAGGTGTCACCTCTTTCCAGGGCATTCTAGGGTTAATTTGGCGTCACTTTGTCAATTGGGTCGAAGTGTTTTGAATTTTGGATTAAGGTGAACATGTGGGATCGTTGTTCAAGGGTTAGTTTTTAGACTTAGGCAAATTCTGAATTTTCCCCTTGTGCTCAACCCTTGGTGAACTTTTTGGGGCCTTTCTGAAATCTTTTTGGGGGTACTTCCTTACTATTATTTGTAGGTTATGAAGCATACTACAACTTTTATATTTGGCCCAAGCCATGATCATAAGGTTTACATGACCTTTTGATCCTAGCTTCAATTAGGGTTCCTATGGCTCAAAAGGGGTTTGCTTTAGGGTTTTGGAAAATTCCCCTCTTAGATGTGCATGACAAGCTAGGGCATGATATCCAAGATGGTTGGCACTTGGTTAGGACCTTGAATTCCAAGTTTGATGTACTTTGCCCAAACAAATGACATGTGCTAACAGGTTAAAAGGGTAGCCCTGGGTGGACACCCTGAGTAACACCTGGGGTGTTACAGCCCTCCCCTCTTAAAGGAATCTCGTCCCGAGATTTGAGGTTGAGTCCCTTGGAGGGGTGCCTGAAGGTGTGCTACTTTTTCTTTATTTAAGTTTCTCTTGTTAACTGCTCTTCGAATGTCATTCTCTTTGCAACTTCAGAAGGAAGCCCTTTTTAAGTTAATTCCACAACTTAGACTATCCTTGTTATCTAAGTTTTTCTTATAATTGTATTCAAAGGGCAGGTGGGGGTGGGGTTTTGGGGTTACGTATCGACTCCTTTGGGCAGAAAGTCGGGGAAGCGAGAGCGTAGAAAATCCTCCGTCTCCCATGTAACTTCTTCTGCTGAATGGTGACCCCATTGAACTTTATACATCCTGATTGACCTTGCCCGTGTTGATCTCTCCTTTTGATCTAAAACCCTGACGGGATACTCTTGATAAGACAAGTCTGATTCTATCTCAATGTCTGGTTCCGGTATTACTTCAGTGGGTAGGAGAATACATTTCCGCAGCTGAGATACATGGAATACGTCATGAATAGCTGTCATGCTGGGTGGCAACTTCAATTGATATGCTACAGGTCTACAAGTCTCCTTGATCTCGTAGGGCCCAATGTAACGAGGAGATAACTTGCCCTTTATTCCGAATCTCTGGACACCCTTGGTGGGTGATACCTTAAGATAAACATGATCTCCCACCTCGAACTGTAGAGGTTTCCGTCTCTTATCATGATAGCCCTTTTGCCTGGCTTGAGCAGCTTCTAAGTTTTTCTTGATGACTCTGACCTTTACCTCTGCTTCAAGTACCAAATCTGGCCCAAATATTTCCCTTTCTCCTACTTGAGACCAGTTCAGCGGGGTTCTACATCTCCTCCCATATAAGGCTTCAAAGGGTGCCATCTTCAGACTAGACTGATAGCTGTTATTATAAGAAAACTCTACCAAGGAAAGACACTTGTCCCAATCTTTTCCATAGTGTAGTGCACATGCTCGCAACATGTCTTCCAAAATCTAATTCACCCTTTCAGTCTGGCCATCGGTTTGGGGATGGTATGCTGAGCTTCGTATCACATGGGTCCCAAGTGATTCCTGCAATTGTTCCCAAAATCATGCCACAAACGGTGCTCCTCGGTCTGAGACTATAGTCCTTGGTATCCCATGCAAACAAACTATCTGGTCGATGTAAATTTCCGCATACTTCTCCATCCTGTGGGTGGTATGTACTGGCAAGAAATGAGCGGTCTTGGTCAATCTGTCCACAATAACCCAAATTGAATCATGGTGCTTGGAGGTGTTGGGCAACCCCACGATAAAGTCCATGCAAATGTCCTCCCATTTCCAAGATGGTATGGGAAGGGGTTGTAGAGGACCTGCTGCCTTCAAATGACTGGCTTTGATCCTTTGGCAGGTGTCACACTCGGATATATACTTGGCAATTTCCCTCTTCATCCTGGTCCACCAGTATAAAGATATGAGATCATGGTACATCTTGTTGCTACCAGGGTGCATGGAGAACTTGGAAAGGTGAGCTTCATCCAGTATCTTCTTTCTGAGCTCAGGGTCCTTGGGAACAACCAATCGATCTCCAAACCACAAAATTCCCTTACTGTCCTGACGGAAACACTTGTATTTTTCCGCCTTCTGCTTGAGCATGTCTTTGATAACCTGTACACCTTTATCCCCAATCTGTGCCTAAACTATTTGCTCTTGCAATGTGGGCTCCACCGAGATATAACTTAATTCACCGGAAGGAACAACTTCCAGGTTCATCTTACACAACTCATCACACAGGGTGGTGACTCTTGCATCCATGTTCATACAATTGCACTAGGCCTTTCTGCTCAAAGCATCTGCCACAACATTGGCCTTGCCAGGGTGGTAATGCACCTCCAAATCATAGTCCTTGATTAGCTCTAACCATCTCCTCTGCCTCATGTTAAGGTCTGCCTGAGTGAAAATGTATTTGAGACTCTTGTGATCAGTGTAGATGTTACAGTGAGCTCCCATTAAATAGTGTCTCCAAATCTTAAGAGCATGAACCACAGCTGCCAGTTCCAGATCATGTGTAGGGTAATTCTGCTCATGGGGTCTGAGTGCTCGAGAAGCATAAGCAATCACTCTATTATCTTGCATCAAGACACAACCCAATCCAGTACTGGAAGCATCACAATAAACTTCAAATGGCTTGGTGTTATCAGGTTGAGCCAGCACTGGGGCTGTTGTCAAATGCTGCCTCAAAGTATGAAAGGCATCTTCGCACTTCTGGTTCCAATCATATTTGGCTCCCTTCTTCAATAACTCAGTCATTGGCTTGGCAATTCTGGAGAAGTCCGGAATAAATCGTCGATAATACCCTGCCAATCCTAGAAAACTCCGAATTTGCCTCACCGTAGTCGGGGGTTTCCAGTCCATTACTTCTTGTACCTTCTCAGGATCAACTGATATCCCATCCTGAGAAATTGTGTGACCCAAGAATTTGATCTCCTTCAGCCAGAATTCGCATTTAGACAACTTAGCATAAAGACGATGATCGCGCAGTCGCTGGAGCACGATGTGCAGATGCTCAATATGTTCATCTTCATTCTTGGAATAGACTAGAATATCATCAATGAAAACGACCACGAACTTGTCCAGCTCTGGCATGAATACTGAGTTCATCAGGTACATGAAATAAGCCAGGGCATTGGTCAGCCCAAAAGACATCACCAAAAACTCGTACAGCCCATATCTGGTGAAGGAAGTCGTCTTGGGAATATCACTGGCACGGATCTTGATCTGATGGTAACCTGAGCGAAGGTCTATTTTGGAGAATACCTTGGCTCCTACTAACTGATCAAACAGAACATCAATATGGGGCAGTGGGTATTTGTTCTTGATAGTCACCGCATTGAGAGGGCGGTAGTCAACACACATCCTCAAACTCTCATCCTTTTTCTTCACGAATAATGCAGGACATCCCCAAGGTGAAGTACTTGGGCGAATGAACCCCTTGTCCAACAATTATTGCAGTTGTTTCTTCAGTTCTACCAGTTCCGCGGGAGGCATCCTATAGGGTCTCTTGGAGACAGGAGCAGTCCCGGGTTGCAATTCAATTGCAAACTCAATGTCTCTGTTAGGTGGCATTCCTGGCAATTCATCCGGAAAAACATCTGGGTAGCCACAAACTACTGGGATCTTTTCCACTGGGGATTCTATCATGACAAAGGCACTAGAACGGGTACAACCCTGGTCGGGCAAAAATAATGTGGTTTCACCACTGGTCGGTGAGTGCACTTCAATGGCCCTAGCTACAATGTCAATCACTGCCTGATGTTTGGTCAACCAGTCAGTTCCCAATATGATATCCACACTATCCAATCCCAAAATAAGAAGGTTGGTTTTAATTATCAGACTACCAAACTTTATAGGCACATTCTTGTTGATTTGATTGGTGGCAATCCTGCCTCCTGGTGTTGAAATTGTGATACCCCCATGGGTGTGATGAAAAGGCAATTGACACTTGGCACTAAATTTGGCACTAATAAAGCTATGTGATGCACCAGAATCAAAAAGAATAATAACAGGACAATTTAAAACGGTAAAGATACCAGTCATGACGTGTGCTCCCTCTGGAATATCAGCCATGGTGGTAAAGTTTAGCTTGCCCTGCCTCACTTGCACCTTCTGTCTTTTGCCTTGGTTCTGATTAACATTCTGCCCCTGCCTCTGCTGGTTCCGGGGGCAATTCTTGGCATAGTGTCCGGTGTTGCCACACGTGAAACACCTGTTGTCATTTGCCTGGCGGTACTGCTGCTGCTGATTGTTCCTCTGAGCTGGAAACTGGGTGCGGTTGGATGCCTGCTGCTGCTGCTGCTGTGGTCGGATCACCCATCCTCCTTGCTGCTGCTGGGGTCCCCTGTTCTGTGTGTCGGACACAATCCTGAAGCGCTGTCGCTGAGCTGAGGGTCCTGCCACAGGGGTCTTCCTCTTCTTCTCTGCCTAACGAGCTGTGATACAGTCCTCCTGGGAGATGGCCATGTTGACCAACTCATTGTAGCTGTTGGCCCTGACGATGTTGAGACGGTCATGGAGCTTAGTGCTGAGCCCCCTCCAGAACCTGTCTCTTTTCTTCTCATCTGTATCTGCATGGTATCCAGCATACTGGCACAAGTCATTAAAAGCCTGGGCATACTGCAGCACTGTCCTGTTGCCCTGAGTGAGGGCCAGAAACTCATTGAGTTTACGGTCCATGATACCAGCTGGGATATGGTGTCCTCTGAAAGCTGCCTTGAACTCTCTCCAATCCACTTCATGGTCGGCCGGTTGCATAGCAAGATAGTGGTCCCACCATGTTCGAGCGGGTCCGCGAAGCTGCTAGGTGGTGAACCGGACCTTTGTCACCTCAGAACAAACTCCATTGAGTAGTGGGAATTTAGATTCCACTACCCTTAGCCATACATCAGCATCAAGTGGATCCTCCGCCCCGGTGAACAACAGTGGCTGGGTACTGAGGAACTCCTGGTAGGTAGCTGCCGCGGGGTGACGCTGATGGTCCCCACCACCATAGTGCTGAGGTGGTGGCTGACGCTGAGCCAGCTGCCTCAAGATCTCATTCTGCTGAGCCATTAGCTCTTGCAGAGTGGGAGGCGGTGGCGGCGGTGGAGGAATGCGCTCATTCTGGCCACGGCGCGCTCTCCCAGCCATCTGAAAAACCACATATATTCTCAATAACACATCTTCAAGTTTAAGGTTTAATCGCGGCGAAAGAGTCAAGGGCGAATTGATAGATTTCAACATAATAAAAAGGATTCTGAAAAGACATAAATTTTCCTTCCAAGTTAAAAACTAAAAGCATCCATCAATCATGCTTCCAAAAGAGTTTATCATGGTTACATCAATGTCCCCAAAAGACTCAACAATATCTAGCCTAGTGCCCCAAGGGTACAAAAGCTAAGCTAGCTGTGAGGAGTCCTACATTACCAATCTCTATTCCTATTCCGGCACCTAATGAGCGAATGAGGCAACACTCGACTCGGGGGAAGGTGGCCTCCCTGAGCCAGCAGTGTCTACGCTGGAAGCAGGCTCCTCCCCTCCCTCAATGTCGACGTCCTCGTCAGCCTCCCCATCATGGATCTCCTGATGATGCATATCCAGGTGCTCATTAGCCTCTGCGAGCTGCTGCTGGGTGTTGAGGAGCTGATCCTCGAGAACCTCGATGGTGTTCTCCCTTGTTCCCACCAATTCCTCCAGCTCATGGATCTCATCAAACAATTGCTCCACTTGTAAATCTTTTTCCACCAACTCCTGGGACAAGTCAACCACGAGCTCCTCCCTGTTATCTAGGGTGATCTTGGTTGCCTCCAATAATGCCATCAGATGAGACATTGCCTCTCCACACATCACTTGCAGACGGTACAGGGCGTTCATGCATCGTACCGACAAGTGAGCAGTGTGGCCTGGGTAGAGGGCCCAGATGTCCTTGGCATGCTCCACCCGATCCTTCCACATCGGGTCGTCCTCCTTTTCCGCGGGGAACAAGCCAATGGGGTGGGTAGCCAGCTCTAAAGGATGGAATCCACAGAAAGTGGTCAACCCGTGCAGAGCGATCGCCTCGATCGTGTCCTCCACCCGGTATCCGAAAGACTCGGAGTCCAATGAACGCCAGCCTGGCTGCAGGGGATGAGGCTCTAAGGTCATCCTCACCCTACAGCGGGGCACCCGGTGCTTCTCGAACTGCTGCACCGCGTATTGAGGGGGTGTCAAGTACCCGGCTCCCTAAAGTACCTCCACAAAATACGGGGGAAGCCCTCTCGTGCAAGCCCGCCAGTGTGGGTTAGTGCATTTCCGTCCTATGAGGATCCGTGGGAAGTCATCTGTGTACGGTTAAGCGTAAGTAAAAGAAAAAGAATTATAAAAAGAACAAGAAAAAAAACTCAACCTTTCTTTAGTTAAATAAACAGGTACTGGAGACTTAGTTGGTTACCATCTTGTTTTTAAGTCTTTACTCAATTATCCATTTGTTTAATTTAATAATGCATGCATGCTCGTCCTGAACAACCTCACCAACATAAGGGGATAGGGAAGGACTCCCATCCCTTAAGGTGGCCTGTAGGGCTTAATTACATAGCCACCTAGCTACTGTTCTAGCACCCTAAGGCTTCACGTCCTAGGTCTATCCTGCTCGTCCTACTATCTATCCAACATTGTTTCTATCAAGTTTTATTTTGGAAACTGATGGTATTCACATTTTATTGATTCCTCTGTGGTGGTACAAGCTCTGATACCAGCTGTGGCGGAACCGCCCGAATTATTCCAACTTAAGTGCCTAAGCCCTGCCTTAGAGGCTAGACCACACTTAAATGGGAATAACCCGTCAATCCCTCGGATCTAGTCCGACACGGCCACTGACAGGATCAAGTACCACAATCTCACTTGAAGGTGAGTCACAGAGCAAATACAATAAAGCATAAAACCATGCATGTAAGAGTACTAAAATTATTACATCACCATCGGAGTTTTGCAAACGTAGTCATTATTGTTCGAAGTGCAGCGGAATGAAACTAACGATAAATAAACAGAGAGATGGGGAAGCCTGTCCCATCACTCCTCGTGCTCCTCCTCAGCCGAGGCGGGGTCCCACTCGACAGTCCAACCCGGTGGCAGGATGGACGGCCAAGTCACTCCAGAAACCATGTCCTCCAAAGAAGCTGTAAAATTATGCCACAAGCAAGGCTGAGTATACTAATACTCAGCTAGACTTACCCGGTGTGAGGAGTCTACTCCTCTACCTCTAGACATTGTAATACCCAAATTATAAAGCTTATAAAAGAGTTGATCTCCTTATGTGATTTGCCATCTACTTTTTGAGACATGTGCTTAATCATAGTTGAGAGGGAATAATCCCTTATTAAAAAAAATCCAAACAAGACATGCATCATGTTGGAGTTTATTTGGTTGTGCATTTAAAACTAATAAACGGTAATGTCCAAATTGGAGTTTATACTAATTTGCAATTTAACAAAAGGAAAATAAAATAGAAAGAGGATGAGGAAATACTATGTGCATATAAAGAAATATATATAAATAAATGCATGCACTTGTTTATACTGATACTTGAATGTGAACAATTTATTTAAGCATGAACTTCACAATAGAATTAGAATTCAAATTGGAATCTAAAATAAGAGTAGAAAATAGAGAAAAATAAGAAAAGAAAATAAAAAAAGATTAGGCGCTGCTTGGGCCAAATTCCACGGCCAGGCCCAAAACCCCACTCCACCGCAGCCCACTACTCCTCTCCCTTTATCCTTTTCCATTTCTCCAGAAGTCGCTGCCATGTGGGTCTCCTATGTCAGCTCTGTCATCTTCGTTTTCTCTGAACCGGCCGCCGTTATCTGGTTGGTTCAGTGGAGATCCCCCGCTTGGATCGCGTGACCCTGCCAACCACTGACGTGTAGGCCCAAGTCGTCGGACCTCCCCTTCCTTCGCCACTCGATTCGGGCAAGCTCAACCGTGGCACGCTCTGCGGAGTCCGTTGCTGCGGCCTCGGCCGAATTTCTCGCCGTATGAACAGGTCGGGATCAGTTGCCGCGAATCCCTCTTCAGCGTTAGGAGCCTGGTACCGATGACCGCACCCCTGACTTTGGATATATGAACGCGAGCTCAGCCTGGTTTTAACCATGAACAGGATGGGCTAGGGGGGAAGACCTCGGCCATGTGCCTGGCAACATGGAGCTCGATTCCTCTCTCCCATTCCCACTCGCTGATGCTTCATGGAGCTTCTCGTCTGAGCCCGAGCTAATATGCTCACCGGTGGGAGGGATCTGGCGAGATGGCAAGCGCCCTGGCGGTTCAAAGCCCCTGGTCGGATGGCGCCTTACCTGGCATGGAGAAGAAGATCCGCCGACGACGCCATTCCCTTCCCTCGCCGTCGGTCGCGGTCTAGGGTGGTCAGGGTCAATTGAATTGGGAGTGCTGGTCGCGTTGAAGCCGGGAGTGGGCGCAATTGAAGGGGAAAATCACCGGTGGTCGCGAAATCCATTGCCGGTGTTGGTGAATCTGCAGGTTCCCGTGGCCAAGGCTGTCTGCGCTACCAACCGTGGTGAGTACTCATGCACCAGTCTAGCGATCCACTGCTCTTCGTTTCGCGGTTGCCGGAGTGAAGTTTATAGGCGGGACTCGAGCTTTAGGTGTGGCCGGCTATGGCTTGGCCGTGTCTGGTGGACGCCGCGGCTGGGTGTGTCGGTCGGGTGATGGGCGATGTAGAAGACGACCGCTCAGCCGTTAGATGGCCATCGATGGTCTAGATTAGACCAAATCTTACCGTTTCACGAGATTGATCCGGGTCATTGATTTGGTGGTGTGTGGCTCAGGGTGGTAGAGATCATCAGCCGTTGGATTGGGATCTAACAGTCGATGTGGAGCGTGTGCTCATGGTCGCCTGGGTTTAATCAGGCGCGTTGAGTTTTGATCGGATGGCTGAGGGCTGTGGATACCCCTTCGCAGTGGCGATTTAGCGTATGAGTCCCTCGGATTAATACAAATGAACCCGCCATCCATCCTGTCGGTGCGTTGAGTCTGTGGAATTCTTGCACCGTAGCCCCTGCGCTTTTCGATAAATGAGGCCCAGTCCAGGGAATATTAAAAACAGAGAATTGATATTAGAAATTCGTTTTTAATACAAAAACAATTCTAGAAATTTGTATAATTCATAGAAAATGCATAGGAACTCCAAATTGGTCCATTTCAGTTCCTAATTTTTTGTAATAATATTGTCTACCCATTAGTGCCTCTGTTATGACATGACAAACACATTAAAATTATTCTTTCACTTAATCTTGTATTAAATGCATAAAACCTTAGAAAATCCATAACTTAAAATATATAACTCTAAATTTAATGATTCCAGTTCCTGTGATCTTATTTTAATGTCTAGTTTATTACTGTATATTCTATTTGCATGTTTGATGTGATGTTAATTTATGCTATGCCATGTATGTATTGTATTGATGCGAGTAGACGAGCAACCCACTGTGGAACCTGAGCTTCAACAAGTTGAGATAGCTGAGCAGGAGCTCGTGGAAGGTAAGTTGTGCCCTTGATCACTTCTTTTACCCATTCATGTTCTTATTATTCATAATGATCTGCATAGGATAATTTTGCTGGGACCCAATAGGATGCCCTAGATTTTGACTATCTTTATACCTTGCTTCACCACTGGTTTTACTACTAAAGTTTTGGGTAGTACATGCTATTGCTTTATGTGGATTTGGGTATAGAGATATTCATCACTCATTGTTATACTATTTATTGTTATCTGTTTCATTCTTCCTTGTTCATGTTAAGATCATTATGTTAATGGGAACATGGAGAACCACCCGGGAAAACAGTGCTACCACAAGGGTTTAATGGGACGCCCTTGGCTGATTAACTAGGAAAGCTAGGGGAGGGCTACCTTACCCGAAAGGGGCAAGGGCAGTAGGGGAGTGGTCAGTGTAGGGAGGTCCCTGGTTGATTTTGCTGCGATGGCGGTCAGCCAGGAACCCTGCACTGGAGCTTCCTATAAACTGTAGCGGGTAGTCTGAAGCTAGTGGAACTTTGTAAAGGCCTCGTAGTGGTACCCTGCCTCGCTTCCTAGGTAGAGGTGTATGGAGTCTGATCAACTCTGTGGCAAATGGGTAACACGACTTGTGGGTAAAGATGCGCAACCTCTGCAGAGTGTAAAACTGGTATACTAGCCGTGCTCACGGTCATGAGCGGCTCGGACACTCACATGATTAAATTATGGAACTTAAACTTAACCTGTCATTTCATTGCATTTGGGATTATTTTATTATTACTTTTATTTACTATTACTATGGTTTGGTATTCACTTACACTTAGTAACTGCTAATAAAATTTTGACCAACTTATAAAAGCAATGCTCAGCTTCAGCCTTTATTTCATTGATCAGCCTTACACTTCATGAACTCCCACCTTTGGTGAGTTCATGTCACATTATTCCCCACGACTTGTTGAGCTATGATCGTATGTGAGCTCACTCTTGCTGTCTCACACCCCCCCACAGGAGAAGAGCAGGTGGTTCAGGAGGAGCCGCCTAACACTGAGGAGTTCGATCTGATCTAGGTGGCGTTTCTCAGTCGACATTGGCGCCGTCGATCCTTAGTCCGTTTTACATTTATCTTTATTTTGTAATAAGTCTTCCGCTATGTAATAAATACTTTGTTGTTTATGACATTTATCTCTATACACTCTGTTATTATATATGTTGTCTTCTTGGCGCATGTATGAGATGCACCCGGCTCTGTTTCTTTAAAACCGGGTGTTACAGAAGTGGTATCAGAGGAAATGTTGACTGTAGGACAAGACCTAGATAGAAATGGACGAAACCCTTACCTACTTACCTTATTCTGATTCATTCTATACTTATCTTACTCTGATTCTTTCTATACTTGTCTTGATCCTGTCTCATCTTCTACTGTTCTACTCTGATCCTTCTTACCTTTTCTAATCTAAGACAAGATGGATTTCACACCTTGGAATCCCTACCCCTATGACATTTTTAAGAGATAGGAAGCCTAAGACAAAATTTAAACTATTTTCTCTATTAAAAATGTTGGTTGATTGTTCTGATGATCAATGCCTGATTTGCTTCTTTGATTGATTGAAATATTATATGGACATCTTAGCATGTACCACTATAAGGTATTGTATTAGCTTTAGTAGGTGACACACTAATATACTTAGCTAATAAATCCCCCGCAGTAACATTTCTCGTAATTGCTCGCCTTGTCTACGAATCTTCCTTTCTTACCCTATGTTTCTAACCTAGATGAGCTACCCCTATAGTGTTAGAAGAGAACACTATAGACGTGATCCTTGGTATGTCATGGTTAAGAAAGGCAAAGACAGTTTATACACTAGGCTAAGGAAACCTTAGAACGCACCAGTGCCAAAGGAGGAAGATTCGAAGTTGAGATTTCGGTAACTACCACCATCAGACTAGCGATATTCTTAGTAGATGAGAAGTTTGTGGGTGACAACATCCGGATGGTTAGAGATTTTCCGGATGTCTTCCCAGAGGAGTTACCAGGGATGCCACCAGATAGGGAAGTTGAGTTTGTTATTGATCTCTTACCTGGAACCGCCCCTATTTCTAAACGGCCATACAGAATGTCCGTAGAAGAGTTGAAGGAACTTAAGAAGCAGTTGACGGAGTTACAAGAGGCTGGTTATATTCGTCCGAGTTCCTCACCTTGGGGAGCACCGGTGTTATTTGTGCAGAAGAAGGATGGATCGCAACGGATGTGTGTGGATTATAGATCTCTTAATGATGTTACAGTGAAGAACAAGTATCCGTTGCCCCGTATTGAGGATTTATTTGATCAGATGAGAGGTGCTAGAGTATTCTCGAAGATTGATCTCCGATCGGGATACCATCAGATGAGGATTAGACCATCGGATATTCCCAAGACAGCATTCTCGACTCGATATGGATTATATGAGTTTACTGTTATGTCGTTTGGATTGACCAATGCACCGGCATATTTCATGAATTTGATGAATAAGGTGTTTATGGAGTATTTGGACAGATTCGTCGTGGTGTTCATCGACGATATTCTTATCTATTCTAGGAATGAAAGTGATCATGAACAACATCTAAGGTTGGTGCTACAGAAGTTACGAGATAATCAGCTCTACGCTAAGTTCAGCAAGTGCGAGTTTTGGATTGACAAGGTGCCATTCCTTGGTCATATCATTTCTAATGGAGGAATAGCAGTGGATCCTGCTAAAGTGAAGGAGATAATGGAGTGGAGAGTGCCCACTACAGTTACTGAGATTCGTAGTTTCTTGGGACTCGCAGGCTATTATAGGAGATTTATTGAAGGATTCTCTAAGATTGCCAAGCCTATGACATCGCTTTTGGAGAAAGGAAAAGAATTTAAGTGGGATGAGAAATGTCAAGAGAGCGTTCATCAATTGAAGGAAAGATTGATGTCACCTCCAGTATTGATTATGCCGGATCTGCAGAAGGGATTTGACATTTACTGTGATGCATGTGGCCAAGGATTGGGATGTGTGCTTATGCAAGAAGGTCATGTGATTGCCTATGCATCTCGTCAGTTGCGGAAGCATGAATTGAACTACCCCACTCATGACTTGGAACTAGCTGCAGTTGTGCATGCACTGAAGATTTGGAGACACTACATTATGGGGACTAAGTGCCAAGTATATACGGATCACAAGAGTTTGAAGTATATATTCACTCAGAAGGATCTCAACCTTAGGCAACGCCGTTGGTTGGAGCTCATCAAGGATTATGACTTGGAGATTCACTATCATCCAGGCAAGGCGAATTTGGTCGCAGATGCCTTGAGTCAAAAGGAGCATGTTCACTCCGCTTTCGTTGTCCCGCTACCTGATGAATTAGCAAAAGACTTTGAGAGGCTCAATTTGGGAATTGTTACTCATACTGAAGGAGTTACCATTGAGTTGGAACCTACCTTGGAGCAAGAGATTCGTAAAGGTCAGATTGGTGATGCTAAGATCCAAGAGATTAAGGATCTAATCACGGATGGTCGAGTTCCGGAATTCACGGAGGATGAGCAAGGTACTATATGGTTCAAAGATCGGATATGTGTTCCAGAGATTGATAGCCTCCGTGAGGCTATATTGAAAGAAGCTCATGATTCTGATTACTCCATCCACCCTGGAAGCACTAAGATGTATCAAGATTTGAAGCGAAAGTATTGGTGGTATGGACTGAAAAGAGATGTGGCTGCTCATGTGGCTAAGTGTGATGTGTGTCAAAGAGTCAAGGTTGAACACTAGAGGCCAGCTAGACTATTATACCCACTTAAGATACCCGAGTGGAAGTGGGAAGAGATTGGTATGGATTTCATTACTGGATTGCCTCGCACCCAAAAAAAAGGATATGATGCTATATGGGTGATTGTGGATAGATTGACTAAAGTGGCTCACTTTATCCCTGTCAAGACTACTTATAAAGGTTCTCAGCTAGCAGAGTTAGATATGGCTCGGATTATGTCTCTACATGGTGTATCGAAGAAGATTGTTTTGGAAGAGGATCACAGTTTACCCCCAGATTTTGGAAAAGTTTTCATGAGAATACAGATGCGAAGTTGAATTTTAGTTCAGCCTACCTCAGACTGATGGACTGATCGAAAGGACTAACCAAGTATTGGAAGATATGTTGAGAGCTTGTGCCCTCCAGCATGGTAGTAGTTGGGACAAGAGTCTACCTTATGCTGAGTTCTCATATAATAATAATTGCCAGGCCAGTCTGAAGATGTTACCGTTTGAGACTTCGTTTGACAGGAAATGCAGGACTCCTCTATTTTGGACTAGACTAGAGGAAGACAGTTCTTTGGACCTAAACTTATTCAAAAGGCAAAAGCGCTACGCTGATAATAGAAGACCACTGGAGTTTAAGGAGGGTGATCATGTCTATCTGAAGGTGTCACCACTCCGGGGTATGAGGAGAATCAAAGTCAAAGGAAAGTTGTCCCCTCGTTTTATTGGACCTTTCTTGATCTTAAAGCGAGTGGGCGAGGTTGCATATTAGCTAGAACTACCCGATCACCTGTCAGATGTACATGATGTATTTCATGTGTCTCAGCTAAAGAAGTGCCTCAGGGTACCTGAGGAACAGTTACCAATGGAAGAGCTCAGTGATTAGGGTGATTTGACTTGCACGGAGTATCCTATCAAGATTCTTGATACGTTGACTCGAGTTACAAGAAATAAGGTGATAAAGATGTGTAAAGTACAATGGAGTCACCATAGAGAAGATGAAGCTACTTGGGAGAGAGAAAAAGAGCTTCGCATAGATTTACCTCATCTTTTCCCTAGTCCTTCCTAAATCTCGAGGACGAGATTCTTGTTAAGGGGGGTAGGATTTGTAATACCCAAATTATAAAGCTTATAAAAGAGTTGATCTCCTTATGTGATTTGCCATCTACTTTTTGAGACATGTGCTTAATCATAGTTGAGAGGGAATAATCCCTTACTAAAAAAAAATCCAAACAAGACATGCATCATGTTGGAGTTTATTTGGTTGTGCATTTAAAACTAATAAACGGTAATGTCCAAATTGGAGTTTATACTAATTTGCAATTTAGCAAAAGGAAAATAAAATAGAAAGAGGATGAGGAAATACTATGTGCATATAAAGAAATATATATAAATAAATGCATGCACTTGTTTATACTGATACTTGAATGTGAACAATTTATTTAAGCATGAACTTCACAATAGAATTAGAATTCAAATTGGAATCTAAAATAAGAGTAGAAAATAGAGAAAAATAAGAAAAGAAAATAAAAAAAAGATTAGGCGCTGCTTGGGCCAAATTCCACGGCCAGGCCCAAAACCCCACTCCACCGCAGCCCACTACTCCTCTCCCTTTATCCTTTTCCATTTCTCCAGAAGCCGCTGCCATGTGGGTCTCCTATGTCAGCTCTGTCATCTTCGTTTTCTCTGAACCGGCCGCCGTTATCTGGTTGGTTCAGTGGAGATCCCCCGCTTGGATCGCGTGACCCTGCCAACCACTGACGTGTAGGCCCAAGTCGTCGGACCTCCCCTTCCTTCGCCACTCGATTCGGGCAAGCTCAACCGTGGCACGCTCTGCGGAGTCCGTTGCTGCGGCCTCGGCCGAATTTCTCGCCGTATGAACAGGTCGGGATCAGTTGCCGCGAATCCCTCTTCAGCGTTAAGAGCCTGGTACCGATGACCGCACCCCTGACTTTGGATATATGAACGCGAGCTCAGCCTGGTTTTAACCATGAACAGGATGGGCTAGGGGGGAAGACCTCGGCTATGTGCCTGGCAACATGGAGCTTGATTCCTCTCTCCCATTCCCACTCGCTGATGCTTCATGGAGCTTCTCGTCTGAGCCCGAGCTAATATGCTCACCGGTGGGAGGGATCTGGCGAGATGGCAAGCGCCCTGGCGGTTCAAAGCCCCTGGTCGGATGGCGCCTTACCTGGCATGGAGAAGAAGATCCGCCGACGACGCCATTCCCTTCCCTCGCCGTCGGTCGCGGTCTAGGGTGGTCAGGGTCAATTGAATTGGGAGTGCTGGTCGCGTTGAAGCCGGGAGTGGGCGCAATTGAAGGGGAAAATCACCGGTGGTCGCGAAATCCATTGCCGGTGTTGGTGAATCTGCAGGTTCCCGTGGCCAGGGCTGTCTGCGCTACCAACCGTGGTGAGTACTCATGCACCAGTCTAGCGATCCACTGCTCTTCGTTTCGCGGTTGCCGGAGTGAAGTTTACAGGCGGGACTCGAGCTTTAGGTGTGGCCGGCTATGGCTTGGCCGTGTCTGGTGGACGCCGCGGCTGGGTGTGTCGGTCGGGTGATGGGCGATGTAGAAGACGACCGCTCAGCCGTTAGATGGCCATCGATGGTCTAGATTAGACCAAATCTTACCGTTTCACGAGATTGATCCGGGTCATTGATTTGGTGGTGTGTGGCTCAGGGTGGTAGAGATCATCAGCCGTTGGATTGGGATCTAACAGTCGATGTGGAGCGTGTGCTCATGGTCGCCTGGGTTTAATCAGGCGCGTTGAGTTTTGATCGGATGGCTGAGGGCTGTGGATACCCCTTCGCAGTGGCGATTTAGCGTATGAGTCCCTCGGATTAATACAAATGAACCCGCCATCCATCCTGTCGGTGCGTTGAGTCTGTGGAATTCTTGCACCGTAGCCCCTGCGCTTTTCGATAAATGAGGCCCAGTCCAGGGAATATTAAAAACAGAGAATTGATATTAGAAATTCGTTTTTAATACAAAAACAATTCTAGAAATTTGTATAATTCATAGAAAATGCATAGGAACTCCAAATTGGTCCATTTCAGTTCCTAAATTTTTGTAATAATATTGTCTACCCATTAGTGCCTCTGTTATGACATGACAAACACATTAAAATTATTCTTTCACTTAATCTTGTATTAAATGCATAAAACCTTAGAAAATCCATAACTTAAAATATATAACTCTAAATTTAATGATTCCAGTTCCTGTGATCTTATTTTAATGTCTAGTTTATTACTGTATATTCTATTTGCATGTTTGATGTGATGTTAATTTATGCTATGCCATGTATGTATTGTATTGATGCGAGTAGACGAGCAACCCACTGTGGAACCTGAGCTTCAACAAGTTGAGATAGCTGAGCAGGAGCTCGTGGAAGGTAAGTTGTGCCCTTGATCACTTCTTTTACCCATTCATGTTCTTATTATTCATAATGATCTGCATAGGATAATTTTGCTGGGACCCAATAGGATGCCCTAGATTTTGACTATCTTTATACCTTGCTTCACCACTGGTTTTACTACTAAAGTTTTGGGTAGTACATGCTATTGCTTTATGTGGATTTGGGTATAGAGATATTCATCACTCATTGTTATACTATTTATTGTTATCTGTTTCATTCTTCCTTGTTCATGTTAAGATCATTATGTTAATGGGAACATGGAGAACCACCCGGGAAAACAGTGCTACCACAAGGGTTTAATGGGACGCCCTTGGCTGATTAACTAGGAAAGCTAGGGGAGGGCTACCTTACCCGAAAGGGGCAAGGGCAGTAGGGCAGTGGTCAGTGTAGGGAGGTCCCTGGTTGATTTTGCTGCGATGGCGGTCAGCCAGGAACCCTGCACTGGAACTTCCTATAAACTGTAGCGGGTAGTCTGAAGCTAGTGGAACTTTGTAAAGGCCTCGTAGTGGTACCCTGCCTCGCTTCCTAGGTAGAGGTGTATGGAGTCTGATCAACTCTGTGGCAAATGGGTAACACGACTTGTGGGTAAAGATGCACAACCTCTGCAGAGTGTAAAACTGGTATACTAGCCGTGCTCACGGTCATGAGCGGCTCGGACACTCACATGATTAAATTATGGAACTTAAACTTAACCTGTCATTTCATTGCATTTGGGATTATTTTATTATTACTTTTATTTATTATTACTATGGTTTGGTATTCACTTACACTTAGTAACTGCTAATAAAATTTTGACCAACTTATAAAAGCAATGCTCAGCTTCAGCCTTTATTTCATTGATCAGCCTTACACTTCATGAACTCCCACCTTTGGTGAGTTCATGTCACATTATTCCCCACGACTTGTTGAGCTATGATCGTATGTGAGCTCACTCTTGCTGTCTCACACCCCCCACAGGAGAAGAGCAGGTGGTTCAGGAGGAGCCGCCTAACACTGAGGAGTTCGATCTGATCTAGGTGGCGTTTCTCAGTCGACATTGGCGCCGTCGATCCTTAGTCCATTTTACATTTATCTTTATTTTGTAATAAGTCTTCCGCTATGTAATAAATACTCTGATGTTTATGACATTTATCTCTATACACTCTGTTATTATATATGTTGTCTTCTTGGCGCATGTATGAGATGCACCCGGCTCTGTTTCTTTAAAACCGGGTGTTACAGACATGCAGCTGTTTGGCTGTGGGGTTTGGTTGCCAAAAGCACTAGCTGAGTTTCTAAATTCCAGTTTTAACTTGTCAAATTTAAGTGTGACTCTCTTAAGGCTAAATGTGTACTATCTACTCACACATAGTAGCAAACAATTAAGCAATCAACATCTTGTATCCTCTCATCATATTTCCACTTGTTACTCAATGTAGCAGCAAGGATCAAGCAGTCTCATTAGTTGCGAGAAGCAGACGATTCGAATCGAGTTTTTATCCTTGCAAGGTAAACCTAAACACACGACATGGCGAGGCACTCCATCCCCACACACATCAACTGTCCCCATCGATTCCCCGTCAGCAGATCAGGGCTCACCGCCTTGGCATACAATGCCTCACTGACCCCGACTGCCGTCGTGCAGTGACCGCACTTGTACCCACCATAACCGGAATGGGAGACCACGTCTCAGGTCGCGTGAGGGGATATGTCCACTGCCAGGTTCACTCAGGTACTAGGCTTACCGATTTACCATATTTCTCGGCATATGTTTAGTACGTTCAAACGCTTGACTCATGGTACCACACCTTAATCCTTATTCCAATTCCCACCTCGTAGACAACCAATCCCCATGGATTGTTGTCCACAGACCAACATCATTATGATATAAAAATGGATACAACTAATTCCTGACCTCGTGCGAGTGCTAGAAAAATCACTCGACTTCTACTGAGATCCTACTTAATAAAGCAGCTACTCGACTAGCATACTAGTATTCATCACAATGGGGTTCCTGAGATCATGCAACTAGGGTTTCAAACAACTCCTACACTTAAGTGCACAAACAATCCTACAATCATTAAGGGTAGTAAAATAGTATAAATAACAGGTTATGCATAAAACTGGGGCTTGCCTTCCGAAGCTGTGGCAGGCAGATCCTCTGGTGCAGACTCTGGTGCTGGATCTTGGGCTACCTCCTGAGCAGCTCCTTGCTCCGGCACGGGGATGTACTCTCCATCAGCGAGGTTACGGTCTATCGAAATGCAATGAATATGTATGTCATGATTATGCAGGATTTAAAAACATTATACTGAGAGAAGAATACTAAATTATTGGGTAACTTAGGGTTTCCGGGTCATATGTGGCTTTTAATGGTTTATGCTTATCACTTCTAGGTCTAGGTTTTGCTAGGGATAGGCATAGGTAATTGGTATTGCCTTTATATATTTCAGTGGACAAGTTATAAAGAGTTTTAGGAAGACACTAATTTCCTATTTTTCATATTTCCCCTTTTTTTATTCTCTATTTATGGTTTTTAGTGTAGGTTTGAACTACGACAGTGGTTTAATATTTTCCAAAAATTTTGAAAAAATTACAGTGGGTTGCTATCTGCTATTCCAGCCTATTTTAAGAATTTGAGGCTTAAAATATAAAGACTATGTTTTAGACAAAAATAACAAGAGTTGTGCAAAATGGGCCACTTTACACTACATCTCTTCATTAGAGGTGAGTTCCTCCCTAAGGGTTATTTTTGTGGGGATCTACTAGTAATAATAAACCTCTGCACCAAAATTCACAAAAAGTTAATTGGTGATTAATTAGTTGTGAATTTCTAAAGTTTTATGTCCAAAAGGTGCTTATAACTAACTTGTCATTTGAAAAATATCAAACAACAGATTTTGTATTTTTCTTATGTTCATAATAACAAAACATTAGTTATCCCAAGGGTTGGGGTGTTTTCACCTTAGGGTTATTTTTGTAAGGTTTTTCTAAGCTTTCCTGGTTTTCTTAAAATAAAAGGGATCCTACTTATTTAATACTAAACAAGGTATGATAGATTTTTCTAGTGAACTGCATTGAATAAGTACCCTAACAAAAATAGAGGTGCCCTCTGGTTCATTATTTAAATCACATTTTCTATTTTTCTTAACCTTAAGCATATTGTAAAATAAGTGGCAAAAACTAACTTAATGGGGTGGGCAGAGAGATTCAACATTTTTAATTAGGTCAGTAGGTGGACATAGACTTCCCCAAATTTTTCTAACCCCAGCCAAATAGCACAACTATTTTTCTTTCTATTATTGAGCTTTTGGCCAAAACTATAATTAAATCAGAACCTTAAAGTTTTCCATAGTACATAGGGGGTTTATATTTTTCTTAAGTAGGTTACATTATTTAGAGTCTGACAAAATTTGTTTGACCAATTTTGGATGAACTAAACAGAAGTTATGGATTTTCAAAGTTTCTGCTCAATTTAAAAACAGATTTAATAAGAGTTTCCTGGAAAAACAGTTTACACCGAGGTCCCTAGGTTTAAACTAAATCAACCCGCACAGATCTACCCCTGCGCCACTATTCCCCTGGGTCGCTGACAGTTCAAAAAGCCCCCTGACCTTCCCTTCTTCTTCCCCGAGGTCCTTCCCCCAATGTAAACAGTACCCGCGGGAAAGAAACGGGTGGCGCGGCTTATCGGCGGCGAGATAGGTCCGGCGAAGGGCAGGGTTGGCTCGGGGAGGCTCTGGCGGTCACAGCGAGGTGCGGCTCGACGACGGGGATGGCCGGAATCGCCCGGTCCACGCGCGTAGGCGGGTGTTCTCGTCGGCGGCGAGTGTATCGGCCAAACCACGGCGATCTGGTTCAATCCAAGGGCACGGTGAGCTTCACGGGGTAACGTAGTGACCGTGCGCACGAGGAATCGGAAAGTGGTTGAGCGGATTACCCGGTCCACGTGCTCCGGCGGGGTTGTGAGCTCCGGCGACCGTGGACTGGCCTCTCCGGCGAAGCAGGCTTCGATTCCTCGCTCGGGGAGCTTCACTGAGTTGTGCACACTCGTCTCCGAGGGTGGGACGGGGTTGGGGAAAGCTGGGCTGGCCGGTCTACGGCGGCAGTGGCTCGGGTGGCCACGGACACGCCGCGCACGGGCAAACGGCGGTGAGCTGAGCTCCGGTGAGGTTTGAGTGTGCGCGGAAGAGTGCAGTCGACGCCCGAGTGGGCTTTATAGGCGCGGGCGCGGGCCATGGCGTCGGCCGGCCGTTTGGCGCGACGCGGGGCACGCGGGGGCGCGCGCGGGCGTGCTCTGGCGAGCTCAGAGCGCGTCAAACACGTGGCTCGTTGCTTCTGCCCGTGTTCAACGGCCTGTTTGGGCGCCTTAGCGTGCAGATCTTGGCCAACGTCCCATACACAATCCCTTCTCTGCACCATATCCTACCTTTTTGCTGTGAGTTCCAAGTCAAGATATGGTCGGGGTAGGGAGATAGAGGGGTGAGAAGTTGGCTGTGTCAGACATGTCCAAACCGAGCCAAAAATGGTGCCAAGTCGTGTCAAACGCCCTAGGGTAGGTGTCACCTCTTTCCAGGGCATTCTAGGGTTAATTTGGCGCCACTTTGTCAATTGGGTCGAAGTGTTTTGAATTTTGGATTTGTAACACCCTAGATGTTACTCAGGGTGTCCACCCAGGGCTACCCCATTCAACCTGTCATCCCATGTCCTTGGTTTGGGGCAAGGTACATCAAACATGGAATTCAAGGTCCTAAACAAGTGCCAACCATCTTGGATATCATGCCCTAGCTTGTCATGCACACCTAAGAGGGGAATTTTCCAAGACCCTAAAGCAAACCCCCTTTTTGAGGCATAGGAACCCTAACTGAAGCTTGGATCAAAAGGTCATATAAACCTTATGATCATGGCTTGGGCCAAATATAAAAGTTGTAGTATGCTTCATAACCTACAAATAATAGTAAGGAAGTACCCCCAAAAAGATTTCAGAAAAGCCCCAAAAAGTTCACAAAGAGTTGAGCACAAGGGGAAAATTCAGATTTTGCCTAAGTCTAAAAACTAACCCTTGAGCAAAGATCTCACATGTTCACCTTGATCCAAAATTCAAAACCCCTTGACCCAATTGACAAAGTGGCGCCAAATTAACCCTAGAATGCCCTAGAAAGAGGTGACACCTATCCTAGGGCGTTTGACACGACTTGGCACCATTTTTGGCTCGGTTTGGACATGTCTGACACAGCCAACTTCTCACCCCTCTATCTCCCTACCCAGACCATATCTTGACTTGGAACTCATAGCAAAAAGGTAGGATACGGTGCAGAGAAGAGATTGTGTACGGGACATTGGCCAAGATCTACACGCTAAGGCGCCCAAACAGGCCGTTGAACACAGGCAGAAGCAACGAGCCACGTGTTCGACGCGCTCTGAGCTCGCGAGAGCACGCCCGCGCGCACCCCCACGTGCCCCGTGTCGCACCAAACGGCCAGCCAACGCCCTGGCCCGCGCCCGCGCCTATAAAGCCCACCCAGGCGTTGACTGCACTCTTCCGCACACCCTCAAGCCTCACCGGAGCTTAGCTCATCGCCGTTTGCCCGTGCGCGGCGTGTTCGCGGCCACCCGACCCACTGCCGCCATAGACCGGCCATCCCAGCGTTTCCCAGCCCCGTCCAACCCTCGGAGACGAGCGTGCACGACTCAGTGAAGCTCCCCGAGCGAGGAATCGAAGCCTGCTTCGCCGGAGAGGCCAGTCCACGGTCGCCGGAGCTCACAACCTCGCCGGAGTACGTGGACCGGGTAATCCGCTCAACCACTTTCCAATTCCTGGTGCACACAGTCACTACGTTACCCCGTAAAGCTCACCTTGCCTTTGGATTGAACCAGCTCGCCGTGGTTTGGCCGGTACACTCGCCGCCGACGAGAACACACGCCTGCGTGCGTGGACCAAGCGATTCCGGCCATCCCCGCCGTCGAGCCGCACCTCGCCGTGACCGCCAAAGCCTCCCCGAGCCAACCCTGCCCTTCGCCGGACCTATATCGCCGCCGGTAAGCCGCGCCACCCTTTTCTTTCCCGCGGGTACTATTTACATTGGGGGAAGGACGTCGGGGAAGAAGAGAGGAAAGTTAGGGGGCTTTTTGAATTGTCAGCGACCCAGGGGAATAGTGGCGCAGGGGTAGATCTGTGCGGGTTGATTTAGTTTAAACCCAGGGACCTCGGTGTAAACTGTTTTTCCAGGAAACTCTTATTAAATCTGTTTTTAAATTGAACAGAAACTTTGAAAAGTCATAACTTCTGTTTAGTTCATCCAAATTTGGTCAAACCAATTTTGCCAGACTTTAAATAATGTAAACTACTTAAGAAAAATATAAAAACCCCTATGTACTATAGAAAACTTTAGGGTTCTAATTTAATTATTGTTTTGGCCATAAGCTAAATAATAGGGCAAAAATTAGTTGCACTATTTGACTAGGGTTAGAAAAATTTGGAGAAGTTTATATCCACCTAATGACCTAATTAAAAATGTTGAATCCCTCTGTCCACTCCATTAAGTTAGTTTTTACCCCTTATTTTATAATATGCTTAAGGTTAAGAAAAATAGAAAAGGTGATTTAAATAATGAACCAGAGGGCACCCCTATTTTTGTTAAGGTACTTATCCAATGTAGTTCACTGGAAAAATCTATCATACCCTGTTTTAGTATAAAATAAGTAGGATACCTTTTATTTGAATAAAACAAGGATAACTTAGAAAAACCCTACAAAAATAACCCCAAGGTGAAAACACCCCAACCCATGAGATAACTAATGTTTGGTTATTATGAACATAAGAAAAATACAAGATCTGTTGTTTGATATTTTTCAAATGACAAGTTAGTTATAAGCACCTTTTTGACATAAAACTTTAGAAAATCACAACTAAATAACCACCAATTAACTTTCTGTGAATTTTGGCACAGAGGTTTATTATTACTGTTAGATCCCCACAAAAATAACCCTTAGGAAGGAACTCACCTCTAATGAAGAGTTGTAGTACAAAGTGGCCCATTTTACACAACTCTTGTTATTTTTGACTAAGGCATAGCTTTTAGATTTTAAGCCCCAGGTTCTTACAACAGGCTAGAATAGCAAATGACAACCCACTGTAATTTTTTACAGAATTTTTGGAAAAGGTTAAACCACTGTCGTAGTTCAAACCTACACTAGAAACTATAAGTAGAAAATGAAGATAAGGGAAAAATGAATAATGGAAATTAGTGTCATCCTAAAACCCTTGTAAATTGTCCACTGAAATATATAAAGGCAATACAAATCCACTATGTTTATCCTCAATAAAAACCTGAGCCTAAAAGGTAATAAGCATAACCCACTGGAAGCCCCGCATGACTAAGAAACCCTAAGTTACTTCTTGACTTAGTTTCTTCTTAGCATAATGTTATTAAATCCTGCAAAATCATGATATACATGTTCATTGCATTCGATAGACTGTAACCTTGCCGACGGAGAGTACGTCCTCGTGCCGGAGCAAGGAACTGCTCAGGAGGTAGCCCCGGATCCAGCACCCGAGTCTGCATCAGAGGATCTGCCTGCCACAGCTTTGGAAGGCAAGCCCCGGTTCTATGCATGACCTGTTATTTATGCTATTTTACTATACTTAATGATTGTAGGATTGTTTGTGCACTTAAGTGTAGGAGTTGTTTGAAACCCTAGTTGCATGATCTCAGGAACCCTTTTGAGATGGATACTAGTATGCTAGGTCAAGTAGCTGCTTTACTAATTAGGGATCTCGGTAGAAGTCGAGTGATTTTTCTAGCACTCGCGCGAGGTCAGGAATTGGCTGTATCCACTTTCTTTTCATAATGATGTTGGTTTGTGGGCAACAATCCATGGGGATTGGTTGTCCACGGGATGGAAATTTGAATAAGGATTAAGGTGTGGTACCGTGTGTCAAGCGTTTGAACGTACTAATCACATACCGAGAAATATGGTAAATCGGTAAGCCTAGTACCTGAGTGAACCTGCCCGCAGATTGCCCTCCTCACGAGACCTGAGACGTGGTCTCCCATTCCGGTTATGGTGGGTACAAGTGCGGCCACTGCACGACGGCAGTCGGGGTCAGTGGGGCATTGTACGCCAAGGTGGTGAGCCCCTTTCTGTTGCCAGGGAATCGATGGGGACGGTTGATGTGTGTGGGGACGGAGTGCCTCACCACGTTGTGTGTTTAGGTTTACCTTGCAAGGATAAAAACTCAATTCGAATCGTCTGCTTCTCGCAGCCAATGAGACTGCTTGATCCATGCTGCTACATTGAGTAACAAGTGGAAATATGATGAGTTGATACAAGATGTTGATTGCTAAAATGTCTGCTACTATGTATGAGTAGATAGTACACATTAGCCTTAAGAGAGTCACACTTAAAATTTGACAAAGTTAAAACTTGACTTTGAAACTCAGCTAGTGCTTTTGGCAAACCAAACCCCACAGCCAAATAGCTGCATGTCTAGAGGTAGAGGAGTAGACTCCTCACACCGGGTAAGTCTAGCTGAGTATTAGTATACTCAGCCTTGCTTGTGGCATAATTTTTTACAGGTTCTCTGGAGGACATGGTTGCTGGAGTGACTTGGCCGTCCACCTTACCACCGGGTTGGACTGTCGAGTGGGACCCCGCCTCGGCTGAGGAGGAGCATGAGGAGTGATGGGACAGGCTTCCCCATCTCTCTGTTTATTTACCGTTAGTTTATTTCCGCTGCACTTCGAACAATGAGGGTCACTATTGCAAAACTCTGATGATGATGATGTAATAATTTTAACACTCTTACCTGCATGGTTTTATGCTTTATTGTATTTGCTCTGTGACTCACCATCGAGTGAGATTGTGGTACTTGATCTTGTCAGTGGCCTCGTCGGACTAGATCCGAGGGATTGACGGGTTATTCCCATTTAAGTGTGGTCTAGCCTCTAAGGCGGGACTTAGGCACTTAAGCTGGAATAATTCGGGCAGTTCCGCCACTGCTGGTATCGGAGCTTGTACCACCACAGAGGAATCAATAAAATATGAATACCATTCCTTTTCAAAATAAAACTTGATAGAAACAATGTTGGATAGATCGTAGGACGAGCGGGATAGACCTAGGACGTGAAGCCTTAGGATGATAGAAGGGTAGCTAGGTGGCTAAATAATTAGGCCCCACAGGCCACTTTAAGGGATGGGTGTCCTTCCCTATCCCCTTATGTTGGTGAGGTCGTTCAGGACGAGCATGCATGCATTGCTAAATTAAACAATTGAGTAAAGACTTAAAAACAAGGTGATAACCAACTAAGTCTCCAGTACCTTTTTATTTAATTAAAGAAAGGATGAGTTTGATTTTTCTTATTCTATTTATAATTCTTTTTCTTTTACTTACGCTTAATCGTACACAGATGACTTCCCACGGATCCTCAGAGGACGGAAATGCACTAACCCACACTGACGGGCTTGCACGAGAGGGCTTCCCCCGTATTTTGTGGGAGGTACTTTAGGGAGCCAGGTACTTGACACCCCCTCAGTACGCGGTGCAGCAGTTCGAGAAGCACCGGGTGCCCCGCTGTAGGGTGAGGATGACCTTGGAGCCTCATCCCCTGCAGCCAGGCTGGCGTTCGCTGGACTCCGAGTCTTTTGGATACCGGGCGGAGGACACGATCGAGGCGATCGCTCTGCACGGGTTGACCACTTTCTGCAGATTCCATCCTTTGGAGCTGGCTACCCACCCCATTGGCTTGTTCCCCGCAGAAAAGGAGGACGACCCGATGTGGAAGGATCGGGTGGAGCATGCCAAGGACATCTGGGCTCTCTACCCAGGCCACACTGCTCACTTGTCGGTACGATGCATGAATGCCCTGTATCGTCTGCAAGTGATGCGTGGAGAGGCGATGTCTCATCTGATGGCATTATTGGAGGCGACCAAGATCACCCTGGACAACAGGGAGGAGCTCGTGGTTGACTTGTCCCAGGAGCTGGTAGAAAAAGATTTACAAGTGGAGCAACTGTCTGATGAGATCCATGAGCTGGAGGAATTGGTGGGGACGAGGGAGAACACCATCGAGGTTCTCGAAGATCAGCTCCTCAACACCCAGCAGCAGCTCGCAGAGGCTAATGAGCACCTAGATATGCATCATCAGGAGATCCATGATGGGGAGGAGGACGAGGACGTCGACATTGAGAGAGGGGAGGAGCCTGCTTCCAGCGTAGACACTGCTGGCTCAGGGAGGCCACCTTCCCCTGAGTCGAGTGTCGCCTCTTTTGCTCATTAGTTGCCAGAATAGGAATAGAGGTCGGTAATATAGGACTCCTCGCAGCTAGCTTAGCTTTTGCACCCTTTGGGTACTAGGGTAGATAGAGTTGAGTCTTTTTGGGACAAATGATGTAATCGTGATAAACTCTCTTGGAAGCATGTTGGATGGATGTCGTTATCTGTTTTTAATTTTTGGAAGGAAAAAGTCATGCCTTTATAAATCCTTTTGTTGAAGTTGGAGTCTATCATTTTGCTGTTGACTCTTTTTGCCGCGATTAAATCTTGAACTTGGAGATATGGTGTTAAGCATTTATGTGGTTTTTCAGATGGCCGGGAGGCAGCGTCGTGGCCAGAATGAGCGCGTTCCTCCACCGCCACCACCACCCCCACTCTGCAGGAGCTGATGGCTCAACAGAACGAGATCTTGAGGCAGCTAGCTCAGCGTCAGCCACCACCTCAGCACTATGGTGGTGGAGACCATCAGCGTCACCCCGCGGCAGCTACCTACCAGGAGTTCCTCAGTATCCAGCCCCCATTGTTTACGAGGGCAGAGGATCCACTTGATGCGGACGTGTGGTTGCGAGTAGTGGAATCCAAATTCCCGCTACTCCATGGAGCTTGCTCAGAAGTCACTAAAGTCAGGTTCGCCACCCAGCAGCTTCGCGGACCCGCACGGACTTGGTGGGACCATTTTCTTGCCATGCAGCCAGAGGATCGAGAGGTGGAATGGAGGGAGTTTAATGCAGCTTTCAGGGGACATCACATACCCGCAGGCATCATGGACCGAAAGCTCAATGAGTTTCTGGCACTCACTCAGGGCAATAGGACAGTGTTGCAATATGCCCAGGCTTTTAATGACTTGTGCCAGTATGCTGGATATCACGCAGACACAGATGAAAAGAAGAGAGACAGGTTCAGGAGGGGGCTCAGCACTAAGCAACGTGATCGTCTCAACACCGTCAGGGCCAACAGTTACAATGAGTTGGTCAACATGGCTATCTCCCAGGAGGACTGCATTATAGCTCGACATGCAGAAAAGAAGAGGAAGACCCTTGTGGCTGGACCCTCAGCTCAGCCACAGCGCTTCAGGATTGTGTCCGACACACAGAACAGGGGACCCCAACAGCAGCAGGGGAGATGGGTGATCCGACCACAGCAGCAGCCACAGGCACCCAACCGCACCCAGCTTCCAGCTCAGAGGAACAATCCGCAGCAGCAGTACCGCCAGGCGAATGACAACAGGTGTTTCACGTGTGGCAACACCGGACATTATGCCAAGAATTGCCCCCGGAACCAGCAGAGGCAGGGGCAGAATGTCAACCAGAACCAGGGCAAGAGGCAGAAGGTGCAAGTGAGGCAGGGCAAGCTGAATTTTACCACCATGGCTGATATACCAGAGGGAGCACCCGTCATGACTGGTATCTTTACAGTTTTGAATTATCCTGCTGTTATTCTTTTTGATTCTGGTGCATCACATAGCTTTATTAGTGCCAAATTTAGTGCCAAGTGTCAACTGCCTTTTCACCACACCAATGGGGGTATTACAATTTCAACACCAGGAGGCAGGATTGCCACCAACCAAATCAGCAGGCAAGTGCCTATAAAATTTGGTAGCCTTGTGATTAGAACCACCCTTCTCATCTTAGGATTTGATAGCGTGGATATTATATTGGGAGCTGACTGGTTGACCAGGCACCAGGCAGTATTGGATATTGCAGCCAGGGCAATTGAAATTCATTCCCCTGCTTACGGTGAGACTGTTTTATATTTGCCTGATCAGGGTTGTACCCGTTCTTGTGCCTTCGTTATGATAGAATCCCCAGTGGAAAAGATCCCAGTGGTCTGTGACTACCCGGATGTGTTTCCGGATGAGTTGCCAGGGATGCCACCTGACCGAGACATCGAGTTCGCAATCGAATTGCATCCTGGGACTGCTCCTATCTCTAAGAGACCCTATAGGATGCCTCCCGCGGAACTGGCAGAACTGAAGAAGCAACTGCAAGAATTGTTGGACAAGGGGTTTATTCGCCCAAGTACTTCACCTTGGGGATGTCCCGCTTTATTTGTGAAGAAAAAGGATGAGAGTTTGAGGATGTGTGTTGATTACCGCCCTCTCAATGCGGTCACTATCAAGAACAAATACCCACTGCCCCGCATTGATGTTCTGTTTGATCAGTTGGTAGGAGCCAAGGTATTCTCCAAGATAGATCTTCGCTCGGGCTACCATCAAATCAAGATCCGTGCCAGCAATATCCCAAAGACTGCTTTCTCTACTAGATATGGGCTTTATGAGTTTTTGGTGATGTCTTTTGGGTTGACCAATGCCCCGACTTATTTCATGTACTTGATGAACTCAGTATTCATGCCAGAGCTGGACAAATTCGTGGTCGTTTTCGTTGACGATATTCTGGTGTATTCCAAGAATGAAGACGAGCACACCAAGCATTTGCATACTGTACTTCAGAGGCTGCGTGATCATCAGTTGTATGCCAAGTTGTCCAAATGTGAATTCTGGCTGAAAGAGATTAAATTCTTGGGTCACACAATTTCTCAGGATGGGATATTAGTTGATTCTGAGAAGGTACAAGAGGTGATGGACTGGAAACCCCCAACTTCAGTGAGGCAGATTCGGAGTTTTCTGGATTGGCAGGGTATTATCGACGATTTATTCCGGATTTCTCCAGAATTGCCAAGCCAATGACTGAGCTATTGAAGAAGGGAGCCAAATACAATTGGAGCCAGAAGTGCGAAGATGCCTTTCATACTTTGAGGCAGCATTTGACAACAGCCCTAGTGCTGGCTCAACCCGATAACACCAAGCCCTTTGAAGTTTATTGTGATGCTTCTGGTACGGGATTGGGATGTGTCTTGATGGAAGAGAACAGAGTGATTGCTTATGCTTCCCGGGCACTCAGACCCCATGAGCAGAACTACCCTACACATGACCTAGAATTGGCAGTCGTGGTTCATGCTCTTAAGATATGGAGGCACTACTTGAAGGGAGCTCACTGTAACATCTACACTGATCACAACAGTCTCAAATATATTTTCACTCAGGCGGACCTTAACATGAGGCAGAGGAGATGGTTAGAGCTAATCAAGGACTATGATTTGGAGGTGCATTACCACCCTAGCAAGGCCAATGTTGTGGCAGATGCTTTGAGCAGAAAGGCCCAGTGCAATTGTATGAACATGGATGCAAGAGTCACCACCCTGTGTGATGAGTTGTGTAAGCTGAACCTGGAAGTTGTTCCTTCCGGTGAATTAAGTTATATCTCGGTGGAGCCCACATTGCAAGAGCAAATAGTCCAGGCACAGATTGGGGATAAAGGTGTACAGGTTATCAAAGACATGCTCAAGCAGAAGGCGGAAAAATACAAGTGTTTCCATCAGGACAGTAAGGGAATTTTGTGGTTTGGAGATCGACTGGTTGTTCCCAAGGACCCTGAGCTCAGAAAGAAGATACTGGATGAAGCTCACCTTTCCAAATTCTCCATGCACCCTGGTAGCAACAAGATGTACCATGATCTTAGATCTCTATACTGGTGGACCAGGATGAAGAGGGAAATTGCCAAGTATATATCCGAGTGTGACACCTGCCAAAGGATCAAAGCTAGTCACTTGAAAGCAGCAGGCCCTCTACAGCCCCTTCCCATACCATCTTGGAAATGGGAGGACATTTGCATGGACTTTATCGTGGGATTACCCAACACCTCCAGGCACCATGATTCAATATTGGGTTATTGTGGACAGATTAACCAAGTCAGCCCATTTCTTGCCAGTACATACCACCCACAGGACGGAAAAGTATGCGGAAATTTACATCGACCAGATAGTTCGTTTGCATGGGATGCCAAGGACTATAGTCTCAGACCGAGGAGCACCGTTTGTGGCACGGTTTTGGGAGCAACTTCAAGAATCACTTGGGACCCATGTCATACGGAGCTCAGCCTACCATCCCCAAACAGATGGCCAGACAGAAAGGGTAAACCAGATTTTGGAAGATATGTTGAGAGCATGTGCACTACACTACGGGAAGGATTGGGATAAGTGTCTTTCTCTGGCAGAGTTTTCTTACAATAACAGCTACCAGTCCAGTTTGAAGATGGCACCTTTTGAGGCCTTATATGGGAGAAGGTGTAGGACCCCGCTGAATTGGTCTCAAGCAGGAGAAAGGGAAATATTTGGGCCAGATTTGGTACTTGAGGCAGAAGAAAAGGTCAGGGTCATCAAGAAGAACTTAGAAGCTGCTCAAGCCAGGCAAAAGAGCTATCATGATAAGAGGCGGAAACCTCTCCAGTTTGCAGTGGGAGACCGTGTTTATCTTAAGGTGTCACCCACCAAGGGTGTCCAGAGATTCGGGATCAAGGGCAAGTTAGCTCCTCGTTACATTGGGCCCTACAAGATCAAGGAGACTTGTGGACCTGTAGCATATCAATTGAAGTTGCCACCGAGCATGACAGCTATTCATGATGTATTCCATGTATCTCAGCTGCGAAAATGTGTCCGCCTACCCACTGAAGTGCTACCGGAACTAGACATTGAGATAGAATCAGACCTGTCTTATCAAGAGTATCCCATCACGGTATTAGATCAAAAGGAGAGATCAACACGGGCAAGGTCAATCAGGATGTATAAAGTTCAGTGGAGTCACCATTCAGCAGAAGAAGCTACATGGGAGACTGAGGATTTTCTACGCTCTCGCTTCCCCGACTTTCTGCCCAAAGGGATCGGTACGTAACCCCGAAACCCCACCCCCACCTGCCCTTTGAAAATAAAAATGAGAAAAACTTAAATAGCAAGGATAGTCTAAGTTGTGGAATTAATTCAAAAAGGACTTCCTTCTGAAGTTGCAAAGAGGATGACATTCGAAGAACAGTTAACAAGAGAAACTCGAATATAAGAAGAAATAGCACACTAGCGCACCTTCGAGCACCCTCCCGGGGACTCTACCTAAAATCTCGGGACGATATTCCTTTAAGGGGGGAGGGCTGTAACACCCTAGATGTTACTCAGGGTGTCCACCCAGGGCTACCCCATTCAACCTGTCATCCCATGTCCTTGGTTTGGGGCAAGGTACATCAAACTTGGAATTCAAGGTTCTAAACAAGTGCCAACCATCTTGGATATCATGCCCTAGCTTGTCATGCACACCTAAGAGGGGAATTTTCCAAGACCCTAAAGCAAACCCCCTTTTTGAGGCATAGGAACCCTAACTGAAGCTTGGATCAAAAGGTCATATAAACCTTATGATCATGGCTTGGGCCAAATATAAAAGTTGTAGTATGCTTCATAACCTACAAATAATAGTAAGGAAGTACCCCCAAAAAGATTTCAGAAAAGCCCCAAAAAGTTCACAAAGAGTTGAGCACAAGGGGAAAATTCAGATTTTGCCTAAGTCTAAAAACTAACCCTTGAGCAAAGATCTCACATGTTCACCTTGATCCAAAATTCAAAACCCCTTGACCCAATTGACAAAGTGGCGCCAAATTAACCCTAGAATGCCCTGGAAAGAGGTGACACCTATCCTAGGGCGTTTGACACGACTTGGCACCATTTTTGGCTCGGTTTGGACATGTCTGACACAGCCAACTTCTCACGCCTCTATCTCCCTACCCAGACCATATCTTGACCTGGAACTCACAGCAAAAAGGTAGGATACGGTGCAGAGAAGAGATTGCCTACGGGACATTGGCTAAGATCTGCACGCTAAGGCGCCCAAACAGGCCGTTGAACACGGGCAGAAGCAACGAGCCACGTGTTCGACGCGCTCTGAGCTCGCCAGAGCACGCCCGCGCACGCCCCCGCGTGCCCCGCGTCGCGCCAAATGGCCAGCCAACGCCCTGGCCCACGCCCGCGCCTATAAAGCCCACCCAGGCGTCGACTGCACTCTTCCGCACACCCTCAAGCCTCACCGGAGCTTAACTCATCGCCGTTTGCCCGTGCGCGGCGTGTTCGCGGCCACCTGACCCACTGCCGCCATAGACCGGCCAGCCCAGCATTTCCCAGCCCCGTCCAACCCTCGAAGACGAGCGTACACGACTCAGTGAAGCTGTCACACCCGGTTTTGGAAGGCAAACCAAGTGCGAACTATGTACGTGCCAGGATCAGAACTCACGTACACAGCGATTACATAAATGAACATCAATGCACATTGCTCGAATAATAACTTAAGAGAGTATTAACTTATTACATCACAGAGTCATAGTCATCCACATAGTCATCAACTTAACAGTTAAATCAAAGTGCTAGCGAAACGCAGTAAAGATAGGGCCTTCACAGGCAGCTGACTGGGGGTTGCCGCCAACCCACACCTAGAATTCGTCGTAGTCTTGGAACTCCTGGAAGTCTCCTTCCACGGCTTCGCCTTCTCCTGAGCAGTGGTTGCAATGCGGACAACCTGGTGTTTTGTGGTAAAGCAAGGATGAGTACACATCAACGTACTCGGCAAATGTCCCGTTTGGCTGAAGTGGACTAGCTTTATGTGGGGTTAGGCTCAAGCAGTTGCTTTTAGTTGGTCAGGTATTTATCATTAGTAGAGGCCAGATTTTAGCATTAACCAACGCATGAACCATTTCCTCATCGAGGAACAACATCATCATATTCGAACCAAAACCATAACATAATCCTTGTATCTCGAACCATCTGTATCCCTAATCAAAGAGAATCCCAAGGCTGCTCTTAACCGTGGGCATGGCTGATATATCAGTTTCACTACCCTCTGCAGAGGTCGCACACTTTACCCATGAGTCATGATTCCCTTTCTGTCCGGGGAGAGCTAATCCCCATTGACCACTACCTAGGTGGTCCGGCAGGGTATCACTACGTAGCTTTTACAAAGATTCCCTAGAGATCATAGCTGCCCGTTAGGTTTCTCCAGTTTGATAAACACAGTACTCCTCCCCGCATGAGAGTGACTAACAAAAGCAAAACGAAAGAACCTCGGCACTCAGCCTCGGCAGAGCAAGCACTGTGCCTGGACCCCATTGACGGCACGACGGTGAAGCAACTACACCTCTAGTTCCTCTAATTAATTAGCTAAGGGCACCCCATTTCACCCTCATGGTTGCACTGTTATCCCGGGTGGTCTCTCAACGAACAGGTCCTTACGGAGAGGTACTCAGGAAACAGCCTGAGCCCCCTAGAGTATCACAAGATCATCAATATCATCAGGATAACAATATCATAAATAGTCACATCATGTTCATTGATTAAGTTAAGGCAATAGCAGAATGCTAACCATAACAACCCATAAGGTCATCAAGGATAAAGTAAAGTGTAAAGCTAATCAATCCTTAGGTTTCAAGTAAGTAATGCGGGGTAGTAAGTTATAAATGAATAGGACATAATGGGACAGAGGACACTTGCCTTCACCAAACTGTTGATCAGGAACTTCCTCTGCAACTTCCTCGGAAAACACAGACTGCTCGTTGTCTACGTAAAGTAATCATTCACACTATGCACTTGGGAAATAACAAACAAAAACAATATACCAAACATATGCAGCAGAGAGATCACAAGTTCATAATAGAAAAGGGGTATGCACTCTGGTATTCCCTTGGTCTAGGGTAGAGGACTATACAAAATGATCCATTATCCACTAATCAGGTCTAAGTTAGTGGTGGGGTTAAATTATTACATGATTTTAAGTCCATAAACTTAAGTGCTCCAACTTTTATTAAAGTCTACTGTCTTTTATTTATCTCAAATAGGGTTCCCATAACATTAATTTTACCCTAATGATCAACTATTAATTGGGACATAGAAACAGCAGGGAAACATTGCTTAAACAGATAGATAATAATATTATGAACATTTTGCAATTTGAAGCACCAAATTTGGAGTTCATATGACAAAGTTATGAATTTTACAAGATTAGGGATTAAAAATATGCCTTGAATACCTATTTTGAATTAAATAAAAGGTCCGAGGACCTAACTGCGAGAATCCAGGGACGGCGGGTCAATTTACAGAAAACTGGGGGTCTCTTTAAGAATTTGCGCGCGCGAAGGGGTATCGGGCTCCTACGGCCGTTGGATCTCAGATCAACGCCCAAGATTAGATCGCGGGCGGGCGCGCGAGCGCGCGGCAGCCTGAGCGGCTGACAGGCGGGGCCAGGCGGGCAGCACGGGCGTGGGACTGATAGGTGGGGCCGGGCGGCAGAGCGGGGCGCGGGGGAAACGGCTCTGGGCCGTTGGATCTTAGGCAGACGGCTAGGATTGGACTCGGCCTATTTAAAATAGGGCTATCCGATCTGAGATGGACGGCGGGGATGGGGCGGCTGGCTTCTGTCTCCTTCCCCAGCCGGCTGAGGCGGCGGCGCCCGTCCCCGCGGCGGAGGAGCTCGCCGGAGACGAGGGGCGCGGGGGCCCTGCGGGTCCTTGGGGCGACCTGGGCGGCCGGGGAGGTTGGGGAGGGCGCGGGGAACCTTTTGGTGGGGGCTAGGTCGGGGCAGGGGCACCGGAGGGGGGCGGTCCACGGCGAAGCGGCTCGGCGGCGGTGCTATGGGACTCCGGCGAGCAATTAAGCGCAGCAGGGAGCAATAGAGAGGAAGGGAGAGGGCAAGGGAGGTCCCTTACCTCAAGGCGAACTCCGGGGACTCCTCGGTGGCGGCAATGGCGCGACGACGGCCCAGGTCGGCGGTGGCGGACCTCCGCGGCTGCACGGAGGACGGTGGGTGAGCGCGGGCAGAGGGAAATAGGGAGGGGAAGGGGAAATTGGAGCGCGTCCCGGGTTGCGGACGTCGGGGCGGAGCTCACCGTGGCAGAGGGCACGGCGGAGCTCCAACGGCGACGGGGAAACGAGCTCGGGACGGCGGCGGTTCGCGACGACGGCGCTCTGGCGTGCGCGCAGCGAGGGGGAGGTGAGAGAGAGGTCTGCAGGTGCGCAAATGAGGGAGGGGGAGATGGCGAGCTAGGCTTCGGGCTCAAGTGACCGAGGGCGAGGCGGTTGCGAGCTTCACGCGCGACGTGGGCGCGGAGTCCGCGGCACGCGCGGACCGGGGCGGCGGTTACGCGAAGACGGAGAAGCTGACAGCCGGGGCCCGCGGGCAGAGAGAGAGGAAAGCGGGCGCGGGCGCGGGGAACGGTTGCGCTGACGGGCGGGCCCGCCAGGGCAGAGAGAGCGGAGGAAGCGGGCGCGCGCGGTATGGGGAAAGCGGCTGCGCTGACGGGTGGGCCCGCCAGGGCAGAGAGAGGAGGGGGGGGGAGAAGGCGCGCGCGGGATGGGCCGATTGGGCCGAAAGGCCGAGGGGGGCGGGGGTACGGGCCTTTTTCCCTTTTTCTTTTATTCCAGCAATTGTTTTCCCTTTTCTTTTTATTTTCTCTATTTGATTCAAATTCAAATAAGCCACAAATTCAAATTAGACTTTCTAAGAATTATGCACCAAACAAAAGTGAAATCTAGGGTTCAACATGATGCAACAATTCATACTCCCTTGGAGTTCGAGCTAATAGACTATAGTTACAAATAAAATAACCACTTTTCTCCTATAGAAATGAGAAAGAGAAGATTGGGGAAGGATGAGAAAAGGGAAGTAACACCTGAATTTGTGAATATGAGCAAAGAAATTTTATACCCCCAAATTCAGGGTGTTACAAACCTATCCCCCTTAAAAGAATCTCGCCCCGAGATTCAGGGTTGGTCAGCAAAGAGTTCAGGGTATTTGGCTTTCAGATCATCTTCTCGTTCCCAGGTTGCTTCTTCCTCCGAGTGGTGACCCCATCTGACTTTGCACATTCTGATGGTATTCCTCCGGGTGACTCTGTCTGCAAACTCCAGAATCTGCGTTGGCTTCTCTATGTATGTCAGATCCTCCTGGACTTCCAAACCCTCCACTGGCAACTGTTCTTCTGGTACTCGCAGACACTTCTTCAATTGCGACACGTGGAACACATTGTGCACTGCCGACAAACTTTCTGGTAGGTTGAGTTGGTAAGCCACTTCTCCACGCTTTGCTTGAATCTGATATGGTCCAACGTACCGGGGTGCTAACTTGCCTTTAACTCCGAACCTTCTGACTCCCTTGATAGGTGACACCCTCAGATAGACGTAATCTCCCACTTCAAAACTCAGTTCTCTTCTCCTTCGGTCCGCATAGCTTCGCTGTCTTGACTGGGCTATCTTCAGGTTCTCCCGAACCATTTTGATATTCTCTTCAGCTTCAAGCAGGATGTCGGGGCCAAACACCTGTCTCTCTCCAGGCTGGTCCCAATGCAGCGGAGTCCTACAACTCCGCCCATAGAGTGCCTGAAACGGCGACATCTTCAAGCTGGCCTGGTAACTATTGTTATAGGAGAATTCTGCATAAGGTAACCTTTTGTCCCATCCTGACTTGTCTTGCAACGCACAGGCTCTCAGCATATCTTCTAGGATCTGATTAGTTCTTTCAGTCTGACCGTCTGTCTGCGGGTGATAAGCCGAGCTGAAGTTCAAATGGGTGCCCAAAGCTTCTTGTAGCTGCTGCCAAAAATGAGAGGTGAACTGCGTTCCTCGATCTGACACTATCTTCTTCGGCACACCATGAAGGCAGACTATCCGTGACATGTATAACTCAGCTAACGTTGCTCCGGTGTATGTGGTCTTCACAGGTATGAAATGGGCCACCTTTGTTAAGCGGTCCACAACCACCCAGATGGAATCATAGCCGGCCCGGGTACGAGGTAGGCCAACTATAAAATCCATCCCGATCTCATCCCACTTCCACTGAGGAATCCGCAATGGCTGCAACAATCCGGCAGACCTCTGATGCTCTGCTTTGGTTCTCTGACAGCTATCACAGATGGCGACATATTCTGCGATCTCTCTTTTCATGCCATACCACCAAAACCTCCTTTTTAAATCCTGATACATCTTCTCGCTCCCAGGGTGTATGGAGTAGGCTGTCTCATGAGCTTCCTTTAGGATCAGCTCCCGAATAGGTTTGAGGTCGGGGACACACAATCGGTCCTTGAACCATATTACCCCCTCTTCGTCCTCTCGAAAGTCTTTGCCTCTTCCTTCTAAGATCAGCTGCCGGATCTTGTTGATGCTTTCATCATCCTTCTGCCCTTCTTTGATCTCCCGCTCTAGGGTGGGCTCTAATTCCACTGTTACTCCTTGCGTACTGTTCAGGAAACCGAGACTCAGTCTGTCGAACTCCTTGGCTAACTCATATGGCATTGGGTACGTGGCCAACATATTGACTTGACTCTTCCTGCTCAGAGCATCTGCAACAACATTGGCTTTGCCCGGATGGTAATGTATCTCCAACTCATAGTCCTTGATCAATTCCAACCATCTTCGCTGTCTCATGTTTAACTCTGACTGGGTGAATATGTATTTCAGACTTTTATGATCTGTGTAAATGTCGCACTTCTGCCCATACAGGTAATGTCTCCAGGTCTTCAAAGCATGAACTACTGCTGCCAACTCCAGGTCATGTGTGGGATAATTTTTCTCATGGATCTTCAGCTGTCGAGATGAATATGCTACAACTCTTCCTTCTTGCATTAGCACACATCCCAATCCGGTGTAAGAAGCATCGCAATACACTGAGAATGGCTTGTGAACATCAGGCAGGACTAACACCGGAGCTGTAGTCAATCTATTTTTCAGTTCTTCAAATGCTTCCTGACACTTTTGGGTCCACTTAAACTCAACTTTCTTCGCTAGTAACGCTGTCATTGGTCTAGCAATCTTTGAGAAGCCTTCGATGAAACGCCAGTAATACCCAGCCATTCCAATGAAGCTCTTGATCCCACGAACATCCTTTGGTGCTTTCCAGTTCAGGATATCTGCTACTTTCTTTGGATCCACTGCCAACCCATCTTGATTTATGATGTGACCCAGAAACAAGACTTCATGAATCCAGAACTCGCATTTACTCAGCTTGGCATACAACTGATGCTCTCGAAGTCTTTGCAGTACCATCTTCAAATGCTCTACATGATCTTCCTCACTTTGAGAGTATATAAGAATATCATCGATAAACACTACCACAAACTTGTCCAGATAATCCATGAACACACTGTTCATCAGGTACATAAAGAAGGCTGGCGCATTTGTCAAACCAAAGGACATAACTGTGAATTCATATAACCCGTACTTGGTGATGAATGCTGTCTTCGGTATGTCCGAGGGTCGGATTCTGAGTTGATGGTAACCTGATCTCAGATCTATCTTCGAGAATACGCTGGCACCTCTGAGCTGGTCGAACAAATCTTCTATCCTTGGCAGGGGGTACTTGTTTTTGACAGTGACTTCATTCAAGGCTCTGTAGTCTATGCACATCCTTTTGGTACCATCTTTCTTCTCTACAAACAACACCGGAGCGGCCCAAGGTGAGGTACTTGGTCTGATGTAACCCTTCTCTAACATCTCATCTATCTGCTTCTTGAGTTCCACCAATTCTGGTCCAGACACTCGGTAGGCTCTTTTGGAAATGCGGGCGGTACCAGGGATAAGCTCTATGGCAAATTCAACTTTTCTCTCGGGTGGCATGCCCGTTAGCTCCTCGGGAAATACGTCCGGAAAGTCCGACACAACCCTGATAGCCTCGAGCGGGTTGGGCTCCTTACTATCAACTGAAATCTGGTGACAGACACCCTCCGCTGATTTAGGCATCCTTAGCTCGGCCACTACCTCTTCTCCTGACGGGGACTTCAATGTTACGGTCCTCTTGTCACAGCTAACATTCGCTTCATACTTCATTAACCAATTCATCCCTAGAATGACATCTATCCCAGGGGTGTCTATTACTATTAAGTCACTGGGGAATCCTATCCCCCTTATTTCCACCCTTATATTTGAGCATATTTTATCTGTTTGCACCTTGCCACCAACCGAATTAATCCTCATGGGCGGCATCATTGCCTCTACTGAGATGTTATGCAATTCTACCCAGGTTGCAGTGACAAATGAATGAGTTGCACCAGTATCAAATAGCACTTTCGTGGGATGAGATTCGACTGAGAACATACCTACTGCCACATCTGGTGCATCCTGGATCGCTTCGGCCTCCAAGTGGTTCACCTTTCCACGGTTGTACGCTTGGTTACGATTGCCTGCTGTCGGCTGCAGTACACCTTGCCTTGTTGGAGCATTGGGGTTGGTCTGCTGCTGTGCCCCCTTCTTCGGGCACTGCATCGCCCAGTGGCCTTGTTCTCCACAGTGGAAACATCCTCTGCCTCCTCCTTGTGCTGGGGCTGCTTGGTTGCTCTGATTTGCTGCTGGGGCAGGAAGGCGAGGTGCCTGGTTGTTCTGCTTCTGATACTGATTACCTCCCTGCTGGCTGTGCTGACGATACTGCTGCTGCTGCTGTGGGTACTGCCTCTGAAACTGCTGCTGATGCGGACGCTGGTTCTGATTCTGATATCCTTGTGGGTGACCAGGCCTGCCTTGCTGAGATGAACTGCCTGAGAAACGTGGACGGCTGATGCTTCCGGACTGGGGTCCACTCATCTTACGCTTCCGATCTTCCATATCCTTATGCTTCTTCTCAGTCATAACTGCCCTATCGATCAGGTGCTGGAAGGTGGGGAAAGTGTGATTCATCAACTGGTAATGCAGGGGATCCACTAAAACCCTCATGAACCAGTACTGCCTTTTAGCATCAGTGTTGACATCCTCAGGTGCATACCGAGATAGCTGCAGAAACTTGTCTCTGTATTCACTAACAGACAGGGGTCCCTGCTTCAGAGCCAGAAACTCCTCCTTCTTCACGATCATCAGTCCCTCCGGCACATGGTACCTGCGGAAACTCTCGCTGAATTCTTCCCAGGTGATGGCTTCGGGGTCAGCATGTGTGGCGAGGTAGGACTCCCACCAGGACTGGGCTGCTCCCCTTAGCTGACGGGGGCCATACAGAACCTTCTCCCTGTCGTCACATTGGGCAGTGCGCAGTTCTCTCTCCACTGCGCGCAGCCAGTCTTCTGCATCCATGGGGTCGGCAGAATGGGCGAAGGTAGGAGGGTGCCCTCTCATGAACTCGCCACGCTTATCCCGTGGCATCTGGGGCATCTGCACTTGCAATTGGGGTTGGGGTTGCTGTTGAGCCTGCTGCATGGCTGCCAGAGTCTGCCCAATGGCCTGCACTGCCTGAGTCTGCATCAAGAACATCTGCTCCACTGACATCGGGGGTGGTGGGGGAGGCTGCCTCTCTTGTTCCTCCTGCTGGTCATGCTGCTCTTGCTGAGCACGCCTGTTGCATCGGCGCCTGTTGTCAGACATCTGTGGAAGACATTCATACATCAGCGTTGATCTTACAACCCTCCAGCATAAGAAAAGAGAATACAGAATTCTTCATGACACTGAGTGAACAAAGAGCTTCACTGATCCTCATTACGATTCAACACAGCTTCTCAGATAAAAAGGAAAGTAGAAGTAAATGGCTTCCCAACTAAATAACTGACTTTATTAACATTATAGCTAGGCCAAACTGCAGGAGAAACCCACAGGTTGGCAACAGTCATTACAAAGATTCAAATCCAGCACAAGTTCATCATAACAAGCATGCAAGCAACTGATAAGCAAACTAAGCTAATTGGAAGCAACTGATAAGCAAACTAAACTAACTATCTAAGACTGAGACATCTGACTTAAGAATTATTACAAACTTCGACGCTAACGATCTAAGGATCCAGATCTATCCTGGTCTTACAGGCAGGGGAACCATAAGTGTGGTGACCACGTGGCGGCGAGCGGTAAGGGTGCTGAGTCCCAACAGGAGCGGGAGAACCACCCTCCTGGTGATGGCGCTCTGCCAGCTCAGCACGCAACTCCGCAATCTCCGTTCGAGCCCTGCTCAGCTCGTCCAGAGAGTGATCCAGCTCAGTGTTAAGCACTGCGACTAGGTTGACTGTGCTGCTCAACCTAGGGTTAGCCTCACCAACAGGTGAGACAACCACACTCTCTATGCTGCCAGTAGGGCGGCGGGGGTAGTACCGAAGGTTAAGACCGTCGGCCACCCCACCGAACAAAGAACAGTACTGGGAGAGTGCACGTCGTGCTGCATCCTGCATAGCCGCCTCTGCAGTGTCCCTCTCGGAGATGGAATAGTGCTCCGAAACGGCCTCCGCACCCCGGAGGTCATCCTCCGGACGGCGAACTAGGCAGGTAGCCTCCCAGCGGTCCGGGTACCTCCCGCGACTGTGCTGGTAGACTACACAACGATACTCGATCGACCAGGTATGCCGGTCAAAAGCCTGGCGCAGCAAGGTGTCGAGTGCGTCGTGGAAGTGACAACCGCGGGCGGCGTCACGGGTGATGGGTCAGGCGACCCATCCTTCCGCCTCCTGCGGCTCAGAAGACTCCGTGCTGTGGTCTGAGTCGTCGTCGTCGGGGTCTCCTCCAGGACTTCCTCCGGTAGCTCCTCCAACAGCCGAGGCGTCCCGCGGTGGTGCAGGGGGCGCCTCCAGCTGGGCAACAGAGGAACGGGGCCTCACGGACTCCACCTCCTGCTGGGGTGGGGAGGAAGAGCTCTGCTGCTCTCTGTGCTGGCGCCGGCGTTCCTGCTCCTCACACAGGCGGTGGTGCAGTCTCTCCAGGTGACTCGACTGACCGGACACGGTGCGGTGGAGAGGACGCTCCGCAAGTCGAGACGGCAGGAAAGGAATCACCGACTTACGTGCAGTGTGTCTAAGACGAGCCATCTACAAAAGACACCGTAAGCATAAGAGTAAGAGCAGAACTAATATGACAAGTGAATAAACCATAGACAGAATAAGATAAAAATTTTAACAAGGTATAATATAGTATATATATATGTAGTAAAACATAGGGTTGGTCGAGGTGACCGACTTTTGAAGTAACATCAGAGGTCAAGGTGAGGGGGGGGGGGGAAGGTCAATAGTCCTTAGTACGACCAGTGCTACTCTAGGCCAGCGGTCCTATAGTCAGCACGGCTTTGATACCACTTATGTCACACCCGGTTTTGGAAGGCAAACCAAGTGCGAACTATGTACGTGCCAGGATCAGAACTCACGTACACAGCGATTACATAAATGAACATCAATGCACATTGCTCGAATAATAACTTAAGAGAGTATTAACTTATTACATCACAGAGTCATAGTCATCCACATAGTCATCAACTTAACAGTTAAATCAAAGTGCTAGCGAAACGCAGTAAAGATAGGGCCTTCACAGGCAGCTGACTGGGGGTTGCCGCCAACCCACACCTAGAATTCGTCGTAGTCTTGGAACTCCTGGAAGTCTCCTTCCACGGCTTCGCCTTCTCCTGAGCAGTGGTTGCAATGCGGACAACCTGGTGTTTTGTGGTAAAGCAAGGATGAGTACACATCAACGTACTCAGCAAATGTCCCGTTTGGCTGAAGTGGACTAGCTTTATGTGGGGTTAGGCTCAAGCAGTTGCTTTTAGTTGGTTAGGTATTTATCATTAGTAGAGGCCAGATTTTAGCATTAACCAACCCATGAACCATTTCCTCATCGAGGAACAACATCATCATATTCGAACCAAAACCATAACATAATCCTTGTATCTCGAACCATCTGTATCCCTAATCAAAGAGGATCTCAAGGCTGCTCTTAACCGTGGGCACGGCTGATATATCAGTTTCACTACCCTCTGCAGAGGTCGCACACTTTACCCATGAGTCATGATTCCCTTTCTGCCCGGGGAGAGCTAATCCCCATTGACCACTACCTAGGTGGTCCGGCAGGGTATCACTACGTAGCTTTTACAAAGATTCCCTAGAGATCATAGCTGCCCATTAGGTTTCTCCAGTTTGATAAACACAATACTCCTCCCCGCAGGAGAGTGACTAACAAAAGCAAAACGAAAGAACCTCGGCACTCAGCCTCGGCAGAGCAAGCACTGTGCCTGGACCCCATTGACGGCACGACGACGAAGCAACTACACCTCTAGTTCCTCTAATTAATTAGCTAAGGGCACCCCATTTCACCCTCATGGTTGCACTGTTATCCCGGGTGGTCTCTCAACGAACAGGTCCTTACGGAGAGGTACTCAGGAAACAGCCTGAGCCCCCTAGAGTATCACAAGATCATCAATATCATCAGGATAACAGTATCATAAATAGTCACATCATGTTCATTGATTAAGTTAAGGCAATAGCAGAATGCTAACCATAACAACCCATAAGGTCATCAAGGATAAAGTAAAGTGTAAAGCTAATCAATCCTTAGGTTTCAAGTAAGTAATGCGGGGTAGTAAGTTATAAATGAATAGGACATAATGGGACAGAGGACACTTACCTTCACCAAACTGTTGATCAGGAACTTCCTCTGCAACTTCCTCGGAAAACACAGACTGCTCGTTGTCTACGTAAAGTAATCATTCACACTATGCACTTGGGAAATGACAAACAAAAACAATATACCAAACATATGCAGCAGAGAGATCACAAGTTCATAATAGAAAAGGGGTATGCACTCTGGTATTCCCTTGGTCTAGGGTAGAGGACTATACAAAATGATCCATTATCCACTAATCAGGTCTAAGTTAGTGGTGGGGTTAAATTATTACATGATTTTAAGTCCATAAACTTAAGTGCTCCAACTTTTATTAAAGTCTACTATCTTTTATTTATCTCAAATAGGGTTCCCATAACATTAATTTTACCCTAATGATCAACTATTAATTGGGACATAGAAACAGCAGGGAAACATTGCTTAAACAGATAGATAATAATATTATGAACATTTTGCAATTTGAAGCACCAAATTTGGAGTTCATATGACAAAGTTATGAATTTTACAAGATTAGGGATTAAAAATATGCCTTGAATACCTATTTTGAATTAAATAAAAGGTTCGAGGACCTAACTGCGAGAATCCAGGGACGGCGGGTCAATTTACAGAAAACCGGGGGTCTCTTTAAGAATTTGCGCGGGCGAAGGGGTATCGGGCTCCTACGGCCGTTGGATCTCAGATCAACGCCCGAGATTAGATCGCGGGCGGGCGCGCGAGCGCGCGGCAGCCTGAGCGGCTGACAGGCGGGGCCAGGCGGGCAGCGCGGGCGCGGGACTGACAAGTGGGGCCGGGCGGCAGAGCGGGGCGCGGGGGAAACGGCTCTGGGCCGTTGGATCTTAGGCGGACGGCTAGGATTGGACTCGGCCTATTTAAAATAGGGCCATCCGATCTGAGATGGACGGCGGGGATGGGGCGGCTGGCTTCTGTCTCCTTCCCCAGCCGGCTGAGGCGGCGGCGCCCGTCCCCGCGGCGGAGGAGCTCGCCGGAGACGAGGGGCGCGGGGGCCCTGCGGGTCCTTGGGGCGACCTGGGCGGCCGGGGAGGTTGGGGAGGGCGCGGGGAACCTTTTGGTGGGGGCTAGGTCGGGGCAAGGGCACCGGAGGGGGGCGGTTGTCACACCCGGTTTTTAGAAGGTAAACCGAATGCGAACCATGTACGTGCCAGGATCAGTTATTCACGTACACAGCAGTTACATAACATGGACATCATCACACAGTGCTCAAATAGTATTAAAAGGGAAATAATAGTCGATTACATCATACGTCTGAGACGTCCATATAGTTCTTACAATAAATCAAAGTGCGGAAAAGAAACGTAGATAACGCGGCCTTCACAGGCAGCCGACTGGGGGTTGCCGCTAACCCACACCTAGAACTCGTCGTAGTCTTGGAACTCCTGGAAGTCTCCTTCCACAGCTTCATCTTCTCCTGAGCAGTGGTTGCAATGCTGACAACCTGGGGGGGGTTTGGTGTGTAGAGCAAGGGTGAGTACACATCAACATACTCAGCAAGCATCCTGTTTGGCTGTAGTGGACTAGCTTTATGTGGGGATAAGTCAAGCAGTTGCTTTTAGTTGGTCAGGTTATTACTTACTAGTAGAAAGCCAGGTTTTAACATTAACCCAAGTTATTAGCCCAATGTATCCTTTCCAAACGGAAAGAATACCACTTACCAGCACCATAATCATAATCAGAATCATCAATCTCATTGCCACCTGTACCAAAATGTCTCTGATCAAGTATCACTAATTTCTGGAGCTCCCTTGGCCGCTCATAACCGCGAGCACGGCTGATATATCAGTTTCATAACACTCTGCAGAGGTTGCGCACTTTACCCATAAGCCGTGATTCCCTCTTGCCTCGGGCCGATCAAACCCTTAAACACTACCAAGGTGAATAGGCAGGGTCTCACTACGTAGCCTTTACAAAGATTCCCCGGGGCTGTAGCCACCCGTTAGGTTTCCTAAATGTACCGCACTCCTCCCCAAGGGACAAATCAACCTTGGCAGAGCGAGCCGCATACACCGAGCCCCATTGACGGCACAACGGCTAAGCGAACTACACCCCGGTTCCTCTAATTATTCAGGTAAGGGCGTCCCATTCCACCCTCATGGTTGCACTGTTTTCCCGGGCGGTCATCCATAGAACAGGTCCTTACGGAGAGGCACTCGAGAAACCGCTCGAGTCCCCTTGAAGGTCACAAATATAATCATAAATAAGAAGGGAAAACAGCGTATCATAGATAATCACATCATGTTCATTGATTAGAGTTGAGCAATAGCATCAGACTAAGCAGTAATAATCCGACCCAAATAGGTAAACAAGGACATGAATGACAAAAGCTAGTCAATCCTTAGGTATAAATGTGTAATGCGGGAGGTGAATTAAAGAATGAATAGGACAGAAATAGGTCAAAGGACACTTGCCTCCACCAACCGACTGCTGCTCAGGGGCTTCTCCTGCGAATTCCTCGGGCTCTTCGACCGGATCATTCTCTATGCGAGCGCAAACATACATACATCCACATATTTAATACAAAAGAACAGTACACCATACAAGGTAACAAGTAAAGCGAATATGCATCAAGTATGACATTCGATATCGCATTTGTTATGATTAGAAAGAAACGGGGAAAGGTCTCGCAGGGGGGGGGGGGGTTAAAGCTTATGCACTAATGATTAGTTACAATTGGTTCTTAACAAAAGAATTCTGTTATATACACTAATGGAAACCTAGCCATTTTAAGTTGATCAACATTGAATGAAATAAACAATTAATTACGTGAATCAACTAGTGCAGCGAAGTTCTAAATTAAACTTCCTATTTCAATAGCCTGAACAATGATTAGCCTACCTAAAATAAAATAACTATAATCACAGAAAGTAAAATAAAATAAAATAAAATAATAAAAAAAATAAAAAAAAATAGGGGGGGGGGGGGGGGGCGGTTGAACCGGCCCTAGGGGCGGTTGAACCGGCCGGGGGCAGGGCGCGCAGGGGCAGCCGAGCCGGGGCGGCTGAGCCGGGGCAGTTGAACCGGCCCGGGTGGGGGCGGTTGAACCGGCGGCGCGCAGGGGGGCAGCTGTCACACCCGGTTTTGGAAGGCAAACCGAATGCGAACTATGTACGTGCCAGGATCAGAACTCACGTACACAGCGATTACATAAATGAACATCATCGCACAATGCTCGAATAATAACATAAAAGAGTAAAAACTTATTACATCACAGAGTCATAGACATCCACATAGTCATCAACTTAACAGATAAATCAAAGTGCTAGCGAAACGCAGTAAAGATAAGGCCTTCACAGGCAGCTGACTGGGGGTTGCCGCCAACCCACACCTAGAATTCGTCGTAGTCTTGAAACTCCTGGAAGTCTCCTTCCACGGCTTCACCTTCTCCTGAGCAGTGGTTACAATGCGGACAACCTGGTGTTTTGTGGTAAAGCAAGGATGAGTACACATCAACGTACTCAGCAAATGTCCCGTTTGGCTGAAGTGGACTAGCTTTATGTGGGGTTAGGCTCAAGCAGTTGCTTTTAGTTGGTCAGATATTTATCATTAGTGGAAGCCAAGTTTTATCATATAACCAACCCGTGAATCATTTCCTCATCGAGGAACATCATTATCGTCATCGAACCAAAATAATAAATAGAACCATTGTATCTCAGATCATTTGTATCTCTAATCAAAGAGGATCCCAAGGTTGCTCTTAACCGTGAGCACGGCTGATATATCAGTTTCACTACCCTCTGCAGAGGTCGCACACTTTACCCATGAGCCATGATTCCCTTTCTGCCCGGGGAGAGCTAATCCCCATTGACCACTACCTAGGTGGTCCAGCAGGGTATCACTACGTAGCTTTTACAAAGATTCCCTAGAGATCATAGCTGCCCGTTAGGTTTCTCCAGTTTGATAAACACAGTACTCCTCCCCGCAGGAGAGTGACTAACAAAAGCGAAACGAAAGAACCTCGGCACTCAGCCTCGGCAGAGCAAGCACTGTGCCTGGACCCCATTGACGGCACGACGGCGAAGCAACTACTCCTCAGGTTCCTCTAATTATTTAGCTAAGGGCGCCCCATTTCACCCTCATGGTTGCACTGTTATCCCGGGTGGTCTCTCAACGAACAGGTCCTTACGGAGAGGTACTCAGGAAACAGCCTGAGCCCCCTAGAGTATCACAAGATCATCAACATCATCAGGATAACAGTATCATAAATATTCACATCATGTTCGTTGATTAAGTTAAGGCAATAGCAGAATGCTAACCATAATAGCCCATAAGGTCATCAAGGATAAAGTAAAGTGTAAAGCTAGTCAATCCTTAGGTTTCAAGTAAATAATGCGGGGTAGTAAGTTATAAATGAATAGGACATAATGGGTCAGAGGACACTTGCCTTCACCAAACTGTTGCTCAGGGACTTCCTCTGCAACTTCCTCGGGAAACACAGACTGCTCGTTGTCTACGCAAAGCAATCATTCACACTATGCACTTGGGAAAATAACAGACACAAACAATATACCAAACATATGCAGCAGAGAGGGGTCACAAGTTCATAACAGAAAAGGGATAGGCACTCTAAAGTTCCCTAGGTCTGGGGGTAGAGGGTTACACAAAGTGATTAACTATCTACTAATCAGGTCTAAATTGGTGGTGGGATTAAATAATTATCTGGTTTGAGTTTCTAAACTTAAGTGTTTAAGTCCACAAACTTAAGTAATCCAACTTTTATTAAAGTCTACTTATTTCCAATTATCCTAAATGAGGTTTCAATAGTCTTAGTCCTATCCTAGTGATTAGCTATTAATTAATACATGGAAACAGCAGGGAAACATTGCATAGACAGATAGATAATAATATTATGAGCATTTTGCAATTTGAAGCACCTAATTTGGAGTTCATATGACAAAGTTATGAATTTTACAAGTTTAGGGGTTAAAAATATGCCCTAGGGACCTATTTTGAATTAAATAAAAGGGCTGAGGACTTAACTGCGAGAAACCAGGGACGGCGGGCGCAATTTCCAGAAAACCGGGGGGTTCTTTAAGAAAAAGCGCGGGCGAAGGGGTATCGGGCGCTTACAGCCGTTGGATCTCAGATCGACGGCTAGGATTAGATCCTGCGGGCGGGCGCGCGGGCGCGCGGCGGCGGGAGCGGCTGACAGGCGGGGCCGGGCGGACAGCGCGGGCGCGGGCGACTGGCAAGCGGGACCGGGCGGGCAGAGCGCGCGGGCGGACTGACGGGCGGGGCCGGGCTGACAGCGCGGGCGAGCGGGCGAGCTGACAAGTGGGGCCTAGCGGGCAGAGAGACGGGGTGAGGGGGCAGTGGGCCTGGGCCGCTGGATCTCCGGCGGACGGCCAGGATTGGGTTTGGCCTGATTAAAACGAGGCCGCCCGATCTGGGATGGACGGTGGGGATCGGGTGGCCGGCCTGGGCTTCCCCTACGGCTAGCTGGGGCGGCGGCGCCCGTCCCCGCGGCGGAGGGCTCGCCGGAGACGAGGGGCGCGGGCGACTGGCGGGGCTTTGGGGCAATCCGAGCGGTCAGGGAGGTCGGGAAGGGCACGGGGACTCCATTGGTGGGGTCTGGGTCGGGGCAGAGGCACCGGAGGGGGGCGATTCACGGCGGGGCGGCTCGGCGGCGGGGTTTCTCTACTCCGGCGAGCAATCACATGCAACAGAGAGCAAGACAAAGGGCAATAGGGGCGGGAGAGGTCCGTTACCTCAAGGCGGGCTCCGGGGACTCCTCGGCGGCGACGGGGACGCGACGGAGACTCGGGCCGACGGTGGCGGCTGCACGGCGGACGACGGGTGAGCGCGGGCAGAGAGAAATAGGGAGGGGGAGAGGGAATTAGGGCGCGTTCCGGGTTGCGGACGCCAGAGCGGAGCTCACCGGGGCTACGGGCGCGGCGGAGCTCCACCGGCGACGAGGAACCGAGCTCGGGACGGCGGGGGTTATGGCGGCGGTGCTCTGCGTGCGCGCAGCGAGGGGGAGAGAGGGTCTACTGGGCGCAAATGGGGGGAGGGGGTGAGGGCGAGTGGGGTTCGGGGCTCAAGTGGCCAGGGGCGAGGTGGGGCGAGTCCCACGCGCGACGTGGGCGCGGAGATCGCGGGCGCGAGCAGCTCGGGCGGCGGTTACGCGAGGAAGACGGGGCTGACACCCCGGGCCCGCGAGCAGAGAGAGAGCGAGGGAGCGAGCGCGCACGGGGAAAGCGGGCGCCGACAGGTGGGACCGGCTGCGCAGAGAGAGAAGGGGAGGGTGCGCGGAGGGCGGGAGCGCCGACAGGTGAGGCCCGCTGCGCAGAGAGAGGAGGGGAGGGAGGCGCGCGCGCGGGAGAGATGGGCCGGCTGGGCCGAAAGGCCGGGGGGCGGCTGGGTTGGGCTGCTTTCCTCTTTTCTTTTTATTTTGCAATTTCCTTTCTCTTTTCTTTTTATTTTCTCCATTTGATTCAAATTCAAATGTGCCACAAATTCAAATTAGACCTTTTGAGAGTTATGCACCAAACAAAAGTGAAATCTAGGGTTCAACATGATGCAACAATTCATACTCCCTTAGGGTTTAACATAATAAACTATAATTACAAGCAAAATAAGCACTTAGCTCCTATAGAAATGAGAGAAAAAAAAGAATGAGGAAGGATGAGAAAAGGAAGTAACACCTGAATTTGTGAATATGAGCAAAGAAATTTTATACCCCCAAATTCAGGGTGTTACAAACCTATCCCCCTTAAAAGAATCTCGCCCCCGAGATTCAAGGTTGGTCAGCAAAGAGTTCAGGGTATTTGGCCTTCAGGTCATCTTCTCGTTCCCAGGTTGCTTCTTCCTCCGAATGGTGACCCCATCTGACTTTGCACATTCTGATGGTATTCCTCCGGGTGACTCTGTCTGCAAACTCCAGAATCTGCGTTGGCTTCTCTATGTATGTCAGATCCTCCTGGACTTCCAAACCCTCCACTGGCAACTGTTCTTCTGGTACTCGCAGACACTTCTTCAATTGTGACACGTGGAACACGTTGTGCGCTGTCGACAAACTTTCTGGTAGGTTGAGTTGATAAGCCACTTCTCCACGCTTTGCTTGAATCTGATATGGTCCAACGTACCGGGGTGCTAACTTGCCTTTAACTCCGAACCTTCTGACTCCCCTGATAGGTGACACCTTCAGATAGACGTAATCTCCCACTTCGAAACTCAGTTCTCTTCTCCTTCGGTCCGCATAGCTTCGCTGCCTTGATTGTGCTATCTTCAGATTCTCCCGAACCATTTTGATATTCTCTTCGGCTTCACGCAAAATGTCGGGGCCAAACACCTGTCTCTCACCAGGCTGGTCCCAATGCAGTGGAGTCCTACAACTCCGTCCATAGAGTGCCTGAAACGGCGACATCTTCAAGCTGGCTTGGTAACTATTGTTGTAGGAGAATTCTGCATAAGGTAACCTTTTGTCCCATCCTGACTTGTCTTGCAACGCACAGGCTCTCAGCATATCCTCTAGGATCTGATTAGTTCTTTCAGTCTGACCGTCTGTCTGTGGATGATAAGCCGAGCTGAAGTTCAAATGGGTGCCCAAGGCTTCTTGTAGCTGCTGCCAAAAATGAGAGGTGAACTGCGTTCCTCGATCTGACACTATCTTCTTCGGCACACCATGAAAGCAAACTATCCGTGACATGTATAACTCAGCTAACGTTGCTCCGGTATATGTGGCCTTCACAGGTATGAAATGGGCCACCTTTGTTAAGCGGTCCACAACCACCCAGATGGAATCATAACCGGCCCGGGTACGAGGTAGGCCAACTATAAAATCCATCCCGATCTCGTCCCACTTCCACTGAGGAATCCGCAATGGCTGCAACAATCCGGCGGGCCTTTGATGCTCTGCTTTGGTTCTTTGACAGCTATCACAGATGGCGACATACTCTGCGATCTCTCTTTTCATGCCATACCACCAAAACCTCCTTTTTAAATCCTGATACATCTTCTCACTTCCCGGGTGTATGGAGTAGGCTGTCTCATGAGCTTCCTTTAGGATCAGTTCCCGAATAGGTTTGAGGTCGGGGACACACAATCGGTCCTTGAACCATATTACTCCCTCTTCGTCCTCTCGAAAGTCTTTGCCTCTTCCTTCTAAGATTAGCTGCCGGATCTTGTTGATGCTTTCATCATCCTTCTGCCCTTCTTTGATCTCCCGCTCTAGGGTGGGCTCTAATTCCACTGTTACTCCTTGCGTACTGTTCAGGAAACCGAGATTCAGTCTGTCGAACTCCTTGGCTAACTCATATGGCATCGGGTACGTGGCCAACATATTGACTTGACTCTTCCTGCTCAGAGCATCTGCAACCACATTGGCCTTGCCTGGATGGTAATGTATCTCCAACTCATAGTCTTTGATCAATTCCAACCATCTTCGCTGCCTCATGTTTAACTCTGACTGGGTAAATATGTACTTCAGACTTTTATGATCTGTGTAGATGTCGCACTTCTGCCCATACAGGTAATGTCTCCAGGTCTTTAAAGCATGAACTACTGCTGCCAACTCCAGATCATGTGTGGGATAATTTTTCTCATGGATCTTCAGCTGTCGAGATGAGTATGCTACAACTCTTCCTTCTTGCATTAGCACACATCCCAATCCGGTGTAAGAAGCATCGCAATACACTGAGAATGGCTTGTGAACATCAGGCAGGACTAACACCGGAGCTGTAGTCAATCTATTTTTCAGTTCTTCAAATGCTTCCTGACACTTTTGGGTCCACTTGAACTCAACTTTCTTCGCTAGTAACGCTGTCATTGGTCTTGCAATCTTTGAGAAGCCTTCGATGAAACGCCGGTAATACCCAGCCATTCCAATGAAACTCTTGATCCCACGAACATCCTTTGGTGCTTTCCAGTTCAGGATATCTGCTACTTTCTTTGGATCCACTGCCAACCCTTCTTGATTTATGATGTGACCCAGAAACAAGACTTCATGAATCCAGAACTCGCATTTGCTGAGCTTGGCATACAGCTGTTGCTCTCGTAGCCTTTGCAATACCATCTTCAAATGCTCCACATGCTCTTCCTCACTTTTGGAATATATGAGAATGTCATCGATGAATACTACCACAAACTTGTCCAGATAATCCATGAACACACTGTTCATCAGGTACATAAAGAAAGCTGGCGCATTGGTCAAACCGAAGGACATAACTGTGAATTCATATAACCCGTACTTGGTGATGAATGCTGTCTTCGGTATATCCGAGGGTCGGATTCTGAGTTGATGGTAGCCTGACCTCAGATCTATCTTCGAGAATACGCTGGCACCTCTGAGCTGGTCGAACAAATCTTCTATCCTTGGCAGGGGGTACTTGTTCTTGACAGTGACTTCATTCAAGGCTCTGTAGTCTATGCACATCCTTTTGGTACCATCTTTCTTCTCTACAAACAACACCGGAGCGGCCCAAGGCGAGGTACTTGGTCTGATGTAACCCTTCTCTAACATCTCATCTATCTGCTTCTTGAGTTCCACCAATTCTGGTCCAGACACTCGGTAGGCCCTTTTGGAAATGGGGGCGGTACCAGGGATAAGCTCTATGGCAAACTCAACCTTTCTCTCGGGTGGCATACCCGTTAGCTCCTCGGGAAATACGTCCGGAAAGTCCGACACTACCTTGATAGTCTCGAGCGGGTTGGGTTCCTTACTATCAACTGAAATCTGGTGACAGACACCCTCCGCTGATTCGGGCATCCTTAGCTCGGCCACTACCTCTTCTCCTGACGGGGACTTTAATGTTACGGTCCTCTTGTCACAGCTAATATTCGCTTCATACCTCATTAACCAATTCATCCCTAGAATGACATCTATCCCAGGGGTGTCTATTACTATTAAGTCACTGGGGAACCCTATCCCCCTTATTTCCACCCTTATATTTGAGCATATTTTATCTGTTTGCACCTTGCCACCAACTGAATTAATCCTCATGGGCGGCATCATTGCCTCTACTGAGATGTTATGCAATTCTACCCAGGTTGCAGTGACAAATGAATGAGTTGCACCAGTATCAAATAGCACTTTTGTGGGATGAGATTCGACTGAAAACATACCTACTGCCACATCTGGTGCATCCTGGATCGCTTCGGCCTCCAAGTGGTTCACCTTTCCACGGTTGTACGCTTGGTTACGATTGCCTGCTACCGGCTGCAGCACACCTTGCCTTGTTGGAGCATTGGGGTTGGTCTGCTGCTGCGCCGCCTTCTTCGGGCACTGCATCGCCCAGTGGCCTTGCTCTCCGCAGTGGAAACATCCTCTGCCTCCTCCTTGTGCTGGGGCTGCCTGGTTGCTCTGGTTTGCTGCTGAGGCAGGAAGGCGAGGTGCCTGGTTGTTCTGCTTCTGATACTGATTACCTCCCTGCTGGCTGTTCTGACGATACTGCTGCTGCTGCTGCTGATACTGCCTCTGAAACTGCTGCTGATGCGGACGCTGGTTCTGATTCTGATATCCTTGTGGGTGACCGGGCCTGCCTTGCTGAGATGAACTGCCTGAGAAACGTGGACGGCTGATGCCTCCGGTCTGGGGTCCACTCATCTTGCGCTTCCGATCTTCCATATCCTTACGCTTCTTCTCAGTCATAACTGCCCTATCGATCAGGTGCTGGAAGGTGGGGAAGGTGTGATTCATCAGCTGGTAATGCAGGGGATCCACCAAACCTCTCATGAACCTGTACTGCCTTTTAGCATCAGTGTTGACATCCTCAGGTGCATAACGAGATAGCTGCAGAAACTTGTCTCTGTATTCACTAACAGACAGGGGTCCCTGCTTCAGAGCCAGAAACTCCTCCTTCTTCACGATCATCAGTCCCTCCGGCACATGGTATCTGCGGAAACTCTCACTGAATTCCTCCTAGGTGATGGCCTCGGGGTCAGCATGGGTGGCGAGGTAGGACTCCCACCAGGACTGGGCTGCTCCCCTTAGCTGACGGGGACCATACAGAACCTTCTCCCTGTCGTCACATTGAGCGGTGCGCAGTTCTCTCTCCACTGCGCGCAGCCAGTCTTCTGCATCCATGGGGTCAGCAGAATGGGCGAAGGTAGGAGGGTGCCCTCTCATGAACTCACCACGCTTATCTCGTGGCATCTGGGGCATCTGCACTTGCAATTGGGGTTGAGGTTGCTGTTGAGCCTGCTGCATGGCCGCCAAAGTCTGCCCAATGGCCTGCACTGCCTGAGTCTGCATCAAGAACATCTGTTCCACTGTCATCGGGGGCGGCGGGGGAGGCTGCCTCGGTTGCTCCTCCTGCTGGTCATGCTGCTCTTGCTGAGCACGCCTGTTGCATCGGCGCCTGTTGTCAGACATCTGTGGAAGACATTCATACATCAGCATTGATCTTACAATCCTCCAGCATAAGAAAAGAGAATACAGAATTCTTCATGACACTGAGTGAACAAAGAGCTTCACTGATCCTCATAATGATTCAACACAGCTTCCCAGATAAGAAAGGAAAGTAAGAGTAAATGGCTTCCCAACTAAACAACTGACTTCATTAATATTACTAGCTAAGCCAAACTGCAGGGGAAACCCACATGTTGGCTACAGTCATTACAAAGATCCAAATCCAGTACAAGTTCATCATAACAAGCATGCAAGCGACTGATAAGCAAACTAAACTAAATGGAAGCAACTGATAAGCAAACTAAACTGACTACCTAAGACTGAGACATCTGACTTAAGAATTATTACAAACTCCGACGCTAACGATCTAAGGATCCAGATCTATCCTGGTCTTACAGACAGGGGAACCATAAGTGTGGTGACCACGCGGCGGCGAGCGGTATGGGTGCTGAGTCCCAACAGGACCGGGAGAACCACCCTCCTGGTGATGGCGCTCTGCCAGCTCAGCACGCAACTCCGCAATCTCCGTTCGAGCCCTGCTCAGCTCGTCCAGAGAGTGATCCAGCTCAGTGTTAAGCACTGCGACTAGGTTGACTGTGCTGCTCAACCTAGGGTTAGCCTCACCAACAGGTGAGACAACCACACTCTCTGTGCTGCCAGTAGGGCGGCGGGGGTAGTACCGAAGGTTAAGACCGTCGGCCACCCCACCGAACAAAGAACAGTACTGAGAGAGTGCACGCCGTGCTGCATCCTGCATAGCCGCCTCTGCAGTGTCCCTCTCGGAGATGGAATAGTGCTCCGAAACGGCCTCCGCACCCCGGAGGTCATCCTCCGGACGGCGAACTAGGCAGGTAGCCTCCCAGCGGTCCGGGTACCTCCCGCGACTGTGCTGGTAGACCACACAACGATACTCGATCGACCAGGTGTGCCGGTCAAAAGCCTGGCGCAGCAAGGTGTCGAGTGCGTCGTGGAAGTGACAACCGCGAGCGGCGTCACGGGTGATGGGTCGGGCGACCCATCCTTCCGCCTCCTGCGGCTCAGAGGACTCCGTGCTGTGGTCTGAGTCGTCGTCGTCGGGGTCTCCTCCAGAACCTCCTCCAACAGCCGGGGCGTCCCGCGGTGGTGCAAGGGGCGCCTCCAGCTGGGCAACAGAGGAACGGGGCCTCACGGACTCCACCTCATGCTGGGATGAGGAGGAAGAGCCCTGCTGCTCTCCATGCTGGCGTCGGCGTTCCTGCTCCTCACGCAGGCGGTGGTGCAGCCTCTCCAGGTGACTCGACTGACCGGTCACAGTGCGGTGCAGAGGACGCTCCGCAAGTCGAGACGGCAGGAAAGGAATCACCGACTTACGTGCAGTGTGTCTAAGACGAGCCATCTACAAAAGACACCGTAAGCATAAGAGTAAGAGCAGAACTAATATGACAAGTGAGTAAACCATAGACAGAATAAGATAAAAAATTTTAACAAGGTATAATATAGTACATATATATGTAGTAAAACATAGGGTTGGTCGAGGTGACCGACTTTTGAAGTAACATCAGAGGTCAAGGTGAGAGGGAAGGTCAATAGTCCTTAATACGACCAGTGCTACTCTAGGTCAGCGGTCCTACAGTCAGCAAGGCTTTGATACCACTTATGTCACACCCGGTTTTGGAAGGCAAACCGAATGCGAACTATGTACGTGCCAGGATCAGAACTCACGTACACAGCGATTACATAAATGAACATCATCGCACAATGCTCGAATAATAACATAAAAGAGTAAAAACTTATTACATCACAGAGTCATAGACATCCACATAGTCATCAACTTAACAGATAAATCAAAGTGCTAGCGAAACGCAGTAAAGATAAGGCCTTCACAGGCAGCTGACTGGGGGTTGCCGCCAACCCACACCTAGAATTCGTCGTAGTCTTGAAACTCCTGGAAGTCTCCTTCCACGGCTTCACCTTCTCCTGAGCAGTGGTTACAATGCGGACAACCTGGTGTTTTGTGGTAAAGCAAGGATGAGTACACATCAACGTACTCAGCAAATGTCCCGTTTGGCTGAAGTGGACTAGCTTTATGTGGGGTTAGGCTCAAGCAGTTGCTTTTAGTTGGTCAGATATTTATCATTAGTGGAAGCCAAGTTTTATCATATAACCAACCCGTGAATCATTTCCTCATCGAGGAACATCATTATCGTCATCGAACCAAAATAATAAACAGAACCATTGTATCTCAGATCATTTGTATCTCTAATCAAAGAGGATCCCAAGGTTGCTCTTAACCGTGAGCACGGCTGATATATCAGTTTCACTACCCTCTGCAGAGGTCGCACACTTTACCCATGAGCCATGATTCCCTTTCTGCCCGGGGAGAGCTAATCCCCATTGACCACTACCTAGGTGGTCCAGCAGGGTATCACTACGTAGCTTTTACAAAGATTCCCTAGAGATCATAGCTGCCCGTTAGGTTTCTCCAGTTTGATAAACACAGTACTCCTCCCCGCAGGAGAGTGACTAACAAAAGCGAAACGAAAGAACCTCGGCACTCAGCCTCGGCAGAGCAAGCACTGTGCCTGGACCCCATTGACGGCACGACGGCGAAGCAACTACTCCTCAGGTTCCTCTAATTATTTAGCTAAGGGCGCCCCATTTCACCCTCATGGTTGCACTGTTATCCCGGGTGGTCTCTCAACGAACAGGTCCTTACGGAGAGGTACTCAGGAAACAGCCTGAGCCCCCTAGAGTATCACAAGATCATCAACATCATCAGGATAACAGTATCATAAATATTCACATCATGTTCGTTGATTAAGTTAAGGCAATAGCAGAATGCTAACCATAATAGCCCATAAGGTCATCAAGGATAAAGTAAAGTGTAAAGCTAGTCAATCCTTAGGTTTCAAGTAAATAATGCGGGGTAGTAAGTTATAAATGAATAGGACATAATGGGTCAGAGGACACTTGCCTTCACCAAACTGTTGCTCAGGGACTTCCTCTGCAACTTCCTCGGGAAACACAGACTGCTCGTTGTCTACGCAAAGCAATCATTCACACTATGCACTTGGGAAAATAACAGACACAAACAATATACCAAACATATGCAGCAGAGAGGGGTCACAAGTTCATAACAGAAAAGGGATAGGCACTCTAAAGTTCCCTAGGTCTGGGGGTAGAGGGTTACACAAAGTGATTAACTATCTACTAATCAGGTCTAAATTGGTGGTGGGATTAAATAATTATCTGGTTTGAGTTTCTAAACTTAAGTGTTTAAGTCCACAAACTTAAGTAATCCAACTTTTATTAAAGTCTACTTATTTCCAATTATCCTAAATGAGGTTTCAATAGTCTTAGTCCTATCCTAGTGATTAGCTATTAATTAATACATGGAAACAGCAGGGAAACATTGCATAGACAGATAGATAATAATATTATGAGCATTTTGCAATTTGAAGCACCTAATTTGGAGTTCATATGACAAAGTTATGAATTTTACAAGTTTAGGGGTTAAAAATATGCCCTAGGGACCTATTTTGAATTAAATAAAAGGGCTGAGGACTTAACTGCGAGAAACCAGGGACGGCGGGCGCAATTTCCAGAAAACCGGGGGGTTCTTTAAGAAAAAGCGCGGGCGAAGGGGTATCGGGCGCTTACAGCCGTTGGATCTCAGATCGACGGCTAGGATTAGATCCTGCGGGCGGGCGCGCGGGCGCGCGGCGGCGGGAGCGGCTGACAGGCGGGGCCGGGCGGACAGCGCGGGCGCGGGCGACTGGCAAGCGGGACCGGGCGGGCAGAGCGCGCGGGCGGACTGACGGGCGGGGCCGGGCTGACAGCGCGGGCGAGCGGGCGAGCTGACAAGTGGGGCCTAGCGGGCAGAGAGACGGGGTGAGGGGGCAGTGGGCCTGGGCCGCTGGATCTCCGGCGGACGGCCAGGATTGGGTTTGGCCTGATTAAAACGAGGCCGCCCGATCTGGGATGGACGGTGGGGATCGGGTGGCCGGCCTGGGCTTCCCCTACGGCTAGCTGGGGCGGCGGCGCCCGTCCCCGCGGCGGAGGGCTCGCCGGAGACGAGGGGCGCGGGCGACTAGCGGGGCTTTGGGGCAATCCGAGCGGTCAGGGAGGTCGGGAAGGGCACGGGGACTCCATTGGTGGGGTCTGGGTCGGGGCAGAGGCACCGGAGGGGGGCGATTCACGGCGGGGCGGCTCGGCGGCGGGGTTTCTCTACTCCGGCGAGCAATCACATGCAACAGAGAGCAAGACAAAGGGCAATAGGGGCGGGAGAGGTCCGTTACCTCAAGGCGGGCTCCGGGGACTCCTCGGCGGCGACGGGGACGCGACGGAGACTCGGGCCGACGGTGGCGGCTGCACGGCGGACGACGGGTGAGCGCGGGCAGAGAGAAATAGGGAGGGGGAGAGGGAATTAGGGCGCGTTCCGGGTTGCGGACGCCAGAGCGGAGCTCACCGGGGCTACGGGCGCGGCGGAGCTCCACCGGCGACGAGGAACCGAGCTCGGGACGGCGGGGGTTATGGCGGCGGTGCTCTGCGTGCGTGCAGCGAGGGGGAGAGAGGGTCTACTGGGCGCAAATGGGGGGAGGGGGTGAGGGCGAGTGGGGTTCGGGGCTCAAGTGGCCAGGGGCGAGGTGGGGCGAGTCCCACGCGCGACGTGGGCGCGGAGATCGCGGGCGCGAGCAGCTCGGGCGGCGGTTACGCGAGGAAGACGGGGCTGACACCCCGGGCCCGCGAGCAGAGAGAGAGCGAGGGAGCGAGCGCGCACGGGGAAAGCGGGCGCCGACAGGTGGGACCGGCTGCGCAGAGAGAGAAGGGGAGGGTGCGCGGAGGGCGGGAGCGCCGACAGGTGAGGCCCGCTGCGCAGAGAGAGGAGGGGAGGGAGGCGCGCGCGCGGGAGAGATGGGCCGGCTGGGCCGAAAGGCCGGGGGGCGGCTGGGTTGGGCTGCTTTCCTCTTTTCTTTTTATTTTGCAATTTCCTTTCTCTTTTCTTTTTATTTTCTCCATTTGATTCAAATTCAAATGTGCCACAAATTCAAATTAGACCTTTTGAGAGTTATGCACCAAACAAAAGTGAAATCTAGGGTTCAACATGATGCAACAATTCATACTCCCTTAGGGTTTAACATAATAAACTATAATTACAAGCAAAATAAGCACTTAGCTCCTATAGAAATGAGAGAAAAAAAAGAATGAGGAAGGATGAGAAAAGGAAGTAACACCTGAATTTGTGAATATGAGCAAAGAAATTTTATACCCCCAAATTCAGGGTGTTACAGCAGCCGGGCTGGCCAGGGCGGCCGAGCCGGCCAGGCGGCCAAGCGGCCAGGCGGCCAAGCGGGCGCGCGGCCAGGCGGGCGGGGCCAGCGGCCGGCTGGGGGCGGCCGGGGCGGGCTGGGGGCGGCCGGGGGCGCTGGGGCGCGGCCAAGGCGAGCGGCCGAGCCAGGCGGGCGGCCGGGGGCGCTGGGGCGCGGCCAGGGCGGTGGCCGAGGAGAGAGGAGGGGAGAGGGGAGAGGGAGGGAGGAGGGAGAGAGGGGGCTCACCGGGGACGGGCGGCCGAGGGCGGCGGTTGGGCCGGCTGCAGGGGCGGCCGAGCAGGGGGTAGGGGCGGCGGCTAGGGTGGGGAGGGAGAAAATGAGAGGAAGGGAGGGAGGGAGAGAGGGAATTGGGGAAAAAAGGGGAGGGGGTGGGGCGGTTGGGCCGACTAAGGCCCAAGAGGGGGCGCGCAGGGGCGGCTGGGCCGGCCAGGGGCCCACGGCGCGGGAGAGAAAAAAAAAGGAAGAGGGAGAGAGAAAGAAAGAAAAAGAAAAAGAAAAAGATTATCTCCTTTTCGAAATTCGTTTTTTCCTAGATGAATGCATCCACGTTCTCAATCAATCCAAAAGAATGCACGGTTCGGCATGGTGCATCAAACAGCATAAAACAGTTTTAGGGTTTTTTCTTTACACGGGAATTCCAAACCGAATCCCGCTAGCTTTGGAAAAGATCAAGGTCTAGCGAGGGGAAAAAGAAAAAGAAAAGGTAACGCCCGAATTTGGCGAGTAAAGAAAAGAAAAAATTGAACTGCAAAATTCGGGGCGTTACAAACCTATCCCCCTTAAAAGAATCTCGCCCTCGAGATTCAGGGCTGGCTAGCAAAGAGCTCTGGGTACTTAGCCATCAGATCATCTTCACGCTCCCAGGTTGCTTCTTCCTCAGAGTGGTGATTCCATCTGACTTTGCACATTCTGATGGTCTTCCTTCGGGTGACTCTGTCTGCAACCTCAAGGATCTGCACTGGCTTCTCAACATAGGTCAAGTCCTCCTGGACTTCCAGACCTTCCACTGGCAACTGCTCTTCTGGCACACGCAAGCACTTCTTCAACTGAGACACATGAAAGACATCATGCACAGCTGACAAATTCTCTGGCAGACTGAGCTGATAGGCCACTTCTCCACGCTTTGAGAGGATCTGGTACGGACCAATGTAGCGGGGTGCTAGCTTGCCTTTGATTCCGAACCTTCTGACTCCTCTGATCGGTGACACTTTCAGATAGACAAAGTCTCCGACTTCAAAACTCAGCTCTCTTCTTCTTGTGTCTGCATAGCTTCGCTGCCTCGATTGCGCTATCTTCAGATTCTCTCGAACCATTTTGATGTTCTCTTCGGCTTCAAGCAGAATGTCTGGCCCAAACACTTGCTTCTCTCCAGGCTGATCCCATTGCAACGGAGTTCTGCAACTCCTTCCATAAAGCGCTTGAAATGGTGACATCTTCAAACTGGCCTGGTAACTGTTGTTATAGGAAAACTCTGCATAAGGCAATCGCTTGTCCCATCCGGACTGATCTTGCAGCGCACAGGCTCTCAACATGTCTTCAAGAATTTGATTGGTTCTTTCAGTCTGACCATCTGTCTGCGGATGATATGCTGAACTGAAATTCAGATGCGTGCCCAAGGCTTCATGCAACTGCTGCCAGAAATGAGAGGTGAACTGCGTTCCTCTGTCTGACACTATCTTCTTTGGCACACCATGAAGACAAACGATCCGAGACATGTACAACTCTGCAATACCATCCTCAAATGATCTGCATGTTCTTCTTCGCTCTGAGAATAAACCAGAATGTCATCAATGAATACCACCACAAACTTATCGAGATAATCCATGAATACACTGTTCATCAGATTCATAAAGAAGGCTGGTGCATTGGTCAAACCAAAAGACATCACTGTGAACTCATACAAACCATACTTGGTAATGAACGCTGTCTTCGGAATGTCCGAAGGTCGGATCCTGAGCTGATGATAACCTGATCTCAGATCAATCTTGGAGAACACACTGGCTCCTCTCAACTGGTCAAACAGATCTTCTATTCTGGGCAAGGGATACTTGTTCTTGATCGTGACTTCATTCAAAGCTCGATAATCGATACACATCCTCTTTGTGCCATCTTTCTTCTCCACAAAGAAGACAGGGGCGGCCCAAGGCGAGGTGCTTGGCCGGATGTAACCTTTCTCTGACAGCTCATCAATCTGCTTCTTAAGCTCAACCAACTCTGGTCTAGATATTCTGTAAGCTCTCTTAAAGATAGGGGCGGTTCCAGGAAGAAGCTCTATAGCGAATTCAACTTTCCGCTCTGGTGGCATACCCGGTAAATCCTTTGGAAACACATCTGGGAATTCAGACACAACCTTGATACTCTCAATTGGGTCTGCTTCACTGCTATCGACAGCCATCTGATAGCAACTTCCTTTCTTCGGCTCAGGCGGGACTAACTCGGTCACCACTTCCTCTCCTAGTGGGGACACCAACTTGATTGTCCTTTTATCACAACTGATAACTGCCTGATACTTATCTAGCCAATTCATCCCTAGGATGACATCTATTCCCTGAGTACCCATTACTATAAGGTTAGCGGGAAACGCTATCCCCCTTATTTCCACACTTACATTCAAACATATGCTATCAGCTCGAATTCTACCACCGGCTGAGTCAATTTGAATGGGGATTGACATGGCAGTAATTGGAAGATTATGCGCTTCTACCCATGATGCAGTAATGAAAGAATGCGTTGCTCCAGTATCAAATAACACTTCTGCAATATGGGAGTCGACTGGGAACATACCTACTGTCATGCCGGGGGTCTCCTGAACTGCTTCAGCCTCCAAGTGGTTCAGTCTCCCATGATTATAGCGCGGTTGAGAGCGGTTGCCTGCTCCAGGCTGAGACACATTCTGCTTTGCTGGGGGATTGGGGCCTGACTGCTGCTGGGCTGCCTTCTTCGGACATTGCATCACCCAGTGGCCTTGCTCTCCACAGTGGAAACATGCTCTGTTTCCAACCTGAGCTGGTGCTGCCTGATTGTTCTGCTGAGTTGCGGGGGCAGGAAGACGAGGTGTCTGCTGATTCTGCCTCTGAAACTGACCTCCTGATTGATTGCTCTGACGGTTCTGGTACTGAAGCTGAGGATACTGCCTTTGGAACTGCTGATACTGCTGACGCTGCTGATGCTGTTGAGGTGGACGCTGGTTCTGCCTGAACTGCTGAGGTTGATTGCCTGAAAAACGAGGACGGCTGCTGCTTCCAGGCTGGGGTCCACTGATCTTGCGCTTACGATCCTCCATCTCCTTACGCTTCCTTTCTGTCATGATTGCTCTGTCAATCAGGTGCTGGAATGTCGGGAAGGTATGATTCATCAGTTGGTACTGAAGAGGGTCGACCAAGCCTCTCAAGAAACGGTACTGTCGCTTGGCGTCAGTGTTGACATCCTCAGGAGCATAGCGAGACAACTGCAGAAACCTGTCTCGATACTCACTGACAGATGATGACCCTTGCTTAAGGGCCAGGAACTCCTCCTTCTTCACTGTCATCAGACCTGCAGGCACATGGTACTGACGAAAGCTACCTCTGAACTCTTCCCAAGTGATGGCATCGGGGTTGGCATGGGTGGCGAGGTAAGACTCCCACCATGATTGGGCTGCTCCTCTCAACAGACGGGGACCATACAAGACTTTCTCCCTGTCATCACACTGAGCGGTATGCAACTCCCGCTCCACAGTGCGCAGCCAATCTTCAGCATCCATGGGGTCAGAAGAGTGAGCGAACGTTGGGGGATGACCTCTCATGAATTCAGCACGCTTGTCTCTGGGCATCTGAGGCTGGGGTGGAGCCTGCTGCTGCTGTTGCTGCTGCTGCTGCTGAATGGCGGCCAGAGTCTGACCGATGGCCTGAACTGCCTGAGTTTGCATCAGAAACATCTGCTCGATCGACATCGGGGGCGGGGGTGGCAGGTGCTGCTGCTGAGGCACCTCATCCTGCGGAGCGGCTTGCTCCTGCTGAGCACGCCTTCCTCCTCTGCGCATGTTCTCTGACATCTGCAGAACGCAACCACACATCAGAACTGATCTTGCAAATCTTGCAGCATAAGAAAAGAGTATAGAATTCTTCAACAACACTGAACAGATGAGCATCTTCACTGATCTCCAACACATACCACACAGCTTCTCAGATGAAGAGGAAAGTAGAATAAAGGGTTTCCCAACTATATAACTAACTCCATTAATATAATAGGTAAGCCAAAATGCAGGGGATACCCACACTCTGGTGACAATCATTACAAAGATCCAAACCAAACATAGTTCATCATGACAAACATAAATGCACAGGATATAGCAAACTACCCTGTCTAACTAAGACTAACTAAAACCGAGACTAACGCTAAGACTGAAGCTTCTATGTATATATATTTCGTATTAATTACAGGATCCAACTCTAACGAGCTATGGTTCTAGATTTATCTTGGTCTTGCAGTCGGGATTGCCATAAGACTGGAGTCCACGCCGAGGTGAGCGATACGGGTGCTGAGTCCCGACGGGAGCGGGGGAACCATCATCCAAGTGACGACGTTCCGCGCGCTCAGCCCGCAGCAGGGCGATCTCAGCACGAGCCCTACTCAGCTCATCTAATGCATGGTCCAGCTCCGTGTTTAGCACGACGGCTAGGTTGACTGTGCTGCTCAACCTAGGATTGTCCTCACCAGCAGGTGAAACAATCACGCCTCCTGTGCTGCCAGATGGACGGCGGGGGTAATACTTCAGGTCGAGACCGTCAGCTACCCCACCGAGAACCGAGCAGTAGTGCGAAAGCGCACGCCGTGCAGCATCCTGCATGGCTGCCTCAGCTGAGTCCCGCTCAGAGATAGAATAGTGCTCTGAGCAAGCCTCCGTGCCCTGGAGACTGTTCTCCGGACGGCGCACCAAACAGGTCGCCTCCCAGCGGTCCGGGTAGACCCCGCGACTATGCTGGTAGACCACACAGCGATACTCGATGGACCAAGTACGCCGGTCAAGTGCCCGACGTAGCAGGGTGTCGAGCGCGTCGTGGAAGTGACACCCACGAGCAGCGTCGCGAGTGATGGGTCGAGCAACCCATCCTTCCGGCTCATGGTTAGCAGAGAGGTCGATGTCGTGGCTCAAGCTGTCGTCGCCATCTCCGTCGTCTGGGTCTCCTCCAGCAGCTACTCCAGAAGCTGGGGCGCCCAGTGGTGGTGCAGGGGGCGCCTCCAGGGGAAGCACAGGGGAGCAGCTCCTCACAGACTCTATCTCCTGCTGGAGCAAGAAGGAAGAGCCCCGCTGCTCCTGTCGTCGACGTTCCTGCTCCTCATGCAGGCGGTGGTGCAGTCTCTCCAAGTGGCTGGACTGTCCGGCCACGGGACGGCGAAGCGGACGCTCAGCAAGGCGGGAGGGTAAGAAGGGGATGACGGACTTTCGTGCAGTGTGTCTAAGTCGAGCCATCTACAAAAGACATCGCAAGCAAAAGGGTGAGAACAGAATTAATATGACCAGCAAGTAATGAATCATAAATAAATGAAGGATCAGAATAAAACATAATTTTCAGCAAGGTATAATATATAGTAGAACATAGGTTTGGTCAGTAGGACCCACTTTTGAAGGGATACCAAAGTCAAGGTAGGGACAGAGGTCTATAGTCCTTAGAACGACCATTCTACTCTAGGTTAGCGGTCCTACAGTCAGCACGGCTTTGATACCACTTATGTCACACCCGGTTTTTAGAAGGTAAACCGAATGCGAACCATGTACGTGCCAGGATCAGTTATTCACGTACACAGCAGTTACATAACATGGACATCATCACACAGTGCTCAAATAGTATTAAAAGGGAAATAATAGTCGATTACATCATACGTCTGAGACGTCCATATAGTTCTTACAATAAATCAAAGTGCGGAAAAGAAACGTAGATAACGCGGCCTTCACAGGCAGCCGACTGGGGGTTGCCGCTAACCCACACCTAGAACTCGTCGTAGTCTTGGAACTCCTGGAAGTCACCTTCCACAGCTTCATCTTCTCCTGAGCAGTGGTTGCAATGCTGACAACCTGGGGGGGTTTGGTGTGTAGAGCAAGGGTGAGTACACATCAACATACTCAGCAAGCATCCTGTTTGGCTGTAGTGGACTAGCTTTATGTGGGGATAAGTCAAGCAGTTGCTTTTAGTTGGTCAGGTTATTACTTACTAGTAGAAAGCCAGGTTTTAACATTAACCCAAGTTATTAGCCCAATGTATCCTTTCCAAACGGAAAGAATACCACTTACCAGCACCATAATCATAATCAGAATCATCAATCTCATTGCCACCTGTACCAAAATGTCTCTGATCAAGTATCACTAATCTCTGGAGCTCCCTTGGCCGCTCATAACCGCGAGCACGGCTGATATATCAGTTTCATAACACTCTGCAGAGGTTGCGCACTTTACCCATAAGCCGTGATTCCCTCTTGCCTCGGGCCGATCAAACCCTTAAACACTACCAAGGTGAATAGGCAGGGTCTCACTACGTAGCCTTTACAAAGATTCCCCGGGGCTGTAGCCACCCGTTAGGTTTCCTAAATGTACCGCACTCCTCCCCAAGGGACAAATCAACCTTGGCAGAGCGAGCCGCATACACCGAGCCCCATTGACGGCACAACGGCTAAGCGAACTACACCCCGGTTCCTCTAATTATTCAGGTAAGGGCGTCCCATTCCACCCTCATGGTTGCACTGTTTTCCCGGGCGGTCATCCATAGAACAGGTCCTTACGGAGAGGCACTCGAGAAACCGCTCGAGTCCCCTTGAAGGTCACAAATATAATCATAAATAAGAAGGGAAAACAGCGTATCATAGATAATCACATCATGTTCATTGATTAGAGTTGAGCAATAGCATCAGACTAAGCAGTAATAATCCGACCCAAATAGGTAAACAAGGACATGAATGACAAAAGCTAGTCAATCCTTAGGTATAAATGTGTAATGCGGGAGGTGAATTAAAGAATGAATAGGACAGAAATAGGTCAAAGGACACTTGCCTCCACCAACCGACTGCTGCTCAGGGGCTTCTCCTGCGAATTCCTCGGGCTCTTCGACCGGATCGTTCTCTATGCGAGCGCAAACATACATACATCCACATATTTAATACAAAAGAACAGTACACCATACAAGGTAACAAGTAAAGCGAATATGCATCAAGTATGACATTCGATATCGCATTTGTTATGATTAGAAAGAAACGGGGAAAGGTCTCACAGGGGGGGGGGGGTTAAAGCTTATGCACTAATGATTAGTTACAATTGGTTCTTAACAAAAGAATTCTGTTATATACACTAATGGAAACCTAGCCATTTTAAGTTGATCAACATTGAATGAAATAAACAATTAATTACGTGAATCAACTAGTGCAGCGAAGTTCTAAATTAAACTTCCTATCTCAATAGCCTGAACAATGATTAGCCTACCTAAAATAAAATAACTATAATCACAGAAAGTAAAATAAAATAAAATAAAATAATAAAAAAATAAAAAAAAATAGGGGGGGGGCGGTTGAACCGGCCCTAGGGGCGGTTGAACCGGCCGGGGGCAGGGCGCGCAGGGGCGGCCGAGCCGGGGCGGCTGAGCCGGGGCGGTTGAACCGGCCCGGGTGGGGGCGGTTGAACCGGCGGCGCGCAGGGGGGCAGCCGGGCTGGCCAGGGTGGCCGAGCCGGCCAAGCGGCCAGGCGGCCAAGCGGGCGCGCGGCCAGGCGGGCGGGGCCAGGCGCGGCCGGGCGCGCAGCCAGGCGCGGCCAGGCGCGGCAAGCGGCCGGCTGGGGGCGGCCGGGGCGGGCTGGGGGCGGCCGGGGGCGCTGGGGCGCGGCCAGGGCGAGCGGCCGAGCCAGGCGGGCGGCCGGGGGCGCTGGGGCGCGGCCAGGGCGGTGGCCGAGGAGAGAGGAGGGGAGAGGGGAGAGGGAGGGAGGAGGGAGAGAGGGGGCTCACCGGGGACGGGCGGCCGAGGGCGGCGGTTGGGCCGGCTGCAGGGGCGGCCGAGCAGGGGGTAGGGGCGGCGGCTAGGGTGGGGAGGGAGAAAATGAGAGGAAGGGAAGGGAGGGAGAGAGGGAATTGGGGAAAAAGGGGAGGGGGTGGGGCGGTTGGGCCGACTAAGGCCCAAGAGGGGGCGCGCAGGGGCGGCTGGGCCGGCCAGGGGCCCACAGCGCGGGAGAGAAAAAAAAGGAAGAGGGAGAGAGAAAGAAAGAAAAAGAAAAAGAAAAAGATTATCTCCTTTTCGAAATTCGTTTTTTCCTAGATGAATGCATCCACGTTCTCAATCAATCCAAAAGAATGCACGGTTCGGCATGGTGCATCAAACAGCATAAAACAGTTTTAGGGTTTTTTCTTTACACGGGAATTCCAAACCGAATCCCGCTAGCTTTGGAAAAGATCAAGGTCTAGCGAGGGGAAAAAGAAAAAGAAAAGGTAACGCCCGAATTTGGCGAGTAAAGAAAAGAAAAAATTCAACTGCAAAATTCGGGGTGTTACAAACCTATCCCCCTTAAAAGAATCTCGCCCTCGAGATTCAGGGCTGGCTAGCAAAGAGCTCTGGGTACTTAGCCATCAGATCATCTTCACGCTCCCAGGTTGCTTCTTCCTCAGAGTGGTGATTCCATCTGACTTTGCACATTCTGATGGTCTTCCTTCGGGTGACTCTGTCTGCAACCTCAAGGATCTGCACTGGCTTCTGAACATAGGTCAAGTCCTCCTGGACTTCCAGACCTTCCACTGGCAACTGCTCTTCTGGCACACGCAAGCACTTCTTCAACTGAGACACATGAAAGACATCATGCACAGCTGACAAATTCTCTGGCAGACTGAGCTGATAGGCCACTTCTCCACGCTTTGAGAGGATCTGGTACGGACCAATGTAGCGGGGTGCTAGCTTGCCTTTGATTCCGAACCTTCTGACTCCTCTGATCGGTGACACTTTCAGATAGACAAAGTCTCCGACTTCAAAACTCAGCTCTCTTCTTCTTGTGTCTGCATAGCTTCGCTGCCTCGATTGCGCTATCTTCAGATTCTCTCGAACCATTTTGATGTTCTCTTCGGCTTCAAGCAGAATGTCTGGCCCAAACACTTGCTTCTCTCCAGGCTGATCCCATTGCAACGGAGTTCTGCAACTCCTTCCATAAAGCGCTTGAAATGGTGACATCTTCAAACTGGCCTGGTAACTGTTGTTATAGGAAAACTCTGCATAAGGCAATCGCTTGTCCCATCCGGACTGATCTTGCAGCGCACAGGCTCTCAACATGTCTTCAAGAATTTGATTGGTTCTTTCAGTCTGACCATCTGTCTGCGGATGATATGCTGAACTGAAATTCAGATGCGTGCCCAAGGCTTCATGCAACTGCTGCCAGAAATGAGAGGTGAACTGCGTTCCTCTGTCTGACACTATCTTCTTTGGCACACCATGAAGACAAACGATCCGAGACATGTACAACTCTGCAATACCATCCTCAAATGATCTGCATGTTCTTCTTCGCTCTGAGAATAAACCAGAATGTCATCAATGAATACCACCACAAACTTATCGAGATAATCCATGAATACACTGTTCATCAGATTCATAAAGAAGGCTGGTGCATTGGTCAAACCAAAAGACATCACTGTGAACTCATACAAACCATACTTGGTAATGAACGCTGTCTTCGGAATGTCCGAAGGTCGGATCCTGAGCTGATGATAACCTGATCTCAGATCAATCTTGGAGAACACACTGGCTCCTCTCAACTGGTCAAACAGATCTTCTATTCTGGGCAAGGGATACTTGTTCTTGATCGTGACTTCATTCAAAGCTCGATAATCGATACACATCCTCTTTGTGCCATCTTTCTTCTCCACAAACAAGACAGGGGCGGCCCAAGGCGAGGTGCTTGGCCGGATGTAACCTTTCTCTGACAGCTCATCAATCTGCTTCTTAAGCTCAACCAACTCTGGTCCAGATATTCTGTAAGCTCTCTTAAAGATAGGGGCGGTTCCAGGAAGAAGCTCTATAGCGAATTCAACTTTCCGCTCTGGTGGCATACCCGGTAAATCCTTTGGAAACACATCTGGGAATTCAGACACAACCTTGATACTCTCAATTGGGTCTGCTTCACTGCTATCGACAGCCATCTGATAGCAACTTCCTTTCTTCGGCTCAGGCGGGACTAACTCGGTCACCACTTCCTCTCCTAGTGGGGACACCAACTTGATTGTCCTTTTATCACAACTGATAACTGCCTGATACTTATCTAGCCAATTCATCCCTAGGATGACATCTATTCCCTGAGTACCCATTACTATAAGGTTAGCGGGAAACGCTATCCCCCTTATTTCCACACTTACATTCAAACATATGCTATCAGCTCGAATTCTACCACCGGCTGAGTCAATTTGAATGGGGATTGACATGGCAGTAATTGGAAGATTATGCGCTTCTACCCATGATGCAGTAATGAAAGAATGCGTTGCTCCAGTATCAAATAACACTTCTGCAATATGGGAGTCGACTGGGAACATACCTACTGTCATGCCGGGGGTCTCCTGAACTGCTTCAGCCTCCAAGTGGTTCAGTCTCTCATGATTATAGCGCGGTTGAGAGCGGTTGCCTGCTCCAGGCTGAGACACATTCTGCTTTGCTGGGGGATTGGGGCCTGACTGCTGCTGGGCTGCCTTCTTCGGACATTGCATCACCCAGTGGCCTTGCTCTCCACAGTGGAAACATGCTCTGTTTCCAACCTGAGCTGGTGCTGCCTGATTGTTCTGCTGAGTTGCGGGGGCAGGAAGACGAGGTGTCTGCTGATTCTGCCTCTGAAACTGACCTCCTGATTGATTGCTCTGACGGTTCTGGTACTGATGCTGAGGATACTGCCTTTGGAACTGCTGATACTGCTGATGCTGCTGATGCTGTTGAGGTGGACGCTGGTTCTGCCTGAACTGCTGAGGTTGATTGCCTGAAAAACGAGGACGGCTGTTGCTTCCAGGCTGGGGTCCACTGATCTTGCGCTTACGATCCTCCATCTCCTTACGCTTCCTTTCTGTCATGATTGCTCTGTCAATCAGGTGCTGGAATGTCGGGAAGGTATGATTCATCAGTTGGTACTGAAGAGGGTCGACCAAGCCTCTCAAGAAACGGTACTGTCGCTTGGCGTCAGTGTTGACATCCTCAGGAGCATAGCGAGACAACTGCAGAAACCTGTCTCGATACTCACTGACAGATGATGACCCTTGCTTAAGGGCCAGGAACTCCTCCTTCTTCACTGTCATCAGACCTGCAGGCACATGGTACTGACGAAAGCTACCTCTGAACTCTTCCCAAGTGATGGCATCGGGGTTGGCATGGGTGGCGAGGTAAGACTCCCACCATGATTGGGCTGCTCCTCTCAACAGACGGGGACCATACAAGACTTTCACCCTGTCATCACACTGAGCGGTATGCAACTCCCGCTCCACAGTGCGCAGCCAATCTTCAGCATCCATGGGGTCAGAAGAGTGAGCGAACGTTGGGGGATGACCTCTCATGAATTCAGCACGCTTGTCTCTGGGCATCTGAGGCTGGGGTGGAGCCTGCTGCTGCTGTTGCTGCTGCTGCTGCTGAATGGCGGCCAGAGTCTGACCGATGGCCTGAACTGCCTGAGTTTGCATCAGAAACATCTGCTCGATCGACATCGGGGGCGGGGGTGGCAGGTGCTGCTGCTGAGGCACCTCATCCTGCGGAGCGGCTTGCTCCTGCTGAGCACGCCTTCCTCCTCTGCGCCTGTTCTCTGACATCTGCAGAACGCAACCACACATCAGAACTGATCTTGCAAATCTTGCAGCATAAGAAAAGAGTATAGAATTCTTCAACAGCACTGAACAGATGAGCATCTTCACTGATCTCCAACACATACCACACAGCTTCTCAGATGAAGAGGAAAGTAGAATAAAGGGTTTCCCAACTATATAACTAACTCCATTAATATAATAGGTAAGCCAAAATGCAGGGGATACCCACACTCTGGTGACAATCATTACAAAGATCCAAACCAAACATAGTTCATCATGACAAACATAAATGCACAGGATATAGCAAACTACCCTGTCTAACTAAGACTAACTAAAACCGAGACTAACGCTAAGACTGAAGCTTCTATGTATATATATTTCGTATTAATTACAGGATCCAACTCTAACGAGCTATGGTTCTAGATTTATCTTGGTCTTGCAGTCGGGATTGCCATAAGACTGGAGTCCACGCCGAGGTGAGCGATACGGGTGCTGAGTCCCGACGGGAGCGGGGGAACCATCATCCAAGTGACGACGTTCCGCGCGCTCAGCCCGCAGCAGGGCGATCTCAGCACGAGCCCTACTCAGCTCATCTAATGCATGGTCCAGCTCCGTGTTTAGCACGGCGGCTAGGTTGACTGTGCTGCTCAACCTAGGATTGTCCTCACCAGCAGGTGAAACAATCACGCCTCCTGTGCTGCCAGATGGACGGCGGGGGTAATACTTCAGGTCGAGACCGTCAGCTACCCCACCGAGAACCGAGCAGTAGTGCGAAAGCGCACGCCGTGCAGCATCCTTCATGGCTGCCTCAGCTGAGTCCCGCTCAGAGATAGAATAGTGCTCTGAGCAAGCCTCCGCGCCCTGGAGACTGTTCTCCGGACGGCGCACCAAACAGGTCGCCTCCCAGCGGTCCGGGTAGACCCCGCGACTATGCTGGTAGACCACACAGCGATACTCGATGGACCAAGTACGCCGGTCAAGTGCCCGACGTAGCAGGGTGTCGAGCGCGTCGTGGAAGTGACACCCGCGAGCAGCGTCGCGAGTGATGGGTCGAGCAACCCATCCTTCCGGCTCATGGTTAGCAGAGAGGTCGATGTCGTGGCTCAAGCTGTCGTCGCCATCTCCGTCGTCTGGGTCTCCTCCAGCAGCTACTCCAGAAGCTGGGGCGCCCAGTGGTGGTGCAGGGGGCGCCTCCAGGGGAAGCACAGGGGAGCAGCTCCTCACAGACTCTATCTCCTGCTGGAGCGAGAAGGAAGAGCCCCGCTGCTCCTGTCGTTGACGTTCCTGCTCCTCATGCAGGCGGTGGTGCAGTCTCTCCAAGTGGCTGGACTGTCCGGCCACGGGACGGCGAAGCGGACGCTCAGCAAGGCGGGAGGGTAAGAAGGGGATGACGGACTTTCGTGCAGTGTGTCTAAGTCGAGCCATCTACAAAAGACATCGCAAGCAAAAGGGTGAGAACAGAATTAATATGACCAGCAAGTAATGAATCATAAATAAATGAAGGATCAGAATAAAACATAATTTTCAGCAAGGTATAATATATAGTAGAACATAGGTTTGGTCAGTAGGACCAACTTTTGAAGGGATACCAAAGTCAAGGCAGGGACAGAGGTCTATAGTCCTTAGAACGACCATTCTACTCTAGGTTAGCGGTCCTACAGTCAGCACGGCTTTGATACCACTTATGTCACACCCGGTTTTTAGAAGGTAAACCGAATGCGAACCATGTACGTGCCAGGATCAGTTATTCACGTACACAGCAGTTACATAACATGGACATCATCACACAGTGCTCAAATAGTATTAAAAGGGAAATAATAGTCGATTACATCATACGTCTGAGACGTCCATATAGTTCTTACAATAAATCAAAGTGCGGAAAAGAAACGTAGATAACGCGGCCTTCACAGGCAGCCGACTGGGGGTTGCCGCTAACCCACACCTAGAACTCGTCGTAGTCTTGGAACTCCTGGAAGTCTCCTTCCACAGCTTCATCTTCTCCTGAGCAGTGGTTGCAATGCTGACAACCTGGGGGGTTTGGTGTGTAGAGCAAGGGTGAGTACACATCAACATACTCAGCAAGCATCCTGTTTGGCTGTAGTGGACTAGCTTTATGTGGGGATAAGTCAAGCAGTTGCTTTTAGTTGGTCAGGTTATTACTTACTAGTAGAAAGCCAGGTTTTAACATTAACCCAAGTTATTAGCCCAATGTATCCTTTCCAAACGGAAAGAATACCACTTACCAGCACCATAATCATAATCAGAATCATCAATCTCATTGCCACCTGTACCAAAATGTCTCTGATCAAGTATCACTAATCTCTGGAGCTCCCTTGGCCGCTCATAACCGCGAGCACGGCTGATATATCAGTTTCATAACACTCTGCAGAGGTTGCGCACTTTACCCATAAGCCGTGATTCCCTCTTGCCTCGGGCTGATCAAACCCTTAAACACTACCAAGGTGAATAGGCAGGGTCTCACTACGTAGCCTTTACAAAGATTCCCCGGGGCTGTAGCCACCCGTTAGGTTTCCTAAATGTACCGCACTCCTCCCCAAGGGACAAATCAACCTTGGCAGAGCGAGCCGCATACACCGAGCCCCATTGACGGCACAACGGCTAAGCGAACTACACCCCGGTTCCTCTAATTATTCAGCTAAGGGCGTCCCATTCCACCCTCATGGTTGCACTGTTTTCCCGGGCGGTCATCCATAGAACAGGTCCTTACGGAGAGGCACTCGAGAAATCGCTCGAGTCCCCTTGAAGGTCACAAATATAATCATAAATAAGAAGGGAAAACAGCGTATCATAGATAATCACATCATGTTCATTGATTAGAGTTGAGCAATAGCATCAGACTAAGCAGTAATAATCCGACCCAAATAGGTAAACAAGGACATGAATGACAAAAGCTAGTCAATCCTTAGGTATAAATGTGTAATGCGGGAGGTGAATTAAAGAATGAATAGGACAGAAATAGGTCAAAGGACACTTGCCTCCACCAACCGACTGCTGCTCAGGGGCTTCTCCTGCGAATTCCTCGGGCTCTTCGACCGGATCGTTCTCTATGCGAGCGCAAACATACATACATCCACATATTTAATACAAAAGAACAGTACACCATACAAGGTAACAAGTAAAGCGAATATGCATCAAGTATGACATTCGATATCGCATTTGTTATGATTAGAAAGAAACGGGGAAAGGTCTCGCAGGGGGGGGGGGGTTAAAGCTTATGCACTAATGATTAGTTACAATTGGTTCTTAACAAAAGAATTCTGTTATATACACTAATGGAAACCTAGCCATTTTAAGTTGATCAACATTGAATGAAATAAACAATTAATTACGTGAATCAACTAGTGCAGCGAAGTTCTAAATTAAACTTCCTATTTCAATAGCCTGAACAATGATTAGCCTACCTAAAATAAAATAACTATAATCACAGAAAGTAAAATAAAATAAAATAAAATAATAAAAAAAATAAAAAAAAACAGGGGGGGCGGTTGAACCGGCCGGGGGCAGGGCGCGCAGGGGCGGCCGAGCCGGGGCGGCGGAGCCGGGGTGGTTGAACCGGCCCGGGTGGGGGCGGTTGAACCGGCGGCGCGCAGGGGGGTAGCCGGGCTGGCCAGGGCGGCCGAGCCGGCCAGGCGGCCAAGCGGCCAGGCGGCCAAGCGGGCGCGCGGCCAGGCGGGCACGCGGCCAAGCGGGCGGGGCCAGGCGCGGCCGGGCGCGCAGCCAGGCGCGGCCAGGCGCGGCCAGCGGCCAGCTGGGGGCGGCCGGGGCGGGCTGGGGGCGGCCGGGGGCGCTGGGGCGCGGCCAGGGCGAGCGGCCGAGCCAGGCGGGCGGCCGGGGGCGCTGGGGCGCGGCCAGGGCGGTGGCCGAGGAGAGAGGAGGGGAGAGGGGAGAGGGAGGGAGGAGGGAGAGAGGGGGCTCACCGGGGACGGGCGGCCGAGGGCGGCGGTTGGGCCGGCTGCAGGGGCGGCCGAGCAGGGGGTAGGGGCGGAAGGCTAGGGTGGGGAGGGAGAAAATGAGAGGAAGGGGAGGGAGGGAGAGAGGGAATTGGGGAAAAAGGGGAGGGGGTGGGGCGGTTGGGCCGACTAAGGCCCAAGAGGGGGCGCGCAGGGGCGGCTGGGCCGGCCAAGGGCCCACGGCGCGGGAGAGAAAAAAAAAGGAAGAGGGAGAGAGAAAGAAAGAAAAAGAAAAAGAAAAAGATTATCTCCTTTTCGAAATTCGTTTTTTCCTAGATGAATGCATCCACGTTCTCAATCAATCCAAAAGTATGCACGGTTCGGCATGGTGCATCAAACAGCATAAAACAGTTTTAGGGTTTTTTCTTTACACGGGAATTCCAAACCGAATCCCGCTAGCTTTGGAAAAGATCAAGGTCTAGCGAGGGGAAAAAGAAAAAGAAAAGGTAACGCCCGAATTTGGCGAGTAAAGAAAAGAAAAAATTCAATTGCAAAATTCGGGGCGTTACAGCGGTCCACGGCGAAGCGGCTCGGCGGCGGTGCTATGGGACTCCGGCGAGCAATTAAGCGCATCAGGGAGCAATAGAGAGGAAGGGAGAGGGCAAGGGAGGTCCCTTACCTCAAGGCGAACTCCGGGGACTCCTCGGTGGCGGCAATGGCGCGACGACGGCCCGGGTCGGCGGTGGTGGACCTCCGCGGCTGCACGGAGGACGGCGGGTGAGCGCGGGCAGAGGGAAATAGGGAGGGGAAGGGGAAATTGGAGCGCGTCCCGGGTTGCGGACGTCGGGGCGGAGCTCACCGTGGCAGAGGGCACGGCGGAGCTCCAACGGCGACGGGGAAACGAGCTCGGGACGGCGGCGGTTCGCGGCGACGGCGCTCTGGCGTGCGCGCAGCGAGGGGGAGGTGAGAGAGAGGTCTGCAGGTGCGCAAATGAGGGAGGGGGAGATGGCGAGCTAGGCTTCGGGCTCAAGTGACCGAGGGCGAGGCGGTTGCGAGCTTCACGCGCGACGTGGGCGCGGAGTCCGCGGCACGCGCGGACCGGGGCGGCGGTTACGCGAAGACGGAGAAGCTGACAGCCGGGGCCCGCGGGCAGAGAGAGAGGAAAGCGGGCGCGGGCGCGGGGAACGGTTGCGCTGACGGGCGGGCCCGCCAGGGCAGAGAGAGCGGAGGAAGCGGGCGCGCGCGGGATGGGGAAAGCGGCTGCGCTGACGGGTGGGCCCGCCAGGGCAGAGAGAGGAGGGGGGGGGAGAAGGCACGCGCGGGATGGGCCGATTGGGCCGAAAGGCCGAGGGGGGCGGGGGTACGGGCCTTTTTCCCTTTTTCTTTTATTCCAGCAATTGTTTTCCCTTTTCTTTATATTTTCTCTATTTGATTCAAATTCAAATAAGCCACAAATTCAAATTAGACTTTCTAAGAATTATGCACCAAACAAAAGTGAAATCTAGGGTTCAACATGATGCAACAATTCATACTCCCTTGGAGTTCGAGCTAATAGACTATAGTTACAAATAAAATAACCACTTTTCTCCTATAGAAATGAGAAAGAGAAGATTGGGGAAGGATGAGAAAAGGGAAGTAACACCTAAATTTGTGAATATGAGCAAAGAAATTTTATACCCCCAAATTCAGGGTGTTACAGAAGCTCCCCAAGCGAGGAATCGAAGCCTGCTTCGCCGGAGAGGCCAGTCCACGGTCGCCGGAGCTCACAACCTCGCCGGAGTATGTGGACCGAGTAATCCGCTCAACCACTTTCCAATTCCTGGTGCACACAGTCACTACGTTACCCCGTAAAGCTCACCTTGCCTTTGGATTGAACCAGCTCGCCGTGGTTTGGCCGGTACACTCGCCGCCGATGAGAACACCGGCCTACGTGCGTGGACCGAGCAATTCCGGCCATCCCCGCCGTCGAGCCGCACCTCGCCGTGACCGCCAGAGCCTCCCCGAGCCAACCCTGCCCTTCACCGGACCTATCTCGCCGCCGGTAAGCCGTGCCACCCTTTTCTTTCCCGCGGGTACTATTTACATTGGGGGAAGGACCTTGGGGAAGAAGAGAGGAAAGTCAGGGGGCTTTTTGAATTGTCAGCGACCCAGGGGAATAGTGGCGCAGGGGTAGATCTGTGCGGGTTGATTTAGTTTAAACCCAGGGACCTCGGTGTAAACTGTTTTTCCAGGAAACTCTTATTAAATCTGTTTTTAAATTGAACAGAAACTTTGAAAAGTCATAACTTCTGTTTAGTTCATCCAAATTTGGTCAAACGAATTTTGCCAGACTTTAAATAATGTAAACTACTTAAGAAAAATATAAAAACCCCTATGTACTACAGAAAACTTTAGGGTTCTAATTTAATTATTGTTTTGGCCATAAGCTAAATAATAGGGCAAAAATTAGTTGCACTATTTGACTAGGGTTAGAAAAATTTGGAGAAGTTTATATCCACCTACTGACCTAATTAAAAATGTTGAATCCCTCTGTCCACTCCATTAAGTTAGTTTTTACCCCTTATTTTATAATATGCTTAAGGTTAAGAAAAATAGAAAAGGTGATTTAAATAATGAACTAGAGGGCACCCCTATTTTTGTTAAGGTACTTATCCAATGTAGTTCACTGGAAAAATCTATCATACCCTGTTTTAGTATAAAATAAGTAGGATACCTTTTATTTGAATAAAACAAGGATAACTTAGAAAAACCCTACAAAAATAACCCCAAGGTGAAAACACCCCAACCCTTGAGATAACTAATGTTTGGTTATTATGAACATAAGAAAAATACAAGATCTGTTGTTTGATATTTTTCATATGACAAGTTAGTTATAAGCACCTTTTTGACATAAAATTTAGAAAATCACAACTAAATAACCACCAATTAACTTTCTGTGAATTTTGGCATAGAGGTTTATTATTACTGTTAGATCCCCACAAAAATAACCCTTAGGAAGGAACTCACATCTAATGAAGAGTTGTAGTACAAAGTGGCCCATTTTACACAACTCTTGTTATTTTTGACTAAGGCATAGCTTTCAGATTTTAAGCCCCAGGTTCTTACAACAGGCTAGAATAGCAAATGACAACCCATTGTAATTTTTTATAGAATTTTTGGAAAATGTTAAACCACTGTCGTAGTTCAAACCTACACTAGAAACTATAAGTAGAAAATGAAGATAAGGGAAAAATGAATAATGGAAATTAGTGTCATCCTAAAACCCTTGTAAATTGTCCACTGAAATATATAAAGGCAATACAAATCCACTATGTTTATCCTCAATAAAAACCTAAGCCTAAAAGGTAATAAGCATAACCCACTGGAAGCCCCGCATGACTAAGAAACCCTAAGTTACTTCTTGACTTAGTTTCTTCTTAGCATAATGTTATTAAATCCTGCATAATCATGATATACATGTTCATTGCATTTGATAGACTGTAACCTTGCCGACGGAGAGTACGTCCTCGTGCCGGAGCAAGGAACTGCTCAGGAGGTAGCCCCGGATCCAGCACCCGAGTCTGCATCAGAGGATCTGCCTGCCACAGCTTTGGAAGGCAAGCCCCGGTTCTATGCATGACCTGTTATTTATGCTATTTTACTATACTTAATGATTGTAGGATTGTTTGTGCACTTAAGTGTAGGAGTTGTTTGAAACCCTAGTTGCATGATCTCAGGAACCCTTTTGAGATGGATACTAGTATGCTAGGTCGAGTAGCTGCTTTACTAATTAGGGATCTCGGTAGAAGTCGAGTGATTTTTCTAGCACTCGCGCGAGGTCAGGAATTGGCTGTATCCACTTTCTTTTCATAATGATGTTGGTTTGTGGGCAACAATCCATGGGGATTGGTTGTCCACGGGATGGAAATTTGAATAAGGATTAAGGTGTGGTACCGTGTGTCAAGCGTTTGAACGTACTAATCACATACCGAGAAATATGGTAAATCGGTAAGCCTAGTACCTGAGTGAACCTGCCCGCAGATTGCCCTCCTCACGCGACCTGAGACGTGGTCTCCCATTCCGGTTATGGTGGGTACAAGTGCGGCCACTGCACGACGGCAGTCGGGGTCAGTGGGGCATTGTACGCCAAGGCGGTGAGCCCCTTTCTGTTGCCAGGGAATCGATGGGGACGGTTGATGTGTGTGGGGACGGAGTGCCTCACCACGTCGTGTGTTTAGGTTTACCTTGCAAGGATAAAAACTCGATTCGAATCGTCTGCTTCTCGCAGCTAATGAGACTACTTGATCCATGCTGCTACATTGAGTAACAAGTGGAAATATGATGAGTTGATACAAGATGTTGATTGCTAAAATGTCTGCTACTATGTATGAGTAGATAGTACACATTAGCCTTAAGAGAGTCACACTTAAAATTTGACAAAGTTAAAACTTGACTTAGAAACTCAGCTAGTGCTTTTGGCAAACCAAACCCCACAGCCAAATAGCTGCATGTCTAGAGGTAGAGGAGTAGACTCCTCACACCGGGTAAGTCTAGCTGAGTATTAGTATACTCAGCCTTGCTTGTGGCATAATTTTTTACAGGTTCTCTAGAGGACATGGTTGCTGGAGTGACTTGGCCGTCCACCTTACCACCGGGTTGGACTGTCGAGTGGGACCCCGCCTCGGCTGAGGAGGAGCATGAGGAGTGATGGGACAGGCTTCCCCATCTCTCTGTTTATTTACCGTTAGTTTATTTCCGCTGCACTTCGAACAATGAGGGTCACTTTTGCAAAACTCCGATGATGATGATGTAATAATTTTAACACTCTTACCTGCATGGTTTTATGCTTTATTGTATTTGCTCTGTGACTCACCATCGAGTGAGATTGTGGTACTTGATCTTGTCAGTGGCCTCGTCGGACCAGATCCGAGGGATTGACGGGTTATTCCCATTTAAGTGTGGTCTAGCCTCTAAGGCGGGACTTAGGCACTTAAGCTGGAATAATTCGGGCAGTTCCGCCACAGCTGGTATCGGAGCTTGTACCACCACAGAGGAATCAATAAAATATGAATACCATTCCTTTTCAAAATAAAACTTGATAGAAACAATGTTGGATAGATCGTAGGACGAGCGGGATAGACCTAGGACGTGAAGCCTTAGGATGATAGAAGGGTAGCTAGGTGGCTAAATAATTAGGCCCCACAGGCCACTTTAAGGGATGGGTGTCCTTCCCTATCCCCTTATGTTGGTGAGGTCGTTCAGGACGAGCATGCATGCATTGCTAAATTAAACAATTGAGTAAAGACTTAAAAACAAGGTGATAACCAACTAAGTCTCCAGTACCTTTTTATTTAATTAAAGAAAGGTTGAGTTTGATTTTTCTTGTTCTATTTATAATTCTTTTTCTTTTACTTACGCTTAATCGTACACAGATGACTTCCCACGGATCCTCAGAGGACGGAAATGCACTAACCCACACTGACGGGCTTGCACGAGAGGGCTTCCCCCGTATTTTGTGGGAGGTACTTTAGGGAGCCGGGTACTTGACACCCCCTCAGTACGCGGTGCAGCAGTTCGAGAAGCACCGGGTGCCCCGCTGTAGGGTGAGGATGACCTTGGAGCCTCATCCCCTGCAGCCAGGCTGGCGTTCGCTGGACTCCGAGTCTTTTGGATACCGGGCAGAGGACACGATCGAGGCGATCGCTCTGCACGGGTTGACCACTTTCTGCGGATTCCATCCTTTGGAGCTGGCTACCCACCCCATTGGCTTGTTCCCCGCAGAAAAGGAGGACGACCCGATGTGGAAGGATCGGGTGGAGCATGCCAAGGACATCTGGGCTCTCTACCCAGGCCACACTGCTCACTTGTCGGTACGATGCATGAATGCCCTGTATCGTCTGCAAGTGATGCATGGAGAGGCGATGTCTCATCTGATGGCATTATTGGAGGCGACCAAGATCACCCTGGACAACAGGGAGGAGCTCGTGGTTGACTTGTCCCGGGAGCTGGTAGAAAAAGATTTACAAGTGGAGCAACTGTCTGATGAGATCCATGAGCTGGAGGAATTGGTGGGGACGAGGGAGAACACCATCGAGGTTCTCAACACCCAGCAGCAGCTCGCAGAGGCTAATGAGCACCTAGGTATGCATCATCAGGAGATCCATGATGGGGAGGCAGACGAGGACGTCGACATTGAGGGAGGGGAGGAGCCTGCTTCCAGCGTAGACAATGCTGGCTCAGGGAGGCCACCTTCCCCCGAGTCGAGTGTCGCCTCTTTTGCTCATTAGTTGCCAGAATAGGAATAGAGGTCGGTAATATAGGACTCCTCGCAGCTAGCTTAGCTTTTGCACCCTTTGGGTACTAGGGTAGATAGAGTTGAGTCTTTTTGGGACAAATGATGTAATCGTGATAAACTCTCTTGGAAGCATGTTGGATGGATGCCGTTATCTGTTTCTAATTTTTGGAAGGAAAAAGTCATGCCTTTATAAATCCTTTTGTTGAAGTTGGAGTCTATCATTTTGCTGTTGACTCTTTTCGCTGCGATTAAACCTTGAACTTGGAGATATGGTGTTAAGCATTTATGTGGTTTTTCAGATGGCCGGGAGGCAGCGTCGTGGCCAGAATGAGCGCGTTCCTCCACCGCCACCACCACCCCCCACTCTGCAGGAGCTGATGGCTCAACAGAACGAGATCTTGAGGCAGCTAGCTCAGCGTCAGCCACCACCTCAGCACTATGGTGGTGGAGACCATCAGCGTCACCCCGCGGCAGCTACCTACCAGGAGTTCCTCAGTATCCAGCCCCCATTGTTTACGAGGGCAGAGGATCCACTTGATGCGGACGTGTGGTTGCGAGTAGTGGAATCCAAATTCCCACTACTCCATGGAGCTTGCTCAGAAGTCACTAAAGTCAGGTTCGCCACCCAGCAGCTTCGCGGACCCGCACGGACTTGGTGGGACCATTTTCTAGCCATGCAGCCAGAGGATCGAGAGGTGGAATGGAGGGAGTTTAAGGCAGCTTTTAGGGGACATCACATACCCGCAGGCATCATGGACCGAAAGCTCAACGAGTTTCTGGCACTCACTTAGGGCAATAGGACAGTGTTGCAATATGCCCAGGCTTTTAATGACTTGTGCCAGTATGCTGGATATCACGCAGACACAGATGAAAAGAAGAGAGACAGGTTCAGGAGGGGGCTCAGCACTAAGCTCCGTGATCGTCTCAACACCGTCAGGGCCAACAGTTACAATGAGTTGGTCAACATGGCTATCTCCCAGGAGGACTGCATTATAGCTCGACAGGCAGAAAAGAAGAGGAAGACCCTTGTGGCTGGACCCTCAGCTCAGCCACAGCGCTTCAAGATTGTGTCCGACACACAGAACAGGGGACCCCAACAGCAGCAGGGGAGATGGGTGATCCGACCACAGCAGCAGCCACAGGCACCCAACCGCACCCAGCTTCCAGCTCAGAGGAACAATCCGCAGCAGCAGTACCGCCAGGCGAATGACAACAGGTGTTTCACGTGTGGCAACACCGGACATTATGCCAAGAATTGCCCCCGGAACCAGCAGAGGCAGGGGCAGAATGTCAACCAGAACCAGGGCAAGAGGAAGAAGGTGCAATTGAGGCAGGGCAAGCTGAATTTTACCACCATGGCTGATATACCAGAGGGAGCACCCGTCATGACTGGTATCTTTACAGTTTTGAATTATCCTGCTGTTATTCTTTTTGATTCTGGTGCATCACATAGCTTTATTAGTGCCAAATTTAGTGCCAAGTGTCAACTGCCTTTTCACCACACCAATGGGGTATTACAATTTCAACACCAGGAGGTAGGATTGCCACCAACCAAATCAGCAGGCAAGTGCCTATAAAATTTGGTAGCCTTGTGATTAGAACCACCCTTCTCATCTTAGGATTGGATAGCGTGGATATTATATTGGGAGCTGACTGGTTGACCAGGCACCAGGTAGTATTGGATATTGCAGCCAGGGCAATTGAAATTCATTCCCCTGCTTACGGTGAGACTGTTTTATATTTGCCTGATCAGGGTTGTACCCGTTCTTGTGCCTTCGTTATGATAGAATCCCCAGTGGAAAAGATCCCAGTGGTCTGTGACTACCCGGATGTGTTTCCGGATGAGTTGCCAGTGATGCCACCTGACCGAGACATCGAGTTCGCAATCGAATTGCAACCTGGGACTGCTCCTATCTCTAAGAGACCCTATAGGATGCCTCCCGCGGCACTGGCAGAACTGAAGAAGCAACTGCAAGAATTGTTGGACAAGGGGTTTATTCGCCCAAGTACTTCACCTTGGGGATGTTTCGCTTTATTTGTGAAGAAAAAGAATGAGAGTTTGAGGATGTGTGTTGATTACCGCCCTCTCAATGCGGTCACTATCAAGAACAAATACCCACTGCCCCGCATTGATGTTCTGTTTGATCAGTTGGTAGGAGCCAAGGTATTCTCCAAGATAGATCTTCGCTCGGGCTACCATCAAATCAAGATCCGTGCCAGCGATATCCCAAAGACTGCTTTCTCTACTAGATATGGGCTTTATGAGTTTTTGGTGATGTCTTTTGGGTTGACCAATGCCCCGACTTATTTCATGTACTTGATGAACTCAGTATTCATGCCAGAGCTGGACAAATTCATGGTCGTTTTCATTGACGATATTCTGGTGTATTCCAAGAATGAAGACGAGCACACCAAGCATTTGCATACTGTACTTCAGAGGCTGCGTGATCATCAGTTGTATGCCAAGTTGTCCAAATGTGAATTCTGGCTGAAAGAGATTAAATTCTTGGGTCACACAATTTCTCAGGATGGGATATTAGTTGATTCTGAGAAGGTACAAGAGGTGATGGACTGGAAACCCCCAACTTCAGTGAGGCAGATTCGGAGTTTTCTGGATTGGCAGGGTATTATCGACAATTTATTCCGGATTTCTCCAGAATTGCCAAGACAATGACTGAGCTATTGAAGAAGGGAGCCAAATACAATTGGAGCCAGAAGTGCGAAGATGCCTTTCATACTTTGAGGCAGCATTTGACAACAGCCCTAGTGCTGGCTCAACCCGATAACACCAAGCCCTTTGAAGTTTATTGTGATGCTTCTGGTACGGGATTGGGATGTGTCTTGATGCAAGAGAACAGAGTGATTGCTTATGCTTCCCGGGCACTCAGACCCCATGAGCAGAACTACCCTACACATGACCTGGAATTGGCAGTCGTGGTTCATGCTCTTAAGATATGGAGACACTACTTGATGGGAGCTCACTGTAACATCTACACTGATCACAAGAGTCTCAAATATATTTTCACTCAGGCAGACCTTAACATGAGGCAGAGGAGATGGTTAGAGCTAATCAAGGACTATGATTTGGAGGTGCATTACCACCCTAGCAAGGCCAATGTTGTGGCAGATGCTTTGAGCAGAAAGGCCCAGTGCAATTGTATGAACATGGATGCAAGAGTCACCACCCTGTGTGATGAGTTGTGTAAGCTGAACCTGGAAGTTGTTCCTTCCGGTGAATTAAGTTATATCTTGGTGGAGCCCACATTGCAAGAGCAAATAGTCCAGGCACAGATTGGGGATAAAGGTGTACAGGTTATCAAAGACATGCTCAAGCAGAAGGCGGAAAAATACAAGTGTTTCCGTCAGGACAGTAAGGGAATTTTGTGGTTTGGAGATCGACTGGTTGTTCCCAAGGACCCTGAGCTCAGAAAGAAGATACTGGATGAAGCTCACCTTTCCAAATTCTCCATGCACCCTGGTAGCAACAAGATGTACCATGATCTCAGATCTCTATACTGGTGGACCAGGATGAAGAGGGAAATTGCCAAGTATATATCCGAGTGTGACACCTGCCAAAGGATCAAAGCTAGTCACTTGAAAGCAGCAGGCCCTCTACAGCCCCTTCCCATACCATCTTGGAAATGGGAGGACATTTGCATGGACTTTATCGTGGGATTGCCCAACACCTCCAGGCACCATGATTCAATATTGGGTTATTGTGGACAGATTAACCAAGTCAGCCCATTTCTTGCCAGTACATACCACCCACAGGACGGAAAAGTATGCGGAAATTTACATCGACCAGATAGTTCGTTTGCATGGGATGCCAAGGACTATAGTCTCAGACCGAGGAGCACTGTTTGTGGCACGGTTTTGGGAGCAACTTCAAGAATCACTTGGGACCCATGTCATACGGAGCTCAGCCTACCATTCCCAAACAGATGGCCAGACAGAAAGGGTAAACCAGATTTTGGAAGATATGTTGAGAGCATGTGCACTACACTACGGGAAGGATTGGGATAAGTGTCTTTCTCTGGCAGAGTTTTCTTACAATAACAACTACCAGTCCAGTTTGAAGATGGCACCTTTTGAGGCCTTATATGGGAGAAGGTGTAGGACCCCGCTGAATTGGTCTCAAGCAGGAGAAAGGGAAATATTTGGGCCAGATTTGGTACTTGAGGCAGAAGAAAAGGTCAGGGTCATCAAGAAGAACTTAGAAGCTGCTCAAGCCAGGCAAAAGAGCTATCATGATAAGAGGCGGAAACCTCTCCAGTTTGCAGTGGGAGACCGTGTTTATCTTAAGGTGTCACCCACCAAGGGTGTCCAGAGGTTCGGGATCAAGGGCAAGTTAGCTCCTCGTTACATTGGGCCCTACGAGATCAAGGAGACTTGTGGACCTGTAGCATATCAATTGAAGTTGCCACCGAGCATGACAGCTATTCATGATGTATTCCATGTATCTCAGCTGCGAAAATGTGTCCGCCTACCCACTGAAGTGCTACCGGAACTAGACATTGAGATAGAATCAGACCTGTCTTATCAAGAGTATCCCGTCACGGTATTAGATCAAAAGGAGAGATCAATGCGGGCAAGGTCAATCAGGATGTATAAAGTTCAGTGGAGTCACCATTCAGCAGAAGAAGCTACATGGGAGACTGAGGATTTTCTACGCTCTCGCTTCCCCGACTTTCTGCCCAAAGGGATCGGTACGTAACCCCGAAACCCCACCCCCACTTGCCCTTTGAAAATAAAAATGAGAAAAACTTAAATAGCAAGGATAGTCTAAGTTGTGGAATTAATTCAAAAAGGACTTCCTTCTGAAGTTGCAAAGAGGATGACATTCGAAGAACAGTTAACAAGAGAAACTCGAATATAAGAAGAAATAGCACACTAGCGCACCTTCGAGCACCCTCCCGGGGACTCTACCTAAAATCTCGGGATGAGATTCCTTTAAGGGGGGAGGGCTGTAACACCCTAGATGTTACTCAGGGTGTCCACCCAGGGCTACCCCATTCAACCTGTCATCCCATGTCCTTGGTTTGGGGCAAGGTACATCAAACATGGAATTCAAGGTTCTAAACAAGTGCCAACCATCTTGGATATCATGCCCTAGCTTGTCATGCACACCTAAGAGGGGAATTTTCCAAGACCCTAAAGCAAACCCCCTTTTTGAGGCATAGAAACCCTAACCGAAGCTTGGATCAAAAGGTCATATAAACCTTATGATCATGGCTTGGGCCAAATATAAAAGTTGTAGTATGCTTCATAACCTACAAATAATAGTAAGGAAGTACCCCCAAAAAGATTTCAGAAAAGCCCCAAAAAGTTCACAAAGAGTTGAGCACAAGGGGAAAATTCAGATTTTGCCTAAGTCTAAAAACTAACCCTTGAGCAAAGATCTCACATGTTCACCTTGATCCAAAATTCAAAACCCCTTGACCCAATTGACAAAGTGGCGCCAAATTAACCCTAGAATGCCCTGGAAAGAGGTAACACCTATCCTAGGGCGTTTGACACGACTTGGCACCATTTTTGGCTCGGTTTGGACATGTCTGACACAGCCAACTTCTCACCCCTCTATCTCCCTACCCAGACCATATCTTGACCTGGAACTCACAGCAAAAAGGTAGGATACGGTGCAGAGAAGAGATTGCCTACGGGACATTGGCCAAGATCTGCATGCTAAGGCGCCCAAACAGGCCGTTGAACATGGGCAGAAGCAACGAGCCACGTGTTCGACACGCTCTGAGCTCGCCAGAGCACGCCCGCGAACGCCCCCGCGTGCCCCGCGTTGCGCCAAATGGCCAGCCAACGCCCTGGCCCGCGCCCGCGCCTATAAAGCCCACCCAGGCGTCGACTGCACTCTTCCGCACACCCTCAAGCCTCACCGGAGCTTAGCTCATCGCCGTTTGCCCGTGCGCGGCGTGTTCGCGGCCACCCGACCCACTGCCGCCATAGACCGGCCAGCCCAGCATTTCCCAGCCCCGTCCAACCCTCGGAGATGAGCGTACACGACTCAGTGAAGCTCCCCAAGCGAGGAATCGAAGCCTGCTTCGCCGGAGAGGCCAGTCCACGGTCGCCGGAGCTCACAACCTCGCCGGAGTATGTGGACCGAGTAATCCGCTCAACCACTTTCCAATTCCTGGTGCACACAGTCACTACGTTACCCCGTAAAGCTCACCTTGCCTTTGGATTGAACCAGCTCGTCGTGGTTTGGCCGGTACACTCGCCGCCGACGAGAACACCCGCCTGCGTGCGTGGACCGAGCAATTCCGGCCATCCCCGCCATCGAGCTGCACCTCGCCGTGACCGCCAGAGCCTCCCCGAGCCAACCCTGCCCTTCGCCGGACCTATCTCGCCGCCGGTAAGCCGCGCCACCCTTTTCTTTCCCGCGGGTACTGTTTACATTGGGGGAAGGACCTTGGGGAAGAAGAGAGGAAAGTCAGGGGGCTTTTTGAATTGTCAGCGACCCAGGGGAATAATGGCGCAGGGGTAGATCTGTGCGGGTTGATTTAGTTTAAACCCAGGGACCTCGGTGTAAACTGTTTTTCCAGGAAACTCTTATTAAATCTGTTTTTAAATTGAACAGAAACTTTGAAAAGTCATAACTTCTGTTTAGTTCATCCAAATTTGGTCAAACGAATTTTGCCAGACTTTAAATAATGTAAACTACTTAAGAAAAATATAAAAACCCCTATGTACTACAGAAAACTTTAGGGTTCTAATTTAATTATTGTTTTGGCCATAAGCTAAATAATAGGGCAAAAATTAGTTGCACTATTTGACTAGGGTTAGAAAAATTTGGAGAAGTTTATATCCATCTACTGACCTAATTAAAAATGTTGAATCCCTCTGTCCACTCCATTAAGTTAGTTTTTACCCCTTATTTTATAATATGCTTAAGGTTAAGAAAAATAGAAAAGGTGATTTAAATAATGAACTAGAGGGCACCCCTATTTTTGTTAAGGTACTTATCCAATGTAGTTCACTGGAAAAATCTATCATACCCTGTTTTAGTATAAAATAAGTAGGATACCTTTTATTTGAATAAAACAAGGATAACTTAGAAAAACCCTACAAAAATAACCCCAAGGTGAAAACACCCCAACCCTTGAGATAACTAATGTTTGGTTATTATGAACATAAGAAAAATACAAGATCTGTTGTTTGATATTTTTCATATGACAAGTTAGTTATAAGCACCTTTTTGACATAAAACTTTAGAAAATCGCAACTAAATAACCACCAATTAACTTTCTGTGAATTTTGGCATAGAGGTTTATTATTACTGTTAGATCCCCACAAAAATAACCCTTAGGAACGAACTCACATCTAATGAAGAGTTGTAGTACAAAGTGGCCCATTTTACACAACTCTTGTTATTTTTGACTAAGGCATAGCTTTCAGATTTTAAGCCCCAGGTTCTTACAACAGGCTAGAATAGCAAATGACAACCCACTGTAATTTTTTACAGAATTTTTGGAAAAGGTTAAACCACTGTCGTAGTTCAAACCTACACTAGAAACTATAAGTAGAAAATGAAGATAAGGGAAAAATGCATAATGGAAATTAGTGTCATCCTAAAACCCTTGTAAATTGTCCACTGAAATATATAAAGGCAATACAAATCCACTATGTTTATCCTCAATAAAAACCTAAGCCTAAAAGGTAATAAGCATAACCCACTGGAAGCCCCGCATGACTAAGAAACCCTAAGTTACTTCTTGACTTAGTTTCTTCTTAGCATAATGTTATTAAATCCTGCATAATCATGATATACATGTTCATTGCATTTGATAGACTGTAACCTTGCCGACGGAGAGTACGTCCTCGTGCCGGAGCAAGGAACTGCTCAGGAGGTAGCCCCGGATCCAGCACCCGAGTCTGCATCAGAGGATCTGCCTGCCACAGCTTTGGAAGGCAAGCCCCGGTTCTATGCATGACCTGTTATTTATGCTATTTTACTATACTTAATGATTGTAGGATTGTTTGTGCACTTAAGTGTAGGAGTTGTTTGAAACCCTAGTTGCATGATCTCAGGAACCCTTTTGAGATGGATACTAGTATGCTAGGTCGAGTAGCTGCTTTACTAATTAGGGATCTCGGTAGAAGTCGAGTGATTTTTCTAGCACTCGCGCGAGGTCAGGAATTGGCTGTATCCACTTTCTTTTCATAATGATGTTGGTTTGTGGGCAACAATCCATGGGGATTGGTTGTCCACGGGATGGAAATTTGAATAAGGATTAAGGTGTGGTACCGTGTGTCAAGCGTTTGAACGTACTAATCACATACCGAGAAATATGGTAAATCGGTAAGCCTAGTACCTGAGTGAACCTGCCCGCAGATTGCCCTCCTCACGCGACCTGAGACGTGGTCTCCCATTCCGGTTATGGTGGGTACAAGTGCGGCCACTGCACGACGGCAGTCGGGGTCAGTGGGGCATTGTACGCCAAGGCGGTGAGCCCCTTTCTGTTGCCAGGGAATCGATGGGGACGGTTGATGTGTGTGGGGACGGAGTGCCTCACCACGTCGTGTGTTTAGGTTTACCTTGCAAGGATAAAAACTCGATTCGAATTGTCTGCTTCTCGCAGCTAATGAGACTGCTTGATCCATGCTGCTACATTGAGTAACAAGTGGAAATATGATGAGTTGATACAAGATGTTGATTGCTAAAATGTCTGCTACTATGTATGAGTAGATAGTACACATTAGCCTTAAGAGAGTCACACTTAAAATTTGACAAAGTTAAAACTTGACTTAGAAACTCAGCTAGTGCTTTTGGCAAACCAAACCCCACAGCCAAATAGCTGCATGTCTAGAGGTAGAGCAGTAGACTCCTCACACCGGGTAAGTCTAGCTGAGTATTAGTATACTCAGCCTTGCTTGTGGCATAATTTTTTACAGGTTCTCTGGAGGACATGGTTGCTGGAGTGACTTGGCCGTCCACCTTACCACCGGGTTGGACTGTCGAGTGGGACCCTGCCTCGGCTGAGGAGGAGCATGAGGAGTGATGGGACAGGCTTCCCCATCTCTCTGTTTATTTACTGTTAGTTTATTTCCGCTGCACTTCGAACAATGAGGGTCACTTTTGCAAAACTCCGATGATGATGATGTAATAATTTTAACACTCTTACCTGCATGGTTTTATGCTTTATTGTATTTGCTCTGTGACTCACCATCGAGTGAGATTGTGGTACTTGATCCTGTCAGTGGCCTCGTCGGACCAGATCCGAGGGATTGACGGGTTATTCCCATTTAATTGTGGTCTAGCCTCTAAGGTGGGACTTAGGCACTTAAGCTGGAATAATTCGGGCAGTTCCGCCACAGGATTAAGGTGAACATGTGGGATCTTTGTTCAAGGGTTAGTTTTTAGACTTAGGCAAATTCTGAATTTTCCCCTTGTACTCAACCCTTGGTGAACTTTTTGGGGCCTTTCTGAAATCTTTTTGGGGGTACTTCCTTACTATTATTTGTAGGTTATGAAGCATACTACAACTTTTATATTTGGCCCAAGCCATGATCATAAGGTTTACATGACCTTTTGATCCTAACTTCAATTAGGGTTCCTATGGCTCAAAAGGGGTTTGCTTTAGGGTTTTGGAAAATTCCCCTCTTAGATGTGCATGACAAGCTAGGGCATGATATCCAAGATGGTTGGCACTTGTTTAGGACCTTGAATTCCAAGTTTGATGTACTTTGCCCAAACCAATGACATGTGCTAACAGGTTAAAAGGGTAGCCCTGGGTGGACACCCTGAGTAACACCTAGGGTGTTACAGCAAGGTACTTACGTAATGTTTGTAATAGTATATATATAGGATATAGGATTTGAAAGTTTCTAAAGTTGTTTGTCTTACCTGTTGTTCCTCGAAAAAAAATTTAGATGGTGATTCTATTGAGGATATCGAGATTGATGAAACCCAAGATGCATTTACTATTACCCCAGACGTACCTGACCCGTACGATAAGGTGTATAGTAACATACCTGAAGAAACACATTCGTTGTACATTTATGTTGACTGCATCTACTGCAAAGCAAAGAAGTTTCAGTATGAATCACCTGGATTTTGTTGTCGTAATGGATAGATTGATCTAGCCCCGTTAGAGACACTACCCCAGCTTAGGAGGTTGTGGGAGTGCTTAGATGCTGATGCGAGGCACTTCCGTGATAACATTCAATTTTTAATGGCCTTTTCTCTTTCACTTCTTTGTACTGTTGCCTTGACAGTATGACTACAAACATGGATTGTGGTATTTACACGTTCCGTGCACATGGCATGATGTACCACAATGTAAGGTCGTTTGGTAGGGAAGCTGGGACAGAACATAAACACCTTGAACTTTACTTCTACGATGATGATTCCATCCTTGAGCATAGATATCATAAATGTCATCAAGATCATCTTGAGAAAGACAAGGCAGTTATTAAACAGTTGGTTGAAATACTTAAGGGAAACCCATACTCTGAGCACCTTAGGTGTATGGGGCACGTTGATAACATTGAAGACTACCATATCGCCTTTGAAAGTCACCTAGAGGGGGGGTGAATAGGGCGAATCTGAAATTTAACAACTTAAACACAACTACAAGTCGGGTTAGCGTTAGAAATAATAATGAGTCCGAGAGAGAGGGTGCAAAACAAATCGCAAGCGAATGAAGAGTATGACACGCGGATTTGTTTTACCGAGGTTCGGTTCTCGCAAACCTACTCCCCGTTGAGGAGGCCACAAAGGCCGGGTCTATCTCAACCCTTTCCCTCTCTCAAACGGTCCCTTGGACCGAGTGAGCTTCTCTTCTCAAATCAAACCGGGAACAAAACTTCCCCGCAAGGACCACCACACAATTGGTGTCTCTTGCCTCGGTTACAAGTGAGTTTTGGTCACAAGAACAAATGAGAAAGAAAGAAGCAATCCAAGCGCAAGAGCTCAAAAGAACACAACAAATCTCTCTCGCTAATCACTAAAGCCTTGTGTGGAATTGGAGAGGATTTGATCACTTGGGTGTGTCTTGTATTGAATGCCTAGCTCTTGTAAGTGGTTGAGAGGTGGAAAACTTGGATGACTTGAATGAGGGGTGGTTGGGGGTATTTATAGCCCCAACCACCAAACTAGCCGTTTGGTGGAGGCTGGCTGTCGCATGGTGCACCGGACAGTCTGGTGCACACTGGACAGAGTCCGGTGCGCCAGCCACATCACCCGGCTGTTAGGGTTCGACCGTTGGAGCGCTGACTGCTAGGCCCGCCTGGATGTCCGGTGGCGCACCGAACATGTACTGTAGATTGTCCGGTGCACCACGACGCGCGTGCCTGACTTCTGCGTGCTCTGGCGCGCATTTAATGTCGCTGCAGGTGACCGTTGGCGCCGAAGTAGCCGTTGCTCCGCTGTCACACCGGACATGTCCGGTGAATTATAGCGGACTAGCCGTTGCGAATTCCCGAAGCTGGCGAGTTCAGAGTCGCTTCTCCTTGGAGCACCAGACACTGTCCGGTGTACACCGGACAGTCCGGTGAATTATAGCGCGGCGGCTCTGAGTTTTCCCGAAGGTGCGAAGTTCAGCCTGATGTCCCCTGGTGCACCGGACACTGTCCGGTATACACCGGACAGTCCGGTGCGCCAGACCAGGGCTGCCTTCGGTTATCCATTGCTCCTTTTATTGAACCCTTTTCTTGGTCTTTTTATTGGCTTATTGTGAACCTTTGGTACCTGTAGAACTTATAGACTAGAGCAAACTAGTTAGTCCAATTTATTTGTGTTGGGCAATTCAACCACCAAAATTAGTTTAGGAAATAGGTGTAAGCCTAATTCCTTTTCAATCTCCCCCTTTTTGGTGATTGATGCCAACACAAACCAAAGCAAGTATAGAAGTGCATAATTGAACTAGTTTGCAAAATGTAAGTGCAAAGGTTACTTAGAATTGAGCCAATAAATATTACTTACTAGATATGCATGGATTGTTTCTTTATTTTTAACATTTTGGACCACGCTTGCACCACATGTTTTGTTTTTGCAAATTCTTTTTGTAAATCCTTTTCAAAATTCTTTTGCAAATAGTCAAAGGTAAATGAGTAAGATTTTGAGAAGCATTTTCAAGATTTGAAATTTTCTCCCCCTGTTTCAAATGCTTTTCCTTTGACTAAACAAAACTCCCCCTTAATAAATTCTCCTCTTAGTGTTCAAGAGGGTTTTAAGATATCAATTTTGAAAGGTGCTACTTTCTCCTCCTTTAGAACACAAAGAGATACCAATTTGAAATTTACCAATTGAAAATCATTAATTTTAAAATTAGGGTGGTGGTGCGGTCCTTTTGCTTTGGGCTCATATTTTCTCCCCCTTTGGCATGAATCGCCAAAAACGGATACTTTGAGTGAGATATAAGCCCTTCACTAACTACTTTCTCCCCTTTGGCAAATGAAACATATGAGTGAAGATTATACCAAAGACGAAGAATTGCTCGGAGCGACGACGAAGTATGAGTGATAGAGTGGAGTGGAAGCCTTGTCTTCGCCGAAGACTCAAATTCCCTTTCAATACACCTATGACTTGGTTTGAAATTCACTTGAAAACACATTAGTCATAGCATATATAAAAAGAGACATGATCAAAGGTATATTTATGAGCTATGTGTGCAAAACATCAAAAGAAATTCCGAGAATCAAGAATATTGAGCTCATGCCTAAGTTTGGTAAAGGTTTGTTCATCTAGTGGCTTGGTAAAGATATCGGCTAATTGATCTTTAGTATTAATGTATGCAATCTCGATATCCCCCTTTTGTTGGTGATCCCTAAGAAAATGATACCGAATGGCTATGTGTTTAGTGCGGCTATGCTCAACGGGATTATCCGCCATGCGAATTGCACTCTTATTATCACATAGAAGAGGAACTTTGGTTAATTTGTAACCATAGTCCCGCAGGGTTTGCCTCATCCAAAGCAATTGCGCGCAACAATGGCCTGCGGCAATGTACTCGGCTTCGGCGGTAGAAAGAGCGACCGAATTTTGCTTCTTTGAAGCCCAAGACACCAAGGATCTTCCCAAGAACTGGCAAGTCCCCGATGTGCTCTTTCTATTAATCTTGCACCCCGCCCAATCGGCATCCGAATAACCAATTAAATCAAAAGTGGATCCCCGAGGGTACCAAAGCCCAAACCTAGGAGTATAAGCCAAATATCTCAAGATTCGTTTTACGGCCGTAAGGTGAGATTCCTTAGGGTCGGCTTGGAATCTTGCACACATGCATACGGAAAGCATAATGTCTGGTCGAGATGCACATAAATAGAGTAATGAACCTATCATCGACCAGTATACCTTTTGATCGACGGATTTACCTCCCGTGTCGAGGTCGAGATGCCCATTGGTTCCCATGGGTGTCTTGATGGGCTTGGCATCCTTCATTCCAAACTTGGTTAGAATGTCTTGAGTATACTTCGTTTGGCTAATGAAGGTGCCTTCTTGGAGTTGCTTGACTTGGAATCCTAGAAAATACTTCAACTCCCCCATCATCGACATCTCGAATTTTTGTGTCATGATCCTACTAAATTCTTTACATGTAGATTTGTTAGTAGACCCAAATATGATATCATCAACATAGATTTGGCATACGAACAAATCATTGTCAAGAGTTTTAGTGAATAGAGTAGGATCGGCCTTGCCGACTTTGAAGCCATTTGCAATAAGGAAATCTCTTAGGCATTCATACCATGCTCTTGGGGCTTGCTTGAGCCCATAAAGCGCCTTAGAGAGTCTATAGACATGGTTAGGATACTCACTATCTTCAAAGCTGGGAGGTTGCTCAACATAGACCTCTTCCTTGATTGGTCTATTGAGGAAGGCACTCTTCACGTCCATTTGGTAAAGCTTGAAGCCATGGTAAGTAGCATAGGCTAATAATATACGAATTGACTCAAGCTTAGCTACGGGTGCATAGGTTTCACCAAAATCCAAACCTTTGACTTGGGAGTATCCCTTGGCCACAAGTCGAGCTTTGTTCCTTGTCACCACACCATGCTCGTCTTGCTTGTTGCGGAAGACCCACTTGGTTCCTACAACATTTTGGTTAGGACGTGGAACTAAATGCCATACCTCGTTCCTAGTGAAATTGTTGAGCTCCTCTTGCATCGCCATCAACCAATCTGAATCTTTGAGTGCTTCCTCTACCCTGTGTGGCTCAATAGAGGAAACAAAAGAGTAATGCTCACAAAAATGTGCAACAAGAGATCTAGTGGTTACCCCCTTTTGAATGTCGCCGAGGATGGTGTCGACGGGGTGATCTCGTTGGATTGCTTGGTGGACTGTTGGGTGTGGCGGCCTTAGTTCTTCATCCTCCTTGTCTTGATCATTTGCATCTCCCCCTTGATCATTGCCATCATCTCGAGGTGGCTCATTTCCTTGATCTTCTCCTTCATCAATTTAAGCCTCATTCTCAATTTGAGTTGGTGGGGATGCTTGCGTGGAGGAGGAAGGTTGATTTTGTGCATTTGGAGGCTCTTCGGATTCCTTAGGACACACATCCCCAATGGACATGTTCCTTAGCGCGATGTACGGAGCCTCTTCTTCACCTATCTCATCAAGATCAACTTGCTCTACTTGAGAGCCGTTAGTCTCATCAAACACAACGTCACAAGAAACTTCAACAAGTCCTGAGGACTTGTTAAAGACTCTATATGCCCTTGTGTTTGAATCATATCCTAGTAAAAGGCCTTCTACTGTCTTAGGAGCAAATTTAGATTTTCTACCTCTTTTAACAAGAATAAAGCATTTGCTACCAAAGACTCTAAAATATGAAATATTGGGCTTTTTACCGGTTAGGAGTTCGTATGATGTCTTCTTGAGGATTCGGTGTAGATATAACCGGTTGATGGTGTAGCAAGCGGTGTTAACCGCCTCGGCCCAAAACCGATCCGGCGTCTTGTACTCATCAAGATGGTTCTTGCCATGTCCAATAGAGTTCTATTCTTCCTCTCCACTACACCATTTTGTTGTGGGGTGTAGGGAGAAGAGAACTCATGCTTGATGCCCTCCTCCTCAAGAAAGCCTTCCATTTGTGAGTTCTTGAACTCTGTCCCGTTGTCGCTTCTAATTTTCTTGATCCTTAAGCTGAACTCATTTTGAGCCCGTCTCAAGAATCCCTTTAAGGTCTCTTGGGTCTGAGATTTTTCCTGCAAAAAGAACACCCAAGTGAAGCGAGAATAATCATCCACAATAACTAGACAGTACTTACTCCCGCCGATGCTTATGTAAGCGATCGGGCCGAATAAATCCATGTGTAGGAGCTCCAGTGGCCTGTCAGCCGTCATGATGTTCTTGTGTTGATGATGAGTGCCAACTTGCTTCCCTGTTTGGCATGCGCTACAAATCCTGTCCTTCTCAAAATGAGCATTGGTTAATCCTAAAATGTGTTCACCCTTTAGAAGCTTATGAAGATTCTTCATTCCAACATGGGCTAGTCGGCGGTGCTAGAGCCAACCCATGTTAGTCTTAGCAATTAAGCAAGTGTCGAGTTCAGCTCTATCAAAATCTACCAAGTATAGCTGACCCTCTAACACTCCCTTAAATGCTATTGAATCATCACTTCTTCTAAAGACAGTGACACCTACATAAGTAAATAGACAGTTGTAGCCCATTTGACATAACTGAGATACGGAAAGCAAATTGTAATCTAATGAATCAACAAGAAAAACATTGGAAATGGAATGGTCAGGAGATATAGCTATTTTACCCAAACCTTTGACCAAACCTTGGTTTCCATCCCAGAATGTGATAGCTCGTTGGGGATCTTGGTTTTTGTCATAGGAGGAGAACATCTTCTCCCCCGTCATGTGGTTCGTGCACCCGCTATCGATGATCCAACTTGAGCCCCCGGATGCATAAACCTACAAAACAAGTTTAGTTCTTGACTTTAGGTACCCAAACGGTTTTGGGTCCTTTGGCATTAGAAACAAGAACTTTGGGTACCCAAACACAAGTTTTGGAGCCCTTGTGTTTGCCCCCAACAAACTTGGCAACTACCTTGCCGAATTTGTTAGTTAAAACATATGATGCATCAAAAGTTTTAAATGAAATGTCATGATCATTTGATGCATTAGGAGTTCTCTTCTTAGGCAACTTAGCACGGGTTGGTTGCCTAGAACTAGATGTCTCACGCTTATACATAAAAGCATGATTAGGGCCAGAGTGAGACTTCCTAGAATGAATTCTCCTAATTTTGTGCTCGGGATAATCGGCAGGGTACAAAATGTAACCCTCGTTATCCTGAGGCATGTGAGCCTTGCCCTTAACAAAGTTGGACAATTTCTTAGGAGGGGCATTAAGTTTGACATTGTCTCCCCTTTGGAAGCCAATGCCATCCTTGATGCCAGGGCGTCTCCCACTATAGAGCATACTTCTAGCAAATTTAAATTTTTCATTCTCTAAGTTATGCTCGGCAATTTTAGCATCTAGCTTTGCTATATGATCATTTTGTTGTTTAATTAAGACCATGTGATCATGAATAGCATTAATATCAACGTCTCTACATCTATCACAAATAGACACATGCTCAACGGTAGATGTAGAGGGTTTGCAAGAATTAAGTTCAACAACCTTAGCACGCAATATATCATTTTTATCTCTAAGATCAGAAATTGTAATATTGCAAACATCAAAATCTTTAGCCTTAGCAATCAATTTCTCATTCTCATTTCTAAGGCTAGCAAGAGAAACATTCAACTCATCAATCTTAGCAAGTAAATCAACATTATCATCTCTAGGATTGGGAGTTGAAACATCACAAACATGTGAATCAACCTTAGCAATTAACCTAGCATTTTCATTTCTAAGGTTGGCAATAGTGTCATGGCAAGTGCTTAGCTCACTAGTTAATTTCTCACATTTTTCAACTTCTAGAGCATAAGCATTTTTAACCTTAACATGCTTTTTATTTTCCTTGATTAGGAAGTCCTCTTGGGAGTCCAAGAGATCATCCTTTTCATGGATGGCACTAATCAATTCATTTAATTTTTCCTTTTGTTGCATGTTTAGGTTGGCAAAAAGAGTGCGCAAGTTATCCTCCTCATTGCTAGCATTGTCCTCATCACTAGAGGTTTCATATTTAGTGGAGGATCTTGATTTTACCTTCTTCCTTTTGCCGTCCTTGGCCATGAGGCATTTGTGGCCGACGTTGGGGAAGAGAAGACCCTTGGTGACGGCGATGTTAGCGGCGTCCTCGTTGGAGGAGGAGTCGGTGGAGCTCTCGTCGGAGTCCCACTCGCGGCATATATGGGCATCGCCGCCCCTCTTCTTGTAGTGCCTCTTCTTCTCCTTTCTTCTCCCCTTCTTGTCGTCGCCCCTGTCACTATCACTAGATAATGGACATTTAGCAATGAAATGACCAGGCTTACCACATTTGTAGCATATTTTCTTGGAGCGGGGCTTGTAATCTTTCCCCCTCCTTTGCTTGAGGATTTGACGGAAGCTCTTGATGATGAGCGCCATCTCCTCGTTGTCGAGCTTGGAGGTGTCGATGGGTGTTTGACTTGGAGTAGCTTCCTCCTTTTCTTCCGTTGCCTTGAATGCGACCGGTTGTGCTTCGGACATGGAGGGGCCGTCAAGCTCGTTGATCTTCTTTGAGCCTTTGATCATCAACTCAAAGCTCACAAAATTACCTATAACTTCCTCGGGGGTCATTTGTGTATATCTAGGATTACCACGAATTAATTGAACTTGAGTAGGGTTAAGGAAAACAAGTGATCTAAGAATAACCTTAACCACTTCGTGGTCATCCCATTTTTTCTCCTGAGGTTGTGCACTTGGTTCACCAAGGTTTTGAGCCGGTTGTACATGTCTTGTGGCTCCTCCCCTTGGTGAAGACGGAAGCGACCGAGCTCCCCCTCGATCGTTTCCTGTTTGGTGATCTTGGTCACCTCATCTCCTTCGTGCGCGGTCTTTAGCACATCCCAAATCTCCTTGGCGCTCTTCAACCCTTGCACCTTGTTATACTCCTCTCGACTTAGAGAGGTGAGGAGTATAGTGGTGGCTTGGGAGTTGAAGTGCTCTATTTGGGCCACTTCGTCCTCCTCATAATCTTCATCCCCTACGGATGGTACCTGTACACCAAACTCAACAGCATCCCATATACTTTTGTGGAGTGAGGTTAGGTGATATTGCATCATATCACTCCACCTAGCATAATCTTCACCATCAAATGTTGGTGGTTTGCCTAATGGGACGGAAAGTAAAGGTGTATGTTTAGGAATGCGAGGGTAGCGTAGGGGGATCTTACTAAACTTCTTGCGCTCATGGCGCTTAGAAGTGACGGACGGCGCGTCGGAGCCGGAGGTCGATGGTGATGAGGAGTTGGTCTTGTAGTAGACCACTTTCCTCATCCTCTTGTGCTTGTCACCTCTCCGATGCGACTTGTGGGAAGAGGATTTCTTCTCCTTCCCCTTCCCTTTGTTGGAGGAGTCCTTCTTCTCCTTTCTCTTGTTGCGGGACTCTTCCGATGAAGTACTCCCGTGACTTGTAGTGGGCTTGTCGCCGGTCTCCATTTCCCTCTTGGCGTGATCTCCCGACATCACTTCGAGCGGTTAGGCTCTAATGAAGCACCGGGCTTTGATACCAATTGAAAGTCACCTAGAGGGGGGTGAATAGGGCGAATCTGAAATTTAACAACTTAAACACAACTACAAGTCGGGTTAGCGTTAGAAATAATAATGAGTCCGAGAGAGAGGGCGCAAAACAAATTGCAAGCGAATGAAGAGTATGACATGCGGATTTGTTTTACCGAGGTTCGGTTCTCGCAAACCTACTCCCCGTTGAGGAGGCCACAAAGGCCGGGTCTATCTCAACCCTTTCCCTCTCTCTAACGGTCCCTCGGACCGAGTGAGCTTCTCTTCTCAAATCAAACCGGGAACAAAACTTCCCCGCAAGGACCACCACACAATTGGTGTCTCTTGCCTCGGTTACAAGTGAGTTTTGGTCACAAGAACAAATGAGAAAGAAAGAAGCAATCCAAGCGCAAGAGCTCAAAAGAACACAACAAATCTCTCTCGCTAATCACTAAAGCCTTGTGTGGAATTGGAGAGGATTTGATCACTTGGGTGTGTCTTGTATTGAATGCCTAGCTCTTGTAAGTGGTTGAGAGGTGGAAAACTTGGATGACTTGAATGAGGGGTGGTTGGGGGTATTTATAGCCCCAACCACCAAACTAGCCGTTTGGTGGAGGCTGGCTGTCGCATGGTGCACCGGACAGTACGGTGCACACCGGACAGTGTCCGGTGCGCCAGCCATGTCACCCGGCCGTTAGGGTTCGACCGTTGGAGCGCTGACTACTGGGCCCGCCTGGATGTCTGGTGGCGCACCGGACATGTACTGTAGATTGTCCGGAGCACCACGACGCGCGTGCCTGACTTCTGCGCGCTCTGGCGCGCATTTAATGCCGCTGCAGGTGACCGTTGGCGCCGAAGTAGCCGTTGCTCCGCTGTCACACCAGACAGTCCGGTGTACACCGCACAGTCCGGTGTACACCGGACATGTCCGGTGAATTATAGCGGACTAGCCGTTGCGAATTCCCGAAGCTGGCGAGTTCAGAGTCGCTTCTCCTTGGAGCACCGAACACTGTCCGGTGTACACCGGACAGTCCGGTGAATTATAGCGTGGCGGCTCTGAGTTTTCCCGAAGGTGCGAAGTTCAGCCTAATGTCCCCTGGTGCACCGGACACTGTCCGGTGGTGCACCGGACACAGTCCGGTGCGCCAGACCAGGGCTGCCTTCGGTTATCCCTTGCTCCTTTTATTGAACCCTTTTCTTGGTCTTTTTATTGGCTTATTGTGAACCTTTGGTACCTGTAGAACTTATAGACTAGAGCAAACTAGTTAGTCCAATTTATTTGTGTTGGGCAATTCAACCACCAAAATTAGTTTAGGAAATAGGTGTAAGCCTAATTCCCTTTCAGCCTTGAACCTTGCCAAAAGCTGAACCAGAAACTATATAATGCACCTATCACTTCAGAGGACGCTACAGTTTGGATTGAGGGGAGTGAACGATGAGGTCAATTCAGTAATAGTGTTATGATGCATGGGAAGGATAGGTCAAGCCACGACATCTGCTCATATCATGGATGCTATGATGCACTATCATACCTAATGTTCTTTCCTAAAGGTGAACCTGGATGGCATGCAAATATTCCTAAGTCCAATGTTTCCATGGACGAAGTAGACGCGTACCATGAGCAACATAGGACAAGGGATGCAAACGATGACTATACAGGTTAGTTGCTTCTTTGTGTTTTTTATAATCCTTTATTAAATATGTTTTTAGCAACACTAATTAATAAACCTTGTGGCTGCAGAACGACCCAGGCATCTATGTGTGTCTGTACGTGACTATTACTGCTATAGATTCCAAATTCGACCAGGTATATTCAATCCAGTACTTCATGGGAAGCAGCTTTTCCAATAGTTCATGGTTGACACCTACATCAAGATTGAGAGCTCTTGTTTGGATTTCCTACATAAAAACCAAGACAGATTAAGGGCGGATCTATACAAGGGTTTGGTAGATAGCTTGCATGAAGGCGAGAACAGAGCAGACAAAATTGGAAAGCGAACCATGCTGTCTACATCATTTATCGGTGGTCCTCATGACATGAGATGCCGGTATATGGATGCTATTGCCCTTGTGCGGAAGTTTAGGAAGCTAGACATATTCCTCACTATGACGTGCAACCCCAATTGGGATGAAATAACCAGAGAGCTTCTCCCTATGCAGTCACCACAGGATCATCCAGACCTTATTGTTCGCATATTCCATCCAAAACGAGAGGAACTAAAGAAGAGATTGACTAAGCATCATATTCTTGGAAAAATCCGGGCTTATGTCTTTGTCATGGAGTTCCAGAAGCGAGGTTTGCTTCATGCCCATTTCCTACTCATCATGCAGAGAAAGTACAAGCTAACTTGCCCCGATCAGTATGATCTCCTTATCTCCGTTGAGATCCGTGACAAGAAGTACCCCCAACTATACGAGATGGTTATCAAGCATATGATGCATGGACCGTGCGGGTTGCTAAATCCTAAATGCCCATGCACTAAGGGTCGTGCTTCATGCAAAAACCATTATCATAGAGCTTTTAGCGGTGCAACGTTGCAAGGAAAGGATTCATACCCTACTTATAGGTGTCGTGATGATGGGAGTAATGAAAAGGTTAGAGGTTGTGAATTGGACAATAGATGGGTCATACCTTATAACCCTTACCTCCTCCGGCTCTTCAACTGTCACATCAATGTTAAGGCTTTTGGGAGCATCAAGGCTGTCAAATACCTTTTCAAATACATATACAAAGGCCATGATCGTTCGTCTTTGGCTGTGAGAGATGCAAACAATGCTGATGGTGACGTTGATGAGATCAAGCAGTATAGTGATGCTAGGTGGGTGACCCCTCCAGAAGCCCTTTGGAGGATATTCAGCTTTGATCTAAGTCAAAACTCTCCACCAGTGATGCAACTGCAGCTCCATCTTGAAAACATGCACATGGTGTCATTTCATGAGTGTGCTAAAGTAAATCATGTTGTCCAACGTCCAGGTGCCGATAGGTCAGTGCTTACGGCATATTTTGAGGCAAATAGGCTACACGAGGAGGCTCGGGGCATCCTTTATCGTGACTTTCCTGAGTGGTACACTTTGCAGCAGGGCAAGGTGTGGCAAAGGAGGAAACGAAACACAGGTGGATAGGTCGGTAGAATAGTCTCTGCTCATCCAGCTATGGGGGAGCGCTTTTATCTTCGACTTCTCTTAAACCATTTGACGGGTGCTACCTCCTATGCGGATCTAAGGACAATAGATGGTGACACACTACAATCTTTTCGTGAGGCAGCACAAAGGAGGGGACTGCTTGAAGCAGACAACACAATATATGAGTGTCTCAACGAAGCCGCTCATTACCAAATGCCATCAGCGCTACAAAGGTTGTTTGCAACAATACTGGTATACTACGAGCCGAACAATGTGGCAGAATTATGGCAGAGATACCTTAACGCAATGTCAGAGGATTATCACCGTAGTACTCAAAGCAAACCCCATATGCAACAGATGGTCTTGATTGACATTAGAAACATTTTGCAGTCAATGGGTAAAGACATAAAGACATTCCCTCTCCCTGCTATCGTCGACAGATATGACGATTCACATGGTACTGATAGAGAGGTTTACGAGGAGGAAAGTATCGAGCCGACAGCAGAAGACGTTGCTATGAAAGAAACCCTAAACGAGGAGCAGAGGTCTGCCTATGATAAGATCCTATCTATCGTTGACACCAATAGCGGTGTAGTGTTCTTTGTGGATGGGCCTAGTGGGACTGGAAAGACCTATCTGTTTAAAGCACTGCTTGCGGCACTACTCAGCTAGTACAAGGTTGCAGTTGCAACAGCTACATCTGGTGTTGCGGCTTCCATATTGCCTAGGGGGAGGACTGCCCATTCGTGCTTCAAGATACCACTTACTATTGATGATGGTGATGTATGTAGCTTCACGAAACAAAGCGGGACAACAAAGTTGCTACAAAAAGCATTGCTCATTATCTAGGATGAGGCATCAATGACTAAGAGACAAGCAATTGAGGCGCTAGACAATAGCATGCGTGATGAAATGGGACGGCTTGGGCTACCCTTTGGTGGGAAGACTGTTGTGTTCGAGGGTGATTTCACACAAGTACTCCCTGTTGTACGCAAGGGGTCAAGGGCTCAGATAGTTGTTGCCTCTCTACAGAGTTCTTACCTCTAGGAATCCATGTGCCACCTAAAGCTTGTTCAAAACATGAGGGCACAGAGCGACCCATGGTTTGTAGAATATTTGTTGCGTGTCGGAGGTGAAACTGAGGAAGCGAACAATGATGGTGATGTTCGTCTTCCTAATGAGGTATGTGTGCCATATACTGGTAATGAGCGTGACCTTGCCAGACTGATAGATGACATTTACCCCAATCTAAATGAAAATATGTCTAACACAAGCTACATCACTTCAAGAGCATATTGTCTACACGGAATGACTGGGTGGATATGATAAATATGAGGATGATCGATCGTTTCCAAGGGGAGAAGATGATGTACCATAGCTTTGACACCATGGTGGATGATCCTAATAACTATTACCCATCAGAATTTCTAAATATGCTAACTCCTAATGGACTACCCTCGCACGTTCTGAAGCTCAAAGTTGGAAGCCCAATCATGTTGCTTAGGAATATAGAACCTGCTAATGGACTTTGCAACGACACGAGGTTGGTGGTTCGTGGTTTCCAAAAAAACAGTATTGATGCTGAAATTGTCCTTGGCCAGCTTGCTAGAATGCGAATTTTCTTACCTCGTATACCCCTGTGCCCCTCTAAAGATGAGATGTTCCCTTTCCAGTTTAAAAGGAAGCAGTTTTCGATAAGACTAAGTTTTGCCATGATGGTTAACAAGGCCCAGGGCCAGAAGATTCCTAATGTTGGTGTGTACTTGCTAGAACCAGTGTTCTCTCATGGCCAGCTTTATGTTGCTCTATCAAGGGCCACCACTCGGTCAAAAGTGAAGATACTTGGCATTCCAGTCACTGATGAGAAGAAGAAGGGGGTTCAAAGGAACTCAACGATTAATGGCGCAACATACACGAAGAATATCGTTTATAAGGAGGTCCTTACGCTGTAACTGACATTGATGAATGCACGGTAATTAACAACTTGTAATGCACTTGATTATTTTGGTTTTTAGGTGAAGATGTATTTTTGCCTTTTATTTATCTATTTTGGCTCCTTTTTAGCTTCCTATTGTTTAGTGGTCATTTAGTTGATACAATAAAGAAAGTAGATGAGCATTCAATAGATGTTATCAGTCTCTTTTCATTATGTTTCATGTATTGTTTAGTAAATAGTCTTGGGTCTTTGGACCCAACTTAATTAGATATAGATAACTACATCTCACTTAAATAGAAGAACAATGTTCAGTATGCAAATCTCGTTTATAAGGAGGTCCTTACCCCCGCACGTTCTGAAGCTGTGGAGGGACATCATGACTCCAGGTTGATTGAACCGAGGCTTGTTGAATCAGATGCAAACCTCGAGTTTGTAACTGGGATTCTTGGCTCACTGACTGATAAACAGGACACGGAGAAAGCAAACGGGGTGGTATCTGGATGTGGTGTTGGATTTCAGAATGGGAACTATCACTTGGATTCTCTACATTCAGAACTTCTAATGTCGAACTCAAAGTATGATCCTAGAGTTTGTGTTATCAATGAAATCCAAGAGCCTGGTTTAGGAGCCTGTAACTTGATTTCACAGGAGAGGAAAGTAGCAGTAGGACATTCTGCATGTGCAACCCCTGAAAATGTGACTGTAGAGAACAAATCAAGTGCACTGAGGCTTGTAAGGGTCAATGCCACTCTGATTCATCTACATCAAAGCTTCTAGAATCCTATATGATCCATGACTTTGAAGTTGATGGTTGTGATAATTTTGAGATTGGGACACAGCTCGGTGAGCTCATTAACTTGTGTATGAAGGATTCCATAGAGGTACAGTCAAACTTTGGTGCAGCTCCCATGGAACAGAACACGATAGACTCTAAGAGACTCAGTTTAGACTATGAAGCGAAATGCCCTCTATGTGGATCAGATATTTTTGATTTAAGCAAGGAGCTCCGGCAGCTGCATACTAACAATTGCCATTCATGTATTGTTCTTCTATTTAAGTGCGATGCAGTCAAACTTTCATGTATTGTTTAGCAATTAACAGTTCATAGAGCACCAGGACAGCAAGACCATTGTGCTGGTCCTCACAGTTCATGGTGCTGAAACAGCTGAATCTCACAAGCACCAATTTATACAACTACAGTTCACAAGCATATGTTTTATAGTGCTGAAACAGCCAAAATAGATAACTATTAACAGTTATGTCATAATGCAATCTGAAACATGGCAGTAATAGCTCACAAAAAAGGTGCACATCTTGTGACTGTTTTTTTCTTTGATCCTCCTATTTTGCTCCTGTTCTGATCTGTTCCTAGCCACTGTTCTTCTTGGCAAATATCCATGCTACTAAAGGTGACACTTGACTGCAAAAGATTGACATAGAAATCTGGGCCACACTTGACTGCAAAGGATGTCACTGTTGTGACGCACTTCATCAAGAAATCTAGATCACACTTGACTGCAAAAGATGTCGCTATTGCGACACACTCCTCTCTCATCAAGGCATGAATGTACCTTTCCCCCTCTTTGATGAGTGTTCTTTGCTATTTTTTGACTGCTCACTACCGGACACAGCTCCTTTGCCGAGTGTCTCAGACACTCGGCAAAGGCTATTTTACACTCGGCAAAGGCTTTGCCAAGTGTAACACTCGGCAAAGAACGCTCGGCGAACTGTACATCAGCAACAGCCTCTTTGACGAGTACTTTTTGTCGGGCACTCGACAAAGAATTTGCCGAGTGCCATTTGACACTCGGCAAAGAAAAGTCACCGTCACGACGCCAAGTGACGGTGACGGATCCTTTGCCGAGTGTCTTCTTTGGCACTCGGCAAAGAGGCCAATTTGGCCGAGTGTCTGCTATCACGGCCCTCGGCAAAGACAGCTCCAGTGGGCCCCACCGCCAGTCCCAGTGCCGAGAGCTCTCGTAGGCACTCGGCAAAGGAGGCTTCTTTGCCGAGTGTCTAGTGGTCTGGCACTCGGCAAAGAGTCCTCTAGTGGGCCCCTTTGCCAGTCCCTTTGCCGAGTTCCTTGACCACAGCACTCGGCAAAGATGGCTTTACCGGTTCCCAGGTTTCCTTCTTTGCCGAGTGCCATGGTTAGCACTCGGCAAAGATGGCTTTACTGGTTCCCAGGTTTCCTTCTTTGCCGAGTGCCATGGTCATAGCACTCGGCAAAGCTACCCTTTACCGAGTGTTACACTCGGCAAAGTGACCAGGAAGTCCCTTTTTTATTTGTTTTTGCTGTTCCATCCAAACAAACAAAAGATATGTATCATTCACATCACATTATATATCAATCGCATCACAGAATCAACACATTTATCATCAACACCATATATATCACAAAGTCTCACTAATTTAAGTCTCACAAATATAAGTCTGGATCATCACAAAACAGATATAAGTCTGGATCATCACTAACATCACCAAGTATCTCACAAGACCAAGTATAACTAACATCACCAACACTCACAAATATAAGTCTGGATCATCACAAAACAGATCATCAATGAGGTGGGCATCTGGACAGGTTCGGCAAAGGGCTGGACGAAGCGTGAGGGTTGTTCGACGCCGCCGATTGACCCTGCACAGAGAAGAGATTGCATGTGTGAGAACATATGAATATATATCATGCAGTACTAAAATTTTGATACTCACAGGAGTAGTGAACTCAGCAGGGTCAGCTGTAGGGAACAACGGAGGTGGTGGAGCATGACCCTGTGCGGCGCCAAGGCTCTGCATGTAAGCGAACATCTCTGCCATCCTCTTCTCCAGCTCCTCACGTTGCCTCCTCTCATCATCTAGCTGAGTCTGTAATTTTTCGCCCTAATGTTACGATAATGCAAAGAGAAGATATATAATAATCAATGAACGATGAATAGATAAGGAATAACTTGGAGTTGTTGGATACGATGCTGTGAGCTGTCCTGCCGAGGTCATATGGCTGGGCTCGCGCTCGTGCTCCTTGCTCGCACCTGAGAGAGAGTGGGAGTGGAGGACGAGTCGATTGCCCCGTCGGCAATCCAGTACCGCCCATGCCTCTTGCCTCCTCCGACCCTCATGAGGACATCTCTGTCGATGTCCTCGGTCCTTAGATCGTAATCTGGCCCATGGACCTCCTTGGCCATGGCGGTGTACTCACTGAGGCGGCTGTGGACGACGGGGTTGGTGTACGCCTCGGGCCCATCATCCGGGTTGTAGGTGATGTCGGACGTCGCCTTCCCCTTGTGGGCCATAGCATATGCCGAGAACGTGGAGCAAGGCGCGCCACCATGTGCCGCCGACTGCAAGAAAACCAACGAGATGGTTAGAAATCATGTCTAATCGAAAGTTATATACCTAAATAAAAAAGAGCACGTACCCATGCTTCTGCGTATTTGCCCAGGCTGCGGCTGCCTTGATGGTGGGAGGGACCTTGCATCATCAAACGCCGTTCCTGGCTAGCGTTGTGCGCCTCGTCCCACTCAGCCGAGCACCACCTCTACACCATCTGCTCCCAGCACTCAGGATGCGCGGCGCACCAATGAGGAATCATCTAAAAAAATACAAGTACACGGCATATCAGAAGATAAAATTAAGCATATTTAGTACCAATAATAAAGTTTTGTATTTACCTGCAAGTACTGGTCCGGAGTCAACGACATGGTTCGGGCATCCTTCTTGCTCACCTTCTCCCCAAGGACGGAGCCGTGGTAAGTGACGATGGCCTGGATGCGCGCCTCGTAGTGCATGTCCACGACGAGCTTCTTACAGCTCGTGGTAGCCACCACATCCGCCCTAGCCTCGTATCTAGCCTCGCATCTGAAGAAATCCTACATACAAAGACGATGTATCCATACATTATTTCAAGAATATGCAACAAATGCGACTTATTAAACAATATAGTGCGAGGAAGACTTACCCACAGCTCTTGCTTCACCCGCTCCGCCTTGTTGTTGAATTGTCTGTCGTCCCAATCTACTGCATCGAGGGCAACGGCGTAGTGGTCGAAGGTGTATGCTGGGCTCGTCGCTCCGGCGTACTCGACAAGTCCAGGGAAGTGTTCCCTGCATAGAAGGCCGAGGATGCCATTGGGGTTGCAGCCGTGACCCCCTGCAGTCTCCAAAACCATCCAAGACCTGTCCAAGTGATTAAGATAAAGTATTAGTTTCTATTATTAATTTGAACATATAATATGAAAAAGCAGCAACAACATCTAAAGTTACCTACCTCTCTCCATCGGGTCGTATCAGCGGAAGTCTGTCACGAAGTATGGGTCACTGAGGGAGACTCGCGGGACCTCGCAGGTAGATGCTCCTCGAACCTGAGGAGCCAGAACCTGAGACGTCCTGCTGAGCGGCGTCGTTGTCGTTGTCCTGCTGCGCCGCATCGTCGTCGTCCTGCTGCGCCGCATCGACAGCGGCTTGCTGCTCCACCTGCTGCTGTACGACGTCGTCCTGCTGCGCCTCCTCCTCCGTCCTACGGGTGCTCCTCCTCCCCCTCCCCCTCCCCCTCCCCCTCCCCCTCCTCGTCCTCGTCCCACCGCCCACCATCTTTGTCCAACAACCTGCAATTAAGAGTAAGCAATTAAGCACAGATAAAAAATATGTATTTAGAAACATATGCAAAATAAAATGAAATATAGCATTACATCGATTAAAAATAATCTTCATATGTGTCCGGGTTAGCCGGATCATAAGTGTCATCATCACTATCAACCATTTCATAGTCAACACCATCTGAAGGCGCAATTTCGTCATTGGCATTGCCTTCAAGCATTTCTAAGTCATTCTCATTTTGCACCTCATCCTCCTCATCAACAACCATTTCATCATCCGGCGTTTCAATATCTACTTCCATTTCGATCGCTTCGGTTAAGTCTATCTCAAATCGCCCTTCGAGCCCATCTTCTTGGAAGAACTCTCCGTCATATGTGTCCGGGTCTAAGTTATAACCTTCATCGTTTGGAACAGGTAATTTACCATGCGGTGATACCTTATACACAACATCCCAACCCTTAAGATGTTGTTTCGTTTGGCACGCATATGGAAGATAATACACTTGTGTGGCCTGTTGGGCCACAATATAGACATCGTCTCCTGGTAAGGTGGAATCCTGTCGAATTTCGACTAGCCTAAGATTAGAATGTGTCCGTCTCGTAACTTCATGGTCAAACCAATGACATTTGAATATCACTGGAGTAAGAGGATTGGAACCATAAAAATTGAGTTCATATATTTCTTCAATTCTTCCATAATACTCGACCTCGTCAAGCCCGGGCGTAAAGACTCCAGAACACGTGGTTTTTCGATTGGGCCGACTTTGGTCGTAGCTTGTTGTGTGAAAACGGTATCCATTGACGTCATACCCAGAAAATTTCCTGACCCTATAGGCAAAGCCATTGGCTACTTGTCTCAACTCAGCACTCATAGACGGCTCTCTTTGGCCCTGCAAGTTCAAACACGCTAGATTGTTATATTATTCGCACGTAAGAGCAACTTCAAATGACAAACTAAGCACGTACCTTATGTTTAAACCAGGAAATGAAATCGGGCAATCCATTTCCCGCACCCTTTCCAAGAAGGGTATCATATTCCTGTGGAGTTGGGTCCCTTGATCGATGCCAGAATTCATGAAGAAATTGCTCCATGTATGGCGTCACCTCTTCAAGGTTGGTCAATACATATAGCATGATAGGGCGCCACTCTTCATGTCTCAGGGTCTTGGTGGTCGAACCACTCGCGCTTCCGAGTTACCCTTGAAAAATGCTGAGGTTCGATTCATTATCGCCATCATTGTAACGAGGGGGTGGATTATGCACGCTCGGCAGTTTGTCACCATAGTAAGTTGTTGTGAAGTTTGACACCTCCTCCAATATGTATGCTTCTGCAATGGAAGCCTCGATTTTGCATTTATTTCTACATTTCTTTCGGATAGTCTTTAGACATCTCTCGATTGGACAGCACCAACGTCCCTGCACGGGCCCCCCATTCGTGGCTCATACGGGAGATGAAGAATCAAATGCTGCATCGGATTGAAGAAGCCGGGTGGAAAGATCTTCTCCAGCTTACACAGTAACACGGGTGCCATCCTTTCCAAGTCTGCAATCATGGTCCGAGCTAACTCTTTTGCACAAAGCTGGCGGAAGAAATAGCTCAACTCTGCAAGCGCTAGCCAGACATGCTCAGGGACATAGCCTCGAACCATCGCCGGAAGAATTCGTTCAATCCATATGTGGAAGTCATGACTCTTCATCCCTAAGACTCGCAGAGTAGATAAGTTCACCCCCCTACTAATGTTAGCTACATACCCATCAGGGAACATTAACATCTTGATCCACTGTAGTACTTCCTTCCTCTGGGCCCTGCTCAGGACGAAATCGGCCTTAGGCCTTCTCCATGTCTTTCCACCACTATGCGGCTTTATCTCTTGGTTTGGTCTATCACATAACTCTGCCAGATCCACTCTTGCCTTTACGTTATCCTTTGACTTATCAGGAATCTCCATAATTGTTGCCTAAAGTGCCTCGGCGACATTCTTTTCAGTGTGCATCACGTCAATGTTGTGTGGAAGGAGCAGGTCATCATAATAGGGGAGCCGAGTCAAGCCCGACTTATGTGTCCACATATGTTGGTCACCATATCCCACAAAACCACCTTCTGGGTTGGCCACGAGACCATCTATCTGTTGGCGAACTTCGGCACCAGTCATCATTGCAGGTGGGCGGTCTATCACCACGACACCTTTCGTAAAGTTCTTGATGTCTAGTCGGAATGCATGGTCAGGAAGGAGAAATTGTCGATGTTTATAGAATGACGAATATTTGCCACCCTTCTTCAACCAAATGAACCTAAGAGCTTCCTTGCAAACTGGGCATGGGAACTTACCGTGAACACACCAGGCGCAAAATAGCCCATACGCCGGAAAGTCATGCATGGAGTACTGGTACCAAACATGCATTTTGAAGTTTGTCTTCATAGCTCGATCGTACGTCCATACCCCTTCCTCCCAAGCATGGACCAATTCATCAATCAAAGGCTCCATGTACACGCCCATTTTATTCCCCGGGTGTCCAGGAATTATCAACGACACAAATATGTTCTGTCTTTGAAAGCATACGCTGGGGGGGGAGATTGATGGGGATAACGAACACGGGCCAACATGTGTATGGGGCAGCGGTCATTCCATAGGGATTGAACCCATCTGTGGCCAGCGCAACACGAACATTACGAGCCTCTTTGGCTTTCTCATGGTGAATGGCATCAAAGTGGGTCCATGCTTCACCATCGGATGCGTGAACCATCTTGTCAGGATTGTATCGTTTGCCTTTTTTGTGCCATGTCATCTGTTTCGCGGATTCCTCTGTCATGTATAGACGCTGGATCCTCGGTATGAACGGAAGGTGGCATAGGATTGTCACAGGGATGTCGAGCTGCCTCTTCTGTCCTTCACTAGAGTCTACCTCCATGAACCTAGACGATTTACACTTCGGACAGTACTTTGCCTCAGTGTGTTCTTTCCTAAATAGGACGCAGCCCTTCGGACAAGCATGTATCTGCTCATACGTCATCTTGAGTGCACGAAGGAGTTTCTGTGCCTCGTACATGCTCTTTGGCAGAACGTGATCCTCCGGAAGCAGGCTGCCAATAACTGTCAAAAAACCATCGAAGGCGTCTCGACTCATGCTATACTGCGACTTGAACGCCATTATACGCCCAATGGCATCCAGTTGAGAAACCTTTGTCTTGCCATGAAGGGGTTTCTGTGCCGCGTCAAACATGTCGTAGAATGCCTTTGCGGTCGCCTCTGGCTCGTACTCCATACGTCCTTCAGCGAACTGTGCCTCGTGATAGTTGTTCAACATGTCCGCTACCCCGGCATCAGCATCGTAATCCTCGACGCGTTGTCTCACCACCTCCTCTCTCGTGTGATGCGCTTCACCATGGAAGATCCACCAAGTATAGTCCAGCGTGAATCCATTCTTCCAAATATGTTCTACCATGGCCTGCTTTGGTTTTCTTTTCCGGTTGTCACATTTGCTGCACGAACAAGGGACTAGACTAGCTCCTTTAGCAGCTTCGCCATATGCCCGTTCCACGAAAGCATCGGTCTTCCTAATCCATTCTGGGGTGACATCATTACGTCGAACGCGGCCCGTGTACATCCACTCACGGTCCTCCATCCTCTAACATATATAACCGAGTATAGTTTAATATAGACATGTAATGCATGTACACTACGTTCCTACCTTCTAATAGGTGATGATAGGTCCTAATCCCACCCGCGATTGCGTAGATGGAGTTAGTTTCCATGCTCTACTCCAATCCGAGATAGAATTTCGGTAGCACCTCCCCGCTGTTCTCTGGATACACGTCCTGGCAGGGAGAGTGTACTGTTCGGAGAACAACAGGGAGGTGACGCCGAAACTCTTCTCGGACCGGAGTAGAGCATGAAACTAACACCATCTACGCAACCGCGGGCTGTCCAAAAAACGTGGACAATTCGAAACTGATACATTTGTAGATATGCAAAGATCTGCATATCTACATCGTATCTCTTTCGAATGGGAGACACCTAACTGGGTTACGTGATCTACGACCATGATGCGGAAATAGAGGTTATACCTAGGGTGGCGGTGGAGTCAGGCTAGCGGGGCTGTGGCGGGTCGGTGCAGTGGCGACGCGACGCGGTGCAGGCAGACCCGCAGTGGCTAGGAAGACAAGCATCTTCTCTGTAAAAAAGAAACACAAGTCTATTAATACAAAAAAAATGGAGACAAACTTTGTTCATATGAATTCACATCAACGACCGCCATCCTTAGGACCACGCATGCCATCGGCAAACCTACCACTACTTGTGCCTATCTACCGCTATCGGTTAGTTCTGTCACCAGAGTGGCCTGTGTACATCCACTCAACGGTCCTCCATCCTCTAACATATATCGACAAAAAAATCGGCAGCACCTCCCCTGCACGGGGAGGTTTCCAAAACCTGCAAATAAAAGTAGCAGCACGATGGCTGATATTCACAGGTATATCAACAACACTATGGCATATATGCAATGCATTAGACATCATATATACAAGTAGTCGAACCACATCTATCATAGGGTTTATGATTTTAGACTCAAATTAGTATCGTAAATATTGTTATTTTCCTATAGATATAGTCGAATAACATAATGCATATGCAATATTTCGAACATCATATATATATAATTAATTGTAGAGTAGTAGTACAAGCTTTGATCAAGAAAAAAAATCATACCTATTCGAGGCCGGGGCCGGCGACGATGGTGGACGCGTGGGTGGCCGGATGGCGGTTGCGCGTGGACGGCCGGGCGCAGGGAGGTGCGTAGGCGACCGGGCGGCGACGGGCCGAGCACGTGGGAGCCGCCGGACGACGATGGAGGGGTGGCAGCCGAGCGGCGGCGGGCACAGGGAGACGGTCGGGCAGCAGCGGGCGCAGGGAGGCGGCCGAGTGGCGGCGGACGCAGTGTGGTGGCCGGCGGCCGACCGAGCGCGTGGGGGCGGCCGCAGATGGCGTTGGTGGCGCTCGGGCGAGGACGGGTGGCGACGGCCGTCGGTGTCACAGTGGGAAAGTGAAAGCAGAAGGAAGGAGAAGAAGAGGCTGACGGTCTGTATAATTAACGTCTTTGCCGAGTGCCCGCGATCTGGCACTCGGCAAAGATTTTTTTAAAATTAAAAAATATACTTTGCCGAGTGCCTTTGATCTGGCCCTCGGCAAAGGTTTCTATGCCGAGTGCCTGTCTATTGACAATCGGCAAAGACTAGACTTAGGGTTTTTAAAAAAGCTTTATCGAGTGCCGCACGACAAGCACTCGGCAAAGCTTTCTTTGCCGAGTGTCCAAGCTGGGGCACTCGGCAAAATATATTTTAATTTTTTATTTTGTTTATGAAACTTTTTGTGGTATGTTCCTACACTATGTAGACCTACATGTACCATTTTGGGATAATTATAACTATGTTTTCAATAGCTAGTAGATTTAGTTCGTTTATTTGAATTTCTTCGGAAAATTTAGATTTGAACTGCAAGTCACTCGAAACTTGGAAAACCGTGCATGCAAAAATGATATTCATTCTACTTAGCATAAGTTACGACCGATTTCAGGAGCGGACCGGAAACTTCGAGCACCATTCTCACTCAACATGGCCGTGAACTTGCCATCCAGCTGTTTAAAATTTTTATAAAACACAAACAAAGTCAGAAAATCATGAAACTTGTCCACGTGTTATGATATCATATGTACAGGCTGTGATAAAAATTTTAGAATGTCTGGAGAAAGTTGTGAGACACAATGTGTAGAAACCTAAGAGAACTACACATGAAATCATAGAGTTTCAATGTGGATCTCTTAGGTTTGTACACATAGCGCGTCATAGTTTTCTCAAAAAATTTTCAATTTTTTATCACAGCCTTAACATATGATATCATGACACGTAGACAAGTTTCATGATTTTCTGACTTTGTTTGTGCGTTATACAATTTTTAAACATGTGGATGGCAAGTTCACGACCATGTTTAGTGAGCATGTTGCTTGAAGTTTCCGGTACGCTCCTGGAATCGGTCGTAACTTATGCTAAGTAACATGAATATCATTTTTGCATGCACGGTTTTCCAAGTTTCGAGTGACCTGCAGTTCAAATCTGAATTTTCCGAAGAAATTCAAATAAACGAACTAAATCTACTAACGATTGAAAACTCTATTATAATTGTCCACAAATGATACATATAGGTCTACATAGTGTAGGAACATACCACAAAAAGTTTGGAAGACAAAATAAAAAAAATAAAAATATACTTTGCTGGGTGTCTAGAGAAGACACTCGGCAAAGCGTCCTTTGCCGAGTGCCCAATATTTGGCACTCGGCAAAGACTGACGGCCGCTAACGGCCCTTTGCCGAGAGCCATCTTTGCCGAGTGTTTGGCTCTCGGCAAAGCAGTCTTTGCCGAGTGCTTGGCCCGAGTGTCCTGCACTCGGTAAATAAGATCTTTACCGAGTGTAGGACTTTGCCGAGTGCGGCGCTCGGCAAAGGCGTCTTTGCCGAGTGCCCGATAAAAAGCACTCGGCAAAGCCGCCGGCACTCGGCAAAGGCCCGGATTCTGGTAGTGGCTAATGCATCTTTGAATTGTTGGCAGGGTCCAATTTTGTGAAAGGAATGATGAGCTATTGATGAGTTGACAGGTTAGTTCATGTGGATCGACTTAGATTTGTAAGTGAAGTATTTATTGATGTTTTATTTGGACTATCATATCTTGTATTAGGGGTCATTGGATAGCTGCTTTCATTCTGGTTGCGTTTTCTACAGGAGGAATCCAATGGGAAGCGGTGCAGATCGACCAACGAGTATGGTGGCACGGAGGACAACCCGATAATGGTGGAAAGAAGCAGGGGAAGGACAGTGCAATGAAGCCCCTCTAGCTGCCCAAGGAGTACATCCATGTCCGGGCAAGGCATGGCGAGCAAGGAGTGGCGAGGTGATGGACAGTCACAACCTCGTGGAGAGGGTACATTTCCCTAAGGCTCTGTTGCACTATTCTTTCTTTGCATCGTCATCCTTGCTGGCTACAGAGATTCATGTGTTGATTTTTTTCCTCGTTTCTTATGGAGAATTCATGTGAGAAGGGAGAAGATCAGCTAACGAATGAAGCCACTGCAGGATCTCATGCCGGGTTGCAACAAGGTAACCGAGAAGACACTCTCACTCACTCAATTAACATCAGGCACTTGCTGTCACTCAAGTAGTTTGGTGTGCTGCTCAGGTTTGAATTCAGGGAAAAATGTTTCTCATTTTGGGTGGTCAGCAAGGCATTTAGGTTGATGAAATCATAAACTATGTGCAGACCTTGCAACGACAAATCGAGGTATAGCTCCACATCGATGCTTTTTTATGTTTTTATGTTTAGAGTTCTCATTGATTTAGCAAATAGCAATAACTTGTGTTTTCCCGTTGCTTGTCTGTCTAATGTTGCAAGTCCATCATGGGTTTTATTCTGCATATGATAATACAACTCTGCTATATGAGATCCTGAAGTCTATTAAATGGGCAAGAAAAACATATGGAAATCTACCTATAAATGTTGTGGGACACTCCATGGGAGGGAATCTAGCTTCATTTTGTGCCCTTGATCTATTAGTAAGTATTTTTAATGTACTTGATTTATTACACCAAATTTCAATATAATGCCCTTGATCTCTTTGCAATTCGCATCCCTGGGTAGGTAGTCGTTGCACTAGAAGTCCAAAACAAACTCCCCCTGTTACACTATTCTTTCTTTGCATCGTCATCCTTGCTGGCTACAAAGATTCGTGTTTTTATTTTTTTTCCTCATTTCTTATGGAGAATTCATGTGAGAAGGGAGAAGATCAGCTAGCGAATGAAGCCACTGCAGAATCTCGTGCTGGGTTGCAACAAGGTAACCGAGAAGACACTCTCACTCACTCACTCAATTAACATCAGGCACTTGCTGTCACTCGAGTAGTTTGGTGTGCTGCTCAGGTTTGAATTCACGGAAAAATGTTTCTCATTTTGGGTGGTCGGCAAGGCAGTTATGCTCGATGAAATCATAAACTATGTGCAGATCTTGCAACGAGAAATCGAGGTATAGCTCCACATCGAGGCTTTTTTATGTTTTTTATGTTTAGAGTTCTCATTGAATTAGCAAATAGCAATAACTTGTGTTTGCCCGTTGCGTGTCTGTCTAATGTTGCAGGTCCATCATGGGTTTTATTCTGCACATGATAATACAACTCTGCTATATGAGATCCTGAAGTCTATTAAATGGGCAAGAAAAACGTATGGAAATCTACATGTAAATGTTGTGGGACACTCCATGGGAGGGGATCTAGCTTCATTTTGTGCCCTTGATCTATTTGTAAGTATTTTTAATGTACTTGATTTATTAAACCAAATTTCAATATAATGCCCTTGATCTCTTTGCAATTCGCATCCCTAGGTAGGTAGTCCTTGCACTAGAAGTCCAGAACAAACTCCCCCTATTTTTGTTTTTGCCCAATGGTGTTAACAACTAGCGTTGGTTGTTTCATGCGTGTTGTGCTTGTAGCTCCATGGACTTGCATTCGCACATCAGGAAGGTCTTGAGGAAGCTACGGCTGATGATGGTCCTCACCGACATAACCTTTTCTTTGCACACTAACTGATTGAATTGACACATCTTGTGTGTACCATTGAAATCTGACCACTTCTTTTGCCAACCCCTCTTTTGTTAAAAATAAAATTAAAAATTAGATTGTCAATCTTGAGGCCACAATGGAGTTATTCATGGAGCTTCGAGTTATTGCAGGCCGAGTTGTAAAATGCTAGCATTTTTTGCATATTGTACACAGTATTAGGAAGATGAGCCAGAAGCACAACAAATCGTAAACTGCAAAACACCCTTTTAAATTCTTATAGATTTGCGACATATCGTGAATGCATTAGTTAGTGTGGTATCTGGCTTTAACATATTGAAAAACATATACAAATTTGTTTTCCCCTAGCTCATTTTGTACACCTGTTTGTCAGGTTGAAGAAGGGTCACCAGCAAAGAGGGCATTTACTATCCTTTGCGATCTTCACCGTTGGAAGCTCTGGTTTGATGAACACACAACAAATGCAATATGTGATGCTTGTTTCCATCCTTCCTCTAGGTACATGTTGCAGATCATTTTTAAAAAAATCTATTCACTGCTCCCAACCTAAAAAGATTATCATTACACACAGGATTATGGTAAATGCTATTTCATTTCTTCTTGGATATGAAAATGCTCCAGAAGAGGATGAGACCCCTCTCTTCGCCATATGTATAGGTATCTCTTTGCCATATGCGAACACATCTACTGTGGATTAATATGCAACATCTGTTAAAGTGTGCGAATTAAAACCTTCATTTACCCTTGTATCATTGATGTAGTCATGTTAACATGGGTGTCATCTATCGGAATTTGTTTATTTGTTCATGATAACTTTCATATTATCGAAGTCAATAGCTCTTATATAAAATATCTCAGCTCAGGTTTCACTACTCTTCCATTTAGGTTGAACAAAAAACTCTTTAAGAAGGAACCAGAATGGTTTTGTCTGTGAGTGTACATCGATAAACCACACCATATCTCTTTTCGTAGTTAAGCATTTCATGGTTTAGTGATTTACATATGACCTTAAACCACATTGATAAGTCCTTGGTGAAAATTAAGAGAGTTCATGGTAGGATAATGTGCTGATAATTAACCCGGGTTAAACAACTGGCCTTTTGGTGTCCCCTAGGAAGGTATTGCCAAGCAGCACACCTGCTCTACAACTTTGAGTTATGTTTAGATTTATATATGATATATATGAGGTTCCTTTGCTCACATGTATTTGGCTGCACCTTAGCTCTATTGATTACATCTTTTTGTGCAAGGCTGATGAGCTATCCCCAGATGAGCTTGAGCGCCTAAAGAATCATGACCATGGTTGGTTGATTGCCAACCCCCACCAGTTCAAGGTCCCTAGCTGGTTCCTCAACAGGAAAAAGGACTACAATAATGGTGGGTTCTCTCAGGTTGTTTCCAACGCCCTTGACAAGTAGCTCAGCTTAGGGATGACCTTGAGCGGCTGAAGAAGATCAGGTTAGTCTATTACCGTTAACATATTTCTGTGTCAAGGTTACTGATGTTTTGTGGCTATATATACATAAGTCAGCATGCCCACATAGTCACTGTCACAAAATTGTTGAAATATTAGTTGCATTTTTCTCTTCATTACTGCTGTCGTTCATAGTTTTCATAATTGTACACAACTTTTAATAGTTGTTCAATCGGTGATGAAACTTGCTCATTTGTGTTAGGAACTATCATATGCTCTTTCGTCCATAGCTCTATTTTGTTGCATGCACTCATTATATGACACAAACCCCTTATGGCTTGTGTTTTCTAGGAACCACCATGCATGGTCTATCACTACTGGGGTCTACTTGTCCGTGGCCAGCACACCAAGTCTACCGAAAGGCATGGAAAAACTGTAGGTGTGTTGTAGAAGAGATAAAGTCAATTTGGTACCTACCTTGGATGTTTATTATTTATAGGATAGATGAACCGTTCTAGTTTATGAAATTTTTGTTGCATATTCCAAGCTGGTTGAATTGAATGTTCTTAAGACCAATGTCATTAAAAAAAGTTAAAAGATTCAATAATTTGAAATGGTCTTACCACACGAATTTGGTTTTAATTAATGTATCCATTTCTCCTGACTCTGTGGCCCAGTGAAACAAATTTATCTCTATCGGCATGCATGCATGAGCAACTACCTGGCCGATCTCTATCCGCATGCAGGAGAAATTTAATCCTGGTTCTTGGGGACGGGGACCCCGTCCCGTGTGCTATTTTGCCGAAACCCCAAGCAGTTGCTCATTTCCACCGATCGAGCGAGAACAAGAACAAACCGGTAGTAGGATCGCTACAGGCCGGGGTGTCGGGCATGGAAAACCGTGCGTGCGCAGTAGGCAAGGAAATGTGAGATCGCCACCATTTCCACTTCAATTTTCTTTGCAACCAGCACTGCCTAGGGCTGCCACGTGTGTTTTTCAAAGAGTTCAGAGTCAGTCTGAATATTCAAGAACGACGACTTGGTCCTCTCCACATGCACACGATATGATCTGCACTCTCCGCATCTGTATGCATAGGATCGTAAACAGCCGTGAGCCAAGTCTTCGTATATTGTAACTCTCCTGCCTAGCACTGCTCGAGCGGCCTATATAAACCACCTGGCCGATCTCTATCTGGCTGTTTTTTATCTGCATGTAACTACCTGCGATCTCTACTGCATGCACATGACTAACTAGCTCCCTGATTAGCTGGTCGACCTCGCTGATTAGCTGGCCGACGCTGCTATTTATAGACGGACGGGCAGTGCGTGCGGCCGCGTTTGTGTTGCGTCTGCAGGCTGTGCTCTCGCCACCACGTGGTCTAGCTGTGCCGCGTTTGTGTTGTCGCCTGCGTTGCGTGCTGGTCGTTGGCAACTTGCTTATCTTTCCTCTATTCGGTAGTTTCCTGACCCCTTATCTAATACTGCGTGAGTAACAAGAGTAAGTAGCATCTCCTTTTATATAGCATTAAACTAAATTATGCAAGTGAAAAATATTTTGAGGGGCTTTGCCCGTCCAATTCAATAAATTTGTGTGAATACCAGTACCGAGAAATCATTAAAAACATTTATTTGATGGGTTCCACGCATTCAATTGAACTAAATCGTGTGATTGAATACATTTATTTGAGAAGCTTTGTCCTTATTTTACATTTGTTTGCTGTAAAATACTTAAGTTATTGCTTTATATTAAATTGTTTGTTGTCAACTAAAATGTGTGTATACACACACACGCATATGAATTTGTACACATAGTTCTATATAAAATCTGCCATACCTTAATTTTTGTGCGTCCTCCACCACATGCTCGTTGGAATATATTTCCTTCTATCTCGATCGTGCCACTGGATCAGTATATTTAGATATATTTTATTTGCAATATATGTAGGACTGTTTTACCTTGATGGATTCTTCAGACGAGACAAATGAAGTACCCGTTGATAATAGCCAATTGGACAAGCATTCAACAGTTGATGATGAATCATCTCTTGATGGAAAAATAGATGAGCATACCAGACTTCCTATACATCCCATTGAAGAAGATATATCTGGAACAAAGATAAATTATCTAGCGCCAATAGATGAATGCAAATTTGCATTACATCATAATAAACCAAAAAAGGACATGACAACTGTAATTGTTCAAGAAGGTATTACAATCGTGTATTAGTTAACTCTACTATTACTATTTGATCAGTTCGTATGTTTTAAATAAACCAATTAACTTCAACCATTCTATGTATGATCGGTTTCTAGATTATATGTGTAATCAAGGAGATATGGCCCTTATCGAATCAATCAAAAACATTCCTTATGCGACAATGAATGTGGAACTTGTATGCGTTTGGCTATCAAGTAATTTTCAGGAAATTTATGGAATGTCTATTTCAATTAGATTCTTATTTGGGGATGAGGTAATATATTATTTTGGTATGTGTGCACACACAAATTTATGTATTTTAACTAAATATAGTTTTTGTACATGTATTTGCAGATCATAAATTCTTACATATACTTATTAATAGCACAAGAACATATGAAGCAACGTCCTAGTGGTACAGTCCACATAGAGATTACATTTGTTAGTGAATTTTTTAAACGAGATGCTGGTGATGATCAAGAATTTGATGATATATACTGTGAAACTAGCGAAAGATCTGAAGTTGAGCAAACAGTATTATTATATCTTCAACATGACATGGTAACAAAATAATTTATTATATATATGAGTTTAGTTATAAAATCATCGTATGATACTTATGAAACATAATATATATAAGTATTTTGCAGGTGTTCATACCTATAAACATTCGTGAACTTCACTGGTATCTTGTTGTGCTTAACACCAAAAGACAAGAGATACAAATACTTGATTCACTGGGTTCTTCATTGGGTCATAAAGATCTCGATTGTGTTGTGAGTAAATGAAATTCGTTACTAATTTTGTTTGTGGTTTTGAGTAATTTGTTGATGTGATTTACTAATTTTGTTTGTAGCTAAAGGATTTGCAAAAGCAAATAGATGGTGTGTTGCATTACATGAAACTTAAAAACCATAATTGGCGAGACCTTGAAGTTGCCTATTGGCCTTGAAAACTTATAGAGTTTAAAGATGCCAAGTAGACAGATAGGTATATATTCGATCTTTCTAAAACTATTTCATTTAAATTGGAAACATATTTGATTTGATTTTTTTAATGTAGTTCTTCGTGTGGACTTTTCCTACTTAATTATATGGAGTACTGGACAGGAGTCGAACTATCAGACAATTTTACACAGGTATATAAAAAAAAGCTATCATATATTCCGCACGAAGAACTACATTAAAAAATCAAATCAAATATGTTTCCAATCTAAATGAATCAGTTTTAGAAAGATCGAATATATACCTATTTGTCTGCTTGGCATCTTTAAACTCTATAAGTTTCCAAGGCCAATAGGCAACTTGAAGGTCTGGGCAATTATGGTCTTTAAGTTTCATGCAATACGACACACCATCTATTTTCTTTTGCAAACCCTTTAGCTACAAACAGAATTAGTAAATCACATCAACAAATTACTCATAACCACAAACAAAATTAGTGAGTTTCATTTACTCACAACACAATCGAGATCTTTATGACCCAATGAAAAACCCAGTGAATCGAGTATTTGTATCTCTCGTCTTTTAGCGTTAATCACAACAAGATACCAATGAAGTTCATGAATGTTTATAGGTATGAACACCTGCAAAATACTTATATATATTATGTTTCATAAGTATCATACGATGATTTTATAACTAAACTCATATATATGGTAAATTATTTTTTTACCATGTCATGTTGAAGATATAATAATACCCTTCGCTCAACTTGAGATCTTATGCTAGTTTAACAGTATATATCATCAAATTCTCGATCATCACCAGCATCTCGTTTAAAAAAATCATTGAGAAATGTAATCTCTATGTGGACTGTACCACCAGGACGCTGCTTCATATGTTCTTGTGCTATCAATAAGTATATGTAACAATTTATGATCTGCAAATACATTTACAAAAACTATATTTAGTTAAAATACATAAATTTATGTGTGCATGTGTACCAAAAAATATATTACCTCATCCCCAAATAAGAATCTGTTTGTAATAGACATTCCATAAATTTCCTGGAAATTACTTGAGAGCCAACGCATATAAGTTCAACATCCATTGTCGCATAAGTAATGTTTTTGATTGATTCGATAAGGGTCGTATCTCCTTGATTACACATATAATCTAGAAACCAATCATACATAGAATGGTCAAAGTTAATTAGTTTATTTAAAACATACAAACTGATCCAATAGTAATAGTAGAGGTAACTAATACACGATTGTAATACCTTCTTGAACAATTGCAGTTGTCATGTCCTTTTTTGGTTTATTATGATGCAATGCAAATTTGCATTCATCTATTGGCGCTAGATAATTTATCTTTATTCCAGATATATCTTCTTCAATGGGATGTATAGGAAGTCTGGTATGCTCATCTATTTTTCCATAGAGAGGTGATTCATTATCAACTGTTGAATGCTTGTCCAAATGGCTATTATCGATGGGTACTTCATTTGACTCGTCTGAAGAATCCATCAAGGTAAACAGTACTATATATTGCAAATAAAATATATCTAAATATACTGATCCAGTGGCACGATCGAGATAGAAGGAAATATATTCCAATGAGCATATGGTGGAGGACGCACAAAAATTAAGGTATGGCAGATTTTATATAGAACTATGTGTGCAAATCCATATACATGTGTGTATACACACTCATTTTAGTTGACAACAAACAATTTAATATAAAGCATAACTTAATTATTTTACAGCAAACAAATGTAAAATAAGGACAACACTTCACAAATAAACGTATTCAATCACACGATTTAGTTCAATTGAATGCGTGGAACCCATCAAATAAATGTTTTTAATGTTTTCTCGATACGGGTATTCACACAACTTTATTGAATTGGACGAGCAGAGCCCTTCAAAATATTTTTTACTCGCATAATTTAGTTTAATGCTGTATAAAAGGAGATGCCACAAACGCGGCCGCAAGCACTACCCATCCGTCTATATGTAGCAGGCGAGAGCACGGCCTGCAGATGTCCGTCTACATGTAGCAATATGTAGCAGGTGAGATCACGGCCTGCAGACGCAACACAAACGCGGCCGCAACGCAGTGCTGTCACACCCGGATTTTAGGGGTCCAAAACCCGGGCGCGAACATAATCACCAGGTGTGCTGGGACCAAGTCTCACACATATGATGAATCATGGAACAGGATCGAATGTCATATCTTTACTATATAACAGGAGTTCTATACAAAATAAATAAATAATTACATTATAGGGAGACAACGGTCCAGCAACCCAAAGTTGACTGGGAGACGACGGCCTAGACCTCTCTCGAATACACCACGGCATCCTCCAAGCGCCTCATCCTGCGGTACCTGTTCTTGACCTGTGGGGGGGATGTGAGACAGCAAGAGTGAGCTCACATACGTTCATCGCTCAACAAGTTGTGGGGAATAATGTGCATGAACTCGCCAATGGTGGGAGTTCACGTGAAGTGTAAGGCTTACCAAAGAAGATGGTTAGAGCTGAGCATTGCTTTTAAAGTTGGTCAAAATTTTATTAGCAGTTACTAAGTATAAGTAAATACCAACCCAGTTAAACAGTAGAACAAAAGTAACAACTTCACCTGCGATGCAATGCATATGACAAATTGAGTTTAAGTTTCATAATTTAATCATGTGAGGGTCCGAGCTGCTCATGACCGTGAGCACGGCTAGTATACCAGTTTTACACTCTGCAGAGGTTGCGCATCTTTACCCACAAGTCATGTTACCCATCTGCCAAGGGATCGCGACTTCCCATACACCTCTACCGAGGAGGCGAGGCAGGGTAACACTACGAGGCCTTTACAAAGTTCCACTAGCTTCAGAAAACCCGCTACAGTTTATAGGAAGTTCCAATGCAGGAATCCCTTGCAGGACCGCCATCGCAGCAAAATCCTCCCGAGGGCCTCCCTACACTGACCACTCCCCTACTGCCCTTGCCCCTTTCGGGTAAGGTAGTCTTCCACTAGCTTTCCTAATTAATCAGCCAAGGGGTCCCATTCCTCCCTTGTGGTAGCACTGTTTTCCCGGGTGGTCGCTCCATGTTCCAATTAACATAATGATCTTATCATGAACAGTAATAATAAACAGATAATAAAAATATGATCATGAATAATGTATCTTCATACCCAAAACCACATAAAGCACTAGCAAGTACTACCCAGAAATTTAGTGGTGAACAAGGTATAAAGATAATCAAACTAGGTAACCTGTTGGGTCCCATCAAATTAACCTATGCAGATCATTATGATTAATTAGAACATGAGTGGGTAAAAGAAGTGATCAAGGGCACAACTTGCCTGGGACTTGAGATTCCAGGTACCAGGATGATCCTTCAGATCCTCGAAACCTCACTGCTAATCGTAGCAATACAAACAAATAGTGTATAGGCAAAATTAACATCACACCAAACATAAGATTAAACTGCGTATTAATAATCTACGCGTCGCTACGAGATCGTGGGAACAAGAATCGCTAAATTCGGAGCTACGGTTAAGAAGTTATGGTTTTTCGAAGATCCACGTGGTTAAGTATATAATAGACTAAGTGCAATATTTTAACCTATATTACATGACAAAACAAAGTTACCAAATAATAATAAATATTATTGTGAGACTAATGCAACTAGAATGGATTAAAACGGAGTTACGGATATTGAGTTATGAATTTCTGAAATTATTTAACACCTAGAATAGATTAATTCCATTGAGCAATTTTAATTCAAGTTTCATGGTTAAACAAAGGTACTAGGTGATAAACAAAATTAATACAAAATTATAGAAACTGGAACGGGTTAATTCGGAGTTAGAATGAATTAAATACGGATTAAACAAGTTTATGGATTTATTCTTATACTAAAAACCTATTTCTTTATTAATTTCTGAATATCCAAAGTGTTCTGGACTGGGCACCAAATAATACAAAACTCAGGGTCCAATTTGTAACAATTCCCTAGACTCAGCTAAACCAGGGAAGGACTGCGGGTTGGTTTTTAAGGAAGCTAGGGGTTCTTTAGAAAGAAAGCCAGGGCGAAGGGGTATGGTGTGACCTGGCTCGTCCGATCGAATATCGACGCATCGGATTAGATCGTCGTTTTATAACATACGTAACTCGTCCCGACCGTCCAATCCAGAGTATACGGCACGGATTAGGCCACACTCAACAGCAACTGGCACGCCCTAACCGCCGTCAGATCAGGATCCTACGGTTCCACGCACTACTACAGCAGGACCCCAATCCGCACCACATGTCACAGATCCGACCGCGCATATCCAATGCAACGAAGGGGTATACAACTCTGAATCCGGTCCACTCAACCATGATCTGACGGCCGCAAACTCATCTTCCACCTATGACACATACCCCGCAGCGGAAGCGCGAGTGAGCCACGACGGCGCCATTACCGCCCATCGCGAGCTCGCCCAGCGACAACAACCCCATGACGCTGACACAGGTAGCCGCGGAATTCACACTTGGTAACAGGGAGACGCAACATACCGCGCAGAGACGAAGACGAGGCCGACGCGCATAGTTTGAGAGTCTGCCCCCGACGATGGCGTGGATGAAGTCTTACATCGCGGCTACTCCCCCGGCGAGCGTCGAACGGAGTCCAACAACCATTACACCGCGCTCGATGAAGATCCGCAGCACCGGCCGTTCTCTATCTCTTTCTTCGCTCTCTCCCTCCCACGGTCTCTGTCTACTCTCCGGCCATGGCGACGAGGTGGCTCGGTGCTATCAAGGATGCGTTATATAGTCGAGTGGCGGGGACGAGATCGGAAACCGACAGCCGATTTCCACGGCCAGCGCGATTTGGGGAAGAATCCGTTGCGATCAGCAGAGAAGAAAACGCGGCGGCAGGCTGGGTTGAGGGAGCTGACCACCGAGGATAGCGGGGAATCTGTTAGGGAGAGGAACCGGCCCGACCTGTGGGACCCACCAGGAAGTGGTACTGGGTGCGCGAACGAATTCGGTGCAGCAGAGGCCGATTCTCCCAGTGATTTCGCACGGCCGGTGAGGCAGTACCGCCGCCATGCGCGGGATTCCGTTCACGGAGCGCGCAGAGAGGGGGATGAAGATCCTGACGGATGGGACCCACGGATTGGTGGCCAAAGAAGCAGATGCGGGCGCGGCACAATGGCTAGCAAGCGGGGCCCACATGCCATACACGCATCCACGCGCGCAGCACATGCGTCTAGAGGCTGCCCTAGGGGGCCCACCGGTCGGCGCACGACGCTGGAGACAGCGGATGGAGCAGAATATTGGGTCGGGTCCTACGGTTTCGGCCCAGTAAACTATGTAGTTCTCTTTTTTTCCCTTTTGTTTCAGATTTCTCCTCTTTTTATTTAAATTTTCAAATCTAAACTGAAATTTGGCTGGGTACTTTATTCCAAAATTAATATATAATTCTAAGACCCCAGTATGGAAGGGTTTTATGTATTTACACCTTTATTTCTCTGTTTTGTATAGGAATTTCCTGCTTTTCTTTCCAAATTCTAGAATTCTAATTATGTTTTTTTAAAAAAAAACCAATTTGGGCTACTAATGCATTTCTATTAATTTTATTTATTTTGACCAAATGCACACACACAATTGAGAGTCAACATGATGCACAACATAATAATGTCATTTGTTACTTGTTTACTTTTAAATATGGGGTTCACATGTGTTAAGGAGTGGAAGCCACACACTTAAGGAGACCAATCACTATTTTCATTATAATTTGGGTATTACAAATCCTACCCCCCTTAGCAAGAATCTCGTCCTCGAGATTTGTAAGAGGGTGCATAATCATGTTATCTCAAACATATGCACAGACAAAATCTCAGCATGATGCGTAATTTTATTAGCAACACATACAGTCAATTAGACCTTTTTATTCCTCCCAAAATAGTATCAACCACTAACTAAGTAGCATTTAACTAAAATAGTAATATATATATATATATATGTTTATGTAGCTTGGTGGAGCTGGTGGTGGTGTTGGAGGTAGTGGGTGATTAGGAGAGTATAAGTATCAAGTTACTGTTCATGTAAGATATAAGCTGGAGAGGTTGAGGTAAGAAAGATTATGGTGAGAAAAAGACTTCATCCAAAATGTCCAAGTCTTGATTCATCTCGAGGTTCGCTTTGACTTTTATATCCTTCCTTGTTGATGTTGATCTCCTCCTTCTTGCTCTTTGGTGTCTCCATCCGGGTTTGGGACAGGAGGTTAAGATAGATCTATTATGTAGGTCAAGTTGTTGGGTATGGCCGAGTTGATCTAGGATCTCAAACTTGTTTATAGGAGCAGGGTCTAATGTATTTCACCAGGATTAACTAACTTGTTAGGTCACTCTCTTTAAATTGGATCATAGTAGATTAGATGGGATCTAGATTAGATCGGTATATCTAGGTTAGACTAGATAATATCTAATTACTTTGGATTAGATCATGGTTGTCACACTGGAGTGGGATAAATATACTAATTAGGGCAAGATGAATCTATAAGGATAAGGTAGAATCCTTTGAGGTTAGTTAGATCTATTAAGATGAGATAAAATCATTTCAAGATAAGATGGATCTAGATACATTAGGATAAGTTAGGATCTTTTGAGATAAGATAGATCTATGAGTGTAGGATAGAATCTTTTAAGATGAGATGAATCTATTAAGCTAGATACATTTTTTTTTAATGAGGGATAATCTAATTTGTCTAGTTACTTTTATAAGCATTTTTTTCCTATATATATGCAGATGTAATTGTGGACATTACTCCATAACTAATCACACTCAATCAAAGAATCAAATCAGACAAGTATCATAAGAACAAACATTCAAGCATACCAATATCTACAAAAATAGTTTTGCTTTTGTTCCTAAGATTAGGTCTCCTATTCCTAAAGGTCACTTTAGGCACAGGATTTCAAAGTGTGAAATCCACATTTGTCTTTAGAAGGAAAAAGGTAAGAATAATCAGAGTAAAGCGGAATTAGATGAGAAAAGATTTAAGAAAAGTTCAGAGTAGCAAAGATAAGTAAGTATTGGTTATCCAGTTCTATCTAGGCTTCGTCCTACAGTCAACATTCCTCTGATACCACTTCTGTCACACCCGGATTTTAGGGGTCCAAAACCCGGGCGCGAACATAATCACCAGGTGTGCTGGGACCAAGTCTCACACATATGATGAATCATGGCACAGGATCGAATGTCATATCTTTACTATATAACAGGAGTTCTATACAAAATAAATAAATAATTACATTATAGGGAGACAACGATCCAGCAACCCAAAGTTGACTGGGAGACGACGGCCTAGACCTCTCTCGAATACACCACGGCATCCTCCAAGCGCCTCATCCTGCGGTACCTGTTCTTGACCTGTGGGGGGGATGTGAGACAGCAAGAGTGAGCTCACATACGTTCATTGCTCAACAAGTTGTGGGGAATAATGTGCATGAACTCGCCAATGGTGGGAGTTCACGTGAAGTGTAAGGCTTACCAAAGAAGATGGTTAGAGCTGAGCATTGCTTTTAAAGTTGGTCAAAATTTTATTAGCAGTTACTAAGTATAAGTAAATACCAACCCAGTTAAATAGTAGAACAAAAGTAACAACTTCACCTGCGATGCAATGCATATGACAAATTGAGTTTAAGTTTCATAATTTAATCATGTGAGGGTCCGAGCTGCTCATGACCGTGAGCACGGCTAGTATACCAGTTTTACACTCTGCAGAGGTTGCGCATCTTTACCCACAAGTCATGTTACCCATCTGCCAAGGGATCGCGACTTCCCATACACCTCTACCGAGGAGGCGAGGCAGGGTAACACTACGAGGCCTTTACAAAGTTCCACTAGCTTCAGAAAACCCGCTACAGTTTATAGGAAGTTCCAATGCAGGAATCCCTTGCAGGACCGCCATCGCAGCAAAATCCTCCCGAGGGCCTCCCTACACTGACCACTCCCCTACTGCCCTTGCCCCTTTCGGGTAAGGTAGTCTTCCACTAGCTTTCCTAATTAATCAGCCAAGGGGTCCCATTCCTCCCTTGTGCTAGCACTGTTTTCCCGGGTGGTCGCTCCATGTTCCAATTAACATAATGATCTTATCATGAACAGTAATAATAAACAGATAATAAAAATATGATCATGAATAATGTATCTTCATACCCAAAACCACATAAAGCACTAGCAAGTACTACCCAGAAATTTAGTGGTGAACAAGGTATAAAGATAATCAAACTAGGTAACCTGTTGGGTCCCATCAAATTAACCTATGCAGATCATTATGATTAATTAGAACATGAGTGGGTAAAAGAAGTGATCAAGGGCACAACTTGCCTGGGACTTGAGATTCCAGGTACCAGGATGATCCTTCAGATCCTCGAAACCTCACTGCTAATCGTAGCAATACAAACAAATAGTGTATAGGCAAAATTAACATCACACCAAACATAAGATTAAACTGCGTATTAATAATCTACGCGTCGCTACGAGATCGTGGGAACAAGAATCGCTAAATTCGGAGCTACGGTTAAGAAGTTATGGTTTTTCGAAGATCCACGTGGTTAAGTATATAATAGACTAAGTGCAATATTTTAACCTATATTACATGACAAAACAAAGTTACCAAATAATAATAAATATTATTGTGAGACTAATGCAACTAGAATGGATTAAAACGGAGTTACGGATATTGAGTTATGAATTTCTGAAATTATTTAACACCTAGAATAGATTAATTCCATTGAGCAATTTTAATTCAAGTTTCATGGTTAAACAAAGGTACTAGGTGATAAACAAAATTAATACAAAATTATAGAAACTGGAATGGGTTAATTCGGAGTTAGAATGAATTAAATACGGATTAAACAAGTTTATGGATTTATTCTTATACTAAAAATCTATTTCTTTATTAATTTCTGAATATCCAAAGTGTTCTGGACTGGGCACCAAATAATACAAAACTCAGGGTCCAATTTGTAACAATTCCCTAGACTCAGCTAAACCAGGGAAGGACTGCGGGTTGGTTTTTAAGGAAGCCAGGGGTTCTTTAGAAAGAAAGCCAGGGCGAAGGGGTATGGTGTGACCTGGCTCGTCCGATCGAATATCGACGCATCGGATTAGATCGTCGTTTTATAACATACGTAACTCGTCCCGACCGTCCAATCCAGAGTATACGGCACGGATTAGGCCACACTCAACAGCAACTGGCACGCCCTAACCGCCGTCAGATCAGGATCCTACGGTTCCGCGCACTACTACAGCAGGACCCCAATCCGCACCACATGTCACAGATCCGACCGCGCATATCCAATGCAACGAAGGGGTATACAACTCTGAATCCGGTCCACTCAACCATGATCTGACGGCCGCAAACTCATCTTCCACCTATGACACATACCCCGCAGCGGAAGCGCGAGTGAGCCACGACGGCGCCATTACCGCCCATCGCGAGCTCGCCCAGCGACAACAACCCCATGACGCTGACACAGGTAGCCGCGGAATTCACACTTGATAACAGGGAGACGCAACATACCGCGTAGAGACGAAGACGAGGCCGACGCGCATAGTTTGAGAGTCTGCCCCCGACGATGGCGTGGATGAAGTCTTACATCGCGGCTACTCCCCCGGCGAGCGTCGAACGGAGTCCAACAACCATTACACCGCGCTCGATGAAGATCCGCAGCACCGGCCGTTCTCTATCTCTTTCTTCGCTCTCTCCCTCCCACGGTCTCTGTCTACTCTCCGGCCATGGCGACGAGGTGGCTCGGTGCTATCAAGGATGCGTTATATAGTCGAGTGGCGGGGACGAGATCGGAAACCGAGAGCCGATTTCCACGGCCAGCGCGATTTGGGGAAGAATCCGTTGCGATCAGCAGAGAAGAAAACGCGGCGGCAGGCTGGGTTGAGGGAGCTGACCACCGAGGATAGCGGGGAATCTGTTAGGGAGAGGAACCGGCCCGACCTGTGGGACCCACCAGGAAGTGGTACTGGGTGCGCGGACGAATTCGGTGCAGCAGAGGCCGATTCTCCCAGTGATTTCGCACGGCCGGTGAGGCAGTACCGCCGCCATGCGCGGGAGTCCGTTCACGGAGCGCGCAGAGAGGGGGATGAAGATCCTGACGGATGGGACCCACGGATTGGTGGCCAAAGAAGCAGATGCGGGCGCGGCACAATGGCTAGCAAGCGGGGCCCACATGCCATACACGCATCCACGCGCGCAGCACATGCGTCGAGAGGCTGCCCTAGGGGGCCCACCGGTCGGCGCACGACGCTGGAGACAGCGGATGGAGCAGAATATTGGGCCGGGTCCTACGGTTTCGGCCCAGTAAACTATGTAGTTCTCTTTTTTTCCCTTTTGTTTCAGATTTCTCCTCTTTTTATTTAAATTTTCAAATCTAAACTGAAATTTGGCTGGGTACTTTATTCCTAAATTAATATATAATTCTAAGACCCCAGTATGGAAGGGTTTTATGTATTTACACCTTTATTTCTCTGTTTTGTATAGGAATTTCCTACTTTTCTTTCCAAATTCTAGAATTCTAATTATGTTTTTTTTAAAAAAAACCAATTTGGGCTACTAATGTATTTCTATTAATTTTATTTATTTTGACCAAATGCACACACACAATTGAGAGCCAACATGATGCACAACATAATAATGTCATTTGTTACTTGTTTACTTTTAAATATGGGGTTCACATGTGTTAAGGAGTGGAAGCCACACACTTAAGGAGACCAATCACTATTTTCATTATAATTTGGGTATTACAAGTGCCCGTCCGTCTATAAATAGCAGCACCAGCCAGTGCCCGTCCATCTATAAATAGCAGCGCCGGCCAGCTAATCAGGGAGCTAGTTAGTCATGTGCATGCAGATAGAGATGGCAGGTAGTTGCATGCAGATAAAGACCAGCCAGGGCCCAGGTGGTTGCGTGCAGATAGAGATCGGCCAGGTGGTTTATATAGGCCGCTCGGGCAGTGCCAGGAAGGAGAGTTACAATATATGGTGAGACTTGGCTCATGGCTATTTACGATCCTATGCATGCGGATGCGGAGAGTGCAGATCATATCGTGTGCATGTGGAGAGGACCAAGTCGTCGTTCTTGAATATTCAGACTGACGCTAAACTCTTTGAAAAACACCCGTGGCAGCCCTAGGCAGTGCTGGTTGCAAAGCAAATTGAAGTGGAAATGGCGGCGATCTCACATGTTCCTTGCCTACTACACACGCACGGTTTTTCCACGCCCGACGCCCCGGCCTGTAGCGATCCTACTACCCGCTTGTTCTTGTTCTCGCTCGATCGGTGGACCACGCACGAACACCAGATACAGCTGCTGTCCCCCCTGTCGCTACTGCGGGCTTGCCGGCTTGGGGTTCCGGCAAAATAGCACACGGGACGGGGTCCCCTGTTTGGTTTGATGGCTAACTTGCCACACTTTGCCTAACTTTTGTGTCTAAGGTTAGTTCTTCAATTTGAACGACTAACCTTAGGCAAAGTGTGGCATATTTAGCCACGAACCTTAGGCAAATGTCTCCTACATGCGGATAGAGATCGGCCAGGTAGTTGCTCATGCATGCATGCTGATAGAGATAAATTTGTTTCATTGGTCCACAGAGTTAGGAGAAATGGATACATTAATTAAGACCAAATTTGTGTGGTAAGACCATTTCAAATTATTGAATCTTTTAACTTTTTTGTAATGACATTGGTCTTAAGAACATTCAATTCAACCAGCGCTTGGAATACGCAACAAAAATTTCATAATCCAGAACGGTTCATCTATCTTGCAAATAATAAACATCCAAACAGAACGGTTCATCTATCTTGCAAATAATAAACATCCAAAGTAGGCACCAAATTGACTTTATCTCTTCTACATCACACCTGCAGCCTTTCCATGCCTTTCGGTAGACTTGGTGTGCTGGCCACGGATAAGCAGAAGTGACAGACCATGGTGGTTCCTAGAAAACACAAGCCATAAAGGGTTTGTGTCATATAATGAGTGCATGCAACAAAATAGAGCTATGGATGGAAGAGCAGATGACAGTTCCTAACACAAATGAGCAAGTTTCATCACCGATTGAGCAATTATTAAAAGTTGTGTACAATTATGAAAACTATGAACGACAGCTGTAATGAAGAGAAAAATGCAACTAATATTTCAACAATTTCGTGATAGTGACTATGTGGGCATGGTAACTTATGTATATATAGCCACAAAATATTAGTAACCTTGACACAGAAATATGTTAACAGTAATAGACTAACCTGATCTTCTTCAGCCACTCAAGGTCATCCCTAAGCTGAGCTTCTTGTCAAGGGCGTTGGAAACAACCTGAGAGAACCTACCATCATTGTAGTCCTTTTCCCTGTTGACGAACTAGCTAGGGACCTTGAATTGGTGGGGGTTGGCAATCAACCAACCATGGTCATGATTCACGAGGCGCTCAAGCTCATCGAGGGATAGCTCATCAGCCCTGCACAAAAGATGTAATCAACAGAGCTAAGGTGCAGCCAAATACATGTGAGCAAAGGAACCTCGTATATATCATATATAAATCTAAACATAACTCAAAGCTATAGAGTAGGTGTGCTGCTTGGCAATACCTTCCTTGGGGACACCAAAAGGCCAGGTGTTTAACCCAGGTGAATTATCAGCACATTATCCTACCATGAACTCTCTTAATTTTCACCAAGGACTTATCAATGTGGTTTAAGGACATATGTAAATCACTAAACCAAGAAATGCTTAACTGCGAAAAGAGATATGGTGTGGTTTATCGATGTACACTCACAGATAAAACCATTCTGGTTCCTTCTTAAAGAGTTTTTTGTTCAACCTGAATGGAAGAGTAGTGAAACCTAAGCTGAGATATTTCATATAAGAGCTATTGACTTCGATAATATGAAAGTTATCATGAACAAATAAACAAATTCCGATAGATGACACCCATGTCAACATGACTACATCAATGATACAAGGGTAAATGAAGATTTTAATTGGAACACTTTAATAGATGTTGCATATTAATCCACAGTAGATGTGTTCGCATATGGCAAAGAGATACCTATACATATGGTGAAGAGAGGGGTCTCATCCTCTTGTGGAGCATTTTCATATCCAAGAAGAAATGAAATGGCACTTATCATAATCCTGTGTGTAATGACAATCTTTTTAGATTGGGAGCAGTGAATAGATTTTTTAAATGATCTACAACATGTACATAGAGGAAGGGTGGAAACAAGCATCACATATTGCCTTTGTTGTGTGTTCATCGAACCAGAGCTTCCAACGGTGAAGATGGCAAAGGATAGTAAATGCCCTCTTTGCTGGTGACCCTTCTTCAACCTGACAAACAGGTGTACAAAATGAGCTAGGGGAAAACAAATTTGTATATGTTTTTCAATATGTTAAAGCCTGGTACCACACTGACTAATGCATTGATGATATGTCACAAATCTATAAGAATTTAAAAGGTGTTTTGCAGTTTGCGATTTGTTGATTCATTCTTGTGCTTCTGGCTCATCTTCTAGATACTGTGTACAATATGCAAAAAAATGCTAGCTTTTTATAGCTCGGCCTCCAATAACTCGAAGCTCCATGAATAACTCCATTGTGGCCTCAAGATTGACAATCTAATTTTCAATTTTATTTTTAACAAAAGAGGGGTTGGCAAAAGAAGTGGTCAGATTTCAATGGTACACAAGATGTGTCAATTCAATAAGTTAGGTGCAAAGAAAAGGTTATGTCGGTGAGGACCATCATCACCCGTAGCTTCCGCAAGACCTTCCTGATGTGTGAATGCAAGTCCATGGAGCTACAAGCACAACACACATGAAACAACCAACGCTAGTTGTTAACAACATTGGGCAAAAACAAAAATAGGGGGAGTTTGTTCTGGACTTCTAGTGCAAGGACTACCTACCCAGGGATGCGAATTGCAAAGAGATCAAGGGCATTATATTGAAATTTGGTTTAATAAATCAAGTTCATTAAAAATACTTACAAATAGATCAAGGGCACAAAATGAAGCTAGATCCCCTCCCATGGAGTGTTCCACAACATTTATAGGTAGATTTCCATACGTTTTTCTTGCCCATTTAATAGGCTTCAGGATCTAATATAGAAGAGTTGTATTATGATATGTAGAATAAAAACCATGATGGACCTGCAACATTAGACAGACAAGCAACGGGCAAACACAAGTTATTGCTATTTGCTAATTCAACGAGAACTCTAAACAGAAAAAACATAAAAAAGCCTCAATGTGGAGCTATACCTCAATTTGTCGTTGCAAGATCTACACATAGTTTATGATTTCATCGAGCATAACTGCCTTGCCGACCACCCAAAATGAGAAACAATTTTCCCTGAATTCAAACCTCAGCAGCACACCAAACTACTCGAGTGACATCAAGTGCCTGATGTTAATTGAGTGAGTGAGAGTGTCTTCTCGGTTACCTTGTTGCAACCCAGCATGAGATCCTGCAGCGGCTTCATTCGCTAGCTGATCTTCTCCCTTCTCACATGAATTCTCCTTAAGAAACGAGGAAAAAAAATCAACACACGAATCTCTGTAGCCAGCAAGGATGACGATGCAAAGAAAGAATAGTGCAACAGAGCCTTAGGGAAATGTACCCTCTCCACGAGGTTGTGACTGTCTGATACGACCACACCATTAAGCAACACGTTACAACCCCCAAGTCATACTACATCAACTCAAGTACAACCAACATCATCACCAACCTAAGTCTTTGATGGACCAATTACACGTAGCCGAGCTAAGAAGCTACAGCAACAGGTGCACACGCTACTTTATGAATTTCAATTAAACACTAATGAGAACTTTATGCTACCTAAGTCGTGCATGTTAATATTACTTAGGTTCACCAAAGAGGAAGGACAAAACATATCAAGGGCGAATCAGCAAGAAGAGCTATGTCCGAGTCAGTCCAGCGCTACAGAACCGTCCAGAAGAAATAGTCATATCTTTTGATTCCCAAAAGCTATGAAGGCCCATAAGTATTGTTTGGAAAGCTCTTGAAGTATAATTTCCAATGCTTCTAAAGCCGACTTAATCAAATCTACAAGAAAAACAGCTAACCTACTTTAGTGCTGACTGGTCAGAAGGTCAACAGTCTGCTTGATGACCAAGTTTTCGTATTAAACTGCATCATTTTATGAAGTTTCATTAAGCATGCTATACATAGTGAGAAAGCTTATCAAGTCAGCTTTCCAATGCATCTAGCCCCACATCATTTGGAGATTCCTAGGAGAAGTTATTATTAAAATACTGAAGACTGCGCAGAAGTCAAACAACCACGCGGAATTCAGCTCTGCAGATCTCCCAAAGAGGCTCCTTCACATTAGCACGTGAAAATACTTTTATTTCGTGTTTATACCTCTCTAAGGCTGGTTGTTACTAGTATAAATACCCCCTATGTCTATGATGTAAGGCAACTTTTGATAATCTAAAACAGAAGAACCCCTTTCTTCAGCTGTGTGCTAACAAATATTGAGAGTGATCTCTACCCCTTTGCTCTTGTGAATTCCTTCACGGGATTGCAGAAGCGGCGGCTTCATCCACTCCCAAGTGGTGCTCCTACTCCCTTCGAGGTCTCCTCGATTGATTGTAGGCTGTGTTGGTTGGTTCTTTGAGAGTGTGGTTGGGCGAATCCTCAATCAGGCTGCTGGTTAAAGACGGTGGTTGGTTTCAAGTTTTATTTGTCAGGTTGCACTAGTTATCGCTGCTTGCAGCAAGTTATCTTGACTTCTTTGAAGCTAGTTATCTGAAGATCGATCCTATGTCGTGAAGATCTGGCATCGTGACACATCATCTGGTATCAAAGCCTCAGTTGCCATGGTAGGATTCTTTACCCTTAGCTACATATATTTTGCGTTCGTCCTATCCACCAAAAAGCCATAAAATATTTTTGCCATAGCCTTTGTTTCAATCTGTTGTTCCAGTGAATTTTGTTAAGTTTCAGTCCTTAGAATCTTTGTTTAGTTGCTGGTCACTTTATCCTTTATGTTTCCTTTGAGCCTCTTATATATATCTGAAAATATCCACAAAAAGAAAAATCTGAAAACCCTCATCATTTCCTTCGCGTTAACTTTGACCCTATTTAAGTTATAGCTGCTGGTTGAGTTCTTTGTTAAGTATTATAAAGTGTGCAATATCATATCAGATCTCTGTGTTTAGTTCTATAGAAAAGAGTATAAAAAAAGTACAAAAAAATGTTGAACAAGATTGTGAAAGAAAAGTAGAACAATCAGTTTGTTTATGTGCACAAGTGCTGAAAGTTTTATCAAGTTGTTCAACCAATTTGCTATTGTCATTTGGTGTAAAATTTTGGTTGGATCTGATTGCAACACTTGCTTTCCAATCATACTCCTTGTCTGCATCAAATCTGAAATTTCTTGCGCGTGTGTTTGATCTATTTACATCACTCGTATCTTGTGGTCAGCACTAGGCAGGGAACTTCTAGTTGGATGGTTATTTAACTTTACAACAACTAGGATTCAGATTGCATCCCTTGTTTATTATTCCCCACTAAGCTCCACATATAAGCCATCGTAATTGGTACTCTGGTCTTGTATTCGCTTAACCATCACTTTCTTGTTACCACCACACATTTTCTTGCAACCCGCAGGGAACTCATAAGAGCTTTGTTTGGCAAGAGTTGTGAGGTTGTGAGATTCTATATAACTTCATATTCCACCTATATTTGTTGCCTTGTCGCCACTAATTTCGCAGGAAGATGGATTCCAACGTTGAAATTGAAGAATGTGTCACCATGATACAATTCAATGAGCTCAAACAAACATAGAAGACAAGCAAGATCTGTTGGCACAAGATCTTCAGACACTTATGGCTAAAATCAGAGGTCATCGTTGACTCCCTGATGGTGTAAGAAACCATGATGAAGATGGGGAAGAAGGTGAAGGAAATTATTCTAGAAGGGAAAGTGAACATGGGAGGAGAAATCAAGGTGCTGCACGTGGTAGAGGAAGAGGCTGGAATCAAAGAAATGATGACAATGAGGAATCTGAATTTGGGAATGATGACGATCAGTCCCAACATCGCTATGGTCGTCGTCATCATAGAGGCGTCAACCAAGAAGAGAGATTTGGGAAACTTAAGTTTACCATGCCAAAATTTGATGGTAGATCTGATCCTAAAGATTATTTCACATGGGAATTGAAGGTGGAGAAAATCTTCTGCCTACATAGTTATTCAGAGGAGAAGAAACTTGCAATGGCATCTCTTGAGTTTGAAGGATATGCTCTAATTTGGTGGGAGCAACTTCTTCGTGATCATGAAGATGGAGAGGACCCTATTATTACTTGGCAAGAGATGAAGCGAGAAATAAGAATTCGTTTTCTGCGGAAGCATTATCGGCGTGGTCTTTTTGATAAATTGCAGAATTTGAGGCAAGGAAGTTTCTCTATTGAGGAGTATTATACAGAGATGGAGAAGGCCATGATTAGAGCCAATGTGTATGAAGACGAAGAGCAAACCATTGCACGTTTCATGGATGGGTTACACCGCAACATTCAGCGTATTGTTGAGTTTTAGCCGTACCAAAGTCTTATTGATTTGGTACATCAAGCCACCAAAGTTGAATGCCAGCTGCAACAAGATGCTAAGAGCACCAAACCCTTGTCATATGGTGCACGAACCATGACTGGAGGAAGCAAATCAATCTCAAGGTTTACTGCTGCATCCTCAGCGACAAAAGGTTCAACTGGAGGCTTGCGATCCAATATTCAAGATAATTCTAGTGGAAAGAACGGTGCTGCTCCAAACACGAGTTATAAACCAGCAGCATCCACTTCAACATCAGTAGGTTCAACAGCCAAGAGTAGTGGTATTCAGTGCTTCAAGTGTGGAGGTCGTGGTCATGTCATAAAGGAGTGTCCAAATAATCGTGTGATCCTTGTGAATGATGATGGAGAATATACATCAGCTAGTGAAGAGGAAGCTGAAGCAGGAAATGTAGAAGACACTCATAAAATTGAGGAACACACTGGATGTGAATTTGAGCATGGTACTACTCTTGTGGTTACACAAATCTTGAGTGTTCAAATGAAAGAAGCCGAAATTGGACAGTGACATAATCTTTTTCAAACGCGAGCAAAGGTGCAAGACAAAGTAGTAAAGGTGATCATTGATGGAGGGAGCTGCCATAATCTTGCAAGTCGTGAGATGGTTGAAAAGCTTGGTTTGAAGTTGCAGCGACACCCTCATCCATATCATGTCCAATGGTTGAATGAATCGGGAGATATCAAGATTGGTTATAAGGTGAAAGTTCCGTTCAAGATTGGAGAGTATGTTGACACAGTGGAGTGCGATGTTGCCCCCATGTATGTGTGTCACATGCTGCTAGGAAGACCTTAGCAATATGACCAATATTCTTAGCATTGTGGAAGAACAAATCAATACACGATAGATCTAAAAGGGAGAAAGTTTGTACTCAAGCCTATGACCCCTCAACAAATCATGGCTTAGCATCTATAAAAGAGGACTGAAATTAGTGCAGCAAGTAGAGGAGGAGAAGAGCAAAAGAAATTAAGTGCCATTCACAATTCGGTGAGCGAGTGCTACAAGCCAAATTCAAGAGATAAAAGGAAGGAAGAGGGAGAACATCTAGTTATGCTAGCCACAAAATCTGAACTGAGAGAAGTGAGGAACAACCCATATCAAGTGCTCTTTGTACTTGTGAACAAAGGTGTTTTGATTTCTCCTAACGACATAACATCTCTTCCTAGTGTTGTAGCTGATCTTTTGCAGGACTTTGAAGACATGTTTCCACAAGAAACACCGGCTGGACTACCTCCAATTCGAGGGATTGAGCATCAAATCGATCTTATTCTAGGGGCTGCACTTCCTAACTGTCCACCATATCGAACCAATCCTAAAGAAACTAAGGAAATACAAAGGCAAGTGCAAGAACTTCTTGATAAAGGTTTTGTTCATGAAAGCTTAAGCCCTTGTGCTGTTCCTGTGATTTTAGTACCTAAGAAAGATGGATCTTGGAGGATGTGTGTTGATTGTAGAGCTATAAATAATATTACCGTCCGCTATCGCCATCCTATTCCACGGCTAGATGATATGCTTGATGAATTCAGTGGTTCCACAATTTTTACTAAAATTGATTTGAGAAGTGGATACCATCAAATAAGAATGAAAACTGGAGATGAATGGAAGACTGCATTTAAAACAAAATTTGGGTTGTATGAATGGTTAGTGATGCCCTTTGGGTTGACTAATGCTCTTAGTACTTTTATGAGATTAATGAACCATGTCTTAAGAACTTTCATTAGAAAATTTGTTGTTGTCTACTTCGATGATATTCTAATTTACAGCAAGTCTTTTGATGAACATGTGAAACACATTCGATAAGTTTTAGATGAGCTTAGAAAGGAGAAATTATTTGCAAATCTTGAGAAGTGCAGTTTTTGCACAGACCATGTTGTGTTTCTTGGCTTTGTTGTTTCAGCAAAATGAATAGAGGTGGATGAATCCAAGGTGAAAGCAATCAAGGATTGGCCGGCTCCAACGAATGTAAGTCAAGTAAGAAGTTTTCATGGTCTTGCTGGTTTTTATAGAAGATTTGTGCAAGATTTCAGTACCATCGCTTCCCCTTTAAATGAATTGACAAAGAAAGGTGTTGAATTTAAATGGGGAAACTCACAAGAAGATGCTTTTCAAGAATTGAAGAAACGTTTGATAGAAGCACATGTACTTGTTCTTCCTGATTTCACTAAAACTTTTGAAGTAGAATGTGATGCTAGTGGGATTGGGATAGGAGTTTTAATGCAACAAGGAAAACCTATAGCATATTTTAGTGAAAAATTGGGAGGTGCTCAATTAAATTATTCTGTGTATGACAAAGAATTGTATGCTTTGGTCCGAATGCTTGAAACATGGCAGCACTACTTCTGGCCAAAAGAGTTTGTTATTCATTCCGATCATGAAGCTTTGAAGTATTTGAAAGGGCAAGCCAAACTAAACCGTCGCCATGCCAAATGGGTTGAGTTTATCGAAACATTTCCATACATTGTGAAATATAAGAAAGGTAAGGACAATGTGGTCGTTGATGCCTTGTCTCGAAGGAATGTGTTGTTGAATCAACTAGAGGTAAAAGTTTTGGGTCTTGAAAATTTGAAAGAAATGTATAATGATGATTCTGAATTTTTAGAACCATACAATCATTGTAAAGATGGAAAAGGTTGGAAAAATATCATATACATGATGGATTTTTGTTTAGAGCTAACAAACTTTGTGTACCAAATTCTTCGGTTAGATTGCTTTTATTGCAGGAGTCACATGGAGGAGGTCTAACAGGTCATTTTAGACAAAAGAAGACTTATGAAATGCTCAGTGATCATTTTTATTGGCCTAAGATGAGGAGAGACATCATCAGATTTGTGGAGCGTTGTGTCACCTGTCACAAAGCTAAGTCAAAATTGAACCCTCATCGTTTATGTACTCCTTTACCCGCTCCTAAAATTCCTTGAGAAGACATAAGCATGGATTTTGTTTTAGGGCTGCCGATGACTCGGAAAAAGAGAGATTCTATTTTTGTTGTGGTTGATAGATTTTCAAAAATGGCTCATTTTATGCCATGCAACTAGAGCGACGATGCTTCACATGTTGCCAATTTGTTTTTCAGAGAAATCTTGAGGCTACATGGAGTGCCCAAGACCATCGTATCTGACCATGATGTGAAGTTTGTGAGCTATTTTTGGAAAACATTGTGGGCAAAGCTTGGGACTAAACTTTTGTTCTCCACAACATGCCACCCCCAAACTGATGGACAAACTGAAGTGGTGAATCGTACATTGTTAATGTTGCTACGAAAAATGGTAAAGAAGAACTTGAAGGATTAGGAGGAATGTTTGCCACACGTGGAGTTTGCTTATAACAGGGCAGTACATTCTACAACTAATTTATGCCCCTTCGAGATTGTATATGGGTTCAAACCTATTGCTCCAATAGATTTGTTGCCCCTTCCATTACAGAAAGGAACTAATATGGAAGCTTCCAAGCATGCTGCATACATAAAAAAGATACATGAGAAGACCAAGATAGCAATTGAGCTCAAAGCAGTGCGCAAGGCTGCAAGCATGAACAAGCATAGGAAGAAAGTGTATTTGAACTGGGGGACTTGGTTTGGATTCACTTGCGCAAGGAGTGTTTTCCTGAGCAGCGCAAATCTAAATTGATGCCACGATGTGATAGTCCATTTTGTGTTATTGCCAAGATCAATGATAATGCATACAAGATAGATCTTCCACCAAGCTATGGCGTGAGCAACACGTTCAATGTTGCTGACCTCTTACCATATACAAGTGAAGACACTTCAGAGTCGAGGACGACTCCTTTTCAAGGGGAGGAGGATGATACGACCACGCCATTAAGCAACACGTTACAACCCCCAAGTCATACTACATCAACTCAAGTACAACCAACATCATCACCAAGCCAAGTCTTTGATGGACCAATTACATGTAGCCGAGCTAAGAAGCTACACCAAGAGGTGCACGCGCTACTTTATGAATTTCAATTAAACACTAATGAGAACTTTATGCTACCTAAGTCGTGTATTTTGATATTACTTAGGTTCACCAAAGAGGAAGGACAAAACATATCAAGGGCGAATCAGCAAGAAGAGCTATGTCCGAGTCAGTCTAGCGCTACAGAACCGTCCAGAAGAAACAGTCATATCTTTTGATTCCCAGAAGCTATGAAGGCCCATAAGTACTTTTTGGAAAGCTCTTGAAGTCTAGTTTCCAATGCTTTTAAAGCCGACTTAATCAAATCTACCAAAAAGGCAGCCGACCTACTTTAGTGCTGACTGGTCAGAAGGTCAACAGTCTGCTTGATGACCAAGTTTTTGTATTAAACTGCATCAGTCTATGAAGTTTCATTAAGAATGCTATACATGGTGAGAAAGCTTATCAAGTCAGCTTTCCAACGCATCTAGCCCCACATCATTTGGAGATTCCTAGGAGAAGTTATTATCAAAATACTGAAGACTGCGCAGAAAATAAAACAGCCACACGGAATTCAGATCTACAGATCTCCCGAAGAGGCTCCTTCACATTAGCGCGCAAAAATACTTTGTTTCGTGTTTATACCTCTCTAAGGCTGGTTGTTACTAGTATAAATACCCCCTATGTCTATGATGTAAGGCAGCTTTTGATAATCTAAAACAGAACCCCTTTGTTCAGCTGTGTGCTAACAAATATTGAGAGTGATCTCTACCCCTTTGATCTTGTGAATTCCTTCGCGGGATTGCAGAAGCGACGGCTTCATCCGCTCCCAAGTGGTGCTCCTACTCCCTTCGAGGTCTCTTCGATTGATTGTAGGCTGTATTGGTTGGTTCTTTAAGAGTGTGGTTGGGCGAATCCTCGATTCAGGCTGTCGGTTAAAGACGGTGGTTGGCTTTGAGTTTTATTTGTCAGGTTGCACTAGTTATCGCTGCTTGCAGCAAGTTATCTTGGCTTCTTTGAAGCTAGTTATCTGAAGATTGATCCTACGTCATGAAGATCGGGTATCATGACGCATCATTGTCCATCGCCTTCCTCGCCATGCCTTGCCCGGACATGGATGTAGTCCTTGGGCAGCTAGGGGGGCTTCATTGCGCAGTCCTTCCCCTGCTTCTTTCCACCATTATCGGGTTGTCCTCCATGCCACCACACTCATTGGTCGATCTGCACCGCTTCCCATTGGATTCCTCCTATAGAAAACGCAACCAGAATGAAAGCAGCTATCCAATGACACCTAATGCAAGATATAATAGTCCAAATAAAACATGAATAAATACTTCACTTACAAGTCTAAGTCAATCCAAATGAACTAACCTGTCAACTCATCAACAGTTCATCATTCCTTTCACAAAATTGGACCCTACCAACTGTGATGGAACCTCTCAAGTTATTAGGCCCACCTACAGTTATCCTTGTCCAACGGACCTCAGACAACCCTGTAGATGCCCCTGAATTACTTGACAAGTTTGGTATCTGCTTTTCTCACCTTTACCAAGAGCGTTTCACCCGTCACGCAGACATTACAGACCATCGGTGATACAGAAATGCGGAAGCAATTACATAAACTTACATTTATTTGAAAGTAAGATCAAGTTAGTTATTATAGACCAGCATATAAACACGAGTGCAGAGTACTTTTTATTACAATACCAAGGGAGGTAAAAACTCCTCCCGATAAGTTCTTACATAAAAGTTTTTATGGAGGACAAGGTCCTCCTGCAGCCTCATTCTTGCTTCTCTTCATTTGTCACCACCTTGGTACAAAAGCAACAAAAATTTGCTGCTTGCTCACCTAAAAACAATAGGGAATAAAACCCTGAGTATGGAATTACTCCGCAAGTCTTACCCGACTAAAGAAAAGACTCTCAAGGGTATGCAGGTTATAAGGGAGTCAAGGTAAGGTATCTCAAGATCAACGACTCTGTTTTGCATAAATGCTTACTAAAAGTGGATCCTTAAAATCCAGTTTTAGTTTTAGGTTAGGTAAAATTACCTGCATCTAGAGTTCTTCCTAACCTAGTTCAATCACTTCACCTGCACTCACCAATTCCTTAACAAGTCCTTCATCTTTACTGGAGTTCTACGTATAGGGCAGTGACCAAGTCTTCATGACCGCGAAGGTACGGTGATCCGAATCGATTATACTCAGCTGAGGATCTCCAATCACATGACATATGTAGCACTTAACCCTTGCATATGTCAACCCGCCACCGGGGTTCTTAAGACCAGATCAGGTTCACGCGAACCGAGAGCACAGATACACCACCGTCCAGCCTCTTGCCACAGAGGGTACACGCTACTCCCGCCACCGCTCCACGCCCATTCCGTGTTATCTTATTCAGGCCTTAGTCTGCCTGAGGCAAGGCTTACCCATGACGAGGCATGTGACCAGTTAAAGGGTCCTCGGTCATCAAGCCTATATCGAGATGGTCCTTAATCGACTCAGACGGAGACACTACACTGAGACTCTCTTCTCGTGCAAGTCACCCGCCCGGTCTCAGCTTAGTCATTTAAAACCCAAAGCTTGGTACCTGGCAGAGGTACATCTTTTCCAATGTTGAACCCATCACGGCCATGATGGATCCACCATCAAGTTTTATTTTCAAAAACATCTCTCCCACTTTGCTAAACATCTTTTGTAAAACAAAACCTTTTGTTTTGCTAGAGCAGTACTAAGCATAATAAAACCTTTTGTAAAAACAGGGATTCAAGGAAGGTAATCAAATTCAAGGAAGGTAATGCAGGAATTGTTTAAGCATTCAACTCCTATCACCTAATGCATCAATTAAGTGAGAAGGATTTTAAAAACATCAAGGAAGGTGGCAAATGCACCGGGGTTTGCCTTCGTTGATAGGTGAGTCAGGCTCGGACCCGCAGATATCAAAGTAGAAACAAGTTCCTGCCTGAGATTCCGAAGGTGGTGGTGTTTTCTCTTCGGTTACTTCGACTTCTTCTTCGTTTTCTAATCATAACCATATATATGTGTATATAAGAATGAACAACATGTAATGCTCATGAGAGTGCAAAGATAATAAGAATTTATTATCTAAAGTCTTGAATACAACTTTCCTTCACGGAACTCCGAGAACTTAGGGTTTCCGGAGTCAGTAAAGGAATTCAAAGGGCAGGGGGTAGGGTTTTGGGTTCTAGTTATCAAACAAGGTCCAAATCAAACCAAACTCTACCCAAGGCTTCTAAATAATGTGTAGAGCTCATATAAAAAGTTTGGGCATTTTTGGACTTATTATCTATTTTCTAAAAATCTAGAAGCAATGTTTTAGGCTATCTTAAATAACCCAAAATTCCTTATTTAGTCTAAAAATCAGAAAACTATTTTTATTAAATATTAAAGGAAATTAGGGATCTAAGAAAATTGGTCTCACATTTTTAGGATTTTTATACAATTTCCTATCAATTTCTAAAGTTGAAAAGAAAAAGAAAAGAGAAAAGATGTAATAGTGTTGGGCCAAATCCGGTCCAGGCGGCCCAACAGCACAGGGAACAGGGGGCGCGCCCTCGCGCGTCCGCGTGCGCGCTGGCGGTTTTGCGGAAAAGCCCCCACAGTTTTGAATAACCCGAAGAAGTCCAAACACTATTTAAAACAGTCATTGACACTTTGTAGAAATGCCCTCGAACTTCTATTTCTTCCCTACGAATACCCCTGGCCACGGCGTGCTCGCTGTTCATCCTCGGCACGGCCCGTACCGGCCATGGCCGACGATGGCTGCTACAGCTAACTACCGGGGAGGCATCACTGACTTAAGGCGACCTAGGAACATCCATTTAATCAACACAAACCCCACTGGAAACTATCTGTCCACGATCAGGGCAGAACCTGTGGTGTCGATCCTGTGTTCCCAATAATCTACGCTCGGATTGGTCAAATGGCCACTACGAGGAGTTTCATGAACACATAGAGTTGCTAAAACAATGCTTGAATCGGACAGGGCCTTACCAGAGAGGGCTGGCCACGGGCGGGCTGTTTTTCGCGGTGTATTTGAACCGGGTTGGGGAAAATGCGAAATTTGAGCTCGCTGGTGATCGGCTGGGAGCAATACTGGGTGTGGTGGTGCGTGATGATGTTGCGAAGCTAACAGCGGGCTCAATTTATAGGGAGCGATAGCGGTGACGAGCAATTCGAGCAGATTGCGCTGGCGGCCGGAGATGAAGAAGAACACTGGTGCAGTAAATACGTGTTCAACGCTGTGGCAGCTATTCCGGTGAGCAACGGGGAGCTAAAGTGAATTGTGGCGGTGTAGTGGCGAGGCTCGGAAACGCGGCGCAAGGCCGAGAGGCAGTGATCACCGGCGTTCTTATCGGTTTCCATCACGGTGAACATGGTACGGCGACCGGAATTGTTTATCGGCCGAAGTTTATCCCCGGCGACGTACACCGGGTGTTATCCACTCACCCCGAGCACAAAGTGGGCCGGCGGTCGCACGAATCACGGTGACAATCGGTCGCCGGCGGTGAAGCGACTGCGCTGGCGTCCTGATCCACAACAGTCACTGTACCATGGTGAACTCCATTCAGATGAACCTGACAGCGAATGTTTGAACTCGATTTTCTCCCAGATTCATATGGCAACACAACCAGTGATCTGCAGCAATATTGTAGTGCTATAAACCAGCTACAATTTTGCTATATTGTGTTCCCACAAAAAGTCAATGGATCTTGCTTGAAACTGAGCTTGAAGTTCATGCCATATATCTATCAGTCTGAATTTCAGACTTAATTAGCTTGACAGCCTGACTTGGAGTATGATTATCTCCAAATTTTTCACAACAACTTGGCTTACATTCTTAAGCAAAGTTGTTCTCCTTTTATTGCTCTACAACTTGTTTGAAATTTTTACCTACTGAATGCACTCTAGGTGTGTCAAACATATGCAATGCCAATGTTTATGATGTCATGCTCAAGTTTTAGTAACAGTAACACCAGGGGTGTTACATCATTCCCCCCATAAAAGAATCTCATCCCGAGATTAAAAGTCCTAGGGTAGGTAATGGAAAAGGAAATGCTTCACATTTTTATTTCCTTATTTTTGGTACAAGGTAGGGGTGGGTTTGGGACTCACTCCTTTATTATAACAATGTTATACACTTTACAAATTACAAGAGGCCAAAAAGCCTGGGAAATTCTTATCTTAAAATCTTGAGCTTCCCATGTAGCCTCATCTTCGGAATGTTGGTTCCACTGTATCTTGTAAAACTTGAGAGTTTTTCTCCGGGTAATCCTGTCCTTTTGATCCAAGACTCGAATGGGATGTTTGGAGTATGTTAGGTCTGGTTTAAGGACAACATCTGTCACTTTGACGGTTCGATCTGGTACTCGAAGACACTTCTTTAATTGGGACACGTGGAACACATTATGTACAACAGACAAAGTTTCGGGTAGTTGAAGTCAATATGCCACTGGTCCGTATCTTTCAAGAATGAGGAAAGGACCAATATATCGTGGTGCAAGTTTCCCTTTGACCCCGAAACGCGATACGCCCTTCATTGGTGAAACCTTTAGGTAGACATAGTCCCCCTCAAGAAAATATAAGGGCATTCGTCGTTTGTCTGCATAATTCTTTTGACGGGTTTGAGCTTTCTTCAAATTATGTATTATTCTCTGAACTTTTTCTTCGGTTTCTTTTACCAGGTCAGGCCTGAAGAAGTACCTTTCACCTGGTTCAGACCAACTTAGCGGAGTTCGACATCGTCATCCATATAAAGCTTCAAAGGGTGCCATCTTGATGCTTTCTTGATAGCTATTATTATATGAAAATTCCGCTAACGGCAAACATTCATCTCATTTCTGTGAGAAATCCAACACACATGCCCGCAGCATATCTTCAAGTATTTGATTAACCCTCTCAGTCTGCCCACTGGTTTGAGGATGATAGGCCGAACTGTGGATCAATTTGGTACCCAGGGACTTATGAAGTTCTTCCCAGAATTTGGATACGAATTGAGGTCCACGATCCGACACTATAGTCTTCAGAACACCATGCAAACTGAGAATGCGAGCAATGTATAATTCCGCATAGGTGATGACGGGATATTTTACTTTGACTGGGAGGAAGTGGGCGATCTTGGTAAGTTGGTCAATGATAACCCAAATAGAGTCATACCCCTTTGCGGTCCTGGGCAATCCCACAATAAAGTCCATACTTATGTCTTCCCATTTCCATGTTGGTATTGGTAGAGACTGTAATGGACCGGCAACTTTTAGGTGTATGGCCTTGACACGCTTGCAAGTGCCACATCTAGCCACATAGCGTGCAATCTCGATCTTCATCTTCGTCCACCAATAATGTTGTTTAGATCTTGATACATCTTAGTGCTTCCGGGATGAATAGAATAGCGACTAAGATGCGCTTCATCCAAAATTTGCTGGCGGACCTCTTCATTCTTCGGCACAACTATGCGGTTATTGAACCATACAACCCCTTGATTATCTTCTTGGAAGCAATTGGCTTTTCCAGCCTTTATCTTTTCACGTATGTGTTTCATACCCTCATCATTTTTCTGTGCGTCAATTATCCTTTGTAAGATGACTGACTCCAGCTTCAAGTGATTTGAAGTCCCATGTTGAATCATACCCAGGTTTAGATTCTCCATCTCCTAGCATAACGTAATGTTAGAAGTCCCCATAGTTAAACAATGGCAGGAAGCCTTGCGACTGAGTGCATCTGCCACTGTTGGGACCATGCTTCGTCGCGGAAGGTCTTGCAGGAAGAAACAGCTTCGGCTAAAGTTGCTTATGCATGATGACCGAAGCTACCACTCATGAAGCTTCGGTGTTATAGCATGCCCGAAGACGAAGGATCGAACCGACTTAAAGATAGAATGACCTTTTAGCCCATAAGGGTCTGAGTCATTGTTGTAAACTTTTATAAGGGACATGATTGTAATTCCTTACAGGCTGTGTCCTGTGCCTATAAATAGTGAACAGTATTCCTTTACTGTTCACGCTTTCCTGTAATTGCAAACGCATTGCTCGGGAATTATTATCTGTCAAGGAGAAGGTATAAATGTACTCAAACTTTATGTTCTGACATTTTTATGTTCATATAATAAAATATGTGAATGGTGTTGCTTATTTCTGATACATTTATCTTTAATGTCTCATGTTTTATATATTATTTCATATTATTTTATAAGTTTAATCACGAAGGTATGACCTTCGTGATATTTCACTCATGGTCTTCGTCCGAAGTTCATTAAATCCTTGGGGAAATAATGCTTCAGCGGACGAAGGGCATTAATATTTAACATTTTATGTTGCCTTGTTCTTAATTCATAGCATTTGAGAACAAGTCCCCAACATTGGCGCCCACCTCCGGTGAACTCACTTCCACTTTCCTGAGACAATGGCTTCGTTCAAGAACCAAGCTGGAACTGCTTCGGCTCCGAAGCTGATTCTCCCGATAACAGGCGGTTCATGCTCAGAGCCGGTTAACAAGAAACAAAAGAAGGAGGCACAGAGAAGAGTACCACATGTAGGGGTACAAGGACCCTTCATCAAATCAAGATGGTCTCACATCCCAATTACCTTTTCTCAAGAGGATCTTCAGCTCAAGGATTACCCACACAATGATGCCATGGTTATTTCTTGTGTGATCAAAGGATTTCTAGTCCATAATGTTTTGGTTGATACAGGCAGTGCAGCAAATATCATATTTGCTAAGGCCTTCAGACAAATGCAAGAGCCCAAAGACAAGATTCATGATGCTACACACCCTCTTTGTGGCTTCGGAGGGCGGCAGATTGTAGCACTTGGTAAGATTACCATGCCAGTAACCTTCGGATTCGTCAACAACACAAGGACTGAGCAAATTGTGTTTGACATTGTTGACATGGAGTATCCTTACAATGCTATCATTGGTCGCGGAACACTCAATGCTTTCGAAGCAATTCTTCATCCAGCATATCTTTGCATGAAGATACCTTCGGATCAGGGACCTATTGCTATTTATGGGAGTCAGGAAGCCGCCAGAAAGGCCGAAGGGAATTGGACTGATTCAAAGGCAATCCATAACATAGATGAAGCCGAAGCTTGTGAGCAGTACAAGCATAGAAGGGAGAAGGCTGCTTCGGCCGATCAGCCGAAACCCATGCTTTTATGCGAAGATATCGCAGAGCAGAAGGTGCTGCTGGGATCTCAATTGTCTGAGGAACAAGAGAAAACCTTGATAAGATTCTTGTTCAATAACAAAGATGTCTTTGCATGGTCGGCTAATGATCTTTGCGGAGTTAACAGGGATGTTATTGAACATTCGCTTAATGTTGATCCATCCTTCAGACCCAGAAAGCAGAGGCTTCGGAAGATGTCTGATGACAAGGCCGAAGGTGCTCAAAATGAAGTGAAAAGACTTCTCAGTACTGGAGTTATCAGAGAGGTAAAATACCCAGAATGGCTGGCTAACTCTGTTATGGTAAAAAGGCCAATGGTAAATGGAGGATGTGTATCGATTTTACTGATCTCAACAACGCATGTCCGAAGGACGAGTTTCCATTGCCAAGGATAGATTCCTTAGTTGATGCAGCAGCTTCATCAGAGCTTATGAGTCTGCTGGACTGTTACTCAGGCTATCATCAAATCTGGATGAAGAAGGAGGATGAGCCGAAGACCAGCTTCATAACCCCTAGTGGAACATATTGTTACCTTTGGATGCCTGAGGGGCTCAAGAATGCTGGAGGAAGCTTCAGGAGAATGACAGCGAAGGTTCTTCAGTCTCAGATAGGCAGAAATGTGTTAACTTATGTTGATGATATCATTGTAAAAAGCACGAAGCAAGAGAATCACATTACTGACCTCCAGGAAACCTTCGATAATTTCAGACAGGCCGGTTTAAAGTTAAATCCAGAAAAATGTGTCTTCAGGGTGAAGAAAGGGAAATTTCTTAGCTGCCTAGTTTCAACAAAAGGGATTGAGGCTAATCCAAATAAAATCGAAGCTATCCTTCGAATGGAACCACCCAGTACAAAGAAGGGGGCTCAAAGATTGACAGGAAGACTGGCATCTCTCAACAGATTCATATCTAGATCAGCAGAGAGAAATTTACCATTTTTCGAAGTGCTGAAGTCAGCCGAAGTTTTTCAATGGGGACCGGTCCAGCAGAGAGCCTTCGAAGAGCTGAAGCAATATTTGATAAACCTAACAACGCTAACTCCACCAACGCCAGGGGCTCCTCTGTTGTTATATGTGGCAGCCTCGCACTCAGCGGTAAGTGCGACACTTGTCCAAGAGAAGCTTGAAGGGCAAATCAAGAAGCAAGCTCCAATATACTTTGTATCTGAAGTTCTTAGTTTATCAAAGAAAAATTATACAGAATTGGAGAAGGTGCTATATGCTGTTTTGATGGCTTCTAGAAAGCTTCGGCATTATTTCCAAGCATACAATATAATTGTCCCTTCTTCACAACCATTGAAGGACATTATGAGAAATAGAGAAGCTACTGGAAGGATTGGAAAGTGGGCTGTGGAACTTAATGAATTCTGCATTGATTATGTACACAGATCTTCGATTCAGTCCCAGGCGTTAGCTGACTTCATTGCTGACTGGACGCCAGGGGCTCAAGTAGAAGAGGCAAATAAAGATGCCGAAGCATGGACATTATTCTGCGATGGTTCTTAGGGAACCTTCGGAGCAGGAGCAGCCGCTGTGTTGGTTGCACCCTCCAAAGTTAAAACTTGCTACGCAGCAAGACTTGATTTTAGCTGCACAAATAACATTGTTGAGTACGAAGCTTTACTTTTGGGTCTTCGGAAGTTAAAGGCAATGGGAATCAGAAGGGCGGTTCCTAAAACTGTTTCCCAGGTTATCTCTGGTCATATTGACAAGAGTTGTAAGGCAAGAGACCCGAAGCTTGAGAAGTATCTAGATACTGTCCGAAGGATTGAAGCTTCCTTTGAAGGGTTTTCTGTAAAAAATATTCCTCGAGGAGAAAATGAGCATGCTGATTTGCTAGCCAAGTCAGCAGCACAGGGGCTGCCCTTACCTTCGGAAGTATTTTTTTGAAACAATAAAAGCACCTTCGGTTGAACTTCTTGAAAGAGCGGTCCTCAACATATCTCCTGTTTATAGTGAAGACTGGAGAACTGAGATCATCTCTTACCTTAAGGGTAATTTCCTTTCAGATGACGAAGCTTATAACAAGAGAATAGAGGCAAGAGCTCGTCCATATGTAATAATAGAAGGGGAGCTGTACAAGCATGGTGTCTGCTCTCCGTTACTCAAATGTTTATCCGGAGCCGAAGGTATAGAATTGATGAAGGAAATACATGCAGGCTTGTGTGGATCTCACATTGGATCTAGGCCTTTGCTAGGAAAAGTTTTTCGCCAAGGATTTTATTGGCCAAAAGCAGCTTCGGATGCAGCGGAACTAGTCCAAAAGTGCGAAGGTTGTCAGAAATGTGCATGAGATCAAAAACAACCTTCGTCTCTAACTCAGTTAATACAACCCACTTGGCCGTTGCAGAGGTGGGGCCTTGATTTGTTAGGTCCGCTACCACCAGCACAAGGAAATCTAAGATATGTTGTAGTGGCAGTGGAATATTTTTCTAAATGGATTGAGGCAAAGCCTTTAGCCACAATAACTTCGGTTACTGTTCAAAAGTTTTTCTAGCAAAACATTGTTTGTCGCTTCGGAGTGCCGAAGGCTATTACTGTGGACAATGGAACGCAGTTTGACTCCGAAGCTTTTAAAGAATTTTGTGACCAAATTGGCACAAAGATCCATTTTGCGTCAGTTCGACATCCAGAATCAAATGGACTAGTTGAAAGGGCTAATGGCATCATAATGACAGGAATAATGAAGTTAATATTCAATCAGCCAAGGGGAAAGTGGCCAGAAGAATTAATTAAAGTGGTGTGGAGCCACAACACAACAGTATCAAGGTCAACAGGTTTTACACCATTCAAATTGCTGTTTGGTGATGAAGCAATAACCCCAGAAGAGGCTAAGGTAGGATCAATAAGAACAGTGGCTTCGGTGATAGACGAAGCTGATTGTTCTGTGGACAAAGATGTTATAGAAGGGATCAGGCTTCAGGCTGTGGAAAACATCAATAAATACCAAGCCGAAACAATAAAATGGTGTGATAGAAAGGTTCGGTTGAAGAACATTAAGCCAGGACATTTGGTGCTTCGAAGAGTGGCCAACCCAGACACAGTGGGCAAACTACAATTAAAATGGGAAGGCCCCTTTCTGGTAGTATCTTCGTCAAGACCCGGTTCCTAAAGATTAAAGGATATGGACGGCAATGACATTCCTAGATCGTGGAATGCGGATGAGCTTCAGCGGTATTATGTGTAACTTGATGTAATCTTTTCTATTTTTTATTGTTGTTTTAGTTTTTCCTCATGGCACCCTTTTCCTTTCCAAAGGGGGAGAAAGGTTTTTAATGGGGCCACAACATGTAATTTTTCTTTTCCTTATTTCAATTCTATAAGAGTGATATCCCCCAAAAATGTAAATGTAAAAGCTGACAACGCACCATTGAGTGCAATGGAAAAAAATAAAAAGAAGGAGAAGGTCAAAAGTCGTTCCCAAGGGAATGCAGAGCTTACAGCGAAAAATAAACGCTGATTCCGCCGAAAGTAAAAGGCGAAGAAGCTCCTAAGGGAGGCTTACAGCGAAAAATAAACGCTGATTCCGCCTAAAGTAAAAGGCGAAGAAGCTCCTAAGGGAGGCTTACAACGAAAAGTCAGCGCTGATACACCGAAAAGTAAACGGTGAAGCCGAAAAATAAATGGCAAAAAGATTTGAGTCATTCCCAAGGGAATGAGGGCTATGATTACGGTTTGCACAATGCATTACATCATGATATTTGCATTCATAAACATTCATTTAGACTTATATAGGATCATCATCATCGTATCATACAGAAAAGGCAAATGCTTCGGCTATGAGAAAAAACTTCGGAAAAAGAGGAAATTTTCATGCTTCGTTGTGTACGAAAAGAAGGGAAGGTGTTTTTCGCCTTTGGCTCAAAAGTAAAGTTTCGTTCGCAACAAAGCAGATTGTACACGGATAAAGGAGAAATGATATATTACAAGGTATGCACAAATTTACATTAGTTTTTTTTCCACAATTATATTACAAAGATCTCTTCAGAATTTTTTACAGGAAAGTCTTTTACAGCAACTGTTAAGCTTCAGCCCGTCATTCTTCAGCTTCATCATCCTGCATATATTAAAGCAGAATAAGAAAAGTGCAAATTTCAAGGAGAAGGTGAAAGTAACAAGTATAAGTTTCTCACCGGCTTAAGGTGGCTCCGAGCTTCGTCACCAGCCATTTTTCGCCCGCCATTTACCCAAATCTGAGTCATAAATCTGTTTCCAATGCTTCGGGCTAAGCTTGGGATGTCAACCAAATCTGCTGGTGACAAGCTGAAGTTTGGCCTATTTACAATTTTTCCGTGCGTACAACCAGCCTTCAGGAAAGCGGTGGCTGTGCCTCGAGAAGCTAGCAGGGCGCAGAAGTCAGCATGCCCAGCAATAACTTCGTCAAGTGCATCAACCTCGCCTTCAATGTATTCTAGGGTGCTGGGTAGGTTTTCAGCTGAAGGTGTAAATGTATCAGAGCTGGCTCCAATTGAGCGAAACACATCCTTCAGCCGCTGCACGCATTAGCTGCTGTAATTTAAGCATTTCTCCTGAAGCTCCTTCAATGATTTTTGTAAATTTGAATTCTTCTCGATTTCGATCTTGAGACTTGTTTTGAGGCTCTTCTTTTCCTGCTCAGATTTTTCTGACTTGTTGAGTAATTCATTGTTTAACCTATTATTTTCGGCTTGGGCTTCAGCCAATGAACCTTCCATAGAATAAATGACGAAGTCCTTCTTTTCCAAGGCAGCTTCGTGATCTTTAACTTTGATTTTAAGATCTTGAACAACAGAGTCTTTTTCCTTCAGAGCAGCTTCGTAATTTTTGACTTTGCTTTCTAGATCTTTGATAGTAGCTTCGTGCTTTTCATCCTCAAGATCTTGTTGCATTCTCAGCACTTTACTTAGAAGTATACTCTGCCAAAACAACCTTCGTCAGAAAACAACTTAACTCAAAATAAAAAATATATAATAATAAAAAATCGAGACCTTTTTACCTTGAAATTAGCATAGAGCAAGCTACCGGCGATATGCTGTCGCTGGTATCTACAGAGGTTTGCTTCAATCTTTGGCAGGCCAACGCTTTTGGAGAAGGTCCTAACAACCTTGGCCTCGGTTCGGTTCCGAAGGCATCTCAGCTTCCCTTCATTGACTCCACCAAATAGCAGAGACCCTGGTTTGTATCCACAGGATATAGCATATTTCTTCAGCTCTTCTTTTTCAGCGTCTGACAACTCTTGTCCAAGTATATCTTGAAAATTAAAATCTTCTTTTTCCAAAATATCTTCAATCTGCTCTTTTCCTTTTTCTGTTGCCGTGTTCACTGTAACCACAGTAGTTTCTTCTTCAGCCATTCTCAGAAGCATATTATCAATATCTTCAAGTGTAGTTTCCAGGTTAGGATCTTCGTTTGTCCCGATTTCGGCCCCGGTGGCTTCGGCTCCGGTGGCTTCGGATTCTCCGGTTTCGGCTCCGGCGGTTTCGGCTTCGATGGCTGTGGGATCGGCAGTGACAATTTTTGACGCCGAGGTCGGTGGCGGTGTCTAATGAATGACATCAGCCACTTGGATAATTCTTCGTTTTTTCGGCTTTGCGGGACTTTCTGCTGCCGAAGCTTCTTTGCCCTTCTGAAAAAACTTCGTCAGTTCCGGTGCCAGCGGTCTTAGCTTGACAGGCAAAGGTTCAGTCATTACCTTCAGAATCTCTTCCACTTCGGCAGCAGAAGGTGTCGCAGGAGCTCCCTCCTCCTGGGCCAACGTCTTTGGTTTTGGAGATGCAGGTTTTGGAGATATATCTTTTCTTTTCCTTGAAACAGCTACCCTCGGTCCAGGGCTCAGTTTTTCAGAAATTTCTTTTTCCTTTTTGGCCAATTTGGTGCTTTCTTTGTGCAGGGCGCTAGCAATCCTCTTTCTCTTAGGGCCTTCGGCATCTCCGCCCAGTTGCTCGTAATCAGGGTAATCAAAATTCAAAGCATCTAGCACACGATTCAATCTTCGCTTCGGACGAGTGCCGAAGGCTGTAGTCATCAACTGATCTTCTTTTTAGAGTAATTTCCGAGAATATCGTTGCACATAATCTCGATTGTGTCTAGCCACTCTTGGCAGGGCTTTTTAAAGTGTTTTTTAAACTTGTAGTAATATGGCAATCGAACAAATTCTCCCTTTTTCTTTTCTCCCTCCAGCTTCGGCATCTCCCAATCCCTCATTGTTGGAAACACTTTAAAAGCCAGAAATTCCTGCACCAAGTCTCTAGTGCCAATATGATCTGAAATCACGCGAAATTCAGCCACAGCAATTTGGCTCGGGCTTCCACTTATCATGTTGCATCGGGGCCTCGTTTCTCCGAAGGTTAGCTCTAGTGGACTCTAGACCAATTTATCCTCATATTTATCAACTTTAACATAAAACCACTCAGATTTCCATCCGACTGGCCATTTGCTTCGGTAGCTTATCACTGGAAACTTCGAAGTTTTACGATAAGCAAAGTTGTAACATCCAAAATTCTCATGAAGACCATCTCCTCTGGCTTTAGTCTGATAGTGTAGTTCATGGACTCGACAGAAACCTTCACCGAACGGTTCCACTCCCAGGCTACGAAGGGCCTAGATATAAACACTTAATCTAACAATAGCGTTAGGGGTCAGCTGATGAAGGTAAACCCCAAACTTCTTCAACACATCAGCAATCATCCCATTCAAAGGAAATCTTAATCCTGCTTTAAAGAAGCTTTTGAACACAACAACTTCATTCTTTTCCGGCTTCGGAGTAATCTCCTCCCCGCCAAAACGAACCAGCTCCTTTTTTGTTTCACTAAAGTAGCCCAGCTTCACCATTTTTGGAAGATCAGCTTTAGAGATGGTGGACTTTCCAAAGTCCAAATGACTAGGTTTGCTTGGCATCCCGTAGTTGTATTCATCTTCGGAACCAACTTCTTCAACATCAGCTTGCATTGCTTCGGCAGCAGGTGTGTCTTCTGATGGAACCAGCCCGGAACGCCTCATCGCTTTAGAAATCGAAACAGTTTCAACGGCTTCGGTCTCGTCTCCATCACGCTCAACCCTAGCAGTGGAGCGTATTCTGGCCATTTGATTTCAAATTTTCTTGAAAAAATTCTTTGGAAGTCAATAACTTTCATTCTGAAGCTATCCTCGTGACGAAGCACAAACCAAACTGGAGCTTCGTTTTGAATGCAAAAATCAAGCTTCGGCTATGGTTAAATTTTTGGCAGCAAAACAGTGCAATAGCAATGAATGCCGTGGTAACTTCACACCTACCTGTCTGTTTATATAGTGCTGCAGGTAAGAAGGTGAATCGTCAGGATTTTTTCACCGGGCAAACAGTCACTCGTACCCACTGCACGGTGGGCCGCAACAACCAAGAAGGTGAACCTGCATGGTAGGACCGCTCCGCGCTCGAAAACTGCATCGTTTCTCGGCAACGAGCTCAGGGAAGGTGTTTTTCGGACCTTCGGCTTCCCGAAGCCTAAGAGACTTTTTTCACGGATCAAGCTCATTACGAAAAACGATCTAGCACTGCGAAGGGGCTACTGTTGGGACCATGCTTCGTCGCCGAAGGTCCTGCAGGAACAAATAACTTCGGCTAAAGTTGCTTATGCATGATGACCGAAGCTACCACTCATGAAGCTTCGGTGTTATAGCATGCCCGAAGACGAAGGATCGAACCGACTTAAAGATAGAATGACCTTTTAGCCCATAAGGGTCTGAGTCATTGTTGTAAACTTTTATAAGGGACATGATTGTAATTCCTTACAGGCTGTGTCCTGTGCCTATAAATAGTGAATAGTATTCCTTTACTGTTCACACTTTCCTGTAATTGCAAACGCATTGCTCGGGAATTATTATCTGTCAAGGAGAAGGTATAAATGTACTCAAACTTTATGTTCTGACATTTTTATGTTCATATAATAAAATATGTGAATGGTGTTGCTTATTTCTGATACATTTATCTTTAATGTCTCATGTTTTATATATTATTTTATATTATTTTATAAGTTTAATCATGAAGGTATGACCTTCGTGATATTTCACTCATGGTCTTCGTCCGAAGTTCATTAAATCCTTGGGGAAATAATGCTTCAGCGGATGAAGGGCATTAATATTTAACATTTTATGTTGCCTTGTTCTTAATTCATAGCATTTGAGAACAAGTCCCCAACAACCACTACATTTGCTTTGCCCGGGTGATAATGGATCTCCAATTCATAATCCTTGATTAGCTCAAGCCATCTTCTTTGTCTCATATTGAGTTCGGACTGGGTAAAGATGTATTTCAAGCTTTTATGATCTGTATAAATGTGACAGATATTACCCAGCAGATAATGACGCCAGATCTTTAGAGCATGAACCACTGTAGCTAGCTCCAGATCATGAGTAGGATAATGTTCCTCATGCCGGCGTAACTGCCTTGAAGCATACGCAATTACTCGGCCCTCTTGCATTAATACACAGCCGAGACCACTGCCAGATGCGTCATAATACACATCAAATGGCTTGTTAATATCCGGTTGAGCCAATACCAGAGCAGTGGTTAATAATGTCTTCAATTTCTCAAAAGCTTCATTACACTTTAAAGACCAATTGAATTTAGTCTCATTCTTCAATAGACTTGTGATTGGCTTCACAAGTTTAGAAAAATCTGGTATAAATCGGTGGTAATAACCAGCCAGTCCAAGGAAACTTCAGACTTGATGAACAGTGGTTGGGGGTTTCCACTCCAAAATGTCCTTGACTTTGCTGGGATCTACCGCAATCCCCCTGGCAGATAGAACATGTCCCAGAAATTGAATTTCTTCTAGCTAAAATGTGCACTTACTGAACTTGGCATATAATTGATGTTCCCTTAAGCGCGTTAACACAGTCCGTAAGTGTTGAGCATGCTCCTCTTCATTCTTGGAATATATTAGAATATCGTCAATGAAGACCACCACAAACTTGTCCAACTCGGGCATGAATACCGAGTTCATTAAATAAGTGAAGTGGGCAGGAGCATTCGTCAGTTCGAAAGACATTACCAGGTACTCGAATAACCCATACCGCGTAGTGAATGCGGTCTTTGGTATATCCTCGGGCCGAATACGGATCTGATGATAGCCCGATCTAAGATCAATCTTGGAGAATACCCTCGCCCCGGTCAGTTGATCAAATAAAATGTCATTCCACGGAAGAGGGTACTTATTCTTGATAGTGACCTCATTCAGGGGTCGATAATCCACACACATCCGTAAAGTTTGATCCTTCTTGACGAATATGGCCGGACAACCCTATGGTGATGAGCTTGGCCGGATGAATCCTTTTGATAGTAGATCTTGTAACTGAATCTTTAGTTTCGCCAGCTCATTTGGTGGCATACGGTACGATCTTCGAGAAATGGGAGCCATACCAGGCTTCAATTCAATTACAAACTCTACATCCCTCTCGGGTGGCAATCCAGGCAAATCCTCTGGAAAGACATCTGGGAACTCGCATACCACCGGAATATCTTTGACTTCTGGTATAATGGCTTCATAAACTCTGCTAGTAATTTTGGTTGGAATGGGGATAGACAAGAGAATTTCTTCTTGATTATGACTCAACCTGATGGTTCTCTGATCAGTGTTGAGGGTTGCTTTATGTCGGGCCAGCCAATTCATGCCCAAAATCACATCTATGTCTTGGCCTTTCAGAACTATCATATTAGTAGGAAAGTCCCGTTCGGCCAATGTTACGGGCACTTGATAGGCCACTTCTCTAGTAAAAATTTGTCCCCCAGGTGACTGAATTTTAAACCCCTCTTTTGATTCATTGTAAGAAATGCAATGTTGCTCCACAAATTTCTTGCTGATGAATGTATGGGAAGCACCAGAATCAAAGAGAATAATTGCGGGATGATTGGCCACAAGGAACATACCCATCATGACCGGTTCACCATCCGGTGTAGTGGCCACTTGCATATAGTATATGTGTCCCGTCTTCTTTGTATTTTTGCCCATAATATTTCCCTTGGCTTGAGATGAATTCCCAGATCCTTGTGGATTGTTTGACTTGTTTTGCTTCGGATAAGGGCAATCCTTGATAAAATGCATAGATTTTCCACAATTGAAACATCCTGTCGATGAACTGGGAAGAGCAGGGAATCGAGTGCCAGGGGCACCCGGCTGACTTGTAGTTGTAGGGGCAGTGTTGGGATAGATGAATACTGGCTGTTTAAATGGGAAGGAGGGTAGACGTGCTGAAGAACGACCCTGATTAATAGGCCGGATAACAAACCGTTGCCTTTTTTCAGGGCCCTGAGTAGGCCTGTTTCCGCCACTCCCCTTGATCTTTCTAGAACTTGCATACTTAGATTCGACTGCCAACGCTATGCTGACAGCCCTTCCGTATGTAAGGTCAATGCAAGTAGCCATTTTTCTTTGCATCCTGTCATTCAGTCCTCGCATGAAACAATTCTTCTTCTTCAGATCGGTGTTAACTTGGTCGATTGCATATTGTGACAAATGATTAAATTTATTGAGATACTGATTAACAGTATCCCCTCCTTGCTTCAGCTTCATAAATTCTTCTTGTTTCATGTGAAGTACACCTTCTGGTATGTAATGTTCGCGGAAGGCCAACTTAAATTCTTCCCATGTTATCTGATGATTGGCCGGTTGAACGGCCATAAAATTTCCCCACCAGGTGCTGGCAAGGCTGCACAGTTGCTGGGCTGCGAACAAGGGCTTCTGGGTTTTAGAACATCACAGAAGTCCAAACTTTTGCTCGATGACATGAATCCATTCGTCTGCTTCTAAAGGGTCTTCGGCTTTGACAAACAGTGGTGGACGCGTTTCGGAGAAGTCTAAATAGGATGTCTCACGGGGCCCTTGCGGATAGCCCCGTCCGCCTTGTTGTTGTTATTGCTGACCCGCCATTTCCCGTAGGAAACGGGTATTATCCGTTGTTGCATTTACCAAGGCGGCAATAGCCTCGGCAAGTGTGGGAGGGACTGGAGGTGGATTTGGGGTGGACTCCCTCCCAATGGAGGTTCCGGCTGCATCCTGTGATCGGGTTTTGGACGACATCTGTGGCAACAAACATTTGGAAACAAATATAATATGCCAAAGAAAAAAAACCATCCAATTTACATTACTAAAAAGAGTAATGTTACAGACTTGAATTTATACAACAGGAGTACAGTACCCATTATACAATAACACCACTAATTTTACAACTATACTATTCCTACTTCCTATCACTCTTAGTAGCTTCACTGTCGGGTGTAGGAGACCATTCGTTGACCAACTTCATGGAGGGAGGGGGCATGAAGAGGTCCAGTTCACCACCAAAAGCTTCTCTAGCTTCATGAGAAGGTCCGGCTTCTGCCCCGACAGGATTTGCAGGTACGCTGGGGTGCAATTGCGAATACAGTACATGAACTTCTTCTTGTAGGGTATTGCAATATGCCTGCAGATTATCAATAGCTGAGCTAAGTTCTTCGACTCGGGCTCGAGCCTTTGCTTCCTTAGCCCAGGCAAGCGAATGAGACTAAACTGGCCAGTCAAGCGCTAAGTCTCGATCAGCGAGCTGATCCTGCAGGCGGCGGATGTGGCTTCTTAATTCATTTATTCTGTCGCCATCCACGACCCATATGTTCGTCCTGCGTTGAAGTTCCGCTTGAAGCTGATTTACTTGGGCTTCAAGATCCCCAATCGGATCGCTACTCCCACTACTACTATCGTCATGTCTGGGAGTGAGTTGATGACAGGGTACACTAATTGGGCCAGTTGACTCGCGCGGTTTTCCTCGTGCGCGACGACATTTCTCTAAGGGAAAAATTTTATTAGTATAGTTCTTAGCATGATGCATGTACAATTACAGAACCAACCTTAGTTGATTCATACCTTCTATACATTGCACTCTTCCTATCTGGTCTTTCATATAGATTCTTCAGATATAGTGGGTAAGAATGGAAGAAATTTTTCTAGATAAGTCTGTAGAAAATCCTTTTGAAGGTGCCTCATAATATCTGCAGAGAAGGGCTTTGCTCCGATACCAGCTGTGACGGAACCTCTCAAGTTATTAGGCCCACTTACAGTTGTCCTTGTCCAACAGACCTCAGACAACCCTGTAGATGCCCCTGAATTACTTGACAAGTTTCGATATCTGCTTTTCTCACCTTTCCCAAGAGCGTTTCACCCGTCACACAGACATTACAGACCATCGGAGATACAGAAATGCGGAAGCAATTACATAAACTTACATTCATATGAAAGTAAGATCAAGTTAGTTATTACAGACCAGCATATAAACACGAGTGCAGAGTACTTATTATTACAATACCAAGGGAGGTAAAAACTCCTCCCGATAAGTTCTTACATAAAAGTTTTTATGGAGGACAAGGTCCTCCCGCAGCCTCATTCTTGCTTCTCTTCATTTGTCACCACCTTGGTACAAAAGCAACAAAAATTTGCTGCTTCCTCACCTAAAAACAATAGGGAATAAAACCCTGAGTATGGAATTACTCCGCAAGTCTTACCCGACTAAAGAAAAGACTCTCAAGGGTATGCAGGTTATAAGGGAGTCAAGGTAAGGTATCTCAAGATCAACGACTCTGTTTTGCATAAATGCTTACTAAAAGTGGATCCTTAAAATCCAGTTTTAGTTTCAGGTTAGGTAAAATTACCTGCATCTAGAGTTCTTTCTAACCTAGTTCAATCACTTCACCTGCACTCACCAATTTCTTAACAAGTCCTTCATCTTTACTGGAGTTCTACGTATAGGGCAGTGACCAAGTCTTCATGACCGTGGAGGTACGGTGATCCGAATCGATTATACTCAGCTGAGGATCTCCAATCACACGACATATGTAGCACTTAACCCTTGCATATGTCAACCTGCCACCGGGGTTCTTAAGACCAGATCAGGTTCATGCGAACCGAGAGCACAGATACACCACCGTCCAGCCTCTTGCCATGAAGGGCACATGCTACTCCCGCCACCGCTCCACGCCCATTCCGTGTTATCTTATTCAGGCCTTAGTCTGCCCGAGGCAAGGCTTACCCATGACGAGGCATGTGACCAGTTAAAGGGTCCTCGGTCATCAAGCCTACTTCGAGACGGTCCTTAATCGACTTAGACAGAGACACTACACCGAGACTCTCTTCTCGTGCAAGTCACCCGCCCGGTCTCAGCTTAATCATTTAAAACCCAAAGCTTGGTACCTGGCAGAGGTACATCTTTTCCGATGTTGAACCCATCATGGCCATGATGGATCCACCATCAAGTTTTATTTTCAAAAACATCCCTCCCACTTTGCCAAACATCTTTTGTAAAACAAAACCTTTTGTTTTGCTAGAGCAGTACTAAGCATAATAAAACCTTTTGTAAAAACAGGGATTCAAGGAAGGTAATCAAATTCAAGGAAGGTAATGCATGAATTGTTTAAGCATTCAACTCCTATCACCTAATGCATCAATTAAGTGAGAAGGATTTTAAAAACATCAAGGAAGGTGGCAAATGCACCGGGGCTTGCCTTCGTTGATAGGTGAGTCAGGCTTGGACCCGCAGATATCAAAGTAGAAACAAGTTCCTGCCTGAGATTCCGAAGGTGGTGGTGTCTTCTCTTCGGTTACTTCGACTTCTTCTTTGTTTTCTAATCATAACCATATATATGTGTATATAAGAATGAATGCCATGTAATGCTCATGAGAGTGCAAAGATAATAAGAATTTATTATCTAAAGTCTTGAATACAACTTTCCTTCACGGAACTCCGAGAACTTAGGGTTTCCGGAGTCAGTAAAGGAATTCAAAGGGCAGGGGTAGGGTTTTGGGTTCTAGTTATCAAACAAGGTCCAAATCAAACCAAACTCTACCCAAGGCTTCTAAATAATGTGTAGAGCTCATATAAAAAGTTTGGGCATTTTTGGACTTATTATCTATTTTCTAAAAATCTAGAAGCAATGCTTTAGGCTATGTTAAATAACCCAAAATTCCTTATTTAGTCTAAAAATCAGAAAACTATTTTTATTAAATATTACAGGAAATTAGGGATCTAAGAAAATTGGTCTCATATTTTTAGGATTTTTATACAATTTCCTATCAATTTCTAAAGTTGAAAAGAAAAAGAAAAGAGAAAAGATGTAATAGTGTTGGGCCAAATCCGGTCCAGGCGGCCCAACAGCACAGGGAACAGGGGGCGTGCCCTCGCGCGTCCGCGCACGCGCTGGAGGTTTTGCGGAAAAGCCCCCACAGTTTTGAATAACCCGAAGAAGTCCAAACACTATTTAAAACAATCGCTGACACTTTGTAGAAATGCCCTCAAACTTCTATTTCTTCCCTATGAATACCCTTGGCCACGGCGTGCTCGCCGTTCATCCTCGGCATGGCCCGTACCGGCCATGGCCGACGATGGCTGCTACGGCTAACTACCGGGGAGGCATCACTGACTTAAGGCGATCTAGGAACATCCATTTAATCGACACAAACCCAACTAGAAACTATCTGTCCACGATTAGGGTGGAACCCGTGGTGTCGATCCCGTGTTCCGAATAATCTACGCTCGGATTGGTCAAACGGCCACTACGAGGAGTTTCATGAACACATAGAGTTGCTAAAACAATGCTTGAATCAGACAGGGCCTTACCAGAGAGGGCTGGCCACGGGCGGGCTGTTTTTCGCGGTGTATTTGAACCGGGTTGGGGAAAATGCGAAATTTGAGCTCGCTGGTGATCGGCTGGGAGCAATACTGGGTGTGGTGGTGTGTGATGATGTTGCGAAGCTAACAACAGGCTCAATTTATAGGGAGCGGTAGCGGTGACGAGCAACTCGAGCAGATTGCGCTGGCGGTCGGAGATGAAGAAGAACACTGGCGCAGTGAATACCTGTTCAACGCCGTGGTAGCTATTCCGGTGAGCAACGGGGAGCTAAAGTGAATCGTGGCGGTGCGGTGGCGAGGCTCGGACACGCGGCGCAAGGCCGAGAGGTGGTGATCACCGGCGTTCTTATCGGTTTCCATCACGGTGAACATGGTACGGCGGTCGTAATTGTTTATCGGCCGGAGTTTATCCCCGGCGACGTACACCGGGTGTTATCCACTCACCCCGAGCACAAAGTGGGCCGGCAGTCGCATGAATTGCGGCGGCAATCGGTCGCCGACGGTGAAGCGACTGCGCTGGCGTCCTGATCCACAACAGTCACTGTACCATGGTGAACTCCATTCAGATGAACCTGACAGCGAATGTTTGAACTCGATTTTCTCCCAGATTCATATGGCAACACAACCAGTGATCTGCAGCAATATTGTAGTGCTATGAACCAGCTACAATTTTGCTATATTGTGTTCCCACAAAAAGTCAATGGATCTTGCTTGAAACTAAGCTTGAAGTTCATGCCATATATCTGTCAGTCTGAATTTCAGACTTAATTAGCCTGATAGCCTGACTTGGAGTATGATTATCTCCAAATTTTTCACAACAACTTGGCTTACATTCTTAAGCAAAGTTGTTCTCCTTTTATTGCTCTACAACTTGTTTGAAATTTTTACCTAGTGAATGCAGTCTAGGTGTGTCAAACATATTCAATGCCAATGTTTATGATGTCATGCTCAAGTTTTAGTAACAGTAACACCAGGGGTGTTACACCAACAATCCAAAGATGCATTTGCAGTCAAAAAATAGCAAAGAACACTCATCAAAGAGGGGGAAAGGTACATTCATGCCTTGATGAGAGAGGAGTGTGTCGCAACAGCGGCATCTTTTGCAGCCAAGTGTGGTCTAGATTTCTTGACGAAGTGCGTCACAACAGCGACATCCTTTGCAGTCAAGTGTGGCCCAGATTCCTATGTCAATCTTTTGCAGTCAAGTGTCACCTTTAGTATCATGGATATTTTCCAAGAAGAACAGTGGCTAGGCACAGATCAGAACAGGAGCAAAATAGAAGGATCAAAGCAAAAAACAGGTCACAAGATGTACACCTTTTTTTAGTGAGCTATTACTGCCATGTTTTAGATTGCATTATGACATAACTGTTAATAGTTATCTGTTTTGGTTGTTTTAGCACAATAAAACAGATGCTTGTGAACTGTAGTTGTATAAATTGGTGCTTGTGACATTCAAATGTTTCAGCACCATGAAATGTGAGGACCAACACAATGGTCTTGCTATCCTGGTGCTCTGTGAACTGTTAATTGCTAAATAATACATGAAAGTTTGACTGCATCTCACTTAAATAGAAGAACAATACATGAATGGCAATTGTTAGTATGGAGCTACCGGAGGTCCTCGCTTAAATCAGAAATATCCGATCAACATAGAGGGCATGGCGCTTCATACTCTGAACTGAGTCTCTTAGAGTCTATCGTGTTCTGTTCCATGGGAGCTTGTAAGGCCCAAAATTAGTAGAGAAAAAATATATAATTATAAAATAAATCAACAAATATAGTATTATAATGCTTTGGGAATCAGGGAATAATATATTGTTGGGGGCAGCTTCGTCGCCGAAGGTCTCGTGAAGAAGAAGCACCTTCGAAAGGCCAGAATACAATATCGAAGCTATCACTCAAGGAGCTTCGTAACGTATCTCTAGAAGCACCGACTTAAAAGATGAAATGACCAGTTAGCCCATGACAACATATGCTATGATTGTAACCATGTGTAAAGGGCATGAATGTAATTTCTCACAGGCTGTGTCCTGTGCCTATAAATAGATGAACAGTACCCCTGTACTGTCCACGCTGATTTGTATTCACTCGCATGTCACGCTTGGACTTTTGCCTTCTGTCAAGCCTAAGGTATAAATGTAATTCAATATTGTTCACGTTTGTTTACGATGATATAATTTAAAGATATTAATGACGCCATATAATTATTTATATTAATTCTTATGTCTCATATGCTTCTTCTTTCATTAATATATACTGTGATGGCGAAGGTATGTCCTTCATGCCCTTCGTCTGAAGATCATTATATCTTAAGGGAGATAATGCTTCGAAGGACGAAGGGTACTAACCATTAACCTTTATATGTTGTCTTGTTCTTAACTCGAAGCATTTGAGAACAAGTCCACAACATTGGCGCCCACCTCCAGTGAACTCACTTCCACTGATTGAGCTGATGGCTTCGTCCAACAAGCAAGCTAAAGCTACTTCGGCTACAAAGCTGGTGCTCCCGATAACAGGCGGTTCATGCTCAGAGCCGACCAACAAGAAGCAGAAGAAGGAAGCTTAGAGAAGGGTGCAGCATGTTGGGGTACAGGGACCCTTCATCAAGTCAAAATGGTCCCACATCCCAATCACCTTCTCCCAGGAGGACCTTCAGCTCAAGGATTACCCCCATAATGATGCTATGGTCATATCTTGTGTCATCAAGGGTTTTCTGGTCCACAATGTTCTAGTTGATACAGGCAGTGCAGTTGATATCATATTTGCTAAAGCCTTCAGACAGATGCAAGAGCCAGAGGATAAGATTCATGATGCTACACACCCTCTTTGTGGCTTCGGAGGAAGGCATATTGTAGCACTTGGAAAGATCACAATGTCAGTGACCTTCGGATTTGTCCACAATACAAGGACTGAGCAGGTTATGTTTGATATTGTTGACATGGAATATCCCTACAATGCAATCATTGGTCGAGGGACATTTAATGCTTTCGAAGCAATTCTTCATCCAGCATATCTATGCATGAAGATACCTTCGGAGCAAGGGCCTATTGCTATTCATGGAAGTCAGGAAGCTGCCAGAAAGGCTGAGGGAAATTGGACAGACTCAAAAGCCATCCACAATATAGATGGAGCTGAAGCTTCTGAGCAGTACAAGTACAGAAGAGAGAAGGCCGCTTCGGCTGATCAGCCGAAGCCCAAGCTTCTATGTGAAGACATAGCAGAGTAGAAGGTATTGCTAGGGTCTCAATTATCTGAAGAGCAGGAGAAAAATTTAAAAGGTTTTTATTCAACAACAAAGATGTTTTTGCATGGTCGGCCAATGATCTCTGCGGTGTCAACAGAGATGTCATCGAACATTCACTCAATGTCGATCCATCTTTTAGACTCAGAAAGCAAAGGCTTCGAAAAATGTCTGATGATAAAGCCGAAGGTGCTCGGAATGAAGTGAAAAGACTTCTCAGTGCTGGTGTTATTAGAGAGGTAAAATATCCAGAGTGGCTAGCAAACACTGTTATGGTGAAGAAGGCCAATGGCAAATGGAGAATGTGTATCAACTTCACGGATCTCAACAAGGCCTGTCTAAAGGATGAATTTCCATTACCAAGGATAGACTACCTAGTGGATGCGGCAGCTTCTTCAGAACTTATGAGTCTGCTGGATTGCTACTCAGGATATCATCAAATATGGATGAAGAAGAAGGATGAGCCAAAGACCAGCTTTATAACTCCCAGTGGCACCTCTTGTTATCTTCAGATGCCTGAGGGGCTCAAGAATGCTGGAGGTAGTTTCAGCAGGATGACAGCCAAGGTCCTTCATTCCTAGATAGGCAGAAATGTGCTAACATACGTTGATGATATTATAGTAAAAAGCACGAAGCAAGAAAATCATATCAATGATCTGCAAGAAACATTTGCTAATTTCAGGCAAGCTGGCCTGAAATTAAATCCTGAAAAATGTGTCTTCGGAGTGAAGAAGGGTAAGTTCCTTGGCTGTCTGGTTTCAACGAAGGGGATCGAAGCTAACCCAAGCAAGATCGAAGCCATCCTTCGAATGGAACCGCTAAGCACAAAGAAAGGGGCCCAACGGTTGATAGGAAGATTGGCTTCATTGAATAGATTTATATCTAGATCAGCAGAAAGATACTTGCCATTTTTTGAAATACTAAAGTCAGCCGAAGTCTTTCAATGGGGCTCAGTTCAACAGAAAGCGTTTGAAGAGCTGAAACAATACTTAATTGATTTAACAACACTAACTCCACCAACACCAGGGGCTCCATTACTATTGTATGTGGCAGCTTCGCACTCTGCAGTAAGTGTGGCACTTGTGCAGGAGAAACTGGAAGGACAAATTAAAAAGCAAGCTCCAGTATACTTTGTTTCCGAAGTTCTAAGCTTATCAAAGAAAAACTATACAGAATTGGAGAAGGTGTTGTATGCCGTCTTAATGGCCTCCAGGAAGCTTCAACATTATTTTCAAGCATTCCATATAATTGTTCCTTCATCACAACCTCTGAAGGATATCATGAGGAACAGAGAAGCTACTGGAAGAATTGGAAAGTGGGCTGCGGAACTAAATGAATTCAACATTGATTATGTGCATAGATCCTCAATTCAGTCCCAGGCGTTAGCAGACTTCATCGCTGACTGGACGCCAGGGGCTCAGAAAGAAGAAGCAAATAAAGATGCCGAAGCTTGGACAGTGTTCTGCGATGGTTCCTGGGGAACCTTTGGGGCAGGTGCGACTGCTGTCTTAGTTGCACCTTCCAAAGTCAGAACATGCTATGCAATAAGGCTTGATTTCAGTTGTACAAACAATATTGTTGAATGCGAAGCTTTACTTTTGGGGCTTCAGAAGTTAAAGGCAATGGGGATAAGAAGGGTGGTCCTTAAAACCGACTCCCAAGTTATTTCTGGACATGTCGACAATAGTTACAAAGCAAGAGATCCGAAGCTTGAGAAATACCTGGATACAGTTTGAAGGCTTGAGGCTTCATTCGAAGGGTTTTCTGTTAAGAATATTCCGCGAGGAGAAAATGAGCACGCTGATCTGCTAGCCAAGTCAACGACACAGGGGCTGCCTCTACCTTCGGAAGTGTTTTTTGAAACAATAAGAGCACCTTCGGTGGAACTTCTTGAAAGAGCAGTGCTCACTATATCTCCTATTCATAGTGAAGATTGGAGGACTGAGATTATATCTTTCCTCCAAGGTAATTGCCTTTCAGACGATGAAGCTTATAATAAGAGAATGGAGGCAAGAACAAGACCATATGTAATAATAGAAGGGGAGTTATACAAGCATGGAGTCTGCTCTCCACTTCTTAAGTGTTTATCCAGAGCCGAAGGTATAGAGCTGATGAAGGAGATACATGCAGGTTTGTGTGGATCTCACATTGGGTCTAGGCCTTTGCTGGGAAAAGTTTTTCGACAGGGATTTTATTGGCCGAAGGCAGCTTCGGATGTAGCAGAGCTAGTCCAAAAGTGTGAAGGCTGTCAAAAATGTGCAAGAAACCAGAAGCAACCTTCATCTCTCACTCAATTAATACAGCCCACTTGGTCGTTGCAAAGATGGGGCCTTGATTTGCTAGGCCCACTTCCACCAGCACAAGACAATTTAAAATATGTTGTGATGGCGGTAGAATATTTTTCCAAATGGATTGAGGCAAAGCCTTTGGCCACAATAACTTCGATCACAGTCTAGAAGTTTTTCTGGCAAAACATTGTTTATCATTTTGATGTGCCGAAGGCTATCACTGTAGACAATGGAACACAGTTTGATGCCAAAGCTTTCAAAGAATTCTGTGATCAGATTGGCATGAAGATCCATTTTGCATTAGTCAGACATCCAGAGTCAAATGGACTTGTCGAAAGGGCAAATGGCATCATAATGACGGGAATAATGAAGTTAATCTTCAATCAGCCTAGAGGAAAATGGCCAAATGAGTTGATTAAAATGGAGCCACAACACAACAATATCAAGGTCAACAGGTTTTACACCATTCAAGTTATTTTTTGGTGACAAAGCAATAACTCCGGAAGAAGCTAAGGCAGGGTCAATTAGAACAGTAGCTTCGGCAGAGGACGAAGCTGATTATTCTGTGGCAAAAGATGCTATAGAAGGGACCAGGCTTCAGGCTATGGAGAATATCAATAAATACCAAGCCGAAACAATAAAATGGCGTGACAGAAAGGTTCGGCTAAAAACATTAAGCCAGGGCATCTGGTGCTTCGGAGAGTGGCCAATCCAGACACAGTAGGCAAGTTACAGCTGAAATGGGAAGGACCCTTTCTTATGGTATCTTCGTCAAGACCCGGTTCTTATAGATTGAAGGATATGGACGGCAACGACATTCTTAGATCTTGGAATGCGGATGAGCTTCGGCGATACTATGTGTAACTTCATGTAATATTTTTCATTTTTTCCTATGGTACCCTTTTCCTTTCCGAAGGGGAGAAAGGTTTTTAATGGGGCCATAATTTGTAATCTTTCTTTTCTTATTTAGCTCCACGAGAGCAAAATCCCCCAAATATGTAAATGTAAAATCTGAGCATGCACCATCGAGTGTAGAGAGAAAAAAAAGAGCAGGGAGAAGCTCGAAAGTCATCCCTAAGGGGATGCAGAGCATGACGAAGCTACAAACAAAAAAGCCGTTCCTAAGGGAGCGCAGCGTAAGTTTTCTGCTCAAAAGTCGTTCCTAAGGGGATGCAGAGCCAAATACCGCCGAAATATAAGGCGAAGCGCAAAAAGTCAACGCGAATACCACCGAAATAGAAGGCGAAGAAGTTCAAAAGACGTTCCTAAGGGGATGCAGAACTTACACCGAAAAATAAGCGGTGAAGCCGAAAAATAAGCGGCAAAGAGACTTCAGTCATTCCTAAGGGAATGAAGGTTATGGTTGTGGTTTCGTATGTGTGTGTTTGGACATTCATTTGCACGTCACATTACATCATACATTGCATTCATAAACATTCATTTAGACATACATAGGATCATCATCATATCATACAGACACAAGTAGATGCTTCGACTATGGGGATAAGGCTTTGGCAAAAAGAAAAAAAGCAGTTTCATGCTTCATTGTGTACAAAAAGAAGGGAAGGTGTTTTTCGCCTTTGGCTCAAAAAATACAAGTTTCGTCCACATCAAAGCAGTTCATACATGGACGAAAAAGGTAGAAATATGTTAAGGTATGGACAAGTTTACAGAATAAGCATCTGATTCTTCGATTACAATACTTTTTACAAGGATAATACAAAATTTTTCTAGAGTTTTTGCAGAAAAGTCTTCAGCTTCATCGTCATAAGCTTCGGATCACATGTCAAGCTTCGGCTCACGGTTCCTCAACTTCGTCATCCTGCACATATCAAAGCGGTATGAGAAAAGTGCAAATTTCAAGGAGAAGGTAAAGCAGCAGGCACAAAATTCTTACCGACTTAAGGTGGCTTCGGGCTTCATCGCAAGCCATCTCCCGCCCGCCTTTCGTCCAAATCTGCGTTATGAACCTATTTCCTATGCTTCGAGCCAGGCTAGGGATATCAATTAAATCTGCCGGTGGTAAGCTGAAGTTTGGTCTATTAACAATTTTCCCATGTGTGCAACCAGATTTCATGAAGGCAACAGTTGTGCCCCGAGAAGCTAGCAAAGCACAGAAATCGCCATGTCCAGCTATAACTTCATCAAGAGCATCAACTTCGCCCTCAATGTGTTCGAAGGTCCCTAGCAAGTCTTCAACCGAAGGATTGAATTTCTCAGAGCTGGCCCCAATCGAGTTGAACACTTGTTTTAGCCGTTGCACACATCGGGTGCCGAAGTTTTGACATTTATCTTGAAGTTCTTTCAATGATTTTTGCAAATTTGAACTTTTTTCGGCTTCAGCCTCAAGCTTCGCATTAAATTACTGTTTTTCTTGTTCGAAGTTTTCTGACTTTGAGAGGAGTTCACTATTTAGTTTTGCAATTTTGGTCTCGGCTTCTGCCAGTAAACCCTCCACTATTTGAAGTTCGAAATCCCTCTTTTCAAGAGCAGCTGTTTGATCCTTTATTTTGCTCTCTAACCCTTCAATTATAACCTCATGTTCTTTGTCTTCAAGGTCTTGTTGCATCTTTAGAGCCTTGCTTAATAGCATACTCTATGCAAAAATAACCTTCGTCAGAAAACTCCTTCGTCGATTAAAAACAATAGAAAGCCAAAGAAAAAAAATTTTACCATGAAATTGGAATAAAACAAACTAACGACGATATGCTATCGTCGGTAGCGGCTGATATCGACCTCAAGCTTCTGGAAACCAATACTCTTCGACAGAGTACTGATAACCTTCACTCCAGTTCGGTCTCGGAGGCAGCCTAAGCTTTCATCATCAATGTCGCCGAAGAGCAGTGCTCCTGGCTTGTAACCATAGGATATCGCATAATCTTTTAAAATTCTTCTTTCTCAGCTTCAGTTAACTCCTGACCAATTGTATTTTGGAAATTGAAGACCTATTCCTCCGAAGTATCTTCGGCTTTTTTCTTTTCTTTTCCAGGCACTGTGGCTAGGGTCTCTTCAGCGGCCGTAGCAGCTTCTTCAGCGACCATATTCAGAAGCATTTTATCAATATCAGAAAGTGTGGTCTCTAGATTCTTAGCTTCGTAGTTTTAGCTTCGGTGGGTGCACCTTCGGCAGCAGTAGCACTCTTAACAGCTGGTCTTTTTGACGCCGAGGCAGGCGGTGGCATTTCTTCAATGGCATCAATCACATGAATAATTCTCCGTTTTTTCAGCCCAGCAGGCTTCTTCGCTCCCAAGGGCTCCTTTTCCTTATGAAAAAGCTTCATTAGCTGCGGCCCCAGTGGACTTAGCTTGATAGGCAAGGATTCAGTCATTACCTTTAGAATTTCTTCTACGTTAACAGCAGAAGGTGTTGAAGGAGTTTCTTCTTCTATATCAGTCGCTTTTTGCTTCAGAGCTGCAGCTTTCCTCTTCTTCGGAGTAGCTGCCTTCGGCTCAGGGCTAAGTTTTCTTTTCTTCAGAACTTCTTCGTCCTCTTTCACCATTCTAGCAGCTTCTCTACCCAGAATGCTAACAATTCTTTTTCTTTTTTGCCCTTCGGCACCTTTGTTCAACCGCTCATAATCAGGGTATTCAAAATTCAGGGCATCCATCACCCGATTCAACCTTCGCTTCGGTCGGGTGCCGAAGGCTGCAGCCATTAATTGATATTCTTTCTTCGTATAATTTCCCAGGATTTCGTTGCACATAACTTTGATTGTGTCCAACCATTCTTGGCAGGGTTCTTTGAAGTGTTTCTTGAACTTGAAATGATAAGGCAGCCGAACAAGTTCACGCTTCTTCTTCTCACCTGAGCTTCGGCATACCCCATTCCCTTAGTGTTGGGAATACCCTGTTGGCTAGGTATTCCTGAACTAAATCCCTAGTACCAATATGTTCAGATACAACTCTAAATTCGGCCACAGCATCCGAGCATGGTTCCCCCCGCGTCAAGTTGCACTGAGGCCTAGTTAGCCCGAAGGTTAGCTTCAGCGGGCTCTGAACTAGCTTCTCCTTCTGTTCATCTATCTTGACATAGAACCATTCAGTCTTCCAACCGGTCGGCCACTTGGTGCGATAGCTGACCACCGGTGTTTTCATGTCCTTGCGGTATGCAAAATTATAAAATCCAAAGTTCTCGTGTAATCCATCTTCTCTAGCCTTCATCTGATAGTGAAGTTCATGCCCCCAGTAGAAGGCTTCGGCAAGAGGTTCCGCTCCTTGGCTTCGGAGAGCCCAGATGAAAACGCTGAGCCTAACGATAGCGTTAGGAGTCAGCTGATGAAGATAAATCTCAAAATTTTCTAACACATCTGCAATCATTCTGTGCATGGGAAGCCTCAACCCTGCTTTGAAAAAACTCTTAAAAACCACCACTTCGTCATTTTCCGGTTTCGGGGTGGTCTCTTCCCTGCCGAAACGAATCAACTTCTCTTCAGCTTTCCCAAAGTAGCCTAGCTTCATCATCACAGGCATATCAGCTTCGGAGATGGTTGACTTCCCAAAATTCAAATGGCTGGGCTTGGATGGCATAATGGTGTTATAATCAATCTCCTCTTCACCAGTATCGCCCTCTTCAACATCTGCCTGCTCCATTTCGGCAGCAGGTGCACCTTCTTCAGTGGTCCCCTCTGTCACAACCAGACCCGATCGTTTCATGACTTTGGAAATTGGTGCTGTCTCGGTGACCTCGGTCTCTTCTTCCTCACGAGTCACCCTTGCAGTTGAGCGCACCCTTGCCATTTGATGCTGAAATTCTTCCGGTTTTGATGAAACTAGCTACTTTTTGATCTTGCCAAAGCTCTATCTCTCTCTGTCTTGTTTGACGAAGCTAAAAACAAGGCGATGCTTTAACTGAGAATACGAAGCATAAGCTTCGTCTATGGTCAAAATTTCAGCAGCACAACGGCACGATAGTAATGAATGTTGTGGTAACTTCACACCTACCCGTCTATTTATATAGTCTTGCAGGACGGGAGGTGAATCACCAAGCTATTTACACCCGCCAGACAGCCGCTCGCATTCGCTAGATGGTGGACCGCAGGGCGCGAGAAGAGGAAACACCAGATCTTACCCGCTCTATGGTGGGACCACCTTGCGCCAGGAATATTTAAATCGTTTCTCGACAATGAGCTCAGGGAAGGTGTTTTTCGGACCTTCGGCATTCTGAAGCCTAAAAGAATTTTTCATGGGTCGAGCTCGTTACGAAAAATGACCTGGCACCGTGAAGGGGCTACTGTTGGGGGGCAGCTTCGTCGCCGAAGGTCTCATGAAGAAGAAGCACCTTCGAAAGGCCAGAATACAATATCGAAGCTATCAGTCAAGGAGCTTCGTAACGTATCTCCAGAAGCACCAACTTAAAAGATGAAATGACCAGTTATCCCATGACAACCTATGCTATGATTGTAACCATGTGTAAAGGGCATGAATGAAATTTCTCGCAGGCTGTGTCCTGTACCTATAAATAGATGAACGGTACCCCTATACTGTCCATGCTGATTTGTATTCACTCGCGTGTCACGCTTGGACTTTTGCCTTCTGTCAAGCCGAAGGTATAAATGTAATTCAATATTGTTCACGTTTGTTTACGATGATATAATTTAAAGATATTAATGACGCCATATAATTATTTATATTAATTCTCATGTCTCATATGCTTCTTCTTTCATTAATATATACTGTGATGGCGAAGGTATGTCCTTCATGCCCTTCGTCTGAAGATCATTATATCTTAAGGGAGATAATGCTTCGAATTTTGAAGGGTACAAACCATTAACCTTTATATGTTGTCTTGTTCTTAACTCGAAGCATTTGAGAAGAAGTCCACAACACATATATATATATATATATATATATATATGAGAAAGGAATTTTCTTTTAAGGAAAACCATTTATACCTCCCATGAAATAAATAACAAGGAGGAGAATAAAGAATGACATTGTAAACAATAAAAGTTATATTCACATTAGTAATAATTTGGACACTTGGAAATTTGAAAATCAAACATGGATTTGAAAAGAGTGAGAAAGGTAATTATGATAATTATCTATTCCTTTTTAGAACTAAATGGTGAGGAAGAAGATAAATAATAATAAATATGATGATGGGATTTATGTCCACATTAGAATTGTGCTTGAAATTCAAAGTTGAATTAGGTTTGAATTTAAAATCTAATTGGAATTTGAAAAGCAAACAAAAAGAGAAAGGACAGAAACCTCATCTTGGGCCGAGGTCACCTGTTTCGGCCCACTCCTCGCGCAACCAACCATTTTCCTCTCTCCTTAGCCCCCTTACATTCCTATGTCGCACGGCCCACTCGGAGTTGTTATCTGCGCGCTACGTTGCCACTGGCTTGTGGACCCCGTGGATTAAGCTTATCCCCTCGCCGCGGGACACTTACCTGTGGGACCGCCCTATCAGTCGCTCACTTGCGCATCAGTCGTCTTCTCCAACGACTTCGCCGCTTCTGGCGGGAGCACGCCGGGAATCCCAGCGTCCGTTAACGGATTGTACCCGGCTCCCCCTCCTACAAAAGCTGAGTCGTGCTCCTTCCTCCACTCGCGACCCCCCTCGTCCTCGCTCGTGCCATCCCTATTCTCTGGAATCCCTACTGCCGCGCGCCCCTCTCTGGCCACTCGCTGCCTGTGGGGGACAGATATCCCCCGGGTCCACTGGAAGGATAAAAGACCTCACGAAAGGCCCAAGGGCTCAATAAATCGTAAGGTCATCTCTTCGTGGGCCTGGGGAGGAACGACTAGTGAAGCAAATCGACATAAGGCCAAATCGGAGCAAGCCCAGACGGCCCAATGATTTCGAGCGAGTAATCACAACAGAGACCCGACCTTCCCGCGCTGGAGGCCCGTACGACGGAACCGAGCAGGGATGGGTCGGTGGAACTATAGGAAGATAGACTCAATCGGTTCACTATTTCTTAGGTACACGTGATTATCATATCTGCATGTTGTAACACCCGGATTCTAGGGGTCCAAAACCCGGGGTTAACATAAACACCAGGTATGCTGGGACCAAGTCTCATACATATGATGTATAGTGGCACAGGATCGAATGTCACAGCTTTATATATAACAGGAGTTCTATACAAAATAAATAATTACATTATAAGGAGACAACGGTCCAGCAACCCAAAAGTTGACTGGGAGACGACGACCTAGACCTCTCACGAACTCATCGCAGCATCCTCCATAAGCATCATCCTGCAGTACCTGGTCTTGACCTGTGGTGTATGTGAGACAGCAAGAGTGAGCTCACATACGTTCATCGCTCAACAAGTTGTGGGGAATAATGTGCATGAACTCGCCAAAGGTGGGAGCTCACGTGAAGTGTAAGGCTTACCAAAGAAGATGGTTAGAGCTGAGCATTGCTTTTAAAGTTGGTCAAAATTTTATTAGCAGTTACTAAGTATAAGTAAATACCAAACCCAATTAAGTAGTAGAACAAAAGTAACAACTTCACCTGCGATGCAATGCATATGACAAATTGAATTTAGTTCCATCATTTAATCATGTGAGTGTCCGAGCTGCTCATGACCGTGAGCACGGCTAGTATACCAGTTTTACACTCTGCAGAGGTTGCGCATCTTTACCCACAAGTCGTGTATCCCATGTCGCCAGGGTTTGCAAAGCCCTTAGACACTTCCGAGGTGAATGGCTAGGGATCCACTACGAGGCCTTTACAAAGTTCCACTAGCTTCCGAAAACCCGCTACAGTTTATAGGAAGATCCAGTGCAGGAATCCCTTGCAGGACCGCCATCGCAGCAAAATCCTCCCGAGGGCCTCCCTACACTGACCTCTCCCCTACTGCCCTTGCCCCTTTCGGGTAAGGTAGTCTTCCACTAGCTTTCCTAATTAATCAGCCAAGGGCATCCCATACTACCCTTGTGGTAGCACTGTTTTCCCGGGTGGTCGCTCCATGTTCCAATTAACATAATGATCTTAACATGAACATTAATTAACAACTGATAACAAAAAGTGTAATCATGAATAGTGTATCTCCATACCCAAAACCACATATAGCACTAGCAAGTACTACCCAGAAAGATCAGTGGTGAACAAGGTATAAAGATAGACAAACTAGGGTAACCTATTGGGTCCCATCAAAATTAACCTATGCAGATCATTATAATTAATCAGAACATGGCTGGGTAAAAAGAAGTGATCAAGGGCACAACTTGCCTGGGCCTTGAGATTCCAGGTACCAGGATGATCTTCAGGTGACTCGTGACCTCGCACTAGTCGTAGCAATTCAAACAAACATGGTATAGGCAAAATTAACATTACACCAAACATAAGAACAAATTACACCTCAATAATATACATATTAAAATAAGATCATAGGAACATGAGTCATTAATTTTGGAGTTATAGATTTTAAGTTATGAATTTTCAAAGGTTTTATGTGTTTAAAATGGATTAAGTGAGAGGTTAAATTTTTAATTGTTTTCATGACAAAACAGAGGCTCTAAGTGATAGAGAATAAAATTACAAAATTTTAGGAAGTGGAATGGAGTAATTTGGAGTTAGGATGAATTTTCTAGGATTTAAACAAGATCTAGAATTATTTTTATACTAGAAAAGCATTTCCTATATTAATTTATTCAATTTCCTATGTTTCTGGACTGGGCGCCAATAACAGAGAAACACAGGGACCTTGGCGCAAAAATTCTCAAGACTCAGACTATACTGAGTTGGATGGCGGGTTGATTTGAGCAAAGGCCAGGGGTTCTTTAACAAAAGGTCATGGTCGAAGGGGTATGATGTGATCTGGGCCGCCCAATCAAACGTTAACGGATCAGATTAGACTCCCAATCCCACGAGTCGTTACACGCCCGCAGCCAATGGATCACAATCCCACGGCTGTAGACGAATTATAACGTTGCACACGCTTGGGACCCTATTCACGATCTGCGGTTAAGATTGCGCAAGGCACACGAGCCCTACGATCAACAATTAGCGATCCCGATTGAATCCCGGCAAAGTGGTATGCGAGCACTGATCTGGTTCACCCATCCATGCATCAACGGCCGAGGATGTCCCAACCGTGTATCCAGTTACACCCATCCATCCCGAGATAAACGGCGCAGAGGGCTTCCTCTACCTCCAGCTACCGCGCACGGCGGCGCGAGGAGGCAGCCGACAGTGCCATTGCCACATCCAGGCGTTCTATTCCGACGAGACATGGTGCAACGGAATGCGGAGTCGAAGGTGATGCAATGCAGGGAGTTCTTACCTAAGACCATGTCGCAGTTACGGTAGCTTCGCGGTAGTGTCCGGCTGTCTGCTCGCCGGTGAGAACTCAGCGCACCAGTAGGGTGGCGCAGAGATGAAATCTGACCGCGTATAGTGCGGTACGGCCACGAAGGATGGAGCCCGATGCGAAATCCCCAGTCGCACGATGACCTCCAATGCCCGCCAACGCCACCACGACGACAATCTCTTTTCCTCTCTGTACAGTTTCCCAACCGAGCACAACGGTGCGGCAAGACCCATGGTGGCAGCGCGGTGCGGTCCCAGGTGGAGAGGGAGCGGCCGACTTATATAGCCCAACAAGGAGCCAGACGCCCAGGATCACGACAGCAAAACCCAGCGACCCGCGGAATCCATGGCCGCACGACATCGGCCGAGTCAGAGAAAAATACAACGACGGTTATGGAAGCCATAGCTTGCTCGGGATTTGCGGAGGAGTTCGTTTACCTTGAGCTAGGGGCGAGATCCACGAAATACGGAGTTCGCTGGGGACTTCAGCGCGATGCCCGGGTTCTTCCCCGTATCCCACGCCGATGCAGCCTAGATTCAGTTGAAGGTTGGTGATGACAATCGGGCCCCATATGTCAGTGTCCCAACAGAAAAAGAAAAGGAAGAGTAGCAGAATGGGCTGGCGTGGTGGGAAAAGCGGTACTGGGCCAAATGGGGGAAATTCGGCCCAGGTAGTGGTAGGTGTTCTTCTTTTTCTTTTTTTTCTTTCTTTTACTCATTTTATGTTATATTTTCTCATTTAAAATTTGAATTAAAATTTGTTGGTGAGTTTCACAAATTAGGTGTAAAAATAAGGACCAAGCATGAAGGATTACAATTATTTATATATATATTTTTGTAATGTATTTCCTTCTCTTTTCTTGTTTCCCTTTTTATTTTCAAATTCTACATTCAAAATTCATATTAAATATGAGTTTCAAATTTTACTCTAAATGCAACATCCAAAATAGTGGCATGAAGGCTGAGTATATATTTTTACAAACTTATATATTTATTTTAATTATTTTGTTCCTTTTCTTATTTTCTATTTTATATTTTCCTTTATGAGATGAGGTCAATTTAGATTACGATTCCTTGATTCAAATAAAATGCATCACATAAATAACATCAGCATGAGATACATTTTTATTTATTTATGTGTTTGTTGGTTATTTGCATAATTTTAATGCCATTAATTGAGTATGCAGAGGGAAATAGAAAGAAATTCAAGAAATCCCCAAACACCCCTTAATAAATTTATTTACCTATTCATTTTATTATAATTTTTTTTATACCAATTTTTTGGGCTTTACAAATCCTACCCCCCTTAAAAATAATCTCGTCCTCGAGATTTGTAAGAAAGAGGATATAGGAAGAGTGATTTAAAATTTAGCTTTTAGTTTCTAATTAGTTCAAAATCAAGAGTCTCTCCCCTTTTTTTTTATCAGTTAGTTATTAGGAGAGCATAGGTATATATGGTTATAGACACTTTATTATGCAGGATAAAAGATATCTTTTAAAGCCTATATAGGTTTGGGCAAGAAAGAGTGGGGTAAAGAAAGACTCCATCCAAGATTGTGGATCTTGACTCATCTTCTTCCTTGTCGAGGTTGAGCTATTCTTTTTCAGACCTTGGTGTCTTCATTCTTGGGGTTGCCACCAGAGTTAGGGACCTATGGTTAAGATAGATTTGTGTGTGACAGGTAGGTAGAGCAGCTAGTTTAGTGGGTGACTTAGGAGTTAAATGAGATTGGTCAAAATTTGGTTTGGTTGTTTGCCTCTAGATTGGTTGGATAGGTCATGTAACCTATTATGTGGGTCAAAATCTGGTTTGATGTCAAGTGGTGGTTGATAGATTATGCAATCCATTAAGACTTTATTGATTGGGTAGTTTATGTAACTTGTTATATAGATCGAGTTGTTGTGTATGGCCAAGTTGATATAGGTCTCCAAATTAGGCTTAAGTGACTTAGGAGTATGGCCTTATCCTTTCTATCAGCATTAAGTAACTCACACTAGATTAGACCATATTAAATTAGGTATGATCTAGATTAGACTAGTTTAAGTTAGATAGATTTATCAGGGTAAGATATATCTTGTTAGGATATGTTAGAATCTTTTGAGATAGGATGGGGTATACGGTGTAGGTAGGTCAGAAGCTCTATTTAACACAGAGGGATTATGCATCTATCGGATGGGTAAGGTAGTTGCATATGATCAGATAGTTGTATATAGTCAAGTTAATCTAGGGCACCAATTTAACTTAAATCATTTTTATAGGAGTGAGATCTAATCCATTTCACTAGTACTAACTAATTTATTAAATAACTCACTTTTAGATTGGGTCATATTTAGATTAGATAGAATCTGGATTAGGTTGGATATAACTAGATTAGGTTAGATAATAACTAATTACCTTGGGTTAGATCATGGTTGTTACTAGGGTGGGGTAAATATGCTTATTAGGACAAGATGAATCCATAAGGATAAGGTAGAATCTTTTGAGGTCAGTTAGATTTATTAGGATAGGATAGAATCTTTTCAAGACAAGATGAATCTATTAAGATAAGGGAGAATTTTTTTTTAAGATAAGAGGAATTGGTTAGAATGAGATCTTTTAGGATAAGGTAAATTTCTTAAGCTAGATAGGTTCCAATGGGGATAATCTAGGCTGTCTAGTTATTTTATAAATATATTTTTATACCTATGTGTATATGCAGATGTAATTGTGGACATTACTCCACAACTCATCACACTCAATCAAAGATCCCAAATCAAACAAGCATCATAAAAACAAGCACTCAAGCATATAGATACCAAAATAGTTTTGTTTTTGTTCCTAAGAGTAGGTCTCCTATTCCTAAAGGTTCCTTTAGGCACGGGATTTCAAAGTGTGAAATCCACATTTGTCTTTAGAAAAGAAAAGGTAAGAATAATCAGAGTAGAGCGGAAATAGATGAGAAAGATTAAGGAAAGTTTAGAAAAGATCAGAGTAGCAAAGGTAAGTAGACAATGGTTGTCCAGTTCTATCTAGGTTTCGTCCTACAGTCAACATTCCTCTGATACCACTTCTGTAACACCCGGATTCTAGGGGTCCAAAACCCGGGGTTAACATAAACACCAGGTATGCTGGGACCAAGTCTCATACATATGATGTATAGTGGCACAGGATCGAATGTCACAGCTTTATATATAACAGGAGTTCTATACAAAATAAATAATTACATTATAAGGAGACAACGGTCCAGCAACCCAAAAGTTGACTGGGAGACGACGACCTAGACCTCTCACGAACTCATCGCAGCATCCTCCATAAGCATCATCCTGCAGTACCTGGTCTTGACCTGTGGTGTATGTGAGACAGCAAGAGTGAGCTCACATACGTTCATCGCTCAACAAGTTGTGGGGAATAATGTGCATGAACTCGCCAAAGGTGGGAGCTCACGTGAAGTGTAAGGCTTACCAAAGAAGATGGTTAGAGCTGAGCATTGCTTTTAAAGTTGGTCAAAATTTTATTAGCAGTTACTAAGTATAAGTAAATACCAAACCCAATTAAGTAGTAGAACAAAAGTAACAACTTCACCTGCGATGCAATGCATATGACAAATTGAATTTAGTTCCATCATTTAATCATGTGAGTGTCCGAGCTGCTCATGACCGTGAGCACGGCTAGTATACCAGTTTTACACTCTGCAGAGGTTGCGCATCTTTACCCACAAGTCGTGTATCCCATGTCGCCAGGGTTTGCAAAGCCCTTAGACACTTCCGAGGTGAATGGCTAGGGATCCACTACGAGGCCTTTACAAAGTTCCACTAGCTTCCGAAAACCCGCTACAGTTTATAGGAAGATCCAGTGCAGGAATCCCTTGCAGGACCGCCATCGCAGCAAAATCCTCCCGAGGGCCTCCCTACACTGACCTCTCCCCTACTGCCCTTGCCCCTTTCGGGTAAGGTAGTCTTCCACTAGCTTTCCTAATTAATCAGCCAAGGGCATCCCATACTACCCTTGTGGTAGCACTGTTTTCCCGGGTGGTCGCTCCATGTTCCAATTAACATAATGATCTTAACATGAACATTAATTAACAACTGATAACAAAAAGTGTAATCATGAATAGTGTATCTCCATACCCAAAACCACATATAGCACTAGCAAGTACTACCCAGAAAGATCAGTGGTGAACAAGGTATAAAGATAGACAAACTAGGGTAACCTATTGGGTCCCATCAAAATTAACCTATGCAGATCATTATAATTAATCAGAACATGGCTGGGTAAAAAGAAGTGATCAAGGGCACAACTTGCCTGGGCCTTGAGATTCCAGGTACCAGGATGATCTTCAGGTGACTCGTGACCTCGCACTAGTCGTAGCAATTCAAACAAACATGGTATAGGCAAAATTAACATTACACCAAACATAAGAACAAATTACACCTCAATAATATACATATTAAAATAAGATCATAGGAACATGAGTCATTAATTTTGGAGTTATAGATTTTAAGTTATGAATTTTCAAAGGTTTTATGTGTTTAAAATGGATTAAGTGAGAGGTTAAATTTTTAATTGTTTTCATGACAAAACAGAGGCTCTAAGTGATAGAGAATAAAATTACAAAATTTTAGGAAGTGGAATGGAGTAATTTGGAGTTAGGATGAATTTTCTAGGATTTAAACAAGATCTAGAATTATTTTTATACTAGAAAAGCATTTCCTATATTAATTTATTCAATTTCCTATGTTTCTGGACTGGGCGCCAATAACAGAGAAACACAGGGACCTTGGCGCAAAAATTCTCAAGACTCAGACTATACTGAGTTGGATGGCGGGTTGATTTGAGCAAAGGCCAGGGGTTCTTTAACAAAAGGTCATGGTCGAAGGGGTATGATGTGATCTGGGCCGCCCAATCAAACGTTAATGGATCAGATTAGACTCCCAATCCCACGAGTCGTTACACGCCCGCAGCCAATGGATCACAATCCCACGGCTGTAGACGAATTATAACGTTGCACACGCTTGGGACCCTATTCACGATCTGCGGTTAAGATTGCGCAAGGCACACGAGCCCTACGATCAACAATTAGCGATCCCGATTGAATCCCGGCAAAGTGGTATGCGAGCACTGATCTGGTTCACCCATCCATGCATCAACGGCCGAGGATGTCCCAACCGTGTATCCAGTTACACCCATCCATCCCGAGATAAACGGCGCAGAGGGCTTCCTCTACCTCCAGCTACCGCGCACGGCGGCGCGAGGAGGCAGCCGACAGTGCCATTGCCACATCCAGGCGTTCTATTCCGACGAGACATGGTGCAACGGAATGCGGAGTCGAAGGTGATGCAATGCAGGGAGTTCTTACCTAAGACCATGTCGCAGTTACGGTAGCTTCGCGGTAGTGTCCGGCTGTCTGCTCGCCGGTGAGAACTCAGCGCACCAGTAGGGTGGCGCAGAGATGAAATCTGACCGCGTATAGTGCGGTACGGCCACGAAGGATGGAGCCCGATGCGAAATCCCCAGTCGCACGATGACCTCCAATGCCCGCCAACGCCACCACGACGACAATCTCTTTTCCTCTCTGTACAGTTTCCCAACCGAGCACAACGGTGCGGCAAGACCCATGGTGGCAGCGCGGTGCGGTCCCAGGTGGAGAGGGAGCGGCCGACTTATATAGCCCAACAAGGAGCCAGACGCCTAGGATCACGACAGCAAAACCCAGCGACCCGCGGAATCCATGGCCGCACGACATCGGCCGAGTCAGAGAAAAATACAACGACGGTTATGGAAGCCATAGCTTGCTCGGGATTTGCGGAGGAGTTCGTTTACCTTGAGCTAGGGGCGAGATCCACGAAATACGGAGTTCGCTGGGGACTTCAGCGCGATGCCCGGGTTCTTCCCCGTATCCCACGCCGACGCAGCCTAGATTCAGTTGAAGGTTGGTGATGACAATCGGGCCCCATATGTCAGTGTCCCAACAGAAAAAGAAAAGGAAGAGTAGCAGAATGGGCTGGCGTGGTGGGAAAAGCGGTACTGGGCCAAATGGGGGAAATTCGGCCCAGGTAGTGGTAGGTGTTCTTCTTTTTCTTTTTTTTCTTTCTTTTACTCATTTTATGTTATATTTTCTCATTTAAAATTTGAATTAAAATTTGTTGGTGAGTTTCACAAATTAGGTGTAAAAATAAGGACCAAGCATGAAGGATTACAATTATTTATATATATATTTTTGTAATGTATTTCCTTCTCTTTTCTTGTTTCCCTTTTTATTTTCAAATTCTACATTCAAAATTCATATTAAATATGAGTTTCAAATTTTACTCTAAATGCAACATCCAAAATAGTGGCATGAAGGCTGAGTATATATTTTTACAAACTTATATATTTATTTTAATTATTTTGTTCCTTTTCTTATTTTCTATTTTATATTTTCCTTTATGAGATGAGGTCAATTTAGATTACGATTCCTTGATTCAAATAAAATGCATCACATAAATAACATCAGCATGAGATACATTTTTATTTATTTATGTGTTTGTTGGTTATTTGCATAATTTTAATGCCATTAATTGAGTATGCAGAGGGAAATAGAAAGAAATTCAAGAAATCCCCAAACACCCCTTAATAAATTTATTTACCTATTCATTTTATTATAATTTTTTTTATACCAATTTTTTGGGCTTTACACATGTATTGCCCCACGGTCGAATATATAAGGCCTAGGGGGCACCTCTTCAGAACAGATCGAACTCACTACTTAGCCATCCACCCCAACTTCCTATGCACTAGAGAACTACCTTGTAACTCACCATATACAGCACTCTCGCCAGGACATAGGGTGTTACGCACTTCAAAGCGGCCCGAACATGTAAATCATTGTCTACTGTCTCTCGTGCAACCAGCACGAACCATTGAGCTACAGTCGATAACACCGTCCTACTCCTAAAAGCACCTTGAGGGGCAACCCCGGGTGTGCGGTCGGATCCAAAACACCGACAGCTGGGCGCCAGGTAGGGGGTGTGTCGTCGATCCAAGCTAGCTCAATGGCCGTCACCTTCCTGCACTAGATCGTCTTCCGCCCTAGGTCCACATTCTGCTTCGGAACCATCTCATCTGTAGCGAACGAGGAGGGAACTCTGCATCGCTTTGCGGACCCGACAGAGAGAATATCTTCCTCAAAAATCTCCGAGAAAATCGGGGAAAAGCAGGAAAAGGCGCAACCTCCAATGCTCCAAAAAAAGATTGCCTCCGGCAGGACAGAGCCCCGAGGCCCGTCAACCCGGAAAACTCCACTGTCTACCTCTCCAACGAAAGAATGGACACAAATCACAAGAAAGAAAGAAACAAATAAAATCGGGAGGAAGCAAGTTGTTCTTTCTGCGCCTCCGCCCTCAAAGGAGAACAGAAAGAAGATCGTCACGACAGCTGCACCATTCTACCCCGACGTCCTCTTCATCGGGAGAGTGGAGTCGCCCCCCATCTCCGACGACGAGCCGACCGCACCCGGAGAGGAACCTCCTCAGCGGGAATGCCGCCGGCGAAGGAACCGACGCCGAAATATCCGGCGACATCATGAAGCCGGAGAGCGGGACCCGGCACAGCCTGTGTCACGAGACGAGGCCTCGGAGATGGGAGAAACCCCGGAAGAGCGTGTCTTCCGAGAAAGGAGGAATTCTCGACGGCGTGATCACCGACGAGCTCAAGAACAGGCCGAACAGGAAACAAGGCAACGCCGGGAAAATCCACTCTTCGGGCGTAACCTGAACCCCGACTTCGCCCGAGCCTTGAACACGCCGAGTGAAGTCGGCGGAGTACTGGCTCGGATAGCCGACGGTCTCCCTCGGACCCCCAATGCCAAGGGCTACCGGCAACTGTTCACTCGAGCAGTCAACCATCTTCTACCCCTTGCACATCCGCAAAATGATCTACGACATGCCATCAACAGTCGGCGAGATGCATGGAGCTCCATCAACGCTTCACGTGAACGACGACATGAGAGCAAGATCCGTCACCAGGAAGAATACGACAGGGACCACGGCGTCCCATCCTGGAGTCAGGCCACCAGGACTGAGTCGGCAACGGCTTCGACTGGCGGCACCACCTGGGGATGGTCGAGGCACCACGACAACCACTCCCCTCCCCGGGATAGACATCATCCCCGACGGCAGGAGGACACATGTGGGGTGTCGGCACTTACTCCGCGCCTTAGAGCCATTCAATGGCCTCCTAACTTCAAGGTATCCAACGTTGACAAATATGAACCTAAGCAGGATCCGGGAGGCTGGCTGGCCATCTACACAACCGCTGCCCGAGCCGCCGGAGCAACCGAGGACGTGATGACCGCATACTTGCCCATCGTCCTCGGGCAAGATGCACTGCAATGGCTGCAACACCTACCACGACATTGCATCGATGACTGGAGCGATTTCAGTCGACGCTTCATTGCCAACTTCCAGTCCCTCTCCGACAAGCCGGCGCAACCATGGGACCTCAAATCCATCAAGTGTCAGGGGGACGAAACTCTCTGGTCGTACCTCAAAAGATTCCAGACCATGAGAAATCGTATCCCCGAGGTCGCGGAAGCGGCGGTGATCGAAGACTTCTACCGGGGATCACCGAACCATACTGCAGAAGGCGCCGAACCATACTGCAGAAGGCGCCGACTACCTCCGAATAGCTGTTCCGGGAAGCTGACCTCTATATCACCGCCGACGAGTGAGCTCGGGACCTCATCGGAGGAACAAAGCTGGCACTGGTGGCGCCGCGATGCGACACGAACCAACAGCCCGACAAGCGTTGGGAGAAGAGGCCTCGCGAAGAGGTCCATGCCGCTGGACCGCCCGCCTCTCGCGCCCGAGGAGGACCTCGGGGAGGCGAACGCACGCTGGACAACATCCTCGACGCCCAGTGCCCGTACCACAAAGACATGTGCCACACCCTTCGGAACTGTAGAGACTTCAAGCACTCCGTCGGGCATGGCCGACCTTTCCAACCTCTACCCCCTCCTCCGCCACGGGGAGGACCAGGAGATCCGCGACAACCCCAGCCATAGGAGGAGAGAGAAGGAGAAGCCTTCCCACGTGTCAACAGAGAGGTCAACGTCATTTTCGACGGACACGGATCGTAGGAGAACAAGAGACAACAAAAGCTCAACGATCGCCAAATACTAGTGGCGACCACCGGTCCTCCCACTCCGTACCGATGGTCGGAGCACCCGATCACCTTCACTCGGGCAGATCAGTGGCTTAACTTCGATCACCCAGGCAAATACCCGCTCCTCGTCGATCCGATGATCCGAGAGAGCAGGGTAAAGATGGTATTAGTGGACGGGGGGAGCAGCATCAACGTCACCTTCCCCCGGACGCTCCAAGGACTGGGAGTTCACCTTAAAGAGCTCCATGAGTCGGACACACCCTTCTTCGGCATCATGCCGACTGAAGGAGAATATCCGCTGGGCCACATCTACATGCCGGTCACTTTCGGGACTCCGGAAAACTACAGAACCGAGTACCTGAGGTTCGAGGTGGCGAACTTCGATTGTGGATACAACGCCATCATTGGGAGGCCTAGACTTGCGAAATTCATGGTAATTCCACATTACACATACATGATACTGAAGATGACAGGACCACAAGGGATCATAACTATGCGTGCTGACTTCCAAGGCGCCACAGAATGTTTTCGAGTGGCCATCCAGGCGGCCCTCACCACCAAACCGTCGGCGACTTCTTCTGTACAGGCAAACTCTAAGCCTGAAGAAGACCTCGCGGTACCCGCCAATGAGGCTCAAGCTATGACCTCTATGCGGCCGACTGAAGAAACTAAAAGGATCAACCTCGGGTTCGCTGATGAACGCAAGACTGCCATCATCAGCTCCAGCCTAGATTACAAATAGGAAAGCGCGCTTGTCCGATTCCTGCAAGATAACCGAGATGTATTCGCATGGCAACCTGCGGATATGCCAGGAGTCCCGAGAGAACTGGCCGAGCACAAACTGAAGGTCTACCCCCAGGCGAGGCCGATTCGGCAAAAATTACGTCGTTTCACGCCCGACAAGAGAGAGGCCATTCACGCTGAGTTGGCTCGCTTGGTCACGGCTGGATTCATTAGAGAGGTGTTACATCCCGAGTGGCTAGCTAACCCTATTCTTGTACTCAAAAAGAATAAGGTGGATTGGTGCATGTGCGTCGACTATACGAATCTCAACAAACATTGTCCAAAGGATCCCTTCGGGCTCCCTAGGATAGATCAGGTGGTAGATTCCACCGCTGGATGTTCTATGCTATCTTTCTTGGATTGTTACTCTGGTTATCATCAGATTAGCCTGGCGAAGGAAGACGAGGAAAAAACAGCATTCATCACTCCATTCGATGCTTTCTGCTATACCTCCATGTCGTTCGGCCTCAAAAACGCTGGAGCGACTTATCAGAGAGCTATTCAAACATGCTTAGCCGATCACTGGGGCAAGCGTGTGGAAGCTTATGTGGACGATGTGGTAATCAAAACAGAAAATTTGGAAAATTTCATCGAAGATCTACAGCTGGTTTTCAACAGTCTGCGACGATATAGATGGAAGCTTAATCCCGAAAAATGTGTTTTCGGGGTACCAGCAGGAAAATTACTCAGGTTTATTGTCAGCCACCGGGGAATCAAAGCTAATCCAGAAAAGATCGAAGCTATCATGAGGATGGAGGCACCGCGATCACAGAAGAAAGTTCAAAGACTTACCGGATGTATGGCAGCCCTGAGCAGATTCATATCCATGCTGGGAGAAAAAGGCCTACCATTTTATATGTTACTTAGGAAGGTGGACAAGTTTCAGTGGACTTCAGAAGCATAGGAAGCCCTAGACGCATTGAAAAAGTTCTTGATGACACCACCAGTGCTGAAACCGCCGCGACGGGCCACGTCGACTCAACCAGCTGAAGATTTGCTGCTATATATCTCTTGCACGACTCACGTGGTGAGCACCGCGTTGGTAGTCGAGCGAGCAGAAGAAGGACATGCTTATCTAGTGCAACATCCTGTTTATTTCATCAACGAAGTTCTGGGTCCCTCGAAGAAAAAATACCCTCAAGTTCAGAAGCTATTATATGCAGTACTTCTAACTGCACGCAAGCTCCGTCACTACTTCGACGACCACAAAGTCGTAGTAGTCACTGGTTTTCCAATAGGGGATATTCTTCACAACAAAGAAGCCATCGGGAGAATAGCCAAATGGGCCTGCAAGCTGGGATCTCACGACATTGAATTTCAACCTCGTACTGCCATTAAAACTCAAGCACTGGTTGACTTTGAATCGCAGTGGACCGAACAACAAGTACCAGATAAACCAGAAACTGCAGAAGTATGGCGAATGTATTTTGATGGCTCATTAAAGCTGTAGGGAGCGGGCGCAGGGATCCTTTTTACTGCACCTAGAGGAGAACACCTCAGATATGCCCTACAGTTGTTATTTCCAGCCTCTAACAATGTAGCAGAATATGAAGCTCTAATTCATGGACTGAACATTGCTATATCACTGGGCATCAAGAGACTGATGGTATATGGAGATTCTATGGTAGTCATAAGCCAGATAAACAAAGAATGAGATTGTTCAAGCAATCCCATGGGACCCTGGTTGGGAAGGTCTTCAGGTCAGGTTTCTATTGGCCAACAGCGAAGAGTGACGCAGCCGAGTTAGTCCAGAGGTGCGAAGCCTGCCAGTACCTGTCAAAACAGCAGCATCTACCAGCACAGCAGTTGCAGACTATACCCATAACTTGGCCGTTTGCATGCTGGGGATTGGATATGATTGGACTATTCAAGAAAGCTCAGGGAGGATACACTCATGTGCTGGTGGCTATTGACAAATTCACTAAATGGAATACCGAATAGTATCATAACTGACCTGGGATCCAACTTCACAAGTTCAGAGTTCTTTGATTTCTGTGAGCAGAAGAACATTCAGATCAAATATGCTTCGGTGGCACACCCAAGAGCCAACGGGTAGGTTGAAAGAGCTAACGGGATGATATTGGAGGCCCTCAGGAAAAAAGTCTTCGATAAAAATGAAAAGTTCGCAGGAAAATGGATAAGGGAGATGCCCTATGTCGTTTGGAGCTTAAGAACTCAACCCAGTCGAGCTCTGCATGGAAATACCCCTTTCTTCATGGTCTACGGTTCAGAGGCCGTGCTACCTGCTGATCTCAAGTTTGGGGCGCCAAGGTTGATCTTTGAAAACATAGCAGAAGCCGAGGCTAGTAGGCTGGAGGATGTTGATGTACTCGAAGAAGAACGGCTGAACACGGTAATTCAATCAGCACGGTACCAACAAACCCTGAGGCGCTATCACGATAAAACCATGAGACATCGATCCTTCACAGTAGGAGATCTCGTCCTCCGCCGAATTCTAACGGGGGAGGGGCGGCACAAGTTGTCACCTCTATGGGAAGGACCATTCATAGTAGCAGAAGTCACTCGGCCGGGATCATATCGCCTCACTCAGATGGATGGCACAGAAATTGGGAACTCATGGAACATAGAACACCTCAGGAAGTTTTACCCCTAGCTGTATTCCAAAAGCTATTGGGACGACAATGTACTCTGTAAACTGGGAAATATATCATCAATAAGAAGACTTCGAGTACGCTCAAATTGTTCATTATCGACCTGCATTCTTACTTAAACTCAGGGCGACCACTATGCCCTACTAACAGAGCAATCGGCTTAAGTCGGCAACGACTTAAGACGGTGCAACATGCTCGTGCTTACTTAACTCAGGGTGACCACTATGCCCTGTCAACGGAGCAATCGGCTTAAGTCGGCGACGACTTAAGATGGTGCAACATGCTCAAGCTTACTTAACCCAGGGTGACCACTATGCCCTGCTAACGGAGCAATCGGCTTCAGTCGGCGATGACTTAAGATGGTGCGACATGCTCACGCTTACTTAACTCAGGGTGACCACTATGCCCTGCTAACAGAGCAATCGGCTTAAGTCGGCGACGACTTAAGACGGTGCGACATGCTCACGCTTACTTAACCCACGGTGACCATTATGCCCTGTCAACGGAGCAATCAGCTTAAGTCGGCGACAGCTTAAGACGGTGCAACATGCTCACGCCTACTTAACCCAGGGTGACCACTATGCCCTGTCAATAGGAGCAATCGGCTTAAGTCGGTGACGACTTAAGACGGTGCAACATGCTCACGCTTGCTTAACTCAGGGTGACCACTAAACCACACTAACGGAGCAATCGGTCTGAGTTAATTCTAGCTCAAACTGGTGCAGCACACTCGGCGCGCATACAGTTACTCATCCAGGGGCAACCTCTATGTCCCACGAAGAAGTCTCAAAACCATTACGCCGCATTTTAGTTCTACAAATATAGATACTGTTGAATTCTAAACAATAGGGGAATGATAGTAGCATTCAATACTAAGAAGGTGTCCTCTAACAAAATATCCGAGCACGTTAACCGCGCGCTCAAAGCATACAATGTTTTTCTATTTTGCAACGTTCTTCTCAGGAGCAACCGACGAAGAAGGACGACTAGAGGAATCAGGAGCAGCGTTCACATCTGCCACTATGTCGTCAGGGACAACCACACCAGGTCTCCTCATCAGAATCCACCCCACGCGAACAGCTTTATCCATAGCTTTATCACGCTGGGCCCTCAGAGTAGCAGAAGTCTCTTCAGCAACCTTGACAGCCAACTGAGCGGTCTCTAGCTCCTGGGCGACAGATTTCTTGGAAGCACGCAGATTCTTGATGACAACATCTTTGGCCGATATCAACTCTCTGAGGCGAATCACGTCATCCAAGGATTCATGCAGCTTATAATGAAGATTGTCTAACTCCTCCCTGGTGAAGCGATCACTCCTCTCCAAGATGGTCAGCGAGTTGCTAGAGTCACGGTACATCCTGTCAAGATTGTCGCGAGAAGTAACAAGGGCACGTTTTTCTTCCTGCAAGCAGGAATCAGCTTCCTCAAACGTCAAGCAAGCAATAAGAACACAACAAGACAAAGCCCGGATTCACAGGTCACCTTTTCAGAGTCGAGCTGAGCGTGGAGAGTAGAGTTCAGCGTGTTGGCGTCATTCAGAGAAGCAGAGACCTGGGCCAGCTCTGTCTGACTTTGGGAATACTTTTCCTCAAGATCAGAACACCGCCGGACCAGTTCAGCTTGATCTTGAGAGCGTTTTTCCTCAAGAGCAGAATACTGCCGAGCCATATCTGGGGAGAAGCAGTCAAGCAAAGGTGTTAAAATAAGAAGCAGTTTGATAAGGTAGCCAGAAGGAAGCAGAAGAGCACTGACCAGCATTCACCGCCTCTAAGTCAGAAACACGCCGCTGAAGCAGCATCGGATTCCAACGCGCCAAAGACAAAGCTCCTTCCGGGACAGAAGCACCTTGCAACCTCAGCCGACTAGACATCTCATCGACCAACGCCTGGCATTAAAAAGCAGACGAGCATGAGAATAATTATCTGTTTGGGTAAAAGTCAGACCAGAAGCAACCAAAATACCTGGAAGTTGGAGAAGAAGGAGGCGACTCCCAAGTCATGAGAGATCAACTGATGGCTCGGCAAAGGATCACCACCTGGAGCAACTTGCAACGATTCAGCAGGGACCAATTCAGTGTCGTCAACAGAACCCAAAACCTTGTCGTCAGGTACGCTGGCCTCTAAAGCGACCCCTTGACCAAAGGCTTGGGCTGTCACCATGCAACCAGAGTGTGGAGGAGAAGACCCTACGTGAACATCCATGGAAGTGCAAGAGGGAGAACCCGCTCGGACACCCTCGGGGGATGGATCATAGCTTGCGCTACCCATCCGAGCTGGATCATCTCTGGCAGCACCCTCGGGGGCTGGGTAGTAGCTTGCACTATCCATCCGAGCCGGATCATCTCCGGCAACACCCTCAGGGGCTGGATAAGCGCCAGCACCATCCTTGAGGGCCAAGTCCTCTGCAACAGCTACCTCTAAGGCTGAAGGTCCCTCAGTCACTTCCATGGGAGCAGGGCAATCCAAAACAGCTTCCTGGCCCTCAAGACCGCGCTCCAAGGTCGATGAGGCGCGGCACGCTGCCCGGGAGGACCCCAACCCGGTGTCGAGCACATCAACACAAACATCCATCGCGCCACCATCTGCCGGTTCTGATAGCAGATCTTCTGGAATCATGTCCTCGAGAGTCTGATCAAAGCTCGCCAGAGATAATTCTTGCAGACCAATGAGGGCAGACAAGGCCGGAGAAGGAACACCGCTACTTTCCCCACTGGCAGTGTAACGGCAGCTGTTCTTCCGAATCAGAGGGATTTCGTCTTCTTCTTCACCATCATCATCAACAAGACGGACAGCACACCCATTGGGGTCAGCTTCCATGAATTCAGGCACTGGCACTTCCTCAGCGACAGGAGCAGAAGGGCCGGCACCCTGATCCGAGCCAGACACCCGAGGAAGACGTCTCTTCTACTTTTTCTCCCCCTCAGTAGGAAAAGAGGCTTGATCAACTCGGCGAGAACGTTTTGGACGAACATTGATAGACTTCTGAGCGTCCAAAGCTTTGTCAGCTTCAGGGATGGGCACCACCACCAATGTTTCAGCAGGAGTAGCGTCAGAAGAATCCCCAGCCAACATATCCAGCATGGCACCTATCTCTGCATCACTAGGATCCAAAGGCACCTCAAAAAGAACCTGTCGTTCATCATCAGGAATTTCTTCAAGCGAAGCAACCAAAGCACTAACTTCTTCGGCAGAGGGTCGCACTCTAAGGCCCAAACCGCCATCACCAGCAGGAGGATTTGACACAAAATGAGTGAAGGCCTTAGAAGGAGGCAGGTTCCAGGCCGAATACGCAATAGGGGCGCCTACATTTGATACTTTGCCTCTGAGTATCATTTCAAGCCGGCTCACCAAATCCACAGCAGGAATTCTTCTATTGGTAACCCAGGTTGAGTTAGTCAGGCCTCGGTACAGATAGGCCGGATGTGCCCTGTCTTTCAATGGATGAATATTCTTGAAGACAAAATCAGCAACCACAGCCTCTACAGTCAGACGTCTCTCCTTAAACAATCCAACTTCAGCCAACAGAGCCCCTGCCTCAGCCACCTCTTGGTCTGTGGGGGATTCAGTCCAGCTCGGAGTTTGGACATCCGGTTGTCTCCCTGACCGTGGTGGGAGGGAATTCCCATGATTTTCCATGATAAACCACTCTAAGCGCCATCCTTTGATGCTGTCTTTGAGTGGGATGTCAAGGTAATCAGTCTTCCTCCCACGACGCATCTCCAAGCTTGCGCCCCCTACCAGTTGGTGCTGACCTCCGGCCATCCCAGGGCGACAGTGATACAAGTATTTCCACAATCCAAAGTGTGGCAGGATGCCAAGAAAAGCTTCGCACAAATGAACAAAGATGGAGATTTGTAGAATGGAATTGGGGTTCAGATGGGTCAGATTCAAGTGATAGAAATCAAGGAGACCGTGGAAAAAGGGAGAAATAGGAAGAGCAAGGCCGCGGAGGAGGAATGGAACATAAACAACAGATTCATGGGTGTCTTCTGTTGGAACAGTGACCCCACAGCAGATCCGCCAGGAACAAAGTTCTTTCGGAGGAAGAACTCTGATGGACACAAGATGGAGAAGGTCAGACTCAGAAACAACAGACATATGGTTACCTGCGAAAGGCAACTGACTGTTGGGATCGATGGGGGAATGACAGCAGCGGACGAACTCGAGGCTTTCCGCTTAGGCGCCATCTCAACCTCGCCGGCGAGCAGAGCGGAAGCAGAATTGCAAATCGGCAGAGAGGGCCTGAATGCAAGAACTAGGGCACGGAATGTGGAGACACGGAACAGTCAGTACATATAGTGTTTTCCCGAGCCAGATGCCGTTTCCAAAAAGTGCCTAGTCATCACCCAGTAGTTATTTCTAAAACACTAGCGTGCCACGTCATCACTCAGCTGCTATTTCTAAAAAAGCCAACGTGCCATGTCATCACTCGGTCGTTATTTCCAAAACGTCCAACGCGGCCCAAATTGACTCAGCCGTTGTTTCTAAAAACACTGACAGTACCTGACTTCACTCGGCTGTTATTTCTAAAACACCGACGTTGCCGTCAGTCACTCGACTGTTACTTCTAAAACACTGACGTTGCCGTCAGTCACTCGGCTGTTACCTCTAAAACACCGACGTTGCCGTCAGTCACTCGGCTGTTACTTCTAAAACGCCGACGTTACCGTCAGTCACTCGGCTGTTACCTCTAAAACGCTGACGTTACCATCAGTCACTCGGCTGTTACCTCTAAAACGCCGACGTTACCATCAGTCACTCGGCTGTTACCTCTAAAACACCGACGTGGCCCTGCCATCATTCGGACGCTACGTCAGAAGTGCTAACGCTGTCAATAATAACTCGGCCGTTGCTTCTGAGGCACCGACGATGCAGAGAAAACAAATGATTCGAAAACTCCAAGTCACTACTCAAGCATAGCAAACAGAGAACATCATGGAAAACGATCATCAATTGACCAGGAGGCGAAGTATTTAACACAGGAGGAGACGAAATCGTTCTTCATAAAGGGAAGCTACAGAACTTACAAATCAACTCGCTATGAGTTGATACTTCCCTACTACAACTACTACATTACATTCCACTACTCTACACTACTACTACCACTACTACATTATTTCACTTAATACTATTTCTACTACTAATCTATACTAACATCTAAAACCAGTGGCATCTAGCCACTGGCCTAGTTGCTGGCCCTGCTGCTGCCCTTGCCGCCATCGCCCTTGCCACTGCCGTCACCGCCCTTGCCGCTGCCGTCGCCGCCGTCACCGTCGCCTCCATCGTCGTCGTCGTCTCCGCCATCGCCGCTGCTGCCCTCCTCGGATGAGTCCGAGGAGTCCTCCTCGTCCGAGGAGTACTCCGACTCATCCGAGCCCTCGAGCCCGGCGCACTCAACGGCCCGGATGTAGGTCTAGACCTCCGCGGCAATTCCCAGGGAGTCGTCCGAATCATCAGACGACGCCGGGGGAGAGACGGGGGTTGAAGACCCCTCGGATTAGAAGGAGATCTCCTCCTCCGAGTACTCCGAGTTGCCGAAGTCCTCCGAAGGAGGAGTCGACTCACGCTTGCGCTTGTCACCAGAACGAGGCGAATAACCGCTACCCTTCTTACTCTTGCCCATGGTGAAGAAGGAAGAAGAAGAGAGCAAGCAACAGAGAGCAGTAAGAGATGTGAAAATGCCGGGGAAGCAAGAACACTATTTATAGAAGAAGAAGGCAACCGCCCACCTCCTACCACGGCCACTGAACAGTCGCAAAAATTTAATATGCAATTCAAACCGTCTGAAGACACGTCAGGCGGCTGACGCCGTTTCACGCAACACAACACCCATTGGGACTCCAGTCAACTGCGCGGGCGATATGATTACACCCGCGGTCACATCAAGTTACTACTCAGAGACAGTTTGCTAAAACACTCAGTGTACCAAGCCGTCCCTTGCCTACACCAATTAGGGGGGACGCCCAGGAAATACCAGTATATTTTTCAAAACTGTCACATCCGTGCAGCACGTGCAATGAATACTTTAAGACAAAAGTGAGATATCAACAAGGATCAAAGGAAAGCCAAATATAGCCAACAAGGTACAAGTCTAATCGACAGAAGCATTGAAGCAAGAAGTGATAACAAAGACTAGCCAAGGGTCACCTGTCGAACGTCCAATCAGTCACAGATCAAATAAATTGCACCGCCTAGCAAGATATGAGCAGATCACGAACTCGGCCTCAAACACAAAATATACGCTGACCTCTAAAGCATAATATCAATAACATAGTGCTGACCTCCAAGGCATTCAGCAAAAAGGGAAGAAGATCACTGGAAAAAGGCATAAAATGAAGATCTTCGAGTGAATTATTTTCAAAAATCCACTCGAAGCTCGGGGGCTACACCCATTGGGTGCACCTTTGGTGCGCCCAATGAAGTTCGAAGTCCTGCAGTACGAAATGCTGACCTCCGAAGCAAGGGTCTGAGGCAGAACACCAATTTTTGAGTGATAAAAGCAGAAGAAGAAAGTAAGAAATTGTTTTTACCGGATTACCCACAAAGTACTTCCTGTTACAAACAAAGACCGCAAGCTGGACTTAGGATCTTTGGGCCGATTATTTCAAAATCAACCCAAAGATTGGGGGCTTGTGGGGGACAGATATCCCCCGAGTCCACTGGAAGGATAAAAGACCTCACGAAAGGCCCAAGGGCTCAATAAATCGTAAGGTCATCTCTTCATGGGCCTGGGGAGGAACGACCAGTGAAGCAAATCGACATAAGGCCGGATCGGAGCAAGCCCAGACGACCCAATGATTTCGAGCGAGTAATCACAACAGAGACCCGACCTTCCCGCGCTTGAGGCCCTTACGATGGAACCGAGCGGGGATGGGTCGGCGGAACTATAGGAAGATATACTCAATCGATTCACTATTTCTTAGGTACACGTGATTATCATATCTGCATGTATTGCCCCACGGTCGAATATATAAGACCTAGGGGGCACCCCTTCAGAACAGATCAAACTCACTACTTAGCCATCCACCCCAACTTCCTACGCACTAGAGAACTACCTTGTAACTCACCATATACAGCACTCTCGCCAGGACGTAGGGTGTTACGCACTTCAAAGCGGCCCGAACCTGTAAATCATTGTCTACTGTCTCTCGTGCAACCAGCACGAACCATTGAGCTACAGTCGATAACACCGTCCTACTCCTAAAAGCACCTTGAGGGGCAACCCCGGGTGTGCGGTCGGATCCAAAACACCGACAACGCCGCCGTGGGACAACTTCGATCCACCGCCAACTTGCCTCGGTGGGTGCCCGTGTGCCGTCACCAGGGGACCTTGGAAGCTTGCACGGGAATCGCCAGCAATCGGGGTCATCTCTGGTGCGCTAAATTCCTCATCGGAGTTCTTCCCTCGTCGTGAGTTGACCCTCATCGTGGACAGCTCGCCTGCGCATCCAATCCTCGGTGATTTCCCCTAGTGTCGTCGCGGGGGAGTACGGTACCCACTCGACGCACCGCAGGGGAGAGTGTTCATCGCTGTGCGGTGGAATTTTTTGTCGTCGTACGCATCCGTCGCGGAATCGCCGCTCGCTACTAGTCGTGGTGTCAGCATCGTCCTCACCGGTAAGGACCCTTCTAGTCGATTCGCTCTATCTTTCCATGCATCTACGGCTATCGGGTCTAGGAAAGGCTTCGCTGCCAGCAGGGACGACTCTCGCCGGTTGTGTGCTGCTGCAACCTGGGCACCCCGCCGTGCAAGGTCGTTGGCCGGAGAAGACGCAACCAGGGTCGTCCATCCAAGCACGAACGGCTCTGATTAGAAGCAAGAAAATACCCCTTCATGACATTAAATTGCGACCGTAGATCTTAGATCGTAGGGCTAGGTTTGATTAGTGACGCGGGTAGTTAGGGGCCATTGATTTCGGATCTGGCGGTCACCAGCGTTTACTGGTTCTCGCGGGGGTTTGATCTAATCGAAGCCATCCGGATTTGATCCAATGGCTCATGATCGCTCGTACCCCTTCGACCTACGACTTTGCAAAAGAAGCCCTGAACCTTGCAGAATTAAACCCACAGTCCACCGTGGGAAGGTCCTGAGTCTGTGGAACCTTTGCGTTTTAACCCCGAACTCTCTGAAAATTATGCACGCCATCTAGGACTCGAAAGAAAGAAATAACTGAATATAGAAAATGAATTCTAGTGTAAAAATAATCCTAAAACTTGTTTAAATCATACAAAACTCATTTTAACTCCTTTTTAGTCCATTCAAGTTCTCATAATTTTGTATTAATATTGCCTACTACTTGGTAACACTGTTTTGACATGAAATCTATACTAGAATTGATTACTCAATAAATTTTGTAGCAAGCATATAAAATCTTCGAAAATTTATAACTCCTTCGTTTTAAATCCGAATTAACTCGTTCCAGTTGCGTTAGTCTCGTATAAATGTTTGCTGTGCAATAACATAATTTATTGCACCATGTCTCATTCTTTTATAATTAGATCTCTATTTAACTTATGTTGGTTAGTCTTGTTAATGTGCTTATCATTATAATCTACTAGAATATAATTTATGGTCAATTTATAACTTAGATTAAAGTTGAGATAATTAATTATAGAGTAACCTCTCATATGATTTATATTAACCAATTTATAATATAGTTTAATATTTTAATCACGTAGAGCTTTTATAAATCATAACTCCTGAACCGTAACTCCGATCTTAGTAGTTCTCAATCCCACGATCTCATAGCAACACGTAGATCATTATTATGCAGTATGTTCTTATGTTTGGTGTGATGTTAATTTTATCTATACCATGTTTGTTTGTATTGCTACGACTAGCGCGAGGACACAAGGATCTGAAGAATCACCCTAGTAACTGGAATCTCAAGTGTCAGGCAAGTTGTGCCCTTGATCCACTTTTGTTACCCAATAATGTTCTTTATTATCACTATTTAATGCATAGGTTTAATTTTGATGGGACCCAATAGATCACCCTAGTCTGTTTATCCTATTTACCTTGTTTACCCCTGATTCATTTGGGTAGCTATGTTATTGCATTATATGGTTTTCGGGTTAATATTTCATTATATCCATGTTCCTATTATTCTGTTATGTTATTTATGTTCATGATAAGATCATTATGTTAATGGGAATATGGAGCGACTACCCAGGAAAATAGTGCTACCACAAGGTTTTAATGGGACGCCCTTGGCTGATTAATTAGGAAAGCTAGTGGACGACTACCTTACCCGAAAGGGGCAAGGGTAGTAGGGGAGTGGTCAGTGTAGGGAGGTCCTTGGGTTGATTTTGCTGCGATGGCGGTCAGGCGAGGGATTCCTGCTCTGGAGCTTCCTATAAACTGTAGCGGGTTTTCTGAAGCTAGTGGAACTTTGTAAAGGCCTCGTAGTGTTACCCTGCCTCGCTTCCTTGGTAGAGATGTATGGGATTCATGACCCCTTGGTAGATGGGTAACATGATTTGTGGGTAAAGATGCGCAACCTCTGTAGAGTGTAAAACTGGTATACTAGCCGAGCTCACGGTCATGAGCAGCTCGGACCCTCACAAGATTAATCTATGGAATTAAAACTCAATTTGTCATTTGCATCGCATTGGGATTATTTTATTATTACTTTTACTTATTATTACTAAGGTTTGGTATTTACTTATACTTAGTAATTGCTAATAAAATTTTGAGCAACTTATAAAAGCAATGCTCAGCTTCAACCTTTATTTTGTTGATAAGCCTTACACTTCATGAGCTCCCACCTTTGGTGAGTTCATGCCACATTATTCCCCACAACTTGTTGAGCGATGAACATGTGTGACCTCACCCTTGCTGTCTCACCACCCCCCACAGGAGAAGAACAGGTGGTTCAAGTGGAGCCACACATCGAGGAGTTCGATTCGATCTAGGTGGCGTCTCCGAGTTGACTTTCTGGCACCAAGGATGGATTTTAGATCCTGTTATATTTATCTTTTATTTTTGTAAGTCTTCCGCTATGTAATAAATACTCTGATTTTATTGTGACATTTATCTCTATACACTCTGTTATTATATGTGTTGTCTTCTTTGGCGCATGTATGAGATGCACCCGACTTGTTCCTTAGAAACTGGGGTGTGACAGAGCTGCACCAAAGTTTGATTGTCCCTCTATGGAATCCTTCATACACAAGTTAATGAGCTCACTGAGTTGTGTCCCAATCTCAAAATTATCACAACCATCAACTTCAAAGTCATGGATCATATGGGATTCTAGAAGCTTTGATGCAGATGAATCAGAGTGGCATTGCCCCTTACAAGCCTCAGGTGCACTTGATTTATTCTCTATAGTCACATTTTCTAGGATTGCACATGCAGAATGTCCTGCTACTACTTTCCTCTCCTATGAAATCAAGTTATGGGCTCCCAAACCAGGCTCTTGGATTTCATTGAAAACACTGTGGGGGGCAGATATCCCCCGGGTCCACTAGAAGGATAAAAGACCTCACGAAAGGCCCAAGGGCTCAATAAATCGTAAGGTCATCTCTTCGTGGGCCTGGGGAGGAACGACTAGTGAAGCAAATTGACATAAGGCCAGATCGGAGCAAGCCCAGACGGCCCAATGATTTCGAGCGAGTAATCACAACAGAGACCCGACCTTCCCGCGCTGGAGGCCCGTACGACGGAACCGAGTGGGGATGGGTCGGCGGAACTATAGGAAGATAGACTCAATTGGTTCACTATTTCTTAGGTACACGTGATTATCATATCTACATGTATTGCCCCACGATCGAATATATAAGGCCTAGGGGGCACCCCTTCAGAACAGATCGAACTCACTACTTAGCCATCCACCCCAACTTCCTACGCACTAGAGAACTACCTTGTAACTCACCATATACAGCACTCTCGCCAGGACGTAGGGTGTTACGCACTTCAAAGCGGCCCGATCCTATAAATCATTGTCTACTGTCTCTCGTGCAACCAGCACGAACCATTGAGCTACAGTCGATAACACCGTCCTACTCCTAAAAGCACCTTGAGGGGCAACCCTGGGTGTGCGGTCGGATCCAAAACATCGACAGCTGGCGCGCCAGGTAGGGGGTGTGTCGTCGATCCAAGCTAGCTCAATGGCCATCACCTTCCTGCACAAGATCGTCTTCCGCCCCGGGGTCCACATTCGGCTTTGGAACCATCTCATCTGTAGCGGACGAGGAGGGAACTCTGCATCGCTTTGCGGACCCGACGGAGAGAAGATCTTCCTCAAAAATCTCCGGGAAAATCGGGGAAAAGCAGGAAAAGGTGCAACCTCCAATGCTCCGAAAAAAGATCGCCTCCGGCAGGACAGAGGCCTGAGGCCCGTCAACCCGGAAAACTCCACTGTCTACCTCTCCGACAAAAGGATGGACACAAATCACAAGAAAGAAAGAAACAAATAAAATCGGGAGGAAGCAAGTTGTTCTTTCTGCGCCTCCGCCCTCAAAGGAGAACAGAAAGAAGAACGTCACGACAGCTGCACCATTCTACCCCGACGTCCTCTTCATCGGGAGAGTGGAGTCGCCTCCCATCTCTAACGACGAGCCGACCGCACCCGGAGAGGAACCTCCTCAGCGGGAATCCCGCCGGCGAAGGAACTGACGCCGAAATATCCGGCGACATCATGAAGCCGGAGAGCGGGACCCGGCACAGCCTGTGTCGCGAGACGAGGCCTCGGAGATGGGAGAAACCCCGAAAGAGCGTGTCTTTCGGGAAAGGAGGAATTCTCGACGGCGTGATCGCCGACGAGCTCAAGAACAGGCCGAACAGGAAACAAGGCAACGCCGGGAAAATCCACTCTTCGGGCGTAACCTGAACCCCAACTTCGCCCGAGCCTTGAACACGCCGAGTGAAGTCGGCGGAGTACTGGCTCGGATAGCCGACGGTCTCCCTCGGACGCCCAATGACGAGGGCTACCGGCAACTGTTCACTCGAGCAGCCAACCATCTTCTACCCCTTGCACATCCGCCGAATGATCTACGACATGCCATCAACAGTCGGCGAGACGCACGGAGCTCCATCAACGCTTCACGCAAATGACGACATGAGAGCGAGATCCGTCGCCAGGAAGAATACGACAGGGACCACAGTGTCCCATCCCAGAGTCAGGCCACCAAGACTGAGTCGGCAACGGCTTCGACTGGCGGCACCACCTAGGGACGGTCGAGGCACCACGACAACCACTCCCCTCCCCGGGACAGACATCATCCCCGACGACAGGAGGACACGTGTGGGGTGTCGGCACTTACTCCGCGCCTCAGAGCCATTCAATGGCCTCCTAACTTCAAGGTATCCAACATTGACAAATATGAACCTAAGCAGGATCCGGGAGGCTGGCTGGCCGTCTACACCACCGCTGCCCGAGCCGCCGGAGCAACCGAGGACGTGATGACCGCATACTTGCCCATCGTCCTCGAGCAAGATGCACTGCAATGGCTGCGACACCTACCACGACATTGCATCGATGACTGGAGCGATTTCAGTCGACGCTTCATCGCCAACTTCCAGTCCGTCTCCGACAAGCCGGCGCAACCATGGGACCTCAAATCCATCAAGCGCCGGGGGGACGAAACTCTCCGGTCGTACCTCAAAAGATTCCAGACCATGAGAAATCGTATCCCCGAGGTCGCGGAAGCGGCGGTGATCGAAGACTTCTACCGGGGATCCGATGACTCAACCTTCGTCCGAACCATATTGCAGAAGGCGCCGACTACATCCGAACAGCTGTTCTGGGAAGCCGACCTCTATATCACCGCCGACGAGCGAGCTCGGGACCTCATCGGAGGAACAAAGCCGGCACCAGCGGCGCCGCGACGCGACACGAACCAACAGCCCGACAAGCGTTGGGAGAAGAGGCCTCGCGAAGAGGTCCATGCAGCCGGACCGCCCACCTCTCGCGCCCGAGGAGGACTTCGGGAGGCGAACGCACGCTGGACGACATCCTCGATGCCTAGTGCCCGTACCACAAAGACATGCGCCACACCCTTCGGAACTGCAGAGACTTCAAGCACTCCGTCGGGCACGGCCGACCCTTCCAACCTCTACCCCCTCCTCCGCCACGGGGAGGACCAGGAGAACCACAACAACCCTAGCCACAGGAGGAGAGAGAAGGAGAAGCCTTCCCACGTGTGAACAGAGAGGTCAATGTCGTTTTCGGCGTACACGGATCGCAGGAGAACAAGAGACAACAAAAGCTCAACGATCGCCAAATACTGGTGGTGACCACCGGTCCTCCCGCTCCATACCGATGGTCGGAGCACCCGATCACCTTCACTAGGGCAGATCAGTGGCTTAACTTCGATCACCCAGGCAAATACCCGCTCCTCATCGATCCGGTGATCCGAGAGAGCAGGGTAAAGAAAGTATTAGTGGACGGGGGGAGCAGCATCAACGTCACCTTCCCTCGGACGCTCCAAGGACTGGGAGTTCACCTTAAAGAGCTCCATGAGTCGGACACACCCTTCTTCGGCATCGTGTCGACTGAAGGAGAATTTCCGCTAGGCCACATCTACATGCCGGTCACCTTCGGGACTCCGGAAAACTACAGAACCGAGTACCTGAGGTTCGAGGTGGCGAACTTCGACTGTGGATACAACGCCATCATTGAGAGGCTTGAACTGGCGAAATTCATGGCCATTCCACATTACACATACATGATACTGAAGATGCCAGGACCACAAGGAATCATAACTATGTGTGCTGACTTCCAAGGCGCCGCAGAATTTTTCTGAGTGGCCATCTAGGCGGCCCTCACCACCAAACCATCGGCGACTTCCTCTGTACAGGCAAACTCTAAGCCTGAAGAAGACCTCGTGGTACCCGCGAACGAGGCTCAAGCTGTGACCTCTATGCGGCCGACTGAAGAAACTAAAAGGATCAACCTCGGGTTCGCTGATGAACGCAAGACTACCATCATCAGCTCCAACCTGGATGACAAGTAGGAAAGCGCGCTCGTCCGGTTCCTGCAAGATAACTGAGATGTATTCCCATGGCAACCTGCAGATATGCCGGGAGTCCCGAGAGAACTGACGGAGCACAAACTGAAGGTCTACCCCAGGCGAGGCCGATTCGGCAAAAATTATGTCGTTTCACGCCCGACAAGAGAGAGGCCATTCGCGCTGAGTTGGCTCGCTTGGTCGTGGCTAGATTCATTAGAGAGGTGTTACATCCCGAGTGGCTAGCTAACCTTGTTCTTGTACTCAAAAAGAATAAGGTGGATTGGCGCATGTGCGTCGACTATACGGATCTCAACCAACACTGTCCAAAGGATCCCTTCGGGCTCCCTAGGATAGATCAGGTGGTAGATTCCACCGCTGGATGTTCTATGCTGTCTTTCTTGGATTGCTACTCTGGGTATCATCAGATTAGCCTAGCGAAGGAAGACGAGGAAAAAACAGCGTTCATCACTCCATTCGGTGCTTTCTGCTATACCTCCATGTCGTTCGGCCTCAAAAACGCTGGAGCGACTTATCAGAGAGCTATCCAAACATGCTTAGCCGATCACTAAGGCAAGCGTGTGGAAGCTTATGTGGACGACGTGGTAATCAAAACTAAAAATTCAGAAAATTTCATCGAAGATCTATAGCTGGTTTTCAACAGTCTGCGGCGATATAGATGGAAGCTTAATCCCGAAAAATGTGTTTTCGGGGTACCAGTAGGAAAATTACTTGGGTTTATTGTTAGCCACCGGGGAATCAAAGCTAATCCAGAAAAGATCGAAGCTATCATGAGGATGGAGGCACCGCGATCACAGAAGAAAGTTCAAAGACTTACCGGATGTATGGCAGCCCTGAGCAGATTCATATCCAGGCTGGGAGAAAAAGGCCTACCATTTTATAAGTTACTCAAGAAGGTGGACAAGTTTCAGTGGACTTCAGAAACACAGGAAGCCCTAGACGCATTGAAAAAGTTCTTGACGACACCACCAGTGCTGAAACCGCCACGATGGGCCACGTCGACTCAACCAGCTGAAGATTTGCTGCTATATATCTCTTGCACGACTCACGTGGTGAGCACCGCGTTGGTAGTCGAGCGAGCAGAAGGACATGCTTATCCAGTGCAACATCCTGTTTATTTCATTAGCGAAGTTCTGGGTCCCTCGAAGAAAAAATACCCTCAAGTTCAGAAGCTATTATATCCAGTACTTCTAACTGCACGCAAGCTCCTTCACTACTTCGACGACCACAAAGTCGTAGTAGTCACTGGTTTTCCAATAGGGGATATTCTTCACAACAAAGAAGCCATCGGGAGAATAGCCAAATGGGACTGCGAGCTGGGATCTCACGACATTGAATTTCGACCTCGTACTGCCATTAAAACTCAAGCACTGGTTGACTTTGTATCGGAGTGGACCGAACAACAAGTACCAGATAACCCAGAAACTGCAGATGTATGGCGAATGTATTTTGATGGCTCATTAAAGCTGTAGGGAGCGGGCGCAGGGATCCTCTTTACTGCACCTGGAGGCGAACACCTCAGATATGCCCTACAGTTGTTATTTCCAGCCTCTAACAATGCAGCAGAATATGAAGCTCTGATTCACGGACTGAACATTGCTATATCACTAGGCATCAAGAGACTGATGGTATATGGAGATTCTATGGTAGTCATAAGCCAGATAAACAAAGAATGGGATTGTTCAAGCGATCCCATGGGAAAATACTGCACTGCCGTCCGGAAATTAGAAGATAAATTTGAAGGTCTGGAATTTCACCATGTGGAGAGAGATCAAAACACGGCAGCTGACGTGTTGTCCAAGCTAGGATCCAGTCGGACTCAGGTCCCGCCTGAAGTCTTTGTCCAAGAAATATCACACCCAAGCATCTCACCGGATTAGGCAGAAGAATGTAATACTTTGAGCCAACCAGAGTCAGATTCTGATGACTGGAGGAGGCCGATCATCAGATATATAAAAAATGAGGAGCTAGATGACAAGAATGCAGCGGAGCGCATCACAAGGCAATCAGTTCACTATACACTCATTGGGGAAACACTATACAGAAGGGGTGCATCAGGAGTCCTCATGAAATGCATTCTTTCAGCCACTGGAAAGCAACTTCTGGACGAGGTCCACGCTTGGCAATGTGGAGTACACACAGCATCCAGGACCCTGGTTGGGAAGGTCTTCAGGTCAGGTTTCTATTAGCCAACAGCGAAGAGTGACGCAGTCGAGTTAGTCCAGAGGTGCGAAGCCTGCCAGTACCTGTCGAAGCAGCAGCATCTACCAGCACAGCAGTTGCAGACTATACCCATAACTTGGTCGTTTGCGTGCTGGGGATTGGATATGATTGGACCTTTCAAGAAAGCTCAGGGAGGATACACTCATGTGCTGGTGGCTATTGACAAATTCACTAAATGGATAGAGTTCAAACTCATTGCTTCCTTAACTTCAGCTAAGGCAGTGGAATTCATACAAGACATAATATTCAGATTTGGAATACCGAATAGTATCATAACTGACCTGGGATCCAACTTCACAAGTTCAGATTTCTTTGATTTCTGTGAACAGAAGAACATTCAGATCAAATATGCTTCGGTGGCACACCCAAGAGCCAACGGGCAGGTTGAAAGGGCTAACGGGATGATATTGGAGGCCCTCAGGAAAAAAGTCTCCGATAAAAATGAAAAGTTTGCAGGAAAATGGATAAGGGAGTTGCCCTATGTCATTTGGAGCTTAAGAACTCAACCCAGTCGAGCTCTACATGGAAATACCCCTTTCTTCATGGTCTACGATTCAGAGGTCGTGCTACCTGCTGATCTCAAGTTTGGGGTGCCAAGGTTGATCTTCGAAAACATAGCAGAAGCCGAGGCTACTAGGCTGGAGGATTTTGATGTACTCGAAGAAGAACGACTGAACACGGTAATTCAATCAGCATGGTACCAATAAACCCTGAGGCGCTATCACGATAAGACCATGAGACATCGATCCTTCGCAGTAGGAGATCTCGTCCTCCGCCGAATTCTAACGAGGGAGGGGCGGCACAAGTTGTCACCTCTATGGGAAGGACCATTCATAGTAGCAGAAGTCACTCGGCCGGGATCATATCGTCTCACTTAGATGGATGGCACGGAAATTGGGAACTCATGGAACATAGAACACCTTAGGATGTTTTACCCCTAGCTGTATTCCAAAAGCTATTGGGACGACAATGTACTCTGTAAACTGGGAAATATATCATCAATAAGAAGACTTCGAGAGCGCTCAAATTGTTCATTATTGACCTGCATTCTTACTTAAACTCAGGGTGACCACTATGCCCTGCTAACAGAGCAATCGGCTTAAGTCAACAACGACTTAAGACGGTGCAACATGCTCGCGCTTACTTAACTCAGGGTGACCACTATGCCCTATCAACGGAGCAATTGGCTTAAGTCGGCGATGACTTAAGACGGTGCAACATGCTCACGCTTACTTAACCCATGGTGACCACTATGCCCTGCTAACGGAGCAATCGGCTTAAGTCGGCGACGACTTAAGACGGTGTGACATGCTCACGCTTACTTAACTCAGGGTGACCACTATGCCCTGCTAATGGAGCAATCGACTTAAGTCGACGATGACTTAAGACGGTGCGACATGCTCACGCTTACTTAACCCAGGGTGACCACTATGCCCTGTCAACGGAGCAATCGTCTTAAGTCGGCGACGGCTTAAGATGGTGCGACATGCTCACGCCTACTTAACCCAGGGTGACCACTATGCCCTATCAACAGGAGCAATCGGCTTAAGTCGGCGACGACTTAAGACGGTGCAACATGCTCACGCTTGATTAACTCAGGGTGACCACTAAACCACACTAACGGAGCAATCGGTCTGAGTTAATTCTAGCTCAAACTGGTGCAGCACACTCGGCGCGCATACAGTTACTCATCCAGGGGCGGCCTCTATGTCCCATGAAGAAGTCTCGAAACCATCACGCCGCATTTTACTTCTACAAATATAGATACTGTAGAATTCTAAACAATAGGGGAATGATAGTAGCATTCAATACTAAGAAGGTGTCCTCTAACAAAATATCCGAGCACTTTAACCGCACACTCAAAGCATACAGTGTTTTTCTATTTTGCAACGTTCTTCTCAGGAGCAACCGACGAAGAAGGACGACTGGAGGAATCAGGAGCGGCGTTCACATCTGCCACTATGTCGTCAGGGACAACCACACCAGGTCTCCTCATCAGAATCCGCCCCGCACGAACAGCTTTATCCATAGCTTTATCGCGCTGGGCCCTCAGAGTAGCAGAAGTCTATTCAGCAACCTTGACAGCCAACTGAGCGGTCTCTAGCTCCTGGGCGACAGATTTCTTGGAAGAACGCAGATTCTTGATGACAACATCTTTGGCCGATATTAACTCCCTGAGGCGAATCACGTCATCCAAGGATTCCTGCAGCTTATAATGAAGATTGTCTAACTCCTACCTGGTGAAGCGATGACTCCTCTCCAAGATGGTCAGCGAGTTGCTAGAGTCACGGTACATCCTGTCAAGATTGTCGCGAGAAGTAACAAGGGCACGTTTTTCTTTCTGCAAGCAGGAATCAGCTTCCTCAAACGTCAAGCAAGCAATAAGAACCCAGCAAGACAATGCCCAGATTCACAGGTCACCTTTTCAGAGTCGAGCTGAGCGCGAAGAGTAGAGTTCAGCGTGTTGGTGTCATTCAGAGAAGCAGAGACCTGGGCCAGCTCAAGATCAGAACACCGCCGGACCAGTTCAGCTTGATCTTGAGAGCTTTTTTCCTCAAGAGCAGAATACTGCCGAGCCATATCTGGGGAGAAGTAGTCAAGCAAAGGTGTTAAAATAAGAAGCAGTTTGATAAGGTAGCCAGAAGGAAGCAGAAGAGCACTGACCAGCATTCGCCACCTCTAAGTCAGAAACACGCCGCTGAAGCAGCACCGGATTCCAACGCGCCAGAGACAAAACTCCAGAAGCACCTTGCAACCTCAGCCGACTAGACATCTCATCGACCAACGCCTGGCATTAAAAAGCAGACGAGCATGAGAATAATTATCTGTTTGGGTAAAAGTCAGACCAGAAGCAACCAAAATACCTGGAAGTTGGAGAAGAAGGAGGCGACTCCGAAGTCGTGAGAGATCAACTGATGGCTCAGCAAAGGACCTCCACCTGGAGCAACTTGCAACGATTCAGCAGGGACCAATTCAGTGTCGTCAGCAGAACCCAAAACCTTGTCGTCAGGTACGCTGGCCTCTAAAGCGGCCCCTTGACCAAAGGCTTGGGCTGTCACCATGCAACCAGAGTGTGGAGGAGAAGACCCTACGTGAACATCCATGGAAGTGCAAGAGGGAGAACCCGCTCGGACACCCTCGGGGGATGGATCATAGCTTGCGCTACCCATCCGAGCCGGATCATCTCTGGCAGCACCCTCGGGGGCTGGGTAGTAGCTTGCACTATCCATCCGAGCCGGATCATCTCCGGCAACACCCGCGGGGGCTGGATAAGCGCCAGCACCATCCTTGAGGGCCAAGTCCTCTGCAACAGCTACCTCTAAGGCTGAAGGTCCCTCAGTCACTTCCTTGGGAGCAGGGCAATCCAAAACAGCTTCCTAGCCCTCAAGACCGCGCTCCAAGGTCGATGAGGCGCGGGACGCTGCCCGGGAGGACCCCAACCCGGTGTCGAGCACATCAACACAAACATCCATCGCGCCACCATCTGCCGGTTCTGATAGCAGATCTTCTGGAATCATGTCCTCGAGAGTCTGATCAAAGCTCGCCAGAGATAATTCTTGCAGACCAATGAGGGCAGACAAGGCCGGAGAAGGAACACCGCTACTTTCCCCACTGGTAGTGTAACGGTAGCTGTTCTTCCGAATCAGAGGGATTTCGTCTTCTTCTTCACCATCATCATCAATAAGACGGACAACACACCCATTGGGGTCAGCTTCCATGAATTCAGGCACTGGCACTTCCTCAGCGACAGGAGCAGAAGGGCCGGCACCCTGATCCGAGCCAGACACCCGAGGAAGACGTCTCTTCTACTTTTTCTCCCCCTCAGTAGGAAAAGAGGCTTGATCAACTCGGCGAGAACGTTTTGGACGAACATTGATAGACTTCTGAGCGTCCAAAGCTTTGTCAGCTTCAGGGATGGGCACCACCACCAATGTTTCAGCAGGAGTAGCGTCAGAAGAATCCCCAGCCAACATATCCAGCATGGCACCTATCTCTGCATCACTAGGATCCAAAGGCACCTCAAAAAGAACCTGTCGTTCATCTTTAGGAATTTCTTCAAGCGAAGCAACCAAAGCACTAACTTCTTCGGCAGAGGGTCGCACTCTAAGGCCCAAACCGCCATCACCAGCAGGAGGATTTGACACAAAAATGAGTGAAGGCCTTAGAAGGAGGCAGGTTCCAGGCTGAATACGCAACAGGGGCGCCTACATTTGATACTTTGCCTCTGAGTATCATTTCAAGCCGGCTCACCAAATCCACAACAGGAATTCTTCTGTTGGTAACCCGGGTTGAGTCAGTCAGGCCTCGGTACAGATAGGCCGGATGTGCCCTGTCTTTCAATGGCTGAATATTCTTGAAGACAAAATCAGCAACCACAGCCTCTGCAGTCAGACCTCTCTCCTTCAACAATCCAACTTCAGCCAATAGAGCCCCTGCCTCAGCCACCTCTTGGTCTGTGGGGGATTCAGTCCAGCTCGGAGTGCGGACATCCGGTTGTCTCCCTGACCGTGGTGGGAGGGAATTCCCATGATTTTCCACTATAAACCACTCTAAGCGCCATCCTTTGATGTTGTCTTTGAGTGGGATGTCAAGGTAATCAGTCTTCCTCCCACGGCGCATCTCCAAGCTCGCGCCCCCTACCAGTTGGTGCTGACCTCCGGCCTTCCCAGGGCGACAGTGATACAAGTATTTCCACAGTCCAAAGTGTGGCAGGATGCCAAGAAAAGCTTCGCACAAATAAACAAAGATGGAGATTTGCAGAATGGAATTGGGGTTCAGATGGGTCAGATTCAAGTGATAGAAATCAAGGAGACCGCGGAAAAGGGAGAAATAGGAAGAGCAAGGCCGCGGAGGAGGAATGGAACATAAACAACAGATTAATGGGTGTCTTCTGTTGGAACAGTGACCCCACAGCAGATCCGCCAGGAACAGAGTTCTTTCAGAGGAAGAACTCCGATGGACACAAGATGGAGAAGGTCAGACTCAGAAACAACAGACATATGGTTACCTGCGAAAGGCAACTGACTGTTAGGATCGATGGGGGGAATGACAGCAGCGGACGAACTCGAGGCTTTCCGCTTAGGCGCCATCTCAACCTCGCCGGCGAGCAGAGTGGAAGCAGAATTGCAAATCGGCAGAGAGGGCCTGAATGCAAGAACTAGGGCACGGAATGTGGAGACACGGAACAGTACAGTACATATAGGGTTTTCCCAGGCCAGATGCTGTTTCCAAAAAGTGCCCAGTCATCACCCAGCGGTTATTTCTAAAACACTGGCGTGTCACGTCATCACTCAACTGCTATTTCTAAAAAAGCCGACGTGCCATGTCATCACTCGGTCGTTATTTCCAAAACGTCCAACACGACCCAAATTGACTCAGTCGTTATTTCTAAAAACGCTGACAGTACCTGACTTCACTCGGCTGTTACTTCTAAAACGCCGACGTTGCCGTCAGTCACTCGGCTGTTACTTCTAAAACGCCGACATTGCCGTCAGTCACTCGGCTGTTACCTCTTAAATGTCGATGTTGCCGTCAGTCACTCGGCTGTTACTTCTAAAACGTCGATGTTGCCGTCAGTCACTCGGTTGTTACCTCTAAAACGCCGATTTACCATCAGTCACTCGGTTGTTACCTCTAAAACGCTGACGTTACCATCAGTCACTCGGCTGTTACCTCTAAAACACCGACGTGGTCCCGCTATCATTCGGACGCTACGTCAGAAGTGCTAACGCTGTCAATAATAACTTGGTCGTTGCTTCTGAGGCACCGACGACGCAGAGAAAACAAATGATTCGAAAACTCCAAGTCACTACTCAAGCATAGCAGACAGAGAACATCATGGACAACGATCATCAACTGACCAGGAGGCGAAGTATTTAACACAGGAGGAGACGAAATTGTTCTTCATAAAGGGAAGCTACAGAACTTACAAATCAACTCGCTATGAGTTGATACTTCCCTACTACTACTACTACTACATTACATTCCACTACTCTACACTACTACTACTACATTATTTCACTTAATACTATTTATACTACTAATCTATACTAACATCTAAAACCAGTGGCATCTAGCCCCTGGCCTGGTTGCTGCCCCTGCTGCTGCCCTTGCTGCTGCTGCCCTTGTCGCTGCCGCCACCGTCGTCGCCGCCGCCCTTGCCGCTACCGTCACCGCCCTTGCCGCTGCCGTCGCCGTCATCACCGTCGCCTCCGTCGTCGTCGTCGTCTCCGCCATCATCGCCGCTGCCCTCCTCGGATGAGTCCGAGGAGTCCTCCTCGTCCGAGGAGTACTCCGACTCATCCAAGCCCTCGAGCCCGGCACGCTCAACGGCCCGGATGTAGGTCCAGACCTCCACGGCAATCCCCTGGGAGTCGTCCGAATCATCAGACGACACCGGGGGAGAGACGGGGGCGGGAGACCCCTCGGATTCGGAGGAGAACTCCTCCTCTGAGTACTCCGAGTTGTCGAAGTCCTCCGAAGGAGGAGTCGGCTCACGCTTGCGCTTGTCACCAGAACGAGGCGAAGAACCGCTACCCTTCTTACTCTTGCCCATGGTGAAGAAGAAGGAAGAAGAAGAGAGCAAGCAGCAGAGAGCAGTAACAGATGTGAAAATGCCGGGGAAGCGAGAACACTATTTATAGAAGAAGAAGGCAACCGCCCACCTCCTACCACGGCCACTGAACAGTCGCAAAAATTCAATATGCAATTCAAACCGTCTGAAGACACGTCAGGCGGCTGGCGCCGTTTCACGCAACACAACACCCATTGGGACTCCAGTCAACTGTGCGGGCGATATGATTACACCCGCGGTCACATCAAGTTACTACTCAGAGACAGTTTGTTAAAACACTCAGTGTACCAAGCCGTCCCTTGCCTACACCCATTGGGGGGGACGCCCAGGAAATACCAGTATATTTTTCAAAACTGTCACATCCGTGCAGCACGTGCAATGAATACTTCAAGACAAAAGTGAGATATCAGCAAGGATCAAAGGAAAGCCAAATATAGCCAACAAGGTACAAGTCTAATCGACAGAAGCATTGAAGCAAGAAGTGATAACAAAGACTAGCCAAGGGTCACCTATCGAACGTCCAATCAGTCACAGATCAAATAAATTGCACCGCCTAGCAAGATATGAGCAGATCACGAACTCGGCCTCAAAGACAAAATATACGCTGACCTCTAAAGCATAATATCAATAACATAGTGCTGACCTCCAAGGCATTCAGCAAAAAGGGAAGAAGATCAATGGAAAAAGGCATAAAATGAAGATCTTCGAGTGAATTATTTTCAAAAATCCACTCGAAGCTCGGGGGCTACACCCATTGGGTGCACCTTCGGCGCACCCAATGAATCATCATCTCGGATCAAGACAAATGCTGACCTCTAAAGCATAGGGTAAGATCAATACAAGGTTGACCTCCGACAAAATACAAGTGGAAGATGAAGGTGATTTCTGATAATACTCAAAGTGAAGACCTTCGAGTGGATTATTTTCAAAAATCCACTCGAAGCTCGGGGGCTACACCCATTGGGTGCACCTTTGGTGCGCCCAATGAAGTTCGAAGTCCTGCAGTACGAAATGCTGACATCCGAAGTAAGAGTCTGAGGCAGAACACCAATTTTCGAGTGATAAAAGCAGAAGAAGACAGTAAGAAATCATTTTTACCGGATTACCCACAAAGTACTTCCTGTTACAAACAAAGACCACAAGCTGGACTTAGGATCTTTGGGCCGATTATTTCAAAATCAACCCAAAGATCGGGGGCTTGTGGGGGACAGATATCCCCCGGGTCCACTGGAAGGATAAAAGACCTCACGAAAGGCCCAAGGGCTCAATAAATCGTAAGGTCATCTCTTCGTGGGCATGGGGGGAACGACCAGTGAAGCAAATCGACATAAGTCCGGATCGGAGCAAGCCTAGACGGCCCAATGATTTCGAGCGAGTAATCACAACAGAGACCCGACCTTCCCGCGCTGGAGGCCCGTACGATGGAACCGAGCGGGGATGGGTCGGCGGAACTATAGGAAGATAGACTCAATCGGTTCACTATTTCTTAGGTACACATGATTATCATATCTGCATGTATTGCCCCACGGTCGAATATATAAGGCCTAGGGGGCACCCCTTCAGAACAGATCGAACTCACTACTTAGCCATCCACCCCAACTTCCTACGCACTAGAGAACTACCTTGTAACTCACCATATACAGCACTCTCGCCAGGACGTAGGGTGTTACGCACTTCAAAGCGGCCCGAACCTATAAATCATTGTCTACTGTCTCTCGTGCAACCAGCACGAACCATTGAGCTACAGTCGATAACACAGTCCTACTCCAAAAAGCACCTTGAGGGGCAACCCTGGGTGTGCAGTCAGATCCAAAACACCGACAAACACAAACTCTAGGATCATACTTTGAGTTCGACATTAGAAGCTCTGAATGTAGAGAATCCAAGTGATAGTTCCCATTCTGAAATCCAACATCACATGTCCTGTTTATCAGTCAGTGAGCCAAGAATCCTAGTTACAAACTAGAGGTTTGCATCTGATTCAACAAGCCTCGGTTCAATCAACCTAGAGTCGTGATGTCCCTCCACAGCTTCAGAACATGCGAGGGTAAGGACATCCTTATAAACGAGATTTGCATACTGAACATTTGTTCTTCTATTTAAGTGAGATGCAGTTATCTATATCTAGTTAAGTTGGGTCCAAAGACCCAAGACTATTTACTAACAATACATGAAACATAATGAAAAGAGACCGATAACATCTATTCAATGCTCATCTGCTTTCTTTGTTGTATCAACCAAATGACCACTAAACAATAGGAAGCTAAAAAAGGAGCCAAAATAGATAAATAAAAGGCAAAAATACATCTTCACCTAAAAACCAAAATAATCAAGTGCATTACAAGTTGTTAATTGCCATGCATTCATCAATGTCAGCTACAGCGTAAGGACCTCCTTATAAACAATATTCTTTGTGTATGTTGCACCATTTATAGTTGAGTTCCTTTCAACCCCCTTCTTATTATTCTTCTCATCAGTGACTGGAATGGCAAGTACCTTCAGTTTTGATCAAGCGGTGGCCCTTGATAGAGAAACATAAAGCTAGCCATGAGAGAACACTAGTTCTGGCAAGTACACACCAACATTAGGAATCGTCTGGCCCTGAACCTTGTTAACTGTCATGGCAAAACTTAGTCTTATCGGAAACTGCTTCCTTTTAAACTGGAAAGGGAACATCTCATCATCAGAGGGGCACAGGGGTATACGAGGCAAGAAAATTCGCATTCCAGCATGTTGGCAAAGGACAATTTCAGCATCAATACTGTTTTTTTAAACCACGAACCACCAACCTCGTGCCATTGCAAAATCCATTAGCAGGGTCTATATTCCTAAGCAACATGATTGGGCATCCAAATTTGAGCTTCAGAACGTGCGGGGGTAGTCCATTAGGAGTCAGCGTGTTTAGAAATTCTGATGGGTAATAGTTATTAGGATCATCCACCGTGGTGTCAAAGCTATGGTACATCATCTGCTCCCCTCGGAAACGATCGATCATCCTCATATTTATCATATCCACCCAGTCATTCCGTGTAGACAATATTGCTCTTGAAGTGATGTAGCTTGTGTTAGACATATTTTCATTTAGATTGGGGTAAATATCATCTATCAGTCTGTCAAGGTCACAGTCATAACCAGTATATGGCACACATACCTCATTTAGAAGACCAACATCACCATCGTTGTTCGCTTCCTCAGTTCCACCTCCGACGCGCAACAAATATTCTGCAAACCATGAGTCGCTATGTGCCCTCATGTTTTGAACAAGCTTTAGGTGGCACATGGATTTCCAGAGGTAAGAACTCTGTAGAGAGGCAGCAACTATCTGAGCCGTTGACCCCTTGCGTACAACAGGGAGTACTTGTCTGAAATTACCCCCGAACACAACAGTCTTCCCACCAAAGGGCAGCCCAGGCCGTCCCATTACATCACGCATGCTATTGTCTAGCGCCTCAATTGCTTGTCTCTTAGTCATTGATGCCTTGTCCCAGATAATGAGCGATGCTTTTGTAGCAATTTTGATGTCCCGCTTTGTTTCGTGAAGCTACATACATCACCATCATCAATAGTAAGTGGTATCTTGAAGCGCGAATGGGTAGTCCTCCCCCAGGAAATATGGAAGCTGCAACACCAGATGTAGTTGTTTCAACTGCAACCTTGTACTGACTACATAGTGTCGCAAGCAGTGCCTTATACAGATAGGTCTTTCCAGTCCCACCAGGCCCATCCACAAAGAACACACCACCGTTATTGGTGTCAACGACAGATAGGATCTTATCATAGGCATACCTCTGCTCCTCATTTAGGGTTTCTTTCATAGCAACGTCTTCTATCGTCGGCTTGATACTTTCCTCCTCGTAAATCTCTCTATCAGTACCATGTGAATCATCATATCTGTCGATGATAGTAGGGAGAGGGAATGTCTTTATGTCTTTACCCATGGACTACAAAATGTTTCTAATGTCAATCAAGACCATCTGTTGCACATGAGTTTTGCTTTGAGTACTACGGTGATAGTCCTCTGACATTGCATCAAGGTATCTTTGCCATAATTCTGCCACATCGTTCGGCTTGTAGTATACCAGTATTGTTGCAAACAACCTTCGTAGCGCTGATGGCATTTGGTAAAGAACGGCTTCATTGAGACACTCATCTATTATGTCGTCTGCTTCAAGCAGTCCCCTCCTTTGTGCTGCCTCACGAAAAGATGGTAGTGTGTCACCATCTATTGTCCTTAGATCCGCATAAAAGGTAGCACCCATCACATGGTTTAAGAGAAGTCGAAGATAAAAGCGCTCCCCCTCAGCTGGATGAGAAGAGACTATTCTACTGACCTATCCACCCATGTTTCGTTTCCTCCTTTGCCACACCTTGCCCTGCTACAAAGTGTACCACTTAGGAAAGTCACGATAAAGGATGCCCCAGGCCTCCTCGTGTAGCCTGTTTGCCTCAAAATATGTCGTAAGCATTGACCTATCGGCACCTGGACGTTGGACAACATGATTTACTTTAGCACGCTCGTGAAATGACACCATGTGCATGTTTTCAAGATGGAGCTGCAGTTGCATCATTGGTGGAGAGTTTTGACTTAGATCAATGCTGAATATCCTCCAAAGGGCTTCTGGAGGGGTCACCCACCTAGCATCTCTATACTGCTAGATCTCATCGACGTCACCATCAGCATTGTTTGCATCTCTCACAGCCACAGACGCACGATCATGGCCTTTGTATATGTATTTGAAAAGGTATATGACAGCCTTGATGCTCCCGCAAGCCTCAACATTGATGTGACAGTTCAAGAGCCAGAGGAGGTAAGGGTTATAAGGGATGACCCATCTATTGTCCAATTCACAACCTCTAACCTTTTCCTTACTCCCATCATCACGATGCCTATAAATAGGTTATGAATCCTTTCCTTGCAATGTTGCATTGCTAAAAGCTCTAGGATAATTGTTTTTGCATGAAGCACGACCCTTAGTGCATGGGCATTTAGGATTTAGCAACCCGCACGGTCCATGCATCATATGCTTGATAACCATCTTGTACAGTTGGGGGTACTTCTTCTTGTCTAGGATCTCAGCGAAGATAAGGAGATCACACTGATCGGGGCAAATAAGCTTGTACTTTCTCTGTATGATGAGTAGGAAATGGGCATGAGGCAAACCTCGCTTCTGGAACTCCACGACATAGACATAAGCCTGGATTTTTCCAAGAATATGATGCTTAGTCAATCTCTTCTTCAGTTCCTCTAGTTTTGCACGGATTATGCGAACAACAAGGTCCGGACGATCCAGTGGTGACTACATAGGGAGAAGCTCTCTGGTTATTTCATCCCAATTGGGGTTGCACGTCATAGTGAGGAATATGTCTGGCTTCCCAAACTTCCGCACAAGGGCCATAGCATCCATATATCGGCGTCTCATGTCACGAGGACCACCGATAAATGATGTAGACAGCACGGTTCGCTTTCCAGTTTTGTGTGCTCTGTTCTCGCCTTCATGCAAGCTATCTACCAAACCCTTGTATAGATCCACCCTTAATCTGTCTTGGTTTTTACGTATGAAATCCAAACGAGAGCTCTCAATCTTGATGTAGGTGTCAACCGTAAACTGTTGGAAAAGCCGCTTCCCATGAAGTACTGGATTGAATATACCTGGTCGAATTTAAAAAATCTATAGCAGTAATAGTCACGTACAGACACACATAGATCACTACAAGAAACTGACAAAAGTTCGTGGGGCAAACTAAGAACGTGGGTACCGACATTCTTATTTGAGTTAAGTTCATGGGTTTGACGAAGAACGTGGGTACCCACGTTTTTAATTTAAGTTCGTGCGGCCTGGCTAAAACTGTCGAACTTAAGGTATTAGAAATGTGGGTACCCATGTTTTTAATTTAAGTTCGTGGGCCAGCAGGAAACCGTCGAACTTAACTAAAAAAACCAAAACCCCTAACCCGCGGACACCGTCTCTCACACTCTCTCATCCCCTCCATGCCGCCGCCGCCAAACACAGACTCGCAAGCCGCGCCGCCGGACCTCCAGACCCGCACCGCCGGACCGCTGCTGTACTTCCCCTTCGGCGAGGTGGACCTCTGCCACATCTCGCTCCCATCCTTGCCCGTCTCCAACCCGTCCCCCTTTCGCGTGGCTGCTGTGGCGACGCCCATCCCCGGCGTCCAGATCCTTCCTCCGCAGCCGTCACCCGCCTCTCGCTCCCGTCCTTGCCCGTCTCCGGCCCGTCCCCCTACCGCGCGGCTGCCGTGGCGGCGCCCATCCCCGGCGTCCAGATCCTTCCTCCTCAGTCGTCAGCCTCCTCTCGCCCCTGGAAGTAGCACGCCGCCCAGCCCACACCCGCCCACCTCCGCCTAGCCCACACCCGCCCACCTCCGAACCCCGTGGCTCCCCCATGCGTATGTCGGTATGCCCACACCACGGCGTCCCACGGCCGACCAGCGCCATGCGCATCTGCCACTACGTTGCGCACCTCCTCTCCTCCACCACTGTCGCCCCCCTCCTCGCCGCCATGACCGCCTGCCGTGTCCTGGCTCTACACCGACGACTACTGCGCCTTATGCGAGCTCAGCCGCCCGGCCCCGTAGGTAACTCGATCGATCCCCTTCTCGCTTTTACTTCTTCAGGGTGAGGGCATGCTACATTCGGTCCTCGAGCCGAACCTTGCTGGCGGCAGTGGTGAACGACGCGCAGTCACAGTCATGGGGTGGAACTGCCACCAGCTCCTGAAAAGTGTATCTTTCTGTCTCATGCTGTTTTTCTTGTATATTTTGGGGGGGCAAAACATGTATTCATGACGACATTTTTTATATGGCAGGAGCTAGACGTGATGATGAGAAATCACTTCGTATGTCTCAAATGAGCTTGGAGAAGAGATTTGGCTAATCCAGATCTTTTGTTGCCTCCACTCTGATGGAATATGGTGGTGCTCCTCAGTCTACAACTCCAGAATCTATTCTTTCAGTTTGATATTTATTGTTGTTATTGCTCGGTTTTGGTTACACAAGTTTGTGTTCCTACAGGTTCTGGATCCTGAAGGAGGAAGCGGGTCCTAAGGGAGGAAGCAGAGCAATTGGAGCTCGAACTGGAGATGCGTAGAGAGTTAAGGGAGTAGATGTTGCAACTCTTGTGGCCTACGCTCGAGCTGTAGCCAGATTAGTGATTAATGCTATGAATTACTTTAACAATAGCTAGGAAGGAAAAAGTTGTTCTATCTCACAGCATAACCACCTGCAGGGACGTTTCCTTCAACCTCGGTCTCAATGGTCGAATGTCTGCTACAATCGAGAACCTCACGTAGCTCACCACGCTGTATGGCGCTACTATACTACTCTCCATTTCTGATCCTGCTTTCCCTTACCTTAACACACAAAATCACTAGAGCTTAACCGAACTATATATATACATCTCAGGATCCTGGCAGGCTGTAGCTTCACCGGAGGCACCCCACAGCAACTCGGCAACCTGCATCAGCTCTCGTTCCTGTAATCAACTAACTACTACCCTGATTATTTGTTCTGATGGAAAATCCATAGAGAGAAAAAAAAGATCTATTCTGTCTTCAGTCCTTGTGATTTGTTGGAGCATAGACTGAACGTCTGAACTGGTGGTTTTGCCGCACATTCTCTCTAGGGTGTTGAATTCAAACAAGTTTACCGGCACAATACCCCCTACTCTCGATTTACTCTCGAACCTCTTCTGGCTGGATCTGGCTGACAATCAGCTCACTGGATCTATCCCGGTCTCCACAGCAACAAAGCCAGGGCTCGACCAACTTACCCACACGAAGCACTTGTAAGTCAATGTCAATCTTGGTTTGTGCTTTTCGTATCAAAATGTACCCAACGCCACCGTTTTCATTTTCTGTAAATACTCCTATGTTCTGAACTTCTGATGTATGAACAGCCACTTCAACAAGAACCAGCTGCCTGGAACACTCACAGGCCTCTTCAACTCCAGCATGAGCCTGATCGACATGTAAGCGACCGCGAGACTTTTAGTCTATATATACAGTTCACAAGGCATGGATAAAACACGCCCTCACCCTGCTAACTCGTCTTGCTGCTACCATTGTTAGACTGTTTCACAGCAATCAACTGACTGGCCCGATACCAGAGGAGCTAGGGGGCATTTTATCGCTCCAAGTTCTGTAAGTATCTCACAGGATCTACGGAAACACGAGATTTTTTTCTTCTTCACAAATGTTGGTTTATTGTATTTTAACCCCCCTCTTTATTAACTTGATTCGCATCTTTGGCAGCCGACTAGATAGGAACAGCCTTAAGGGAACGGTTCCTCCTAACATCAGCAACTTGGTCAATCTGAACGAGCTGTAAGTGGCCCATGATCTTTAAACAACCAGCTATCTTAGCTGGTACCAAGCACCATTATTCGATTAAAGAAATGTAACCTCCTGTAGGAACTTGGCCAGCAACCAGCTCACTAGACCGTTGCCAGATCTAAGCAGCATGACCAAATTGAATGTCGTGTAAGAAACTAACTGTAGTGACACCATGCTGCTTTGTCGGATCATACCAATCTTTTTTTATTGTGTATGATTACTGATGAAAAATCGGTTGCTTCATGACCAGGGATTTAAGCAACAACTCCTTCGCCGTTTCAGCAGCCCCAAACTGATTTGAATAAAGCAGCTGAGACATTGGAGATCAACTAATACATCCATGATTTTATCTCTTTCTAGGTTGGTGAGAAGGGTGGCCTCACAAAAAAGTTGTTTGATTTTGCATATAAGCGGAATCTTGCATCAATTGAGGGGAATTGAGGGTGATTTCTCTGGTGGGTGCGCAGGGTTACGCCCAGGTGAAGTTCTTGAAGGGGTTCAGCGAAGATGCTAAGGTGACACACAATGATAACAGCTGCTTTTCGTTAGTCCTAGACCCTAGTGACATACGTAACATCTGCTGTTTTTTTAATTTCACATCTGACATTTGCCAAGCTCTGGGTGACTACAACATTTTCCCTTCCTTTTTCTTTCTTGTCACACCCGGCTTTAAGGAACAAAGCCAGGTGCATCTCATACATGCGCCAAAGAAGACAACATATATAATAACAGAGTGTATAGAGATAAATGTCATAAAACATCTGAGTATTTATTACATAGAGGAAGACTTATTACAAAATAGAAGAATAAATATAAAACGAACTAAGGATCGTCGGCGCCAATGTCAACTGAGAAACGCCACCTAGATCAAGTCGAAAGCCTCGGTGTTAGGTGGCTTCTCCTCGACCACCTGTTCTTCTCCTGTGGGGGGTGTGAGACAGCAAGAGTGAGCTCACATACGATCATAGCTCAACAAGTCGTGGGGAATAATGTGACATGAACTCACCAAAGGTGGGAGTTCATGAAGTGTAAGGCTGATCAATGAAATAAAGGTTGAAGCTGAGCATTGCTTTTATAAGTTGGTCAAAATTTTATTAGCAGTTACTAAGTGTAAGTAAATACCAAACCTTAGAAATAATAAATAAGAGTAATAGTAAAATAATTCCCAAATGCAGTGAAATGACAAATTAAGTTTAAGTTCCATAAATTAATCATGTGAGTGTCCGAGCCGCTCATGACCGTGAGCACGGCTAGTATACTAGTTTTACACTCTGCAGAGGTTACACATCTTTACCCACAAGTCGTGTTACCCATTTGCCATGAAGTTGATCAGACCCCATACACCTCTACCAAGGAAGCGAGGCATGGTACCACTACGAGGCCTTTACAAAGTTCTACTAGCTTCAGACTACCCGCTACAGTTTATAGGAAGCTCCAGTGCAGGAATCCCTCGCCTGACCGCCATCGCAGCAAAATCAACCCAAGGACCTCCCTACACTGACCACTCCCCTACTGCCCTTGCCCCTTTCGGGTAAGGTAGCCCTCCACTAGCTTTCCTAGTTAATCAGCCAAGGGCGTCCCATTAAACCCTTGTGGTAGCACTGTTTTCCTGGGTGGTTCTCCATGTTCCCATTAACATAATGATCTTATCATGAACAGTAAAGAATAAACAGATAATAAAAAGTGTAATCATGAGTAGTAAATATCTCTATACCCAAATCCACATAAAGCAATAACATGTACTACCCAAAAGTTTAGTAGTAAAACCAGTGGTGAAACAAGGTATAAAGATAGTCAAATCTAGGGTATCCTATTGGGCCCCATTAAAATTATCCTATGCAGATAATTATGAATAATAAGAACATGAATGGGTAAAAGAAGTGATCAAGGGCACAAATTGCCTTCAACGAGCTCCTGCTCAGCTACTTCTACTTGTTGAACCTCAGAATCCACAGTGGCTTGCTCGTCTACTCGCATCAATACAATACATACATAGCATAGCATAAATTAACATCACATCAAACATGCAAATGGAATATACAGTAATAAACTAGACATTAAAATAAGATCACAGGAACTGGAATCATTAAATTTGGAGGTATAGATTTTAAGTTATGGATTTTTCTAATGTTTTATGTGCTTAATACAAGATTAAGTGCTAGATAAATTTTAAATCATCTTTCATGTTAAAACAGAGACACTAATGGTTAGACAATAATATTATAAAAATTTTGGAACTGGAATGGATCAATTTGGAGTTCATATGCATTTTCTATGAATTAAACAAGTTTCTAGATTTATTTTTGTATTAAAAATTGATTTCTAATATTAATTTCCTATTTTCAGCTCTCTCTGGATTGGGCGCCATTTTCTGTAAAACACAGAGGCTTCCTGGAAAGTAGCCCGAGACTCAGACAATAGTGATACTGGACCGTGGGTTGATTGCTTAGAACTCCAGGGGCTCTTTAGAAAAAGTGCAGGCCGAAGGGGTATCCACACATTTGGGCCACACGATCCAGTGTGGACGGCTCAGATTACATCTAACTTTAACCGAAACGGTATGCAATGGGATCCACCCGATCCAAGATCGACGGACCATGGTGCCCCAACCCCAGATCAAATCTGCGCCCTTAGATCCTGAATCCACGATTCACGTTTAACCGAACCCTGGTTTCTAATCTGGATCATCAATTTCCCATCCTACGGCTGGTAGCATTTTCCCCAACCCCGCTCAAGCCGCGGCGGCGCAGCACAGTGGCACGGCGGAGCATCGCCGCGAACATGCAATTCGACGCGTGGATGCCCCAAACTTAAAATTGACCGGTGCTATACCAAGAGGGGGTGATGGCGAATACGAAAAGGGGTTCTTACCGGAGATTTGGGTCACTCAGAGGGTTGGCGACGGTGCTTGGCGGCGCCACGACGATTCCTTGGCTCCGATGAGCGATTCACCGGCGTCTGGGCACCCAAGTCGACCGAGGAGGCTCCTAATGCACGCGGTATATGCTAGCGAGGATCTCCAATCGCAACCGAGGCCTAAAACAGTGACTAGAACATGGATTCGTGGTGGCGGCGGTGCGGTGTATGACGTGGGGAGCGGAATACGAGGAAGGAAGGGGTCTGCGCTCGCACCTTATGGACTAGCGAGTCCGCGCCAAGAGAGAGGAAGGCGGGATGGCGGTTGGAACGGCGCCCGAGAAGCGCGCAGAGCTCGGCCATGCGCGCGACACGGTCAAGACCCGAGGATGGCGATTCTTACACGCGGGGTCCACATGTAGTGACAGTGGTTTTAGGCCACGCGGCACCAGAGGATGACAGCATGGGCCCACAGGTCAGCGCGTGGATGTCATCCAGCTGGGCCAGCGCGGTGGAATGCGGGGTTGGGCCGTGGGAGAGGAGTTGGGTGAGTGGGCTGACTGAATTCTTTTTCTTTTTCCTTTTACATTTTTCCTTTCTCTTTTCTTTTTAGATTCCTCAAGTTCAACTTTAAATTCTAGTTTGAATTCAAACTTGTGACCAATTTATCCTTAGATATATTGTGCCATGGCAAGTTCTAATTTGGAGATATATTTATATATATTATTTATATTTTTATATGACATAATATTTGTTTGCTTTTCTTTTCTAAATTCTAGAATTCTTTTTATATTCAAGTTCCACTTTGGGATTTTAATATTTTCTTTTCATATGATTTCTTATATCGTCACAAGATGTACTCAAAAATAATAACCAGCATGATGCATAAGTTGTTTATGTATCACTTGTTAATTATTCACTTTTAAATGCGGTTATTCACATGTACCAATGAGTAAAGGCAACACATATAGAGAAAATAATCTCACTTCTTAGGCTTTTACAAATTTGAGTATTACAAATCCTACCCCCCCTTAAAAATGATCTCGTCCCCGAGATTTAAGAAGTTCTAGGGAAAAGATGAGGAAAATCTATGCGAAGCTCTTCTTCTCTTTCCTAAGTAGCTTCGTCTTCTCCGTGGTGACTCCATTGTACCTTGCACATTTTTATCACCTTATTTCTTTTAACTCGAGTCAAAGTGTCCAGAATCTTGATAGGGTACTCCGCATAAGTCAGGTCAAACACTAAGGTCCTCCATGGGTAGTTGCTCCTCAGGTACCCTGAGGCACTTCTTTAGCTAGGACACATGAAACACATCATGTACATCTGACAGATGATCGGGTAACTCCAGTTGATATGCAACTTCACCCACTCGCTTTAAGATCAAGAAGGGTCCAATAAAGCGAGGGGACAAGTTTCCTTTAACTTTAAATCTCCTCATACCCCGGAGTGGTGACACCTTCAAATAGACATGATCACCCTCCTTAAAGTCCAGTAGTCTCCTTCTATTATCAGCATAGCTCTTTTGCCTGGATTGTGCAATTCTCAAATTTTCTCTTATCATTCGAACTTGTTCTTCTGCCTCTTGAATAAGCTCAGGTCCAAAGAACTGTCTTTCTCCAGTTTGATCCCAGTACAGTGGGGTCCTGCACTTTCTGCCATATAAAGCCTCGAATGGTGACATTTTCAAATTGGCCTGATAGCTATTATTATAAGAAAACTCGGCATAGGGTAAGCTCTTCTCCCAACTGCCACCATGCTTGAGGGCACAAGCTCTTAACATATCTTCCAGCACTTGATTAGTCCTCTCTGTCTGTCCATCAGTCTAGGGATGGTAGGCCGAACTGAAATTCAACTTTGTATCCAAGCTCTCATGCAACTTCTTCCAAAATCGAGAACTAAACTGCGATCCTCGATCAGACACGATCTTTTTAGGTACTCCATGTAGACAAACTATCCGAGTCATATACAATTCTGCTAGCTTGGCTCCCGTGTAATTAGTCCTCACTGATATGAAATGAGCCACTTTGGTCAATCTGTCCACAATTACCCAAATAGAGTCGTACCTAGCAGGGGTGCGGGGTAGTCCAACAATGAAATCCATACCAATTTCTTCCCATTTCCACTCGGGAATCTTAAGCGGGTGCAATAGTCCAGCGGGTCTTTGATGTTCGGCCTTGACTCTTTGACACACATCACACTTAGCCACATGGGCAGCAACATCTCTTTTCAGTCCATACCACCAATACTTCTACTTCAAATCTTGATACATCTTAGTGCTACCAGGGTGGATAGAATAATCAGAATCATAAGCTTCTTTCAATATAGTCTCATGAAGGCTTTCAATATCAGGAACACACATTCTGTCCTTGAACCATATAGTACCTTGCTCATCCTCCATGAATTCCGGAACTCGACCTTCCGTAATAAGATCCTTAATCTCTTGAATTTTAGCATCACCAACCTGTCCTTTACGAATCTCTTGCTCCAAGGTAGGTTCCAACTCGATGGTAACTCCTTCCGTGAGTATAACAATTCCCATGTTGAGCCTCTCAAAATCTTTTGCTAATTCATCAGGTAGCTGGACGACAAAAGCGGAGTGAACATGCTCTTTCCGACTCAAGGCATCTGCAACCAAATTTGCCTTGCCTGGATGATAGTGAATCTCCAAATCATAATCCTTGATGAGCTCCAACCAACGGTGTTGCCTAAGGTTGAGATCCTTCTGAGTGAATATGTACTTCAAACTCTTATGATCCGTATACACTTGGCACTTAGTCCCCATAATATAATGTCTCCAAATCTTAAGAGCATGCACAACTGCTGCTAGTTCCAAGTCGTGAGTGGGGTAGTTCAATTCATGTTTCCGCAACTGACGAGACGCATAGGCGATCACGTGTCCTTCTTGCATGAGCACACATCCTAATCCTTGACCACATGCATCACAATAAATGTCAAATCCTTTCTGTAAGTCTGGCATAACCAACACTGGAGGTGACATCAATCTCTCCTTCAATTGATCAAAGCTTTCTTGGCACTTCTCATCCCACTTAAATTCTTTTCCTTTCTCCAGAAGCGATGTCATAGGCTTGGCAATCTTAGAGAATCCCTCAATAAATCTCTGATAATATCCTGCAAGCCCCAAGAAACTCCAAATCTCAGTAATTGTAGTGGGCACTCTCCACTCCATAACCTCCTTGACCTTAGCAGGATCCACTGCTATTCCTCCATTAGAAATAATATGTCCAAGGAATGGCACCTTATCAATCCAAAACTCGCAGTTACTGAACTTGGCATAGAGTTGATTATCTCGTAGCTTCTGTAGCACCAACCTTAGATGTTGTTCATGATCACTTTCATTCTTAGAATAGATAAGAATATCGTCGATGAACACCACGACGAATCTGTCCAAATACTCCATAAACACCTTATTCATCAAATTCATGAAATAAGCTGGTGCATTGGTTAATCCAAATGACATAACAGTGAACTCGTATAATCCATATCGGGTGGAGAAAGCCGTCTTTGGAATATCCGATGGTCTAATCTTCATCTGATGGTACCCCGATCGGAGATCAATCTTCGAGAATACCCTGGCTCCTCTCATCTGATCGAACAAATCCTCAATACGGGGTAATGGATACTTGTTCTTCACAGTAACATCATTAAGTGATCTATAGTCCACACACATCCTCTGGGATCCATCCTTCTTCTGTACAAATAGAACCGGTGCTCCCCAAGGTGAGAAACTCGGACGAATGTACCCTGCTTCTTGTAACTCAGTTAACTGCTTCTTAAGCTCCTTCAGTTCTTCTACAGCCATCCTGTATGGTCGCTTAGAAATAGGGGCTGTTCCAGGTAAAAGATCAATCACAAACTCAACTTCCCTATCTGGTGGCATCCCTGGTAACTCCTCTAGAAAGACATCCGGAAAATCTCTAACCACCCGGATGTTGTCACCAACAAACTCCTCAGGTATAAAGAACATTGCACGCATGGATGAGGTGGCTACTGCAATATTAACTTGAAATGTTTCTCCTTTAGGACTAGTGAGCTCTATAGTACCTCTACCACATGCTATAATGGTCTTTGCCTTCCTTAACCATGACATACCAAGAATCAGATCTATATTGCTGGCATCTAATATTATAGCAGTAGCTCCAAATTCTCTTCCCATAATTGATAATGTCAATCTACGTGTCATTTGATTCGCCTCAACAGGCCCTTTAGGTGTAATTACTATCATTGTTTTTCTCATATTTAGCAGTGGTATTTCATTTGTGTTGGCATAACGAGCAGACATGAATGAATGTGTAGCACCAGAATCAAATATTATGGTTGCAGGAATTGCATTAACATAAAACATACCGAGTACGATGTCAGCACCATCAGGAGTATCATCAACACTGACTTGATTCACCCTGGCTATAGAATATCCCTTGCAAGGAGTCTATTGCTTGTTCTTAGCTGGTGTACCAGAATTTCCCATCGGACAAGCATTAGCATAGTGCCCAATCTGACTGCACTTGAAGCATGTAGGATCGGTCTTCTGTCCTGCAGACCTCGTCGGGGTGCCAGTGGGAGTAGCCTGACGAGTGGGAGGTGTACGTGGAGATCCCTGTGGAGCATACTGAACTGGGCGTGGTCCTCCCGGTCGAGTCGGTGTACCCTGCGGTGGGACGTAGCGGAGACGAACACTGCTGCTACCCTGTCCCTACGAGATAGCCTTCCTCTTCAAATCACCCAGTTGAACACGCTTGTGTTCAATATCAAGTGCCTTATCCAGCAGCCTTTGAAACGATGGGAATGTGTGTGCAACCAGTGCATACTGCAAGGGTCCATTAAGTCCTTCAATAAAGTGCTCCTGCTTCCTCTCATCCTCAGCAACTTCCTCCGGAGCATATCTCGACAGCTGAATGAATTTGTCCCTGTACTCGCTGACCGACATGTTGCCTTGCTTCAATGACAGAAACTCCTTCTTCTTGATCTTTATCATACCAGCTGGAATATGGTAGTTCCTGAACTGTGTACTGAACTGCGCCCAAGTAATAGTGTCAGCAGCATCATGGGCAGCAGTATAAGAATCCCACCAGTCAGCAGCGGGACCTGTTAGACGACCTGAGGCATAAAGAACTTTCTCCCTATCTGAGCATTGGGCAATGTTGAGCATCCTCTCAATTGCTTTCAACCAATCATCTGCATCAAGTGGATCTGGCGAACTGGCGAAGGTCGGTGGCTTATGACTCATAAATTCTCGGTGCTTATCACGAGGTGGAACTGGTGGTGGTGGTGGAGGCAGTGGTACTTGTTGCTGTTGCTATTGATGTTGTTGTTGTTGTTGTTACATTTGCTGTTGCAGCTGCTGTTGTTGCGCCCTCCTTTCCTGGTGTATCTCCTCTCTCTCATGGCGCAACTCCTGGCGTATATCTTCTCTTTCCTGACGCATCTCCTGGCGTTCTTGCTGCATCTAGGCACGCATATCAGCCATAGTGTCCGCCATTTGCCGCATCACCGCCATCTGAGCTGCAACCAGTGGATCAACTCCGCCTGGTGGAGGATTAGGAGGATTCATCCCTACTGGCTAGGGCTGAGGTTGTCTATATATCCTTCGAGTGTGTCGATTAGGAGGCAAATCAATTCCACCACCCCTCCTGGTATTGACCATCTGAGTTAGACACATATGGTAAGAGAATAGTAGACAAGGCAGTAATTACGAATCATGTTACTTTGAGGGATTTATTAGCTAAGCAGTTTAATGTTTTACCTACCATAGCTAATTTATTACCTTATGCTGGCACATGCTAAGATGTCCATATATAATATCTCAATCAATCAAAGAAGCAAATCAGACATTTTTCATCAGAACAATCAAACAACTTTTTTTATAGAGAAAATAATTTTAATTTTTTTTGTCTTAGGTCTCCTATCTCCTAAAAATGTCATAGGGGTAGGGATTCCAAGGTGTGAAATCCATCTTGTCTCAGAGTAGAAAAGGTAAGAATGGTCAGAGTAGAACAGTAGAAGGTGAGACAGGATCAAGATAAGTGTAGAAAGAATCAGAGTAAGGTGAGTGTAGAATGAATCAAATGAGATAAGTAGGTAAGGGTTTGTCCATTCTATCTAGGTTTCGTCCTACAGTCAACATTTCCTCTGATACCACTTCTGTCACACCCGGCTTTAAGGAACAAAGTCAGGTGCATCTCATACATGCGCCAAAGAAGACAACATATATAATAATAGAGTGTATAGAGATAAATGTCATAAAACATCTGAGTATTTATTACATAGCGGAAGACTTATTACAAAATAGAAGAATAAATATAAAACGAATTAAGGATCGTCGACGCCAATGTCAACTGAGAAACGCCACCTAGATCAAGTCGAAAGCCTCGGTGTTAGGCGGCTCCTCTTCGACCACCTGTTCTTCTCCTGTGGGGGGGTGTGAGACAGCAAGAGTGAGCTCACATACGATCATAGCTCAACAAGTCTGGGGAATAATGTGACATGAACTCACCAAAGGTGGGAGTTCATGAAGTGTAAGGCTGATCAATGAAATAAAGGTTGAAGCTGAGCATTGCTTTTATAAGTTGGTCAAAATTTTATTAACAGTTACTAAGTGTAATAAATACCAAACCTTAGAAATAATAAATAAGAGTAATAGTAAAATAATTCCCAAATGAAATGAAATGACAAATTAAGTTTAAGTTCCATAAATTAATCATGTGAGTGTCCGAGCCGCTCATGACCGTGAGCACGGCTAGTATACCAGTTTTACACTCTACAGAGGTTGCACATCTTTACCCACAAGTCGTGTTACCCATTTGCCACGGAGTTGATCAGACCCCATACACCTCTACCAAGGAAGCGAGGCAGGGTACCACTATGAGGCCTTTACAAAGTTCCACTAGCTTCAGACTACCCGCTACAGTTTATAGGAAGCTCTATTGCAGGAATCCCTCGCCTGACCGCCATCGCAGCAAAATCAACCCAAGGACCTCCCTACACAGACCACTCCCCTACTGCCCTTGCCCCTTTTGGGTAAGGTAGCCCTCCACTAGCTTTCCTAGTTAATCAGCCAAGGGCGTCCCATTAAACCCTTGTGGTAGCACTATTTTCCCGGGTGGTTCTCCATGTTCCCATTAACATAATGATCTTATCATGAACAGTAAAGAATAAACAGATACTAAAAAGTGTAATCATGAGTAGTAAATATCTCTATACCCAAATCCACATAAAGCAATAGCATGTACTACCCAAAAGTTTAGTAGTAAAACCAGTGGTGAAACAAGGTATAAAGATAGTCAAATCTAGGGTATCCTATTGGGTCCCATCAAAATTATCCTATGTAGATCATTATGAATAATAAGAACATGAATGGGTAAAAGAAGTGATCAAGGGCACAACTTGCCTTCAACGAGCTCCTGCTCAGCTACTTCTACTTGTTGAACCTCAGAATCCACAGTGGCTTGCTCGTCTACTCGCATCAATACAATACATACATAGCATAGCATAAATTAACATCACATCAAACATGCAAATGGAATATACAGTAATAAACTAGACATTAAAATAAGATCACAGGAACTGGAATCATTAAATTTGGAGGTATAGATTTTAAGTTATGGATTTTCTAATGTTTTATGTGCTTAATACAAGATTAAGTGCTAGATAAATTTTAAATCATCTTTCATGTTAAAACAGAGACACTAATGGTTAGACAATAATATTATAAAAATTTTGGAACTGGAATGGATCAATTTGGAGTTCATATGCATTTTCTATGAATTAAACAAGTTTCTAGATTTATTTCTATATTAAAAATCAATTTCTAATATTAATTTCCTATTTTCAGCTCTCTCTGGATTGGGCGCCATTTTCTGTAAAACACAGGGGCTTCCTGGAAAGTAGCCCGAGACTCAGACAATAGTGATACTGGACCGCGAGTTGATCTAGTGTGGACCGAGACTTAGAAAAAGTGCAGGCCGAAGGGGTATCCACACATTTGGGCCACATGATCTAGTGTGGACGGCTCAGATTACATCTAACTTAAACCGAAACGGTACGCAACGGGATCCACCCGATCCAAGATCGACGGACCACGGTGCCCCAACCCCAGATCGAATCTGCGCCCTTAGATCCTGAATCCACGATTCACGTTTAACCCAACCCTGGTTTCTAATCTGGATCATCAATTTCCCATCCTACGGCTGGTAGCGTTTTCCCCAACCCCGCTCAAGCCGCGGCGGCGCAGCACAGTGGCACGGCGGAGCATCGCTGCGAACACGCAATTCGACGCCTGGACGCCCCAAACTTAAAATTGACCGGTGCTATACCAAGAGGGGGTGATGGCGAATACGAAAAGGGGTTCTTACCGGAGATTCGGGTCACTCAGAGGGTCGGCGACGGTGCTTGGCGGCGCCGCGACGATTCCTTGGCTCCGATGAGCAATTCACCGGCGTCTGGGCACCCAAGTCGACCGAGGAGGCTCCTAATGCACGCGGTATACGCTGGCGAGGATCTCCAATCGCAACCGAGGCCTAAAACGGTGACTAGAACATGGATTCGTGGTGGCGGCGGATTTGTTCACTCACGGCGCGGCGGCGGTGCGGTGTATGACGTGGGGAGCGGAATACGGGGAAGGAAGGGGTCTGCGCTCGCACCTTATGGACTAGCGAGTCCGCGCCGAGAGAGAGGAAGGCGGGATGGCGGTTGGTACGGCGCCCGAGAAGCGCGCGGAGCTCGGCCATGCGCGCGACGTGGTCAAGACCCGAGGATGGCGATTCTTACACGCGGGGTCCACACGCAGTGACAGTGGTTTTAGGCCACGCGGCACTAGAGGATGACAGCATGGGCCCACAGGTCAGCGCGTGGAGGTCATCCAGCTGGGCCAGCGTGGTGGAATGCGGGGTTGGGCCGTGGGAGAGGAGTTGGGTGAGTGGGCCGACTGAATTCTTTTTCTTTTTCCTTTTACAATTTTACTTTCTCTTTTCTTTTTAGATTCCTCAAGTTCAACTTTAAATTCTAGTTTGAATTCAAACTTGTGACCAATTTATCCTTAGATATATTGTGCCATGACAAGTTCTAATTTGGAGATATATTTATATATATTATTTAAATTTTTTTATCACATAATATTTGTTTGCTTTTCTTTTCTAAATTCTAGAATTCTTTTTATATTCAAGTTCCACATTGGGATTTTAATATTTTCTTTTCATATGATTTCTTATATTGTCACAAGATGTACACAAAAATAAAAACCAGCATGATGCATAAGTTGTTTATGTATCACTTGTTAATTATTCACTTTTAAATACGGTTATTCACATGTACCAATGAGTAAAGGCAACACATATAGAGAAAATAATCTCACTTCTTAGGCTTTTACAAATTTGAGTATTACATTTCTTCTTTTTGTTTGCTGACAGTGGCGCTTGTCGGAGAGGGTGGCAGCGGCAAGTCGACGATAATCGCTTTGCTGTAGCGTTTGTATGACCCAGATTCCGGTAGAATATCACTAGACGGTGTTGAATGTACACAAATGACAAATTTGACATGCTCATATTGGGTCTAGGTCCATGTTATCCTGAATCTCAGTCATTCTCAGTTGGATTAGTTCATCCTTAAATATCTAGAGTTATCATTATTCTGAATTTCCTTACCAATTCAAAGGCGATAAACTGAAGATTACTAATGAGTTAAACTTTCTATATTCAAGCTACTGGCGTGACTAAAAAAATTAGATTTACTGTGTGCTATCGCGTAGCATGCATAAATTATTGTCTTAATTACCTGATCTCTCACTGCACACAAATTTCTTTTCCCCATGTTAATTTTATATGTGGACACTGTAATCATTTCCTCAATTTTCTAGTGTCTCACTCTTTCAGCACTTGGATAGTACAAGCGTGCTGAAGATGAGCATCTCTTTGGTTTAAGGTGTGATGAGAGTTTCCTTGATTGTTGGGCTCACCTTGCCCAGGTACATTCTACTATTTCCAACACTGTGCATGTACATGTTTTTTCTTCTTGTCTTATATGCCTCTTGTCTTATATGCCTGTACTTTGTACGCATATTTTCTTTCACCATAAAGCACATGAAAGCTACAAAAGAACCCCACAAATATGCGTAAATCATTGTCTTAATGACTCTCTACAAGCAATCTTAGTTGGGTGAGAGGCTACCGACCTATAATGGTAGGAAGAACCTGTACACAGCTGGCCCATTGTCGTTTTCTTCACATGAATTTCATATCAGTTTCCTTGACGATAATGCTGGTTGTGGTTTTTAGAGGTCTGCTTGTTGAATTTTGATACATATGGTTTCGGTAGAATCATCTAAGATGGGTTGGTCTTCAGGTAAAACTTTTTGATTCGGTCCTATTAGATTGGTGTTGATCGTACGACTTCTATAGAGACATTAATGAATCATTTCCAGGTGGCACAATGATACCATGAAACTTAGTTTATTTACCCTTTTTCCTCTATTTACTTTTGGTCCATTTTATTTTGTTGTACCTCACTTTATTTTGAATTTTCAGGAAATAACTCTTGACCATGTGAAGGCAGTTGACTTTCTTAGAGATGGTTTTGGCACCACACCAGAGATGAGCAAATGAAACTTGATATAGTCACACCAGAGATGAGCAAATAACTCTTGTTCTTATATGATCTCTTTCCAGCATGTCCAGGCCTTAATTATCTAAAATATGTTCCTTTTTTCGTCAAACCAATGTAGCTTGTTTCATGGGAAGAAGGTGGTTACAAGATTTCTGATTATCCGATGCCGAGAGGAGAGGTAGTGATTGGCGGACATAGTACAACAAAAGGCTATAGGACTAACTGTATTGTATGTGATATTATGTGAACTTATATATTTGGACTTGTGTGAATTTGTAATATGAACATATATCAATGTGTTTGAAATCTGTATTGTATGTGATATTCTGTGTTGCATGTGATATTATATGTGTCTAATTTTTCATTTCTGTATTTTTTATTTTTTTCTGGAAAAGGGTTAAGAACGTGGGTACCCACGTTCTTAATGTTAAGAACGTGGGTACCGTTGAACTTAATGTGCAGTCCTCGCAGACCCACGCAGGACACATAAGTTCGACGGCCACGTGGCTCCATCGAACTTAACCGTAAGAACGTGGGTACGCACGAACTTATGGGAAAAAAATCGACGGCCCCCGTCGAACATAAAAACACACGTTCTTAATGTTAAGTTCGACGGTACCCACGTTCTTAATGTTAAGTTCGACGGTACCCACGTTCTTAATGTTAAGTTCGACGGGGCCGTCGAACTTACTTCTCTAAGTTCGTCCAAAAATCACCGTCGGCTATATTCGTCGGTAAACCCACGTTCTTACGGTAAGTTCGATGGCTTATTACATTAAGTTCGACGGTTTGTCACCCACGTTCTTTAACCAGTTTCCTGTAGTGGATGGCTGGGTCGTTCTGCAGCCACAAGGTTTATTAATTAGTGTTGCTAAAAACATATTTAACAAAGGATTATATAAAAATCACAAAGAAGCAACTAACCTATATCGTCATCGTTTGCATCCCTTATCCTATGTTGCTCATGGTACGCGTCTACTTCGTCCATGGAAACATTGGACTTAGGAATATTTGCATGCCATCCAAGTTCACCTTTAGGAAAGAACATTGGGTATGATAGTGCATCATAGCATCCATGATATGAACGGATGTCGTGGCTTGACCTATCCTTCCCATGCAACATAACACTATTACTGAATTGACCTCGTCGTTCACTCCCCTGAATCCAAACTGCAGTGACCTTCGAAGTGATAGCTGCATTATATAGTTTCTGGTTCTGCGTTTGGTCAAGGTTCAAGGCGATATGGTAGTCTTCAATGTTATCAACGTGCCCCATACACCTAAGGTGCTCAAAGTATGGGTTTCCCTTAAGTATTTCAACCAACTGTTTAATAACCAACTTGTCTTTCTCAAGATGATCTTGACAACATTTATGATATCTATGCTCGAGGCTGGAATCATCATCGTAGAAGTAAAGTTCAAGGTGTTATGTTCCATCCTAGCTTCCCTACCAAACGACCTTACATTGTGGTACATCATGCCATGTGCACGGAACGTGTAAATACCACAATCCATGTTTGTAGTCATACTGTCAAGGCAACAGTACAGAGAAGTGAAAGAGAAATGGTCGTTAAAAAATCGAATGTTTTCACGGAAGTGCCTCGCATCAGCATCTGAGCACTCCCACAGCCTCCTAAGCTGGGGTGGTATCTCTAACGGGGCTAAATCAATCTGTCCATTACGACAACAAAATACAGGTGGTTCATACTGAAACTTCTTTGCTTTATAGTAGACGTAGTCAGCAACAATGTCTAGCGAATGTGTTTCTTCAGGTATGTTACTATACACCTTATCGTACGGGTTAGGTACATCTGGGTAACAGTAAATGCATCTTAGGTTTCATCAATCTCAATATCCTCAATAGATTCACCATCTAAATTTGTTTTCGAGGAACAATGGGTAAGACAAACAACTTTAGAAACTTTCAAATCCTATATCCTATATATATACTGTTACAAACATTACGTAAGTACCTTGCCCAGCGAATAGGTATCCATCTTCTTCGTCATCATCTTCTTCAAAAAGTACATCCTCGTCATGATTCTCTATAAAGTGCACACCTTCATCGGCATCTAATGATTCACATTGTTTTAACCACTAAGAATAATTAGGGGACTAATTGTGGAATGAGCTTGTAATTACCATTGGTGGTGACATCCGGCATTTTCTGTTGTTGCATCCCAACGTCTGCTCCTTCAGTCATTTTGTTACTCTATGGAGCAGTTACTGGACATGGGCTTGTACTTTCTAATGATGGAAAGTTGTGTTAAATCAGTTGGCCACTATAATTGATGTATCATATCAATTAAAGATGAATTAGTAATTACTGTTGTTTTCGATCTCTGAAGCAATCGGGTGATCAATTTCATTGTGCTCACTGCCTTCCATTTCGTGATCCCTAGTTGCAGTAGCGAAGTTTCTTCTAATGGCAGATTGAAATTTCTAGTTTTGATGAGATACCAGGCTCTGTCTTTCACCAGACGACACATGATGCTTATGTTGTTGTCTTCTAGGAGACTGTGTCATTTTGTCTATATCAACATCCTCAGTCTGCAATGAAGCAGAAACAAAAGGTATAGCGCTCAACTCAAAGATAACCATGTCCTTAGAGCTACATAGAGACCCAGTAGGCGCTTGAGACTCTGCTGAACTCCACACAAGCTCCGGCGTAAACTTCGGGTTCTCAATGGTGATTGAGTCTTGAGCTAGCATTTCTTGTTGTCTTCTACTGTAGTTTTCCCTTGCACTCTTTTGACATGGCCTATAATTATGCAATGCCCTTTGTTCCCTTGTTAGAGTTACAAATCGAATCTGTTATCGAATTCTCTTGCGTTCCCTTGCATCTAAGACTTCTAAACTTGGATTGGAATCATGTTGATGACCCGTCTGACCTGATGCGCCTTAAAGTTGAAAGTAGCAAAGCTATTAGGTGTATATATTATAGGTTGAATGATGAGAGCTCAACTCACTATTGGGGCAGATTTGTTATAATTTTTGTCTTTCAATAACATAACACAGAAACATAATAAACTAGAGTGTCAATGCTTTGATGATTATTATTCTCTTTGTTTGCAGGTATGCTGCAATCTACAAACTAACCCAAGAGCACATAAGAAAAGCATTACTTTAAAGATGAGTGACACATGAGCATTGTTAACATACCTTCTGAACGCTCATGGTGCACAACATTTTCTTTTTTGCGTGACTGACAACGCTTTTTCAATTCATTTTTCTTTTCAGCACTCATCGTGGCGTATCGTGCTCTTTCTCTTTCCCTCTTATGTTGTCTCACATCATCACATCAACCTAACCCATTATTAATCGTTGTTGTTCATTAACATAACAAAGAAATGTAATTACCTAGAGTGGTACCACATAGTATAGTACAATCAATGATGCTTCTGTCGCCTATAGACACATCTGGACAATCATCTACACAAAGTAACCCGACAACACATAAGACAAGCATTATTTTAAAGATGAGTGACGCACAAGCATCCTTAATTTACCTTTTGAATACTCATGGTGCACAGCATTATCTTTTTTGCGTGACTCACGACGTTTCTTCAATTCATTTTTATTTTCAGCACTCATCGCCGCATATCGTGCTCTTTCTCTTTCTCTCTTACATTGGCTCGCATCAGTTCGACCTCCTGAACCATCATATATTACCCATGAATAATCTTCCTTGTCAATACATGGTAAACAAACATATTCACCTTGAGCGTTATCACACGATATAGTTAAATCAATTATGCTTTCATCGCTAACAGGAACCTCTGGACATTCATCTACACAATATGAACATCGTTTTAGTTAACATTTGCATCAACAAAGTAACCCGATAACACATATGTGTTACCCTTATGATGAATGATGCATGGAAATAGGTAACATACCTTTTGAGTACTCAAGGTTTTCTTTTTTGCGTGACTCACGACGCTTCTTCAGTTCATTCTTTTTTCATCTCTCATCGCTGTATATCATCCTCTTTCTCTTTCCCGCTTACGTTGCCTTGCATAAACATGTCCTCCTAAACCATTATATTGTTTTCCTTTTTAAAATCTTGGTGAGAGATCAAATATTGCATTTTATTAGTAGATATACCTTCAAGGGTGTTGCTAGACAATTCTCTTAATGGAGGACGAACATCGTTATTTTTTAATGGATCCATCTACATCTTTTAGTCTACCAACAGACCTATGTAGAAAAAGATTAGTCCTATTCATACTTAGATTATTGCAATTCTAGACAACAGCAAACTGGATTTCGCTCAAATGAAAGTCGTGGTGTGGTCTTCGACCAGATAATAACAAGACACGACAAAAAAACTCCCATTTGGAAATAACCATGGACAATAAACAAGCTTGGTAGTCAACATTGAGATCGAACACACGACCAATACAAATAGAACATGCTAGAACAAGCTAGAACACATGTCTCAATCTGATGTCACAGTCGCCAAATGTGCACGTCTGTTCTCTAGAAATTTGTCGATGGAACGACTCCTTGGATTTTCAATCAACAAACGATGAATTGCTGCAATTTAGAACATTATTATTTTTAAATTATTTTCATTCTAATTGTATCTATATCTATAATATATAAATCTATAAATATATATTATATGAACCACTCACTCTTCAAACGGTATGTAGTGTGATGATGTGGGTTGAAATGACTAGTGTTGTGGTATGAGGTTTCCAAGCATCCTATTGTTATAGTATATAATTATTAATAAGAGAAGAATTAAGTATATGTTGAAAGATTTTAGGTGCAGAAGAAATTACCATGATTATTGTTACGACATAGCATAGTTCCAATATTTATGTTCTTGTCAACTCTAGCTAACGACCATCGTAGAGCATTTCTTTGCAAGAGGTCAGTCCATACCCCCATGATGATTAGATCCCACCTATTAAAAACCTTAATTGTCCGAATAAGACCTAACAAATGCTTAATGCTTTTAAATAAGACCTAACAAATGCTTAATGCTTTTAAAAAAGAATGTATATATGAATTAGTGCCACCTGGAATCCATTAGTACGGCTTCTCTATACGGTCTTCCACCGATATGCTTTAATGGTTCCAAATGAAGAACTATGCCATAACATCTGAACAATTCACATATGATTATTACCTTTGAATCATTTAGACTTCAGGCATTATTGATATACAAACCATATGGAAAGAAGGGTCATTACCTACGAACGTCTTATGCGGTTGTTGGTAAACCTCATGAAATGGCATAAGATACTTTGGAAATGGAGGAAACTGGATTGGCTTCGTGAATGGATCCACAATAGTATGTGTTATCAATGCCAACTCTAGCCCATGCCCAACATTCTGAAATTGAATTTCCTCCTGGTTTAGACAGAATGCCACTCTATACAATGTATATGTGCATCCTTGTGTGAGTAAGGCGTCGAACCGTTGGACATTATTGCGGTTAGAAATTGCTTCGATTTTGGATCCCTAGATATTTGGGAATACAGATTGTATGAGTCAAAGAATTTAATTATAATAACATGACTATATTGACTATATTTCAAAGCTTGTTGAAGTGACTCACAATGATGTCCTGTAGGATGTAGTGTTGACTATCACGACGCCTAGGGAATTTAACAACTACCCTCACAAAGACACTCTCTACTAGTGGTAAGCTATTGACACATCTTGAACATCGTCAAATAGCACGAAACTACATAAAACACGAACTTTAGCTTAAGTTCTTCATTCATATAGATGTGACAAGTGAACTTGTATAAACTTACGGAGGAAAGGGACGCAGGCCTGCCACCGTCCTATTTTGATTAAGTATACCCGATGCCATTGATCTTATAGGATGTATATCATGGCATTATTGCAAAGATACAAAAAAATCATTAAAAGGACTAAATGACATATAATATTGTAGCTATTAAAATTTGACACAATATTGCTCCTTATAAAAATGCTAAAATAATATGAACAATATATCGTTGTATTAATATGACTGAATTTAGAGGTATCAGAATTTGGCAACAAACAATGTCACTCTGTCAATTTAGAGGTCTCAGAATTTAGTAGCAAACATGTAACTTGGAGTTTAGAAAAAAGAGATAGCAAGAAAACATGTAACTTGGAGTTTAGAAAAAAGAGATACCAGCAAACAAGTATCTTGTTTGCTTGCGCTAAATGGTAGATCCAAAAAAGGATGTTGCTCATCAATATTACTGCATTGAAACAAACAAAATAACAAGAGGGAAAATAATCTAAATAAATGATATAGTTAAGGTAAGAACCTAGGATATACAAAGCTCATTTTTTCAGAGCAGTTCTTCAAGTGAAATTGGGATGCGAAGAGCATAGAAGAGAACATTAAATGGACAAAATCCTTTATTCCAAATGTAGACTCCTGCTAGCTTGAATTGTTTGCATGTTCCATGCTCTTGGATTTTGTACACATAGAAGGAAATTCAATCAAAGTCCCATCATGCAAAAATATTCCAGTTAACTACATATCAAATATTTATTCTTCAAATAGTAAAAGTTTGCAAGCACTATCGGTAAGGTGTTTTGGAAAAATAGGAAGCATTCCTAGACCAGCAACCACAAGTATTTGAAACACAATATTTTAGTCATACCCACAGGTAATGATGCCAAAAACAACAAACAAAACTACTATGCAGAAAAGTAATATGATACGCAGATGTGTTGGCTATAGAGAACAAAGAGAGCTTTTCAATGCTATGCCATATAGCAGTAAATTAGGACACTATGTTCACGTTGTGCCTGTTTCAAGAAAAAAAGAAAAACAGCTGTGCACACGTACCAAACACCAGACGAGAGGCATCCCCAAACAACACATAGTCGATTTCATGATTAGATGTTCATGTAGATTACCCAGACTAAAACTCGACTGCTAAAGATAACAGAGGTTCTTGAGCATTTAAAAGATGCAAAATATATAGCATGGAAGCTACTGAAAGATTATTCAATATAAGTAAAACCAACCAAGCTCCCACAAATTATGCTTCAAGCCTTATTCTGCAACCTGATCTACATAGCACCAGCGTCAAACATTAGAATTTAGGCAAACAAGTTAGCAAAAATAAATGTTGATATTATCAGTGCCAAAGAGATGTTTTTACATCTTTATGAAGGTTTGTAATGCTATATCACTATATTTGGTCATTCCTGCTAATGATGTAGATGAACTTGGGCTGAAGGAAGGACACAGGAGGAAACATTCAGGTTGGTAACAAGTCCATTAGCCATTTTGTTGCATTACCTTCAAAGAAGCACACCAACAAGGAAGCACACCAAAAAAACAATTTCTAGATAAACAGATTGTGTGCAGAAAAAGAAATTTCATAGTCTTTCTATATACCTTAGTAACTAAATTTTAGAGTCTACAAAGTACCTAAGTTGCTCCAGATTGTCTAAGTTGCAGACACACTCTCCATTGTAAGAAGTTTCACAACTATTAGTAAAACAATTGTTTTCCGTCAATGACTTGGGCTCTATACCAGACTCCTAGTGTTCTTTTATCTACTAATTATTTAACTACCAACATTTGAATTTGCAGTTCCACATGCCGCCTCATAGTTCCATTTTATATTAGAGAAACATAAATGTACTTAACCAAATGAAAATGAGAAACACAAAAAAATCTGGATAGCGTGCATAAAAAATAAATTTCAGAGTCTTTCTGTATACCTTAGTGACTAAAATTTCAGAGTCTACAAAGTCCCTAAGTGTGATAAGGATCAAAGAACAAACAGAAAACAAAAGAGGACAGACTGTACACCAATGTTGAATAAAATGTATATATATATATATATATTCTTTTATGAATGGACATGATATCCGGCACTTCCTTAATGAAGTTGTTGCGATACTGGATGCATCGCACGGTAGACCAACAACAAATAAAAAATCATTACAGACCAATTATGTTCATATCTAAAATTTGAGGAAGTTGTTCTTTATACACTTGGACGTGTTCTTTTTTGCTTGGATGAACAAGAGTTAATTTCTCTTATGTGACGAGGAATTTGGAAATTTCCTTATGAACAAGACTGCTGCTAGCTTGAATTGTTGGCATGTTCCATGCTCTTGGTTTTTGTACACATAGAAGGAAATTCAATCAAAGTCCCATCATGCAAAAATATCCCAGTGAACTACATACCAAATGAAAATGAGAAACACACAAAAAAACTTTCTCTGGATTGCGTGCAGAAAAAATAAATTTCAGAGTCTTTCTATATACCTTAGTGACTAAAATTTCAGAGTCTACAAAGTCCTTTAGTGTGATAAGGATCAAAGAACAAACAGAAAACAAAAGAGGATAGACTACACACCAATGTTGAATAAAATGTATATATATATATATATATATATATATATATATTCTTTTATGAATGGACATGATATCCGGCACTTCGTTAATGAAGTTGTTGCGATACGGGATGCATCACACGGCAGACCAACAACAAACAAAAAATCATTACGAACCAATTATGTTCATATCTAAAAATTGAGGAAGTTGTTCTTTATACACTTGGATGTGTTCTTTTTTTGCTTGGATGAACAAGAGCTAATTTATCTTATGTGACGAGGAATTTGGAAATTTCCTTATGTAACACCCCGGGCTTTAAGGGACAAAGCCAGGTGCATTTCATAGATCCGCCAAAGAAGACAACATATATACTAACAGAGTGTATAGAGATAAATGTCACAATAATCAGAGTATTTATTACATAGCGGAAGTCTTACAAAATAAAAGATAAATATAACAGGATCTAAAATCCATCCTTGGCACCAGAAAGTCAACTGGGAGAAGCCACCTAGATCGAATCAAACTTCTCGATATGTGGCTCCTCTTGAACCACCTGCTCTTCTCCTGTGGGGGTGTGAGACAGCAAGGGTGAGCTCACATATGTTCATCGCTCAACAAGTTGTGGGGAATAATGTGTATGAACTCACCAAAGGTGGGAGCTCATGAAGTGTAAGGCTTATCAACAAAATAAAGGTTGAAGCTGAGCGTTGCTTTTATAAGTTAGTCAAAATTTTATTAGCAATTACTAAGTATAAGTAAATACCAAACCATAATAAATAATAGAACAAAATTAATAAATAATCCCATGCAAATGACAAATTGAGTTTTAATTCCATAGATTAATCATGTGAGGGTCCGAGCTGCTCATGACCATGAGCACGGCTAGTATACCAGTTTTACAATCTGCAGAGGTTGCACATCTTTACCCACAAGCCGTATTACCCATCTGCCAAGAGGTCATGAATCCCATACACCTCTATCAAGGAAGCGAGGTAGGGTAACACTACGAGGCCTTTACAAAGTTCCACTAGCTTCAGAAAACCCGCTATAGTTTATAGGAAGCTCCAGTGTAGGAATCCCTCGCCTGACCGCCATCACAGCAAAATCAACCCAAGGACCTCCCTACACTGCCACTCTCCTACTGCCCTTGCCCCTTTCGGGTAAGGTAGTCATCCACTAGCTTTCCTAATTAATCAGCCAAGGGCGTCCCATTAAACCCTTGTGGTAGCACTATTTTCCCGAGTGGTCGCTCTATGTTCCCATTAACATAATGATCTTATCATGAACATAAATAACATAATAGAATAATAGGAACATGGATATAATGAAATATTAACCCAAAACCATATAAAGCAATAGCATAACTACCCAAGTGAATCAGGGGTAAACAAGGTAAACAGGATAAATAGACTAGGGTGACCTATTGGGTCCCATCAAAATTAAACCTATGCATTGAATAGTGATAATAAAGAATATTATTGGGTAATGAATGTGATCAAGGGCACAACTTGCCTGGCACTTGAGATTTCAGTTACCAGGGTGATTCTTTAGATCCTCGTGACCGCACTGCTAGTCGTAGCAATACAAACAGACATGATATGAACAAAATTAACATCACTCCAAACATAAGTACAAACTGAATAATAATAATCTATGTGTTGCTACGAGATCGCGGGATCGAGAACCACTAAGATTGGAGTTATGGTTAATGAGTTGTGATCTATAAAAGCTCTACGTGATTTAAATATTAAACTATATTATAAATTGGTTACCATAAATCATATAAGAGATTATTTTATAAATGATTATCTCAACTTTAATCTAGGTTATAATTTGACCATAAATTATATTCTAGTAGGTTCTAATGATAGGGAGGTTAACAAGACTAACCAACATAAGTTAAATAAAGATCTAATTATAAAAGAATGAAACATGGTACAATAAATGTTATTATTGCATAGCAAATATTTATACGAGACTAACACAACTTGAACGGATCAAATCGAAGTTAAAATGGAGGAGTTATCAATTTCCTAAGGTTTTATGTATTTGATATGGGTTTAATTAGGAAATAAATTTTAAAGTGGCTTTCATGTCAAATCAGTGGCACTATTTGATAAACAATAATATTATAAAATTATTGAAACTGAAATGGGTCAATTTGGACCTAATATGAATTTTCTAGGAATTATACAAGTTTAAATGATTATTTTTCCCATTAACAATCCATTTCCATAATCTTTTATCTAATTTATGAGCTCTCTGGGCTGGCGCATGAAAATAGGGAAGTGCAGGGTTCACTGTGCAAAAAGTTCTAAGACTCAGAATTCCAGTGCTAGGACTGCAGGTTTATTTTACTGGAAACAGAGGGTCTCTGTGACACCCCAAGTGTCTATTTCGGGTTATGTCGGAAGATTTATCCTAATCTCGGACGCTCGGTGAAATTTTCTATTTCTCGATCACGTTTATCTTCATTTATCAAGTTACTTGTGAAGGTTTCACCGATTTCTGATTTTACTCGATCTCCAGAAGGCCAAATTTGGAGCCTGTTAAAACTTTTGTATCTCAACACGAATGCAAACTCGGAAATCATTCTCGAATTATAAATCTCATCTAAAGCTCATTTAATTAAGCGCTCGACAGATGCTAGTCGAGCTGTGTCCGAATCCAATTTCTTGATGTTTGATTGATGTCCAACTATTTTATCCGAGTCCGTACTCTCAAACGGAATACTCATTATATCGTCCTCTAATTAATTTCTATCTGATTTTGCTTAATATCTCTGTATCCAATCCAATTTCAAAATCAACACCGGCAATGATTCTTATTAACCCAACCCGCTTGATCTCGATCATGAATCCGAAGCCAATCGGTCTCAATTCATTTTATTTCTAAAATAGTGCGCGAGGAATTACTTCCGAGCGAAGTCCAATCAAACTGTCGGCCAAGTTAATCGCACAATCGTCCGTTCGTCCGAACTCTCATTCACTCTGTTTTGCGTACCGACGAAATCCGCTGGAGCCTTTTTCCGGAAAATATTTAGCGCATCCCGATTTCGTGTTTTGGGCCAGCCCAACCCAGCCTAATAGGCCCACTAAGAAACCCTAACCCTAGGTTTTCCTCTATAAATAGGAGCCATCTCCCCTTGCAAATTGGAAAAATTGCATCTACCCCCCCCCTAGCCGCCACTTCCTTTTTTTCCTGTTCCTTTCTTCCTCACGGCTACGTGCAGGGAGCTTCCTCCCCTCCCATGGTCGCCCAGCTTCCCTCCGGTGTCGGTTGTCCAGCAAATGTCGAGCGCCTCCCTCTGCCCCCTGTGCTTGGCGCTCCTTCCCTCGGCTCCCTATTTCCCTATCTCCATGGTGCGCCCTGCTACGCCTAGGACCCGACGGCCCCTGCGTACGCTCCCTCCATGGCGCCCAGTCGCATGCACGGCCGAGCTCCAGCTCCGGCCAGCAGCCATGGCACGACACCCTTGCTATCTCCTCCCCTTGGTCATTCGCCCCTGCACTCCTCCTCTCCAGCCAACAGCACCCAGCAGCTGCATTGGCCGACGCCCTGCTCAGGGAATGAAGTCGATGCTCCAGTGGCCCCATGTCCAGGAGCTCGACGTTGGCTTTCTTTCACTGTCCCTTGCCGCAGGGGAGCAGCAGCTCTTCCTCCCCAGCCTCCATTCCCCTGCAAGCAACCCCCTGCTCGGCCACCTCTGTGTGCAGCAAGTTTTCTTCCCCTGCCGCTGCTCCACCCCGCGCACTACCTACTCGATAGAATGTCCGATCTATGCACAACCCTTCTTCCTCCTCTCCCATTGGTGCTGCTTGTCGAGCCCCCCCCCCCTTTTTTTGGATGCCGACAAGAAAAATCGGCACAACAGCCCTCTAATTCATTCTTTGTTCCCTCGTCGCGTGCTATCACTCTCGTGTTTGCTGCGCAGCCCCATCTGCAACGCCGTCGAAAACCATGGTTAGAAACCCCCCCCCCCCCCCCGCTGTCTTCGATGTTTATTTTTCGATGTGTGTGATGTTTGATGAACTGCCGCCAACAAATTTGTATGTAATCGCAGCTAGATGTTGCCGTGGTGCCTCGCGCGATGCATGATTCGGTGAAGCACCTAAACCATGGACGCATGCGCGACTCGAATCCGAGATGACAGGTTGATGGATTTATAATTTACTATTGATGTGATTCGGTTGATGGCATGCATATAGATATGGTGTATATTGGTGTTGAATATGTGTGACTGTGATAGTTCATTTACGTGTCGTGAGGGTAGTTCGTCGATATATTAATTGAATGTTAAAATGTTTCGTCGTAAAATAATGTGTTTGTGCGGTAAATTTAATGAGGCGTAAAGCATGCTTGGTAGTTTCCGTAGTCGACTAATGGGTTCGTCTATGTAAAAATATTTTATGTGTTCATCGTGGTATAGGATAGAATGGATCGAAAATATAATTTATGTGACATGTGATTATTGTTTTTAAGATGAGATGTGCAAATGATCGGTTAGTGTTTCACTTGTGTAGTCAATAAACATTGTCATAAATAATTGTGCTAAAATTGGTCATGAGAATGCAGTGGGGACACGTATGCGTGTGTGTGCCGAAGTGGGTTACATCAAGTGTTGCGTTAGGTGGCATGGTTGCGTAGAAAAATTTGAGGGTCGTCGAGTTGTGTTTGTCTGAGGTGTCGATCAAGTTAACCGATAGGTTCCGTAAAAACGCTTGTGATGCTTTGATGTGCAGGATAAGATCAATGCCTTGTTGTCGTAGTCTCAGGAAATTTTCTGAAATGTGCTAGTGCTCTACTGATGGGTTGAATGAACTTGAGATGTATTACAATAGTTGTGTGTCGTGCAGGTTATCCAAAAATGGCGAAAGGTGGTGTATGTTGGTAATTGGGAAATAGTCACGTCATTAGCCAACTCGTGTTAAGCAGGAGTCGATTGAGTTAAGTGATTGTTATATACTTGTTGTGTCTCGGATTTCGATAATAATAGACTAGCCGACGTGTGTGATGTATAGCGGCCTATATTGTTGCTCTAGTGAGCCGAATTGTTAGATGACTTGGTTAAGCTTGTAGTCATGGTGAATTGCTTGTTGTGGTCTAAATGGGTATGGTTATGGGCACGGGTAAAAAGTAGTAGTGCTCATGTGAGGTCTAATTGAAAACGCAAATCGTTGGGTGATTATCGTGGAGAATGCGTTGTTAATTATATATGGTACTTCTAGTGCTCATAATGACACAGATAAAAATTAGTAAGTCCACTTGTTAGTTCTCACTTGGTTATTTTAACTCTAACAAATGTCAAAGTGTTATAATAATTCAAGTCTCTAGAACGCGGCAATTCTTGAATTGTATAGAAGCTGAAATGTATTGATTGCTGTTTTGGGCTGCACGTACTGTTTTCGGTGTGTTGTATGTTTGATGAACTAAATTGTGTTTTCTGTAGATATGTGCTATAGAAAAGTTGTAGAAAACTTTATTATCTTACTTGTATTAAAATTTGACAGCCATAAGTCTGATCGTTTAGGAGTTATGCTTTTTACAAAGACAGTAACTGAATCTGTCCACTTTCTATACAGATTTCAGAAACTGTATTGTTTGTCTAATTTAATATTACAATTAGTTCATGGTCGTTATAAGAAAGTTGTATACGCTTTTCTGATCTTGCTTGTGTTAAAATTTCATAACTATAGGCCAGACAGTTTAAGAGTTATGAATTTTATAACTTGGTTGCTGTGTTCTGTCCACCGTCAGAACAGATTTCGAAAACTGTGTTGTTTGATTTAGTTAAACATTGAATCACTTCTTGGTGATTATAAGAGTTATGTGGTGCTTTTGCTGAACTTTCCAAAAAGTCTTGGATCACTCTTTTTGGTGGTCTGAAGATTAAGTTATGGATGTTTAAAGTGTGAAGACTGAATCTGTCCAGTTCTGGACAGCACAGCCTTCATAGTATATTTTACCCTTGATACATGTTAAACCAGCCAGTGATGTTTATAAATAATTTGTAGAACGTTTAATTAGCTTTCCAGAAAGTCTAAGATCACTTTGTTTGGATGTCTGAATCTTCAGTTATGAATTTTTAAAGTCACAAGTCTGAATCTGTCCAAATCTGGACAGCGCTGTTGTGTTAACACCTTTTGACCTTGCTAAGTGTTTAATCATGTTGTGATGACAATACCAAAGTTGTAAAGCACTTTTCAAGCTTTCTATAAAGTCCTAGATTACTATTTTTGGGTAAATATCTTATGAGTTATGACTGAAACATTGACTGCTGTATTGCTGTCCCAAAAAATCTGCATGTGCGCATTTGATTGTTTAGTTTACCCTGTTTGCTAAAAATGTTTGGTTAACACTTAAGTAATGTAGACTTGCCATGACTAAGCTTAATAATGCACGTGTGTCATGTTTTGTATGTTTCTTGCTCTAGTTGATTGCGATATAGGAGTTCCATAGATATTGACGCTTATGTCCTCTATTGAATTTGTGTTGTCGGTGATGCTTGTGCGCGATCAATAGGAGAACTAATGAAAATCCGTATCCAAACAAACAAAATGCGTGTACTTGTGATGTCGTAGTTGTATTGCGTAAATAAATAAAATGTTGTTGTCTTTTTAAAGGTGTTAATGTTGGACACCGATAACATGTAGATAACTAATGCTAGCGTATGGTTGTTTACGGAGTCTTCCAATTAAATGTTTAGTTCGCCACTGTGTCTTTGTATATCTTGTGCTACTTTGTGCTACTTTCATTATATTTATCCATATGCATCTTGCATCTCATTTAGGACCGCGAGATGATGATCGAGCGAGTGATGTGGTGCCAACCACAAGATACAGTCGATGGACGACCCAAGGAAGGATGGACATAACCAGTGGATGCTCGCCAAGCGAGTACTCCCCCAGCAAACACTATCTAAGTGTTAAATTAAAGGCAAGCCCCAGTTTTACGCATAACCGTTTATATATGCTATTTTACTGCACTTAATGTTTGTAGCTTGTATTGTGCACTTAAGTGTAGGAGTTGACTGAAACCCTAGTTGCATGAACTCAGGATTCCCTTTGAGATGGATACTAGTATGCTAGATCGAGTAGCTGCTTTACTAATTAGGGATCTCGGTAGAAGTCGAGTGATTTTTCTAGCACTCGCGCGAGGTCAGGAATTGGTTGTATCCATTTTTATATCGTAATGATGATGGTCGGTGGGCAACGGTCCATGGGGTTGCGTTGTCTACGAGACGGAAATTGGAATAAGGATTAAGGTGTGGTACCGTATGTCAAGCGTTTGAACGTACTAAGCACATGCCGAGAAATATGGTAAATCGGTAAGCCTAGTACCTGATTGAACCTGGCAGTGGACTTTACCCCTCACGCGACCTGAGACGTGGTCTCCCATTCCGGTTATGGTGGGTACAAGTGCGGTCACTGCACGATGGCAGTCGGGGTCAGTGAGGCATTGTACGCCAAGACGGTGAGCCCTGATCTGCTGACGGGGAATCGATGGGGACGGTTGATATGTGTGGGGACGGAGTGCCTCGCCATGTCGTGTGTTTAGGTTTACCTTGCAAGGATAAAAACTCGATTCGAATCGTCTGCTTCTCGCAGCTAATGAGACTGCTTGATCCATGCTGCTACATTGAGTAATAAGTGGAAATGAGGTGACTGGCAAAAGATGTTGATTGGTAAAAATGTTTGATACCATGTATGATTAGCTAGGTACACATTTAGTCTCAAGGATTCTACTAAAACTTGAAAAGCTAAAACTGATTTTTAGACTCAGCTAGTGCTTTTGGCAAACCAAACCCCTCAGCCAAACAGCTGCATGTCTAGAGGTAGAGGAGTAGACTCCTCACACCGGGTAAGTCTAGCTGAGTATTAATATACTCAGCCTTACTTGTGGCATAATTTTTGCAGGTACTCCTTAGGACGATTGGTTGATGGTGTGACTTGGCCTTCGTCCCTGCCACCGGGATAGACGGTCGAGTGGGTTATTGCTTCCGCAGGAGAGGACCAGGAGGAGTAGCGTGGCCAGGCTTCGCCATGTTACTCGGTTTTCTCCGTTAGTTATTTCCGCTGCATTAAAATTTATGGTTATTATTTCTGCAACTCCGATAATGTAATCACTAATGATACTTATTAAATTTGCGGTATTATGTTTTATTGTATTTCTCTGTGCCTCACCTTCGTGTGAGCTAGTGGTATTCGATCCTGGATAAGTGGCCTTGTCGGACTAGATCCGAGGGACTGACGTTTTATTCCTGTTTAAGTGTGTTGCTGCCCTCAAAGGTGCGACTTGGGCACTTAAGCTAGAATAATTCGGGCGGTTCCGCCGTAGTCTCTTTACTAAAAAGCCACGGCAGAAGGGGGTACGGGATAACCCAAGCCACACGATCTAAGTCTTGCGGCCAGGATTAGATCCTGTCATCGAGGAATCTGTATGTGCCAGGGATCGTTGGATCTAGATCCAAGGCCCCAGATTTAATACGCGCGAGATCCGATCCCACTCCTTCATCTACGATCCAACGACCAAACTTCATCCCCCTCGCACCAGTAAGATGAACTAATCGCGCCCGTTCGTTCACTGATCGACGGAGGATACACCCCACGCCATCGACGGAACACCCCGCGCGAGAAACAGAGCTCGCCCGGCGGCGTACTCACCGGCGAACGTCCAACCCCGCACTCTGCTACCCAAACCGACCACATGCGCACGCAATACAATGACAGGATAAAGGCGAACCTAGGGATGCAACTTACCAGACTAGAAATTTGGTGACGAGAGCTAGCCATAGTGAGGAGCGGACCCGCGGCGGCATAGGAGCGACGGCGAGGAATTCGTTGGACCATGGTGACGCCCACGCCCGATTGCAAGCCCGCGCACGCTCCCTGGTTGCAGGCGAACGCCCCTGACCCCTTCTATGGCTCCCAGCGGCGGCGCATGGATGGGATGGATGGCGGCGGATCTTCTGCACATGCCCCCGGCTACGGCCGCACCTAACTCCAGCGTTTATGGTTCTCGGGTCAGCGCAATAGGGATAAGGAGCTACTCAAGCTTTTATCGGACGGATTAGGAGAAGAGGAGGGTTGAGGTCAACTGCCCCGGAGATGCAGCGCCGGCATGCACGGAATTCGTTGAACTCTGGCCGGTGCGGAGTCCTTGAAGGTGACCCCCTGCAGAGCAAGGTCCACATGGAAGAGAGCTGAAGATGCCACGCAGGCGCGGCGCGAGTGGTGAAGTGAGTGGGCCGCGCGGGCGAGTTTTCCGAGCGAGCGGCAATGGCGGCTCGGTTTGTTACCGAGAAGCAAGGAGGTGCTGACGACTCGGGCCCACCTGCAAGCCACAGTGGAGTTTCGGAGGTCCCGACAGACAGACAAGTGGGGTCCTAAGCGCAGTGACACGGTTCGTAGGGAACCAGTGCGGAATAGGCGAGGGGAGACCGCCCTACTGGGCCCACCTGTCGGCACCAGAATCCCAGAAGCAGGAGTAGATGGGTCGCGCGGTTTGGAAATCTGTTACTGGGCTGAGGGGTGGGAGAAAACAGCTCAGCGCAGGAAATTTTTATTTTATTTTCTATTTCATTTTATTTCCCCTTTTGTTTTCTCTTTTTCATTTCAAATTCAAGTTTCCAATTCCCAAATTTTAATAATATCTCTAATATAACCTATATTATTTGTATTAATATTATTCTCCTTGTCACTCATTTATTTATGAGATGAATAAATGGTTTCCTAAACATTTCCTTTCATTTTATATTTTATGTTTTTATTCAAAATTGGAGGTCAAGTTTATGTGTTCCATAGAATGCATCACCACAACATCATCATCAAGAGATCAACCTTTCTTTATCAATTTATTAGTTACTTTAACTAATTTAATATTACTGTTTGAATATTATAAGGAAGAATCCTAATAGATTTTTAAAGGTCTTCAAAATTTCTCACCACACTATTATATATATTTTTTTTATTCTTCGTTTCATTATTTTATGGTATATATTTTTTCCTACCAATTTTAGGTCTTACACCTTATGAACAAGTATTACATTGTACCATGGTACCATATAGCAGTATTATAGACATCAATGACCTCCAAATTTTGCAACTGAGAAGAGTATTCCGGTTTACAGTGATTCTGTATTAGCTATTGGAGGGTGTAATACTTTGGTTGGTGTTTGGTGTTTTTTGTGAAAATATTATGCTCTTGTGAAGTGTGTTCTCAATTTTAAAGGTAGATCTTTAGGTCATTCCTTTTATTTATTTTGCAGAGCATCTATTTTTGTTATGAATTTAAATCAAGGTACTACAAGTCTATGTAATTAGTTCTCAACATAAAAATATATGCACATCTGATTTCATAAATAAACAGACATACAGATAGAACTACAAAGAGAAATTCATCCACACAATTCTCAAATGCTAGAACTTCTCCAAAAGTTGATGTCCTCTCCGAGTATTACCTCTATATGATTGAAGTCGTCCTCGCTCTCCGGCACGCGCGTAGTCTTCTTCTCCCTTCGGGGTCGTTCACGCTCTCGAGGGAACTCTTCCGGCTATGGCGTCCATACGTGCTCGAGCTCGAACATAGAGGACAGAGCAAGATGGGAACTGAGTGGGTTGTCCTCGCTCTCTAGGGAACTCCTCGGACTCTAGCATCTGCGCATGCTCAGGTTTTATCTTCATCTGGCATCCGCGCATGACCCAGGCAAAGTAGAGGTCGTGCAGAGGGAGCATGCGGGAGTGGAGGTCGTGGGTAGACGGAGGGGAGTCCGCTGACCAGGTGGTTGTGGGGGTGGGGACGGTTGTGCCGCTCATGAAGATGAGGGTTCGGTGAGGGCAGCCGATGGGGGAGGAGTTGGAGGATGGCAGTGGGTTGGAGGCCGCCATTGGGGAGGTGGAGTCCGATGGTGCGGTGGGGGAGGAGGTGGAGTCCGATGGTGGGGTGGAGGAGGGGAGGGGAGGCTGCCGGAGTTGGAGCGCGGTGGAGGAGGCTGCGCGAGCAGTGGCTGGAGTCTGTCGGTGGTGGTTAGGTCAGATGCGAGAACGCATGTTGGGCTACACGCTGGGCGCCGCTGGGCTACACGATGGGCCTCTGGTCCACACGTAAATCACTGGGCCGCATGAACCGCTGCCACAGGCACGTTGGTATGCCATTTATTTGATTAGTGCCACATCGACCATTGAGAGTGATAGAACATGGATTATAAGCGCAGCTTTGTATCGTATGTTGCTCACTGAGAGAGATGGAAAATGTCTTATGACCTATAAGTAATGTTTATTTTGTTGCGCGAGACTGCATTAGAAGAAGGCATGTGTACCACGGTTCGGCCTACTAGTGCGTATGGCCGGTGGGGCCCACATGTGTTAGAAGAATTCGTGTACCACGGTTCGGTGGCAGAACACACTGATGGTAGAACATGTCAGAGGCAGACTACTATTGCAGCCTTAATAAGTAGTAGAGATTTATCTAGTAGGTTTGATTAAGAAAAGGTGAACTACATTTGTTTTTAACTACGCATAAATTGAGTATAACAAATATAATTTAAATTTATTCACGAGAGCAAGAAAACTATTGAAAACACATATTTAAGGGATTTATCACGTAATTACAAAGCTTAATAAAACAATAATGATTAACTTGCTAAATATTGTTTCTTTTATAACAACCATAATTCAAATTAAGCTATGAATATACGTGCATTGTAAGAAACACTAATTAAAATGCTTATGATATAATTATGAAAATAACAAGACCATTTCTATTTAATTGGGTTCCTAATATACATTTTATATTATAATAGGGACCTACACATAAATAAAGATAGACTAGGAAGGGTAGCTAATAAATTTACATTTTTGTATACATACATCATTATAAACTAGGTGAGTGCCCGTGCGTTGCAACGGGACATATAATATCACGATAACTTATAAACTCAATCACATAATCAGAAATAGTAGTCTGCTTGGATTTAAAAGCATGCAAGTGCAAGAATACATTTGTAAATGATAGATGTTGTAACTGGTTTGCCACCCTTATCTCCTAAATCTTCTTTGATGCATCTCAATAAAATTTCATGCTTTTACTGCATAAAACAATAGCAAACATGAGGTACCTATAGGCCATCATGGTTAGTAACAAAATATCAACGATCTAAAGTGAGAAGTCATCAAATGATATATAAAAATTGAACACATATTATAGCTTAAAGTCTAGAGCATAGACGAATTTACCTCATGCCTTTCAACAGGCAACCTAGATCAGCACAATATCACCAGTTTTAGGATCACTCTGTGCAATTATCTCCTTGCGAACATTGTGCTAACCTATTCCATTCCATGATACACACATAACGCAAAAGGGCACCTAACACGGTAACACAAGTGGGTGTAAAATTCAATGGAATGAATGGAATGCATAGCTATTTCTCTGAAATGATACATGGTGTTGTACTTGTATCTAATAACCAACAAGGATATCTTTCATTTTGTTGACTGACATGATTGGCTCATTCCCATATATCCGTGTTACCATTTGAACAAAGCTCTTATATTTGTCCAAGAACTCCTCCTGCAAGTGTTGAGCAGATTAGGCAACCAACTTAAATGGAACTTGTATGTTCGTCTGAAGCCATGGCTCCTCGGGCCAATAGTGAAATAAACATTCATGATAATATGATGGTCAAGTGGCTAACCTTGCACTTGTCCATAGCAAATGAAACTCATCGAATGCGAGTGTCTTCTGCAACCTCCTATACATGGCACTAATGGACTTATCGATCTGCACAGTTTTACAATGTGTGAGTTCACATGGTCAGCGAGGGATGACGAGCCTCTTGATCAAACAAATAATTGGGCATTAAATTGTTGTCATTTATTTGAAAATATAATACAATAGTAAGTCTATAAATCCACATGGAAATATGCTCACAAGTCATAGCTTAGGATAAGTGACAACTGCCACCCAACTCTACAAAAAGCTCTGAAGTACAACTGATTCATGAAGCAGATATAGATTTACTTACCCCATATAAGTTGGATTTCTGTACCCCTCCTTATGTCAGTTTTTGGCAACCCCAGCTGAAACGATATCTGAGAATTTTTACAATAAAAGTTAGACAACTTAATAGAAAAATGAATATTCAAAGCTCATTTATTGTAACTTCCAATCCCAACTATGATATATATCATATAATAAAGTTAGCTCACCTTCTTAGAAGCAATAGTGTATGTCAATTCGTTGACTTTCCGGTTGAACTGAAATAACCTCTCAAATTGCTGCTAAAGGTCCAAATGTTGGATCTATCAGAGAGATACAATATCCCATAAGAAAATTTGAATATGTTCACGTACAAGATAAATGAGTGAGCTCATGTGGCGAGTGCAAGCTAGTTCATAGGATTCACTGCTTGATGATAGAACTTTGCAAGTGTTGGGGCAACATTAGCCAAGTCATAAAGAGTGCATCGAACATAATATATTGTTAGTTTTGTAGACCAACCTATGCATTAAGAGGGAAAAGGCAAGGATGTATATAAGTGAAACATCATATGCTCAACAAATAGGACAAGCCCAAGGAAAGATGAAGGAAGAAACATAAAAGATAATGTTTTTTTGAAAAATCCAAATTCCAAATAATTCCAAACAGGTGGTAGCATACCTGAAACCTTATATGCTCTTTGTTGGAGAAGAGTTCTACTGTTTTGGGGCTTGTGATGACAAAAGGCGCATTATTATAGTTTGAAAACAACCGGATCCATAAAGTTGTAGTGGCAGAGCATATCATGCAGTTCTCAACAAAGAAATCGATAGGATATCGATGTTGTAATGACAAACATCATTTCGAAGAAACAACTTCCTATTTAACGCTAGTATATGAGTGGTTCCTTTTATGGCCATGGAAATTATAGACTCCTTATTTGATGTTGGATTTAAAGTTTATTCTCAATAACCTAATGTTAATTATTCCACCAAGAAAGTGATGAGTTCCATGTGAAAAGATGGGATTGCACTTATGGTCTACAAATGTGCAAGTAGCATCTAACACCATGAATCATCTAGAGTAGCAACTGGTGGAGCTATAGGTGGCCTTGGCCGTGCCAGGGTCTAGACATTATATTTGCCTCCTTGCAGTGCAGGGGCTACTCAGATGCACTTAGCTGTAGCGACAAGGATGAGGAAGCAGTGGACATGGTGCGAGGGCACACGGGATGACAACAGTGTGTAGAACCATGGAGCATGATTTAAAATTGATGGTGACACCAACAAAGGCAGCCAGAAAAACCAAAGATAGTGGTACTGTCATGAAACAGTCATCAAGACTTCAACACAATTTGGCACATGCCAATGCAATCTTTTCTTAGACTTAGGAGTTAGGATACCACCGTCAGTTGTGCTTTTCTCAAATAGCAGTGAAGTAAAGATTCTTAACAAATAGTAAATTTTATTGGCAGTCCTCAAACTTGTCCTAATCTCGAGTTCTTATTTAGATCCTGGTACTTTTAAATTGCAAATTTAGATTAGTGAAATTGTCCTAAGCTCTCGTCCACATTCTAATACTTTTATATTACATTTTTAGTATCCTAAACTTGTCCTAAATTCTCATACTGGTCTTGATATTTTAAATTGCATACTCAACCATCTAATGTGCTCCTTCTCAAGTTTTGAATCAACATCCACATCAGGCAAGCCAAATTCATCCGGAGCAACCTCATCAAAAATATCTTTAGATGTCAGTTCAACATCGTTTTGACCAGCTACCGGTGGAACCTCGAGATCACAAAATCCGTCCTCTAATACATCATCTTTCCCACTAGAATTGCACCTGGCTGTGAGAAGAAACCCATACTGCAAGTTTCAAAAGGGTGCACCCTCCACCAAAAACTTCAAAAAAATGATGGCTCTTAAGTGGGTGTTTGGCATGGCTCAAGTTGTTGGTGAGAAATGCTTACTTCAAAACTTTCTTGAAGTGATCAGCACATTCTTTGCAAGGATATAGTCTTGAGATTATATGCATCTAAGCATGCGACCAGCAGTAATGTTATTTTTGCGCGCATATCAAGCAACAAAATGTTGTGAAGTAGAGAAGGTAGAAACTTTCAGGGGGGAAATGTTTCCATTTGTCTTGTGAACGTGCTAATGTCTAATTACTCTGGTGATCCAGTCCCTCCTAAAAATTGTTTTCAGCTTACTATTCCTGACAGATTTAGTGGTAGTCTGGTGATAAATAGCTTATGATTTTTTTATAAATTTACCATTAGAAGCATGCTAAACCATGTGCACCTCACACTAACCCACCTAACATGGGAATAAGAAGGATCATAAAGGAATATTCTCTGTACTCGTAAAGGAGGATTTTATAAATGTACTCAGATCATGAAACCTATTCTCTGTAATTGTCAGTATCTAGCTACCATCATTTTCACATTTAAAAGATGTGATTATCTAGTACTAAACCATGAGAGTAAATTTCAGTTGAAGCAAGTATTCAAACCTCTTCACAACAACATTTTGGTTTCCCAAGTCCTAGGTATTCAAATTCTAAAGAAAGTTAATAGGGTTGTCTCTTGTGCTTACCAACTCCTTTGCATCCTGTCTTTGTCACCTTGTTGATTCGTTAGGGAACTGAAAGATCCAAACAAAAATCAATTATGAAAAAGGATATCAGTCTCTGCCCACGTCCCATAAGTATAACAATCAATCTGTGTAAATGTGTTATCATACATGGATAGCATTTTTGCTCCCCATTGCATTTTGATCATTCCATAACATGAGATAGTATAATAGCATTGCCAGATTAGTATTAGATTGAGCACCTGCACTGCGAGCCTGTGATGGTGTGAAGCAGCATCCACGTGGCCCGACCGACCTCCTCCATCGTCTGGGGCACCTCCTTGGCATCCTTATCCTTCTCAGGCGCATTCAGTTGAAACCCTCGCCAATAACCTCCCCACCAAACCACACAAAAGACGACATCGAGGCAGAGGATGAAGAAAAACAACTTGCCTTTCGAATCTTTGATCGTGGTGGTGTCGGCAAAGGCGGGGAGAGGGAGATCGCTAGAAGGGGACAAAGGCAGTGGTAGTCGGGTCCGACGTCAAGTTTGGCATCGAGGGTGATGAGGATGTGGCGGGAGAAGGGTTCTGCTCCCGTGGTCGCGTGCTGGGGCACGAACGCCAAGGATGGCAGCCTCACCGGCGGTGGCCCATGACATCGACCTTGCTAGGGCGCGCGGATGGAGGCGGTGGTCATCAGGTCTAGGTGGTGGTCCACGGACGCGTGCCCAAGCGCCGTCGTGGCCCCGCGCACGCTGCTGTGGTTGGTGTCGAACGACGCGCGCGACACCATCCACCGCTCCGCCGATCGCAGATGCCCATCCACATCCATCTCCACTGATCTCAGACGGGGGTGTGGTGGTAGCTCGAGTGGGGGAGAAAGTGGAGGGGGCACAGGGGGGCGCTGATCTCGGACGAGGGCGTGGAGGCATCTCGAGCGGGGGAGAAAGGGGTGGGCGGTGAGCACAGTCGTGGTTGTGGATGGAGTGGAGGGAGGGGGCACAGGGGACGCCGATCTCGGATGGGGGTGTGGCGGCAGCTCGAGCGGGGGAGGAAGGTGTGGGGGACGACGAGCACGGCCGTGGATGGAGGAGAGAGGGAGCAAGGGCCACGGTGTCGGGAGAGCGGTTCACAATGGAAATGGCAGGAAATGGGAATAGGAATAGGAATGGCAGAACAGGGAATAACAGGCTACCCTTACAGCCTTAATAAGTAGTAGAAATATTGCTATCTCAGCAAGAATCCATTGTTACTTCTATTACAAATTTAAAATTATTCACATATAAAGGTTTTTCTTTTCTATTAGCAACATTAACTGTCATTGGCATAGCATGTCGTTGGTTTATTTTCCCAAAACAGTTAAACACATACGAAGTCTATGTCTAATTAATTTAAAGCCTACAAATTAATATCTGAATTACCAATCTATTTTTTATATTTCACATTCTAGACTATACATGATGGAAAATACAGAAAAAGCTTGAACTAAATACAAAAGCTAGAATAGAAAATTGTACAAAGAGTTTTGCTTCATACCTTATCTTGAGCATACATTTTGATATCCTTGACGATAAAGATTAGATCAAATCTAGAAAGAATGGTCGTTTGCAGATCAATATTATCTTGTGCAGTCTGATGAACAATGAAAAGAAAAGTTATCAAATTAATTGTCTTCCATGTATGGCTAGAACAGTTTAAACTTTTAAAAAATGGATACTTATTGAGACAATGAAAAACATGTTTACAACCTTAAGATCATCATAGCGTCCTAAAATTGGATTGGTAGTTGCATGAACTGAAGTCCTTGAATTGAGTACTGGTGTAATGCCAACATCTACATATTGTCTGCTGCTCCATGGCCTCATGAATTGCAAATCTGGAAATTAGATAAGAGAAGGGAGACATGGTATATAAAAATAAATATTTACATCATTCAAAAACCAAACTTCAGTAAACAACAAACAATTTGGTGAAATAGACCTATCTAACTACTATCCTGAGTTACAGATATTGTAAGACCAGCTGCAGATGATCCTTTGCCAGATGTATATACTACAATAGGTGCAATCTTCTCTACAAATCTTAGGAACTGTTGAAATGCACATTAGTGTCAATGAACCAGAGACCTTTGGTTTTAAATAGCTAAAAGAATTCATGTACAATAGTGTTAAATTACTTAAACTGAATTACAGTACAATTCACATGATCCCAAAGCACGAGTTATGACACATAGGTCTTATTGCCACATTATCTTTCCATCAAACTGAATGATATGTGTTGGTCCTTGTTCTCGGATGCTAAATACCAAGAACAAAGCAACACAATTGTTAACGATTAGGGTCCTTTGTCCTTCGAAGCATTATCTCTCTTAGGATATAATGATCTTCAGACGAAGGTCATGAAGGACATACATTCATCATTTCGATAAGCCAGAATGTAAACAGAGACATATGAAACACAAAGGGAATATGAATAATCATTTCAAATCATTAGACTATTCATATTCTTATTTTACATAAACATGAATAAACATCAATGATATTTATATTACATTTGTACCTTTGGCTTTACAGAAGGTGAAAAAGCGGGAGTGACGCGAGAGTGATTACAAGTTAGCGTAAATAGTACGGTGTTACTGTTCATCTATTTATAGGCACGGGACGCAGCCCGGGTGAAATTACATTCATGTCCTTGACATTCTACTTTTGACCATATGGCGAGCTATCGAGGACTAAGCAGTCTTTTCCCCTTTAAGTTGGTTTCTCCTTTCACCATTGTCAATGTGCTGAGCCGAAGCTTCTTCAGCCACAGCGTCAGAGCTAGCTTATCCTTCGTTCAGACTGTACCTTCATACTACGCACACCTTCATCTCAAAGTCGAAGCCGCCTGTAACAGTCTGTGTTATACTGAAAAACATGTTAGTTAAGTTTTTTAGGACCTTTGGAAGAAGAAGGCCCCCAACAGTAGCCCCTCGCAGTATTAATTTGTTTTTGCATTCAACAAATTCAGAATGCGACGTGAACGAAGGCCTTTAGCCGAAGGTCCGAAAAAACACCTTCCCTTTGCTACAATAGCGAAAGTCAATGACATGTAGGGCCCACCAAGTTGCAATGCGTTTGGGCATATAGATAGAAACCCGCAGCGACAGCATTTGTTATGCCATCTCAATCGCTTGTGTTATTTCAAGAATTAATTTTCTTGCTCTGTCAGATTTTGCTTGTTTTGTGAGCTTCGACATTTGTTCAAGTGCCCATCAAATGGCTGACGAGAAGAAGGTTGTTGATCCTGCACTAGCTGGCTTTTACAAGGCTATGGAGAAGACAAATACAGAGAAGATTACAAATGAGATGCCAGCTGACTTGTCTGAGGATCCTGATGATAGCGAAGGCTTTGATGTGGAAAGTGAAGACGAAGATGCCGAAAATCGGCCCTGGCGGCCGAGCCATACTATCTTCAGAAAATCATCTATTAAGCAGAGTCAAATTGATGCTATGAAGGGGAGATATTTTTGTGATATGTCTATTGTGAGAGCTGGAGGGGATAGTGCTGCCCCTGCTCCCAAAGAAGAAGTGGTTGTTTACAGGAGTTTCATGAAGGCAGGGCTTCGGTTCCCGTGAAGCAAATTCCTGGTTGAAGTGCTGAAGACCTTCGAAATTTTCCTTCATCAGATTACCCCTGAAGCCATTATCAGGATGGGGGTTTTTGTATGGGCCATGAGAAGCCAAGGGCTAGAGCCAAGTGCAAAATGCTTCTGCAACATGCACGAGCTGCTGTATGAGATGAAGGCTACTGGCAAGGAGCAGTATCACAACAACTTTGGTTGTTATGGCTTCGTGCCTCGCTCTGATGTGAGTTATCTAGTTCCAACGTTTCAAAAAAAGGTGGTCAGGGGCATGGATGGAGAAATGGTTTTATGTAAAGAATAATCTGATTGAAAGGGAGGACATAAAGGGGATTATTCAACGCCCTATTTGGTCTCTCTTCGGCATCAGGAGACCGGCTACTGTGCTTGATAACGATATCGAAGCATGCCAAAAGGCTTTCAACAATGTTTGCGCCTTTATTGGCACGAGAGACCTAGTCCAGGAACACATAGCCTACAGAGTGTGGCCTCTTGTGAATGATTGGGAGATGCCGAAGGAAACTGCTGCCGGGTCCAGTCAAGGCGGTTCGGTTTATTTGAAATACACCTTCAGATATAGAGATCAGTTTGATGAGCCGAATGATGACTGGCTGCTCTGTGTTGAGGCGACTAGCGATGAGTTGCTTGGGGCGTACACGAGAGCCAAAGATGATGCCTTGACCTTAGCCTTCGGAGGAAGAGGCAAGAAAAGGTTAAACAGAGTTTTTGACGTTATTGGCTTCGTGTACCTAGACTATGCTTATCCCTCACGAAAGTAGGGAAAGAAAAGGAAAGCTGCCACTTCGGTCATATCTGTTGTGCCGAAGGGCAAAAAGATCAAGGTTTTAACGCACCGACCTAGATATATTGAAACAGACACGGTGCCGAAGTTTGGTGAAGAGACAATTTCCACTACTGAGCCAGGGCAGCCTGCTCTTACCAACACTAGGGAGGAATTGGCTGAATTGCTGAAGATGACTGCAACTGGGTCAGCCGAAACACCAAAAGATGGTGGCGAAGCCGAAGGAAAAGTGGCCAAAGAGCCAGAACTAGGGGAAACGGTAGAGTTGCCAAAAATCTTGAGCCCGCCAGCGGAACCAGAATTGCCTAAGGTATCAAAGGCTCCTGCAACAACTCCCAAGAGGAGAAGGATGGCTAGCATGTTGGACGCCGTCCTGGAATCGACAAGGTTATCAACTCCTGCCCCTACTAGAGAGACTGCTGAAGCTACAGTTCTCATTGAAAACGAAGCTGGGCCCTCAGTGCCCACTGAAGCAGAGCCTACTGGAACTAAGCAGAGAACTGAACAAGGATCTTCAGGTGCTAGTTTTGCTCTGGAGAAGAAAGTCACGCCCGAAAAAGTTAAATCTCCTATTCCCGAAGCACCTTCTGAGGATCTTGACTTTATTATTCGACATGCTTTGGGTAAAAGGTTGTCTGAAGAAGAAATCACGGAAGCTAAACACTACGCCCGGGAACTGAAGTACCCGAAGGGGGCCATGGTGTTCAATGGCACCGACGAAGATGATTTTCTATACTGTCTCCTGGACAATAAGGAAATATCTATTTGCCAGGAGATGGCAAAAAGTGTGGGGTTTTCGAAGCTTGAAGTTGGCCTCTCTGCTATGTCAAAGGATGACCTCGCAGACATCCTTGCGTACACTAGTCTGAAGGTACGAAAGTTATGGTCTTATAAGAAGATTATCTTTTGTCTTTTATTCTCGTGTTAATCCTTTGCCTCCCTTCTTTTTGCAGGGCTTAATTCTTAGCAACGCTTTGAGAGCACAGAAGAATGCTGAAGATGAAAGTTGCCAGATAGCCCTCGGTAACCTTCGGTCGGAGGTTATCAAACTGAGAAATGAAGCCTTAGAGAAAGATAAAATTCTGCTTTTATTGGTGGATAGACTAAAGAAAAACGAAGCAAAATTTAATGCTCAATCCGAAGCCCATACAGCCAAAGTTGAGAGCCTTCAGAAAAAACTTGCTGAAGCTAGTGAAAATTTTGCACATGCAAAAGCAAAGTAAGAAATAAGTGAATGGTCGAATGCTAGGCTGGAAAAGAATGTTTAGGAGCTTCGTGAATCCAAGGAAAGATGCTTTGAGAAATCCTTGGATTGCGTAAGAAAACTGAAAGTCAGCTTTGCCAAGGTGGGTGCATACTCTTCGGAAGAAAAATTCATTCGAGGTGACCTCGAGGGAGTCGTCGATTGGATAGGTGAAGAGGCCGAAGCTTTTGAAGAGATCCTTAGTGATCGTGGGGATATCTGTGCCTTTGCCGGCGCTCGAGGCGTTGCAGCAATTCTGGAGAAGGCTGGCTGTGACCATGTTAAAGCTGCGGCCTAGGCCGAAGCCGTCTTCTCCACAGACGGTACGAAGGACCCCTCGACCGAAGCCACTTTGATAGGCAGGAAATTTTATTCCGGTGTCTAGATGAAGGGCAACCGAGAAATGGCCAACGAAATTATAAAGAAAAATGAAAAAGAATCCCATGATGCTCGAGAAGAAGTTAAGCGAGCCAAAGAAGCTGTCGAGCGTGCAAGGCGTATAGGTATTATTATTGAATTTTAGCTTTGGTGTTTGTTTTCTGGCTTCGGACTAACGATTTGTTTACTATAGCTGAACTTTCACCGCTACCCGAGCCATATGACCCTCAGGCTGATCCTGTTATGAAAGAGACGCTGGATGTGATGAGTGTTGCTAATACCATCATCGACGAAGTTGTCGATATGCTAAATGAGGCCGCCGAGAAAATTCTGAAAGAAGACTAGGCCTTTGTTGTAATGATACTATGTAATATTTGTGTATGAAACAATTATCAAACATGTATATTAATGTAATATATTTCTTTGCGATGCATGAAATTTACGCACATACCATTTTTGAGCCTTCGGCGAAAAAACACCTTCCCTTCTTTTCATGCTTCGTAAAGAAAAGAGCCCTTTTATAGCGAAGCTGTTGTGTGATACTGTTGTCAATAGACTTTCCTGGTAAGATTGTATTTGTCGAAGATTGACTTCGTGCCTCAGTACACTTTCATTCATCAAGTTATTGCCGAAGATTTGTTTCGTTCTCAATCTTTGTTGTTGATGCGATATGATGTATGATGTAATGCTATGCAAAATGATGCAATGATATGATGCAACATGATGTTTATGCCGAGGACACACGCACACATTGAAACACTCAAGACTCTACATCCCCTTAGGGATGTCTTTGGAGTCTTTAAGCTCTGCATCCCCTTAGGAACGACTTTGGAGCTTCTTCACCTTATATTTCGGTGGTACTTAAGCTCTGCATTCCCTTAGGAATGACTTTGGAGCTTCTTCACCTTCTATTTCGGTGGTATTTAAGCTCTGCATTCCCTTAGGAACGACTTTGGAGCTTCTTCACCTTCTATTTTGGTGGTATTTAAGCTCTGCATCCCCTTAGAATGACTTTTGAGCTTCGGAACTTACTCTGCGCTCCCTTAGGAACGAATTTTGTAGCTTCGGAACACTCTATGCTCCCTTAGGAACGACTTTTGTAGCTTTGGAACTTACTCTGTGCTCCCTTAGAAACGACTTTTATAGCTTCGGATGTTTCTTAAGAGGAAGCATTTCACTCAACGATATGAGTGCTATTATTACATGAAATCAAAATTCAGTCCTTCGTGACTTGTTTCTCATACAAGAAAAATAAAATAATAGAAAAGATAAAGATACACCAAGGGTAGGATATTCTTTAATAGATGTGCTTGGATTCAGGAACAGTACTATTGACTGTGCGAGCTTCGGACTCCTCCCGAAATTTGCGCTGCTGTTGCGCGTGCTGGTGCCCTTCTGACTGCTGGCTTCGGGTCAAAGTAGGTGGTAGCGGGGGTGGTGGTGGGAGCTGGGCCCAGGAAGCTTGAGAGTGGCTTGCTGAAGCGATAGAAGCCGTAGGCTGTTGATTACCTACATACTCTGGGACATCGGGAGAATAGCATGAAGCAGTATGTAGGACCTGCTTTGGCTGATTCTGTCATGCCTTAGCTTCGGCAATCTCTTTTTGCTTCTGAATTGTGACTTGGCATGTTCTTGTGGTGTGGCCTTTGTCTTCACCGCAGAATAAGCAAAATAGTCTTCTGGGCTGATCCTCGTATCTTCCTCCGAAGCCTCTGCCCCCTCTGCCTCTTAATGTTGGTGGCCTAAAGGAGCTTTGTTGCGGCCCTGATGACTGGGAGCTGTGTTGTTGGCTTTGAGGTTGACTTCCTCTATCATCACTTGGGTTGGAATTATGGATCGACCTGACATGCCTAGGGTGAAGTCTTCCTCCGAAGCCCCTGGCCATCTCAGAAAACCTGTATGCTTCCTCCCTTCTTTGGCAGAAATCATTATCAGCCCGGATATACTCATCCATCTTCTAAAGAAGCTTCTCCAGGGTTTGTGGGGGCCTCTTGGCAAAATATTGATCTATAGGTCCTGGCCGAAGCCCCTTAATCATGGACTCAATGACAATCTCATTGGGTACTGTAGGCGCTTGTGCTCTCAAACACAGGAACCTTCGGACATACGCCTGAAGGTACTCCTCGTGGTCTTGCGTGCACTGAAACAAAGCCTGAGCAGTGACTGGCTTCGTCTGAAAGCCTTGGAAGCTAGCTACTAACATATTCTTGAGCTTTTGCCATGATGTGATTGTACCTGGCCGGAGAGAAGAGTACCAGGTTTGTGCTACGCTTTTGACTGCCATGACGAAGGATTTTGCCATGACTGCAGTATTGCCCCCATATGAAGATATGGTTGCTTCGTAGCTCATCAGGAACTGCTTCGGGTCTGAGTGCCCATCACACATAGGAAGCTGAGGTGGCTTGTATGATGGGGGCCATGGGGTAGCCTGCAACTTTGCTGCCAAAGGAGAAGCATCATCGAAAGCAAAATTGCCATGATGAAAATCACCATATCATTCATCATCATTGTATGAATTCTCTTGACGAAGCTCCCTGTGATGGGGCCTTCAGTCTTGGTCCTCCTCGGTGAGATGGCGCATTTCTTCGGCGGCCTCATCAATCTTTTTCTAGAGATCGATGAGCTGAAGCATTTTCTCTCTTCTTTTGAACCTGTTGATGGATAGCTTCAAGGTCCCTGATCTCTTGGTCTAGTTCCTCCTCCTGAGGTGTTGGGCTGGTAGCCTTCCTCTTCTGGCTCCTAGCTTCGCGTAGTGTTTCCTGATTAACGTCCAGTGGCTGCAGTGCAGCCCCTGGCCCGGTTGTCTTCTTCGGCGGCATGACGAAGGTCGATGCTTACTGAATGTGGTCGAATGGATTCACCAGAGGTGGCCGTCAATGTTGGTCCTTGTTCTCGGATGCTAAATACTAAGAACAAAGCAACACAATTGTTAACGATTAGGGACCTTCGTCCTTTGAAGCATTATCTCTCTTAGGATACAATGATCTTCAGATGAAGGTCGTGAAGGACATACCTTCATCATTTCGATAAGCCAGAATGTAAACAGAGACATATGAAACACAAAGGGAATATGAATAATCATTTCAAATCATTAGACTATTCATATTCTTATTTTACATAAACATGAATAAACATCAACGATATTTATATTACATTTGTACCTTCGGCTTGACAGAAGGTGAAAAAGCGGGAGTGACGCGAGAGTGATTACAAGGCAGCGTGAACAGTACGGTGTTACTGTTCATCTATTTATAGGCACGAGACGCAGCCTGGGCGAAATTGCATTCATGTCCTTGACATTTTACTGTTGACCATAAGGCGAGCTATCGAAGACTAAGCAGTCTTTTACCCTTTAAGTCGGTTTCTCCTTTCACCATCGTCAATGTGTTGAGCCGAAGCTTCTTCAGCCACAGCTTCAGAGCTAGCTTGTCCTTCGTTCAGACTATACCTTCATACTACGCACACCTTCAGCTCAAAGTCGAAGCCACCTGTAACAGTCTGTGTTATACTGAAAAACATGTTAGTTAAGTTTTTGAGGACCTTCGAAAGAAGAAGGCCCCCAACAATATGAAAACACCAAACACTACTTACCTATGAGCCCTCTTGATGCACTCAATGCACTGCCCTCCCTTTACGGACTTTTGAATAAATACCTTATATGCCTCATGAAGGAGATCGCAATTGGAGTACATGTTCGTGAGGTTGCTCACGACGAAGATCTCATCGTCGAAACCAAGCCTGATGCCGATGCAATGTAGATGCTTGCTAGGGCACGAGGCGGAAAGTGCAGACCCTGTGCGTGGGCATGTCTGTTTGCGGGTAAATACCAATCCATACAGGTAGTGTTGCTAATGTTGGAAAACATCATGTCATAAAGTATAAGATCATGATGATACTGTCATAAAAGCATGATTTTGCAAGGGAGGGAGTACTATATAAAAAACAAATATCGCACGATAGGATTCCTATTTAGGAATTGTGGTGGAACCGCCTGAATTATTCCAGCTTAAGTGCCTAAGTCACGCCTCAGGGGCCGTAACACACTTAAATCGGAATAACCCGTCAGTCCCTCAAATCTAGTCTGATAGAGCCACTTAACCAGGATCAAATTCCACAACCTCACTCGAAGGTGAGTCACAGAAGAAATACAATAAAACAGGAAACCTCAAATTAAGTGCTGAATTATTACATAGGTCGGAGTTTTTGAGTAGCAAATAAGAGTTCACAAAATAAAATGCAACGGATAATCGATGTCGTCGGTATCGAGGAAATGGGCAAGGCGTAGCCCACTACTCCTCGTGCTCCTCTCCTGCCAGAGCAACATCCCACTCGACCGTCCAACCCGGTGGCAGGGTGGTAGGCCAAATCACACCATCAACCATTTCCTGAATGGTACCTGCAAAAATTATGCCACAAGCAAGGCTGAGTATACTAATACTCAGCTAGACTTACCCGGTGTGAGGAATCTACTCCTCTACCTCTAGACTATGCAGCTGTTTGGCTGAGGGGTTTGGTTTGCCAAAAGCACTAGCTGTTTCTAAAATCAAATTTTAATCTTTCAAATTCTAGCATCGTTATCTTAGCTAGGTTTGCTCCTTCTAAGCATACATTGTAACAAGCATTTAGTTCAATCATCAAATTGTCTCATGTAACCTCATTTCACTTCTTACTCGATGTAGTACAAGGGGTCAAGCAGTCTCATTAGCTGCGAGAAGCAGACGATTCGAATCGAGTTTTATCCTTGCAAGGTAAACCTAAACACACGGCATGTCAGGGTACTCCGACCCTACACATGACAACCGTCCCCATCGATTCCCCGTTCGCGTCTAGGCCTCACCGCCTTGGCATACAATGCTCCACTGATCCGGCTGCCACCGTGCAGTGACCGCACTTGTACCCTCCATAGCTAGCATGGGAGACCCAGTCTTAGGTCGCATGAGGGATAAAGTCCGCGCCCGGCTTCACTCAGGTACTAGGTTTGCCGGTTACCATTTTTCCCGGCATGTGCTTAGTACGTTCAAAAGCTTGACTCAGGTATCCACACATTAATCCTTAATTCCTTTTTCCCGTCTCATGGACAAATTATCCTCCCTGGATCCAAGTCCATAGACTAACATAGATCCCGTTATCAAGATGAATACAATCAATTCCTGACCTCGCGCGAGTGCTAGAAAAATCACTCGACTTCTACCGAGATCCTAATTAGCAAGCAGCTACTCGACCTAGCATACTAGTATTCATCTCAAAAAGGAATCCTAAGTTCATGCATCTAGAGGTTTCAAGCAACTCCTACACTTAAGTGCATATTACAAACCTACAAACATTAAGTGTAGTAAAATAGCATATATAACGGTTATGCATAAAAACCGGGGCTTGCCTTCAATAGCTGGGGCTGCGGGGAGATCCTCGATAGCAGCCTCGGGAGCTTGCTCCTGGTCTTCCTCTTGGACAGATCCTTGCTCGGGGATGAGCACGTACTCTCCGTCGGTGAGATTACAATCTAATGAATGCAATGCGTAAGATATATGCATGATATGATATGTGCTTTAGTGATTTCAACTTTTGATGGTGTATGATCTACTTGAGTTAGATAGAGTTAAATCTTGCTTATACGAGATTTTTTTTGGTGGTATACTTGGTAAATTGGATCAAACTTAGCTAAGGTAAGTGGTAGGTTTATTTTTGGGGCTCCACTGAATTCTTTTTAAAGTCTTAGTGAGAATTGACAAGAATTCAAGTTGGACTTATTGGAGTGAGGTTCATTTCTTCTTTCTTTTCTTTTATTCCTCTTAAGTTTTTGGAGTGGGGTTGAACTACAAGTCACCTTAATAAATTTCCGAAAATTCTGCAAAAATTACAGTGGCTTATTACTGGTGTAGAATTCTGTGTCTCAAAATTTGGAATTCAAAAAGTGAATATTTTTCTCTGGACAAAATTACCAAATTTTAGGGCAGAAGGGGTGATTTGAACTACAACTATCATTTAATAGTAGGTAATTCTTTAAGACTTATTTTTGCTGTCATTTGGAGGCTATAACATGACTTGGTACAAATTTTTAGCCATTAATACTTATTAGTCATTTTATTAGGATTTTCTAAGGTTTCTAGCCAAAGGGGTGCTTTCTACTACCACTATATTTGAAAAATATCAAACAACAGATTTCTGATTTTTTCTAGCTTCTATTTTGCGCAAGAGCAATCATTCTGAAGTTTGGCATCTTTTTGCTTAAGGGAAGGGGTGGTATGCATTAATTGGATTAAATGGCCTTTCCTATAAAATATTAGCAATAGGTATTATTTTGCATCTTTTTAATGGGTTTGCATTTTTCTCTGGTGGCTTATCTCATTATTGACCTAGCAAAATTTTGTTTGCCCATTATTGTATTATTATGGGTTATTCATGATTTATTTGGAAAATGACTCCTTAACATATTATATTTATTTACCTTACTTATAATGATGGGCTTGGATGTCCATTATTTTTGCAGTGGGGTTTTGGTGGTTACAAGTCCACTAGATTTTTATTATCAATTTTGGATCATATTTTGTAATTTTAATAATTGATTTTTAGCTGAAATAATGCTAAATAAAACATTTTACTTTGAATCTGATCTGGACTAGAGGTTCCTTTATTTTTCTTAGGTTCTTTGTTACTTAAGCAAACTAGGAAAAATAATTTCATCCATTGGTCATTAATTTCTAAGGCCTTTCTGATTTTCCTAAGGTTTGGGTAGAAATGGCTTTTAATGGATATCTACACTAAACTTTTCAATACTAGGGTTCTTACTATTTTTAAACAGTGTTTAAGTGGGGTTTGAACATCTACAAATTTTCTTAGGTTCAGCACAGGAATATAACTAATTTTCCATAATTAAACAAGGTTTGGTCAGTTTCTGTATTTAATTTTTAACTCCAAAAATTATAACAGAAAGCATAGGGTTCAGTATTTTTAATTGATAGTCCATAATATTTAAAATTTAGCAAAATTGGTTTGACAATTTTTGGTTAAGTATTCATCAAGTTATGAATTTTCTAAGTTCTCTGTTTATTAAAAAGATTAAACAGAAATGATTAAATGGAAAACTACTTTGCAACGGGGTCCCTGGCGGGTGTTTTAAGTTTTCCTCACACATTAGTCCGTGGGCTACTATTCAAATGAGTCACTGACATTGCTGAAAACCCCCTAGGTTCTTCTAATCCTAACCCGAGGTCCTTCCCCCAAATTAAACAGTGCCCGCGACGGAAGAAAGGGCGGAGGGGCTTACCGGCAGCGAGATTGCTCCGGTGAGGTGGCCAAGGGTGTAGGGGAGGTTCTGACGGTCACGACGATGTGCGGGTCGCCGTCGGGGATGGTCGGAGTTGGCCGGTCCGCGTGTGCAGGCGGGGGAGCTCGTTGGCGGCTAGGAGTCCGGCCTACCCAGGGCGAAATTGACCAATCAAACGGGTCAGAGAGCTTCACCAGGGATCAAGGAAGGTGTGCGCGCGAGGAATTGAAGAATGGCTCACCGGAGAGCTTGGTCAACGCGTGCAGGCGGGCGACCGAAGTCCGACGAGGGTGATCTCGGGCTTCCGGTGAAGTTCTGTCGGGTCTGAGGGCTTGGAAAGCTTCACGGGCCACCGGTGGAGCTAACCGAAGCACTGGCGCGACTTGGGGGTGACTGGAGTGGGCTGGCCACGGCGGCCGAAGCTCTGGTGGCAAATGGCGGGCGGAAAAGAGCTCGCCGGAGCTAAGGAGGGGTGGCTGGCCGGTGATGGTGAGCGCGGGGTGAAGTGAGGCGCGCCCGGGAGGCTTTATAGGCGCGGGCGGGCACGGCCGAGGGCAAGGGCGCGCGGCGGACTTGACTGAACGCCGGGGCGAGCGCACGCGGGTTGGGCGAGTGCCGGCGTGCCGACCAGGGTCGAACACGTGTGCCCGTGCGTTCTGCCCAAGTTCTGGCGCGTGTGGTCACTCATCCGAGCCTGCTCTCGCCTTGGTCAGTGCACAAAACCTCTTCTCCTCCCTACAAGCTACCGATCTTGTGTGGGGGTCATAGGATTTTGCCTACTGGTTGCAGAGATATGGAGCCCGGAAATCCGGTCTGTCTCCCTGCTCAAATCCGAGGCAAATCCAGGGTTTTGTCGTGTCTAGGGCTCGCGTCCCAATGCCATCTTCTGGCATGCGACAGAGGGGTTAGTTATGCACATTTTGTTAATGGGGCCATTAGGATTTGAGTTAGGGATCAAGGTGAACACGCTTGATCTTTGGCTCAAGGTCTGAAATTCAGAATTCTGAAATTCAGAATTCTGAAATTCAGAATTTCCTATTGAGTCCCCACATGAGAAGCTTGCTTGGGGTTTTATTTAAATTATTTTGGCCAAGCTTCCTCAATCTTTATTGTTGCTTATTAAATATACTTCAATGTTTATAATTGGCCCAAGCCATGATTCTAAATTTTTCACACTCTTTTCCCCCATTTTCTTGAATTTTGTTCATAGGGCTCAATTAGGGTTGTTGGGGTTGCACATTTTGCCTTTTTGAAAAACCCATTTGTTTTGAACATGATACTTTTAAGTTTAGGCTTAGTGGATCCTTTATTCTTAAGTCAATTTGATGTTCATGCTCAAATTTGGTTCACCTAAGATGATGGTTCATGGGTTAGCACTTTGAGAGAACCCTAGGTGACACTGGGGTGTCACAGGAATGAAGCACAAAATAAAATAGTCAGTATGGTTTAGGAGGCAAAAATGCAAGAAACATGCTAAAGGGTTGACACCAGCTTGCCTGTATAATCGAGTAGTCTCTAGTTGTATCCTTTCCTAACACGAATTATATAGAAGCAGAAAATCAAAATACGCAAACAAGTGAATTTGAAAAAGGTAAGGTTAAAGTAAGCTCGTAAGGAACGGTCAATGATAGAAATACCCCTTTTGAGATGGACAACAACATCCGCCCTCTGTAGCTCACCTTCTTGAGATTCAAGATGCACTTGCTTCAATCACACAAACCTACAAATAACAAAAAGTTGATACATGGATCAGAACTAAGAGACTTTTTCTACCATGATGTGGCCACGGTAGATTTTTTTTTGAAAAAAAGGACATTCACTTGACAATATCAATAAATATATCTCCTAACAACTTTATTGATAGATGCATTAATGTTTACATTAGCAGCCTATGAGTAAATAGACATGCATGTGGTTAGAGTGAGAGGGGGTTCATCTACAAAAGAAAACCATGATTTCGTCTGCTTTTCCCAATTTACACATCTGGTGTATGTTGCCTCAGCTTTACAGTAGATACTCGTAAAAGAAAAAGAAAATGCTATCAAGAAGTATTAGGGGCAAGCTGTCAATGTAGCTACAGAAATGACTCACGTTTTCCTTTTCTAAATGTGCAGGGTCGATGACATCGTTGGAATTTGTAAGCACCCAAAGGTCTGTCGAGCGGATTCTTTTGAGGCTTCCTCGACAAAAAGGGCATGACTCTGATCTCTTATACTTGTACCAACAACAAGATAACACTAAGCAAAGCTATACCAACAAAAAGTTATACCAACACATGGGCATACATTGTAGTATTAATTTATTGGCTACACATTAAATAACTAAAATGTAGCACTTTAATTAGACTCGAAATCCATATCCAAATTGCATAGCCTATCCAAATTCAGATAATGAAAATTGTGAGAGGTAATTACCAGTCCCTATAGCACTTTATGCGCATTGTATGACTGCAATTAGGCAGGACCATCTTGATGCATGCCTCCATGCAGATCCTGCATTCATCTTCCCTTTCCACATCCCTACCGGAAACCTTTTTCCAATCCTCCATCCTCCTCCTACTCACTATATCATTGCATCGGCCCTTCCCTTTCAGGTCCCTCTCGATCAAACTACTCTCAAGCTGCTGCAGAATCGGATAGATAATTGCTGCAATGGAAGAAGGCTTATGAGAATTCCAGTCCAAAGCATATTGATGCATGGGTTACAACACGCCCATATAGGCTAGAGACTACCATAGAATTCTCTAAGGATTGCCCGCCTTTCATATGTCGACACTGAGCTATCTCCATCAGCATAAACCTGCGAAAACAAAATATAATAGATTTTAATGCATGAAACCCAGGTCTCCTGTACAGAAAAATATATATATGAGGTCCAAATTTTAGAACCACATAGTGCAATTTTACCTTGCATATGAGAATGTGAAATAGTCCTAAATAAATGGGAAGGGCATAACAGCAGCCGCAGTCCAGCCATTGGATGAAGTACAAAAACAATGGAGCCAGGGAGCTGAACGACAGCCTCATCTGCACACATGATCCACCATAATTCCTCTAAATAGCATCTGCCCTGGAATTTGCGAATCAAAAGTAAGTTGAAACGGTCCAACCTAACCAATCACCACAGCAGCAGTGAAACATACACAAGACCTTTTGGATGCCCATGTATTCACCTTAATCCAACACAATCCACATGTGTTGGGAGTGTTTAAATTCCTGAAAGGGAAATGTACCCTTGGACCATTTCTGTAAGTATTTTGGTGATTAGATGCCCAACACAATAATTGAGTTCCTATGTGCAAAATATGTGAAAAATGCAAATCAAAGCATAAGGTATGTTTCTAGACTAAGTATATTATTTTGTATACTAATGTGTTTGTCTAAGTGCTAGAAACAGTGACAAAAGAAGAAGAAAAGCAAAGGAAAAGAGTTGGCCGTGTGCAGCCAACACCAATTCTGGCCAGGCACACCGGACTGTCCGGGGGTGCATCGGACTGTCCGGTGGTGCACCGGACAGTGTCTGGTGCGCCAGGCTGGCCGGCGGTGAACCGGCTGCTCTCAGGAAAATGCAGAGGCCTACGGCTATAATTCACCGGACTGACCGGTGGTGCACCGGACTGTCATGTGAGCCAACAGTCACCAGTGCCAACGGTTGGCTGCGCAATCCGCGAGCGATGCGTGGCCCGCAGCAACAGTCGGTTGGGCACACCGGACTATACGGTGTGCACCGGACAGTGTCTGGTGCGCCAACTGACTCCAAGGACCAATGGTCGGATGCTCCTGATTTGGAAGGAGATCGCGCACCGGATAGCTACCCGTGACTGTCCGGTGCACCACCCGACAGAAGGCAAGTATGGCCTTCCAAGTTGGCCTCCAATGGCTCCTAGCTGCCTTGGGCTATAAAAGGGACCCCTAGGCGCATGGAGGAGAACACCAAGCTTATAAGAAACATCCTAAGACATCTAGACTCCACTTTCACGCAATCGGATCATCATTCTTGAGATTTGAGCACTATTCGAGTTGTAAAATAATCGCGTTGTGTTTGTGTGCTCTCGTTCTCACTTGTGTGCATTGTTGTGCTGTGGATTTGAGTTTTGTGTGTGTTGCTCTCCCCAACCTTACTCTATGCTTTCTTTGTGATCTCAATTGTAAGAGCGAGAGACTCCAAATTGTTGAGATTCCTCGCAAACGGGAAACATACTCTAAAAGAAAAGACCGTGGTATTCAAGTTGATCATCGGATCACTTGAAAGGGGTTGAGTGCAACCCTCGTCCATTGGGACACCACAACGTGGAAGTAGGCAAGTGTTACTTGGCCGAACCACGGGATAAAAATCACGTGTCTCTTGTGTTTCTTTCTCTGTGATTGTTATGTTCACAAGAACTCGCTTCAAAGCTACTTAGCCGTACTAACACTTAAAACTAAGTTTTGTGGCTATTAGTGTTTGATTATTCAAGATCACCTATTCACCCCCCCCCCCTCTAGGTGCTCTCAATTGGTATCAGAGTTGTACTCTTCATCTAAGGGACTAACCGCCCGAAGAGATGGATCCTAAGGGAAAGGGGATGGTGGTCAACGACAAGGAGAAGGAGTCTCTCTTCAACGAACCAAGGGACGATAAGCCCACTGACTCAGGTTCAAGTCACAATAAGAGGGACGGGAAGAAGAAGAGGCGCATCAAGAAGATCATCTACTACAAGAGTGATGCCTCCTCTTCTTCACCAAGAGACGATGACGACGACGACTCCTCATCAAAGAAAAAGACGGTTAATCAAAATTATTCTTTTGAATATTCCCGTATTCCATATAACTCGAATGCCCATTTACTTTCTATTCCTCTTGGAAAACCCCCCACACTTTGATGGAGAGGATTACTCATTTCGGAGCCATAAAATGTGTAGTCATCTATTTTCTCTCCATCCTAGCATTTGGGAAATTGTAGAAAATGGGATGCATTTTGATAGCACTGATAACCCTGTGATTATCAATGAACAAATTCATAAAAATGCCCAAGCCACTACTGTTTTGTTAGCATCTCTGTGCAGGGATGAATACAACAAGGTTAGCGGCTTGGACAACGCCAAGCAAATCTGGGACACCCTCAAGATCTCACATGAGGGAAATGATGCTACAATGATCACCAAAATGGAACTGGTGGAAGGCGAGCTGGGGAGATTCGCCATGATCAGGGGAGAAGAGCCAACACAAACCTACAACAGGCTCAAGACCCTGGTCAACAAGATTCAAAGCTATGGAAGCACAAGATGGACGGATCATGACGTCGTCCGACTCATGCTCAGGTCATTTACTGTAATTGACCCCCATCTTGTCAATCTTATTCATGAAAACCCCAGGTACACAAAGATGACGCCCGAGGAGATCCTTGGAAAGTTTGTGAGCGGGCGCATGATGGTGAAGGAGGCACGATACGTGGATGATGCTCAAAATGGTCCACTACCCGTCTACAAGCCATAGCCCGTTGCGCTCAAAGCAACAAGCAGCAGGGAGGCGCTACCAAGCAAGGTGGCACAAGTTGAGGCTGCCGGGCTAAATGAAGATGAGATGGCACTGATCATCAAACGCTTCAAGACCGCACTCAAAGGACGCAAAGAGTACCCCTCCAAGAATAAAACAAGGGGAAAGCGCTCCTGCTTCAAATGCGGTAAGACTGGTCATTTCATAGCACAATGCCCCGTTAACGATAATGACCAGGGACAAGAGAAGTACGAGAAGAAGGAGAAGAAGAAAAACTACAAGAAGGCGAAGGGCGAGGCACACCTTGGAAAGGAGTGGGATTCTGATTGCTCCTCATCTGACTCTGATGATGAAGGATTGGCTGCCTCAGCCTTCGACAAGTCTTCGCCCTTCCCCAACAAATGCCACACTTGCATCATGGCTAAGGAGAAGAAGGTACGTATTCAGGACACTCCCAAGTACACTTCCTCTAGTGATGAATATTCTTCCGATGATGAAGTAGATTACTCTGGTTTATTTAAAGGTTTAGATAGAGCCAAAGTAGAGAAAATTAATGAATTAATTGATGCTCTAAATTAAAAAGATAGACTGCTAGAAAAGCAAGAGGACATTTTGTATGAGGAACATGACAAATTTGTTAGTGTACAAAAGTCTCTTGCTTTAGAAACTAAGAGAAATGAAGTGCTATCGTCTGAGTTATCTGCTTGCCATGAATCTATCTCTAGTTTAAAGAATTTAAATGATGATTTAAATGCTAAGCTAGAGGAAGTTAGTAAAATAAGTTCATGTGTAGAGCATGTTAGTATTTGTAATAGATGTAAGGACTTTGACGTTTATGCATGTGATGAACATCTTATTTATATTACTAAATTGAATGATGAAGTGGCAAGTCTTAATGCTCAACTTAAGACTTGCAAAAGTGATTTTGATAAAGTAAAATTTGCTAGGGATGCCTACACTATTGGTAGACACCCCTCGATTAAGGATGGACTTGGTTTTCAAAGGAAAACCAAGAACTTAACAAGCCAAAAGGCTCCCATTCTCAACAAGGAGAAAGGGAAGGCCCCTATGGCTAGTAGTCCTCAAAGGAACCATGCTTTTATTTATGAAAGGAAAATTGCTAGTCGTTCTAATTATAATAAGAGTTATGTTCATACTGCTTATAATAATTCACATGCTATGTTTGCCTCTAGCTCTACTTTTGTTCATGGTAGAAGTAGGCCTAGGAGAAATAATGTTGTGTCTCATGTGCTTAGGAAAATGTTCGATGAACCTTCTACTGTTTTTCATGCTTGCAACACTTCTTTTGTTCTTTTATGTAAGAATGCAAAAGTAGTTGCTAGGAAGTTGGGATCTAAATGCAAGGGAGACAAGACTTGCATATGGGTTCCAAAAACTATTTTGACTAACCTTGTAGGACCCAACAAGAGTTGGGTACCTAAAACCCAAGCGTAAATTGCTTTGCAGGTTTATGCATCCGGGGGCTCAAGCTGGATTATCGACAGCGGATGCACAAACCACATGACGGGGGAGAAGAAAATGTTCACCTCCTATGTCAAGAACAAGGATTTCCAGGATGCGATTATCTTTGGAGATGGGAACCAAGGCAAGGTTAAAGGATTGGGAAAGATAGCCATTACATCCGAGCATTCTATCTCCAATGTGTTTTTAGTTGAATCGCTCGGGTACAACTTACTGTCTGTGAGTCAATTATGTAACATGGGCTATAATTGTTTATTCACAAATATAGATGTATCTGTCTTTAGAAGGAGTGATGGTTCATTAGCATTTAAGGGTGTATTAGACGGCAAACTCTATTTAATAGATTTTTCGAAAGAGAATGCCGATCTAGATGCATGCTTAATGGCTAAGACTAATATGGGCTGGCTTTGGCATCGCCGTCTAGCACATGTTGGGATGAAGAACCTTCATAAACTTCTAAAGGGAGATCATGTGTTAGAACTAACTGATGTCTGCTTTGAGAAAGACAGACCTTGTGCAGCATGTCAGGCAGGGAAACAGGTGGGAAGCACTCATCACAGCAAGAATGTGATGACAACATCAAGACCACTAGAGCTTCTTTACATGGACCTCTTTGGACCCGTTGCCTACCTTAGCATCGGGGGAAGTAAGTATGGTCTTGTAATTGTTGATGACTATTCCCGCTTCACTTGGGTATTCTTTTTGCAGGACAAATCAGAAACCTAAGGGACCCTAAAGCGCTTTCTAAGGAGGCATCAAAATGAGTTTGAACTTAAGGTGAAAAAGATAAGGAGCGACAATGGGTCCGAGTTCAAGAATCTACAAGTTGAAGAATTTCTTGAGGAGGAAGGCATCAAGCACGAGTTCTTCGCTCCCTACACACCACAGCAAAACGGTGTGGTAGAGAGGAACACTACAAGAGCTACAATGATTTTCGGTGGCCATTGCCGCCAAAAATAGCCTATTTTCGGCGGCTTTAGGCTTATTTTCGGCGGCTTCTGGCCGCTAGAAAAAATTAGCCGAAAATAAGGCTATATTTTCGGCGGCCAGGGTCTAGCCGCCGAAAGTAGCTTATTTTCGGCGGCCACAAGGCAGCCGCCGAAAATTACCAGTTATTTTCGGCGGCCCTCTGACAGCCGCCGAAAATAACAAATGCCAAAAATAGTATTTATTATTTTTGGCGGCCAGGGAGGCCGCTGAAAATTAATAATTTCAGAGCAAAAAAAATTTGGAAAAATGCAAAAAAATAACAGAAAATTCATACAAAATTCATACAATAACAGAAAATTCATACAGCCCACAACATCACAAAAACATTAAATACACAATTCACAAATAGTCCACAACATAAAACTTGAGTCCATACAAATATAAAGTCCACAAATAGTCCATACAAACATAAAGTCCACAAATAGTCCATTACAACGCACAATGCGGCACAAAGCTAACTCCATCACATATCGGGGTCGTTGGAGTTGTGTCCACTACCTCCAGAAGCGAAAAACTCGTTGATGAAGTCATGTGTAACGGGTTTGGATTCTAAAGAAAAAAGAAGACATTAATAACGGCATTGGTTACATTAAAACTTGAGTCCATATAAACATAAAGTCCACAAATAGTCCATACAAACATAAAGTCCACAAATAGTCCATTACAACGCACAATGCGGCACAAAGCTAACTCCATCACATATCGGGGTCGTTGGAGTTGTGTCCACTACCTCCAGAAGCGAAAAACTCGTTGATGAAGTCGTGTGTAACGGGTTTAGATTCTAAAGAAAAAAGAAGACATTAATAACGGCATTGGTTACATGTATGACCACTATTCAAACAAATTGTTTCTCAAACTAACCTCTCCTGAAGTAGCTCCCTCCCTTGCATAAGCTCCTCCTGGTGCTGGTATGACCGGTGGTGGCGTGTTGTGGCCCATGACCCCGGATCCCTACAAAATCAAGTTTAGTAAAGATTTGAAATTAGGTTGATACAAACGACAAGTCTTAACTAAATTGAAGCACCTGAGGTGGAGGTGGAGGTGGCGGAGCATGTAATCCCCACTAAGGCATCGACGGCTGAAACTGAGGGAAAACAAATGGTTGCTGTTGTGCCTGCTGTGGAAATATGTTAGTTATAGAACCAATATCGAGCGTGTTGAGAAGAAATAAGACACTCACGTTCATTACTTGTTGGGCATGTGCGTTGTAAGCAGCCATGTACTCTGATTGCTCTTTGAGGAATGCCATTTGTTGTTGCCGCAGCTCTTCACGAAACTTTTCTTGCTGCTCCCTCATAGCGTCCTCTATGCTAGATATAGAGCGGCAACTACGGCTGCTACTACCACAACCTGCCTACGACAAAGAGCCACCACGAGAACGCAACTCCGTCGAATCAATAACACCGGTAAACATAGAATATCTTGAAAAACAAGAAAATTAGCTATTCGGTCATAGTTCCAATATTATTGAAAAAAATTCACAGGTTCATACCGTCCATGCGCCTTGCCTCCAATAGAATGCACAACTTCAGCGTCGATGGTAGGCGCTCCTCGCGAATCGTAGTCTTCTCCATACTTCCTAACCATCTCCTGCCCGTATGTCTCCTGCAATACAATATGAAGGTTCAGCACACATGTAATTTATAGCTATATGGCAAGAAAACATTAATCATAACAACAACTAACCATACGCTCAATGGCCGCTTGACTACACTGCTCTTCGGAGATTTCACTGTTTTTCGCTCTATGCCCTCTCCTATAAACATCGATTGGGCTCGGGACAACTCCAGTTTGAGCCTCCTACAAATATATGAGTTTAATCTTGTTTCATTTCTGAGTAAAACAGAATACTACATACTCACCATTCGCTTCGCCAACCGAATGTGTCCATCAGCCCCATAGGTATGGTTGACTACGACTTCGTCATCATCCTCGTCCTGCTGATGGCGCTACCTATGTCAATTCCTATTAGACTTCTCAATCCACTCGGGCGAAGCCCTTATCTCACACAAAGCCTTGTAAGACTACGGTCGGTGTTCCATCCATGGAAGAGTTACCTGCATATAAAGCGTTAGCTCAAAATTACATTCACATCTGAATGAGCTGCTAAATTAGATTTTTACCTCCATGTACTTGTCTACAGTCAAGTAGACATCCGAATATTGTCGAAAGTTGTTGATAGAATAACCTCGGTGCTTCATGTACGTGTTCACAACCTGTAGACGAGCATTGGAAAATGCATCCCTGCACACCTTCTTCGCATTTTTCTCTAATACTCGGTCTGCATGCTCTTGAGCCTCAGGTTCCACACGATAGCGTCTCTGTCCAACATTGAAAATAAAATTAGTTTGAAAACAACTAATAAATGTTAGTTTGAAACATTACTCTTACCCAAAAGTCACTCTTGACGGCGCCTTGAGCTGTTCCACATGTCGCATGTGGAGCTAGTGCGAAGTGCGACCAGCTAGTGCAAGGAACCACCACACCTTTTGGGTCGGTGACAATTCCTAGATTATGTAGACGACAGAGGTTACCTAAGACTTGATTAACCTATCTATGGTGACCTCGACCGTCATATGACGTGTCTTCCCATTGGCTACATGACAAAAAAACAAGGAAGTCATGTCATATATATAGTGTACAATAAACAAATAAGTAACAACAAAGCGGCCAAACGTGAGTACCTATCACCAACCGGGATGATCAGTACCCGAGCTTCAGATTGTGCAGGCGCTGACGGAGGTAGGACAAAGTGGCCCTTCCGAGTGCCCCTTCGTCGAACAACCGGAGCCTCGGTGGTATCATCATCCGCCTCAGAATCTATGCCCACCTCCTCCTCCTCCTCATGGGCCTGCACCTCCTCCTCCTCATGGGCCTGCTCATCCTCCTCCTCATGGTGTTGCACCTCCTCCTCCTCGTCCTCCTCTTCCTATGGACATGAAATAGAGACATGTAAGACACATTTATATATAAGTGACTGATAAATAAGATCAATTACATAAACATTAACATCGATACTCCGTTGTAGAGCGATAGGTGTATCACGAAGTTCTAGCCGGGCGTGTCTCAACAACGCCTCCTGTCTGCTCTGGCTAGAAGAACTCCCTTGGAAAAGGGAACGTGCACCAGGGAGTATCCTGCTAGCCGCATTAATAAACCCCCTAGCAGTGCGCTTTGTTTTCCTACCACTCATCCTGTTCAATAGAAAAACATTAAAGGAATTAGCTCCATAAAATTAAGTGAATTAATAAAAAATCAAATAATACATCACATAAAATGAAATTATGCATTACACATCAAAATTCATCGGAATCACGATCAAGGAGTCTTCTTCGATCCAAAGCTCACAATGTGGCTTTTTTGTTCCTTGGATTTCGTTTTCGTTTCGGTGCAACACACTCATCAGCAGTGACATCGTTACGGTCTCCGACTAGTGAGTTCAGTGCAACACCCTCATCGATAGTAAAAGTGGTTGGCAATTCTTCTTCTTGATAAACATCATCGGCCTGTTCGTCTTCGAATTGATAACCAGCAGTGCAAGAAGTATGTAAACATTCCCTAGGGTTCACCTTATGAACTACCCACCATGCTTTAAACTTTGGATTTGGGTACGACATATAGTAGACCTGCTCGCACTGGTGTGCAAGGATAAAATTATCATGGCCTCGAAGTCGTTCCATGTGCTTTACTTCAGTTATGCCATATTGACTTTGTCTAATCCCATTAGTGTTGTCAAACCAATCACATAGAAAGAATACTAGTTTCAAAGTTTTGTTCCCTGCAAAATTAAACTCTAGGATATTTTGAATGATGCCATAATAATTAGTTTCTCTGCTGAGTGCATCGAGTGCTCTAGTCAGAACTCTAGTGTTACGTGTGGCTGCACAAGGATGAGACTTTTCAAATTGGTCTAAACGAAAACGAAAGCCATTCACATTGTATCGACCAAAGGTTCTGCAAGTCACCGTCCCATAAGATAGCTGTCTCAAGTCCTCGTGTATGTTAGGAGTCTTTGTGCACTGCAAATAATATACAGTTAAAATGACTACCTCGCATAAAAGGCTAAATGACATGAAAGTAAGGAATATAAAGAGTTTACATGCTCGCGAAACTAGTCAACAAAATTAGGTCTTCCTTGCCTCACATGTCGTCGCATCGTATCTAGTTGTTTGCTTATAGGCTGATGGGAATAAGTCCAATTTTCCTCGTCGAACTTACTGTACGACAAATAAGTAATTAAATATGGCTCCTTTGGTAAAGAAATTAAGGGGTAAAATAAAGACTTACATGAAATATGGCTCCATCTCTTCCATATTAGAGTACATGTATAGCAATGCGGACATTCTTTCATCCATGCTAAGGTGGTAGAACGTGCCCTTACTAGTACTTGTGCCTCTCCATTGGAAAGTGTTGAGATCACTAACAGGAGGTTCCTCATCGACATTGTATCGCATGGTAGCAGCATAGACATTATGTTCCTCTGCAAAATACACACTCGTGAAGTATGAAACCTCCTTTAGCAAAAAAGCTTCAGCGATGCATCCTTCTACTCTAGCCTTATTTCGAACCATGCCTCGCAGGTTTTTGAGTGCACGTTCAATGTGATACATCCACCTATATTGTATAGGTCCACCAACCTTTGCCTCATATGGAATGTGAATAAGTAGATGCTCCATCGGATTGAAGAATCCAGGTGGGAATATTTTTTCTAGCTTGCATAACAACACTGGTATTTCTTTCTCCATCATATTTTTACTTATTTCTTTGGCACAGATCTGCCTGTAGAAATAACTTAGCTCAGCTATTGCTTGCCACATGCTGTCGGGCATATAACCACGAAACATGACAGGGATAATCCTCTCCATTAATATATGGAAGTCATGGCTCTTTAACCCAGTTAGTTTTCCCGTTTTCAAATTCACAGCTCTTTTCAAGCCCGCAGCATAACCATCGGGAAATTTAATTTTTTTCATACATCTCATTACCTCGATCTTGTCTTTAGAGGTAAGATAGAACAAGGCACGTGGCGGCTTACCATTGTCATTGAGCACTTGGGTTGGTCGGTCACAAAGCATTGCTAGATCTCTTCAAGCTTTCAGATTGACCTTTGTTTTTTCAAAATGCATGCAGGTGTGTATGAGGGCTTCAGCAACATTACTTTCTTGGTGCATGACATCAATGTTGTGCACAAGAATCAATGACGACATATAAGGGAGCTCCTAGAGACCACATATATGTGTCTAGTTGTGGTCCACTCCGAATCCTTCGTACTTGTCCCCCTTTTCATTTAGGACAAGGTTGTTCAGCTGAGCATATATTTCTACTGTGTTAAGACGTTTAGGCAGTCCTTTGGTGACCACAGTGTCCTTTATAAAGTTTTTCTTATCGCTCCTAAAGGGGTGTTTCTTGGGCAACCAGCGTCGATGACAATCGAAGTAAGTGATCTTTCCACCATGAGCAAGACGGAAGCAATCTGTATCTGAACCGCAATATGGACATGTCAATCTAACATGTGTACTCCAACCGGTAAAAATAGCATACGCCATGAAGTCATGCACCGACCACAAATACGCAACTCGAAGTTTGAATATCTGTTTTGTAAAAACATTGTATGCTTCAACACCTTTCCAAAGCTCCTTCAACTCTTCAATCAAGGGTTTTAACATGACATTGAGGTTCTTTCCAGGATACTCTGGGCCAGGAATGATTAAGCAAAGAAATATAAATTCATATTTCATACAAAGAGAAGGTGGAAGGTTGTATGGAATAACAAAGACAGGCCAACATGAGTATGATGATGCCATTTGACCAAAAGGTGTGAAGCCATCGGCCGCAAGGCCGATTCAAACATTCCTCGGGTCAGCTGCAAAGTCGGGATCAAACGTGTCAAGAGCCTTCCATGCATTCTCATCTGAAGGGTGCACGATTAGGTCATCGTTATCACGGACACCTTCTTTGTGCCATCGCATGTGCATAGCGGTTTTTTTAGATAGAAACATCTGTTTCACTCGAGGAGTTAGTGGCAAGTAGTGGAGCTGCTTATGTGCAACATCTGTCATCACCTTCTCACCCTCATCATTGACAACTTCCACAAATCTAGATTGTCCACATTTCAGACATTTTTTCTCTTCCGCATGATCCTTCATGAAAAGCATACAATTATTTTTGCACACATCAATCTTCTCATAATCCATACTGAGACCTTTGATAATTGTCTTTGAATGGTACATGTCTTTAGGCAACTTATTGGGCTTTGGGAGCACATCTCCTAATAACTTTAAAATCTAATTGTAACAATTGTTCTAGAAAAAGTACTTGGACTTAATGGCCATGAGCCGAGTCACAAAAGCGAGTATACTCACATCTGTGTGTTCATGCAACGGCTCTTCAAAGCCTTTTAGTAGTTTGAAAAATCTTGAAACTTCTGGTGTGGCAGGATCCTCGGAGCTTAGGTTTAATTCTGGACGTAGCGAATCTAGCACCTCATGCATCGCATCATCGCCAGCCCAATCATTGTTCTTCTCCTCTTCTACATTCCGGTTGGGTACTACCTCACCATGATGTTCCCACACCTTATATCCGGGCATAAATCCAAACTGACAAAGATCTAGGCTAACTCTTTCCTTATTAAGAAATATACTGTTTTCGTGCTGCCTACAAGGGCATCTGACAATGCCCGTTATGGACAAGGAGAATACGTGGTCCACAAAATCTTTGGTTTTGGCTACCCAATCATCAGAATGACGTCCACTTCTACTCCAGCCATTGTACATCCATGCACGATCGTTAGCCATGCCTGAGACTATTAAACCGAACCATATCATGAAAATATTATTCAACTTCGTTAAGGGTTTAGGTCCTATATGTATAGGCAAGGATAGGTTCTAAACCCACAGCAAGCTAGCAGGACCAAAAAAATTTCGGCAGCATAACCTCGCTGCCACTAAACAATATATTACTTATATATAAAACAGAGAATGATATACTATTAAATCAAATCAAGCTAAGTACCACATACATAATAATGCAACAATTCTACGTACCAATACAATGTACTATTAAAACTAATAATATAATTAGTACCACATATTAATATGAAATTAATGCCTAAATATAATATACCTCTAATCACTAAACCACATATACCACTAATACATTAATGAAATCGAACTAAACAATAATACTAATCACACAACTAATCAAACAAACACAATTATAAATATATACTAATTTCGGCAGTAATTCAATAACGGTCGCCGAAAATATGGAATAAAAAACACAAAAAAAATCTTACGATGGGGAAGAGCTTGGCGACGATGGCAGAGTGGTTCCACGACGGTGGCGGCTCAGGGCTTTGAACGGCGGCGGACGACGGTGGCAGCTTGGGGCGGCGGTGGCTCGGGGCGGCGGCGGCCTCGGGCGGGCGTCCCGCGCAGGGGGCGTGTAACACCCGGCTTTAAGGAACAAAGCCAGGTGCATCTCATACATGCGCCAAGAAGACAACATATATAATAACAGAGTGTATATAGATAAATGTCATAAAACATCAGAGTATTTATTACATAGCGGAAGACTTATTACAGAATAAAGTAATGAAGATAAAATGAACTAAGGATCGTTGGCGCCAATGTCGACTGAGAAACGCCACCTAGATCAGATCGAACTCCTCAGTGTTAGGCGGCTCCTCTTGAACCACCTGCTCTTCTCCTGTGGGGGGGTGTGAGACAGCAAGGGTGAGCTCACACATGATCATAGCTCAACAAGTTGTGGGGAACCAGTGGACATAAACTCACAAAGGTGTGAGTTCATGTGATGTGTAAGGCTTAATCAAAGACAGGGGTTAAAGCTGAGCATTGCTTTTAAGTAGTTGGTCAAAATTTTATTAGCAATTACTAAGTGTAAGTAAATACCAAACCATAAGTAAAGTAATAGAACAAAATTAATAACAAACCCATGCAATGCAAATGACAAAATTGAATTTAAGTTCCATAATTTAAACATCAGAGAGTCCTGAGCTGCTCATGACCGTGAGCTCGGCTAGTATACCAGTTTTACACTCTGCAGAGGTTGTACCCTTTACCCACAAGTCATGTTACCCATCTGCCAAGGGGTCGCGAATCCCATACACCTCTACCTAGGAAGCGCGGCAGGGCAACACTACGAGGCCTTTACAAAGTTCCACTAGCTTCCGAAAACCCGCTACAGTTTATAGGAAGTTCCAATGCAGGGTTCCTGGCTGACCGCCATCGCAGCAAAATCAACCAGGGACCTCCCTACACTGACCACTCCCCTACTGCCCTTGCCCCTTTCGGGTAAGGTAGTCTTCCACTAGCTTTCCTAATTAGTCAGCCAAGGGCGTCCCATTAAACCCTTGTGGTGGCACGTGGTTCTCAAGTTAAGCTCTATGTTCCAATTAACATTAATGATCTCAACATGAACATAAATAGAATAACAAAAAGAATTGGAACATAGAGGTAATAAATGATTATCCCAAAACCATATAAAGCAATAGCAAACTACCCAAGTGATTCAGGGGTAAACAAGGTAATGAGATAAACAATCTAGGGTGACCTATTGGGTCCCATCAAAATTAACCTATGCATGGATAAGTGATATTAAAGAACATTATTGGGTAAAAAGTGGTCAAGGGCACAACTTGCCTTCAATGAGCTCCTGCTCAGCTACTTCAATCTGCTGCTCACCAGGATCCTCAGCAACGGGCTCTTCTACTCGCCACAATACAAACAAGCACAGGATATAGGGAAAATTAACATTACACCAAGCATGTAAACAAAATACCCAGAGATATTCTACTCAATAAAATAAAATCCTAGGAACAGGAATCATAATTTTCTGAGTTATAGATTTTAAGTTATGCATTTTCAAAGGTTTTATGTGTTTAAAGTGGGATTAAGTGAGGAATTAAATTTCTTACTGTTGTCATGATAAAACAGAGGCACTAGGTGATAAAGAATAAAATTACAAAATTTTAGGAACTGGAATGGATTAATTTGGACTAAAAATGGATTTTCTATGATTTATTCAAGTTCTAGGATTTATTTTTGTATTAAAAATCCAATTTCCTATTCATTTAATCAATTTTAAAACTGTACTGGACTGGGCCTCAAAATCCGAGAACAGCAGGGTTTACTCTACAAAAATTCCTGTGACTCAGACTCAACCCACGCAGGACTGCGGGTTGATTCTGGCAAAGTATAGGGTCTCTTTAGAAAAATGTACCCACGAAGGGGTATGGCTTAATATCGGCCGTTTGATCCAAAATCTACGCACCAGATTAGTCTCGCGCTAGTTACTCCACCGCGCTCTCTCCTAGCCACCCGATCTAGATCTTACGGACCGGATTAATCCCGCGAAGGGCTATTCCCCTGATCCATCCGTAGCCGTTAGATGTGGATCCAACGGCGCAAACATGGTTACCCTGAGATCTAATCGTGGCCGTTACCTAAGGATCCGGCGGTCACGGACCCGTCTTCTTTCCCCAGCACACTTCCCCCACCGACGGCGACCTGACACCCGACGAACACACCACCGATGACGGCCCTCGGACCCGCTATTGCGCAAAACCTCCAATAAAAAGGTCCCACAGGACCGAAAGGTGAAAGCGAAGTTACTATCGGCCAACTCACCAGAGATTTGGGCGCCGGCAGAGGTTGGCCACGCACGGCGCGGATCTACGGCCACAAACGGGCAACGGCAAGAAATTGCTGCCGTTCCAGTAACCCCCGATCTTCCTGGTTGACACTATCGAGAGCGCACCCCCGCGGCGAAGCACCAGCGCCCCACACCAGCGCCAATGCCCGCCCGAACCGAGGTTGGTGGAGCAGCGTTCTTCTCTGGATGCAAAACTCAATGGCGCCGTGACTCGATTGGAGGCTTCAGAGATGACTGCGCGAGGTGCTTCGGCCAGGACGATCTCCTATTATACGCGGACTTGGCCAACGCACGCAACCAACATGCCGAAGTTCCCGGGAGATCGCCGATACCTACGGGGGTTCCGCCACGAGCGGAGGTGATGAATGCGACACGCGATGGAAGAGGAATAGGGAGTTTAGGTGACTGGTCGGTGGGCCCAAAAGTTAGTGACTCAGGCGCGGTTGTATGCGAGCGCGGAGACAGGCATGTGGGTCCGTCAGTCGGACGCGCGCGCGGAATGAAGAAAATGGCCGCCCGGCGCGTTTTTCCTTGAGTGGGCCAAATTGGGTACCACCAGCCCAACATGTATTCCTTTCCTTTTTCTTTTATTTTTCTCTCTTTCAAATTTAGATTTTCATTTCTCCTTTTAGATTTCAAATTCAAATTTGAACGTCAGTTATGGGTTTGTACTTATATCAAATGTGCCAAATTACATATGGGGATGAAGAGAATATATTTATGTGCATATTTTCCCGATGTTTCATGTGGCATTTCTTTTCTCTTCTAAATTTCTAGAATTCCCTCTAGGTTCTAAACTCCCTTTTTGGACTTTAATATATTTACTGTCATCTTATTTTTATATTGTCACAACATGCACACAAAAAGGAAACTCAGCATGATGCAATGATTTATCTTTGGGTATTTCTTGTTAATTATGTATTTGTGTAAGTAATCTGTTCACATGAAATGATGCATAAAGGTTAAACCCACATAAGGAGAGATTGTTTCTCTAATGGTATTATTTCTAGCAATTTACAAAGTGGGTGTTACAGGGCGTATGCGGCGCGGGGGCGGTCGGGGAGCGGCGGCGCGGGGCCGGCGGGGGAGCGGTGGCGTGCGGCCGGCCGGGGAGCGGCAGCTCGGGGGCGGCCGGGAGCGGCGGGTGGAGGGAAGGCGGCGCGAGCGGGTGAAGGGAAGATAGAAAGAAACAGAGAAGAAGGGTCAGGGACCGTTTTAAACTTTTAGTTTTCGGCGGCCAGGGCTAGCCGCCGAAAATAAGCCGTTATTTTCGACGGCTGTGTCAGAAGCCGTCGGAAATAACATTATTTTCGGCGGCTGTGTTAGAGCCACTAAAAATAACGTTATTTTTGGCGGCTATGTCAGGCCGCCGAAAATAACTACTTATTTTTTGCGGCTAACCCCTGGCCGCCAAAAATAACAGTGGCCGCCGAAAATGGTGCACAGTGCTGTTGTGGAAGAACAGGACGCTTATCGACATGGCGAGAACGATGCTTAGAGAATTCCAGACGCCCGAGCGGTTTTGGTCGGAAGCTGTGAACATAGCTTGCCACGCCATAAACTGGCTCTATCTGCATCGACTCCTCAAGAAGACCTCCTACGAACTCCTTACCGGTAACAAACCCAATGTATCTTACTTTCGTGTATTTGGGAGCAAATGCTACATTCTGGTGAAGAAAGGTAGACATTCTAAATTTGCTCCCAAGGCTGTAGAAGGGTTTTTACTAGGGTATGAATCAAATATAAAGGCATATAGGGTCTTCAACAAATCATCAGGATTAGTTGAAGTCTCTAGGGACGTTGTATTTGATGAGACTGATAGCTCTCCAAGAAAGCAAGTTGATCTTGATGATATAGATGAAGATGAAGTTCCAACGGCCGCAATGCGCACGATGGCGATAGGTGATGTGCGACCACAGGAACTACAGGACCAAGATCATCATTCTTCCTCAACGCTGGTGCATCCCCCAACTCAAGATGATGGACAGGTACCTCAAGAAGAGGAGCGTGATCAAGGGGGAGCACAAGAAGACCAGGTTATGGAGGAAGAAGCACCACGGGTCCCTCCAACTCAAGTCCGAGCAACGATCCAAAGAAATCACCTCGTGGATCAAATTCTAGGTGATATCAGCAAGGGAGTAACGACTCGCTCACGCTTAGCTAATTTTTGTGAGCATTGCTCGTTTGTCTCTTCTATTGAGCCTTTCAGGGTAGAAGAGGCCTTGCAGGATCCGGACTGGGTGTTGGCCATGCAGGAAGAGCTCAACAACTTCAAAAGAAATGAAGTCTAGAGCCTGGTGCCACGTCCAAAGCAAAACATTGTGGGCACCAAGTGGGTGTTCCGCAACAAGCAAGATGAGCACGAGGTGGTGACAAGAAACAAGGCTCGACTTGTGGCAAAAGGTTATGCCCAAGTCACAGGTTTGGATTTCGAGGAGACTTTTGCTCCTGTGGCTAGGCTAGAGTCAATTCGAATTTTGTTAGCATATGCCGCTCACACTCTTTCAGGTTATTTCAAATGGAAAGAGTGCTTTCCTCAATGGGCCAATCAAGGAGGAGTTATACGTAGAACAACCCTCTGGCTTTGAGGATGACAGGTATCCTGACCACGTGTATAAGCTCTCTAAGGCGCTCTATGGACTTAAGCAAGCCCCAAGAGCATGGTATGAATGCCTTAGAGATTTCTTAATTGCTAATGCTTTCAAGGTTGGGAAAGCTGATCCCACTCTTTTTACCAAGACTTGTGATGGTGATCTCTTTGTGTGCCAAATTTATGTCGATTACATAATATTTGGTTCTACTAACCAAAAGTCTTGTGAGGATTTTAGGAGGGTGATGATGCAGAAATTTGAAATGTCGATGATGGGCGAGTTAACATACTTCCTTGGATTCTAAGTGAAGCAACTCAAGGACGGTACCTTCATCTCCCAAACAAAGTACACTTAAGATCTTCTCAAGAGGTTTGGGATGAAGGACGCCAAGCCCGCGAAGACACCGATGGGAACCAATGGGCATGCCAACCTCAACAAAGGAGGTAAGTCCGTTGATCAAAAGGCATACCGGTCCATGATAGGTTCATTACTTTATTTATGTGCTAGTAGACCGAACATTATGCTTAGTGTATGCATGTGTGCTAGATATCAATATTATCCTAGGGAATGTCACCTTGTGGTCGTTAAGCGAATTCTTCGATATTTAGTTGCTACGCCATGCTTCGGGATCTGGTATCCAAAGGGGTCTACCTTTGACTTAATTGGATACGTAAACTCCGATTACGCCGGGTGCAAGGTTGATAGGAAGAGTACATCAGGGATGTGCCAATTTCTAGGAAGGTCTCTGATGTCCTGGAGTTCCTAGAAACAGACATCCGTTGCCATATCCACCGCTGAGGCCGAGTATGTTGCCGCAAGACAGTGTTGCACGCAACTACTTTGGATGAGGCAAACCCTCTGGGACTTTGGCTACAATCTGAGCAAAGTCCCACTCCTATGTGTGGGGGACAGATATCCCCCGGGTCCACTAGAAGGATAGAAGACCTCACGAAAGGCCCAAAGGCCCCATAATTCGTAAGGTCATCCCCTCGTGGGCCTGGGAGGAACGACCAGTGAGACAAATCGACACAAGGCCAGGTCGGTGCAAGCCCAGACGACCCAACGACATCCGAGCAGTAATCACAGCAATGACCCGACCTTCCCGCACAGGAGCCCCGTACATCGGAACTGGGCGAGGATGAATCGGCTGAATTATAGGGAGACAGACTCAGTTAGTTCACTATTATTCAGGTTCACGTTGTTATCATATCCACATTTAATGCCCCACAGTCGAGTATATAAGGCCTAGGGGGCACCCCTTCAAGACGATAGATCGACATCATTCACCACTTAGCCTTCCATCCCGTTCTTTACGTTTTTCAGCACTAGAGAGCTCCCTTGTAACTCGTCGCATAAAGCATTCCAGCCAGGACATACGGTGTTACACATCTCAAAGCGGCCCGAACCTGTACATCATTGTCTACTATTTCTCGTGCGCCCAGCACGAACCATCGAGCTACAGTCGGTAACATCATCCTACTCCTAAAAGCACCTTGGGGGTAACCCTGGGTGCACGGTCGGACTCAAAACACCGACAGCTGGCGTGCCAGGTAGGGGGTGTGTCACGATCCAAGCTAGCTCAATGGCCGTCAACTTCCAGCGCAAGATCATCCTCCTCCCCGGATCCATATTCTGCTTCGGTACTATCTCATCTGTAGCGGATGAGGAGGGAACTCTGCATCGCCTCACGGATCCGCTAGAGAAAAAGCCTTCCTCAGGAATCTCCGAGAAAATCGGGGCGGGGCAGGAAAAAGCGCAACCTCCAGCGCTCCTAAAAAAGATCACCTCCTGCAAGATAGGAGTTGAGGGTCCCTTAGCCCGGAGAACTCCGTTGTCCACCTCTCCGACGAGAGAATGGACACGAATCACGAGGAGAAAGGAAGCAAAGGATCATCAAGCTGATCTTTCTGCGCCTCCACCCTCAAAGGAGAACAGAAAGAAGATCGCCGTAACAGCTACTCCATTCTACCCCGACGTCCTCTTCATCAGGAGAGTGGAGTCGCCCCCCATCTTCGACGATGAGCCGACTGCACCCGGAGAGGAACCTCCTCAGCGGGAATCCCGCAGACGGAGAAACCGACGCCGAAATATCTGGCGACATCACGAGGCCGGAGAGTGGGACCCGGCGCAACCCGTATCGCGAGACGAGGTCTCGGAGGTAGGAGAAACTCCAGAGGAATGTGTCTTCAGGGAACGAAGGAATTCCCGACGACGCGATCGTCGACGGGCTCAAGAACAAGCCGAGCAGGAGATAAGGCAACGTCGGGAAAATCCACTCTTCGGGCGCAACTTGAACCCCGACTTCGCCTGAGACATGAACACGCCGAGTGAAGTTGGAGGGGTGTTGGCTCGGATAGCTGATGGCCTCCCTCGGACTCCCGATGCCGAGGGCTATCGGCGGCTGTTCACTCAAGTAGCCAATCACCTTCTACCCCTCGCTCACCCGCCGAACGATCTGCGACACGCCATCAACAGTCGTCGGGATGCATGGAGCTCCATCAATGCTTCACGTGAACGACGACATGAGAACGAGATCTGTCGCCGGGAAGAGTACGACCGGGACCATGGCATCCCAGCACTGAGTCAGGCTACCAGGACCGAGTCGGCCACGGCTTCAACTGGAGGCACCGCCCGGGGACGGTCGAGGCACCACGACGATCACTCCCCTCCCCGGGACAGACAACATCATCGACGACAGGAGGGCACATGTGGAGCATCGGCACTTACTCCGCGCCTCAGGGCCATTCAATGGCCCCCTAACTTCAAGGTATCCAACATCGACAAATATGAACCTAAGCAGGATCTAGGAGGCTGGCTGGCCATCTACACCACCGCTGCCTGAGCTGCTGGGGCAACCGAGGACGTAATGACCGCATACTTGCCTATCGTCCTCAGGCAAGACGCACTGCAATGGCTGCGACACCTACCCCGACACTGCATCGACGACTGGAACGACTTCAGTCGGCGTTTCACCGCCAACTTTCAGTCTCTCTCCGATAAGCCGGCGCAACCATGGGACCTCAAATCCATCAAGAGCCGAGGGGACGAAACTCTCCGGTCATACCTCAAAAGGTTCCAGACCATGAGAAATCGTATCCCCGAGGTCGCTGAAGCAGCAGTGATCGAGGACTTCTACAAAGGATCTAATGACTCGGCCTTCGTCCGAACCATATTACAGAAGGCACCGACTACCTCCGAGCAACTGTTCCGGGAAGCCGACCTCTACATCACCGCCGACGAGCGAGCTCAGGACCTCATCAGAGGAGTGAAACCAGCACCAGCGGCACCACGACGCGACACGAACCAGCAGCCCGACAAGCATTGGGAGAAAAGACCTCGCGAAGAAGTCCACGCTGCTGGACCACCTGCCTCTCACGCTCGGGGGGGACCTCGTGGGGGCGAACGCACGCTGGACAACATCCTCGACGCCCAGTGCCCGTACCACAAGGACATACGCCACACCCTTCGGAACTGCAGAGACTTCAAGCACTCCATCGGGCACGACTGACCCTTCCAACCTATACCTCCTCCACCACCGCGAGGAGGACCAAGAGAACCACGACAACCCTAGCGGTAGGAGGAGGGAGGAGGTGGAGCCTTCTCGCGTGTCGACAAAGAAGTCAATGTCATCTTCGGCGAACACGGATCGCAGGAGAACAAGAGACAACAAAAGCTCAACGATCGCCAGATACTGGTGGCAACTACCGGTCCTCCCGCCCCATATCAATGGTCGGAGCACCCGATCACCTTCACTCAGGTGGATCAGTGGCTCAACTTCGACCACCCGGGCAAATACTCGCTCCTCGTCGATCCGGTGATCCGAGAAAGCATGGTGAAGAAGGTATTAGTGGACGGGGGGAGCAGCATCAACGTCACCTTCCCTCAGATGCTCCAAGGCTTGGGAGTTCCCCTCAAAGAGCTCCACGAGTCGGACACACCCTTCTTCGGCATCGTGTCAACTGAAGGAGAGTACCCGCTGGGCCACATCTACATGCCGGTCACCTTCGGAACTCCGGAAAACTATAGAACTGAGTTCCTGAGGTTTGAGGTGGCAAACTTCGACTGCGGATACAACGCCATCATCGGGAGGCCCGGATTAGTGAAGTTCATGGCTATTCCACATTATACGTACATGATATTGAAGATGCCTGGACCGCAAGGGATCATAACTGTGCGGGCCGACTTCCAAGGCACCGCAGAATGTTTCCGAGTGGCTATTCAGGCGGCCCTCACCACCAAACCATCGGTGACTTCTTCTGCGCAGGTGAACTCAAAGCCTGAGGAAGACCTCGAGGTGCCCGCGAATGAGGCTCAAGCCGCGACCTCTATGCGGCCGACGGAAGAAACCAAAAGGATCAACCTTGGGTTCGCTGATGAACGCAAAACCGCCATCATCAGCTCTAGCCTAGATGACAAATAGGAAGGCGCGCTCGTCCAGTTCCTGCAAGATAACCGAGACGTATTCGCATGGCAACCTGCGGATATGCCGGGAGTCCCGAGAGAACTGGCCGAGCACAAATTGAAGGTCTACCCCCAAGCGAGGCCAATATGCCAAAAATTACGTCGCTTCACGCCCGACAAGAGAGAAGCCATCCGTGCTGAGCTAGCTCGCTTGGTCGCGACCGGATTCATTAGAGAAGTGTTACATCCTGAATGGTTGGTCAACCCTGTTCTTGTACTCAAAAAGAATAAAGTGGATTGGTGCATGTGCGTTGATTATACGGATCTCAACAAACACTGTCCGAAGGATCCCTTTGGGCTTCCTAGGATCGACCAGGTGGTGGACTCAACCGCCGGATGCTCTATGATGTCTTTCTTGGATTGCTACTCTGGGTATCATCAGATTAGTTTGGCAAAAGAAGACAAGGAAAAAACGGCATTTATCACCCCGTTTGGAGCCTTCTGCTATACCTCCATGCCGTTCGGCCTCAAAAACGCTAGAGCGACTTAACAGAGGGCTATTCAGACATGCTTAGCCGATCACTGGGGCAAGCGTGTGGAAGCCTACGTGGACGACATGGTGATCAAGACAGAGGATTCAGAAAATTTCATCGAAGATTTACAGCTGGTCTTCAATAGTCTATGACGATACAGATGGAAGCTTAATCCCGAAAAGTGCGTTTTCGGAGTGCCGGTAGGAAAGTTGCTAGGGTTTATTGTTAGCCACCGGGGAATTGAAGCTAACCCAGAAAAGATCGAAGCTATCATGAGGATGGAGGCACCGCGATCACAGAAGAAAGTGCAAAGACTTACCGGATGTATGGCAGCCCTGAGCAGATTTATATCCAGGCTGGGAGAAAAAGGCTTACCATTTTATAAGTTACTCAAGAAGGTGGGCAAATTCTAGTGGACTTCAGAAGCACAGGAAGCCCTAGATGTGTTGAAAAAGTTCTTGACGACACCACCAGTGCTGAAACCACCGCGTCGAGCCATGCAGACTCAACCAGCTAAAGATCTGCTGCTATATATCTCTTGCACGACTCACGTGGTGAGCACCGCGTTGGTAGTCGAGCGAGCAGAAGAAGGACATGCATACCCAGTACAGCATCCTGTTTATTTCATCAGCGAAGTTCTAGGTCCCTCGAAGAAGAAATACCCTCAAGTTCAAAAGCTATTATATGCAGTACTTCTAACTGCACGCAAGCTCCGTCACTACTTCGACGACCACAAAGTCAAAGTAGTCACTGGATTTCCGATAAGAGATATTCTTCACAACAAAGAAGCCATCGGGAGAATAGCCAAGTGGGCCTACGAGCTAGGATCTCATGACATTGAATTTCGACCTCGCACTGCCATAAAAACTCAAGCGCTAGTTGATTTCGTATCAGAGTGGACCAAACAACAAGTACCGGATAACCCAGAAACTGCAGAAGTATGGCGAATGTATTTTGATGGCTCGTTAAAGCTGCAGGGAGCAGGCACAGGGATCCTCTTTACTGCACCTGGAGGCGAACACCTTAGATATGCCCTTCAGTTGTTATTTCCAGCCTCTAACAATGCAGCAGAATATGAAGCTCTGATTCATGGACTGAACATTGCTATATCACTGGGCATCAAGAGATTGATGGTATATGGAGATTCTCTGGTAGTCATAAGTCAGATAAACAAAGAATGGGATTGTTCGAGCGATTCCATGGGAAAATACTGCACTACCGTCCGGAAACTAGAAGACAAATTTGAAGGTCTGGAATTTCACCATGTAGAGAGAGATCGAAACACGGCAGCTGATGTATTGTCCAAGCTAGGATCCAGTCAAACTCAGGTCCCACCTAGAGTTTTTGTTCAAGAAATATTACATCCAAGCATTTCACCGCATCGAGCAGAGGAATGTAATATTCTGAGCCAACCAGAGTCAGATTCTGATGACTGGAGGGAGCCGATCATCAAATATATAAAAAATGAGGAGGAGCCAGACGACAAGAATACAGCCGAGCGCATCGCAAGACAATCAGCTCACTATACACTCATTGGGGAAACACTATACAGAAGGGGCGCATCAGGAGTCCTCATGAAATGCATTCTCTCAGCTACTGGAAAGCAACTTCTAAATGAGGTCCATGCTGGGCAATGTGGAGTACACGCAGCATCCAGGACCCTGGTTGGGAAGGTCTTCAGGTCAGGTTTTTACTGGCCAACAGCAAAGAGTGATGCGGTCGAGTTAGTCTAGAGGTGCAAAGCCTGCCAGTACTTGTCAAAACAGCAACATCTACCAGCACAGCAGCTGCAGACTATACCCATAACCTGGTCGTTCGCATGCTGGGGATTGGATATGATTGGACCTTTCAAGAAAGCTCAAGGGGGATACACTCATGTACTAGTGGCTATCGACAAATTCACTAAATGGATAGAGTTCAAACCCATTGCTTCTTTAACTTCAGCTAAGGCGGTGGAATTCATGCAAGATATAATATTCAGGTTCGGGATACCGAATAGCATCATAACTGACCTAGGATCCTACTTCACCAGCTCAGAATTCTTCGATTTCTGCGAGCAAAAGAGCATTCAGATCAAATATGCCTCGGTGGCGCACCCGAGAGCCAACGGGCAAGTAGAAAGAGCCAACGGGATGATATTAGAAGCACTCAGAAAGAAAGTCTTCGACAAGAATGAGAAGTTCGCAGGAAAGTGGATCAGAGAGTTGTCGTATGTAGTTTGGAGCCTGAGAACTCAACCCAGCCGAGCTCTGCATGGAAATACCCCCTTCTTTATGGTTTATGGTTCGGAGGCAGTGCTACCGGCTGATCTCAAGTTCGGGGCACCAAGGTTAATCTTTGATAACATAGCAGAAGCTGAGGCTACTAGGCTGGAGGATGTCGATGTACTCTAAGAAGAACGACTAAACATGGTGATTCAATCAGCACGGTATCAGCAAACTCTGAGGCGCTATCACGATAAGGCCATACGGCATCGATCCTTCGCAGTGGGAGATCTCATCCTCCATCGAATTCTAACGGGGGAGGGGCAGCACAAATTGTCACCTCTATGGGAAGGACCATTCATAGTAGCTGAAGTCACTCGACCTGGATCATATTGACTCACACAGATGGATGGCACAGAAGTTGGGAACTCATGGAACATAGAACATCTCAGGAAGTTTTACCCTTAGCTATATTTCAAAAGCTATTGGGGCAGCAATGTATTCTGTAAACCAGGAAACGCATCATCAATAAAAAGGCTACAGGAATTCTTTGTCTTGCGTTCTTGCTCAAATTAGGGTGACCACTATACCCTACTAACGGAGCAATCGGCTCAAGTCGGCGATGACTTAAGACGGTGCGACATGCTCACGCTTACTTAACTCGGGGTGACCACTATACCCTGCTAATTGAGCAATCGGCTTAAGTCGGCGATGACTTAAGATGGTGCAACATGCTCACGCTTACTTAACTCGGGGTGACCACTATACCCTGCTAACGGAGCAATTGGCTTAAGTCGGCGATGACTTAAGACGGTGAGACATGCTCACGCTTACTTAACTCGGGGCGACCACTATACCCTGCTAACGGAGCAATCGGCTTAAGTCGGCGATGACTTAAGACGGTGCGACATGCTCACGCTTACTTAACTCGGGGTGACCACTGTACCCTGCTAACGGAGCAATCGGCTTAAAGCCGGCGATGACTTAAGACGGTGCGACATGCTCACGCTTACTTAACTCGGGATGACCACTATACCCTACTAGTGGAGCAATCGGCTTAACATCCATCATGCACTGGTTCAAATACTTAAATTGGCGCGGCACATTCAGCATGTTCGCAACTATTCATTCTAGGGCGATCTCTATGCCCCACAAAAAAAATCAAAACCATCATGATGCACTTACTTTTACGATTGTAGATACCGTTGAACTCTAACAACTGGAAAACAATAGCAGTATTCGGTACTGAAAAGTGTTTTCTAACGAAACATCCAAGCACGCTAACCATATACTCAAGGCATTCAGTGTTTTCTATCTGGAAATGTTTTTATCAGTAGCAACTGACGAAGAAGGACGACTCGAGGATTCAGGAGCGGCATTCACGTCAGCCACTATGTCGTCAGGAACAACCATGCCGGGTCTCCTCATCAAGATCCGCCTTGCGCGAATAGCTTTATCCATAGCTTTATCGCGCTGGGCCCTCAGGGTAGCAGAAGTCTCTTCAGCAGCCTTGACAGCCAGCCGAGCGGTTACTAGCTCCTGGGCGATGGATTTCTTGGAAGCGCGCAGATCCTTGATGACAACATCTTTGGTCGACACCAACTGCCTGAGGGGAATCACATCATCCAAGCACTCTTGCAGCTTATAACGATGATTATCTAACTCCTCCATGGTGAAACGATGACTCCTCTCCAAGATGGTCAATGAATTGCTGGCGTCGCGGTATAGCTTGTCAAGGTTGTCACGAGAAGTGGCGAGGGCACGCTTTTCCTCCTGCAGACAAGAATCAGTTTTTCCAAACGTCGAGCAAGCAATAAGAACACAACAAACAAAGCCAAGATTCACAGGTCACCTTTTCAGAGTCGAGCTGAGCATGGAGAGTAGAGTTCGGCGTGTTAGCATCATTCAGAGAAGCAGAAACCCGGGCCAGTTCAGTCTGACCTTGAGAATACTTTTCTTCAAAATCAGAGCACCGCCGGGCCAGTTCAGTCTGACCTTGAGAATATTTTTCTTCAAGATCAGAGTACTGCCGAGCCATATCTGTCAAGAAACAGTCAAGCAAAGGTGTTAAAATAAAAAGCAGTTTAATCAGGTAGCCAAAAAAGAAGCAAAAGAGCACTAACCGACATTTGCCATCTCCAAGTTAGATACTCGCCGCTAAAGCAGCACTGGATTCCAATGCATTAGGGACAAAGCCCCTTCTGGGACAGAGGACCCCTGTGATTTCAACCAGCTAGCCATTTCATCCACCAATGCCTGACGATAAAAACAAATAAGCATGAGAACAATTACCTGCCTAGGTAAAGTCAGACCAGAAGAAACCAAAATACCTGGAGGTTGGAGAAGAATGAGGGGACCCCCAAGTCATGAGAGATCAACTGATGGCTCGGTGAAGGATCACCAACCGGAACAACTCACAACGAATCAGCAGGAACCAATTCAGTGTCGTCAGCAGAACCCAAAACTCTATCGTCGGGTGCGCTGGCCTCTAAAGCGACTCCTTGATCGAAGGCTTGGGCTATCGCCATGCAACCAGAGTGTGGAGGAGAAGACCCTACGTGAACATCCATGGAAGTGTGGGAGGGAGAACCCACTCGGACACCCTCGGGGGCTGGGTCACAGCTCGCGTTACCCGTCCAAGCCGGATCATCTCCGGCAACACCCTCGGGGGCTGGGTAAGCGCCAGCACCATCCTTGAGAGCCGAGTTCTCTGCAGCAGCCACCTCTAAGGCTAAAGGTCCCTCAGTCACTTCCATGGGAGCAGTGTAATCCAGACCAGCTTCCTGACCCTCAAGACCGCGCTCCAAGGTCGATGAGGCGCGGGACGCTGCTCGGGATGACCCCAACCCGGCATCGAGCACATCAGCACAAACATCCATCGTGCCACCATCTGCCGGCTCTGACAATAGATCTTCTGGAACCATGTCTTCAAGAGTTTGACCAAAGTTCGCCAGAGATAATTCTTGCAGACCAATGAGGGCAGACAAGGCAGGAGAAGGAACACCACTACTTTCCCCACTAGCTATGTAACGCCGGCTGTTCTTCCGAATCAGAGGGATTTCATCCCCTTCTTTATCACCCTCATCAACAACACGGACAGTACACCCATTGGGGTCAGCTTCAACAGGATCACACTCATTGGGGTCAGCATCAGACGGGTCACACCCATTGGGGTCAGCTTCAGCAAATTCAGGCACTGGCACTTCCCCAGCAATAGGAACAAAAGGACCGGCGCCCTGATCCAAGCTAGACACCCGACAAAGACGTCTCTTCTTCTTTTTCTGCCCCTCAGCATGAAAAGAGGCTTGATCAGCTCGGCGAGAACGTTTCGGGCGAACATTGTCAGACCTCTGAGCGTCCAAAGCTTTGCCGGCCTCAGGGATGGGCGCCACCACCAGTGTTTCAGCAGGAGCGGCGTCAGAAGAATCCTCAGCTAACATATCCAGCATGGCACTTATCTCTGTGTCACTTGGATTCAAAGGCACCTCAAAATGAACCTGCCTCTCGTCGTCAGGAATTTCTCCGAGTGAGGCAACCAAAGCATTAACTTCTTCGAGAGAGGGTCGCACTCTAGGGCCCAAACCGCTATCACCAGCAGGAAGATTTTACACGAAACTGGTAAAGGCCTGGGAAGGAGGCAAATTCTAGGCCGAGTATGCAATAGGAGCGCTGATGTTCGACACCTTGCCTCTGAGTATCATCTCGAGCCGGCTCACCAAGTCCACATCAGGAATTCTTCTGTTGGTCACCCGGGTTGAATCAGCCAAGCCTCGGTACAGATAGGCCGGATATGCTCTGTCTTTCAGTGGCTGAATGTTCTTGAAAACAAAGTCAGCGACCATAGCTTCTGCAGTCAGACCCCTTTCTTTCAACAATCCAACTTCTGCTAACAGAGCCCCTGCCTCAGCCACCTCCTGGTCTGTGGGGGATTCGGTCTAGCTCGGAGTGCGAACATCCGGCTGTCTCCCTGACCGTGGGGGGAGGGAATTCCCATGATTCTCCACGATAAACCATTCCAGGTGCCATCCCTTGATGTTGTCCTTGAGTGGGATGTCAAGGTAATCAGTCTTCCTTCCACGGCGCATCTCCAAGCTCGCGCCCCCCACCAGCTGGTGCTACCCCCCGGCCATCCCAGGCCGACAGTGGTACAGATACTTCCAAAGGCCAAAGTGGGGCAAAACACCAAGAAAGGCTTCGCATAAATGAACAAAAACAGAAACTTGCAGAATAGAATTGGGATTCAGATGGGTCAGATTCAAGCGATAGAAATCAAGGAGACCGTGGAAGAAAGGAGAAATGGGTAGAGCAAGTCTGCGGATAAGAAAAGGAACGTAAATGACGGATTCGTGGGTGTCTTCTGTCGGAACAGTGACCCCACGGCAGATCCGCCACGAACAAAGCTCCTTCGGAGGAAGAACCCCGATGGAAACGAGATGAAGAAGGTCGGATTCAGAGACAACAGACATATGGTTACCTGCGAAAGGCAACTGACTGTTGGGATCGATGGGGGGAATGATTGTGACGGACGAACTCGAAGCTTTCCGCTTGGGCGTCATCTCAACCTTGCTAGCGAACAAAGTGGAAGCGATATTGCAGGAAAGCAGAGAAAGCCTGGATGCAAAAAAAAGCAGAAACTAGGGCACGGAGCATGGAGGCGTGCGATAGTGCAGTACATATGGGATTTCCTCGGGCCAGATGTCATTTCTAAAAAGTGCCCAGTCATCACCCAGCCGTTATTTCTAAAACGCTTGCGTGCCATGTCATCACCCAGCCATTATTTCTAAAACATTGGCGTGCCATGTCATCACTCGGTCATTACCTCCAAAACGGCCGACGCGGCCCAAATTGACTCAGCTGTTGTTTCTAAAAACGCTGACGTTATTTGACTTCACTCGGCTACTACTTTCAAAGCGGCCGACGTGGTCCATTATCACTCGGCTGTTACTTCTAAAACACCGATGTCACAAGTAATCACCCAGTTGTTATTCCTAAAACAGAGACGTGACTCCAGAAGATTCGGCTGTTACCTCTAAAACGCTGACGTCGCCAGTAACTGCTCGGTCGTTATTTCTAAAACATCGACGCGGCCCGTTATCGCTCGGCTATCACCTCTAAAAAGCCCCAACATCGCTGATAATCACTCGGCCACCACTACTAAAGCGCTGGCATCATGAAGAAGGCAATCTAAAGCACGGCTCAATGATTCTGAGTTGCTACTCAAGCATTACGTTCAGAAACAGCCTCTACAGTAGGCATCAGCACAAACGACGATCAGCAAGAAGGCGGAATGATACGCACGAGAGGAACCAAAATCATTCTTCATTATACGGGAAGTACTACCGAACTTACAAATCAACTCGTTATGAGCTGATGCTTTCCCTTCTACTACATTACATTTAACTAACTATACTACTAGCTACTACTACATTATTTCGCTAATACTATTTCTACTACTAATCTACACTAACATATAAAACCAGTGGCGTCTAGCTACTGGCCTTGTTGCTGCCCTTGCTACTGCCCTTGCTGTCGCCGCCGCTGTCGCCGTTGCCGCCCTTGCCGCTGTCGTCACCGCCCTTGCCGCTGTTGTCGCCGCCATCACCGTCGCCTTCGTCATCATCGCCGTCACTGCCGTCGCTGCCGCTGCCCTCCTCAGACGAGTCGGAGGGATTCTCCTCGTCCGAGGAGTACTCCGACTCATCCGAGCCCTCGAGCCCGGCACGCTTGACGGCCCGGATGTAGGTCCATACCTCCGCGGCGATCCCCTGGGAGTCGTCTGAATCATCAGACGACGCCGGGGGAGAGGCAGGAGCCGGAGAGCCCTCGGACTCGGAGAACTCCTCCTCCGAGTATTCCGAGTCGCCGAAGTCCTCCGAAGGAGGAGTCAGCTCGCGCTTGCGCTTGTCGCCCGAGTGATGCGAAGAGCTGCCACCTTTCTTGCTCTTGCCCATGGTGGAAGTGGAAGGAAGGAGAGGAGATGAAATAGCAAGCAGTAGCAAGAAGCGTGAAAACGCTGGAGAAGCAAGAGCACTATTTATAGAAGAAGAAGGCAACCGCTCACCTCCTACCACGGCCACCGAACAGTCACAAAAATTCAATATGCAATTCAAACCGTCTGAAGACACGTCAGGCGGCTGACGCCGTTTCACATAACACGACACCCATTGGGACTCCAGTCAACTACGCGGGCGATATGATTACACCCGCGGTCACATCAAGTTACTACTCAGAAGCAGTTTGCTAAACGCTCAGCATACCAAGCCGTCCCTTACCTACACCCATTGGGGGGACACCCAGAAATTATCAGTATATTTTTCAAAACTGTCACATCCGTGCAGTATATGCAATGAATACTCCAAGACAAAAAAGAGATACCAGCAAGGATTAAAGGAAAGCCAAATATAGCCGATAAGGTAAAAGTCTAATCGACAGAAGCATCAAAGCACGAAGTGACATGAAGACTAGTCAAGAGCCATCTATCGAATGTCCAATCAGTCACAGATCAAATAAATTGCCAGACCTAGCAAGATATGGGCAGATCAGGAACTCAAATTCAGAGACAAAAATACATGCTGACCTCTGAAGCATAACGCTGATGACATAATGCTGACCTCTAAGGCATTCGACAAAAGAAAAGGATGATTTCTAAAGAAAAAAGAAAAAAAAGACACCATGAGATGAAGACCTTCGAGCGGATTATTTTCAAAAATCCACTCGAAGCTCGGGGGCTACACCCATTGGGTGCACCTTCGGTGCACCCAATAAATAATCATCCCCAAAAGATAAAATGCTGACCTCTAAAGCATACGGCAAAACTAAGGCAAGATTGACCTCTGAAAAAGCACAGGTGGAAGACAAAAATAATCTCTAAAAAGACTTGAAATGAAGACCTTCGAGTGGATTATCTGCCAAAATCCACTCGAAGCTCGGGGGCTACACCCCTCGGTGCACCCAATGGACTTCACAGTTCAACAGCGCAAAATGCTGACCTCCGAAGCATAAACCCGAGACAGAACACCAAATTTTGAGGAATAATAGCAGAAGAAGACAGTAAAAAGAAGACGTGTTAACCGGATCACTCAGAATTCTGAAGTAGTGACCCGGCAGACTTATTTCCAAAGCATTAAAAATCAAATACCGCAAGCTGGACCTAGGATCTTTGGGCCGTTTATTTCAAAATCAGCCCAAAGATCGGGGGCTTGTGGGGGACAGATATCCCCCGGGTCCACTAGAAGGATAGAAGACCTCACGAAAGGCTCAAAGGCCCCATAATTCGTAAGGTCATCCCCCTCGTGGGCCTAGGAGGAACGACCAGTGAGACAGATCGACACAAGGCCGGGTCGGTGCAAGCCCAGATGGCCCAACGACATCCGAGCAGTAATCACAGCAGTGACCTGACCTTCCCGCACAGGAGCCCCGTACATTGGAACTGGGCAAGGATGAGTCGGCTGAATTATAGGGAGACAGACTCAGTTAGTTAACTATTATTCAGGTTCACGTTGTTATCATATCCACATGTAATGCCCCACGGTCGAGTATATAAGGCCTAGGGGGCACCCCTTCAAGACGATAGATCGACATCATTCATCACTTAGCCTTCCATCCTGTTCTTTACGTTTTTCAGCACTAGAAAGCTCCTTTGTAACTCGTCGCATAAAGCATTCCAGCCAGGACATAGGGTGTTACGCATCTCAAAGCGGCCCGAACCTGTACATCATTGTCTACTATTTCTCGTGCGCCCAGCACGAACCATCGAGCTACAGTCAGTAACACCGTCCTACTCCTAAAAGCACCTTGGGGGTAACCCTGGGTGCGCGGTCGGACCCGAAACACCGACACTATGTGATAATGAGAGTGCAATCCGCTTGGCAGATAATCCTATTGAACACAGCCGCACTAAGCACATAGACATCCAGCATCAATTCCTGAGGGATCACCAGCAAAAGGGAGATATCGATATTTTTCATATTAGCATTAGCACCGAGAACCAGCTAGCCGATATCTTCACCAAGCCATTGGATGAGAAAACTTTTTGCAGGTTGCGTAGTGAGCTAAATGTCCTAGATTCGCGTAACTTGGATTGATCTATAGCATACATGTGTTCTATGCCTTTGATCATGTTACTTTTTGCATTTACAATATTTGTTATCTATTTGTGGTGCTCAAGTTGTACAAGACCTCCCCGGACCTCACAAGTCCATATGCAAATGGTGCACATATTTAGGGGGAGATGTGCTACAACTTGACCCTTTGAGACTAACCTATTTGTTTGAGTATACTTGATGTAGTCTCAAAGGTGCATTGAAAGGGAAAGGTGAACTTGGACGATGAAAAGACTTCCACTGCACTCCGGTATTAGTGTATTTAATTTCATGTTCATACTTATGCTCTCATTGCCATTTTGCTCTTAATTGACATTTTTGGTGAGGCAATGGGGTTAAAGGGCCAAGAATGTTCCCGTTTTGGTGCTTAATGCCAAAGGGGGAGAAATTAAGGCCAAAGCAACTGGATCAGCCAACCACTTGAGAATTTTGAAAATAGTAGAGTTAGAATTTGTGATTTGTCCAAAATACTCTTATTGCAAAATTTGGTCTCTTATGGGGGAAAATTCTGATTATGAGAAAAGGGGGAGTGTTTGGCACTTGATCAATTTTTTCACTTGGAATATCTCTCGATTTGCCAAAACAAGTGTGTGTGACTTACAGATAGGAAAAAGAATTTGATTTGCAAGAACAAACCAAGTGGTGGCAAAGAGTGATCCAAATATGCCAAATCATTAGCGAAAACAATTTGGTCTTCAATTGCATTGATGTTGCACTTCTTTGGTTGCTTTTTGATGTGTTGTCATGAATCACCAAAAAGGGGAGATTGAAAGGGAAATGTACCCTTGGGCCATTTTTATAAGTATTTTGGTGATTAGATGCCCAACACATTAATTGAGTTCCTATGTGCAAAATATGTGAAAAGTGCAAATCAAAGCATAAGGTTGTTCATCAAGGGCGTGGTCCAACTCTGTGTTGAGCACGTCGACCAAGTTGACCACGCTGTTCAGCCTGGGATTGCCCTCACCTACTAGCGAGGCAATCACACCTCCAGTACTGCCGGTCGAATGACAAGGGTAGTACTTCAGGTCAAGGCCATTAGCTACCCCGCTGAACAACGAGCAATACTGAGAAAGTGCCTGTCGTGCTGCATCTTGCATGGCTGTCTCGGCAGTATCCCTCTCAGTAATAGAATAGTGCTCTGAGAAGGCTTCTGCACCCCAGAGATCATCGTCCGGACGGTGCACCAAGCACGTAGCCTCCCACTGGTCCGGGTGTAGCCCGCGACGATGCTGGTAGACTACACAACAGTACTCGATAGACCATGTGTGTCGGTCGAAGGCCCGACGTAGCAGGGTATCGAGAGCATCGTGGAAGTGACACCCGCGAGCAGCGCCATGAGTGATGGGTCTAGCGATCCATCCCTCTGGCTCTGGCTCCTCCAAAAGCTCTATGTCGTGGCTCGAACTGCCACCAGCGTCGGCGTCGTCTCCGTCTCCATCAGGGTCTCCTCCAACAGCCGGGAAGCCCTGAGGTGGTGCAGGGGGCATCTCTGGCTGAGGTGCAGGGGAAGGTGGCCTCTCAGACTCCACCTCCTGCTAAGGTGAGGGGGAAGAGTCCTATTGCTCCTGGTCCTGCTCCTGCTCCTCGTGCAAGCGATGATGCAGTCTCTCCAGCTGACTGTACTGGCCTGGCACCGAGCGACGCAGGGGACACTCCGCTAGGCAAGAAGGCAAAAAGGGGATCACAGACTTACGTGCAGTGCACCTGATATGAGCCATCTACAGAAGACATCATAAGCACAAGAGTAAGAGTAGAACTATGAGACCAAAAAGTAAACAGAAGGAAAAGTGAGACAAAACTTTTTGAGATAAGTAGATAACATAGAGTTGGTCAAGATGACCAACTTTTGAAAGAACTCTAAGGTCAAGGTAAGAGTAGAGGTCTATAGTCCTTAGGGCGACCATTCTAGTCTAGGTTAGCGGTCCTACAGTTAGCAAGGCTATGATACTACTTATGTCACACCCGGTTTTTGGAAGGCAAACCAAATGCGAACCATGTACGTGCCAGGATCAGAAACTCACGTACACAACGATTACATAATTGGACATCATCACACAATGCTCGAACTAAATAGCGGAAAGGTACTTTATTACAACAAGATGTCCAAGACATCTACAGAGTCTATTACATAACCATTGTTCAACATAATTATCAAAGTGCGGAATTACGAAACGTAGAAGCTAAGCCTACATAGGCAGCTGACTGGGGGTTTGCCACTAAGAAAGAACTAGAACTCGTCATATTCCTGGAACTCCTCGAAGTCATCCATGTTGCCAGCATCACCTCCTAAGCATTGGGTACACTGGGGACAACCTGGGGAGGGGGTGGTGTGTAAAGCAAGGGTGAGTACACAACAACGTACTCAACAAATGTCCTGTTTGGCTAAAGTGGACTAGCTGTATGTGGAGTTTGGGTTAAGCAGTTGCTTTTAGTTGGTCAAGTATTTATTACTATTAGTAGAGCCAAGTTTTAGTAATAAACCCATTTATTACCCAGAAGTACCTCCTCAAACGAGGAAATACCAGAGATCAGATTTTATAACATCATTATTGATCATCAACATAAATGTATCCAAAGTTCTTCTAATCAAAGAGGATCCCAAGACTGCTCTTAACTGTGAGCTCGGCTGATATACCAGTTTTTAACACTCTGCAGAGGTTGTACACTTTACCCACAAGTCGTGATCCCTTTCCATCCTGGGTTGTACAGACCCGATCTTCACTACCAAGGTGAATGGCCAGGGATACACTATGTAGCCTTTACAAAGACTCCCCTGGTGCGTAGCTGCTCGTTAGGTTACGCCAGTCGTACAAATGCAGTACACCTCCCCAAGGTGGGTGACTAACAAAACCAAATCGAAAGAACCTCTGCACCCCAACCTTGGCAGAGCGAGCACTACGCCCCGGCCCCCATTGATGGCCCTCCGGCAAAGCCAACTACACCCCCAAGTTCATCTAATTAATCAGCTAAGGGCATCCCATTCCACCCTCATGGTTGTACTGTTATCCTGGGTGGTCACTCCACGAACAGGTCCTTACGGAGAGGTACTCAGGAAAAAGACCTGAGCCCCCTAAGGTATCACAAGATCATCCACAATATCAGGATAACAGTATCGTATCATAAATGTTCACATCATGTTCATTGATTAAGTTAAGGCAATAGCAACGTGCTAACCATGATAACCCAAAAAGGTAAACAAGGATAAGTGAATACAGACTACTCAATCCTTAGGTTTCATAAAGTAATGCGGGACAGTGAATCATAAAGTATGTAGGACATAATGGGTTAGAGGACACTTGCCTTCACCAGGTGATTGCTCAGGGAGGTCTCCAACAACACACTTAGGAACCTCGGACTGCTCGTTGTCTAAATAAAGCGAGCATGCATTCAATACATTTGGAAAGTACAAATGAACATCACACCAAACATGTACAAACATTGGAACACATCTTAAAAGGACACAATACTACATAAGGGATAATGGATTCAAAGTATAACATAAACTATAACCTACATTAACTTTGTTTGAAAATAGATTATTATTTCTCCTAAGTGTTATTTACAAGTATAAATTCATAGATCAATTTATTTTATGGTGACCTAAAATTTAGAACAGAGATGAACTTATGTAATACATATTATTATCTCACAAGCTCAAACAAGTCTAAATCTCTAAGGTTCTCCTTTCATTTATTTTATTAGATAAATAAAACTACATCTATATTAGTTCATATTCAATCATAAAAATTAGAATGTGTAGACAGTGAGTGAAACCATTTTATTTCAACAGAGAATAATTATATGAACATTTTGCAATTTGAATCACTAAATTTGGAGTTCATATGCAAACGTTATGAAATAAACAAGTTTGGGAATTCAAAATGTGAAATTAGGGCTAATTTTGTGAATGCTTAAAAGTCCAGGGCTAAATCTGCAAGATTACAGGGGCCTGCGCGCGAAAACCAGGGACGACGGGTTGATTTCCAATAAACCGAGGGTCTCTTTAAGAAAACTACCGCGCGAAGGGGTATCGGGTGAATCTTACCGCTAGATCAGAAATCGACGACCGAGATTAGATCTGCAGCCGAGGGCGCACACGCGAGCGGGCGAGCGACAGGCGGGCCAGGAAGTGTCAGCGACAGGGGGGAGAGCACGCTGACGGAGCAGGCCCAGCGCCAGAGGGTTTGGGCGCTGACAGGCGGGCCACGGCGTCAGGGTGCGCGTGCGCAAAGCGGTATCCCGTGGTCCAAGCCGTTCGATTTGAATCGGACGGAGGGGATCAGACCAGGGAAACAAACGTGCGTGAAGCGGTACCCGTGGTCCGAGCTGTTCGTTCTAAATCGGATGGAGGGGATTAAACCGGGAAAACAGACGGCTGCGGGCGGCGCCGCTCCTCTCCGCGGCGGTGAAGTCGCCGGAGTTGAGGCGGGCACGAGCTAGGGGGGTTCCGAGGTCGCCGAAGTTGGGCAGAGAGGAAGAGGGTGCCACGGCGAACTTGATGGTGGGGAAAGGACCATGAATCCACGGGCATAGAGGGGAGGACGACTGTGAGAAGGCCTCGGGCGGGCCGGAGAAACTCCGGTGAGCCATTCCGGCCACGGGGAGGGGTCCTAAGGCGCGCTAAGGCCTTGGCTAACATCAGCAGAGGCAGGGACGACACAGGGACCTACTCCGGTGAACTAGACCGGGCTAAATTGGCCGGCCACTGCGCGAGCACAGCGGACCGCCGCGGCCGAGCACAGCCGAAGGTGAAATTGGCCGAACACAGGGCGCAATAGGGGAAATTGGGCACGGGGACAGGTGTCTCACCTCAGGGTGGAGCTCGGGGAGGCTTGGAGCGGTCTCCGATGAGCTGGATGGCTGGGAACGCGGGCGCGGGTCTCCGGCGGTGGCTGGTGGCGTGGGTAGAGTGCGAGAGAGGGTGAAGCTGAGCGAAATGAGGCGAGGGGTGTGCGTGGGGTACGGGCGGGGCTCTAAGAATGGAGCTGGGCGTGTGGGCGGGTGTCATGGCCGAGAAACCCGGCGATGTGCGCGAGTGCGCACTCGCTGCTCCACGGCGAGAGCGGGGAAGGCGAAACTGACAAGGCAGGCCCACGGCACAAAGAGAGAAAAGGGGACGCACGGGGGCAATGGCTCGGCACTGGCAAACTGGGCCTGCGAGATAGAGAGAGAGAGCAAACCGGCGAAGGAAACTGGTGCCGACAGGTTGGCCCCACTGGGTAGCGAGCGAGAGAGGGAGGGCGCGCACGAGGGAGAACTGCCGCTGACAGGCGGGGTCCGCCTATCAGGCGGCGCGGGCACGCGACCTGGCTCGGCTTAGTGGGCTGGCTGGGCTGCTTTGCGTTTTTCCTTTTCTCTGGATTTTCTAATTCCTTTTCTATTTCTTTTCTATAGGGTTTTCAAATTCCAAATTTAAATTAGGTTTCAAATTCAAACTAATTCAAACAAGTGTAACAATTCAAAGAATATTTAAGCTCAGCATGATGCAACATGTCATGACTCATAAGGTTTTGGCAAAAATAAATAATTAACCTCCATTAGTTTAAGCTATTTCTAATCAAAAAGGAAAAAAAGAGAAAGAATCTAGAGAGAGAAACCTAGAGTGAGAAAAGGAAGAGTAACACATGATTTTGGGTGATAATTAGAAAGAAATTTTATAACCCCAAAATTAGGGTGTTATAGAGCCTCAGCGCCCCCTCATTCAACTCCCCTCCCCTTTCCTCTCTCCATCCCCTCTTCCTCTCCCCTCGTTGCCCTCAGCGTGGCGACCTTTTGCCATGGCTGAGGCTCGGTTGAGCTGGCCCGGCCGCCCATCTCCACCTTCTTCTTGGCCGTGGGCGTGACCACTCGCGCCAGCGTGCCCGTAGCGTGCCCTAGCGCCCTCGGTCGGCCTTCGTGCCTCGTCGCGTCCAAGCCAGGCCCGGCGTTGCGGCACCTCGCGCCGAGCATCTTTGTCGGTACTCAGGTGAGCCCATTCTTCCTCTTTCCCTTCCCCACGGTGTCCTCTCTCTCCCTCCACGAACTCGCTCCGGTCAGCGCCATAGCTGCGCCGGTGGCTGCCCAGCGAGCCGCGTCGAGCGCCTGCTCTGGTCATGCCGGTGGCTGCCGACCAGTTGCCGGCACTCCTCGCCTCGCCTCGACCCACGTCTGCTCCTCGCAGGCCCCCTGTAGGAGCGCGCTCACCTAGGGCGTGGTCGAGCACAGCCCCTGCGGTGTGGCCAGCAGCAGCGCTTAGGCCAAGAGCGCACCAGCGAAACCCCCCCCCTTCCCCGGTTCCGGCGAGCGGCCATGCTCGCCCTGGCCGGTTGACTCGCCTCGCCGTGAGACACCCCACCCTTTCTCTTTTATTCTCCTTGCTGCTCGTCCATGGAAGAAACTATCAGACGCCGCTACCCTGCTCCACCGGTCGCATCATCGTCCTGGCCATGGCCGCCGGCGACGACACGGTCCATCCGCTGGCCAGCAACTGCCTTGCTTGAATGCCCCTTGTGGTTGTCGTGATGGTAGGGACAGAAAAATCAACTGTGCGTGTCATGGGTGGGAGAGGGAAAAAGGCATGCAAGTAAAAAGGCTCGTGGGCCCCATGTTGCATGTCGTATTCCCTTCCTGGCTGCATGCGATCAAGAGAAACAGTTCTCCCTAGATCCGATGTGGATGCAAAATCCATGACCGTCCATGGGATTTGGCTCGGACCAATCACAACACACCACATCACTTTAAATTTGCGATTTATTAATTACAAGTTAGCGTTTGCGTTATAAATCCATTTATACTATTTTGATTGTGTTATCTTCATAACAATATCGTACACACGTTAAAAAATATTGTTTTGTCAAGACCCAAGTTTTATTTATTTAGTTAATTATTAGTTCGTTTGTTAGTTATTAAAATAATATAACAATCTAGTTAAAACTAACTTATCATTTTGAGCTACCCTTTTATAAATTTATGTTAATTTTATTATGCTATATTGTAACGCCCTAAAAATTAAACCATATTTATAATCCAAATATGGTGTGTCCTATAGATGATCGGAGGCCGTAGATATATAGATCTCATCAAGATGATTCCGATCAATCACTAGTTTGCCTGGTTTGGAGTCCGGATGAGTCTTTTCGAGTGCCGGTTGATCTGAGCCATTGGATATTAGGATTGTGGAAGTTTTCTTCTATTTATACCTCCCTAACCCTAGAAGCCACGTCCTCCCACCCCTAGCATCCATCACCCTTTTGTGCCTTGCCCCAAGAGAACAGAGGAAGAAAAAGGGAGAGAAGAGAGGGGAGATGAGGGCATATCGTCGCCCATCGTCGTCGTTCCTCTCCAAGAATTGGTTGGATTTCCTTTCCTCTCTCTTTTCTCCACTTGATGAATGCTTTCCCTTGTTTTGGATGAGTTTTAGGCCCTGCAATTAGCCTTTCTTGGTTGGATTAGATGGGGGATTAGATTTTGATCTCGAAATTAGTCCCTGCAGGGTGGCAGATTCGACAGTTTCTGTTCATGCCAGTTTTTCGTGGTCTTAGTTGCCTCAAAAAAATAAAAAGTCTATCTATGAGTCGTATATAATTTTTAGATATTTCCATGGCCATGAAGAACACCTCAATCGGACATCAGATCAAAAAGTTATTGCAGTTTGATTATAGCAGTTTTTCAGTCACACAATTCTGTGCAGAATCTGTTCTCTTAAGATTTAGGCAATTTTATCAACAGAATTAAACTTTAGGTTGGTAAAAGAAGTTGTAGATAATTTCATAAGCTTTCAAGATTGTTAAATATTGCATTCATATGAATTTTGAAACTCTAGTTATGTTTGTTTTACTGTGGCTGTTCCTGTTTGCCTCACAAAAAATGAGCGGGTCTGTTCACTGGTAGGTTTCATCTAGTAAATTGCCGAATTGGCTCTTCCAACTATGGAGACTTTTGTAGAGGGATAAAAGTTCTTACTGCCAGCAGAATTTCATAATTCTTGGTTGAGTAGTTTGGGAGATATCGAATTTTGAAGTTAACTATGCTACTGTCTGAAATAGATTCAGTCAGTTATCTTGTCAAATGTTTTAGAACCTATAGATGACAGAATTTAATTATCCATTGAATACCGAAGTTGTAGAGTATTTTGTGTAGATACTCCTAGAGTATTTGTTTGATATCACTACTATTATAATTTTAAAGATACAAAATTAAAAAACAGCGTTGCTGCTGTATGTCATGTGGTTCAGGGTGGGAGTCTTTCCACCAGGTCTTGGTTTCAAGTGTAGGAGCGATTTGTTGATTGTTAGCAAATGTTTGTGAAATATTTGTATTAAGTTTTATGCATGCTAGCAGGTGGCTACACTCCAGATCATGCCCAGTACATTTTTCTTCTTCGATGAAGGCAAGTGAATGTAGCGGTGGTTGCTACCGTTTTGACCTGTTATTTCTATCGCCTACACTCTAATATTCAGAATTATTGGATTCTTTCATAATTGAACTATATGATGATGTTTTACTTGATTGGATTATATTGATGCTCTAACATATATTGATAATGATTATGGTTCGAGTATGACCCATGAGTTTAATTCACACCCCCTGAAGGCAGATGAAGCATTATTTGAGGTTTGTATTGTATCTAAAAGCAGATGAAGTATTATTTGAGGTTTGTATTGTATCTGAAGGCAGATGAAGTATTAATTGAGGTTTGTATTGTATCTGAAGGAAGTGTAGTTTATTGATAAATACAGCATGACATATACATTGCATTACTCATTTGCATCTGAAGTTTTATCGTGGCCTATGGTCCGACCGTACCGGTACAACTTAGCATCGTACGTTGCCCGAGGAGGGGTACGATGCGGCTTCATACCCTTAGAGGTATCAAGGCAGAGGACATATGCATTGCATTCATATGAATTCATTGAAGTGATATTTGCAGATGATGTGGTTTTATACCCTCAGAGGTATGAAGACAGAGGACCTACACATTGCATTCCTATGCATACATTGAGTGATATTTGCAGGTATTATTGACGCAAGGAAGTGTTATACAACCTATCGTGGTTGTTTGAGGAAATGAGATGGTATTGGTTATATTGGGACTACTGAGTTCTATATATACAAGTATTTTTGATCTTAATTGTGATTCTTTTAGAATGTTGATTAATTCAATTTGTGGTTTAAATATCTCGTCAAAACAATTTGCTTGTTGAGATGTTTCATCTCACTCTTGCATTACTCAATGCAGGTGCTTGTTACTCATCAAGAGGAGTGGGAAGTAGCAGCACATCCACCTTCACTCTCATAATAACGCTGCCTAGGCGCAGTCATGATTTAATTAGAAACTTCTTGTCAAAAGATGTTTGTTTTTAACTAGTTGTGTGCACTGGTTAATTCAGTTCATGTCGTTATGGTTGTTTTTCCCATTGCTAGCAGATTATTAATGTCTATTATGTTTTCTTATCATTATATCTATTTATACTTTGTTGCTTCCCCGTTTATGCAATTTTCAAAGGAGATGTTGTCGAAATTTTATATATGAATGTTAGATATGTAGTTTAGTAGCGTTCTAGGGTGTTTGTGGATCCCGGGGTATTACATATATCAAACGTTTCTTTAACTAATAAGTGTTTAGTATAAACACGATGTCTGTTAGCGACTCTCGTGAGTCTTGCGCGTCATCATGCTGTTCGCGCGCGTAGTCGCGTTGACTCGCGTGTGTCACACGATGTCGTGTGCGTTGTTCCGCGGGCCGTCCACGCACTGTTTCGCACATTATCGCGCGTCGTCACGCATCTTTCGCGCGTTGTCGCGCGCGTTATTAAATTGTTTTCGCTTATGACCATTCACATTAATTAATCACCTGTGTAGCTGTTAACTATTAGAATATCAAAATAATCGGAACTGAGCAGTTGCGTTAATTTATATTTTATAAATGCATGCTAATATGATCATGCCGAAACTAAGTATTATAGTTAATACCCATTTAGCATAAACGCGATATCATTAGTGATCCTTGCGTGTCATGCCTTTTCAAGATTTACTACTTAAATGTAGCAAGTCCTATGCAATGCTTATAAAAATAAGTTGGTTACTTTTAAAATTGTAATTAGTATTTAACATGGCTAATATTAACTTAACTACTTTTTATTTATTTAATATTTGTTTAGTATAAACGCGTCCCTTGTTTAATTTTTCTCGTCTGTCGCGCGTTCTGTTCCGCAGCGGTGGCGTGCTGCTTCGCGCGCCGTTCGCGTTCGTGTGTTGTCACGCGTAATATTTCGCACGCGTCGTCACACGTTGTGTGCACGTGCGGATCATGCATTGCCGTGCGTCGTCCGCACGCTAAGTCGTGTGTATCCGTGCGTCGTTCGTGCATCATTCGAACATGTCGTTCACGCGTGTCGCGCACATTGTTTTTGCACGTCGTGCACCTTGTCGCGTATCATTAGTTCGCCTCGCTTAGAATCGCTCATATTAATTAAATTACTTGATTACCTGTTAACTATTAAAATATTAAGCCAGTCAAAACTAAGTATTAGTATTAATTTACATTTGATAAAGGTCAATTGATATAATTATGTCGAACTAAATATCGATTAATACTTATTTAGTGTAAATACGATAACTTCTTGACCGTAGCGTTTCTTTTTCCTCGTGTGGCCGTAGTAACGCGCTCTATTTCATTTTGCATGTTTTATTATGTTTGTATTTATATGATTTAATGTTCTTATGCAAGTATATGTTTGCTTGTGCCTGTTTGTATTCGTTGCGCGTCGTGAATAGACTGCGATCCATTCCGAGCTTCGAGGAATCGATGATCAAGCTTCAGCGACAAAGAGATCAAACTCTTCGAGTTCTACGAGGCTGAAAATCCTGAGCATCTGTTTGGTGAAGGCAAGTGTCCTCTGACCTATTATGTCCTACATACTTATAATTCACTGTCCTGCATTATATTATTGAAACCCAAAGATTGACTAGTTTGTATTTACTTATCCGTGTTTACCTTTTGGGTTATCATGGTTAGCTTTATGTTATTGCTTTAATTTAATCAATGAACATGATGTTAATATTTATGATACGATGATCTTATCCCGATGATGATCTTGTGATACTTTAGGGGACTCAGGCCTTTTTTCCTGAGTACCTCTCCGTAAGGACCTGTTCAGGGAGTGACAACCCGGGATAACAGTGTAACCATGAGGGTGGAATGGGACGCCCTTAGCTGATTAATTAGGGGAACCAGAGGAGTAGTTGGCTTCGCCGTAGGGCCGTCAATAGGGTCCGGGCACAGTACTTGCTCTGCTGAGGCTAGTTACAGAGGTTCTTGATTTGGTTTTGTTAGTCACCCTTCCTTTGCGGAGAGGTACTGTGTTTATCAAACTGGAGAAACCTCACGGGCGGCTATGACCTCTGGCAAATCTTTGTAAAAGGCTACGTAGTGAGACCCTACTAGGTGACCTTGGAGAGTCATGATCTCCGTGCAGAATGGGGATCACGACTTGTAGGTAAAGTGTGCAGCCTCTGTAGGGGAAAGAAACTGATATATCAGTCGTGCTCACGGTTATGAGCGACCTTGGGATCCTCTTTGATTAGAGATAGAGATGATCTGAGATATAATGGTTCTATTTATGGTTTTGGTTCGATGATGATAATGATTTTCCTCGATGAGGAAATGGTTCACGGGTTGGCTATAACTAAAACTTAGCTTCCACTAATAATAAATACCTGACCAACTAAAAACAACTGCTTAAGCTTAATCCCACATAAAGCTAGTCCACCTCAGCGAAACGGGACATTTGTTGAGTATGTTGATGTGTACTCACCCTTGCTTTCACAAAACATCAGGTTGTCTTTGGTGCAATCTATGCTCAGGTAAATAAGAAGGCGTCGAGGCAGATCTCCAGGAGTTCCAGGACTTCGACGAGTTCGAGGATTAGGCTAGCAACCTCCCCAGTCAGCTGCCTATGGTGGGTTTATTTACGTTGGCTACATTTTGATTCTGTATACTTTGATTCATATTATGTAAATGACTCTAGTCTTTAATATTATTACTTATCCTTTATTGTTATTTGAAGCATTATGCTATGATGAGTCATTTATGTAATCGCTGTGTATGTAAATTTCTGATCCTAGCACGTACATGGTTCGCATTCGGTTTACCTTCAAAACCGGGTGTGACACACGGCGATGACACGAACAGACACCCGGCGCACAGCAGCAAGGAGCAGAGGCTTCGACGACGTCGCGACAGCGAATTTCAGCGAGCTACAAGCGACTGTAGAGCGACGACGCTAACAGGGAACTTGGTGGCAAGTAATAGAGGCAAGCAGAGCACGTGCGCAGTCACAGCGAGGAGGCGATTGTGGGCGCGGCTCAGAGAGCTGGACAACAGGCATGGTAAGAAGAGCTGAGTAGTGAGCAAGTGGGGAAGGAAGGCACGAGCTCATGGAATAGCGATTTATAGGCCGTGGAAGGGAGCAAAGGGGTGCCCGTCGCGGAGAGCAGAGGAGTCATCCGAAACGGCCATTATGGCGAGGTCCGCAGTGGGGAGAATGAAACGGCAGGCTCAATGGAGAAGCAGAAGAGGCACGGGCTCGTAGCGTGGTGTGGTGCTCCACCAGGGAAGAGCGGGCGTCAGCGTCACTGAGGAAGGTGAGACGATGCAAGCAGTTAGCATGTGACCGCGGGTACTGAATGGCCAGCGGTGGCAGCGTTCAATGTTGATTGAAGAACGCCATACCCCGACGAAGAAACGGTGGCCATTATTGGTGGATTCACGGCGCGGAGAAACGGTTGGGCATTGATGTGGGGGAGAGAAGAGGCGGACGGCTGTTGGCCTGGCACGACGAGCTCCACTCGCAGGGAGATGAACAAGCAGCAAGCGAGGAGGTGGTGAGGTGGCACAAACCTAGAAGAAACAGCGGCGGCGCGATCCAGTCCTCCGAGCAGAGAGACAACAGGAAAGGGAAGAAGGCATACAGGCACATGTGGGACCCATTTGGCGTAGAGAGTGAGAGGAAAAAAAATGAACGTGCATAATTCATGAGCCGAGTCGGTGTTTCTTTTATTTTTTTTCTTTTCTTTTCTTTTTTTGTTTATTATATATAAATATATTTAATAATTCTAAAAATCATAATAAATCCTAAAAATAATATTTTACACTTTTAAAAAAAGAATATTTAATTTCTAGAATAATTATTCCAAAATAAATTAGGCTGTAGACATAAATAATTAAAATGAAACATTTGCAACTTATGAATAAAAAAATATGCTCCAACAATGAAATGCATCAAACACTTGATAAATTTTATTTATTTGTAATTTTTTTAATTTTCTTATATCACCATATTCATTATTTAAAAATGTAAACATGTTTTCTTCTATTGGAAATTAATAAACTAAACGATTACGGCCATGAGCAGCTCGGACACTCACATGATTAACTTATGGAACTAAACTTAATTTGTCATATGAATTGCATTGTGGGTGTTGTTATTAATTTGGTCCCTTACTTATTTAGGTTGGTATCTATTTATACTTACTAACTGCTAATAAAATTTTGACCAACTCTAAAAGCAATACTCAGCTTTAACTATCTCCTTTGGTAACTCTTACACTTCACATGAGCCCCCACCTTTGGTGAGTTCATGCACATTATTCCCCACAACTTGTTGAGTGATGAACGTATGTGAGCTCACCCTTGTTGTACTCACATCCCCGGTCTCTTGAGGCGCATGAAGGATGTTGTGATGAGTTTGTGAGTCGTCTAGGCCGTCGTCTCCCAATCAACTATGGTTGCTGGATCATTGTCTTCATATGATGTAGTTATTTATCTATTTTGTACAGAACTCCATTATATATAAATGATGTGACATTCGTTTCTGTACCATGAGTCATCATATGTGTGAGACTTGATCCTGGCACACATTTGAGAAGCACCCGGGTTTGGCCCCTGAAACCCGAGTGTGACAGAAGTGGTATCAGAGGAATGTTGACTGTAGGACAAAACCTAGACAGAACTGGATAACCATTACCTACTTACCTTTGCTACTCTGATTCATTCTAAACTTTTCTTAATCTTTTCTCATCTATTTCTGCTTTACTCTGATTACTCTTACTTTTTCACTTCTAAAAGACAAAAGTGGATTTCACACATTGAAATCTTGTACCTAGGGTGACCCTTAGAATAGAGACCTAATCTTAGGAACAAAAACAAAACTATTTTTGTAAGTATCTATACGCTTAAATGTTTGTTCTTATGATAACTGTTTGATTTGATTCTTTGATTGAGTGTGATGAGTTGTGGAGTAATGTCCATAATTGCATATGCATATACCTATAAAAAGAATAAGAAAATGTTTATAAGATAACTAGCAAACTCAGATTATCCCCATTAAAAAATGGATGAAGGTTAATCAATTAAGAAGATGACATATCTTAATAGATCACTTTGTTTTAATAGATTCATCTTATCTTAATAGATCCATCTCTTCTTAAAGGACTATATCTCATCATTTCATCGTATCCTAACCACTTTGCTTATCCCATCCGAGAATAACAACCATGATCGAATCCAAATTAATTAGATCTTATCTAGTTTAATCTAGTCATACCAATCTAATCAAGATTCACCATCCGGAATGAAAACTTTATTTGCCCTAAACCTTCTTACCTCACTCTAACCTGCTCTAACCATATCTTATCTTATACCTAAAAGATACTCATGCTTTCTTAAAAGCACCTGTTGATTAGTACTTAAAAAGAAGAAAAAACTTCGATTTTGAATGAATTAAGAAACTAAAAAGTAAACCACAAACCAAAGTCATTGTATCCCTTTTCTAACTAATCTCGAGGACGATATTCCTTTTAAGGGGGGTAGAATTTGTAACACCCAAAATCCTATTTTGGGATTTATAAATGTTTCTACAGAAATATTAATAATTAAAATATCTATAATGGTGATCTCCTTCCTTTTCTTTTCAAGAAGGATAAATAGTAATCTAGAAGTTATATTTAACCCCATTAAATTAAGTTTTATTTTCCCAAAGAAATAAAGCAGGGATGTCTTCAATTAATAATTGATGAATTGTGTGACTAGAAAACCTTCTCTAATAAGGTTAAACCAAAAGCATCTCTTAAATGGAGATTATATATCTTCTATTACAAACAATTAATAAACCTTGGATGAACCTTTAATTTGACTATAAGCCTAAAGCAATATTTCTTTACAAGTGAAAATTCTTGTATTGAATATTTGGAAGCATTTTATTTAACCAAAAGGATTAAAGAATTACTATAAAATTATATAAATAGGAATATGCATCATGCTGAGTATTTCTTTAATGGTGCATTTAGCAAAATTCTAGATCTCCACTCAAATATAATTTGGGATTCAAAATTTGAATTTGAAAATAGAAAACAGAAAAGAAAAAGAAAAAAGATTCCTTACTTCCCTGGGCCTCATCTCTCTGGGCCCAGCTCACCCCTCGCACCTTCATTTCGCCAGTTGGGCTAAAACGCACCCCACCAGCCCACTTGCGTCCCTTTCCTTTTCTTTTTGCCTGGAGTCACTGGCGGGTGGGGCCTACTGCTCAGGAGCTTCTTCTACCTTCTGTGTGGCTGCACGCCGCAAACCCAATGACCATGTGTGGAGAGCTGGGGATCTGGGGAGCGCGCCATCCGTGACCCATGTTGGGGCGAAGGCAAAGACGCCACCCTTCGCTCGATGCCTTCGCCGGACTCGCTGCAACAATGGAGACAAGACGACTGGCAGACTCTACCCTTCGTCCCACGGATCGGAAGACGAAGGCCTACGGCGAAGTTGTCCCATCCCGCGACCTCGTCCAACATGGAGGCCCACGTGTGATCCGGCCCATTATAGCAGGCCCTGCGTGGCCGCTGCGCATTACGGGCCTAATTTGTAAAGGCTTCCCTGTAATTACAGTCTGTAACCCTGCTTTATGGGAATATTTCGGGGATAACCTGGGCGCCTGAGGGCACATGTGTCCTTAACCCAAGACGCTGGGCACTCAGGCACCTATAAATACCCCTGTACAGTGCCCTTGAGAGGCTGGATTCAGCAGAGCTATTGCCATCTCGAGTTGAAACCTTGCTTACACTGTTTTTGCTCCCCCGTTGGATTAACTTGCCCAGGAGAGCAAGTTCCAACATTTGGCGCCCACCGTTCGTGCTACGAAAACACCACCCGCAATGGCACCCAAGAGAACCACCTCGAAGGTTGACGAGGCTGCGAAGGCAGCACTGCTGGCCAAGAAAAAGGGCAAGGCCCTTGTCAACACCACCCCCCAAGAGCCCTGCGAAGACGACGCAAACAGCAAGAGGCAGCGCAACGAACAACCCACTACCGAAGGCAGCCTCTGCACCTGCAGCTTTGGAGGACAACCGCAGCTTCCCCCAGGCTTCGCTCCACCAGAGGGCGCGGACGCCACCGAGGACGGCGAAGTCATCGGCGTTTCGACCGAAGAGCAGCTACAGCTGCGCGCCTTGCGCATCAAGAACCGCAACCTCCAGAAGCAAAAAGAGATCCTCGAGGCTAAGCGCCAACGTGCGTCTGCACAAGCCAAGGTGTGACAGATGATATGCGACGAAGAGCAGAAGGCTCAGGAGCTTGAACAAGAGATCGCGCTCATGCAGAGTGAAGGCCAATTCGGCCTGCAACACGACCCACCCCTCCAATAGCGCGCACAAATCGAAGACCCGTTCATCCCTCAGCGCGGACACGCCATCCCTCACGCCACGGCATTCCAAGGCGTCAACTACCTTGACGAGCGAAGTCCCCTGGCACCTCATCTGCAAGTGACGCCATGGCCTACTAACTTCAAGGCAGGGACCTATCCCAAGTACAACGGCAGCACTGACCCAACACAGTACATCATGAGCTATCAAGTCGCCGTTGCATCATCAGGAGGGGACGACGCCACGATGGCCAAGTCATTCATCATTGCCCTCGAAGGCCCAGCCCTCACCTGGTACACCAGGTTGCCCCCATTGTCCATCGACTCCTGGAGAAGTCTCCGGGACAAATTCTTGCTCAACTTCCAAGGGTACCGCCTAGACACCGACGCCTTGGCTGAACTCTCACTCTGCAAGCAGCTGGAACGAGAGACTCTGCGGGAGTATTACCGCAAGTTTCTGACCCTCAAATCACAACTGCCTTCGGTCGATGACCAGATCGCCATCCACTACGCCATCAGTGGCCTTCGGGCCAGCGTCCTTTATAGCCACTGCATCAAGGATCCGCCCAGGAACCTCCAGGAGCTGTATCAGCTGTTTGAAAAATACGCCAGATCCGAAGAGCTCCACCAGCGCAAAGTCGAGTCACAAAGGAAACCCAAAGACCCTCCGCAATCCAGCCGCACATGGACAAGGCCCTCGCAGGCAGACTCCGGTCGGGACGGCCGCAATCAGCAGCAGGTGCACAACATCGCCAACCAGCACCCCGCTGGCGAGGCCCCTCGCCGCCAGGAGTATCCCCCCCAGGGCCATGGAAACGGAACTCGCGGTCAGGGCCGGGGGCGTGCGCAGCAGCCATGCAGATTTTACTGCCTGTTCCACGGCGAAGACTGCGCGCATCCTACAAGAGACTGTCCAGAGACGAAGGCCACCAGAGACAGGATGGCACGGGCGCAACCAGCCGACAACCCTAGAGTTGTCGCGCACACATATCAGCAACCCCCTTAGCCATACAACCATGGCCCCGCTTCGCTTCCATCGCACCACGCATACCAACACCACTAGGAGGTACAAATCGTACCTCCCCCACCCCCACCTCCACACCATCAACAGCAAAACATCCACCACCCCAATCACCCCCAAGCCCCAAAGCAAGAGGACTTCGCCAATCAGCCGTATCGCGGAGTCATTCATATGATCACTGGGGGGTCTAGCGCCGACTTCGACACAAAGCGGCAGAAGAGGGACCATTACCGCAGCATCAACCACGTTGCCATCACCGGTCCGGTCGTGCAGACAAAGTGGTCCCACGTGCCATTGACCTTCGACGCCCGAGACGTCGATCTGCGCAGCACCCCCCACATCGATGCCATGGTTATCAACTGCAGCGTGGCAGGCTGGGACTTGCACAAAGTCTTAGTCGACAATGGCAGCCAGGCGGATATCATTTTCCTCCATGCCTTCGATCGCATGGGCATAAGCCACAGCCTGCTCAAGCCATCGGACAACCCCCTGTACGGCTTCGGCGGTAAGGGCACCTTTCCCGTCGGCAAAATAGAGTTACCTCTCTCCTTCGGTGTAGAACCCAATGCCCGAAGTGAGCAAGTCACGTTCGACATCGTCGACATGGTGTACCCGTACAACGCCATAATGGGCCAGGGCTCCATCAACAAGTTTGAGGCAGCTATCCACGGACTGTACCTGTGCATGAAGATCCCAGGTCCGCAAGGCGCCATCACAGTCTATGGCAACCAACAGGTTGCGCGTAACATAGAAAGAGACTTCGTCCCCGGACAAAGAAACGTACACTGCCTCACGGCCCAGCGTGAGGTCCCCGGATCTGCCAGTCCAACCACCAAAGAACATGAAAAAGCACAGCTGTAGAGCAACAACGGGACCAAGACTGTCCCCCTCGACCGGGCAACGCCCAAGCAGACGGTTACCATCAGCGAAGACCTCACTTCGCATGACGAGGAGAGACTCCTCTGCTGTCTGTCCAAGAATAAAGACGTCTTCGCCTGGTCCGCCCTTGACCTGGTCGGAGTCAGTCGCTCCATCATCGAGCACAGCTTAGGAATCGACCCTTCGGTGAGGCCGAAGAAGCAGCGGCTGCGCAAGATGTCTGACGAGAAGACAGAAGCCGCCAAGGCCGAGGTGCATCGCCTGCTCGAGGCCAAATTCATCGAGCCAATCGCCTACCCCACATGGCTCGCCAACGTAGTGATGGTGCAGAAGAAGAGCGACAAATGGCGGATGTGCATCGATTTCACCAGTCTTAACAAGACCTGTCCTAAGGACAACTTCCCGCTGCCTCGGATGGACAAAATCATCGATAGTGCGGCCGGGTGCGAAGTCATGTCACTCCTTGATTGCTTCTCCGGCTACCACCAAATATACATGAAGGAGGAGGACAAGGCAAGCACCAGCTTCATAACACCCTTCGGCACGTCTTGCTTCATCAGAATGCCGGAGGGACTTAAGAACGTCGGGTCCACTTTCTCCCGACTCACCAAAACGGTGCTCGAGAGCCAAGTCGGCAGAAATATATTCACATATGTGGACGACATCGTCATCGCCAGCAGAAGCAAGGAAGACCACCTGGCTGACCTCGCCGAAACGTTTGCGAACATGCGGGACGCACGACTTCGCCTGAAACCCGAAAAGTGTGTCTTCGGTGTTCGCCAGGGGAAAATCTTGGGCTACCTGGTGTCACACCGCGGAATTAAGGCCAATCCAACCAAGATCCAGGCCATCATCAATATGACGCCCCTGCAGTCAGCCAGAGAAGTACAACGACTGACAGGCAGGTTGGCCGCCCTCAACAGATTCATCTCCAAGTCCGCGGAGCGAAGCCTCCCTTTCCTCAAAACACTCCGTGGCGCAAAAGACTTCGCATGGGGACCAGAGCAGGCGGCGGCCTTCGCTTCATTAAAGCAGTACCGTCGGAATTGGCGATTCTTACAAGCCCCAACCCCTCGCTACCCCTGTTGCTCTATGTCGTGGCTTCGCCACATGCGGTCAGCGCAGCACTGGTTCAAGAGTAGACCAGAGAGGGCACGATCAGGCAATGTCCAGTTTATTATGTCTCTGAAGTGCTCACACCATCAAAATGTAATATGACGGAACTGGAAAAGATCGCCTATGCAGTCGTGATGGCCTCGCGCAAATTGCGCCATTATTTCGAGGCATTCAAGGTCCGGGTCACCTCAGATAGAGGACTCGGCGAACTGTTTAGAAACCCGGAGGCATCAGTACGGATTGCCAAATGGGCAGCCGAACTCTCCGGCTACCACATCACATTTGATCCCAGGACAGCCATCAAATCACAAGTCCTGGCAAACTTCGTCGTCGACTAGACTGGGCCAATAACACAGCCGGACCCGTCCACAGAAAAAGTGTGGACAATCCATTGCGACGGCGAATGGTGCCATGCGGGGGCAGGCGCAGCTGCGGTCATTACTTCACCCACCGGGATCAAGCACAGATACGCAACGCGCCTCAGCTTTGCTTTGGAGTCTGATAGGTGCACCAACAACATAGCAGAATACGAGGCTGTCATCCTCGGCCTTCGCAAGCTAAGGACACTCGGTGTCACCACCTGCATCATCAGAACAGACTCCAAGGTAGTCGCCGGCCAGGTCGAAAAAGACTATGCAGCGAAGGACCCCGCACTCATGCAGTACCTCGCGGCCATCCGCAGCCTCGAAAGACAATTCAAGGGTTTTACGTTGCAGCACGTGGACCGAGCCAAGAATGAGGAGGCCGACGCATTGGCCAAGGCAGCCGCCAGGGGCGAGGCCCTGCCCTCCGACGTGTTCTACCACGTCATCGGCACGCCAGTCGTCCGCAGCCCAGAGGGGCTCCAAATAACCAATGACAGCGAGGGCCACCGCATAGTCAACCTCATCATGACCGAAGACTGGCGGGCACCAATAACCCTGTTCCTGCAGGGGTACTATCATCCAACCGACATCAATGAGGCCAAGCACCTCAAACACCGAAGCCGGGACTTTGCACTGATCGAAGGCCAACTTTACAAGAAGGGGGTCAGTCAACCGATGCTTAAGTGTGTCACCGAGACCGAAGGCGTCCAAATTCTGCGCGAAGTCCACAGCGGGACTTGCGGATCTCACGCAGGGCCTAGGGCCCTAGCTGCAAAGGTGATTCGTCAAGGTTTCTACTGGCCCGCCATGATTTGCGCCGCAAATCGGGTCACAAGGTCCTGCGAAGCCTGCCAGAAATTTTCTCCACGCTCAGGAAGCCCTTCGCAATTCACGAAGCTAATTGCCCACACGTGGCCTCTTCAGCGCTGGGGCCTGGACATTGTCGGGCCCCTGCCCATGGCTCAGGGAAACCTCAAGTTCACCTTTGTCGTCGTTGAGTATTTTACCAAATGGATTGAGGCGAGGGCTGTATCCACGATAACATTGAAGACTGCCCAGAAATTCTTCTGGCAAAATATTGTTTGCCGCTTCGGAGTCGCGTCCGAACTCATGGTCGACAATGGCAAGCAATTTGACAGCCAAGACTTCAAGGATTTCTGCTTCTCCATCGGCACCAAGCTTGCCTTCGCCTCAGTATACCACCCGCAATCCAACGGAGTCGTGGAACGCGCCAACGGTAAAATTTTCACAGCCGTCAAGAAAATGCTCCTCGACGACAAAAAAGGCAAGTGGCCAGACCTGTTACCTGAAGTGGTCTGAGCGCTGAACATGACTGAGTGCAGGGCGACTAGGTTCACCCCTTTTCGCCTTCTATACGGATCGGAGGCTATGACTCCGCAAGAAATAAAACATGGGTCACCGCGGACAGTCGCGTCGGCCGTCCCTGACGTAGACGAGCCTACTTCGAAGGACCTCATCGACGGAGACCGCGTCTTCGCGCTACAGGCTTTAAACAAATACCAAGCTCAAACAAAAGCATGGCGCGACCACACGGTCATCCCGAGGGAATTCAGCGAAGGAGACCTCGTACTCGTCTGGACAACTCGGACAGAGTCCCGAGGCAAGTTGGAGCCAAAGTGGGAGGGCCCCTTCATCGTCAAGACGAAGGCGTCCCCCAGCGCGTACAGGCTCACAACGCCATCCGGCGAAGACTGAACATGCTTGGAACATTGATAATCTTCGTAAATTTTTTGTTTAACTCCTCAGGGCCACTTCGCCCTTGTAATCCGTAGAACAGTTCTATACCGGCCTGCACTCTTTTCCTCCCGGGGGGTGAGGTTTTTAACGAGGCGGAGCCATGTAATATACACGCGAAAAATCCCCCGCAAAAATTACGTTGAAAAAGACCGCATCAACGGTCTTCGGCATTCGACCAACACAAAAGTCACCGCGAAGGGCAGCGCTGGCTACCTTCGCGTGTGACAGTCCGCGCAAAAGTCGCCTAAGGGTGCAGCCAGACTAGCACAACAAGTGCAAAAAATCGAAGTCTTCTTCAAAAGACTATCTGTGCAAAAAGTCGCCTAAGGGTGCAGCCGGACTAGCACAACAAGTGCGCAGAATCGAAGTCTTCTTCAAAAGATTATCCATGCAAAAGTCGCCTAAGGGTGCAGCCGGACTAGCACAACAAGTGCGCAAAATCGAAGTCTTCTTCAAAAGACTATCCGTGCAAAAGTCACCTAAGGGTGCAGCCGGATTAGCACAACAAGTGCGCAAAATCGAAGTCTTCTTCAGAAGACCATCCGTGCAAAAGTCGCCTAAGGGTGCAACCGGACTAGCACAACGAGTGCAAAAAATTCGAAGGCGCAGTACATCAGTGCAAAAGCCTACAGGCGCAGCCGGACCGACATAATAGACGTGCTAGACCAAGTGTGCAACGCCCCATGAACATAGCCAAATGCGCGAAGGCACACAGCCTCATCATACAAACCATAGTTACACGTGTACAGCGAGGGCATCACACCTTACATTGGTTCAACCTTCGGAATAATTCCCATCTCCCTATAGTTAAAAAGCATTATCCTCAGCTCCTCGCCCTCAAAAAGACTTCGCAACTCCCCCTCACCTATACTCGCCCCAACCGGCAAGGACAACAATTCCTGCCTGCCAACCCTGCCCACACGAAGCCGACCACCATCCAATTCACTCACTCTACGCTTCGCCACCGCCCTTCGCCGCCTACGCCCAACACTCGGACCAGGCAAAACATCGGCATCCGTAACACGCGGAGTAGCCTCCGCCTCAGCCACATCCAAGGCCGCAAAGTAATCCAAGCCCTCATCCGAAGACTCTTTCGTCCATACAATCAAACTCCCAGAGTCATCAAACTCAGAAAACTTAGACGTAGACTCATCCGATTCATTTCCAGCGACCACGGTCGAAGCCGCCACAAAATTAGCAGTAGCGGTTGCATGCGCAGGCCCAAAATCCTGAACCTGCGCAGCAACCAAGGTTCAGTAACACAGACAAAATTCCCTAACTACCCCACACCCACTAAGCCACCTGCAAAGACCCAGCCACCGCCACGGGATCTTCCGTTGCTGGCTCCGTCGCCGCCTTCGGGGGATCCTCCGCCATCGGCACGGTGGCTGGCGGCGAGCCTCCACCAGATACAGTAGACGCAGGGGCAGCGTGGGAACCTTCACCGGTCTCCAGGAGCGGCGCCAGGTCAACCTCAGCCTCGGCCACCACCGGGTTGACCTCTGCTTCGGGCAGCGCGCTGTTCAGATGTCCAAAGTCCTCCACGTCCTCAGCACGCGCCATCTACAACACAACACACCGATTCAGCACACCCGCGTATACCCACATTCAACAACACAAAACAAAACACAAACTTTACCTGATCCCTCGCCCGGTCAGCCCGTTCCCTAACCGCCTCCCGACCGTGGGGGCCCCACATCCGGTCGAAGAGGGCCCCCGCGGCATCCTTCACTACAGGGTCTTCGACCTTAAAAATTTCGCGCCCGAAGTCTTCATCGGATCGGTCGAAGCCTTCATAGTAACTGCACCCCTCGCAGGACAGCGCATTCACGGCCCCCTCGCAGGTGACGAGGGAGGCAAAGGACATGAAGCCCTCCACGATGGTCGGGAGCGCTAACAATTCCTCTTGCAGCCACTCGAGGAAGCGAAGGCCCGCCTTCCGGTCGGGCACCTCGAAGTCAGCAGTCCGCGCACCCAGCTCGCGGTATGTGTCCACGAGCTGTTTGTGCGTCCGCTCAACTTCCACACGAGTAGAGGCCTCGGCCCTCTCCATGCGGGCCTGCAGAGCGTTGAACCGCGCCTCCCATTCCTCGGCGCGCTGGCTGGCGAGACTCTCCTCCGCCCTCGCCAACTTGGCCTCCACCTGTGCCGTCTGCGCCTTGGTGATGGCCTAGTTGGCCTCCCTCCTTTCCTCCACCAGCTGGCGCCAGAGGTCCGCCCTCTCGCCCTCCAGGGCAGCCACCTTCTCCGCCAGCCTGTGGCTTTTGCTCTCCACAGCCGATTTTCCGGATGGTGTCCGCGTGCTGCGCCCGAAGTATCTCGACTTCGGTAGCCACGTCTGTCGTAAGGGCGCCCGACGCCACGCGGTCGGCGAAGTCGACCGCCTAACAGACACGCATGAGACCACAATCATCATGAAAGCGGCACACAACGAAGTCTACCTCGACTTACTTGATTCAGCTGCTACGTCAGCTACAGCGACGCCTCCCACAGCCAGCAGGACACAGTGCCTGCTTCGTCCTTGACGGTAGTGGCCGCCGAGACCTCGCCGCCAGCGCTGAAAGTGCCACCCTTCACCCCAAAAACCGTGGTAGACGCCGTGGTTGCCACCGCAGGCGAGACGGCAACAAGTTGCCCTTCGCCCGACCCTGCAACGTAACATCGGTCAAAAAAAACTTACCAACGAGATAGTCGTCCACGCTAATATTTGTGCCAAAGTCGGCAACGCGTTTCCCCGATGAAGGCTGCTCCCGGACCTTCGCAGCTCCTTCCGGGGCGGACTTGGTCCCGCCAGCGCCGGCCGCCTTCGTGCTCTCCGGCAACTTGCTAGATCCAGGCGCGGCCGGCTTCGCAGGCAGCGAAGGCTAGCTCCCGCTAAGGACGGCAGCCTTCGCACTCCCCCGCGCTCTCTTCGGCCTAGCCTCAGGGAGCCTGACGACCGCCCGATGCTTCTGCGCAGCATCCTGGCGATCCTTGTTCATCACTGCCGACACAACAGCAGCAATATTCTGACCATAAGGAAACACTCTCAAGTCACGAGCCATGCGAGATGTAAAAAAGTCTTCGCCAGCCGCGCAGGGGATAGGAACATTCTTGGGCCATCGACCCCCGGTAACCTCCAGCATCCGCACCGAAGACTCCCGAAGCTCGGGCGAAGACATCCTTCCCCCGGGGCCGCGCATGTCCTCATCAACTCCATAGCAAAACTATCGGAGACCCCCAGTTTTCCCACCGCGGTACCTAGCTTCCTCTTTTTAGTGGATGGAGCGGCCTCCGGCGCGGGGTCGTCTTCGATCACTGCCGCTGGTTTTTTCCCCCGGCGGTCGACAACGTCTACTCCAGGATAACCGCCATATGGCAAACCATTCAACTCAAAAACCCTGTTCAGGCGGTCGTTGGATCCACGTATGTCCCAGCTTCGCTGGGCCTCCGTCCTCGGCACGTAGCGACCAACAACTCGCACCGCCCCATCCTCTGCCTCACGCACAACCGCAGCAGGATCCTGCCCTCGCACATCCAAAGCAAAAGGCGGACTTCACACTTTCCGCCCACCCAGGGAGGGCATCTCGCGAGGGCATACTTCGCCCAACGTCCACCCATGCGCCAGGGGCCACACCCCATACCCTATGAATTCCTCAACCAGATCACGCCCGCTACTCCTACGGGTAGCGATCCGAAGGGCCCTTTCACTCTCATCACCCTCCGCCACTTCAAATGGCGGGTACGCCACATAATAATGAGAACACATGATGGCAGCAGGGAGCCCAGGGTGATCTTCAACTTCAGCCTCCGAAACATAGAACCAGTAGTCCCACCAGTTGCCCCACTTATTTTGGGCACAGGGGACCAGCTCCACAACCTCCATTGAAGTCTTCCCGGACTTCGGCGTGAAAGTGCACGATCCGAATTGTGCAATCTTATGTCCAATTCTTCTCTTCTGCCAGTGCAGACAGTAGTGCTTGGCGAAGACTTCCACCGAAGACTGACCGCCATACGACGTAGTTGCCTAGACATACTTTGCTAATGCCACCACGGCGTTCGGTGTCAGCTGATGAACCTGGACCTCGAACTTCTGCAGAACCTCCGACACGAAACGATGCGCAGGCAGACGAAGGCCGGCAATGAAAAATGCCTCAAACACAACCAATTCACCCTCGGGCTCGGGAATCTCCTCTGCCCCCGGCACACGCCCGACCCCGCCGCCAAAATACCCCAACCGTTGCATATCTTGCACGCGGCCCGACGATATCCGCGAAACACCGAATTCCACCGTATCACTCGTTCACAATTCCGCCGCCGCCACACCGCCCGAGAGACCCTCGGAAGGCATCTCGGCCGTCGGCGTGGTCGTAGCAGACGAGGAGGAAGACGGCATGGCTACGTACCGTCGACGACGGCGCGCGGTCTGCTTCACGCGGGCCAGTTCTCCGGCGAACAGGAGCAAGGAGGGCAGACGAGCAAGTGAGCAGTTTGAAAAAGGGAGGTTAGGGTTTTAGCGGCGCGCAGAAAGGTAAATTTCAATCCGCGCTGCCCCCACCCCCTTTTTATACACAGGACGCGACGCTTCAGGAAACCCGCAATCCAACAGTGCGGTGTCAATCAATGGTCATGTCAAAAACCCCCGCGGAACCACTTCGAGCGAGGGCAGCGTCTCCACCATCTAGCGACGCCTTCGGCACCAGATGACTTAGTCGAACTGGTCCCTCGGAGGGCAAATGTTGGGGCAAAAGCGAAGACGCCACCCTTCGCTCGATGCCTTCGCCGGACTCGCTGCAACAACAGAGACAAGACGACTGGCAGACTCTACCCTTCGTCCCATGCATCGGAAGATGAAGGCCTACGGCGAAGTCGTCCCATCCCGCGACCTCGTCCAACATGGAGGCCCACGTGTGATCCGGCCCATTATAGCAGGCCCTGCGTGGCCGCTGCGCATTACGGGCCTAATTTGTAAAGGCTTCCCTGTAATTACAGTCTGTAACCCTGCTTTATGGGAATATTTCGGGGATAACCTGGGCGCCTGAGGGCACATGTGTCCTTAACCCAAGACGCTGGGCACTCAGGCACCTATAAATACCCCCGAACAGTGCCCTTGAGAGGCTGGATTCAGCAGAGCTATTGCCATCTCGAGTTGAAACCTTGCTTACACTGTTTTTGCTCCCCCGTTGGATTAACTTGCCCAGGAGAGAAAGTTCCAACAACCCCCCAACATAGGGCCAAGTTTCGGTTGCAGCCAATCCACTCATCGTGACAATTTGCCGGTGGGGTTGTCATGGCCAAACCTCATCTCCACGACGGACTCCAACAAAAGCATGGAGGAATCAAAAACAAACCCACTAAATAGTCGATTTATCCTTATGTGGACCCTTTCACGGCTAGAGTACATATACCGACCCCTAGAGACCTCTCTCCCGTCATCTATCACGAGCAAGCATTGAAGGACTACGTGCCACCGTAAACCATGGCAAGAATAGTCACCCACTGTCGAAACCTACACCGTCCACCAACTGGGATCTGCTATTGGGTACCAGAGTCCTCTTGAGTCACCAGGAACCTACACGTGGTGATGTCACATGCGATGACTACTCGGAGCCATGGGGATTCCTCACCATTGTCAAACCCTTGCCGCTGGGCTGCCCCGCACGTGAGCAGGGGCCACACCACCTCAGATTTCCGGTAAGATGGTTTTTGCGGTGTTCTCCATCTACTCACCTCTCTGTTGCATGTTTCCACTCTTGGTATTATTGAACGGAACACGGGATTGATTGCACGTCGGCGTCGACGTCGCGCCGCCGTGGGGTGCTTGGGTGCTGGCACGGGGGAGGGAGAAGACCTCTGCATCGTTCATCTGCTGATGGACGATCACAATTAGAAGGAAGGTACCGCGTGGTCGGATGTGTTCTGAGCCATCGATCTCGTGATAAAAGGTCACAAATAGATTAGGTGGTGAAATGTTTGGAGCCGTTCGATCCGGTAGGGACGCGTGGGATTGGATCTACAACCCCTCCCCCCCCCCTCGTGCCTTAAATCTACACTGCAGATCTTCACATCGACGATTGAGGGCACGTACCGGTTCGGGGTTTAACTCTGGCAGTCGGATGGCGATCCGAGGGCCAAAAGTCACGCGCGTGTGCCAGCCATGGCTATCTTATTAAAGAAACCCTTGTAGTTTTATAAATTTGTCCTGCAGCCCACAACTATTGGAAAGACTATTACAAAATATTCCTAAACCTTGCAGATTGAACCCTGTGTTATTAGAAAATATAATCCACCGTCCACTTATAGTGGAAAGAACTACGCGTATTAATGGGAAAGCATTAGAAAATTAATATAAATGTATGGAATCTTAGAAAATTCTTAATTTCCACGTTTTAACTTTGTTTTACTCTATTCTAGTTCCGTTAGCTTCATAATAACATTGTCTACACAATGACAACATTAGATTTGTCATAACACATGTTTTTTATAATTATTTATTGTTTAAACTATGTTTAGCGGATTAATCTATCTAATTAAAAGTAATATGGTTATAATTATAATTTGAATAGAAGATGATCTTTAACTAAGATATGACTTATAGTAAAAAAATTGATCTTTAATTTATATCTTATATGATTTATAAGATCAATCTAAGGCCTAGTTTTAATTATTTAATCACGAAAATCTTTCGAAAACCATACCTTCTTAACATTAACTCTTATTTTGGTGATTCTCGAACCTAGAATCTAGTTACGACGCGTAGAACATTATTAAGCAGTTTGTCCTTATGTTTGGTGTGATGTTAATTTTGCCTATACCATGTTTTTTTGTATTGCTACGAGTAGCAGCGAGGTTACGACAATCTGAAGACCAAGTTGGTACCTGGGAATCTCGAGTCTAAGGCAAGTTGTGCCCTTGATCACTTTTCTCTTTACCCAATAATGTTCATGTTAATCATTGTGACATGCTCAGGTTAATTTGATGGGACCTAATAGGTTTCCCTAGCATTGTTATCCCACATCTTGCAAATAAAAGAACTATTGGGTAGTTTTGCTATTGCTTTACCTGGGTTTGGGAAAGTAATGGTGTATTATCTTCATGTTCCAATTTTGTTGTTGTTGATTATTGTTCATGATAAGATCATTATGTCAATTGGAACATGGAGAACCACCTGGGAAAACAGTGCTACCACAAGGGTGGTATGGGACGCCTGTGATACCCAATTTTACAAAAAAAAATTAATGTTTACTTTTCTTTTTTTCTCTTCCGTGTTCTGTGCTATTAGGGCTTGGAGTTTTAGGAGGCATAACCTCAGTGAAGCAGTAGAACTTTCTTGACTTTTACGCTGGGGTCGGGAGCGGATGTGAGAGCGGGTTTGGGCCATCGATCTTGATTTATTGGATGGGAACCCACTATATCCCCCCTCCAACCCTAGCCGACCTCCCCTTTCCCTTTTTTTTGTTTGCAGCCCCCCTCTCTCTTGTTCCCTTTGGCCGCCACCCCCCCTCCCTCTCCTCTTTCCCAAGTTCTTGCAGCCCCCCCCCCAAGTTCTTGCAACTGCCCCACACAACCCTAGTCTCCACCCCCCCATCTCCTCCCCTCCAAGGTGCAGCCCCTTCCCGTTTGGATCTTCTTTGTGTTGATGCAAGCCTTCAATTGGAGTTTTGGTGGGAGGAAGTAGGAAGGAGGGAAGGAAGAACTCAAGGTGATCTTGTGGTTATCTATGTATTTGTGCTGCAATTCATTTGGTTATACGTTCACCTATGCGATTCGGTAGAGGTGCTGTCCAGAATTTTGTTGGTGGGCGAATAGCAGTAATATTATTAGTTTCTGGGGATTTTTCGGGGGTAATTAGTGGTAAACATTGTAAAAATCATGTAGAGCTTTGTCATATATTTCCAACGAGTACTTATGCGCTTGATTCGGAGGTATATTTTAGGAGATATCGCTGTTTGAACCCAGCTAGGTTGCTGTCCAAAAACTGAACGCAGGGTGTATATTGTGGGCTGTTTGGGGCCATTTAGATGTTAGAATTTAATTATCATTTGAATATAAAACTTATGGGGAATTTTATGTAGATGCTTCTTGAGTTTTTGTTTGATATCATTGTTGTCATAATTTTAAAGATATCAAATTGTCAAGCAGCGCCGCTGCAGTTTGGTGGGTGATGGGGAGAATTGTCGCTCGCGACGGGTTTGGAATTGTGCGTAGGTGCGGCGTTGTTTATGTGCGTTTGTTATGTGGATTTGTGTACTAAGATGTGTGTCAAAAGCAGGTGGTGGACTTCCAGATCGTACTTAGGGCTTTGTCCAAATTCCCGGTGAAGGCAAGTAAAATAGTGATGGTTTATACCATTGGTCGATTTATGTGTCCTGTACTTGATTCATATCCATGTCAAATGTGTTCATCCTCGTATTCCATTTTGAGAATTGTTGCTTGAAGTTATTCATGTTCTACTATTTACATATGTTGAGGGTGTTGTTCGTGTATGTTACATGTGTTGATTATTATTTGAAGTAGTGGAATTATATATTTAACACATGTTAGATGGGGCGGTCTCATGTTGGTGTCATCCATAGTGCATCTATCATCTTTTGCATGGAAGTTTCGTCGCGATCATATGGTCCGACCGTACCAGTACAATAAGCATCATACGTTGCCCGAGGAGGGGTATGATGCAGCTTCATTTCCTTAGACGTATGAAGGCAGAAGTCATTATTGCATTTGTAGCCATGTGCACTCATGGGTAAAACGTGGAACCTGTCATGGTTATATTGATATTGTGGATCTCCTCTTTGTGATTCTTTTTGCGGAACTGGGTATTTGATACCTAATATACTTGCTGCATTTTAATATTTAAGAAGGGAGTTATGAACTTCGTGGTCGGTAAAACACGGTTTGTTTACGTTGTTTAATTGTTGTTTGATCATTTTACTTGCTGAGATGTGTCATCTCACTCTTGCATTGTTTTGATGCAGGCATTTGAACTTTGCTTAGGAAAAGGAGGGAAGTAGTAGCACGGTCACCACACCTCTAAATAAATATACCACTGCTTAGTAATGATTTCTTTTAAACAGGGATTTTGGGTCAGGGATGTTGATTATTCTAAAGTAGTGTGTGCCAGTGGTCTACTATGTTCTAGTCTTTATGGTGATCGTATTTTGGTTTGTTGAATTAATCGTTTTTGTCTGGAATGTTTATTTCCTCCTTCGCATCTTGATTATACACTGTGGATTACCTTTCGTTTACATCATGTATAAACCCTGTGTTTCCCTCTTTATGCAACTTTCAAAGGAGATGCTGCCGATTTTTTTATGTCTCCATGTTTTTTGTATGCTTCCTAATTTGTGGGAAGGGTTTTTGGTAACACCCATTATGTGGGAGCAATGGGGTGTTACAATTGATATCAGAGGAATAGGTTGTAGGTCCTTGCAAGAGAAATAATGATAAATTGACACACTGCACATATAGGATGGGTTCCTGCTTTACTATTGATATATTATGAAACTATCAGTGCTAGTTTGACATTATTTGATGAGGTGCTATGTCAATTTTATTACTCATTTACTTACTCATGTGGCTGTAGTTATGCCGCCTTGTAGGGCTCGTGGCAGCCCGCAAGGTCCTAGTGGGGATTCTATGAGTCCGGCGACAATGTTAGCCGCGATGCAGGCCATGCAGCAGGAGTTGGCCATTCTAAGGCAAGCTATTCCTGTTGCCCCTACTGGTGCTGCTCAGGGTGCCTAAGGTGGAGGAGTGCCCAGAGGCGTTGCCCCTGTGGGTGCTACTCCAGGTGGTGGGGCTAAGGTGCCCCTTTCCGTCAGTGGTCTCTCTCTAATGCAGTGGATGGGCATGAAGCTGGACACCTTTGATGGCAGTGGTACTCCAGTTGAGGCGGCGGATTGGCTAACTTATGTGGAGGATAAGATGGATGTCTTCGAGATTGTGTATGGAGATCGGGTTCGTTTTGGCACACAGCTGTTGAAGGGGGAGGCTCAAATTTGGTGGAGAGGCGTGCAGGCAGCTCACTCCTCCTCACCAGAAGTCCTGATCTGGGACGCTTTAATCAGGCAGTTTGAGAGGAGGTTCTACCCGGTCACCTTCCTGGAGAAAATGAAGATTGATTTGCAGTCTTTCAAGCAAGAGAAGAAGTTTGTCATAGAGTATGAAGTGGGCTTTAACAAGATGGTCCGCTTTGTTCCTGATGTGGCTTACAATGAGTTGGAGAAGGTGAGCCAGTTCCGTCAGGGTCTGAAACCTTCTATCAGGCATGCTCTGGGCGCCTTTCCGTTGGTGGATTTTCGTACTATGGTGGAGCAGGCCTTGGGTGTGGAGATGCAACATCAGTACACCATGGAGTCTCAGAAGTCTTCGGGTGTTGATCAGCCTCGTGGCCAGGACGCGAGGAGGGGCAACACTGGGGGTCCAGCCCATAAGAGGGGAAGTCACAGCACCAGCGCCACCACCCCTATCGTGGCAAACCCTCTGAATTGGGTACTTCAAGAGGGAGTACTCAGAGGTATCAGGCTATTCCTAAGCCCGGGCTAGGGCTAGTGTGTTTCCGTTGTGGTGAAGCGCATCACCGTGCCGAGTGTCAGTGGAGTGGCAGGTGCTCTATCTACAGCCAAGATCACAAGGATGTGGTGTGTAGGAGGAATCCCAATGGGAAGCTCAAATGGGAGCCAGTGACTTCTTCCTCTTCTCAGGGCACTGTCAACATGATGTCAAGCACTGAGCAGTAATTTTCAGTACCACCCCCTCCGCAGCAGTTTTATGTGCTCGGGACTTCTCAGTTCGTGCCTATGCAGGGTTTTCCTCAGTATCTGGCCGCGCCTACTCCTGCACCGACCACTCTTGTACCATCCCAGTTCGGAGCTCCGCGTCTGCCTCATCCGGCGACTCCGTGGGGTTCTTCTGTTAACTTCACTCTGTGAGCTTCCTCTTCTGCGGTTATTTTTGGAGCATATGTGCTACCCTCTGCGGATGGCAGAGAGCAGGGAGATGTGGTGATAGGTGCGGTCTTAGTTGATTCGTTTGTTGCCCAAGCTCTTTTTGACTCTGGCGCTAGCTATTCGTTTGTTTTGGAGAACTTTGTGTCTCGTGCTGGTCTTTCGGTGCAGAGGATGGGTCACCCAATTGTGGTCAGTTCTGCTAATGGCTCCATTAGTAGCTGTTCAGTATGTCAGGGTTGTTTCGTCATTCTTGCTGATGAGGTCTTTTCAGCTAATCTTGTGGTGATTTCCTTGGGGGCATTTGATGTTATCTTGGGTATGGATTGGTTAACTCAGTATCGCGCAGTTATATCCTGTTTTTGGAAGACAGTGTTATTGCAGGTGACGTCGGGTAGGGAGGTGGTATTCTTGGGAAGTTCTCCAAAGTTCACATTATCCTTGTTGTCCCAATTGCTTCCGGATCGTCGGTCAAGGAAGTCAGGAATCTTTTTCGCCATGGTGGTGGAGAGTGAGGTTGCCTTGCGGGTGCAATCCATCCGTGTGGTGTGTGACTATGACGACGTGTTTCCAGCAGAGCTTCCAGGCATTCCACCGGAGCGCAATGCGGCTTTTGAAATCAAACTGATTCTGGGTACGCAGCCTATTCATAAGGCCCCGTATCGGATGGCTCCAAAGGAGCAGGTGGAATTGAAGCGGCAATTGGATGATCTGCTGGCTAAGGGTTTCATTAGGCCTAGCAGGTCACCATGGGCTTCCCCAGTATTGTTCGTTGAGAAGAAGGATAAAAGCAAGAGGTTGTGTGTGGATTATCGTGCTTTGAATCAAGTGACAATCAAGAATAAATATTCGCTACCTCATATTAAGGTTCTCTTTGAGCAGTTGAGGGGTGCTCAGGTGTTCTCTAAAATTGATTTGAACTCTGGTTATCATCAGTTGAGGATTCGTGAGGAGGATATTGAGAAGACAACTTTTTGCACCAGGTATGGGCATTTCGAGTTCATAGTCATGTCTTTTGGCTTAACTAATGCCCTTGCTGCTTTTATGGAAGCAATGAATAGGATGTTACATGAGTTCTTGGATGAATTTGTGGTCGTGTTTCTGGATGATATTCTGATTTATTCAAAAATGGAGGAAGAGCATGAGCGGCATCTCCGTCTCGTTCTGGGTGCTCTTAGGAAGAATCAATTTTATGGCAATTTGAAGAAGTGTGCTTTTTGGCTGTCTGAAGTGGCTTTCCTGGAACATGTGATTAATTAGCAGGGCATTGCGGTTGATCCCAAGAATGTCGTTGCTGTGGTGGAGTGGAAGAGACCCTCTAGTGTCTCAGAAATCCAAAGTTTCTTGGGGCTTGCCGGATATTATCGGTGTTTCGTGCCAAATTTTTCCAGCATTGCTAAGCCTTTGACAAGACTCTTGGAGAAGGGTGTTCTTTTCGTCTGGTCCAGCGATGCGAGGTCAGTTATCAGACATTGAAGAACAAGTTGGTGAGTGCCCCTATCTTAGCTTTGCCTGAGAATGGTAAGTGTTTCACAGTTTTTACGGATCCTTCTCGTATTGGTCTTGGCTGTGTGTTGATGCAGGAAGGCAGAGTGATTGCTTATGGCTCAAGGCAGTTGAGGAAGCATGAGGGGAATTATCCGACTCATGACCTCGAATTGGTCGCGGTGGTCTTTGCCCTAAAATCATGGAGGCATTATCTTTATTGTGAATCTTGCGACATCTACACCGATCATAAGAGTCTCAAGTATATTTTCACTCAGAAGGAGCTGAATTTGAGGCAGCGTCGGTGGCTCGAATTGATAAAGGATTATGATCTATCCATTCATTATCTCCCGAGGAAGGCAAATGTGGTGGCTGAAGCCCTTAGCAGGTCCGGGGTTCCAAAAGTGGCCTTGCCTTTGATCGCAGATCTGGACCGTATGGGGGTCGCTTTGTGCTATGTCGGCACCGCTAGAGAGGAGACTCGGATGCTCATTCAATCCTCCCTTCTGAACAGGGTGCGCGTGGCTCAGCAGCAGGATCGTTTGTTGCAGGAAGCTCGAAAGAGGGTCGGCGATGGTAAACCCCGTGAGTTTACCATTGATGAGAATGATTTGGTTCATTTCAGGGACCGTCTTTGTGTGCCTCAGAAATCAGAGGTGAAGATGGATATCTTGAGAGAAGTTCATAAAACACATTACACCGTTCACCCTGGCGAAACCAAAATGTACAGAGATTTGAAGCAAAACTTCTGGTGGAAGAGGATGAAGGTTGATGTTTCTAAGTATGTGGTCGCCTATGAAGTATGTCAGTGCATGAAGGCCGAGCATAAGAGGCCCGCGGATTTATTGAAGCCATTGGAAATTCTGGAGTGGAAGTGGGAGCATATCACCATGGACTTTGTGGTGGGCTTACCCTGTTCTCCTCGAGGCAGGGATGCTATATGGGTGGTAGTGGATCACTTGACTAAGTCTGCGCACTTTATTCCCATGAAGACCATAAATTCAGCTTCAGAGTTGGTTCCCTTGTATATGAAAGAAGTAATCAGGCTTCACGGGGTGCCTAAGTCCATTGTTTCAGATCGAGACTCCAAATTTGTATCCAAATTCTGGGAGAGTCTTCACCATGCATTGGGTACCAAGCTCTCTCTTAGTGTCGCTTTCACCCTCAGACTGATGGTCAGTCGGAGCGAACTATCCAAACCTTCGAAGATATGTTGTGTGCTTGTGTTCTACCTTGGAAGGGTAGCTGGGAGGATCATCTCGCCTTGGCCGAGTTACCAAAGGTGATCTTGTGGTTATCTATGTATTTGTGCTGCAATTCATTTGGTTATACGTTCACCTATGCGATTCAGTAGAGGTGCTATCCAGAATTTTGTTGGTGGGCGAACAACAGTAGTATTATTAGTTTCTGAGGATTTTTTGGGGGTAATTAGTGGTAAACATTGTAAAAATCATGTAGAGCTTTGTCATATCTTTCCAACGAGTACTTATGCGCTCGATTCGGAGGTATATTTTAGGAGATATCGCTGTTTGAACCCGGCTAGGTTGTTGTCCAAAAACTGAACGCATGGTGTATCTTGTGGGCTGTTTGGGGCCATTTAGATTTTGAAATTTAATTATCATTTGAATACAAAACTTGTGGGGAATTTTATGTAGATGCTTCTGGAGTTTTTGTTTGATATCACTGCTGTCATAATTTTAAAGATATGAAATTGTCAAGCAGCCGCTGCAGTTTGGTGGGTGATGGGGAGAATTGTCGCTCACGACGGGTTTGGAATTGTGCATAGGTGCGGCGTTGTTTATGTGCATTTGTTATGTGGATTTGTGTACTAAGATGTGTGTCAAAAGCAGGTGGTGGACTTCCGGATCGTAATTAGGGCTTTGTCCAAATTCCCGGTGAAAGCAAGTAAAATAGTGATGGTTTATACAGTTGGTCGATTTATGTGTCCTGTACTTGATTCATATCCATGTCAAATGTGTTCATCCTCGTATTCCATTTTGAGAATTGTTGCTTGAAGTTATTCATGTTCTACTATTTACATATGTTGAGGGTGTTGTTCGTGTATGTTACATGTGTTGATTATTATTTGAAGTAGTGGAATTATATATTTAACACATGTTAGATGGGGCGGTCTCATGTTGGTGTCATCCATAGTGCATCTATCATCTTTTGCATGGAAGTTTCGTCGCGATCATATGGTCCGACCGTACCAGTACAATAAGCATCATACGTTGCCCGAGGAGGGGTATGATGCAGCTTCATTTCCTTAGACGTATGAAGGCAGAAGTCATTATTGCATTTGTAGCCATGTGCACTCATGGGTAAAACGTGGAACCTGTCATGGTTATATTGATATTGTGAATCTCCTCTTTGTGATTCTTTTTGCGGAACTGGGTATTTGATACCTAATATACTTGCTGCATTTTAATATTTAAGAAGGGAGTTGTGAACTTCGTGGTTGGTAAAACACGGTTTGTTTACGTTGTCCAATTGTTGTTTGATCATTTTACTTACTAAGATGTGTCATCTCACTCTTGCATTGTTTTGATGCAAGCATTTGAACTTTGCTTGGGAAAAGGAGGGAAGTAGCAGCACGGTCACCACACCTCCAAATAAATATACCACTGCTTAGTAATGATTTCTTTTAAACAGGGATTTCGGGTCAGGGATGTTGATTATTCTAAAGTAGTGTGTGCGAGTGGTCTACTATGTTCTAGTCTTTATGGTGGTCATATTTTGGTTGGCTGAATTAATCTTTTTGTCTAGAATGTTTATTTCCTCCTTTGCATCTTGATTATACACTGTGGATTACCTTTCGTTTACATCATGTATAAACTCTATGTTTCCCTCGTTATGCAACTTTCAAAGGAGATGCTGCCGATTTTTTTGTCTCCATGTTTTTTGTATGCTTTCTAATTTGTGGGAAGGGTTTTTGGTAACACCCATTGTTTGGGAGCAATGGGGTGTTACAATGCCCTTGGCTGACTAATTAGAAAAGCTAGTGGAGTACTATCTTACCTGAAAGGGGCAAGGGCGGTAGAGGAGCAGTGTATATGGAAGTTATCAGGTCGATCATGCTGCGATGACTTTTCGGACGAGGGATTCCTATATTTCCCTTCTCAGGAACAGTAGCAGATTTATTGAAGCTAGTGGAACTTTGTAAAGACCTAGTAGTGGATCCCTAGTTATTCACCTAGGAAGTGTCTAAGGGCCTTGCAAACCCTAGCTAGACGAGATACATGACTTGTGGGTAAAGATGTGCAACCTCTGCAGAGTGTAAAACTGGTATATCAGCCGTGCTCACGGTCATGAGCAGCTCGGACACTCACATGATTAACTTATGGAACTAAACATTGCATTGTGGGTGTTGTTATTAATTTGGTATCTTACTTATTTGGGTTGGTATCTACTTATACTTAGTACCTACTAATAAAATTTTGACCAACTCTAAAAGCAATGCTCAGCTTTAACCATCTCCTTTGGTAAGCCTTACACTTCACATGAGCTCCCACCTTTTGTGAGTTCATGCACATTATTCCCCACAACTTATTGGACGATGAACGTATGTGAGCCCACCCTTGCTGTACTCACATCCCCTAGGTCAAGAACAGGTTCCACCAGATGAGGTGCATGAAGGATGTTGTGATGAGTTTGTGAGAAGTCTAGGCCATCGTCTCCCAGTCAACTATGGTTGCTGGATCATTGTCTTCGTATGATGTAATTATTTATCTATTTTGTATAGAACACCGTTATATATAAATGATGTGACATTCGTTTCTATACCATGAGTCAACATATGTGTGAGACTTGATCCTGGCACACATTTGAGACGCACCTGGGTTTGGGCCCTAAAATCTGGGTGTGACAACAGTCACTCCTGTTTATGATATTATTGTTCCAAAGATCATGTTATTGTTATCATTGATATTGTGGATGCCTCGATTGTTAAGCAATATCATATGATTTAATTGGTACATGGAGTGACTACCTAGTAAAACAGTGCTACCATGAGGGTGGTATGGGACGCCCTTGGCTAAATAACTAGGGAAATCTTATGTTGGGTGCGGGTCTTGGTCGATTGGAATGGAACATCTGCCATGCACTTATATTTCCGGCTGAGGTAGATTGGATACAGGCATAGTTTCCAAGCTTTACCCTACAGACTGGACTATAAGTTTGGGTTACATTAGATGACTCTATGCAGTGGCCATTTCCAACATCTGCATGGTGAGGACTCTAGGGAAAAGCCTCGTAGTGAGACCCTAGTCACTCACCTCGGAAGTGAATACGAGACTTGCAAACCTGGGCTAGAAGGGAATCGTGACTCATGTGTAAAGTTGTGCCAGCTCTGAAGAGTGTAAAACTAATATATCAGCCGTGCTCACGGTTACGAGCGACCTATACCCTCACATGATAATTGAACTTGAAGATGGAAATAAATCGTGATCGGTTTTGTTTAAGCGGTATGCTTAAGTGGTTTGCTCAAGTGGTTGAGCTTCATGTTGATGATATTTTGGTTCAAGTGGTTCTAAGCTTTATGTTGATGATATATATGCTGATGAATATTGCTTATGCTTAATATGGGCTTGGTATATACTTATACTTAGTAATCATGTGTTGATAATAAAATGTTGACCAACTAAAAGCTAACCGCATTAAACCTTTAGTCTTATCTTGGTAACCTTGCATTTTCACCCTACTTGCTGAGCCCCACCATAAGTGAGCTCACCCTTGCTTAATTTTAATCAGAAGTTTGCAGATGAAGATTATGAAGGTGAACTCGATGGATGCTAGTCTGGTGATACCCCCGGTCATCTTCGTGTGGAAGGATGCCCATGTTTCGCTGTACTTTGATAAATAGAGGTTAAGACATTATGTTTGTTCGAAGTGTAATATGTTAATATAATCTTTATTTACACTTTCATGAATTGTTCCTTTGATATATTACACTTGTGACATCAACATATGTATGGAAATAGATCCTGGCACACATATGTTATGCATTCGGTTTTGTCCTTAAAATCGGGTGTGATAGGATGCCTTTTAGGTTATATATCACTGTCGAAGATAAGGTTATTGGATTTGTTCTGACTCAGGAGGTTGAAGGAAAGGAGCATGTTGTGACATATTTGAGTCGAAGATTGGTGGATGCTGAAACAAGGTTCATCTTTGATGAGAAATTATGCTTATGCTTATTTTATGCATGCACCAAACTTAGATGTTATCAACCGTCTAGTTCTTGCATCATTTCTTGTCAAACCGATGTGATTAAATACATGTTGCAAAATCCTATCATGAGTGGTATAGTTGGCAAATATACTTATGCACTTATAGAATATGACTTGATATATGAATCATTAAAATATATGAAAGGCAGGTAGTAACTGATTTTATCGTAGAACATCGGATTGATGATACTTATGAGCTAAACATGTCATACCTTACTGTTACTCACTAAACTCTATATTTTGTTGGATCGGTTTGCAATGAAGGGCAAGGGATTGACATCGTGCTTATTTCTCCAAGGAATGCCACTTTTGACTTCTCTAGCCGATTGAAAGCTCACTACACTAACAATCAAGCTGAATATAAAGCTCTCTTGTTTGGTTTAGAACTTTTAGATTACATAGGAGTGAAACATATGAAGGTATTTGGTGATTCTCAGCTAGTCATTCAATAAATTTTAGAGGAGTACCAATGTTTATATGGTACTTTAAATGGTTATCTTGAGAGGTGTTGGGACACAATCCAGTCTTTTGACGGATTTAACATTCGACATATATCTAGAGCTAAGAATTATAGTTGTGATTTGTGTTTACCTAATCCTGCGGTCCTGGTTGTAAGTGGTTTATTCGAGGTCCTTGGGGCAGTCAGACAGATCCTGTTAAGCTATTCGGTGGCTGAACCTCCCAAGTTATTGGGCCCACATGCACCTGCCCTTGTCTCAAAGACCTCATATGGCTATGCATGTGCACCAGATAACTTAACAGGATCTATACGAGTGCCCCAAGGACCTCGAATAAACCACTTACAACCAGGACCGCAGGATTAAGTAAACACAAATCACACACCAACAATTTGCAGCGGAAATCTTATTACCAAATTTTACAAGTTACATCAAGTTTACATTGTACATGATCGGAGTGATTACAAAAGTGATTCAAAGGAATAACTTTGAACTGTTATAAATTATTTATAGTTTTGAAATATATGCTAGCTCAAGTGACCATCCTCAATAAGAAGTATAGAAGAGTTACTTAGACTTATAAGAAGGTCGTGCCCACCGACGCTTAACACCAATCACAATCAAAGTGACTCGTAACCTGCAGCAACAATGGGAATAAAACCCTAAGTACGCAAGTACTCAGCAAGACTTACCCGACTAAAGAAAAGACTCTCAAGGGCATGCTAGTTTCAAAAGGGTTCAAGGTAAGGCTTATCAAGAATCAAAGACTCTGTTTGCAGAAAAGCTTACTATGAGTGGATCCTTAAAAATCCATTTTTACTTGTTAAGTTAAGTAAAGTTACCTGCATCTAGAGTTCTTTCTACCCTAGTTCAAGCACCTGGCCTATACTAGCCGTCTTTTTATCATCCCTTCAGTTCACTGGATTGCTACATGTAGGGCAGTGACCAAGTCTTCATGTCCAAGAAGTAACGGCGATCCGAATCGATTAATACCCAGATGGCGATCTCCAATCACACGACATATGTAGCACTTAACCCTTGCATATGTCAACTCGCAACTGGGTTTCTTAAGACCAGACTGGGTTCACGCCAACCGAGAGCACAGATACACCACCGTCCAACCTCTTGCCATAGAGGGTACACGCTACTCTCGCCATCTCTCCACTCCCATTGTGTGTTGTCCTATTCTGGTATTAGTCTGCCCGAGGCAAAGCTTACCCATGACGAGGCATGTGACCAGTTAAAAGGTCCTCAATCATCAAGCCTACATCGACACGGTCCTTAATCGACTCAGACGGAGACACTACACCGAGACTCCCTTCTCGTGCAAGTCAACCGCCCGGTCTTAGCTTTATTATTTTCAACCCAAAGATTGGTACCTGGCAAAGGTACATCTTTTCCGATGTTGAACCCATCAAGGCCTTGATGGATCCACCATCACAAGTTTTTCTATTTGAAAACATTCCCACCCACTGAAGCATCACTTTTGTTTTAAAACAAAACATTTTTGTTTGCTAAAGCAAGGCTAAGCATCATAAAATTCTTTTCAAAAAGGGTATCAAGGAAGGGTAATCAATTTTTCAAGGAAGGAAATGCATCAATTGTTTAGCACACAACTCCTATCACCTAATGCATCAAATAAGGTGATAAAGATTTTAAAACAGCAAGAAGGTGACAAATGCACCGGGGCTTGCCTGGATAACACTACGTTAGTGTTGTTAGACGTCGATCACTTGACGACCATCTTTTGTTCTGATACTTGTTTCGTCTGTCCATCTTCAATTCCGTTCATCAGCACCATCTTGTGGTCGACTCAAATCTGGTTCTTCGCATCACGTGGTTAATTCACGTACCTGAATGAAATGCATTATGCACATGAATGCATATAGACAGGAATAGTACAAGACTAAATATTACTACATGTCCACGAATTAAACACCTAGCAGCGAGGCGTTGTACTATTTCATACTTCATACGGAAACACTGGTTATCGACATACGACTAAGCGTAATGATTACGCTTCTCTAGATTAACCGAATCTAACGCAAACATCTCGAAACAACCAACTATACGCATTAATCACGATTAGCCTAAACACAACTTATCAGTTAATTAATTAAATTCTAAGCTCAGTGGTCTAAGGAATTTAAATCTAGAACAAGAATAAAAACACATCACTTTCTTGACCACGCGACTGGATTAAATTACATACCACTCTAAGCTATCATATATAGCCTACCATTAATTTTATCAAACAATTATAATTCGTCATAAGTAATACTAACAATATTATTGTTTAGACATTTTAAAATACTAAATTTAAACTTCATTCACTAATTTACCGTACGTCACATAATTAACATCTCAAACCTACCCAACGCGACTACTCCAAAATCATGAAAATAATCACATCGCATTCATCGAACTAATTCAATAATTAAGCTAACGGAAATAGGAATCGACTTACCATACTAAATCAAACTTGCAACCACGAAATCGACAACGCCTTTCAGCTCAGCATTTCTCCGAAAATAGGGTGAGTGCTGCGTCGAATCGCGCTTTTCATCCACATCGAGAATTCTTCGGTCGCATACTGATTTATTTCCTTCTGTGCCTAATCTTCTCAGATCTTGGCATAGACGAGGATGACGATCGACGACTTGTTCGAGCTTTTGTTGAGCACTTGGTGAATATCACGCTGCTAGCTTCATCTTCACCCGATTCTTGGGATTTCTTGATGACGCACGGAACGACGACGAGATCAAGTCTAGAGCGAGTTGGCAAGGACATGAATCCAGTGAGGGCTCTGGCGACGACGAAGTCACGAGCAAGGGAGGACAGGTTCAACAGCTCGACGGCAAACGCGAGCACGCCGAAACCCGATGGACGAAGAGCGAGTGTGTCACAGTGACAACGAGCAGGCGCGCGAGCGCTAACGCGAGCCAGGGGCAAGCACGAGTGCTGGGGTACATCAGACGACACCCGTCAAGTACACAGCGAGGCATGCAGCAGCAACAACGGTCGAATCGGCAACAGAGCGTTGGTGAACTCGATGAACATGACCACGGACGCGGGCTAGCGCGGATAGGACAACGACGGCTAGCGAGCCCAATAGAGGAGCTTGCACGACGACAACCAAACAGTGAAGCACGCGCGCACAGCTAGGGACAAGGCACAGAGGTGAAGGTCGACGGCGTTGGGGTTCGGCGACAAGGCAAGGTCGAGCACACAGAGCGAATAGCTATGGATCTAGAGCAGGCCGAGCATGAGGCCATGTCGATCTGGGTGCGGGGTACAGAAACAGCCGACCAGAGCAGTTTCGCGCGCACGGCAACCAGAACATATTACCCACGGTGACAGCACGAGCAATGGATAAACCGAGACGTTCCCGGTGATCCTACGGGCTCTAACTCAATTGGATGGGTCGAGGAGCATCAAGAGTACATCAGAGTACTGAAACAAGGAACAGAGGGTGTGAACGGACCTATAGCACGATGGCCACGGCGAGCTCACTCAGTACGGTGTTCTGGCCTGATTTTGGGGGAAGTCTCAAATTAGGGCTCTCTGGTGGATAATCGGAGGCACGGGTAGGTGCGTTGGGTGCTTGACTACATAGCGAAGCCGATGGCACGCTCAATTTATAGGATCCGAGGGCGGTGGCGTTCAATTGGAAGAGATTGTGCTGGCGGTCGGAGAGGGAAGAAGCTACTGGCGCAAGTGATTCGTGGACTTTACCATGGCAAGACCATTGGCGATGAATGGGTGGGCTAAGGCGACTCACTGCGACGTGGTTAAAGGGTCATAGCGTGTCGCGATCACGGCGGACGACGCATACCTCGACGACGGTTGCTTGGCCACGTCGTGTAACACCCTAAAGTTCAAATCTTGTGAAGACAAAGAAAAATTCTCAAAGATTTTAAATCAAAACACCTTTCCTTAAAGATAATCATAAATTAGGAGTTACCACTCATGAATATGTTAAAAATACATAATTAAAGATACTTAGATAATCTAAATTGCCTTTGGGTTAGGTTATAAAGAAGAATCATGATCAAACTATTTCTTAACATATATAAGTCTAAATTTGATTTCCCTAGAATTAATGAGGTAGGGATTATTCTACTATATGAATAAAAACTTGTCTAAAAGGACTAAAATAAATAAAGAAATACATAAAATAGGTTTTTGCACATTATGCTAAAGTTCTATATGTGTATCCAAATTAAGTGTTTGAACTTCAAACTTGTGTTGGTTTGAAATTCAAATGGAAAGGAAAAATAGAAAATAGAAAATAAAAGGAATAGGGAAAATACTACATAAAACAAAATAAAATCAGAATAAAAATTCTTCATACTTATATTATTAAATTATACCTTTCAAACTGAGGACAATTTAATCACAAAGTTTGAATTTAAGTTTGAATTCAAATTGGATTTGAAAATGGGAAAAGAAAATAGAAAATAAAATAGAAAAAGGACTAAAACCCTAAATGGGCCGTCGGCTTGAAATCGGCCCACCTAAGGAAACCTACCCGCGCGGCCCAGCTAACCAACACCCGCCGGCGCCGACATGTGGGCCCCATCGGGCAGCCTCTCACCTCCTCGCGCGCGTTTCCGTTGTCTCGCTGATACGTGGGGCCATCCCGTCAGCCTCTCATCTCCCGCGCCCAGCCCAACTCTGCAAGCCCGCGCTCGCGTGCGCTCGGACTCGCTGTCTCGCGGACCCCACTCGTCGGCCTCCCACGCCCGCGCTCTCTCCTCCCTGCTTCTTTCGCTGGCTCGCGGGGCCCGCTTGTCGGGCCGTCTTCAACAGCCATGCCGAGCTCGCCGCAACGGCCGCGCGAACTCGCCGCCGGGACTGCCGTTCCTCGGACTTGTCACCTAGCTATAAAACGCGGACCGCGACCCCCTTTCCCATCCTCACCTTCGTCCGCAGCCTTTCGCCAGCTACCGTCGCGATTCTCGCGGACCAAGTTTGCCGCCGTGACCGAAGCGCGTCGTTGTCGACGTCGGGTCCCCGGTGATCGGCCTTGGAGCGTCTCCAAGTCCATCCGAAGGGTGTCGAGTCGTTCGCGGGCGAAGCAGGCCACTGTGCACAGCGCAATTCCTCGCCGTCGTTCTTCCACCACCGCGGATCCGCCTCGCACCGTGGCCGTGTGCCTCCGCGCCACAATCGCCGGTATGGGGTCTTCCTTTGTGTTCACCTTCGCCCTCTCTACGCGTAGCGCCGTTTAATTTGAATTTGGGGCGGTATTGCGCCGGATTGCGTGCTCCGGCGATGGCTCCACCGCGATGGTGGGCGGCGCCGCCGTCCGCTCGACCGATGGGTTGGGGAAGGGTTTCGGGCCGTCGGATCGGTGGTGGATGATCGAGATCACACCATCACATACCCCTTCGCCCGTCGAACTCGTACCGTAGATCGTCGATCGGATGGATCGGAGTGGATCTCGGCTTCATTAAATCTGGGCCGTTGATCGCTGATCGAACGGTCTGTGTTGCGTACCGTTTCGCTTAATAGGTGATCTGATCTGGGCCGCATAGTTCTAATCGGGCGGCTCTGGTGCGCGCGTACCCCTTCGCTTGGCAAACTTTCTAAAGAGTCCCTCGGGTTTCGGTGAATCAACCCGCCGTCCCTGGGCGACTGTTCTATGTGTCTGGGGATTCTTTCGAGAAGGCCCCTGCACTTTTCTGTTATTGAGGCCCAATCCAGTGCAGTAATAAAATGAGTAAATGAATTAGAAATTGAATTTTTAATACAAAAATAATTCCTAGAACTTAGTTAATTCATAGAAAATTCATACTTGCTCCAAATTAATCCATTCCACTTTCTAAAATTTTGTAATTTTATTCTCTATCACCTAGAACCTCTGTTTTGTCATAAAAACAGTTAGAAATTTAATCTCTCACTTAATCTATTTTAAACACATAAAACCTTTGAAAATTCATAACTTAAAATCTACAACTCTAAAATTAATAATTCTTTTTCCTGTGATCTTATTTTAATATGTAGATTATTAATATGTATTTTGCATATATGTTTGGTGTAATGTTAATTTTGCCTATACCATGTATGTTTGTATTGCTACGACTAGCAGTGAGGTCACGAGGATCTGAAGAATCATCCTGGTACCTGGAATCTCAAGGCCCAGGCAAGTTGTGCCCTTGATCACTTCTTTTCACCTACTCATGTTCTAATTAATCATAATGATCTGCATAGGTTAATTTTGATGGGACCCAATAGGATACCCTAGTTTGTCTATCTTTATACCTTGTTTACCACTGATCTTTCTGGGTAGTACTTGCTAGTGCTATATGTGGTTTTGGGTATGGAGATACACCTTACTATTCATGATTATACTTTTGTTATCAGTTGTTATTTATGGTTCATGTTGAGATCATTATGTTAATTGGAACATGGAGAACCACCCGGGAAAACAGTGCTACCACAAGGGTAGTATGGGATGCCCTTGGCTGATTAATTAGGAAAGCTAGTGGAAGACTACCTTACCCGAAAGGGGCAAGGGCAGTAGGGGAGAGGTCAGTGCGGGGAGGCCCTCGGGAGGATTTTGCTGCGATGGCGGTCCTGCAAGGGATTCCTGTACTGGATCTTCCTATAAACTGTAGCGGGTTTTCGGAAGCTAGTGGAACTTTGTAAAGGCCTCGTAGTGCTACCCTGCCTCACTTCCTTGGTAGAGGTGTATGGGATTCATGACCCCTTGGCAGATGGGTAACACGGCTTGTGGGTAAAGATGCGCAACCTCTGCAGAGTGTAAAACTGGTATACTAGCCGTGCTCACGGTCATGAGCAGCTCGGACCCTCACATGATTAATTTATGGAACTAAATTCAATTTGTCATATGCATTGCATTGCAGGTGGTGTTGTTACTTGATTTATTACTTAATTGGGTTTGGTATTTACTTATACTTAGTAACTGCTAATAAAATTTTGACCAACTTTAAAAGCAATGCTCAGCTCTAACCATCTTCTTTGGTAAGCCTTACACTTCACGTGAGCTCCCATCTTTGGCGAGTTCATGCACATTATTCCCCACAACTTGTTGAGCGATGAACGTATGTGAGCTCACTCTTGCTGTCTCACATACACCACAGGTCAAGACCAGGTACTGCAGGATGATGCTCATGGAGGATGCTGTGATGAGTTCGTGAGTGGTCTAGGTCGTCGTCTCCCAGTCAACTTTGGGTTGCTGGACCGTTGTCTCCTTATAATGTAATTATTTATTTTGTATAGAACTCCTGTTATGTATAAAGATGTGACATTCGATCCTGTGCCACTATACATCATATGTATGAGACTTGGTCCCAGCATACCTGGTGTTTATGTTAACCCCGGGTTTTGGACCCCTAAAATCCGGGTGTTACACGTCGCCAGCGCAAGTGGACGAGTGACAGAGCAGCCACAGTGTCCCGAGTTCATCCGCGATGAGATCTTTTTACTGTCGAGCGTAATCCATACATCCGAGGCACGAATCGTGACGGCCGGCGCGAATCCAGGCGGGGGATCGCCGGCGGCGAGGTTCAGTGCACCTGGGATATTTTTCAGATACTGTACCATCAGACTTCTCATTAGAGCGCCTGACCGAGCGTTTTGCTAGGCTTAGATCTCTGATTTCTATATAACAACTTGTTAATCCACCTGTAACAAAGTTGTTGGTCTATAATTCATCATCAATTTTGCTATAGCATCCCCAGTCAAACAATCACCGGTTTAAACTCAAATCTGACTCCAAAGTTCATCTAACCTTACTGTTAGTCCCGATTTAGTTTCAGAATGGTCTATCAGCCAGACTTCAAATCTATTTATCTCCTATTTTTGTACAACACCAAGGCTTAATCACTTAAGCAAAGTTGTACACCTATCTTAGCTTTACAAGTTTGCTGTATTGACTTAGGGCAAAATCCCAATAGATTTAGAGATATAGAGCTCTAAAGTTGATCCCATTCAACTAAACTTCAGACTTAGCAGCATATGATTCATAGGGTGCTTTTTGCAAATGGGTCCAAACTCCATTATTCAACTTGCAAATCTTCAAATGTGTGAAACATATGATTTATGGTGCTCTAATACTTTGGTTTTTGCACTTGGGTCCAAAAGTGCACAAAATTTACACATAACCCCCTAGGGTTCTAGTTTAGGGTTTTCCAAGGATCTTTTCAGGGTGTTTAGCACTTTAGGGTTTTGATGTCACTAAAGTCCTTTAAATGTGATATCTTATGACCCTGTTTCATGTCTTTTGAGGTTTTCACATATTTGGGCTTCACTGATATCCATAAGCCCTGACCTGAGGTTAAGCACTTTATCCTAGGGTTATCCACACATCAAGTCATATCAGTACAACATGTTTGAAATTTTTACCTAGTGAATGCATTCTAGGTGTATCAAACACATGACATGCTAATGTTCATGATGTTATGCTCAAGTCTTAGTGACAGTAACACCAGAGGTGTTACATCAAGCTAACGTCTTGGCACAAAATGCATCTGAAAGGGAAATAGGGTCAAACCTTTCCCTAAATAATTTTGGTGGTTGAATTGCCCAACACAAATAATTGGACTAACTAGTTTGCTCTAGATTATAAGTTCTACAGGTGCCAAAGGTTCAACACAAACCAATAAAAAGTCCAAGATAGGGTTCAAAAAGAAAGGAGCAAAACCAACCGAAGGCTGCCCTGGTCTGGCGCACCGGACTGTCCGGTGTGCCACCGGACAGTGTCCGATACACCAGGGTGGATCAACTCCAACTCGCTACCTTCAGGTTTTTGGAAATGCCACTCCGCTATAATTCACCGGACTGTCCGGTGTGCCAGCAGAGCAACGGCTACAGCACAACGGTCGACTCCAACGGAAACCTGTAAAAGCGCTACAGTGCGCGGATAGAGCGCGCAGAGTCAGAGCAGGCGCCAGAAGGCGCACCGGACAGTGAACAGTACCTGTCCGGTGCACCACCGGACTGTCCGATGGTCCCACCTGTCAGAGCTCCAACAGTCGAACCCTAACGGTTGGGTGACGTGGCTGGCGCACCGGACAGTGTCCGGTGCGCCCATCGACAGACAGCCTCCCCAACGGCCATTTTGGTGGGTGGGGCTATAAATACCCCCCAACCACCACACTTCAAGGCATCCAAGTTTTTCAGACTTCACATTCAATACAAGAGCTAGTGCAATCAATACAAGACACAAATCAAATAGAATCAAAGCCTCTCCAAGTCCCATTTCCACTCCAAGCAAATAGTGACTAGAGAGAGAGTTTTTGTTCGTGTTCTTTGAGCTCTTGTTCTTGGATTGCTTTTCTTCTTCCACCATTCTTGTTCTCAAGCAACTTGTAATCAAGCAAGAGACACAAAGTTGTGGTGGTCCTTGTAAGGGGTCTAAGTGACCCATTGATTAAGGAGAAAAGCTCACTCGGACTAAGTGACCGTTTGAGAGAGGGAAAGGGTTGAAAGAGACCCGATCTTTATGACCACCTCAACGGGGAGTAGGTTTGCAAGAACCGAACCTCGGTAAAACAAATCACCGTGTCACACTCTTCATTTGCTTGTGATTTGTTTTCACCCTCTCTTTCGGACTCGCTTTTATTTCTAACGCTAACCCGGCTTGTAGTTGTTCTTAAAGTTTATAAATTTTAGATTTGCCTATTCACCCCCCCCCCTCTAGGCGACTTTCAATTGGTATCAGAGCCCGGTACTTCATTAGAGCCTAACCGCTCGAAGTGATGTCGGGAGATCACGCCAAGAAGGAGATGGTGACCAGCGAGAAGCCCGCCACAAGCCATGGGAAAGCTCCATCGGGGGAGTCCGGTAACAAAGTGAAGGGATCCCCTTCACACAACAAGTCGCATCGGAGCGGCAAGAAGAAAAAGAAGATGAAGAAAGTGGTCTACTACGAGACCGACTCTTCGTCGTCATCCACCTCTGGCTCCGACACGCCGTCCGTCACTTCTAAGCGCCATGAGCGCAAGAAGTTTAGTAAGATCCCCCTACGCTACCCTCGCATTTCTAAACATACTCCTTTACTTTCCGTCCCATTAGGCAAACCACCAGTCTTTAATGGTGAAGATTATAGTAGGTGGAGTGATATGATGAGGTATCACCTAACCTCACTCCATACAAGCATATAGGACATTTTTGAATTTGGAGCATAGGTACCATCCGTAGGGGATGAAGACTATGATGCGGATGAAGTCGCCCATATCCGACACTTCAATTCCCAAGCAACTACTATACTCCTCACCTCTCTAAGTCGAGAGGAGTATAATAAGGTGCAAGGGTTGAAGAGTGCCAAAGAGATTTGGGACGTACTAAAGACCGCGCACGAAGGAGACGAGGTGACCAAGATCACCAAGAGGGAAACAATCGAGGGGGAGCTCGGTCGGTTCATGCTCAACCAAGGAGAGGAGCCACAAGCTATGTACAACCGGCTCAAGATCTTGGTCAACCAAGTGCGCAACCTCGGGAGCACAAAATGGGATGACCATGAAATGGTCAAGGTTATTTTAAGATCACTTGTTTTTCTTAATCATACACAAGTACAATTAATTCGTGGTGATCCTAGATACAGGCTAATGTCTCCCGAGGAGGTTATAGGAAAGTTTGTGAGCTTTGAATTGATGATCAAAGGCTCCAAACAAATCATCGAGCGAGGCGCCACCTCCACACCCGAGGTGCAACCCGTTGCCTTCAAAGCAACGGAGGAGAAGAAGGAAGAGTCTACGTCAAGTAGGCTCCCCATCGACGCCTCTAAGCTTGACAATGAGGAGATGGCGCTTATCATCAAAAGCTTTCGCTAAATCCTCAAGCAAAGGAAGGGGAGAGATTACAAACCCCATTCCAAGAAGGTTTGCTACAAGTGTGGTAAGCCCGGTCATTTTATTGCAAAATGTCCTATATCAAGTGATAGTGACAGGGGCGATGACAAGAGGGGAAGAAGGAGAAGAAGAGGTACTACAAGAAGAAGGGCGGTGATGCCCATGTTGGTCGGGAGTGGGACTCCGATGAGAGCTCCACCGACTCCTCCTCCGACGAGGACGCCACAAACATCGCTGTCAACAAGGGTCTTCTCTTCCCCAATGTCGACCACAAGTGCCTCATGGCAAAGGACGGCAAAAAGAAGGTAAAATCTAGAGCCTCCACTAAATATGCGACATCTAGTGATGAGGATAACTCTAGTGATGATGAAGATAGTTTGCTTGCTCTTTTTGCCAACCTAAACATGCAACAAAAAGAAAAATTAAATGAATTGATAGGTGTATTCATGAGAAGGATGAACTCTTGGATAGCCAAGAGGACTTCCTTATTAAGGAAAACAAGAAGCATGTTAAGGTTAAAAATGCTTATGCTCAGGAGTTAGAAAAATGTGAAAAATTAACTAGTGAGCTTAGCACTTGTCATGACACTATATCTAACCTTAGAATTAAAAATGCCAATTTAATTGCTAAGGTTGAGAAATTAAATGTTTGTGATGATTCTCTTGTCAAACTTAAAAATGATAATGCTAGTTTGATTGCTAAAATTGACAAGTTGAATGAATCACTTACTAGCCTTAGGATTGAGAATGATAAATTAATATCTAAGGCTAAAGATTTAAATGTTTGTAATGTTTCTATTTCCAATCTTAGAAATGAGAATGCTATTTTACATGCTAAGATTGATGAATTAAATGTTTGCAAACCCTCTACATCTACCATTGAGCATGTTACTATTTGCACTAGATGTAGAGACATTAATGTTGATGCTATCCATGATCACCTAGCTTTAATTAAACAACAAAATGATCACATAGCTCAACTTAGTGCTAAAATTAATGAGCATGACTTAGAAAATGAAAATTTTAAATTTGCTAGAAGTATGCTCTATAGTGGGAGTCGCCCTGGCATTAAGGATGGCATTGGCTTCCAACAGGGAGACAATGTCAAGCTTAATGCCCCTAAGAAATTATCTAATTTTGTTAAGGGTAAGGCTCCCATGGTTCAGGATAACGAGGGCTATATTTTATATCCTGCTGGTTATCCCGAACATAAGATTAGGAGAATTCATTCTAGGAAGTCTCACTCTGGCTCTCATCATGCTTTTATGTATAAGAGTAAGGCATCTAGTTCTAGGCAATCCACTCATGTTAAAATGCCTAGAAAGAAATCTCATATTGCATCAAATGAACCTATTGGTTCATTTAAAACTTTTGATGCTTCATATGTTTTAACTAACAAATCAGGCAAAGTAGTTGCCAAATATATTGGGGGCAAACACAAGGGCTCCAAGGCTTATGTTTGGGTACCCAAGGTGCTTGTTTCTAATGTCAAAGGACCCAAGACCGTTTGAGTACCTAAGAACAAGGCCTAAACTTGTTTTGTAGGTTTATGCATCCGGGGGCTCAAGTTGGATCATTGATAGCGGGTGCACAAACCACATGACTGGGGAGAAAAGGATGTCTCCTCCTATGAGAAAAACCATGATCCCCAAAGAGCTATCACATTCGGGGATGGAAATCAAGGTTTGGTCAAAGGACTTGGTAAAATTGCTATATCACCTGACCATTCTATTTCCAATGTTTTTCTTATAGATTCTTTAGATTATAACTTGCTTTCAGTTTCTCAATTACGCAATATGGGCTACAACTGTCTATTTACTGATGTAGGTGTTACTGTCTTTAGAAGAAGTAATGATTCAATAGCATTTAAGGGAGTGTTAGAGGGTCAGCTATACTTAGTTGATTTCAATAGAGCTGAACTCGACACTTGCTTAATTGCTAAGACTAATATGGGTTGGATCTGGCACCGCCGACTAGCCCATGTTGGGATGAAGAATCTTCACAAGCTTCTAAAGGGAGAACACATTTTGGGACTAACCAATGTTCATTTTGAGAAAGACAGGGTGTGTAGCGCATGTCAAGTAGGGAAGCAAGTTGGTGTTCATCATCCACACAAGAACATCATGACGACCGACAGGCCGCTTGAGCTACTCCACATGGATCTATTCGGCCCGATCGCTTACATAAGTATCGGCGGGAGTAAGTATTGTCTTGTAATTGTGGATGACTATTCTCGCTTCACTTGGGTGTTCTTTTTGCAGGATAAATCTCAAACCCAAGAGACCTTAAAGGGATCCTTGAGACAGGCTCAAAATGAGTTCGGCTTAAGGATCAAAAAGATTAGAAGCGACAATGGGACGGAGTTCAAGAACTCACAAATAGAAGGCTTTCTTGAGGATGAGGGCATTAAGCATGAGTTCTCTTCTCCCTACACACAACAACAAAATGGTGTAGTGGAGAGGAAGAATAGAACTCTACTTGACATGGCGAGGACCATGCTTGATGAGTACAAAACTTCGGACCGGTTTTGGGCAGAAGCAATCAACACCGCTTGCTACGCCATCAACCGTCTCTACCTTCACCGAATCCTCAAGAAGACATCATATGAACTCCTAACCGGTAAAAAACCAAATGTTTCATATTTTAGAGTCTTTGGTAGCAAATGTTTTATTCTTGTCAAAAGAGGTAGAAAATCTAAATTTGCTCCTAAGGCTGTAGAAGGCTTTTTACTAGGATATGATTCAAACACACGGGCATATAGAGTCTTTAACAAGTCCACTGGACTAGTTGAAGTTTCTTGTGACATTGTGTTTGATGAGACTAATGGCTCTCAAGTAGAGCAAGTTGATCTTGATGAATTAGATGATGAAGAGGCTCCATGCGTCGCGCTAAGGAACATGTCTATTGGGGATGTGTGTCCTAAGGAATCCGAAGAGCCTCCACAAGCACAAGATCAATCGTCATCTTCCATGCAAGCATCTCCACCAACTCAAGATGAGGATCAAGCTCAAGATGATGAAAATGAAGATCAAGAAGAGCCACCTCAAGAGGAGGAGAATGATCAAGGGGGAGATGCCAATGATCAAGACAAGGATGATGATGAGGGTCCAAGACCGCCACACCCAAGAGTCCACCAAGCGATACAACAAGATCACCCCGTGAACTCCATCCTCGGTGATATTCATAAGGGGGTAACCACTCGATCTCGTGTCGCTCATTTTTGTGAACATTACTCTTTTGTGTCTTCCATTGAGCCCTACAGGGTGGAAGACGCATTAAGAGATTCGGATTGGGTGTTGGCAATGCAAGAGGAACTCAACAACTTCACGAGGAATGAGGTATGGCATCTTGTTCCATGTCCTAACCAAAATGTTGTAGGAACCAAGTGGGTCTTCCGCAACAAGCAAGATGAGCATGGTGTGGTGACAAGGAACAAAGCCCGACTTGTGGCCAAGGGATATTCACAAGTCGAAGGTTTGGATTTTGGTGAAACCTATGCACCTGTAGCTAGGCTTGAGTCAATTCGCATATTACTTGCCTATGCTACTTACCATGTCTTTAAGCTCTATCAAATGGACGTGAAAAGTGCCTTCCTCAATGGACCAATCAAGGAGGAGGTCTATGTTGAGCAACTTCCTGGCTTTGAAGATAGTGAGTACCCTAACCATATGTATAAACTCTCTAAGGCGCTTTATGGGCTCAAGCAAGCCCCAAGAACATGGTATGAATGCCTAAGAGATTTCCTTATCACTAATGGCTTCAAAGTCGGCAAAGCCGATCCTACTCTCTTTACTAAAACCATTGCAAATGATTTGTTTGTATGCCAAATTTATGTTGATGATATCATATTTGGGTCTACTAACAAATCTACTTGTGAAGAGTTTAGTGGGATCATGGTACAAAAATTTGAGATGTCTATGATGGGGGAGTTGAAGTATTTCCTAGGATTTCAAGTGAAGCAACTCCAAGAGGGCACCTTCATCAGCCAAACAAAGTACATTCAAGACATACTCACCAAGTTTGGAATGAAGGATGCCAAGCCCATCAAGACACCCATGGGAACCAATGGGCATCTCGACCTCGACACGGGAGGTAAATCCATAGATCAAAAGGTATACCGGTCGATGATAGGATCTTTACTCTATTTATGTGCATCTTGACCGGATATTATGCTTTCCGTATGCATGTGTGCAAGATTCCAAGCCGATCCTAAGGAAGTTCACCTTAGGGTCGTGAAAAGAATCTTGAAATATTTAGTTCATACTCCTAAATTTGGTCTTTGGTACCCTAAGGGATCCACTTTTGATTTGATAGGTTATTCAGATGCTGATTGGGCAGGGTGTAAGATTGATAGAAAGAGCACATCAGGGACTTGTCAGTTTCTGGGGAGATCCCTGGTGTCTTGGGCTTCAAAGAAACAAAACTCAGTAGCTCTTTCTACCGCCGAAGCCGAGTACATTATCGCAGGCCATTGTTGCGCGCAATTGCTTTGGATGAGGCAAACCCTTAGGGACTACGGCTACAAATTAACCAAAGTCCCTCTACTATGTGATAATGAGAGTGCAATCTGCATGGCGGATAATCCCGTTGAACACAGCCGCACTAAGCACATAGCCATTCAGTATCACTTTTTGAGGGATCACCAACAAAGGGGGATATCGAGATTGCTTATGTTAGCACCAAAGAACAATTAGTCGATATCTTTACCAAACCACTAGATGAGAAAACCTTTACCAAACTTAGGAATGAGCTAAACATTCTTGATTCTAGGAACTTTTATTGATACTTTGCACACATAGCTCATTTATGTACCTTTGATCATATCTCTTTCATTTGCTATGACTAATGTGTGTTCAAGTGCACTTCATGCTAAGTCATAGATTGAAAGAGAAATGGAGTCCTCGGTGAAGACAAGGCTTCCACTCCACTCTATCGGTATTATTTACCCTTCGCCGTCACTCCGCATCGCTCTCCACTTTGGTATAATCCTTCACTCATATATTGTTTACCAAAAGGGGAGAGAATTTAAAGAGGGCTCTAAAGACTCTGTTTTTGGCGATTAATGCCAAAGGGGGAGAGAGTATTAGCCCAAAGCAAAAGGACCGCACCACCATGCCAATTTCAAAAATTTTCGAAACAAGTTTAAGTTTTTAAATGTTATTCAATTGGTATTCCTCTAAGAAATTCTATCTCAATTGGTATCTATATTCTAAGGAGGAGTTTTTCAAAAATTTGGTATCTAAAATATTTGATCTTCTTTCAATTGATAAAACCCTCTTGAACACTAAGAGGAGAATTTTATTAAGAGGGAGTTTTGTTTAGTCAAAGGAAAAGCATTTGAAACAGGGAGAGAAAATTTCAAATCTTGAAAATGCTTCTTGAAATCTTATTCATATACCTTTGACTATTTGCAAAAAGACTTTGAAAAAGGGATTTCCAAAAACATTTGCAAAAAACAAAACAAGTGGTGCAAGCGTGGTCCAAAATATTAAAAGAAAGAAAGCAATCCATGCATATCTTATGAAAGTATTAATTGGTTTAATTCCAAGCAACCTTTGCACTTACCTTATGCAAACTAGTTCAATTCTGCACTTATATATTTGCTTTGGTTTGTGTTGGCATCAATCACCAAAAAGGGGGAGATTGAAAGGGAAATAGGGTCAAACCTTTCCCTAAATAATTTTGGTGGTTGAATTGCCCAACACAAATAATTGGACTAACTAGTTTGCTCTAGATTATAAGTTCTATAGGTGCCAAAGGTTCAACACAAACCAATAAAAAGTCCAAGACAGGGTTCAAAAAGAAAGGAGCAAAACCAACCGAAGGCTGCCCTCGTCTGGCGCACCGGACTGTCCGGTGTGCCACCGGACAGTGTCCAATGCACCAGGGTGGATCAACTCCAACTCGCTACCTTCGGGTTTTTGGAAATGCCACTCCGCTATAATTCACCGGACTGTCCGGTGTGCCAGCAGAGCAACGGCTACAACGCAACGGTCGACTCCAACGAAAACCTGTAAAAGCGCTACAGTGCGCGGACAAAGCGCGCAGAGTCAGAGCAGGCGCCAGAAGGCGCACCAGACAGTGAATAGTACCTGTCCGGTGCACCACCGGACTGTCCGGTGGTCCCACCTATCAGAGCTCCAACGGTCGAACCCTAATGGTTGGGTGACATGGCTAGCACACCAGACAGTCCGGTGCGCCCATCGATAGACAGCCTCCCCAACGGCCATTTTGGTGGGTGGGGCTATAAATACCCCCCAACCACCACACTTCAAGGCATCCAAGTTTTTCAGGCTTCACATTCAATACAAGAGCTAGTGCAATCAATACAAGACACAAATCAAATAGAATCAAAGCCTCTCCAAGTCCCATTTCCACTCCAAGCAAATAATGACTAGAGAGAGAGAGAGTTTTTGTTCGTGTTCTTTGAGCTCTTGTTCTTGGATCGCTTTTCTTCTTCCTCCATTCTTGTTCTCAAGCAACTTGTAATCAAGCAAGAGACACCAAATTGTGGTGGTCCTTGTAAGGGGTCTAAGTGACCCATTGATTAAGGAGAAAAGCTCACTCGGTCTAGGTGACCATTTGAGAGAGGGAAAGGGTTGAAAGAGACCCGGTCTTTGTGACCACCTCAACGGGGAGTAGGTTTGCAAGAATCGAACCTCAGTAAAGCAAATCACCGTGTCACACTCTTCATTCGTTTGTGATTTGTTTTCACCCTCTCTTTCGGACTCGCTTTTATTTCTAACGCTAACCCGGCTTGTAGTTGTGCTTAAAGTTTATAAATTTCAGGTTTGCTTATTCACCCCCCTCTAGGCGACTTTCAGCATCAGGTTATCGAATAAAGCGAGGAAGATTCTATAACTATGAAAGTCCAATAACCGGTGTTGGGCCAAGTACCCAGGTCACAGATCGTCCGGGCTAGGTCACCGGACCATCCATAATAGGGTCGGGCCGTCCGGGCAAGGGGTCCAGACCGTTCGATGGCACTAGAGACATTAACTTTGTCAATTTGGCTGGCAATGCAGACGATGCGATTGACTGGAGGACACCTTTAATTAATTACCTATGAGATCCCAGTGTTAGGACAGAGAAATGTTTGACGTATAACTTTCAAGTATATTTTAATTGATAATGAACTTTATCGCCGAACTCTTAGTGATGTTTTGCTTAAGTGCTTGGGCCCTGATGATGCTATGTTAGCTATGGCCGAAGTGCATGAAGGGATTTGTGGTACACATCAATCAGCTCCAATGATGAAGTGGCTATTGAGGAGATCTGGCTTCTATTGGCCTGACATGATGGGTGATCGTTTTAAGTACTACAAAGGATGTCAAGTATGTTAGAAGTTCGGCGATCTACAATTAGGTCATGCAGTCAAAAGGCATCCTATTATCAAATCTTGGCCTTTTAGCAGATGGGGTTTGGACTTTGTAGGAGAAATTCACCCTTCATCATCAAAAGGGCATCAATTTGTGTTAGTCGCCACAAATTATTTCACCAAATAGACTGAAGTCGTTGCCCTGAAGAACATGACACATAAGGAAGTGATTGAGTTTATAAATAATCATATTATTCATAGATTCAACATTCCCCAAACTTTGACTACAGATCAGGGGACTTCTTTTATGTCAAGAGAGGCACGTGAGTTTGCTGAATCATATAAGATCAAATTGATATGCCAAGTCTAGTAATAGGACATTGATTAGCCTTATTAAAAAGAAGATATCCGATCATCCTAGGAATTGGCACAAGGTTTTGTCTGAGGCTCTATGGGCTAATAGAATATCTAAGCACCGTGCTACTAAAGTTTCCACTTTTGAGCTTGTTTATGGACATGAAGCTATTTTGCAGTGGAGATTAGCTTGAATGCTATCAGGATAGCCAATCATAATGATCTAGCTATCGGTGAGTACTTTGATCTGGTGATGGACTGAAGGAAACGGTGATGCCTAAAAGGGGGTGAATTAGGACTTCTAAAAATTCTCTCCGAACTAGGCCACAATTAAATCCTAGAGCAAAACCTATGCAAATAAACAATCTAGAATGTGCAAACTAAGTTTTGTCTAGGTGTTGCTATCTCAACAACAAATGCTAAGTTTCAATCTAAATAATCTAACCAAAAGACAAGATTGAAACTTAGATACTTAATGTAAATGCGGAAGGTAAAGAGAAAGGTAGAGATACAAACTCTCGTGGATGACACCGATATTTTTACTGAGGTATCTGGAACCACGCAAGGTCCCGACTAATCCTCATTGGTGCCCCTACGCAAAGGGAAGCCCACGCATGGACCAAGCACCTTGGTCAAGTAACTTCGTAGAGCCGCAGGCCTTCTCCACGTGCAAGTGGTGCTCCGCTTTCGGTTCCTCTCGGATGCTCCCCGCCGTCTCCAATATCGAGCTTCCCGCCGAAACGCTGTGGGCCTCGTTCCCTCTGGTACATAGTGGCGGTCATGACACAAACTAGGTTGTCACGGTCTCGCAAAACTCTCGCCCCCACTCGGTACAACTACAACGACTCGTGCAAGAGCCGAGGGGTTGTGTGGTTTTTCTAAACTCACTCAAATAACTAGGATTCACCTAGAGCAAGTGCATAAGCGGTCTAACTAACCTAAGCACTTTGCAAAGCACCTACGCTAATCACCGAGCGATTCTATTAAGCACTTGGGTGTATGAGCACTTGGAAATGTCTACAATATGTCTTGGTATGTTGCTTGGACTCCCACCCCTTCAAATGCCCCGGTTGGTGGGGTATTTATAGCCTCCCCCTTAATTCTAGCCGTTGGACAGAAAAGTTGTTGCTTCTGTCGTCTGGTGCACCAGACAGTCTGATGCCCTGGCCACGTCAGCCGACTGTTAGGGTCTGCAGCAGTCGACTATTAGATTCGACTGTTACCCAGACAGTCTGGTGCACACCAGACAATTTGGTGCTACAGCCTAATAGCGCCTAGTTGCGGGCCTCTCTGCGTAGACTACTCGGTGTCCCACCGGACAGTCCAGTGCACACCGGACAGGTATCATTCACTGTCCGATGCGCCACCAGTGCCTGGCTGACTACCCACTTCATGGATTTCTTCATTATTTCTTTTGGGCTTCTTTTGTTCTTGAGTCTTGGACTTGTACATATCTTTTATGTCTTCTTTTGGGGTGTTGCATCCTCAGTGCCTCAGTCCAATCCTCTTCGCATCCTGTGAACTATAAAAACAAACACTAGCAAACATATTAGTCCACAAGGTTATGTTGATCATCAAGCACCAAAATCACTTAGCCAAATGGCTCGGGTCTATTTCCTTACAATTTCCCCCTTTTTGGTGATTGATGACAATACAACCAAAGCAAGCAAATATAATAAACATAAAAATATGCAATCTACTTGCTAGGATGCATGAGTGTCCCCTCAAAGTGAGATTATGGACTTAAGCCTCCCCCTAACTCCATAATTCACTTACTTCCTATTTTAGACCAAAGATACTTAAAACACCAAAATCACTTGCAAGATAAAAAAAATTAAAAATTAATTTGGTGGTGTTTGGTGTTTGATATATTTTTCGTTGCTTTGGACCCTAAACCTTCTCCCCCTTTGGCATCAACCACCGAAAAGGAAGACATTAAAAGCATATAGGAAGCAAATAGCAATATTTCCCTCTAAAAGATTATTTCCCCTAAATGAGTATTCTCCTCTTTGAAATAATATTCTCCCCCTTTGTCATAGACGAAGAAATACTCCCCCTGACGGAGATCCTGTACTTAGGAAAACACAAGAGAAAGGGAGGTGCAAGATATGGTTTGATTAGACTAACTCCCCCTGTGCATAGGTAAAAGATATGTTTTGACAACATATGCATTTATAGCAACATGGAAAGTACAAGATATGAAATGTAGTCTAATCAAAGTCTGGAGAAGACATGTAAATGATACCAATTGTTGAATGGAACCACTTGTGGAACCAAATGAAGATTTTGTAGCTTTGCAGTGGAAGTTTATTGTCTTTCTCCGGGGACTCCATTTTCCTTCAATGGGACTTAGTCATGGATGGGGAATTTGGGTCCAAAGTATTCACTAACCCACTTGACAATAGACTTAATCCAATATGATGCATCCCATGATATACATCCCAATTTTGCCAAGCCTCCAAATTTCCTAAAGTCCTTCAGACTTCTCACTTCCCTCTTGGGATCCAAACTTCTTGGTGCTTTTCATGGTTGAGATAATCTCCTTTGGCACCCAGATGTGTTTGGCCCCTTTTCCTTTGTTGGCTTGATTGTTGGTCTTGATTGCTATCACCTTTCCGTTCTTTTTCTTCTTGATCAAATACGATATAGCGGCCTTTTTGTCCACCTTGTTGATGTAGGTGTTGGAGATTTTGCTTGATGACTTTTGCTTGAGCTTTTGCTTTTGCTTATCCCCGGTCTTCGCCTTGCATTGGTAAGACTTGTGGCCTTCCTTGTGGCATAACCTACAAATCACAGTTTCTCCCTCCAAAGGCTTGTTCACTCCCGCAGTGGTGTTATATTGAGGAGGTTGGATTTGTTTGGCTTTGCCTTTCTTGTCATACAAGGCCTTACCAAGGCAGCCACCTCTTGCTTTAATTTCTCATTCTCCATAGCAATCTCATCCGAACATGTTTCTATAACAACATTCTTAACAAGAACTTGATTGCAGGATTAGAATCATTAATTAAATCAGAGCAAGAAGTAGAAGCATCTTTCTTAATGATTTTAGGAATTTCAATCAAAGATGCTCCTGGGGTGCTACCAAAGTTTTCTGGCTTAGTAGTTAGCTCATTATTGTGTATGCTAAGAATTTCTATTTTCCTTAGCAAGTTTTCAATGGCTTCTTGAGAGCTAGCTAACTTAGCCTTAAGTTTTTTTATTCCTTTTAATAATGCTATCATCGGTAGCTGAGGATGGAGCATTAGACTCTAATTTCTCAATTTTAGTTGTTAGCTCACAATTCAAATTTATAAATGTTTCAAATTTTTCTAGCAAATATTTATAATCATTTTAAGAGCTAATCAACTTATTTTCAAAGTTTTAAGTTGAACCTTTTGTTTAGCGCATAGATCCTCAAAAAATTTAACGGCTTCTGCAAGCTCATCTAAAGAGTGCTTTCCCTCATCTTCATCATCATCACTATTACTGCCATCACTAGAGGATGGGATACTCATTTTACCTCGTGCCATAAGGACTTGCGTGATGACTGTGATGAGCGTGATGAGATCGGTGGCTGCGTGCCCTTGGAGGTTCATCTTCGCTTGAGGAGTCATCCTAAGTTTTGACACTTGTAAGCGCTTTGCCTTTGCTCCTCCCCTTTGTGGGTTTGATCATATTTGGACAACTGTCCCTGAAGTGTCCCTTTTCCCGCATGTGAAGCATCCTCTTTTTTTGCTTTTTCCTGTCAATGTTAAAGAGAAGATCCTCAACCTACAGAGGCACACCCATTAGATTAATCTTGCGAATCATTCCCATTACCTTTCCGACGCGTCAGATTGTTTCTTCGTCCTTGGAGGATGATGTTGATGGTTGATTATCTTTGTCATCATCAATTTCTTCTTCTTACTCTTCTTCACTTGAGGAGCTTAGAGTGGGAGCCTTCTTCTTTCCCTTGTTTTTTTCATCACATGCAAAAGCATATGGTCTTGAAGAAGTTGTCTCCTCTTATTGACCCATTTTTCGCGACATCTCAAATGCCTCAATTTTTCCAATCACAATGGTCGGGGTCATTTGACTCAAGTCCTCCATATTGTGAAGAATAGTGATGATACTCTCATATTTTTGTCATGGTAGTAGAGAGATAATCTTCCTCACAATGTCACCTAGCTTATTGATGCCAATAGAATTGAGCTCATTGATGATTAGATTTAAATGAGAATCATGTCTCTAACAAGCTCATTTTCTTTCATGGCAAAAGAATTATACTCATTTAAAACTAGGCAATGTTTTTTTACTCACGGACATTGGATGTGCCATCATGGAGCTCATGCAATTTTAGCCAAATCTCATTAGCAGTTTTTAATGTGAAAACTTGATTGAAAATTTTCATGCTAAGAGATTCATACAAGCAATTTTTGGCTCTAGCATTCAAATGAATTTCCTTTTCTTCACTCATGGTGAGCTTCTCGGGATTTTTAGGTGGTTTCATCCCGTCACGAGTGACTCTCCAAACACCTAGATCAACGACCTCTAAGTAACAAGCCATTCTAGCACTATAATATGAGAAGTTAGTGTCGTTGAAGTGTGGTGGCCTATGGGTATCCATCCCCTTCCTCTAAAAAGCGTCGGCTCGATTAGCGGTGAAGCTAAAACGTTTCAAATGAGCCAAACCAAGATCTGATACCAATTGAAGAAAACAGTGACACTTAAGAGGGGGGTGAATTATGACTTCTAAAAATTCTCTTCGAACTAGGTCATAACTAAATCCCTAGAGCAAAACCTATGCAAATAAACAATCTAGAATGTGCAAACTAGGTTTTGTCTAGGTGTTGCTATCTCTACAGCAAATGCTAAGTTTCAATCTAAATAATCTAACCAAAAGACAAGATTGAAACTTAAATACTTAATGTAAATGCGGAAGGTAAAGAGCAAGGTGGAGATGCAAACTCTCGTGGATGACGCCGGTATTTTTACCGAGGTATCCGGAAGCACGCAAGGTCCCAACTAATCCTCGTTGGTGCCCCTACGCAAAGAGAAGCCCACACGAGGGCCAAGCACCTTGGTCGAGTAACTCCGTAGAGAGCCGCGGGCCTTCTCCACGCACAAGTGGTGCTCCGCTTCCGACTCCTCTCGGACGCTCCCCACCGTCTCCACTATCGAGCTTCCGGCCGAAACGCCGCGGGCCTCGTTCCCTCTGGTACACGGTGGCGGCCGTGATACAAACTCGGTTGTCACGGTCTCGTAAGACTCTCGCCCTACTCGGTACAATTACAACGACTCGCGCAAGAGCCAAGGGGTTGTGTGGTTTTTCTAAACTCACTCAACTAACTAGGATTCACCTAGAGCAAGCACACAATCGATCTAACTAACTAAAGCACTTCACAAAGCACCTACACTAATCACCGAGTGGTTCTATTAAGCGCTTGGGTGTATGAGCACTTGGAAATGTCTACAATATGTCTTGGTATGTTGCTTGGGCTCCCACCCCTTCAAATGGCCGGTTGGTGGGGTATTTATAGCCTCCCCCACAATTCTAGCCGTTGGACAGAAAAGTTGTTGCTTCTGTCGTCGGGCGCACTGGACAGTCCGGTGCATACCAGACATCCACTGTTCACTGTTCGGTGCCCTGGCCACGTCAGCCGACCATTAGGGTCTGTAGTAGTTGACCTTTGGATCTGACCGTTACCCAGACTGTCCAATGCACACCGGACAGTTCGGTGATATAGCTCGAGAACGCCAAATTGTGGGTCTCTCTATGCAGACTGCCCGGTGTCCCACTGGATAGGTACTGTTCACTGTCCGGTGCACCACCAGTGCTGGCTGACTGCCCACTTCATGGATTTCTTCATTGTTTCTTTTGGGCTTCTTGAAAGGGAAATGTGTCTTTGAGCCATTTCTAAGTATTTTGGTGATTTAGTGCCCAACACAGGTGCCTAAGTGTAAAATGGTGGACAAAGTACAAATCAAGGATAAAGGTATGTTTCTCAGACTTAGTACTTGTTTTATGGACTAATGTATTGTGTCTAAGTGCTGGAAACAGAAAAAATCGAGTTGGAGAAGAGATGGCTCGAGCAGCCAAAGTCTGCCCAGTCTGGGTGCACCGGACTGTCCGGTGGTGCACCGGACAGTGTCTGGTGCGCCAGGCTGGCTCGAGGGAAAAGGTTGCTCTCGGGACTTCGATGGCGGTGTACGGCTATAATTCACCGGACTGTCCGGTGGTTCACCGGACTGTCCGGTGGGCCGTTCACAGGCGAACTCGTCGCTCTCGGGAATTCATCATCGACGTACGGCTATAATTCACCGGACTGTCCGGTGAGCCAACGGTCGGCAGGGCCAACGGTCGGCCGCGCAATCTGCGCGGGACACGTGGCCGGGCCAACGGCTAGAAGGGGGCACCGGTCTGTCCGGTGTGCACCGGACATGTCCGGTGCGCCAACGACTCTCAGGCTGCCAACGGTCGACTGCGCCATTTTTGGAAGGAAATCGGGCACCGGACAGTGTCCGGTGTGCACCGGACAGTGTCCGGTGTGCACCGGACTGTCCGGTGCGCCAGTCGACAGAAGGCAAGATCAGCCTTCCTAGATTGCTCTCAACGGCTCCTAGCTGCCTTGGGGCTATAAAAGGGACCCCTAGGCGCATGGAGGAGCACACCAAGCATCTCCTAAGCATTCCTAAGCACCAAGACATCGATTCCGCGCCTTTGATTCTTTGCAATAGCGATTAGAGCTCTAGTTGAGTGGTGAACTCATTGAGTTGTGTTGTGAGCTCTCGTTGCGACTTGTGTGCGTGGTGTTGCTGTGATTTCTTGTCTTGAGTGCGTTGCTAATCCCTCCCTTGCTCCGTGTTCTTTGTGAATTTCAAGTGTAAGGGCGAGAGGCTCCAAATTTGTGGAGATTCCTCGCAAACGGGATTGAGTAAAGCAAACAAAACACCATGGTATTCAAGTGGGTCTTTGGACCGCTTGAGAGGGGTTGATTGCAACCCTCGTCCGTTGGGACGCCACAACGTGGAGTAGGCAAGCGTTGGTCTTGGCTGAACCACGGGATAACCACCGTGCCATCTCTGTGATTGATCCTTGTTGGTTATTGTGTTTTGTCGAGGATTCCTCTTTAGCCACTTGGCAATTATTGTGCTAACGATTAACCAAGTTTTGTGGCTTAAGTTTTTAAGTTTCATAGGATCACCTATTCACCCCCCCCCCCTCTAGGTGCTCTCAATTGGTATCAGAGCCGTTCTCTTCACAAAGGGACTAACCGCCCGGAGAGATGGATCCTAAGGGAAAGGGTATCGTGATCAACGACAAAGAGAAGGAATCCTTCGTCAACGAGCCGAAGGACGACAAGCCTGCCGACTCCGGCTCGGGCCATAGACGGAAAGAAGGGAAGAAGAAGAAGACGAGGCGCATCAAGGAGATCGTCTACTACGACGACAGCGATGAGTCTACTTCTTCCCAAAAGGACGACGACCACAACGACTACGAGAGAAGGAAACCGGTTAATTCGAACTTTTCTTTTGACTACTCTCGTATTCCGCAAAGTTCAAATTCACATTTGCTCTCCATTCCACTCGACAAGCCTCCACACTTTGATGGAGAGGACTACGGATTTTGGAGCCATAAAATGCGTAGTCACCTATTCTCTCTCCATCCTAGTATATGGGAGATTGTAGAGAGTGGAATGCACTTTGATAGTACGGATAGTCCTGTGTTCATTAATGAGCAAATACATAAGAATGCACAAGCTACTACTGTTCTTCTAGCTTCTTTGTGCAGGGATGAATACCACAAAGTGAGCGGCTTGGATAACGCCAAGCAAATATGGGACACCCTCAAGATTTCTCATGAGGGGAACGACGTCACCTTGCTCACCAAAATGGAGTTGGTGGAGGGCGAGCTTGGACGGTTCGCGATGATAAGGGGCGAGGAGCCAACTCAAACATACAACCGGCTCAAGACCCTTATCAACAAAATAAGGAGCTACGGAAGCACGCGATGGACGGACCACGACGTCGTCCGACTAATGCTAAGGTCCTTTACCGTTCTTGATCCTCATTTGGTGAATAATATTCGTGAGAATCCCAGGTACACCAAAATGTCGCCCGAAGAAGTCCTTGGAAAATTCGTTAGCGGGCGAATGATGATCAAGGAGGCGAGGTACGTGGACGACGCCTTGAATGGTCCTATCAACGAGCCGCAACCCCTTGCTCTCAAGGCAACAAGAAGCAAGGAGGCGCTACCTAGCAAGGTGGCATAAATTGAGGCGGCCGGACTTAATGATGAAGAGATGGCCCTCATCATCAAAAGATTCAAGACGGCGCTTAAGGGTCGCAAGGGACAGCCAAGCAAGACCAAAGCCAAGGGGAAGCGCTCATGCTTCAAATGCGGTAAGCTTGGTCATTTTATTGCTAACTGTCCCGACAATGATAGTGATCAGGATCAAGGGAACAAGAGGGAGAAAAAGAAGAACTATAAGAAGGCAAAGGGCGAGGCACATCTTGGCAAGGAGTGGGATTCGGATTGCTCCTCGTCCGACTCCGACAATGAAGGACTCGCCGCCACCGCCTTCAACAAGTCATCCCTCTTCCCCAACGAGCGTCACACATGCCTTATGGCAAGGGAGAAGAAGGTATGTACTTGAGACTCTACTTATGCTTCTTCAAGTGAGGACGAATCTAGTGATGAGGATGAAATAGATTATTCATGTCTATTTAAGGGCCTAGATAGAACCAAGGTAGATAAAATTAATGAATTAATTGATGCCTTGAATGATAAGAATAGGCTTCTAGAAAAACAAGAAGATTTGTTGTATGAAGAACATGACAAATTTGTAGAAGCACAAAAATCTCATGCTTTAGAAGTTAAAAGAAATGAAATGCTTTCTTGTGAATTATCTTCTTGCCATGAGACAATTTCTAGCTTAAGGAGCATTAATGATGATTTGAATGCTAAGTTAGAAATAGCTAGGAAATCAACAACTTGTGTAGAAAATGTTGATATTTGCAATAGATGTAAAGATTTTGATATTGATGCTTGTAGTGGACACATAGCTTCTATTGCAAAGTTAAATGATGAAATGGATAGTCTTAATGCCCAACTTAAGGCTAGCAAAAGCGATTTTGATAAACTAAAATTTGCTAGGGATGCCTACACGATTGGTAGACACCCCTCAATTAAGGATGGGCTTGGCTTCAAGAGGGAAGCCAAGAACTTAACAAGCCATAAGGCTCCCATCTCTGCCAAGGAGAAAGGGAAGGCCCCTATGGCAAGTAGTACTAAAAAGAACCATGCTTTTATGTACAATAATAAAAGACAGTCTCATAGGAGTTGTAATGCTTTTGATTCACATGCCTATGATTCCTATGCTATGTATGCTTCTAGTTCTTCCTATATGCATTGTAGAGATATGCCTAGGAAAAATATTCATCATATGCCTAGAAAGAATTTTGTTCATGCTCCTAGGAAAGTTATGAATAGTCCCTCTACAATTTATCATGCTTTGAATGCTTCCTTTGCTATTTGTAGAAAGGATAGGAAGATAGTTGCTAGGAAATTAGGGGCAAAATGCAAGGGTGATAAAACTTGCATTTGGGTCCCTAAGGAAATTGTGACTAACCTTGTAGGACCCAACAAGAGTTGGGTACCTAAGACCCAAGCCTAAATTTGCCTTGCAGGTTTATGCATCCGGGGGTTCAAGCTGGATTATCGACAGCGGATGCACAAACCATATGACGGGGGAGAAGAAGATGTTCACCTCCCACGTCAAGAATAAGGATTCCCAAGATTCAATCATATTCGGTGATGGGAACCAAGGCAAGGTGAAAGGTTTAGGCAAGATTGCAATATCTAATGAGCACTCTATCTCTAATGTATTTTTAGTTGAGAGTCTTGGATATAATTTACTATCTGTTAGTCAATTATGTAATATGGGATATAATTGTTTATTTACAAATGTAGATGTGTCTGTCTTTAGAAGATGTGATGGTTCACTAGCTTTTAAGGGTGTACTAGACGGCAAACTTAGTTGATTTTGCAAAAGAAGAGGCCGGTCTAGATGCATGCTTAATAGCTAAGACTTGCATGGGCTGGTTGTGGCATCGCCGCTTAGCACATGTGGGGATGAAGAACCTCCACAAGCTTCTAAAGGGAGAACACATGATAGGTCTAACCAATGTTCATTTCGAAAAAGATAGACCTTGTGCAGCTTGTCAAGCAAGTAAACAAGTGGGAGGAGCACATCACAGCAAGAATGTGATGACCACGTCAAGACCTCTGGAGCTGCTACATATGGACCTCTTCGGACCCGTCGCCTATCTGAGCATAGGAGGAAGTAAGTATGGTCTAGTTATTGTTGATGACTTTTCCCGCTTCACTTGGGTGTTCTTTTTGCAGGTTAAGTCTGAAACCCAAGGGACCCTCAAGCGCTTCCTAAGGAGAGCTCAAAATGAGTTTGAGCTCAAGGTGAAGAAGATAAGGAGCGACAATGGGTCCGAATTCAAGAATCTTCAAGTGGAGGAGTTCCTTGAGGAGGAAGGGATCAAGCACGAGTTCTCCGCTCCCTACACACCTCAGCAAAATGGTGTGGTAGAGAGGAAGAACAGGACGCTCATAGATATGGCGAGGACTATGCTTGGAGAGTTCAAGACCCCCGAGTGCTTTTGGTCGGAAGCCGTGAACACGGCTTGCCACGCCATCAACAGGGTCTACCTTCACCGCCTCCTCAAGAAGACTTCATATGAGCTGCTAACTGGTAACAAACCCAATTTATCGTACTTTCGTGTATTTGGGAGTAAATGCTACATTCTAGTGAAGAAGGGTAGGAATTCCAAATTTGCTCCCAAGGCTGTAGAAGGGTTTTTATTAGGTTATGATTCAAATACAAAGGCGTATAGGGTCTTCAACAAATCATCGGGTTTGGTTGAAGTCTCTAGCGACGTTGTATTTGATGATACTAATGGCTCTCCAAGAGAGCAAGTTGTTGATCTTGATGATGTAGATGAAGAAGACGTTCCAACGGCCGCGATACGCACCATGGCGATTGGAGATGTACGGCCTCAGGAACATTTGGAGCTAGATCAACCGTCTTCCTCAACTATGGTGCATCCCCCAACCCAAGATGACGAACAGGTACCTCAAGTGGAGGCGCATGATCAAGGGGGAGCACAGGATGTTCAAGTTGAAGAGGAAGAAGCACCTCAGGCACCTCCAACCCAAGTTCGAGCGACGATTCAAAGGGATCATCCCGTCGACCAGATATTGGGTGATATTAGCAAGGGAGTAACTACTCGTTCAAGATTAGTTAATTTTTGTGAGCATTACTCTTTTGTCTCTTCTATTGAGCCTTTCAGGGTAGAAGAGGCCTTTCTAGATCCGGACTGGGTGTTGGCCATGCAGGAGGAACTCAACAATTTCAAGCGCAATGAAGTTTGGACACTGGTGCCTCGCCCCAAGCAAAATGTTGTGGGAACCAAGTGGGTGTTCCGCAACAAACAGGACGAGCACGGGGTGGTGACAAGGAACAAAGCTCGGCTTGTGGCAAAAGGTTATGCCCAAGTCACAGGTTTGGACTTTGAGGAGACTTTTGCTCCTGTGGCTAGGCTAGAATCAATTCGTGTCTTGCTAGCATATGCCGCTCACCATTCTTTCAGGTTGTACCAAATGGATGTGAAGAGCGCTTTCCTCAACGGGCCGATCAAGGGGGAGGTGTACGTAGAGCAACCCCATGGCTTCGAGGATGAACGGTACCCCGACCACGTGTGTAAGCTCTCTAAGGCGCTCTATGGACTTAAGCAAGCCCCAAGAGCATGGTATGAATGCCTTAGAGACTTTTTAATTGCTAATGCTTTCAAGGTTGGGAAAGTCGATCCAACTCTTTTTACTAAGACTTGCGATGGTGATCTTTTTGTATGCCAAATTTATGTCGATGACATAATATTTGGTTCTACTAATCAAAAGTCTTGTGAAGAGTTTAGCAGGGTGATGACGCAGAAATTCGAGATGTCGATGATGGGCGAGTTGAACTACTTCCTTGGGTTCCAAGTGAAGCAACTCAAGGACGGCACCTTTATCTCCCAAACGAAGTACACACAAGATTTGCTAAAGAGGTTTGGGATGAAGGACGCCAAGCCCGCAAAGACGCCGATGGGAACCGACGGACACACCGACCTTAACAAAGGAGGTAAGTCCGTTGATCAAAAAGCATACCGGTCCATGATAGGTTCTTTGCTTTATTTATGTGCTAGTAGACCGGATATTATGCTTAGCGTATGCAAGTGTGCTAAATTTCAATCTGATCCTAAGGAGTGTCACTTAGTGGCTGTGAAGCGAATTCTTCGATATTTAGTTGCTACGCCTTGCTTCGGGATCTGGTATCCAAAGGGGTCTAACTTTGACTTGATTGGATACTCAGATTCCGACTATGCTGGATGTAAGGTCGATAGGAAGAGTACATCGGGGACGTGCCAATTCTTAGGAAGGTCCCTGGTGTCATGGAACTCTAAGAAACAAACCTCTGTTGCCCTATCCACCGCTGAGGCCGAGTACGTTGCCGCAGGATAGTGTTGCGCGCAACTACTTTGGATGAGGCAAACCCTCCGGGACTTTGGCTACAATCTGAGCAAAGTCCCACTCCTATGTGACAATGAGAGTGCTATCCGAATAGCGGAAAATCCTGTTGAGCACGGCTGCACAAAGCACATTGACATCCGGCATCACTTTTTGAGAGACCACCAGCAAAAGGGAGATATCGAAGTGTTTCATGTTAGCACCGAGAACCAGCTAGCCGATATCTTTACCAAGCCTCTAGATGAGAAGACCTTTTGCAGGCTGCGTAGTGAGCTCAATATCTTAGATTCGCGGAACTTGGATTGAAATGTAGCATACATGTGTTTATGCATTTGATCATGTTCATTCTGCATGTTGTTGCTTATTGTGGTGCTCAAGTTGTACAAACACTCCCTGGACCTCACAAGTCCTGTTTGCAAGTGATGCACATATTTAGGGGGAGCTGTGCTACAACTTGACCCTTTGAGACTAACCATGTACTTGAGTTTGGTTGTTTTAGTCTCCAAGGAGAATTGAAAGGGAAAAGGTGGACTTGGACCATGCAAGACTTCCACTGCACTCCGATGAAAAGAGTAACTTTTCCAAGTTCATCTTTATACTCTTATTGCCTTTGTGTTCTTATTTGAAGATTTTGGTGAGGCAATGGGGTTAAAGGGCCAAGATTGATCCCGTTTTGGTGCTTAATGCCAAAGGGGGAGAAAATAAAGGCCAAAGCGATAAATGGATCAGCTACCACTTGAGAGTTTTTGAAAATAGTAGAATAGAGCTTTTGGTTTGTCAAAACTCTTTTGTTGTCTCTTTTGTTGGCTTCTAGTGGGGAGAAGTATTGATTATAGGAAAAAGGGGGAGTTTTTGAAATCTTGAATCAATTTCTCTTGGAATGACTCTCTTTTTGTCTTAACATGTGTGTTTGACTTAGAGATAGAAATTTGAGTTTGATTTGCAAAAATAAACCAAGTGGTGGCATAGAGTGATCCATATATGTCAAATTTGAATCAAAACAATTTTGAGTTCTTAGTTGAATTGATTTTGTACTTGTTCTACTTGCTTTATGTTGTGTTGGCATAAATCACCAAAAAGGGGGAGATTGAAAGGGAAATGTGTCTTTGGGCCATTTCTAAGTATTTTGGTGATTTAGTGCCCAACACAGGTGCCTAAGTGTAAAATGGTGGACAAAGTACAAATCAAGGATAAAGGTATATTTCTCAGACTTAGTACATTGTTTTATGGACTAATGTATTGTGTCTAAGTGCTGGAAACAGAAAAAATCGAGTTGGAGAAGAGATGGCTCGAGCAGCCAAAGTCTGCCCAGTCTGGGTGCACCGAAGTGTCCGGTAGTGCACCGGACAGTGTCCGGTGCGCCGGGCTGGCTCGAGGGAAAAGGCTGCTCTCGGGACTTCGACGGCGGTGTACGGCTATAATTCACCGGACTGTCCGGTGGTTCACCGGACTGTCCGGTGGGCCGTTCACAGGCGAACTCGTCGCTCTCGGGAATTCATCATCGACGTACGGCTATAATTCACCGGACTGTCCGGTGAGCCAACGGTCGGCAGGGCCAACGGTCGGCCGCGCAATCTGCACGGGACACGTGGCCGGGCCAACGGCTAGAAGGGGGCACCGGTCTGTCCGGTGTGCACCGGACATGTCCGGTGTGCCAACGGCTCTCAGGCTGCCAACGGTCGACTGTGCCATTTTTGGAAGGAAATCGGGCACCGGACAGTGTCCGGTGTGCACCGGACTGTCCGGTGCGCCAGTCGACAGAAGACAAGATCAACCTTCCTAGATTGCTCTCAACGGCTCCTAGCTGCCTTGGGGCTATAAAAGGGACCCCTAGGCGCATGGAGGAGCACACCAAGCATCTCCTAAGCATTCCTAAGCACCAAGACATCGATTCCGCGCCTTTGATTCTTTGCAATAGCGATTAGAGCTCTAGTTGAGTGGTGAACTCATTGAGTTGTGTTGTGAGCTCTCGTTGCGACTTGTGTGCGTGGTGTTGCTGTGATTTCTTGTCTTGAGTGCGTTGCTAATCCCTCCCTTGCTCCGTGTTCTTTGTGAATTTCAAGTGTAAGGGCGAGAGGCTCCAAATTTGTGGAGATTCCTCGCAAACGGGATTGAGTAAAGCAAACAAAACACTGTGGTATTCAAGTGGGTCTTTGGACCGCTTGAGAGGGGTTGATTGCAACCCTCATCCGTTGGGACGCCACAACGTGGAGTAGGCAAGCGTTGGTCTTGGCCGAACCACGGGATAACCACCGTGCTATCTCTGTGATTGATCCTTGTTGGTTATTGTGTTTTGTCGAGGATTCCTCTTTAGCCACTTGGCAATTATTGTGCTAACGATTAACCAAGTTTTGTGGCTTAAGTTTTTAAGTTTCACAGGATCACCTATTCACCCCCCCTCTAGGTGCTCTCACTTCTTTTGTTCCTGAGTCTTGGACTTCTACACATCTTTTATGTCTTATTTTGAGGTATTGCATCCTTAGTGTCCCAGTCCAATTCTCTTTGCATCCTGTGAACTATAAAAACAAACACTAGCAAACATATTAATCCACAAGGTTATGTTGATCACCAAACAACAAAATCAGTTAGCCAAATGGCTCGAGGTCCATTTTTCTTACATGGACAATATTAATGAGGTGACCGACAAGAGATTGGTAGCTATAAGGGAGATCGAGAAGGACAAGATCATAGTTGCCAAAGCTTACAACAAGAGGGTTAATGCTAAGTCGTTCCAAGTTGGACACCTAGTGTGGAAGACCATCTTGCCGCTAAGAAGAAGAGACCGAAAGTTTGGCAAATAGTCCCTAAGCTGGGAAGGACCTTAAAAAATCACATATGTAATATATGTAATGCTTACATGTTACAGACTTTACAAGGTGAGGACCTACCCAAAGCACTAAACAGTCGCTTCTTGAAGCGATATCATTCTAGTGTATGTTAAGATGTTTAGAAAATCGATGTTGCCACATCGAGTTGATTCCAACCTGCACCAATGCTTTTGGTTTGCTCAGCTTTCCCAAAAGGTAGGGGGCACGTGTTGAGCACTATTTGTGGCACTAGGCACAGCCGGACGGTCCGCGATTGGACCGGATCAGACGTGATTAACCTCTTTTCCACGCATGATTATCCATCTAAACTCGTGGATTCTGTTGAGGAACGACTAGAAATGGGTCCAGACCTCCCACTTATATATATGAAGGGGTACGGTCGATTACGCACATCAACAATCGAACAGAATCAATATACCTCCCGTTCCTTTACTTTTTGCCCTAAGTGTAGACAATAACCTAGCCTTCTTCACCTCTCTTCGACTCTACATCGTCTGGAGGTGTCTTGGGTGGCCTATCGATCCCAAGACAAACCCTAAGATCACTCCTTCCTGACGGGTCCCTACCGAGAGGCAATATCCTAGTGCTGTTGGCGAACGCCGCCACCCCTGTGCACACGCGGACCATTCGGCCACTAGGCGTGGACCGTCCGACTCTACGCAGGGGAACTCACTCCTAGTGCCTGATCGCGGATCATCTGGCCCTAGGCTAAGGACCGCCTACACCGCTGCAGAGAGCCCGCCGAGCGGAACAACTTCTAGTGATTGGTTCCTAGATCCGCGTCAACATAAGTCTAATCAATGCATGATTAGTAAATGTTTTACTGTAGCATCGCATGATCGAATCATGAACTAATTATGTTTAGTAAATTCGTCTTATCGTGTAGTTGTCATCTGTATAATTAGTTTTATAAATAGACTATATTTAATACTTCTAATTAGCATCCAAACATCTAATGTGACAAGTAAAGTTTAGTAAGGGAAGCCGCTTCGGATTAAAGGTAGCTGTTTGAACTGCTGCAGCTGTAATCTATAGAGACAAATCACTGTAAAAGTAGTATAAGCCGGTATAGATTAAAGTCAAGCGAATATACTGGAGACTACTCTACTAACTTGTGAGACATATCCTATCTTAACCTTGGGGCCGGGAGACCCCTTAGTGCATGTACAACTCAATTAAATGAAGGTTCTTTAATGACTAAATAGAAAAAAATAAAAGACAGACTTATCACAAAGAGTCCATTTCTACTAGACTCTATGTATATATATAATGTGGATTTAATATATTTATTATCTAACGACTCTTTTACTTAAAATGGATCATATGGTCAGGGTTGTACATGGCCTCATGGCAGCACGTCAACAACGCCTGTATGTACAGCTGTTGGTGGCCGCAGCTGGCACAACATTTCTCCCACACAACGCTCCAGAACCTTCCCCGCAAACCACTAAATCCACCACCAATTCAATCCCCATTCCTCTACTAACCCACTGACACCCCGACCTCATCGGTGGGCCCTCATTGTCAGCAACTAACCCTTCTCCCATCTTGTTGCCTGCAAGGCGCACGCCATCACTGGCTCTCCCATCGCTACCCAGAACCCGAGAGATTTGACGTTATGAAACACGACGAATGTGACTTCGACGAAATAGAGGCTCAGGCGAGGGTTTCTCCGTTATGGAAAAGCTGGGCATAGCCAACACTCTAAAATGAACATGACTATTCTATTAACAGGTTCAGAGCAGTATTAGTCTCGTTGAAACCGGGTTCCGTCCCCAGTGCCGTCGCCGTCAGTTCTCCATCGCTAGGTCTCCTCCATCCCCGTCGCGTTCTCCTCCATCTCCGTCGCGTTCTCCTCCATACCCGTCCGAATGAAGGACGTCGCTGCTTCTGACCATGCAGACGGGTAAGCCGCCGGACGCACGCCAGCTGAGCTAGCGAATGCGCCCTCGGCGATCATAATCACGACGGCGGCGAGGCTCATCTTGGCCGCCAGCCTGGACACGAAGTACCCGCCGGACGAAGCGCCGAGGGCGGCTACCGGCAGGCCTTCGAGCCCGTTTTTGGTGGCCCAGGACCGGATCACCCGCCTGGCGACGTCGACCTCCTTCCCCGGCGACCAGCACTCCCCGGTGCTCGCAACGGCCAGCACGGCGAACCGCCTCCGCAGCGCGCGGTCCGTGATGGCGACGTCCTCTGGCAGGCCAACGCACCCCGGGCAGCGTGGGTACGGCGGCCAGAAGTTCTCCGGGCGGCAGCGGTAGCCGTGGGTGACGAAGAGGACCACCCTGGCCGGCCCCGCGGCGGGTAGCTCCCAGATGGCGCGCGCTCCATGGTCTCCACCGTCGGGGAGGAGAGCGGAGGAGCCTCCCCGCGGGAACCGTACGAGCGGGCGGCGGTCAGGGAGTAGAGGAACACAGCGGCGGCGGCGGCGGCCGTAAGTAAGAGAAGCAGCGGCGACGCGAAGGGGCTGGTCAGACTCAGAGTTAACCGTCTCGGAGCGTGGGATGGTGTCGATGACTTGCTCGGCCGATGCGAGGAGGACTTGCTCATCTGCTTTGCCGGCTGCTTGTTTCTCTGCAGCTGGGATGGGGGATCGGGTACCATGAGATCTCCAAGCCTCAGACGACTCGACGGGGAGAACGCGAAGGTCGGACGGTGCCCTTCAATGGCCGGCTCTTGGTTGGAGGCAGCGGCGCCCGGCTTCCGCGCGAAGGAGAACACGACGGAGATGGAGGAGAACGCGACGGGGAAACGGGGATGGAGGAGGCCTAGCGATGGAGAACTGACGGCGACGGCGCTGGGGACGGAATCCGGTTTCAACGAGACTAATACTGCTCTAAACCTGTTAATAGAATAGTCATGTCCATTTTAAAGTATTGGCTATGCCCAGCTTTTCCATAACAGAGAAACCCTCGCTTGAGCCTCTATTTCGTCGAAGCCGCACCCGTCGTGTTTCATAATGTCAAATCTCTCCCTGAACCCTAGCCCCCTCCAAAAACCCTTGTGGCATCGTATCTCCAGTTCTCCACTCTCCACTCGCTGCCCCGCCCGAGCCCCCGCTTGTTTCCGCGGCCTCGCCATTTGCGTGGTTGAAGAAGCGAAAGATGCTCGGCGCCTCTAGGCGATCCCTCAGTGCCGCCGCCCGCAGCCGCGTGGCTGCCGGCGCAGCCTCCGCCGTCACCTCAGTGCCGGCCCGCCCCGTAAGTGTAGCCATCCTTTTTGCTTTCTTTATTGATGGCGGTTAGCCATGTTAGGCCCGTACACACATCAATCTGGGCGTTGTACGTTGATTTGGTCTTGCATTGATGCTTCGGTTTAGGGGAAGGTTATTGATTCTATCGCGTTCCTGTCATTCACCACTTGCGTCTATATTGATTGAATTTTATTCCTCGTTTGTATATTTGGAACTGGATCATTCTAATAGGCACAGATCAATTAAGCTAAATATATTTGGATGCGAAATATATTTGTATACTATTGTTGACTATGTGAGACTGTGTGAGCGTGGTTGCAGAAACAATAGCATGGGGATCTATAGAATTAATTTTCATCTCCCATCCTATGAATTTAAGATAGGATCATATCTAAACTTTGAAAAGTTGTAGAATGTCACATTTCAAGCTAAATAACCTAATTCATTAAGTAGATTTCAATTCCTCCAAAATAAAAGGATCCAAACGGCTCCTTAGAGGAAACTGTGATTATTCTTCAAATAAACAGTACAAATTGAGTTCCGCCACCTGTTAGTAAGTTGTATATATATATGTTATGTTGTGGATCTCAGGTGAGCAATGGAGCCCGTGGGGTTCCTCAGCAGCAGAATAGGTTGCTCTCAGTGCTTGTGGCACCCAAGATTGCAGGAACGAGCAATGTTGTGGCCCTCAAGCTGATGGATGGTGCCCTTATTGGTAGACGCTATGAATCGAGTGCAGCAGCAGTTGATTCTACGGACCAGCTGGCTGAGAAGCACGAGTACCAGGCTGAGGTACCTATGGGATGAATTGGTCTAACTTTGTGCTATCTTCTTCTGTGGTTTGGTTATAAGATGTTACATGGTGTTTCTTCGATGTTCTATGCAGGTCAACAGGCTCATGGATTTGATTGTGCACAGCTTGTATAGTAACAAGGAAGTTTTCCTTCGAGAACTGGTCAGGTGGGTCACATTTATGGACACAATCTTCTTCAGTTAACGTGACCTGTAGAACCCCCTGTTCCTTGCCAATGTATTTGGTTGAAACTTGCCAAAATGTTTTGTAATGACTGCATCATGTTTTCTTTTTATTTTATTCCCTGACTTAGTTTGCTGTTTCCTTTCCTCTTGTTTGTGCTTACAGCAATGCTAGTGATGCACTTGATAAGTTGCGTTATCTGAGTGTCACGGACCCTGAGCTTCTGAAGGATGGTCCCCAACTTGACATTCGCATTCAAACAGACAAGGATAATGGAGTAATAACAATTACGTAAGTACTTGTTAGTTATTACTTGCAGCAGGCCATTTACTTACCATACTTCTTAATGGAAAGTGATTTTCATTCTCACCTACATTTGGTTCTTCATCTTCAGTGATTCTGGGATTGGTATGACGAAACAAGAGCTTATTGATTCTCTTGGGACTATTGCAAGCAGTGGAACTGCCAAGTTCCTTAAAGCATTGAAGGTGTGATGTTGCTTCAATACTGCAGAAAAACTTTGCTGCCAAACACCCCCTATATCTGGAACCCAGTCATTTGAATTATTAATAGTCTATTTTACAATAGGAGAGTCAAGAAGCGGGCATGGACAACAACTTGATTGGTCAATTTGGTGTTGGTTTCTATTCCGCATTTCTTGTTTCGGAGAAGGTATACTGTTACCACGATTTATTTTTATATTGGCTATGTTGAGATAAAATTCTTTTGGTCATGTTCTTTTACTCTTATAAGTGTTTCCACTTTACTTCTCTCTTATATGTCCTATGAATCTCCAGAACTTATAAGCATTAAGTGAATACCTTCTGTGCAATAGGTTGTTGTGTCAACAAAGAGCCCAAAATCTGACAAACAATATGTTTGGGAAGGACAAGCAGATTCTGGTTCTTATACCATTAGAGAGGAAAAAGACCCAGAGAAGCTAATTCCTAGGGGAACTCGCCTTACTCTCTATCTGAAGGTATGTATGTGCTTATTCACATGTGATCTAATTTCTTGTCGTTTGCCCTATTTTAATTGTCATATTTGTTATTTCCAGCATGATGATAAGGGCTTTGCTCACCCTGAGAGGATCCAAAAACTTTTAAAGAATTATTCTCAGTTTGTTTCCTTTCCCATTTACACATGGCAAGAGAAAGGCTTCACAAAAGAGGTGAATAACCTACCTTTTTATTTCTGTTATTTGTGCCAATATATCACTTACATGGGGCATCCATTGATCATTAAGGTCGAGGTTGATGAGGATCCAGCGGAAGCCAAAAAAGGGGATGATGATATCAAAACTGAGGTAAACTTTTAAGCAGCTGTAACTCATGGTTTTGCATGGCTTTACTGGGGACAAAATTATGTAGCGCTTTGTTACTGGTTGAGAGTTAATGTCTATCTGTATGCAGCCTAAGAAAAAGACCAAAACCGTTGTTGAGAAGTATTGGGATTGGGAGCTTTCAAATGAGACACAACCTATTTGGGTAAGATCTATTTCTGTTCTGTTTGTTGATATAATCATGATTGTCTAAGCATGTATTTTTGAAAATGTCAACGTCTGAGGCTTATGTGGTGAGTTTGCATGTGTGCATTTATTTGAGTGCCTGCAGCATCAATAGTGTGTTTTGGCAAAAGAGGTCAAACCTTGTTGTATCTTCGTGTGTTATTTGCAGCTTCGAAACCCTAAAGAAGTTTCAACTGAGGAGTACAATGAATTTTACAAGAAAACCTTCAATGAGTACTTGAATCCTTTGGCCTCCTCACACTTCACTACAGAGGTACACGTCTTCGCATTTATATTGGCTGTCTGCTGTTTCTTTGTTTTGGTGATTCATGTCATGTGCGGGCGCACATACAGGCGCCGCCGTGACGCGCGCCGCGCTGCAGAGCGCGCTGAACGCGCACAGGAGGAGGCCACAACCAGTGGCTAGATTTAGAAATAAAAATAAGGGCTAGAGAATAAGATTGAGATGAGAGAATAGTGGAGAGTTAGTTGGCAGCAGATAAGTCCAAGAAAATAGGAGTTAGTTGAGAGTTTATAGGAGAAGTTGGTTAGCCATAGGGCTATTTATAAGCCACATGGCAGCCGGGAATAAAACAAGCAAGATTATTATTTCTTAATCTCTCTCTCTCTAAACAAGCCGACGGCTGATGGGAAAAACCTCACCGGCGACGACGGACCGTGGCTACGAACTCCGTAGTCAGGGGCCAGCTACCCTAGGTCGGGAGGTCCTTGACAACCTGGTATCGCGATCCAGTCGTTCCTCGACTTCTTCCACCCAGCCGCAATCCCAGCCAAGCCCACTGTTGGGGGCTTGTTCTCAAATGCTAAGAGTTAAGAACAAGGCAACACAGAAAATGTTAAATATTAAGATCCTTCGTCCTCCACTTCATTATATCCCTTCGGGACATAAGGAACTTCGGACGAAGGTTACGAAGGACGCACCTTCGTAGACATGATAACGTAGGATGAAGCATTTACATAAGTCATGAGGTATAAAATGGACATTCAAATGTTAACATAGAATCATTTTCATTTCCATTAATACGAATGAATATAAATGACAGATGTACCTCCAGTCTTGAGGAAGGCAGGAGTACAAGTGTAACGTGAAGGCAAATGACAGGTTCGCGTGAACAGTACAGAGGTACTGTTCATCTATTTATAGGCACAGGTCGCAGCCTGTGACAAATTACAATTATGCCCCTTACAAATGTTTACAACATTGACTCAGACCTATATGAATAAAAAGGTCATTCTATCTCTATGTCGGTTTAAAACGCCGAAGCTCCATGAAAAGGAACCTTCGGCCATCTCTTGGAGACGACTCCAGCCGAAGCTGCTTCTTCGTGTGAGACCTTCGGCGCACCGAAGCACGACCCCAACAGTAGCCCCTTTCGCGGTGCTAGATCGTTTTTCGTAACGAGCTTGACCCGTGAAAAGAGACCTCTTCAGCTTCGGGAAGCCGAAGGTCCAAAAAACACCTTCCCTGAGCTCGTTGCGGAGAAACGATCCGGCTTCCGAGCACGTGCCAGGCCCACCTTGCAGAGTTACTGTTTGATCTTTGCGGTCCACTGCACAGCGAGTACAAGTGACCGCCCGTCTGGTGTAAAAATCTTGCCGCTTCGCCTTCTTACCTGCGGTACTATATAAACAAACGGGTAGGCGTGAAGTTACCACAGCATTCATTGCTATTTGCACTGTTTTGCTGACAAAATTTTCCACCATAGCCGAAGCTTGACTCTCAAAACCGAACGAAGGTCCGTTTCGACGCTTGCTTCGTCAGAAAGGAGAGCTTCGGAGAAAGGAAAAAAGAAAAAAGTTTCTGACTTCCCCAAACTCAGAATCACATGGCACGAGTGCGATCTACTGCCAAAGTTGCACGTGAGGGAGACGAAGCCGAAGGTTCGGACACTATGCCCATCTCCGAAGCGATGCAGCGCTCCGGTCTAGTGACTGCAGAAGAAAGGCCTGCTGCCGAAGCAAACCCGACAACAGTCGAAGAAGAAGAAGAAAACATTGATGGGACTGACTCCGAAGATGACTACCACATTGCTACGCCCAGCAAGCCCAGTCACCTGGATTTTGGGAAATCAACTGTTTCAAAAGCTGATCTTTCGAAGATGGTGAAAGCAGGTTATTTCAATGAAGATCAGAAGAAGCTACTCCGCTTCGGGGGAGAAGAAACCACCCCGAAGCCAGGGAAGGATGAGATTGTTATCTTCAAAAGCTTTTTAAAGGCTGGGCTGAGATTTCCTCTGCACAATATTATTGCAGAGATATTGAGGAGGTTTGGTATCTATTTTCATCAATTGACTCCTAACGCCATCGTTAGGCTTAATGTTTATATCTGGGCCCTTCGGAGCCAGGCCGTGGAACCGTTTGCTGACAGCTTCTGCCGAGTTCACGAATTACACTACCAAACAAAGGCCAGAAAAGATGGGCTACATGATAATTTCGGTTGCTATAATTTTGCCTACCGGAAGACAACGAAATGTCCTGTCATCAGCTACCGAAGCAAATGGCCAGCAGGCTGGAAATCTGAATGGTTTTATGTAAAAGTTGACGAAGACAGAGAAAAATTGGTACAAAGCCCTCTGGAATTAATCTTCGGAGAGACGAGGCCACGCTGCCGCATCGGCGATTTAAAGGGTCCTACCTGGGCTGCTCTGGGTGAATTTGAAATCATTTCAAAACATATTGGCACCAGGGATCTAGTTCAGGAATTTTTGGCATTCAGAGTTTTCCCTACTTTAAAAGAGTGGGAAATGCCGAAGCTGAAGGGAGAAAAGAAGAAGGGGGAGCTGGTCCGTCTGCCCTATCATTTTAAATTCAAGAAGTACTTTAAGAAACCCTGCAAAGAGTGGTTAGACACAGTTGAGACAATGTGCAATGAAATCTTGGGGAATTACTCCAAAAAAGAGGATCAATTAATGACAGCAGCCTTCGGCGCCCGACCGAAGCGAAGGCTGAACCGAGTATTCGATGCCCTGGGCTTCGAGTACCCGGACTATGAGCAGTTGAACAAGGGTGCCGAGGGCCACAAAAGAAAAAGAGTGGCCGAAATTCTGACCAAGGATGAAGAGCAACCAGCAGCAGAGAAGAAAATTCCGAAGAAAAGGAAAATATCAACTCCGAAACGGAAAATATCCGAAGAAGAGAGGACCCCCACACCGCCTTCTACCAGCGACGTGGAAGAAATTTTAAAGGTAATGACTGAACCCATGCCCACGAAGCTAAGTCCATTAGGGCTCCAACTGACGAAGCTTTTTCAAAAGGTGGACGAGCCGGATCAGACGAAGATAAGCAAATCCAAACGGCAAAGAATCATTGCGGTAACTGAAGTTATCGATAAGACACCGCCAAGAGCGTCAGCTCAGAAAACAGCAGCTGCCGAAAGCACCATAAACGTCAAAGTCGCACCTTCGGAGGTCGCGGCTACCGAAGCCGCTACAGCCGAAGATGTTAATTTAGAAGCAGCCATTGAGGATATTAACAAAATTTTGAAGGACATGGCTGCGGAAGAAGCTGATGTTGCTACTGAAAAAACCATGGCCACAGTGCCTGAAAAAGGAAAAGAAATAGCCGAAGACATTTCGGACGACGAAGCCTACTCCTTTCAGAATTTAATTGGGCAAAAACTTACAAAGGACGAAATAGAAGAACTTAAAGAGTATGCCAAATCTTGCGGCTACAAGCCAGGTGCTCTCCTATTTGGGGGTGTAGATGATGAAAAGCTAGGCTGCATTCGAGACCAGACTGGAGCTAGGGTAATCGGTACTCTATCAAAGAGTATCGGTTTTCCGAAGCTAGAGTCAGACATCAGCCGCTACCGACGACAACATATCGTCGGCAGCTTATTTTATTCTAACTTCAAGGTAAACAACCTCTTCTCTGGTTTTCATTGCTGTTAACAATGAAAATATTACTAACATAAGTTGTTTCTGTACAGAGCATGCTACTGAGCAAAGCTCTGAAGATGCAGCAAGACTTGGAGGACAAAAAGCACGAAGCTATAATTGAAAACTTAGAAAGCAAAATAAAAGAGCAATCTGCTATCATTGAAAAGAAAGACTTCGAGCTCCAATCGGCCGAAGGCTTACTGGCTGAGACTGAGGCTAAATTATCAGAGTTGAATTCGAAGCTTATCAATCAATCAAAACAATTCGAACAGGAGAAGCTAGAACTGAATTCGAAGCTTAAAGCCGAAGTCCAGACCAGCTCAGAGTTGAAAAAAAACATTAACAAGCCTTCAAGACAAATGCTTGAACTTCGGCAATAGTTGCATTGGACGATTGAAGAAGATATTTTACTCTGTTGGAGCCAGCAGCGGGAAATTTAACCCTTCGGCGGAAAATTTACCCCAGGCCTTCGATCATATTGAAGCTGAAATCGAAGAGCTTGACGAAGTTATAGCCGGGCACGGCGACTTCTGTGCCTGGGTAGCTTCTCGGGGTACTGCTGCTGCATTTCTGAAAGCCGGCTGCGAACACGGAAAAATTGTCAACAGGCCCAACTTCACCTTATCTCCATCAATCCTAGATGATATGCCTGACCTCGCCCGAAGTATCTCCAATAGATTTATAAAAATGATATGGACAAAAGGCGGGCGGGAGAAAGCTGGAGACGAAGCACGAAGTCATCTTGAACCAGTAAGAAATGATACTTCGGACTTACCTTTTCCTTTGCTCTTGATTTTTACTCATGATTTCTTAATTTATGTAGGATGACGAAGGTGAAGATGATGCCTAAGTTATGTCACCGAAGCTGTTGCCGAAGCTGAAACTTAATGAAGATCAGTAGAAGTGTACTGTAGAAAAACTCAGGATATTTTTGTAACAATTCTTGTAAGTACAATTAGACTGTTCTCAAGGAACTTTGTACATACCTTGTAATATATTCTTACCCTTCGATTGAGGCGCTTTGATGTGGACGAAATCAGTATTTTGAGCCGAAGGCGAAAAAAACACCTTCCCTTCTTTTCGTACACAACGAAGCATAAAAACAATTCTTCTTTTTGCCGAGCAACAAAACTTTTCTCTTTTGTACACAACATAGCATAACAAATCATAAAAACGCACTTCTCCGAAGCTTTTTGCCGAAGCAGCCACTTGGGAACACAAATGCTATGAATGAATGCGTATGCATGCAAATGTTATGATGTAATGTAATGCACGAATGAATATCCGAAGCATACGTCCGAAGCCACATTGCCAGCCATTACTTAGAAACAACCACACATTAGCTCTGCATTCCCTTAGGAACGACTTTGGAGCCTCTTCGCCTTTTACTTAGGCAGTATCAGCGTTGACTTTTCGCTGTAAGCTCTGCATCCCTTTAGGGACGACTTTGGAGCTTCTTCGTCTTTTACTTAGACGGTATAAGCTCTGCATTCCCTTGGGAACGTCTTTGGAGCTTCTTCGCCTTTTACTTTCGGCGGAATCAGCGTTGACTTTTCGCTGTAAACTCTGCATCCCCTTAGGGACGTCTTCGGAGCTTTTTTCTCTTTTTCAGTTTCGGCACTCGATGGTGCGCTCTCAGCTTTTACATTTACATCTTTTGGGGGATTTTGCTCTTATAAAACTAAAAAGGAAAATTACATATGATGGCCCCATTAAAAACCTTTCTCCCCCTTTAGAAAGGAAAAGGGTGCCATAAAAAAGAAAAGAAAAGATAAAATTACATCAAGTTATACATAGAACCGCCGAAGCTCATCGGCATTCCAAGATCTTGGAATTTCATTGCCATCCATGTCCTTCAGTCTGTACGAACCAGGCCTTGACGAAGATGCTACTAAGAAAGGCCCTTCCCATTTCAGTTGCAACTTGCCCACTGTATCCGGGTTGGCCACTCTCCGAAGCACCAAGTGTCCTGGCTCAATATTTTTTAGCCGGACTTTTCTATCTCGCCATTTGATTGTTTCAGCCTGGTATTTGTTGATATTTTCCACGGCCTGAAGCCTGATCCCTTCTAAGGCATCTTTTTCCACAAGAGAAGTATCTTCGGCACCTGATTCTGCCGAAGCTACCACTCTTATTGATCCAGCTTTAGCTTCTTCTGGAGTTATTGCTTCGTCACCAAATAATAACTTGAATGGGGTAAAGCCTGTAGACCTTGATGTTGTTGTATTGTGGCTCCACACCACTTTGGTCAACTGATCTGGCCATTTTCCCCTTGGTTGATTAAAAATTAGCTTCATTATTCCTGTCATTATGATGCCGTTGGCCCTTTCAACAAGCCCATTCGACTCCGGATGCCTTACTGATGCAAAGTGGATCTTCGTGCCAATTTGATCACAGAAATTTCTGAAATCTTCGGAGTCGAACTGTGTTCCATTATCTACAGTGATAGCCTTCGGCACTCCGAAGCGACAGACAATACTCTGCCAGAAAAATTTTTGGACAGTGGCCGAAGTTATTGTGGCTAATGATTTCGCCTCAATCCACTTGGAAAAATACTCCACAGCTACTATAACATATTTTAGGTTCCCTTGGGCCGGTGGCAATGGACCCAACAAGTCAAGGCCCCACCTTTGCAATGGCCAGATGGGTTGTATCAGCTGTGTTAATGACGAAGGTTGTTTTTGATCTCTTGCACATTTTTGACAACCTTCGCACTTTTGGACTAACTCCGCTGCATCCGAAGCTGCCTTCGGCCAATAAAATCCTTGGCGGAACACTTTTCCAAGTAACGGCCTGGATCCAATGTGGGATCCGCACAGGCCTGCATGTATCTCCTTCATCAACTCTATACCTTCGGCCCTAGACAAGCACTTGAGCAGCGGGGCACAAACTCCATGCTTGTATAACTCCCCTTCTATCATGACATAGGGACGAGCTCTTGCCTCTATCCTCTTATTATAAGCTTCGTCATCTGATAGAAAGTTTCCCTGAAGGTAAGAGATTATTTCTGTTCTCCAATCTTCACTGTAGACAGGAGAAATGTTAAGGACTGCTCTTTCAAGTAGCTCCACTGAAGGTGCCTTTATTGTTTCGAAGAACACGTCCGAAGGTAGCGGCAGCCCCTGTGCTGCAGACTTGGCTAATAAATCAGCATGCTCATTTTGTCCTCGAGGGATATTCTTAACAGAAAATCCTTCGAAGGAAGCTTCGATCCTTCGGACCGTGTCTAGGTATTTTTCAAGCTTCGGGTCCTTAGCCTTGCAACTTTTATCAATATGACCCGAAACAACCTGGGAATCAGTTTTAAGAATTGCCCTTCTGATCCCCATTGCCTTTAGTTTCCGAAGACCCAGGAGCAAAGCTTCGTACTCAGCGATATTATTTGTGCAGCTGAAGTCAAGTCTTGCTGCATAGCAAGTTTTAACCTTGGACGGAGAGACCAACACAGCAGCTGCACCTGCTCCGAAGGTTCCCCAAGAGCCATCACAAAACACTGTCCATGCTTCGGCATCTTTATTCGCTTCTTCGTCCTGAGCCCCTGGCGTCCAGTCGGCAATGAAATCTGCCAATGCTTGAGACTGAATTGAGGATCTATGCACATAATCAATGTAAAATTCATTAAGTTCCGCAGCCCATTTTCCAATACGCCTGGTAGCTTCTCTATTCCTCATGATGTCCTTCAACGGCTGCGAAGAAGGAACAATAATGTTGAATGCCTGAAAGTAATGCCGAAGCTTCCTGGATGCCATTAAAACGGCATACAACACCTTCTCCAGCTCTGTATAATTTTTCTTTGAGACACTGAGGACCTCAGACACAAAATATACTGGGACCTGCTTCTTGGCTTGTCCATCAAACTTTTCCTGAACAAGCGCCGCACTTACCGCTGAGTGCGAAGCTGCCACATACAACAGCAGAGGAGCCCCTGGCGTTGGTGGAGTTAATGTTGTGAGATCTATTAAATATTGCTTCAGCTCTTCGAAGGCTTTTTGTTGACTTGGGCCCCATTGAAAGACTTCAGCTGACTTCAGCACCTCGAAGAATGGTAAGTTTCTTTCTGCTGATCTGGATATAAATCTGTTGAGAGATGCCAGCCTTCCTGTCAATCTTTGGGCCCCCTTTCTTGTGGTTGGTGGCTCCATCCGAAGTATAGCTTCGATTTTATTTGGGTTAGCTTCGATTCCCTTCGTTGAAACCAGACATCCAAGAAATTTGCCCTTCTTCACTCCGAAGACACATTTTTCTGGATTCAGCTTCAGACCAGCCTGTCTGAAGCTGGCGAAGGTCTCCTGCAAATCAGCAATATGATTTTCTTGCTTCGTGCTCTTTACGATAATGTCATCAACATAGGTCAACACATTTCTGCCTATCTGAGATTGGAGAACCTTCGCAGTCATTCTGCTGAAACTCCCTCCAGCATTCTTGAGCCCCTCAGGCATCCGAAGATAGCAATATGTACCACTTGGAGTTATGAAGCTAGTCTTCGGCTCATCTTCCTTCTTCATCCAGATTTGATGATAGCCTGAGTAGCAGTCCAGGAGACTCATGAGCTCCGAAGAAGCTGCTGCATCAACTAAAGAATCTATCCTTGGCAGCGGAAATTCATCCTTCGGACAAGCCTTGTTGAGATCTGTGAAATCAATACACATTCTCCACTTGCCATTGGCCTTCTTCACCATAACAGTGTTAGCTAGCCACTCTGGGTACTTCACTTCTCTGATAACTCCTGCACTGAGGAGTCTTTTTACTTCATTTCGAGCCCCTTCGGCCTTATCATCAGACATTTTCCGAAGCCTCTGCTTTCGGGGTCTGAAGGATGGATCAACATTAAGCGAATGTTCAATAACATCCCGATTTACTCCACAGAGATCATTAGCTGACCATGCAAAGACATCTTTGTTGCTGAATAAAAACCTTATCAAGGTTTTCTCCTGGTCTTCAGATAATTGCGAGCCCAACAACACCTTCTGCTCTGCTACATCTTCACACAATAACATGGGCTTCGGCTGATCTGCTGAAGCTGCCTTCTCCCTCCTGAATTTATACTGTTCACAAGCTTCAGCTCCATCTATGTTATGGATTGCCTTGGAGTCAGTCCAGCTTCCTTCGGCCCTTCTAGCAGCTTCCTGACTTCCATGAATAGCAATAGGTCCTTGGTCCGAAGGTATCTTCATGCAGAGATAAGCTGGGTGAAGAATTGCTTCGAAGGCATTAAGAGTGCCACGGCCGATGATAGCATTGTAAGGATACTCCATGTCAACAATATCAAACACAATTTGCTCAGTCCTTGTGTTGTTGACAAATCCGAAGGTTACCGGCATGGTAATCTTCCCAAGTGCCACAATCTGCCGCCCTCCGAAGCCACAAAGAGGGTGCGTAGCATCATGAATCTTGTCTTCGGGCTCCTGCATTTGTCTGAAGGCTTTAGCAAATATAATGTCAGCTGCACTGCCTGTATCAACTAGGACATTGTGGACCAGAAATCCTTTGATCACGCAAGAAATAACCATAGCATCATTGTGAGGATAATCCTTAAGCTGAAGGTCTTCCTGAGAGAAGGTAATTGGAATATGAGACCATTTTGACTTGATGAAAGGTCCCTGCACTCCAACATGCTGCACCCTTCTCTGAGCCTCCTTCTTCTGCTTCTTGTTAGCCGGCTCTGAGCAAGAACCGCCTGTTATCGGGAGCACCAGCTTCGAAGCCGAAGCATCTCCAGCTTGGTTGTTGAACGAAGCCATCAGCTCAGAAAAGTGGAAGTGAGTTCACCGGAGGTGGGCGCCAATGTTGGGGGCTTGTTCTCAAATGCTAAGAGTTAAGAACAAGGCAACACAGAAAATGTTAAATATTAAGATCCTTCGTCCTCCACTTCATTATATCCCTTCGGGACATAAGGAACTTCGGACGAAGGTTACGAAGGACGCACCTTCGTAGACATGATAACGTAGGATGAAGCATTTACATAAGTCATGAGGTATAAAATGGACATTCAAATGTTAACATAGAATCATTTTCATTTCCATTAATACGAATGAATATAAATGACAGATGTACCTCCAGTCTTGAGGAAGGCAGGAGTACAAGTGTAACGTGAAGGCAAATGACAGGTTCGCGTGAACAGTACAGAGGTACTGTTCATCTATTTATAGGCACAGGTCGCAGCCTGTGACAAATTACAATTATGCCCCTTACAAATGTTTACAACATTGACTCAGACCTATATGAATAAAAAGGTCATTCTATCTCTATGTCGGTTTAAAACGCCGAAGCTCCATGAAAAGGAACCTTCGGCCATCTCTTGGAGACGACTCCAGCCGAAGCTGCTTCTTCGTGTGAGACCTTCGGCGCACCGAAGCACGACCCCAACACCCACCAACCTCGCCGCCTTACGCCGACACCACCTCTACCATGGCCGAGCCAACCACCTCTAATTTGGCCAAGATAATCGAGACCCTGACATCGACGGTCGCTGCCCTCCAATCCTCTGTCGCCGAGCTCCAGAGGGAAAGATCTCCTCGTCGGGCGGCCATGGGACCAATGATGGGCAGCACCATAATGATCGACCGCCGCGCTTTCAAAAGATGGATTTCCCCCGCTATGATGGGAAATCTGATCCACTGATTTTCACCAGTCGGTGCGAATCGTATTTCCATCAGCAGCGCATCATGGAGGAGAAGGTATGGATGGCCTCCTACAACCTTGAGGAGGGCGCACAGATGTGGTACCTTATGGTCCAGGCGGATGAGGGCACGCCATCCTGGCGCCGCTTCACGGAGCTGCTGCACCTTCGGTACGGGCCGCCCCTGCGTTCTGCGCCGTTGGCCGAACTGGCGGAGTGCAGGCGCACCGGTACGGTTGCCGAGTACCAGGACCGGTTCTAGGCCCTGCTTCCTCGCGCGGGACCACTCCAGGAGGCGCAGCAGGTACAACTCTTCGTCGGTGGACTCCAGCCGCCACTCAGCATCGACGTCAGGATCCAGAATCCTCAGACGCTGGCCGCCGCCATGAGTCTGGCTTGCCATTTCGAGTTGCGCGAGCAATTCATCGCCTCGGCCGCCGCTCCTGGGCGTCCTCTGCTGCTGCCCCCTGCCGCCCGGCTGGCCCTACCCGCGCCGCCAGGAGCCAAACCGGCCACGCTGGGGACCATTACCGTCGAAGGCCGCACCATCAAGCGCCTCTCGCAGGTAGAACAAGAAGAGCGCCGCCGCCTTGGCCTCTGCTACAATTGTGACGACAAATTCACAAGGGGCCACAATCGCATCTGTAAGCGGCTGTTCTTACTGGAGGGCCTTGAAGAGGAAGATGAGGCTGTCGAGGATGCTGGGACTGAGGAGACACCGGTATTCTCCCTCCAGGCTCTTGTGGGCGTGGCGCTCACCGACACGATGCAGCTGCAGGTCACGCTGGGGGCCACCTCCCTCGTCGCCATGCTGGATTCGGGCAGCACCCACAACTTCATATCGGAAGCCGCGGCTGCACGCACGGGCCTGCCCCTCGAACACCGGCCACGCCTCACGGCCATGGTCGCGAATGGGGAGCGCGTCGCGTGTGTGGGCGTCATCCGTAACGCACCACTGGACATCGGCGACCACTGCTTCCCTGCTGACCTATACGTCATGCCTTTGGCGGGCTACGACGTGGTCCTGGGCACCCGGTGGCTGGCAGCGCTGGGACCGATCATGTGGGTTTTCAGCAACCACGCGATCTCCTTCACCTTCCAGGGCATGGCGTTCTGCTGGCAGGGGCTCGCGGCCTGCCGACCGGCTACTGCCAGCACAACCACCGCCACCAGTACGCTCCTCGACGAGCTCTTGGCGGACTTTGACGACGTTTTCAGCGAGCCTCGCGGCCTACCTCCCCCACGTAGTCGGGACCACAACATCACCCTGGTGCCGGGGGCGCCGCCAGTGGCAGTACGCCCGTATCGCTACCCCGCCCTGCACAAGGACGAATTGGAGCGTCAGTGCACAACTATGCTGGACCAGGGGCTCATTCGGCACAGCAGCTCCGCGTTTTCATCCCTGGTGCTCTTGGTCAAGAAACCGGACGGCTCGTGGCGGTTCTGCATCGACTACCGCGCGCTGAACGCCATAACCATCAAGGATGCGTTCCCCATCCCGGTCGTCGACGAGCTGCTGGTCGAGCTCCATGGCGCCACCTTCTTCACCAAGCTCGACCTCCGATCCGGATACCACCAAGTCCGCATGAGGCCGACCGACATCGACAAGACAGCGTTCCGGACGCATGACACCTTCAAATTTTTGGTCATGCCGTTCGGACTCTGCAACGCGCCGGCCACCTTCCAAGCTCTCATGAACGACGTGCTACGCGCTTACCTCTGCCGGTTTGTGCTTGTCTTCTATGATGACATTCTGATCTACAGCTCATCCTGGGCGGACCACCTACGCCACCTCCGCGTCGTCCTCTCGGTGCTCCGACAACACCGTCTCTTCGTTAAGCGTTCCAAGTGCGCTTTTGGCGTGGACACCGTCGCCTACCTCGGCCACACCATCTTGGCGTCGGGCGTGGCCATGGATGCGACCAAGGTGCAGGCCATCCGTGATTGGCCGCAATCGCGCTCGGCCAGGGCGGTGCGTGGCTTCCTCGGGCTCGCAGGCTACTACAGGAAATTCGTCCACAACTACGACATCATAGCAGCCCCCTCACCGCTCTCCTGAAAAAGGAGGGGTTCCGATGGAACGACAATGCAGCGGCGACCTTCAATACTCTCAAGGGGGCCGTGACATCCGCACCCGTACTGTCGCTCCCTGACTTCACCAAGCAGTTCGTCGTAGAGTGCGACGCTTCGACGTACGGCTTCGGCGCGGTGCTCGTCCAGGAGGGCCACCCCATCGCTTTCTTCAGTCGGCCGGTGGCTCCACGTCACCGCTCCCTCGCAGCTTATGAGCGGGAGCTCATCGGCCTGGTCCAGGCTGTTCGCCACTGGCGGCCATACCTTTGGGGGCGGCGTTTCACTGTCAAGACGGACCACTATAGTCTCAAGTACTTGCTCGACCAGCGCCTCGCCATGATTCCGCAGCACCATTGGGTCGGCAAGTTGTTGGGGTTCGACTTCTCCGTCGAGTACCGGTCAGGCTCCACGAACACGGTGGCCGACGCCCTCTCCCGCCGCGACACTGAGGAGGGCGCCGTGTTGGCCATTTCTGCGCCGCGCTTTGACTTCATCGGCCGCCTGCGTCATGCCCAGGCTACCGATCCGGCACTGGTAGCCATCCACGACGAGGTGCGCCGAGGCACCCGCACCGTGCCCTGGTCGGTCGTCGACGACATGGTCGCCTACGAGAGGCGCCTATACATTCCCCCTGCCTCTCCACTACTGCAAGAAATTTTGGAGGCCGTCCACGGCGACGGGCATGAGGGCGTCCACCGTACGCTGCATCGGCTCCGCCGTGATTTCCATTTCCCCAACATGCGACGTTTGGTGCAGGAATTTGTGCGGGCGTGCTCCACTTGTCAGCGGTACAAGTCCGAGCATCTCCATCCAGCAGGGTTGCTCTTGCCTCTACCCGTGCCCTCGGTGGTCTGGGCCGACATCGCGCTGGACTTTGTGGAGGCGCTACCCCGCGTGAACGGGAAGACGGTGATCCTGTCCGTGGTTGACCGCTTCAGCAAGTACTGCCACCTCATTCCACTCGCGCACCCGTACACGGCAGAGACGGTGGCCCAGGCATTCTTCACCGACATTGTGCGCCTCCACGGCGTTCCGCAGTCCATCGTCTCCGACCGCGACCCCATGTTCACCTCGACGTTCTGGCAGGAGCTCATGAGGTTTATGGGTACTAAGCTTCACATGACGTCCGCTTTTCATCCCAGTCGGACGGCCAGACGGAAGCCGCCAACCGAGTCATAGTGATGTACCTGCGCTGCTTCACTGGAGATCGCCCCCGCCAATGGCTGCGCTGGTTGCCGTGGGCTGAGTACACCTACAACACCGCGTACCAGACTTCGCTTCGGGACACACCGTTTCGGGTGGTGTGTGGCCGAGAGCCACCTTCCATCCGCTCGTATGAGCCGGGGGAGACCAGGGTGGCAGCCGTCGGCCGGGACATGGAGGCTCGGGAGGCCTTCCTGGAGGAGGTCCGGTACCGTCTAGAGCAGGCCCAGGCGACCCAGAAGCTTTACTACGATCGGCACCACCGTCAAGTCTCCTACCAGCCGGGGGATTGGGCCCTCCTTCGTCTTCGGCAACGGGCAGCTTCTTCAATGCCCAGGACCACCGCGGGCAAGCTCAAGCCTCGTTTTGTGGGGCCCTACCGCGTCGTCGAGCTCATCAACGACGTCGCCGTTCGCCTGGCCTTGCCGCCGGGGGCGCGCCTCCATGATGTGTTCCACGTGGGTGTCCTCAAGAAGTTTGTCGGCGTTCAACCGGCGTCCCCGCCTGCCTTGCCAATCATCCACAACGGCGCCGTGGTCCCTGAGCCGCTGCAGGTTACTCAGGCACGCTTAGCGCGAGGCGTGCGTCAAGTTCTCGTCCACTGGAGGGGCGAACCGACTGAGTCTGCTTCCTGGGAAGACCTCGATGAATTCCGCAGCAAGTACCCAGACTTTCAGCTCGAGGACGAGCTGGGTCTCGAGGGGGGGAGAGATGTCATGTGCGGGCGCACATATAGGCGCCGCCGTGACGCGCGCCGCGCTGCAGAGCGCGCTGAACGCGCACAGGAGGAGGCCACAACCAGTGGCTAGATTTAGAAATAAAGATAAGGCTAGAGAATAAGATTGAGATGAGAGAATAGTGGAGAGTTAGTTGGCAGCAGATAAGTCCAAGAAAATAGGAGTTAGTTGAGAGTTTATAGGAGAAGTTGGTTAGTCATAGGGCTATTTATAAGCCACATGGCAGCAGGGAATAAAGCAAGCAAGATTATTATTTCTTAATCTCTCTCTCTCTCTCTCTCTAAACAAGCCGACGGCTGAGGGGAAAAACCTCACCGGCGACGACGGACCGTGGCTACAAACTCCGTAGTCAGGGGCCAGCTACCCTAGGTCAGGAGGTCCTTGACAATTCAATTCAATGGTTATTACTGTGATGGCTGCCCGACTGGTTTAGATCTCACAGTATATATGACTCAAATGATTTGTACACTGCAAATTTGGTCACGGCTCATTTTAAAAATCACTTACTGGGTTCAGTCAAAAAGCTGCTCTGGGAGTTCTGTCAAACAGGCGAATCAGCATAGAATCATTTCAGTAAAGAACTGTTTGGCAGAGCTCCTACTAGATTCAGCCTGGAAGATGTTCTGGGAACTGTGCCAACTGCCAAATAGGTCCTTGATACTCTAACAAAGTTAAATGTAACGGAGGATACAATCCCTGATGAGTATGTTTAACAAAAAAAAAAAATCAAAACACAAGGATCTGAAAAAAACTGGAGGTTTCTGTAGCATGGATTGATCCAGCATTCCAGCATGAATTTAAAATTATTTTTTGGAGATGATGTTGCCACTAATTCTGACATTCTCTTTTTTGTCAGTTTGATTTGATCTGCATTTTGAACACCTACCGACTTAATGTAGTTTTTCCTTAAACATTTGTATTCAATAATTAACAACCTTCACTGGTCCATGATCTTTCAATATTAAGATAAAACTAGCATAGTGACTAGCTATTTAGATCTATATAAAGTGGCAGCAATGATATAATCTCACATGGAAATGTGTTACAGTCCATTTATATGATCCCAAAGAACATCTTCACATGCAAGTGATAATACTTGATCTATTTGACACAGGGTGAGGTAGAATTTAGGTCAATTCTTTATGTTCCTGCTACAAGGAAGGATGATATAACTGATAATAGGAAGACCAAGAATATCAGACTGTATGTTAAACGTGTATTCATATCGGATGACTTTGATGGAGAATTGGTATGTTCTTCACACATCAATCATTCTTCATGGTTTGTATGAAATTTAGTACCAAGTAAGTAAATCTGATATCCGATAATTTGGGTATTGTGATTCTGGCCAGTTCCCGAGATATTTGAGCTTTGTGAAGGGTGTTGTTGACTCAAATGACCTTCCATTGAATGTTTCTCGTGAGATTCTTCAAGAAAGTCGAATTGTAAGTTGCTTGACTTCCCCTCTGTCACACTATTAAAATATTGATTTGAGGAGTTTTTGTCACCCCATATTTTGCTATTTTCTATAGGTTCGTATAATGAGAAAGAGGCTAGTGCGGAAAGCCTTCGATATGATACTTGGCATTTCTTGCAGTGAAAACAGAGATGTATGCTTCCACATTTCCTTGTGGGGTATGGTCACTTCAATTAATCTTCTTTTCCTTTCAGTTTGCTCATCTAAAAATCATTGTAGGATTACGAAAGGTTCTGGGAGAACTGTGGAAAATTTTTAAAGCTGGGTGCCATGGAAGACAAGGAAAATCACAAGAGAATTGCTCCTTTGTTGCGCTTCTTCTCTTCTCAAAGCAACGATGAATTAATCAGCTTGGATGAATATGTGGAAAACATGAAACCTGAGCAGAAGGATATTTACTTCATTGCTGCAGACAGCCTGAGCAGTGCCAAAAATACCCCTTTCTTAGAGAGACTAACAGAAAAAGAGTATGAGGTGAGAAATAAAGACATCTTAAAAGAATTTTCTTTTTGTTTAGATGGTTCAGTTATACGCTATACTGCTCTATTATGGTATTGAATCCACACCGCTGATGCCAATTTGTTTCTTGAATGGCTGGAGTAGGTTTTGGGACCTAAGCAGCCACTGGTCTTGGTCTTGTTAATTTTCATGTGTTGGGACATCTTTGTTTTCAACCTTAGCTCACTTTGGGAACATGTGTGTGGACAGAAGCCAGTTGAAAGGATAAGAATAGGTGGTCGTTAGCTTGGAGAAAGAAGTGTTTCTGTGGAGAACATGGAATCTTAAAAAAATTCAATTATCTTCATTCACCTTTAAATAGACCGAGTACAATAACATTATCTAACGAGATAATTATGATAAATCTAACTATTGAAATTGAATGTGCATCTAAGTGCAAGTACTTTGCCATCTTATGGTCACTTTGGATGTGCTGCTGCTGTGGCTGCACGATACTGGAACAAGGCTTTGTACCATGTTTTAGGCAATTTCTTATTTTTGCTTTGCATTGTCCATGTCTTGCCTTTTCTTTGTGTTTAAGGTCTGCATGTCATTGGAAGAATCGTATAAGAATAGAAGTGTCTCTACTTTGCTTACTAAGAAATTTCAGTCCCAGTTGGCATCAATATGGTTTTTTTGACGAAAAGGCTGTAGGGGAAGCCCCACAGCAATAAACTTCAATTAATTAATGAAATAATAGTAAACTGTACAAAGAGCAGGGAGAGAGATTAGTAGACAAAGGAAGAAAGAGAGAAGGTGAGAGGTTAGAGAGATGTAAGGCATCAATATAAATTCATTACTATATTAGAGAATGGTTATATTAGAGAATGAATCTTATGAGATATGAGATTAGTTTAACTGATGCTAGTTGTAGCTTTATAGTTCATCTTACCTTTTCTTTGGTAGGTTCTACTTTTCGTCGACCCTATGGATGAAATGGCTATCCATAATCTGAGCTCCTACAAGGATAAGAAATTTGTGGACATTAGCAGGGAAGATTTGGACTTAGGTATGCACATAAATATGTGGTGAACATGTTGTTAACTTTTTTTTTGAACAAACGCAGGAGAGCTGCGTGTCATTATATTAAGAAGAAAAAAAACATAGGAGAGACAAGACTTGTCAACTCCTAATACAAAGGCCCCTAGGCCGAGACCCCCCTGACATTAACACAACGCGCCACGCACACAGAGCAACAACCCGACCAAAACGACCACCAGCAGGCAAACTGCTAGGGTCCCCTAGGGAGCTGGCGTAGGAGGAGGTCCTGCAGAGCTGATGCACCAGCCAAACACCAAACGCTGCCCTCCTCAATCACAGTACTCTGAACTCGCTGGGTGCCGGGCACAACCCCCTCAAAAACACAAGCATTACGGTGCTTACAAATCTCCCAAGCGACCAAAATGATCAAGGAATTAAGACTTTTTCTTAGACTCTTCTCCACTTTCTTGATACTTTGGCACCACCAATTTGAGAAACGAGTGGATCCAGGCTGAGGTACAATGGCTAGGAGGCCTAAATTGTGTAGTATGGACGTCCATATTTGTCGAGCGAACACGCAGGAGACAGGAATATGCTGGATGGTTTCCTCGGCCTGATCACACAGAGGGCAAGCAACTGGATGGGGCAGACCTCTTTTTGCCAGTCTATCAGCTGTCCAAACCCTGTTTTTGATTGCCAACCATACAAAGAATTTGCATCTTAAGAGGCCCAGGTCTTCCAGACACGTCGCCAAGGGCCAAAAGGGATAGAGCCAGTAAAGAGAGCATCATAAGCTGATTTGCTACAATAAGTACCATGAGCAGAGAGGCGCCAGATGTGTTGGTCTGCGATGTTAGGCTAGCTCCAACAAGGAACTCTAAAGGGTTCTGTACCCTAAATATAGAGGACCAAATGGTCCTCTACGCCCTCCAGCAGCGTCCTCTAAACGGTCCTCTAAATTTAGAGGACGCTGCTGGATTCTCTATATATAGAGTTTCTCTAAACGGTTCTCTATCCATTTGAATACTTTAAATAACTAGTTTAGCAAAACTAAAATATGTACAATACATTTGAGAGTATGACAAATACGTATGTACAAAAAATAAAAATAAAAAATATTCCTAATATAGATATTTGAGTATAGAGGACGTGATTTAGAGGACGTTGTTGGAGAGGAAGAAGATATAGGGGATAGAATCTTTTAGAGGAGACTGCAAAGGACGGATATAGAGGATGAATATAGAGGACGTTGCTGGAGACAGCCTTAGGTTGCAGAACTACCCCATCAACCAAGTTCCATAGCTGCAGATACTCCACTAGGACTGTTACAGACAATCCTCCCTGAATATCTAACACCCATTGACGATTTGTGAGCCCCTCGACTACTGTTCTTCGCTTTAAAGCCCTTCTAGAAATCATTTGGATCAGGGTTGGACAGTGTTCAGCCACAGTTTTACCAAGGAGCCAACGATCAGACCAGAACTTCACAGATTCACCACTGCCTACCATTGAGGTAATAGCCACATCAACGAGGGCCTTTGCATTACGGTGCACTCGGATAGGGAGACCAGCCCATGGCCTTGACGCGTCAGTCTTCTGTAACCAAAGCCACCTGGCACGTAAGGCCCATCCAAACATCTCCAGGTTGAGAATACCCAGACCACCATACTTGAGAGGCCGCTTGACAGCTTCCCAGGACACAAGGCAGTTACCTCCATTTGTGTCACCTTGTCCCTTCCAAAGAAAGTCTCGTCTCCTCTTATCGATTGCCTTAAAAACCCATTTAGGGAGTTCTAATGCAAGCATAAGATAGATAGGGACAGAAGACAGCACTGTCTTAACCATGACAAGACGACCAGCCCGGCTGAGAAGATTGGTTTTCCATCCTGGAAGTTTATCAGCAACTTTATCAACAAGCGGCAAGAGATCAGAGTTAGCAAGCTTACGGATTGATAGAGGAATCCCCAAGTAAGTGCAGGGAAAATTTTTTGTAGCACATGGTAATAAGGCAGAAATAGTGGTCAGCTCATTCGCTCCACATTGAATGGGTGTAACAGAACTTTTAGAGATGTTCGTTTTTAGCCCTGTAGCATGACCAAACATGTTGTTAACTACCAGTACTTAGATGTAGCTATTTTAATTCTGGCAAGGCTTTTCTTGTTGCCATCTATATTGATCACCGTTGTACATGTATATTAAATGTGGTCAATGATGGAAATTGTCTTGTATGCATTGCTTGTCTGTTTGTTTGTAGGATGCATTATTTCTTTGAAACTGAGACAATTAATTTGTTGCCTGTGTGATTTAATTTTCTTGTTTCTGCTTGTTGTGATCTCTAAATGTATCAGGTGATAGCAATGAGGAAAGAGAGGAGATAAAGCAGCAGTTCAGCCAAACCTGTGATTGGATAAAGAATCGCTTGGGTGACAAGGTTGCACGTGTTGACATATCTAATCGTCTGAGGTCATCGCCATGTGTTCTTGTTGCAGCGAAGTTTGGTTGGTCAGCCAATATGGAAAGGTTAGTGTCTATTGTTAATTGTGAATCTTTGATTGTTTATCTCACAGTTGCTACATAACTTTACAATCCTTGCTGTTGTTACAGGCTAATGAGAGCACAGACTATGGGTGATACAACCACTTTGGATTTCATGCGGTCAAGGAAGGTTTTTGAAATAAATCCAGAACATGAGATAATCAAGGCCTTGAATGTAAGTTCTCAACCTGCTATTGTCTCTTTCACTTTCAAATAGTTAGTCTGGTAGAAAAGGACTGTATACTGACAAACAATAGTCAAATGTGAAGAAAGGTATGGCTGGGAAGTAGTAGATTGATTATGTTGGGGTGCATAGCTGATAGCACATACATATATAGCACATACATATATATAGGTAAGGATGTTCTGGGTTTATAGAAACACTACCAATCAATTAGATCCGTGCCTAATATATAAGGAGCCAGAAGAGGCAAGAATATCCTGGGTTCATAGAAACACCACCAATCAAGGAGATCCTTTTCTAATCTACAAGAAACCAAAGGGGGGCACATCTGGACCCTGCCAGGGCAGCTGCCACCCTTGGCCCATAGGACCAGCCGGGCCTAAAGCCTAATACAATAGTCTAACAAAAATTGCCCGATCGGCTGTGATTTTTGCTGCAGTCCTGTAGGATGCTGCTGCAAGATAGTATCAGCCAGATAGCACAATAGCAAAAGAGACAAGTAGAACTTTGATCAGAGCAAAAGTTTTTAGTGCTAAAAGTTGCTTTATATTTTGATATTTTTTTGGTGGGTTACACATTTTGGTAATTTTGTTATCTTTAGGCAACAAGCACTTTTTTTGGTTCTAAAGATTTTTTTTCCTTGGAATGCAGGTGGCATGCAGGAATAACCCCGATGATCCTGAAGCCCTAAAGGCTCTGGATGTTCTCTTTGAAACTGCTATGATTTCAAGTGGCTTGTCGGTGGGTACAGTCTCATGTTAACTTTCGGTCTCATAGAGATTGCTAAGGATAACCATGTGTGCATACTGAACCTTGCTTTTGCTGTCTTTAATTTTGATTTTGAAATATAGAGACATTAGAACATAACCTGTTCATATGAAATGAAACCAAGATTCAGCATAGGAAATGTTTACGACCTTGATCTAGCAGATAGGATGGGGGCAAAAATAGATTATTCGCACCTAAAATTACCACTCCCCAGCCTTGCAATTGAAATGTGTTAAGTTTGCTTACTGCATTCAGGGCCGTACTGGAGGGGGTGCGGAGGGTGCGGTCGCACCGGTCCCCCAAAAACAGAGGGTCCCTTAGTCACTGGATGCTAGCACTTTTTTCCTGTTAAACATATCTATTCTAAACACAAATACACAAAGAGCGATACACTATCGACCAGTTTCGTTTAGATTGTTAAACTAATGTCTCAATTACTTATCGAATACTCCATCCGTTTCAAAATAGTATTTGTTTTAGCTCTTGATTTTTATGTTTATATTCAACTATATAATGATGAATCCACTAAAGAACCAAAACAAATTCTATTTTGATATAGAGAGAGTATTATTTACTATACACATGATGGTTGCATCGACAAAGAGAAGTTTTTTAAAATTGAAATATTTTTGTGAACTATTTATGGTCAACAATAACTCAATAGAGGTTAAATGGCTTGCCGATTCTATATATCGAAAAAAAGTTGTTGGATGAGATTGATCTCAATAATATAAGCGATGACTAATGACTTTGTATCACAAAATGTTAATAGATATTTTTAATGATATCAGATAACAAGTAAGTGTTTTCGGCTATATTTTACATTTGTTATCTTATAAACTTTAAAACAGTGCATAATAATTTTTATACGTCAAATATTCGATACTACATGTGTAATTATATATATTTGTGTGTGGATGGGGTCTCTATATCGGATTTCGCACTGGGCCCCCGAAAAATCAGGAACGGCCCTGACTGCATTAGTGTTCTTTTGGGGGGCTAGACTACATAAGGACGGCTATGGTCATCAATTATACCAGTGCTGGCTTCGGCACCCTGTTGCCCTTTGTTTTTGTTAGAGTAGATTGACTAATAAGGTGCCCCAGCATTATCTTGTGATGACCTGTATACTGGACACATGTTGTGGTGTCGACTTGTCGTTTGTTCTCTTTGATTGTGTGGCTTTATCTTTAGTTTGTCTTGACTACTTGGTGCAAATTCTTAATACCTGGTTTTGAATCTATCACTGCACGGCTACATTTACCTTGTGATTTGCCACAACACCTCATTTCTACCTTGTTGATGTTGCAGCCTGACAACCCCGCCGAGCTCAGCGGGAAGATCTACGAGATGATAACCACTGCCATCGCAGGCAAGTGGTCCTCACAGTCGCAGGCGCAACCTGACAACACAACTCTGCAGCATGCGGCACCTGGGAGGTCGGATGAGCCGCTTGAAGGTGAAGTGGTGGAGCCAGAGCCCGTTGAGGCTGGTCAGCATAAGTAAAAGGGGAACCCCCTTTCGCCTTCTCGTGCTAGCTTTGAACCGTTGTGCACGTGGCGGAGAATTTTGAGTATTTGTTTTGACGGCCTGTAGCTTTATCATGAGCTGTGACGGACCTAATGTTTAGAATTTAGAAGATTAGGAATCAGTGGCGGTTGAACTACTTGAACTGGTTATGTGATCCTAGGATCGTCTCTGGACTCATTGTAGATTAATTATAACAGTTAGAAGCGCAATTTAGGTGTCTATGAGGTGTCTTTCACGGACACCCAAACGCATCAGAGTTGCTAAATTTGGAGCTGAGGCCTGCGGTGAATGAGATCGTCTCTTTTGTCTCGACTTCCAAGACTTTGTTTGGGCTGCTGGTGCTTCATTTTATTATTATGCTATTTTCAGCGGCCTTACTTATTTTATCTCTTATTTTAAACTTTATAAACTAGCTTCACTTATTTTCAGCGGCCTTGTTTCCACCCCTATGCCAGGAGACATGATTCTCCATCTCCTGGTATTGTCATGCTATGCAAGGGGTTGTGGCTATCTTTCGTAGCATTATGGAGGCGCCCGTTCTTGAGTGGTGTGAGTCGTGCCTAGAGACACCTTCACTTATGGGCGTCTTGATTTAGGTCCGCCTTGAGGTGGTTGATGCTTCTTGAATCTTGGCGTAGAGCCGGACATGTACACAAAGTCGTGGCGGCTCTACCTCTCTAATGTGTTCCTGATGTTATCATCGTAGGCCTATTTGGTACTGCTAGTGTAGTTTTGAAATACCATATTTTACAATTGTACATGACACAAATACTATTGTATTAATTTACTACAGTAAAATCATATTATTGTTTAAAATTGAGATATGTTTGGTTTCATTGAAAAATCGAAATATGCGTGGAGAGAATAGAAGAAAACTGAGGTCTTTGATTGGAGTTTCCAAAACTCCAAAAATACCATCGTTTTGGGGTAGTATTTGATGATAAATACTAAGCTTCCAAACATGACTTCCTTGCTTGGCTCGATGGTGAAGCATCAACATCATGATTGAGTCTCTCGCTTGTGTCAGAGCTAGGGAACCTAGCCACATTGTTAGTGCTGATCAATTGCTTGAGGGAGCAAGGTCAAGAGTGATCCACATGTTTGCTCCCTTTGAAGATGAGGGAGCATCCCCAATGAGAGTTTGAGGAAACATAGGACCCTATGATAGAGTCGAGCATCCTCATCCCCCGCGGTTCGACTCTGCAACTAGGTGATGGTGGCCTTGGGGCCACATGCATACGACCGTGGCAAGGAGGCCTTGGAGACCTTCCACGACGGCTACCCTTCCCGATGGCCCATCAAAGGTGGACTGGGTGGGCAAGGTGGCGATAGTGCTCTTCATGTTGGTGCATTAGACACCAAGCCCTTCGTTCGCGACCGCAATAGGGAAGCACCCTAGGGAAGAAAACCTAGCCGGGAGTAGGCACCATTTGTTCTGTGCGTGGCTTCTTAAGAATCGCCTTTATCCTTCACTCTTCCTCATAGAGTGTGTTCCCCTTCCCCTTCGGGTTAGAACTCGGTTTATGTCAATAATATGTATAATGGGTACCTAGATCAAGTTTTATGAAGAAGAACATATATAAATGGCCCCATGAGCTCGATCATGGGACCAAGAACTCAACAATCAAGACCGAGAGGAGGCCTAAAGCCATGAGGATTCCAAAGTCACAGATATGATGGAGATCTCATCGGAATAGAACATATGATCAAGATCTTAACAAATGTGGTAAAGATCCTAACAAATAAGGAAGATACACATGTAAAGATAGAGTTTGACTCATATATAATTTGGAACCGAATCGATCATGACTCCAACATGGTAACTGATTTAGTATCTATCATGTAACCACCAGTTGTCAGTGTTTAGTACTAGCAACACACCACAGGATGGATCACGTAGTGCTTTTTGTGGTTGGGGAGATCGACTGTAGTTCTTAACACAACAGAACATGAAGAATATACATGTTTGGGTTACCGGAATGCGTAATACCCTACGTCATGTGTGCTATGAGGATGATCTTATTCCAATTTTGAGGTTATAAAGTGTCTAAGAGGTAGCATGCTATCTAAGACTATCAGGTGGCTAATCATTTTGTAGGGGTACCTATCCCAACTCATATAGACGATGTTATTAGGCTTTTAGAGATCGTCATGTTCTTCCTTATCGTATGTCCTGCATGTGTGGTAGTTTGTTTCGACTTGTGCGTGATGCAGAGCTCAAAACTGAGTTTATCAGGAACGTCCACCGTGATTCCTTGGGCTCCAAGTGTGTGTCACCTTTTGGGTTTGAGTTAGCACAATAGCCCACAAAATCAGCTATCCGGCCCACTCAAGCCTTTTAATAGCCTAGGGACTCAATACATGCCATGGGTATAGATGGCCAAATGGGTTGTGCCCTGGCGGGCCAGCCCAAGACACAACCCATTTAATAGGGTTGCGGCCCGACCCAACACTATTTGAAACATGCCCATGCTGGCCCAGCACAAGAGTCATGCTGTGCTTGGACCGGCTCCTTGGCCCGTAGTGTTGGCCTGGCTTGGCCCGATTATATTTTTTGTTTTAAAAGTACCAGGATACATATATTTACATTACCAATTCCATTTATAACACGAGCGAACTCTAGTCCGGTTGGTTAATGGAATGCACCATCCACTTAAGCAAGAGGTCTAGGGTTTGAATCCCTTCCGCTGCACATTTTTAGCTATTCTCACATATTATATGTGCTGTTCACAATAGGCCCATCATGCTCATAGGCTGGCCCGACATGGTTATCAGGTCGATGTGTAGTTCCTAGGCCTCGACCATGGCACGTGGGCTAGCCCCGCATAACCCATTTGGCCATCTATACCCATGGCCAAACGGATCGTGCCCTAAATGGACCATGCTTAAGCAGGCCGTGCCGTGGCGGGTCATCTGTTTGGGCATCTATATCCATGGGCATCTAGGGGATATCTATCCCCCACACCATCCCCTTGTTGAATTATAAAAGGAGGGACATAGAACCCCATGAGGGCTGATGATATCAGATTAGATCAGAATGCAACAACAACAACCACATACATGACGAAGGGTATTATCTCACATCGAGAGCCCAAACATGTATTAATCTTTGTGTTTCTTATGCCTTTACCTTCAGTTTTTTATCACATGACCTACCACATATAAACATTATGAACAATCTTCGATAATTGGCACGCTAGGTAGGGGAAGTCATACGTCAATTGAGAGTTGATGGCAACCATGAGGTTCCCATCAGGAGATAAATTCATCTTCAGCACCCTAAGATTCATCATCTACTCCCTCGACAATCATGAGATCGTCCTAGATTCGCTAGTAATCCTATCACCATATAATCCAGACATTGATGATTTAATCTCCTTCTTGGCAACTCTAGGTCAATCAGGTCTCTCTATATCGACTCGGACTCAAGTTTGACTCGGACTACTACTTTGATCGTAGTCTCGACTCAGACTTAGATTCTTATGATCTACTAGAAGATTGCTTCGTGTTCATGGCTAACTCTGTTGATAGTGGTTACCTTTCTGATCATGAAGAGGACAATACTGAAGAAGTAAGAATTAGGAATTGGATAAATCATGAGGATCTATGGGAGCGTGGGAGATCTGTTCATGACTAGATCAATAGTTGATTTCCATGGCCAACAAGTTTATGTTAGATATCAAAAAGTTTAGTTTAGTATGTATGCAGTTTTCTAATCAAAATTTAATTTGAACGTGATGCATGACGATAATGAAGATTACCATGTTATGACTGGATCGTGACATAGTGACATCACTCCTAAATTGGCTATTTCAATAGGCTCCTTTCTTTGAGCAAGGAGAGCAATGAGATTCCTTCAACTTCTCACGAGTTTCAACTAGAATCACATAAGTAGCCAAGTGCTCATGAAAGGTTCGCTCAAGAGCTTTTTATCTCTTGCACAACTCCTTGAATTTTTTTTCTTATTCTTGTTCATGAGAGAATGAGCCTCTTGCAATGCTTGATGAGTTGCTCCTTGGAGGTCTCCTCATACTCACTCTCACTCCCACTATTGCTCTGATCATATAGTACCTTTATGAATGGACCTAGATTGCTAGGGCTAGTGAACAACCTATAAAAACTTTCTCCACAAACCACAAGCACTAGAGCAAAGTGATTGGTATAAAAGAGTTCCTAATAGTGACTAGCTCTAACACTAATTTATCCAAGCAAGCCTTGTACATAAGTCTAGCAGCTTGGTTTCTGTCCCGTACCACTCAAACAAACAAGATATAACTAGAAAAGATCTACAACTAGCTAAAGCTACTAATAAGAGCAACTACAATGAAGTGTCCTAATCCTTTGGGACTCAAATATGATTCAAATACTATTCTCAGGAGGCTAGTATACACATTTATATATCAGATGGTTTTATATCTGCTTAAATGAGACAAACCTATACAGGTGACGATCAACTTTAAGAGTTGGTCCACAACTTGGGACATATCATCAGAGTGGGGCTAAAGCAACCCAATATACGCAACGAAGCAAATCAGCGGTTCAACAGTCATAGGCATGGTTGGGAACAGGTGTAACTCTCACCCGATCAGCAATCTCCTCTGAAAAACAACAAATAAGCAAGAGTGAGTACTTAAGTACCCAGCAGCCCACCTTCACCCATGTAATGGGGAAATCAGATATAATGCATGGAGTATGTGGAGCTCAGGGTATTTTGTAGAAAAAACAAGATGTAAAGCTATTTTGTAAAACATTCTATTTTCAAAGCACACCCTCTCCTAAAGGAGCAAAAAGTTTTTCAAAAATAGAACCAAATCCCCTGGAATAAACCATTCAGGAATCTCGGTAGTTTCCCACCGATTTTCATTTTAAAAAACAACTACTAGACTTTCCGTCCACTATAGCTCATGGCTTAACGCTGGACGTTTCAAAAACCATTTTTAAAATATTTTGGAAAACAAAACACTAATAGTCAAATCCTTGCCATAACTCATCCATATCCGTGGACATGGAATATTCGAATAGATTTTTGAACACTGCGCAGAGGTGTACACTTTACCCACTAGTCCGGTTTCTGAAATCTCACCATTGTGAGATCTGAATACTGAAACTCTCTCCTCTCCTACACAACTTAACCTTAATAGTTATATCGAAAGGAACAAGGCCACCTCCTCGCCCAAACCAAGAAAAAATTATTCCCCCTCCTTATCCTTCTGGTGCTCCCCAGCCACCATAACCCTGGGGTGTAGACCGTGCAAGTTCGAATCAAGCGACTTCCCAAACTAGGTCCTTATGCGATAAGAGTATAGGTAAGGAGTGATGACAAACCGATTCTTATGCGATAGGGACAATCCTTCATATTTGTAACACCCGGATTTTAGGGGTCCAAAACCCGGGCGCTAACATAAACACCAGGTATGCTGGGACCAAGTCTCACACATATGATGTATAGTGGCACAGGATCGAATGTCACAACTTTATATATAACAGGAGTTCTATACAAAATAAATAATTACATTATAAGGAGACAACGATCCAGCAACCCAAAGTTGACTGGGAGACGACGACCTAGACCTCTCACGAACTCATCGCAGCATCCTCCAAGCGCCTCATCCTGTGGTACCTGCTCTTAACCTGTGGGGTGTGTGAGATAGCAAGAGTGAGCTCACATACGTTCATCGCTCAACAAGTTGTGGGGAATAATGTGCATGAACTCGCCAAAGGTGGGAGCTCACGTGAAGTGTAAGGCTTTACCAAAGAAGATGGTTAGAGCTGAGCATTGCTTTTAAAGTTGGTCAAAATTTTATTAGCAGTTACTAAGTATAAGTAAATACCAACCCAGTTAAATAGTAGAACAAAAGTAACAACTTCACCTGCGATGCAATGCATATGACAAATTGAGTTTAAGTTCCATAATTTAATCATGTGAGTGTCCGAGCTGCTCATGACCGTGAGCACGGCTAGTATACCAGTTTTACACTCTGCAGAGGTTGCACATCTTTACCCACAAGTCATGTTACCCATCTGCCAAGAGACGGCCAATCCCATACACCTCTACCGAGGAGGCGAGGCAGGGTAACACTACGAGGCCTTTACAAAGTTCCACTAGCTTCAGAAAACCCGCTACAGTTTATAGGAAGTTCCAGTGCAAGAATCCCTTGCAGGACCGCCATCGCAGCAAAATCCTCCCGAGGGCCTCCCTACACTGACCACTCCCCTACTGCCCTTGCCCCTTTCGGGTAAGGTAGTCTTCCACTAGCTTTCCTAATTAATCAGCCAAGGGCGTCCCATTCCACCCTTGTGGTAGCACTGTTTTCCCGGGTGGTTCTCCATGTTCCAATTAACATAATGATCTTATCATGAACAGTAAATAACCACTGATAACAAAAGTGTAATCATGAAAAATGTATCTCCATACCCAAAACCACATAAAGCACTAGCAAGTACTACCCAAAAGGTTCAGTGGTAAACAAGGTATAAAGATAGACAAACTAGGGTAACCTATTGGGTCCCATCAAAATTAACCTATGCAGATCATTATGATTAATTAGAACATGAGTAGGTGAAAAGAAGTGATCAAGGGCACAACTTGCCTGGGACTTGAGATTCCAGGTACCAGGATGATCTTCAGGTGACACGTGACCTCACTGCTAGTCGTAGCAATTCAAACAAACATGGTATAGGCAAAAATTAACATTACAACAAACATGTAAATAAAATGCACAGTAATAATCTAGACATTAAACTAAGGTCACAGGAACTGGAATTATTAATTTTGGAGTTATAGATTTTAAGTTATGAATTTCCTAAGGCTTAATGTGATTAAAATAGGATTGGATGATAAATTAATTTTCTAACTGAGTTCATGTCAAAACAGTGATACTAAATGATAAATAATATTATTATAAAATTATAGGAACTGGAATGAAGTAATTTGGAGCTCATATGAATTTTCTATGATTAATACAAGTTCTAGCATTTATTTTTGCACTAAAAATCCATTTCTAATCTATTTTCTCTGATTTTCCAACTCTCTATACTGGGCGCACAATTATTAAATAGCGCAGGGTCCCCTGTGCAAGAGATACTAGACTCAGTGTGCAGTTTATGTGGATTGCGGGTTGATTTATTGAGAATAGAGGGGCTCTTTTGTAAGTTGACGCGGCCGAAGGGGTACGGGTGAACGCGGACCGCCCAGATTAGATCCTATGGTGCAGATTAGATCTGGGCGTATTATAAGCCGGTACGTAACGTCAACCGTACGATCAGAGATCCACGGTCCACGAATGCCCACGATCCAATCTTCCGAGAGCCATACGATTAAAATCCGACCGTCCGGATTAGATCAAATCTCACCCGAAATGGTACACGATCTGGGCCACTGGATCGAACGTGGACGGCTACGATTTTATTTAAGGCGACCTATTCTACTCCGTTGAACTCCAGATGGATGGTCTGGATTTTAGCTTGAATGCGACGACTGGAGATCTGATCTCCACCGTCCATCTGTGATCAACGGCCAGGGCTTTCTCCCCAAAGCCGACGGCCGAACGCGGCGGTCACCAGAGCAGGGACGGCGGCGCCATTGCCGGAGTACGCCGGGAGACGACCCCGATGCCCAAACTTCAATTAAACGAACGCCACGCAAAGCAGAGGTGATCGCGGACTCGAAGGGGAGTTTCTTACCAACTTTGGGAGCATGGAGGGGGGCTGGCCACGGCGCACGGCGGAATTTGTATGACAGCGAGCAATCCACCGACACAAGCTCCCGATTCCACCCTGCTGGCACCACGAGCCACTTCCCAGAGACACGGAGAAGCGCCCGACTGGTCATGAAGGACCCGACGACGCCGGTGGCCCGGTTTCCATGGTGGCTGGTTCCTCTCAGTTTGCTTGCCGCCAGCGAGGTCACGAACGAAGCGTCGATGATGCGGATTCGAGTAACGGGCTCAGTTTTATAGTGCTACGGCGGAGTCCGAACGGTGAGGTCCTGCGGTTTAAGCGCGGTCCGGTGCAACGACCCGCGAGCGAAGAATCTGGACAGGATTTCGGAGTCCGGTTTGCTCCCAGGCGCCGCGGTGAAGCCGTTGGGGAAGAGGATCGAGCTGTCGTTAGGGGTCCACACGGAAGTGGCTAGTGCGCGCGCCCGGCGCTGACCATCGGGGTCCACACGTCGGCAGCAGGGTGAGAGAGCGCCGGATGAGAATTGGGCTACGCGCGCAGTGTCATCCCCAGGTGGGCCGAATTGGGGTTGGGCCCAACAGTGGGATTTTTCTTTTTTTCCTTTTCTTTTCATCTCCCATTTTCTTTTCTTTCTTTTAAAAATCAATTTGAATTCGAATTTAGTTTCAAACCTTGTGCAAGTTTATTCTCCAATCATGTTGTGAAATGAAGAATACCAATTTTTGAAATATATTTATATTATTTTTATACCCCTTCTCTTTTTCTTATTTCCAAACTCTAATTTCCATTGAGGGTTTGATCCAACCTTTAGAATTATTATCTTATTGTCATTATCCTTATTATTTTATTTAATGTGCAAACATATAAAACTCCAACATGATGCATATTCTTTTTATCATTTGTTTTAATTCACCTCCAACTTTCATGTATGCTCTTTTTATGATGCAAATATGGCACATAAGATAAGGAATTCACTATATCCTCCTTTTATACAATTTTGGGTATTACAAATCCTACCCCCCTTAAAAATAATCTCGTCCTCGAGATTTGTAAGAAAAGGGATACAGAAGGATTGGTTTGTGATTCGTCTTTTAGTCTATAATAGGTTTAAGATCTGGAGTTTCATATATTTTTTTTATAGACAATAGTGGGTGATTAGGAAGGCCTGGGTATATATGGGTATAGCCACTTTATTATGCAGGATGAATGATATCTTTAAAGCATATATAGTTTTGGGTAAGAAGGAGTGGGGTAAGAAAAGACTCCATCTAAGATTGTGGATCTTGACTCATCTTGGTGACCTCACTTGATCCTTGAAGACTTGAGTTGGTGCTCATCCTTTCTTGATGAAGTTGATCATCTTCTTCTCCAGTCTTGGTCTCATTGATTCATGGTTAGTGTATATCATCGGTTGGGAATATGGTTAAGATAGATATAGATGAGATAGACTACATGATATAGGTCAAAAGTTTGTTTGATGTTAGGTGGGGATAGGCAGATTATGCAATCCATCATGACTCTATTGGCTAGGTTAGATCTTATGCCCACGGTTGAGTTGGTCTAATGTGCGAAGTTAAGTCAATACCTGGCTAGTAGTGTCTAATCTCTTATACCAGTATCACTAATAATTTTTTTTTAAATAGACCACATTAGATTAGATCATATTAGATTAAATATAATCTAGATTAGGTTGGATATAACTAGATTAGACTAGCTTAAGTCAGATAGGTCTACCAAGGTAGGGTATATATTATTAAGATATGTTAGAATCTTTTGAGATGGGATGAATTATATGGTGAAGGTAGCTCAGAATCTCTTGCTAGGTTAAAATTTAGGGGTTATGCAACTATCGGATGGTTAAGGTAGTTGCATATGGCCAAGTCGGTCTGTCGTTCTTAATTTAGTGCAGGGTGAACTAAGTTAAGACATGTTCTATAGGAGTAGAGTCTAATCTATTAGATCAGTATTATCTAGCATGTTTGATAAGTCACTTTAGATTAGATCTTATTAGGTTAGGTGGGATCTAGATTAGATTGGTATGACTAGTTTAACTAGATAAGATCTAATTAATTTGCATTAGATCATGGTTGTTTAAACTAGGGTGGATAAGTATGCTTATTAGGATAAGATGGATCCATAAAGATAAGATAGAATCTTTTGAGGTCAGTTAGATCTATTGAGATGGGATAAGTAAAGTGGTTATGATAAGATGAATCCTTCAAGATAAGATGAATCTATTAGGATAAGGGGGGAAATCTTTTTAAGATAATATGGATCCATTAGGCTTGATGTATTTTTAATAGGGAATATTCTGTGTTGTCTATTTTATAAATATTTTTCCTTATGCCTAGGTGTATATGTAGATGCAATTGTGGACATTACTCCACAACCCATCACACTCAATCAAAGATCCAAATCATACAAGTATCATAAGAACACACATTCAAATACATAGACACTTATAAAAATAGTTTTGTTTTTGTTCCTAAGATTAGGTCTCCTATTAAAGGTCACTTCAGTCACAGGGTTTCAAAGTGTGAACCCACATTTGTCTTTAGAAAGGAAAGATAAGAATAATCAGAGTAAAGCGGAATTAGATGAGAAAAGATTAAGAAAAGTTTAGAAAGAATCAGAGTAGCAAAGGTAAGTAAGTATTGGTTGTCCAGTTCTATCTAGGTTTCGTCCTACAGTCAACATTCCTCTGATACCACTTCTGTAACACCCGGATTTTAGGGGTCCAAAACCCGGGCGCTAACATAAACACCAGGTATGCTGGGACCAAGTCTCACACATATGATGTATAGTGGCACAGGATCGAATGTCACAACTTTATATATAACAGGAGTTCTATACAAAATAAATAATTACATTATAAGGAGACAACGGTCCAGCAACCCAAAGTTGACTGGGAGACGACGACCTAGACCTCTCACGAACTCATCGCAGCATCCTCCAAGCGCCTCATCCTGTGGTACCTGCTCTTAACCTGTGGGGTGTGTGAGATAGCAAGAGTGAGCTCACATACGTTCATCGCTCAACAAGTTGTGGGGAATAATGTGCATGAACTCGCCAAAGGTGGGAGCTCACGTGAAGTGTAAGGCTTTACCAAAGAAGATGGTTAGAGCTGAGCATTGCTTTTAAAGTTGGTCAAAATTTTATTAGCAGTTACTAAGTATAAGTAAATACCAACCCAGTTAAATAGTAGAACAAAAGTAACAACTTCACCTGCGATGCAATGCATATGACAAATTGAGTTTAAGTTCCATAATTTAATCATGTGAGTGTCCGAGCTGCTCATGACCGTGAGCACGGCTAGTATACCAGTTTTACACTCTGCAGAGGTTGCGCATCTTTACCCACAAGTCATGTTACCCATCTGCCAAGAGACGGCCAATCCCATACACCTCTACCGAGGAGGCGAGGCAGGGTAACACTACGAGGCCTTTACAAAGTTCCACTAGCTTCAGAAAACCCGCTACAGTTTATAGGAAGTTCCAGTGCAAGAATCCCTTGCAGGACCGCCATCGCAGCAAAATCCTCCCGAGGGCCTCCCTACACTGACCACTCCCCTACTGCCCTTGCCCCTTTCGGGTAAGGTAGTCTTCCACTAGCTTTCCTAATTAATCAGCCAAGGGCGTCCCATTCCACCCTTGTGGTAGCACTGTTTTCCCGGGTGGTTCTCCATGTTCCAATTAACATAATGATCTTATCATGAACAGTAAATAACCACTGATAACAAAAGTGTAATCATGAAAAATGTATCTCCATACCCAAAACCACATAAAGCACTAGCAAGTACTACCCAAAAGGTTCAGTGGTAAACAAGGTATAAAGATAGACAAACTAGGGTAACCTATTGGGTCCCATCAAAATTAACCTATGCAGATCATTATGATTAATTAGAACATGAGTAGGTGAAAAGAAGTGATCAAGGGCACAACTTGCCTGGGACTTGAGATTCCAGGTACCAGGATGATCTTCAGGTGACACGTGACCTCACTGCTAGTCGTAGCAATTCAAACAAACATGGTATAGGCAAAAATTAACATTACAACAAACATGTAAATAAAATGCACAGTAATAATCTAGACATTAAACTAAGGTCACAGGAACTGGAATTATTAATTTTGGAGTTATAGATTTTAAGTTATGAATTTCCTAAGGCTTAATGTGATTAAAATAGGATTGGATGATAAATTAATTTTCTAACTGAGTTCATGTCAAAACAGTGATACTAAATGATAAATAATATTATTATAAAATTATAGGAACTGGAATGAAGTAATTTGGAGCTCATATGAATTTTCTATGATTAATACAAGTTCTAGCATTTATTTTTGCACTAAAAATCCATTTCTAATCTATTTTCTCTGATTTTCCAACTCTCTATACTGGGCGCACAATTATTAAATAGCGCAGGGTCCCCTGTGCAAGAGATACTAGACTCAGTGTGCAGTTTATGTGGATTGCGGGTTGATTTATTGAGAATAGAGGGGCTCTTTTGTAAGTTGACGCGGCCGAAGGGGTACGGGTGAACGCGGACCGCCCAGATTAGATCCTATGGTGCAGATTAGATCTGGGCGTATTATAAGCCGGTACGTAACGTCAACCGTATGATCAGAGATCCACGGTCCACGAATGCCCACGATCCAATCTTCCGAGAGCCATACGATTAAAATCCGACCGTCCGGATTAGATCAAATCTCACCCGAAACGGTACACGATCTGGGCCACTGGATCGAACGTGGACGGCTACGATTTTATTTAAGGCGACCTATTCTACTCCGTTGAACTCCAGATGGATGGTCTGGATTTTAGCTTGAATGCGACGACTGGAGATCTGATCTCCACCGTCCATCTGTGATCAACGGCCAGGGCTTTCTCCCCAAAGCCGACGGCCGAACGCGGCGGTCACCAGAGCAGGGACGGCGGCACCATTGCCGGAGTACGCCGGGAGACGACCCCGATGCCCAAACTTCAATTAAACGAACGCCACGCAAAGCAGAGGTGATCGCGGACTCGAAGGGGAGTTTCTTACCAACTTTGGGAGCATGGAGGGGGGCTGGCCACGGCGCACGGCGGAATTTGTATGACGGCGAGCAATCCACCGACACAAGCTCCCGATTCCACCCTGCTGGCACCACGAGCCACTTCCCAGAGACACGGAGAAGCGCCCGACTGGTCATCAAGGACCCGACGACGCCGGTGGCCCGGTTTCCATGGTGGCTGGTTCCTCTCAGTTTGCTTGCCGCCAGCGAGGTCACGAACGAAGCGTCGATGATGCGGATTCGAGTAACGGGCTCAGTTTTATAGTGCTACGGCGGAGTCCGAACGGTGAGGTCCTGCGGTTTAAGCGCGGTCCGGTGCAACGACCCGCGAGCGAAGAATCTGGACAGGATTTTGGAGTCCGGTTTGCTCCCAGGCGCCGCGGTGAAGCCGTTGGGGAAGAGGATCGAGCTGTCGTTAGGGGTCCACACGGAAGTGGCTAGTGCGCGCGCCCGGCGCTGACCATCGGGGTCCACACGTCGGCAGCAGGGTGAGAGAGCGCGGGATGAGAATTGGGCTGCGCGCGCAGTGTCATCCCTAGGTGGGCCGAATTGGGGTTGGGCCCAACAGTGGGATTTTTCTTTTTTTTCCTTTTCTTTTCATCTCCCATTTTCTTTTCTTTCTTTTAAAAATCAATTTGAATTCGAATTTAGTTTCAAACCTTGTGCAAGTTTATTCTCCAATCATGTTGTGAAATGAAGAATACCAATTTTTGAAATATATTTATATTATTTTTATATCCCTTCTCTTTTTCTTATTTCCAAACTCTAATTTCCATTGAGGGTTTGATCCAACCTTTAGAATTATTATCTTATTGTCATTATCCTTATTATTTTATTTAATGTGCAAACATATAAAACTCCAACATGATGCATATTCTTTTTATCATTTGTTTTAATTCACCTCCAACTTTCATGTATGCTCTTTTTATGATGCAAATATGGCACATAAGATAAGGAATTCACTATATCATCCTTTTATACAATTTTGGGTATTACAATATTCACACCTAACCTGGCTGAGCCAACACCTTATGGCCCTCCCAAACCAAGGAGTCCCTGATCATCCTGCTCAAAGGTGACAAGGGTGATAACCCTTATCATACCCATTTTGAAAAACATTTTCTTTTGAAAAACTCACACCTTTTTTTCAAATCATTTTGTAATAAAAATGTCAAGGATAAAGATGAATTGCAGCAAAGTTCTAAGGCTGGGTGGCCATATTAACATTTCTCTTAGTAGCAAAATCATATAATGCATAAAATAACAAGCCAAGGGATGTGTTTGAAAACATAGTTAATTTATGTACCAAAGGGACTCAATGAGCTTGTCGTGCTTTAACTGTCGAAAGAGTGAGAGCTTGCAAAACCGTTTGGCGTACTCGTGGAACTGGTCTTTACAGGATGACACAAACGCTCCGATAACTATGTAGCATGAACAAGCCAATACATAAACTAGCAAGTATATCAACAAATATCCAATATAGTGGTCAGGAATGGTGGTGGATGGGTGAATATAGTTTTGAGTAGAGTTCGTGTTGACGAAGTAGAGATGCTTACCCGAAGGGTATATTAGAGGTGAACTAACACTAGAACTATAGTGGCAGAGCGGGGTACCAACTAGGTGGGCGGGGTTTGCCTTGGTTTAGAGTGCCGAGGGTGTGGGGAGGGAGAGGGTAACTCTGTGGGTGTATTTATAGCTGGGTGTGTGTGGTTTAATATGGTAGAGTTTACTGTTTATGAGAATAGTGGTGAAAGAATCAGTTTAAATAGAGAATTATAGGCGAAATATGGGATAAGAGTATTTTAGAGTTTTCTGGAATATGAACATGCTTATGGGATGACATGGTTGGATAGAGGGTAATTTGATAAGAATTTAGAAACCAGAACTATCGAAATCAGAATCTAGACAGAGGAGTTTTGGATTTTACAATCATAGGAATTAGAAAAAGAAAGGAAAAAATGAATATTACTAGAATATTCTAAAATTTGAATATTTGGGGATATTTGGAAAATCAAATATTTTTTTGAGAAGAGCGTTAGGAATTATTTTTGGGCTATTCATGGGAGGAGGTTTATGTTGGTGGCAATTGTTCCTACCTACCATGTCACATGGGACAATAGTGAGGCGGGACCGAGACATCTAGAATACTGTGATATTCTGACCCGAGCGGGTTGTGGTATCTTGGCCTAGGGTTTTATAGGATTGATGGCATATCCATATAAACATGGTTCGACTTTCTTTTTGGTGGCCTGGTTCAAAAAACCTCAAAGTTAAGCGTGCTCAACTTGAAGCAATTCTGGGATGGATGACCAAATAGGAAGTTCTCATTGGAAGGAAAATCACAATCATTGGAGTCCGTATTAGATATTGGTCTGGCAGGTCTTAGCTGGGCTGAATAACATGATGGATGAGCAGTTGAATATCTAGGTGATCGAGCGAACGATGGATAGTAACTATGAATGATAAATAGTGATTATGAATGATGAATAGTTCGTATGAACAAACGATGAATAGAAATTATAAACGAACTATGAACAATGATTGGTTCGTATGAACGAACGATGAATGATGAATAATCCGTATGAATGGACAATGAATAGTTCGTATGAACGAATGATGAACGATGAATAGAGATTATGGACGAACGACTGAACGATCGGAATTCGGCAGCATAATGGCTGAACAATAATTATTTGAAGGAAAGGACGAACAAACGAACGAACTATAAACAATTGGATGAACGATCGAATGAACGACCGAATGATCCTTGTGCCTGTGTTGTGCTTGTGTGGGAGTGAGAGTGGGAGTGAGTGGGAGTGGGTTGCCATGAAATGGCTTGTGATGGCATGAGGAAGCCCCTTGCCCCTCTCACTCCCACTTATAGGCAAGGTGGGGGGATTAGGGGAGGAAGCGAGGATTAGTGGGAGATAAGCATGTATTAGCCATGGAAAGTGAAATTAGTTTGTAGAGCTCATTGTATGACACCGGAGGTGTATGTATACGAATGAGCATAAGGAAAATTATTAAGAAAATATTTTTAGGGATTTTAAAAATGATTTTGAGGGTATTTCTCATGAGAAAAATATTTGTAGAAATATCGGTGGAATATTTAGTTAGTATTTCTGGAAAGAATTTGAAGGGATCACTTGGAAAATATTTGTAGGATATTTTGAGTAGAATTTTGGAGAGAATACGGACCACTATATTTTATTTGTTGAGATCAATTTGCAAACAAACATTTTGAAACGATATTTAAAAAATTATTTTGAATTTAGAATGACTTTGAGAAATTTTCTAGATTTGAATTTTTGAGGTGCTACATATAACTAGTTACAATTATACTAACACTACTCTATCTAGTCAAGCAACTATCAAACTTACAAGTAAGAATGGAAGTGCTAGAGTGAGTAGATTGCAAATCACATGGGACAAAAGATGACACAAGATATATCTGAGGTCTAGTTGCTTGCCAACAACCTACACCCTCATTATGGTGAGTCACAACTCATGCTAATTGGACTTAAACAACAAACTCACAACTTGGGTGCCACAAGAATGACTCAAGAGGTGCACTCCAAATAGCCATGATTCCACTAAACTTGTTCTTCTTGATCTCCCACAAGATGAACAAAATAACCCCTTACAATTGATCAATTGGAGCTAACAACAAAAACCAATGTCGCTTAATGACTCCTCCAATCATTGGCTCAGCTAGGTGATGACAATCACCAAGAGTAACAAGAGAACAACCAGATAACTCACCCAACTTGTGCCATAAGATGCAGGAACAATGATACAAAGACTCTCTAATCTCACCCAATTTACAAATCAGAGGATGCGAGTGAGTGGACTGTGTCATAGCTCTCAAACGGTGTGCACACATGTTTGGGAATTCAAGAGAGTGGCCATGGCTGGACTGTCGGTGTTTAGCAATGGCAACACACTATGGGATGTCCCACGTAGTGGTTTTATGGTTGGCAAGATCGACGATTAGCTTGATGGTTCATGCAAAGCACGATGGGACACAAAGATTTATACAGGTTCAGGCCGTAGAGATGCGCAATACCCTATGTCCTGTGTGTTATTGTGATGGAATTGATTTTAGTTCAAGATTACAGAGTGCATGGAAACTATGATCTAGCTAGCCTGTCAGAGGATCCAATCGTTTTGTAGGGGTCCATAACCCACCTTATATATGCGACGAGGTTAGGGTAACATGAGGTCGAACAGATTACTATTGCTACACTTATATCCATGGAACCGACTCCGACTAACATGTACACATGTGGCCTGGCTGGTTTATCTTCTCTGCATGCGCAGTAATCTATTACGAAAAAACCACACCTACGTCTTTGAGCTCCATGCTGTTATCCTCTGGCTTGGGCTGACTGATCAACCCACCAGGCTATCCATCCGACCTATCAAGGCCTTTGGTGGCACATAGGCTGAATCCGGCCCATGGAGACCCAGGGGATATCTAACCCCCCACATGGCCATAAGGGGTATTTATAGCCCCTACCAAGCAAACCAACTATTACCCCTTGAAGCACTTTTTGTGAGTGCACTAGACCTATCTAGTGCACACTGGATGCCCCAATGCATAATCAACCTCCTCACTATACTCCCATGCATAATTTGCGTTGTCATGTAAAAGAGGAACTTAGCGTTGAGTACATATTGCTAGTCACATATATAAAACTATTAAAAGGCCTAGAGTTGTTAGTTTCTAGATTCCCTTTATCTGGAGGAGATGGCATCAATGTGCTTTGACAAAAGATCTTCTGTCCACTCATATCAAGGCATAGAACATTGACCTAGAAACTCTACAAACTAATGGCTCATGGAAGCTAAACAATAAAAAGTATTTTCTTTCATGAATAGTTGAAGAAGTGGAGGCAATGCTGAGTTGCAGAATTTGAAGCGTTAGTTTGGTAAAGTGTGAAAGTCGCCTAGAGGGGGGTGAATAGGCGAAACCTAAAATTTATAAACTTAAACACACACTAAATGTCGGGGTTAGCGTTAGAATTAAATTCAAGTCCTAAAGATTGTTTCTCTTGCTAGGAGTTGCTCAAAGGATGCAGATGACATATGGGAGCAAACTCAAATCAATACTAGCAAGGAAACATTAGAGAGAGAAAAGAGGGCAAACAAATCAAATGGAAATCACACAAGTGAACACGGTGATTTGTTTTACCGAGGTTCGGTTATAAAGAACCTAGTCCCTATTGAGGAGGCCACAAACGCCGGGTCTATTTCAACCCTTTCCCTCTCTCAAACAGTCAGTTAGACCGAGTGAGCCTTTTCCTTAATCTCACAGGTCACTAAGACCCCGCAAGGACCACCACACACTTAGGTGTCTCTTGCTTCGCTTACAAGTCTCTTGAGAATTAGAAGGGAAAAAGAAAAGGACAATCCAAGCGACAAGAGCAACAAAAGAACACAGACACCCTCTCTCAAGTCTCTAATGGAATTGAGTTGATTTGGAAGCTTGGAGAGGATTTGATCTATTGGATGTGTCTTGGAGTGAGGTCTTTTGCTCTTGCAGTGAATGGGATGTTCAGAAAACTTGGATTACTTTGAATGAGGTGGTTGGGGGTATTTATAGCCCCCAACCACTTCCTAGCCGTTGGTGAAGCTTGCTGGCGATGGGCGCACTAGACAGTCCGGTGGCGCACCGGACAGGCACTGTTCATTGTCCAGTGCGTGCCACGTCAGCGTGTCCGTTAGGGTTTGGAGCAGTTGATCGTTGGAGTCACTTGTCCTTTTGCAGCACCGGATAGTCTGGTGCCACACCGGACAGTCCGGTGACCTCTGACTTCTGCGCTCTGACTTCTGTCGCGGCACTGTTCAGCACAATAGCGTTTTGCAGACGACCATTGGCGCGCTGGGAGTCGTTGCTCCACTGGCTCACCGGACAGTCCGATGGCACACCGGACAGTCCGGTGAATTATAGCGGAGGAAGCCCCTTGAATTCCTAAGAGTGGCCTATATGGAAGTGTCACACCCGGTTTTAGAAGGCAAACCAAATGTGAACCATGTACGTGCCAGGATCAGCAATTCACGTACACAACAGTTTCATAACTGGATATCATCACACAGTGCTCAAGTAATAACATAAAAGGGTAATAGTAGTCGATTACATCATATGTCTAAGACATCCACATAGTCTTTACAATAATCAAAGTGTGGAAAAGAAACGTAGATACACGCGGCCTTCACAGGCAGCCGACTGGGGGTTGCCGCTAACCCGCACCTAGAACTCATCATAATCTTGGAACTCCTGGAAGTCCTCCTCCACGGCTTCATCTTCACCTGAGCAGTGGTTGCAACACAGACAACCTGGGGAAAGGGGGGGGGGGGGGTTGGTGTGTAGAGCAAGGGTGAGTACACATCAACATACTCAGCAAGTGTCCTGTTTGGCTGTAGTGGACTAGCTTTATGTGGGGGTAAGTCAAGCAGTTGCTTTTAGTTGGTCAGGTTATTATACTAATAGAGAAAGCCAAGTTTTAGAATTAACCCACGTTATTAACCCAAACATACCCTTTCCAAACGGAAAGAATACCACTTACCATTACCATAGTCAATAACAAAACCATCATTCTCATTGCCACCTGTAATCCGAACATCTCTGGTCAAGTACCACTAATCACTGGAGCTCCCTTGGCCGCTCATAACCACGAGCACGGCTGATATATCAGTTTTCATAACACTCTGCAGAGGTTGCGCACTTTACCCACAAGCCGTGATTTCCCTTTCTGCCCGGAGGTCATGACTATCCATTGATCACTACCAAGGTGACCCAGCAGGGTATCACTATGTAGCCTTTACAAAGATTCCCCAGGGCTGTAGCCGCCCGTTAGGTTTCCTAAATGTACCGCACTCCTCCCCAAGGGACAAATCAACCATGGCAGAGCGAGCCGCATACACCGAGCCCCATTGACGGCACGACGGCTAAGCGAACTACACCTCAGTTCCTCTAATTATTCAGCTAAGGGCGTCCCACTCCACCCTCATGGTTGCACTATTTTCCCCGGGCGGTCATCCAACGAACAGGTCCTTATGGAGAGGCACTCGAGAAACCGCTTGAGACCCCTTGAATGCCACAAGTATAACATCATAATAAAGAGGGGAAACAACGTATCATTGATAAATCTCATCATGTTCATTGATTAGTGTTGAGCAATAGCATAATGCTAAACAATAATAATCCAACCCAAATAGGTAAACAAGGACATGGATAACAAAAGCTAGTCAATCCTTAGGTATAACTGTGTAAATGCTGGAAGTGAACTATAGAATGCATAGGACAGAGATAGGTCAAGGGACACTTGCCTCCACCAACCAGCTGCTGCTCAGGGGCTTCTCCTGCGAGTTCCTTGGGCTCTTCAACCAGATCGTTGTCTATACGAGTTCACACATACATTCCACACATTTAATACAAAAGAACAGTACACCATACAATATAATGCAATAAATAAACAGACGTTCAACGCGGGGCTCGCAATTACGGCTAAGAGAGAAAGAGGAAATGACAGTCGAGTCTACGGTCGAGAAGTGATCACGTTACATAGGTATAAATTAAGCCACTCGTTTAATAGAAGGGTATTAATTTGGCCACTGCATTTAGCATAAAATAAGGTCATGTTCTACATTTAATCATTATAAATAAATAAAGATGAATGAAAGGGAGTGGTCCCACGGCGAGACGTACGACACAACATTTGAATTGAAATAAATGACTTGCCGCGTGATAGAGCGCGCAACAAGATTCTTGCATTAATTATAGATAGACGTTAAGCGTTGCGCGACAAAACGCACGACGACTTACATCAACAGAACTGCATCTAGAACGAATCGTCGCGCGACAAAGCGCGCGACGCAGCACCGTAATAAATATAAATTAAAAGAATCGTCGCGCGACGAAGCGCACGACACAACACATTAATAAATATGAATTTAGAATGAATCGTCGCGTGGCGAAGTGCGCGACGCAGCACGTTGACTAAACTAAAATTAAAATAGATTAGAACGAGGGTTAAACGCAGCGTGACTACGGTTGCACTCGCGAGAGCACGCTACGCGTGCCGAGGGCACGCGAACCGTGCAGGCGCACGGGACGCGAGTCACCGGGGCACCGGCGCGGGCAGGGGCGTGCGAGGGTGCGGGCAGGGGCACGGCTGGGGGCGCGCGGCCGAGGGCGCGGCGCGAGGCATGGGGCGCGAGGCGCCAGGGTTGGGCGCGGGCCAGGGCGCGGGGCGCGGCCACCAAGGCGTGCGGCCGGGACGCAGCCGGGGAGGGGCTCGCTGGGGGGAGCGGCGCGCGGCCGTCGGGGCACGGGTCGGGGCGCGGCTCGCCGGGAAGGGGCAGGACGCGGCTAGGGGCGCGGGCCGGGGCGTGAGGCCAGGGTGCGGGTTGGGGCGCGGCTCGCTGGGAAGGGGCGGGGCGCAGGCCGGGGCGCGGCTCGCCGGGAAGGGGCACACAACGGCCGGCTCGCAGGGCGCGGGACGGGGAGGGGGCGCGACAGGGCGAGGCCCGCCAGGGGGCGCACACGACGAGGATAGGGGAGGGGATGCAAGGAAGAAGAAGGGGGAGGGGAAGGAGAAGAGAGAGGGAGAGGGAAGGAGAGGGGAAAACTCACCTCCGTGGATCCAAACTCCGGCGATCATGTCTCCAAATCCTAGGGCACCACGGGGAGAGAGAGAGAGAGGTGGAAGCGGGAGAGGGAGGTTACTGCGCGGGAGAAATCAAATGAGACAAATGGATCAGGGGGAGGGAGGGGGCGCGCGCATGGGGAGGGTAGGGGGCGCCAGGGGCGTGCGGGCCGGACAGTGCCGGGCCGGGCCGTGCTGCGCTGAGCTGGGCCACCCCGCAGATCGAAACCCACGACATGCACGACCACTAAACGGAATCCGATCGCGAACCAAAATCCGAAACGGGACGAGATGAACTCGCGACTAACCACGACATCAGACAAGGAAAATGCTTCAGCATGATGCAACACCCATGGCACTTAGGTTTTGTTTACACATGACACAGACACCCGTCACTATATTGCTTTTGAAATTGGGAAGAAGGAGCGAAATGGGAAGAGAAAAGAAAGTAACCCCTGAATTTGGTGAGTAAAAAGAAGAAAAAAATTCTACCTCCAAATTCAGGGTGTTACAAACCTATCCCCCTTAAAAGAATCTCGCCCTCGAGATTCAAGGTTGGGCAGCAAAGAGCTCAAGGTTGGGCAGCAAAGGTTGGGCATCAGATCATCTTCACACACCCAGGTCGCTTCTTCCTCTGAGTGGTGACTCCATCTGACTTTGCACATTCTGATAGTCTTCCTTCGGGTGACTCTGTCTGCAGTCTCAAGAATCTACGCTGGCTTCTCTATGTAGGTCAAGCTTCCTGGACCTCTAGACCTTCCACTGGCAACTGCTCTTCTGGCACACGCAAACACTTCTTCAACTGAGACACATGAAAGACATCATGCACTGCGGACAAGCCTTCTGACAAACTGAGTTGATAGGCCACTTCTCCACGCCTTGCGAGAATCTGATACGGACCAACATAGCGGGGCGCTAGCTTGCCTTTGACTCCAAATCTTCTGACTCCTCTGATCGGTGACACTTTCAGATAGACAAAATCTCCAACTTCGAAACTCAGCTCTCTTCTTCTTGTGTCTGCATAACTTTGCTGCCTTGATTGCGCTATCTTCAAATTCTCCCGAACCATCTTGATGTTCTCCTCAGCTTCAAGCAGAATGTCTGGCCCGAACACTTGCTTTTCTTCGGGCTGATCCCATTGCAACGGAGTTCTACAACTCCTCCCATAGAGCGCCTAAAATGGTGATATCTTCAAGCTGGCCTGGTAACTGTTGTTATAGGAGAACTCCACATAAGGCAACCTCTTGTAATACTCCAAGTTGTATACCAAGAATAATAGAGAGAGTTATCCTCAATTTTGTATGTCTCATTTGCATCATGAAAAGAGCATATACAAAAATTTAGAGTTTAATTCAAACAATTGATAAAAATTTGCATCATGTTGGAGTTTTATTGTTTGTGCATTAAATAAAGTAATAATGTTAATAGTAATAATATAACAATGATCCTAAAGGTTGAAGTGAACCCTAGATTAAAATTTAGGGGTTTGAAATAAGAAGAATAGGAAAGACATAGAAATACAAAAAAATATAAATATTCTTAGGCTTACTACTTTTACTGTACAAACATAGTATAAATGTGGCCACAAAGTTTGAATTTAAACTTGAACTCAAATTAGCTTTGAAAATGGAAAAGGGAAAAGAAGAGAAATACTACATAGTATAAAATAAGCACATAAGTAAATTTATCACCATGTTAGTATGTGAAATCGGAATATTTAATTCAAGGAACAAATTTGCAACAAGGATGTGAATCCTAAAATTTGGAATTAAAAGAATAAAAAGGAAATGAAATAGGAAAAGAAAAAAAAAAGAGAAAAAAATGGTGGATTGGCTTCGTGGGCCGGGGGAGTCATTTTGGCCCGGCCAGCCTCATCCACCGCACGCGCGTCGCTGGCACACGGGCCGCGTCGTCAGCCGCACAACACGCCCCTCCCTTTGACATGTGGGACCAGCGCTCCAGGAAAAAAAAAAAAACCCTTCTTCCTCACTGGCCGCCGTGCCTTGTAACAGCCCGCGCAGACCGCGCCCGGAGCTCCGAATTCACCGGGATACAGTTGCGGTTGGGGCCTAATTCCACGGGGGAAATGGGGGGCATAAGATCACCTGGCGCCGCCCGTCCTCTAGCCTTTCTATTCATCCGAAATACCTCGCACACCGAAAACCTGGAGCTCTCGCCCAAGCTTGGACCCGCCGCCTTTGATTGCTGCCTGTAGCCCAACCTAGGCCCGAAGCTGGTTCTCTGTGGCTCGATCTGCCCGCAAGGAAGCCGTACGTTGGCGCAATTTGGAAGTGGTGCACTGTGTGCCCGGGAATTCTTTACCGAAATCGGTGAAGCCGCCGTGCTCGGGCGCGTTCGTAGCTAGGGGGCTCTTCGTCGCGATTGGAGGTAATCAGTATACCATGCTCTTCGCGTTTCACTGGTAGGTGTGTAGAGTAGTTCGATTTTGAAAGTTAGCGCTCTATGCGCGAGACCGTAGGGAGTCCGGCCATGGGCCGCCGTGTTCCGGCAGGCAGCGCTGCTGGTGGCCGGGGGGGGGGAAGAAAGCAGACGGGTTATTGACCGTCAATTCACGATGTGTGGCTCAGATCTAGCCTGACGGAGCGATTGGGGCTGGGACTTACCGTGACCATTGATCGACGGACGAGCGGTTGTGATTAAGCCGTAAGTTTTTAAATCGGAACCGTAGATCTATAACCAAGGGCTGTGATCGCGCGCTAGTTTTTAAGGATGGCGATCTAATCCAGGCGCTAGATTTCCGATCGGAAGGCAGAGATTCTCCCGTACCCCCCTTCGGGTTGCGCACTTTGCAGATTGCCCCTTATGTTTTTAGAAAACCAACCCGCAGTACACTCGAGTTACCCTCTGTGTCTCGGGAATTCTTATTGTTTAGCCCCTGCAGTTTCCTATAATTGAGGCCCGATCCAGAGAGCTTTAAAAATCAGAAATTAATATCTGAAATTAATTTTTAGTGCAAAAATAAATGTTAAAACTTGTTTAATTCATAATAAATGCATATGAACTCCAAATTAGACCATTCCAGTTTCTAAATTTTCATAAAATTATTGTCTATCTATTGGTGCCTCTGTTCTGACATGACAAACACATTAAAATTATTCTTTCACTTAATCTTGTATTAAGCACATAAAACATTAGAAAATCCATAACTTAAAATATATAACTCCAATTTTGATAATTCCAGTTCCTGTAATCATATTTTAATGTCTAGTTTATTACTGTATATTTTATTTGCATGTTTGATGTGATGTTAATTTATGCTATGCCATGTATGTATTGTATTGATGCGAGTAGACGAGCAACCCACTGTGGAACCAGAGCTTCAACAAGTTGAAGTAGCTGAGCAGGAGCTCGTTGAAGGCAAGTTGTGCCCTTGATCACTTCTTTTACCCATTCATGTTCTTATTATTCATAATGATCTGCATAGGATAATTTTGATGGGACCCAATAGGATACCCTAGATTTGATTATCTTTATACCTTGCTTCACCACTGGTTTTACTACTAAAGTTTTGGGTAGTACATGCTATTGCTTTACGTGGATTTGGGTATAGAGATATTCATCACTCATTGTTATACTCTTTATTGTTATCTGTTTTATTATTCCTTGTTCATGTTAAGATCATTATGTTAATGGGAACATGGAGAACCACCCGGGAAAACAGTGCTACCACAAGGGTGGAATGGGACGCCCTTGGCTGATTAACTAGGAAAGCTAGGGGAGGGCTACCTTACCCGAAAGGGGCAAGGGCAGTAGGGGAGAGGTCAGTGCGGGGAGGTCCCTGGTTGATTTTGCTGCGATGGCTATCAGCCAGGAACCCTTTACTGGATCTTCCCATAAACTGTAGCGGGTAGTCTGAAGCTAGTGGAACTTTGTAAAGGCCTCGTAGTGGTACCCTGCCTCGCTTCCTAGGTAGAGGTGTATGGAGTCTGATCAACTCTGTGGCAGATGGGTAACACGACTTGTGGGTAAAGATGCGCAACCTCTGCAGAGTGTAAAACTGGTATACTAGCCGTGCTCACGGTCAAGAGCGGCTCGGACACTCACATGATTAAATTATGGAACTTAAACTTAACCTGTCATTTCATTGCATTTGGGATTATTTTGTTATTACTTTTACTTATTATTATAATGGTTTGGTATTTACTTACACTTAGTAACTGCTAATAAAATTTTGACCAACTTATAAAAGCAATGCTCAGCTTCAGCCTTTATTTCATTGATCAGCCTTACACTTCATGAACTCCCACCTTTGGTGAGTTCATGCCACATTATTCCCCACGACTTGTTGAGCTATGAACGTATGTGAGCTCACTCTTGCTGTCTCACACCCCCCCCCACAGGAGAAGAGCAGGTGGTTCAGGAGGAGCTGCCTAGCACTGAGGAGTTTGATCTGATCTAGGTGGCGTTTCTCAGTCGACATTGGCGCCGACGATCCTTAGTTCGTTTTATCTTTATTATTTTATTTTGTAATAAGACTTCCGCTATGTAATAAATACTCTGATGTTTATGACATTTATCTCTATACACTCTGTTATTATATATGTTGTCTTCTTGGCGCATGTATGAGATGCACCCGGCTTTGTTCTTTAAAACCGGGTGTTACAGAAGTGGTATCAGAGGAAATGTTGACTGTAGGACGAAACCTAGATAGAAATGGACAAACCCTTACCTACTTATCTTATTCTGATTCATTCTACACTTACCTCACTCTGATTCTTCTTATACTTACCTTGATTCTGTCTCACCTTCTACTGTTCTACTCTGATCAATCTTATCTTTTCTACTCTGAGACAAGGTGGATTTCAAACTTTGGAATCCCTACCCCTATGACATTTTTAAGAGATAGGAGACCTAAGACCAAATCAAAACTATTTTCTCTATTAAAAATGTTGGTTGATTGTTCTGATGATCAATGCCTGATTTGCTTCTTTGATTGATTGAAATAGTATAGATGGACGTCTTAGCATGTACCACTATAAGGTATTGTATTAGCTTTAGTAGGTGACAAACTAATCTACTTAGCTAATAAATCCCCCAAAGTAACATGATTGTAATTACTGCCTTGTCTACTGCTCTTTCTTACCATATGTATCTAACTCAGATGGTCAATACCAGGAGGGGTGGTGGAATTGACTTGCCTCCTAACCAACACACTCGAAGACAACCTCAGCCACAGCCTGCAGGGATGAATCCTCCTAATCCTCCACCCGGCGGAGTTGACCCATTGGTTGCTGCTCAGATGGCGGTGATGCAGCAGATGGCAGACACCATGGCTGATATGCGTGCCCAGATGCAGCAAGAACGCCAGGAGATGCGTCAAGAAAGAGAAGATATACGCCAGGAGTTGCGCCAGGAGAGAGATGAGATACGTCAAGAAAGGAGGGCGCAACAACAGCAGCTGCAACAACAACTTCAACAACAGCAACAAGTGCCATTGCCACCACCACCACCACCAGTTCCACCTCGTGATAAGCACCGGGAGTTCATGAGTCATAAGCCACCTACATTTGCAAGCTCACCTGACCCACTGGACGCGGATGATTGGTTGAAGTCAATTGAGAAGATGCTGAATATTGCACAATGCACTGACCGAGAGAAGGTGTTATATGCTTCTGGACGTTTGACTGGTCCTGCTGCTGACTGGTGGGACTCTTATACTGCTGCCCATGATGCTGCGGATACTATTACTTGGGCAGAGTTCAGTACGCAGTTCAGAAACTACCATATTCCAGCTGGGATGATAAAGATCAAGAAGAAGGAGTTTCTGGCATTGAGGCAAGGCAACATGTCGGTCAGCGAGTACAGAGACAAATTTATTCAGCTGTCGAGATATGCTCCAGAGGAAGTTGCTGAAGATGAGAGGAAGCAGGAGCATTTTATTGAAGGACTTAATGGACCGCTGCAGTATGCTTTGGTGGCACATACCTTTCCATCATTTCAGAGACTGTTGGATAAGGCTCTTGCTATTGAACACAAGCGTGTTCAATTGGGTGATTTGAAGAGGAAGGCTATCTCGCAAGGACAGGGTAGCAGCAGTGTTCGTCCTCGCTACAGTTCACCACAGGGTACACCGACTCGACCCGGAGGACCACGCCCAGTTCAGCAATCACCACTGAGGACTCCACCTCCTCGACAGGCTACTCCCACTGGCACCCCGACGAAGTTTGCAGGACAGAGTCCGGGCACTCAGTGTTTCAAGTGTGGGAAGATTGGTCATTATGCAAATGTCTGCCCACAAAGGATTGCTACTACTCCAGCTCAGAACAAGCAACAGACCCCTGGCAAGGGATATTCTATAGCCAGGGTGAATCAAGTCAGCGTTGATGATACTCCGGATGGAGGGGACCTCGTGATTGGTATGTTTTATGTTAATGCAATTCCTGCAACAATATTATTTGATTCTGGTGCTACACATTCATTCATGTCTGCTCGTTATGCCAACACAAATGAAATACCACTGCTAAATATGAGAAAACCCCTGATAGTAATTACACCTAAAGGGCCTGTTGAGGCAAATCAAATGACACGTAGATTGACATTAACCATTATGGGTAGAGACTTTGGAGCTACTGCTATAATATTGGAGTCAAGCAGTATAGATTTGATCCTTGGTATGTCATGGCTAAGAAAGGCAAAGGCCGTTATAGCATGTGGTAGAGGTACCGTAGAACTCACTACTACTAAAGGAGAAAGGTTTCAAGTTAACATTGCAGTAACCTCCTCATCCATGCGTGCAATGTTCTTTATGCCGGAGGAGTTTGTTGGTAACAACATCCGGGTGGTTAGAGATTTTCCGGATGTCTTTCCAGAGGAGTTACCAGGGATGCCACCTGATAGAGAAGTTGAGTTTGTTATTGATCTCTTACCTGGAACCGCCCCTATTTCTAAACGGCCATATAGAATGTCCGTAGAGGAGTTGAAGGAACTGAAGAAGCAGTTGACGGAGTTACAAGAGGCTGGTTACATTCGTCCAAGTTCCTCACCTTGGGGAGCACCGGTGTTATTTGTGCAGAAGAAGGATGGATCGCAACGGATGTGTGTGGATTATAGATCTCTTAATGATGTTACGGTGAAGAACAAGTATCCGTTGCCCCGCATTGAGGATTTATTTGATCAGATGAGAGGAGCCAGGGTATTCTCGAAGATTGATCTCCGATCGGGATACCATCAGATGAAGATTAGACCATCGGATATTCCCAAGACGGCTTTCTCGACTCGATATGGATTATATGAGTTTACTGTTATGTCATTTGGACTAACCAATGCACCAGCTTACTTCATGAATTTGATGAACAAGGTGTTTATGGATTATTTGGACAGATTCGTCGTGGTATTCATCGACGATATTCTTATCTATTCTAAGAATGAAAGTGATCATGAGCAACATCTGAGATTGGTGCTACAGAAGTTACGAGATAATGAACTCTACGCTAAGTTCAGCAAGTGCGAGTTTTGGATTGACAAGGTGCCATTCCTTGGTCATATTATTTCTAATGGAGGAATAGCAGTGGATCCTGCTAAGGTTAAGGAGATAATGGAATGGAGAGTACCCACTACAGTTACGGAGATTCGGAGTTTCTTGGGATTAGCAGGCTATTATCGGAGGTTTATCGAAGGATTTTCTAAGATTGCTAAACCTATGACTTCGCTTTTGGAGAAAGGAAAAGAATTTAAGTGGGATGAGAAATGTCAGGAGAGCTTTGATCAATTGAAGGAAAGATTGATGTCTCCACCAGTATTGGTTATGCCAGACCTGCAGAAAGGATTTGATATTTATTGTGATGCATGTGGCCAAGGACTTGGATGTGTGCTTATGCAAGAAGGTCATGTGATTGCCTATGCATCTCGTCAGTTGCGGAAGCATGAACTGAACTACCCCACCCATGACTTGGAACTGGCAGCAGTTGTGCATGCACTGAAGATTTGGAGACACTACATCATGGGGACTAAGTGCCAAGTATATACGGATCACAAGAGTTTGAAGTACATATTTACTCAGAAGGATCTCAACCTTAGGCAACGCCGTTGGTTGGAGCTTATTAAAGATTATGATTTGGAGATTCATTATCACCCAGGCAAGGCAAATTTGGTTGCAGATGCCTTGAGTCGGAAGGAGCATGTTCACTCCGCTTTCGTTGTCCAACTACCTGATGAATTAGCAAAAGACTTTGAGAGACTCAATTTGGGAATTGTTACTCATACTGAAGGAGTCACCATTGAGTTGGAACCTACTTTGGAGCAAGAGATTCGTAAAGGTCAGATTGGTGATGCTAAGATTCAAGAGATCAAGGATCTTATTACTGAAGGAAGAGTTCCGGAATTCACGGAGGATGAGCAAGGTACTATATGGTTCAAAGATCGGATATGTGTTCCAGAGATTGATAGCCTCCGTGAGGCTATATTGAAAGAAGCTCATGATTCTGATTACTCCATCCACCCTGGAAGCACTAAGATGTATCAAGATTTGAAGCGAAAGTATTGGTGGTACGGACTGAAAAGAGATGTGGCTGCTCATGTGGCTAAGTGTGATGTATGTCAAAGAGTTAAGGCTGAACATCAAAGACCCGCTGGATTATTGCACCCATTGAAGATACCCGAGTGGAAATGGGAAGAAATTGGTATGGATTTTATTGTTGGACTACCCCGCACTCCAGCAGGATATGACTCTATTTGGGTAATTGTGGACAGATTGACCAAGGTGGCTCATTTTATACCTGTGAGGACTAATTATACGGGGGCCAAGCTCGCAGAGTTGTATATGACTCGGATAGTTTGCCTACATGGTGTGCCTAAGAAGATCGTGTCTGATCGAGGGTCACAGTTTACTTCTCGATTTTGGAAGAAGTTGCATGAGAGTTTGGATACAAAGTTGAATTTCAGTTCAGCCTACCATCCCCAGACTGATGGACAGACAGAGAGAACCAATCAAGTGTTGGAGGATATGTTAAGAGCTTGTGCACTTAAACATGGTGGCAGTTGGGAGAAGAGTTTACCATATGCTGAGTTTTCTTATAATAATAGCTATCAGGCCAGCTTGAAGATGTCACCATTTGAGGCTTTGTATGGCAGAAAATGCAGGACACCCCTGTATTGGGATCAGACTGGAGAAAGACAGTTCTTTGGGCCTGAATTGATTCAAGAGGCAGAAGAGCAAGTACAAATGATAAGAGAAAATTTGAGAATTGCCCAGTCCAGACAAAAGAGCTATGCTGACAATAGGAGAAGATTACTGGAGTTTAAGGAGGGTGATCATGTCTACTTGAAGGTGTCACCACTTCGTGGTATGAGGAGATTTAAAGTTAAAGGAAAATTATCCCCTCGCTTCATTGGACCCTTCTTAATCTTAAAGCGAGTGGGAGAAGTTGCGTATCAACTGGAGTTACCCAATCATCTGTCAGATGTACATGATGTGTTTCATGTGTCCCAGCTAAAGAAGTGCCTCAGGGTACCTGAGGAGCAACTACCAATGGAAGACCTTAGTGTTCAAGAGGATTTGACTTATGCTGAGTACCCTATCAAGATTTTGGATACTTTGACTCGAGTTACAAGAAATAAGGTGATCAAGATGTGCAAGGTACAATGGAGTCACCATGGTGAAGATGAAGCAACTTGGGAAAGAGAAGAAGAGCTTCGTATAGATTTTCCCCACCTTTTCCCTAGTTCTTCTTAAATCTCGAGGACGAGATTATTTTTAAGGGGGGTAGGATTTGTAATACTCCAAGTTGTATACCAAGAATAATAGAGAGAGTTATCCTCAATTTTGTATGTCTCATTTGCATCATGAAAAGAGCATATACAAAAATTTAGAGTTTAATTCAAACAATTGATAAAAATTTGCATCATGTTGGAGTTTTATTGTTTGTGCATTAAATAAAGTAATAATGTTAATAGTAATAATATAACAATGATCCTAAAGGTTGAAGTGAACCCTAGATTAAAATTTAGGGGTTTGAAATAAGAAGAATAGGAAAGACATAGAAATACAAAAAAATATAAATATTCTTAGGCTTACTACTTTTACTGTACAAACATAGTATAAATGTGGCCACAAAGTTTGAATTTAAACTTGAACTCAAATTAGCTTTGAAAATGGAAAAGGGAAAAGAAGAGAAATACTACATAGTATAAAATAAGCACATAAGTAAATTTATCACCATGTTAGTATGTGAAATCGGAATATTTAATTCAAGGAACAAATTTGCAACAAGGATGTGAATCCTAAAATTTGGAATTAAAAGAATAAAAAGGAAATGAAATAGGAAAAGAAAAAAAAAAAAGAGAAAAAAATGGTGGATTGGCTTCGTGGGCCGGGGGAGTCATTTTGGCCCGGCCAGCCTCATCCACCGCACGCGCGTCGCTGGCACACGGGCCGCGTCGTCAGCCGCACAACACGCCCCTCCCTTTGACATGTGGGACCAGCGCTCCAGGAAAAAAAAAAAAACCCTTCTTCCTCACTGGCCGCCGTGCCTTGTAACAGCCCGCGCAGACCGCGCCCGGAGCTCCGAATTCACCGGGATACAGTTGCGGTTGGGGCCTAATTCCACGGGGGAAATGGGGGGCATAAGATCACCTGGCGCCGCCCGTCCTCTAGCCTTTCTATTCATCCGAAATACCTCGCACACCGAAAACCTGGAGCTCTCGCCCAAGCTTGGACCCGCCGCCTTTGATTGCTGCCTGTAGCCCAACCTAGGCCCGAAGCTGGTTCTCTGTGGCTCGATCTGCCCGCAAGGAAGCCGTACGTTGGCGCAATTTGGAAGTGGTGCACTGTGTGCCCGGGAATTCTTTACCGAAATCGGTGAAGCCGCCGTGCTCGGGCGCGTTCGTAGCTAGGGGGCTCTTCGTCGCGATTGGAGGTAATCAGTATACCATGCTCTTCGCGTTTCACTGGTAGGTGTGTAGAGTAGTTCGATTTTGAAAGTTAGCGCTCTATGCGCGAGACCGTAGGGAGTCCGGCCATGGGCCGCCGTGTTCCGGCAGGCAGCGCTGCTGGTGGCCGGGGGGGGGGAAGAAAGCAGACGGGTTATTGACCGTCAATTCACGATGTGTGGCTCAGATCTAGCCTGACGGAGCGATTGGGGCTGGGACTTACCGTGACCATTGATCGACGGACGAGCGGTTGTGATTAAGCCGTAAGTTTTTAAATCGGAACCGTAGATCTATAACCAAGGGCTGTGATCGCGCGCTAGTTTTTAAGGATGGCGATCTAATCCAGGCGCTAGATTTCCGATCGGAAGGCAGAGATTCTCCCGTACCCCCCTTCGGGTTGCGCACTTTGCAGATTGCCCCTTATGTTTTTAGAAAACCAACCCGCAGTACACTCGAGTTACCCTCTGTGTCTCGGGAATTCTTATTGTTTAGCCCCTGCAGTTTCCTATAATTGAGGCCCGATCCAGAGAGCTTTAAAAATCAGAAATTAATATCTGAAATTAATTTTTAGTGCAAAAATAAATGTTAAAACTTGTTTAATTCATAATAAATGCATATGAACTCCAAATTAGACCATTCCAGTTTCTAAATTTTCATAAAATTATTGTCTATCTATTGGTGCCTCTGTTCTGACATGACAAACACATTAAAATTATTCTTTCACTTAATCTTGTATTAAGCACATAAAACATTAGAAAATCCATAACTTAAAATATATAACTCCAATTTTGATAATTCCAGTTCCTGTAATCATATTTTAATGTCTAGTTTATTACTGTATATTTTATTTGCATGTTTGATGTGATGTTAATTTATGCTATGCCATGTATGTATTGTATTGATGCGAGTAGACGAGCAACCCACTGTGGAACCAGAGCTTCAACAAGTTGAAGTAGCTGAGCAGGAGCTCGTTGAAGGCAAGTTGTGCCCTTGATCACTTCTTTTACCCATTCATGTTCTTATTATTCATAATGATCTGCATAGGATAATTTTGATGGGACCCAATAGGATACCCTAGATTTGATTATCTTTATACCTTGCTTCACCACTGGTTTTACTACTAAAGTTTTGGGTAGTACATGCTATTGCTTTACGTGGATTTGGGTATAGAGATATTCATCACTCATTGTTATACTCTTTATTGTTATCTGTTTTATTATTCCTTGTTCATGTTAAGATCATTATGTTAATGGGAACATGGAGAACCACCCGGGAAAACAGTGCTACCACAAGGGTGGAATGGGACGCCCTTGGCTGATTAACTAGGAAAGCTAGGGGAGGGCTACCTTACCCGAAAGGGGCAAGGGCAGTAGGGGAGAGGTCAGTGCGGGGAGGTCCCTGGTTGATTTTGCTGCGATGGCTATCAGCCAGGAACCCTTTACTGGATCTTCCCATAAACTGTAGCGGGTAGTCTGAAGCTAGTGGAACTTTGTAAAGGCCTCGTAGTGGTACCCTGCCTCGCTTCCTAGGTAGAGGTGTATGGAGTCTGATCAACTCTGTGGCAGATGGGTAACACGACTTGTGGGTAAAGATGCGCAACCTCTGCAGAGTGTAAAACTGGTATACTAGCCGTGCTCACGGTCAAGAGCGGCTCGGACACTCACATGATTAAATTATGGAACTTAAACTTAACCTGTCATTTCATTGCATTTGGGATTATTTTGTTATTACTTTTACTTATTATTATAATGGTTTGGTATTTACTTACACTTAGTAACTGCTAATAAAATTTTGACCAACTTATAAAAGCAATGCTCAGCTTCAGCCTTTATTTCATTGATCAGCCTTACACTTCATGAACTCCCACCTTTGGTGAGTTCATGCCACATTATTCCCCACGACTTGTTGAGCTATGAACGTATGTGAGCTCACTCTTGCTGTCTCACACCCCCCCCCACAGGAGAAGAGCAGGTGGTTCAGGAGGAGCTGCCTAGCACTGAGGAGTTTGATCTGATCTAGGTGGCGTTTCTCAGTCGACATTGGCGCCGACGATCCTTAGTTCGTTTTATCTTTATTATTTTATTTTGTAATAAGACTTCCGCTATGTAATAAATACTCTGATGTTTATGACATTTATCTCTATACACTCTGTTATTATATATGTTGTCTTCTTGGCGCATGTATGAGATGCACCCGGCTTTGTTCTTTAAAACCGGGTGTTACACCTCTTGTCCCATCCGGACTGATCTTGCAACACACAGGCTCTCAACATGTCTTCAAGGATTTGATTAGTTCTTTCGGTCTGACCATCTGTCTGCGGATGATAAGCTAAACTGAAATTCAGATGTGTGCTCAAGGCTTCATGCAACTGCTGCCAGAAATGAGAGGTGAACTGCGTTCCTCTATCTGACACTATCTTTTTTGGCACACCATGAAGACAAACAATCTGAGACATGTACAACTCTACCAATACTGCACTGCTGTAGTTGGTCTTGACAGGTATGAAGTGGGCTGACTTGGTTAAGCGGTCCACCACTACCCAAATGGAATCGTAGCCAGCTCGAGTGCGAGGCAATCCGACTATGAAATCCATACCGATTTCATCCCATTTCCACTGAGGAATTTGCAACGGTTGCAACAATCCAGCTGGCCTCTGATGCTCTACCTTGATCCGTCGATAGCTATCACACATAGCCACATGCTCTGCGATTTCCCTCTTCATTCCGTACCACCAGAATTTCTTCTTCAGATCTTGATACATCTTCTCACTTCCAGGGTGTATCGAATAGGCTATCTCATGAGCTTCCTTGAGAATCAACTCCCGAATAGATTAGACATTGGGAACACACAAGCGGTCTTTGAACCATATCACACCTTCTGTATCTTCCCGAAAATCTTTGCCTTTGCCTTACAGAATCAGTTGCCAGATCTCACTGATCTTCTCATCATTCTTCTGGTGCCAAGGTGAGGTGCTTGGCTGGATGTAACCTTTCTCTGACAGCTCATCAATCTGCTTCTTAAGCTCAACCAACTCTAGTCCAGATACTCTATAAGCTCTCTTAAATATGTGAGCGGTTCCAGGAAGAAGCTCTATAGCAAAATCAACTTTCCGCTCTGGTGGCATACTTGGTAAGTCCTTTGGAAACACATCTAGGAACTCGGACACAACCTTGATAATCTCAAGTGGGTCTGCTTTACTGCTATCAACAGCCATCTGATAACAACTTCCTTTCTTTGGCTCAGGCAGGACTAACTCGGTCACCACTTCCTCTCCTAGTGGGGACACCAACTTGATTGTCCTCTTATCACAACTGATAACTGCCTGATACTTATCTAGCCAGTTCATCCCTAGGATGACATCTATTCCCTGAGTACCCATTACTATGAGATTAGCGGGAAACGCTATCCCCCTTATTTCCACACTTACATTCAAGCAAATGCTATCAGCTCGAATTCTACCACCGGCTGAGTCAATTTGGATGGGGGTTGACATGGTAGTGATTGGAAGATTATGTGCTTCTACCCATGATGCAGTAATGAATGAATGTGTTGCTCCAGTATCAAATAACACTTCTGCAATATGGGAGTCGACTGGGAACATACCTACTATCATGCCGGGGGTCTCCTGAACTGCTTCAGCCTCCAAGTGGTTCAGTCTCCCATGATTATAGCGTGGCTGAGAGCGGTTGCCTGCTCCAGGCTGAGACACATTCTGCTTTGCTAGGGCACTGGGGCCTGACTGCTGCTGGGCTGCCTTCTTCGGACATTGCATCACCCAATGGCCTTGCTCTCCACAATGGAAACATGCTCTGTTTCCACCCTGAACTGGTGCTGTGCTTGACTGTTCTGCTGGTTCGCTGGGGTAGGAAGACGAGGTGCCTGCTGATTCTGCCTCTGGAACTGACCTCCTCCTGACTGATTGTTCTGGCAATTATGCTGCTGATGCTGAGGATACTGCCTTTGGAACTGCTGCTGCTGAGGTGGACGCTTGTTCTGCCTGAACTGCTTAGGTGGATTGCCTGAGAAACGAGGGCGATTGTTGCTTCCAGGCTGGGGTCCACTAATCTTATGCTTGTGATCCTCCATCTCTTTACGCTTCCTCTCTGTCATGATTGCTCTGTAAATCAGGTGTTGAAACATCGAGAAAGTATGATTCATCAGCTGATACTGCAGAGGGTCGACCAAGCCTCTCAAGAAACGATATTGTCTCTTGGCGTCGGTGTTGACATCTTCAGGAGTGTAGCGAGACAGCTGCAGAAACCTATCTCGATACTCACTAACAGACATTGACCCTTGCTTGAGTGCCAGGAACTCCTCCTTCTTCACTGTCATAAGACCTGCAGGAACATGGTACTGACGGAAATTGCCTCTAAATTCCTCCCAAGTGATGGTGTCGGGGTTGGCATGGGTGGCGAGGTAAGACTCCCACCAGGACTGGGCTGCTCCTCTTAACAGACGGGGACCATAGAGAACTTTCTCCCTGTCATCACACTGAGTGGTATGCAACTCCCGCTCCACAGTACGCAGCTAGTCTTCGGCATCCATGGGGTCAGAAGAATGAGCAAACGTTGGGGGATGACCTCTCATGAAATCAACACGCTTGTCCTTAGGCATCTGAGGCTGAGGTGGTGGCTGCTGCTGCTGCTGAATGGCGGCCAGAGTCTGATCGATGGCCTGAACTGCCTGAGTCTGCATGAGGAACATCTGCTCGATCGACATCGGGGGCGGGGGGTGGCAGCTGCTATTGCTGGGGTGCCTCATCCTGCGGGGCTGCCTGCTCCTGCTGAGCATGCCTTCCTCCTCTGCGCCTATTTTCTGACATCTGCAGAATGCAATCACATATCAGAACTGACCTTGCAAATCTTGCAGCATAAGAAAAGAGTATAGAATCCTCCACAACACTGAACAGATGAACGTCTTCACTGATCTCCAACACAGACCAACACAACTTCTCAGATAAAGAGGAAAGCGGAATAAAAAGGCTTCCCAACTAAAAAACTAACTTCATTGACATAAAACAGATAAACCAAAGTACAGGGGATACCCACCCTCTGGTGATAGTCATTACAAAGATCCAAATCCAACATAGTTCATCATGACAAACATAAATGCACAGGATAAGCAAACTACCCTGTCTAACTAAGACTAACTAAAAGCAAGACTAACGCTAAGCCTATAGCTTCTATGTATATATTTTCGTATTAGTTACAAGATCTGACGCTGACGATCTATGGTTCTAAATTTATCTTGGTCTTGCAGTCGGGGTTGCCATAAGACTGGTCTCCATGCCGAGGTGAGCGGTACGGGTGCTGAGTCCCAATGGGAGCGGGGGAGCCATCATCTAGGTGACGACGCTCCGCGCGCTCAGCCCGCAGCTGGGCGATCTCAGCATGAGCCCTACTCAACTCGTCTAGTGCATGGTCTAGCTCCGTGTTTAGCACGACAACTAGGTTGACTGTGCTGCTCAACCTAGGATTGTCCTCACCAATAGGTGAGACAATCACGCCTCCTGTGCTGCCAGATAGACGACGGGGGTAATACTTCAGGTTGAGACCAACAGCTACCCCACCGAGCACTGAACAATAGTGCTAAAGTGCACGCCATGCGGCATCTTGCATGGCCGCCTCAGCTGAGTCCCGCTCAGAGATGGAATAGTGCTCTGAGCAGATCTCCGCACCCCGGAGACTGTTCTCCGGACGGCGCACCAAGCAGGTCGCCTCCCAGCGGTCCGGGTAGACCCCCGCGACGGTGCTGGAAGACCACACAGCGATACTCGATGGACCAAGTACGCCGGTCGAGTGCCTGGCATAGTAGGGTGTCGAGCGCGTCGTGGAAGTGACACCCGCGAGCAGCGTCGCGAGTGATGGGTCGAGCAATCCATCCTTCCAGCTCCTGGTCGGCGGAAAGGTCGGTGCTGAAGCTCGAGCTGTCGCGCCACCTCCGTCATCTGGGTCTCCTCCTGCAGCTACTCCAGGGGCTGGGGCGCTTAGTGGTGGTGCAGGGGGCGCCTCCAGCGGAAGCACAGGGGAGCAGCTTCTCACAGACTCTATCTCCTGCTAGAGCGAGAAAGAAGAGCCCTGCTGCTCCTGCTCCTGTCGTCGACGCTCCTGCTCCTCATACAGGCGGTGGTGCAGCCTCTCCAAGTGGCTAGACTGACCAGTCGCTGGACGGCGAAGCGGGCGCTCCGCGAGACGAGAGGGTAAGAAGGGGATGACCGACTTCCGTGCACTGTGTCTAAGACGAGCCATCTACAAAAGACACTATAAGCATAAGAGTGAGAACATAACTAATATGACCAGCAAGTAATTAACCATAAATAAAATGATGAATTAGAATAAACCAAAAAGATTTTTAGCAAGGTATAATATATAGTAGAACATAGGTTTGATCGATATGACCAACTTTTGAAGGGATTCCAAAGTCAAGGTAGGAATAGGGGTCTATAATCCTTAGAACGACCATTCTACTCTAGGTTAGCGGTCCTACAGTCAGCACGGCTTCGATACCACCTATGTCACACCCGGTTTTAGAAGGCAAACCGAATGCGAACCATGTACCTGCCAGGATCAGCAATTCACGTACACAACAGTTACATAACTGGACATCATCACACATTGCTCAAGTAATAACATAAAAGGGTAATAATAGTCGATTACATCATATGTCTGAGACATCCACATAGTCTTTACAATAATCAAAGTGCGGAAAAGAAACGTAGATACACGCGGCCTTCACAGGCAGCCGATTAGGGGTTGCCACTAACCCGCACCTAGAACTCATCATAATCTTGGAACTCCTGGAAGTCCTCCTCCACGGCTTCATCTTCACCTGAGCAGTGGTTGCAACGCGGACAACCTGGGGAAGGGGGGGTTTGGTGTGTAGAGCAAGGGTGAGTACACATCAACATACTCAGCAAGTGTCCTGTTTGGCTGTAGTGGACTAGCTTTATGTGGGGGTAAGTCAAGCAGTTGCTTTTAGTTGGTCAGGTTATTATTACTAGTAGAGAAAGCCAAGTTTTAGAATTAACCCATGTTATTAACCCAAACGTACCCTTTCCAAACGGAAAGAATACCACTTACCATTACCATAGTCAATACCAAAACCATCATTCTCATTGCCACCTATAATCCGAACATCTCTGGTCAAGTACCACTAATCACTGGAGCTCCCTTGGCCGTTCATAACCACGAGCACGACTGATATATCAGTTTTCATAACACTCTGTAGAGGTTGCGCACTTTACCCACAAGCCGTGATTTCCCTTTTTGCCTGGAGGTCATGACTCTCCATTGATCACTACCAAGGTGACCCAGCAGGGTATCACTATGTAGCCTTTACAAAGATTCCCCGGGGCTATAGCCGCCCGTTAGGTTTCCTAAATGTACCGCACTCCTCCCCAAGGGACAAATCAACCTTGGCAGAGCGAGCCGCATACACCGAGCCCCATTGACGGCACGACGGCTAAGCGAACTACACCGCAGTTCCTCTAATTATTCAGCTAAGGGCGTCCCACTCCACCCTCATGGTTGCACTGTTTTTCCTAGGCGGCCATCCAACAAACAGGTCCTTACGGAGAGGCACTCAAGAAACCGCTCGAGCCCCCTTGAATGCCACAAGTATAACATCATAATAAAGAGGGGAAACAGCGTATCATTGATAAATCTCATCATGTTCATTGATTAGTGTTGAGCAATAGTATAAAGCTAAACAATAATAATCCAACCCAAATAGGTAAACAAGGACATGGATGACAAAAGCTAGTCAATCCTTAGGTATAACTGTGTAAATGCGGGAAGTGAATTATAGAATGCATAGGACAGAGATAGGTCAAGGGACACTTGCCTCCACCAACCAGCTGCTGCTCAGGGGCTTCTCCTGTGAGTTCCTCGGGCTCTTCAACCAGATCATTCTCTATACGAGTTCACACATACATTCCACACATTTAATACAAAAAAACAGTACACCATACAATAGAATGCAATAAATAAACAGACGTTCAACTCGGGGCTCGCAATTACGGCTAAGAGAGAAAGAGGAAATGACAGTCGAGTCTACGGTCGAGAAGCGATCACGTTACATAGGTATAAATTAAGCCACTCCTTTAACAGAAGGGTTTTAATTTGGCCACTGCATTTAGCATAAAGTAAGGTCATGTTCTACATTTAATCATTATAAATAAATAAAGATGAATGAAAGGGAGTGGTCGCACGGCGAGACGTACGACACAACATTTGAATTGAAATAAATGACTTGCCGCACGACAGAGCGCTCAACGAGATTCTTGCATTAATTATAGATAAATGTTAAGCGTTGCGCGACGAAATGCATGGCGGCTTACATCAACAGAATTGCATCTAGAACGAATCATCGCGCGACGAAGCGCGCGACACAGCATCGTAATAAATATAAATTAAAAGAATCGTCGCGCGACGAAGCGCACGACGCAACACATTAATAAATATGAATTTAGAATGAATCGTCGCGCGACGAAGCGCGCGATGCAGCATGTTGACTAAACTAAAAATAAAATAGATTAGAACAAGGGTTAAACGCAGCGCGACTACGGTTGCACTCGCGAGAGCACGCTACGCGTGCCGAGGGCACGCGAACTGTGCAGGCGCGCGGGACGCGAGTCGCCGGGGCACGGGCGCGCGAGGGTGCGGGCAGGGGCACGACCGGGGGCGCGCGGCCGAGAGCGCAGGGCGCGAGGCGCCGGGGTCGGGCGCGGCCACCGGGGCGCGTGGCTGGGACACAGTCAGGGAGTGGCTCGCCGGGGGGCGCGACGTGGGGACGGGCGTGGCCAGGGGCGTGGCCCGGGGCGCGAGGCCAGGGCGCGGGTCAGGGCGCGGCTCACTGGGAAGGGGTGGGGCACGGCCAGGGGCGTGAGGCTGGGGCGTGGCTCGCCGGGAAGGGGCGCGCGGCGGCCGACGCGCAGGGCGTGGGACGGGGAGGGGGCGCGACGGGGCAGGGCCCGCCAGGGGGCACGCGCGACGAGGATAGGGGAGGGGACGCAGGGAAGAAGAAGGAGGAGGGGAAGGAGAAGAGAGAGAGAGAGGGAGAGGGAAGGGGAGGGGAAAACTCACCTCCGGGGATCCAAACTCCGGCGATCATGTCTCCAAACCCTAGGGCACCACGAGGAGAGAGAGAGAGAGGTGAAAGAGGGTGAGGGAGGTTACTGCGCGGGAGAAATCAAATGAGACAAATGGATCAGGGGGAGGGAGGAGGCGCGCGCATGGGGAGGGCAGGGGGCGCCAGGGGCGTGTGGACCGGGCCGAGCCGGGCCAGGTCGGGCTGGGCCACCCCGCGGATCGAAACCCACGACACGCACGACCACTAAATGGAATCTGATCGTGAACCGAAATCCGAAACGGGACGAGACGAACTCGCGACTAACCACGACATCAGACAAGGAAAAATGCTTCAGCATGATGCAACACCCATGACACTTAGGTTTTGTTTACACATGACACGGACACCCGTCACTATATTGCTTTTGAAATTGGGAAGAAGGAGCGAAATGGGAAGAGAAAAGAAAGTAACGCCTGAATTTGGTGAGTAAAAAGAAGAAAAAAATTCTACCCCCAAATTCAGGGCGTTACAGGAAGTGTACGGGCCTAGTGCACCAGACAGTGTCCGATGCGCCAAGTTTCAGTACACTCTAAGTCTCTTGCTCCAAATTTGATCGCATCCCTAACTGAATTTCTTTTTTGGTTTGTGTTGAACCTTATGCACCTGAGATAAATGACATCTAGACAAACTAGTTAGTTCACGTGGTTTGTGATGGATGTCAACCACCAAAATCGATTATAGGAAATGGTTAAGCCCATTTCCCTTTCAATCTCCCCCCTTTTTGGTGATTGATGCCAATACAAACCAAAGCAAATATAAAGTGCAGAAATATAACTAGTTTTCATTTATGATGAATATGCATAGGTTACATGGAGTTAAACCAATTGAAAGTATCACTAAGTGTATATGGGTTGCTTTTTTTCTTTTTAACATTTTGGACCACATTTGCACCACTTGTTTGTTTTTGCAAGTCTTTTGGAAAAATTCTTTCAAAATCTTTTGCAAATAGTCAATGGTATAGAAATGTGATTGCAAGAAGCATTTTTAAGATTTGAAATTCCTCCCCCTGTTTCAAATGCTTTTCCTTTGACTAAATAAAAGCTCCCTCTGAATGAATTCTCCCCTTAGCTTTCAAGATGTTTTTTGAAATAGATACCAATTGAAAATTGACTTTTAAAGATACCAATTGAAAAATTCATACCAATTGAAAATTCTTTTTGGGGCTAACTCAAATACCAATTGAGATAAACATTTCCTTTTTGAATGATCTTAATACCAATTTTGAAAAATACATTAAATTTTAAAATGGTGCTGGTGCAGTCCTTTTGCTTTGGGCTTAATACTTTCTCCCCCTTTGGCATTAATCACCAAAAAAGGAGAACATGAGAGCCCTTTTGCATTTTTCTCCCCCTTTGGGGCCTAATACTTTCTCAAATGGTAAAGTAAATATAAGTGAAAGGTTATACCAATTGAGATTTTGTGGAGTAACGGCAAGTGGTAAATGATACCGTCAGAGTTTGGAGTGGAAGCCTTGTCTTTGCCGAAAACTCCATTTCCCTTTCAATCTAAGACTAAGCATAGAAATACACTTGAAAGCATAATAGTCTTAGTCTTGGCACAAGAAGAATAAGAAATATGCAATTTTACCAAATGAAAGAGACATGATCAAAGGTATATAAAATAGCTATGTGTGCAATGTTTCAATCAAAATTCCAAGAATCAAGTATATTTAGCTCATTCCTAAGTTTGCTAAAGGTCTTCTTGTCTAGTGGCTTGGTAAAGATATAGGCTAATTGGTTGTGGGTATTAACATAAGCAATTTTGATATCCCCCTTTTGTTGGTGATCTCTGAGAAAGTGATACCGATTATCTATGTGCTTAGTGCGGCTGTGCTCAATGGGATTATCCGCCATGCGGATTGCACTCTCATTATCACATAGGAGAGGGACTTTGCTCAATTTGTAGCCATAGTCCCTAAGGGTTTGCCTCATCCAAAGTAATTGCGCACAACAATGGCCTGCGGCAATGTACTCGGCTTCGGCGGTGGAAAGAGCTACGGAGTTTTGTTTCTTTGAAGCCCAAGACACCAAGGATCTTCCCAGAAACTGACAAGTCCTTGATGTGCTCTTTCTATCAAATTTACACCTTGCATAGTTGGCATCAGAATATCCAATTAAATAAAACGTAGATCCCTTGGGGTACCAAAGCCCAAACTTAGGAGTGTAAACTAAATATCTCATGATTCTTTTCATGGCCCTAAGGTGAACTTCCTTAGGATTTGCCTGGAACCTTGCACATATGCATACAGAAAACATAATGTCCGGTTGAGATGCACATAAGTAGAGTAAAGAACCTATCATCGTCTGGTATACCTTTTGATCTACGGATTTACCTCCCGTGTCGAGGTCGAGATGCCCATTGGTTGCCATGGGTGTCTTGATGGGTTTGCCATCCTTCATTCCAAACTTTTTAAGTATGTCTTGAATGTACTTAGTTTGGCTGATGAAGGTGCATTCTTGGATTTGTTTGATTTGAAATTCAAGGAAATACTTCAACTCCCCCATCATAGACATCTCGAATTTTTGAATCATGATCCTACTAAACTCTTCACAAGATGACTTGTTAGTAGACCCAAATATAATGTCATCAACGTAAATTTGGCATATAAACAAGTATTTTGCAATTGTTTTAGTGAAGAGGGTAGGATCGACTTTACCGACTTTGAAGCCATTAGTGATAAGAAAGTCTCGCAGGCATTCATACCATGCTCTTGGGGCTTGCTTGAGCCCATAAAGTGCCTTTGAGAGCTTATAGACATGGTTAGGGTACTCACTATCTTCAAAGCCGGAAGGTTGCTCAACATAGACCTCTTCCTTGATAAGGCCATTGAGGAAGGCACTCTTCGCGTCCATTTGATAGAGTTTAAAGCCATGGTAAGTAGCATAGGCAAGTAATATACGAATTGACTCAAGCCTAGCTACGAGTTCATAGGTTTCATCAAAATCCAAACCTTCGACTTGTGAGTAACCTTTGGCCACAAGTCGGGCTTTGTTCCTTGTCACCACACCATGCTCATATTGCTTGTTGCGGAATACCCACTTGATACCTACAACATTTTGATTAGGACATGGAACTAAATGCCATACCTCATTCCTCGTGAAGTTGTTGAGCTCCTCTTGCATTGCCACTACCCAATCCGGATCTCTTAGTGCACCCTCTATCCTGCATGGCTCAATAGAAGACAGAGAAGAGTAATGTTCACAAAAATGTGCAACTCGAGATCTAATGGTTACCCCCTTGTGAATGTCACCAAGGATGGAGCTGACGGGGTGATCACTTTGAATTGCTTGGTGGACTCTTGGTTGTGGCGGTCTTTGATCCTGAATCTCTTGATCATCTTCCTTGTCATCATTATCTTAATCTCCCCCTTGATCAATGTCCTCCTCTTGAGGTGGCTCATCATCTTGATCTTCGTTTTCATCTTCTTGAGCCTGATCCTCATCTTGTGTTGGTGGAGATGCTTGTATGGAAGATGATGGTTGAACTTGTGCTTGTGGAGGCTCTTCAGATTCTTTTAGACACACATCACCAATGGACATGTTCCTTAGCACGACGCATGGAGCCTCTTCATCATCTAATTCATCAAGATCAACTTGCTCTATTTGGGAGCCATTAGTCTCATCAAACACAATGTCACAAGATGTAACACCCGGATTTTAGGGGTCCAAAACCCGGGGTTAACATAAACACCAGGTATGCTGGGACCAAGTCTCATACATATGATGTATAGTGGCACAGGATCGAATGTCACATCTTTATATATAACAGGAGTTCTATACAAGATAAATAATTACATTATAAGGAGACAACGGTCCAGCAACCCAAAGTTGACTGGGAGACGACGACCTAGACCTCTCACGAACTCATCGCAGCACCCTCCAAGAGCATCATCCTGCAGTACCTGGTCTTGACCTGTGGTGTATGTGAGACAGCAAGAGTGAGCTCACATACGTTCATCGCTCAACAAGTTGTGGGGAATAATGTGCATGAACTCACCAAAGGTGGGAGCTCATAAAGTGTAAGGCTTACCAAAGAAGATGGTTTAGAGCTGAGCATTGCTTTTAAAGTTGGTCAAAATTTTATTAGCAATTACTAAGTATAAGTAAATACCAACCCAATTAAATGGTAGAACAAAAGTTTAACAACTTCACCTGCAATGCAATGCATATGACAAATTGAATTTAGTTCCATAAATTAATCATGTGAGTGTCCGAGCTGCTCATGACCGTGAGCACGGCTAGTATACCAGTTTTACACTCTGCAGAGGTTGCGCATCTTTACCCACAAGTCGTGTTACCCATCTGCCAAGGGGTCATGAATCCCATACACCTCTACCAAGGAAGTGAGGCAGGGTAGCACTACGAGGCCTTTACAAAGTTCCACTAGCTTCCGAAAACCCGCTACAGTTTATAGGAAGATCCAGTACAGGAATCCCTTGCAGGACCGCCATCGCAGCAAAATCCTCCCGAGGGCACTTCCCGCACTGACCTCTCCCCTACTGCCCTTGCCCCTTTCGGGTAAGGTAGTCTTCCACTAGCTTTCCTAATTAATCAGCCAAGGGCATCCCATACTACCCTTGTGGTAGCACTGTTTTCCCGGGTGGTTCTCCATGTTCCAATTAGCATAATGATCTTACCATGAACAATAAATAACAACTGATAACAAAAGTGTAATCATGAATAGTGTATCTCCATACCCAAAACCACATATAGCACTAGCAAGTACTACCCAGAAATTTCAGTGGTAAACAAGGTATAAAGATAGACAAACTAGGGTAACCTATTGGGTCCCATCAAAATTAACCTATGCAGATCATTATGATTAATCAGAACATGGCTGGGTAACAAGAAGTGATCAAGGGCACAACTTGCCTGGGCCTTGAGATCCAGGTACCAGGATGATTTCTTCAGATCCTCGTGACCTCACTGCTAGTCGTAGCAATACAAACATACATGGTATAGGCAAAATTAACATTACACCAAACATATATGCAAAATACATATTAATAATCTACATATTAAAATAAAACCACAGGAAAAAGAATTAATTTTGGAGTTATAGATTTTAAGTTATGATTTTCCAAAGATTATATGTGCTTATTACAAGATTAGTTAAGATAAAAATTTTAATGTGACTTTTATGTAAAACCAGTGGCACTAATTAATAAACAATAATATTACAAAATTATAGGAAGTGGTATGGATTAATTTGGAGTTGTAGAATTCAAGTTATGAATTTCCTAAGATTTAAGGTGATTATAATATGATTAAATGATAAATAAATTTTCTGACAGAGTTCATGTCAAAACAGTGATTCTAAATGGTAGAGAATATTATTACAAAATTTTAGGAATTGGAATGACTCAATTTAGAGCTAAAATGAATTAGTTATGAATTAATTAAGTTTCTGGATTTATTTTAACACTAAAAATCATTTTCTAAATCATTTTCTATGATTTTATAACTCACTGGACTGGGCCTCAATTCCAGAGAAACCCAGGGGGCTCGGGGTAAGTTTCCCCAGACACAGGGAATAGGATCCCTGGACGGCGGGTTGATTCCGAATAAACAGAGGGTCTCTTTAACAAAATCGTCACAGCGAAAGGGTATCGAATGGGCTGAGCCGTCCGATCAGACACGGAGGACTCAGATTAGATCTCACTCACTCTGAAGCGGTACGCGACGATGTCCGCAGGATCTGAGATCGACGGCCCACGAATGCCCACGACTCAAACTACCCCGAACCACACGATTGAAGACCGACGGCTCGGATTTAAACTAACGAAGGGGTACGCTACTTACTCTAATCTGCGCCGTCCAAAGTGAATCCGACGGCGCGAACTCGTCTTCTCTACTCGACACCAACCACGGCCGCGCCGCCGCCCAACACGGCGGAGCATCGCCGGTGAGGGCCAAATCCAGCGCACCAGCGCCCAAAATTCTAATCCGTTAGGTTCTACACGTCAAGGAGAAGTAGGCGAACATGGGAGGCGGCTTCTTACAAGGATTCCGGCAGTGTCCAGCTCCGACCACGGCGCGGTGCGGATCCGCGGCGGCGTTGAAGCTCCGGTGAGCAATTACACGAGCACCGGTGGAGTTCAACACGAATTGAGGGCACCGGTAGTTTTCCCAGGCGAAAAACGATCTTCAGGCCCAACACCAAGGACCGGCGACCCGTGGTGATGAGTTTCACCGGCGGCGGGTATTCTCGGCAGCGCGCGCGGTGGAACAATCGAGCGGCGGCCGACGCGAGGACGAGCCGAGGACGGGGCCAGGCTTTTATACACCGGAGGGGTGAACTGACGACCGAGAACCATGGGAGACCCCTAGCCATCGGACGGACCTGGCGAGCTCCGCCGAGCTCGGGCAATCTGTTGCGCCCGACGCGCGAAGAAGACGGAGGCGAGATACCCCCCCCCTGACGAGCGGGCCCGAGTGCGCAGTGGCTAGACCGCGGTGCCGTGGACGCAAGAGCGAGGGGCGAGCCAGTTGGGCCGGCGGGGAGCCGAATTCGGCCCATGCGCAAAGAGATGGTGAGCGCGCGTGAGGAAGAGACTGACGTGAGGGTCCCGCGCGTAAGTGAGTGGAGAACCGTGAAGCTGACCGGTGGGACCGGGTTGTCGGCGCCAGTCACCAGGTAGGGCAGCGGGCTGAAAACAGTTGTGGGCCGAAATGGAATCCGAGGCCCAGTTAGGTATAGTATCCTTTTTCTTTTTCTTTTCTATTTTCTTTTCCCCATTTTCAAATCCAATTCAAATCCAATTTGAATTCAAGTTTGAGTTCAACTTTGTGAATAACTTGTCCCCAGTTTGAAAGGTATAATTTCATAATATAAGTATGAAGAATTTTTATTCTGATTTTATTTTGTTTTATGTAGTATTTTCCCTACTCCTTTTATTTTCTATTTTCTATTCCAAATTCAAATTTATACTTCTATTTTAGTTTTCAGATTTTTCAAATGTATCCAAGGGTGAATATAAATCATACTTATTTTAATATTACTAACTTAAGTTTTTTTATTCTCCTTTCTATTTATTTCCTGAGATGTATAAATGGTTTTTCTTAAAAGAAAAAGAAAAATTCTTTTCCCATCTTTTTCTTATTTCCCAATTTCTAAGACATTATGATATTTTGTTCAAATTTCTTCTACTAATTCCCAATCCAGAATTTGGGTGTTACAAATCCTACCCCCCTTAAAAATAATCTCGCCCTCGAGATTTGTAAGGAAAAAGGATGCATACTCATATGCACAAACAAAGAGATCTCAGTATGAGGTATAATTCTTTAACAAAACATTGGGTCAATAGACCTTTATTATTTCTTCTAAAATATTATCATATTACTAAAGTAACACCTAGATCTTACAAGTCATCATAATTTATATCTATGTAGCTTGGTGAAGCTGGTGGTGGTGGGGGTTGTTGTTGTTGTTGTCTCTCCAGCCGTGCTTGCCTTATTTCTTGGCGGGCTTGACGTATTTCCTCGCGTTGTTGTCTTATCTGATTCTGCATCTCGGTCACCATGTCTGTTAACTGTTGTATTACCAGTCTTTGGGTAGCAACCACTTGATTGAGGTCAACAGGTGGAGGATTTGGAGGACTCATTTTTCTGTTTTGTCGTTAAGTGATAATCTTTCCTTTCCTGGTATTGACCATGAAAGTTAGAAGCATGTGATAATAGTTTTGCAAAGGAAATTACTAAGCGGAATGGATAAGCTAGTAGTTGGTTATAATCTATAGATTCTTTGGTAGGGCTTAATTTATGTCCAGATTGGGGTAACCAATCATATAAGGTGAATATCCAAGGGTAAGATAGAATCTGTCAAGATGAGAGATATACATGGGTGAGATAGACTACAAGATGTAGGTTAAAAGTTTGTTTGATGTTAGGTGGGAATAGAAAGGTCATACTATTCATCTGGGTTCTATGGGTTGGGTTAGCTCATAGTTGAGTTGATCCAATGTGCTAAGATAAGTTAATACATGGCTAGTGGGGTTTAATCTCTTCTACTAGTGTCATTAATCTGTTTAAGTGGACCACATTAAGTTGGATAACATTAGACCACAATAGATCAGGTCACATTAGGTAGGATAAGATCTAGATTAAATTGGATATGACTAGATTGGACTAGTTTAGGCTTAGATAGGTCCAACAGGGTAGAATATGTTAGGGTGTTTGGAGATTAGTATGTTATGATAAGATAGAGTCTCTTGCTGGTTTATAATTGAGAGGTTATGCAACTATCAGATGTTTAAGGTAGTTGCATATGGCCAAGTCAATCTGTCATTCTTAATTTAGTGCAGGGTGAACTAAGTTAAGACCTGTTCTATAGGGGTAGAGTCTAAACTATTTCATCAGTATTATCTAACATGTTTGATAAGTCACTTTAGATTTGATCAGATCTAGGTTAGATTGGTGTGATCAGTTTGACTAGATGAGATCTAATTAGCTTGCATTAGATCATGGTTGTTAAACTAGGGTGGGTAAGTATGCTTATTAGGATAAGACAGATCCATAAAGATAAGATAGAATCTTCTGGGCCAGTTAAATCTATTAGGATAAGGATAAAATCTTTTCAAGACCAAATGAATCTACTAAAGTAATAGAGTATCTTTTAAGATAAGATGGATCTATATTTTAATTAGGATAAGTTAGGATCTTTTGAGATGAGATGGATCTATTAAGATAGGGGAGAATCTTTTAAGATAAGATGAATTGGTTAGAATGAGATCTTTTTAGGATAAGCTAGATATGTTCCAATGGGGATAATCTAGGTTGTCTAGCTATTTTATAAATATATTTTTATACCTATGTATATATGCAGATGCAATTGTGGACGTTACTCCACAACTCATCACACTCAATCAAAGATCCAAATCAGACAAGTATCATAAGAACAAACATTCAAATACATAAACACTTATAAAAAAAATAGTTTTGTTTTTGTTCCTAGGGTTGGGTCTCCTATTCCTAAAGATCACTTTAGGCACATGATTTCAAAGTGTGAAATCCAAGTTTGTCTTTAGAAAGAAAAGGTAAGAATAATCAGAGTAAAGCGGAATTAGATGAGAAAAGATTAAGATAAGTTTAGAAAAGAATCAGAGTGAGGTAAGTAAACAAGGGTTGTCCAGTTCTATCTAGGTTTCGTCCTACAGTCAACATTCCTCTGATACCACTTCTGTAACACCCGGATTTTAGGGGTCCAAAACCCGGGGTTAACATAAACACCAGGTATGCTGGGACCAAGTCTCATACATATGATGTATAGTGGCACAGGATCGAATGTCACATCTTTATATATAACAGGAGTTCTATACAAGATAAATAATTACATTATAAGGAGACAACGGTCCAGCAACCCAAAGTTGACTGGGAGACGACGACCTAGACCTCTCACGAACTCATCGCAGCACCCTCCAAGAGCATCATCCTGCAGTACCTGGTCTTGACCTGTGGTGTATGTGAGACAGCAAGAGTGAGCTCACATACGTTCATCGCTCAACAAGTTGTGGGGAATAATGTGCATGAACTCACCAAAGGTGGGAGCTCATAAAGTGTAAGGCTTACCAAAGAAGATGGTTTAGAGCTGAGCATTGCTTTTAAAGTTGGTCAAAATTTTATTAGCAATTACTAAGTATAAGTAAATACCAACCCAATTAAATGGTAGAACAAAAGTTTAACAACTTCACCTGCAATGCAATGCATATGACAAATTGAATTTAGTTCCATAAATTAATCATGTGAGTGTCCGAGCTGCTCATGACCGTGAGCACGGCTAGTATACCAGTTTTACACTCTGCAGAGGTTGCGCATCTTTACCCACAAGTCGTGTTACCCATCTGCCAAGGGGTCATGAATCCCATACACCTCTACCAAGGAAGTGAGGCAGGGTAGCACTACGAGGCCTTTACAAAGTTCCACTAGCTTCCGAAAACCCGCTACAGTTTATAGGAAGATCCAGTACAGGAATCCCTTGCAGGACCGCCATCGCAGCAAAATCCTCCCGAGGGCACTTCCCGCACTGACCTCTCCCCTACTGCCCTTGCCCCTTTCGGGTAAGGTAGTCTTCCACTAGCTTTCCTAATTAATCAGCCAAGGGCATCCCATACTACCCTTGTGGTAGCACTGTTTTCCCGGGTGGTTCTCCATGTTCCAATTAGCATAATGATCTTACCATGAACAATAAATAACAACTGATAACAAAAGTGTAATCATGAATAGTGTATCTCCATACCCAAAACCACATATAGCACTAGCAAGTACTACCCAGAAATTTCAGTGGTAAACAAGGTATAAAGATAGACAAACTAGGGTAACCTATTGGGTCCCATCAAAATTAACCTATGCAGATCATTATGATTAATCAGAACATGGCTGGGTAACAAGAAGTGATCAAGGGCACAACTTGCCTGGGCCTTGAGATCCAGGTACCAGGATGATTTCTTCAGATCCTCGTGACCTCACTGCTAGTCGTAGCAATACAAACATACATGGTATAGGCAAAATTAACATTACACCAAACATATATGCAAAATACATATTAATAATCTACATATTAAAATAAAACCACAGGAAAAAGAATTAATTTTGGAGTTATAGATTTTAAGTTATGATTTTCCAAAGATTATATGTGCTTATTACAAGATTAGTTAAGATAAAAATTTTAATGTGACTTTTATGTAAAACCAGTGGCACTAATTAATAAACAATAATATTACAAAATTATAGGAAGTGGTATGGATTAATTTGGAGTTGTAGAATTCAAGTTATGAATTTCCTAAGATTTAAGGTGATTATAATATGATTAAATGATAAATAAATTTTCTGACAGAGTTCATGTCAAAACAGTGATTCTAAATGGTAGAGAATATTATTACAAAATTTTAGGAATTGGAATGACTCAATTTAGAGCTAAAATGAATTAGTTATGAATTAATTAAGTTTCTGGATTTATTTTAACACTAAAAATCATTTTCTAAATCATTTTCTATGATTTTATAACTCACTGGACTGGGCCTCAATTCCAGAGAAACCCAGGGGGCTCGGGGTAAGTTTCCCCAGACACAGGGAATAGGATCCCTGGACGGCGGGTTGATTCCGAATAAACAGAGGGTCTCTTTAACAAAATCGTCACAGCGAAAGGGTATCGAATGGGCTGAGCCGTCCGATCAGACACGGAGGACTCAGATTAGATCTCACTCACTCTGAAGCGGTACGCGACGATGTCCGCAGGATCTGAGATCGACGGCCCACGAATGCCCACGACTCAAACTACCCCGAACCACACGATTGAAGACCGACGGCTCGGATTTAAACTAACGAAGGGGTACGCTACTTACTCTAATCTGCGCCGTCCAAAGTGAATCCGACGGCGCGAACTCGTCTTCTCTACTCGACACCAACCACGGCCGCGCCGCCGCCCAACACGGCGGAGCATCGCCGGTGAGGGCCAAATCCAGCGCACCAGCGCCCAAAATTCTAATCCGTTAGGTTCTACACGTCAAGGAGAAGTAGGCGAACATGGGAGGCGGCTTCTTACAAGGATTCCGGCAGTGTCCAGCTCCGACCACGGCGCGGTGCGGATCCGCGGCGGCGTTGAAGCTCCGGTGAGCAATTACACGAGCACCGGTGGAGTTCAACACGAATTGAGGGCACCGGTAGTTTTCCCAGGCGAAAAACGATCTTCAGGCCCAACACCAAGGACCGGCGACCCGTGGTGATGAGTTTCACCGGCGGCGGGTATTCTCGGCAGCGCGCGCGGTGGAACAATCGAGCGGCGGCCGACGCGAGGACGAGCCGAGGACGGGGCCAGGCTTTTATACACCGGAGGGGTGAACTGACGACCGAGAACCATGGGAGACCCCTAGCCATCGGACGGACCTGGCGAGCTCCGCCGAGCTCGGGCAATCTGTTGCGCCCGACGCGCGAAGAAGACGGAGGCGAGATACCCCCCCCCCTGACGAGCGGGCCCGAGTGCGCAGTGGCTAGACCGCGGTGCCGTGGACGCAAGAGCGAGGGGCGAGCCAGTTGGGCCGGCGGGGAGCCGAATTCGGCCCATGCGCAAAGAGATGGTGAGCGCGCGTGAGGAAGAGACTGACGTGAGGGTCCCGCGCGTAAGTGAGTGGAGAACCGTGAAGCTGACCGGTGGGACCGGGTTGTCGGCGCCAGTCACCAGGTAGGGCAGCGGGCTGAAAACAGTTGTGGGCCGAAATGGAATCCGAGGCCCAGTTAGGTATAGTATCCTTTTTCTTTTTCTTTTCTATTTTCTTTTCCCCATTTTCAAATCCAATTCAAATCCAATTTGAATTCAAGTTTGAGTTCAACTTTGTGAATAACTTGTCCCCAGTTTGAAAGGTATAATTTCATAATATAAGTATGAAGAATTTTTATTCTGATTTTATTTTGTTTTATGTAGTATTTTCCCTACTCCTTTTATTTTCTATTTTCTATTCCAAATTCAAATTTATACTTCTATTTTAGTTTTCAGATTTTTCAAATGTATCCAAGGGTGAATATAAATCATACTTATTTTAATATTACTAACTTAAGTTTTTTTATTCTCCTTTCTATTTATTTCCTGAGATGTATAAATGGTTTTTCTTAAAAGAAAAAGAAAAATTCTTTTCCCATCTTTTTCTTATTTCCCAATTTCTAAGACATTATGATATTTTGTTCAAATTTCTTCTACTAATTCCCAATCCAGAATTTGGGTGTTACACAAGAAACCTCAACCAATCTAGTGGATTTGTTGAAGACTCTATATGCCCTAGTGTTTGAGTCAAAACCAAGTAAAAAGCCTTCTACAGCCTTAGGAGCAAATTTAGAATTTCTACCTCTCTTAATAAGAATAAAGCATTTACTCCCGAAGACTCTAAAATATGAACATTGGTCTTTTTACCAGTGAGGAGTTAATATGATGTCTTCTTGAGGATTCAGTGAAGATATAACCGATTGATGGAGTAGCAGGCGGTGTTAATCGCCTCAGCCCAAAACCGGTCCGGTGTCTTGTACTCATCAAGCATAGTTCTTGCCATGTCTAGTAGAGTTCTATTCTTCCTCTCCACTACACCATTTTGTTGGGGTGTGTAGGGAGAAGAGAACTCATGCTTGATGCCCTCCTCCTCAAGAAATCCTTCAATTTGTGAATTCTTGAACTCTGTCCCATTGTCGCTTCTAATCTTTTTGATTCTCAGTCCGAACTCATTTTGAGCCCATCTTAAGAATCTCTTTAAAGTTTCTTGGGCTTGAGATTTTTCCTACAAAAAGAACACCCAAGTGAAGCGAGAATAATCGTCCACAATAACTAGACAGTACTTACTCCCGCCGATGCTTATATAAGCGATCGGGCCGAATAGGTCCATGTGGAGCAGCTCAAGCGGCCTGTCAGTCGTCATGATGTTATTGTGTGGATGTGTCACACCCGGCTTTAAGGAACAAAGCCAGGTGCATCTCATACATGCGCCAAAGAAGACAACACATATAATAACAGAGTGTATAGAGATAAATGTCACAATAATCAGAGTACTTATTACATAGCGGAAGACTTATTACAAAATAAAAGAATAAATATAAAACGAACTAAGGATCGTCGGCGCCAATGTCAACTGAGAAACGCCACCTAGATCAAATCATACTCCTCGCCTTGTGGCTCCTCCTGAACCACCTGTTCTTCTCCTGTGGGGGGGGGTGTGAGACAGCAAGGGTGAGCTCACACATGATCATAGCTCAACAGGTTGTGGGGAACCAGTGGACATAAACTCACAAAGGTGTGAGTTCATGTGTTGTGTAAGGCTAATTAATGATAGGGGTTAAAGCTGAGCATTGCTTTTAAGTAGTTGGTCAAAATTTTATTAGCAGTTACTAAGTGTAAGTAAATACCAAACCTTAAGTGAAGTAATAGAACAAAATTAATAATAAACCCATGCAATGCAAATGACAAAATTGAATTTAAGTTCCATAATTTAAACATCAGAGAGTCCTGAGTTGCTCATGACCGTGAGCTCGGCTAGTATACCAGTTTTACACTCTACAGAGGTTGTACCCTTTACCCACAAGTCATGTTACCCATCTGCCAAGGGGTCGCGACTCCCATACACCTCTACCTAGGAAGCGCGGTAGGGCAACACTACGAGGCCTTTACAAAGTTCCACTAGCTTCCAAAAACCCGCTACAGTTTATGGGAAGAGCACTTGCAAGAATCCCCCGTCTGACCGCCATCGCAGCTAAATCAACCCGAGAACCTCCTTGCATGCATCTCCCCTACTGCCCTTGCCCCTTTCGGGTAAGGTAGTCTTCCACTAGCTTTCCTAATTAGTCAGCCAAGGGCGTCCCATTAAACCCTTGTGGTGGCACGTGTTTCTCAAGTTAAGCTCTATGTTCCAATTAACATTAATGATCTTAACATGAACATAAATAGAATAACAAAGGAATTGGAACATAGATATAATAAATGATTATCCCAAAACCATGTAAAGCAATAGCAAACTACCCAAGTGATTCAGGGGTAAACAAGGTAATGAGATAAACAATCTAGGGTGACCTATCGGGTCCCATCAAAATTAACCTATGCATGAATAAGTGATATTAAAGAACATTATTGGGTAAAAGTGGTCAAGGGCACAACTTGCCTTCAATGAGCTCCTGCTCAGCTACTTCAACCTGCTGCTCACCAGGATCCTCAGTCACGGGCTCTTCTACTCGCCACAATACAAACAAGCACAATATACAGGGGAAAATTAACATCACACCAATCATGTGAACAAAATACACATCAATATTCTATATATTAAAATAAAATCCTAGGAACAGGAATCATAATTTTTTGGAGTTATAGATTTTAAGTTATGAATTTTCAAAGGTTTTATGTGCTTAAAATAGGATTAAGTGAGAAATAAATTTTAATATTGTTTTCATGACAAAACAAAGGCTCTAAGTAATAGAGAATAAAATTACTAAATTTTAGAAAGTGGAATGGCTCAATTTGGACCAGAGATGAATTTTCTATGAATTTTATAAGTTCTAGCAACTCTTTTTCTCTTTAAAATCTTTTTCAGATTTTATTTACCCATTTATTATGAACTCTAGCCGAGGTGCACTAAATCTGAGAAAGGCAGGGGCCTAAACGCAAATTCTCTAAAGACTCAGGCTTCATCCCGCGTGGATGGCGGGTTCTATATTCTAACTCTATAAGATCTCTTATGTAAAAATCCAGGCCGAACGGGTATCATGGGTCCTCAGTCGTCCGATCAAGCGTGAACGGACAGGATTAGATCCATAATCCAGCGAACCGGTACGCGCTCCGAACCGTAGGATCTGCGATCTAGGGCGCACATTTCTCGAATTGAAGGGATACGCTACCGATGATCTCATCCGCCCAACATCCATCCCACGGTTCAAATATCTCACAACTCTCTCTCTGATCCTGGCCGCTCATCAGCGGATCAACGGCCAGGACATCGCCTTCTTTCACCTGGCCCAGACACGGTGGCTCTGCCCACCACGGACGGCGGCGCCATGGCCAGTGGCCACCAACCTCGCGCGCCCGGGTTCTAAACTTCGATCCTAACTGCGCAATATGATGCTGGGACTACGATGATTAAATGGGCAGGCGACTTACCAACGGTGATGATCGGAGGGAAGCTGCCCACGTGCACACGCAGTTCCGCGGTGGAGATGCTGCAACAGCGAGAAATCCAGGGCGTTTGGGCGGTCGACTGAGCGTAATACTTCACGCCAACAATCCCTAGGCGCCGATGAACGAACACGACACCGCACTGGCCACCAATCGGCGATACAAGGCTGAGTCAACGGTGGCGGCTACTTTCTTCCTCGCGGCGGCGGGCGAAACAAACCTAGCGCGCAACTAATCCCCTGAGGTTCCGAGCTGTATCGACGAAGAAAGGTCGCGGCCCGGGTTTTATCCTCCCCTGCGGGGTCAACGCGGTCCGGTTCTGGTGGGCGGAATCCGCCGAGCTCGGCCAAGCCGTTGCAACCGACAGCGCGTTGAAGACGGGCACCTGACAGTGCGGGACCACCCGTCGGGGCCAGTGACGCCTGCCCGAGCGCGCGGGCGAGGAGCGTGGGCCGCACGGGAGCAGTCCGGAGCTAGGCCGAAAGTAGGTATTCCAGCCCAATATCCGTTTTTTCCTTTTCTTTTTATTTTTCCTTTAATTTCCTTTTCCCTTTTTGAATTCAAACTTGAATTAGGATTTGGTTATGAGTTCCTCCCTTGAGTTAATTACACAATTTCAAATTCTAGTTTTGGAACAATATACTTTTATTTACTTATTTTTCTCCTCATAATATTCATTTCTTCTCTTTTCTAAATTCTAGAATTCCCTTTAAATCTTAAATTCTCATCTAGATATTAATATATTCTCTTTATTTTTTTTGTATAGCCACAAAGTGCACTCCACAAACATAATATCCAGCATGATGCATAATTTTAATGGCATATATTCTTTTATTAATTATTTGCTTTTGAATATGGTGTTCACATGGGATGATGCATAAAGGTTAAACCCACATAAGGAGAAATTGTTTCTCTATTGGTATTATTTCTAGCAAATTACAAAGTGGGTGTTACAGGATGATGGACTCCAACTTGCTTTTCTGCTTGGCATGCGCTACAAATCCTGTCTTTCTCAAAATGAATATTTGTTAGTCCTAAAATGTGTTCTCCCTTTAGAAGCTTGTGAAGATTCTTCATCCCAACATGGGCAAGCCGGCGATGCCAGGGCCAACCCATATTAGTCTTAGCAATTAAGCAAGTGTCTAGTTCAGCTTTGTTATCATTAAAACCACCTAAAAATAGCTGACTATCTAACACTCTCTTAAATGCTATTGAATCATCACTTCTTCTAAAGACAGTAACACCTATATTGGTAAAAAGACAGTTGTAGCCCATTTTACATAATTGAGAAATAGAAAGCAAATTGTAATCTAAAGAATCTACGAGAAAAATATTATAAATGGAATGGTCAGGGGATATAGCAATTTTACCTAAACCTTTGACCAAACCTTGATTTCCATCCCCGAATGTAATAGCTCTTTGGGGATCTTCATTTCTCTCATATGAGGAGAACATTCTTTTCTCTCCTGTCATGTGGTTTGTGCACCCGCTATCGATTATCCAACTTGATCCACTGGATGCATAAACCTACAAAACAAATTTATACCTTGTTATTAGGTACCCAAATGGTCTTGGGTCCTTTCACATTAGAAACAAGCACCTTGGGTACCCAAACACAAGTCTTGGAGCTCTTGTGTTTGCCCCCAACATATTTGGCAACTACTTTGCCTGATTTGTTAGTTAAAACATAAGCAACATCAAAAGTCTTAAATGAAATATTATGCTCATTTGATGAATTAGGAATTTTCTTCTTAGGCAATTTAACATGAGTGGTATGCCTAAAACTATAAGCCTCATTTTTATACATAAATGCATGATGAGAAACAGAATGAGGTTTTCTAGCATGAATTTTCCTAATCTTATGTTCAGGATAGTTTGCAGGATATAAAATATAGCCCTCTCTATCCTGAACCATGGGAGCCTTGCCCTTTATAAAATTAGACAATTTCTTAGGGGCATTAAGCTTGACATTGCTTTGGTTCCCTTGTTGGAACCCAATGCCATCCTTAATGCCAGGGCGTCTCCCATTATAGAGCATGCTTCTAGCAAATTTAAAATTTTCATTTTCAAGTTCATGCTCAGTAATTTTTGCATTTAATGTAGCTATGTGATCATTTTGTTTTTTAATCATGGCAAGGTGATCATCAATAGCTTCAACATTAATATCTCTACATCTAGTACAAATAGCAACATGTTCAACAGTAGATGTAGAGGGTTTGCAAATATTCAATTCCTCTATCCTAGCATTTAATCTAGCATTTTCATCTCTAAGATAGGAAATTGATTCATTGCAAACATTCAATTTTTCAATCTTAGAAACTAAATTTTCATTCTCAATTCTAAGATAGGAAATTGAACCATTATAAATGCTAAGCTCTCTAGACAAATTTTTATATTTTTCTACCTCTAGAGCATAGGCATTTTTCAATTTAACAAATTTCTTGTTTTCCTTAACGAGCATGTCCTCTTGGCATTCCAAGAGATCATCCTTCTCGTTAATGATTTCTATTAATTCATTCAATTTTTTCTTTTGGTCCATGTTAAGGTTGGTAAAAGGAGAAATTAAGTCATCTTCATTATCACTAGAGCTACCTTCATCACTAGATGTAGTGTATTTTGGAGTAGCTCTAGAGTGTACCTTCTTCTTGCCGTCCTTAGCCATGAGACATTTGTGGCCGATGTTGGGGAAGAGAAGTTTCTTGTTGACGACGATGTTAGCGACTTCCTCATCGGAGGAGGAGTCAGTGGAACTCTCATCGAAGTCCCATTCCCGCACCATGTGTGCCTCGCTGCCTTTCTTCTTATAGTACTTCTTCTTCTCCATCTTCTTCTTCTCTTTATTGTTGTCCCTGCCACTTCCACTAGAATATGGACATTTAGCTATAAACTGACCGGACTTACCACATCGGTAACACACCCTTTTGGAGCAGGGTTTGTAGTCCCTTCCTTTGCTTGAGGATTTGGCGGAAAATCTTGATGATGAGTGCCATCTCCTCGTTGTCGAGCTTGGATGCGTCGATTGGAAGACTACTTGGTGTAGACTCCTCCTTCTTTTCTTCTGTTGCCTCGAACGCAATGGGTTGCACCTCGGGTGTAGACGTGGCGCCTTGCTCCAAGTTGATAATGTGTTTGGAGTCTTTGATCATAAGTTTAAAGCTCACAAACTTGCCAATCACCTCCTCGGGAGACATCTGTTTGTATCTAGGATCCCCATGTATTAATTGAACTTGAGTAGGATTACGAAATACGAGGGATCTAAGAATAACCTTGACCATTTCATGGTCATCCCATTTTGTGCTCCCGAGGTTGCGCACTTGGTTCACCATGGTCTTGAGCCGATTGTACATCGCTTGCGGCTCTTCCCCTTTGTTGAGGATGAATCGACCGAGCTCGCCCTCGATCGTCTCCCGCTTAGTGATCTTTGTCACCTCGTCCCCTTCGTGCGTGGTTTTGAGGATGTCCCAAATTTCTTTGGTGTTCTTTAACCCTTGCACCTTATTATACTCCTCTCAACACAAGGAGGCAAGGAGTATAGAAGTGGCTTGGGAGTTAAAGTGCCTAATTTGGGTGGCCTCGTCCGAGTCGTAGTCCTTGTTGCCCACCTGTGGTGCCTGCGCTCCAAACTCAACAATATCCTAAATACTTTCGTGGAGTGAGGTTAGATGGTGCCTCATTTTATCACTCCATATGCAATAATCTTCACCATCAAAATATGGTGGTTTGCTTAGGGGTATGAAAAGTAATGGAGTGCACATTGAAATACGGGGATAGCATAGGGGCATCTTACTATACTTCTTGCGCTCATGGCGCTTAGAAGTAGTGGACGACTTGTTGCCGGAGGTGGAGGGTGTTGAAGAGTCGGTCTCGTAGTAGACCACCTTCTTCATCTTTTTCTTCTTGTCACCCCTCCTATGTGACTTGATGGAGGAAGAGGATTCCTCCTTGTGCTTGTTGTCGAACTCCCTTAAGAGAGTCCTCCTTAAGCCCACGGGCTTGTCGTCGGTCACGATCTCCCTCTTGGCATGATCTCTAGACATCACTTCAAGTTGGTTAGACTCTTAATGAAGCACTGGCTCTAATACCAATTGAAAGTCGCCTAGAGGGGGGTGAATAGGCGAAACCTGAAATTTATAAAGTTAAACACACACTAAAGGCTAGGGTTAGCATTAGAATTAAATTCAAGTCCGAAAGATTGTTTCTCTTGCTAGGAGTTGCTCAAAGGATGCAGATGACATATGGGAGCAAACTCAAATCAATACTAGCAAGGAAACATTAGAGATAGGAAAGAGGGCAAACAAATTAAATGGAAATCACACAAGTGAACATGATGATTTGTTTTACCAAGGTTTGGTTTCAAAGAACCTAGTCCCCGTTGAGGAGGCCACAAAGGCAGGGTGTATTTCAACCCTTTCCCTCTCTCAAACGATCACATAGACCGAGTGAGCCTTTTCCTTAATCTCAGGGGTCACTAAGACCCCGCAAGGACCACTACACACTTAGGTGTCTCTTGCTTCGCTTACAAGTCTCTTGAGAATAAGAAGGGAAAAAGAAAAGGCCAATCCAAGCGACAAGAGCAACAAAAGAACACAAACACCCTCTCTCAAGTCTCTAATGGAATTGAGTTGATTTGGAAGCTTGGAGAGGATTTGATCTATTGGATGTGTCTTGGAGTGAAGTCTTTTGCTCTTGCAATGAATGGGATGTTCAGAAAACTTGGATTGCTTTGAATGAGGTGGTTGGGGGTATTTATTGCCCCCAACCACTTCCTAGCCCGGTGCGCGCCACGTCAGCGTGTCCTTTAGGGTTTGGAGCAGTTGACCATTGGAGTTGCTTGTCCTTTTTCCACACCGGACAGTCCGATGACCTCTGACTTCTGCGCTCTGACTTCTGTCGCGGCACTGTTCAGCACTGTAGCGTTTTGCAGACGACCATTGGCACGCAGGGAGCCGTTGCTCCGCTGGCTCACCGGACAGTCCGGTGGCACACCGGACAGTCCGGTGAATTATAGCGGAGGAAGCCCCTTGAATTCCCGAGAGTGGTCTGTTTGGAAGTTTACGGGCCTGGTGCACCAGACAGTGTTCGGTGCGCCAAGTTTCAGCACACTCTAAGTCTCTTGCTCCAAATTGGATTGCATCCCTAACTGAATTTCTGTCTTGGTTTGTGTTGAACCTTATGCACCTGAGATAAATGACATCTAGACAAACTAGTTAGTCCACGTGGTTTGTGATGGACCTCAACCACCAAAATCGATTATAGGAAATGGTTAAGCCCATTTCCCTTTCAAAGTGACCGAGTCCTGAATAGTAACCTGAGTCTATGGACTCAGGGACTACATGGTTGTCACACCCGGCTTTAAGGAACAAAGCCAGGTGCATCTCATACATGCGTCGAGGAGACAACATATATAATAACAGAGTGTATAGAGATAAATGTCACAAAACATCAGAGTATTTATTACATAGCGGAAGACTTATTACAAAATAAAAGAATAAACATGAAACGAACTAAGGATCAACGACGCCAATGTTAACTGAGAAACGCCACCTAGATCAGATCATACTCCTCGCCTTGTGGCTCCTCCTGAACCACCTGCTCTTCTCCTGTGGGGAGGGTGTGAGACAGCAAGGGTGAGCTCACACATGATCATAGCTCAACAAGTTGTGGGGAACTAGTGGACATGAACTCACAAAGGTGGGAGTTCATGTGATGTGTAAGGCTAATCAATGATAGGGGTTAAAGCTGAGCATTGCTTTTAAGTAGTTGGTCAAAATTTTATTAGCAGTTACTAAGTGTAAGTAAATACCAAACCATAAATAAAGTAATAGAACAAATTAATAATAAACCCATGCAATGCATATGACAAAATTGAATTTAAGTTCCATAATTTAAACATCAGAGAGTCCTGAGCTGCTCATGACCGTGAGCTCGGCTAGTATACCAGTTTTACACTCTGCAGAGGTTGTACCCTTTACCCACAAGTCATGTTACCCATCTGCCAAGGGGTCGCGACTCCCATACACCTCTACCTAGGAAGCGCGGTAGGGCAACACTATGAGGCCTTTACAAAGTTCCACTAGCTTCCGAAAACCCGCTATAGTTTATGGGAAGAGCACTTAAAAGAATCCCCCGTCTGACCGCCATCGTAGCTAAATCAACCCGAGAACCTCCTTGCATGCAACTCCCCTACTGCCCTTGCCCCTTTCGGGTAAGGTAGTCTTCCACTAGCTTTCCTAATTAGTCAGCCAAGGGCGTCCCATTAAACCCTTGTGGTGGCACGTGTTTCTCAAGTTAAGCTCTATGTTCCAATTAACATTAATGAACTTGACATGAACATAAATAGAATAACAAGAATAATTGGAACATAGATATAATAAATGATTATCCCAAAACCATGTAAAGCAATAGCAAACTACCCAAGTGATTCAGGGGTAAACAAGGTAATGAGATGAACAATCTAGGATGACCTATCAGGTCCCATCTGTAACACCCGGATTTTAGGGGTCCAAAACCCGGGCGCTAACATAAACACCAGGTATGCTGGGACCAAGTCTCACACATATGATGTATAGTGGCACAGGATTGAATGTCACATCTTTATATATAACAGGAGTTCTATACAAAATAAATAATTACATTATAAGGAGACAACGGTCCAGCAACCCAAAGTTGACTGGGAGACGACGACCTAAATCTCTCACGAACACATCACAGCATCCTCCATGCGCTTCATCCGGTGGTACCTGTTCTTGACCTGTGGGGTGTGTGAGACAGCAAGAGTGAGCTCACATACGTTCATCGCTCAACAAGTTGTGGGGAATAATGTGCATGAACTCGCCAAAGGTGGGAGCTCACGTGAAGTGTAAGGCTTACCAAAGAAGATGGTTAGAGCTGAGCATTGCTTTTAAAGTTGGTCAAAATTTTATTAGCAATTACTAAGTATAAGTAAATACCAAACCCAATTAAGTAGTAGAACAAAAGTAACAACTTCACCTGCGATGCAATGCATATGACAAATTGAATTTAGTTCCATCATTTAATCATGTGAGTGTCCGAGCTGCTCATGACCGTGAGCACGGCTAGTATACCAGTTTTACACTCTGCAGAGGTTGCGCATCTTTACCCACAAGTCATGTTACCCATCTGCCAAGAGACGGCCAATCCCATACACCTCTACCAAGGAGGCGAGGCAGGGTAACACTACGAGGCCTTTACAAAGTTCCACTAGCTTCAGAAAACCCGCTACAGTTTATAGGAAGTTCCAGTGCAGGAATCCCTTGCAGGACCGCCATCGCAGCAAAATCCTCCCGAGGGCCTCCCTACACTGACCACTCCCCTACTGCCCTTGCCCCTTTTGGGTAAGGTAGTCTTCCACTAGCTTTCCTAATTAATCAGCCAAGGGCGTCCCATTCCACCCTTGTGGTAGCACTGTTTTCCCGGGTGGTTCTCCATGTTCCAATTAACACAATGATCTGAACATGAACCATAAATAACAACTGATAACAAAAGTATAATCATGAATAGTGTAATCTTCATACCCAAAACCACATATAGCACTAGCAAGTACTACCCAGAAAGTTCAGTGGTAAACAAGGTATAAAGATAGACAAACTAGGGTAACCTATTGGGTCCCATCAAAATTAACCTATGCAGATCATTATGATTAATCAGAACATGAGTAGGTGAAAAGAAGTGATCAAGGGCACAACTTGCCTGGGCCTTGAGATTCCAGGTACCAGGATGATCTTCAGGTGATACGTATCCTCACTGCTAGTCGTAACAATTCAAACAAACATGGTATAGGCAAAATTAACATTACACCAAACATAAGAACAAAATGCACATTAATAATATACATATTAAAATAAGATCATAGGAACAGGAATCATTAATTTTGGAGTTATAGATTTTAAGTTATGGATTTTCTAATGTTTTATGTGTTTAGTACAAGATTAATTAAGATAACAATTTTAATGTGACTTTTATGTAAAACCAGTGGCACTAATTGATAAACAATAATATTACAAAATTATAGGAAGTGGAATGGATTAATTTGGAGTTCATATGCATTTTCTATGAATTATATAAATTCTAGGAATTATTTTATATTAAAAACTCATTTTCTAATTCATTTTCCTGATTTTATAACTCTCTAGACTGGGCCTCAATTAAACAGAAGCACAGGGGGCTCGGCGCAAAAATCCCGAGACACAGTCAACAGTGCCTATGGACTGCGGGTTGATTTAAACTAAAGACGGGGGCTCTTTATCAAAAGTGCCAGCGCGAAGGGGTATCGGTGGAGATCGGCCGCCCGATCACTGATCAAGGGCCCAGATTAAATCGCGAATCCTGTGAACCGGTATGCACTGCTGACCCTATGATCCGAGATCTACGGTCCAGATTTAATGAGGCGCAAACCAATCGGTACCGTTCGGTCCGATCCAGCGGCCCAGATCAATCCATCGAAGGGGTATGCTGAGATCTAATCCTGACCGTTACGCAGAGAATCAACGGCCCACACGCTTTCCCCCAAAACAACCCCGACGGCGGCGGCGCCGCCCACCAACCGCGGTGGAGCCATCGCCGGAGCACACCAATCCGAGATCCCGAGCGTGAATCCCCAAAATTAAGGGGCAGTAAACATAGCAGAGATGAAGACGAGACATACTGAGGTGTTCTCACCGTTGATCGAGCTTGCAGGCGCGCGGTCCACGGCGTCTCGCGGTTCCGTGGCGGAGCAGCAACACCGGCGAGCAATTCCGGGCTGACCGGAACGTAATTCGTCCAGTCGAAGTCGCGGACGGATTCCCCGAACGATTACGACCACCCTTGGCCACGCACCGAGGCAAAACCTTCCTCACCGAGGGAGTTCACCGGCGGCGGCGCGTTTCCTAGCTTCTTCCCTCACGGTGCACAGTGTTCTTCAGCGCGCCCATGGTTCAATGCGATGGTCCGCGACCCGGCTTTAAATAGTCGAAGGTGGAAGCGAAGTCCGCACGTTTGTTACACCGGCCGCCACGGAATTCGCGGTGAAGGTTCCACTGTTGCCGCACGCGAGTTCGTTGAAGACGAAGCTGTCGACGTCGGTCCACCGGTCAGTGGGCGAGAAAACGCAGACGCGGATCGGCGACCGAGTCGCGAAGGGTGGCTGACAAAGGAGGCCCACCGAGCAGCGACAGATTCCGCGCGCGGGAAGGTGAACTGAGCAGCGGGGCCCACATGTCGGTGTCGAACGAACGCGCGCGCGCGAGAGAGCCAAGGCGAGGCTGACACGGCGGTCCCACCTGTCGGCGCCAAGAATTGGAGTTGGGCCGCCGTGCGCGTGAAAATGGGAAGATGGGCCGAATTTGGTGTTCTTGGCCCACATAGGGTTTTATTCTTTTTCTTTTATCTTTTCTATTTTCTTTTCTCCATTTTCAAATCCAATTTGAGTTCAAGTTTAAATTCAAACTTTGTGAAATAACTTGTCCTCAGTTTGAATGGTATAATTTAATAATTTAAGTGTGAAGGATGTTTATTCTGATTTTTATTTTATTTTATGTAGTATTTTTCTTAGTTCTTCCCTTCTCTTTTATTTTCTATTTTCTATTCCAAATTCAAATTTATACTTCTATTTTAGTTTTCAGATTTTTCAAATGTATCAATTGAAACCCAAAGGTGAATATAAACCATACTATTTTAATTTTACTAATTTAAGCTTTATTCTCCTTGTTATTTATTTCATGGGATGTATAAATGGTTTCCTTTAAAAGAAAAATCCTTTTCTCATCATTTTTCTTATTTCCCAATTTCCAAAGCATTATGATACTTTGCTTATATATTTTTTTTCCTCTACTAATTTTGGGTCTTACAAATCCTACCCCCCTTAAAAATAATCTCGTCCTCGAGATTAGTAATAAAAGGGATGTATACTCATATTGTTCCTGGAACATATGCACAAACAAAGAAATCTCTGCATGAGGCATAATCCTTTAACAAAACATGGGGTCAATAGACCTTATTATTCCTTCTAGAATAATATCATATCATCTACTAACTAAAGTAACATCTAGTCCTTACAAATCATCATAATTTATATCTATGTAGCTTGGTGGAGCTGGTGGTGGTGGTGGAGGTTGTTGTTGTTGTTGTCTCTCCAACCGTGCTTGCCTTATTTCTTGGCGGACCTGACGTATTTCCTCGCGTTGTTGTCTTATCTGGTTTTGCATCTCGGTCACCAGGTCTGTTAATTGTTGTATTACTAGTCTTTGGGCAGCAACCACTTGTTTGGTTTCAATAGGTGGAGGATTTGGAGAATTTATTTCTGTTTGCAGTTGCGTGATAATCTTTCCTTTCCTGGTATTGACCATGAAAGTTAGAAGCATGTGGCAATAGTTTTTGCAAATGACCATATTTATTAAGTAGAATGAATAGACTAGTAGCTGGTTATAATCTGAAGGTTTCTTTAGTAGGGTTTAATTTTTGTTTTATGTCCAGATTGGGGTAACCAATCATTTAAGGTGAATATCCAAGGGTAAGATAGAATCTGTCAAGATAAGAGATATATATGGGTGAGAGAGACTACAAGATGTAGGTTACAAGTTTGTTTTAGGTGGGGGTTGATAGACTATGCAATCCATCATTACTCTATTGGTTGGGTTGCTATGTAACTTGTTATATAGGTCAAATTGTTGGGTATGGCCGAGTTGATCTAGGTCACCAATTTAGGCTTAAGTGAATTTTGGAGTATAGCCTTATCCTTTGTATCTGCATTAAGTAACTCAATCTAGCTTAGATCATATTGGATTAGATAGAATCCAGATTAGGTTGGTATGACTAGATTAAACTAGTTAAGATTAGCTAGATCTACCAGGGTAGGGTAAATATTATTAGGATATGTTAGAATCTTTTAAGATAGGATGGATTATATGATATAGGTAGGTCATTGTTCAAGGATGAGTTGGTATAAGACATTAATTTAGGTTAAGATATATTTGTAGAGACAGTGTCTAACCTATATCACCAGCTTAACTAACTTGTTAATAACTCACTTTAGATTGGGTCATATTTAGATTAGATAGAATCTGGATTAGGTTGGATATAACTAGATTAGACTAGATAATATCTAATTACTTTGGATTAGATCTTGGTTGTTACTCTAGAGTGGGATCAATATGCTAATTAGGGCAAGATGAATTCATAAGGATAAGGTAAAATCTTTTGAGGTTAGTTAGATCTGGTACGAAAGGTTAGAATCTTTTTCAAGATAAGATGGATCTGTTAAGATAAGGGAGAATCTTTTAAGATAAGATGAATTGGTTAGAATGAGAGTTTTTAGGATAAGATAAATCTCTTTAAGCTAGATATGTTCCAATGGGGACAATCTAGGTTGTCTAGTTATTTTATAAATATATTTTAATACCTATGTGTATATGCAGATGCAATTGTGGACATTACTCCACAACTCATCACACTCAAACAAAGATCCAAATCAGACAAGTATCATAAGAACAAACATTCAAGCATATAAATATTTACAAAAATAGTTTTGTTTTTGTTCCTAAGAGTAGGTCTCTTATTCCTAAAGTCACTTTAGGCACAGGATTTCAAAGTGTGAAATCCACATTTGTCTTTAGAAATGAAAGGTAAGAATAATCAGAGTAAAGCGGAAATAGATGAGAAAAGATTAAGAAAAGTTTAGAAAAGAATCAGAGTAGCAAAGATAAGTATGTAGGGGTTGTCCAGTTCTATCTAGGTTTCGTCCTACAGTCAACATTCCTCTGATACCACTTCTGTAACACCCGGATTTTAGGGGTCCAAAACCCGGGCGCTAACATAAACACCAGGTATGCTGGGACCAAGTCTCACACATATGATGTATAGTGGCACAGGATCGAATGTCACATCTTTATATATAACAGGAGTTCTATACAAAATAAATAATTACATTATAAGGAGACAACGGTCCAGCAACCCAAAGTTGACTGGGAGACGACGACCTAAATCTCTCACGGATACATCACAGCATCCTCCATGCGCTTCATCCGGTGGTACCTGTTCTTGACCTGTGGGGTGTGTGAGACAGCAAGAGTGAGCTCACATACGTTCATCGCTCAACAAGTTGTGGGGAATAATGTGCATGAACTCGCCAAAGGTGGGAGCTCACGTGAAGTGTAAGGCTTACCAAAGAAGATGGTTAGAGCTGAGCATTGCTTTTAAAGTTGGTCAAAATTTTATTAGCAATTACTAAGTATAAGTAAATACCAAACCCAATTAAGTAGTAGAACAAAAGTAACAACTTCACCTGCGATGCAATGCATATGACAAATTGAATTTAGTTCCATCATTTAATCATGTGAGTGTCCGAGCTGCTCATGACCGTGAGCACGGCTAGTATACCAGTTTTACACTCTGCAGAGGTTGCGCATCTTTACCCACAAGTCATGTTACCCATCTGCCAAGAGACGGCCAATCCCATACACCTCTACCGAGGAGGCGAGGCAGGGTAACACTACGAGGCCTTTACAAAGTTCCACTAGCTTCAGAAAACCCGCTACAGTTTATAGGAAGTTCCAGTGCAGGAATCCCTTGCAGGACCGCCATCGCAGCAAAATCCTCCCGAGGGCCTCCCTACACTGACCACTCCCCTACTGCCCTTACCCCTTTCGGGTAAGGTAGTCTTCCACTAGCTTTCCTAATTAATCAGCCAAGGGCGTCCCATTCCACCCTTGTGGTAGCACTGTTTTCCCGGGTGGTTCTCCATGTTCCAATTAACATAATGATCTTAACATGAACCATAAATAACAACTGATAACAAAAGTATAATCATGAATAGTGTAATCTTCATACCCAAAACCACATATAGCACTAGCAAGTACTACCCAGAAAGTTCAGTGGTAAACAAGGTATAAAGATAGACAAACTAGGGTAACCTATTGGGTCCCATCAAAATTAACCTATGCAGATCATTATGATTAATCAGAACATGAGTAGGTGAAAAGAAGTGATCAAGGGCACAACTTGCCTGGGCCTTGAGATTCCAGGTACCAGGATGATCTTCAGGTGATACGTATCCTCACTGCTAGTCGTAACAATTCAAACAAACATGGTATAGGCAAAATTAACATTACACCAAACATAAGAACAAAATGCACATTAATAATATACATATTAAAATAAGATCATAGGAACAGGAATCATTAATTTTGGAGTTATAGATTTTAAGTTATGGATTTTCTAATGTTTTATGTGTTTAGTACAAGATTAATTAAGATAACAATTTTAATGTGACTTTTATGTAAAACCAGTGGCACTAATTGATAAACAATAATATTACAAAATTATAGGAAGTGGAATGGATTAATTTGGAGTTCATATGCATTTTCTATGAATTATATAAATTCTAGGAATTATTTTATATTAAAAACTCATTTTCTAATTCATTTTCCTGATTTTATAACTCTCTGGACTGGGCCTCAATTAAACAGAAGCACAGGGGGCTCGGCGCAAAAATCCCGAGACACAGTCAACAGTGCCTATGGACTGCGGGTTGATTTAAACTAAAGACGGGGGCTCTTTATCAAAAGTGCCAGCGCGAAGGGGTATCGGTGGAGATCGGCCGCCCGATCACTGATCAAGGGCCCAGATTAAATCGCGAATCCTGTGAACCGGTATGCACTGCTGACCCTACGATCCGAGATCTACGGTCCAGATTTAATGAGGCGCAAACCAATCGGTACCGTTCGGTCCGATCCAGCGGCCCAGATCAATCCATCGAAGGGGTATGCTGAGATCTAATCCTGACCGTTACGCAGAGAATCAACGGCCCACACGCTTTCCCCCAAAACAACCCCGACGGCGGCGGCGCCGCCCACCAACCGCGGTGGAGCCATCGCCGGAGCACACCAATCCGAGATCCCGAGCGCGAATCCCCAAAATTAAGGGGCGGTAAACATAGCAGAGATGAAGACGAGACATACTGAGGTGTTCTCACCGTTGATTGAGCTTGCAGGCGCGCGGTCCACGGCGTCTCGCGGTTCCGTGGCGGAGCAGCAACACCGGCGAGCAATTCCGGGCTGACCGGAACGTAATTCGTCCAGTCGAAGTCGCGGACGGATTCCCCGAACGATTACGACCACCCTTGGCCACGCACCGAGGCAAAACCTTCCTCACCGAGGGAGTTCACCGGCGGCGGCGCGTTTCCTAGCTTCTTCCCTCACGGTGCACAGTGTTCTTCAGCGCGCCCATGGTTCAATGCGATGGTCCGCGACCCGGCTTTAAATAGTCGAAGGTGGAAGCGAAGTCCGCACGTTTGTTACACCGGCCGCCACGGAATTCGCGGTGAAGGTTCCACTGTTGCCGCACGCGAGTTCGTTGAAGACGAAGCTGTCGACGTCGGTCCACCGGTCAGTGGGCGAGAAAACGCAGACGCGGATCGGCGACCGAGTCGCGAAGGGTGGCTGACAAAGGAGGCCCACCGAGCAGCGACAGATTCCGCGCGCGGGAAGGTGAACTAAGCAGCGGGGCCCACATGTCGGTGTCGAACGAACGCGCGCGCGAGAGAGCCAAGGCGAGGCTGACACGGCGGTCCCACCTGTCGGCACCAAGAATTGGAGTTGGGCCGCCGTGCGCGTGAAAATGGGAAGATGGGCCGAATTTGGTGTTCTTGGCCCACATAGGGTTTTATTCTTTTTCTTTTATCTTTTCTATTTTCTTTTCTCCATTTTCAAATCCAATTTGAGTTCAAGTTTAAATTCAAACTTTGTGAAATAACTTGTCCTCAGTTTGAATGGTATAATTTAATAATTTAAGTGTGAAGGATGTTTATTCTGATTTTTATTTTATTTTATGTAGTATTTTTCTTAGTTCTTCCCTTCTCTTTTATTTTCTATTTTCTATTCCAAATTCAAATTTATACTTCTATTTTAGTTTTCAGATTTTTCAAATGTATCAATTGAAACCCAAAGGTGAATATAAACCATACTATTTTAATTTTACTAATTTAAGCTTTATTCTCCTTGTTATTTATTTCATGGGATGTATAAATGGTTTCCTTTAAAAGAAAAATCCTTTTCTCATCATTTTTCTTATTTCCCAATTTCCAAAGCATTATGATACTTTGCTTATATTTTTTTTCCTCTACTAATTTTGGGTCTTACACCATCAAAATTAACCTATGCATGAGTAAATGATATTAAAGAACATTATTGGGTAAAAAGTGGTCAAGGGCACAACTTGCCTTCAATGAGCTCCTGCTCAACTACTTCTATCTGCTGCTCACCAGGATCCTCAGTCACGTGCTCTTCTACTCGCCACAATACAAACAAGCACAGTGTATATAGAGAAATTAACATTACACCAAACATATAAACAAAATACACAGTAATAATTTACACATTAAAATAAAATTCTAGGAACAGGAATCATAATTTTTGGAGTTATAGAATTTAAGTTATGAATTTTCAAAGGTTTTATGTGTTTAAAATAGGATTAAGTGAGAAATAACTTTTAATATTGTTTTCATGACAAAACAGAGGCTCTAAGTGATAGAGAATAAAAGTACAAAATTTTAGAAACTGGAATGGAGTAATTTGGAGCTCATATGAATTCTCTATGAATTATTAAAGTTTTAGCACATATTTTTGTATTAAAAACCTGTTTTCCAATTCAGTTATTCCATTTTAAACAGCTCCGGACTAGGCGCACCAATACTAAGAAAAGCAAGGACCCCGGCGCAATTAAATCCTAGACCTAGAACACTATACACTGGACTACAGGTTCTATTCTTGAAAAGTAAAGGGTTTCTTTAGCAAAAAGGCCAACGCGAAGGGGTATCAGTGGTTTTCGGGCGCGAGATCAACAGCGGACGGTCCAGATTAGATACGACATTATAATGAAGTGGTGAGCGATCGTGGCCCTTAGATTCAGATCTAGCGCTCCAGGTGGAATACCCCGAATCGGTACGTTTAATATAATCAACACCGTCGGATCCGAATCCTATGATCTACAACGCATTATCAATTCTATCCCTCACTGGCCGCACGATCCTTGATCGACGGCACCCGTACCTTCTCCTACCCCCAGTCGACAGGATACCCTCCAACAATCCTGATCGCCGCTACACGATCGAACGACGCACAAACCTTCTTCTACCTAGCCGCGAATCAGGAGAAGCAAAACGCCCAGCGGTGGCGCCCTGCAGTAGGCCACCCACCACCCGATAACTTCGGTGCTCTGCGTGATACTCGAGCAACCCGTTACAATCTATACCCTGATGATTTCCCCGTGCGAAAATCCTAGCAGCAAGGATAGCGGGAAAAGAACTCACCCCGCCGAGACGAGGTAGAGGCTGGGCGCAGGTGCTGCTTCACGAAGGATCGTCGCCGAGAACCCCCCCTACGCAGATGGTTTCGCCCCGACCGAAGGTCTCCAACTGTAGTCTCCTAAACTGCGAGCAATCCCTCTCTCTCTCTCCTAACTGTGTTGCAACCGAGCGGTGTCAGTTCACGGATCGCATGGGCTGGGAAACGGCGGCCGCGTTTATATCCGAGCGTCCGATAAGATCGCGCGGCGTGAACGAGTCCGTCGCTCAGAGCAGGCCCGGTCCCAGCGGTGAGCTTCTTGCGCGGGTAGGCGAGCGACGCGCGATCGGTTGAAGGTGGGAGAGGACTGACGAGTGGGGGCCACGATGTAGTGATTCAGCGCCAGGCACGGGGAGTCAAAGTGGATGCACACCGAGACTGCACCATGGTCCCCACATGTCGGCGCATGGTGCCAGGAGTTGGGCCGCGCGGTGGTAGATTTGCTAGGTGGGCCAAAATTGGGTTCCGAGGCCCAGTTAAGTCTCCTCCCCTTTTCTTTTTTTTTCTTTTTATGTTTCTACTTTTCCTATTTTGTCTTATCTTGAATTCCAAATTCAAAACCTCCATTTAAATTCAAATTTGTGGGACATTTGTACTTAGACTAATTATTAATTTGATCACACCAAGTGTGGTGAAGTTATTTAATTATGATTTTATTTGTATTATATAAAATCTTCATTTCATTCCTCTTTTCTAAATTCTTGAATTTCTTTTAGATTCTAAATTTCCTTCTTGAGTTAATATATTTCTTGTCACATTATTTTTATATTGTCACAAAATGCACATAAAAATAAAATCCCAGCATGATGCATATATTATCTTTGGGTATTTCTTGTTAATTATGTATTTGTGTAAGTAATGTGTTCACATGAAATGATAAACATGGGTATCACATATAGATATAGTGTAAGATACTCTCTTTTAGCCTTTCATACAAAATGGGTGTTACAAATCCTACCCCCCTTAAAAAGAATCTCGTCCTCGAGATTTAGGAAGATCTAGGGAAAAGATGGGGAAAATCTATGCGAAGCTCTTCTTCTCTTTCCCAAGTTGCTTCATCTTCACCGTGGTGACTCCATTGCACTTCGCACATCTTTATCACCTTATTCCTTGTAACTCGAGTCAATGTATCCAAAATCTTGATCGGGTACTCCGTGTAAGTCAAATCACCCTGAACACTTAGCTCTTCCATCGGTAACTGTTCCTCAGGGACACGGAGACATTTCTTCAGTTGAGATACATGGAACACATTATGCACATCCGATAAACTATCAGGTAACTCGAGTTGGTATGCCATCTCCCCAACTCGCCTAAAGATCAAGAATGGTCCAATATAGCGAGGGGACAATTTGCCCTTAACTTTGAATCTCCTCATTCCACGAAGTGGTGACACCTTGAGGTACACATAATCTCCTTCCTCAAATTCCAGTGGCCTTCTTTTATTATCAGCGTAGCTCTTTTGCCTGGTTTGAGCCACTCTCAAATTCTCTCAGATTATACGAACTTGTTCTTCTGCTTCTTGAATCAATTCAGGCCCAAAGAATTGTCTTTCTCCAGTTTGATCCCAATACAAAGGAGTCCTACACTTCCTCCCATATAAAGCCTCAAAAGGTGACATTTTTAGACTGGCCTGATAGCTATTGTTATATGAAAACTCAACATATGGTAGACTTTTATCCCAACTTCCTCCATGCTGAAGGGCACATGCTCTCAACATATCTTCCAATACTTGATTAGTCCTTTCAGTCTGTCCATTAGTCTGAGGGTGATAAGCTGTACTGAAATTCAACTTTGTACCCATGTTCTCATGAAAGCTTCTCCAAAATCTTGAGGTAAACTGCGAACCTCGATCAGACACGATCTTCTTCGGTACTCCATGTAAACACACAATCCGAGCCATATATAACTCTGCTAGCTGAGAACCTTTGTAAGTAGTCTTGACAGGAATAAAGTGAGCCACTTTAGTCAATCTATCCACAATCACCCATATAACATCATATCCTTTCTGGGTGCGAGGCAATCCGGTAATGAAATCCATACCAATCTCTTCCCACTTCCACTCGGGTATCTTTAGTGGGTGCAGCAGTCCAGCTGGCCTCTGATGTTCAGCCTTAACTCTTTGACATACATCGCACATAGCCACATGTGCAGCCACATCTCTCTTCAATCCATACCACCAATACTTCCGCTTCAAATCCTGATACATCTTAGTACTACCAGGATGAATAGAATAATCCGAGTCATGGGCCTCCTTCAATATAGTCTCACGAAGGCTTTCAATATCAGGAACACACATCCTGTCCTTGAACCATACAGTGCCCTGCTCATCTTCCGTGAATTCCGGACCTCGACCTTCAGTAATTAGATCCTTAATCTCTTGTATTTTAGCATCACCAATTTGTCCTTTGCGGATTTCTTGCTCCAAGGTAGGTTCCACATCAATAGTAACTCCTTCTGTATGAGCAACTATCCCCAGGTTAAGTCTCCTGAAATCCTCAACGATCTCATCGGGTAGTTGGGCAACAATAGCTGAATGAACATGCTCCTTTTGACTCAAGGCATCTGCAACCAAATTTGCCTTGCCCGGGTGATAGTGAATCTCCAAATCATAATCCTTAATAAGCTCCAACCAACGGCGTTGCCTAAGGTTGAGATCCTTCTGAGTGAATATATACTTCAAACTCTTATGATCCGTGTATACTTGGCACTTGGTCCCCATGATATAATGTCTCCAAATCTTAAGCGCATGCACAACGGCTGCCAATTCCAAATCATGAGTGGGGTAGTTCAATTCATGTTTCCGTAACTGACGAGAAACATAAGCAATCACATGTCCTTCCTGCATGAGCACACATCCTAAGCCTTGGCCACATGCATCACAATAGATATAAAATCCCTTCTGTAGGTCTGGCATAACCAATACTGGTGGCGACATCAACCTCTTCTTCAATAGATCAAAGCTGTCTTGACACTTCTCGTCCCACTTGAATTCTCTTCCTTTCTCCAGAAGCGAAGTCATAGGCTTAGCAATCTTAGAAAATCATTCAATAAATCTCCGATAATATCCTGCTAGTCCCAAGAAACTCTGTATCTCAGTAACTGTAGTGGGTACTCTCCACTCCATTATCTCCTTAACCTTAGCAGGACCCACTGATATTCCTCCATTAGAAATAATATGACCAAGAAATGGCATCTCGCCAATCCAAAACTCGCACTTGCTGAACTTGTGAAAGGGAAATGTGCCCTTGGGCCATTTCTAAGGATTTTGGTGATTTAGTGCTCAACACAGGTACCTATTTGTAAAATGGAACAAGGTGCAAATCATGAAGTAAAGGTATGTTTCTAAGCCTTAGTACATTGGTTTTGTGGACTAACATGTTTGTCTAAGTGTTAGAAACAGCATGAAGAAATAGAGAAAAGGGGAGAGAATGACTTGGCTGTGTGCAGCCAAGTCCCAGCTCGGTCTGGAGCACCGGACTGTCCGGTGTGCACCGGACAGTGTCCGGTGCGCCAGACCTCCTCGGCGCGAACTGGCCGCTCTCGGGAATTCGCCGACGGCGTACGGCTAAAATTCACCGGACTGTCCGGTGTGCACCGGACTGTCCGGTGAGCCAACGGTCGGCCAGGGCCAACGGTCGGCCGCGCAATCCGCGCGGGACACGTGGCCGAGCCAACGGTCGGGAAGGAACACCGGACTGTCCGGTGTGCACCGGACATGTCCGGTGCGCCAACTGAGCGCAGATCTGGAGCAGCCAGCAACGGTCAGAAGTGCTGTTTTTGGAAACAAATCGGGCACCGGACAGTGTCCGGTGTGCACCGGACTGTCCGGTGCGCCACGAGACAGAAGGCAAAGATGGCCTTCCAGATTTGTTCCCAACGGCTCCTAGCTGCCTTGGGGCTATAAAAGGGACCCCTTGGCGCATGGAGGAAGCACCCAAGCATTCCTTGAGCACTCTTGATCACTCACACATCAATCTTGCGCACTTGTTTGAAATTCTAGTGATTTGAGCTCTGTTCTAGTGTGTTAGCCTCTTGAGCTCAAGTCTGGGTTTTGTGTGTGCGTATTCGCTGTGATCTTTGTGTTGTGTGTGAGTTGCTAATCCCTCCCTTACTCCGTGATTCTTTGTGAACATCTTTTGTAAGGGCGAGAGGCTCCAAGTTGTGGAGATTCCTCGCAAACGGGATTGAGATAAGAACAACAAAACACCAGTGGTATTCAAGTGGGTCTTTGGACCGCTTGAGAGGGGTTGATTGCAACCCTCGTCCGTTGGGACGCCACAACGTGGAAGTAGGCAAGCATTGGCTTGGCCGAACCACGGGATAAACCACCGTGTCCCTCTGTGCTTGATTCTTGTGGTATTGTGTTTTGTTGAAGACTTCACCTTAGCCACTTGGCATTAACTGTGCTAACGCTTAACAAGTTTTTGTGGCTTAAGTTTGAAGTTTTTACAGGATCACCTATTCACCCCCCCCTCTAGGTGCTCTCAATTGGTATCAGAGCCGTTCTATTCACAAAGGGACTAACCGCCCGAATAGATGGATCCTAAGGGGAAGGGTATAGTGATCAACGACAAAGAGAAGGAGACCTTCGTCAACGAGCCGAAGGACGACAAGCCTACCGACTCCGGCTCGGGTCAAAGACGAAAGGAAGGGAAGAAGAAGAAGACCAGGCGCATTAAGGAGATCATTTACTACGACAGCGACGAGTCTACTTCTTCCCAAAAGGATGAGGACCACAACGACTACGAGAGGAGAAAACCGGTTAACTCGAACTTTTCCTTTGATTACTCTCGTATTCCGCAAAGTTCACATTCTCATTTACTCTCCATTCCACTTGGCAAGCCCCCACACTTTGATGGAGAGGACTACGGATTTTGGAGTCACAAAATGCGTAGTCACCTATTCTCTCTCCATCCTAGTATATGGGAGATTGTAGAGAGTGGAATGCACTTTGATAGTTCGGATAGTCCTATGTTCATTAATGAACAAATTCATAAAAATGCACAAGCTACTACTGTTCTTCTAGCTTCCTTGTGCAGGGATGAATACCATAAGGTGAGCGGCTTGGACAACGCCAAGCAAATCTGGGACACCCTCAAGATTTCTCATGAGGGGAACGACGTCACCTTACTCACCAAGATGGAGTTGGTGGAGGGCGAGCTTGGACGGTTCGCGATGATAAGGGGCGAGGAGCCAACGCAAACGTACAACCGGCTCAAGACCCTTATCAACAAGATAAGAAGCTACGGGAGCACGCGATGGACGGACCACGACGTCGTCCGCCTAATGCTCAGGTCCTTTACCGTACTTGATCCTCATCTCGTGAACAATATTCGTGAGAATCCCAGGTACACGATGATGACGCCCGAGGAAGTGCTTGGAAAATTCGTGAGCGGGCGGATGATGATCAAGGAGGCAAGATACGTCGACGACGCGTTGAACGGACCACTCCACGAGCCTCAACCCATTGCTCTAAAGGCAACGAGGAGCAAGGAGTCGCTACCTAGCAAGGTGGCGCAAGTTGAGGCGGCTGGCCTTAATGATGAAGAGATGGCTCTCATCATTAAGAGATTCAAGACGGTGCTTAAAGGTCACAAGGGACAACCAAGCAAGACCAAAGCCAAGGGGAAGCGCTCATGCTTCAAATGCGGTAAGCTTGGTCATTTCATTGCTAACTGTCCCGATAATGAAAGTGACCAGGAAAAGGGGAACAAAAGAGAGAAGAAGAAGCAATACAAGAAGGCAAAAGGCGAGGCGCATCTAGGAAAGGAGTGGGACTCGGATTGCTCCTCCTCCGACTCCGACAACGAAGGACTCGCCGCCACTGCCTTCAACAAATCGGCTCTCTTCCCCAACGAGCGTCTCACTTGCCTTATGGCAAGGGAGAAGAAGGTGAGTATTCAAGACTCCACTTATGCTTCATCTAGTGATAGTGAGTCTAGTGATGATGACATAGATTATTCTTGCTTGTTCAAGGGCTTAGATAGATCTAAGATAGAGAAAATAAATGAATTAATTAATGCATTGAATGAAAAGGATAGGCTTTTAGAAAAGCAAGAAGATTTATTGTATGATGAACATGATAAATTTGTAGAGGCACAAAAATCATATGCTTTAGAAGTGAAAAGAAATGAAATGCTTTCTAGTGAAATATCTTCCTGTCATGAAAACATTTCTACCTTAAGAAGTGTTAATATTGATTTAAGTGCTAAACTAGAAGTAGCAAGTAAATCAAATTCTTTTGTTGAACATGTTGAAATTTGTACTAGGTGTAAGGATTTTGATGTTAATGCTTGTAGTGAACACCTAGTTCTAATTTCCAAATTAAATGATGAAGTGGCTAGTCTTAATGCCCAACTTAAGACTAGCAAGAATGAAGTTGATAAAATAAAATTTGCAAGGGATGCCTACACGGTTGGTAGACACCCCTCAATTAAGGATGGGCTTGGCTTCAAGAGGGAAGCCAAGAACTTAACAAGCCATAAGGCTCCCATCTTCGTCAAGGAGAAAGGGAAGGCCCCTATGGCTAGTAATACTAAAAAGAACCATGCTTTTATGTATTATGATAGGAGAAATGCTAGAAATGCCTATAATGATTTTGATTCACATGTTTATGATTCTCATGCCATGTTTGCCTCTAGTTCATCTTATAAGCATGATAGGAGGAATGTTGTATATATGCCTAGGAGAAATATTGCTCATATGCCTAGAAAGAATGCCATTCATGCTCCTAGGAAAATAGTGAATGAACTTTCTACCATTTATTATGCTTGTAATGCTCCTTTTGCTATTTGTAGAAAGGGTAAGAAGGTTGTTGCTAGGAAATTAGGGGCTAGATGCAAGGGAGATAAATCTTGCATTTGGGTCCCTAAAGATATTTGTGCTAACCTTGCAGGACCCAACATGAGTTGGGTACCTAAGACCCAAGCCTAAATTTGCCTTGCAGGTTTATGCATCCGGGGGTTCAAGCTGGATTATCGACAGCGGATGCACAAACCATATGACGGGGGAGAAGAAGATGTTCACCTCCTACGTCAAGAATAAGGATTCCCAAGATTCAATTATATTCGGTGATGGGAATCAAGGCAAGGTAAAAGGGCTAGGTAAAATTGCAATTTCTAATGAGCATTCTATATCAAATGTATTCTTAGTGGAGAGTCTTGGATATAACTTGCTATCTGTTAGTCAATTATGTCAAATGGGATATAATTGCTTATTTACGAATGTAGATGTGTCTGTCTTTAGAAGATGTGATGGTTCACTAGCTTTTAAGGGTGTACTAGACGGCAAGCTTTATTTAGTTGATTTTGCAAAAGAAGAGGCCGGTCTAGATGCATGCTTAATGGCTAAGACTTGCATGGGCTGGCTGTGGCATCGCCGCTTAGCACATGTGGGGATGAAGAACCTCCACAAGCTTCTAAAGGGGGAACACGTAATAGGTCTAACAAATGTGCATTTCGAAAAGGATAGACCTTGTGCAGCTTGTCAAGCAGGGAAACAGGTGGGAGGAGCACATCACAGCAAGAACGTGATGACCACGTCAAGACCCCTGGAGCTGCTACACATGGATCTCTTCGGACCCGTCGCCTATCTAAGCATAGGAGGGAGTAAGTATGGTTTAGTTATTGTTGATGACTTTTCCCGCTTCACTTGGGTATTCTTTTTGCAGGATAAGTCTGAAACCCAAGGAACCCTCAAGCGCTTCCTCAGGAGAGCTCAAAATGAGTTTGAGCTCAAGGTGAAGAAGATAAGGAGCGACAACGGGTCCGAGTTCAAGAACCTTCAAGTGGAGGAGTTTCTTGAGGAGGAAGGGATCAAGCACGAGTTCTCCGCTCCCTACACACCACAGCAAAATGGTGTGGTAGAGAGGAAGAACAGGACGCTAATCGATATGGCGAGGACGATGCTTGGAGAGTTCAAGACCCCCGAGTGTTTTTGGTCGGAAGCCGTGAACACGGCTTGCCACGCCATCAACAGGGTCTACCTTCATCGACTCCTCAAGAAGACTTCGTATGAGCTACTAACCGGTAACAAACCCAATGTATCTTATTTTCGTGTATTTGGGAGCAAATGCTACATTCTAGTGAAGAAGGGTAGAAATTCTAAGTTTGCTCCCAAAGCTGTAGAAGGGTTTTTATTAGGTTATGATTCAAATACAAAGGCGTATAGGGTCTTCAACAAATCATCGGGTTTGGTTGAAGTCTCTAGCGACGTTGTATTTGATGAGACTAATGGCTCTCCAAGAGAGCAAGTTGTTGATTGTGATGATGTAGATGAAGAAGATGTTCCGACGGCCGCTATACGAACCATGGCGATTGGAGACATTCGGCCACAGGAACAGGATGAACGTGATCAACCTTCTTCCTCAACTACGGTGCATCCCCCACCTCAAGACGATGAACAGGTTCATCAAAAGGAGGCGTGTGATCAAGGGGGAGCACAAGACGATCAAGTGATGGAGGAAGAAGCGCAACCGGCACCTCCAACCCAAGTTCGAGCGATGATTCAAAGGGATCATCCCGTCGACCAAATTCTGGGTGACATTAGCAAGGGAGTAACTACTCGATCTCGATTAGTTAATTTTTGTGAGCATTACTCTTTTGTCTCCTCTATTGAGCCTTTCAGGGTAGAGGAGGCCTTGCTAGATCCGGATTGGGTGTTGGCCATGCAGGAGGAACTTAATAACTTCAAGCGCAACGAAGTTTGGACGCTAGTGCCTCGTCCCAAGCAAAATGTTGTGGGAACCAAGTGGGTGTTCCGCAACAAACAGGACGAGCACGGGGTGGTGACGAGGAACAAGGCTCGACTTGTGGCAAAAGGTTATGCCCAAGTCGCAGGTTTGGACTTTGAGGAGACTTTTGCTCCTGTGGCTAGGCTAGAGTCTATTCGTATCTTGCTAGCATATGCCGCTCACCATTCTTTCAGGTTGTACCAAATGGATGTGAAGAGCGCATTCCTCAACGGGCCAATAAAGGAAGAGGTGTACGTGGAGCAACCCCCTGGCTTCGAGGATGAGCGGTACCCCGACCATGTGTGTAAGCTCTCTAAGGCGCTCTATGGACTTAAACAAGCCCCAAGAGCATGGTATGAATGCCTTAGAGATTTCTTACTTGCTAATGCTTTCAAGGTTGGGAAAGCCGATCCAACTCTCTTTACAAAGACATGTGATGGTGATTTGTTTGTATGCCAAATTTATGTCGATGACATAATATTTGGGTCTACTAATCAAAAGTCTTGTGAAGAGTTTAGCAGGGTGATGACGCAGAAATTCGAGATGTCGATGATGGGCGAGTTGAACTACTTCCTTGGGTTCCAAGTGAAGCAACTCAAGGACGGCACCTTCATCTCCCAAACGAAGTACACGCAAGATCTGCTGAAGCGGTTTGGGATGAAGGACGCCAAGCCCGCAAAGACTCCGATGGGAACCGACGGACACACCGACCTCAACAAAGGAGGTAAGTCCGTTGATCAAAAAGCATACCGGTCAATGATAGGATCTCTACTTTATTTATGTGCTAGTAGACCGGATATTATGCTTAGCGTATGCATGTGTGCTAGATTTCAATCCGATCCTAAGGAGTGTCACTTGGTGGCGGTGAAGCGAATTCTTAGATATTTAGTCGCTACGCCTTGCTTCGGGATCTGGTATCCAAAGGGGTCTAACTTTGACTTGATTGGGTACTCAGATTCCGACTATGCTGGATGTAAGGTCGATAGGAAGAGTACATCGGGGACGTGCCAATTCTTAGGAAGGTCCCTGGTGTCATGGAATTCCAAGAAACAAACCTCCGTTGCCCTATCCACCGCTGAGGCCGAGTACGTTGCCGCAGGACAGTGTTGTGCGCAACTACTTTGGATGAGGCAAACCCTCAGGGACTTTGGCTACAATCTGAGCAAAGTCCCACTCCTATGTGATAATGAGAGTGCTATCCGCATAGCGGAAAATCCTGTTGAGCACAGCCGCACAAAGCACATAGACATCCGGCATCACTTTTTGAGAGACCACCAGCAAAAGGGAGATATCGAAGTGTTTTATGTTAGCACCGAGAACCAGCTAGCCGATATCTTTACCAAGCCTTTAGATGAGAAGACCTTTTGCAGGCTGCGTAGTGAGCTAAATGTCTTAGATTCGCGGAACTTGGATTGAATTATAGCATACATGTATTCATGCTTTTGATCATGTTCCCTTCTGCATATTGTTGCTTATTATGGTGCTCAAGTTGTACAAACACTCCCTGGACCTCACAAGTCCGTTGCAATGTGATGCACATGTTTAGGGGGAGATGTGTTACAACTTGACCCTTTGAGACTAACCATATGTTTGAGTTTGCTTGTGTTAGTCACAAAGGAGAATTGAAAGGGAAAAGGTGGACTTGGACCATGAAAGACTTCCACTGCACTCCGATGAGGGGTAACTTATTCCAAGTTCATCTCATGAACTCTTATTGCCATTTGCTCTTAATTGAAGATTTTGGTGAGGCAATGGGGTTATAGGGCCACAATTGATCCCGTTTTGGTGCTTGATGCCAAAGGGGGAGAAAATAAAGGCCAAAGCAATAAATGGATCAGCTACCACTTGAGAGATTTTGAAAATAGTAGAATAGAGTTTTTGATTTGTCAAAATTCTTTTGATGTCTCTCTTGTCAAAAGTTGGCTTCTTGTGGGGAGAAGTATTGATTATGGGAAAAAGGGGGAGTTTTTGAAATTCTTGATCAATCTCTTTTTGAATGACTCTCTTTATGCTTAAACATGTGTGTTTAACTTAGAGATAGAGATTTGTGTTTGATTTGCAAAAACAAACCAAGTGGTGGCAAATGATGATCCATATATGCCAAAATTGAATAACACCTAAATTTATGTCATTCGAATTGAGTTTGCACTTGTTCTAGTGGCTTTATGAAGTGTTGGCATAAATCACCAAAAAGGGGGAGATTGAAAGGGAAATGTGCCCTTGGGCCATTTCTAAGGATTTTGGTGATTTAGTGCTCAACACAGGTACCTATTTGTAAAATGGAACAAGGTGCAAATCATGAAGTAAAGGTATGTTTCTAAGCCTTAGTACATTGGTTTTGTGGACTAACATGTTTGTCTAAGTGTTAGAAACAGCATGAAGAAATAGAGAAAAGGGGAGAGAATGACTTGGCTGTGTGCAGCCAAGTCCCAGCTCGGTCTGGAGCACCGGACTGTCCGGTGTGCACCGGACAGTGTCCGGTGCGCCAGACCTCCTCGGCGCGAACTGGCCGCTCTCGGGAATTCGCCGACGGCGTACGGCTAAAATTCACCGGACTGTCCGGTGTGCACCGGACTGTCCGGTGAGCCAACGGTCGGCCAGGGCCAACGGTCGGCCGCGCAATCCGCGCGGGACACGTGGCCGAGCCAACGGTCGGGAAGGAACACCGGACTGTCCGGTGTGCACCGGACATGTCCGGTGCGCCAACTGAGCGCAGATCTGGAGCAGCCAGCAACGGTCAGAAGTGCTGTTTTTGGAAACAAATCGGGCACCGGACAGTGTCCGGTGTGCACCGGACTGTCCGGTGCGCCACGAGACAGAAGGCAAAGATGGCCTTCCAGATTTGTTCCCAACGGCTCCTAGCTGCCTTGGGGCTATAAAAGGGACCCCTTGGCGCATGGAGGAAGCACCCAAGCATTCCTTGAGCACTCTTGATCACTCACACATCAATCTTGCGCACTTGTTTGAAATTCTAGTGATTTGAGCTCTGTTCTAGTGTGTTAGCCTCTTGAGCTCAAGTCTGGGTTTTGTGTGTGCGTATTCGCTGTGATCTTTGTGTTGTGTGTGAGTTGCTAATCCCTCCCTTACTCCGTGATTCTTTGTGAACATCTTTTGTAAGGGCGAGAGGCTCCAAGTTGTGGAGATTCCTCGCAAACGGGATTGAGATAAGAACAACAAAACACCGTGGTATTCAAGTGGGTCTTTGGACCGCTTGAGAGGGGTTGATTGCAACCCTCGTCCGTTGGGACGCCACAACGTGGAAGTAGGCAAGCATTGGCTTGGCCGAACCACGGGATAAACCACCGTGTCCCTCTGTGCTTGATTCTTGTGGTATTGTGTTTTGTTGAAGACTTCACCTTAGCCACTTGGCATTAACTGTGCTAACGCTTAACAAGTTTTTGTGGCTTAAGTTTGAAGTTTTTACAGGATCACCTATTCACCCCCCCCTCTAGGTGCTCTCAACTTGGCATATAGCTGGTTATCTCGTAGCTTCTGTAGCACCAACCTCAGGTGTTCCTCGTGATCGCTATCACTCTTGGAATAGATAAGAATGTCGTCGATGAACACCACGACGAATCTGTCCAAATACTCCATAAACACCTTGTTCATCAAATTCATAAAATAAGCTGGTGCATTGGTTAATCCAAATGACATAACAGTGAACTCATATAATCCATATCGAGTCGAGAATGCCGTCTTGGGAATATCCGATGGTCTAATCCTCATCTGATGGTAACCGGATCGGAGATCAATCTTCGAGAATACTCTAGCACCTCTCATCTGATCAAATAAATCATCAAAACGGGGTAACAGATACTTGTTCTTCACAGTAACATCATTAAGTGATCTATAATCCACACACATTCTTTATGATCCACCCTTCTTCTGTAGAAACAGTATCGGTGCTCCCCACGGTGAGGAACTCGGACGAATGTACCCAGCCTCTTGTAACTCAGTTAACTGCTTCTTAAGTTCCTTCAACTCCTCTACAGACATCCTATATGGCCGTTTAGAAATAGGGGCGGTTCCAAGTTGGAGATCAATAACAAACTCAACTTCTCTATCAGGTGGCATCCCTGGTAACTCCTTTGGAAAGACATCCGGGAAATCTCTAACCACACAGATGTTGTCACCAACAAACTCCTCGGGTATAAAGAACATTGCACGCTTGGATGAGGTGGTCACTGCAATATTAACTTGAAATCTGTCTCCTTTAGTGGTAGTGAGTTCTACGGTACCTCTACCACATGCTATAACGGCCTTTGCCTTTCTTAACCATGACATACCAAGGATCAGATCTATACTGCTTGACTCTAATATTATAGCAGTAGCTCCAAATTCTCTACCCATAATTGTCAATGTCAATCTACGTGTCATTTGATTCGCCTCAACAGGCCCTTTAGGTGTAATTACTATCATTGGTTTTCTCATATTTAGCAGCGGTATTTTATTTGTGTTGGCATATCTAGCAGACATAAATGAATGTGTAGCACCAGAATCAAATAAGATGGTTGCAGGAATAGCATTAACATAAAACATACCAAGCACAATGTCAGCACCATCCGGAGCAGCATCAACGCTGACTTGATTAACCTTGGCAATAGAATATCCCTTGCCAGATCCTAGAGTTTGCTGCCTGTTCTGAACTGGAGTAGTAGCAATCCTCTATGGGCAGACATTTGCATAGTGACCAGTCTTCCCACACTTGAAACACGTAGTGCCTGGACTCTGTCCTGAGAACTTCGTCGGGGTGCCAGTAGGGGTAGCCTGTCGAGGAGGTGGAGTTCTCAGTGGTGATTGCTGAACTGGGCACTAGTCTCCGCCAGTGCGAACTGGTGTACCCTGGGGTGAACTGTAGCGAGGACGAACACTGCTGCTTCCTTGTCCTTGAGATATAGCTTTTCTCTTCAAATCTCCCAGCTGAACACGCTTGTGTTCAATAGCTAAAGCCTTATCAAGCAACCTCTGAAATGATGGAAATGTATGTGCTACCAGAGCATACTGCAGAGGTCCATTAAGTCCTTCAATAAAATGCTCATGCTTCCTCTCATCTTCAGCAACTTCATCAGGGGCATATCTGGATAACTGGATGAACTTGTCGCGATACTCACTAACTGTCATGCTTCCTTGCTTCAGCGATAGAAATTCCTTCTTCTTAATCTTCATTAATCCAGCTGGTATATGATAATTCCGAAACTGCGTACTGAACTCTGCCCAAGTGATAGTATCAGCAGCATCGTGGGCAGCAGTATATGAATCCCACCAGTCAGCAGCAGGACCTGTCAGACGTCCAGAAGCATATAAAACCTTCTCCCGGTCAGTGCATTGAGCAATATTCAACATCTTCTCAATGGACTTCAGCCAATCATCCGCATCCAGTGGATCAGGAGAGCTTGCAAACGTTGGTGGCTCATGACTCATGAACTCTCGGTGCTTATCTCGGGGTGGAACTGGTGGTGGAGGTGGAGGCAATGGTACTTGTTGCTGCTGTTGCTGTTGTTGTTGCATTTGTTGTTGCAGCTGCTGTTGTTGCGCCCTCCTTTCCTGGCGTATCTCCTCTCGCTCTTGGCGTAACTCCTGTCGTATCTCTTCTCTTTCTTGACGCATCTCCTGGCGTTCTTGCTGCATCTGTGCATGCATATCTGCCATGGTGTCTGCCATTTGCTGCATCATCCTCATCTGAGCAGCAATCAGTGGGTCAACTCCACCTGGTGGAGGATTAGGAGGATTCATCTCTGCAAGCTGTGGCTGGGGTTGTCTATATATCCACCGAGTGTGTCGATTAGGAGGCAAATCAATTCCACCACCCCGCCTGGTATTGACCATCTAAGTTAGATATATATGGTAAGAGAATAGTAGACAAGGCAGATATTTACAAATCAGGTTACTTTGGGGAATTTTATTAGCCAAGCAGATTAATATTTTACCTACCATAGCTAATTCAATACCTTACGGTGGTACATGCTAAGATGTCCATCTATAATAATTCAATCAATCAAAGAAGCAAATCAGGCATTATTCATCAGCACAATCAACCAATCATTTTTTTAAATAAAGAAAATAGTTTTAAATTTGTCTTAGGTTCCCTATCTCTTAAAAAAAATCATAGTGGTAGGATTCCAAGGTGTGAAATCCATCTTGTCTTAGAGTAGAAAAGATAAGATTCATCAGAGTAGAATAGAAAAAGGTGAGACAGGATCAAGATAAGATGAGTATAGAATGAGTCAGAGTAAGGTAAGTAGGAAAGGGTTTGTCCATTTCTATATAGGTCTCGTCCTACAGTCAACATTTACCTCTGATACCACTTCTGTCACACCCGGCTTTAAGGAACAAAGCCAGGTGCATCTCATACATGCGCCGAGGAGACAACATATATAATAATAGAGTGTATAGAGATAAATGCCACAAAACATCAGAGTATTTATTACATAGCGGAAGACTTATTACAAAATAAAAGAATAAACATGAAACGAACTAAGGATCGATGGCGCCAATGTCAATTGAGAAACGCCACCTAGATCAGATCATACTCCTCGCCTTGTGGCTCCTCCTGAACCACCTGCTCTTCTCCTGTGGGGAGGGTGTGAGACAGCAAGGGTGAGCTCACACATGATCATAGCTCAACAAGTTACGGGGAACCAGTGGAAATGAACTCACAAAGGTGGGAGTTCATGTGATGTGTAAGGCTAATCAATGATAGGGGTTAAAGCTGAGCATTGCTTTTAAGTAGTTGGTCAAAATTTTATTAGCAGTTACTAAGTGTAAGTAAATACCAAACCATAAATAAAGTAATAGAACAAATTAATAATAAACCCATGCAATGCATATGACAAAATTGAATTTAAGTTCCATAATTTAAACATCAGAGAGTCCTGAGCTGCTCATGACCGTGAGCTCGGCTAGTATACCAGTTTTACACTCTGCAGAGGTTGTACCCTTTACCCACAAGTCATGTTACCCATCTGCCAAGGGGTCACGACTCCCATACACCTCTACCTAGGAAGCGCGGCAGGGCAACACTACGAGGCCTTTACAAAGTTCCACTAGCTTCCGAAAACCCGCTACAGTTTCTGGGAAGAGCACTTGCAAGAATCCCCCGTCTGACCGCCATCGCAGCTAAATCAACCCGAGAACCTCCTTGCATGCAACTCCCCTACTGCCCTTGCCCCTTTCGGGTAAGGTAGTCTTCCACTAGCTTTCCCAATTAGTCAGCCAAGGGCGTCCCATTAAACCCTTGTGGTGGCACATGTTTCTCAAGTTAAGCTCTATGTTCCAATTAACATTAATGAACTTGACATGAACATAAATAGAATAACAAGAATAATTGGAACATAGATATAATAAATGATTATCCCAAAACCATGTAAAGCAATAGCAAACTACCCAAGTGATTCAGGGTAAACAAGGTAATGAGATGAACAATCTAGGATGACCTATCGGGTCCCATCAAAATTAACCTATGCATGAGTAAATGATATTAAAGAACATTATTGGGTAAAAAGTGGTCAAGGGCACAACTTGCCTTCAATGAGCTCCTGCTCAGTTACTTCTATCTGCTGCTCACCAGGATCCTCAGTCACGTGCTCTTCTACTCGCCACAATACAAACAAGCACAGTGTATATAGAGAAATTAACATTACACCAAACATATAAACAAAATATACAGTAATAATTTACACATTAAAATAAAATTCTAGGAACAGGAATCATAATTTTTGGAGTTATAGAATTTAAGTTATGAATTTTCAAAGGTTTTATGTGTTTAAAATAGGATTAAGTGAGAAATAAATTTTAATATTGTTTTCATGACAAAACAGAGGCTCTAAGTGATAGAGAATAAAAGTACAAAATTTTAGAAACTGGAATGGAGTAATTTGGAGCTCATATGAATTCTCTATGAATTATTTAAATTTTAGCACATATTTTTGTATTAAAAACCTGTTTTCCAATTCAATTATTCCATTTTAAACAGCTCCGGACTGGGCGCACCAATACTGAGAAAAGCAGGGACCCCAGCGCAATTAAATCCTAGACCCAGAACACTATACACTGGACTGCGGGTTCTATTCTTGAAAAGTAAAGGGTTTCTTTACCAAAAAGGCCAACGCGAAGGGGTATCAGTGGTTTTCGGCCGCGAGATCAACAGTGGACGGTCCAGATTAGATACGACATTATAATGAAGAGGTGAGCGATCGTGGCCCTTGGATTCAGATCTAGCGCTCCAGGTGGAATACCCTAAATCGGTACGTTTAATATAATCAACACCGTCGGATCCGAATCCTATGATCTACAACACATTATCAATTCTATCCCTCACTGGCCGCACGATCCTTGATCGACGGCACCCGTACCTTCTCCTACCCCTAGTCGACAGGATACCCTCCAACAATCCTGATCGCTGCTACACGATCGAACGACGCACAGACCTTCTTCTACCTAGCCGCGAATCAAGAGAAGCAAAACGCCCAGCGGTGGCGCCCTGCAGTAGGCCACCCACCACCCGATAACTTCGGTGCTCTGCACGATACTCGAGCAACCCGTTACAATCTATACCCTGATGATTTCCCCGTGCGAAAATCCTAGCAGCAAGGATAGCGGGAAAAGAACTCACCCCGCCGAGACGAGGTAGAGGCTGGGCGCAGGTGCTGCTTCACGAAGGATCGTCGCCGAGAACCCCCCCCCCTACGCAGATGGTTTCGCCCCGACCGAAGGTCTCCAACTGTAGTCTCCTAAACTGTGAGCAATCCCTCTCTCTCTCCTAACTGTGTCGCAACCGAGCGGTGTCAGTTCACGGATCGCATGGGCTGGGAAAACGGCGGCCGCGTTTATATCCGGGCGTCCGAGAAGATCGCGCGGCGTGAACGAGTCCGTCGCTCAGAGCAGGCCCGGTCCCAGCGGCGAGCTTCTCGCGCGGGTAGGCGAGCGACGCGTGATCGGTTGAAGGTGGGAGAGGACTGACAAGTGGGGGCCACGATGCAGTGATTCAGCGCCAGGCACGGAGAGTCGAAGTGGATGCACACCGAGACTGCGCCATGGTCCCCACACGTCGGCGCATGGTGCCAGGAGTTGGGCCGCGCGGTGGTAGATTTGCTAGGTGGGCCAAAATTGGGTTCCGAGGCCCACTTAAGTCTCCTCCCCTTTTCTTTTTTTTTTCTTTTTATGTTTCTACTTTTCCTATTTTGTCTTATCTTGAATTCCAAATTCAAAACCTCCATTTAAATTCAAATTTGTGGGACATTTGTACTTAGACTAATTATTAATTTGATCACACCAAGTATGGTGAAGTTATTTAATTATGATTTATTTGTATTATATAAAATATTCATTTCATTCCTCTTTTCTAAATTCTTGAATTTCTTTTAGATTCTAAATTTCCTTCTTGAGTTAATATATTTCTTGTCACATTATTTTTATATTGTCACAAAATGCACATAAAAATAAAATCCCAGCATGATGCATATATTATCTTTGGGTATTTCTTGTTAATTATGTATTTGTGTAAGTAATGTGTTCACATGAAATGATAAACATGGGTATCACATATAGATATAGTGTAAGATACTCTCTTTTAGCCTTTCATACAAAATGGGTGTTACAATGGTAGAGTTGGGGACTTAGCTAGAAGATAGAATAACCTAGACATAGATAATTGAAGACAATTGAGAAGATCCAAGAGAAGAGTCTCATCTATTTGAGTTAATGACTTGGCTAAATAAAAGTTGTGGTCTACTATCAATACCAGGGGTACCCAGATCAAGCCCGACTAGAAGGCATATACAGATAGGCTCATGGGATCGGTCAAGAGCCCATGGACTTAGTTGTCATGATTAGAAGGAGGTCTACTGCCAGGAGGATTCCACAAACAAAAACATGGCAAAGATCTTATCCAAATAGGAGATAAGGTCAAGATCCTAATAGATATGACAAAGATCTTAATGGATAAGGAAGATACACTTGTAGTCATAGAGTTGGATTCATGTACAACTAGGTAACCAACTTGGTAACATCATGGATTTGGTAACTATCTCAGTATCTACTATATAACCGCCCCTACCTTAGACTATAAAAGGAGAGGTAAGAAAGCCCTTAGGGGTAGATCATTAGATCACATTGCATAGGCAATAGACACTGCCACAAATAGGACATATTATATTACCTCACGCTAAAATCCCAAACCTATATAAATCTTCGAATCTCCTGTGCATTTACCATTAGTTCTCGTTCTTGCAACCTACCCTATAAATTCGGTGTCAAAAAAATCATTGACACAATTCTTGTTGGATAAATCTAGGATATTCAATTCATTTCTCAACTTGTAAAAAGCTTGCTTTATCATGTGGCATGGTGAATATGCTAGCTAGCTAGTTGATCTTCAAGCCCCACTCTCAATAGTGATAACTCCTATAGCTTGATGATCTCTAATGAAATGATGACAAATATCAATGTGCTTTGTTCGTAAATGTTGAACGTTGTTGATGGTATCCTCATGTCATTTTCATTATCATATATCAATGGCTCTTTCTCAAACATGATTCCATAATCCAACAAAGTTGCTCTCGTCCATAGACATGGTATAGAACAACTTCCCATGGATATGTACTCCGCCTTAGCCATTAAAAGTGCAATCCAGCTTTGTTTCTTTGAAGACCATGAAACTAGTGACCACCCTAGTGGTGATTGACATGTGCCTGATGTGCTCTTTCTACCCATGTTGCATCTCGCGTAACCCGAATCCGAGTATCCAACCAACTCAAATTATGACCTTCTGGGATACCATAATCCAACACTAGGTGTACGATCCGAATACATCGATATCCTTTTCATGGCTTCAAAATAATCTTCTCTTGGCGAGGCTTCAAATCTAGCACACTTATGCATGCAATTGAATCTAATCTTGAAGCAGTCAAATAGAGTAAGCCTCCAATCATAAACTGATACACCTTTAATTTGATCAACCAGCTCACCACTTGTATCTAGATCCAAATGAGCACTCGTGTCCACTGTTTTATGTATTGTTTGTGCATCATCTATCTCAAAAAAATTCTACATGTCCTTAATACACTTCCCTTCACTAATAAAGTTTTAGCTCTTCATTCGTTTGATTCGAAGTCCAAGTAAGTAACTCAACTCTCTTTAATCATAGATATATTAAATTCTTTAGCCATCGTCTATTCGAATTCTCACAAAAATTCCTTATTTGTTGATATAGAAAATAATGATGTCATCCACATAGATTTTGCCTACCATGAATCCTTCGAGAAAGAAGTTACTTAACTTATTGTACTGTGCTCTAGCGCTTGCTTTGATCCATATAACGATTTCTTGAAATTATAGAGGTATTTTAGGAATAAGAAAAGTAATTTGGAAGAAAACCTTTGTTCTTTAATAGTTTACTAGGTGAGTGCCCGTGCATTGCAACGGGAACATATAATGTCACGGTAATTTATGTACAAATCAGTGTTATATTGTTAGGAGAAAAAGTTTTGTAATCTATTTGTGATTCTAGTGATTAGATGAAGAGCGAGAAAATTCAAGCTATGGAAATACAGAAGATGAAGAACTGGTCGAAGGTTACCACACTTTCAGTTCTGTGGGCATCAGAGAACCAAGTTCAAAATTTGCATATCCATGAAGTGTTGTTCAAATAATGATAGAAACTTAGAATAGATTGAAGAGAAACCTCATCGCATAGTACAACGGTCTGTACCAAAGCATGTATGAAAGAGGACACCTGAATATTGCATAGATTACAATGAGGAGGAACCATTTGCTATTTGTTCGGATCAACGATGGGTGGGTTGTCATTGTTGCTAGACACCATCAGCCAGACAAGGACAAGAAGAGCCGAAAGAGAGGCAGGGGCGTGAGGTTCTGCAGGTCGAGGTTGCATAGAGATTATCTGCTTAACTCTAAGGAGGTCGTGATGACCTACCTTTGTCCTGGAGGTCATATACACAATCATATTAACCATAAAACTAAATATGACTCGCTCTTGCACGCAAGCCAGTTGTAACACCCTGGGATCCACAAACACCCCGAAATGCCAATAAACTACACAACTAACATTCATATATAGAATTTCGACAGCACCTCCTTCGAAAATTTGCATAAACGTGGAAGCAACAGAGTATAAACAGATATCATGATAAGAAAACATACTAGACATTAATAATCTGCTAGCAATGGGAAGATAACCATAACGACATGAACTGAATTAACTAGTGTGCACGACTAGTTAAAAACAAGCATCCTTTGACAAGAAGTTTCTAATTAAATCATGGTTGTGTCTGGGCAGTGTTATTATGAGAGTGAAGGTGGACGTGCTGCTACTTCCATCGTTCCCAACATGAATCGAGTACCTGCATTGAGTAATGCAAAAGTGAGATGAAACATCTCAGCAAGTAAATTGTTTTGACGAGATATTTAAACCAAAAAATTTAATTAATCAACATTTTAAAGGCACCACAATTGAGATCAGAAATACTTGTAGATATAGAACTCAATAGTCCCAAAATAACCAATGCCATCTCATTTCCTCGAACAACCACAATAGGTTGTATAACACTTACCTACGTCAACAATACCTACAAATATCACTTCAATGTATGCATAGGAATGCAATGTGTAAGTCCTCTGCCTTCACACCTCTTAGAGTATAAAACTACACCATCTGCAAATATCACTTCAATGAATGTAATGCATATGTCCTCTGCCTTCATACCTCTAAGGGTATGAAGCCGCATCATACCCCTCCTCGGGCAACGTACGATGCTAAGTTGTACTGGTACGGTCGGACCATAGGTCACGACAAAACTTCAGATGCAAGTGAATCATGCAATGTATATGGCATGTTGCATTTATCAATATACTTTACTTCCTTCACATACAATACAAACCTCAAACAATACTTCGTTTACCTTCAGATACAATACAAACCTCAAATAATACTTCATTCACCTTCAGGGGTGTGAATTAATCTCGTGGGTCATACTCGAATCATCATCATCAATATATGATTAAGCATCAATATAATACAATCAAGTAAAACATCACCATAGAGTTCAATTATGAAAGAATTCGATGATTCTGAATATTAGAGTGTAGGCAATGAAACAAGTCAAAACGGTAGCAACCACCGCTACATTCACTTGCCTTCATCGAAGAAGAAAAATGTACTAGGCATGATCCGGAGTGTAGACACCTGCTACGGGGCATAAAACTTAGTACAAATATTTCACAAACATTTGCCAGCAATCAACAAATCGCTCCTACAATTGAAACCAAGACCCGGTGGAATGACTCCCACCCTGAACCACATGCCAAACAGCAGCAGCGCTGTTTGTTAATTTTGTATCTTTAAAATTATGACAGTGGTGATATCAAACAAATACTCTAGGAGTTTCTACATAAAATACTCTATAACTTCGGTATTCAATGGATAATTAAATTTTGCCATCTATAAGTTCTAAAACATCTGACAAGATAACTGACTGAATCTATTTTAGACAGCAGCATAGTTAACTTCAAAATTTGATATCTCCCAAACTACACAACCAAAAATTATGAAGTTATGCTGGAAGTAAGAACTTTTATCCCTCTACAAAAGTCTCCATAGTTGGAAGAACCAATTTGGCCATTTACTAGATGAAACCCACCAGTGAACAGACCCGCTCATTTTTGCCAGGGAAACAGAAATAGCTACAGTAAAACAAACATAACTGGAGTTCAAAATTCATATGAATACACTCTTTATCAATCTAGAAAGCTTATAAAATTATCTACAATTTTTCTTACAAACCCAAGGTTTAATTCTATGGATACAATTGTCTAAATCTTAAGAGAACAGATTCTGCATAGAATTATGAGACTAAAAAACTGCTATAATCAAACTACAATAACTTTCTGATCTGATGTCCGATTGAGGTGTTCTTCACGGCCACAGAAAGATCTACAAATTATCTATGACTCATATATAGGCTTTTTATGTTTTTTAGGCCACTAAGACCACGGAAAACTGGCATGAATAGAAATTGTCGAATCTGCCATTCTGCAGAAAACTAAATTCGAGATCAAAACCTAACCCCACATCTAATCCAACCTCTAAACCTTTAATTCCCATGATCCACAACCTCCAAAAGCACATAATTATAGGGAGGAACAAGGATTTCATCCATACCTAGGGTTTTCCCAAGAAAATCTTCAAGAAGAGATAGGGAAGAACATCTCCTTGATCCTCTCTTCCTCTTCAATTCAACGTGCTCCTCCTCTTCTCGATACTTACTGCGTGGGGAGATCTAGAGGGAGGAGGAAGCCGTGGAGAGCATAGAGGGCGGCTGCCTAAGGGGAGGAGAGGGAGAGGGAGGGGGGCGGTGGCCAAAGGGGTGGAAAGGGTGGGGGGTGGCTGCAACAATTGGGAGAAGGAGAGGGGGTCGGCTAGGGTTGGGGAGGAGGGGGGCTCCCATCCATCGGATCGAGATCAAAGGGCCTAACACGCTCTCCCATCTGAGCTCCCGATCCCAGCGGAAAAAAGTGTGATACCCCAATTTTCTGAAAAGAAGTTAAACTTATTTTCTCTTTTCTTTGATGTTCTGTGGCATTGGGGTTTAGAGTTTCAGGAGGCATTCCTCAAAAAACAGTAGATCTTTTTGCATTTTTTTCCGCTGGGGATTGGGAGCTCAAAGGGGAGAGCGAGTTTGGGCCATTGATCTCGATCTGGTGGATGGGAGCCCCCCCTCTCCTCCCCAACCCTAGCCGCCCCCTCTCCTTCTCCCCAATTGGGTTGCAGCCGCCCCCTCCCTCTCTTGCTCTCCTCCCCATTGGCAGCCACCCCCTACCCTCTCCATGGCTCCCTCCTCCCTCTAGATCCCCCCACGCAGCAAGGATCGAGAAGAGGAGGAGCACGTTGAATTGAAGAGGAAGAGAGGATCAAGGAGATGTTCTTCCCCATCTCTTCTTGAAGATTTTCTTGGGGAAAACCCTAGGTATGGATGAAATCCTTGTTCCTCCCTGTAATTATGTGCTTTTGGAGGTTGTGGATCATGGGGATTAAAGGATTAGAGGTTGGATTAGATGTAGGGTTAGGTTTTGATCTCGAATTTAGTTTTCTGCGGAATGACAGATTCGACAGTTTCTGTTCATGCCAGTTTTCCGTAGTCTTAGTGGCCTCAAAAAAATGAAAAGTTTATATATGAGTCGTAGATAATTTGTAGATCTTTCCGTGGCTGTGAAGAACACCTCAATCGGACATTAGATCAGAAAGTTATTGAAGTTTTATTATAGCAGTTTTTCTGTCTCATAATTCTGTGCAGAATCTGTTCTCTTAAGATTTAGGCAATTTTATAGACAGAATTCAACCTTGGGGTTGTAAGAAAAGTTGTAGATAATTTCATAAGCTTTCCAGATTGTTAAGAAGTGCATTCATATGAATTATGAAACTCCAGTTATGTTTGTTTTACTGTGGCTGTTTCTGTTTGCCTGACCAAAATGAGCGGGTCTGTTCACTGGTAGATTTCATTAGGTAAATGGCCGAATTGGCTCTTCCAACTATGGAGACTTCTGTAGAGGGATAAAAGTTCTTACTGCTAGTAGAATTTCATGATTTTTGGTTGAGTGATTTGTGAGATATCGAATTTTGAAGTTAACTACGCTGCTGCCTAAAGCAGATTCAGTCAGTTATCTTGTCAGATGTTTTAGAACTTATAGATGGCAGAATTTAATTATCCATTGAATACCAAAGTTGTAGGGTATTTTGTGTAGATACTCCTAGATTATTTGTTTGATATCACCACTGTTATAATTTTAAAGATACAAAATTAACAAACAGCGCTGCTGATGTATGACATGTGGTTCAGGGTGGGAGGCTTACCACCAGGTCTTGGTTTCAAGTATAGGAGCGATTTATTGATTGTTGGCAAATGTTTGTGAAATATTTGTACTAAGTTTTATGCCCGCTAGCAGGTGGCTACACTCCAGATCATGCCTAGTACATTTCTTCTTCTTCGTTGAAGGCAAGTGAATGTAGCGGTGGTTGCTTCCGTTCTGACCTGTTATTTCTATTGCCTACACTCTAATATTCAGAAGTATTGGATTCTTTCATAATTGGACTCTATGGTGATGCTTTACTTGGTTGCATTATACTGATGCTCAATCATATATTGATGATGATTATGATTCGAGTATGACTCATGAGATTAATTCACACCCCTGAAGGTAAATGAAGTATTATTTGAGGTTGGTATTGTATCTGAAGGTAAATGAAGTATTTTTTTGAGGTTTGTATTGTATCTGAAGGAAGTGAAGTTTATTGATAAATGCAGCATGCCATATACATTGCATGACTCATTTGCATTTGAAGTTTTGTCGTGACCTATGGTCCGACCGTACCGGTACAATTTAGCATCGTACGTTGCCCGAGGAGGGGTACGATGCGGCTTCATACCCTTAGAGGTATGAAGGCAGAGGACATATGCATTGCATTCATATGCATTCATTGAAGTGATATTTGCAGATGATGTGGTTTTATACCCTCAGAGGTATAAAGACAGAGTACCTACACATTGCATTCCTATGCATACATTGAAGTGATATTTGCAGGTATTGTCGACACAGGGAAGTGTTATAGAACCTATTATGGTTGTTCGAGGAAATGAGATGGTATTGGTTATATTGGGACTACTAAGTTCTATATCTACAAGTATTTCTGATCTTAATTGTGATTTTTTAAAATGTTGATTAATTCAATTTGTGGTTTAAATATCTCGTCAAAATAATTCGCTTGCTGAGATGTTTCATCTCACTCTTGCATTACTCAATGCAGGTGCTTGTTGCTCATCAAGGGAAGTGGGAAGTAGCAGCACATCCACCTTCACTCTTATATGTAACACCCACTTTGTAATTGCTAGATAAAATACCAATAGAGAAAACAATTTCTCTCCTTATGTGAGTTTGATCTTTATGCATCATCCTATGTGAACACCATGTCCAAGAACAATTAATAAAAAGATATGCTACTAAATCATTGCATCATGCTGAATATTGTTTTTGTGTGTGCATTTTGTGATAAGGAATATAGTAAAAAGTCCCAAGTGGAATTCAAAACTTAAAAGAGATTCTAAAATTTAGGAAGAGAAACAAACAAATATCATGTGAAATAATATATATATAAATATTTATGCCCAAGCTAGAGCTTGTCTTGACATAACATAATATGTGGATAAAAAATTGCCACAAAACATTTGGATTTGAATTTGGAGCTAATTTGAATGGGAAAATGAAAGGAAAATAAGATTAGAAAAAGAAAACAGGAACTGCAGCGTCTGGGCTCAAGTTCTTCATTTCGGCCCATTTGGCCAATTCCCCCGCGCGGCCCACTCAGCTCCACCGCGCGCCATTAACTGCTCACTTACTCGCGGGCCCTACTCGTTGGTCGCACACCGCACGCGCTCCTCCCTCCCTTCCTCTGGTCCGCAGGGCCCACAGGTCAGCTGCTACCTCCGCGTACTTCGCTCGATGGCCCAACGGAATCCGCCGCGACTCCATCGGAATCGCCCAGCTCGCGCCCACCTCCCGGAGATCTCGGCCGCCACTCGGGCCTTATTTAGCACCCCCGTGACCCGTTCCTCCGTTCCCCTCTTTAGCCTCAATCGCTCGTCGCCACCAGATCGCTGCCGCGTGCCGCGTGAAGAAATTCGGGCCGCCATCGTTGACCCGCGCCACCGTCGCCCCTCTGCTCCGATTGCCTCGTCCTGGGCGTTCGGGAGGTCGCACGGAACACGAGCGGGGCAGTGACCAGGGGGGCGCGACATCGACTGGGCGGGAATTCCTCGCCGTAGTCGGATCCTTCCCCGCCGACCTGCATAGCGTCGTGGCCGAGCTTCTGTGCCCCATCCCGTCGGTAAGATACCCATCCAATCAACTCGCCTTGCCCTTCTCGTCGCGTAGTTGCGATCAATTTTAGTATTGGAGGCGCTTGGGCGGAGAATCGTGTGCGCCGGCGAGGACTCCGCCGTGCGGTGGCGTCTCTGTGCAGCGCCGCCTGTGCCGTTTGGTGAGGGAGAACGACGATCTCGCGCCGTCCGATTGGGATTGCGCGGCTGAGATTAGATCTGGCGTGTGTTGACCCTCGGCCGTCCGATCGCTTTTAGACGGTCGCGATTAGGTTATCCCATAACCCTTCGCCGTATTAAATCTAAGCCGTAGATTGTCGATCGCGCGGTCCTCACTGCATACCGGTTCGGTGCGTATGGGATCTAATCCTGTGCGTCCATATTTGAACGAACGGCTCAGATTCACCGATACCCCTTCGCGGATCAGATTTATTAAAGAACCCCTCACCTTTTAGCGAATTAACCCGCCGTCCAGTGAACGCTATGCGCTGTGTCTCGGGCAACTTGCCCCGAGCCCCTGGGTTTCTCTAGATTTGAGGCCCAGTCCAGTACAGTTTTAAATTGATTAAATGATTAGGAAATTGGGTTTTTAATACAAAAATAAATTCTAGAACTTGAATAAATCATATAAAATCCATTTTTAGTCCAAATTAGTCCATTCCAGTTCCTAAAATTTTGTAATTTTATTATCTATCACCTAGAGCCTCTGTTATGTCATGAAAACAGTAAGAAATTTATTTATCACTTAATCCTATTTAAAGCACATAAAACCTTTGAAAATGCATAACTTGAAATCTATACCTCAGAAAATTATGATTCCAGTTCCTAGGTTTTTATTTTAATATGTAGAACATCTCTGTGTATTTTGTTTACATGCTTGGTGTAATGTTAATTTTTCCCTATATCCTGTGCTTGTTTGTATTGTGGCGAGTAGAAGAACCCGTTGCTGAGGATCCTGGAGTGCAGCAGGTTGAAGTAGCTGAGCAGGAGCTCATTGAAGGCAAGTTGTGCCCTTGACCACTTTTTACCCAATAATGTTCTTTAATATCACATACTCATGCATAGGTTAATTTTGATGGGACCCAATAGGTCACCCTAGATTGTTTATCTCATTACCTTGTTTACCCCTGAATCACTCGGGTAGTTTGCTATTGCTTTATATGGTTTTGGGATAATCATTTATTACCTCTATGTTCCAATTCTTTTTGTTATTCTATTTATGTTCATGTTGAGATCATTAATGTTAATTGGAACATAGAGCTTAACTTGAGAACCACGTGCCACCACAAGGGAGGAATGGGACCCCTTGGCTGACTAATTAGGAAAGCTAGTGGAAGACTACCTTACCCGAAAGGGGCAAGGGCAGTAGGGGAGTGGTCAGTGTAGGGAGGTCCCTGGTTGATTTTGCTGCGATGGCGGTCAGCCAGGAACCCTGCATTGGAACTTCCTATAAACTGTAGCGGGTTTTCAGAAGCTAGTGGAACTTTGTAAAGGCCTCGTAGTGTTGCCCTGCCGCGCTTCCTAGGTAGAGGTGTATGGGATTCGCGACCCCTTGGCAGATGGGTAACATGACTTGTGGGTAAAGGGTACAACCTCTGTAGAGTGTAAAACTGGTATACTAGCCGAGCTCACGGTCATGAGCGGCTCAGGACTCTCTGATGTTTAAATTATGGAACTTAAATTCAATTTTGTCATTTGCATTGCATGGGTTTGTTATTAATTTTGTTCTATTACTTTACTTATGGTTTGGTATTTACTTACACTTAGTAATTGCTAATAAAATTTTGACCAACTACTTAAAAGCAATGCTCAGCTTTAACCCCTATCATTGATTAGCCTTACACATCACATGAACTCACACCTTTGTGAGTTTGTGTCCACTGGTTCCCCACAACTTGTTGAGCTATGATCATGTGTGAGCTCACCCTTGCTGTCTCACCCCCCCCCCCCCACAGGAGGAGATCAGGTGGTTCAGGAGGAGCCGCCTAACACTGAGGAGTTCGATCTGATCTAGGTGGCGTTTCCCAGTCGACATTGGCGCCGACGATCCTTAGTTCGTTTTATCTTTATTACTTTATTTTGTAATAAGTCTTCCGCTATGTAATAAATACTCTGATTATTGTGACATTTATCTCTATACACTCTGTTATTATATGTGTTGTCTTCTTGGCGCATGTATGAGATGCACCTGGCTTTGTTCCTTAAAGCCGGGTGTGACAGAAGTGGTATCAGAGCAAATGTTGACTGTAGGACGAAACCTAGATAGAAATGGACAAACCCTCTCCTACTTACCTTACTCTGACTCATTCTATACTCATCTCATCTTGATCTTGTCTCACCTTCCACTGTTCTACTCTGATCATTCTTACCTTTTCTACTCTAAGACAAGATGGATTTCACACCTTGGAATCCTATGACTATGATCTTTCTAAGAGATAGGGAACCTAAGACAAAATTAAAACTATTTTCTCTATTTAAAATGTTGTTTGATTGTGCTGATGCTAAATGCCTGATTTGCTTCTTTGATTGATTGAACTATGGACATCTTAGTATGTACCACCATAAGGTATTGAATTAGCTAGGATAGGTAAAATATTAATCTGCTTAGCTAATAAAATTCTCCAAAGTAACCTGATTTGTAAATACCTGCCTTGTCTACTATTTTCTTACCATATGTATCTAACTCAGATGGTCAATACCAGGCGGGGTGGTGGAATTGATTTGCCTCCCAACCGACACACTCGGAGAATATACAGACAACCCCAGCCACAACCTGCAGAGATGAATCCTCCCAATCCTCCACCAGGCGGAGTTGACCCACTGGTTGCTGCTCAGATGGCGGTGATGCAGCAAATGGCAGACACTATGGCTGATATGCGTGCTCAGATGCAGCAAGAACGCCAGGAGATGCGTCAGGAAAGAGAAGATATACGACAGGAGTTGCGCCAGGAGCGAGATGAGATACGCCAGGAAAGGAGGGCACAACAACAGCAGCTGCAACAACAAATGCAACAGCAACAGCAACAGCAACAGCAGCAACAAGTGCCACTGCCTCCACCGCCACCACCAGTTCCACCCCGAGATAAGCATAGAGAGTTCATGAGTCATAAGCCACCTACATTCGCTAGCTCACCGGATCCACTGGACGCGGATGATTGGCTGAAGTCCATTGAGAAGATGCTGAATATTGCACAGTGCACGGACCGGGAGAAGGTTTTATATGCTTCTGGACGTCTGACTGGTCCTGCTGCTGACTGGTGGGATTCTTATACTGCTGCCCATGATGCTGCAGATACTATTACTTGAGCAGAGTTTAGTACACAGTTCAGGAACTACCATATTCCAGCTGGTATGATAAAGATCAAGAAGAAGGAGTTTCTGTCGCTGAAGCAAGGAGGTATGTCAGTCAGCGAGTACCGCGACAAGTTTATTCAGTTATCCAGATATGCCCCTGAAGAAGTTGCTGAAGACGAGAGGAAGCAAGAGCATTTCATTGAAGGACTTAATGGACCACTGCAGTATGCTCTTGTGGCACACACATTTCCATCATTTCAGAGGCTGCTTGATAAGGCACTGGCTATTGAACACAAGCGTGTTCAACTGGGAGATTTGAAGAGAAAGGCCATATCTCAAGGACAAGGAAGCAGCAGTGTTCGTCCTCGCTACAGTTCACCACAGGGTACACCGACTCGACCAGGAGGACCACGCCCAGTTCAGCAATCACCACTGAGGACTCCACCTCCTCGACAGGCTACCCCTACTGGCACCCCGACGAAGTTTTCAGGACAGAGTCCGGGCACTCAATGTTTCAAGTGTGGGAAGATTGGTCATTATGCAAATGTCTGCCCACAGAGGATTGCTGCTACTCCAGTTCAGAACAAGCAACAGACCCCTGGCAAGGGATATTCTATTGCCAAGGTTAATCAAGTCAGCGTTGATGCTACTCCAGATGGAGGGGACCTCGTAATTGGTATGTTTTATGTTAATGCAATTCCTGCAACCATATTATTTGATTCTGGTGCTACACATTCATTCATGTCTGCTAGATATGCCAACACAAATGAAATACCACTGCTAAATATGAGAAAACCCATGATAGTAATTACACCTAAAGGGCCTGTTGAGGCGAATCAAATGACACGTAGATTGACATTAACCATTATGGGTAGAGAATTTGGAGCTACTGCTATAATATTGGAGTCAAGCAGTATAGATCTGATCCTTGGTATGTCATGGCTAAGAAAGGCAAAAGCCGTTATAGCATGTGGTAGAGGTACCGTAGAACTCACCACCACTAAAGGAGAAAGATTTCAAGTTAATATTGCAGTAACCTCCTCATCCATGCGTGCAATGTTCTTTATGCCCGAGGAGTTTGTTGGTGATAATATCCGGGTGGTTAGAGATTTTCCGGATGTCTTTCCAGAGGAGTTACCAGGGATGCCACCTGATAGAGAAGTTGAGTTTGTTATTGACCTCTTACCTGGAACCGCCCCTATTTCTAAAAGGCCATATAGGATGTCCATAGAGGAGTTGAAGGAACTTAAGAAGCAGTTAACTGAGTTACAAGAGGCTGGGTACATTCGTCCGAGTTCCTCACCTTGGGGAGCACCGGTCTTGTTTGTACAGAAGAAGGATGGATCGCAGCGGATGTGTGTGGATTATAGATCTCTTAATGATGTTACGGTGAAGAACAAGTATCCGTTGCCCCGCATTGAGGATTTGTTTGATCAAATGAGAGGAGCAAGAGTATTTTCGAAGATTGATCTCCGATCGGGATACCATCAGATGAGGATTAGACCATCGGATATACCCAAGACGGCTTTTTCGACTAGATATGGATTATATGAGTTTACTGTTATGTCGTTTGGATTGACCAATGCACCGGCTTATTTTATGAACTTGATGAATAAGGTGTTTATGGAGTATTTGGACAGATTCGTCGTGGTATTCATCGACGATATTCTTATTTATTCTCAGAGTGATAGTGATCACGAGGAACATCTGAGGTTGGTGCTACAGAAGCTACGAGATAATCAACTCTATGCCAAGTTCAGCAAGTGCGAGTTTTGGATTGGCGAAGTGCCATTTCTTGGTCATATTATTTCTAATGGAGGAATTTCAGTGGATCCTGCTAAGGTTAAGGAGATAATGGAGTGGAGAGTACCCACTACAGTTACCGAGATTCGGAGTTTCTTGGGATTAGCAGGATATTATCGAAGATTTATTGAAGGATTTTCTAAGATCGCTAAACCTATGACTTCGCTTTTGGAGAAAGGAAGAGAATTTAAGTGGGATGAGAAGTGTCAAGACAACTTTGAGCAATTGAAAAAGAGATTGATGTCGCCACCAGTATTGGTTATGCCAGACCTACAGAAAGGATTTGATATCTATTGCGATGCGTGTGGCCAAGGCTTAGGATGTGTGCTCATGCAGGAAGGACATGTGATTGCCTATGCGTCTCGTTAGTTACGCAAACATGAACTGAACTACCCCACTCATGACTTGGAATTGGCAGCCGTTGTGCATGCGCTTAAGATTTGGAGACATTATATCATGGGGACCAAGTGCCAAGTGTACACGGATCATAAGAGTTTGAAGTATATATTTACTCAGAAGGACCTCAACCTTAGGCAACGCCGTTGGTTAGAGCTTATTCAGGATTATGATTTGGAGATTCACTATCACCCGGGCAAGGCAAATTTGGTTGCAGATGCCTTGAGTCGCAAAGAGCATGTTCATTCAGCTATTGTTGCCCAGCTACCCGATGAGATTGTTGAGGACTTCAGGAGACTTAACCTGGGGATAGTTGCTCATACTGAGGGAGTTACTATTGATGTGGAACCTACTTTGGAGCAAGAAATTTGTAAAGGACAAATCGGTGATGCTAAAATAAAAGAGATTAAAGATCTGATTACTGAGGGTCGAGTTCCGGAATTCACGGAAGATGAGCAGGGCACTGTATGGTTCAAGGACAGGATGTGTGTCCCTGATATTAAAAGCCTTCGAGAGACTATTTTAAAGGAGGCCCATGATTCGGGTTATTCTATTCATCCTGGTAGTACCAAGATGTATCAGGATTTGAAGCGGAAATATTGGTGGTATGGATTGAAAAGAGATGTAGCTGCACATGTGGCTATGTGCGATGTATGTCAAAGAGTTAAAGCTGAACACCAGAGGCCAGCTGGACTATTGCATCCACTGAAGATACCCGAGTGGAAATGGGAAGAGATTGGTATGGATTTTATTACTGGATTGCCTCGCACCCAGAAAGGATATGATGCAATATGGGTGATTGTGGATAGATTGACTAAAGTGGCTCACTTTATTCCTGTCAAGACTACTTATAAAGGTTCTCAGCTAGCAGAGTTATATATGGCTCGGATTGTGTGTTTACATGGAGTACCAAAGAAGATCGTGTCTGATCGAGGTTCGCAGTTTACCTCAAGATTTTGGAGAAGCTTTCATGAGAACATGAGTACAAAGTTGAATTTTAGTACGGCTTATCACCCTCAGACTGATGGACAGACTGAAAGGACTAATCAAGTATTGGAGGATATGTTGAGAGCATGTGCCCTTCAGCATGGTGGAAGTTGGGATAAAAGTCTACCTTATGCTGAATTCTCATATAATAATAGTTACCAGGCCAGTCTGAAGATGTCACCTTTTGAAGCTTTATATGGGAGGAAGTGCATGACTCCTTTGTATTGGGATCAGACTGGAGAAAGACAGTTCTTTGGGCCTGAACTGATTCAAGAAGCAGAAGAACAAGTTCGTATAATTCGAGAGAATTTGAGAGTGGCTCAAACCAGGCAAAAGAGCTATGCTGATAATAGAAGGAGACCACTGGAATTTGAAGAAGGAGATTATGTGTACCTCAAGGTGTCACCACTACATGGAATGAGGAGATTTAAAGTCAAGGGCAAATTGTCCCCTCGCTATATTGGACCATTCTTGATCTTTAGGCGAGTTGGAGAGATGGCATACCAACTCGAGTTACCTGCTAGTCTATCGGATGTGCATAACGTGTTCCACGTATCTCAACTGAAGAAGTGTCTCCGTGTCCCTGAGGAACAGCTACCAATGGAAGAGCTCAGTGTTCAGGGTGATTTGACTTACACGGAGTACCCGATCAAGATTTTGGATACCTTGACTCGAGTTACAAGAAATAAGGTGATAAAGATGTGCAAAGTGCAATGGAGTCACCACGGTGAAGATGAAGCAACTTGGGAAAGAGAAGAAGAGCTTCGCATAGATTTTCCCCATCTTTTCCCTAGATCTTCTTAAATCTCGAGGACGAGATTATTTTTTAAGGGGGGTAGGATTTGTAACACCCACTTTGTAATTGCTAGATAAAATACCAATAGAGAAAACAATTTCTCTCCTTATGTGAGTTTGATCTTTATGCATCATCCTACGTGAACACCATGTCCAAGAACAATTAATAAAAAGATATGCTACTAAATCATTGCATCATGCTGAATATTGTTTTTGTGTGTGCATTTTGTGATAAGGAATATAGTAAAAAGTCCCAAGTGGAATTCAAAACTTAAAAGAGATTCTAAAATTTAGGAAGAGAAACAAACAAATATCATGTGAAATAATATATATATAAATATTTATGCCCAAGCTAGAGCTTGTCTTGACATAACATAATATGTGGATAAAAATTTGCCACAAAACATTTGGATTTGAATTTGGAGCTAATTTGAATGGGAAAATGAAAGGAAAATAAGATTAGAAAAAGAAAACAGGAACTGCAGCGTCTGGGCTCAAGTTCTTCATTTCGGCCCATTTGGCCAATTCCCCCGCGCGGCCCACTCAGCTCCACCGCGCGCCATTAACTGCTCACTTACTCGCGGGCCCTACTCGTCGGTCGCACACCGCACGCGCTCCTCCCTCCCTTCCTCTGGTCTGCAGGGCCCGCAGGTCAGCTGCTACCTCCGCGTACTTCGCTCGATGGCCCAACGGAATCCGCCGCGACTCCATCGGAATCGCCCAGCTCGCGCCCACCTCCCGGAGATCTCGGCCGCCACTCGGGCCTTATTTAGCACCCCCGTGACCCGTTCCTCCGTTCCCCTCTTTAGCCTCAATCGCTCGTTGCCACCAGATCGCTGCCGCGTGCCGCGTGAAGAAATTCGGGCCGCCGTCGTTGACCCGCGCCACCGTCGGCCCTCTGCTCCGATTGCCTCGTCCTGGGCGTTCGGGAGGTCGCACGGAACACGCGCGGGGCAGTGACCGGGGGGGCGCGACATCGACTGGGCGGGAATTCCTCGCCGTAGTCGGATCCTTCCCCGCCGACCCGCATAGCGTCGTGGCCGAGCTTCTATGCCCCATCCCGTCGGTAAGATACCCATCCAATCAACTCGCCTTGCCCTTCTCGTCGCGTAGTTGCGATCAATTTTAGTATTGGAGGCGCTTGGGCGGAGAATCGTGTGCGCTGGCGAGGACTCCGCCGTGCGGTGGCGTCTCTGCGCAGCGCCGCCTGTGCCGTTTGGGGAGGGAGAACGACGATCTCGCGCCGTCCGATTGGGATTGTGCGGCTGAGATTAGATTTGGCGTGTGTTGACCCTTGGCCGTCCGATCGCTTTTAGACGGTCGCGATTAGGTTATCCCATAACCCTTCGCCGTATTAAATCTAAGCCGTAGATTGTCGATCGCGCGGTCCTCACTGCATACCGGTTCGGTGCGTATGGGATCTAATCCTGTGCGTCCATATTTGAACGAACGGCTCAGATTCACCGATACCCCTTCGCGGGTCAGATTTATTAAAGAACCCCTCACCTTTTAGCGAATTAACCCGTCGTCCAGTGAACGCTATGCGCTGTGTCTCGGGCAACTTGCCCCGAGCCCCCTGGGTTTCTCTAGATTTGAGGCCCAGTCCAGTACAGTTTTAAATTGATTAAATGATTAGGAAATTGGGTTTTTAATACAAAAATAAATTCTAGAACTTGAATAAATCATATAAAATCCATTATTAGTCCAAATTAGTCCATTCCAGTTCCTAAAATTTTGTAATTTTATTATCTATCACCTAGAGCCTCTGTTATGTCATGAAAACAGTAAGAAATTTATTTATCACTTAATCCTATTTAAAGCACATAAAACCTTTGAAAATGCATAACTTGAAATCTATACCTCAGAAAATTATGATTCCAGTTCCTAGGTTTTTATTTTAATATGTAGAACATCTCTGTGTATTTTGTTTACATGCTTGGTGTAATGTTAATTTTTCCCTATATCCTGTGCTTGTTTGTATTGTGGCGAGTAGAAGAACCCATTGCTGAGGATCCTGGAGTGCAGCAGGTTGAAGTAGCTGAGCAGGAGCTCATTGAAGGCAAGTTGTGCCCTTGACCACTTTTTACCCAATAATGTTCTTTAATATCACATACTCATGCATAGGTTAATTTTGATGGGACCCAATAGGTCACCCTAGATTGTTTATCTCATTACCTTGTTTACCCCTGAATCACTCGGGTAGTTTGCTATTGCTTTATATGGTTTTGGGATAATCATTTATTACCTCTATGTTCCAATTCTTTTTGTTATTCTATTTATGTTCATGTTGAGATCATTAATGTTAATTGGAACATAGAGCTTAACTTGAGAACCACGTGCCACCACAAGGGAGGAATGGGACCCCTTGGCTGACTAATTAGGAAAGCTAGTGGAAGACTACCTTACCCGAAAGGGGCAAGGGCAGTAGGGGAGTGGTCAGTGTAGGGAGGTCCCTGGTTGATTTTGCTGCGATGGCGGTCAGCCAGGAACCCTGCATTGGAACTTCCTATAAACTGTAGCGGGTTTTCGGAAGCTAGTGGAACTTTGTAAAGGCCTCGTAGTGTTGCCCTGCCGCGCTTCCTAGGTAGAGGTGTATGGGATTCGCGACCCCTTGGCAGATGGGTAACATGACTTGTGGGTAAAGGGTACAACCTCTGCAGAGTGTAAAACTGGTATACTAGCCGAGCTCACGGTCATGAGCGGCTCAGGACTCTCTGATGTTTAAATTATGGAACTTAAATTCAATTTTGTCATTTGCATTGCATGGGTTTGTTATTAATTTTGTTCTATTACTTTACTTATGGTTTGGTATTTACTTACACTTAGTAATTGCTAATAAAATTTTGACCAACTACTTAAAAGCAATGCTCAGCTTTAACCCCTATCATTGATTAGCCTTACACATCACATGAACTCACACCTTTGTGAGTTTGTGTCCACTGGTTCCCCACAACTTGTTGAGCTATGATCATGTGTGAGCTCACCCTTGCTGTCTCACCCCCCCACAGGAGGAGATCAGGTGGTTCAGGAGGAGCCGCCTAACACTGAGGAGTTCGATCTGATCTAGGTGGCGTTTCCCAGTCGACATTGGCACCGACGATCCTTAGTTCGTTTTATCTTTATTACTTTATTTTGTAATAAGTCTTCCGCTATGTAATAAATACTCTGATTATTGTGACATTTATCTCTATACACTCTGTTATTATATGTGTTGTCTTCTTGGCGCATGTATGAGATGCACCTGGCTTTGTTCCTTAAAGCCGGGTGTGACATTATAATAACGCTGCTTAGGCGCAGTCATGATTTAATTAGAAGCTTCTTGTCAAAGGATGTTTGTTTCTAACTAGTTGTGCGCACTGGTTAATTTAGCTCATGCCGTTATGGTTGTCTTCCCATAGCTAGCAGACTATTAATGTCTATTATGTTTTCTTATCATGATATCTATTTATACTTTGTTGCTTCCCCGTTTATGCAATTTTCAAAGGAGATGCTGTCGAAATTTTATATACGAATGTTAGATGTGTAGTTTAGTAGCATTCTGGGGTGTTTGTGGATCCCGAGGTGTTACATTTGGTATCAAAGCATAGGCTTTAGATTCTTGGCAATTTGAAGATAAATTTGACACACTTGCACATATAGGAAGGGTATGGGTTCAAATATCTTTGATATATGTTAATGTCTTTGAAGTGCAGATGAAATAATTTCACCCTCCCTAATCCTTTACGGTGATGTGGTAAGTTGTTTATGACTTAATGCCTGATATAACTCATTTCTAAATTTTGATATTGTTTTATTAATGCGATTGATATCGCTGGTCTTTTGTGAGATTGAAGTTGCTATTATGCTGGTGATATACAGGTATCCCTATGTTGTTTTCAACATGTTTTTCATGGTTGAGTTTTATTACAATAATATTGTTATATATGCTTGATTGAGGATGTTTTTAAGAGGAGTGTGAATTGCGTGTTTTGGGTTACAAGGTAACCATTAATTTGAATTTAAGTTGTTCGGCGGTTGGTGGATAGCTCCAACTATCTTTGCAAAGAATGATTGTTTATGTCGAGAAACCAGTTCTGAAAGAAATGAATATTGGTACTTTTATATGGATTTTGGGGGAGGTCTTTACATAGCCAGAATGGCTTACATGTCTCTCTTCTATTGTGTGTTTTAGTAGCCACAAAGCCTAGATGTGGTTTAAAGTGGTTGCATGTTAGTCATGCTAATTGTAGAATAAAATCTTTGATTTTTCTTGATCCATTGATTATGTATTAATACATTGAGGATCTGATGGTTCTCTCCCCGATGCATGTTTGTGGAGCCATTGTTGGACCACTTATCTATTGGTTTGAATGATGTCATTGCCAAGCCTAGAGTTGGTAGTGTGTGGTTAGTCACCTATTCCTAAATGATGTGGTTTTTACATTAGCTTGAGATGTTTGCCAAATGTGTGAAGGATTACGGGGTTAGTATTGACCCATTACGTCTGGTACTTTGAGTGCATCATATGATAGATTGAAATGTAAGTTTATGTACTACAGTAGATGAAGACTTATATTATGTGTAGGTTAACCATGCTAGTTGGATATTTTTCTTAGTTGAGATGTTGAATGAAGTATAGTGACATGGGTTAAGCAAGTATTGTGTTGTTGTTGGGCTATCAGTGCTCTATGTAGAGTTTTTGGCATTTCTTCGATGAACTGTGCCGCACAAGATGTTATTGGCTTCTTGTCGGCTTATTTGCTCCATTAGTTCTGTAGATTTTCTCCCATTTGGTGGGGTGCAAAGTATATTAGATTACATGATTATCTTTTCATTATGGCAAGAACAAGGTTTAGGAAGATTAGGAGTTTTGTTTCAATAGAACTACTTGTTTCGTGGTGCTGTGAGGTGAGGTGTTTGATCTTCTTATATATTCATCTAGTGTGGATGTTTCACCATTGAATTAAAAAGAATTGTTAAAGTTGGTAAAGGTTGTGCTTAGTGCGTATTACCCCTTCATAAAAGAATGTCGTTGTAAGACATTGATGCTGATGTATGGCTGTATCCAAATTCGATGTTGTGAAATCGTAGTGTTGATTGCATCTATGACTTGGTTTGAGCTTCATTACATGTTGGTTCATGCTTGATGTTAGGTGCTGTAGTTTCCTTAGACAATTAGTCGATGTAGAAGTTCTTATGTTAATTAAGACCAATAATGGACCCATGTTTTGCATGGTGCTGCTATATGGGGTACCTTGGATGTTTTGTTGGAGTGGTCGAATTCGAGGACGAATTCTTTTTAAGGGGGGTAGAGTGTGATACCCCAATTTTCTGAAAAGAAGTTAAACTTATTTTCTCTTTTCTTTGATGTTCTGTGGCATTGGGGTTTAGAGTTTCAGGAGGCATTCCTCAGAAAACAGTAGATCTTTTGGCATTTTTTTCCGCTGGGGATTGGGAGCTCAAAGGGGAGAGCGAGTTTGGGCCATTGATCTCGATCTGGTGGATGGGAGCCCCCCTCTCCTCCCCAACCCTAGCCGCCCCCCCTCTCCTTCTCCCCAATTGGGTTGTAGCCGCCCCCTCCCTCTCTTGCTCTCCTCCCCATTGGCAGCCACCCCCTACCCTCTCCATGGCTCCCTCCTCCCTCTAGATCCCCCCACGCAGCAAGGATCGAGAAGAGGAGGAGCACATTGAATTGAAGAGGAAGAGAGGATCAAGGAGATGTTCTTCCCCATCTCTTCTTGAAGATTTTCTTGGGGAAAACCCTAGGTATGGATGAAATCCTTGTTCCTCCCTGTAATTATGTGCTTTTGGAGGTTGTGGATCATGGGGATTAAAGGATTAGAGGTTGGATTAGATGTAGGGTTAGGTTTTGATCTTGAATTTAGTTTTCTGCGGAATGACAGATTCGACAGTTTCTGTTCATGCCAGTTTTCCGTAGTCTTAGTGGCCTCAAAAAAATGAAAAGTTTATATATGAGTCGTAGATAATTTGTAGATCTTTCCGTGGCCGTGAAGAACACCTCAATCGGACATTAGATCAGAAAGTTATTGCAGTTTTATTATAGCAGTTTTTCTGTCTCATAATTCTGTGCAGAATCTGTTCTCTTAAGATTTAGGCAATTTTATCAACAGAATTCAACCTTGGGGTTGTAAGAGAAGTTGTAAATAATTTCATAAGCTTTCCAGATTATTAAGAAGTGCATTCATATGAATTATGAAACTCCAGTTATGTTTGTTTTACTGTGGCTGTTTCTGTTTGCCTGACCAAAATGAGTGGGTCTGTTCACTGGTAGGTTTCATTAGGTAAATGGCCGAATTGGCTCTTCCAACTATAGAGACTTCTGTAGAGGGATAAAAGTTCTTACTGCTAGTAGAATTTAATGATTTTTGGTTGAGTGATTTGTGAGATATCGAATTTTGAAGTTAACTACGCTGCTGCCTAAAGCAGATTCAGTCAGTTATCTTGTCAGATGTTTTAGAACTTATAGATGGCAGAATTTAATTATCCATTGAATACCAAAGTTGTAGGGTATTTTGTGTAGATACTCCTAGATTATTTGTTTGATATCACCACTGTTATAATTTTAAAGATACAAAATTAACAAACAGCGCTGCTGATGTATGGCATGTGGTTCAGGGTGGGAGGCTTACCACCAGGTCTTGGTTTCAAGTATAGGAGCGATTTATTGATTGTTGGCAAATGTTTGTGAAATATTTGTACTAAGTTTTATGCCCGCTAGCAGGTGGCTACACTCCAGATCATGCCTAGTACATTTCTTCTTCTTCGTTGAAGGCAAGTGAATGTAGCGGTGGTTGCTTCCGTTCTGACCTGTTATTTCTATTGCCTACACTCTAATATTCAGAAGTATTGAATTCTTTCATAATTGGACTCTATGGTGATGCTTTACTTGGTTGCATTATACTGATGCTCAATCATATATTGATGATGATTATGATTCGAGTATGACTCATGAGATTAATTCACACCCCTGAAGGTAAATGAAGTATTATTTGAGGTTGGTATTGTATCTGAAGGTAAATGAAGTATTTTTTGAGGTTTGTATTGTATCTGAAGGAAGTGAAGTTTATTGATAAATACAACATGCCATATACATTGCATGACTCATTTGCATCTGAAGTTTTGTCGTGACCTATGGTCCGACCGTACCGGTACAATTTAGCATCGTACGTTGCCCGAGGAGGGGTACGATGCGGCTTCATACCCTTAGAGGTATGAAGGCAGAGGACATATGCATTGCATTCATATGCATTCATTGAAGTGATATTTGCAGATGATGTGGTTTTATACCCTCAGAGGTATAAAGACAGAGTACCTACACATTGCATTCCTATGCATACATTGAAGTGATATTTGCAGGTATTGTCGACACAGGGAAGTGTTATAGAACCTATTATGGTTGTTCGAGGAAATGAGATGGTATTGGTTATATTGGGACTACTAATTTCTATATCTACAAGTATTTCTGATCTTAATTGTGATTCTTTTAAAATGTTGATTAATTCAATTTGTGGTTTAAATATCTCGTCAAAATAATTCGCTTGATGAGATGTTTCATCTCACTCTTGCATTACTCAATGCAGGTGCTTGTTGCTCATCAAGGGAAGTGGGAAGTAGCAGCACATCCACCTTCACTCTTATAATAACGCTGCTTAGGCGCAGTCATGATTTAATTAGAAGCTTCTTATCAAAGGATGTTTGTTTCTAACTAGTTGTGCGCACTGGTTAATTTAGCTCATGCCGTTATGGTTGTCTTCCCATAGCTAGCAGACTATTAATGTCTATTATGTTTTCTTATCATGATATCTATTTATACTTTGTTGCTTCCCCGTTTATGCAATTTTCAAAGGAGATGCTGTCGAAATTTTATATACGAATGTTAGATGTGTAGTTTAGTAGCATTTTGGGGTGTTTGTGGATCCCGGGGTGTTACAAAAATGCCAAAAGATCTACTGTTTCCCTGAGGAATGCCTCTTAAAACTTCAAACCCCAATGCCACAGAACATGAAAGAAAAGAGAAAAAGAAATTTAACTTCTTTTCAGAAAATTGGGATATCACACTCTACCCCCTTAAAAAGAATTCGTCCTCGAATTCGACCACTCCAAGCAAAGTATCCAAGGTACCCCATATAGCACCACCATTCCAAACATGAGTCCATTATTGGTCTTAATTAACGCAAGAACTTCTACCTCAGACTAATTGTCTAAGGAAACTACTCAACCTGATATCCAGCATGAATCAACATGCAATGAAGCTCAAAGCAAGTCATAGATGCAATCAACACTACGATTTCACACCATCGAATTTGGATGCAGCTATACATCAACATCAATGTCTTCAAACAACACTCTTTTATGAAGGGGTAATATGCACTAAGCACAACCCTTACCAGCTTCAACAATTCATTTTAATTCAATGGTTAAACATCCACACCAGATGAATGTATAAGAAGATCAAACACCTCACCTGAAAGCACCACAAAACAAGTGGTTCTATTGAAACAAAACTCCTAATCTTCCTAAACCTTGTTCTTGCCATCTTGAAAAGATAATCATGTAATCTCACATTCTTTGCACCCCACAAAAGGGAGAAAGTCTATAGAACTAATGGAGCAATAAAGCCGACAAGAAGCCAATAACATTCTGCGCAGCACAGTTCATTGAAGAAATGCCAAAACTTCACAAAGAGCACTGACAGCACAACAACAACACAATACTTGCTTAACCAATGTCACTATACTTCATCCAAAACTCAACTAAGAAAAATATCCAAACTAGTGAGGTTAACCTACACATAATATAAGTCTTCATCTACTGTAGTTCAGAAACTTACATTTCATTCTATCATACAATGCACTCAAAGTACCAAACATACAGGGTTAATAATAACCCTGTAATCCTTCACACATTTGACAAAAATCTCAAGCTGAGGTAAAAACCACATCATTTAGGAATAGGTGACTAACCACACCCAACCAACTCTAGGCTAGGCAATGACTTCATTCAAACCAATAGATAAGTGGTCCAACAATTGCTCCACAAGCATGCATCAGGGAGATAACCATCAGATCCTAAACGTATTAATATATAATCAATGGATCAAGAAAATCAAAGATTTATTCTATAATTAGCATGACTAACATGCAACCACTTTAAACCACATCTAGGCTTTATGGTTACTAAAACACAAGATAGAAGGGATACATGTAAGCCACTCTGGCTAGATATGTAAAGACTTCCCCCAAAATCCATATAAAAGTACCAATATTCATTTCTTTCAGAACTGGTTTCTCGGCAAAAACAATCATTCTTCGCAAACATAGTTGGAGCTATCCACCAACCGCCCAACAACTTAAATCCAAATCGATGGTTACCTTGTAACCCAAAACACGCAATTCACACTCCTCTTAGAAACATCCTCAATCAAGCATATATAACAATATTATTGTAATAAAACTCAACCATGAAAAACATGTTGAAAACAACATAGGCATACATGTATATCACAAGCATAATAACAACTTCAATCTCATAAAAGACCAGCGATATCAATCGTATTAATAAAACAATATCAAAATTTAGAAATGAATTATATCAGGCATTAAGTCATAAACAACTTACCACATCACCGTAAAGGAATAGGGAGGGTGAAATTATTTCATCTGCACTTCAAAGACATTAACATATATCAAAGATATTTGAACCCATGCCCTTCCTATATGTGCATGTGTGCAATTTCAGGTTCAATTTACCTAGAATCAAAAGCCTAAGCTTTGATACCAACTGTAACACCCTAGGATCCACAAACACCCCGAAATGCCACTAAACTACACAACTAACATTCATATATAAAATTTCGACAGCATCTCCTTTGAAAATTTGCATAAACGTGGAAGCAATAGAGTATAAACAAATATCATGATAAGAAAACATACTAGACATTAATAATCTGCTAGCAGTGGGAAGATAACCATAACGACATGAACTGAATTAATTAGTGTGCATGACTAGTTAAAAACAAACATTCTTTGACAAGAAGTTTTTAATTAAATCATGGTTGTGCCTGGGCAGTGTTATTATGAGAGTGAAGGTGGACATGCTGCTACTTTCCTCGTTCCCAACATGAATCAAGTACCTGCATTGAGTAATGCAAGAGTGAGATGAAACATCTCAGCAAGTAAATTGTTCTGACGAGATATTTAAACAAAAAATTGAATTAATTAACATTTTAAAGGGACCACAATTGAGATCAGAAATACTTGTGGATATAGAACTCAATAGTCCCAAAATAACCAATGCCATCTCATTTCCTCGAACAACCACAATAGGTTGTATAACACTTCCCTGCGTCAACAATACCTGCAAATATCACTTCAATTTATGCATAGGAATGCAATGTGTAAGTCCTCTGCCTTCATACCTCTTAGAGTATAAAACCACACCATCTGCAAATATCACTTCAATAAATGCAATGCATATGTCCTCTGCCTTCATACCTCTAAGGGTATGAAGCCGCATCATACCCCTCCTCGGGCAACGTACGATGCTAAGTTGTACCGGTACGATCGGACCATACTTCACGACAAAACTTCAGATGCAAGTGAATCATGAAATGTATATGGCATGCTGCATTTATCAATATACTTCACTTCCTTCACATACAATACAAACCTCAAACACTACTTCGTTTACCTTTAGATACAATACAAACCTCAAATAATACTTCATTCACCTTCAGGGGTGTGAATTAATCTCGTGGGTCATACTCGAATCATCATCATCATCAATATACGATTAAGCATCAATATAATATAATCAAGTAAAACATCACCATAGAGTTCAATTATGAAAGAATTCGATGATTCTTAATATTAGAGTGTAGGCGATGAAACAACAAGTTAAAACGGTAGCAACCACCACTACATTCACTTGCCTTCATCGAAGAAGAAAAAATGTACTAGGCATGATCTGGAGTGTAGACTCCTGCTGCGGGGCATAAAACATAGTACAAATATTTCACAAACATTTGCCAACAATCAACAAATCGCTCCTACACTTCAAACCAAGACCCGGTGGAATGACTCCCACCCTGAACCACATGCCAAACAGCAGCAGCGCTGTTTGTTAATTTTGTATCTTTAAAATTATGACAGTGGTGATATCAAACAAATACTCTAGGAGTTTCTACATAAAATACTCTACAACTTCGGTATTCAATGGATAATTAAATTTTTCCATCTATAAGTTCTAAAACATCTGATAAGATAATTGACTGAATCTGTTTCAGACAGCAGCATTGTTAACTTCAAAATTCGATATCTCCCAAACTACACAACCAAAAATTATGAAATTCTGCTGGAAGTAAGAACTTTTATCCCTCTACAAAAGTTTCCATAGTTGGAAGAGCCAATTCGTCCATTTACTAGATGAAACCCACCAGTGAACAGACCCGCTCATTTTTGCCAAGGAAACAGAAACAGCTACAGTAAAACAAACATAACTGGAGTTTAAAAATTCATATGAATACACTCTTTATCAATATGGAAAGCTTATGAAATTATCTACAACTTTTCTTACAAACCCAAGGTTTAATTATGTTGATAAAATTGTCTAAATCTTAAGAGAACAGATTCTGCATAGAATTATGAGACTGAAAAATAGCTATAATCAAACTACAATAACTTTCTAATCTGATGTCTGATTGAGGTGTTCTTCGTGGCCATGGAAAGATCTACAAATTATCTACGACTCATTATAGACTTTTTATTTTTTGAGGCCACTAAGACCACGGAAAACTGGCATGAACAGAAACTGTCAAATCTGCTATTCTGCAGAAAACTAAATTCGAGATCAAAACCTAACCCCATATCTAATCCTTTAATTCCCATGATCCACAACCTCCAAAAGCACATAATTACAGGGAGGAACAAGGATTTCATCCATACCTAGGGTTTTCCCCAAAAAATCTTCAAGAAGAGATGGGGAAGAACATCTCCTTGATCCTCTCTTCCTCTTCAATCCAACGTGCTCCTCCTCTTCTCGATCCTTGCTGCGTGGGGGAGATCTAGAGGGAGGAGGAAGCCGTGGAGAGCGTAGAGGGCGGCTGCCCAAGGGGAGGAGAGGAAGAGGGAGGGGGGCAGCGGCCAAAGGGGTGGAAATGGTGGGGGGTGGCTGCAACAATTGGGAGAAGGAGAGGGGGTCGGCTAGGGTTGGTGAGGAGGGGGGCTCCCATCCATCGGATCGAGATCAAAGGGCCGAACACGCTCTCCCATCTGAGCTCTCGACCCGAGCGGAAAAAATGCCAAAAGATCTACTGTTTCCCTGAGGAATGCCTCCTGAAACTCCAAACCCCAATGCCACAGAACATGAAAGAAAAGAGAAAAATAAATTTAACTTCTTTTCAGAAAATTGGGATATCACACCAGTCAAAATTCATCACACATATGAGCAATCATGTTGCCAGATTAAGACTCGACTGAATTATATATGCATTCTAACAATGATTGTTGTAATGCACACTCCACTGCCTCATATATTGACTTATCCCGAGAGAACACCTAAAATCCAAAGGGCCAAGGAACACTAACAAATACATAACAAACACAAAAACAGTCAGTTTTGGGATATTAACGGAGATAACATTAACATTTTCTTGGGTGCTGTTTTCGATCCTTTGATCTAAAATTGTCTGCATCTCATCAGGAAAAGGATAGTATTATCGACATTAATAGTTGAGAATGATGCCAACAATTGAACAAGAATTAGCATTAACGAAGTTATACACTTTGAAAATCGTAGACCAGCTTCAAGTAAAGCAACTAAAACTCTTATTTCTTCCAAGTAATAATAACTTAAGTCCCAATGGAAACTCCCCCAAAAAAAGTTCGCTTTGAGGCTAATAATTCAGAAATTAAACAAGGCAGGACAATGTTGATCGAAGTAGGTGGGCAGGTAGGGGGAATGAACAAGGCATGCATATACAATATATGTGAACCAAGTAACAACTCAAATTACCTCTTCCTCCATGCATGTCGCTAACTTGCCTTCATCATAGCCTACCATCTCTACTCTCGTCGTACTGCTGTCTCGCTTCTTGGCAACTGCAAGAAAAAATCACTGCAAAGTTTCAGTGGCTAAAGAGGAGAGAAACATACAAACGAAGAAGCTGAAAAAATTATGCAATGTGAAGAGGGACGAGGGACGGCGTGAGGAGTTTTGGACGCTGGAGGATGGGGTGGTCGAAAGATGAAAATGACAAGCCCTCACATATAACAAGCCATAAACTGGAGAATGGAAACGACAAGCCTCACGTGTATCATTTTCAAGTATTGTATGAACCTATTAATTAACTAAAATGAATTTTAATTTGGGTCGGATGAAGTAATAAAGAAGAGAGTAGATGAATAAAGAAGCATGCATGAAACAAAGGCAAAGAAGAAAAAAGCCACGCAAGTCGAAAGCAGCTAGCTAGCTAGTGATCTGTCAGCAGTAGCAGCACACTGCACTTGTTCACATGAGGTGCTCAACTGCTCATGAGATGGAGGATGGATTGGCGCTTGTATAATTGTATTTTATACATGTTCAAATAAAAATTTCATGTATAGTGTTTAACACGGCTAGATACAGAGTTAGTTGAGCCTAACTACCTCATCGGTACACGCATGGACACATTGGTGCATGATATGAATTGTGTCACCTCTTTATGACTCTCTGCAATCAAATCAATGATTATTCAGGTAAGAATGAAGCATCTAAACACAGACATTTATACGTAAGTACGTACATACATGCATGCATTCAGGCTATAGTACTTGTAACCAAGCATTGCCAGTTGTTGGTTTCGATCCATTGGATGAGTATAAGTGGCCTAGCTAACAAAGAGCTATAGCAGTCACCACTCTGCCTGCATAACAAGAGAACAGTTAAGTACAATAGTTTTAAAACACATTGATTTGGAGAACCATCTATTTAATAGTGATCAATAAACATGGAGCAACCTACTGCTACTCTACCACTTAATAAGCAACCCACATGGCAAGGACTTACTATGAGGACATTCACCTAGGACCCAAGAACCCAGCAATCCACATTCGACAACCATTCACTAACTTCCTAAACAAAAAAATGGTTACATTATGTATGTAATGAAGGTGGCTGTTGACATGTGTGACTTTTTTATATGGATAGATTCAAAACAAAAATACAACATATATTTAGAGAGCAATTGGAGAACTCACAATTTTTTACTACCAAAGTTATTTAGCAACTCCTTAAATCTGTGAATTAGAGAGTTAAAATTTATATAACTACTGGAGTTGCTCTAATAGATATGACCCAAGTAGGTATGATTTAGTTTCTCAAAAACTCCAACCATTTTTAGTATCCCATCTAGTAATTGATATACTTTGCAAACACAAATCAAGCCTGTTCATCCCAGTAAATAGAAAAATGAAGCATGGAAACATCAAATCATGTAATAAGAAGAGATATCTTGTTTCAGGCCTCAAGTTGTACCTCCAATCTGCACCAATCATTTCAGTTGGCATCTTTGTATCATGTGGTATGTCAGCCCTTTACTTTGGCATTGTAAGATTGTAGGCCTATGATTGGTAAAACAGCAGCCCCATCTGTTGAGCTGCTCTGTTGAATCCAATGCCCAAGGGAATGGGATACGATGCAACATAGTACCTAGATTTGAAGAGAGAGATCTATTTTCAACAGAAGTCACCCCACAAAGTTTTGCAATTCCAGATACAAGTACATGTTAAATTATAATATCATCAAATAAAAGGAACATAGAACAAACCAAGAGGCTGGATGAAGATCATGCAGACTGGCATCCAAATTCAAAGCCAAGTTATCAGTCAATAATCTGATCTTGTCCTTCAAAGCCAACAAATTCGATCCATGGCTCTAAAAACATATCAGCGCGTCATCGCAGAGTCAGAGCATAAGCGACATCGCTCCCCGCAGCTAGCACCCTCCATAGTAAGACCAACTCCATCCACCCACTTGTCCCAAGATCAATCATGATGGATTTCACTTATTGTGGGCAAAGTAACAAAGTTGAGAAACTGAACCTACAATAGGTGAACAAATATTTGTCAAAAACACGATACCATTCACAAAACATAGCAATTGCCAGTAGCCTATCTTATTACAAAACTTCTAATTCGCACATACATTCAAAATTGAAGTGTCCTTGGTTTCTAGCCTATCCTCAATAACCATCCCAATGTTCCCAAAATGGGCATAAAGGAGTGCAATGCAGGTGAAGTACTTGCACAATAGAACTATGTTCAATACTAATGGCAAACGTCAAACTTAAAATAAGATCAAATCCATCGGATTCTGATATGATACAGTCAACTAATTCATCTTGTGTACTACAACCTACCACATAAACACCACTTAGTAGACACCCTTTTTCTTTAATCTAGGGAACTGAACAACCAACTTATAAGAAAAAGATCAAAGCAATGCCATTTCATGGTATTAAAAATGGGGTTAAGATGAAAACACATGTTATATGGTGATGTAATAAATGGATAGAGTTTATCAGGTGTAACAATTTTCAGAACATCAAGTAGGACGGATGTAATCTGGAAGTGTTGGGGGCCTTCTTCTTCGCCGAAGGTCCTCTAAGCAAAAACACCTTCGGCAAGATGACATGCAAGCAGGTGTGACATGAGGATGTATGCCGAAGCTACAATTGAAAGAGCTTCGGCATAACGACATGCTGGAGACAAAGGATGGCACCGACTTAAATAGGAAAAGACTGCATAGTCCCTGACAGTTTGTGTCATGGTTATGAATAGTTATCAAGGACATGAATGTAATTTTGTCCGGGCTGTGTCCCGTGCCTATAAATAGATGAACAGTACCCCCGTACTGTTCCCGCTGACTTGTAATCATTCGCACGTCACTCTCGGACTTTTTCCTTCTGTCAAGCCAAAGGTATAAATGTAATCTACTATCAATAATGTTTGTTCATGATTATATAACGACAACAAAAATAATCTTAAGATTTGATATAACTATTCATGTCATATGTTTCATATGTCCCCGTTTATATTCTTACATATTGAAATAACGAAGGAGATAATGTTACAAAGGACGAAGGTCTCTAACCATTAACATCTGTGTTGCCTTGTTCTTGATTCATAGCTTTTGAGAACAAGTGACCAACAGGAAGTGTCTACCCATTTCCTCCCTTCATCACTCAACAAAAAAGTAAGTCAAAGTAGTATAGTATGATAATTTGTAAGATTGCTAATACAGCTAAACAATAACCATTCTTACAGTTTCCTTTTTCATCATCTTTGTGTAGATATTTTCTATAGTATTGGTAATAGAAATTTTGTATCTCCATTGCATTAATTCTAGCAAGCTTCCTCTTTATCTCTTGTTCATCCTACCAGACAAAAAGGGGAAAACATCAACAAACCAACTATAGTTTATTTTTGGTTGGATGGCAGAAAGAGTATTTGACAATTGACATAACGATGCGGTTAAGTCTTTAGTAATGGACAATGCACATTGATTGTCAAACATATCCTGTAAAATCACTTATTTGGTGCAAGCGTGCAACCAAACTATTAAGAGCATCCAATCTAGATCCAACCATTAAGCATACCTTTTCCAATCTATGCAATAGCTATGTTTTGAATTGCCGAACACCACGTCCACTTGAGATTGTGTCCATAGCATGAACGTTCTCCAGGGAGCAGCGACCAACAAATCAAAACAACATAAGGTAACTCGATGTGGTGATGATTTTTGGGATAAGAAAATATATTAAGTTGCAGAATAATATATAAAGAAGCTCGATGAGACGACTTAAATATCAATGATATTGAAGAAATTGAAGGTGATAAATGGACAATCCTCACCCTCACCTCCAAGCATATCCCCTGACACCGAGGAGGGCACCATGATCCATGTAGTAGCCTCCTAGCCAGCCTTGACGATGGCGTAGCTACATCTCCCACCGGTTCTACAGCAGCTTTATTCACGGGATCAACAGCTTCAACATCGCCTTGCAATAGTGGGGGAAAGTATAAGGATGACCAACAACAACAAACATGATTAGACTATAGAAGAATACATATGGGACATTTTGTAGAGCAACAAGGCATTAGGTAGAGTTCATATTACACACCTCTCATTGTCTCTCTTGTTCTTTTGGAGCAAATTCATCAAGCACGAACAACACATAAATTCCAATGCGAACCATAAACCACAATGATCATATGTTAATTCAATACTAAAGCAACAAATTAAAAAGAACCCAAATTCGCTGCAAGCTGTGAAACTCTAACTTTGAGTGCGGCTAGGTCAGTGCTTGGAGACATGACAACCTCTAATCTAGTGTTTTGCTAAAGCTTATCTATGCTTTTGGGCTACACTATTATTAAAGGCAGTGGTGGTTGCAATTGGAAGACATATTTTTCTAGTAGAAATAGATTTGCATATAATTGGAAAAGATATGTCAATGGAACAAGTCTATCTCTGATAGTGGCTCGGCGTCGGGGAGGGAGAGGGAATCTTACCCGTGGTATGAGCACTCCTCAGCATCCACGTAGAGGCAGGGGAAGTAGGGAGTGGGGATGCTGCTAGTGGTCGCCACCAGCGATTTAGATGGATCTAGGAGGGGCTAGGAGAGGGGTGATTAGTGGTGGCGAGTAGGTCAGGGTCTCAGGGAGGAAGGTGAATCTAGTGCCACATCTGAGGAGCGAGGATAGTTGTGGGTGGGGGGGAGGGGAAGGGGGCACTGGGTGCCATGAACATTGCGGCGGCTAACTCGGAGGGGAAGAATGCGAGCAGGGGGACGGTGGCTGTCGTCGTGGTGGGTGTGCCTGCGAGTGGGGTGGCTGTCTCGGGGGTAGGGGAAGGCGCGGGCGTGTAGGGCGCGAGCTCGGTGGCGAGAATGGTGGCTTCCCTCAAGCACGGAGATACCTCAAGCACAGAGATCTCAAACACGGAGATCTCGCACTCGCTTTCCCTCAACACAGAGATACCTCAAGCACAGAGATCTCGCACGGATAGGTCGAAAGGATGGTGGGCTCGTACCTTCTACAGGAGCACCTGGTCGAAGGAGCACTGGAGCAGCGATTGGAGAGTAGTGATGATTGCTTCGACATGTTTCGCATGCGGCGTACTGTTTTTCGACGTTTGCATGATACGTTGGTGGAAAGTTATGGTCTGCGTCCAAGCCATGGTGTCAGTACAACGGAAGCTTTAGGTATTTTCTTGTGGGCATGTGGGGGTCCACAATCATTTAGGCAGATAAGGAATAAGTTTGGCCACTCTTTGGAAACAATTAGTCGCAAGTATAGTGAAGTCCTTAATGCACTATTTAAGATGTCTTCTGACGTAATCAAGTCCAAGGACACAAATTTCATAGAGATTCACCCTCGATTGCGAGAGCCTAGATTTTGGCCCCATTTCAAGGATTGCATAGGAGCCATTGATGGAAGTCACTTTCCCGTGTCTGTCCCGGCCACGGAGCAAGCAAAATATATTGGTCGGTACTGAAGCTCAAAGTTGGATGTCCAATCATGTTGCTTAGGAATATAGACCCTGCTAATGGACTTTGCAACGGTACATGGCTGGTGGTTCATGGTTTCCAAAAAACAGTATTGATGCTGAAATTGTCCTTGGTCAGAATGTTGGAATGCAGATTTTCTTACCTCAGATGCCCTTGTGCCCCTCTGATGACGAGATGTTCCCTTTCCATTTTAAAAGGAAGCAGTTTTTGGTAATACTAAGTTTCGCCATGACCATAAACAAGTCCTAGGGTCAGACGATTCCTAATGTTGGTGTGTACTTGCCGGAACCAGTGTTCTCTCATGGCCAGCTTTATGTTGCTCTATCAAGGGGCACTGCTCAATCGAATGTGAAGATACTTGCCATTCCATTCACTGATGAGAAGAAGAAGAAGGGGTACAAAAGAACTCAACAATGAATGGCGCAACATACACAAAAAATATCGTTTATAAGGTGGTCCTTACGCCATAGCTGACATTGATGAATGCATGGCAATTACCAACTTGTAATGCATTTAGGTATTTTGTTTTTAGGTGAACATGTATTTTTGCATTTCAAATATTGAAAAATATGTCATTAGTAGAACTCTCTTCATGGTTGGTCTGGAATGTGCAATGAATCAAAGCAGGAGTAGGAATGTCCTGCTTCTAAGTTTCAGTTTAGGAATGTTTTTTTGGTGGTGTTGTAGAATTATGAACTCGGAATGGTGTTTTTGTTTGGCCTTATTGTAGAATTCTGAATCGAGTTGAAGTCAGATAAACTCTTGCTGATCAAAATCCACAATTGTTGAACAAAAAGATGGGATTTGTCTACTTTGCTTTGGATTTGTCATGTTTTGTGCAACTGAATTCTATACCATATACTGTATTTTTGAAAGTTCTAGGCAGCTAGGAATGTTTCTGAAGATATTGGAGCTCAGCTTGTTCTTGGCTTATGTTGCGCTTTACGCCAAACCTACCTTTAGACTACTCATGGTGGATTATGTCAGATCTAGTATGAATTTGATCCATATTTTATATTTAAATAAATTAAATACATTTTAGGCTTGTGTTAAATGATATGAAACCATCACTTCTCCGCTGATAGTACATTACTACCTGACACTTCTAAATATTAGGCTTATGTTCTCACCAATGCATTTATTGTTTGGTTAAATTGATGGACCTAATAAGTTACCTAGCTCTGTTTGTCCCATATATAACTTGTTTCACCTGGTTACATATTATTTAATAGATATATTTGCTAATGCAATACTTGGTTATTTGGTAACATTGATACCAAATTGAGATATGTTTTAGCTTGTTATAGTATAGACATTTTTAATTACGTATCAAGTAAAACATAGTAACAATGATTGTAGGTTTTTGTCTAGCGAGGATGGAATCTCAAGAGAAAAATATTGTACTTCCTATCCCCCAAGGAGATAATACACTGTCAATAGATGAATCTCTACTTGTGTGTTTGTCCCATAACAAGCCAAAAAATCGGTGTCAACTGCGATAGTTCCGAAAGGTATTATAACTTCTATAGCACTGTATGAATCAATTTGTATTTTTTGATTGCAAGTGATCTCTGTTTCATCTCACGACTGTTTTGTTCCTAGATTATATTTGCAGCAGGGTGATCTTGCACTCATCGATTGGATTAAACAAATCCCATGCGAGCCAAGGGTAGAAGTCGTGCTTATTGATGATGCCTTTGTGGAAAGGAAATGGATTGAATGCCTATTTCAACCAGACACATATCTAGGTGATGAGGTAATATATGCTTAGTTTTTCATTTAGTGACCCTGGTATGTATAATTTTTTTACTCACCATGGTAATTTTAACCATAACTTACACACTTTCAGGTGATAGACTATTACATAAATTTAATAAAAGCTCAAGAACATCTAAAGTGCCGATATGGAGGTCATGTCCATATAGAAAATGCTTTCCAATTCAACTTTCTAAAGCGAGACAGTGATTTTGAAACTAAAACAGATGAGCTCTATCCAATTAAAGACATGGCACAAATATGTAGTGTCGAACGAAGGGTTTTACTTTATCTAGACCATGACATGGTAACATGAGCTTGCAATTACACGGTTAGTGTTTACATGTATTTTATTTTTTATGCAATATTTATAATTGTTTTGTAGGTGTTTATTCCGATAAACATCCAAGGAACGCACTGGTATCTTGCCGTCATCAATGCAAGAAATATGGAGATACAAGTGCTCGATTCACTTGGTACTTCATCCGACCGCAATGACCTCATTGACTCCGTGAGTTTGCACAAACCAAACAATTAGTAATCCCTTATTAACTTATATCCCAGCCTCTGATTCTATGTTTACAATTTATAAAGATTAAAGGACTCCAAAGACAAATTAATATGGTATCTCAGCACAAGGAGTTAAAAGATCACAGGTGGCCAGACCTCCAGGTTGCTTCTTGGCCGCTAAGAGAAATAGAAATGGGATATGCAAAGCAGACAGATGGGTACACCATAAATTCTTCTTAACCAATTTCTTCATTGATATTAATCTTGACATTTTTATTAACAATGTAATGTAGCTTCTCGTGTGGCCTCTTTCTATTGAACTATATCGAATACTAGACAGGAGATGAACTGTCAGACATTTTTACCCAAGTATATTATTACTTCCATTACATATATCCACATCTACAGTCAATGTTACATATGATGCTATAAATAGTTTTTTTCTTATTTGCAAGATGACATGACACATTTCAGGAAAAAATTGGCTGCTATATTACTATCTTCAGACATGAACAAGAGAAAGGGGTGTCTGTTATACAAATATGAAAAAGAAGTTGACACGGGAAGCCCCTCTGATGTTCAGATATTAGATAGTCCTACAAATCCTAAGAAGAGAAAACTACTCTGTGCACCTGATGATAGCAAAGTATTGATGGAAGATGATGATGGTTACATTACTCAAGCGGACTTAGAAAGGTGGTTTGTTCATGATTGGGATAAAGGAACTCCTATAAAGGTATCGGCCGATGAGTGCACCAACGACTTTTTAATGAGTGGTCTTTCCACAAAGGATATGCCCCTGACCAAAGCCGATTTAATAGATGTTCTATGCGATTACATCATGGCAATCTAAGACGATATGACATTACAGTAAGTGCTCATTGTTTTATCTATTTTATGTATACCAACTACGTATAGTCTTGATATTGAATTTCGTCATGCTACATTACAGGATGACATGGGTGCAAAGTTTCAACCCTTTTAAGATAGAAATATCTGTCAAAGACTTGCAAAATATATTAAGGATAAATCTAGATATGACTAAAATGTTTTGACATGGCTGTTCGACTGCTTGCCAATAAAGACTCACGTATGTCAAAAGGTGAAAAGATAAAGGATATAAAGCATTATATGGATATGCACTTCTGGGTAAGATTGTTTCCAATCAATAATGTAGCAATATATAGTATCTACCTCTAATCCTCATGTGGTAATGTCTATATATTTATCCAGAGAATGGTTTGTTTTGGCAAACTTCCAAAGTACCACGAGGACCCTACAACAGAAGAGTTGTTGGGGCAAAGGCGAAGACACCACCCTTCGCTCGAAGCCTTCGCCGTACTCGCTGCACCAACGGTGGCAAGACAGCGGCAGACATACCCTTCGTCTCATACACGGCCGGACGAAGACCTGTGACGAGGTCGTCTCATCCTGCGACCTCGTCCAGAACGGAGGCCCACGTGTGATCCGGCCCATTGTAACAGGCCCTGCGTGGCCCTCGCGCGTTACGGGCCTAATTTGTAAAGGCCTCCCTGTAATTACGGTCTGTAACCCCGCTTTATGGGAATATTCCGGGGATAATCTAGGTGTCTGAGGGCACATGCGTCCTTAACACGGGACGCCAGGCACCCGGACACCTATAAATACCCCCGCACAGTGCCCTTGAGAGGCTAGATTAACAGAGCTTTTGCCATCACGTGCTGAAACCCTGTTTGCGCTATTACACCTCCCCCCATTGGATCAACTTGCGCCAGTGAGCAAGTTCCAACATTTGGCGCCCACCGTTCGTGCTACGAAACAACCACCTGCGATGGCACCGAAGAAAGCTAGCTCGAAGGCTGACGAGGCTGCGAAGGCAGCACTGCTGGCCGCAAAAAAGGGCAAGGCCCTTGCACTCACCCACTCCACCCACCATGAGGCTACTGAAGACGACGCTCACCGCACTAGCGAAGGCGACGCTCACCGCACCTGCAGCCCTGAAGGACAGCCGCAACCTCCCCCAGACTTCGCTCCACCAGAGGGCACGGACTTCACCGAGGACGGCGAAGTCATCGGCGTCTCCGCAGAAGATCAGCTACAGCTGCACGCCCTGCGCATCAAGAACCGCAATCTCCAGAAGCAAAAGGAGATACTTGAGGCCAAGCGCCAACGTGTGTCTGCACAAGCCAAGGTGCAGCAAATGATACGAGACGAAGAGCAGAAGGCCCAGGAGCTCGAGCAAGAGATCACGCTAATGCAGCGCGAAGGCCACTTCGGCCTGCAACAAGGGCCACCCCTGCAACAGCGCGCACAAGTCGAAGACCTGCATTTCCCCTACCACGATCGCGCCTTCCCACACGCCGCGCCATACCAAGGGTTCAACTACCTCGACGAGCGAAGCCCCCTGGCGCCACACCTGCAAGTAACCCCCTGGCCCGCCAACTTCCGGGCAGGGACCTATCCCAAGTACAATGGCAGCACTGACCCAGCACAGTACATCATGAGTTATCAGGTCGCCGTTGCATCTTCCGGTGGGGACGACGCTACGATGGACAAGTCTTTCATCATCGCCCTCGAGGGCCCGGCTCTCACCTGGTTCACCCGATTGCCACCGCTATCCATCAACTCCTAGAGAAGCCTCCAGGACAAGTTCCTGCTCAATTTCCAAGGGTACCGCCCAGACACCGACGCCTTGGCCGAACTCTCACTCTGCAAGCAGCTGGAGAAAGAGACTCTGCGGGAGTATTACCGCAAGTTTCTAACACTCAAGTCACAGCTGCCCTCGGTCGATGACCAGATTGCCATCCACTACGCCATCAGTGGCCTTCGCGTCGGCGTCCTTTACAGCCACTGCATCAGAGATCCACCCAAGAACCTCCAGGAGTTATATCAGCTATTTGAAAAATACGCCAAATCCGAAGAGCTCCACCAGTGCAAAGTTGAGTCTCAGAGGAAACCCAAAGATGCGCCACAGTCCAGCCGAACGTGGACGAGAACTCCGCAGCCAGACTCTGGTCGAGATGGCCGCAATCAGCAGCAGGTGCACAACATTGCCAACCAGCACCCCGCTGGTGATGCCCCTCGCCGCCAGGAATATCCCCCCCAGGGCCGCAGAAATGGAACTCGCGGTAGGGGCCGGGGACGCGCGCAGCCGCCGCGCCGATTCTACTGTCTTTTTCACGGCGAAGACTGCGCCCACCAAACCAAAGACTGCCCAGAAACGAAGGCCACCAGAGACAGGATGGCATGGGCGCAACCGGCCGACAACCCCAGAGTTGTCGCGCACACTTATCAGCAACACCCTCCACCATACATCCACGCCCCCGCCCCGCAACCACCACACCACGCATACCAACACCACTAGGAAGTACAAATCGTACCTCCCCCACCCCCACCTCCACACTAGCAACAACAAAACATCAACAACCCCCACGCCCCAAAGCAAGAAGACTTCGCCGATCAGCCGTATCGCGGAGTCATTCATATGATCACTGGGGGGTCCAGCACCGACTTCGACACAAAGCGGCAGAAGCGGGACCACTACCACAGCATCAACCACGTCGCCATCACTGGTCCAGTCGTGCAGACGAAGTGGTCCCATGTACCGCTAACCTTCGACGCCCGAGACGTCGACCTGCGCAGCGCCCCCCACATCGACGCTATGGTCATCAACTGCAGCGTGGCAGGCTGGGACCTGCACAAGGTCCTAGTCGACAATGGCAGTCAAGCAGACATCATTTTCCTCCATGCCTTCGACCGCATGGGCATAAGCCACAACCTCCTCAAGCCTTCGGACAACCCGTTGTATGGCTTCGGCGGCAAGGGCACCTTTCCCGTCGGCAAGATAGAGTTGCCTCTCTCCTTCGGTGTAGCACCCAATGCCCGAAGTGAGCAAATCACCTTTGACATCGTCGATATGGTGTATCCGTACAACGCCATCATGGGCCGGGGCTCCATCAACAAGTTTGAGGCGGCCATTCACGGATTGTACCTGTGCATGAAGATACCAGGTCCGTTAGGCGCCATCACGATCTACGGCAATCAGCAGACTGCGCGCAATATAGAGCGGGACTTCGTCCCCGGGCAAAGAAATGTTCACTGCCTCACGGCCTAGCGCGAGGTCCCTGCGGCCGCCAGCCCAACCGAAAAAGAACACGACAAGGCACAGCTGCAGAGCAACGACGGAACCAAGACTGTTCCCCTCGACCTAGGCCACGCCCAAGCAGACAGTCACCATCAGCGAAGACCTCACCTCGCATGACGAGGAGAAACTCCTATGCTGCTTGTCCAAGAACAAAGACGTCTTCGCCTGGTTCGCCCTCGACTTGGTCGGGGTCAGCCGATCCATAATTGAGCACAGCCTGGGAATCGACCCTTCGATGAGACCGAAAAACAATGGCTCCGCAAAATGTCCGACGAGAAGACAGAAGCCGCCAAGGCCGAGGTGCATCACCTCCCGGAAGCCAAATTTATCGAGCCAGTGGCTTACCCCACGTGGCTCTCCAATGTTGTTATGGTGCAGAAAAAGAGCGGCAAGTGGCGAATGTGCATCGACTTCACCAGTCTCAACAAGGCCTGCCCAAAGGACAACTTCCCGTTGCCTCGGATTGACAAAATAGTCGATAGCGCGGCTGGGTGCAAGGTCATGTCACTCCTCGACTGCTTCTCCGGTTACCATCGAATCTATATGAAGGAGGAAGACAAGGCCAGCACCAGCTTCATAACACCCTTTGGCACATATTGCTTTATCAGAATGCCGGAGGGATTCAAGAACGCCGGGTCCACCTTCTCCCGGCTTACCAAAACAGTGCTCGAAGGGCAAGTCGGCAGAAATATATTCACATATGTGGATGACATCGTTGTCGCCAGCCGGAGCAAGGAGGACCATCTCGCTGACCTCGCCGAAACATTCGCGAACATGCGGGACGCACGACTTCGCCTGAACCCCGAAAAGTGTGTCTTCGGCGTTCGCCAGGGAAAAATATTGGGCTACCTGGTATCACACCGCGGCATCAAGGCCAACCCAACCAAAATCCAGGCCATCATCAATATGACGCCCCCGCAGTCAGCCAGAGACGTCCAGCGTCTGATGGGCAAATTGGCCACCCTCAACAGATTCATCTCCAAATCCGCTGAGCGAAGTCTTCCCTTCCTCAAAACACTCCACGGCGCAAAAGACTTCGCTTGGGGACCAGAGCAGGCGGCGGCCTTCGCCTCACTGAAACAGTACCTATTGGAATTGGCGGTTCTTGCAAGCCCTGACTCTTCGCTACCCATGTTGCTTTACGTTGCGGCCTCGCCGCACGCGGTCAGCGCGGCACTGGTCCAGGAGCAGACAGTAGAGGGCGTCACCAGACAGTGCCCAGTTTATTACGTTTCTGAAGTGCTCACACCTTCAAAATGTAACATGACGGAACTCGAAAAGATCACCTATGCAGTTGTTATGTCTTCGCGCAAATTACGTCACTACTTTGAAGCATTCAATGTCTGCGTCACCTCAGTAGGGGACTCGGCGAATTATTCAGAAACCCGGAGGCATCGGTACGGATCGCCAAATGGGCGACCGAACTCTCTGGCTACCACATCACTTTCGAGCCCAGGACAGCGATCAAGTCACAAGTTCTAGCAGACTTCGTCGTTGACTGGACCGGGCCGACAACACAGCCGGACCCGTCCGCAGAGAAGGTTTGGACAATCCACTGCGACGGCGCATGGTGCCACGCGGAGGCAGGCGCCGCTGCAGTCATCACCTCACCCACCGGGGTCAAGCACAGATACGCGGCACGCTTAAGCTTCGCTCTGGACTCTGACAGATGCACAAACAACATAGCAGAATACGAAGCTATCATCCTCGGCCTCCGCAAGCTAAGAGCCCTCGGCGTCACCACCTGCATTGTCAGAACAGACTCCAAGGTGGTCGCCGGCCAAGTCGAGAAAGACTATGCAGCAAAGGACCCCGCACTTATGCAATACCTCGCGGCCATCTGAAGTCTCGAGAGACAATTCAAGGGATTCACCTTGCAGCATGTGGACCGGGCCAAGAATGAAGAAGCCGACGCATTGGCCAAGGCAGCCGCCAGGGGCAAAGCCCTACCCTCCGACGTGTTCTACCACGTCATCAGCACGCCAGCCGTACACAGCCCTGAAGGGCTCCAAATAACCAACGACAGCGAGGGCCACCGCATAATCAACCTCATCATGACCGAAGACTGGCGGGCCCAAATAACCCTGTACCTGCAGGGGTACTATCACCCAATTGACAGCAATGAGGCCAAGCGCCTCAACCACCGAAGCTGGGACTTCGCCCTGATCGAGGGCCAACTTTACAAGATGGGGATCAGTCAACCGATGCTTAAGTGCGTCACCGAGACCGAAGGCATCCAAATCCTGCGCGAAGTCCACAAGGGGACCTGCGGCTCCCATGCAGGGCCTAGGGCCCTAGCGGCAAAGGTGATTCGCCAAGGTTTCTACTGGCCCGCCATTATTTGCGCCGCAAATCGGGTCGTCAGATCCTGCGAAGCCTGTCAGAAATTTTCCCCACGCTCGGGGCGCCCTTCGCAGTTCACGAAGCTGATCGCCCACACGTGGCCCCTTCAGCGCTGGGGCCTAGACATTGTCGGGCCCCTGCCCACGGCTCATAGGAACCTCAAGTTCACCTTCGTCGCCGTTGAATACTTCACCAAATGGATTGAAGCAAGGGCAGTATCCACCATCACATCGAAGACAGCCCAGAAATTCTTCTGGCAAAATATTGTTTGCCACTTCGGAGTACCGTCCGAACTCACGGTCGACAACGGCAAGCAGTTCGACAACCAAGATTTCAAAGACTTCTGCTTCTCCATCGGCACCAAGCTTGCCTTCGCCTCCGTGTACCACCCCCAGTCCAACGGAGTCATGGAGCGCGCCAACGGCAAAATTTTCACAGCCGTCAAGAAAATGCTCCTCGACGACAAAAAAGGCAAGTGGCCCGACCTGTTACCCGAAGTGGTCTGGGCACTGAATACAACTGAGTGCAGGGTGACTGGGTTCACCCCCTTCCGCCTATTATACGGATCGGAGGCCATGACTCCGCAAGAAATAAAGCATGGGTCGCCTCGGACATCTGCGTCGGCTGTCCCCGACATAGACGAGCCGACTTCGAAGGACCTCATCGACGGAGACTGCGACTTCGCCCTACAAGCTCTGGACAAATACCAAGCCCAGAGAAAGGCATGGCGCGACCAGGCAGTCATCCCAAGGGAATTCAGCGAGGGGGACCTCGTACTCGTCCGGACAGCCCGAACAGAGTCCAGGGGCAAGCTGGAGCCCAAGTGGGAGGGCCCTTTCATTGTCAAGACGAAGGCCTCCCCCAGCGCATACAGGCTTGCAACGCCAAACGGCGAAGACTTGGAGCATTCCTGGAACATCGATAATCTCCGCAAGTTTTTTGTTTGACTCATCAGGGCTAGCTCGCCCTTGTAATTCGGAAAGACAATTTTTATTCTGGCCCGCACTCTTTTCCTCTCGGGGGGTGAGGTTTTTAACGAGGCGGAGTCATGTAATATACAAGTGAAAAATCCCCCGCAAAATCTACGTCGAAAAAAGACCGCGCCGACGGTCTTCGACATTCGACCAATACATAGTCACCGCGAGGCCCAGCGTCAGCCACCCTCGCGTGCGACAACTCCGCGCAGAAGTCGCCTAAGGGTGCAGCCGGATTAGCACAACAAGTGCAAAAAATTGAAGTCTTCCGCGAAGACTATCCGCGCAGAAGTCGCCTAAGGGTGCAGCCAGACTAGCACAACAAGTGCGAAAAATCGAAGTCTTCCGCGAAGACTATCCGCGCAGAAGTCGCCTAAGGGTGCAGCCGGACTAGCACAACAAGTGCGAAAAATCGAAGTCTTCCGCGAAGACTATCCACGCAGAAGTCGCCTAAGGGTGCAGCCGGACTAGCACAACAAGTGCGAAAAATCGAAGTCTTCTGCGAAGACTATCCACGCAGAAGTCGCCTAAGGGTGCAGCTGGACTAGCACAACAAGTGCAAAAAATCAAAGTCTTCTGCGAAGACTATCCGCGCAGAAGTCGCCTAAGGGTGCAGCCGGACTAGCACAACAAGTGCGAGAAATCAGAGTCTTCCGCAAAAATTATCCGTGCAGAAGTCGCCTAAGGGTGCAGCCGGACTAGCTCAACAAGCGTGGAAAAGACTACGCCAAACTGTCCGCGCAAAGACCGACTACATGCGCACCAGACCAACCTAACCAATACACCAGACCAAGTGCGTAACGCCTTCGTAAACATAGCCGAATGTGCGAAGACACACAACCTCATCATACAAGCCATTACATATGAACAAGCGAGGGCATCACACTTTTACATCGGTTCAACCTTCGGAATAATTCCCATCTCCCTATAGTTAAATAGCATTATCCTCAGCTCCTCACCCGCAAAAAGACTTCGCAGCTGCCCCTCACCTGCACTCACGACGGCCGGCAAGGACAACAGTTCCTGCCTGCCAGCCCTGTTCACACGAAGCCGACCGCCGTCCGCCTCACTCACTCTACGCTTTGCAACCGCCCTTCGCCGCCTGCGCCCCGTGCTTGGACCAGGCACAACCTCAGCATCCATAGCACGCGGCGAAGCCTCCGCCGCTGCCACATCCAAGGCCGCAAAATAATCCAAGTCCTCATTCGACGACTCTTCAGTCCACCCAACCGAACTCCCAGAATCATCAAAATAAGAAAGCTTAGACGCAGATTCATCCGATTCATTCCCATCATCCACGGTCGAAGCCGCCAAAAATTAGCAGTAGCGGCTGCGTGCGCAGGCCCAAAATCTTGAACCTGCGCAGCAACCAAGGTTCAGCAACATATACAAAATTCCCTAACTACCCACACCCACTATGCCACCTGTGAAGACCCAGCCGTCGTAGGATCTTCCACTGCCGCCTCCGCCACCATCTTCGCAGGATCATCAGCCCTCGGCGCAGCAGTTGGCGATGAGCCACCACCGGCCGCGGTGGCTGCGGGGGCATCAAGGGCGCCTCCGGCGGTCTCTGGGGCCGGCGCCGGGGCGACCTCGGACACAGCCGCCATCGGGTTCGACTCCGAGTTAGGCTGCGCGCTGTTTAAAGCCCCGAAGTCGTCCACCTTCTCGTTACGCGCCGCCTAAGATACAGCACACAGATTCAGCAAACCCACATATAACCCACAACAACACCAAACAAAAGTCAAACATTACCTGACCCCTCGCCGTCTCAGACCGCTCCCTGACCACCTCCCGGCCGTGGGGACCCCACATCCGGTCGAAGAGGGCTCCCGCGGATTCCTTCACCACAGGGTCCTCAACCTTGTAGATATCACGCTCGAAATCCTCATCAGCTTGGTCGAAGACCTCATAGTGCCGGCACCCCTCGCGGGACAGCGCGTTCATCGCCCCTTCGCAGGTGACCAGGGAGGCATAGGACATAAACCCCTCCACAATGGTGGGCAGCGCCAGCAACTCCTCCTGCAGCCACTCCAGGCAGCGGAGGCCGGGCTCTTGGTCCGGCACTTCGAAGTCAGCGGTCCGCACGCCCAGCTCGTGGTACGAGTCCACAAGCTGTTTGCGCGTCCGCTCGGCCTCCGAACGCGTCGAAGCCTCAGCCCTCTCCACACGGGTCTGCAGGACGTTGAACCGCTCCTCCAATTCCTCTGCACGCTGCCTGAGGCTGCACTCCGCCCGCGCTAAATTGGCCTCCGCCTGTGCAGACTGCGCCTTGGCGAGGGCCTCATTAGCCTCCTTCCTCTCCTCAGCCAGCTGGCGCCGGAGGTCAGCCCTCTCACCCTCCAGCGCGGCCACCTTATCCGCCAGCTTGCGGCACTTGCTGTCGGCGGCCGACTTGTCCCGGACGGCGTCAGCATGTTGTGCCCGAAGTCTCTCGACCTCGGCAGACACAACTGCCGTAAGGGCCCCCGACGCCGCGCGGTCTGCGAAGTCAGCCGCCTGCAAGACACCCATAAGACCACAGCCCCAGCGAAGCTGGTAAAAGCCGAAGTCTAGCTCAATTTACCTGACTTAACGCCTCCTTCAGCCGGCGGGACACTGCACCCGCCTCGTCCCTGACGGCAGTGAGCGCCGGAAACTCACCACCGGCACTAAGATCACCACCCTTCGCCCTAGGCTCCACGATAGCCACCGCGGTTGCCACGGCGGGCGGAACAACAACAAGCTGGCCTTCGCCCGACCCTGCGACGTATCAATATATCAAAAAAAAATCGAGCTGACGACTTACCAACAAGATAATCATCCACGCTAATATCCGTGGCGAAGTCGGGAACGCGCTTGCCCGGCGGAGGCAACTCTCGAGCCTTCTCGGCTCCCGCCGGGACAGACTTAGTACTGCCGGCGGCGGCCTCCTTCGCAGCATCCGGCACCCTGCTGGACCCAGGGCCGGTCGACTTCACCGCCTGTGTCAGCTGGCTTCCGCCGGGGGCAGCAGCCTTCGCAGCCCCCCGCAACCTCTTCGGCCTGGCCTCAGGCAGCCTGACGACCGCCTGGCGTTTCTGCACAGCTCCCTGGCGATCCTTGTCCATCACTGCCGACAAAACAGCAGCAATATTCCGCCCATAAGGAAACACCTTCCAATCATGAACCATGCGAGATGTAAAAAAATCTTCGCCGGCCGCGCGGGGGATAGGAACATTCTTAGGCCACCGACCCCCGGTAACCCTCAGCATCCGCGCCGTAGACTCCCGGAGCTCGGGCGAAGACATCCTTCCCCCTGGGGTCGCGCACGTCCTCATCAATTGCCTAGCAAAACCATCGGAAACCCCCAGTTCTCCTGCAGCAATACCTAGTTTCCTCTTCTTAGAGGATGGGGCGGCCGCCGGCGCGGGGTCGTCTCCAGTCTCCGCCACTGTTTCTTCCCGCGACGATCCACATCGTCTTGCCCAGGATAACCGCCATACGGCAGGCGGTTCAATTCGAAGACCTTGTTCAAGCTGTCATTAGACCCGCGTATATCCCAGCTACGCTGGCCTTCTGTCTTCGGCACGTACCGACCAACAATCCGCACCGCCCCATCCTCCGCCTCACGCACAACGGCGGCCGGATCACGACCACGCAGATCCAGTGCGAAGGCGGGACTTCGCACCAGCATCCCACCACGGGAAGGCATCTGGCGAGGGCATACTTCGCCCAGCGCCCAGCCATGCGCCAAAGGCCACACCCCATACGCCACAAACTCCTCAACCAAATCACGCCCGCTGCTCAGGCCGGCCGCGCACCGAAGGGCCCGTTTGTCTGCATCCTCCTCTGCCACTTCAAACTGCGGGTATGCCGAGTAATAATACGAGGACATCTCAGCCACGGGGAGCCCCGGATGGTCCTCGACTGTGCCCTCCGCAACGTAGAACCAAAACTCATGCCAGTTTCCCCATTTATTGCGGGCGCAAGGAACCAACTCAACCACCTCCATCGAGGTCTTGCCGGTCTTCGGCGTAAATGTACAGGATCCAAACTGTGCAACCTTATTTCCGATCATCCTTTTCTGCCAGTGCAGGCAATAGTACTTCGCGAAGACTTCGACCGATGGCTGTCCGCCGTACGAAGTCGTCGCCCAGACATATTTCGACAGAGCCACCACGGCATTCGGAGTCAGCTAGTGGATCTGGACATTAAATCTGCGCAGGACTTCTCCCACGAATCGGTGCACAGGCAAGCGAAGACCAGCGGCGAAGAACGCCTCAAAAACAACCAACTCGCCTTCTGGCTCAGGGACCTCCTCCGTCCCCGGGACACGAGCGACTCCGCCGCCAAAGTAACCAAGCCGCTGCATATCTTGCACGCGGACCGAGGACATCCGCGACACACCGAAATTCACCGTGTCGCCGGCGCGCAACTCCTCCACCGCCACAATGCTCAGCGTCTCCTCAGACGACGCGTCGGCCGGCGGCGTAGCGGCAGGAGAAGAAGAAGAGGTCATCATCGCTACGTACCGGCGGCGGCGGCGGGCGGTCTGCTTCACACGGGCCAGATCTCCGGCGAACAAGAGCAAGGAGGGCAGACGAGCAGTAAAAGATTTGAGAAGGCGGTTAGGGTTTTCGCGGAGCGCGGAAAGACAAAGTTCAAAACGTGTCGCCCCCTCGTCCCCTTTTATACACAGGGCGCGGCGCTTTGGGAAACCCGCAATCCAACAGTACGGCGTCAATCAACGGTCATGTCAAAAACCTCCGCGGAACCACTTCAAGAGAGGGCAGCGTCTCCGCCATCTAGCGACGTCTTCGGCACTAGGTGACTTAGTCGAACTGGTCCCTCGGAGGGCAAATGTTGGGGCGAAGGCGAAGACGCCACCCTTCGCTCGAAGGCTTCGCCGTACTCGCTGCACCAACGGTGGCAAGACAGCGACAGACATACCCTTCGCCTCATACGCGGCCAGACGAAGACCTGTGACGAGGTCGTCTCATCCTGCGACCTCGTCTAGAACGAAGGCCCACGTGTGATCCGGCCCATTGTAACAGGCCCTGCGTGGCCGTCGCGCGTTACGGGCCTAATTTGTAAAGGCCTCCCTGTAATTACGGTCTGTAACCCCGCTTTATGGGAATATTCCGGGGATAATCTAGGTGTCTGAGGGCACATGCGTCCTTAACACGGGACGCCGGGCATCCGGACACCTATAAATACCCCCGCACAGTGCCCTTGAGAGGCTAGATTAACAGAGCTTTTGCCATCACATGCTGAAACCCTGTTTGCGCTATTACACCTCCCCCCGTTGGATCAACTTGCGCCAGTGAGCAAGTTCCAACAAGAGCTAGCTAAAACACTCGACTGTTGGCCATCAATGAACTACTATATCACTGGTTGTAGATATGTAAGTATGTGTTCATTTCAAATGTATTTATAAAAAGACACTTCTTCGCAATCCTAATGACTGATGTTTTGCAGGTTCTTATGCCATGGAAATTCAACGAGTGCTACGCCCTTTTTGTAATTGACCATGGTAAAAAGCACGTGACTTTTATTGACTTTACACCCACTCAAGATTGGTGTAAGCATATGCCATACAAGAGGCTCGTGGAAGTGATTATCATGGCCTCAAAGAAATATAAGATTGCCTACAGCAAGAAACGTACTGAATGGGTAGAGGATATTTTTAAGTGGGAACATACAATTCAGACTGGTCTTCCAATTGACTTAAAAGAGTATTTTCTCCGTACCACGTACCTTCTCAGCAATATAGAATTTTTCAATGATAACCATTGTATATAACATAGTTGGCCAAACATTATTCTATAGGGTTAATACCAGCTACCTCGTTCTACAAGCTATGGTTATGTGGGGAAATGGTAGGCGAATGTAATTTGTTAGGGTCAGTGGAGTATGTTTGTTTAATGTTCAAACATACATTCCAGTTACATAATATAAATTCGATTTGATGTTCTATTCTCTTATATCTTTGTGTGTAGGATGCAAAGATTCTTCGAAGGAACTTTGTAATTGATCTATTAAGTTACGAGGACAATTCATGCCGCTATGTCATCCCTGCAAACATACAACAGAGACTTATCAATATCTCTACAAAGAAATAGATTAGTGTACGATTGTCGATATATTGTTTGTTTTCATGTAATTGTTGTGCACTCGCATTTTATTAATAATTTGTGAGTCGTCGCAACGCACAAACACCTAACTATCATATATATAGGTCTGCATGATATTGATGGTTGCAATGTAGTGGTGAAACAGGTAGATTAAAATAACAAAATTTATATGTATAGCCAGGATCACCAATGGATTACAAAATATTTTCTCATAACAATATAACACATTTATATATAAGTTATCATGATATTATATGTTCCCGTTGCAACGCAGGGCACTAACCTAGTAGATAATGAAGGTGGCTCTTGTCGGAGGTAGATGCAGTCCACTTTTGTGGTGTCCCGTGAGACCAATAGATTTTAGTATTATCCATTAAAATGTATGCTTGTTAGGGTTTAGATTATGATTTAATGATTAAGAGGTTAGTGTAGGCATCCACAGATTATTTGGTGCACGGTTCTGCCAATTCCTTTGCCCACCCACCGCCCCCTCTGCTCCCCGCCATCAATGCTACGCCGAGCCACCATCAACGCGGATCCTAGGATCTGGGGCCGCCTCACCCGCCGCCCTCCTCGATCCGCCAACAACACGGCCGCCCATCTCACATTCCATCGCTCACCTTCCATCGACGGGGCCGCCCGAACCACCGCCCTCCTCATCCGCCATCGCGATCCACTCCTCGGCGCAATCCATCTACCCCATAGAATTGCTGCTGGCGTGGCAGATCTCCTCCTCGGCGCCTAGATCTCCTCAGCGCGATCAACGGTCGAGCCCGCCCATCTCGCCCGCGCTGCCCCGACCACACAACCGATATGCTCTCCATGGAAGGTCGAGGACCTGCTCGCCCATGATCTCCATGGAAGCTGGTCTACTGTCGGCGGCCTCTCCCCCGTGCTCCTTCGTCAACCCTGTCCGCCGCGCCGCCGAGCCCCGAGATCACGCCGATCCGCCATTCTCGCGCCCTCGCCCCGACACGCGCTCACCACCAGCCCTCACCAACCTCCGTCCGCGTTCCCCACACTGCCCTCCACCCCATCCGCGTCCGCCTGATCTGTAGCACGAGGGCAGTAGCCACCCACTACAGGAATTCACTTAATTCCCGTCGGCCAGAAACCGACGGGAATAAGCATATACCGACGGGAATTCCTTAATTCCCGTCGGTTTAGGGCTTATTCCCGTCGGTTTTCAGCCGCCAGGCGTCCCTTGTCGGGGATACGTTTATCCCCGTCGGCGACCGACGGGAATTATTAATTCCCGTCGGCCATTAACTAGCCGACGGCAATTAATGCTAACTCCCGTCATATTTCTACATTTATTGCATGGACACCTAATATTATCTATTTGTGACAAAGCAGCTGCATGGTCCAGAAATATTTGCGGACACCCTTCTTGAAACCTTCATACATCCAATCACGTCTATCACCCATTATTGCGGCTGTGTACGAGTAAAGAGTGTGTGTGAGACAATCACGTTTCTACACGTCACACACATATATACATACATATATACATCTATAGGTAAGTAGTAAAACTATATATATACATAAATAATTATATATACACATAAATAACATCAAATTAATCAATATCGAAACATTCATACATCCTAATATTATAAGTTAAATCTAATCAATAAATAACATCAAATTTAACAATTCAATAGTATAAGTTAAATCTACTATAAGAATACAATAAATAATTACCTAACATGAAGCCACACATGTGATATTAAATTAACTATAATCACACTCTAATCACATGTGTTATTAAATTAATACTAATCAAATGAAAGTTAACTCCCGTCGGCCATAAAAAACCGACGAAAATAAACATGTACACACATAATTAACATTCACAATCCAATGCATTAACATGTACACACATAATTAACTCACGTGGGTGTCGTAGTCGGTTCGGAGATGCGGTCGGGGGCGTAGGCGGCGCTTGGGCGTGACGGCGGCGCTCGAGGAGGCAGCGACGACGCTCCGAGAGGCGGCGGCGGCGCTTGTGGGCGCGATGGGAGGCCCGACGGCGATGTGGGCGGTGTGGGGCACGGCGGAGACGAGCGAGGGCGGGCACGGTGGCGGCGGACGGGCGGGCGCGTGGTGGGGAGGGGCGTCCGGACGCGCGCGCAGCGGGGACGGGCGGCCGGGCGAGCGGCGACGGCGCGCGGCGGCGACTGGCGCGCGGCGCCGAGGACGGGCGGCGGCGGCGCTGCGCGTGGCGTGGACGGGCGGGCGCGGCCGGGATGGCACGCCGGCGGGGAGGGGCGGCGGCGCGGTGGCGGTGAGAGGTGGCGGCGCGGTGGCGGTGAGACAAGCGGTGGCGCGGCCAGCAGGAAGAAAGGCAGGGAATGAGCCCGCGCGGGTTCGCCCGCGTGCTCATAAAAGGCTTATCCCCGTCGGCTTGCGATATGGCCGACGGGAGTTAAGTAATCCCCGTCGGCCAGAGCGTAGGCCGACGGGAGTTAACTTAACTCCCGTCGGCCTACGCTCTAGCCGACGGGAGTTACATTATGCCCATCGGCTACGGTCTAGCCGACGGGAGTTACATTATCCCCGTCGGTTTTTTCCCTGGCCGACGGGAATTATTGTGGCCGACAGGAATCATTAGGATTCCTGTAGTGACCCCATCCCTAAAACGTGGGCGCTGGCGCTACCATGGCTTTGCCCCCCATGCCTCCATGCTGCCAGACAATGCCGGGGGGATACCATGCCCCCACTCCTCCCCACGCGCAACAGCCGTCCTGCTCGCCCCGCGCCGTGTCCGCATCTGCAATGACCGGGATCCACGACCGCTACCCCCACCCCGGCTTCTTCCTGCCAGTGTAGCCGGCCACTACTTCTCCACTGCTGCTCGCCGTCTCCTCAACCACCTCTGTGCCACACAATCCTCCCGCGACGTGTCTGATTCAAGCCGAGATGTCTCACAGGAGTAGGAGCAGAAACCCGAACCGAATCCAACCGAGTCATCTCAACGACTCCGCCAGTTTCCAATCGCCCCCTTTTTTAGGCGTTCAAGTTCCTTCGAGATGATGACAAGCAGAGGAGAGGTAACCCTAATCCCAAATTCCTTTGAGTTTCACTGTCACTTCCCAACACTTGGACAAATTCTAAAAAGCTGGTGGAATCTGGATCAGAGATAGCGTCTCCTTCAATCCCTCTGGCGACACCGACAACGCATCCCCATGGCCATCCTTGATTCTCCTTGCCAAGGAGGCGTCAGCCAAGTCATCGCGGTCGTGGCCGGCGATGCACTCGAGGGTGTTCCTGGTGAGTAGCACCACCGCGGTGGGGATCAGGGATGGGGGAGGCAGCAATGGCGATGGCGGGGTGCAGCTCGCCGACAACCTTAAGATCTTCAAGGCTGACAACTTCGATCTTGACGTCTAGGTGAGCCTGCCTGCCTGCTATCTCTGTTCTGGTCGTGTCGTGAGATCTAGCTCGCCTGCTGCATCCTGCTGTGATAGTGGCTTGGACCGTGTGGCTAGTGCAGTGGAGTCGTGGAGAGGTCTCGTATCCCGTAAAACAAAAGAAAAATTGCCCAACAACCAATTATGGTCAAAATGTTTACATCAAACATTCTTTGTAGGGTTCAGGTGAAATTATCCAAATCAAGTTAGTTGGATTTGTAATGGGTGGATGCAAATTCTCTTCTTAGAAATAAATACATTTATAGAACTAGAAAAGTGGACGTAGAGAATTATTTATAGTTAGGTTTTACAAAAAAACGGAAGATGGAATGGTATCACTAATCTCTACAGGCATTGCTTATTTTAGACTCCACAAGTGCATGGCATATTCAGTTCATCAAGTGAGACAAATTACATTTGGTAATACCAAGTGACAAACAAAATAGATAAATTAATTGGTTCAAAAAAAAGACAACACGACGCTCTGTACTCGTCTGTGCCTACCTAACCACATGTAGTAAAAGGGAATCACATGAACAACAGACATCAAGGGGCCATTTGTGCTTCTTCATATTATTACACAATTTTAAGCGACTTTCCATGATTTGAGTTATTTGTGAGTGTATATGCATTTGATTAATATCCGTTACATTTGGTATCTGCTAAGGTGTTAATATTTGTTTCCATGTAAACATGGTCGACTGTACATCATACACAACAAATAAGGAAATGTACATACAAGGGAAAATCGCCTAACTACAAAGGAAAAATTGGAAACCAGATTGAGATGGTCTTTTGATGAATTGTCGGGCACAAAATGATGAGTGCCATACACAAACATGCAGCACAAACTCTGGAGGGCCTGCTGGTCTAGAGTCAAACAAGGGTAGGAAAGGGGGAGCTAGAGTGAGCCACATATAGAATTTTAGGAAGTGTTGTATTATCTACCTGATACAATATATTAACTTTGTGTTTTGGCTAATTTATTATTGTGTGAAGCATATGGTGGTAGCTTATAGGTAAGAAAGTTAGAGGCATACCATCTTTAGATTTTTGCCACCAGAGAAAACAGTAGATTGGCAGATAGGAGAAGCAAGCCTCCTATGGAGATAGGAAAAATAGGAACTGAGTTATACTATTCAAAACCATGAAAGGCACATAGTAATAATCTGGAGCGATTATTTCCTATCTGGAATCATATGGTATAAACTCTGGTCCTCATAAATCTTGTGATTTCTTATCTTGCTGAAGGTCAGCAAAGACAAATCCTTACTGCTAGAAGCACATAGGCAGGAATAGGTTGCAAGTTTTTTGGAAAAATACTGCTTTTGCTTGCAGCTCATGGGCAGTAAAGAAATGCATGTCCTCATAAATCTTGAATGATGATTTCTTGTCTTGCTAGAGTTCAGCAAAGCCAGTTCTTTACTATTGCAAGCATATAAACAAGAATAGGCTGCATGTTTTTGGAAAATACTGCTCCTTGCAGCTCATGAGCAGTAAAGCAATGCATGTTCTTTCAAGAAACATATTTCTATTCTTTGCAAAAAGTATGTAGCCTCATTACTCCCAATTTCTTGTTTTTTCATGACTATGAATAGCACTGCCGCTATGATGTGTATGCTTGCGTCAGGACAGGAGACCCAAAAGTACTTCATAGATGAATGCGACATTTTCCACAAGAACGAGATAATTATTGGATTATATGCAAGATTACCAACATAGCTTTGTTTCAATATGCGCTATAGTTGACAACAAATCGCTGATGTTCGTGTTCATGTTGCATGATGACCTGGAAACCACATAATGCCATTGTAGTAACATAATCTCACTAAAAACTCACAGTAGACGAATATAATTGTTTAAAATAGTTCTATATTGAAACGTCGATGAACAATGAACATCATAAATACATAATCTTTAAGATCCAGAAAAATGAAAGATGCGTTTTAAGATTTCAGAACTTGTGTTTTTGGGGTGGGGAAGAGAAAGGATCCATTTGTTGAGTTTCTGGAACATTGAGCTACTACTCTGCTATTGTTGGCCACACAGGTTGTTCTGCTATTGATTTTTTGCACGGATGGAATGAGATTGGGTCGCTAAAAACGAGCAATTCTGGTTGGTTGCTTGCTATTATTCTCGTATTTGCTTGGCCTTCCATTTGTGTTTTTTTTCTATTATTTATACCCTTTTGTCGTTGTAGGCACATGGCTATGTTGGTTGTCTCAGTTGTCTTTTACAATGCTGCATTCTCTTTCTCGGGTCCATCTGAACATGACTGTGGACTCAACCTGTTTTACATTGTCTTCACATCGATTCTTGTTTTTTTCATTTGCTATTGTTTCCCTGCACCAAAGGTACCGTCCCATAGTTCGTTTTCTTCCTTTTACTGAGTTTCTTTCCCTATAACTATTAGAAGCATGTTGTATCGTTGTGCAGTGACGATGATGTTTCTGGCAAGTTCAGCTGATGCCTGACAGGGTGACCCTGAACAAAACGACACACACCCTGACAAGGCCGAAGGATGGATCGATTTGCGCTGCTATCAAGCAAGCATGATGGGTGGCATTCCATTTCTGATTTCTCTGGTACATGATGATGCTACGCTCTTCCTCAACTCGGTACAACTTGTGCTATGCATGTGCATGCCTAAGACCGTTTCCTTTTTTATGTTGGAAAAATTGTGCTAGGACTGTTCCTCTCCGTACCAATCATATTCAAAAGTTTATTTTGATTTTCTTCCCAAGTGAAACCATTTTTGTTTCATTTTCACCATCTGAGTACTACTTAGCTCAATTGTGGAATTTATTGAGAGATATATTAAAAATGATGCTGATAATGGTTAAAATGATCATGGCTGCAACAACACTACAATACTCAGGGTAATCTAGTTTGATAGGTTATTCGTAGCGTTACGAGGATTAGAACCATGGGTTTGGTATTTAACTGGTATTTTGACAGGTTTCAAGATTATATAATCTTAGATTATAATCCACTATTCTGTGGAATATATAACAGGTGGGTGTTTTGTGGAGCAAGAAATAAGGTTACTGAACAAGTTTTTCTCGGTACGTGTTATACGTAGGAAATTAAAACTTTAGTCTATTACGTATTTTTTGTGTCAATGAATAACCTACGAAAAATTTAATACACTTTTTCATGTCGGTATATTGGGAAATTGTAGGGAAGTTTTTTCCCATTCAGAGCCATGGCCTAACCTGTCAGCACAACTAGCCTTAGGCTGAGCTCTAAAGAAGCCAATGCTATTTTGGAGGAGCCACAATTTGTCGTTTCTTTAGTCTAAAATTGCTCTGACTGTTATGTTTTTCCTTTAAAATAGCTCCTCTTACAAAATATATCGAACCCAACTGTTAACAGTGCCCTCTCCCCTTTCCCTTTTTCAGGTGATTTGTGAGTCCAGTAGTAGATCAACTGCTTTGATAGAACCAATTCAATTTATTCTTTGCAAGACTATAGCATCGACCACTTATTTATTCTTTGCAGGACTATTGTCAGTCCAGAAGCAGATATATTGTGTATTCTCTATTATTATTTATTCTCAACTATGGCATTCTCCTATCCCATTTCAGATAAAAGGGATCAATTAGGTTTGATGGTCTACTCATAATTGCCATCCCCACATATTCCTTGGTAAAATTCTCATCTTGATTGGTTTGGAGTTGTGTTATATGTATTTGTAAAATTCTCATCTTAATTGTCATCGCCACATAATGTATTCTAAGTTATGTTATGTGTATTTTTATTGGTACTGCACATAATATTAATGTCTTTACACCATGATGGTAATGATAACACCATAAATATCAATAAAAGTAGAACCATGATCATTTATATGTGCAGTAGTATATCATAGATGTTAGCATATCAACATAATTGAAAGTCTGAATTTGTTGTGTTAATGCTATTAGAAAATTCCCTGGTAGTAGATGAAAATGTTTCTCCCTAAGTCTGTAAATTGTATTATTGAAAGTTCCCTTTGCCCGGGAACAGGATCTGGATGTCGCCTAGAGGGGGGTGAATAGGCGAATAAAAATTATCACTTTAAAACTTTCTTCTTACTCTACTCGAAGACCAGATCGTAGTGGAACGAAAGACCCTTCGAGTACGTTGCAGCGAAATAGAAGATCCTGTCTCAAAGTGCTCTGCACTTCAAATATAACTTGTACACCAAATAAGTATTGAAGTGCGGATATAAAGAGTAGATAATGCAGAGAGACAGCACACAATATAGAGCAAAGCACACAGACACAGGGATTTATCCCGAGGTTCGGTCAAGCCTGAAATGCTTGCCTAGTCCTCGTTGGAGTTAGCCACACCTGGGCTTGGAGTCTATTTCAACTCCTTCCTCCGTTTGCTCAGATCTGTCAGTATGACAGATAGAGCCTTCCACTATGTTGAGTTGGTTACAACGAAACCGCAGCTGCTTACAATCTTCTTGGTAGCACTCCGGCAGAGTAACGATATGCTCAAGACCTTGCTCTAGCTCTTAGCAACACTTCTCCACTCTCTCAAGGCTTATATCTTTGCCTCTACACAAACTAGAGAGATATACACGAGAGGGAGAGAGAGAGTTGATCCGAGTGATGTCTACAATTGTTGGCTGCACTTTTGTCTTTGTTGGAGGCGCCTAGGGGTCCCTTTTATAGACCCAAGGGGCCTAGGAGCCGTTGGAATCCATTTTGGAAAGCAATACTTGCTTTCTATCGGGTGGCGCACCGGACAGTCCGGTGCACCACCGGACAGGTCCTGTAGCTTGTCCGGTGCGTGATCTCCTTCCAAATCGGGCTCTGCTGACCGTTGGAGCAACGGTCGTCTTGGCACACCGGACACTATCCGGTGCACACGGGACAGTCTGGTGCGCCAACTATCCGTTGGCCCAAGCCACGCGTCACCCGCTGATCGCGCTGTCGACCGTTGGTGCAGTCGACCGTTGGCTCACCGGACAGTGTGCACCACCGGACAGTCCAGTGAATTATAGCCGTACGTCGCCAAACTTCTCCCGAGAGCGGCCTGTTCACCGGAGTTTAGTCTGGCGCATCGGACACTGTCTGGTGCACCACCGGACAGTCCGGTGTGCCAGACTGAGCTGAGTCTTGGCTGTACACAGCCAAGCCTTTTTGCATCTCTTTTCTTTTCTTCTTTTTTCTGTTTCTAACACTTAGACAAATATGTTAGTACACAAAAACCAATGTACTAAGTCTAGAAACATACCTTCTCTTTGATTTTCACTTCTTTATCATTTGGCATGACTGAGATTGATGTTAGACTCATACATCGTCAAGTTAGCTGGACTTGATCTAGATTGTCATTTCTGAGCTCCAACATCCTGAAAAGGTCGCATAGAATATCTCCAAACATAGGAACAACCCAAACTAAAGGTCAAAGTGCACTTAGCTCTTTTGGGCTGCTTCCAGTTCTGATTTTGATATTAGTTCTCCTTCCAGTGACCTTGTTTACTTCTTGAGCTAGATCTTGAGCCTTATGACTTACACCACATAATTGTGGATGTTACCTCATTGGTTGTAAGTCATGTCCTTATGTAGTGTTCCTTGATGCACCATAACTCTCAACAAGATCAACCTTGAATTTGCAAGTCTTCTTCTTCACCCCTGGCTTTGGGTTCCTGGTCTCCTTGACTTTCTCCCGTGCACTCGGTACCTTGAAGCTCTTCTTGCTTCCATCCTTGGCTTGATCGGTTGTTTCTGAGTTATGCACATCAAGTCTCACTTAAGCAATGTCCATCCTTCTTGTGATGTCCATTATCTATTCAGTCTTTGGACCATCACACTTGTTCACTTGTGTTGAACCATATTAGCTTTACATAAAGCACCTGTTCAACACTTAGCACACTTGTTAGTCCTTTAATTGGGTTGTCATCCAAACACCAAAACCCACAAGAGAGCTTTCAATCTCCCCCTTTTTGGTGATTGATGGCAACACAATTAAAGCTTACATAACAGTGAAATTTAAAGCACAAATTTTGAATTCTAAGTTTATAGAATGCTCCCCCTAAATATGTGCTTACATCAAAATCTTAATTTTTTGGCCTTATATGCCAAATTGCACATACTTAGGCTGATTCGAAGCATTACTACACCTTAGCACCTGTGGGATGCATTGAGTCACTAATTAAACGGTGGTGCGTATGACACACAAATGCACAAAATCAGAGTTAAACACCAATTGAATAGATACAGAAATATCAACCTACCACTATTCACCACTAAGATACCAAATTAAAACAATTTTAAAACACCAGAACCACATGAATATCAATTATAGAATAGATGCCAATTGATTCATGTCAACGGAAGCACTAGTTTTGCATCATCACCATATAATACAACACATATAATACAACAAGAAGCATATGATAAGAATTATCAATAACACAAACTAATACATCCTTCCTTAAGATCAAAGGAACTCAAACTAACAAACTAACACATTCTTCCTTAAGATCAAAGGAACTAAAACTAACACATCCTTCCTTAAGATCAAAGGAACTCAAGGAAACCTAAGCACAACATATTCCTTCCTTAAGATCAAAGGAACTCAAGGAAACCTAAGCTTTAATGCATAAAATTCTCCCCCTTTGACATCAAGCACCAAAACCACATTCAAGCAAGAGCATAGGATGATGTCAAGGGATAGCAGATTATTAAACAGGTAAAATACAACACACAAACATTGCTCCCCTTTACACAGTAGACATATGCAACCCAAGTATTGGAGGAAAATTGAGGTACAAATACGCAAAATATCAACACTTCCTTTTGTACCTTTACCCTGTTGTGGTGTACTTTCCATCTTGAAGGTTTAATCTCTCGAGAGCTTCTCCACACTTGTGCCTGATCCTTTATCCTAACCTTTTCTTGTTGCTAAGGCACCAAGCTTAGAGCAAGTTATAGTATTGTGGCACAAGATGAAGCTTCTATTCTAGTGATTACCAAAAGATATCAATTGAAGCAAACTACCACGACTACCAATTGAAAAATCATTATTGTCATAGCTCCATGATATTTAAAGATAAGCATCTAGTGTCACCAAATATTATGAGCAATCTAAAAATATGCAATTACTCACAACTTAAGATGCCAAATACTTGACTTACGGAGGTACCCAAGTCCTGATTGCTCCATTTCTTTCTCATCTTCCCTTTTCCACCTTGAGACTATACAAGATCACTCAAGAAACAATTAGTCTCAAAAGACACAAGTTATGTGTGCTCCCCCTAAAGTTGTGCATCAAGTATTTGAATGACTTGCACTTTGCACATTCTAGCTTCCTCAGAACTAGAGGGGATCACAACATATCTTGGTCAAGGCATACTCTATCAATTTCATCACAAAGGGATACCAATTGGATAGATGACATAATACAGCTTATGACCAGTGGAAACAATGCATGCCTCAAGATATATAACATTTTACGAGCAACCTAGGCACGCTTCACACATGATGATTATTGCAACACATACACCAATTAAAAGATGACAAGATCATGCATATAAATCACAATATCTAATCATACCAAGATTAAGAAGTACTTCATTTTAAGTGCACCAAAGGAAACAACATTTTAGGGCATAAGGTGCCTATGCCAAGATACTACCACTTGAAAGGCAAGAACATAGCTATGATCACAATCAACGGAACTTCAAGATTTTCAATGAAATTGCACAGTTCCATTCTCCATACCTTTGCCTTTTCCTGAATTGCCATGAGAGCACCAGTTGTCACCAATTGAGTGCTCCTTTTGCTCATGCATCTCATAACTCAAGAAGGTGCATCAGTGGCACAACATGGATTTGGTATACACACGGTATCACAATAGGGTAATTATGTAAACATGGACTAAACAAGATGTCATGTTTGCACATAGATTAATCATTAAAAACCATATAGCATGACTTACAAAAGATACAGGTTTATCCATGAACACAAAAAGAGTTAATCTTGGTGAATATATCAAATGAAAAACTACCCATTTAATGATTCAAAAAAAATAACATATAGAACACACAATCATGATTAAGCAAGCATCATTATGAACCATTGATAACACAGGCAATCTCAAAAGCATAACTACTCCAAGGACAGGTAGCACAACGATCAAACTTAAGAGCAATACTGATTTGCAACAATGTACTTAAGATACACGGGTACCGTCCTTTGGAGAGCAAGTTGCATATTCTCATCAAGGTCCTTTGCTTGATTCACCAATAATGATTAAAGACCTCTACAACTTATTTTACTCAAGATGAATATGGGATTAGTATTGCACAATAATTCAACCTTGGGTCAATAAATAGACAATAAAATTGACAACTTAAGCATAGAGTTTGAATTAACCATTTTAAGCTCTCCCAGGGTCTCCAGTCCATCTCGAGGCACCTGCATGGTCTAGTTGGCACAGTTTGGTACCCATCTCGGGATGGGTCCATGATGTTCAACTAAAAGTGCCTTTGGTACCCAAATAGCCTTTGTGCTAGTTCTAGGTGATCTCATTATTGATCTAGCACAAGCGTATGATTTGGGTCTCCTAAGCGAATAAGATTGAGACAAATTTACTTGCTTAGGAACCTTACCTTTTTTACATACCTCAGGTGGATGACCATGCTCACCACACATGTAGCAGAAACGTCGCTCAACCCGACATGACGCTTGCTGTTTATCATTTTCCTTGGTGAGGGTCATCTTGGAGGGTGCACGTCCTTGATTCTTTATGACCGGACATGAGGTGATCATGTGGTCCTTTTCATTGCATCCAAAACATCTTCTTATCCATTTGTCCTTGTCTTTGTATGGACAAGAAGCAATGAGGTGACCTAATCTCTTGCACTTGAAGCACCTCCTTTTTCCTCTTCTCTTTTTGCTTTTGGATGACATAGAGAGATTATTAGTGCAAATAACATGACTAATTGAATCATTACCTTTTTCTTGTCTCATGTTGATTGCTTCACTTATTGCTTTAGGAACATCTTTCTCAAGGAGTTTGACCCTTGCTGCGGTTTCTCCTTCCTTAAGCTTCTTCACCACGTGTTCGTAAATATCTTGAGGTGAGCAAGGCGTCTTATCCTTAATTGTCTTTGTTTCTTGTTCCCAAGCAATTTCTTTTTTGACCCTACAACTTGTTGCTCATTCAAACATTCGCTTCCTTTTGAGCGATAGGGGTTAGCACATGGTGATATATTATCCAAATGTGCACTTGTGCAAGAATGAGGTTCACATGAATTTAAGTTTGTAATTATAACCTCATGAGCAACATCAAGCATGATATGGTCATCAACTAGTTTGCTATGAGAATATGACAGCATATCATACTTTTCATCTAGAGCAAGTTTTTCTAAATTTATCATTTCTACTTGACTCCTAAGCATAGAATTTTCAGTTTTAAGTTGAGCAACACAAGATAAAGCATCATCATTATTTCTTTGCTCAATTAAAACTGAATCATACCGTTGGACCAAATCATCATGAGAGCACTTTAGCTCCTCATGTTCTTTGGTCATCTTCTCTAGGCTGTCGTTGGTTTTGATGAGGGTCTCCTCTAGCCTGAGAAGCATCTCGCCTTGTTCCTTGTTCCTTCTCAACAGCTTAATCAAGAGCGCTTTGTCTTCTTTGTTGAGATGGGTGTAGAAACGGCGAATCTCCTCTTCTTTCACATCATCGATCTCATTTTCCCTGTCATAATTATCAGTGGAAGCAAAACAAGAAAATGTACCTTGTGGTGATGAGGACTCATCCTCGCTATCATCCTCATATTCCTCCTCATCACTGCTTTTGTCTCCACCATTATTGTTAGCAATAAGACATTTATTACTAGTAGAAGACAAACCTGCTGGTGAGGTGGATTCATCGTTTGGTAGCCATCGTTTTTCTTCTCCCTTTGAAAGGTTAGTATCACAAGCAATATAGGGAGTTGAAACAGTACAATTCGACTCAGAATATTTTATTCTAATTCTATTCCATAGATCATGAGCATCAACAAATAAATCACTATCACTACTCATGATGGCAAAATAGGCACCTCTAGAAAGAGAGTCAACTAAGATATTGCAAGCATGGTGATTGAGAGATAGACATCTTAGTTCATCATTAGAAGGATTTTACTAATATTAGAGGGAAAAATACTTCCGCTAAAGATCTGTCTCAAATTAGGATCAACATGCATGAAAGCATTATAAATAGAGACAGACCAAGATTTATAATTATAACCATCGCCTAGTAGAAGTTCTACAGTTACCTCTTGTGACGACATCTCATCTCCGGACGACTAAGCCCACACTGGAGAGGCCTAGCTTTGATACCAATTGAAAGTTCCCTTTGCCCGGGAACAGGATCTGGATGTCGCCTAGAGGGGGGTGAATAGGCGAATAAAAATTATCACTTTAAAACTTTCTTCTTACTCTACTCGAAGACCAGATCGCAGTGGAATGAAAGACCCTTCGAGTAGGTTGCAGCGAAATAGAAGATCCTGTCTCAAAGTTCTCTGCACTTCAAATATAACTTGTACACCAAATAAGTATTGAAGTGCAGATATAAAGAGTAGATAATGCAGAGAGACAGCACACAATACAGAGCAAAGCACACAGACACAGGGATTTATCTCGAGGTTCGGTCAAGCCTGAAATGCTTGCCTAGTCCTTGTTGGAGTTAGCCACACCTGGGCTTGGAGTCTATTTCAACTCCTTCCTCCGTTTGCTCAGATCTGTCAGTATGACAGATAGAGCCTTCCACTATGTTGAGTTGGTTACAACGAAACCGCAGCTGCTTACAATCTTCTTGGCAGCACTCCGGCAGAGTAACAATATGCTCAAGACCTTGCTCTAGCTCTTAGCAGCACTTCTCCACTCTCTCAAGGCTTATATCTTTGCCTCTACACAAACTAGAGAGATATACACGAGAGGGAGAGAGAGAGTTGATCCGAGTGATGTCTACAATTGTTGGCTGCACTTTTGTCTTTGTTGGAGGCGCCTAGGGGTCCTTTTTATAGACCTAAGGGGCCTAGGAGTCGTTGGAATCCATTTTGGAAAGCAATACTTGCTTTCTATCGAGTGGCACACTGGACAGTCAGGTGCACCACCGGACAGTCAGGTGCACCACCGGACAGGTCCTGTAGCTTGTCCGGTGCGTGATCTCCTTCCAAATCGGGCTCTGCTGACCGTTGGTGCAACGATCGTCTTGGCACACCGAACACTGTCCGGTGCACACGGGACAGTCCGGTGCACCAACTATTCGTTGGCCCAAGCCACGAGTCACCCGCTGGTCGCGCTGTCGACCGTTGGTGCAGTCGACCGTTGGCTCACCGGACAGTCCGGTGAATTATAGTCGTACATCGCCAAACTTCTCCCGAGAGCGGCCTGTTCACCGAAGTTCAGTCTAGCACACCGGACACCGTCTGGTGCACCACCGGACAGTCCGGTGTGCCAGACTGAGCTGAGTCTTGGCTGTACACAGCCAAGCCTTTTTGCATCTCTTTTCTTTTCTTCTTTTTTCTGTTTCTAACACTTAGACAAATATGTTAGTACACAAAAACCAATATACTAAGTCTAGAAACATACCTTCTCTTTGATTTTCACTTCTTTATCATTTGGCATGACTGAGATTGATGTTAGACTCATAAATCATCAAGTTAGCTTGACTTGATCTAGATTGTCATTTTTGAGCTCCAACATCCTGAAAAGGTCACATAGAATATCTCCAAACATAGGAACAACCCAAACTAAAGGTCAAAGTGCACTTAGCTCTTTTGGGCTGCTTCCAGTTCTGATTTTGACATTGGTTCTCCTTCTAGTGACCTTGTTTACTTCTTGAGCTAGATGTTGAGCCTTATGACTTACACCACATAATTGTGGATGTTACCTCATTGGTTGTAAGTCATGTCCTTATGTAGTGTTCCTTGATGCACCATAACTCTCAACAAGATCAACCTTGAATTTGCAAGTCTTCTTCTTCACCCTTGGCTTTGGGTTCCTGGTCTCCTTGACTTTCTCCCATGCACTCGGTACCTCGAAGCTCTTCTTGCTTCCATCCTTGGCTTGATCGGTTGTTTCTGAGTTATGCACATCAAGTCTCACTTAAGCAATGTCCATCCTTCTTGTCATGTCCATTATCTATTAAGTCTTTGGACCATCGCACTTTTTCACTTGTGTTGAACCATATTAGCTTTACATAAAGCACCTGTTCAACACTTAGCACACTTGTTAGTCCTTTAATTGGGTTGTCATCCAAACACCAAAACCCACAAGAGAGCTTTCAATTATTTAGTCGAGATGTTGCCCATTAGTGGCTTGGTCTATATTCATAATGATGTCCGAGGTCCCATTATATATGCAGCAACAAAGGCTTCCTCTGTATTTTTTTGTACATGAGAAATTTTCAGCGTGTGTAAATTGTATTAGTGAGACAAGCAGACAAGCATTAGAGGCCTAGTCCATGACGAAATTATTTATAATGAGATCGAGATTTCATTGTACATGTAGCCACAAGGCTTCTTTTTTATATTTTTAACATGAGTGTATTGATGCAATGTTGTTTTGTTTTGTCATTTTATTTTTGTTATATCTTGGTGGTGCTGAGCTAGATCAATATTTTGCCATTGAATTTATGAGCGGCATACATGTTCAGAGTTTGCACATTTCTTCAGTTAAGCTGAATGCAAACCGTCTTGTTATTGGCACACTTCAGGGATTCGACCATTGTCGGTGTTTTGGGTCCGACCGCGCTCCCAGGGTTGCCCCTTGAGGTGCTTTTTGGAGTAGGACAGTGTTACCGACTGTAGCTCGATAGTTCGCGCTTGACACACGAGAGACAGTGGACAGTTTTGTACAGGTTCGGGCCGCTTGGAGATGCGTAACACCCTACGTCCTAGCGTGAATACTTTATGTGGTGGATTACAAGAGAGTTCTCTAGTATGAAGGATACCAGAGAGTTGGGTGTATGGCTGAAAGGTGAGATCTGTTCTAAGGGGGTGCTCCCTAGGCCTTATATATTCGACCGTGGGGCGTTACATGCGAATACGATAACCATGTGTTCCTAAGTAATAGTGAACCGACTGAGTTTATCTTCCTATAATCTCGCCGACTCATAATCCTTTGGCTCCGACGTCTGAGGGCGCCGCGCGGGAAAGTCGGATCAATGCTGCAGATAGCGTTTGAGCTTGGCGAACCATACGGGCTCAAGTCGATCCGTCCTTGTGTTGATCCGCTCTATTGAAAGTTCATCCCCTGGCCCACGAAGGGACGGCCACATAGAATAATGGGCCTGCGGTCTTCCGTGAGGCCTTCTTGCCTTTTAGTGGACCCGAGGGATATCTGTCCCACACAAGCCCCCAATCTTTGTGCTAATTTTGAAATAATCGGCCCAAAGATTCTAGGTCCAGCTTGCGATTTTGAAACATGTCTACTGAGTTGTTACCTCTAGCTCGGAGTAACTTGGTAAGAATGGTCTTCTGTCATCTTTTCCTGACTTCGTTCTTCAGTTTTTTGCTTTTAATCTTCAGTGATCGGTACTCTGTTCGTGCCTTAGAGGTCGACGCTTTGCTCTCAGGGGTTAAGGATTCATTGGGTGCACCGAAGGTGCACCCAATGGGTGTAGCCCCCGAGCTTTGAGTGGATTACTAAAAATAATCCATTCAAAGGTCCTCATCTCATACTTCTTTAAGAATCGTAGTTTCCGACTTAGATAGATGCTTTAGAAATCAGCATTTTATCACCAGCTTGTACTTTAGAGATCAGCATTTGTTCTTCGGGGTCTCATGATTCATTGGGTGCACCGGAGGTGCACCCAATGGGTGTAGCCCCCGAGCTTTGAGTTGATTACTGAAAATAATCCACTCAAAGGTCTTTATTCCACGATTTTTCAGAAACCACTGTCTTCGATTCAGACTCATGCCTTAGAGATCAGCATTGTCTCCTTAGTTTATGCTTTAGAGATCAGCATATAGTTTTGTCTTTTTGTTATCATCAATACGGCCTGCCCATGCACTAGTTTGAAATTTACTTGATTGGCGATGGATTGGACATCCGGTAGATGGCCCTTGGCTGGTCATTATTTCACTCTGTGCTTTAATGCTCCTGTTGATTAGACTTGTACTTCATCGGCTATTTTTGGATTTCCTTTGATCTCCGTCGATATCTTCCTTCTGTCTTGACGTATTCATTGCGTATACTGTATGGATGCGACTGCTTGGGAAAATCTATTGAAAATTCCTAGACGTCCCCCCCCAATGGGTGTGGGCAAGGGACGGCTTGGTGCGCTGAGCGTTTTGCGAACTGTCCCTGAGTAGTAACACGATGTGACCGCGGGTGTAATCATATCATCCATGCAGTTGACTTGAGTCCTAATGGGTGCCGTGTTACGTGAAACGGCGCCAGCCGCCTGACGTGTTTCCAGATGATTTGAATTGCATATTGAATTTTTGTGACTGTTCAGTGGCCGTGGTAGGAGGTGAGCAGTTGCCTTCTTCTTCTATAAATAGTATGCTTGCTTCTCCATCATCTTCACACATCTTACTGCCGCTTGTTGCTTATTCTCTTTTCTTCTTCTTCTACTCCACCATGGGTAAGAGCAAGAAAGGCGGGAGCTCTTCACACCATTCCGGCGATAAGCGGAAACGCGAGCCGACTCCTCCCTCAGAGGACTTCGGCGATTCCAAGTACCCGGAGGAGGAGTTCTCCTCCGGGTCCGAGGGATCACCGATCCCTGCCTCTCCCCCGGCATCGTCTGATGACTCAGACGACTCCCAGGGGATCGCCGCGGAGGTGTGGTCCTACATCTGGGCCGTCGAGCACACCAGGCTTGAGGGCTCGCATGAGTCGAAGGTCTCCTCGGATGAGGAGAACTCCTCAGACTCGTCCGAGGACGACGGTGGTGGCGGTGATGGCGAGGGCGACGACGACGGCGGAGGCGACGGTGATGGCGATGGTGACGGCGGCGAAGGTGACGGCAAGGGCAAGGGCGACGGCGGCGACGGCAGCAGCAGCGGCAGCGGCAGGGGCAACAACAAGGCCAGTGGCTAAGCGCCACTGGTTTAAATATTAGTATAGAGAGGTAATAGTAGAAGTAGTATTAGTAGAATAATGTAGTGGTAGTTAGTAGTATAGTGTAATGAAATATAATGTAGTAGTGTAATGTATCGAACAATAGGGAGAAAACCGACTCATAATGAGTTGGTTTTTTAAGTTTGGTAATACTCCCCCTCCTTCTATAATGAAGAAGACTTCATCCCATTCAATGTTTCTTTGCTTTGTCGCCGTTCCTTTTTCAGTCGATCGATGAATCGTGTTTATGCTTTAACGTAGCCGTTGTTCTCGGAAGTAATGCTTGAGTAATGACTTGGAATCGTCGAGTTGTTTTTTAGATCTGCCTGCATATTCGTAGAGAAAAAACGACGGATTTACTGTTAGTATTTTCAGAGGTGGTAACCGAGTGGTTCTTTTTGCGACGCTGGCGTTTTAGAGGTAACAGCTTAGTCCTTTTGAGCTACGTTGTCATTTTGGAAATAACGGCTGAGTGATTACTTGCGACATCGGCGTTTTAGAAATAACAATCGAGTGATAACGGGCCACGTCGGTGTTTTAGAAATAACGACCGAGTGATAACGGACCACGTCGGTCGTTTTGGAAATAACAGCCGAGTGATGACTTAGCACGTCAGCGTTTTAAAAATAACAGTTGAGTTGTGACTGGGCACTTTTAGAAATGGCACCTGGCCTAGAAGAACCTCATTTGTACTGCACCGTCGCATGCCACTGCATTCTGAGCCCTAGCCCTGCTTTTCTGCATCCAGAGCTTCTCTGCTTTCTTGTAATCTTGCTTCCGCTCAGTTTGCCAGCGAGATTGAGATGGCGCCCAAACGGAAGAATCAGAGTTCATCTGCCGCGACTATTCCTCCTATCGATCCCAATAGCCAGTTGCCTTTCGTAGGTAACCACATGTCTGTTGTTTCTGAGTCCGACCTTCTTCATCTTGTCTCCGTCGGAGTTCTTCCTCCGAAGGAACTTTGTTCTTGGCGGATCTGCCATAGGGTCACTGTCCCGACAGAGGATACCCATGAGTCCGTTATTTATATTCCTTTTCTCATCCGCGGCCTTGCTCTCCCTATTTCCCCTTTCTTCCGCGGTCTCCTTGATTTCTATCATCTAAATCTAACTCATCTGAATCCCAATTCTATTCTGCAAGTTTCCATCTTTGTTCATTTGTGTGAAGCCTACCTTGGTGTTCTGCCACATTTTGGCTTGTGGAAATACTTGTATCACTGTTGGCCTGGGATGGCCAGGGGACAGCACCAGCTCGTGGGTGGTGCGAGTTTGGAAATGCGCCGTGGAGGAAGACAGAGTACCTCGACATCCCACTCAAGGACAGCATCAAAGGATGGCGCCTAGAATGGTTTATCGTAGAGAATCATGGGAATTCTCTCCCCCCTCAGTCAGGGAGACAGCCGGATGTTCATGCTTCAAGTTGGACTGAATCCCCCATAGACTTGGAGATAGCTGAGGCTAGGGTTCTGCTTGCTGAGGTTGGTTTGTTGAAGGAGAAAGGTATGACTGCTGAAGTTGTGGTCGCCGATTTTGTTTTTAAGAACATTCAGCCATTGAAGGACAGAGCGTACCCAGCTTATCTGTATCGTGGTATCACTGACTCAACCCGGGTTACCAACAGAAGGATTCCTGTTGCGGATCTGGTAAGCCGGCTTGAGATGATTCTTAGAGGCAAGGTGTCGAATATCGTTGCTCCTATTGCGTATTCTGCCTGGAATCTGCCTCCTCCCAAGACTTTCATCAGTTTTGTGTCAAATCCTCCTACTGGTGACAGTGGTTTGGGCCTTAGAGTGCGACCCTCTCCCGAGGAGGTTGTGGTTTTTATTGATTCGCTTGGTGAAATCCCCAATGATGAGAGGCAGGTTCACTTTGAGATGCCTATAAACCCGAGCGACGCAGAAATAGGTGCTATGCTGGATATGTTGGCTGAGGATTCCTCTAATTCGGTCCCTGCTGAAACACTAGCTGTTGTAACTATCCCAGAGCCTGGAAAAACTTTGGATATTCAAAGATCTGATAGCATTCACCCGAAGCGTCCTCGCCAAGCCAGTCATCCAATTTCTCCTGTTGAGGGGAAGAAAAAGAAAAAGAGATGGCTTCGGCGAGTGTCATGCTTGAATCAGGATGCCGGTCCTTCTGCTCCTGGTGCCGAGGACGTACCAGTGCTGATTTTTACTAGAGCTGACCCCAATGGGTGTGACCTTGATAACGCTGACCCCAATGGGTGTGACCTTGATGATGCTAACCCCAATGGGTGTAACCTTGATGATGCTGACCCTAATGGGTGTAACCTTGATGATGCTGACCCCAATGGGTGTGCTGCTCATATTATTGATGAAGATGAGGAAGAGGAGGAGGAAATCCCCTTAATTCAGAAGAACAGTCGGCGCTATATAGTCAGTGGGAAGAGTAGTGGTGTTCCTTCTCCAGCTTTGTCTGCTCTCATTGGTCTGCAAGAATTGTCTCTGGAAAATTTTGATCAGACTCTCGAAGATATGGTCCCTGAAGATCTGTTGTCCGAGCCGATAGATGGTGGAATGATGGAAGTCTGCACTGATATGTCTGATGTCGGGTTAGATTCATCTCGAGCAGCGTCTCGTGCCTCATCGACCTTGGAGCGCGGTCTTAAGAGTCAAGGGGCCGATCTAAATTGCTCCGTTTCCATGGAAGTGGTTGAAAATCCTTCAGCCTTAGAGGTGGCTGCTATAGAGAACCCGTTCCCCAAGGATGGCGCTAGCGTTTACTAGCCCCCGAGGGTGTTGACGGTAATGATCCGGCTCGAGTGGGCAGCGCGAGCTATGACCCAGCCCCCAAGGGTGTCCGAGCGGGTTCCCCTTCTCATACTTCCATGGATGTCCATGTCGGGTCTTCTCCTCCACATTCTGATTGCATGGCAGCAGCGCGTGCTTTGGGTCAGGAAGTCGCCTTAGAGTCCGGCGCACCTGATGCTGGAGTTTTGATTTCTGCTGGTGATGCTGAGTTGGTCCCCAATGATGCTTTGCAGATTGCCTTGGTTGATAATCCTTCGTCAAGTCATCAACTGACTTCCCATGACTTGGGGCTTCCTTCGTTCTTCTCCAATCTCCAAGTAATTTGACTTTTCCCGATCTGGCTATACTCCAGGTAAAATACTGCCTTTGTACTCATTTGTTTTCCATGTCAGGCTTTGGTTGACGAGATGGCCGGTCAGCTGAGATCACAGGGTGCCTCTATCCCGGAAAGAGTTATGTCTCTAACACATTGGAATCCAGTGTTGCTTCAGCAGCGGGTATCTGATATGGAGATGGCAAATGCTGGTTAGTGCCCTTTATTTTTTCCTTGGCTACTTGATTGATCTGCTCTTTGACTGAATACCCTTGTTTAACCGTTTCCGGCTAGATATGGCCCGGCGGTACTCTGATCTTGAGGAGAAATATTCTCAAGGTCAGACGGACTTGGCTCGGGTTTCTGCTTCTCTGAATGATGCCAACATGTTGAATTCCTCTCTCAGTGCTCAGCTTGACTCTGAAAAGGTGGCCAATGAATTAAGCTTTACTTGGCTTTCTCTGCTATGTTCTTAATGCTTGTTTGACGTTTGAGAGTTGATTCTTGTCTGCAGGAGGAAAGACGTGCCCTTGCGACTTCTTGTGACAATCTCGACAAGTTGTATCGTGATGCCAGCAATTCTTTGACTATCTTGGAGAAGAGCCATCATTTCACCATGGAGGATTTGGATAATCATCGTTTCAAGCTACAAGAGTCCTTGGACGATATGATTCGTCTTAGGCAATTGGTGTCGAGCAAGGATTCCATCATCAAGGATCTGCGCGCTTCTAAAAGATCAGTCGTCCAGGAGCTAGAAGCTGCTCGGCTGGCTATCAAGGCTGCTGAAGACGCTTCTGCTACTCTGAAGGCCCAGCGCGACAAGGCTATGGACAAAGCCATTCGCGTGGGGCGAATCTTGATGAGGAGACCCGGTGTGATTGTCCCTGACGACATAGTTGCAGATGTGAATGCTGCTCCTGATTCTTCGAGTCGCCCTTCTTCATCGGTCGCTCCTGAGGAAAACATTACCAAGTAGAAACACTGAATGCATTGTGTATGTGGTTAGTGTGCTTGAATATTCTGTCAGAAGGTGTTTTTAGTGCTGAATGCCATTATTTTCCTGTTGTTAGAATCCAACAGTGGTTACAATTGTGGGAGTAAATGTAGTGTGATGATTTTGAAACTTCTTCTTATATTGCGAGGCATAGAGATCGCCCTAAGATGAGTAATCGCAAACGTGCTTGTGTTGGATCGAGCAGAGGTGAGCGCGCCGCGCCGATTTAAGTTACTACTGACTTAAACCGACTGCTTCTGTTAGTAGGGTATAGTGGTCACCCTGAGTTAGGTAAGCGTGAGCATGTCACACCGTCTTAAGTCGTCGCTGACTTAAGTCGATTGCTCCATTAGTAGGGTATAGTGGTCACCTTGAGTTAAGTAAGCATGAGCATGTTACACTGCCTTAAGTCATCGCCGACTTAAGTCGATTGCTCCGTTAGTAGGGTATAGTGGTCACCCTAAGTTAAGTAAGCGTGAGCATGTCACACCGCCGTAAGTCGTCGCCGACTTAAGTCGATTGCTCCGTTAGTAGGGTATAGTGGTCACCCTAAGTTAAGTAAGCATGAGCATGTCACACCGCCTTAAGTCATCGCCGACTTAAGTCGATTGCTCCGTTAGTAGGGTATGGTGGTCACCCTGAGTCGAGTAAGTATGCAGATAAACAACTTGAGTGCCCTTGAGAATGAAGTCTTTTTATTGATGATGTGTTTCCCAATTTACAGAATACAATGCCGTCCCAGTAGCTCTTGACATCTAGTAAGGATAGAATTTCCTGAGATGTTCTATATTCCATGAGTTCCCAATTTCCGTGCCGTCCATTTGAGTAAGACGATATGACCCAGGCCGAGTGACCTCTGCTACTATAAATGGTCCTTCCCATAGTGGCGACAATTTGTGTTGTCCCTCCCCCGTTAGAATTCGGCGGAGGACGAGATCTCCCACGGCGAAGGATCGATGTCGTATGGCCTTATCATGATAGCGCCTCAGAGTTTGCTGATATCGGGTTGACTGAATCACTGTATTCAATCGTTCTTCTTCTAGTATATCAACATCCTCCAGTCTAGTAGCTTCAGCTTCTTCTATTTTTTCAAAGATTAATCTCGGTGCCCCAAACTTGAGATCAGTGGGTAGCACTGCCTCCGAACCATAGACCATAAAGAAAGGAGTGTTTCCATGCAGATCTCAGCTAGGTTGAGTCCTTAGGCTCCAGACAATATATGGCAACTCTCTGATCCACTTTCCTGCGAACTTTTCATTCTTGTCGAAGACTTTCTTTCTGAGCTCCTCCAATATCATCCCGTTGGCTCTTTCTACTTGCCCGTTGGCTCTTGGGTGCGCCACCGAGGCATATTTGATCTGAATGCTTTTTTGTTCACAGAAATCGAAGAACTCTGAGCTTGTGAAATTGGATCCTAGGTCAGTTATGATGCTATTCGGTATCCCGAACCTGAATATTATGTCCTGTATGAATTCCACTGCCTTAGCTGAAGTTAGAGAAGCAATGGGTTTGAATTCTATCCACTTAGTGAATTTGTCGATGGCAACCAGTACATGAGTGTATCCTCCTTGAGCTTTCTTGAAAGGTCCAATAATATCCAGTCCCCAGCACGCGAACGACCAGGTTACAGGTATGGTTTGCAGTTGATGTGATGGTAGATGCTGCTGTTTTGATAAGTACTGACAAGCTTCGCACCTCTGGACTAACTCGGTGGCATCACTCTTTGTCGTTGGCCAGTAGAAACCAGACCTGAAGACCTTCCCAACCAAAGTCCCGGATGCTGCGTGTATCCCGCATTGCCCAGCATGGACCTCATCCAGCAGTTGCTTCCCAGTAGCTGAAAGAATGCATTTCATGAGGACTCCTGATGCGCCCCTTCTGTATAGTGTTTCCCCAATGAGAGTACAATGAGCTGACTGCCTTGCGATGCGCTCTGCTGCATTTTTGTCATCCGGCTCCTCCTCATTCTTTGTGTACTTGATGATTGGCTCCCTCCAGTCATCAGAATCTGACTCTGGTTGGCTCAGAATATTGCATTCCTCTACCCGATCTAGTGAAATGCTTGGGTGCAGTACTTCTTGGACGAAAACTCCAGGCGGGACCGGAGTCCGTCTAGATCCTAGTTTTGACAATGCATCAGCTGCCGTGTTGCGGCCTCTCTCCACATGATGAAATTCCAAACCTTCAAACTTGTTTTCCAGCTTTCGGATGGCGGAGCAGTATTTCCCCATGGAGTCATTTGAGCAATCCCACTCTTTGTTTATCTGACTTATGACCACCAGGGAGTCCCCATATACCATCAGTCTCTTGATGCCCAGTGATATGGCAATGTTCAGTCCATGAATCAAAGCTTCGTACTCTGCTGCATTGTTGGACGCTGGGAATAACAATTGAAGAGCATATTTGAGTTGTTCACCTCCAGGTGCGATGAAGAGGATCCCTGCACCTGCCCCCTGCAGCTTCAACGAGCCATCGAAATACATTCGCCATACTTCTGCAATCTCCGGGTTATCGGGCACTTGTTGCTCGGTCCATTCTGATACGAAGTCAACTAGTGCTTGAGTCTTGATTGCAGTGCGAGGTCGAAACTCAATGTCATGAGCTCCCAGTTCACAGGCCCACTTGGCTATTCTTCCGATGGCTTCTTTATTGTGGACAATATCCCCTATTGGAAATCCAGTGACTAATATGACTTTGTGGTCGTCGAAGTAGTGACGGAGCTTGCGTGCAGTTAGAAGTACTGCATACAATAGTTTCTGAACTTGAGGGTATTTCTTCTTCGAGGGACCCAGGACTTCACTAATGAAATAGACAGGATGTTGCACTAGGTACGCGTGTCCTTCTTCTGCTCGCTCGACTACTAACGCGGTGCTCACCACGTGAGTCATGCAAGAGATGTATAATAGCAGATCTTCGGCCGGTTGACTCGGCGTGGCGGTTTTAGCACTGATGGTGTTGTCAGGAATTTCTTCAGTGCGTCTAGAGCTTCTTGAGCCTCTAAAGTCCACTGGAATTTATCTACCTTCTTGAGCAACTTATAGAACGGTAGGACTTTATCTCCCAGCCTTGATATGAACCTGCTTAGGGCTGCCATGCATCCGGTAAGTCTTTGTACTTTCTTCTGTGATCGCAGTGCTTCCATTCTCATGATAGCCTCGATCTTTTCTGGATTGGCCTCAATTCCCCGGTGGCTGACAATAAACCCGAGCAATTTTCCTGCTGGTACTCCGAAGACGCATTTTTCAGGATTAAGCTTCCATCGATATCGTCGTAGACTGTTAAAGAACATCTGTAAAACTTCAACGAAATTTTCTGAGTTTTCTATTTTGATCACCACATCATCCACATAGGCTTCCACACGCTTGCCCCAGTGGTCGGCTAAGCATGTTTGAATAGCCCTTTGGTAAATCGCTCCAGCGTTTTTGAGGCCAAACGGCATGGAGGTATAACAGAAGGCTCCGAACGAGGTGATGAATGCTGTTTTTTCTTCGTCTTCTTTTGCTAGGCTGATCTGATGATACCCGGAGTAGCAATCCAAGAAAGACAACATAGAACATCCGACGGTCGAGTCTACCACCTGATCTATTCTGGGAAGTCCAAAGGGATCCTTCGGATAGTGTTTGTTGATATCTGTATAGTCGACGCACATGCTCCAATCCACTTTATTCTTTTTGAGTACAAGAACAGGGTTTGCTAACCACTCAGGGTGTAACACTTCTCTAATGAATCCGGTCGCGACCAAGCGAGCCAGCTCCGCACGGATGGCTTCTCTCTTGTCGGGCGTGAAGCAACGTAATTTTTGTCGGATCGGCCTCGCCTGGGGGTAGACCTTCAATTTGTGCTCGGCCAGTTCTCTCAGGACTCCTGGCATATCCGCAGGTTGTCATGCGAATACGTCTCGGTTATCTTACAGGAACTAGACGAGCGAGCTTTCCTATTTATCATCCAGGCTGGAACTGATGATGGCGGTCTTGCGCTCATCGGCGAACCCGAGGTTGATTCTCTTGGTTTCTTCGGTCGGCCCCATAGAGGTCACGCACTACAGGAAAACAGTTAATTCCCGTCGGCCAGGAACCGACGGGAATAAGCACTAAACCGACGGGAATAAGTAATTCCCGTCGGTTTAGCCCTTATTCCCGTCGGTTGTCAGCCGCCAGGCGTCCCTTGTCGGGGATACGGTTATTCCCGTCGGCCGCCGACGGGAATACGTAATCCCCGTCGGCCAAAATCGAGCCGACGGGAATAAGGGCTAATTCCCGTCGGCTCTACAACCGACGGGCGTTACTAATTAATCCCCGTCGGCTGACCTGGCCGACGGGAGTTACTAATTAATTCCCGTCGGCCAGGTCAGCCGACGGGAATTATCTGGGCCGACGGGAGGTAATAGTCAATTCCCGTCGGCTATGGTCAAACCGACGGGAATTAACTGGGCCGACGGGAGTTAACCTATATTTCTGCAACTGCAACACCAAATTAGATATTTCTCACACATAACATACACAAAACATATATATCACAAACATATGACAAAACATATCACATAAACATATAAATCACAAACGCATTGACATCACACATCACAAACACATCATTGACATCACACATCACAAACACATTGATATAATTCACACATCACAAACATTTCAGATACGAGAGTGTTTACACAAACATAACGTCCAGGAGTTAAAAACATAACGAGCACGAGTTTAAGTGTTTAAAGATAACCACCACTTGGGTGGTTAGAGCTTTGACTGCTGCCGCCTTCACCACCAGGAGGAGGGTACGCGAAGAGCGAGTCAACAAATCCAGTCCCTGCTGCTGGATCAGACCCACTGCCACCCGCTTCAGGCGTAACCTATGCAAGTTAGCAAATATCAACACGTTAAATGCAAATATCAAAAAGTATACAAGTGTATAAATTAATGGAGAGTTATCAAACGTACCCTATCTCCAGGTGCAGGTATATGTGTCGGAGGGGTGGTGAACTGTGGTGGTGGAACTGGTGTGTTTGCAAATTGGCTCCATTGTGGTGGCGGTGGAAAATTTGATGTCATGCCTTGTTGCTGCATTAACTGTTAAACACATATGTGTTACTACCGAAGATGTTGTATTGAAATATAATAATTTAGAGTTCGGATTATGTGTACTCACTTGATACATCGCTTGATTATGAGCATTGCAAGCTTCCATAAATTCGCGTTGTTGTCTCATCTCTTTGCGCATCCTCATAATCTCCAACTCCTGCTCGTTCGGTCGACGAGAGCATGAGCTACGGGAAGATGAACCCGTCCTCTGAGATCTCACCGACGACGAGTCAATGAATCCGTCGAAGAGTGCGTATCTATAAGTTATTCAAAAAATGTGATTATTGTATAGTCAATTTAGTGTCAACCATATAATTTCATAAGTTAGAGCTTACCGTCCATGCGCTTTGCCACCACCACTTGCGTACACCACCGAGGGATCCACCGGTTCATGGCGCCAGTCGAAGTCAGGGCCATGGCGACGAACCATCTCCTCCCCATATGCCGCCTATACATCATTGACAACCTTACAAATGCAAGAATTTATATACTTTGAACGTTTGAACTTTTGAGCCAAAACTCACCAAGCGATCCGTGGCTGTCTGGCTGCAGAGCTGGTCAGGGTTGTTCGGGTCTGGTCCTTTGTGGCCCTCCTGGTAGACCTCAATGTCACTAGGCTTTTGGCCACTCGTAGCTTCCTGTATAAACAAAAAACATTCATAAGCAATCGTATTATTTGCTGATCGACATAGATAGATCAAACTTACCATTCTTTTAGCTTTTCGTATCATGTCGTCACCGCCAAACTTGTGGTTAGGATTGGTTCCTCGACATTGTCTGTGATGCGCTGACGCTTTCTGGAAGCCTTCGGAAGCCCAATATCGACACCAAGCATAGTACGCATCAGGCACGGGCGCCATCCATGGAACCATCACCTGCACACACACAATGTTACATATTATCAATCACAACAATAAATATAAAGGGTAAAACAAATTGAATACTAACCTCACGATATTGATCCTCAGTCAAATATATCTTTGACGACCCTTCCTTTTTAGTCAAGGGGCCTGCTTCTTCCGGATGCTTTTGAAAATACAGGTTTGTAGCCTGAATTCTCGCATAGTATATGGCATCCTTCACCAGCTTCTTTGCATTGTTTTGGAAGACACGTTCAGCGTGCCCCATGTAATCCTCTCCGTCAGGCAACCGATATCGAAGCTACAACATAAAGAATACAAATACAATGGTATAAGTCATAGATTTACAATATTAAGAAACATAACAAAAATAATAAAGAATTCATACCCAAAAGTCATTACGCACAAGTCCCTGTCTGTCGGTGTGGTTTCGTTCCTTTTTAAACTTGTACTCGTCCCAGGTACTGACGAGCACCTCATCCTCGGTATCACCGTTTGACACCTTCACTATACCAGGGTAGTGAAGGCGGCAAAGAGAACCCAACGTAAGGTTAACCTGAGTGTGGTGTCCCTTGCCGTCAAAGGACAGGTCCTCCCAATTCCTGCATTACACAAAAACATTAACAATACACATAATAGTTATATGAGATAAGTTAATATATTACACTCACCGATCTCCATGTGGCATGATTAAAGTCCTATCAGCCTCTCGCTCTATCGCGTGACGAGGCTTTACTGAGTGGCTTTTTCTTGAGCGACGTGTGCGTGTCGCTGAAGAGCCTCCCGAGCCATCATCCATCGGGTTGTCAGCCGGTTCGCCCTGTTGGCCCCACTGGTCCCACGCCTGTTATAGCGTAATAGCAGGCTTCGTGTCCTTCCATGTCGGTTGCCCTAGTAACGACTCCACTATTTTGAGTGGCGGCCATAGGATGACTTGATTCGAAAATGCTTGAACGAAAGCGATATCCATTGACGTCGTAACGTCCATAGCTTTTGGCAGTTACGCTTCCAATAGATAACTGACGTAAGTCATCATTCAAATTCATTTCCTCCCCAAACTGTCAATCATGCCACAAAGCATTAGCAAATTCTGTAATATTTGTTAAATGAAATTAGCTCTCGGACCCACATAATTAAGACTTACACGGTCCCGAAGCCACATAATGAAATTAGGTCGTCCATGCATACCATCGCGTCGCAATTTGTCTATGTCTCTCGCTGTTGGCCTACCGAGACACCTCATGTTTTGTTCATCAAACTCGCTGTCAAATATTATTGTGTGACATGAGATATTTGATAACATGAGATATTTGATAACATAAACTAATTCACATATGAGATATTTCATGCAAAGAGCAGGTGGAAGGTTGTACGGTATGGCAATGACAGGCCAACATGAATACGACGCAGCGGTCATATTGAACGGCGTGAAACCATCAGTTGCCAAGCCGATACGAACGTTTCTTGCATCGCTGGCAAAATCTGGATCAAATTTGTCAAGAGCCTTCCATGCATCACCATCTGACGGGTGCACCATTAACCCATCTTGACTGTCCGTACAATCTTTATGCCACCTCATGTGCATAGCGGTCTTCCTCGAGAGAAACAAACGTTTCACTCTAGGAGTGAGAGGCATGTACCGAAGCTGTTTATGTGCAACCTTTGTCACCACCTTCTCCCCATCTTCATTTACAAGCTCCACGTACCTCGACTTCCCACATTTTAAGCATTTCTGTTCTCTGTCATGTTCCTTCCAAAAAAGCATACAGTTGTCTTGGCAAACATCAATCTTCTCATACTCCATACCAAGACCTTCAAGCAATTTCTTGGACTGGTACATGTCTTTCGGCATCTTGTGACCCGTAGGAAGAACCTCGCTAATCAAATCCACAAGCTCCTTGTAACAATTAATTGAGAATGCAAACTTGGACTTGATTGACATCAGCCGGGTCACAAATTCCAGTACGGTCACGTCAGTGTGCCCGTGAAGAGGCTCTTCTGACGCTTTGAGAAGGTCGAAGAACTTCTGAACCTCCGGTGTAGGTGAATCATGATGATCTGGTGCCAGTTCAGGCTGCAGATCCTCAAGCATCTGGTCCATCCTATCAACATCATCTTCACCGTCATCAACTTCTACTTCTGCTGCTCGTTCAAGGCGTGACTCCCCGTGGAGATACCAGACCTTATAGCCTGGCACAAAACCATGCGAACACAGGTGTAGCGTGACCTGCCTCTTGGTGTGGCTCGTCATATTTCTACATTTATTGCATGGACACCTAATATTATCTATTTGTGACAAAGCAGCTGCATGGTCCAGAAACATCTGCGTCTTTGCAAACCATTCACTTGTGTGACACCCACCCTTCTTGAAACCTTCATACAACCAATCACGTCTATCACCCATTATTGCGGCTGTGTGTACGAGTAAAGAGTGCGTGTGAGACATTCATGTTTCTACACGTCACACATACATCTATAGGTACGTAGTAAAACTATATATATATATATATATACATAAATAACTATATATACACATAAATAACATCAAATTAACATGATATTCATCAATTAACAATATTTTCAAACATCCAATCCATCAAATTAAATTATAATTGCAGAACATCAAATTCATTACCTATAACATCAAATCTATCAAATTGATTAATGCTTGCATAACATCAATTTCATTAAATAATAACATCAAATACATCATATCATATTTACAAAATCAAGTTACAAATAACAAATATCATACATCAAATAATATTAGGTCAAACCATACTAACAAATAACAATATTAAACAAATTATAATCGCATTACAGTTAACTCCCGTCGGCCATAAAAACCGACGAAAATTAAAACATAAACCATTTGTTAAATCAACTATAATAATATAATTAATTTTTACTTAACATCAAGCCACACATGATATTAAAACTAGCAAGTATAATGCATAAAATCATATGAAAACTAAGAACACTATCAATTAACAATTTTAAACTACTTGATTAGAAAGTTAACTCCCGTCGGCCACAACAAACCGACGAAAATAATCACATATTAATTAGAAATACGATTATACCTCGGTTGCGGTGGTTGACCGGTGCGTCGAGGCACTGGCGGACAGCGGACGACGGTGGGCTGGGGACGGCGACGCTTGTGGACGGCGGCGACTTGTTGAGGGCGGACGGCGTGAGCTAGGGGGCGGCGCAGCTCGGGCGGGCCGTGGGTGGTGTGGGGGCGCTCGAGGCGGGGGTGCGGGTCGGGGCGGCGTCGCGTGGGGCGCTCGGCGGGGGCAGCGGCGGCGCAGCTCGGGCAGGGGCGAGGCCAGCGGCGCGCGGGCAGGCGGCGCAGCAAGGGGCGTCGGCGCTTGGGGCGGGCGCGGCGGGAGCGGCGGCGCTCGGGGCGGCCGCGGCTACGAGCGCGGCGCTCGGGGCGGGCTACGCGCGGCGGTGCTCGGCGGGCGCGGCTAGGGGCGGAGGCGGCGGCGACGTAGAAGCCGGCGGCGGTTTGAAGACGAAGGTGAATGAGATCGCGCGTGGCCGTGGCCGGTCTCATAACTGGTTAATTCCCGTCGGCCTGTGACGTGGCCGACGGGAGTTAACGTAATCCCCGTCGGCCTGGGACATGGCCGACGGCGTTAAAGTAATCGCCGTCGGCCTGGGATACGGCCGACGGGAGTTAACATAACTCCCGTCGGCTGCTAGTGGGCCAACGGGAATTACTCTATGACCGTCGGCTTTTGCTCTGGCCGACGGGAGTTAGTTTAGCCGACGGGAATCTTTAGAATTCTTGTAGTGACGGCTTGAGCCTCGTTCGCAGGCACCGCGAGGTCTTCCTCAGGCTTTGAGATCGCCTGCGCAGAAGAAGTCGCTGACGGTTTGGTGGTGAGGGCCGCCTGAATGGCCACTCGGAAACATTCTGCGGTGCCTTGGAAGTCAGCGCGCACAGTTATGATTCCTTGCGGTCCTGGCATCTTCAGTATCATGTATGTATAATGTGGAATGGCCATGAACTTTGCCAATCCTGGCCTACCGATGATGGCGTTGTACCCGCAGTCGAAGTTTGCCACCTCGAACCTCAGGAACTCGGTTCTGTAATTTTCCAGAGTTCCGAAGGTGACCGGCATGTAGATGTGTCCCAGTGGATATTCTCCTTCAGTCGGCACGATGCCAAAGAAAGGAGTGTCCGACTCATGGAGCTCTTTGAGGGGAACTCCCAAGCCTTGGAGCGTCCGGGGGAAGGTGACGTTGATGCTGCTTCCCCGTCCACTAGTACCTTTTTTACCCTGCTTTCTCAGACCACCGGGTCGATAAGGAGCGGGTACTTGCCCGGGTGATCAAAGTTGAGCCACTGATCCGCTCGAGTGAAGGTGATCGGGTGCTCGGACCATCGATACGGAGCGGGAGGACCAGTGGTCGCCACCAGTATCTAACGGTCGTTGAGTTTCTGTTGCCTCTTGCTTTCCTGCGACCCATGTCCGCCAAAGATGACGTTGACTTCCCCGTCTGTAATACTCCAAGTTGTATACCAAGAATAATAGAGAGTTATCCTCAATTTTATGTGCCTCATTTGCATCATAAAAAGAGCATACACAAAATTTAGAGATTTAATTCAAACAAATGATAAAAAATGCACCATGTTGGAGTTTATATGTTTGTCCATTAAATAAAATAATAATGTTAATGATAATAAGATAATAATTACTAGAAGTTGAATTAAGCCCTAAATTAAACTTAGGGTTTTGAAAATGAGAAGAAGAGAAAGGATATAAAAATATAAATAATATAATTATATTTTTAAAACTGGTATTTTTAACTTCACAAATGTAAAGGGGATTAATGTAGCACAAGCTTGAATTTAAGTTTGAATTCAAAATTTAAATTTGGAATTAGAGGAGAGAGAAAGAAAATCAGAAAAAGAAAAGGAAAAGGGGAAGGGGTCGCTTGTGGGCCAGTAGCTAGGATTTCGGCCCAGCTTCCCTCTGCGCGCGCCTATGCTGTGTGGCTGCGCCGACACAAGGGGCCCACTGGCCAGACACTTAGCTCGCGCTTGCTCCTCCCCGTCTCTGCCGCGTGGGCCAACGTCGTCAGGACCGTCCTCTCCGCTGGGACTCAACAGAATGGCGCCGTGAATCACGCGATGACCACCGGCGATTCCTCCAACTGGGCGCAACAATCGCGCCACTCGGGCGAGACCCATACCGGCCCCATTTCGCGGACCCCGCGCCCTACAAAACCTAGCAGGATTAGGTCGCCTCGCGCCCAGATTTTGACTTGCGTTCATGGCGCAACGGACGCCAAGGATTCCGCGCTCCCGTCGCGACCACGTTCGGGTAAGCTTCGCCCTCATGCCCATAAATGGAGCAAGCCGTTGTACTCGCCTCCCCAATTGCCAACCAAAGGAACCGTGCGGTCATCACCTAGAGAAGTCACCAGCCGCACAAATCTTCAGCCGCCATTACCGCCGAGCGCTCATATCAAAAATACCCCCGCGACCGCAGCCACTATTCGACCCTAGGTGCTTCGGTCAGTCTGCTGTTGGTGTTTCCAAGCTCTCTGCGGGGAATTAGAGGCTGGCGTCTAGCGAATTTATCGACGACGTCGGAGCACCGCCGTGACCGCGCTCGCTGTCGTGGCCAGGGCGTTCGGCACATCGAATAAGGTATTAGCACTGCCCTTGCATTCGCTAACTCATTGAGATAGAGTAGATAGTCTCAGATTTGCTTAGGAGGTGACGAACCACCTGATGGCTCGCCGTATGGGGGTCGTCGGCAATGGCATCCGCCGCGGGGTCGGGGGTGAGCCACCACGCGTCGGTGTTGAGGTGGCGAACCACGCGCTGGCGTCGATCTTCACATGAACGGTTAAGATTAGGTCCATCATACCCTTTCGGTCAAGAGTATCTGTGCCCTTAGATCGTGATCGGACGCTCTGGCGTTTGGGTTGAGCTCTTTAAAATCTGGTGCATTGATCATCAATCGGACGGGGGCCAGTGCTTACCGGTTGATGGACGGGCGGATCTAATCTGAGCCGTAGGTGTAGGATCGTGCGGTCCTGGTCGAAACATACCCCTTCGGCCAGGGATTTTTGCTAAAGAAACCCCACCAAACTTTGAAACCAACCGTGGTCCAGTGACACTATTGGCTGAGTCTGAGGATTTATTGCATCATGGTCCCTGCATTTACCAGAAATTGGGTCCCAGTCCAGTGGTGATTAAAAACAAAGAAATAACTATAGAAATTCGTTTTTAATACAAAAACAAATCTAGAAACTTGTAAAATGCATAGAAAATTCATTTTAAATCCAAATTGAGCCATTCCAATTTCTAAAATTTTGTAATTTTATTCTCCATCACCTAGAGTCTCTGTTTTGTCATGAAAACAGTAAGAAAATCAATTTCTCATTTAATCCTATCTCGAGCACATTAAATCATAGGAAATTCATAACTTGAAATATATAACTCCAAATTTAATGATTCTAGTTCCTATGATCTCATTTTGATGTGTAGATTTTTACTGTATATTTTATTTACTTGTTTGATGTGATGTTAATTTATGTTATACTATGTATGTATTGTGTTGATGCGAGTAGACGAGCAAGCCACTGTGGATTCTGAGGTTCAGCAAGTAGAAGTAGCTGAGCAGGAGCTCATTGAAGGCAAGTTGTGCCCTTGATCACTTACTTTTTCCCAGCCATGTTCTTATTAATTAATGATCTGCATAGGTTAATTTTGATGGGATCCTTTAGGTTACCCCAGTTTTGGCTATCTTTATACCTTGTTCACCCCTGAAATATTTTTGGGTAGTACCTGCTATTGCTTTATGTGGATTGGGTATGGAGATACAACATTCATGATGACTCTTTTATTATCTTGTTATTACTATTGTTCATGTTAAGATCATTAAATTAATGGGAACATGGAGCGACCACCCGGGAAAACAGTGCTACCACAAGGGTTTAGTGGGACGCCCTTGGCTGATTAACTAGGAAAGCTAGTGGAGGTCTTCCTTACCCGAAAGGGGCAAGGGCAGTAGGGGAGTGGTCAGTGTAGGGAGGTCCTTGGGTTGATTTTGCTGCGATGGCGGTCAGGCGAGGGATTCCTGCACTGGAGCTTCCTATAAACTGTAGCGGGATTTCTGAAGCTAGTGGAACTTTGTAAAGGCCTCGTAGTGTTACCCTACCTCGCCTCCTCGGTAGAGGTGTATGGGATTGGCCGTCCCTTGGCAGATGGGTAACATGACTTGTGGGTAAAGATGCGCAACCTCTGCAGAGTGTAAAACTAGTATACTAGCCGTGCTCACGGTCATGAGCGGCTCGGACCCTCACATGATTAATTATGGAACTTAAATTTAATTTGACATTTGCATCGCATTTGGGATTATTTTACTATTACTTTTCTTTATTATTATTAAGGTTTGGTATTTACTTACACTTAGTAATTGCTAATAAAATTTTGACCAACTTATAAAAGCAATGCTCAGCCTCAGCCTTTATTTCATTGATCAGCCTTACACTTCATGAACTCCCATCTTTGGTGAGTTCATGCCACATTATTCCTCATGACTTGTTGAGCTATGAACGTATGTGAGCTCACCCTTGCTGTCTAACACCCCCCCACAGGAGAAGAACAGGTGGTTCAGGAGGAGCCACAAGACGAGAGTTCGATCTGATCTAGGTGGCGTTTCTCAGTTGACATTGGCGCCGACGATCCTTAGTTCGCTCTATATTTATTCTTTTATTTTGTAATAAAACTTCCGCTATGTAATAAATACTCTGATGTTTTGTGACATTTATCTCTATACACTCTGTTATTATATATGTTGTCTTCTTTGGCGCATGTATGAGATGCACCCGGATTTGTCCCTTAAACCCGGGTGTGACAGAAGTGGTATCAGAGGCAAATGTTGACTGTAGGACGAAACCTAGATAGAAATGGACAAACCCTTACCTACTTACCTTACTCTGATTCTTTCTTATCTTATCTTGATCATGTCTCACCTTCTACTGTTCTACTCTGATCATTCTTACCTTTTCTACTCCAAGACATGACGGATTTCACACCTTGGAATCCCTACCCCTATGACATTTTTAAGAGATAGGAGGCCTAAGACCAAATCAAAACTATTTTCTATATTTAAAAACGTTGTTTGATTGTTCTGATGAAAAATGTCTGATTTGCTTCTTTGATTGATTGAAATATTATATTTGGACATCTTAGTATGTACCACTATAAGGTAATGAATTAGCTATGATAGGTAAAACATTAATCTGCTTAGCTAATAAATCCCCCAAAGTAACATGATTCGTAATTACTGCCTTGTCTACTACTCTCTCTTACCATATGTATCCAACTCAGATGGTCAATACCAGGAGGGGTGGTGGAATTGATTTGCCTCCTAATCGACACACTCGAAGGATATATAAACAACCTCAGCCATAGCCAGCAGAGATGAATCCTCCTAATCCTCCACCAGGCGGAGTTGATCCACTGATTGCAGCTCAGATGAGGGTGATGCAGCAAATGGCGGACACTATGGCTGATATGCGTGCCCAGATGCAGCAAGAACGCCAGGAGATGCGTTAGGAAAGAGAAGAGATATGCCAAGAGTTGCGCCAGGAGAGAGAAGAAATACGCTAGGAGAGAAGGGCGCAACAACAGCTGCAGCAGCAATTTCAGCAACAGCAGCAACAGCAACAAGTACCATTGCCTCTACCACCACCACCAGTTCCACCTCGTGATAAGCACCGGGAGTTTATGAGTCATAAGCCACCGACCTTCGCCAGTTCGCCAGATCCCGTTGATGCAGATGATTGGTTGAAGTTAATTGAGAAGATGCTCAACATCGCCCAATGCTCAGACCGGGAGAAAGTTCTTTATGCCTCAAGTCGTCTAACAGGTCCTACTGCTGACTGGTGGGATTCTTATACTGCTGCCCATGATGCTGCTGATACTATTACTTGGGCGGAATTCAGTGCACAGTTCAGGAACTACCATATTCCAGCTGGTATGATAAAGATCAAGAAGGAGTTTCTGTCATTGAAGCAAGGCAACATGTCGGTCAGCGAGTACAGAGAAATTTATTCAGCTATCGAGATATGCTCCGGAGGAAGTTGCTGAGGATGAGAGGAAGCAGGAGCACTTTATTGAAGGACTTAATGGACCCTTGCAGTATGCACTGGTTGCACACACCTTTCCATCATTTCAGAGGCTACTGGATAAGGCTCTTGCTATTGAACACAAGCGTGTTCAACTGGGTGATTTGAAGAGGAAGGCTATCTCACAGGGACAGGGTAGCAGCAGTGTTCGTCCCTGCTACGTTTCGCCACAGGGTACACCTAATCGACCAGGAGGACCATGCCTAGTTCAATATGCTCCACAGGGGTCTCCACGGACACCTCCTACTCGTCAGGCTACTCCCACTGGCACCCCGACGAGGTCTGCAGGACAGAAGACCGGCCCTACATGCTTCAAGTGCAGTCAGATTGGGCACTATGCTAATGCTGGTTCGATGGGGAATTCTGGTACACCAGCTAAGAACAAGCAGCAGACTCCTGGCAAGGGATATTCTATAGCCAGGGTGAATCAAGTCAGTGTTGATGATACTCTTGATGGTGCTAACATCGTACTCGGTATGTTTTACATTAATGCCATTCCTGCAACAATATTATTTGATTCTGGTGCTACACATTCATTCATGTCCGCTTGATATGTCAACACTAATGAGATACCCCTGCTAAATATGAGAAAACCAATGATAGTAATCACACCTAAAGGGCCTATTGAGGCAAATAAAATGAAACGTAGATTGACATTATCAATTATGGGAAGAGAATTTGGAGCTACTGTTATAATATTAGAGGCCAGCAGTATAGATCTGATCCTTGGTATGTCATGGTTAAGAAAGGCAAAGGCCATTATAGCATGTGGTAGGGGTACTATAGAGCTCACTAGTCCTAAAGGAGAAACATTTCAAGTTAATATTGTAGTAACCACCTCATCCAAGCGTGCAATGTTCTTTATACCTGAGGAGTTTATTGGTGACAACATCCGGGTGGTTAGAGATTTTCCGGATGTCTTTCCAGAGGAGTTACCAGGCATGCCACCAGATAGGGAAGTTGAGTTTGTTATTGATCTTTTACCTGGAACTACCCCTATTTCTAAACGACCATACATGATGGTTGTAGAAGAACTGAAGGAGCTTAAGAAGCAATTAACAGAGTTACAGGAGGCGGGGTACATTCGTCCAAGTTCCTCACCTTGGGGAGCACCGGTGTTATTTGTACAGAAGAAGGATGGATCGCAACGGATGTGTGTGGACTATAGATCACTTAATGATGTTACTGTGAAGAACAAGTATCCATTACCCCGTATTGAGGATTTGTTTGATCAGATGAGAGGAGCCAGGGTATTCTCGAAGATTGACTCCGATCGGGATACCATCAGATGAAGATTAGACCATCAGATATTCCTAAGATGGCTTTCTCAACCCGATATGGATTATATGAGTTTACTGTTATGTCATTTGGATTAACCAATGCACCGGCTTATTTCATGAATTTGATGAATAAGGTGTTTATGGAGTATTTGGACAGATTCGTCGTGGTGTTCATCGACGATATTCTTATCTATTCTAAGAGTGAAAGTGATCATGAACAACATCTAAGGTTGGTGCTACAGAAGCTACGAGATAATCAACTCTATGCCAAGTTTAGCAAGTGCGAGTTTTGGATTGACAAGGTGCCATTCCTTGGTCATATTATTTCTAATGGAGGAATAGTAGTGGATCCTACTAAGGTCAAGGAGATTATGGAGTGGAGAGTGCCCACTACAGTTACTGAGATTTAGAGTTTCTTGGGACTCGCAGGATATTATCGGAGATTTATTGAAGGGTTCTCTAAGATTGCCAAGTCTATGACCTCACTGCTGGAGAAAGGAAGAGAATTCAAGTGGGATGAGAAATGCCAAGAGAGCTTTGATCAATTGAAGGAGAGATTGATGTCACCACCAGTGTTGGTTATGCCAGATTTACAGAAAGGATTTGACATTTATTGTGATGCATGTGGCCAAGGATTGGGATGTGTGCTCATGCAAGAAGGACATGTCATCGCCTATGCATCTCATCAGTTGCGGAAGCATGAATTGAACTACCCCACTCATGACTTAGAGCTGGCAGCAGTTGTGCATGCACTTAAGATTTGGAGACACTACATTATGGGAACTAAGTGCCAAGTATACACGGATCATAAGAGCTTGAAGTACATATTCACTCAGAAGGATCTCAACCTTAGGCAACGCCGTTGGTTGGAGCTTATTAAGGATTATGATTTGGAGATTCACTATCACTTAGGCAAGGAAAATTTGGTTGCAGATGCCTTGAGTCGGAAGGAGCATGTTCACTCCGCTTTCGTTGTCCAGCTACCTGATGAATTAGCAAAAGATTTTGAGAGGCTCAACCTGGGAATTGTTACACATACGGAAGGAGTTACCATTGAATTGGAACCTACCTTGGAGCAAGAAATTTGTAAAGGTCAGATTGGTGATGCTAAGATCCAGGAGATCAAGGATCTGATAATAGAGGGTAGAGGCCCAGAATTCACAAAGGATGAGCAAGGCACGGTATGGTTCAAGAATCGGATCTGTGTTCCTGATATCGATAGTCTTCGAGAAAACATATTGAAGGAGGCACATGACTCAATTTATTCTATCCACCCTGGAAGTACTAAGATGTATCAAGATTTGAAGCAAAAATATTGGTGGTATGGATTGAAGAGAGATGTGGCTGCACATGTGGCTATGTGCGATGTGTGTCAAAGAGTTAAAGCTGAACACCAGAGGCCAGCCGGACTACTACATCCACTGAAGATACCTGAGTGGAAATGGGAAGAGATTGGCATGGACTTCATTGTTGGATTACCCCGCATGTCTGCTGGATATGATTCTATATGGGTGATTGTGGACAGGCTAACTAAAGTAGCCCACTTTATTCTAGTAAAGACCACGTATTCAGGAGCCAAGTTGGCAGAGTTGTACATGGCACGGATTGTCTACTTACATGGTGTGCCAAAGAAGATTGTGTCAGACCCGGGATCACAGTTTACCTCTCGGTATTGGAAGAAGTTACACGAGTCCTTGGATACAAGATTGAATTTTAGTTTGGCTTACCATCCACAGACTGATGGGCAGACTGAGAGGACTAACCAAGTGCTGGAAGATATGTTAAGAGCTTGTGCTCTTAAACATGGTGGAAGTTGGGATAAGAGTTTGTCGTATGCGGAGTTCTCTTATAACAATAGCTATCAGGCCAATTTAAAGATGTCACCATTTGAGGCTTTATATGGCAGAAAGTGCAGGACCCCACTGTATTGGGATCAAACTGGTGAAAGGCAGTTGTTTGGGCCTGAGATTATACAAGAAGCAGAGGAGCAAGTCCAGCAAATAAGGGAAAATTTGAGAACTGCACAGTCAAGGCAGAAAAGCTATGCTGATACCCGAAGAAGACTGCTTGAGTTTAAGGAGGGAGATTATGTCTATTTAAAGGTGTCACCACTCTAGGGTATGAGAAGATTCAAAGTCAAAGGAAAGTTGTCCCCTCGCTTTATTGGACCCTTCTTAATCTTAAAGCGAGTGGGAGAGGTTGCATATCAATTGGAGTTACCGGATCATCTTGCGGATGTTCATGATGTTTTTCATGTATCTCAGCTGAAGAAATGTCTCAGGGTACCTGAAGGCAGTTACCAATGGAGGACCTTAATGTTCAAGATGACCTGACTTATGCTGAGTACCCCATCAAGATTCTGGATACACTGACTCGTGTCACGAGGAATAAGGTTATAAAGATGTGCAAAGTGCAATGGAGCCACCACGGTGAAGATGAAGCAACTTAGGAAAGAGAAGAAGAGCTTCGTATAGATTTTCCTCACCTTTTCCGTAGATCTTCTTAAATCTCGAGGACGAGATTATTTTTAAGGGGGGGTAGGATTTGTAATACTCCAAGTTGTATACCAAGAATAATAGAGAGTTATCCTCAATTTTATGTGCCTCATTTGCATCATAAAAAGAGCATACACAAAATTTAGAGATTTAATTCAAACAAATGATAAAAAAATGCATCATGTTGGAGTTTATAAGTTTGTGCATTAAATAAAATAATAATGTTAATGATAATAAGATAATAATTACTAGAAGTTGAATTAAGCCCTAAATTAAACTTAGGGTTTTAAAAATGAGAAGAAGAGAAAGGATATAAAAATATAAATAATATAATTATATTTTTAAAACTGGTATTTTTAACTTCACAAATGTAAAGGGGTATAATGTAGCACAAGCTTGAATTTAAGTTTGAATTCAAAATTTAAATTTGGAATTAGAGGAGAGAGAAAGAAAATCAGAAAAAGAAAAGGAAAAGTGGAAGGGGTCGCTTGTGGGCCAGTAGCTGGGATTTCGGCCCATCTCGCCATTTCGCCATCGCGCGCGCGGCCCAGCTTCCCTCTGCGCGCGCCTATGTTGTGTGGCTGCGCCGACACAAGGGGCCCACTGGCCAGACACTCAGCTCGCGCTCGCTCCTTCTCCCCGTCTCTGCCGCGTGGGCCAACGTCGTCAGGACCGTCCTCTCCGCTGGGACTCAACAGAATGGCGCCGTGAATCACGCGATAACCACCGGCGATTCCTTCGACTGGGCGCAACAATCGCGCCACTCGGGCGAGACCCATACCGGCCCCATTTCGCGGACCCCGCGCCCTACAAAACCTAGCAGGATTAGGTCGCCTCGCGCCCAGATTTTGACTTGCGTTCATGGCACAAAGGACGCCGAGGATTCCGCGCTCCCGTCGCGACCACGTTCGGGTAAGCTTTGCCCTCATGCCCATAAATGGACCAAGCCGTTGTACTCGCCTCCCCATTTGCCAACCAAAGGAACCGTGCGGTCGTCACCTAGAGAAGTCACTAGCCGCGCAAATCTTCAAGCCGCCATTACCGCCGAGCGCGCATATCGAAAATACCCCCGCGACCGCAGCCATTATTCGACCCTAGGTGCTTCGGTCAGTCTGTTGTTGGTGTTTCCGAGCTCTCTGCGGGGAATTGGAGGCTGGCGTCTAGCGAATTTGTCGACGATGTCGGAGCACCGCCGTGACCGCGCTCGCTGCCGTGGCCAGGGCGTTCGGCACATCGAATCAAGGTATTAGCACTGCCCTTGCATTCGCTAACTCATTGGGATAGAGTAGATAGTCTCAGATTTGCTTAGGAGGCGACGAACCGCCTGATGGCTCGCCGTATGGGGGTCGTCGGCGATGGCATCCGCCGCGGGGTCGGGGGTGAGCCACCGCGCGTCGGTGTTGAGGTGGCGAACCACGCGCTGGCGTCGATCTTCACATGAACGGTTAAGATTAGGTCCATCATACTCTTTCGATCAAGAGTATCTGTGCCCTTAGATCGTGATCGGACGCTCTGGCGTTTGGGTTGAGCTCTTTAAAATCTGGTGCGTTGATCATCAATCGGACGGGGGCCAGCGCTTACCGGTTGATGGACGGGCGGATCTAATCCGAGCCGTAGGTGTAGGATCGTGCGGTCCTGGTCGAAACATACCCTTCGGCCAGGGATTTTTGCTAAAGAAACCCCGCCAAACTTTGAAACCAACCCGCGGTCCAGTGACACTATTGGCTGAGTCTGAGGATTTATCGCATCGGGGTCCCTGCATTTACCAGAAATCGGGGCCCAGTCTAGTGGTGATTAAAAACAAAGAAATAACTATAGAAATTCATTTTTAATACAAAAACAAATCTAGAAACTTGTAAAATGCATAAAAAATTCATTTTAAATCCAAATTGAGTCATTCCAATTTCTAAAATTTTGTAATTTTATTCTCCATCACCTAGAGTCTCTGTTTTGTCATGAAAACAGTAAGAAAATCAATTTCTCATTTAATCCTATCTCAAGCACATTAAATCTTAGGAAATTCGTAACTTGAAATCTATAACTCCAAATTTAATGATTCTAGTTCCTATGATCTCATTTTAATGTGTAGATTTTTACTGTATATTTTATTTACATGTTTGATGTGATGTTAATTTATGTTATACTATGTATGTATTGTGTTGATGCGAGTAGACGAGCAAGCCACTGTGGATTCTGAGGTTCAGCAAATAGAAGTAGCTGAGCAGGAGCTCATTGAAGGCAAGTTGTGCCCTTGATCACTTACTTTTTCCCAGCCATGTTCTTATTAATTAATGATCTGCATAGGTTAATTTTGATGGGATCCTTTAGGTTACCCCAGTTTTGGATATCTTTATACCTTGTTCACCCCTGAAATATTTTTGGGTAGTACCTGCTATTGCTTTATGTGGATTGGGTATGGAGATACAACATTCATGAGGACTCTTTTATTATCTTGTTATTACTACTGTTCATGTTAAGATCATTAAATTAATGGGAACATGGAGCGACCACCCGGGAAAACAGTGCTACCACAAGGGTTTAATGGGACGCCCTTGGCTGATTAACTAGGAAAGCTAGTGGAGGTCTTCCTTACCCGAAAGGGGCAAGGGCAGTAGGGGAGTGGTCAGTGTAGGGAGGTCCTTGGGTTGATTTTGCTGCGATGGCGGTCAGGCGAGGGATTCCTGCATTGGAGCTTCCTATAAACTGTAGCAGGATTTCTGAAGCTAGTGGAACTTTGTAAAGGCCTCGTAGTGTTACCCTGCCTTGCCTCCTCGGTAGAGGTGTATGGGATTGGCCGTCCCTTGGCAGATGGGTAACATGACTTGTGGGTAAAGATGCGCAACCTCTACAGAGTGTAAAACTAGTATACTAGTCGTGCTCACGGTCATGAGCGGCTCGGACCCTCACATGATTAATTATGGAACTTAAATTTAATTTGACATCTGCATCGCATTTGGGATTATTTTACTATTACTTTTCTTTATTATTATTAAGGTTTGTTATTTACTTACACTTATTAAGTGCTAATAAAATTTTGACCAACTTATAAAAGCAATGCTCAGCCTCAGCCTTTATTTCCTTGATCAGCCTTACACTTCATGAACTCCCACCTTTGGTGAGTTCATGCCACATTATTCCCCATGACTTGTTGAGCTATGAACGTATGTGAGCTCACCCTTGCTGTCTCACACCCCCCCACAGGAGAAGAACAGGTGGTTCAAGAGGAGCCACAAGGCGAGGAGTTCGATCTGATCTAGGTGGCGTTTCTCAGTTGACATTGGCGCCGACGATCCTTAGTTCGCTCTATATTTATTCTTTATTTTGTAATAAGACTTCCGCTATGTAATAAATACTCTGATGTTTTGTGACATTTATCTCTATACACTCTGTTATTATATATGTTGTCTTCTTTGGCGCATGTATGAGATGCACCCGGATTTGTCCCTTAAACCCGGGTGTGACACCGTCGACGCGCGGGAACGCTCCGCCTCCTCCCCCTTCCGGTTGTTGGGGCTGTCGAGGTTCTCCAGGCGCTCCTCGAGGTGGGGGAGGTGGTAGAGGTTAGAAGGGTCGTCCGTGCCCAACGGAGTGCTTGAAATCCTTGCAGTTCTGGAGGGTGTGGCACATGTCCTTGTGGTACGGGCACTGAGTGTCGAGGATGTCGTTCAGTGTTTGTTCACCCTCGCATGGTCCTCCTCGGGCGCGAAAGGCGAGTGGTTCGGCGGCGTGGACTTCCTCTCGAGGCCTCTTCTCCCACCGTTTGTCGGGTTGTTGGTTCGTGTCGCGTCGCGGTGCCGCCGGTGCGGGCTTTGCTCCTCCGATGAGGTCTTGGGGCCGTTCGTCGGTGGTGATGTAGAGATCGGCTTCTCGGAACAGCTGCTCGGAGGTAGTCGGTGCCTTCTGTAGTATGGTTCGGACGAAAGCTGAGTCATTAGATCCCCGGTAGAAGTTCTCGATCACTGCTGCTTCCGCAACCTCGGGGATTCGATTCCTCATGGTCTAAAATCTTTTGAGGTATGATCGAAGAGTCTCATCCCCTCGGCGCTTGATGGTCTTGAGGTCCCATGGCTGCGCCGGCTTGTCGGAGAGGGATTGGAAGTTGGCGGTGAAGCGCCGGCTGAAGTCGCTCCAGTCGTCGATGCAGTGTCGGGGTAGGTATCGTAGCCATTGCAGTGCATCTTGCCCGAGGACGATGGGCAGGTACACGGTCATCACATCTTTAGTCGCCCCAGCGGCCTAGGCAGCGATGGTGTAGACGGTCAGCCAGTCTCCCGGATCCTTCTTTGGCTCGTACTTGTCGACGTTGGAGACCTTGAAGTTAGGGGGCCACTGAATGGCCCTAAGACGTGGAGTGAGCGCCGATACCCCACACGTATCCACCTGTCGGTGATGATGATGTCTGTCCCGGGGAGGGGAGTTGTTGTCGTGGTGCCTCGACCGTCCCCGAGTTGTGCCGCTGGTTGAAGCTGTTATCGACTCAACTCTGGTAGCCTGACTCCGCACAGGGACACCATGATCCCGATCGTATTCTTCTCGGCGCCGGATCTCGTTCTCGTCTAGCTGACTGTTGATGGCATGCTGTAGGTCACTCGGCGGATGAGCGAGAGGTAGAAGATGATTCGCCGCCCGAGTGAGCAGCCGTCGATAGCCCTCTCCATCCGGAGTTCGGGGGAGGCCGTTGGCTATCCGAGCTAACACTCCGCCAACTTCACTCGGCGTGTTCATGGCTCGGGCGAAGTCGGGGTTCAGGTTCCGTCCGAGAAGAGGGTTCTCCCGGCGTTGTCTTGCTTCCTGCTCAGCTTGCTCTTGAGCTTGCCGACGGTCGCGTTGTCGGGAATTCCTCCTTTCCCTGAAGACTCGTTTGTCCAGAGTTTCTCCTACCTCCGAGATTTCATCTTGCGATACGGGTTGTGCTGGATCACGCTCTCCGGCCGCATGATGTCGTCGGATATTTCAGCGCCGATTCCTGCGTCGGCGGGCTTCTCGTTGAGGAGGTTCTTCCCCGAGCACAGTTGGCTCATCGTCGGAGACAGGAGACGACTCTACTCTCCCGATGAAGAGGACGTCGGGATAGAATGGAACCGTCATTGTGACGAGCTTCTTCCTGTTCTCCTTTGAGGGCGGAGGTTCTAGAAGATCAATTCGACAATCCTTTACCTTGTTCGCCTCATTTTCCTTGTGATCTGTGTCCATTTTTCCGTCGAAGAGGTGGACAACGGAGTTCTCCGGGTAGACGGACCCTCAGCTCCTAGCTTGCTGAAGGTGGTCTTTGCTCGGAGTGCTGGAGGTTGTCCTTTTTCCTGCTTCACACTGACTTTTCTGGAGATTGTTGAGGAAGACTTTCTCTTTGGTAAATCCACGATGCGATGCAGAGTTCCTTCCTCGTCTGCTATGGATGAAATGGTCCCAAAGCAGAACGTGGACCCAGGGCGAAGGCTGATCTTGTGCTGGAAATTGATGGCCATTGAGCTAGCTTGGATCAGTAACACACCCCCTACCTGGCGCGCCAGCTGTCGGTGTTTTGGGTCCGACCGTGCACCCAGGGTTGCCCCTTGAGGTGCTTTTTGGAGTAGGACGGTGTTACCGACTGTAGCTCGATGGTTTGCTTGACGCACGAGAGATAGTGGACAGTTTTGTACAGGTTCGGGCCGCTTGGAGATGCGTAACACCCTATGTCCTGGCGTGAATACTTTATGTGGTGGATTACTGTAATACCCAAAAATGTAAAATGGAAACATAGTTGGATTACATACATGTTTTTACATTTATTTATTATCACATGTGAATAATCACATCAAAAGGCCATTAATTAATTAATGACGCCAAAAACAATATGTGCATCATGCTAGGTTTTCATTTTGTGTGCATTTTGGTGACAATATAAAAATAGTGTAAAAAAATATAATAAAATCCAAATTTGGAGATTTAATCCTAACCTCCAAATTAAGGTTTATAGAAGAGAAGGAAAATACTATACAAATAAAATAAAATAAATATGGAAATTTATTAGGTTCAGTTCATATTGGTATATGAATTTAGGCATTTTAACCTAAAGTATGAATTTCACCACAAGTATGAATTAAACCTAAACTTGAGAAAGGAAGAAAAGAAATATTACAATATACAAAATAAATTCATAAATAAATAAATTCTACACTGGCATGTTTAAGATTAATATTTAATTTGAGTACAAAATATACTACAAGATTTGAATTCAAATTCTAGATTTGGGAATGGAATTTGGAAAGGAAATAAAAAGAAAGAAATCCTGTTGGGCTGACTATACTGCTTTCGGCCCACCTAGCCCCACTTCGAGCTCGGCCCAACTCCCCTTCGGCATCCACCCTAGCTGAATGGGCCAAACTCCCCCTGGCCGGCCCATCCCTCTTTCCCTTCTCTCTTCGCGTACAGAACCACTTACGTGTGGGGCCCGCGCGTCGACCCCTTCCGCGGCGCACTGGATGTCTTAGCCGACCGGTGGGACCCACGTCTAGGCGCTTCTTCCCCGCAGATCTTGCCAACGGAAGCAAGTCCGCCCAACCTTGGCCGCCACGATTTCCGGGTCACCAGGGATGCCAGCTAGAGATGGTTTTCTCTGCTACGTTCAGGTCTCGGGTTATATAACCCACCTTAGACACGCCCAGTCCTCCATCGAATCAGGGCATCACCGTCTCATCCGAATCACCATTAGCGCGTTGGGCGGGATGAAGGTTACCACCGCGGGCATATTGGTAGGAGTGCCATCGTTCGAGTTACGCGTGCGGCCGGGAGGCTCGGTCTATCCTGGCAGAAGCGTCCGTGGTGTCGTTTGGTGGGGAGACCGAGCCAAGCACGGGCGATTTCTCACCAGTGATAAGGTCGCGTCATGGAACCTACTGCTCCGCGGTTGTGGCATTGGTCGTGCTGCGCTCTGATATGCCATCCCGCCTTGTTCACGAAAGCGTTCACACTCTTTTGCTCTCGGTAGGGTTCGGATTTTGCCGTAGAAACTTGGGCGGGTGTTCGCCGAGGCAACGTCACCACGGGGATCACTGCGCTACCATCGGGATCAGGCTCAGGGAAGAAGATGACACAGTGCCGTTAGATCAAATATGAATAGCTAGGATTGGATCTAGGGGGAAACCACCGTGTACCGTCCGATTGTGGATGGGCGTAGGAGATGGGATCGCGTAGTATTGAACTTGTGGTCGTTGGATCGTGATCCCACGATCTATATTACGTATCGGTTTGCATAGAGCAATGATCTAATCTGAGCCATCAACTGTGGATCTAACGGTCAGGATTCATAGATGCCCTTTCGCCATAGTAAATTTGTAAAAGAGCCCTCGGGATTCTTCATAATAAACCCGCCGTCCAACTCGTGGTTTACTGAGTCTGGGAAAACTTGCAGGCCAGCCCCTGGGTTATTTGGTTATTATGTGCGCAGTCTAGACAGTGAGAAAAACATATAAAGTCATTTAGGAAATGAATTTTTATATGAAAACAATTCCTAAAACTTGTGTAATTCATAGAAATTCATATTGAGTCCAAATTGACTCATTCCAATTTCTATAATTTTATAATATTGTTGTTTATAAATTAGTGCTACTGTTTGACATGAAAACCATATTAAAGTTAATATCCCAATTAATCTTTTACCCAACACTTAAAACTTTATAAATTCATAACTTCTTTGTTTTAATTCTGATTTAATCCGTTCCAGTTGCGTTAGCTTCGTATAAATATTTATCACACAGTAACAACATTAATTATACCATATCACATACTTTTATAGTTAGATATTTATTTAACATGTGTCTACTAGATTAACTCTTCTAATCAGAGCTGACATGTCTATAATTATAATTTGGTTTAAAAATGATCTCTAGTCAAGATATAACTAAGATTAAAGAAAATTGATTATTTCTTTGGATTATTTTTATATCATGGTTTATAAAATCAATACAAAACCTAGTTTTAATTACTTAATCACGTAGTTCTTCTGAAAATCGTAACTTCGTAACCGTAACCCCGATTTTAGTGGTTCTCGAACCTACGATCTCGTAGCTTCGTGTAGATGGTTATTATTCAGTTTGTACTATGTTTGTTGTGATGTTAATTTTGTCTATACCATGTTTGTTTGTATTGCTACGACTAGCAGTGTGGTTGCGAGTCACTTGAAGTACATCCTGTTACCTGGATTCTCAAGTGCCAGGCAAGTTGTGCCCTTGATCCACTTTTATTACCCAATAATATTCTTTATTATCACTATTCAATGCATAGGTTTTATTTTGATGGGACCCAATAGGTCACCCTAGTTTGTTTATCCTGTTTACCTTGTTTTACCCCTGAATCATTTGGGTAGTTCTGCTATTGCTTTATATGGTTTTGGGATTAATATTTCATTACGTCTATGTTCCAATTATTATGTTATTTTATTTATGTTCATGTCAAGATCATTATATTATTGTTAATTGGAACATGGAGCTTAACTTGAGAAACACGTGCCACCACAAGGGAGGAATGGGACCCCTTGGATAACTAATTAGGAAAGCTAGTGGAATACTACCTTAACCGAAAGGGGCAAGGGCAGTAGGGGAGTTGCATGCAAGGAGGTTCTCGGGTTGATTTTGCTGCGATGGCGGTCAGACGAGGGATTCTTGCAAGTGCTCTTCCCATAAACCGTAGCGGGTTTTCGGAAGCTAGTGGAACTTTGTAAAGGCCTCGTAGTGGATCCCTAGCCATTCACCTCGGTAGTGTCTAAGGGCCTAGCTAACCCTGACAACATGGGAAACACGACTTGTGGGTAAAGGATACAACCTCTGCAGAGTGTAAAACTGGTATACTAGTCGAGCTCACGGTCATGAGCAGCTCAGGACTCTCTGATGATTAAATTATGGAACCTAAACTAAATTTGTCATTTGCATTTGCATGGGATTATTAATAATTTTGTTCTATTATTTATTATGGTTTGGTATATACTTACATCTAGTAATTGCTAATAAAAGTTTGACCAACTTTAAAAGCAATGCTCAGCTTTAACCATTCTCTTTGGTAAGCCTTACACTTCATGAACTCCCACCTTTGGTGAGTTCATGCCACATTATTCCCCACAACTTGTTGAGCGATGAACATGTGTGAGCTCACCCTTGCTGTCTCACCCCCCCACAGGTCAAGAACAGGTATTACTGGATGAGGCATGGTGGATGTTGCTTTGTGTTCGTGAGAGGTCTAGGTCGTCGTCTCCCAGTTGACTTTCTGGCGCCAAGGATGAATTTTAGTTCGATCCTTGTATATTTATCTTTTGTTTTGTAAGACTTCCGCTATGTAATAAGTACTCTGATTATTATAACATTTATCTCTATACACTCTGTTATTATATATGTTGTCTTCTTTGGCGCATGTATGAGATGCACCTGGCTTTGTTCCTTAAAGTCGGGTGTGACAATTACAAGAGAGTTCTCTAGTATGAAGGATGCCAGAGAGTTGGGTGTATGGCTGAAAGGTGAGATCTGTTCTGAGGGGGTGCTCCCTAGGCCTTATATATTCGACCGTGGGGCGTTACATGCGAATACGATAACCATGTGTTCCTAAGTAATAGTGAACCGACTGAGTTTATCTTCCTATAATCTTGCCGACTCATAATCCTTTGGCTCCGACGTTTGAGGGCGCCGCGCGGGAAAGTCGGATCAATGCTGCAGATAGCGTTTGAGCTTGGCGAACCATACGGGCTCAAGTTGATCTGTCCTTGTGTTGATCCGCTCTATTGAAAGTTCATCCCCTGGCCCACGAAGGGATGGCCTCGCGGAATAATAGGCCTCGGGTCTTCCGTGAGGCCTTCTTGCCTTCTAGTGGACCCGGGGGATATCTGTCCCCCACAACCAGTTCATGAACCTGGTGATCAGCAACACTGTGGATGTTAGTGGAAATTACAACACCGATATTGGAATGGTGGTAAGTTTTCTTCTATTGAAGGTTATTTTGAACTTTTCCCACGTGTACTTGTGGTCAAGCAGTTTTTAATGATGTTTTGAGAATGCTTAAAAAACACAATTTTTTAAAGCTTGCTTATTAATTCGCATAATATGCTGACATCCTACAATTATCTGCAGTTTATCATGGGAAATCGTGTTGTCATGATCGAGGCATTGGAGCTAATTGCCAAGTCACAGTGAGTCATTGTTCTCCCGTTGATGTAGCGCTAGCAGCATGAAAATTGATGTAAATGATATATATCTATGAACCCTCTTGTACTTCGGACATAACTCTGGAGGTGAAAGCTATCTCTTTCTAGCTTTCCCTTTTTCCTATGTAGTGCTTGTAGCTATGCAAACATCTACCCAAGTAGGCCTGGCTAACAGTGCTAGCCCTAGGTTCAATGATGGCTTCATTTACTGCCTTCTCAGCGCTAACATTGACAACAAGTCATTTCTTCTATTGTTCTACATTGTCGTTGCCTTGCGGCCTAGCCTTGTGAGGCACATGTGATCTGAGATCCATCATTAATATTCAGTAGTGGTGCATCTGGTTTGCCCTTATTGGAATCAGAATCAGATTCTTCTATAGTTCTATGGTTCTACGCTGCCTATTGCTTTGTGAGGAACATGTTTTTTGGTGCATATGTGGTGCCATTCTAATGCAACTGTATTCTTCTATTAGGTCAACTGCCATCAGTATTTGATTATGGTCCTATGTGGTTGTGCATGGTCTCTGCGGCAGGGATACATAGTATTTGATTATGGTCCTGTGTGATTGTGCATGGTCTCTGCGGCAGGGATACGTATCTGGTGTGTTCAAAGGAATACGGTGATCAAGTGCATATTTTAAATCCGCTATATCCATTTGACATCTTAACAACCCTTTGAGAAAGTTTCTGCATGTATGAAGGGTGCCGGAGAAATATAGTTAATTTTATGAAATATGGGGAGAGACAATTCTCAGTCAAGACTAAGGATCTGAGTCCGTTTGGTTGGGGAGCAAGGTGGGATGGAGCCGCTTCATTCTGCATTTGGTTGGAGAGAGGTCAGAGCGCATTGGCTCTAAATTGGGAATATTTCAACCAGATTTGGGATAAGTTCGCTCCAAAAAAATGTGGAATCCCACTGTTCCACTTCCCCCACTCCCTTTGCGATGGATCCAAACAGAAAATATAACGATTTCACTCCGCTCTCAGAATCTCGAATGGAACCGCTCCACTCACGCACGAGCATATGTGGACTTAAATAGAATTTTGCATATCATAGTGATGTTTGTTGTTCTATATTTATGTTTTATACTAATTTTTTATCTCTCGTGGTAACGCACGGGCACATGCCTAGTGATTTAATGAAGATTGTTTTGTCTAGATCTGCTACTAGTGGTTGACATTTTGTGATTTTTTCTATGAATAGATTCAAAACGAAACTGCAACCTATATTTAGAGAGCTATTATTGGAGAACTTACCATTTTTAACTCAGGTACCGTTTGGTTCACATATTGGTAACGTAATGGGTAACCGGTAACGTTAAATCATGTTTGTTTAAGTCCAACCGTAATCGATACCACCACACTACAAATGGATATTGCCTTATTCAAATTTGTTACCATCGGTATTCGAGTGTGAATCATTAACATTACTATTTATGTTACATTTTGTGAACCAAACGACACCTCAAAGTTATATGGCAACTCTTTAGATCCGTGATTTAGAGAGTTAAAATTTTATAACTATTGGAGTTACTATCTTACATGCGGCGAACTTTCTCACTAACAACAAAAGTATTGTCTATAGAATAAATTGCTTGGGATTTCTCCCGCTTCAAATAAAAAACTTGGTAGAGTTAAAAGATATTTAGATAAATCATTTTATCTATTATTTAGATTAAAAATATTTTTAACTAATTAAATTTATATTATAAAACTACAACTAGCCGAAACCTAGAGCCGTTCCGAATATCTTCTAAAAGATAATTTGCTCGATGACCCTAATCATTCGTTGTTGTGACCAAATCACGCAAATTTATCGAAATCACTACATGTATGCATCACTTATCAATTCGAGATTACAAGGGACACAAACAAGATAGAAATTAGTCATGATCGGGCAAGACATTCAAAAATTCTGAGCTCCAATTTAAAACTATCCAACCTATCTTTCATTCTATCTGCTATTTTAAACTTCGTTATAGGAACAAAGCAATTTATAATATAAAACAATATTTTCGATGTCCGCTGGACATGGTCTTACCTTTGGAAGCCATTGATCGTTCTTTTCCTGAGACGATAAAAGTGCCTCAAATCTTATAAATATCGAGGAAAACAAATGCTATGCAGCGTTCTACCTATGAATGATGACAAACACTGCAAGACAGCCTCAGTGTGAAAATGATGACAAACACTGCCTAACTTTTCTGCCTAAGGTTAGTTATTCAATTCGAACGACTAACCTTAAACAAAGTGTGACATATTTAGCCACCAACCAAACAGCCCCAGTGTATTCCAAGCGCGAATCTCGATCGGTAACGAACGGTCCCTGTTCCGTGGACCGTCAGGTATGCCACCCAATAGTATCCCGCCATGTCAGCCTGGCCACGTCCTAAATCAGCATGTCAGGTATAAGAGGGAACCTTGCATAAAACCCCTCACGTTATCGCGCACATCTCCTGATCCTCGTTCCTCTCCGACCCGCTTGCGCCGCGCCTCCGCCCCCGTCTCCTGTGAGATCAGCTCCGGCGGCACGCGGATATGGTAATTGGGACCGAAATCTTACATATATTCTACTGGGGAATCTTATGATTTTGCGCAGAACTTATGATTTCTTTTTCCCCTTTGTGATTTTGGAATGTTGTGTGTACACATATGCGTATGATGGTTCCGCTGCTGTCACGATTTTGGTTTTGCGGGGGACCGATTTGATGGAGTCTCCCGTGATTTTGCGTCTCTGTTGTGGGTTTTCTGTCGCCGTTTGATGGATCGGTGCGGATCCCTGCTTAATTCGACTGCGAGCGTGGCTGTAGGCTGGGGAAGACATCAATCCATAGGAATGACGATCCAGTGGTTGGGTTGATTCTCTTGGAATCCAGTATGAGAATGAATCAATGTCACTGCTCCCCCCTTTTTTGTGGAAGAGATCCCATAAATATCAAAATATGGATGTGCCATACTTTATATTTGAAATTTAGTTCCTCTAACATTTACATAATGCTGCCGGTGGTTCTTACCTGTGAACTTTGTGAAAAAGATGAAAAATATCATAGACCCCACCCCCAACCCCCAAACACACACACCACCACCACCACCACCCGTCGTATAAATGGTTGTGCAACTGGACATATATCGAATCTAAAATTTGACCTATATAGACCATTAAACTCAAAGCAATAGGAAATAATATGTATTCCGGGCATGTTCTGTGGTATTTTAATAGGAGATTTTCAATTCTGACTTGCATGGCTATCTCTCTAAGCCTTTCTAAATTTTTGATGAAATGCCATTCAGTGTAATTATTGGTTACCTTACAATGGAGCTAGAAGCTTGGGGTTATTTTGCACTGTTTTAAGACTTGTTCATAAGAACAAATATTAGCTATTATTATTTCTTAAATATTTAAGTAGGATATTTTCATGTTTGGTCTCCATGATTAGTCACGGTGATCTAAGCTGATGGCGAATCCTTATCCTCTATGTTATTTTCTGTTTAGAATTGTGGCTACCGTTTCTGGCTATTGAATTTCCATGATTTGAGTTTGATTGTTTTGTTTGAACAGACAACCTTTTAGGTATTGACAGGTGAACTGGGCCATTCTGTAAGGATAGAGAGAATTAATATTGTTCATTTTGTTAATAAATTTTTCTGGTGTCTGGTACCAAATGCACATGTTGGGACCCTGAAAGTGAATATAGTGAACATATTTTACATGATTTATATGTTCCATTTCCTCTTAAGTGGGTAAGAATGTCACTATTTTTTGATGGCGGAATAGGTTTAAAATCTTCTATTTTGATAGCAAAAACTTAAAAAGTTAAGCTGCAGATGTAGTATCTGCCTGTGTTACATCTCTATCCATTTAGAAACTGTTATGTTTGATTCTTTATGCTAAACTAATTTCATTAGCATTTCCCAGACTACTTCAAGGCGTCTTGCTGACAGGAAGAGTGCAAAGTTCCAGAAGAACATCACAAAGAGGGGTTCTGTGCCTGAGACCACGGTGAAAAAGGGCAATGACTACCCTGTTGGACCTATAGTTCTTGGATTCTTCATTTTTGTGGTCATTGGATCATGTAAGCACCGCACCAAGCCTTTACTAGCCTCCCTTCTGTTTTGAAATTATATCTCTTGCATTTTCGAGATGTTTGTACTTTTTATTAGTCTTTTAAGCTTATGCTAATTTAAGTGTCAACACGTCGTAATGCATAGCTCTTCAGCTTTTAAGAACCATGTGACCAACCATTTATGGATAATGTTTTCTTCATGAACTGGTTGTATAAATGTAGCAAGTTTGATTCATTCGGGAGAGTTAGTTTAAGTGATTCTCTGTTTAGTTGTTAATATCAGTACCTTGTGATTGATGAAATCTGACATTTTTTAGCCATCACTACCAGTGCTTGAAATCTTTTTGGGTGTATGTATGACAAGTTATCTAGCAATTATGTTGGATAGAGCATGTTGATTTTTGTACCATTATTCGCTGCATGTTTGGATGGGACTTATGTTTTTTTAAACACCCATGCATTGCATATTGACAATGCATCACCCAATATAAAATGGGACAACCAGGTTTCAAGGCATGTTATTGAGGATATCAAAATTCTGGTCTGATTTGACTAGTATTCACTTCACTGTGTGTTGTTATCAGATTTTGGAAATTTACTTGCCTAATGTATTATATGATTCAAATACAATGCATTAGACTATGGCTATCTCTAGCTGTTTACCTATCCCTATCCCCCATATTCAAACTCCACTCTGTGAACAGTATAGTCTACAGTGTAAAACGGTGTTTTTGGTGACCATATAAGTAAACTGTTGGACACGGTCTTATTGCAAGTGTTTGTAACATATATTTTAGACTAGATTTGCTAGTGAACTGCTTGACCATCATTAATCCATTTTTTTTTTGGCAAAGCTTTAAAGTATGATGTTGTTTTACATATGAAACATGATTCTATGCTAATTTTACATCATATAACTGGAATTGTTGGTAAAGTTTATAGGGTTGTATCTTTGCATCATATGCGTGTTTGTGTGTTTTTTGTTACCTATGTTTCATTTATATGCCAGAAAACATCTAAGCCTGTATCCAGCAGTTCACTCATATAGTCATCCAAAACACTGTTTTACATTGTAGGCTGCATTGTTCGCAGAGTGGAGTTTAATTATAGACATGAGGTTGTGTAAGCTACTGGAGATAGCCTAACGGTGTTATCTGTTTTGATACAAAAGGCTTTTGAATTTCCTTAGTCGAGAATGCAGTGTTCTTGATCTAACAAGAAGTCTGACTCCGCGTTCTCTTGGTCTATTTGCAGCCTTGTTCCAGATAATCAGGACAGCGACAAGCGGTGGGCTGGCCTGAATTCACTGAGCTAAAACCAGAAATTTATCTGTCCGTGAGCTGGGAGGCAGTATCTGTGTTCTGTAGCAAACTTGTTCATGGATATGTAGTGCGAATGTCACTACTGTTCTGTTTGCAGTATCAAAAGAGTTTAAACTGATGTTGTAACCATGCAAAGGCTGAAAATTTTAAAGAGTATGGGAGAAACCTTAATCTAAAGAAGAGTGGCTCTGCAATTCCCGGGCTGGATGATTTCTGCGTAGCTGTATTGCTCAGCGGTTTCGATGCCCGTGTGGCTGTGACCCTGTGGCCTGTGACTGAATCGCCCTGTACGGCGATCTTCATGGGTCAGCAGATGCCCATCAGGCATCAGGTGATGATGGGCCGGTGATTCCTGAAGCCGTGTTTGTACGGCGAATCAACAGCGGTCACCGTGAGACGATTAACGATGCCGTGCATGTCCTAATCACGCAGGATCTTTATTAGTACTATCGTACATAGATTATTTCCCAGATTCGGCCAACAGTGTTGGAAGTTGAGTAGTTGACCGACTCCCAAGGCAGACTGGATGCTGGCAATGAAATTTCTGAAATTTGGCAGCATCTTTCGTGCACGAACGGTGCGGCTGTGGACTGGCTGTTTTTTTTATCCAGCCGGGGCAGCAAATATCTCCCTCTGATTTGTGTTCGACCGTTCGCCGCCGCACTGCTCGTCAGACGTTGCGTTCCCTCAATTGCAATCGCAAAAGGGACGATTGTCCCGTCAGATTTGCAAGGCAGGGCGCTCGAAAATATCCAAGCTTTGTGTGCCCGATAACGCACAGCAGGAAACACAATAGTAAACACAGAAGCCTAAACCGTCAAACATAAATTTTATATCGTGGGACATTACTTGTTTTCAACAGCTTAGGCTTATGTCCGATAAGGTTTTGTCGATTCTAAAAGGTTAGAAATAAGGTTATCTTTGACAGCTGCCGTCGGAGATAAACTATATCCGATAGCTGAAATTTAAACTAGATAACGGTTGTGACTGCACTCAGTGAATCTCACAACATAAGATCTGACGGCTGTCGGACTTAAATTGATGGTACGTCCGATGGCCCTATATGTGTGTTGGAGCGAAGGCAGAAACGCCACCCTTCGCCCGAAGTCTCCACCGCTTAGCCCCTGCCCTGACAGACAAAGCAGGCAGGGACACCCTTCGCATCATCGGCACCAGAGACAACACGGAGACCCTTCGCTCGATTCGGCACCAGACGAAGGCCTGCGGCGACGCCTCCCCGCGGCGCGGCCTCGTTCAGCTCTGAGGCCCACATGAGATCTGGCCCATTGTAACGGGCCCTGCGTGGCCGCGTTTGTGTTACGGGCCTAATTTGTAAAGGCATACTTGTGATTACAGCTTGTAACCCCGCTTTATGGGAATATTCTGGGGATAAACTAGGTACCTGAGGGCACATGCGTCCTTAACGCAAGGCGCCGTGCACTCGGATACCTATAAATACCCCCGCACAGTGCCCGTGAGAGGCCAGATTAACAGAGCTTTTGCCATCACGCGCGAGTGCCCTGTTGCCATCACCATTCACTCGTGTTGGATCCCCTTGCTGTCGAGAGCAAGTTCCAACATTTGGCGCCCACCGTTCGTGCTACGAGACAACCACCCGCGATGGCACCCAAGAGAGCTAACCCGAAGGCTGACGAGGCTGCGAAGGCAGCACTGCTCGCCGCAAGAAAGGGCAAGGCCCTCGCCCTCACCCAATCCACCCACCAAGAGGCCACTGAAGACGACACCCTCCGCACCTGCGACCCTGAGGGACCCTCAGGCTTCGCACCTCCCTCAGGCTTCGCACCTCCCTCAGACTTCGCACCACCGGAGGGCGCGGACATCGCCGAGGACGGTGAGGTCCTCGGCGTCTCAGCAGAAGAACAGCTACAGCTGCGCGCCCTGCGCCTCAAGAACCGCAACCTCCAGAGGCAGAAGGAGATACTGGAGGCCAAGCGCCAGCGTGTGTCCGCACTCGCCAAAGTGCGGCAGATGATACGCGACGAAGAGCACAAGGCCCAGGAACTCGAGCGGGAGATTGCGCTGATGCAGCGCGAAGGCCACCTCAGCCCGCGGCACGAGTCATCCCTCCAGCAGCGCGCACAAAACGAAGACACGCGCGAAGGCCACCCCGGCCTGCAGCATGGGCCACCCCTGCAACACCGCGCGCAACCGGAGGACCCGCGTTTCCCCCAGCGCGACTTCACTTCCCCGCACGCCGCGCCATTCCAAGGGGTCAATTATCTCGATGAGCGAAGCCCCCTGGCGCCTCACCTGCAAGTGACGCCGTGGCCAGCTAACTTCCGGGCTGGGACCTACCCCAAGTACAACGGCAGCACCGACCCGGCTCAATACATAATGAGTTACCAGGTCGCCGTCGCATCGTCCGGGGGGGACGACGCCACAATGGCGAAGTCCTTCATCATCGCCCTCGAGGGCCCCGCACTCACCTGGTTCACCAGGTTGCCTCCGCTGTCCATCGATTCCTGGAGAAGTCTCCGGGACAAGTTCCTCCTCAACTTCCAAGGGTACCGCCCGGACACCGACGCCCTGGCCGAGCTCTCGCTCTGCAAGCAGCTAGAGAGGGAGACCCTGAGGGAATATTACCGCAAATTCCTGACACTCAAGTCACAGCTACCCTCAGTCGATGACCAAATTGCCATCCACTATGCTATCAGTGGTCTTCGCGCTGGCGTCCTTTACAGCCACTGCATCAGAGATCCGCCGAAGAACCTCCAAGAGTTATACCAGCTGTTTGAAAAGTACGCCAGATCCGAGGAGCTCCACCAGCGCAAGATTGAGTCCCAGCGGAAGCCAAAAGATGCTCCACAGTCCAGCCGCACGTGGACAAGGACTCCGCAACCAGACTCCGGTCGAGATGGCCGCGGTCAGCAGCAAGTGCACAACATTGCCAACCAGCAGCCGGCCGCTGACCTCCTTCGTCGCCAGGAATATCCCCCCCAGGGCCGCGGAAGTGGAACTCGCGGCAGGGGCCGAGGGCGTGCGCAGCCACCCCCTCCACCGCGCCGATTTTACTGCCTTTTCCATGGCGAAGACTGCGCCCACCAAACCAAAGACTGCCCCGAAGTGAAGGCCACCAGAGACAGAATGGCGAGGGCGCAGCCAGCCGACAACCCCAGAATTGTCGCGCATAATTACCAGCCACCCCCTCCACCATATATCCACGCTCCCGCCCCGCATCCACCGCACCACGCTTACCAACATCATCAGGAAGTACAAATCGTACATCCTCCGCCTCCACCACCACACCAGCAACAACAAAACATCCCCCATGCCCCAAAGCAGGAAGACTTCGCCGATCAACCTTATCGCGGAGTCATTCATATGATAACTGGGGGGTCCAGCACGGACTTCGACACCAAGCGGCAGAAGCGGGACCACTACCGCAGCATAAACCATGTCGCCGTCACGGGCCCAGTTGTGCAGACAAGGTGGTCCCACATACCGCTCACCTTCGACGCACGGGACGTCGACTTGCGCAGCGCCCCCCACTGCGATGCCATGGTTATCAATTGCAGCGTGGCAGGCTGGGACTTACACAAGGTCCTCGTTGACAACGGCAGCCAGGCGGACATCATCTTCCTCCACGCCTTCGATCGCATGGGCATCAGCCACAGCCTGCTTAAGCCTTCGGACAACCCGTTGTATGGCTTCGGCGGCAAAGGCACCTTCCCCGTCGGCAAAATAGAGTTGCCCCTCTCCTTCGGTGTAGCACCCAATGCCCGAAGTGAGCAAGTGACTTTTGACATTGTGGATATGGTATATCCATACAACGCCATCATGGGTCGGGGCTCCATCAATAAGTTTGAAGCTGCCATCCACGGACTGTATTTGTGCATGAAGATACCAGGCCCGCTAGGCGTAATTACAGTCCACGGTAACCAGCAGACAGCGCGCAACATAGAGCGGGACTTCGTGCCTGGTCAGAGGAACGTGCACTGTCTCACGACACAGTGCGAGGTCCCTGCGCCCGCCAGCCCAACTGACAAGCAGCACGACAAGGCTCAGTTGCAGAGTCAGGATGGGACCAAGACTGTCCCCCTCGATCAGGCCACACCCAAGCAGACAGTCACTATCAGCGAAGACCTTACTTCGCATGAAGAAGAGAAGCTCCTCTGCTGCCTGGCCAAGAATAAAGATGTCTTCGCCTGGTCCGCCCTCGACCTGGTCGGAGTCAGCCGATCCATAATCGAGCACAGTTTGGGAATTGACCCCTCGGTGCGACCAAGAAAGCAAAGGCTCCGCAAAATGTCCGACGAAAAGACAGAGGCCGCCAAGGCGGAGGTGCACCGCCTCCTAGAGGCTAAATTCATTGAGCCAGTGGCTTACCCCACATGGCTCTCCAATGTTGTAATGGTGCAGAAAAAAAGCGGGAAATGGCGGATGTGCATAGACTTCACCAGTCTCAATAAGGCCTGCCCAAAAGACAATTTCCCGTTGCCACGGATCGACAAAATAGTCGATAGCGCGGCCGGATGCGAGGTCATGTCTCTCCTCGACTGCTTCTCCGGCTATCACCAGATATACATGAAGGCGGAAGACAAGGCTAGCACCAGCTTTATAACACCCTTCGGCACTTATTGCTTCGTCAGAATGCCAGAGGGTCTCAAGAATGCCGGGTCCACCTTCTCCAGACTCACCAAAACAGTACTCGAAGGGCAGGTCGGCAGAAATATATTTACATATGTGGACGACATCGTCGTCGCCAGCAAAAATAAGGAGGACCATCTCGCCGACCTGGCCGAGACATTCGCAAACATGCGAGATGCACGACTCCGCCTAAACCCGGAAAAGTGCGTTTTCGGTGTTCGCCAGGGCAAGATATTGGGCTACCTGGTGTCACACCGCGGCATCGAGGCCAACCCAACCAAGATCCAGGCCATCATCGACATGTCGCCTCCGCAGTCTGCCAGGGACGTCCAGCGTCTGACAGGCAGATTAGCCGCTCTCAACAGATTCATCTCCAGGTCGGCCGAGCGAAGTCTTCCTTTCCTCAAAACTCTCCGCGGCGCAAAAGACTTCGCCTGGGGGCCGGAGCAAGCAGCGGCCTTCGCCTCATTAAAACAATACTTAACGGAGCTGGCCACCCTCACGAGCCCCGACTCCTCGCTCCCCCTATTGCTCTATGTCGCGGCTTCGCCGCACGCGGTCAGCGCGGCACTAGTGCAGGAGCAGACAGTCGAAGGCGCTGTCAGACAGTGCCCTGTTTATTACGTCTCCGAGGTCCTGACACCGTCCAAATGCAACATGACAGAGCTGGAGAAGATCGCCTACGCAGTTGTTATGTCCTCGCGCAAGCTGCGCCATTACTTTGAAGCATTCAAGGTCCGCGTCACCTCAGACAGGGGGCTCGGCGAACTGTTTAGAAACCCGGAGGCATCGGTGAGGATCGCCAAGTGGGCAGCCGAACTCTCCGGCTACCACATCAGCTTCGAGCCCAGGACAGCCATCAAATCGCAAGTCCTGGCGGACTTCGTCGTCGACTGGACCGGGCCAGTAACACAGCCGGACCCGACCACAGTGAAGGTCTGGACGATCCATTGCGACGGCGCATGGTGCCATGCGGGGGCAGGCGTCGCTGCAATCATAACCTCACCAGTCGGGGTCAAGCACAAATATGCAGCACGACTCAGCTTCAATCTGGAATCCGACAGGTGCACAAATAATATAGCAGAATACGAAGCAGTCATCCTCGGCCTCCGCAAGCTAAGGGCCCTCGGAGTCACCACTTGCATCATCAAAACAGACTCCAAGGTAGTTGCCGGCCAAGTCGAGAAAGACTATGCAGCCAAGGACCCCGCACTCATGCAGTACCTCGCGGCCATCCGAAGTCTCGAGAGGCAGTTCAAGGGGTTCACCGTGCAGCATGTGGACCGGGCCAAGAATGAGGAGGCCGACGCATTGGCCAAGGCCGCGGCCAGGGGCGAAACTTTGCCCTCCGACGTGTTCTTCCATATCATCGGCACGCCAGCAGTCCGGAGCCCCGAAGGGCTCCAAATAACCAATGACAGCGAGGGCCACCGTACAGTTAACCTCATCATGACCGAAGACTGGCGAGCACCCATTACCCTATTCCTGCAGGGGTATTATCACCCAGCCGACATCAGTGAGGCCAAGCGCCTTAGACATCGAAGCCGAGACTTCGCTCTGATTGAAGGCCAACTCTACAAAAAAGGGGTCAGTCAACCAATGCTTAAGTGCGTCACCGAGGCCGAAGGCATGCAGATTCTACGTGAAGTCCACAGTGGCACGTGCGGCTCGCACGCGGGGCCGAGGGCCCTTGCTGCTAAGGTGATCCGCCAGGGTTTTTACTGGCCCGCAATGATTTGCGCCGCGAATCGGGTCACTCGGTCCTGCGAAGCCTGCCAGAAGTTCTCTCCTCGGTCAGGCGGCCCTTCGCAGTATACAAAGTTGATCGCCCACACATGGCCTCTCCAGCGCTGGGGTCTCGACATTGTTGGACCCCTGCCCACCGCTCAGGGGAACCTTAAGTTCGCCTTCGTCGCGGTAGAGTACTTCACCAAATGGATCGAGGCACGGGCTGTCTCCACAATAACATCAAAGACTGCCCAAAAATTCTTCTGGCAGAACATCGTTTGCCGCTTCGGAGTATCGTCCGAATTAACAGTCGACAACGGCAAGCAGTTTGATAACCAAGACTTCAAGGATTTTTGTTTCTCCATTGGCACCAAGCTTGCCTTCGCCTCAGTCTATCACCCGCAGTCCAACGGGGTCGTGGAGCGCGCCAACGGGAAAATCTTCACAGCTATCAAAAAAATGCTCCTCGATGAAAAAAAGGGCAGATGGAGCGATTTTCTACCTGAGGCAGTCTGGGCACTAAACACGACTGAGTGCAGGGCGACCGGGTTTACTCCCTTCCGTCTTTTATACGGATCGGAGGCCATGACCCCGCAAGAAATAAAGCACGGGTCCCCGCGAATAGTCCCGTCAGCCGTCCCAGATGTGGACGAGCCAACTTCAAAGGATCTCATCGACGGAGACCGTGTCTTCGCCCTACAGGCCCTGAACAAGTATCAAGCCCAGACCAAAGCATGGCGCGACCATTCAGTCACCCCGAGGGAGTTCAGCGAGGGGGACCTCGTACTCATTCGAACAGCTCGGACGGAGTCCAAGGGCAAGCTGGAGCCCAGGTGGGAGGGCCCTTTCATCGTCAAGACAAAAGCTTCCCCCAGCGCTTACAGGCTCACAACGCCAACCGGCGAGGACCTGGAGCACTCCTGGAACATCGACAACCTCCGCAAATTTTTTGTTTGATTCCTCAGGGCTGTCTTCGCCCTTGTAATTCGCAAAAACAATCTTGCACCGGCCCGCACTCTTTTCCTCCCGGGGGGTGAGGTTTTTAACGAGGCGGAGCCATGTAATATATGTGTAAAAAATCCCCCGCAAAAAGACATGCGTCGAAAAAGACCGCGATGACGGTCTTCGACATTCGACCACCACGAGGTCACCGCGAGGCTAAGCGCTAGCTACCCTCGCGTGCGACAAATCCGCGCAGAAGTCGCCTACGGGTGCAGCCGGATTAGCACAACAAGTGCGGAAAAAAATCTAAGTCTATCGCGAAGACTATCCGCGCAGAAGTCGCCTAAGGGTGCAGCCGGATTAGCACAACAAGTGCGGGAAAAAAAATCTAAGTCTATCGCGAAGACTATCCGCGCAGAAGTCGCCTAAGGGTGCAGCCGGATTAGCACAACAAGTGCGGAAAAAAATCTAAGTCTATCGCGAAGACTATCCGCGCAGAAGTCGCCTAAGGGTGCAGCCGGATTAGCACAACAAGTGCGGAAAAAAATCTAAGTCTATCGCGAAGACTATCCGCGCAGAAGTCGCCTAAGGGTGCAGCCGGATTAGCACAACAAGTGCGGGAAAAAAAATCTAAGTCTATCGCGAAGACTATCCGCGCAGAAGTCGCCTAAGGGTGCAGCCGGATTAGCACAACAAGTGCGGAAAAAAATCTAAGTCTATCGCGAAGACTATCCGCGCAGAAGTCGCCTAAGGGTGCAGCCGGATTAGCACAACAAGTGCGGGAAAAAAAATCTAAGTCTATCGCGAAGACTATCCGCGCAGAAGTCGCCTAAGGGTGCAGCCGGATTAGCACAACAAGTGCGAAAAAAAATCTAAGTCTATCGCGAAGACTATCCGCGCAGAAGTCGCCTAAGGGTGCAGCCGGATTAGCACAACAAGTGCGAAAAAAAAAATCTGAGTCTATCGCGAAGACTATCCGTGCAGAAGTCGCCTAAGGGTGCAGCCGGTTTAGCACAACAAGTGCGGAAAAAATCTAAGTCTATCGCGAAGGCTATCCGTGCAGGAGTCGCTTAAAAGTGCAGCCGGATTAGCACAACAAGTGCGGAAAAACCGAAGACTATCTGTGCAGAAGACACTTAGGGGTACACCTGGACTAGCACAACAACGGCTGAAACGACAACATCAAACCATCCACGCCAAGACCAACTATAGTCAAGCCAACACAGCGCAGCAAAAACAAATCAGTGAGTACAAAACGCCTTCGCACACACACATGCACGCGAGGGCACACAACTCCACCATACAAGCCTCTACATACACAAGCGAGGGCACCACACTCTACATCGGCTCAACCTTAGGAATAATTCCCATCTCCCTATAATTAAATAACATTATCCTGAGCTCCTCACCCGCAAAAAGCCTTCGCAGTTCCCCTTCACCTACACTCTCGGCGGTCGGCAGAGACAACAGTTCCCGCCGACCAGCCCCACTCACACGAAGCAGAGCCCGCTCCTCCGCGCTAACCCTACGTTTTGCAACCGCCCTTCGTCGACAGCGCCCGGTGCTAGGGCCTGGCACGTCCGACGCGTCCGCGGCGTGCGGCGAAGCCTCCGCCGCAACCACGTCCAAGGCCGCAAAATAATCCAAATCCTCCTCCGACGACTCCTCAGTCCACTCAACCGAGCTCCCGGAGTCGGCAAAATCAAAAAACTCAGATGCAGACCCACTATATTCATTACCACCTTCCGCGGTCGAAGCCGCCAAAAACTCAGTAGCAGCGGTTGCGTGCGCAGGCCCAAAATCTTGAACCTGCGCAGCAACCAAAATTCAGTACAACATCCAAAATTCCCCCAACCCTAAACAACCACTACGCCACCTGCACGGGCCCTGACGCTGCGGGAGCCTCCGCCGTTGGCTCCGCCGCCACTTCCGCCATTGTTTCCTCCGCCTCCGCCGCCGGATCTTCGACGGTCGGCGCAGCTGCTGCGAGGGCGTCAGGAGCGCCTTCGGCCACCTTCAGGGGCAGGTCTTCAACTGTCGCAGCAGTCGTGGGGGCGCCTGGTGCGTCTTCCGCGGTCTCCAGGGTCGGCTCCGGGCCAGGCAGGGCGCTGTTCAGTGCTCCGAAGTCGTCCACCTGCTCGCCTCGCTCCGCCTAAAACAAAGCATACAAAAAGTCAGCAAACACACGCACAGACCACATCCAGCAAACGCCGAACAAACGACAACGTTACCTGAGCCCTCGCAGCCTCGGCCCGCTCCCTGACCACATCACCACCATACAGACCCCACATCCGGTCATAGAGGGCACCGGCGGACTCCTTCACCACGGGGTCTTCGACCTTATAGATATCTCGCCCAAAATCTTCATCTGCCTGGTCGAAGGCCTCATAGTGCCGGCACCCTTTGCGAGAGAGTGCGTTCATCGCCCCCTCGCAGGTGACCAGGGAGGCGAACGACATTAATCCCCTCAGGACAGTGGGGAGCTCCTGCAGCTCCTCTTGCACCCATTCCAGACAGCGAAGCCCGGCCTCTCGCTCCGGCACCACGAAGTCACCGGTCCGCGCACCCAGCTCGCGATATGTGGCCATAAGCTGTGTGCGCGTCCGTTCGGCCTCCGTTCGCGCCGCGGCTTCGGCCCCCTTCGCGCGGCTCTCCAGAGCGGTGAGCCGCTCCCGTAGGTCTTCGGCGAGATCCTTGGCAAGATTGCCTTCCGCCCGTGCCAGCCTAGCCTCCGCCTGCGCGGCCTGCTCCTTGGCGATGGCCTCGTTGGCCTCCCTCCTCTCCCCCGCCAGCTGGCGCCGGAGGTCAGCCTTTTCCTTCTCCAGGGCGGCCACCTTGTCCGCCAGTTTACGACACTTGCTGTTGGAGGCCGACTTCTCACGGACAGCGTCAGCATGTTGCGTCCGAAGTCTCTCGACTTCGGCAGACAAGGCTGCCGTAAGTGCCCCCGACGCAGTACGGCTGGTGAAGTCAGCCACCTGCAGAGCACACGTAAGGCCATGGCCGTAAAAAAAAATATATATATATATACATATATATATACATAATAGCTCGGCGGACCTGACTCAGTGCCTCCGTCGCCTGACTCAGCGCCTCCGTCACTCCTTTCAGCCGACGGGTCGCCGCGCCAGCCTCGTCCCTGACCAACGCGAGGGCCGACACCTCGCCTCCGGCGCCAAGGGTCCCGTCCCTCGCCTTCGACGACAGCGCAGCCGTCGCGATCGCCGCGGCAGGCACAACCATAGCAAGCCGGCCCTCGTCCGACCCTGCAACGCATCAACGAGTAAAAAAAAGAAGAAAAGAGGCGGCCGGGTGACTTACCCCCAAGATAATCGTCCACGCTAATATCGGTGCCGAAGTCGGCAACGCGTTTGCCCGGCGGCGGCGACGTCCGGGCCGCCTTCGAAGCCTCCGCCACTCCGCTGGCCGGCGGCACCACCTTCGTCAGTTTGGAGACTCCGGCGCCCGCCGTTGTCTCCGGCGCCTTGCTGGGTGCAGAGGCGCCCGCCTTCGCCGCCAACGGCGGCTTGCCTCCGCTGGAGGCCACAGCCTTCGCCGTTCCCCGCTGCCTTTTCGGCCGCGCTTCGTGAATCCTGACAGTCGCCTAGCGTTTTTCGCCGCCCCTTGGCGATCCTTGTCCATCACTGCCCACACAACAGCACCGATATTTCGCCCGTAAGGAAAAACTCTCCACTGACGAACCATACGAGATGTAAAACAGTCTTCCTCAGCCGCGCAGGGGATAGGAACATTTCTAGGCCAGCGGCCCCCGGTAACCCTCAGCATCCGAGCCGAAGACTCCCGGAGCTCGGGCGAAGACATCCTCTCCCCCGGGGCCGCACACGTCCTCATTAACTCTCTAGCAAAACTATCAGACACCCCAATTCCTCCCATCGCAGTACCTAATTTCCTCTTTTTTGAGGAGGGGGGCGGCCGCCAGCGCAGGGTCGCCTCCAGTCTCCACCGCCGGCTTCTTCCCACGGCGGTCCGCTTCGTCTTGACCAGGGTAGCCGTCGTACGGCAATTGATTTAATTCGAAGACCCTGTTCAAACGTTCATTTGACCCGCGAATATCAAAGCTGCGCTGGCCTTCCGTCCTCGCCACGTACCGCCCCACGAGCCGCACCGCCAAGTCCTCCGCATCACGCACAAAGGCGGCCGGGTCACGGTTTCGCAAATTCAGTGCAAAGGCAGGACTTCGCACCACCCTTCCTCCGTGAAAAGGCATCTGGCGAGGGCACACTTCACCCAGCGCCCAGCCGTGCGCCAAGGGCCAGACCCCGTACGCCACGAACTCTTCAACTAAATCACGACCACTGCTCTGGCCGGCGGCGCACCGAAGGGCCCCTTCGTCTGCATCCTCTTCTGCCACCTCAAAAGGCGGATACGCAGAGTAATAGTGAGAGCACATCTCAGACACGGGAAGTCCTTCATGGCCTTCGACAGTAGCCTCAGCAACGTAAAACCAAAATTCATTCCAATTGCCCCACTTGTTGCGGGCGCACGGAACCAACTCCACTACTGGCATTGTGGTCTTGCCGGTCTTCGGCGTGAATGTGCACGACCCGAACTGGGCAACTCCGTCCTCAACCATCCTCTTCTGCCAATGCAAGCAATAATTCTTCGCAAAAACTTCAACCGACGGCTGCCCGCCGTACGAAGTCGTCGCCCAGACATACTTCGCCAGCGCCACCACGGCGTTCGGTGTCAGCTGATGTATTTGAACGTTGAATCTACGCAGGACTTCGCCAACAAACCGGTGCGCAGGCAAGCGGAGACCGGCGACGAAGAACGCCTCGAAAACAACCAACTCACCCTCCGGCTCGGGGACTTCCTCCGTCCCCGGAGCACGAGCGACCCCGCCGCCAAAGTAGCCCAAACGCTGCATATCTTCAACGCGGGCCGACGTCATCCGTGACACACCAAAATCAATAGAGTCGCCGGCGCGCAGCTCCTCCACCATCACGCCACTCAACGTCTCCTCAGACGAGGCGGCGGCCGGTGGCGTGGCGTCGGCGGAAGAAGAAGAGGATGGCATTGCTACGTACCGTCGGCGGCGGCGGGCGGTCTGCTTCACTCGAGCCAGAACTCCGACGAGCAAAGGGAGCAGTAGAAGAAAAGGAGCAGAAAGACGGCGGGCGGCTAGGGTTTTCACGGAGCGCGGAAGGCAAAGTGCAAACAGCGCCGACCCCTGCCCCCTTTTTATAGGCAGGGCGCGGCTCTTCGGGAAACCCGCAATCCAACAGTACGATGTCCATCAACGGTCACATCAAAAACCCCCGCGGAACCACTTCGAGCGAGGGCAGCGTCTCCGCCATCTAGCGACGTCTTCGGCACCAGGTGACTTTGTCGAACTGGTCCCTCGGAGGGCAAATGTTGGAGCGAAGGCAGAAACGCCATCCTTCGCCTGAAGTCTCCACCGCTTAGCCCCTGCCCTGACAGACAAAGCAGGCAGGGACACCCTTCGCATCATCGGCACCAGAGACAACACGGAGACCCTTCGCTCGATTCGGCACCAGACGAAGGCCTGCGGCGACGCCTCCCCGCGGCGCGGCCTCGTTCAGCTCTGAGGCCCACATGAGATCTGGCCCATTGTAACGGGCCCTGCGTGGCCGCGTTTGTGTTACGGGCCTAATTTGTAAAGGCATACTTGTGATTACAGCTTGTAACCCCGCTTTATGGGAATATTCTGGGGATAAACTAGGTACCTGAGGGCACATGCGTCCTTAACGCAAGGCGCCGTGCACTCGGATACCTATAAATACCCCCGCATAGTGCCCGTGAGAGGCCAGATTAACAGAGCTTTTGCCATCACGCGCGAGTGCCCTGTTGCCATCACCATTCACTCGTGTTGGATCCCCTTGCTGTCGAGAGCAAGTTCCAACAATGTGCTGACGGGCATAAGTTAGCCCTCGAAAATAAAAAATATAGCAAAGAGGTCAAAATTCTCCCTGCATTTTGTTTATTCCCACTACATACAATTTCACAGCCACAAATATCCAGATTTCACAACCACATATATTTTCACAATCACATACATCCATAACCACAAACACATATATTCAGATTTCACAATCACATACATTTTTATATTCACAACACACATTTTCATCGACACTTGTTTTCACAACCACAAACACATATCACATATCTCATTCACATATCACCAAGTTCCATACATCGGACTTAGTCGAGACATTCACATAGTTCTAAATCATTCAAATGTTGACATCAAACTACCAAGGTTATAAAGTGCAATAGAAGACTAAATAACTAAAAGTCGCCTAGAGGGGGGTAAATAAGTGAAACCTGAAAATTATAACTTTAAACTCAGACTTGATCCCTCAATTAGCGATTTGTCACACCCGGATTTAAGGGACAAAGCCGGGTGCGTCTCATATATGCGCCAAGGAAGAACAACACATATAATAACAGAGTGCATAGAGATAAATATCATTAATGTACTTATTACATAGCGGAAGTCTTACAAAATAAATGATAAATATAAAACGAACTAAATATTATTTCCTTGGCGCCACAAAGCTGACTAGGAGACGCCACCTAGATCAAGTCGTAAGCTTCAGTGTTAGGTGGCTCCTCTTCGACCATCTGTTCTTCTCCTATGGGGGGTATGAGACAGCAAGGGTGAGCTCACATATGTTCATCGCTCAACAAGTTGTGGGGAATAATATGCATGAACTCACCAAAGGTGGGAGTTCATGTGAAGTGTAAGGCTGATCAATAAAATAAAGGTTGAAGCTGAGCATGGCTTTTATAAGTTGGTCAAAATTTTATTAGCAGTTAGTAAGTGTAAGTAAATACCAAACCATGGTAATAATAAATAAAATTAATAATAAAATAATCCCAATGCGATACAAATGATAAATTAAATTTAATTCCATAAGTTAACCATGTGAGTGTTCGAGCTGCTCATGACCGTGAGCACGGCTGATATATCAGTTTTATACTCTGCAGAGGTTGCGCACCTTTACCCACAAAGTAGTCGTGTTACCCATTTGCCATGGGGTTGATCGGACCCCATACACCTCTACCAAGGAAGCAAGGCAGGGTTCCACTACGAGGCCTTTACAAAGTTCCACTAGCTTTAGAAAACCCGCTGCAGTTTATAGGAAGGTCCAGTGCAGGGATCCCTCGCCTGACCGCCATCGCAGCAAAATCAACCCAAGGACCTCCCTACACTGACCACTCCCCTACTACCCTTGCCCCTTTTGGGTAAGGTAGTCCTCCACTAGCTTTCCTAGTTAGTTAGCCAAGGGGTCCCATTCCTCCCTTGTGGTAGCACTGTTTTCCCGGGTGGTCGCTCCATGTTCCAATTAACATAATGATCTTAACATGAATAGTAAATAACAACTGATAATAAAAGTGTGATCATGAATAATGTATCTCCATACCCAAACCATATAAAGCAATAGCAAGTACTACCCAAAAGTTCAGTGGAATCAATGTATAAAGATAGTCGAACTTGGGTAACCTATTGGGTCCCATCAAAATTAACCTATGTAGATCATTATGATTAATAAGAACATGACTGGGTAAAAAGATGTGATCCAGGGCACAACTTGCCTTCAACGAGCTCCTGCTCAGCAGTCTCCACCTGCTGAACCTCCGGATCCTTTATGGCTTGCTCGTCTACTCGCATCAATACAAACATACATAGTATAGCAAAAATTAACATCACACCAAACAATAGAATAGAATACATGATAATATTCTACACTGCATAACGAGATTGTAGAAACAAGAATCACTAAATTCGGAGTTACGGTTATTAAGTTATGAATTTTGAAGTTATTAAGTACTTGGAATAGCATAACTCATGTGAATAATTTTAGTTCAAGTTTCATGGCTAAACAAATTTACTAAGTGATAAACAATATTAAAACAAAATTAATGCCACTAGAATGAATTAATTTGGAGTTAAAATGAATTTAATATGAATTATACAAGTTTCTGGAGTTATTTTTGTATTAAAAATCAATTTCCAGAATTAATTCTCTATTTTCATTACTCTCTGGATTGGGCGCCAATTTTGAGAAGTGTAGGGGCTAAACTATAGTTTTCCCCAAGACTCAGGCTACTGGCGCTTGGACTGCGGGTTAATATTATCAATACAGAGGGGTTTCTATGCAATTCTGACTCGACGAAGGGGTATCGCCATGTACTGGCCGTCCGATCTAACATCAGTGGCGCTGATTAAATCTGTTTTAAGTTGAATCGGTATGAGATATCACCCATCAGATCAGAGATCAGCGGACACGATCAAAACATCCGTGATCAAATCGTGGCCCTCCATCTAAGACCTACGATCTAGATCGCCCGCGCGAAGGGGTACACATCACCTAATCCTAGCCCTTCGTAAGGACATCAATAGCCTAAGATCATCTCTTTTATAAGTTTTATAATTTGGGTATTACAAATCCTACCCCCTTACAAAGAATCTCGTCCCATGTAGCTTCATCTTCTCCATGGTGACTCCATTGTACTTTACACATTTTAATCACTTTGCTCCTCGTAACTCGAGTCAAGGTATCAAGAATATTAATAGGATACTCAGTATAAGTCAGATCATCTTGAACACTAAGATCCTTCATTGCTAGCTGTTCTTCAGGTACCTTAAGACACTTCTTCAATTGGGATACATGGAAGACATCATCTACATCCGCGAGATGATTGGGTAATTCTAGTCGATATGCAACTTCTCCCACTCGCTTTAGGATCAAGAAGGGCCCAATAAAGCGAGGGGATAACTTTCATTTAACTTTAAATCTTTGCATACCTCAGATTGGTAACACCTTCAGATACACGTGATCACCCTCCTTAAACTCTAGCAATCTTCTCCGGGTATCCGCATAGCTTTTTTGCTTTGACTGCGCAGTTCTCAAATTCTCCCTTATCATTCGCACTTGTTCTTCTGCCTCTTATATAATTTCTGGCCCAAAGAACTGTCTTTCACTAGTTTGATCCCAATACAGCGGAGTCCTGCATTTTCTACCATATAAAGCCTCAAACGGGGACATCTTCAAATTGGCCTAGTAGCTATTATTGTAAGAGAACTCCACATACGGTAAGCTCTTATCCCAACTAACACCATGTTTAAGAGCACAAGCTCTTAACTTATCCTCCAGTACTTGGTTGGTCCTCTCGGTCTGCCCATCAGTTTGAGGATGGTAGGCCGAACTGAAATTCAACCGTGTATCCAAGCACTCATGCAACTTCCGCCAAAACCGAGAAGTGAATTGTGATCCCCGGTCTGACACAATCTTCTTAGGCACTCTATGTAGACAAACTACCCAAACCATATACAATTCTGCTAGCTTAGCTCCCGTGTAATTAGTTCTCACAGGTATGAAGTGAGCCACTTTTGTCATTCTGTCCACAATCACCCAAATGGAGTCATACCCTGCAGGAGTGCGGAGTAGTCCAACAATGAAATCCATGCCAATCTCTTCCCATTTCCACTCGGGTATCTTAAGCGGGTGCAGTAGTCCAGCTGGTCTTTGATGTTCGGTCTTGACTCTTTGACACACATCACACTTAGCCACGTGTGCAGCCACATCTCTTTTCAGCCCATACCACCTGTACTTCTGCTTCAAATCTTGATATATCTTAGTGCTACCAGGGTGAATAGAATAATCAAAATCATGGGCTTCCTTCAATATAGTCTCACGAAGGCTATTAATCTCAGGAACACATATCCGGTCCTTGAAACATATCGTACCCTGCTCATCTTCCGTGAATTATGGGCCTCTACCTTCAGTAATAAGATCCTTGATCTCTTGAATTTTAGCATCACCAATCGGACCCTTTCGTATTTCTTGCTCTAAGGTAGGCTCTAACTCAATAGTGACTCCTTCAGTGTGTGTAACAATTCCTAGGTTGAGTCTCCTGAAATCCTCGACAATCTCATCAGGCAGCTGGGCAACAATAGCGGAATGAACGTGCTCCTTTTGACTCAAGGTATCTGCAAGCAGATTCGCCTTGCCCGGGTGATAGTGAATCTCCAAGTCATAATCCTTTATGAGTTCCAACCATCGGCGTTGCCTAAGGTTGAGATCATTCTGAGTGAATATGTACTTCAAACTCTTGAGATCGGTCTATACTTGGCACTTGGTTCCCATAACATAATGTCTCCATACGTTGAGCGCATGCACTACGGCTGCCAGTTCTAAGTCATGATTTGGATAGTTTAACTCATGTTTCCGCAACTAATGAGACGCGTAGGCAATCACGTGGTCTTCTTGCATAAGTACACATCCCAAGCCCTGCGCGACTTGCATCACAATATATATCAAAATTCTTCTATAATTCTGGCATCACCAACACTGGAGCAGCCATCAATTTAGACCTCAATTGATTGAAGCTTTCTTGTCATTCCTCAGTCCACTTAAACTCCTTGCCCTTCTCTAACAATGATGTAATAGGCTTAGCAATCTTGGAGAACCCTTCAATGAATCGCTGGTAATAGCCTACGAGTCCCAGGAAACTCCAGACCTCCGAGACTGTACTTGGTACCTTTCAATCAACTATCGCTGTTACTTTAGCCGGATCCATAGAAATTCCTCCTTTGGAGATGATATGCCCGAGAAAATGTACTTCATCAAGCTAGAACTCACACTTGGTAAATTTGGTATAAAGCTGATTATCCCGTAACTTTTTAGATAAGATGGATCTATGAGTGTAGGATAGATCTTTTAAGCCGAGATGGATATTGTTAGGCTAGATACTTTAATGAGGGATAATCTAGTTTATCTAGTAATTTTTATAAGAGTTTTTTTTCTATATGTATATGCAGATGTAATTGTGGACATTACTCCACTCTCCACAACCCATCACACTCAATCAAAGATCCAAATCAGACAAGTATCATAAGAACAAACATTCAAGTGCATAGATACATAAAATATAGTTTTGTTTTTGTTCCTAAGATTAGGTCTCCTATTCCTAAAGTCACTTTAGGCACAAGATTTCAAAGTGTGAAATCCACATTTGTCTTAAGAAGGAAAAAGGTATGAGTAATCAGAGTAAATCAACAGTGGATGAGAAAGGATTAAGGAAAGTTTAGAAATAATCAGAGTAGCAAAGGTAAGTAAGTAATGGTTGTCCAATTCTATCTAGGTTTCATCCTACAGTCAACATCGCTCTGATACCACTTCTGTCACACCCGAGTTTCGGGGCACCAAGACCCGGGCGTGAAAAAAAATCACCAGGTGTGCTGGGACCAAGTCTCACACATATGATGAATAGTGATACAGAAACGAATGTCACGTCTTTACTATATAATAGGAGTTCTGTACAAAATAAATAAATAATTCCATCATAGGGAGACAACGATCCAGCAACCCAAAGTTGACTGGAAGACGACGGCCTAAACCTCTCACGAAGTCATCACAGCATCCTCCATGCGCCTCATCCTGCGGTACCTGTTCTTGACCTATGGGGGGGGGGTGTGAGACAGCAAGAGTGAGCTCACATACGTTCATCGCTCAACAAGTTGTGGGGAATAATGTGCATGAACTCACCAAAGGTGGGAGCTCACGTGAAGTGTAAGGCTTACCAAAGAGGATGGTTAAAACTGAGCATTGCTTTTAAAGTTGGTCAAAATTTTATTAGCAATTACTAAGTATAAGTAGATACCAACCCAATTAAGTAGTAGAACAAAAGTGATAACAACACCCGCAATGCAATGCATATGACAAATTGAATTTAGTTCCATAAATTAATCAGGTGTGGGTCCGAGCTACTCATGACCGTGAGCAAGACTGATATACTAGTTTTACACTCTGTAGAGGTTGCACATCTATACCCACAAGTCGTGTTACCCATTTGCCATGGGGTTGATCGGACCCCATACACCTCTACCAAGGATGCAAGGCAGGGTTCTACTACGAGGCCTTTACAAAGTTCCACTAGCTTCAGAAAACCTGCTATAGTTTATAGGAAGCTCCAGTGCAGGGATCCCTCGCCTGACCGCCATCGCAGCAAAATCAACCCAAGGACCTCCCTACACTGACCACTCCCCTACTGCCCTTGTCCCTTTCGAGTAAGGTAGTGCTCCACTAGCTTTCCTAATTAGTTAGCCAAGGGGTCCCATTCCTCCCTTGTGGTAGCACTGTTTTCTCGGGTGGTCGCTCCATGTTCCAATTAACATAATGATCTTCACATGAATAGTAAATAACAACTGATAATAAAAGTGTGATCATGAATAATGTATCTCCATACCCAAACCATATAAAGCAATAGCAAGTACTACCCAAAAGTTTAGTGGAATCAAGGTATAAAGATAGTCAAACTGGGGTAACCTATTGGTGTAACACCCCAGGTGTTTATCGTCTGCTCAACCACGAGTGCGAACTTTAACACGTGTTAGCAGTGAATAAAATGGACACTAAATTTTAATCATCTTCGTCTATCACGATTTTAATATCGTGTCTGTCTCCATCTGTCTAAATTGTCCCTAATTTAATTTGCAAAAATTCAGACTTTAGTAATCTTCCGAAACATCGAATCCAGTATCGTTTGGGTTAAGCCATCGACATCTTGCCCAAACTCTAATCCTTGAAATCAAATCTAGTTCCTTAAACTTCGTTTGAAATTCTTTCACGCTTGTGTTGCACGCGTCTCTCTGTGGCCTGACATCGTGACGCGTGTGGCAAGTGCTAACCTGTGTGTGGACAACGTACAACCTGTCGCCCACGTGAATGATGTGTGATGTCTCTTTCAAAAGGATCATAATTTCGATGCCACATCACATATTTATTTCATGAAATATCGAGTCTAGTGCCAGTTTAAAATTTATAGATTAAGAGAACAAGAATTTGGAGCTCCGACCTACTCTGGTGATTGTCGTCCTAAACAAATATTATTAGAACTCGATGACAACAATATTGATGCAAAAATTAAATCGGGCCGAGGTAACTAGAACCAAACTCAGTATTCATAATTAATCTGTTTTCCTGTTTAGACTGCAGATAAAATCATCTACAGCCGTGGAATCAAATGTTCAGACCACGAATGAAATTATTTGATTTCAAATCAAATTGAACGCAGTCTAAAATAACGTTGTTGACGTCGTTCTAGTTCGTTTCGATTGCATCTCGCCTAAATCCAAACGTTTGGATATAAATCTCTGGTAAAACTTTATCTGATTCTAAGAATGTCTGCCAAATTAAACATCATTTATATATTATCGTCGATCTCCATTCAGCTCAATCGATTTATACATCTGTAAAATATTAATTTAAGCCCCTATATTTATCCATAAATTATTATAAAAATAAAAAGAGGAAAGTTCTTTTTTTTTCCTTCTATTCTTATCCAGCCACCGCTCAAGCTCCTCTCAGCCTTATCCCCAAACCGCCTCCCTTCTACTGTCCGTGGAGCACCAGCCGAGCTCCCTCGGCGTCCCTCCCACGGCCGCCTCCTTCCCTTGGTCGCCCATGGCCATCCCTCCCTCATCCCTCCCCATGGCCAACGGCCTCACCTCCCATGGCGACTCCCTCTGTTCGATGTCCAGCAGCAGCCGCTCCCTCCATCCTTGCTCGCCGGCCCTGGCTGCTGACCACCGCTGCTCATCCTCTCTTCGCCGAACTGCTCTCTGGTGGCCACCAGTTCCCAGCCCCATCTCCTCTGCTCCTCTCTCCCTCATCTCTGCAGCTTCCCATGGCTATCACCGCTCCCTAATGCCTGCTCGCGAGTTCCCCCAACGCCATCAGCAGCCGCTCCATCCCGCATCTGGTCAGCCGCTTGTGGGCTTGGGCAGGTGTAGGTTTGCAGCAGCCATTGACGTCGGCTGAACGCTATCTCTTCGCTGACCCCTGCGTCCTCCATCTTCGTGTCACCGTCGTCCCCGTCGAAGGCCGCTAATACCACTCACATCGCCCAGCAACTGAACCGCTCCCCTCGCCATTCTTGCTCCTTCGTCTATGTTGGTGAGACCTCACTGTTTTTGTTTTACTTGTTCCACATCTAACGTTAGTTTTTCTATTGTTGATTATGTGTGTTGTGTGTAAATTTGAGGAGGGGAATCCCGAGATTTGATGGTGTGAAGCGAGGCCCGTGTGCACCGCTAGCCATGTGTTTAGTCGAAGATTTCATTCAAAGAACGTCATCGTTCATGCGATTATCGAGTCAAATTGTGTTGTGGTGAGCCGATTCACTATTTATGTTATTGGTTCGATGCTTATATTGGTTCTAGATATTAGTTGATAATTATCTTGTTTGTTGCATACGCGCTGGTGGCGACGTGAGAGTGTTCACGATTGTAAAATAGATGTAGCTTATATCTATGGCGAGGTTTAGGTGGTGATGCATAGATCTAGTATTTTGAATTGGTTTGATGCTTGCGAGGTGGTGGTGTTTGTGATTGTGAAGCGGTTGCGGTGTGTGGTGAATTAATAATACGAAAGTAGGTTAGTGTTTCAAATGACTAGTCGATAGATTCTACCAGTGTAGTTTATAATGCTTCTGTTCAATTGAGTGAAGTAAATCAGGTTTTCTTTGAAAGTGTTATATAGAAAAGTTGTATCTAACTCCATTATCTTGCTTGTGTAAAAATTTCATGACCATAGGTCTAGTAGTTTAAGAGATATGATTTTTCCAAATCCAGTCCCAGAATTTGTCCAAATTCTGTACAGGTTTCGAAAATTGGATTGTTTGGCTAAGCTAAACTGAGAATCAGCCCTTAGTAATTATAGAAGAATTATAGTACTTTCCTTAAGCTTTCCAACAAATTTTGGATCACCCTTTTTGGTGATCTATAAGTTAAGTTACAACTGTTTGAAGTAGAATCTCTGAATCTGTCCAAATCTGGACAGCCGAGCCTTTATCATGTCTTTTGACTTTTATATGTATTGAATTAACCTGGGATGTTTATAAATGATTGTAGACAATTCTATTAGATTTCTAAAAAGTATAGTATCACTTGATTTAGATACCTGAGACTCCAGTTATAGATTTTTGAAGTGAGTAGTCGAAATCTGCCCCTAGCTGGACAGCGCTGTCGTTTTAATACTGTTTGGCCTTTCTAAGCATTGAATCACTTTGAGATGATAATTTCGAAGTTGTAGAGCACTTCCTAAGCTTTCTAGAAATTCCTTGTTCACCCCTTTTTGATGAATATTTTGTGAGTTATGAGCGAAACCGTTGACTGCTGTGCTGCTGTCCAAATTCAGCAAATATGAAATGGTTGCTAGGAGTTTCTTTTGTATGGGTAACTAGATGTGGTTGTTTCTTTTCTTTCTTAATGCTTGCTTTAGACTTTAGCATTTTGAGAAAGAAGTAAATGCTTTGGTGGTGTCGAGTTTCTTTGATATGTATATGTTGTTTCGGGGTGAGGGTTTGTAGTTTGGTCGTGTTCGCCTAATTATAGCAGGCATATTGTTTAATTAATATTTTGGTGTTCTAGGCTAGCTAATAAAGGTATAGGCCTTGTTTAGAATTTAATATTTCTTGATATTTGAGTTAGATCCGAATAAGTTAGAGAAGTGAGATTGTGATGCTTAGTCATTTATCGATATCTAGCGTTTGCTCGTGAGTGTTGTAAGGCCTCACCATTAAGTATTTTAAATATTTAATTTGTTGAGCATACTGTTTTATATAATGCTAGACTATTTGATAACGCTATATTCGTAGACCAAATAGTGTGATGTCTTATTGAGTTGGCGTGCTATGTATAGTAACCAAGGATAACGGTTTAGATAGTGACTTTGTTTCTATCCATATGTTAAGTCTTAGGTATTCGATAGTGGTGAATCTAATTGAGTAAATCTTTTAGTATTATACTTTAGCTAAGGAAGACATGGCATATATATAGTCTATTGTTGTTGGATGATTTAGTTAGGTCTGATTAACTAAAAGGTCACGATTTTTGTAGAGTTAGCGGTATCTAGTGCCTGCACATATGAGTTGTGACGCTTTGTTTTAAGTGTTTAATTCTTTTTATGTAGTATTATGTTAAAGTTTGATATTCCTCTGTATGCTCATCCATGTGCATTATTGCATATCATCTAGGTACGATAATTGGTCACAAAATACAGAGGACACGGGACGGATTAATCTCAAGTGAAGCTGATGAATGAACCTGAAGCTTGGATGATCTGATCAAGTACCAGGATGAGAGATGCTCACCAACTGGTTGTCATCTAACAACACTAACGTATTGTTTATCCCAGGCAAGTCCCGGTGTATTTGCCACCTCCTTGATGTTTTAAAAACTTTTATCACTTATATGTTGCATTAGGTGGTAGGAGTTGAATGGTTAAACCTTTGCTGCATAACTTCCTTGAATTTTTTATTATCGTCCTTGATACCTGATTTGAAAAGATAGAAATGCTTAACATGCTTATAGACAAAGAACAAAATGTTTTGATGTTTGAATCATGTTTTTACAACGAAAAAGGGGCTAAAAAAGGGGCTGGAATGATGAAGGTAGCAAAGGCCTTGATGACTTCATCATTTGAGTGGGGTATCTCTGATAGGTACCAGTTTTTTAGAAATAATTTAATATGAGACCAGACATTGAGCAGGAAAGGTCGCCCGTCTGTGTCGCTTAAGGACCGTTCCGATTGTTGACTTACTGATCTAGGACCCTTTAACTGGCCACATGCCCCATCATGGGTAAGCTTAGCCTCGGTCAGAACAATACCAGAACAGCCCGCACACACTGGGAGTGGAGAGATGGCGAGAGTAACATGTGCCCACCTGTTAAGTGGCTGGATGGTGGGGTGCTGTGTTCTTGGGTCGCGTGAACCCGTTCTAGTCTTGAGAAACCCGTGGGTGAGTTGACATATGCAAGGGTTAAGTGCTACATATGTCATGTGGTTGGAGATCCCCATCTGGGTATTAATCGATTCGGATCGCTGAACTTCTCGGATATGAAGACTGGATCTTCGACCTTCAGCGTAGATAACAAGTGAAACTAAAGTGGATAAAATGAAGCTAGTGTAGGATAAGTGAATGCTCTAGATTATGCAAATCTAAATTCAGAAAAATAATTTAACTTGTGAAATAAAACTTTGGCATAAGGATCCACTACTAGTAAGCTTTTCCACAAAAATGAGTCTTCGAAATTTAATAAGCTTTACCTTGATTCCCGACAAACCAACATGCCCTTTGATAGTAGACACGACCCGATCTTCCGTGAGATACGATAACTTGATTGAATGGAGATCTCGACGTTGATGATCCAAGGCTCCGAGCGAACGGTTCCTCGCAATCACTACACCACGGCTCCATTGGTTATCACCCGTGACACACGAATGACCTCGCCACGAAGGCTTATCCCTGCAAGCGCAATCAAGAACACAAGCAAGAACAGGAAAGAAACACAACCAAAATTGTTTTGATTACGGGATGAGGTCTCACAAGCCGATGACGACGACACTGTTTGATGACAGAATTGATCTAAGCAAAACCCAAACCTAAATGTGGCAGTGGCTGCTAAATAAATAGAGTATTAGGGCGTGCGTGACCCCTGGACTCGCCCCTAATGGGCTCTGACGCGATACACGGCCCAATGGCCCAACAGACGGTGTCGCAGCACCAAAACAGAATCTGAACGCTGACTTGTTTTGACGATTCCTATTGACTCCGGATGAATTTTAGGGTGAAACTAGTTGGGTTGGTTAGATAATCTCGTTATCTTTCCAACCATATCCAGTCCGTCGCAATCGGAGTCCGGATGCATCATGGGCGTCCATTTTAGTGCAGACTAGTCCTGAACCCGAGATGGAGTCGCAACCGACTCAGACTTGATCTCCTTCCTGTTGTGGACGCCCTTGCTGCTCCTCCTCAACATTTAGGCCTTTCCCAAGTCCTTGCTGGTCCTCTCCAAAGTTCCTAATCATCAAAACATCTATGTCCCCAAGCGTAAGCTCTGAAACACAATTGACTAGGGTAGAACGTACCTGGAGATTTAGCTGTCGTGCACGCGATCGTGTTATCGGTGCGTTCATTGTATGTATAGAAGTGATGTCCTCATCATCCCCCTCCTCTTGAATTGGAGTCGTCCTCGACTCGATCTCATCTTCGTCACCCATATATGGCTTCAAATCTAAAATGTTAAAGGTGGGACTAACCCGAAAATCTGGAGGCAACTCAGGTGGTAATCCAGGGGGTATCTTAGAGGGAAACACATCCATATACTCTTGCAAAAGGTTAGCAATAGCCGGTGGCAAAGCAATAGATGTATCATCAATGGAATAGAAAGCATTTTTGCACACTAAGGCATAGCAAAGTCCAACAGAGGCATGTAACTCATCAAGATCAGATTTAATGGCTAGCTAAGTAGGAGTTTTTAACTTAATAGGTTGCTGATTTTCAGAGTTCAAAACACCTTTTTGCTTAGCATTAGTCTTTTTCTCATGTTCAAAGTGGACAATTTCAGTGGGAGTCATAGGAAGCAACACAATTTTCTTTCCCTTATGCATGAAAGTATATTTATTAGATCTACCATGGTGAATAGCATCAGTATCAAACTCCCAAGGACGTCCCAGTAAAAGAGAGCAAGCATCCATATTCACCACATTGAAATCAGCAAAGTCATGGTAAGAGCCAATAGAAAAATACACCCTTACTGTTTTTGTTACCTTGAACTTACCGCTGTTGTTAAACCATTGAATGTGATAAGGGTGGGGATGCTATCGTGTGGTCAAGCCAAGCTTCTTGACCAACTCAACGTTCACCAAGTTGTTGCAGCTACCACCGTCAATGATGGTATGTACATGGCAGTCCTTGACGATGAGGAACATGTTGAAGAGGTTGTGGCGCTGTCTGTTGTTGTTGTCACTAGCCGTGGCACTCAAAGCTCGTTGCACAATCAAGGCCTTATAGGTCTCGGTCGCTGTTGTACCAAGAACCTCTTCATCACCATCATAAGTCTCTGCAATGTTAGCTCCAACAGTATCTTCATCTTCAACATCAGAAGCACTAACATACCCACCATCACCAGTAGCAATGTATGCCCGTTTGCTGGGGCAATCTCGCTGAATATGGCCAAGTCCCTGGCAGCGGTGGCACTTGATGTCGGAGGAGTGGCCTGTGGAAGAGGTGGTCGTAGCAGGTTTTGCTACAACACCCGAAGGCACAACGGAAGATGTAGACATCCGTATGCCCGAAGAGGATGACGCCTTGGCTGGCGCCAGTGGCTGGCGTGGCACGAAAGTGCTGCTCCTCCACTGTTGACGACCCTGCAATTCTTTTTCTGCCAACATAGAAAGAAGGAACAAGCGTTGTATAGAATGATCTTCTTTATAATCAACAATATCCTGAATCTCCTGCCTCAATCCCCCATAAAACCTAACCATTTGATCCTCCGGATACTCAACTACCCCACATCGTAGCATACCTTTCTGTAGCTCTTGGTAGTATTCCTGTACCGACATGTCTCCCTGATCTAAGCGTTGCAATTTTTTTCGAAGATCACGTCTATAAGAAGGGGGAACAAAGTGAGCTCGCATCTCCTCTTTTAACGCATTCCATGTTTGTGGTGCAGCACGTGTGTTAACAAGTTTATTCCACCAAATGATAGCAAAATCTCTAAATTCACTAGTGGCTTGTCTAACCCTATGCTGCTCACGAACAAGATGGGAATTAAATTTTTGTTCTACCGTCATCTCTCAGACTAAGTAAGCTTCAGCATCATAAGAACCTATGAATGGTGGAATAGAGAACTTAATCTTAGCAAATGAATCATGGTCTGGTTCAGGATTATGATGATGACGTCTACCATTACCTCCCATACCTTGTCGATTACTGCCACACCCGGATTTAAGGGACAAATCCGGGTGCATCTCATACATGCGCCAAAGAAGACAACATATATAATAACAGAGTGTATAGAGATAAATGTCGGTGTTTAGGGTCCGACCGCACACCCGGGGTTGCCCCTCAAGGTGTTTTTAGGAGTAGGACGGTGTCGACAACTGTAGCAAAATGGTTCGTGCCGATCGCACGAGGGACAGTGGACAAGGTTTACAGGTTCGGGCCGCTTAGAGATGCGTAACACCCTACGTCCTGATGAGTATGCTTGGTGGATGTGATTACAAGAGAGCTCTCTGGATCGAGAATACAGAGAGTTGATGTGGGAGGCTAAGTAATGGGTCGATCGTTCTGAAGGGGTGCCCCCTAGGCCTTATATATTCGACCGTGGGGCAGTACACATGATGAGATAACAACGAGTAGCTAAAAGATAGTGAACCTCTCGAGATTATCCCCTACGTAACTCTCGCCGACTTATCCTCACGTGGCTTCGCTGCATGGAGGCCCCGACGCGGGAAAGTCGGATCTCTGTTGCGGCCAATGGCTCGGCGCTATGGGCCGTCCGGGTTTGCACCAATCCGGCCATATGTCGCTCTGCGTTGCTGGTCGTCTTTCCCCAGGCCCACAAAAGAATAACCTTACGATTTATTGGGCCCTTGGGCCTTTCGTGAGGTCCTTTACTCTTTTGGTGGACCCGGGGGATATCTATCCCCCACAAGCCCCCGATCTTTGGGTTAATTTAGAGATAATCAACCCGAAGATCCCAGGTCCAGCTTGTAGATGATTTGAAGAAAGATGACTCCTTGCTGTTTTCTCCTGCTTTGATCACTTGTCGACCAGAACCTAGCTTCGTGCCTGTGCCTTAGAGATCGGCATTCCTGTTTGTTGGACTCTGAACCTTATTGGGTGCACCGGAGGTGCACCCAATGGGTGTAGCCCCCGAGCTTCGAGTAGATTTTAGAAAATAATCTACTCGAAGGTCTTCATTAGAAATTACTCCCATTTGTGTTTCCTTATTCCAGTTGAGGATTGGCTTCTTAATCTTGTTTCATGCCCTTAGAAATTGGCGCTATCCTGGCTTATAGTGACAATCCATGGGGTGCACCGGAGGTGCACCCAATGGGTGTAGCCCCCGACCTTCAAGTGGATTTTTTGGATAATTCGCTTGAAGGTCTTTCTTTTTGCGTCCTGTTGCTGAAGAATACTCTTTCTGCTTATAAAAAGGTTGGCATGATGTCATCCGTGCTATGTCATCAATATTATGCTTCGGAGGTCAGCATGTGTTTTGTCTTTTGCAACTGAATTTGCAACCCTTCCATATCTTGCTGAGTAGCATAGTGTATTTGCTCTGCGACTGATTGGACGTTCGATGGACGTTCTCTGTCTAGTCTTCAAGTCATGTCTGTCGACCATATTTTGCACTCTACTGACTATATTTGGCTTCCCTTTAACTCTTGTTGATATCTCATTTTTGTCTTGAGGCATTCACTGCATGCTCTGCACAGATGTGACCATTTTGAAAAATATACTGACAATTCCTGGGCGTCCCCCCCCAATGGGTGTGAGCAAGGAACGTCTTGGTACGCTGAGTGTTTTAACCGGTTGCTTCTGAGTTGTAATGTGATGGGACGGCGAGTGTAATCATATCCTTTGCGCTGTTGACTGGAGTCCCAATGGGTGTAGTGCTGCATGAAACGGCGTCCGCCGCCTGACGTGTCTTTGGACGGGTGGAGGTGTATATTGAATGCTTTGCGACTGTTCAGTGACCACTGTTGGAGGTGAGCGGTTGCCTTCTTTTCCTATAAATAGTGCCCTTGCCTGCCTGATTTTTTCACATCTCTCGCTGTTCTCCGTTGCCTGCTTTCTTTCTTCTATCTGCATTTCCACCATGGGCAAGAAACGCAAGCGCGAACCAACCCCTCCGTCTGAAGATTTCGGTGACTCGGAGTATTCAGAGGAGGAGTTCTCCTCTGAATCCGAGGGGTCTCCGGCTCCCATCCCCCTGCGTGAGTCGTCTGACGACTCAGACGACTCCCAGGGGCTCGCGGCGGAGGTCTGGTCGTACATCCGGGCCGTCGAGCGCTCCGGGCTCGAGGGCTCGGATGAGTCCGAGTACTCCTCGGAGGAGGAGGACTCGGACGACGGCGGCGAGGGCGGGGACGACGACGATGACGACGACAATGACGACGACGACGACGACGACGACGATGACGACGACGATGACAACGACGACGACGACGACGGCGGCTGCACCAGGGGCGGCGGCGACAGGGGCGGCACCAAGAGCGGCGGCGGCGGGGGCGGCACCAAGAGCGGTGGCGGCGGCAGGGGCAGGGCCAGTGGCTAGATGCCACTGGTCCTTTTAAATATTAGTATAGATTAGAGGTAGTATAGTTAGATAATGTAGTATTATTAGTAATGTAAAGTAGTATATTGTAGAGTAGTAGTAGTAGTAGCAGTAAAGTGTAGTTTAGTAGTAGAAATAGGGAAGTATCAACTCATAATGGGTTGATTTGTAAATGTTATCACTTCCCTTGAATGAAAAACAAGTTTGGTTTCTTTTTGATGACTTGTTTCGTCTGACTATGAATCTGAGTTTTTTGAGGCCGTAGATGAACGGCTTGATCGTTATACTGATGCTTTCAAACAATATTGCAGTCTGTATCAATGTTTTTAGAAGTAATGCCGAGTGATCGGAAGTCGCCGTCGACATTTTAGAAGTAATGCCGAGTGGTTGAGCTCCAGATCATCGTTTTAGAGGCAACGCCGAGTGACTAAGTAGTGACTTCGGCATTTTAGAGGCAATGCCGAACAATTTAACTCAAGGTCAGCGTTTTAGAGGCAACGCCGGGTGATTGAGGGTCAACATTGGCGTTTTTAGGAGTAATACCGAACAGTTGAACCCGAGGTCAGTGTTTTAGAAGCAACACTAAGTTATTGAACTCGAGATCAGCGTTTTAGAGGCAACACCGAGTGAGTGAAGGTCAACGTCGGCATTTTAGAAGTAATGCCGAGTGACTAAACTCGAGATCAGCGTTTTAGAGGCAACGCCGGGTGATTGAATAGTGACGTCGGCGTTTTAGAGGCAGCGCCGAGTTATTGAACTCGAAGTCAGCGTTTTAGAGGCAGCGCCGAGTGATTGAAGGTCAACGTCGGCATTTTAGAAGTAATGCCGAACGATTGAACTCAAGATCAGCGTTTTAGAGGCAACGCCGAGTGACTGGATAGTGACGTCGGCGTTTTAGAGACAGCGCCGAGTTATTGAACTCGAGGTCAGCGTTTTAGAGGCAACGCCGAGTGATTGAAGGTCAACGTCGGCATTTTAGAAGTAATGCCGAACGATTGAACTCAAGATCAGCGTTTTAGAGGCAACGCCGAGTGACTGGATAGTGACGTCGGCATTTTAGTGGCAACGCCGAGTTATTTCGAGGGTTAGCACCCGAGTAAGGAGAGGGCCCACCAGTTTTCTGGGAAATAACTGCCGAATGACCACGTGGCATGCTGGGATTTCGGAAATAACCGCCGAGTGATGACTGGGCACTTTTTGAAACGGTGTCTGGTCCGAGAATATCCCATAAGAGTCGCACTTTTAGCCGCCTTTGCTTTCCGCGCCCTAGTTTTTGCATTCCTGCTTCCAAATCTCCTCTGCGCTTGCCTCCAATTTGCTCGCTGGTGAAATCGAGATGGCTCCCAAGAGGAAAATCGCGAGTTCTTCCGCTGTGGTGATTCCCCCAATTGATCCCAACAGCCAGTTGCCTTTCGCAGGTAACCACATGTCCAACATCTCTGAAACTGAACTCCTCCACCTCGTGTCCATCGGGGTTCTTCCTCCGCGGGAACTCTGTTCTTGGCGGGTTTGCCATGGAACTACGGTCCCGACGGAGGATACCCATGAGTCTGTGGTTTACGCTCCCTTTCTTCTCCGTGGCCTTGGCCTTCCTATTTCTCCCTTTTTCCGTGGTCTTCTTGATTTCTACCACATCAACTTAACCCATCTGAACCCTAATTCAATTCTGCAAATTTCTATCTTCGTCCACTTATGTGAGGCCTTTCTTGGTGTGCTGCCGCATTTTGGATTGTGGAAACACCTGTATCACTGTCGCCCTGGGATGGCCGGGGGACAGCATCAGTTGGTTGGAGGTGCCAGCTTGGAGATGCGCCGGGGACGGAAAACTGAGTATCTTGAGATCCCCCTTAAAGACAGCATTAAGGGATGGCGCCTGGAATGGTTTATAGTTGATAACTATGGAAATTCTCTCCCCCCCCCGGTCAGGAAGACAGCCAGATGTTCGCACCCCGAGCTGGACCGAGTCTCCCACAGACGAGGAGGTGGCTGAAGCTAGTGTGCTGTTAGCTGAAGTTGGGCTATTGAAAGAGAGGGGTTTAACCGCTGAAGCTATAGTCGCTGACTTTGTCTTCAAAAACATTCAGCCACTAAAAGACAGGGCCCACCCGGCTTATCTGTATCAAGGGCTAGCCGACCCAACTCGAGTTACCAATGGAAGGATCCCTTCTGCAGATTTGGTGAGCCGGCTGGAGATGATTCTCAGAGGCAAAGTATCCAATGTTGGTGCTCCGGTGGCGTATTCAGCCTGGAATCTGCCTCCTGCCAAGGCCTTCACTCGCTTCGTGTCAAACCCGCCTTCAACTGATGGCAATTTGGGCCTTAGAACGCGGCCCTCTGATGAGGAGGTTAGTGCTTTGGTTGCTTCACTTGGGAAAATCCCTGATGATGAAAGACAAACCCATTTCGAGGTGCCTTCGGATCCTACTGATGCTGAAATAAATGCCGTGCTTGACATGTTGGCCGAGGATTCTTCTGACGCTATTCCTACTGAGACATTGGCAGTGGCACCTCTCCCAGAGGTCGGTATAGTCTTGGATGTCCAGAGACCTGTCCGTGCTCGCTCGAAGCGTCCCCGCCGAACCAATCAGACTGATCTTTCTGTTGATGAGCAGAAAAAGAAGAAGAGACGTATTCGGCGAGTATCTAGTTTGAATCAGGGTGCTGGTCCCTCGGCTCCTGCTGATGAGGAGGTTCCTGCATCTGAATTTGCTGATGCTGATCCCAATGGGTGTGGTCCATCTGATGCTGATCCCAATGGGTGTGGTCCATCTGATGCTGATCCCAATGGGTGTGGTGCCGGTGTTGCTGATGAAGATGACGAAGAGGAAGAGGATGAGGTTCCTTTGATTCGAAAGAACAGTCGGCAATTCCTCGCCAGTGGGGAAAGTAGTGGGGTTCCCTCCCCGGCCTTATCTGCTCTTGTCGGTCTGCAAAACATATCCCTGGCCGACTTTGATCAAACTCTCGAGGATATGGTCCCAGAGGACTTGTTATCAGGGCCAGTGGACGATGCCGCGACGGAAACCTGTGGTGCTGTGCCAGACGCTGGGTTGAGGTCATCCCGTGCCTCATCAACCTTAGAGCACGATCTTGAGGGACGGGATGTTAACTTGGATTGTCCTGATCCCATGGAAATAACCGAGGGCCCGCTAACCTTGGAGACGGTTACTGCTGAAAATTTGGACCCCAAGGATGGTGTCGACACATGTCCAGCCCCCGAGGGTGTCGTGGGGGACGACTTAGCCCGGGCGAAGAGTGCAAGCTACTGCCCAGCCCCCGAGGGTGTTGCCGGGGATAACCCGGCTCAAGTGGGCAGTGCCGACTATGGCCCGGTCCCCGGGGATGCCCAGACAGGATCTCCCTCCGGCACTTCCATGAACGTTCACGCTGGGTCACCTCCACACTCTGGCTGCATGGTGGTGGCCCAAACTTCAGACCGGGGCGTCGCTTTAGAGGGCAGCGTCCCCGTTGATCGAGTATCCGGTTATGCTGAAGGAGATGAACTGATTCCCACTGTTCCATTGCATGCTGCTTCGGGTGATGACCTTGCGCCTGGTTATCATCTGATTTCTCCTGACTTGGGGATCCCTTCGTTCTTCTCCACCCTCCAGGTACTGTGCTGTTTCTTAGCTTGATTTTTACATTGCCTGAACTCTTGCCATTATGCTCATCTGCTCTTCTCATCAGACTTTTGTGGATGGGGTGACCACCCAGCTGAAATTGCATGGTGCTCCTATTCCAGAAGTGGCTTCATCTTTTCCATGTTGGAATCCAGTGTTACTTCGTCGTCGTGTATCCGAGTTGGAGGCGATTAACGCTGGTTAGTGCCCTTTTTCTTTTCTTCGCGTTTGTTGTGGACTGCTTGACCTTCTGACCTTGTTTTGTTTGATTACCTCTTACTAGGAATGACTCGGCAGACTGCACTTCTTGAGGAGAAACATTCTCAGGATCGAGCTGAATTGACTCAGCGATGTACTGATCTTGAGGAAAAGTATTCTCAAAGTCAGATTGAACTGAGTCAGGTTTCTGCTGCCTTGGATGATGCCAATGCGTTGAGTTCTTCTCTGCATGCCCAGCTTGACTCTGAAAAGGTGATATATGAAACTGCACTTTTTTCTTGCCGTGCTCCTATTGTTTGCCTGGTTTTCTGAAAGAACTGATTTGCGCTTGCAGGAGGAAAAACGCATCCTTGCCGCTTCTCGAGACAATCTTGATAGGTTGTATCGAGATTCTAGCAACTCGCTGACCATCTTGGAGAGAAGTCATCGCTTTTCCATGGAGGAGTTGAACAATCTTCGCTATAAGTTGCAGGAGTCTTTGGATGATGTGATTCGCCTTCGGGAGTTGATATCAGCTAAAGACGTTGTCATCAAGAATCTGCGTGCTTCCAAAAAATCTGTTACCCAGGAGCTAGAGGCTGCCCAGTCGGCTGTCAAGGCTGCTGAAGAAACTTCCAATACTCTGAGAGCCCAACGCGATAGGGCCATGGACAAGGCCATTCGAGCGGGACGAATTCTGATGAGGAGGCCTGGCGTAGTCGTTCCTGAAGATATAAGGGCCGACGTGAACGCCGCCCCTGACTCCTCGAGTCGTCCTTCTTCGTCAACTGCTCCTGGGAAAGACATTGCAAAATAGAGAAAACATTTCGCATGCTCCAAGCGCGCAGCTTGCATGATTGAATATTTGTCAGAGAGCACCAGTTTATTTGAGTGACATAGTTATTCTATCATTGTATCAGGATTTTTTAGTTCAATGAGTTTGGTAGTAATGATGCATGATGACTATGAATTTTGCGTGTGGGATATGGAGATCATCTCCTGAATTAAATAGGCGAGAGCATGTTGTATTGGCCTTAAGCAAGCGCCAATTGGAGTTGATTGCTTCGTTAGCTGGGCATAGTGGTCGCCCTGAGTTAAGTAAAGCATGAGCACGTTGCACCGCCTTAAGTCGTTGCCGACTTAAGTCGATTGCTCCGTTAGCAGGGCATAGTGGTCACCCCGAGTTAAGTAAGCGTGAGCATGTTGCACCGCCTTAAGTCGTTGCCGACTTAAGTCGATTGCTCCGTTAGCAGGGCATAGTGGTCACCCCGAGTTAAGTAAGCGTGAGCATGTTGCACCGCCTTAAGTCGTTGCCGACTTAAGTCGATTGCTCCGTTAGCAGGGCATAGTGGTCACCCCGAGTTAAGTAAGCGTGAGCATGTTGCACCGCCTTAAGTCGTTGCCAACTTAGGTCGATTGCTCCGTTAGCAGGGCATAGTGGTCACCCCGAGTTAAGTAAGAATGCGAGTCAATCGTAAATAAATTGAGTATCCTTGAAACCTTTTCTTTATTGATGACATATTTCCACTTTACAGAGTACATCATTGTTATCCCAGCAGTTTTGAGGTACGGCTAAGGATAAAACTTTCTCAGGTGTTCTATGTTCCAAGAGTTCCCGACTTCCGTGCCGTCCATCTGAGTGAGGCGATATGATCCAGGCCGAGTGACTTCTGCCACTATGAAAGGCCCTTCCCATAAGGGTGATAACTTGTGTCGTCCTTCTCCCGTTAGAATTCGGCGAAGGACGAGCTCCCCCACTGAAAAGGATCGTTGCCGCACAGCTTTGTCGTGATAGCGCCTTAGAGTCTGCTGGTATCTTGCTGACTGGATTACTGCATTTAGTCGTTCTTCTTCGAGTATATCTATGTCCTCTAGTCTGGTGGTCTCAGCTTCCGCTATGCTTTCAAAAATCAGCCTTGGCGCTCCGAACTTGAGATCAGCAGGCAGCACTGCTTCCGACCCATAGACCATGAAGAAAGGAGTGTTTCCATGCAAGGCTCGGCTAGGTTGGGTTCTTAGGCTCCAAACAACATAGGGTAATTCCCTTATCCACTTCCCTGCGAATTTTTCATTCTTATCAAAAATCTTTTTCCTGAGTGCATCCAATATCATCCCGTTAGCTCGCTCAACTTGCCCGTTGGCTCTCGGATGGGCTACAGATGCATACTTGATCTGAATACTTTTTTGCTCGCAGAAGTCAAAGAACTCTGAACTTGTGAAGTTGGATCCTAGATCAGTTATGATGCTGTTTGGTATCCCGAATCTGAATATTATATCTTGTATGAATTCCACAGCCTTGGCAGAGGTTAAGGAGGCAATGGGCTTGAATTCTATCCATTTAGTGAATTTGTCAATTGCTACCAACACATGAGTATATCCCCCTTGAGCTTTCTTGAAAGGTCCAATCATATCCAGCCCCCAGCATGCAAAAGGCCAAGTTACTGGTATGGTCTGCAGCTGCTGTGCTGGCAAGTGTTGTTGCTTCGACAAGTATTGGCAGGCTTCGCACCTCTGAACTAATTCGGCTGCATCATTCTTTGCTGTTGGCCAATAGAATCCTGACCTGAAGATCTTCCCAACTAGTGTTCTGGAGGCTGCATGTATCCCACATTGTCCAGTGTGGACCTCTTCTAGTAGTTGCTTTCCAGTGGATGGGAGAATGCACTTCATGAAGACGCCTGATGCACCCCTTCTGTATAATGTCTCCCCAATGAGTGTATAATGAGCCGACTGTCTTGCAATGCGCTCCGCCGAGTTCTTATCGTCTGGTTCTTCTTCATTCTTTATGTACTTAATGATTGGCCTTCTCCAGTCATCAAGATCTGACTCGGGTTGATTTATGATGTTGCACTCTTCTACTTGATCCGTTGAGATACTCGGCTGCAGGATTTCTTGCACGAAAACCCCAGGTGGGACCTGAGTTCGACTGGACCCCAGCTTGGATAGTACGTCAGCTGCCGTATTCCGATCTCTTTCCACATGATGAAATTCTAAACCCTCGAATTTATCCTCCAGCTTTCGGACGGCGGTGCAGTATCTTCCCATCGAATCATTTGAGCAATCCCACTCCTTATTTATCTGGCTGATAACTACCAGAGAGTCCCCGTACACCATTAATCTTTTGACGCCCAGTGATATGGCAATGTTCAATCCATGGATCAAAGCTTCATACTCGGCTGCATTGTTGGAGGCCGGAAATAGCAGCTGGAGGGCGTACTTGAGGTGTTCGCCTCCTGGTGCAGTGAAAAGAATCCCCGCTCCTGCTCCTTGCAGCTTGAGTGAGCCATCAAAATACATTCGCCATACCTCTGCAGTCTCCGGGTTGTCTGGTACTTGTTGTTCAGTCCACTCTGATACGAAATCGACTAGTGCTTGGGTTTTGATGGCAGTGCGAGGCCGAAACTCGATGTCGTGAGATCCCAGCTCACAGGCCCACTTGGCTATTCGACCGATGGCCTCCTTGTTGTGAAGAATATCCCCTATTGGAAAACTTGTGACCACTATGACTTTGTGATCGTCAAAGTAGTGACGCAGCTTGCGGGCAGTTAGAAGTACTGCATACAATAGCTTCTGGATTTGAGAATACTTTTTCTTTGAGGGGCCAAGAACTTCACTGATGAAATACACAGGATGTTGTACTGGATAGGCGTGCCCTTCTTCTGCTCGCTCGACTACTAACGCGGTGCTTACCACGTGAGTCGTGCAAGAGATGTACAGTAGCAAATCTTCAGCTGGTTGAGTTGATGTAGCTCGCCGAGGTGGTTTCAGTACTGGCGGTGTTGTCAAGAATTTTTTCAGAGCATCTAGAGCTTCTTGTGCTTCTGAAGTCCACTGAAATTTATCCACCTTCTTGAGTAACTTATAAAACGGCAAACCTTTTTCTCCCAGCCTGGATATAAATCTGCTTAAAGCTGCCATGCATCCAGTAAGTCGCTGAACCTTCTTCTGCGATCGAGGTGCTTCCATCTTCATGATAGCTTCAATCTTATCTGGATTAGCTTCAATTCCTCGGTGGCTGACGATAAATCCGAGCAACTTTCCGGCTGGTACCCCAAAAACGCATTTCTCGGGATTAAGCTTCCACCTATACCGCCTCAGGCTGTTGAAAACCAGTTGCAAATCTTCGATGAAGTCCTTTGAGTCCTGTGTTTTGATCACCACGTCATCCACATAAGCCTCCACACGCTTGCCCCAGTGATCGGCTAAGCATGTTTGAATAGCTCTCTGGTAAGTCGCTCCAGCGTTCTTAAGGCCAAACGGCATGGAGGTATAACAGAAAGCGCCAAACGGAGTAATGAATGCCGTTTTTTCTTCATCTTCCTTTGCCAGGCTGATCTGATGGTACCCAGAATAACAATCCAAGAAAGACAACATAGAACATCCAGCGGTGGAGTCCACCACCTGATCTATCCTCGGGAGCCCGAAGGGATCCTTCGGACAGTGTTTGTTGAGATCAGTATAATCAACACACATGCGCCAGTCCACTTTATTCTTTTTGAGTACAAGAACAGGATTGGCTAACCACTCAGGATGTAATACTTCTCTAATGAATCCGGCCGCGACCAAGCGAGCTAACTCGGCGCGAATGGCTTCCCTCTTATCAGGCGTGAAACGACGTAATTTCTGTCGAATCGGCCTCGCCTGGGGAAAGACCTTTAGCTTGTGCTCGGCCAGTTCTCTCGGGACTCCCGGCATATCCGCAGGTTGCCATGCGAATACGTCTCGGTTATCTTGCAGAAACTGGACGAGCGCGCTTTCCTATTTGTTGTCCAAGCTGGAGCTGATGATGGCCGTCTTGCGCTCATCAGCGAACCCCAGGTTGATTCTTTTAGTTTCTTCAGTCGGCCGCATAGAGGTCGCGGTCTGAGCTTCATTCGCCGGTATTGCGAGGTCCTCCTCAGGCTTAGAGTTCGCCATTGCGGAGGGAGCTGTCGACGGCTTGGCGGTGAGGGCTGCTTGAATAGCCACTCGGAAACATTCTGCGGCGCCTTGGAGGTCGGCGCGCACAGTTATGATCCCTTGTGGCCCCGGCATTTTCAGTATCATGTATGTGTAATGCGGAATGGCCATGAATTTGGCCAATCCTGGCCTCCCGATGATGGCGTTGTACCCGCAGTCGAAGTTCGCCACTTCAAACCTCAGGAACTCGGTTCTGTAGTTCTCCGGAGTTCCAAAGGTGACCGGCATGTAGATGTGGCCCAGCGGGTATTCCCCTTCCGTCGGCACGATGCCGAAGAAAGGAGTGTCCGACTCGTGGAGCTCTTTGAGATGAACTCCCAAGCTTTGGAGTGTCCGGGGGAAGGTGATGTTGATGCTGCTCCCCCCGTCCACTAACACCTTTTTCACCCGGCTTTCTCGGATCACCGGATCGACGAGAAGCGGGTACTTGCCCGGATGATCAAAGTTAAGCCATTGATCCGCCCGAGTGAAGGTGATCGGGTGCTCCGACCATCGGTATGGGGCGGGAGGGCCGATGGTCGCTACCAGTATCTGGCGATCATTGAGCTTCTGCTGTCTTCTGCTCTCCTGTGATCTGTGTCCGCCGAAGATGACGTTGACCTCCCTGTCAACGCGCGGGAAAGCTCCTCCTCCTCCTCCCTCCTCCTGCCGATGGGGTTGTCGTGGTTCATCTGGTCCTCCCCTCGGCGGAAGGAGGAGGTAGAGGTTGGAAGGGTCGACCGTGTCCGACGGAGTGCTTGAAGTCCCGGCAGTTACGAAGAGTGTGTCGCATGTCCTTGTGGTACGGGCACTGGGCGTCGAGGATGTCGTCCAGTGTGCGTTCGCCCCCACGAGGTCCTCCTCGAGCGCGGGCGGCGGGTGGTCCGGCGGCGTGTACTTCTTCGCGTGGCCGCTTCTCCCATCGCTTGTCAGGTTGCTGGGTCGCGTCGCGCCGCGGTGCTGCCGGCGCGGGCTTCGCTCCTCCGATGAGGTCCTGGGCTCGCTCGTCGGCGGTGATGTAGAGGTCGGCCTCCCGGAACAGCTCCTCCGAGGTTGTCGGCGCCCTTTGTAGTATGGCTCGGACAAAAGCCGAGTCATTGGATCCTCGGTAGAAGTCCTCGATCACGGCCGCCTCCGTGACATCGGGGATGCGATTCCTCATGGTTTGAAACCTCTTGAGGTATGATCGGAGAGTCTCGTCCCCCCGGCGCTTGATAGATTTGAGGTCCCACGGCTGCGCCGGCTTGTCGGAGAGGGACTGAAAGTTGGCGGTGAAACGCCGACTGAAGTCTCCCCAGACGTCGATGCAGTGTCGGGGTAGATGTCGTAGCCATTGCAGCGCGTCTTGTCCAAGGACAATGGGCAAATACGCGGTCATCACGTCCTCGGATGCTCCGGCAGCTCGAGCAGCGGTGGTGTAGACGGCTAGCCAACCCCACGGATCCTGCTTAGGTTCATACTTGTCAACATTGGATACCTTGAAGTTGGGAGGCCATTGGATGGCCCTAAGGCGCGGAGTAAGGGCGGACACTCCGCACGTGTCCTCCTGTCGTCGGGGTCGATGCCTGTCCCGGGGAGGGGAGTTGTGGTTGTGGTTCCTCGACCGTCCCCGGGAGGTTCCGCCAGTTGAAGCCGTCGCCGACTCAGTCCTGGTAGCTTGGCTCTGAGTCGGGGCACCATGATCCCTGTCGTACTCCTCCCGACGACGAATTTCGTTCTCATGCCGCCGTTCCCGCGAAGCGTTGATGGAGCTCCGCGCGTCTCGGCGACTGTTGATGGCGTGTCGTAGATCATTCGGCGGGTGAGCAAGCGGTAGAAGATGGTTGGCCGCCTGGGTGAACAGTCGTCGGTAACCGTCGGCGTCAGGAGTCCGAGGAAGTCCTTCCGCTATCCGAGCCAGCACCCCTCCGACCTCGCTCGGCGTGTTCATGGCTCGAGCGAAGTCGGGGTTCAGATTACGCCCGAAGAGTGGATTCTCGCGACGTTGCCTTGTATCCTGCTCAGCCTGCTCCTGAGCTCGTCGGCGATCACGTCGTCGGGAGTTCCTTCGCTCTCTGAAGACGCGTTCCTCCGGGGTTTCTCCTACCTCCGAGACCTCGTCTCGCGAGACAGGTTGTTCCGGATTCCGCTCTCCGGCCGCGTGATGTCGTCGAACATTCCTGCGCCGGTTCCTCCGTCGACGGGACTCTCGCTGAGGCGGTTCTTCCCCGGGTACAGTCGGCTCGTCGTCGGAGATGGCCGGCGATTCTGCCCTTCCGATGAAGAGGACGTCGGGGTAGAACGACGCTGCCGGCGTGGTGATCTTCTTCCGGAGAGCTGGAGGTTGCGCTTCTCCGGTATTTTCGGAGTTCGTTGAGGAAGACTCCTTTTTTGGCGGATCCGCAATACGGTGCAGAATTCCTTCTTCGTCCGCTACGAACGAGATTGTTCCGAAGCAGAACATAGATCCGGGGCGCAGGGTGATCTTGTTGTAGAAGGAGATGGCCATTGAGCTAGCTTGGATTGTCAACACACCCCCTACCTGGCGCGCCAGCTGTCGGTGTTTAGGGTCCGACCGCACACCCGGGGTTGCCCCTCAAGGTGTTTTTAGGAGTAGGACGGTGTCGACAACTGTAGCAAAATGGTTCGTGCCGATCGCACGAGGGACAGTGGACAAGGTTTACAGGTTCGGGCCGCTTAGAGATGCGTAACACCCTACGTCCTGATGAGTATGCTTGGTGGATGTGATTACAAGAGAGCTCTCTGGATCGAGAATACAGAGAGTTGATGTGGGAGGCTATGTAATGGGTCGATCGTTCTGAAGGGGTGCCCCCTAGGCCTTATATATTCGACCGTGGGGCAGTACACATGATGAGATAACAACGAGTAGCTAAAAGATAGTGAACCTCTCGAGATTATCCCCTACGTAACTCTCGCCGACTTATCCTCACGTGGCTTCGCTGCATGGAGGCCCCGACGCGGGAAAGTCGGATCTCTGTTGCGGCCAATGGCTCGGCGCTATGGGCCGTCCGGGTTTGCACCAATCCGGCCATATGTCGCTCTGCGTTGCTGGTCGTCTTTCCCCAGGCCCACAAAAGAATAACCTTACGATTTATTGGGCCCTTGGGCCTTTCGTGAGGTCCTTTACTCTTTTGGTGGACCCGGGGGATATCTATCCCCCACAATAAATGTCACAATAATCAGAGTATTTATTACATAGCGGAAGACTTACAAAAAATAAAATATAATTATAACAGGATCTAAAATTCATCCTTGGCGCTAGAAAGTCAACTGGGAGACGCCACCTAGATCGAATCGAACTCCTCGATGTGTGGCTCCACTTGAACCACCTGTTCTTCTCCTATGGGGGGTGTGAGACAGCAAGAGTGAGCTCACATACGTTCATAGCTCAGCAAGTTGTGGGGAATAATGTGCATAAACTCACCAAAGGTGGGAGTTCATGTGAAGTGTAAGACTGATCAACAAAATAGAGGCTGAGGCTGAGCATTGCTTTTATAAGTTGGTCAAAATTTTATTACCAATTACTAAGTGTAAGTAAATACCAAACCTTAATAAAAATAAATAAAGTAATAGTAAAATAATACCAAATGTGATGCAAATATCAAATTAAATTTAAGTTCCATAAATTAATCATGTGAGAGTCCGAGCTGCTCATGACCGTGAGCACGGCTAGTATACCAGTTTTACACTCTGCAGAGGTTGCGCTTCTTCACCCACAAGTCATGTTACCCATCTGCCAAGAGACGGCCAATCCCATACACCTCTACCGAGGAGGCGAGGCAGGGTAACACTACGAGGCCTTTACAAAGTTTCACTAGCTTCAGAAATCCCGCTACAGTTTATATGAAGCTCCAATGCAGGAATCCCTCGCCTAACCGCTATCGCAGCAAAATCAACCCAAGGACCTCCCTACACTGACCACTCCCCTACTTCCCTTGCCCCTTTCGGGTAAGGAAGACCTCCACTAGCTTTCCTAGTTAATCAGCCAAGGGCGTCCCATTAAACCCTTGTGGTAGCACTATTTTCCCGGGTGGTCGCTCCATGTTGCCATTAACTTAATGATCCTAAAATGAACAGTAATAATAAAAAGGATAATAAAAGAATAATCATGAATAGTGTATCTCTATACCCAAATCCATATAAAGCAATAACAGGTACTACCCAAAAATATTTCAATGGTGATTAAGGTATAAAGATAACCAAAACTAGGGTAACCTAAAGGATCCCATCAAAATTAACCTATGCAGATCATTATAATTAATAAGAACATGGCTGGGAAAAAGTAAGTGATCAAGGGCACAACTTGCCTTCAATGAGCTCCTGCTCAGCTGCTTCTACTTGCTGTACTTCAGAATCCACAGTGGCTTGCTCGTCTACTCGCATCAACACAATACATACATAGTATAGCAAAAATTAACATTGCACCAAACAAATAAATAAAATATACAATAAAACTACACATTAAAATAAGATCATAGGAACTGGAATCATTAAATTTGGAGTTATAGATTTCAAGTTATGAATTTCCTAAGATTTAATGTGCTTGAAATAGGATTAAATGATAAATTAATTTTCTTACTGTTTTCATGTCAAAACAGAGACACTAAATGATAGACAATAATATTACAAAATTTTAGAAACCGAAATAGATTAATTTGGAGTTCATATGAATTTTCTACAAATTAAACAAGTTCTAACATTTATTTATGCATTAAAAATCCATTTCTATGATTTTTTCCTATTTTCCTTAGTCTTTGGATCGGGCATGAATTACTGAGAAGCGCAGGGGCTCGCGGGTAAATATTCCTAGACTCAGTGAACAATGCCCCCTGGACGGCGGGTTCCATTTTCTACAAACAGAAGGTCTCTTTTGAATAAATGCAGAGGCGAAGGGGTATTGGCTGACTCTGGTCGTTGGATTCCAAATCAACAGATCAGATTAGATCCGAATCCGTAAGCGCTGCCAGCCCATGGATCTAAGATCTACGGCCTGGATTTAAAGTGCCAAAGGGGTATTAATAGATCTAATCCCAGCCATACGCAGAAAGATCAACGACTAGGATTCAATTATGAGCGAAGGGTTACGTATTTCTAATCCGGATCGCCCAAAAGCGATCGGACGGCCAGGGAGGTTAGTGCCCAATTAGAGCCGTCAGATAGGGAATCTACGGACTCGGTCGCGTCTTCTCCGGCCGACGGCCCCGCTATTGTGCCGTGCACTCTGCGGTGGACACCCTCGGCGAGCTCTGACCGCCGATTCGCAGGCCCGAAATCCTTCCCGAGACTACCACTCCAACCCTAACGATATAGCGAACGCAAGGGCAGAGTTCATACCGTGATTCGAGGTGTGGAGGACCCTAGCCACGGCAAAGGGGCGGCTTAGCGGCGGAGATCGAACTACGGCGAGCAATTCCAGTCGCCCCAAGGCCACGCAATTCAAATTGAAGGCGCGGTCAGCTTCACGGGTCCTCGGCGAACGCCCTCACCCGCACGCGCGGACCCGTGCTCATGTACAGAGGAGAATCACCGGTGGCGGGCACCTTCCGTGCGGACGCGATGATTTGTGGCGGGGTTAGTGGCGGTCGCAAGGCAAGAAAAGAGGTGGAATCGATGAGTCCGGGATTAGGGCACTTATATGGACGCGTACGGGGTCAGTGCCACAACAGCCGGGCCGGATTCCACGGGTTCGCCGCGGCGGCGCTCCGCCATGCGCGCGAGGTGGGCGCGATAAGCACAGCGTCTGGTGAGTGGGCCCCGAGCGTCAGCGCGCGACTGAGTCCCACGCGACGCGAGCAACCCCGCTGACCTGATGTCCCCACATGTCGGCGCGGTGCAAAGGGATGAAACCGGCTTGGGTCACGCGGCTGACAAATGCGGCCCTGCCTGTCAGCGCCGTGGTGGAGGCTGGGCTGCGCAGGGAACTAGATGGGCCGATTTGGTAGCTATAGCCCATTTAGGTTAGAATTTTTTCTCTTTTTCTCTGATTTTCTTCTCCTATTTTCAATTCCCACTTTGAATTTCAAGTATGACTTTGAATTTATACTCAAATTAGAGATAAATTTTAATCATACCAGTATGGTTGAGTTTGTGTATTTATAAATTTTGTTTTATATTTTATATTATTTCTTTCTTTCTTTCTCCTTTTTCCTCAAATCCTCTTCTCATTGTCATTTTATTTAATTCATATTATTATTGTTTTTAATGCAGAAACAAAAATCCAATATAATGCAATGGTTTATTTGTGTCTTATTAAGGATCTATTTTCTTTTTACATGAGTGGTCACATGTAATAATAACTAGAGATACACATACATATATAAAGAAAACAATTTCTCCTTTTATTCTTCCTTACAAAGTGGGTATTACAATTATGTGTGAGGCGTTGTCGCAGCGGTGCATACACATCGTCGTCATCGTCGTTGTTGTCCACAGGAGAGTGAGCTGGGGCTGGAGTTGGTGGTGGGGGACGAGCCTCCAATACGTCCATGCGTGTAACAAGTTCATCAACTCATCGATCAAGCTGCTCATAGGATGTCGCCGTAGAGTCCTAGTATTTTTTAAAAGCTTCAGTCATCGCACGCATCATCTCCTTCGATTCCATCTGAGACACACACTCATCGTCGTTAAGCTTAGGCCCCTTGTCCTTGTCCATTTGATTTTTTGGTCCTGTCATTGTTAGCACAAAACAAAGACAAAAGGTAACAAACAATGTGAACCCTACAACTATCTCTCAGGGTGGTGGTGGAGGTGGTGGAATACAAATTATGAAGCGTCTTACCCCGTTCTTACAACGTTCTTACCAGCACTGCAGGTGGCAAACGGTGACCGGTGTGACTGTCTAATGAGCGTAGGTGTGATTGCAGAGAAGTACCTGTTCTGCTCGAGAGAAAGCTAGAGTTCTGGGAAGGCTGACTAAATATATATATATGTGGCACACAAGTCAGTAACAGATAGCAATGCTGAATAAGTGCTCCAAGTACTCGTCCTAGTTGCTGGCCTAGAAAATGTAATAGAACAGTTGGACCAAGGCATAAGAAAGGAGGTACAAGTATCTAGTAGAAATGACAGTTCTGTAAATAGAGCAGATTTTTCAGCACTAGTAGAAATCAAAGGCACGTTTCCAAAGAAGTACCAGCAAAAGAGCTCGAAATATTCTGAATTTTTTATCACTGATGCAAAATCACAAAGAATGGAAGCACACAAAATTTCACTTGAAATAGAGTTGTATTGTGACCTAGAGAAATTCACAAAGGATCTCTGAAATTCCTGAAAACACTTAAACAATTTTTTAATTATATTCCTGATTTTTTTTGAATTTTTTGACCGAACCAAACAGGCCGAAGGCGAGTTTTGGTCACCCCAGAGTGAAGTCAAGAATCTGCTATAAAAAATTGAGCTCAAACGGAGCACCGAGCGAAAAGTTATCCCCGTTTTATGGAAGGTACCTCAAGTTATGGTTTTCAAAGGCACAAATCAGCAGGAACCGAAGCGGCGGCTATGGCGCATAGGGTTGGTTTTAGAGATAGGATTTGTTTTGTGGATATGGTTGGTTTAGATACAGGATTTGTTTTGTGGATAGGGTCGGTTTTAGAGATAGGATCTGTTTTGTGGATAGGGTCGGTTGTACAGATAGGATCTGTTTTGTGGATAGGGTCGGTTTTAAAGATAAGATCTGTTTTGTAGATAGGGTCAGTTTTGTAGGATGGAAGCAGATGGATAGAATCAAACTGAACCAAAACAAATCTAATCCAACAACCGAACTCAACTAGAACACAAACTCAGAATTGCGGACTCTAAAACCGAATTGTGCAAATGCTAAGGCGATGGTTTTAGGTCGGAATAAACTGATCGTAATTTTTTTGGCTTTTTGTGGACTATGGGACAAAACAAAACTAATCTAAAGGTAGAATTATACCTCACGGGGAACCTGGAAATCTGATACCAATTGATAGTAGACGCGGCCCGATCTTCCGTCAGATACGATAACTTGATTGAGTGGAGATCTCGACGTTGATGATCCAAGGCTCCGAGTGAACGGTTCCTCGCAATCACTACACCACGGCTCCATTGGTTATCACCCGTGACACACGAATGACCTCGCCACGAAGGCTTATCCCTGCAAGCGCAATCAAGAACACAAGCAAGAAAAGGAAAGAAACACAACCAAAATTGTATTGATTATGGGATGGGGTCTCACAAGCCGATGACGACGACACTGTTCGATGACAGAATTGATCTAAGCAAAACCCAAACCTAAATGTGGCGGCGGCTTCTGAATAAATAGAGTATTAGGGCGTGTGTGACCCCTAGACTCGCCCCTAATGGGCTCCGACGCGATACACGGCCCAATGGCCCAACAGACGGTGTCGCAGCACCAAAACAGAATATGAACGCTGACTTGTTTCGACGATTCCTGTTGACTCCAGATGAATTTTAGGGTGGAACCAGTTGGGTTTGTTAGATAATCTCGTTATCTTTCCAACCATATCCAGTCCGTCGCAATCGGAGTCTGGATGCATCTTGGGTGTCCATTTTAGTGCAGACTGGTCCTGGAACCCGAGATGGAGTCGCAGCTGACTCAGACTTGATCTCCTTCCTGTTGTGGACGCCCTTGCTGCTCCTCCTCAACACCTAGGCCTTTCCCAAGTCCTTGCTGGTCCTCTCCAAGGTTCCTAATCATCAAAACATCTATGTCCTAAAGCGTAAGCTCTGAAACATAATTGACTAGGCTAGAACGTACCTGGAGATTTAGCTGTCGTACACGTGATCGTGTTATCGGTCCATTCATTGTATGTATAGAAGTGATGTCCTCATCACCCTTGAGAGTCTTTTCTTTAGTCGGGTAAGTCTTGCTGAGTAATTGTGTACTCAGGGTTTTATTCCCTATTGTTTTTCAGGTTATAATTTTGTTCTGTTGTAGATGGTGCTAAGTGCCGGTAGGCTCGGCCTTCTTATATAAGTATATCCCATCTTTAGCTTCTTTATTGAGGATTGTCACTTAAGCTAGCATGTATTTTAAAACTTATAAATGTTTTATACATTCAAATTGTAATTTCTTAATCAATTTCTTTTGTAATCAACTCCGATGATATATATTGTAATCATGTTATATCTTTTAAATGTTGTAACTTGTAACCATTTTGTAATAAAGAATTTCCGCTGCAAATGTTTGTATGTGAGTTGTGTTTACTTAATGCTGCGATCTTGGCGGTAAGTCATTTATCTGAGGTCCTCGAGGCACTCGGACAGATCCTATTAAGTTGTTTGGTTCATATGCATAGTCGTCTGAGGTCTTTGAGATAAGGCAGGTGCATGTGGGCCCGATAACTTTGGGGGTTCTGCGACAATTGGGTCCCATCAAAATTAGCCTATGCAGATCATCATGATTAATTAGAACATGACTAGATAAAAAGAAGTGATCAAGGGGACAACTTACCTAGGACTTGAGATTCCAGGTACCAGGATGACCTTCAGGTGACTCGTGACCTCACTGCTAGTCGTAGCAATACAAACAAACATGGTATAGACAAACTTAACATCACACCAAACATAAGAATAAACTATGTAATAATAATCTACGCGTTGCTACGAGATCGTGGGATCGAGAATCACTAAAATCGGCGTTACGATTAAGGAGTTATGGTTTATAAAAGATCTATGTGATTTAAATGTCAAACTATTTTATAAATTGGTTAGTGTAAATCATATGAGAGGTTATTCTATAAATAATTATCTCAACTTTAATCTAAGTTATTATTTGATTAAAGATCATTTAGTCAAATTATAACCATAAGATCAGTATACTATACTAATATTAAAGAAGTTAATCCAATAGACATAGATTAATCCAGTTAGTTACCTAATTATAAAAGTAGGGGATATCATATAATTAATGTTGCTACCGCGTAGACAATATTTTTATGAAGCTAACACAATTTGAATGGATAAAATCGGAGTTACGGTTCTCAAGTTACGATTTTTCGAAGTCATTAAATACTTAGTATAGAATAAATCAAGTGGATAATTTTTATCTAGGTTTTATGACAAAACAGAGTTATTAGATGATAAATAATATGAATATAAAGTTATTGCAACTGGAATGGATTAAAAAGGAGCTAAGATAAATTTTGTATGAATTATATAAGTTCTGGAATTATTTTTATACTCAAAATCGATTTCTAAATCTCTTTTCCTGTTTTCTTTAATTCCTGGACTGCGCACTAAATATTGGAAAGCGCAGGGACCTCTGCGCAAAAAATCTAAGACTTAGAGTGCACTGTGCAGGATGGCGGGTTGATTTTAATAAACCAAAGGGCTCTTTAAGAAAAGGGGCGCGACGAAGGGGTAAGCTCCCATCACGGTCGTCCAATCAACAACGGAGCGCCAGGATTAAATCCCCAAACCCCGCGAATCGGTCCGCTACAGGTGCCCTCGGATCTAGATCCAATGGCCCCGATTTCAAATAGCATAAATTGTTTTCCGTCGTAGATCTATAGGTCAACGGCTCAGATTTCTTTGTCGTCGCACTCACTTGATCGAACAAATCCTAGCCATTCATCCAGATCACCGGCCCAGACGCCATCTTCCTCCCAGCTTTGGGCCAGACGGCGACGCCGTCCCATGGCTGTAGCAGGGAGCACACCGGCGCGACCCGACTGACGCTAAGGTGCCCCAATACACAAATTAACAGATGCTACACGCAGAGCAAAGCGAGACGACCTGGTTTGGAAGAACCTTACTGACGAATAGTGCTACAGAGGTACCCGCCCACGGCGTAGTCTAGATCCACGATGGTGAAATGAGCACGGTGAGAAATTGGAATGATTCTGGGGCTCCATCCTACCGGCAGATACCTCGGGAGTACGCAGTGCATCAGGGCGAACCCCCCTATGCCATACGGAGTGGCCCGAGCGGCGGTGAGCAGGTGGTTCATCAATGGCAGCCCTCACAGTTGGCGGCGGTCAAAGGAATGTGGGGAAAAAGGGAGGTCACGGCCATGGATTTTTAGCCGGAGATGGGGACAACCATGGCCGGCCCGACCCCGAGATCCGCGTGGGATTGGGGAGGGTCTATTGTGGCCAACTACGAGTATTCCAGTGGAAGAACGGTGCTCGGTTCTGTTGCGTTCGGATGAAGAGGATGCTCCTTACGCCACGGGCCCACGGGCAGAGGCACCAGAGACCGCGCGTGTGTGCGATGGATGGAGAGGTTGGCAAGGCAGACCCATCCGTCAGTAGCACATGCTGGGCGTGCGAGCTCCAAATCGACCCGACCAGCGAGCCCCTCAAGACCAATGACTCAAGCAAAAGAAAAGGAGAGGGGAGATACTGGGCCACGCAGTGGAAAGAAGGTAGATGGGCCAGGGGAAGGTGGCCCAGGCGCATAGTCGTCCTTTTCTTTTTTTTTGTTTTTTTTCTATTTATCTCTTTTTCTAGATTCAAATGTTCAGCCCCAAATTCAATTTTTTGTTTCGAATTTTCAGATTTCCAAACTCCAACATAGTCCTAATGCGCCTATCAATACTACCATTTAATATATATTTTTCTATTTGTTTTTCTGTCCTATTATTCAATTATAGAAGATATAATGAATTTCTTATCATTTCCATTCTCAATTTTCTATTTTATGTTTTTTATTTAAAATTGGAGATCAAGTTTATGTTTCCATAGAATGCATCACCAAAAATTATCATCAAGAGATCAACCTTTCTTTATCAATTTATTGGTCATTTAACTAATTTAGTATTCGTAATTGTTTATAAAGAGGAAATGCCTTACTAACTTCAAAAAGGTTTTAACAATTCTAGAACCACTATCATGGATATTTTTATTTCTTTATTTTATTATTTTATGATATATAAATTTTTTTTCTACTAATTTTAGGTCTTACACTCCTCCTGGACGAGCTGGTGTACCCTGTGGCGGAACGTAGCGAGGACGAGTAATGCTGCTACCCTGCCCCTAGGCAATGGCCTTCCTCTCCAAGTCTCCCAGTTGAACATGCTTGTGTTCAATAGCTAGAGCTTTATCAAGCAGTCTCTGAAATGATGGAAATGTATGAGCAACCAGGGCATACTATAGGGGTCCATTGAGTCCTATGAAGTGCTCTTGCTTTCTTTCATCATCAGCCACCTCATCAGGAGCATATCTTGATAGCTGAATGAACTTGTAATGGTACTCGCTGACAGACATGTTGCCTTGCTTTAATGACAGAAATTCCTTCCTTTTAATCTTCATCAATCCAGCAGGAATGTGGTAGTTTCTGAACGGTGTGCTGAATTCCGCCTAAGTAATAGTATCAGCAACGTCATGGGCAGCAACATAAGAATCCCACCAGTCAGCGGCGGGACCATTCAGAAGACCAGAAGCATAGAGAACCTTCTCCTGGTCAGAGCATTGGGCGATGTTTAGCATCTTCTCAACTGACTTCAACCAATCATCAACATGTAGTGGATCTGGCGAGCTGGCGAAGGTAGGCGGCTTGTGGCTCATAAATTTCCGGTGCTTGTCCTAGGGTGGAAGTGGTGGTGGCGGTGGTGGCAATGGGACTTGCTGCTATTGCACCCTTCGCTCTTGGCGCATCTCTTCTCTCTCTTGGCGCATCTCTTGCCGTTCCTGCCGCATCTGTGCGTGCATATCTGCCATAGTATTAACTATCTGTTGCATTATCCGCATCTGGGCTGCAACAGTTGGGTCAGTTCCAGCTGGTGGAGGATTTAGAGGATTCATCTCTTCTTATTGTTGTGGTTGTCTAAATATCCTCCGACTGTGTCGATTGGGGGGTAGATCAATTCCACCACCCTTCCTGGTATTGACCATCTGAGTTAGAAACACATGGTAAGAAAGAAAGAATTGTAGACAAGGTGAGTAATTACGAGGCATGTTACTTTGGGGGATTTATTAGCTAATTAGATTAGTGTGTTACCTACTAAAGCTAATACATTACCTTATGATGGTACATGCTAAGATGCCCAACTATACTATTTTATTCAATCAAAGAAGCAAATCTGACATTTATCATCAGAATAATCAACCAATTATTTTAAGTAGAGAGAAAAAATTTTAATTTTTTTTGTCTTGGGTCTCCTATCTCTTTAGAGGGCCATAGATGCAGGATTCCAAAGTGTGAAATCCTCCTTGTTTTAGAATAGAGAAGGTAAGAAAAATTAGAGTAGAACAATAGAAGGTGTGAAAGGATCAAGAAAAGTGTAGAAAGAATCAGAGTAAGGTAAGTAGATAAGGGTTTTGTCCATTTCTTTCTAGGTTTCGTCCTACATTCAACATTTCCTCTGATACCACTTCTATCACACCCGGATTTAAGGGACAAAGCCGGGTGCGTCACATATGTGCGCCAAGGAAGAACAACACATATAATAACAGAGTGCATAGAGATAAATGTCATAAATATCATAAATGTACTTATTACATAGCAGAAGTCTTATAAAATAAATGATAAATATAAAATGAACTAAATATTATTTTCCTGGCGCCATAAAGCTGACTGGGAGATGCCACCTAGATCAAGTCGTAAGCTTCAGTGTTAGGCGGCTCCTCTTCGACCACCTGTTCTTCTCCTGTGGGGGGTGTGAGATAGCAAGGGTGGGCTCACATATGTTCATCGCTCAACAAGTTGTGGGAATAATGTGTATGAACTCACCAAAGGTGGGAGTTCATGTGAAGTGTAAGGCTGATCAATAAAATAAAGGTTGAAGCTGAGCATGACTTATATAAGTTGGTCAAAATTTTATTAGCAGTTACTAAGTGTAAGTAAATACCAAACCATGATAATAATAAATATAAGTAATAATAAAATAATCCCAATGCGATGCAAATGACAAATTGAATTTAATTTCATAAGTTAATCATGTGAGTGTCCGAGCTACTCATGACCATGAGCACGACTGATATACCAGTTTTACACTCTGTAGAGGTTGCACATCTTTACCCACAAGTCGTGTTACCCATTTGCCATAGGGTTGATCGGACCCCATACACCTCTACTAAGGAAGTGAGGCAGGGTTCCACTACGAGGCCTTTACAAAGTTTCACTAGCTTCAGAAAACCTGCTACAGTTTATAGGAAGGTCTAGTGCAGGGATCCCTCGCCTGACCGCCATCGAACAAAATCAACCCAAGGACCTCCCTACACTGACCACTCCCCTACTGCCCTTGCCCCTTTCGGGTAAGGTAGTCCTCCACTACCTTTCCTAGTTAGTTAGCCAAGGGGTCCCATTCCTCCCTTGTGGTAGCATTGTTTTCCCGGGTGGTCGCTCCATGTTCCAATTAACATAATGGTCTTAACATGATTAGTAAATAACAAATGATAATGAAAGTGTGATCATGAATAATGTATCTCCATACCCAAATCACATAAAGCAATAGCAAGTACTACCCAAAAGTTTAGTGGAATCAAGGTATAAAGATAGTCAAACTAGGGTAACCTATTGGGTCCCATCAAAATTAACCTATGCAGATCATTATGATTAATAAGAACATGACTCGGTAAAAAGAAGTGATCAAGGGCACAACTTGCCTTCAACGAGCTCCTGCTTAGTAGTCTCCACCTGCTGAACCCCTGGATACTCTGTGGCTTGCTCGTCTACTCGCATCAATACAAACATATATAGTATAGCAAAAATTAACATCACACCAAACAATAGAATAGAATACATGATAATATTCTATGATGCATTTCGAGATCGTAGGAACAAGAATTACTAAATTCGGAGTTACGGTTATTAAGTTATGAATTTCGAAAGTTATTAAGTACTTGGAATAGCATAATTTTAGTTCAAGTTTCATGGCTAAACAAATTTACTAAGTGATAAACAATATTAAAACAAAATTAATGCCACTAGAATGAATTAATTTGGAGTTAAAATGAATTTAATATGAATTGTACAAGTTTCTAGAGTTATTTTTGTATTAAAAATCAATTTCCAGAATTAATTCTCTATTTTCATTACTCTCTGGATTGGGCGCCAATTTCTAAGAAGTGCAGGGGCTAAACTGTAGTTTTCCCTAAGACTCAGGCTACTGGCGCATGGACTGCGGGTTAATACTATCAATACAGAGGGGTTTCTATGCAATTCTGACTCGGCGAAGGGGTATCGCCATGTACTGGCCATCTGATCTAACATCAGTGGCGCTGATTAAATATGTTTTAAGTTGAATCGGTATGAGATATCACCCGTAAGATCGGAGATCAGCGGACACGATCAAAACACCCGTGAACAAATCGTGGCCCTCCATCTAAGACCTACGGTCCAGATCGCCCGCGCGAAGGGGTATGCATCACCTAATCCTAGCCCTCCGTAAGGACATCAACGGCTCGAGATCATCTCTTTTATAAGTTTTATAATTTTGGTATTACATGATTAGAACAAGATGAACAATTATCGGAGTATAAAACTAAGTCATTTGCTTGCAAAGAGTATTGCTTTCAAAAAATGCGGAATTAATAAAAGGCAACTCAACTAAAATGTTTATGGAGAATGAAGCAAGAGGGCTTAGATAAGAAGACAAAAAATCACAAGTTCTTTCTTGCAAGGCATTATATATATATATATATATATATATATATATATATATATATATATATATATATATATATATATATATATATATGAGAATTTAACCCGAAGCAACACAAAGCAATATCAACAAAGAATAGTATAAGAGAACTTAGAGAGAGAAGACAAACAAATCACAAGCAATAAACACAAGTGACACGGGTAATTTGTTTTACCGAGGTTCAGTTCACCAAGAACCTAATCCCCGTTGAGGAGTCCACTAAGAACGGGTCTTTTTCAACCCTTTCCGTCTCACCAACGGTCACCAAGACTGGTGAGTGTTCCTTCTTCTCTGTCAACGAAAGACAGAAGTCTCCGCAAGGCCAACCACAAAGGTAAGGGGCTCTTGCTAGCTTTACAATGAATGGGAGTCAAAACTCCACGCTTAAATGATCACAAGAGGTAGCACACACTTTCTCTCAATGATTCTCACAAAGGCACATCGCTAAACACACACGAGTAGCTTTGTAAGACCCAAAATTTATATAAGAAAATAAAAAAATAATAAAAAATATATGAAGAAATAAAATAGTAAATTCAGATATCTCAAATTATACTTGGGTGTTGAAAATTGAGGACTGAATTTTGAAAAAACAAGGAATATTTTAGAAAAGAAGTAATAGAAAAGTTTTTTATTCAACTAAATGATTATGCATATCATTAAATGATGCACCATAAGCATTTATTTACATGAATATTTAATTTTAAAGTAACTTATGACTCTTTTCCCACAATCAAAAAACTATTCTCCTAAAACGAAAGGAACAATATGAGTGTGTGTCATATTTCAAACATTTATCAAACAAATAAATTAATTAGAATAAATAGATATCTACTTCATCATGATTGATTTTAGCGGGTATTAAATTTGAATTCTTAAACTTTATCTTAGATTGGAATTACAATTTTATAATGTCAAAAAGGAATAATATGGGAATATAATAATGAGATGAGAATTGGGATTTAACCCTGTCGGCGTCTCAGACCCGGGGGGTCCCTTGGACCGACCAGAGAAATCACTGCGTGCCCTTGCCCAGATGGGTTGGCGTGGGATGGAACACAAGAGGAGGGACAAGCCTTGTATTATCCTGCACCAGGGGTGCCGCTTGTAGTAGGGGTTACAAGCGCGTCGAGGGAGGGAGAGAGACACAGAGTTCGCCCGCCACTTCCCTCGCGCGAACCCCCCTCAGGGTGGCCCTGGACCTCCATTTTATAGAGGCAAGGAGAGGGTCTAGACATACAACGGGGGGGCGTAGCTATGCGCTAATGTGTCCGGTAGTGGAGTGCCTAAGCCCTGTGTACATGCCAACGTGGCCGTTGGGGGAGAGCTTGGGCCCTGTACATGTGATGGCGTGGCCGTCGGAGGAGCGTCGGAGTCCTGTAGGAGCATAGCTGGCAGCGCGGCGAGGATCCTGCTGACGTCTCCTTGCTGTCGTAAGAGGCTGAGAGCCACCGGCGTCATGGTGCACGCGGGGCACCATCATTACCCGTCGCCGGGGTAAGCCAGATGGGACGCCGGTCTTGTTACTTGTAGCCTGAGCAGGCTAGGAATAGGGAAATGATGTATCCCCTGTTAGCGCGGTCGGTCCGAGCCCAGGGTCGGTCGAGGCGGAGACTTCTCTTGAGGCCGAGGCCGGGGTCGGGCGAGGACGCAATTCCTCCTGAGACCGGGGTCGAGGCTGAGTCCGGGGGTCGGGCGAGGCGGAGACCTCCTCCCGAGGCCAGAGCCTGAGGTCGGGCGAGGCAGAAACCTCCTCCTGAGGCCGGAGCATGAGGTCGGGCGAGGTGGAGCTTCCTGTTGCGCTCGAGGCTGAACTTGGTGGTTGATCGTGACTTGTTGTCAGTCATCGCCGGGGTGGCTGACACAGCAGTCGGAGCGGAGCGAGTGGCGCTGTTTTCCTACCATATCAGACAGTAAAGAAGAGGGGCGAAGTGACTACGGTCACTTCGGCCTGCCCGTCTGAGGCGCGTGTGTCAGGATACGACGTCAGGCATCCCCTGCATTTAATGCGCCTGCAAAGCGGTCAGTTGGTGAGGTGGTCTGGCCAAGGTTGCTTCACAATGAAACCTGCCCGAGCCGGGCCTCAAGAGAGCCGAGGGGGCGCCCGCTACCTGAGGAGGCCCTCGGGCGAGGCGTGAACTCGTCTGGGACTACTATTCCAACCCAAGGCTGGGCTCGGGTGAGATCGCCTCCCTTGGGTAGACGAAGTCTTGACCTGAACCGCACCCGTCAGTTGGTCTGAGGTTGTTTACCAGCCATGATTAGGAGCGTTGGGGGTACCCCTAATTATGGTACCTGACAGTAGCCTTCGAGCCTCGAAGGGAGTGTTGGTACTCGCTTGGAGGCTTTTGCCGCGTTTTCAGTGAGGGGACCGGCCTTTCTCGGTTTTTGCCTTGTTCTGGTGGGTGTGCGCAAGCGCACCCGCTGGGTGTAGCCCCCGAGGCCTCGGAGGAGTGGTTTGACTCCTCTGAGGTCTGAATGCTTTTCTTGGTGCTTCGGCCGGTCTGATCGTTCCCTCATGCGTCCCGGTCGTAGCCCGGGTGTGTGGTCAGGTTCCAAGTTATCAAGCTGGTTTGTTGACGCTGTCAATAGTTTTAGCCATAGCCGGGTGCGAGAGCAGCCCCCGAGCCTCTGCACGGAGCGAGAGGATGATCAAGGACTTTCTCGACTTTTATTATACACCCCTGCGTCGCCTTTCCGCAAGGAGGAGGGGGGAAAGCGCCATGTTGCCCTCGGAGGGCGCCGAACATGGTGTTTCCAGTGAGCTGCTAACGGGTGATCCGAGTGGACGCCCGTGCCCCGTTCATTAGGGGCCGGCTGGTGGCCCAGAGGCGCGCTCAAAAGTACCTGCAGGTGATTTACCGGACCCAGACCCCTTCGACAGGGTCCGAGGGCTCGATGCCTCCCTCCGGTGGGATTCCATTACAAATCGTTCCCACCGGTCTTGGAAATGTCCTAGGGTACCTCGGGAGCGTAGCCCGAGCCTCGGCTATGTATCGAACGTACCCAGAGTCATCCCTCACTCTGCGTGCTCTGGGGTGACTATCGAACCCTTTCGAGGGGCCAGCCTACGAACCCCTGATCAGTAGTGGGCACGGAGCCCGAGCGCTCTGGGGCGGCTGTCGAACCCTTCCGAGGGGCTAGCCTTCGAACCCCTGATCAGTAATGGGCTTGAGGTCCGAGTGCTCTGGGGAGGCTGTCGAAACCCTCCCGAGGGGCCAGCCTTCGAACCCTTGATCAGTAGGAGGGCTCGGGGCCTGCTTCCTTCGCCGAGAAGGATCCTTTCCACAACATCCCCTTTCCCGGTCCCTGTAGCAAGAGAGAGAGAGAGAGAGAGAGGAGGGGAAGGATATGAATTTAAATAAGGTGGCGCACCTTTTTTGACGCGGTGTCAGAATCACTGCGTAGAGCAGCTTCTGGATCTGTGAGTAGAGCAGCTTCTGGATCTGTTGGTAGCGGACTTTGGTCTCGGAAAGCACTTCGCTGATGAAGTAGACTGGCCTCTGGACTGGCAGTGCATGCCCTTCTTCTCGTCTCTCGACTACGATCGCGGCGCTGACCACCTGAGTAGTCGTGGCTACGTAGATCAAGAGGGCTTCTCCTGCGGCAGGGGGCACCAGGATGGGTGTGTTCGTAAGGAGCGCCTTAAGGTTTCTGAGGGCTTCCTCGGCCTCGGGGGTTCAAGTGAAGTACTCGGCCTTCCTTAAGAGGCGGTACAGAGGCAAGCCTTTCTCGCCAAGGCGTGAGATGAAGCGGCTCAGAGCCACAAGGCATCCTATGACCCTCTGTACTCCTTTCAAATCTTTGATCGGTCCCATGTTGGTGATGGCCGCAATTTTCTCCAGATTGGCCTCGATGCCCCGCTCGGAGACGATGAATCCAAGGAGCATGCCTCGGGGGACTCCGAAGACACACTTCTCGGGATTGAGTTTCACGCCTTTCGCTCTCAGACACTTGAATGTCGTTTCAAGGTCAGAGAGGAGGTCAGGGGCTCTCTTCGTCTTGACAACGATGTCGTCGACGTAAGCCTCGACCGTTCTGCTGATGTGTTCTCCGAACACGTGGTTCATGCACCTCTGGTAAGTGGTGCCTACATTCCTCAACCCAAATGGCATTGTAATGTAACAGTACATGCCAAAAGGTGTGATGAAAGAAGTCGCGAGCTGGTCAGACTCTTTCATCTTGATTTGGTGATAGCCTGAGTAGGCATCGAGGAATGACAGAGTTTTGCACCCAGCAGTGGAGTCCACGATTTGATCGATGCGAGGTAGAGGATAGGGAACTTTCGGGCATGCTTTGTTTAGACCAGTGTAGTCTACACACATCCTCCATTTCCCATCCTTCTTCCTTACAAGAACAGGGTTAGCTAACAATTCGGGATGGAATACCTCTTTAATAAACCCTGCCGCGAGTAGCTTGTGGATCTTCTCGCCTATGGCCCTGCGCTTTTCTTCATCAATATGGCGTAGGGTTTGCTTCACGGGTCGGGCTCCAGCTCTGATGTCCAGTGAGTGCTCGACGGCATCCCTCGGTATGTCAGGCATGTCCGAGGGACTGCACGCAAAGACTTCGACGTTTGCGCGGAGAATGTCGACGAGCACTGCTTCCTATTTGGGGTCGAGCTCAGAGCCGATCCGAACTTTCTTGCTAGCGTCGTTGCTGGGGTCGAGAGAGACGGACTTGACCGCCTCAACTGGTTCGAAGTTGCCGGCGTGCCGCTTTGCGTCGGGCGCCTCCTTGGAGAGGCGTTTCAGGTCGGCGATGAGGGCCTCGGACTCGGCGAGAGCCTCGGCGTACTCCACGCACTCCACGTCGCATTCGTACGCATGGTGGTACGTGGATCCGACGGTGATGATCCCATTCGGGCCCGGCATCTTGAGCTTGAGGTAGGTGTAGTTGGGGACGGCCATGAACTTGGCATAGCATGGTCTTCCCAACACCGCATGGTAGGTTCCTCGGAACCCGACGACCTCAAAGGTGAGAGCTTCCTTTCGGAAGTTAGAGGGAGTTCCGAAGCAGACGGGTAAGTCGATCCGTCCGAGGGGTAGGATTCGCTTCCAGGGCGCGATCCTATGGAAGGGTGCCGCACCGGCCTGGACTTCGGACCGATAAACCCCTAAGAGTTCCAGGGTCTCGACGTAGATGATGTTAAGGCTGCTGCCTCCGTCCATGAGGACCTTGGAGAGCCTAACGTTGCCGATGATCGAATCGACGATGAGTGGGTACCTTCCTGGGCTTGGCACGAAGTCGGGGTGGTCGCCTTGGTCAAAGGTGATAGGCTTGTCGAACCAGTCTAGGTAGACTAGCGCTGCCACCTTTACCAAGCAGACTTCCGGCGCTCCTGCTTGCGGTGCCAAGCCAAGGCGTTCGCCGCCTGCCCGCCGTAGATCATGAAGCAGTTATGGACTTTCGGGAATCCCTCTTCCTTGTCGCCCTCCTTCTTGTCGTTGTCATGGCCCTTGCCATCCTCCGCTGGGGGCCCGCTCTTATGGAAGTAGCGCCGGAGCATGACACATTCTTTGAGGGTGTGCTTGACGGGCCCCTGGTGATTGGGGCACAGCTCTTTGAGCATCTTTTCGAACGCGCCGGCCCCTCCAGGAGGTTTTCGAGGATTCCTGTGCTTGGCCACAGCGACGAGATTCACGTCTGCTGCGTCGCGCTTCGCTTGCGACTTGTTTTTAGCCTTCTTCTTTGTGCCCCACTGGGCGGACGCCTCAGGGGCGTCTGTCTTTGGCTCTCCCTGAGGCTGCTTGTCCTTTCGGAAGATGGCCTCGACCGCCTCTTGACCCGAGGCGAACTTGGTGGCGACGTCCATCAGTTCGCTCGCACGGGTGGGAGTCTTGCGCCCCAGTTTGCTCACCAGGTCTCGGCAAGTGGTGCCGGCAAGGAAAGCCCCGATGACATCCGAGTCGGTAACGTTGGGCTGCTCGATGCGCTACTTTGAAAACCACCGGATGTACTCTCGGAGGGACTCCCCTAGCTGCTGGTGGCAGCTTCGGAGGTCCCACGAGTTCCTAGGGCGCACGTACGTGCCTTGGAAGTTTCTTGCGAAAGCTTTGACTAGATCGTCCCAGTCGGAGATCTGCGTAGGAGGCAGATGCTTCAGCCAGGCTCGGGCGGCGTCGGAGAGGAAAAGGGGTAGATTACGGATGATGAGGTTGTCATCATCCGCCCCTCCCAACTGGCATGCCAGTCGGTAGTCTGCAAGCCACAGCTCTGACCTCATCTCCCTCGAGTACTTGGTGATGGTAGTCGGGGCTCGGAAACTGTAACACCTCAGGTGTTACCATGGTTAGAACCCACCTTGGCACTAAGGGCTGTGATCATATGTGGTAGAGACTTAAGGAACTACATAAGAACCTTGGAGCTCATGTGTTAATCAAAGTTTGTTAATGACTTAAGAGATATTACTCAAATCTTTATGCACTTACTACCTTGGATAAGAGTGGGGAAAACCCTAGACCTCTCTTTAACCTTATATCTCAAGGCCATGAATAAGAGGGGGAGAAAGAGTGAGCAAATATGCAAAACATGGGTAATCTTCAACCAAACCTTAAGTAACCTTATAACCAGCAATTAGGGGAAGGAAATATTGGAAAAAGACCCCTGGAGAAACCCCAAATCAAATCTCCAAGTGGAGAGAGAGCTACAGCTCTCTAAGTCTCTCTAAGTTAAAAACTACACCTACACCAAAGATCAGTCGTGTTCACCTCGAAGCTGGCACCAAATCCACCTGTGTTCTATACCAAAAATGTGGCATACCACCTAGGGCACCCACTGGAAAAAGCTGAGCCCGAGACTTGGACGTTTGACATGCCTTGGCATGGTTTTTGTCGCGAGGTGGGCAGAGAGACACACCCAATTTGGCGACCCATGATCTCCCTCCCTAGGCCATATCTGCCATGGCGTCTCACAGTTGAGTGATAGCCCTAGGTGCCAGGAAAAGACTCGCGCCAGATTTATGCCAAGATTCGCACGTTTGCGACTTGGGTGAGCTATGGAACAAGGGCAGAAGAAAAGCTCCACGTGTTCGACGCGCTCTGCCGCGCCAGAGCACGCCCGCGCCCGACCCCGCGCCGCGCCGAGCCGCGCCCGTGTTCCCTGTATGCACCCGCGCCTATAAAACCCACTAAGGCATCGGCCACACTTCTCCGCGCACGCTCAAGCCTCACCGGAGCTCAACTCACCGTTATTTGCCCGTGCACGGCGTGTCTGTGGCCACCGGAGCCCCTGCCGTCGTGGACCGGCCAGCCCAGCCCTTCCCAGCCCCGTCCAACCCTCGAAGACGACTAAGTACACCCCCGTGAAGCTCCCCGAGTGAGGAATCGAAACCTACTTCGCCAGAGAGGCCAGTTGAGGGTCACCGAAGTTCGCAACCCCGCCGGAATACGTGGACCGGGTAATCCACTCAACCATTTTCCAATTCTTTGTGCACACAGTCTCTACATCACCCCGTGAAGCTCACCGTGCCCTTGGATTGAACCAGATCACCGTAGTTTGGCCGGTACACTCGCCACCGACGAGAACACCCGCCTGCGCGCGTGGACCGGACGATTCCGGCCATCCCCGCCATCGAGCCGCACCTCGCTATGACCGCCAGAGCCTCCCCGAGCCAACCCTGCCCTTCGCCGGACCTATCTCGCCGCCGGTAAGCCGCGCCACCCTTTTCTTTCCCGCGGGTACTGTTTACATTGGGGGAAGGACTGCGGGTGAGAGGAAGAGAAGGTCAGGGGGCTTTTTGAACTGTCAGTGACTCAGGGGAATAGTGGCTCAGGGGTAGATTTGAGTGGGTTGATTTAGTTTAAACCCAGGGACCTCGGTGTAAACTGTTTTTCCAGGAAACTCTTATTTAAATCTGTTTTTAAATTGAACAGAGACTTTAAAAATTCATAACTTCTGTTTAGTTCATCCAAATTTGGTCAAACCAATTTTGTCAGACTCTAAATAATGTAACCTACTTAAGAAAAATATAAAACCCCCTATGTACTATAGAAAACTTTAAAGCTCTGAGTTAATTATAGTTTTGGCCAAAAGCTCAATAATAGAAAGAAAAATAGTTGTATTATTTGACTAGGGTTAGAAAAATTTGTAGAAGTTTGTATCTACCTACTGACCTGTTTAAAAATGTTAAACCTCTCCGTCCACTCCATTAAGTTAGTTTTTACCACTTATTTTACAATATACTTAAGGTTAAGAAAAATAGAAAATGTGATTTAAATAATGAAACAGAGGGCACCTCTATTTTTGTTAGGGTACTTATTCAATGAAGTTCACTGGAAAAATCTATCATACCCTGGTTTAGTATAAAATAAGTAGGATCCCTTTTATTTTTAGAAAACAAGGAAAACTTAGAAAAACCCTACAAAAATAACCCTAAGGTGAAAACACCCCCAACCCTTGGGATAACTAATGTTTTGATATTATAAACATAAGAAAAATACAAAATCTGTTGTTTGATATTTTTCAAATGACAAGATAGTTATAAGCACCTTTTGGACCTAAAACCTTAGAAAATCACAACTAAATAATCACCAATTAACTTTCTATGGATTTTGGCACAGAGGTTTAGTATTACTGTTAGATCCCAACAAAAATAACCCTTGAGAAGGAACTCAACTCTAATGGAGAGGTGTAGTGTAATGTGGCCCATTTTACACCACCTTTGTTATTTTTGTCTAAAGCTTAGCCTTTTTATTTTGAACCTTAATTTTCTAAGAATGGGCTATAGTGACCAATGGCAATCCACTGTAATTTTTACAGAATTTTTGGAAAATGTTAAACCACTGTCGTAGTTCAAACCTACACTAGAAACTATAAGTAGAAAATGAAGGAAAGGGAAAAGTGAATAACAGGAAATTAGTGTCATCCTAAAACTCTTTATAACTTATCCACTGAGATATATAGAGGCAATACCAATTACCTATGCCTATCCCTAGCAAAACCTAGACCTAGAAATGATAAGCATAAACCATTAAAAGCCACATATGACCCGAAAACCCTAAGTTACTCGTCAACTTAGTTTTTCTTCGCTTAGCATAATGTTGTTAAATCTTGCATAATCATGACATACATGTTCATTGCATTTTGATAGACTGTAACCTTGCTGACGGAGAGTACATCCTCGTGCCGGAGCAAGGAGCTGCTCAGGAGGTAGCCCCAGATCCCGTACCCGAGTCTGCACCAGAGGATCTGCCTGCCACAGCCTTGGAAGGCAAGCCTCGGTTTTATGCATAACCGTTTATTTATGCTATTTTACTACACTTATTGTTTGTAGGCTTGTACTGTGCACTTAAGTGTAGGAGTTGACTGAAACCCTAGTTGCATGAACTCAGGATTCCTTTTGAGATGGATACTAGTATGCTAGGTCGAGTAGCTGCTTTAATTAATTAGGATTTCGGTAGAAGTCGAGTGATTTTTCTAGCACTCACGCGAGATCAGGGAATTGGTTGTATACACCTTCTTATCATAATGATATTGGTTTGTGGACAGCAATCCATGGGGATTGGTTGTCCACGGGATAAAAAGTGGAATAAGGATTAAGGTGTGGTACCGTGAGTCAAGCGTTTGAACGTACTAAGCACATGCCGAGAAATATGGTAAATCGGTAAGCCTAGTACCTGATTGAACCTGGCAGTGGACTTTACCCCTCACGCGACCTGAGACGAGGTCTCCCATTCCGGTTATGGTGGGTACAAGTGCGGTCACTGCACGACGGCCAGTCGGGGTCAGTGAGGCATTGTACGCCAAGGCGGTGAGCCCTGATCTGCTGACGGGGAATCGATGGGGACGGTTGATATGTGTGGGGACGGAGTGCCTCGCCATGTCGTGTGTTTAGGTTTACCTTGCAAGGATAAAACTCGATTCGAATCGTCTGCTTCTCGTAGCTAATGAGACTGCTTGATCCATGCTGCTACATTGAGTAACAAGTGGAAATATGATGAGATGATACAAGATGTTGATTGCTTAAATGTTTGCTACTATGTGTGAGTAGATAGTACACATCTAGCCTTAAGAGAGTCACACTTAAATTTGACAAGTAAAACTGGAATTTAGAAACTCAGCTAGTGCTTTTGGCAACCAAACCCCACAGCCAAACAGCTGCATGTCTAGAGGTAGAGGAGTAGACTCCTCACACCGGGTAAGTCTAGCTGAGTATTAGTATACTCAGCCTTGCTTGTGGCATAATTTTACAGGTTCTCTGGAGGACATGGTTGCTGGAGTGACTTGGCCGTCCACCTTACCACCGGGTTGGACTGTCGAGTGGGACCCCGCCTCGGCTGAGGAGGAGCATGAGGAGTGATGGGACAGGCTTCCCCATCTCTCTATTTATTTGCCGTTAGTTTTATTCAGCTGCACTTCGAACAATGATGGTTACTTTTGCAAAAACTCCGATGATGATGATTTAATAATTTAATACTCTTACAGGCATGGTTTTATGCTTTATTGTATTTGCTCTGTGACTCACCATCGAGTGAGATTGTGGTACTTGATCCTGTCAGTGGCCGTGTCGGACTAGATCCGAGGGATTGACGGGTTATTCCCATTTAAGTGTGGTCTAGCCTCTAAGGCAGGGCTTAGGCACTTAAGTTGGAATAATTCGGGCAGTTCCGCCACAAAAACGGGCAGGGAACGACGCTCGTCGTATGGCCCGGCTGAAGACTCGCGGACCAGGTGGTTTGGGCGAAGGACTGTGGTCCTCCTCACTATTGCAGCGTCCCCCATGCCTGGGATGATAGCCTCGGCGCACCTTCTCGTCGAGGCGGGCTCGATGGTCGAGATGGTGGTGCTCGTTGCCGAGGCGTTCCCGGGCGGCGGGCGCCTCGTCCCGCGTGCGCTCAGGATGGACCGAGGCTTCCCAAATGCGCCGGGAGGACACCACGTGATGCTCCGAGGGGTCAGCTCGCCTGCGGGAGGCGGAGCTCTCAGCTCGTCGAACCGCGGCGCCTTCTAGGAGATTCTTGAGTTCGCCCTGGATACGCTGTCCCTCGGTGGTGGATGGCCCCAGCATGGCTCGAAGCAGCATCGCCGCTGCAGCTAGGTCCTGGCCGGACCCGTTGACGGCCGGGGACAGCGCTGCCCTGGCATTGTCGACGATGCGGCGCCGGATGTCTTGGACCCGATGACAGGCTTCTCCGGCGAGTGCTCGGCCTGTTCACTCTTGTTCGATGTTCTGTCGGAGCTGTACAAGCCGGCTTGCTTCCCCGTCGACAATGGCCTGCATCTCACGGATTTGCTCGAGCTGTATGTCCTGACCCCCCGCAGGGACTGGGACCACAGCTAGCTCCCGCGGGATGTCAACGCGAGATGCAGGCCCAGGGGGATCGTCAACCTCTGGCATACCGAGGTGGTTGCCTTCATTGTGATCTCCCAAATCGATGTGGAAACATTCGCGACTTGGGCTGTAACCCTCGTCGTCAAGGTCATGGCCATCGTCAGAACAATCGGAGAGGCAGTGGTCACATGCGGACATGAAGCCCCACATGGCACCGGGGTCATTGAGGGCAGAGAAATCCGAACCGGAGTCGGGGTCGTCCTCTTCCTCAGAACCCGCCGGTCCAAAGGTTGAGACGGCTGTCAGCCTGTCCCAGGTCGACTACATGTGGTACCCCAGAAGGTTTGGATACGCCTTTACGAAGGCGCTCACCATAGCGGGGTCGCTAGGTGGATCGAAGCTGAACCAAAAAGGTATGGGATGGAAAACGGACGGTACCTCTTGGTCGTTGGACAATGGTGAAGTCGTGTCGGGGGCGGAGCACGCCATCATCTTAGGTACGAGGGTAACGCCCAGCAGGTCCTTTGCGAGGGTGCTGGCATCATCAGTCCGCTTGGGGCTGACACGTTGTAACACCCGAAATTCTATTTTTTTAAAAAAAAACCTCCAAAAGTTTTTGAATTAAAATTTCTTTGAATAGAAACTTTCTTATCTTTGAAATTATTCTCCTAAAATAAATGAATGGTAATATTATATTCTAATTATTCAAAACTAGAAATTGAATCTTGAAACTATAATTGGAATATGAAATTTAGAAGATAAATGAGAAGAAGATAATTATTATTTTGTTAAAGTGAGTAAATTATTCCTTTCATGGATTAGGCATGCTAAAATATTAGTGGATAAATAAATATACTATGCGAGACATGCTGGATTTTTGATTGTGCATTCTATTTGAATTTTAAACCATATTTGAATTGGATTAGAAATAAAAAAAAAACTAAAAAAAAGACAAAGAAAAAGGAAGCCAATGAGTCGTCCTACACCAATTTCTCCCTAGGAACCAGCACATGAGCCCACACGTCCCTCCCATTTTTTAAGTTTCATGCCACGCATGAGGTTAGCAGGACATGCAAGGCATGCAAGCCAATGAGAAGTCTGAGCGCTCAAGTGTTCCTCTGCTGTGTGGGCTAGCTTCGTAAGTAGGAGCTCCTCCACGCCGTAACAAACCTGAACAAGATCGTAACAAACTCGTAGCCCATATCGTGATTGATCTCACCCCCTCGTCGCTATAAAAACCGGGGCACCCTGAGTCCTGGTGCCACCAACCAACGCACAACTATCACCGCTATCCAAGCAGCACGCTGCCAAGCTTCACAACAAACTCGCACAGTCTCCGCCTAGGATCGCGCTGCCGGACGTAACCTGTTGCGGTTAGGATCTTTCAGCCTGGGGGCTATAAAAGTCGAAGCCTGTCCATCGCTTTGTCCATATGAGCTGGCCGCACAGAAGTTCGTCGTTGTGCTTTGGCGAGGAAGCCGGGACCTCACCGCCTGTCCGCTCGGCACCGCGGCTGGAAATCACGCATACTTCATCACTGGTAAGATACACGCCAACCACTTCACCCTCGACAGTGTTGCGAATAGAATTCTTCATTAAGAGCTCCAGGGCGCTGGCTGCGTGTGCGCCGGAGGCACGTCGCCGCAGGTGCAATGCGCCGCCGGCTGACCGGCTTGGGAGGAAGACAAGTCGCTAGCCGCTAGATCCAGAATAGATGGATAGGATTGGAGCGCTGGGGATCCTCTTCGTTCATTAAATCCGATGTGTCGATTGCGATCGATGTAGCCCTAATCGCGTCTGCTTGTGTCGCGTCCGTTGATCAGGGGATCAACGGCTAGGCACAAACAAGCTATGGGTCGTTGGTCTGACCATGGACGTCTCTGATCGGATCACGATCGTTTAAAATCCTAACCTTTGATTCTAGATCCATCGGCCTGAAACTCGTACCGATTCGGGTGTTAGGATAATTTAATCCAGGCCGTTGTGGTCTGATCGGACGTTCCAGATTGAACCATAATCCTTCAGTCATGTATCTTATAAAAGTGCCCTCGGGTTTTGATGAAATCAACCCGCTGTCCCACGATATTTATAAAATAATTAGATCTAGGTCCTGAAATTGATGATTTAGCCCCTAAGCTTTTGTAGTATTCTGGCCGCAGTCCAGTCAGCTTAATAATTAGCTAAAATACACTGAAATTGAATTTTTTATATAAAAATAATTTCATAGACTTGTTTAATTCATATCTAATCTATTTTAATTCCTTTTTGATCCATTTCTGTTGCAAGAAATTCAAGATAATATTGTTTCTAGTATAGTAACCTTATTTTAGTATGAAACATATGATTAAATTTATGCGCTCGATTTGTTTTGTGTCTACCACTTAAAACTTCGAAAAATCATAACTAATTCATTTTAATCCCGATTCGATCCATTCAAATTGCGTTAGCTTCGTAATAATGTTGCCTATATCTCTGTAACATTACCTTATCAAATAACATGTTGTCAAAAATAAATATTCATTTAACCTATGCTTAGTGGATTAAATCTTTTAAACAAAGTTAATATATCCATACTATAGTGTGACTAAAATATAATTTCTAGCCAAGTCATAAACTAGATTAAAGATAAAATAGTTATTTGTTTGTCATAATCTTTCCGGCTTATATTAATCAATTGAGAATAAAATATTTACTATTTAATCACCTAAAATTTTAGAATATTATATCTTTTAAATCGTAGCTCCGAATTTAGTGATTCTTATTACCACGATCTCGTTATAACGTGTAGATTATTATTACGCGGTTTGTTCTTATGTTTGGTGTGATGTTAATTTCGCCTATACCATGTTTGTTTGTATGGCTACGACTAGCGCGAGGTTACGAGTAACCTAAAGATCATCCTGGTACCTGGAATCTCAAGTTCCAAGCAAGTTGTGTCCTTGATCACTTCTTTTTACTCAGTAATGTTATGATTAATCATAATGATCTGCATAGGTTAATTTTGATGGGACCCAATAGGTTACCCTAGTTTGACTATCTTTATACCTTGTTCACCACTGAATTCTTGGGTAGTACCTGCTATTGCTTTATGTGGTTTTGGGGTATAGAGATACACATTTATTCATGATTATACTTTTATTATCAGTTGTTATTTACTGTTCATGATAAGATCATTATGTTAATTGGAACATGGAGAACCACCCGGGAAAACAGTGCTACCACAAGGGTTTAATGGGACGCCCTTGGCTGATTAATTAGGAAAGCTAGTGGATGACTACCTTACCCGAAAGGGGCAAGGGCAGTAGGGGAGTGGTCAGTGTAGGGAGGCTCTTGGGATGATTTTGCTGCGATGGCGGTCATGCGAGGGATTCCTACATTGGAGCTTCCTATAAACTGTAGCGGGATATCTGAAGCTAGTGGAACTTTGTAAAGACCTCGTAGTGTTACCCTGCCTCGCCTCCTCGGTAGAGGTGTATGGGATTGGCCGTCTCTTGGCAGATGGGTAACATGACTTGTGGGTAAAGATGCGCAACCTCTGCAGAGTGTAAAACTGGTATACTAGCCGTGCTCACGGTCATGAGCAGCTCGGACACTCACATGATTAATTTATGGAACTAAATTCAATTTGTCATATGCATTGCATCGCAGGTGATGTTGTTACTTTTGTTCTACTACTTAATTGGGTTTGGTATTTACTTATACTTAGTAACTGCTAATAAAATTTTGACCAACTTTAAAAGCAATGCTCAGCTTCAACCATCCTCTTTGGTAAGCCTTACACTTCACGTGAGCTCCCACCTTTGGCGAGTTCATGCACATTATTCCCCATAACTTGTTGAGCTATGAACATATGTGAGCTCACTCTTGCTGTCTCACACCTCCCACAGGTCAAGAACAGGTACCATAAGATGAGGCGCATGGAGGATGTTGTGACGAGCTCGTGAGAGGTCTAGGTCGTCGTCTCCCAGTCAACTTTGGGTTGCTGGACTGTTGTCTCCTTATAATGTAATTATTTATTTATTTTGTACAGAACTCTTATTATATAGTAAAGATGTGACATTCGATCCTATGCCATGATTCATCATATGTGTGAGACTTGGTCCCAGCACACCTGGTGATTATGTTCACGCCCGAGTTTTGGACCCCTAAAAGCCGGGTGTGACAGAAGTGGTATCAGAGGAATGTTGACTGTAGGACGAAACCTAGATAGAATTGGACAACCATTATCTACTTACCTTTACTACTCTGATTCTTTCTAAACTTTTCTTATTCTTTCTCATCTATTTCCGCTTTACTCTGATTATTCTTACCTATTCCTTCTAAAGACAAATGTGGATTTCACACTTTGAAATCCTGTGCCTAATGTGACTCTTAGGAATAGGAGACCTAATCCTAGGAACAAAAACAAAACTATTTTTATAGGTATTTGTATGCCTGAATGTTTGTTCTTGTGATACATGTCTGATTTGGTTTTTTGATTGAGTGTGATGAGTTGTGGAGTAATGTCCACAATTGCATTTGCATATACACATAGGTATAAAAAAATATTTATGAAATAACTAGACAACCTAGATTATCCCCATTGGAATATATCTAGCTTAAGAGATTTATCTTATCCTAAAAGATCCAATTCTAACCAATTCATCTTATCTTAAAAGACTCTCTTATCCTAATAGATTTATCTTATCATAAAAGATTCATTTTATCCTAACCACTATATTTATCTGATCCTAAAGTAACCACTAGGACCTAATCCAAAATAATGAGATCTTAGCTAGTTTAATCTAGCCATACCAACCTAATCTAGATTCTATCTATTGTGATTTAATGTAGAGTGAATCACTTAATGCTGGTACAAAAGATAAGGCCATACTCCTAATTCACTTAAACCTAAACAAGTGCCTTAGACCAACTCAGTCACGAGCATAAGATCTAACCCAACCAATAGATTTGTGATGGATTGCATAATCTATCTATCCCCACCTGACATCAAACAAGATTTTGACCTACATCATGTAGTCTATCTCACCCATAACTATCTAAACCATATGCCCCAACCCTGATGATATATACTAACTCCGAATCAATGAGACCAAGACCGAAGGAGGAAGAGATCAACCTCGTCAAGGAAGGATAGAAGTCAGACCAGGTCTTCACAAAAGACAAGATCCACCATCCATAATGGAATCCTTCTTTGCCCGAAATCCTTATTACCGCAACCTTCTCTACTTCAGCCTAATAGCTAAACATAATATACCCATGCGTTCCTAATCATTTCCTTATTTAATGACTTAATATATATATATATAGTAAACATTTGCGCTTAAAACACTTGGGAAAACTCGAAGCTAAACTGCAAACCAAACTTGATGCATCCCTTTTTTACTAATCTCGAGGACGAGATTATTTTTAAGGGGGGTAGAATTTGTAACACCCGAAATTCTATTTTTTTTTAAAAAAACCTCCAAAAGTTTTTGAATTAAAATTTCTTTGAATAGAAACTTTCTTATCTTTGAAATTATTCTCCTAAAATAAATGAATGGTACTAATTATTCAAAACTAGAAATTGAATCTTGAAACTATAATTGGAATATGAAATTTAGAAGATAAATGAGAAGAAGATAATTATTATTTTGTTAAAGTGAGTAAATTATTCCTTTCATGGATTAGGCATGCTAAAATATTAGTGGATAAATAAATATACTATGCGTGACATGCTGGATTTTTGATTGTGCATTCTATTTGAATTTTAAACCATATTTGAATTGGATTAGAAATAAAAAAAAAACTAAAAAAAAAGACAAAGAAAAAGGAAGCCAATGAGTCGTCCTTCACCAATTTCTCCCTAGGAACCAGCACATGAGCCCACACGTCCCTCCCATTTTTTAAGTTTCATGCCACGCATGAGGTTAGCAGGACATGCAAGGCATGCAAGCCAATGAGAAGTCTGAGCGCTCAAGTGTTCCTCTGCTGTGTGGGCCAGCTTCGTAAGTAGGAGCTCCTCCACGCCGTAACAAACCTGAACAAGATCGTAACAAACTCGTAGCCCATATCGTGATTGATCTCACCCCCTCGTCACTATAAAAACCGGGGCACCCTGAGTCCTGGTGCCACCAACCAATGCACAACTATCACCGCTATCCAAGCAGCACGCTGCCAAGCTTCGCAACAAACTCGCACAGTCTCCGCCTAGGATCGCGCTGCCGGACGTAACCTGTTGCGGTTAGGATCTTTCAGCCTGGGGGCTATAAAAGTCGAAGCCTGTCCATCGCTTTGTCCATATGAGCTGGCCGCACAGAAGTTCGTCGTTGTGCTTTGGCGAGGAAGCCGGGACCTCACCGCCTGTCCGCTCGGCACCGCGGCTGGAAATCACGCATACTTCATCACCGGTAAGATACACGCCAACCACTTCACCCTCGACAGTGTTGCGAATAGAATTCTTCATTAAGAGCTCCAGGGCGCTGGCTGCGTGTGCGCCGGAGGCACGTCGCCATGGGTGCAATGCGCCGCCGGCTGACCGGCTAGGGAGGAAGACAAGTCGCTAGCCGCTAGATCCAGAATAGATGGATAGGATTGGAGCGCTGGGGATCCTCTTCGTTCATTAAATCCGATGTGTCGATTGCGATCGATGTAGCCCTAATCGCGTCTGCTTGTGTCGCGTCCGTTGATCAGGGGATCAACGGCTAGGCACAAACAAGCTATGGGTCGTTGGTCTGACCATGGACGTCTGTGATCGGATCACGATCGTTTAAAATCCTAACCTTTGATTCTAGATCCATCGACCTGAAACTCGTACCGATTCGGGTGTTAGGATAATTTAATCCAGGCCGTTGTGATCTGATCAGACGTTCCAGATTGAACCATAATCCTTCAGCCATGTATCTTATAAAAGTGCCCTCGGGTTTTGATGAAATCAACCCGCTGTCCCACGATATTTATAAAATAATTAGATCTAGGTCCTGAAATTGATGATTTAGCCCCTAAGCTTTTGTAGTATTCTGGCCGCAGTCCAGTCAGCTTAATAATTAGCTAAAATACACTGAAATTGAATTTTTTATATAAAAATAATTCCATAGACTTGTTTAATTCATATCTAATCTATTTTAATTCCTTTTTGATCCATTTCTGTTGCAAGAAATTCAAGATAATATTGTTTCTAGTCTAGTAACCTTATTTTAGTATGAAACATATGATTAAATTTATGCTCTCGATTTGTTTTGTGTCTACCACTTAAAACTTCGAAAAATCATAACTAATTCATTTTAACCCCGATTCGATCCATTCAAATTACGTTAGCTTCGTAATAATGTTGCCTATATCTCTGTAACATTACCTTATCAAATAACATGTTGTCAAAAATAAATATTCATTTAACCTATGCTTAGTGGATTAAATCTTTTAAACAAAGTTAATATATCCATACTATAGTGTGACTAAAATATAATTTCTAGCCAAGTCTTAAACTAGATTAAAGATAAAATAGTTATTTGTTTGTCATAATCTTTCCGGCTTATATTAATCAATTGAGAATAAAATATTTACTGTTTAATCACCTAAAATTTTAGAATATTATATCTTTTAAATCGTAGCTCCGAATTTAGTGATTCTTATTACCACGATCTCGTTATAACGTGTAGATTATTATTACGCAGTTTGTTCTTATGTTTGGTGTGATGTTAATTTCGCCTATACCATGTTTGTTTGTATGGCTACGACTAGCGCGAGGTTACGAGTAACCTGAAGATCATCCTGGTACCTGGAATCTCAAGTCCCAGGCAAGTTCTGCCCTTGATCACTTCTTTTTACTCAGTAATGTTATGATTAATCATAATGATCTGCATAGGTTAATTTTGATGGGACCCAATAGGTTACCCTAGTTTGACTATCTTTATACCTTGTTCACCACTGAATTCTTGGGTAGTATCTGCTATTGCTTTATGTGGTTTCGGGGTATAGAGATACACATTTATTCATGATTATACTTTTATTATCAGTTTTTATTTACTGTTCATGATAAGATCATTATGTTAATTGGAACATGGAGAACCACCCGGGAAAACAGTGCTACCACAAGGGTTTAATGGGACGCCCTTGGCTGATTAATTAGGAAAGCTAGTGGATGACTACCTTACCCGAAAGGGGCAAGGGCAGTAGGGGAGTGGTCAGTGTAGGGAGGCTCTTGGGATGATTTTGCTGCGATGGCGGTCATGCGAGGGATTCCTACATTGGAGCTTCCTATAAACTGTAGCGGGTTTTCTGAAGCTAGTGGAACTTTGTAAAGGCCTCATAGTGTTACCCTGCCTCGCCTCCTCGGTAGAGGTGTATGGGATTGGCCGTCTCTTGGCAGATGGGTAACATGACTTGTGGGTAAAGATGCGCAACCTCTGCAGAGTGTAAAACTGGTATACTAGCCATGCTCACGGTCATGAGCAGCTCGGACACTCACATGATTAATTTATGGAACTAAATTCAATTTGTCATATGCATTGCATCGCAGGTGATGTTGTTACTTTTGTTCTACTACTTAATTGGGTTTGGTATTTACTTATACTTAGTAATTGCTAATAAAATTTTGACCAACTTTAAAAGCAATGCTCAGCTTCAACCATCCTCTTTGGTAAGCCTTACACTTCACGTGAGCTCCCACCTTTGGCGAGTTCATGCACATTATTCCCCACAACTTGTTGAGCTATGAACATATGTGAGCTCACTCTTGCTGTCTCACACCTCCCACAGGTCAAGAACAGGTACCATAAGATGAGGCGCATGGAGGATGTTGTGACGAGTTCGTGAGAGGTCTAGGTCGTCGTCTCCCAGTCAACTTTGGGTTGCTGGACTGTTGTCTCCTTATAATGTAATTATTTATTTATTTTGTACAGAACTCTTATTATATAGTAAAGATGTGACATTCGATCCTATGCCATGATTCATCATATGTGTGAGACTTGGTCCCAGCACACCTGGTGATTATGTTTGCGCCCGAGTTTTGGACCCCTAAAACCCGGGTGTGACACACGTCGCGGGGAAGTGACACCCGCCGTCGTCTCAGGTGCGAGGACAATGTCTGACATGTCCCCCGGGGGAGTGCCGGCGTCGTCGACTCGCTCTGGTGCGACAGCCGACAAGGTGCCGCCTCCTACGTGGCCACGGTTGCCTCGCCTCCGCCTCTTCCGACGAGGAGGGTGGCGGGGACGATCGGAGTGCTCCTCTTCTGCCGCTGGGAGATGCTGTCGTAGAGCTCGCCATCGCCGGGCGAGTCGGAGACCGTCGTTGTCGTCACGCCGCGGGGGGAGGAGTACCATGTTGTAGCTTCCGTCGAGGGACATGAACTCGAGACTCCCGAAGCAGAGCACCGTCCCGGGCTGGAGAGGTTGCTGAAGACTCCCCATCTGGATCTCAACGGGAAGGTGTTCGTTAACACGCAGCAGGCCCCTACCTGGCGCGCCAACTGTCGGCGTCTCGGACCCGGGGGGGGTCCCTTGGACCGACCAGTGAAATCGCTGCGTGCCCCTGCCCAGATGGGTTGGCGCGGGATAGAACACAAGAGGTTGGACAAGCCTTGTATTATCCTGCACCAGGGGTGCCGCTCGTAGTAGGGGTTACAAGCGCGTCGCGTGAGGGAGAGAGAGACACAGAGTTCGCCCGCCGCTTCCCTCGCACGAACCCCCCTCAGGGTGGCCCTGGACCTCCCTTTTATAGAGGCAAGGAGAGGGTCCAGACGTACAACGGGGGGGCGTAGCTATGTGCTAACGTGTCCGGCAGTGGAGTGCCTAAGCTCTATGTACATGCCAACGTGGCCGTTGGGGGGAGAGCTTGGGCCCTGTACATGTGATGGCGTGGCCGTTGGAGGAGTGCTGGAGTCCTGTAGGAGCACAGCTGGCAGCGCGGCGAGGATCCTGCTGACGTCTCCTTGGTGTCGTAAGGGGCTGAGAGCCACCGGCGTCATGGTGTACGCGGGGCACCATCATTACCCATCGTCGGGGTAAGCCAGATGGAACGCCAGTCTTGTTCCTTGTAGCCTGAGCAGGCTAGGAATAGGGAAATGATGTATCCCCTGTTAGCGCGGTCGGTCCGAGCCCAGGGTCAGTCAAGGCAGAGACTTCTCTTGAGGCCGAGGCCGGGGTCGGGCGAGGACGCGATTCCTCCCGAGACCGGGGTCGAGGCCGAGTCCGGGGGTCGGGCGAGGCGGAGACCTCCTCCCGAGGCTGGAGCCTGAGGTCGGGCGAGGCGGAAACCTCCTCCCGAGGCCAGAACATGAGGTCGGGCGAGGCGGAGCTTCTTGTTGCGCTCGAGGCTGAAGTCGGTGGTTGATCGTGACTTGTTGTCAGTCGTCGCCGGGGTGGCTGACACGGCAGTCGGAGCGGAGCAAGCGGCGTTGTTTTCCTGAACTTCGGCCTGCCCGTCTGAGGCGCATGTGTCAGGATACGGCGTCAGGCATCCCCTGCATTTAATGCGCCTGCGAAGCGGTCGGTTGGTGAGGCGGTCTGGCCAAGGTTGCTTCACAACGAAACTTGCCCGACCGGGCCTCGGGAGAGCCAAGGGGGCGCCCGCTGCCTGAGGAGGCCCTCGGGCGAGGCGTGAACTCGTCTGGGACTACTGTTCCAACCCGAGGCTGGGCTCGGGTGAGATCGCGTCCCTTGGGTAGACGAAGCCTTGACCTGAACCGCACCCGTCAGTTGGTCTGAGGGTGTTTACCAGCCATGATTAGGAGCGTTGGGGGTACCCCTAATTATGGTACCCGACAAACCCAAAGGTACAATTTTAGAATTTGAGAAAAGAGAAGAAAATACTAAACAAATGAGGTCAAATAAAATATATAAATAAGAATATATTTCTTTACACTAATATTTGAATTTGGTACATTTTGATCCATGGTGAGACTCATAACAAAATTTAAATTTTGATTTGAAAATCAAGAGAATGAAAATAGGAAAAGAAAAGAAGAGGGATATATATATATATATGCATCTCTACAGACTGAAACTTTTATTGGAACATTTAATCCATTGTGGACCTCTCAAACAAATTCGAATTCAAATAATAAATTTGAAATGATGAAAGAAATCCAAATATGAATAAATAAATAAAAAGAAAGAAAACTCGACAAGACTACCTGGGCCGAATTCCCATTGGCCGGCCTAGCTTGACCTAACGCCCACGCCGTGCTCCACGCGTGCCGACACACGGACCCCGTGCAGCAGCCGCGCAAGGGTTTCACCTCGCTGACATGTGGGATCGATAGTGGTCTCTCTCAAACCGTCAAAAGATTCTAACATATCCTAATAATATATATCTTACCCTAGTAGATTTATCTAACTTAAACTAGTCTAATCCAGTTATATCCAATCTAATCTAGACCCTACCTAATCTAATATGATCTAATCTAATGTGGTCTACTTAATCAGATCAATTATGCTGGTAGAGGAAAGTAGACCTATCTAATCTAATATGATATCATCTAGAGTGAGTTACTTAATGCTGGTACAAAGGATAAGGCCATACTCCTAATTCACTTAAGCCTAAATTGGTGCCTTAGACCAACTCGTCCTAAAACCACGACTGAGCCTATGTTATAGGTTGCCAAGTTCTCCTATCCCAAAAGCAAAGTAAAACTCTGTTTAACCTACCTACCTCATGCAGCCACATTTGTTATCCTAACAACTTAACCTAGATAGAGGATTGCATAAACTATCTGGTCCAACCTAACACCAAGCAACCAAACTAGATCTTTCAATAATACACTCAGCCTATGCTACTTATCTACTATCTGCCTACAATATATCTTAACTAGATCTCCCTAACTACAAGATTGAATATAACCAACCTCATCAAGGAAGGATAAGCACCAACTCAAGTCTTCAAAGATCAAGCTGTATCGCCAGATGTCACACCCGGGTTTCGGGGCACCAAGACCCGGGCGCGAACATAAACACCAGGTATGCTGGGACCAAGTCTCACACATATGATGTATAGTGGCACAGGATCGAATGTCACATATTTATATATAACAGGAGTTCTATACAAAATAAATAATTACATAATAAGGAGACAACGGTCCAGCAACCCAAAGTTGACTGGGAGACGACGGCCTAGACCTCTCACGAACACATCGCAGCATCCTCCATGCGCCTCATCCTGCGGTACCTGTTCTTGACCTGTGGGGTGGTGTGAGACAGCAAGAGTGAGCTCACATACGTTCATAGCTCAACAAGTTGTGGGGAATAATGTGCATGAACTCGCCAAAGGTGGGAGCTCACGTGAAGTGTAAGGCTTACCAAAGGAGATGGTTAGAGCTGAGCATTGCTTTTAAAGTTGGTCAAAATTTTATTAGCAATTACTAAGTATAAGTAAATACCAAACCCAATTAAATAGTAGAACAAAAGTAACAACATCACCTGCGATGCAATGCATATGACAAATTGAATTTAGTTCCATAAATTAATCATGTGAGTGTCCGAGCTGCTCATGACCGTGAGCACGGCTAGTATACCAGTTTTACACTCTGCAGAGGTTGCGCATCTTTACCCACAAGTCATGTTACCCATCTGCCAAGGGATCGCGACTTCCCATACACCTCTACCGAGGAGGCGAGGCAGGGTAACACTACGAGGCCTTTACAAAGTTCCACTAGCTTCAGAAAACCCGCTACAGTTTATAGGAAGCTCCAATGCAGGAATCCCTTGCAGGACCGCCATCGCAGCAAAATCCTCCCGATGGCCTCCCTACACTGACCACTCCCCTACTGCCCTTGCCCCTTTCGGGTAAGGTAGTCTTCCACTAGCTTTCCTAATTAATCAGCCAAGGGGTCCCATTCCTCCCTTGTGGTAGCACTGTTTTCCCGGGTGGTTCTCCATGTTCCGATTAACATAATGATCTTATCATGAACAGTAAATAACAACTGACAATAAAAGTATAATCATGAATAGTAATATGTATCTCTATACCCAAAACCACATAAAGCGATAGCAAGTACTACCCAAAGATTCAGTGGTGAACAAGGTATAAAGATAGTCAAACTAGGGTAACCTATTGGGTCCCATCAAAATTAACCTATGCAGTTCATTATGATTAATTAGAACATGAGTGGGTAAAAAGAGGTGATCAAGGGCACAACTTGCCTGGGACTTGAGATTCCAGGTACCAACTTGCTCTTCAGGTGACTCGTAACCTCACGCTAGTCGTAGCAATACAAACAAACATGGTATAGGCAAAATTAACATCACATCAAACATAAGAATGAACTGTATAATAATAATCTACACGTTGCTACGAGATCGTGGGTCGAGAACTACTAAGATCGGAGTCATGGTTAAGGGGTTATGGTTTATAAAAGATCTATGTGATTTAAATATTAAAATATATTATAAATTATTTAGTATAACCCATACGAGAGAATATTCTATGAATAATTAACTCAACCTTAACCTTAATTATAACTTGACTACAGATCATATTTTAATCAAATTATAATCATGGACAGGTTAGCTTTGATTGAGAGGAGTTAATCTAGTAAACATAGGTTAACTAAATATCTAACTATAAAAATATGAGATATGGTACAACCAATGCTATTACTGCGTAGTAAATATTTGTACGAAAATAACGCAACTGAAACGGATCAAATCGGGGTTAAATTCATCAAGTTATGAATTTTCCAAGATTAAGACATTTATTTTTATACTAAAAATGAATTCTGCATCTAATTAAATTAATTTACTAGTGGATTGGACTGCGGCCGCAATTCTGTGAAAGACCAGGGGCTATTTCGTATATTTCTCCAAGACTCATACCCATCCCGCGCGTGGATGGCGGGTTGAATAAGAAAAACAATAGGGGCTCTTTAGAAATTATCCACCGCCGAAGGGGTATCGGCCAACGAGCACCGCACGATTAGATCTGGGCGGTCCGAAACCACACCCAACATTAAACTGCGCCAGCCACTGGATCTAGATCATGTGGCCCATAATCGCCCTAAGCATCCGCCGTTCGATCCACACGAACGACCCTGATCTAATCAACGAATCGGTACGTTCATTCTAATCTGCGCCGTTCCTTTTCAATCCAATGGCTCACGGTTTGTCTTCTCTCCCTCATAACCCTCAGACGGCGGCGCGGACCAGGTGACCAACAGGCCACAACGGCGGCATTGACGAAAAGCGCCCATCGAAGTCCGAGCTCCCATCGGTCACCACTGTCAAATTGAACGGAGCTACACGGTGTGCGCGGCATCACGGTCACAATGGATGTATTCTTACCGGCATTAAGGTGCGGATGAAGCTTGGCCACGGTGCACGGCAGGTTTACGGCGAAATCCCACCACCGGCGACGAATTCTGGCGCCGCTTGCCCACAATCGTGCCCCGGAAAGACCCTGTACACCACCAGAGCGACACACCGAAGTTTCCAGGCCCAAATATGAGGCCTCGCCGATGGAGCGCCCGTGGTTCAACGTCGGCGGCACGATCAGGAAGGGATGCCTCGACCCGACCTCGAGGTGCAGATGAGATGAGAGGAAGCATCACGTCCGGTATTTATACGCCCAGAGAGAGGGGATAAAGTCCGACTTCCCCACCGACCGCGCGCAGTTCACGGGGAACCGGTGAAGCCGCCCGCGCTCAGCCCGCCGCCAGAAGCGGAGCTCGTTTCGAGTCGTGGCTTCGGGAAGAGGACGACCCGCCAGGAGGGGCCCACGCGCCAGTGGTGTTTGGGGGAAATCGGAGGGAGGCTGGTAGCCCGTGCCCGCGGTATGTATCCCAGCGAGGAAAACGGCTTGTCGTAGTGGAGAAAGTGGACCGGCCAGGGATCGGTGGACTGGTGGGTTGAGTGGGCCGGCCAGAAGTCAGCCCAGCCGAGTCTTCACTGTTTTCTTTTCTTTTCTATATTCTTTTCTCAATTCTAATTCCTTATTTTAAATCCAATTCAAATTCAACTCATATTTTGAGCTTCAAAATCTACAAGTGTCCAAAATATTCCTAATGAATATAAATTCTACTGTTTATACTATTGTTCTTTATTTATTTATTTTTCCTATTATTCATTTATGGAGAGAATAAATGCCTTCATTAAAATTCTCATTCCCATTTTCTGTTTATAATTCGAGGTCAAATTTAAGTTATGACTCCTTAATCTTGACAAAATGCATTGCAACAAATTCATCGACACACGATGCACGATTCTTTATTTATCTATGGATTTCTTGGCGAATTTAATATTATTAATTGAACATGAGGGAGAGCCCGATGGATTTTCAAAGGTCTTCAAAAAAAATTCAAAATCCTATCGAAAATGCATTTATTTCTTTGTTTTATTATTATTATTTTTATTTTCTTTTCCTTTACCAATTTTAGGGCTTTACACCAGATGAATCAAGATCCATCACCCGAATAAAAAGTCTCCCTTACCAAACTTTCTTTTACCCCCAATTCTTCTCTACACTCACCTAATAGCTAAAACCAGATGTACCCTTGTTCTCTATGCCACACCTACTAACGACATGCAAATTTTAGGTGTATAAAAAAACTAATTGGAAGTTCCACTTAGATAAAAAATACTAGAATTTCATAAAGATAAAGTTAGCTTGATATGCTTAACTAAATGATATTCTTAAATAGGAGTATAGAATCTAATGTGATCTAATCTAGTGTGATTTAATCTAATGTGGTCTACTTAAACAGATTAATGATACTAGTAGAAGGAAGTAGACCTATCTAAAATAATATGATCTCATCTAATGTGAGTTACTTAATGCTGATACGAAGGATAAGACCATACACTTAAGCCTAAATTGGTGACTTGGATCAACTCAGCCATATATCAATGACCTACACCTTCGTGAGAATTTCTTAATTTATCTATAAAAAAGAGAGAGATTCTAATCTACCAGCTTGACCTACATGTTCCCAATGATATACATCATTTTTCTTTTCCAAGTCCAACCTAACACAAAGCCACCCAACTAAAATTTGACATGACCCCCTCAACTTATATGAATCAAGATCTTATTCAATCTAATGTGAGTCACTTAACAAGTTAACACTAGTGAAATAAACTAGATCCGACTCCTGTAAACCTTGTTCTCCCCTCATGCACTTAAACCTAAATTAGTGCATTAAACCAACTCAACCGTGAGCAAAAAGATTTAACTCAACCAATAGAGTCATGATGAAGTGCATAATCTGACTATCCCCACCTAACATCAAACAAGATTTAGACCTACATCATGTAGTCTATCTCACCCATATCTATCTCATCTTGGCAGATTCTATCTTACCTTTGGACATTCACCTTATACGACTAGTTATCCCAATCTGGATATAAAACAGCAGATTAAGCCCTGCCAAAGAATCTTCAGTTCATAACCAGCTACTAGCCTATTCGTTCTATCTACCAAATAATTTCCCTTGCTAAACTATTTTGCCATATGCTTCTAACTCTGATGGTCAATACCAGGAAGGGAGGATTATCAGGCCACAACAAACAGAAATGAATCCTCCATCGGCTGAAACCGATCCAATGGTTGCCGCCCAAATGCTGGTACTACAACAAATGACAAACATGGTGAACAAAATGCAAAATCAGATAAGACAAGAACGCCAGGAAATGCGTCAGGACCGGTTGGAGATGCGTCAAGAAATGATGCAAGCACGGTTGGAAAGACAACAACAACAACACCCACTACCTCCACCACCACCACCAGCTCCACCAAGCTACATAAATATATATATTTTACTACGTGTAAGACGTAAATGTTACTTTAGTTAGTAGTTGGTATGATACTATTTTAGGAGGAATAATAAGATCGAATTGACCCCATGTGTTGCTAATGAGGTACGCATCGTACCGAGATTTTTGTTTGTGCATATATGTTGAGAAAATATGGGTACACATCCCTTTCTTACAAATCTCGAGGACGAGATTTCTGTTAAGGGGGTAGGATTTGTACGGTCCAAAATTTGTATAAGAAAAAAATAATAATAAAATAAAAATATATGAAGAAATAAAATAGTAAATTCAGATATCACAAATTATACTTGGATGTTGAAAATTGAGGACTGAATTTTGAAAACCAAGGAATATTTTAGAAAAGAAGTAATAGAAAAGTTTTCTATTCAACTAAATGATTATGCATATCATTAAATGATGCACCATAAGCATTTATTTACATGAATATTTAATTTTAAAGTAACTTATGACTCTTGTCCCACAATCAAAATACTATTCTCCTAAAAAGAAAGGAACGATATGAGTGTGTGTCATATTTCAAACATTTATCAAATAAATAAATAAATTAGAATAAATAGGTATCTACTGCATCATGATTGATTTTAGCGGGTATTAAATTTGAGTTCTTAAACTTTATCTTAGATTGAAATTAGAATTTTGTAATGTCAAAAAGGAATAATATGGGAATATAATAACGAGATGAGAATTGGGATTTAACCCAATGGTACAATTTTAGAATTAGAGAAAATAGAAGAAAATACTGAACAAATGAGGTAAAATAAAATATAAAAATAAGAATATATTTCTTTACACTAATATTTGAATTTGGTACATTTTGATCCATGGTGAGACTCATAACAAAATTTAAATTTGGATTTGAAAATCAAGAGAATGAAAATAGGAAAAGAAAAGAAGAGGGAAGGAAAAGAATATATATATAAATAATATGTATAAATATAAATGCATCTGTACATACTGGAACTTTTATTGGAACATTTAATCCATTGTGGACCTCTCAAACAAATTGGAATTCAAATACTAAATATGAAATGATGAAAGAAATCCAAATATGAATAAATAAAAAAGAAAACTCGACCAGACTACCTGGGCCGAATTCCCCTAGGCCGGCCCAGCTTGGCCTCACGCCCAAGCCGTGCTCCACGCGTGCCGACACGCGGACCCCACGCAGCAGCCGTGCAAGGGTTTCACCTCGCTGACATGTGGGCCTGACACTAGTCTCTCTCAAACCGTGCCACACTTACTCACCGCCAGGCGGATCCCACACTCCTGGGTCATCCCCTAGCTCGCGTCGGTGCAACGACTTCCTGGTCGCCCACCGAAACCATCGCCGCTGGACCCAGATCTTCTCGCCGGGATCTCTCCTGGGACCGTTTCCTTTCTTCGACTGACCACGACCTCTCACCATCCTAGGACTATATATGGCGGTGCCCCCCTTTTATTTTACCCCCACATCATGCAGCCCCATTGGGCATGGCGGGAGGAGAGAGACTCCATCATCGGCACGCGCTTGTGCCGCCATGTACGCCATTGCTCTTTGCTCTAGTTCGGGGGGAAGGTCGGCGTTGCCATCCGCGCGTATCGGTGACATTCTCGGCGTTGGAGTCGTTGGCGCCTATTGATTCCTCACTGTAGATTGGCGCTCGGCCGCATACCCGCCCTGAACCGTGGCCAGCCTCGATTTCCGCGCAAGCCGTAGGTAAGACGTGCCGTAAACTTTCGCCCTGTCCTATTTATCGTGTATCACCAGGCCAATCCATGGATTGGTCACCGGGGAGGGAGAAGCTGGTCACCGGGGAGCGCTCCTCCACGAACGGTCTAGCCATTTCGCTGCTCGGCCTCGGTCGCATGGGGGAAGAAAGCCTCTAGCCGTTGATTTGGTGGTGTGCGATTTGGATTAGGTCCTGCATACCCCGTTCATCATATTAAATCTGAGTCATCGGTCCGAGATCGTACGGTAGATACTGGATATTGGTTCGGGTGAGATTGATTTAATCTGGGTCGTCTGCGTGGGATCGGAAGGCTACAGTATCATACTGTTTCACTTAAGATCAGATCTAATCAGAGCCCTCTATTCTAGATCGGACGACTAATGTCCTTCCATACCCCTTCGGCCATGCTAGATTGCTAAAGAGCCCCTGCTTTTTTATTCATATTAACCCGCCGTTCACGTTAATACAAAGAACATGTCACACCCGGCTTTATGGAACAAAGCCAGGTGCATCTCATACATGCGCCAAGAAGACAACATATATAATAACAGAGTGTATAGAGATAAATGTCATAAAACATCAGAGTATTTATTACATAGCGGAAGACTTATTACAAAATAAAATAATAAAGATAAAACGAACTAAGGATCGTCGGCACCAATGTCAACTGAGAAACGCCACCTAGATCAGATCATACTCCTCGCCTTGTGGCTCCTCCTGAACCACCTGCTCTTCTCCTGTGGGGGGGGGGGTGTGAGACAGCAAGGGTGAGCTCACACATGATCATAGCTCAACAAGTTGTGGGGAACCAGTGGACATAAACTCACAAAGGTGTGAGTTCATGTGATGTGTAAGGCTAATCAATGACAGGGGTTAAAGCTGAGCATTGCTTTTAAGTAGTTGGTCAAAATTTTATTAGCAGTTACTAAGTGTAAGTAAATACCAAACCATAAGTAAAGTAATAGAACAAAATTAATAACAACCCATGCAATGCATATGACAAAATTGAATTTAAGTTCCATAATTTAAACATCAGAGAGTCCTGAGCTGCTCATGACCGCGAGCACGGCTAGTATACCAGTTTTACACTCTGCAGAGGTTGTACCCTTTACCCACAAGTCATGTTACCCATCTGCCAAGGGGTCGCGAATCCCATACACCTCTACCTAGGAAGCGCGGCATGGCAACACTACGAGGCCTTTACAAAGTTCCACTAGCTTCCGAAAACCCGCTACAGTTTATAGGAAGTTCCAATGCAGGGTTCTTGCCTGACCGCCATCGCAGCAAAATCAAGCAAGGACCTCCCTACACTGACCACTCCCCTACTGCCCTTGCCCCTTTCGGGTAAGGTAGTCTTCCACTAGTTTTCCTAATTAGTCAGCCAAGGGCGTCCCATTAAACCCTTATGGTGGCACGTGGTTCTCAAGTTAAGCTCTATGTTCCAATTAACATTAATGATCTCAACATGAACATAAATAGAATAACAAGAAGAATTGGAACATAGAGGTAATAAATGATTATCCCAAAACCATATAAAGCAATAGCAAACTACCCAAGTGATTCAGGGGTAAACAAGGTAATGAGATAAACAACCTAGGGTGACCTATTGGGTCCCATCAAAATTAACCTATGCATGGATAAGTGATATTAAAGAACATTATTAGGTAAAAAGTGGTCAAGGGAACAACTTGCCTTCAATGAGCTCCTGCTCAGCTACTTCAACCTGCTGCTCACCAGGATCCTCGGTCACGGGTTCTTCTACTCGCCACAGTACAAACAAGCACAGTGCATATAGAGAAATTAACATTACACCAAACATATAAACAAAATACACAGAAATATTCTACATATTAAAATAAAATTCTAGGAACAGGAATCATAATTTTTGGAGTTATAGAATTTAAGTTATGGATTTTCAAAGGTTTTATGTGTTTAAAATAGGATTAAGTGTGGGATTAATTTTCTTTCTATTGTCATGACAAAACAGAGATTCTAAGTGTTAGAGAATAAAATTACTAAATTTTAGGAACTGGAATGGAGTAATTTGGAGTTCATATGCATTTTCTATGAATTATTGAAGTTCTAGCAATTATTTTCCTATTAAAAATCTATTTATAAATCATTTTCTCTGGTTTTATAAGGTTCTGGACTGGGCCTCAATTTCAGTTAAGCACAGGGGGCTCGGGGTAAGAATCCAGAGACACAGCGCATAGTGACTAAAGGACGGCGGGTTGATTTTAATGAAACCGAGGGGCTCTTACCAAAAACGCCTAGCCGAAGAGGTATCTACTGATCTCAGCCATCCGATCAAGCGCAGACGGCCACGATTAGATCGAGCCATGCTAAACCCCCACGAACCGGTACACGTTTACTACCGTCGGATTCAAGATCTACGATCTGTATCTGGTTACGCTCGCTCTGGTGCAGCCCATCCGATCTCGATCCATTGGTCGGGATCGACTGCACCAACCGATATACGCGCTCGAATCGCCGACGCACGATGACCATCCAACGGCTATAGCACCTCCCTTCCCAACTCTAATTCCTGGACGCCCATCACGTAATCAACGGCCAACACCGAGTCTTCTTCTCTGGTTCACGTAGAACACGACGGCGCTCGCCCCCCCCTTGCGGCAGAGCTCGCCGGAGCGCAGGCGACACGAGGCTCAGGCGCATTGAATCAAGTCTGGCTAGGTGCTACGCGTAGAGGGTTTGAGGGCGAGCTCGCTGGTGCCACAAATCCCACGAATCCGCCATGGCCAGAGCTTGCCCACGACAGCGCACCATCCGCGGCGAAGCGCCATGACCGGAGTAGCCCAATCCGCCCCCACGATGCGCCGATTGCTAAATTAGTTGGCACAAAATGAAATTGGAATGGTGGCGGGCCCAGGAAGGAGGAATCTTACCAGGGTGATGCCACGCCAGACCCTGTCCACGGCGCGGCGGAGATGGTGCTCGTCGGTGAGAAATTCCGGGGTCTCCGAGTACCCCCGAAGCTCGGTTCGGCAATGAAGACGCGCGCCTGGATCCAAGGCTCCTGCCCACCCTTGCGAATTCGCCCAACGGCCGACGGCAGGCGCGAAGGAATCCTGACAGCGACGGTGCTCTTCCTTTCTCCCTTCTCGCGGCTGCGGGCGAAGCAAACCTAGCGCGCAACTAACCCTTGAGGTTCCGAGCTGGGGAGGGTCTCGGTGCACTTATGAAGAATCGGCGACGTGGAGTTAGGGAGGTGCGGGGTTAGCGCGCAGCGCAACAGCTCGCGCCGTTTTCCCCGGCGACGAAATCGGCCTCGTTCACAGTCGCGGTGGGTGGAGAAGAAATCGCTGACGCCCGGGACCCATTAGACAGCGAGGGAAGGAGAGAGCAACGGCTGCGTGGAGCGTCTGGCCAGGTGGGGCCCACCTGCAGTGCCCCAGACATCCGCCTGCGAGAGGGAAACGTGGAATGGGGACTGACTCAGGGGCCCCAGTTGTCGGCGCATGCGGGCTGGCGAAGTGGGCTGCGATGGGTGGCTTCATCTGGTGGGCCAAATGTGGATTCCGAGGCCCAGTTAGGTATTCTCCCCTTTTCTTTTTCTTTTTATGTTTCTATTTTTCCTATTTTGTCTTGTTTTGGATTCCAAATTCAAACTTCAATTTAAATTCAAACTTTGTGGCACTTTTGTACACTGAATAATTATTTAGTTTGTTCATACCTACTGCGATGAAGTTATTAAATTATACTTTTATTTATTGAATAAAATTCCTTTCTCTCCTCTATTTTCATGGTTTTATTTCCAAGTTAGACTTTGAATTTTATGGATCCATTGATATGCTATTAACGGCATATTTATTTTATTAAGCACAAATGCACAACCAAATAAAAACTCAGCATGATGCATAAACTCTAATAGTATATCCTTTTATTACTTATTTGTTTTTGAACGTAGTGTTCACATGTGATGATGCATAAAGATCAAACTCACACAAAGAGAAATTGTTTCTCTATTGGTATTATTTCTAGCAAATTACAAAGTGGGTGTTACAAATCCTACCCCCCTTAAAAATAATCTCGTCCTCGAGATTTAGGAAGAACGAGGGAAAAGGTGGGGAAAATCTATGCGAAGCTCTTCTTCTCTTTCCCAAGTTGCTTCATCTTCACCGTGGTGACTCCATTGCACTTTGCACATCTTTATCACCTTATTTCTTGTCACTCGAGTCAATGTATCCAAAATCTTGATCGGGTACTCCGTGTAAGTCAAATCACCTTGAACACTGAGCTCCTCCATTGGTAACTGTTCCTCAGGGACACATAGACACTTCTTTAGTTGAGATACGTGGAACACGTTATGCACATCCGATAAACTATCCGGTAACTCGAGTTGGTATGCCATCTCCCCAACTCTTCTAAAAATCAAGAATGGTCCAATGTAGCGAGGGGACAATTTGCCCTTGACTTTAAATATCCTCATTCCACGAAGTGGTGACACCTTGAGATACACATAATCTCCTTCTTCAAATTCCAGTGGTCTTCTTCTATTATCAGCATAGCTCTTTTGCCTGGTTTGAGCCACCCTCAAATTCTCTCGAATTATACGAACTTGTTCTTCTGCTTCTTGAATCAATTCAGGCCCAAAGAATTGTCTTTCTCCAGTCTGATCCCAATACAAAGGAGTCCTGCACTTCCTCCCATATAAAGCTTCAAAAGGTGACATCTTCAGACTGGCCTGATAGCTATTGTTGTACGAGAATTCAGCATAAGGTAAACTTTTATCCCAACTTCCTCCATGCTGAAGGGCACAAGCTCTCAACATATCTTCCAATACTTGATTAGTCCTTTCAGTCTGTCCATCAGTCTGAGGGTGATAAGCTGTACTAAAATTCAACTTTGTACTCATATTCTCATGAAAGCTTCTCCAAAACCTTGAGGTAAACTGTGAACCTCGATCAGACACGATCTTCTTTGGTACTCCATGTAAACACACAATCCGAGCCATATATAACTCTGCTAGCTGAGAACCTTTATAAGTAGTCTTGACAGGAATAAAGTGAGCCACTTTAGTCAATCTATCCACAATCACCCATATAGCATCATATCCTTTCTGGGTGCGAGGCAATCCAGTGATGAAATCCATACCAATCTCTTCCCATTTCCACTCGGGTATCTTCAGTGGATGCAATAGTCCAGCTGGCCTCTGATGTTCAGCCTTAACTCTTTGACATACATCGCACATAGCCACATGTGCAGCCACATCTCTTTTCAATCCATACCACCAATACTTCCGTTTCAAATCCTGATACATCTTGGTACTACCAGGATCAATAGAATAATCCGAATCATGGGCCTCCTTTAAAATAGTCTCTCGAAGGCTTTTAATATCAGGAACACACATCCTGTCCTTGAACCATATAGTGCCTTGCTCATCTTCTGTAAATTCCGGAACTCGACCTTCAGTATTCAGATCCTTAATCTCTTTTATTTTAGCATCCTCAAGTTGACCTTTGCGGATTTCTTGCTCCAAGGTAGGTTCCACATCAATAGTGACTCCTTCAGTATGAGCAACTATCCCCAGGTTAAGTCTCCTGAAATCCTCAACAATCTCATCAGGTAGCTGGGCAACAATAGCTAAATGAACATGCTCCTTGCGACTCAAGGCATCTGCAACCAAATTTGCCTTGCCCGGGTGATAGTGAATCTCCAAATCATAATCCTTAATAAGCTCCAACCAACGGCGTTGCCTAAGGTTGAGATCCTTCTGAGTGAATATGTACTTCAAACTCTTATGATCCGTATATACTTGGCACTTAGTCCCCATAATATAATGTCTCCAAATCTTAAGAGCATGCACAACTGCTGCTAGTTCCAAGTCATGAGTGGGGTAGTTCAATTCATGTTTCCGCAACTGACGGGATGCATAGGCGATCACATGTCCTTCTTGCATGAGCACACATCCCAAGCCTTGGCCACATGCATCACAATAGATATCAAATCCTTTCTGTAGGTCTGGCATAACCAATATTAGTGGCGACATCAACCTCTTTTTCAATTGATCAAAGCTGTCTTGACACTTCTCGTCCCACTTAAACTCTCTTCCTTTCTCCAAAAGCGAAGTCATAGGCTTAGCAATCTTAGAAAATCCTTCAATAAATCTCCGATAATAGCCTGCTAATCCGAAGAAACTCCGAATCTCAGTAACTGTAGTGGGTACTCTCCACTCCATTATCTCCTTAACCTTAGCAGGATCCATTGATATTCCTCCATTAGAAATAATATGACCAAGAAATGGCACCTCGCCAATCCAAAACTCGCACTTGCTGAACTTGGCATAGAGTTGATTATCTCGTAGCTTCTGTAGCACCAACCTTAGATGTTCCTCATGATCACTATCACTCTGGGAATAAATAAGAATATCGTCGATGAATACCACGACGAATCTGTCCAAATACTCCATAAACACCTTATTCATCAAGTTCATAAAATAAGCTGGTGCATTGGTTAATCCAAACGACATCACAGTGAACTCATATAATCCATATCGAGTCGAGAAAGCCGTCTTGGGAATATCCGATGGTCTAATCCTCATCTGATGATAACCCGATCGGAGATCAATCTTCGAGAATACTCTCGCACCTCTCATCTGGTCAAATAAATCCTCAATATGGGGCAACGGATACTTGTTCTTCACTGTAACATCATTAAGAGATCTATAATCCACACACATCCGCTGCGATCCATCCTTCTTCTGTACAAACAAGACCGGTGCTCCCCAAGGTGAGGAACTCGGACGAATGTATCCAGCCTCTTGTAACTCCGTCAACTGCTTCTTAAGTTCCTTCAACTCCTCTACGGACATCCTATATGGCCGTTTAGAAATAGGGGCGGTTCCAGGTAAGAGATCAATAACAAACTCCACTTCTCTATCAGGTAGCATCCCTGGTAACTCCTCTGGAAAGACATCCGGAAAATCTCTAACCACCCGGATGTTGTCACCAACAAACTCCTCCGGTATAAAGAACATTGCACGCATGGGTGAGGAGGTTATTGCAATATTAACTTGAAACCTTTCTCCTTTAGTGGTAGTGAGTTCTACGGTACCTCTACCACATGCTATAACGGCCTTTGCCTTTCTTAGCCATGACATACCAAGGATCAGATCTATACTGCTTGACTCTAATATTATAGCAGTAGCTCCAAATTCTCTACCCATAATGGTCAATGTCAATCTACGTGTCATTTGATTCGCCCCAACAGGCCCTTTAGGCGTAATTACTATCATGGGTTTTCTCATGTTTAGCAGTGGTATTTCATTTGTGTTGGCATATCTAGCAGACATGAATGAATGTGTAGCACTAGAATCAAATAATATGGTTGCAGGAATTGCATTAACATAAAACATACCAATTACGAGGTCCCCACCATCCGGAGTAGCATCAACGCTGACTTGATTAACCTTGGCAATAGAATATCCCTTGCCAGAACTTGGAGTTTGCTGCCTGTTCTGAACTGGAGTAGTAGCCATCCTCTGTGGGCAGACATTTGCATAATGACCAGTCTTCCCACACTTGAAACATGTGGTGCCTGGACTCTGTCCTGAAAACTTCGTCGGGGTGCCAGTAGGGGCAGCCTATCGAGGAGGTGGAGTCCTCAGTGGTGATTGCTGAACTGGGCGCGGTCCTCCTGGTCGAGTCGGTGTACCCTGTGGTGAACTGTAGCGAGGACGAACACTGCTGCTTCCTTGCCCTTGAGATATTGCCTTTCTCTTCAAATCACCCAATTGAACACGCTTGCGTTCAATAGCAAGAGCCTTATCCAGTAGCCTCTGAAAGGATGGAAAGGTGTGTGCAACCAGTGCATACTGCAAGGGTCCATTAAGTCCTTCAATGAAATGCTCCTGCTTCCTCTCATCCTCAGCAACTTCCTCCGGAGCATATCTCGACAGCTGAATAAATTTGTCTCTGTACTCGCTGACTGACATGTTGCCTTGCTTCAATGACAGAAACTCCTTCTTGATCTTTATCATACCAGCTGGAATATGGTAGTTTCTGAACTGTGTACTGAACTCTGCCCAAGTAATAGTATCAGCAGCATCGTGGGCAGCAGTATAAGAATCCCACCAGTCAGCAGCAGGACCTGTCAGACGTCCTGAAGCATATAAAACCTTCTCTCGGTCCGTGCACTGTGCAATATTCAGCATCTTTTCAACGGACTTCAGCCATTCATCCGCGTCTAGTGGATCAGGTGAGCTTGCAAATGTGGGTGGCTTATGACTCATGAACTCTCTATGCTTGTCTCGGGGTGGAACTGGTGGTGGTGGTGGTGGAGGCAGTGGCACTTGTTGCTGCTGTTGCTGCTGTTGCATTTGTTGTTGCAGTTGCTGTTGTTGTGCCCTCCTTTTCTGGCGTATCTCATCTCGCTCCTGGCGCAACTCCTGGCGTATATCTTCTCTTTCCTGACGCATCTCCTGGCGTTCTTGCTGCATCTGGGCACGCATATCAGCCATAGTGTCTGCCATTTGCTGCATCACCGCCATCTGAGCAGCAACCAGTGGGTCAACTCCGCCTAGTGGAGGATTAGGAGGATTCATCTCTGCAGGCTGTGGCTGAGGTTGTCTATATATCCTTCGAGTGTGTTGGTTAGGAGGCAAATCAATTCCACCACCCCGCCTAGTATTGACCATCTGAGTTAGATACATATGGTAAGAAAATAGTAGACAAGGCAGGTATTTACAAAGCAGGTTACTTTGGGGAATTTTATTAGCTAAGCAGATTAATATTTTACCTACCCTAGCTAATTCAATACCTTATGGTGGTACATACTAAGATGTCCATATATAATAATTCAATCAATCAAAGAAGCAAATCAGGCATTTAGCATCAGCACAATCAAACAACATTTTAAATAGAGAAAATAGTTTTAATTTTGTCTTAGGTTCCCTATCTCTTAGAAAGATCATAGTCATAGGATTCCAAGGTGTGAAATCCATCTTGTCTTAGAGTAGAAAAGATAAGAATGATCAGAGTAGAATAGCAAAAGGTGAGAGAGGATCAAGATAAGGTAAGTATAGAAAGAATCAGATTAAGGTAAGTAGGTAAGGGATGTCCATTTCTATCTAGGTTTCGTCCTACAGTCAACATTTCCTCTGATACCACTTCTGTCACACCCGGCTTTATGGAACAAAGCCAGGTGCATCTCATACATGCGCCAAGAAGACAACATATATAATAACAGAGTGTATAGAGATAAATGTCATAAAACATCAGAGTATTTATTACATAGCGGAAGACTTATTACAAAATAAAATAATAAAGATAAAACAAACTAAGGATCGTCGGCGCCAATGTCAACTGAGAAACGCCACCTAGATCAGATCATACTCCTCGCCTTGTGGCTCCCCCTGAACCACCAGCTCTTCTCCTGTGGGGGGGGGTGTGAGACAGCAAGGGTGAGCTCACACATGATCATAGCTCAACAAGTTGTGGGGAACCCGTGGACATAAACTCACAAAGGTGTGAGTTCATGTGATGTGTAAGGCTAATCAATGACAGGGGTTAAAGCTGAGCATTGCTTTTAAGTAGTTGGTCAAAATTTTATTAGCAGTTACTAAGTGTAAGTAAATACCAAACCATAAGTAAAGTAATAGAACAAAATTAATAACAACCCATGCAATGCATATGACAAAATTGAATTTAAGTTCCATAATTTAAACATCAAAGAGTCCTGAGCTGCTCATGACCGCGAGCACGGCTAGTATACCAGTTTTACACTCTGCAGAGGTTGTACCCTTTACCCACAAGTCATGTTACCCATCTGCCAAGGGGTCGCGAATCCCATACACCTCTACCTAGGAAGCGCGGCAGGGCAACACTACGAGGCCTTTACAAAGTTCCACTAGCTTCCGAAAACCCGCTACAGTTTATAGGAAGTTCCAATGCAGGGTTCTTGCCTGACCGCCATCGCAGCAAAATCAAGCAAGGACCTCCCTACACTGACCACTCCCCTACTGCCCTTGCCCCTTTCGGGTAAGGTAGTCTTCCAGTAGCTTTCCTAATTAGTCAGCCAAGGGCGTCCCATTAAACCCTTGTGGTGGCACGTGGTTCTCAAGTTAAGCTCTATGTTCCAATTAACATTAATGATCTCAACATGAACATAAATAGAATAACAAGAAGAATTGGAACATAGAGGTAATAAATGATTATCCCAAAACCATATAAAGCAATAGCAAACTACCCAAGTGATTCAGGGGTAAACAAGGTAATGAGATAAACAACCTAGGGTGACCTATTGGGTCCCATCAAAATTAACCTATGCATGGATAAGTGATATTAAAGAACATTATTAGGTAAAAAGTGGTCAAGGGCACAACTTGCCTTCAATGAGCTCCTGCTCAGCTACTTCAACCTGCTGCTCACCAGGATCCTCGGTCACGGGTTCTTCTACTCGCCACAGTACAAACAAGCACAGTGCATATAGAGAAATTAACATTACACCAAACATATAAACAAAATACACAGAAATATTCTACATATTAAAATAAAATTCTAGGAACAGGAATCATAATTTTTGGAGTTATAGAATTTAAGTTATGGATTTTCAAAGGTTTTATGTGTTTAAAATAGGATCAAGTGTGGGATTAATTTTCTTACTGTTGTCATGACAAAACAGAGATTCTAAGTGTTAGAGAATAAAATTACTAAATTTTAGGAACTGGAATGGAGTAATTTGGAGTTCATATGCATTTTCTATGAATTATTGAAGTTCTAGCAATTATTTTCCTATTAAAAATCTATTTATAAATCATTTTCTCTGGTTTTATAAGGTTCTGGACTGGGCCTCAATTTCAGTTAAGCACAGGGGACTCGGGGTAAGAATCCAGAGACACAGCGCATAGTGACTAAAGGACGGCGGGTTGATTTTAATGAAACCGAGGGGCTCTTACCAAAAACGCCCAGCCGAAGAGGTATCTACTAATCTCAGCCATCCGATCAAGCACGGACGACCAAGATTAGATCGAGCCATGCTAAACCCCCACGAACCGATACGCGTTTACTACCGTCGGATTCAAGATCTACGATCTGTATCTGGTTACGCTCGCTCTGGTGCAGCCCATCCGATCTCGATCCATTGGTCGGGATCGACTGCACCAACCGATATACGCGCTCGAATCGCCGACGCACGATGACCATCCAACGGCTACAGCACCTCCCTTCCCAACTCTAATTCCTGGACGCCCATCACGTAATCAACGGCCAACACCGAGTCTTCTTCTCTGGTTCACGTAGAACACGGCGGCGCTCGCCCCCCCCATGCGGCAGAGCTCGCCGGAGCGCAGGCGACACGAGGCTCAGGCGCATTGAATCAAGTCTGGCTAGGTGCTACGCGTAGAGGGTTTGAGGGCGAGCTCGCTGGTGCCACAAATCCCACGAATCCGCCATGGCCAGAGCTTGCCCACGACAGCGCACCATCCGCGGCGAAGCGCCATGACTGGAGTAGCCCAATCCGCCCCCACGATGCGCCGATTGCTAAATTAGTTGGCACAAAATGAAATTGGAATGGTAGTGGGCCTAGGAAGGAGGAATCTTACCAGGGTGATGCCACGCCAGACCCTGTCCATGACGCGGCGGAGATGGTGCTCGTCGGTGAGAAATTCCGGGGTCTCTGGGTACCCCCGAAGCTCGGTTCGGCAATGAAGACGCGCGCCTGGATCCAAGACTCCTGCCCACCCTTGCGAATTCGCCCAACGGCCGACGGCAGGCGCGGAGGAATCCTGACGGCGACGGTGCTCTTCCTTTCTCCCTTCTCGCGGCTGCGGGCGAAGCAAACCTAGCGCGCAACTAACCCTTGAGGTTCCGAGCTGGGGAGGGTCTCGGTCCACTTATGAAGAATCGGTGACGTGGAGTTAGGGAGGTGCGGGGTTAGCGCGCGGCGCAACAGCTCGCGCCGTTTTCCTCGGCGATGAAATCGGCCTCGTTCACAGTCGCAGTGGGTGGAGAAGAAATCGCTGACGCCCGGGACCCATTAGACAGCGAGGGAAGGAGAGAGCAACGGCTGCGTGGAGCGTCTGGCCAGGTGGGGCCCACCTGCAGTGCCCCAGACATCCACCCGCGAGAGGGAAACGTGGAATGGGGACTGACTCAGGGGCCCCAGTTGTCGGCGCATGCGGGCTGGCGAAGTGGGCTGCGATGGGTGGCTTCATCTGGTGGGCCAAATGTGGATTCCGAGGCCCAGTTAGGTATTCTCCCCTTTTCTTTTTCTTTTTATGTTTCTATTTTTCCTATTTTGTCTTGTTTTGGATTCCAAATTCAAACTTCAATTTAAATTCAAACTTTGTGGCACTTTTGTACACTGAATAATTATTTAGTTTGATCATACCTACTGCGATGAAGTTATTAAATTATACTTTTATTTATTGAATAAAATTCCTTTCTCTCCTCTATTTTCATGGTTTTATTTCCATGTTAGACTTTGAATTTTATGGATCCATTGATATGCTATTAACGGCATATTTATTTTATTAAGCACAAATGCACAACCAAATAAAAACTCAGCATGATGCATAAACTCTAATAGTATATCCTTTTATTACTTATTTGTTTTTGAACGTAGTGTTCACATGTGATGATGCATAAAGATCAAACTCACACAAAGAGAAATTGTTTCTCTATTGGTATTATTTCTAGCAAATTACAAAGTGGGTGTTACAGAACACATCAGATCAGTCCTGAAATTTATGTTTGGAACCCTGTGCTTCTCAGGAATTCTGTGCGCAGATCAGACACTGAGAAAATCAGAGAAATTGAGATAGAAAATGATTTTTAATATAAAATTAATTCCAGAATCTTGTTTAATTCCTAGAAAATTCATTTTTACTCCTTTTTAGTCCATTCCAGTTCCTTTTAATTTTGTAATAATATTGCTCATCACATAGTGTCTCTGTTTTGACATTAAAACCATATTAAAATTTATCTCTTAATTAACCTCGTATCAAATACATAAAACCTTCGGAAATTCATAACTCCTCTGTTTCAACTCCGAATTGACCATTCTAGTTGCGCTAGCCTCGTAATAAAATTGTCCACACTTTAGTAACATTATTTTATCATGTAACATGTTCTCAAAAATAGTTAACCATTTTGTTCACCCTGTGTTTATTGGGTTATCATGTTAATATAGTATTTCAATTCGGAGTATCTATAATTTTACTGGAACATGAATATGTTATGACTTAGCCTAAAATTGAATCAGTTATTTTTATATATGTTTCTCCCATGATTTATAATCAAGTAATGACCTAGATTAAAGTTGAGTTAATCATTTATAAGATATTCTCTCATATGATGTACACTGATCAATTTATAATAGATAAATCACATTGATCTCCCATAAATCATAACTCATTAACGATGACTCCGATCTTAGTAGTTCTTGATCCCACGATCTCGTAGCAACACGTAGATTATTATTCTTCAGTTTGTACTTATGTTTGATGTGATGTTAATTTTGCCTATACCATGTTTGTTTGTATTGCTACGACTAGCAGCTAGGTTACGAGTCACCTGAAGATTATCCTGGTACCTGGAATCTCAAGTCCCAGGCAAGTTGTGCCCTTGACCACTTTTTACCTAATAATGTTCTTTAATATCACTTATTCATGCATAGGTTTAATTTTGATGGGACCCAATAGGTCACCCTAGACTGGTTATCCTTTACCTTGTTTACCCTGAATCATTTGGGTAGTTTTGCTATTGCTCTATATGGTTTTGGGTTAATATTTCATTATATCCATGTTCTAATTATTCTGTTATTTTATGTTCATGTCAAGATCATTATTGTTAATTGGAACATGGAGCTTAACTTGAGAAACACGTGCCACCACAAGGGTGGAATGGGACGCCCTTGGCTGACTAACTAGGAAAGCTAGTGGAAGACTACCTTACCCAAAAGGGGCAAGGGCAGTAGGGAGTAGGCGTGTAGGGAGGTTCTCGGGTTGATTTTGCTGTGATGGCGGTTAGACGAGGGATTCCTGCATTGCTCTTCCCAGAAACTGTAGCAGGTTTTCGGAAGCTAATGGAACTTTGTAAAGGCTTCGTAGTGTTACCATGCCTCGCTTCCTTGGTAGAGGTGTATGTGATTCATGACCCCTTGGCATATGGGTAACATGACTTGTGGGTAAAGGGTACAACCTCTACATAGTGTAAAACTAGTATACTAGCCGAGCTCACGGTCATGTGCAGCTCAGGACTCTCGCATGATTAAGCTATGAAACTAAATTCAATTTGTCATTTGCATTGCATGGGATTATTTATTAATTTTGTTCTATTCTTATTATGGTTTGGTATCTACTTACATTTAGTAACTACTAACTAAAAGCAATGCTTAGCCTTAACCCCTATTGTTGATCAACCTTACACATCACATGAACTCCCACCTTTGGCGAGTTCATGCACATTATTCCCCACAACTTGTTGAGCGATGAACATGTGTGAGCTCACCCTTGCTGTTTCACACCCCCCACAAGAGAAGAAGAGGTGGTTCAAGAGGCGCCACACAACGAGGAGTTCGACTTGATCTAGGTGGTGTCTCCCAGTCGACTTTATGGCACCAAGGATGGACTTTAGTTTGTTTTATATATATCTTTTATTTTGTAAGACTTTCACTATATAATGAGTACTCTGATGATATTGTGACATTTATCTTTATACACTCTGTTATTATATGTGTTGTCTTCTTTGGCGCATATATGAGATGCACCCGGCTTTGTCCCTTAAATCTGGGTGTGACAAGCTCTTTCTTGCTTGATCTCTCTTTTGTGGCACTTGTGAGGCTTTTATGTGACCCAACTCTTGTGTATGAGATGTTTCAATGAATGAAGGTAGTTGGGATTGCTTGGATATGTCTACTATATCCCTTGATATGTTGCTTGAGCTCCCACACCTTGAAATGGCCGGATGGGGTGGTATTTATAGGCTCCAACCCTATTTCTAGCCGTTGGATAGAAAGCAACAACTTCTGTCGACGGGCACACCGGACAGTCTGGTGCACACCAGATAGTGTTTGGTGCCTGCCACGTCAGCCAACCGTTGGTGTCTATAGCAGTCGATCGTTGGATCCGACCACTACTTAGACTGTCTGGTGTGCACTGGATAGTCTGGTGCCCTGGCCACGTCAGCTGACCATTGAGGTTTGCGGCAATCGACTGTTGGATCCGACCGTTGCCACACTATATCTAGTGCACACCGGACAGTCCGGTGCCACAGCTTGAGAGCGTCCGTTGTGGGCCTCTCTGTGCAGACTACCCGATGTCCCACCGAACAGTCTAGTGCACACTAGACATGTTGTTGTCCACTGTCCGGTGCACCACCAGTGCGCTGGTTGACTGCCCTTTTTTTGTTTTCTTCGCTAATTATTTTGAATAATCTTATCCAAGTTGCTTTGGCTAAACTTGCGAGAGATCCTATGACTTAGACAAAACATCTCAAGTAGCTTTTCATCTAGCCTATGTCATGGATCGTGAACCTTTTGATTCTTTCACTCATATTTCTTCTTTTGCTCAAACTAGCTCCAAAATAGTGATATGTCGATTTCGAGCTTTCCAACCTTTCTAGAAGTGTGGAATAGGTTCCACAGGGTATTTAGAACTTATCCAAAGAGTAGAACTATTGGTAGTTCATCTATTCCATGTTTTACCCCTATTTGGTTGTGTTGGGGGCCTTCTTCTCCGCCAAAGGTCCTCCAAGCAAAAACACCTTCGGCAGGGCGATACACAAGCAGGTGTGACATGAAGATGCAAGCCGAAGCTATGGTTGAAGGAGCTTCGGCATGATGGCATGCTAAAGACGAAGGACGGCACCGACTTAAAGAGGAAAAGACTGCATAGTCCCTGGTAATTTGTATTATAATTAGTTGAGAGGGACACAAATGTAATTTTGTCCGGGCTATGTCCCATGCCTATAAATAGATGAATAGTACCGCCGTACTGTTCACGCTGAATTGTAATCACCTTTGCATCACTCCCGCTTTCTCACCTTCTGTTAAGCTGAAGGTACAAATGTATTATAAATATTACTGATGTTTATTCATGTTTATAGAATGAGAATATAAATAATCTAATGATTTGGAATGATTGTTTATATTCTTTTCATGTTTATATGTCTATATTTGCATCTTTACTCACTAAAATGATGAAGGTATGCCCTTCTTGACCTTCGTCTGAAGATCATTATATCCCAAGAGAAATAATGCTTCGAAGGACGAAGGTCTCTGTCGGAGAGGAAATCTCCGGCCGGCTGGCGGAGTGCACCCGCCCTAAATCCTAAGATGAGGAGGGGCCTAAGCGTTTTGCTTGTTGTGAGATTTGGGGATGAACACACAAGAACACGCAAGAGTTTAGAGTGGTTCGGGCCACCGGAGCGTAATACCCTACTCCACTATGTGTTGTATTGCTCGTGAGCTTGAGTTGTGTCTTCGATGACTTGAGTCTGAATGAGTGTGAGAGTGTCCTCTTGGACCTGTGTTGTAACGTTGCATGCCTCCCCTTTTATAGCTCAAGGGGGGCATGTACAAGCGTACTGAGCCCCGACATGTGTGCCCAGGGACATAACGGATGTAATACTTGGAGCGACTAACGTTCGTCCCCAGTGCAATCTTCCTTGCGCCCTGATATCCGCGATCTGCGTAGCACTGGCGTGCAGGGGAAGCTTCCCTGGCAACGTACAAGTGATGATGGATGAGCACAGTGCACCTCATGGCATGGGCGTACTGTTTGGCAATGGACAGGCCCGCCGCCTGCGGGATGGCCTGGACGCCGCCTGCCAGCTGAGTGGACAAGACACATTAAATGCTGAAGGGGCACATCGCATGTCAGCGGGGTAGTCAGGCGACACGTCTTCTTTGCAATAAATGCAGAGATAGCACGGCCCAGAGGTCTTACGTCAGGCTCCGCCCGCAGGCTTACGTCACGCATGGTCAGCCACGCGGCAGCATCGGGTCTCCGCCTGAGCGGGGAGCAGTAGCGCTATGCGGACAGGTCCACGCCAGGCTGGGCCTGGACACATGTCGGCACCGGACCTCAGCCTGAGTAAGGCCTGGGTATTCCCTGCCCCTGAGTCCCAGGACTCGACTGTGGGCAGTCTGGATCCTACGTAGAGGGATCCGGGACCCGACCCAGAGGTCCGGGCTGCACTTGCAGTGGTCCTGGATCTTGCTCCGGAGGTCCGGCCTACGTGTACAGGGGTCTGGCACTTTCCCATGGGGGTCCGGACCCACTGTTGGCATCTTGGAGTGTATCACTTTTTTGGGCCACATGGTGACCCTGGAGCCATTCACGTGGTGGAGTCGGGCGTTGTTCCCCACGTGACTAGAGATAGTCGTGTGGGCACGGCGTCTTCATGCTGTAGCAAGGGGTACCCCTGATCCAGGGTACCGACAGTGGCCCCCGGGCCCGCCTCAAGGGAGGATACGAGACTGCAGGTGGGGCCAAAGCTTGTACCTTGCGTCAACTTGGCATGACCGGCGACTGGGGCGCCTCCTCTGTGTGCGCCGCATTAACTCAGCACGCCCGCGCTGTCAGCCTACCATCGGTCACATCAACTGTCGTGCCTGTTCCCGTGACTGACTGACCCGTGGTCTTCGCACTCAATGGCTTTACTGGGCCATGTGCGGGTGCCTTGGTACCGCTGCATTTGGTAGAGAAAATTTCATCTTCTCTGTCTTCTGTGGCTGTCTCGAGGAGGCATGGCATTGGTCGTGAGCAGCGGTTTGACTTTTCTGCACCCAGGAACCGGCACCCAAGGAGGATGACTTGTGGGCCCGGGCCCCTGCGTCAGAGACTGGGCTGTTGGTTTCTACAGAGGTGAAGAGGCGCACTACCACAGGCAGCAGCATGTACCTCACACAGCGGTTCACCTTCTCCACTCACGAAGGCCGACGCTCGAAGAGGATGACTCATGGGCCCGGGCCCCCGCACCAGAGGCTGGGTTGCTGCTTTCGGCAGAGGCGAAGAGGCGCACTACCGCAGGCAGCGGCATGTACCTCACGCAGCGGTCCACCTTCTCGGCACTCAGAGACCGGCGCACCAGCTATATGACTTGTGGGGCTGGGGCCCCGCGTCATTGTTTGGGTACGTCGGTGTGTATCGAGGGAGACTTCCCGTGGCGTTTCGAGGTGCGAGCTGGGGAGTCTGCCTTTAAGAAGGGGTTCATCCCTCGAGTAGCAGCCATGCCTTCGCTTCTCTCCCACTTGTTGTGCCCTTTCGCCTCCGAGCTCTCTGCGCCCCTTTGCCTTCAAGGTCTCTGCTTTGCTTCGCTTGGAGCATGTTGGCGTTGATGGAAGGGTCCGTGCTAGCGCCTTCCCCTCAATAGTGTCACTGCCAGGGAGCTCGCACTCTTTGCTTCTTGCGCGATGGCGCTGCCGATCTCGCCTTCTTCTTGCTGTTGCCGAAGGAGCACGCCCTCATGGGGGTTGGCGCCCTTCCGCCATCACTCAGCTTCAAGGATTTTCATCATGCAGCCAGGCTGCGGTTTCCCACCAGTGGTCTTCTACAAGGATGACCACCAGCCTTGTTGTGGAGAGAAGCGAGCTGGGCTGCAGCCTCCCCCAACTCTTTGGCTTTAATGGCCTCGTTGTCACCCCCCGTAGGAAGATGGGGGTGAGGGCCTCTTAGCTATGGCGTACACGTTGAGGTGGCCACCGTTGCTGGCAAGTCGCTCAGGAGAATTCCGCGGGGACAGCGTCCGCGAGCTTCCAGCGCGACCCTGCTGGCGTCGAGTAGTTTACACCTGTAGAGATGGAGCTAGGACTCCGCTTGAAGGCAAATGTAATAACTTTTGCTTTTGTAAGGTACCTTTTGAGTACTATTTATCAAGCAGTATTAGCACTTATCTGTGTACCACCTATCTCGGTTGTGTGAGGTGTTGTCGACTCCTCCCTGGTACTTGGCCCCCTGGGATGCAGGCTCGATGTGTCGAGGTTGGATACCAGCGTACTTGAAAGAGTTGGCAACAACCCCCAGGAGGCAGCCCCGACCGGGACCTAGGCCTATACACAACTTTGGCTAGGGAGCGTTTGTAGCACACCCATTGGATCCCCCGTCTGACATTAGCCATCCTTTGATACAAGCTTGAGACCTGCAATGTTTAGTCTGGTAGGCCAAGTTGTGTGTCCGGACCCCTTGGACAGCGGCTCTAGATACTAGGACACCCGTCGCAGAGTGGTGGAGCGTGCAGGCTTATGGTACGGGACCAGGCTAAGCGGCTACACGGCTCCAGACCAACCCAGGAGACAAGTGCCCATTCTCTAGAGCTGGATCCTAGGTTGTCGGACCCACAGGACTATAATTCCAAATAATAAGGTACCCGTCACAGAGTGGTGGACAGTGCAAGCTTACGGTACGGGACCAGGCTAAGCGGCTACACTGACCCAGACCACCCCATGGAACGAGCTCCCGTTCTTTAGAACCGCCCCCCGGGCTGCTGGACCTCCTTGCTTTCGTAGAGGGGTCCTAAACTGTAGGTCTGTCTTATTCAATTCAGATGTCATCGTGTCCGACAGTCTAGACCATACGTGTGGGTTAGATAGATAGTATTATCTGGAGACTACAGGATAAATCTGTGGAGCAGGAGGATAAAGTTATCATAGAAGCACATTTGAGGGGGTAAATCTCCTTTTTATAGCTCGACATGCATGTGTGTAAACCAATAGGGCGGGTTTATGAGGGCGGACCTCACTGGGCTGGTGTACACAAATGCGAAACTTAATTACAAAAGAAGAAAAACTTAACCCCTCAGACTTGCTCCTATGGATTTAACTTATAGAGATGCTCCAGAGGTTATGAAGAGATACTCCTTTAGTTATAGCAAGGCGGGCACCCCCCGGGCTGGCATATTTCCATCACCTTGAAGGGTTCCTCCCAGCTAGGGGAGAGATTGCGGACCCCTTCTTGGTTCGATACTTGCCATAGGACTAGGTCCTGACCCTAGGCTCCCTACTATGCATGAACCGTTGGCCACAGTATATGGGCGCCTGGTTGCAAAGTGCATTTCGGGCTGCCGCTTGGCATCTGAGTTCCCCGATGGAGTCCTCGTCCTTGCGCTGTAATCGCCCCTGCATAGGCTCATCAAAAGGCTGGACCCGTGGGGAGTCCAAAAGGGTTTTTGCGGGGGAGGCAGGCCTCGACCCCGTGGACCAGGGAATACGGGGTCCCCTGGTGGCCCGTCTAGTTGTTGTCACCAGAGTCGGAGTCTTTAGTGAAAACATCTTTCAGGGTTCCTTCGGGTGACTGATACCCGAGGTCTGGTTCAGCCGCAGCCACCTCGTCGTCGTGGACCTTTTCCTTGCCAGGCCGGCGACGAGGTGGGGAGCTGTCACCGGAAGACTGCTCGCGCCGCGCGCTGACGCGCTTCGCGAGGTCAATGATCTCGCGACACTCTGTGGCACTGTGGAGACCGTTGGGGTGCACTGGGCATAAGCCGCTATTACCCTTCTATGGCCGTGGGCGCTTGTTGCGGTCGCCCCGGCCCCCAGTTGCAGCTGCAATGACCAGAGCGGCAGAATGCGGCTTTTCGTGGCCGGGTTCTTCTTTTTCTTCTTCTCACCATCCTGGGCGACGGTGCCGGAGCCACCCATCTGGGCTTCCCCGGTCAGTGGTGCCGAGTGCCACGCACGACCCTTGGTAGCTCTGGTGCACTTGTCGGACAGAGCGAAGAGAGTGGAGATAGTTTCCACGTCATGCGTGGCCAACTTCTCCAACATCTTTTCGTCACATACCCCCTGGCGGAAGGCCATGATGATAGAGGCATCGGAGATGCGAGGTATTGTACCTCGCACCTTGGTGAAGCGGGAGATAAACATCCGGAGAGTTTCTCCGGGCTCCTGCCTCACTGCATGGAGGTGGGCCTCCATGCCGTGCTGTTGGTAAGCACTGGCGAAGTTCGCTATAAACCGTGCGCAGAGCTCTTCCCAGGAGTAGATTGATCCTAGGGCAAGATTCATGAGCCAAGTCCGGGCGGGCCCAAACAAGGCGACATGAAAATATGTTGCCATCACAGAAGTGTTTCCACCTGTTGCTGTGATAGCGGTGACGTAAACCTACAGAAATTCCGACGGGTTTGATGTACCGTCGTACTTCTCCGGTAGGTGCGGCTGGAACTTGGATGGCCAGGACGTCGCGCGGAGATGATCCGCGAGCGCGACACAGCCCACGCCGGCCAACGGAACACCCGTTAGGATCCGGGCGCCCGTCGGGGTCTATGGTGCTACCACATCGAAGTCATAATCGAGGTTGCGACCCTCGATGTTTTGTCGACGCTCACGCGCCCTCTCTAGAGAGACACGGGCATCCTCGCCCGCACACCTGCGGTTGTGTTCTGTCCGTAGATCGTCTGGCGCCTCTAGAAAGGTTGTGGTATCTTCTCCTACCCGCCGGCGGTTGAGCTCCGCCCGCAAGTCCTCGGTCGGTGCAGCCTTTACAGAGGGCGAGCGCACCGACACGGATGCCTCATGCTGACGTCAAGATGAGTGGGGCTTGGGCCTGGCTGAGCCAGAGTGCGCCATGCCGAGTAGCCGGTCGACGTCGTCACACCACTGTTTCATGGCCCCGGTGAGGCCGTGGAGCTAGGAGGGTGGCACAACAACTCCCTGGCTGCGGACAGCGCACCAGGGGTGGCTCTCAACGCTCTGGTCGACTACATAGGAGTATGCTGCCGCGTAGAGCGCTCAGCAGCAGCTGCCTCAGGCACAAGTCGGCCAGAGGCCCGCGGTATGGAAGAGGCAGCCTCCTCCATGGGGAAATCCTCGGGGATGAAGTCATGGTGCTCGACGATGCGAACCATGGCGTCGAGCAGGAAAAACAAGTAAAAACCTAAAGCCAAGGCCCCTACCTGGCGCGCCAAGTGTCAGAGAGGAAATCCCTGGCCGGGTGGCGGAGTGCATTCGCCCTAAATCCTAATATGAGGAGGGGCCTAAGCGTTTTGCTTGTTGTGATATTTGGGGATGAACACACAAGAACACGTAAGAGTTTAGAGTGGTTCGGGCCGCCGGAGCGTAATACCCTACTCCACTGTGTGTTGTATTGCTCGTGAGCTTGAGTTGTGTCTTCGATGACTTGAGTCTGAATGAGTGTGAGAGCGTCCTCTTGGACCTGTGTTGTAACGTTGCATGCCTCCCCTTTTATAGCTCAAGGGGGGCATGTACAAGCGTACTGAGCCCCGACATGTGGGCCCAGGGACATAATGGATGTAATACTTGGAGCGACTAATGTTCGTCCCTAGTGCAATCTTCCTTGCGCCCTGATATCCACGATCTGCGTAGCACTGGCGTGTAGGGGAAGCTTCCCTGGCAACGTACAAGTGATGATGGATGAGCACAGTGCACCTCGTGGCATGGGCGTACTATTTGGCAATGGATAAGCCCATCGCCTGCGGGATGGCCTGGACGCCGCCTGTTAGCTGAGTGGACAGGACACATTAAATGCTGAAGAGGCACATCGCCTGTCAGCGGGGTTGTCAGGCGGCGTGTCTTCTCTGCAATAAATGCAGAGACAACATGGCCTAGAGGTCTTACATTAGGCTTCGCCCGCTGGCTTACGTCACGTGTGGTCGGCCACACGGCAGCATCGGGTCTCCGCCTAGACGGGGAGCAGTAGCGCTATGCAGACAGGTCCACGCCAGGCTAGGCGTGGACACATGTCGGCACCGGACCTCAGCCTAAGTAAGGCCTGGGTATTCCCTGCCCCTGAGTCCTGGGACTCGAGTATGGGCAGTCTGGATCCTACGTAGAGGGATCCGGGATCCGACCCGGAGGTCCGGGCTGCACTTGCAGTGGTCTTGGATCTCGCTCCGGAGGTCCGGTCTACGTGTACAGGGGTCCGGCACTTTCCCATGGGGGTCCAGACTCACTGTTGGCATCTTGGAGTGTATCACTTTTTTGGGCCACATGGTGACCCTGGAGCCATCCACGTGGTGGAGTTGGGCGTTGTTGCCCACGCGACTAGAGATAGTTGTGTGGGCACCGCGTCTTCATGCTGTAGCAAGGGGTACCCCTGATCCAGGGTACCAACAGTCTCTAATTGTTAACAATTGTGTTGCTTTGTTCTTGGTGTTTAGCATCCAGGAACAAGGACCAACAGGTTGGATCTGAGCTGATTCTGACTTAGAAACTGAACTGCTGAACTTATGAACCTGTGAATCAAAGACTAGGTAAACTAGTTAGTCCAAATGGTTGTGAAGGTCATCAAGCACCAAAATATAAGAAATGGTTTAAGGCCATTTGCCTTTCAGTCTCCCCCTTTTTGGTGATTGACGCACACACAAACCAAAGCAATTATGAAGTATGAAATTGTAACTAGTTTGCATTTGGTCAAGTGTTCATAAGCTACTGAAATGAAAGCAGTTCTAAGTGAATATGATTGATATTGACATGATTGTAGTTTTGGACCACATCTGCACCACATGTAATAGTTTTTGCAAACTTTTGATAAAATCTTTTCAAAGTTATTTGCATATGGCCTAAGGAACAAGAATGAAATTTTAAGAGCATTTCTAAGATTTAAAGATTCTCCCCCTTTTCGAATGCTTTTCCTTTGGCCATTTAAAAACTCCCCCTGAAGAAATAGTTTAAAATGTTTTTAGAAAATAGGGCGGTGGTGCGATCCGCGATCCTTTTGCTTTGGCCTAATACTTTCTCCCCCTTTGGCATTAAGCACCAAAAATGAAGAAATTTTGAGGCCTTTTCAATATAGATATGGAATTGAAGTACATGAGTTTTAGCAAGGATGTTTGATACCGAACGAATATGAAGTGGAAGTGCTCCCTTTGCTCAAAACTCTATTTCCCTTTCAATTTGAGACTGAGCACAACATATACTTGAAGAATGGTTAGTCTCAAAGATTTAATGTGTAGAGAATTGCTCCCCCTAAACTTGTGCATACAAGTGATGAATACTTGTAGATCAATGCACTTTAGGATTTGTGAGGCCTGAGGATGCAAGTTCTACACATTGAACTTTGGTATAAGCAAAAATATGAATTAAGAGTAGGTACTAACTGAAAGAGATATATAAGATCAAAAGATATGTTAATTAAGCTTTATCATAGTTCTACAATATAGATTGCTCTCCCTAAGTATGTGCATAGAGAGGAATACAAATTTAGGCCTTAAATGCCAAATGCACATAATGAGGTCAAAGAGAACATATCTATATCATAGGAATTGTGAAGTGCTATATAAACATGATGCTCATGATAGACTATGCACTTAAGAAAGCATGTTATAAACATTTGATGCATTTACCCTTAAGGATTCAAAGAAGCTTAAGGAACCTCCACCTTTGGAACAAAGGTAGCTCATCCTCGTTACAAGGTTAAGCTTTAAGCTCTTAGACAAGAATATCACTTCTCCTAGTTTTAACAAAAATGCATCAAAGCAGGAATGAAACTTTGAGAGGTTAAACTAGGTATGAAGCAGGGTTATGCATAGACATGCTTATAATTCCTCTTGTAACTAAAGATATGCAATATACATATAAGAGGGAAATCTAGGTCCATGTGTAAATGATATGAAGTAGTTTACCCTTTTGTACCTTCACATAGAGACGCTCTCTTCATTGTGCTCTGTCCCTAGTCTTGTTTACTTATGCCCTATGCTCAAGACAATGTATATAATTATTTTGCACAAGGGAGAATTCTACAACGAGTGATCCTTTTCTTTAATCAAATCATTATTATCACATATCAAGTAGATCACAAGTTGCATAAATTTAACCTAAACTCTCCTTTTGACTTAGTGCATATATAAGAGAGACATCAATTGATAGTACATGAAGCACTAAGTAACATGAGTATCAATTAAAGCTATTCAATGATAAAAAAAATATAACAGATGTGATCAAATGAACAACATATGCACCAGTTTATCAAATAAGCTTATAACAGGAGAATCCAGTAATTATGATACTTTAATAATGAAGATTGCAATCCTTGAAAAAAGTGATACTTCTTTACCAAATTGGATTGAGTTGTAGTAGCATACTTCATGAGAAACTTATTCTCATACTGAAAGCTCTCTTGTGGGTAGGGCTGGAAAAATAGCTCGCGGCTTGCGAGCCAGCTCGAGCTCGCCTTGGCACGGCTCGCAATGGCTCGCGAGCTCAGACCAAGCCGAGTCGAGCCAGTTCTGTAGGCTTGCTGTACCATCGAGCCGAGCCGAGCTAGGTCGCCTAGATCGCGAGCATGGGGCAGATTCAGATATGCAATGGGCCTGACCGTGACCCACCAAGGCCAACAGCCCACCACGACGGCACTCGGCACTCGCCCTCGGCCCCTCGCCCTAACCAGACACCAGTCACAGACGGCTAGACCAGACGGGCGACAACCGCATGCCACCCGCCAGCATGCAGCAGGAGCACAGGCTGCTAGGCTAGGGTTTGGAGCCGCACCGGTGCACCACAGTCCACAGCCATTGCAGGCCTGCTGTGCCGCACAGCCATCACTCCCGTCTTGCGGTCAGTCACCCTCGGGCCTCGGCCGTCTGTTGGGGGCCTTCGGCTTCCGAAGGTTCTCAAAAACATGATTTGACAATGTTTTCCGAGTGAAACATGTGAACAGGTATCTTTGGAGTCAGGTTGCGGGTATACAAGAGCATGGTTAAGACGAAGCTTGGCTGGGACGGAAAGCGACCACGACGAAGGATAAGACGATCACGAAGCTATGTGCAGAAAAGCTTCGACATGACGGCAGAAAAGAGGAACCGACTTAAAGATGAAAAGCCAAATTAAACCTCGAAGAGTTGCTATAGAGTTATTGATATATGAAAAGGGCATCAATGTAATTTTACACGGGCTGCGTCCCGTGCCTATAAATAGATGAACAGTACTCCCGTACTGTTCACGCTGACTTGACATACGCTTTTTGCATCACGTCTGTACCTTTACTTTTCATCAATCTGAAGGTACATTTATAATTTGTCTTTATGAATTTGGTAATAAAAATAAGTTGATGATAATATTTTTATCATTATTCGTGTTTCATATATGTGCTCTTTTTTACCATTTATCGATCTTACGAAGGTCTTTTCCTTCGTAACCTTCGTCCAGAATTCATTATATCCGAAGGGGCATAATGTTTATAAGGACGAAGGAATTTAACATTGAACACTTTTTATGTTGCCTTGTTCTTAACTCCTAGCATTTGAGAACAAGTCCCCAACATTGGCGCCCACCTCCGGTGAACTCACGTCCATTTTTGAGTTTTGGACACCTTCGGCAAGCATCACCTTCGTCGTGCCGCCAAAAAAAGCTTCAGCGACAGGGGTTGCCTCTCTGCAGCCGCTGGACCCCAATCAGGATGTCGTTTCTCTTAGGGAGGCCCGAAGCCAGAAGAGGAAGGCCACCAGTCCAACGCCTCCGAAGGACGACTTGGATCAAGAAATCCAAAACTTGGAGATGCTCCATCAACAGGTCCAACGGAAGAAGGAAAAGATGGCTCGTCTAGCTGACCTACAAAAGCAGATAGACGAAGCCTCTGAAGAACTTCGTCATCTTGCTCAAGATGACCAGAACCGAAGGCCTCAGTGCAGAGAGCTTCATCAGGAGGGCTTCTACAATGAGGATGACTGGTATGAAGATTTCGATCATGGAAATTTGGCTTTTGATGATTCTTCTCCTCTGTCAACAGAACTGTAGGCTACACCTTGGCCACAGTCTTACAAGCCACCCCAGCTCCCCATGTACGACGGTCATTCAGACCCGAAGCAATTCTTGATGAGTTATGAAGCAACCATATCTTCGTATGGTGGCAACACGGCGGTTATGGCAAAGTCTTTCGTCATGGCTGTCAGGAGTGTTGCACAAACCTGGTACTCCTCTCTTCGGTCAGGGACAATCACTTCATGGCAAAAGCTAAAGGACATGTTGATAACCAGCTTCCAAGGGTTTCAAACGAAGCCAGTTACTGCCCAAGCTTTATTCCAGTGCACCCAGGACCACGAAGAATATCTTCAGGCGTATGTCCGAAGGTTTCTGCGTCTGAGGGCACAGGCACCAATAGTGCCCAATGAAATTGTCATTGAGGCAATGATCAAGGGGCTTCGGTCGGGACCTTCAGCTTAGTACTTTGCCAGAAAGCCTCCTCAAACTTTGGAGAAGTTGCTGCAGAAGATGGACGAGTATATTCGAGCTGACAATGATTTTCGCCAAAGAAGGGAGGAAGCATTCAGGTTCTCTGAAATGACCAGGGGCTTCGGAGGAAGATTCCATCCGAGGCACATCAGGTCAATTCACAATTCTACTCAAAGTGATGACAAAGGGAGTCAACAGCAAAGGCCACAGTGCTCCTCGCAAGCTTCGGGGCAACAGCAAAGCTCTTTCCGGTCGCTAGTGCCAAGGGGCAGAGGCGCCAGGGCTTCGGGGGATGATTTGGAGATCAACCAAGAAAAATTTACTGCCTATTCTGTGGTGAAGGCAAGGGCCATACCACCAGGATGTGCCATGTTACCATCCAGAAGCAAAAGGAGCTAGCAGAAGCTGCAGCGCAACAGGGCCAGCCGAAGTAGGTCATGCATACTGCTTCGTACCATTCGCCTTACATTCCAGAATATGTAGGCAATCACCTGCAGCTTCTGTTGCTTCGGCAAGTCAATCCCAAGCATCTTGGCAACAGCCTCCACCGCCACCACCAATGCAGCGAGGTCAGCAGCCAGAAGAGAGTCAGCACACTCACCTTCAGCGGTACTTCACAGAGGAGTCCGAAGCTCGCACAGTCAATAGCACTGTGCCAGAGTCGAAGCATATTTGCTGATAAATATCCTACCTCGACAGCGGATTTTCGCATTATTCGCATTTCAGTCTTACTTTCTTTTTAATAAGGAACAATTATGGGAAGTTTAAGTGCTTTTTATCGTCTTTTAATCTCTTGTAACAGTTTCGTTCTCTGTCATAATAAAAATATGTCTTCTCCATAGGCTTAAGTTGCCGAAACATAAGAATTTATGGTGGCAAGAAAGATCTTCGAATTATCAAAAATTTGTTCTAAGAAATAAAGTGCAATTTCTTCGAAGCAGCAAAAGTCGTTCCTAAGGGAGCGCAGTGTAAGTTTTCCGCTCAAAAGTCATTCCTAAAGGAGCACAGTGTAAGTTTTCTGATCAAAAGTCGTTCTGAAGGGAATGCAGAGCTTACAGTGAAAAATAAACGCTGATTCCGCTAAAAGTAAAAGGCGAAGAAGCTCCTAAGGGAGGCTTACAGCGAAAAATAAACGTTGATTCCGCTGAAAGTAAAAGGCGAAGAAGCTCCTAAGGGAGGCTTACAGCGAAAAATAAACGCTGATTCCGTTGAAGTAAAAGGCGAAGAAGCTCCTAAGGGAGGCTTGTAGTGAAAAATAAATGTCGACCTTCAGCAAATATCATTTTGCATAACATCACATCATCACATCATTTGCATAGCATAACATCATACATCATGTTGCATCAATGTCACACCCGGGTTTCGGGGGCACCAAAACTCAGGCGCGAACATAATCACCAGGTGTGCTGGGACCAAGTCTCACACATATGATGAATCATGGCACAGGATCGAATGTCACATCTTTACTATATAACAGGAGTTCTATACAAAATAAATAATTACATTAAAAGGAGACAACGGTCCAGCAACCAAAAGTTGACTGGGAGACGACGGCCTAGATCCCTCACGAACACTTCACAGCATCCTCCATGCGCATCATCCTGCGGTACCTGTTCTTGACCTGTGGGGTGGTGTGAGACAGCAAGAGTGAGCTCACATACGTTCATCGCTCAACAAGTTGTGGGGAATAATGTGCATGAACTCGCCAAAGGTGGGAGCTCACGTGAAGTGTAAGGCTTACCAAAGAGGATGGTTGAAGCTGAGCATTGCTTTTAAAGTTGGTCAAAATTTTATTAGCAGTTACTAAGTATAAGTAAATACCAAACCCAATTAAGTAGTAGAACAAAAGTAACAACATCACCTGCGATGCAATGCATATGACAAATTGAATTTAGTTCCATAATTTAATCATGTGAGTGTCCGAGCTGCTCATGACCGTGAGCACGGCTAGTATACCAGTTTTACACTCTGCAGAGGTTGCGCATCTTTACCCACAAGTCGTGTTACCCATCTTCCAAGAGACGGCCAATCCCATACACCTCTACCGAGGAGGCGAGGCAGGGTAACACTACGAGGCCTTTACAAAGTTCCACTAGCTTCAGAAAACCCGCTACAGTTTATAGGAAGTTCCAATGCAGGAATCCCTTGCAGGACCGCCATCGCAGCAAAATCCTCCCGAGGGCCTCCCTAGCAGGAATCCCTTGCAGGACTGCCAACGCAGCAAAATCCTCCCGAGGGCCTCCCTACACTGACCACTCCCCTACTGCCCTTGCCCCTTTCGGGTAAGGTAGTCTTCCACTAGCTTTCCTAATTAATCGGCCAAGGGCGTCCCATTAAACCCTTGTGGTAGCACTGTTTTCCCGGGTGGTTCTCCATGTTCCAATTAACATAATGATCTTATCATGAACAATAAATAACAACTGATAACAAAAGTATAATCATGAATAGTGTAATCTTCATACCCAAAACCACATGTAGCACTAGCAAGTACTACCCAGAAAGTTCAGTGGTAAACAAGGTATAAAGATAGGCAAACTGGGGTAACCTATTGGGTCCCATCAAAATTAACCTATGCAGATCATTATGATTAATCAGAACATGAGTGGGTAAAAAGAAGTGATCAAGGGCACAACTTGCCTGGCAGTTGAGATTCCAGGTATCAACTTGCTCTTCAGGTGACTCGTGACCTCACGCTAGTCGTAGCAATACAAACAAACAGTGTATAGGCAAAATTAACATTACACCAAACATATATGAAAAATACATAAAAATGATCTACATATTGAAATAAGATCATAGGAACAAGAATTATTAATTTTGGAGTTATAGATTTTAAGTTATGGATTTCTTAAGATTTTATGTGCTTTGTACAAGATTACTTAAGATAACAATTTTAATGTTGTTTTTTTATTTCAAAATAGTGGCACTAAATGGTAAACAATATTGATACAAAATTATTGCAACTGGAATGACTCAATTTGGAGTTAAAATGAATTTAATATGAATTATATAAGTTTCTAGATTTATTTGTGTATTGAAAATCAAATTCTAAATTCATTTTCCTGATTTTCCCTGAGCTCTGGACTGGGGACACAATTTTCTAAGAATCCTGGGTCTATTCTGTGAATTCCAGGACCTAGGCGCGATGATCTTTTCATACACATGGGCAGCGGGTTCATTTCTATTAACTTGAGGGACTGTTTAGCAATATTGAAGAGCCGAAGGGGTATGGGGAATTATCAGCCGTCCGATCCCACCCGGATGGCTCAGATTAGACCCTTACCTCATCAAACCGGTATGCAACCTTGAGCATCGGATCTTCAACCGACGACTGAGGATCCCCCATGCATGTAAGACATACTAGTCCTTAGATCAAGGATCCACGGCCACGAACGAAGCGCTTCATCTGTTCTAATCTTGGCCCTTCCTTCCAATCCGACGCTCCCCAGGTTACCTTCTCCCCCCTCTGGTCACGAACCGCGGCGGCCTGAGCACCCAGGTGGCGGCGCTGTGATTTCCTACGGCGGAGGCACGACTTCGGTCGACGGAACCCACCACTGGACACCGCACCTCGACGATGTGCGCGGAGGACGATGGCGCCAGTCTTCCCTCCGCCCAGCAGGTTCCCCGGCTCCCGAGGTCTCCGTGTTTGCGCCGAACGGCCACATCGGCGAGTAGACCTGGTGGCGGCCCTGGCGGACGGTGGCTTGCAACGACGGCACGGGACATCGCCGCCGCGCCCAACCAACAGAGGAAGAAGGGGAGGGGATCAGAGACGCTGAGATCGGTCGAGTGGCACAGGCAGGGAGCGACGACGACGGTGGCTCCTTCCCTGTACATCGGCGAGCAGCGGAATCCAAGGCTGTTGTTGGCGCCGGTGAGAAATCGCGGCAGCACCAAAGGTCTCTTCCACCTGCAAGTGCCTCGAGGAAGCCCACTCACCCGAGCTTGCGCCCCAAACGTTGACGGAGCATGATGACCACGGCAGCGGCATCTTCCGGCTCTCCCTCGCGGCTACAAACAGCGGATTCGCCAAGCTTCGGCCCGAGCTCCCAAGAGTTGGTGTGGAGCGGATAGGAGGGGCGAGGGGAGGTCTAGCTTTATACCCATGACTGAGTCCGAGCAGGTGGGCGCATGCACCAAGGAACTCGGCGGCCGATAGGTTGGGCGGACTTGCTTCTGTTGGCGAGATCTGCGGGGAAGAAACGCCCAGACGAGCGGGTCCCACGCGCCAGTGAGCCAACCACACGGCCGACGCACGCGCGTTTGAGGGTCGGCTGCTAACGCGGCCATTCCAGGGAGTCCGACAAAAGGGCCCATCTGGCAGTGTCATGGAGAAAAATAAACAAGGAAGGGGAGAAGTGGGCCGAGCGAGGCATGAAGTTGGGTCCGCAGTGCTGGTTTTGGCCCATCGGGTGAGCCATTCTTTTTTTTTCTTTTTTTTATTTCCTATCTTTAGATTTCTACAATTTCAAGACCAAAGCAAATCTAGTTTTAGGATTCCATTATAGACTAAATATACAACACAACAACCAAACACTAATGCAAGTGTATTTCTGATCATTTACTTATTTATAATTATATATACCTTGAAGTAAATGCCTTAAAACATATAGTAAAGAATAATTCACCTGTTATTTATTTTGGAAGATTTCATTCTTTTTTGTGTGCCCATTTAAGAGTTAATTCAAGAGTGAATATTTGCATCTTACTTATTTTGAGGGATAGACATTTATATACTATATTTAAAAGTTACTTGAATACTTTGAAAGGTGTTCCCAATCTTATAGTTCATGAAAGAAACACTCCCATCATACCATCATTTATTGTTTATTTTCTTCTAAGTCTAGTTCCATTTTTTTTAACTCCACTATTTTGGGCAAACTTTTATGAATCCCCAAAATTAGGATTTTGGGTGTTACAAATCCTACCCCCCTTAAAAATAATCTCGTCCTCGAGATTAGTAAGAAAAGGGATATAGAGAGATTGGTTGAAATTTAGCTTTTAGTTTCTAGTTGGTACCAAACCATAAAATTTTTCTAAGACTAATTAGTGGTTTACTAGGATATCGTGGGTACATTAGAATCATGTTTTAGTCATTAGTGTCGAGAGTTGGGGTAAGAAGATCACGACAAGTATAAGAAAGAAAGATTTTTAGCAAGGGGGGACTCCATCATGGGTAGTGGATCTTGATTCCTTTGAAGATCTGGCTTGGACCTTATCCTCCCTTGATTTGATGAGGTTGATCTCTTCCTTGTCAATGTCGATCTTTTCTTCTTCGGTCTTGGTCTCATTGAGTCGGGGTCAGTGTTTATCATCGGAGTTACCGGAGTATGGTTAAGATAGATATGGCTGAGATTGATGTAGGTCAAAAGTTTATTTAAGGTTAGGTGGAGATAGATAGATTATGCAATCTATCAAGACTCTATTGGCTAGGTTAGATCTTATGCCCATGGTTGAGTTGGTCTAATGTGCGAAGTTAAGTTAATACCTGACTAGTAGGGTTTAATCTCTTCTACCAGTATCACTAATCTGTTTAAGTAGACCACATTAGATTAGATCATATTAGATTAGATGGAATCTAGATTAGATTGGTATGACTAGTTTGACTAGATAAGATCTAATTAATTTGCATTAGATCATGGTTGTTAAACTAGGGTGGATAAGTATGCTTCTTAGGATAAGATGGATCCATAAAGATAAGATAGAATCTTTTGAGATCATTTAGATCTATTAGCATGACATAAAATCCTTTCAAGATAAGATGAGTATCTTTTTAAGATAAGATGGATATATGTGTGTAGGATAGAATCTTATAAGATGAGATAGATATGGAATACTAGTTACCTTTTAATGGGGATATTCTAGATTGTCTAGTTATTCTATAAATACTATCCTTTATGCCTAGATGTATATGCAGATGTAATTATGGACATTACTCCACAACTCATCACACTCAATCAAAGATCCAAATCAAACAAGTATCATAAGATCAAGCACTCAAGTGTATAGATACCTAAAAAATAGTTTTATTTATGTTCCTAAGAGTAGGTCTCTTATTCCTAAAGGTCACTTTAGGCACAGGATTTCAAAGTGTGAAATCCACATTTGTCTTTAGAAGTGAAAAAGGTAAGAATAATCAGAGTAAGCGGAAATAGATGAGAAAAGATTAAGAAAAGTTTAGAAAGAATCAGAGTAGCAAGGTAAGTAGATATTGGTTGTCCAATTCTATCTAGGTTTCGTCTTACAGTCAACATTCCTCTGATACCACTTCTGTCACACCCGGGTTTCGGGGGCACCAAAACTCGGGCGCGAACATAATCACCAGGTGTGCTGGGACCAAGTCTCACACATATGATGAATCATGGCACAGGATCGAATGTCACATCTTTACTATATAACAGGAGTTCTATACAAAATAAATAATTACATTAAAAGGAGACAACGGTCTAGCAACCAAAAGTTGACTGGGAGACGACGGCCTAGATCCCTCACGAACACTTCACAGCATCCTCCGTGCGCATCATCCTGCGGTACCTGTTCTTGACCTGTGGGGTGGTGTGAGACAGCAAGAGTGAGCTCACATACGTTCATCGCTCAACAAGTTGTGGGGAATAATGTGCATGAACTCGCCAAAGGTGGGAGCTCACGTGAAGTGTAAGGCTTACCAAAGAGGATGGTTGAAGCTGAGCATTGCTTTTAAAGTTAGTCAAAATTTTATTAGCAGTTACTAAGTATAAGTAAATACCAAACCCAATTAAGTAGTAGAACAAAAGTAACAACATCACCTGCGATGCAATGCATATGACAAATTGAATTTAGTTCCATAATTTAATCATGTGAGTGTCCGAGCTACTCATGACCGTGAGCACGGCTAGTATACCAGTTTTACACTCTGCAGAGGTTGCGCATCTTTACCCACAAGTCGTGTTACCCATCTGCCAAGAGACGGCCAATCCCATACACCTCTACCGAGGAGGCGAGGCAGGGTAACACTACGAGGCCTTTACAAAGTTCCACTAGCTTCAGAAAACCCGCTACAGTTTATAGGAAGTTCCAATGCAGAAATCCCTTGCAGGACCGCCATCGCTGCAAAATCCTCCCGAGGGCCTCCCTAGCAGGAATCCCTTGCAGGACTGCCAACGCAGCAAAATCCTCCCGAGGGCCTCCCTACACTGACCACTCCCCTACTGCCCTTGCCCCTTTCGGGTAAGGTAGTCTTCCACTAGCTTTCCTAATTAATCGGCCAAGGGCGTCCCATTAAACCCTTGTGGTAGCACTGTTTTCCCGGGTGGTTCTCCATGTTCCAATTAACATAATGATCTTATCATGAACAATAAATAACAACTGATAACAAAAGTATAATCATGAATAGTGTAATCTTCATACCCAAAACCACATATAGCACTAGCAAGTACTACCCAGAAAGTTCAGTGGTAAACAAGGTATAAAGATAGACAAACTGGGGTAACCTATTGGGTCCCATCAAAATTAACCTATGCAGATCATTATGATTAATCAGAACATGAGTGGGTAAAAAGAAGTGATCAAGGGCACAACTTGCCTGGCACTTGAGATTCTAGGTATCAACTTGCTCTTCAGGTGACTCGTGACCTCACGCTAGTCGTAGCAATACAAACAAACAGTGTATAGGCAAAATTAACATTACACCAAACATATATGAAAAATACATAAAAATGATCTACATATTGAAATAAGATCACAGGAACAAGAATTATTAATTTTGGAGTTATAGATTTTAAGTTATGGATTTCTTAAGATTTTATGTGCTTTGTACAAGATTACTTAAGATAACAATTTTAATGTGGTTTTTTTATTTCAAAATAGTGGCACTAAATGGTAAACAATATTGATACAAAATTATTGCAACTGGAATGACTCAATTTGGAGTTAAAATGAATTTAATATGAATTATATAAGTTTCTAGATTTATTTGTGTATTGAAAATCAAATTCTAAATTCATTTTCCTGATTTTCCCTGAGCTCTGGACTGGGGACACAATTTTCTAAGAATCCTGGGTCTGTTCTGTGAATTCCAGGACCTAGGCGCGATGATCTTTTCATACACATGGGCAGCGGGTTCATTTCTATTAACTTGAGGGACTGTTTAGCAATATTGAAGAGCCAAAGGGGTATGGGGAATTATCAGCCGTCCGATCCCACCCGGATGGCTCAGATTAGACCCTTACCTCATCAAACCGGTATGCAACCTTGAGCATCGGATCTTCAACCGACGACTGAGGATCCCCCATGCATGTAAGACATACTAGTCCTTAGATCAAGGATCCACGGCCACGAACGAAGCGCTTCATCTGTTCTAATCTTGGCCCTTCCTTCCAATCCGACGCTCCCCAGGTTACCTTCTCCCCCCTCTGGTCACGAACCGTGGCGGCCTGAGCACCCAGGTGGCGGCGCTGTGATTTCCTACGGCGGAGGCACGACTTCGGTCGACGGACCCCACCACTGGACACCGCACCTCGACGATGTGCGCGGAGGACGATGGCGCCAGTCTTCCCTCTGCCTAGCAGGTTCCCCGGCTCCCGAGGTCTCCGTGTTTGCGCCGAACGGCCACATCGGCGAGTAGACCTGGTGGCGGCCCTGGCGGACGGTGGCTTGCAACGACGGCACGGGACATCGCCGCCGCGCCCAACCAACAGAGGAAGAAGGGGAGGGGATCAGAGACGCTGAGATCGGTCAAGTGGCACAGGCAGGGAGCGACGACGACGGTGGCTCCTTCCCTGTACATCGGCGAGCAGCGGAATCCAAGGCTGTTGTTGGCGCCGGTGAGAAATCGCGGTAGCACCAAAGGTCTCTTCCACCTGCAAGTGCCTCGAGGAAGCCCACTCACCCGAGCTTGCGCCCCAAACGTTGACGGAGCATGATGAGCACGACAGCGGCATCTTCCGGCTCTCCCTCGCGGCTACAAACAGCGGATTCGCCAAGCTTCGGCCCGAGCTCCCAAGAGTTGGTGTGGAGCGGATAGGAGGGGCGAGGGGAGGTCTAGCTTTATACCCATGACTGAGTCCGAGCAGGTGGGCGCATGCACCAAGGAACTCGGCGGCCGATAGGTTGGGCGGACTTGCTTCTGTTGGCGAGATCTGCGGGGAAGAAACGCCCAGACGAGCGGGTCCCACGCGCCAGTGAGCCAACCACACGGCCGACGCATGCGCGTTTGAGGGTCGGCTGCTAACGCGGCCATTCCAGGGAGTCCGACAAAAGGGCCCATCTGGCAGTGTCATGGAGAAAAATAAATAAGGAAGGGGAGAAGTGGGCCGAGCGAGGCATGAAGTTGGGTCCGCAGTGCTGGTTTTGGCCCATCGGGTGAGCCATTCTTTTTTTTCTTTTTTTTTTATTTCCTATCTTTGGATTTCTACAATTTCAAGACCAAAGCAAATCTAGTTTTAGGATTCCATTATAGACTAAATATACAACACAACAACCAAACACTAATGCAAGTGTATTTCTGATCATTTACTTATTTATAATTATATATACCTTGAAGTAAATGCCTTAAAACATATAGTAAAGAATAATTCACCTGTTATTTATTTTGGAAGATTTCATTCTTTTTTTGTGTGCCCATTTAAGAGTTAATTCAAGAGTGAATATTTGCATCTTACTTATTTTGAGGGATAGACATTTATATACTATATTTAAAAGTTACTTGAATACTTTGAAAGGTGTTCCCAATCTTATAGTTCATGAAAGAAACACTCCCATCATACCATCATTTATTGTTTATTTTCTTCTAAGTCTAGTTCCATTTTTTTTTAACTCCACTATTTTGGGCAAACTTTTATGAATCCCCAAAATTAGGATTTTGGGTGTTACAATCAATGACACAAGAAGGGGATTAATGTTGATATTTGGAGATTGTTCCGAAGAAACAGTGCCAAGGCACGGAAAAGTAAATTTTGAAGAAGCATACCTTCGTCAAACTCCGAAATGAAAAGATTTATCGGTTATTGATTTTGCGAAGATCGGATGTTTTTATGAAAATATGGATATTATTTACGAAGCATGAAAAGAAGGGAAGGTGCTTTTTCGCCGAAGGCTCAAAAACGGTATGTATATGAAGTTTCATGCATCGTAAAGAATAGAACAATAAATAGTTAATATATTACACATGTTTCTCAACAAATATTATATTCTAAATGTTTTTACAGCAGCATTTAATCTTCCCTTAGAACTACTTCTGCAGCTTCATTTAGTAGCTGATCAACAACTTTATCCATGATAGCTTTGGCCATTTGTCTAATTTCGTCATCCCCCTTCGTGTGGGGGCCCGCAGATGACTCAGCAGGTTCTGAGGGAAGAGTAGATACAGACTTATGACTATTACAAACCGTCAACAAGTTTGAAATCAAAAAATTACAACAAAGAGATAAACCACTAGTTAATATCTATTTGCCCTTCGGGCTCTGCGCTTTTCTCAGCAGCCTCTGCTACTTTTCTAGCATCATGGATGCCTTTTTCGCTTTTTTGAATAATCTCTTGGGCCATTTCCCGGCCACCATTATCCCAGATGTTGGTGAAAAATTTTCCACCAACCATGCTAGCTTTGGCCGAGGGGTCTTTTATATCTTTGGAGGATAAGGCAGTTTCGAATTGTGCTAAAGCTTTCACATGCTCGCAGCCTTTCCTCTCCAAAATAGTAGCAATCCCCCTGGCACCCGAAAAAGCACATATGTCTCCACGGCTATTCAAAATTTCCTCAAAGGCCTCAGCTTCGTGATTAATCCATTCGATTGGGCCTTCGGGGTTACCCCTTGTGAAGTTTTCCTCGCTCGAGAACGCGCCAACGCTGGCGAAGCTAGCTTTTATTTTCTTAACGCATTCTATAGATTTGTCATAGCACCTTTTCTTGGATGAACGAAGCTCTTCAACGTTTCCTTCTAAATGATTTGCCCATTGATCGCTAAGTTCTCGCTTCGTTTCTTCAAGTATGCGTTCTTCTTTAGCTCGGGCTAATTGTTTCCAAAGATCTTCGATTTCGTGCTTCTGAGCTTTGGCTTGAGCTTTAAAAGTAGCTTCGTCTTCCCTTATCTTATCCACCAATGTAAGCAGAATTTTGTCCTTTTCCAAGGCTTCGTTTCTTAGCTTGATAACCTCTGTTCAAAGGTTATTGAGAGCAATAGTGCAGCTCTCATCTTCAGCATTCTTTTGTGCCCTTAAGGCATTGCTGAGTATTAAGCCCTATTCAAAAGAATGAATGGATTAACATAAGAACAAAAGACTAATTCAAAATTCATAAACTTCAAAATTCACAATTTTTTGTACCTTCAGACTATTGTATGCTAGGCTATCCGCAAGATCGTCCTTCGTCATGGCACAGAGGCCAGCTTCAAGCTTCGGGAACCCCATGCTTCTAGCCATCTCCCGACAGACGGATAATTATTTGTTATCTGGGAGACAGTATAAGAAGTCGTCTTCGTCTGTACCATTGAATACTAGTGCCCCTTTTGGATACTTCAGTTCTCGGGCATAGTGATTAGCTTCAAAAATCTCTTCTTCAGATAATCTTTTTCCCGAAGCATGTCGTACAATATAGTCGAGGGCTTTGGGGGATGCTTCGGGGGCAGCAGTGCCAGTTTCTTCAACCAAAATTGGCCTTGTCATTTTTGCTTCTTCGCCTTTCAAGGATTTTACCTTGGTGGGCTCTGAAGGCCCAGCTTCAGTTTCAGATTGTTGCTTTGAAGCTTCGGCAACAAAGGCTTCAGTATGCGCTTCGGAAGTCTCAACAATTTTCTTCGGAGTTGTGCTTGAAGACTTAATCGTCTCCAATACATCCAGCACATTAACCATCCTTTTTCTTTTCGGGGTCACTGCTGGACCCTTTTGGCTTTTTGTTGCCTCAATTTTTGTTGAAGGACTTAAAATTTCTGATGTTTTTTCTTGAGTCCTCAGTTCTTCTGTTTTTTCTGTCGCTGGTACTTCGGCCATTTCTTTGATTTTTGGCACTAGAGTTGGTTCTTTAGCTTCGGTGGCCGAAGAGGTCTCACCAATAAACTCAGGCACTATGGCTGGTTCAATATAACGTGGCCGGTGTGTGAGAACCTTTATCTTTTTCCTCTCCGGCGCTGGCTCGCTAGGAGCGGCTGAAGCAGTTTCCTTTGCAGAAGAAGTATTCTTTCTTTTTTGACCCCGTGCTGGATAATGGTAGTCGGGGTAGACAAACCCAATTGCATCAAATACTCGGTTGAGTCTCTTCTTCTTTCGGCCTCCGAAGGCCGCTGATAATGCAGTATCTTCGGCCTTTGAGTATACCCCAAGCAATTCGTCACTTATGGCCTCAATACTTTTCAACCAGTCATCATCTGGCTCAACGAACTTATCTCCGTATTTGAATGTGTATTTTAGCCTGACTAATCCACCTTCGTCAGTCTCTTTAATGGTTTCCTCTGGCATTTCCCACTTTTCCACAAGTGGCCATATCTGAAAGCAATGTGTTCTTGGACTAAATCCCTTGTTCCAATAAAAGAGCAAACAACGCCGAAGGCTCTCTGGCATTCTTCGGCTGCTTCATTCATTTCCACCTTCGGCTTCCGGAGGCCGAAGCGTTGCCAGATAGGGCGCATAATGATATCTTTAATATCCTCTCGTATTGTCAAGTCATTCTTCACATAAAACCATTCTGACATCCAGTCGTCAGGCCACCTCTTTCGAAAGGTCGGCACGGGACAGCTTGACCCAGACTGAGCACCGAAGCTGTAGCAGCCAAAATTGTTGTGATACTGCTCTTTGCCCCAGGGTTTTGTCTCATACAATAACTCATGTATGTTGCAGAAGCTTTTTGCATTAGGTTCCAAACCTTGGCTCCTCGCGGCCCACACAAAAATGCCCATCCTCATGATTGCTTCGGGAGTAAGTTGATGAAGGTAGATTTCAAATATCTTCAGTATTTCCACGACAAACCTGCTCAAGGGAAATCGTAATCCAGCTTTTAAGAAGCTTCGGAATATCACGACTTCATTTTCTTCGGGAGTTGGGCAAGTCTTCTCTCCTTCGTCAGCCCTCACAATAGACAAGTCCCAAAAATATCTGCCCCTCATATTGACAAGATGATTTTCTTTAATACTCGATTTACCAAAAACTGCATGGCTTGGTCGCCAGGGTCGATCTTCGGAATCTTCACCACCACTATCCACATTGTAACTTTCACTGTCGTCAGTATCTTCAGATAAACCCTCCAAAATCTCCCTGGTAATCTTCTCTGTATTAGTCTTTGACATTGATTCAAGAAAGCTCAGGTGCATCTCCTCAGAAAGGCTTAGCTTTGAAGCACTAACAACTTTCTTATCTTCAGACATCTTCGCAAATGCTGACAAAGCGCACTCGAAACCGAAGCTTAAAAATTTAAAACCAAGCAAGTGCTATTGCGCGCAGGCTAAAAAGTTGGGTGAGTAAAAGCAGGTGGCAAGGGAGCGTGCCAAATAGGCTGGTGCTGAGCTCTTATTTATACAGCTAGTGCGTTGAAAACTGGAGGGTCCCGCTTGTCAATGACTGCTACTATTCTAGCAGAAGGGAAGGTGTTTTTTTGGACCTTTGGCTTAAAGCCTTCGTCCATGTCGCAATATGAATTTATCATTACAGTAATTAATATTGCGAGGGGCTACTGTTGGGGGCCTTCGGCTTCCGAAGGTCCTCAAAAACATGATTTGACAATGTTTTCCGAGTGAAACATGTGAACAGGTATCTTTGGAGTCAGGTTGCGGGTATACAAGAGCATGGTTAAGACGAAGCTTGGCTAGGACGGAAAGCGACCATGACGAAGGATAAGACGATCACGAAGCTATGTGCAGAAAAGCTTCGGCATGACAGCAGAAAAGAGGAACCGACTTAAAGATGAAAAGCCAAATTAAACCTCGAAGAGTTGCTATAGAGTTATTGATATATGAAAAGGGCATCAATGTAATTTTACACGGGCTGCGTCCCGTGCCTATAAATAGATGAACAGTACTCCCGTACTGTTCACGCTGACTTGACATACGCTTTTTGCATCACGTCTGTACCTTTACTTTTCATCAATCTGAAGGTACATTTATAATTTGTCTTTATGAATTTGGTAATAAAAATAAGTTGATGATAATATTTGTATCATTATTCGTGTTTCATATATGTGCTCTTTTTTTACCATTTATCGATCTTACGAAGGTCTTTTCCTTCGTAACCTTCGTCCAGAATTCATTATATCCGAAGGGGCATAATGTTTATAAGGACGAAGGAATTTAACATTTAACACTTTTTATGTTGCCTTGTTCTTAACTCCTAGCATTTGAGAACAAGTCCCCAACACCGTCGGCCCCTCATCCTCTCATCGAGTCGCCATCCATCGTAGCTGAGTGCCCGAGTCGGTGTCGTCGCCGAGGTCCAGTGCCCAGTGGCCTAGCTCCAGCCATCTATGCCCGCCCTCCTCCGCCGAGACGCCGAGTGCCAAGCACCCCAGTCTCTTTAATGGTTTCCTCCGGCATTTCCCACTTTTCCACAAGTGGCCATACTCTGAAAGCAATGTGTTCTTGGACTAAATCCCTTGTTCCAATAAAAGAGCAAACAACGCCGAAGGCTCTCTGGCATTCTTCGGCTGCTTCATTCATTTCCACCTTCGGCTTCCGGAGGCCGAAGCGTTGCCAGATAGGGCGCATAATGATATCTTTAATATCCTCTCGTATTGTCAAGTCATTCTTCACATAAAACCATTCTGACATCCAGTCGCCAGGCCACCTCTTTCGAAAGGTCGGCACGGGACAGCTTGACCTAGACTGAGCACTGAAGCTGTAGCAGCCAAAATTGTTGTGATACTGCTCTTTGCCCTAGGGTTTTGTCTCATACAATAACTCATGTATGTTGCAGAAGCTTTTTGCATTAGGTTCCAAACCTTGGCTCCTCGCGGCCCACACAAAAATGCCCATCCTCATGATTGCTTCGGGAGTAAGTTGATGAAGGTAGATTTCAAATATCTTCAGTATTTCCACGAGAAACCTGCTCAAGGGAAATCGTAATCCAGCTTTTAAGAAGCTTCGGAATATCATGACTTCATTTTCTTCGGGAGTCGGGCAAGTCTTCTCTCCTTCGTCAGCCCTCACAATAGACAAGTCCCGAAAATATCTGCCCCTCATATTGACAAGATGATTTTCTTTAATACTCGATTTACCAAAAACTGCATGGCTTGGTCGCCAGGGTCGATCTTCGGAATCTTCACCACCACTATCCACATCGTAACTTTCACTATCGCCAGTATCTTCAGATAAACCCTCCAAAATCTCCCTGGTAATCTTCTCTGTATTAGTCTTTGACATTGATTCAAGAAAGCTCAAGTGCATCTCCTCAGAAAGGATTAGCTTTGAAGCACCAACAACTTTCTTATCTTCGGACATCTTCGCAAATGCTGACAAAGCGCACTCGAAACCGAAGCTTGAAAATTTAAAACCAAGCAAGTGCTGTTGCGCGCAGGCTAAAAAGTTGGGTGAGTAAAAGCAGGTGGCAAGGGAGCGTGCCAAATAGGCTGGTGCTGAGCTCTTATTTATACAGCTAGTGCGTTGAAAACTGGAGGGTCCCGCTTGTCAATGACTGCTACGATTCTAGCAGAAGGGAAGGTGTTTTTTCGGACCTTTGGCTTAAAGCCTTCGTCCATGTCGCAATATGAATTTATCATTACAGTAAATTAATATTGCGAGGGGCTACTGTTGGGGGCCTTCGGCTTCCGAAGGTCCTCAAAAACATGATTTGACAATGTTTTCCGAGTGAAACATGTGAACAGGTATCTTTGGAGTCAGGTTGCGGGTATACACGAGCATGGTTAAGACGAAGCTTGGCTGGGACGGAAAGCGACCACGACGAAGGATAAGACGATCACGAAGCTATGTGCAGAAAAGCTTCGGCATGACGGCAGAAAAGAGGAACCAACTTAAAGATGAAAAGCCAAATTAAACCTCAAAGAGTTGCTATAGAGTTATTGATATATGAAAAGGGCATCAATGTAATTTTACACGGGCTGCATCCCGTGCCTATAAATAGATGAACAGTACTCTCGTACTGTTCACGCTGACTTGACATACGCTTTTTGCATCACGTCTGTACCTTTACTTTTCATCAATCTGAAGGTACATTTATAATTTGTCTTTATGAATTTGGTAATAAAAATAAGTTGATGATAATATTTGTATCATTATTCGTGTTTCATATATGTGCTCTTTTTTTACCATTTATCGATCTTATGAAGGTCTTTTCCTTCGTAACCTTCGTCCAGAATTCATTATATCCGAAGGGGCATAATGTTTATAAGGACAAAGGAATTTAACATTTAACACTTTTTATGTTGCCTTGTTCTTAACTCCTAGCATTTGAGAACAAATCCCCAACACCGTCGGCCCCTCACCCTCTCATCGAGTCGCCATCCATCGTAGCTGAGTGCCTGAGTCGGTGTCATCGCCGAGGTCCAGTGCCCAGTGGCCTAGCTCCAGCCATCTATGCCCGCCCTCCTCCGCCGAGACGCCGAGTGCCGAGCACCCCAGTGCCTAGCATGCTAGCAGGTATGCGCTTGCACTCTGTGTTGATGCGTCCAGGGAGTTGAGCTGAATGTCGTGTCCTGGACCTCGATTGTTGCCTATTGTGTGCACTGTGCATAATGGTAAGGATTTGGAAGCTGTCGAGTTTTTCAGGGAGATGCAGGCACAAGGGACTGAACCAAACTCTGTCATGATTTGTTACTCACTTTCTTGGTATTGTTTGCAGATTGCTAAGTGATGGAATCCTTAACAGTCCATTCAACTGTGCAAGGGAAAGGGAGGAGTGAAAGAGATGAGACTAATTCAGAGAGCAACTCCTTCGACAAGAATGATGAAATGTCTGAGGATGAGATGACGGTGCTAGGTGGGAAAGATGCCGATGTTGTTAAAGTTGATGAATCTGATGGTGGTGGAGATGTGAATAGAGTGTGGATTTCATTTCCTTAACCACTGATTTGTGGACATCTAATCAAACATTGTCCTATATGTGTTTGGTTGCACATTACATTGATAAAGATTGGAAAATGCAATATCATGTGCTGAATTTTTTGAGTTAGACCCTCCCCACAAAGGATATGTGATTGGACAAGCTGCTTATGAATGTGTTACTGCATGGAAAATAGAAGATAAGATTGTTTCCTTCACTCTAGATAATGCTGCAAACAATGATAGTGCTATACGGGGTTTGAGGGCTAGATTTGCAGCTAGACAGGGGAATGCTTTCATTGCAAAATACTTTCATGTCCGTTGTTGTACACACATAATCAATTTGGTTGTCAATGATGTAATAACTGCATTAGCTTCTTTGATAGTAAACTTAAGGTTAACAGTGAAGTACCTTAAGAAGTCTCCATCTCGCATGCATAAGTTTGTAGAGATATGTAGGTCTCTTGCATTGCAAATTGGAGAAGGGATGAGACTTGATGTGTCAACTAGGTGGGGTTCAACATACAAGATGTTGCGCACTAGTATAGCTTACAAAGAAGCTATTAAGACATATGCTGATTCAGATTTGAACTATAAGTGGGAACCTACAACTAAAGAATGGGATTTGTCTGTTGCAATTGAGCCAATTCTAGCCTCTCTACCTACCACTGCATTGTCAGCTTCTTCTTACCCCACTGCAAACCTATTCTATCCTCACATTGTGGATGTAAAAATTGCATTGAGATCAGCAATGGGTTCTACTAATTTAAATATGAGAAAAATGGGTAATGCAATGATGGAGAAATTCAATAAGTATTGGGAAGAAAAGAACAATGTTATGGTCATTGCTACTATCCTAGATCCAAGGTATAAGATGAGATATATTGAGTGGTGCTTTGGTAAGATTTTTGATACATACCAAGTTGGTATTGAGATAGAAGAAGTTAGAGGTGAATTAGAAAAGTTGTTTGAAGACTATGAGATGCAACATAGAGAGAGAAAAGTGCTCAAAGCAAGACTAGTGCATCTTCATCCTTGACCATAGATAGATCATGCAGTTTGCCTTCTACTTCATGTGAGTTTCAGTCATACTTATCATCTACTGAAGCGAACCCATCAAAGAGTGAGTTGCTCATCTATTTGGATGAAACAAATGTGAGTTTAGCTGACAAGGAGTTTGATTTGCTTAACTGGTGGAAGGTTAACTCACATAGATTTCCAGTGGTGTCAAGGATGGCAAAGAAGTTCTTAATTGTTCCAGCTACCTCTGTGTCTTTTGAGTCTACTTTTAGCGCTAGTGGTCGAACTCTAGATGACTATCGTAGCTCTCTAAGCCCTTCTATGGTGGAGACATTGGTATGCTCCTCTAGTTGGATTCGAGGTGCACATGATGGGAGTTTTACATATGTGGTATGTATTGGTACTATGCTATTCTTGTATTGTTTTATTATAGTAGGTTTCTTTAAACCACTCAATCAAATTACTCTATTTATTTTTAGGAGCAAGAGGATGATGTCGAAAACATTTAATTTCCAAAAATTTTGGTGGATAACAACTAGATTATCTTTTTGTAAGTTTGATTATGCTTGGCTAGTTGAGTGGTTTTTTCTTTAAAAGTGTCCATTCAATACTTATTTTAAGTTTACTTTGCATTTGGATCTAACTTGTTATATTTTTTCTATTGTGATATCTATCAAAATTAGAGTTGGATACTTGGAGTAGGACTGATGCTTTTTGTAATGAATTGTTGGATGGAGTCTACATGGCTGAACCTGAACCTGAACGGCCTGGACCTGCACCGCTGCACGCCTGGACAGCATGGATGAACTATTATTTGTATTTATTTATGTTCTATTTCTGGTGGACAGCATGGATGAACTGTTCTGTAATCTACTTTTTAGTTTTTGGATGAAGAAATGCAACTATGCAAATGCAAGTATATGTTCTGTTTAGACAATATATGTTGTCATGCTGCTATGAATCATGGAGACATGAGACTTCTTATTCTGTATTATTGTGTTGTTGGATGCATCATACATATTGTGAAACCCCAGGTGTCTATTTCGTGTTATGTCAGGAGATTTATCCCAACCTCAGATGCTCAGTGAAAATTTCTATTTCTTGCTCGCGTATGTCTCTGATTATCCAGACTATTCATACACATTTCACCGAATTCGGAGTTATTTAGTCTCACAGAAGGCCTAATTTGGAACCCGTTAAAAACTTTCATTCTTGGCACGAATGCAAATTTGGTAATCAATCTCGATTTATAAATCTCGTCTAAAGCTCATTTACCCGGACTCTCAATGGCTGTTATTCAATCTGTGTCCGAATCGGATTTCTCGACTTCAGTCTGTGTCCAAATATTTTATCCAGGTCCGTGTTCTCAAGTGGAACCTCTAATGTGTCAGCTTCAAAATAAATTTTACCCAACCCGACTTGCTAATGCCCATAGCCGATCTGAATCCAAAAACATAAATTCAAAACTCACACAAAATGGCCAACCTAAATTCATGACAACGGTATTTTTGTGAGCCACGAATCAAAATGGGGCGTAATTTTAAGTTTGGCACGAACAAAAGCGACAATAATTCTTAAGAAAGAACAATTTGTGTTATTTAATTTTAATCCGAGCTATGAGGTTCTAATTCAAGAGCACGGTCAAATTTGAGTCAAGACACAATTTTTATCCGAGCAACGTCGACTCGAATCTCTATCAGATCTACCGCACATTCATTTGTCGTGTTCTCATATAGTTCGAAACATATCGATAATTAATTTTAGTGGGGAGTTTAAAACCTAGTTTCCTTAATTAGTTATTTTCTTGATTTGTTGTCATGGGTCGTGCAAACAAAAAAAGAAATAAAAAAGGAAAACACACGCACGCATGCTACCTCTGCCCAGCGAGCAGAGCCGCCGAGTGGCCGCTCAGCATGGGCACCGCCTGCTAGCCAATCCCAGTTGTCGTCCACGCGAGCCAATGGCTACCAGCAGCGTCCTGTTAAATCATCTAAGCAGCCGCTCCTCTCCGTGTCTCCTTCTTCATGGCATCAGCAGCCAGCACATTCTTCCTCCTCCTGGCATGCAGCAGGTAGGGAGCCCAGCTCCACCTCTCCCCATGGCGCCTCCCATTCTCCACGGCGTCTGCAAGCAGGGAGTCTTTCTTCCCCAGTGCGCAGGAAACTCCCACGACGTCCTCCAATAGCTTCCCCCTGCGCGCGTCAGCTAGACGCCATCCGAGCTCCCCTAAGCGGCCGTCGCTCCTCCATGCTCCTCTGTCCTTGGTGCACGGTGCCATGTCTTTGCCCAGCAGCAGCGCCCTTCCTCCCCTCGGCCAGCCACGGTGCGGCGCCTCTGCTCCTCCCTCCACGACGCCCTTTCTTCCAGCCGACCTCCTCCACCCAGCGTCACCCTTTCTTTCCTCCATGGCACGAACGAGCTCCCTCCCTGCAGGCAAGCAACAGCCCCTCCAGCTCCTTCCATGGCGACCAGTTCGCATGCACAGCCAGTGTCACACCCGGTTCCAGGGGGTAGAACCGAGCGCATACCATATGTGTGCCAAGATCCATTTCCACACATATGTTGACGTCACAAGTGTAATATATCAAAAGACAATGCAATAAAGGCGTAAAGAGAGTATAAAACTTTATTACATCATCGGAAACATTGTGTCTTAAACAAGTGTCATATCAAAGTAAAGCGGAAATAAACAACTGGGCAATCTTCCACACGAAGTTGACCGGCGCATCGTTAGACTTAGAATTCTTCGTCGATAAATTCTCCATCAAAGTCTCCAGCATCACCTTCTGATCAAAATATTAGCAAGGGTGAGCTCACTTATGGTCGGGGCTCAGCAAGTGGGGGAAAAATTAATGCAGGTATAACAAGGTGAGGCTAAGGTTGAGCAATAAGCATTTTAGTTGGTCAATATTTTATTATCAACATCTATCTTACTATTAAGAGTGAATCCCAAATATCCCAATTAAACAAAGGAATATGAATATAACAAAAACACTTAAGTGAAACCACTTAAGTAAATTATTGGCAGATCATCGGATCTCAATTTATGTCCATCTTTAAGTTCAATTATCATGTGAGGAGTCCAGGTCGCTCATAACCGGGAGCACGGCTGATATATCAGTTTTACACTCTGCAGAGGTGGTACAACTTTACCCACAAGCCATGTATCCCATCTAGCCCGGGCTGATCGGACCCTTAGACACTGCCGAGGTGAATGGCTAGGGATCCATTATGAGGTTTTCACAAAATACACTTAATACGAAGCAACCCGCTAAGGTTTCTAAGACGATGGTGGTGGCCCCCTGGGTGAAGTACCTTAGCCAAGAATACGACCCCATGTTAACGTGGGCTGCCAGCACCTACCGCTCCCCCTCTTGCCCATCTTTCAGGTAAGGTTGATAGGCACTAAGCATATAGAGCTAATTACCAAAGCCAGAGCCATGATAGCACTCGTGGTTGCACTGTTATCCTGGGTGGTCACTCCATGTTCCAATTAATTTGTAATAAAGTTATCTTAACCATCGAGTTAATGTCATAATTGCCAATTAAATCTTTGGAACATTAAAACCAATTAATGAGTGACATTAAGAAATCATTAAGTTGAGCGGTAGCAAAAATTTTGCACAGCTTAATAATTTTCCTAGGTTAAACAAGGAATACAGGTAGTAAATCTAGGAAATCCTTAATTAGGCTATCCCATCAAGTTATGCAATATATATTAAAAAAAATAAACATTACTATATGCAATGAATAGGTACAAACAGAATATGCAGAGGGAGAATCCACTTGCCTTGCTCAAAAGCGTCTTGCGGGTCGTCCTCGAACGTATTCGAATCGCCTACCGCACAATTGACGTCTAGTATAATCGCACATCATACATACAAAAAGAAAACATACACCAATAAATAAACAAACACCATTCAACAAACAATAAAAAAACATACATTATCCTAAACACACTCATTCGAGAAAACATTTGTAATAATCCTAACTTGGTTTGTAAATTTATAATGTAAATCTAATCGTACTAAAGTTCATTATTAGAACATTCATTGTTTATTAAGAAAACTCATGGGCTTTGTATTTCTATCAATAATTATATATATATATTCCAACTAATACGTAAACTATCATTTAAAAAAACATAAATAACTAATTATTCTATTTTAACATTTCTCTAGGAAAAAAAACTATGTGCAAGTTAAATATGGATAAGCGTACCACATAAATCAATTTATGCAAACTTAAAAATAAGGCTAAACCAAACTTTATGGGAATATATAATTACTTTTATAAATAAACATAGGCTTATATATATATAACTTCGCATTTAGAAAACCATTTTTAACGCAACTACCATAATTGAATATATTAAATACTATCACGAGATCATGGAAATTATAGTAAGACTAAGATTAACACATATTTATGGGATTATTCACACATAAAATAACTCATTTGAATTTAATATACATGTTTTGTTTGAGAACTACCGCAGCAGCATGGGCAAATACATAGTTACAGATAGATTTGAGGGACTAGCTTCCAAATCAACCATTATCTACTACCTCAGCTTCTAGCTTCTTCCCTGTTCCAAGTGCAGCAGGGAACCACGTCGGTGTGGAGACGATAGGGGCTGGACAGGGGAAGTCGACGTAGAGACGGTAATGTGTTGGGGACGACCGACGATTGGAGCTGGGCACCAGCGGCGAGGTCAAAGGGAAGCGAGTTGTCGGGCTTCGAAGCGTCCTCACCGGCGGCGAACAGCAGCAGCAGCGTGGCGACTTCGTGGGCAGCGAGTAGGGACACGGAGGTGGAAAATGGGAGTCGAGACAGGTGCTTGAGGGCATGGGCTTCTCAATTTATAGGCGACGAGAGAGATAGATTCGTGGTCGAATTAATGGGGATTGAAGATGAGAAACGGAGGATTTGAACACCATTCATGGAGGAAACAGCCGGCTCTAATGGGCCAGTAATTCGAGCTGTAAAGGAGGAGAATTGAAGAGAACACCAGGGGAATTAGAACGTCGGCGGCGCCATTGACGCGAGGTGGCCGGGCACTGGGCCAGAGATGGCGGCGGCGGCGGCTACGCTTCCAATCCTGTCCTGACTTTCTGTTTGTGTGAGCGTGAAAGAGAACGGGAAAGAGAAAAGCATATGTACTGGTGGGGTCCACACGCCATACAAAACAACTAGAGAACGCACTTAAGGCTGGACTGTTGGGCTTCGTGTCGAGCAAACGGGGGCGTGCGTGTGTTGTGTTTTTGTTTTTTTATATATAAATATATATATATATATAGACATTTCAATAATTATATTAAATTCGAAAACATTATATTATAAATAAAGATACCAAATTTTAAGGAATAAATTGTTTCAGGTAAAAGCATTTTATTTAAATAAATTGGGTTCCACCACAAGGAATAAATTAAAATAAAGTTGTTGCAAATCATTAACAAACAAAAAAATATCATGCACCGATAATGAATGCATTCAAACACTTGATAAATTTTTAATTTACTCTCTACTTAGTTTAGCAACTAATAATGTATTATTTTAATTGATGGATTTGAGGTGTTACAAAACCTACCCCTCTAAAAAGAATCTCGTCCTCGAGATTAAGAAACTTCCGAGAATAACTGGGGAAATTCTGCTCTGAGTTCATCTTCTCTTTCCCAAGTGGCCTCATCTTCCGAATGATGACTCCACTGAACTTTGCACATGTTAATGACTTTACTCCGTGTAATTCTGCGAGATGTTTCCAAAATTCTGATCGGGTATTCCGAATAAGTCAAATCCTCATTGACATTCAGTTCTTCCATGGGTAACTGTTCTTCTGGTACTCTTAAGCACTTCTTAAGTTGTGATACATGAAATACGTCATGCACATCTGATAAACTATCGGGTAGCTCTAACTGATAGGCTACACCACCTTTTCTTTCCAAAATCTTGAATGGGCCAATATAGCGAGGTAATAATTTTCCTTTAACCTTAAACCTTTTCATTCCTCTCATCGGTGAAACTTTAAGGTAGACAAAGTCTCCTACTTCAAACATCAACTCTCTTCTTCTATTATCAGCATAGCTTTTCTGTCTTGACTGTGCTGTCTTCAAATTTTCTCTGATAATTTGCACTTGCTTTTCCGCCTCTTGGAGAATCTCTGGACCAAATACTTGACTTTCTCCAGTCTGATTCCAATAAAGTGGTGTTCTACACTTCCGTCCGTAGAGTGCTTCAAATGGTGCCATTTTGAGACTTGCTTGATAACTATTGTTATACGAAAATTCTGCATAAGGCAAGCTTTTATCCCAGCTTCTACCATGCTTTAGAGCGCAAGCTCTTAGCATATCTTCCAACACTTGGTTTGTTCTTTCCGTTTGCCCATCCGTTTGAGGATGATAAGCTGAACTAAAGTTTAGCTTGGTATCCATGGACTCATGAAGTCTTTTCCAAAAGCGCGAGGTAAACTGGGTTCCTCGATCTGATACGATCTTCTTTGGTACTCCATGCAAACAAACAATCCTCGACATGTACAACTCTGCTAACTGGGCTCCTGAGTAGGTTGTCTTCACAGGTATTAAGTGTGCTACTTTAGTTAACCTGTCTACTATGACCCATATTGAATCATAGCCATCTCGAGTACGGGGTAGTCCAACTATGAAATCCATACTGATTTCTTCCCATTTCCATTCAGGTACCTGGAGAGGTTGTAGCAATCCTGCTGGTCTTTGGTGTTCGGCTTTAACTCGCTGACACACGTCACATAATGCAACATGAGTAGCGACATCTCTTTTCAAACCGTACCACCAATACTTTTCCTTAAGATCCTGGTACATCTTTGTACTTCCAGGGTGAATAGAGTAAGCTAAATCATGAGCTTCTCTCAAAATAAGTTGGCGCAAGTGCTCGATTTCGGGTACACAGATTCTCTTCTTAAACCATACTGTGCCTTGTTCATCTTCCGTGAAATCCGGGGCTTTACCCAAACCAATCAAAGCTTTAATTTCCTTAATTTTCTCATCAGATTCTTGTCCTTTACGAATCTCTTCTTCCAAAGTAGATTCAACTTCCATCACTGTTGCTTCTACATTATTGAGCAATCCAAGGTTGAGTCGTTCCATTTCCCAGCACAATTCTTGTGACATCAAATGAGTAGTGATGTTGTTCACTTGACCCTTACGGCTCAAAGCGTCAGCTACTACATTTGCCTTTCCGGGGTGATATTGTATCTCCAAATCATAGTCCTTAATCAACTCAAGCCATCTTCTCTGCCTGAGGTTGAGTTCCTTCTGAGTGAATATATATTTTAGACTTTTGTGATCCGTGAAGATTTTGCACTTGTTTCCAATCATATAGTGCCTCCACATCTTCAAAGCATGCACTACGCAGCTAGTTCCAAATCATGCGTAGGATAATTCTTCTCATGTTTCCTCAACTGTCTTGAAGCATAAGCAATCACCTTTCCTTCTTGCATTAGCACACATCCAAGTCCAAGGTGTGATGCATCGCAATACACATCAAATCCCTTGTGGATGTCTGGCATTACCAATATTGGTGCGGTGGTTAACCTCTTCTTGAGTTCCTCAAAACAATTCTGACAAGCTTCATCCCATTTGAACTCTTTGCCTTTCTCCAGTAGAGAGGTAAGAGGCTTCACTAACTTGGAAAAACCTTCAATAAATCTTTTATAGTATCCTGCTAATCCAAGAAAACTTCTGATCTTGGACGCATCCTTGTGTTGCTTCCAATTTAGTATCTCACTTATCTTTCCTGGGTCCACTTTAATTCCACCATCGGTAACAATATGCCCTAAGAAAGCAACTTCCTTCAACCAAAAATCACACTTCGAGAATTTTGCGTACAGTTGGTTGTCACGAAGCTTTTGTAGGACTAGCCTTAGATGATCTTCGTGTGTTTCTTCATTCGGAGAATATATCAGTTTGTCGTCAATAAATACGACCACAAACTGATCCAGATATTCCATGAATACTTTATTCATCAAGTTCATAAAGTATGCTGGTGCATTAGTCAGTCCAAACGACATGACCAAAAACTCATATAATCCATATCTCATCGTGAAGGTTGTCTTGGGTACATCTTCTGCTCGAATCTTTAACTGATGATATCCCGATCTCAGATCTATCTTCGAGAATATCTTAGCTCCCTTCATTTCGAATAAATCTTCAATCCGAGGTAACAGGTATTTATTCTTGATGGTTACTTCATTCAAACTTCTATAATCAACGCACATTCTCCTCGAACCATCCTTTTTGTTCACAAATAGCACTGGGGCTCCCCAAGGGGATGAACTTGGGCGAATGAAATCTTTTTCTAGTAATTCTTCTATTTGTTTCTTCAATTCTACTAAATCTTTAACATCCATTCTATATGGTCTTTTCGAGATAGGTGCGGTTTCGGGTACTAATTCAATAGAAAACTCTATATCACGGTCAGGTGGCATACCTGGTAATTCCTCCGGAAATACGTCTGGGTATTCACACACCACTTTGATATTTTCCAAGGGCTTTTCTTCCAAGTGATTGATCAATGTCTTCCCTTTTTCCTCTGTTGACTTGTCTATGTTAACTTGAATTCTTTCACCTTGAGGACTTGTCAACATAATTGTTCCATTGGCACACCGTATCACTCCATCACAACTTTTCAACCAGTTGCATCCAAGAATCACATCAATCCTGTTGGATCCTAGGACCACTGGGTCGACTGTAAAATCTATTCCTTGAATCTTGATATTAACATGAGGGCATAAGTGTGTGGCCTTCATGTCACCTCCCGGTGAACTAATGTGTAATATCCTCTTCAGAGGGTACTTAGGTATGTTATGTTTTTCCACAAATGACTCAGTTATAAATGAATGTGATGCTCCAGAGTCAAATAAAACTGATGCAGGTATGGAGTTAACAAGGAACATACCATACACTATGTCAGCATCCTCAGGCACTGATTCCGCAGTGACGTGATTGACCCTTCCTCTGCTCTGGTTCTGTGGTGTCTTGTTCTGAGCAGATCCACGAGCGGGGGTGTTCTGGTCATTCCTCTAATTATTGCTCCTTTGGGGTGTTTGCTGGTTACGCCTTGGGCAGTTGTTAGCATAGTGGCCTAGTTCACCGCACTTGAAATAGCCGTTGGGTTGGACAGGTGCGTTGTTTCTGGCCTGCGTGTTGTTGGTGCCACCTTGACGGTTCTGTGAATTTCCACCAGACCTCTGGTTGGTCTGGGGGTTGCTCCTTTGTTGATTCTGATTCTGATTATTTCTCTGGCTTTGCTGTCCAGAGCGTTGCACTTGATAATTATTTCCACCCTGATTTCCAGAGCGGAACTGCGAACCTTGAGCATTGTTTGGCCGGGTGTTCCTGCTGGACTGACCTTGGAATTTTCTCTTGTGGTCAGATAGCTCCTTCCTTTTGCTCTCAAGGCCAATTGCCTTGTTCAGGAGTGTCTGGAAGTTGGAGAATGTGTGACTCTGAAGTTGATAGTTCAGAGGTCCAATCAACCCATCCAGGAAACGCTCTTGGCGCTTCTCATCAGTGTCCACTTCCTCAGGGGCATAACGTGAAAGCTGAGTGAAGCGATCACGATACTCGCTGACAGTCATATTCCCTTGAGTAAGGGAAAGGAACTCCTTCTTTTTCAACTTCATAATTCCTGAAGGAATGTGGTGAGCGCGGAAGTTCTCTTGGAACTCCTGCCAGGTTATTGTATCAGCATTGGGATGTGCCGCTGTGAAGGCATCCCACCAATCGGACGCAGCTCCCTCGAGTCTTCCCGAGGCATACAAGACCTTCTCCCGGTCGTTGCACTGAGTTATGTCTAGCTTCTTTCCAATGACTTTGAGCCAGTCATCGACATCCAGGGGATCAACCGCATGAGAGAATGTCGGCGGGTGGTGACTCATGAAATCCCAGTGTTTATCTCTGGCCGGGGGTGCATACTGCTGCTGCTGGGGTTGCTGATTCTGTTGGTTCTGTTGTAATTGCTGAACCGCAGCAGTGAGTCCTTGCAGAATCTGCATTTGGGCGGCGATGAACTGCTCCATGTTGGGATTAGGTGGTGTCGGTGGTGGTGGTGCTTGTTGTCCACGCTGGTTCCGGTTGTTAGGTCCTTGACGTTGGTTCACCATCTGATTTGTTAGGAAGTGAAGTCCTTAGAAAAGTGAGGAGTAGAAAAGATTCTAGAGGGAAAATAGCTTAAGTTTTACAAATTTTATATGTTCTTATGGCCATCATTCCATAAGACCATAGCACTCAAACAAAGATCCAAATCAAACGTTTCAACCAATCACCATCACATGGTTGTTATTTATTAATATAAAAACTTAAGAATAGTTTCATCGTCTAACGCAAAGTATAGCTTATTACATCATAGTAAAAAAAACTTAAAGCAGCCTAGTGACTGATCCGGGCTCTCCATAGCGCAGCCTCTTGCGGGGAGGAGACAGCGCCACGGCGGGGACCTGAGCTTCTGGCGGATCCAGTCCTTGCAGTTGGGCTTCCAGGGCTGCAATCCTGGCGTGGGCATTCTCCAGCTCCAAGTGCACACTGTAGAGGTCCAGAGTGGCACTGTCCAGGTCGGTGTTGAGACCGGCCACTACACCAGCTAGGGTGTTGAGGCGATCCTCACCAGGCTCACCTGGGACAATGTTGGTCTGGCTTTCTCCACGCAGGCGCTGAGGAAGATGCCTGAACCTTGTGTTCTGTAGCTGCTGTCGGTAGGTGTGGCTAAGCGACCACAGGGTCCGACGGGCAGCATCGCTGACCGAGGCAGCGTAGGTGGACAGCGGTATCAGGGACTCGTGAGCAGACAGAGTCCTGAATCCCCTGTCACCTGCATCCATCACCCTGACATGGATGCGAGTGATGTAATAGCAAGCCCGGGGAGGCTCGCTCACTCGCCTCGTCTCGTACAGGGGGCGGACGTAGGCTCCTAGCTCGTGCAGCACTGCCTGCAGCAGGTTGGGGAAGTGCCCTGTCTCGAACATTGATGTGTAATGTTTGACAACTGGACCAATCCCCATGAAGTGGTCCTGCTGGGCGTAGTCAGCTTCCTGGTTGACGTGCTCATCCTCTCCATCGTCGACGTCATCGTCATCCTCATCATCGCCGTCTCCGGAGTCGTCGGGGTCGTCGCCTCCAGGTGCAGGTGCTTGGAAGACTGGTGCAGACGATGCGGACGTCGATGACCCAGCTGCGAAGGCCAGGGACTCGGCCAACGGGGTGGGGGTCGGCAGCTGCTCCTCCGAGCTGTCCTCCAGGTTGATCACGTTCTCCACTCGGACGGGAGGGAGATTCGCTGGAGCTTCCTCGACTACCACTGGGTAGACCGGGATCTGCCGGGGCTGAGGGGCGTAGCTGATGTTGACGCGGGTGGTTTGGAGAGTGCGAACCATCTACAAGAGAAGAGTCAACTTAGTTGAATTTCAAAGAGGTAAGACTGATAAAGGAATTTATAGGAACGAAATTAGCAAGTTTTGAACAACTAGGCTTTCCATTTCTAACTAATCTAACGACCTAGGGTCAGCATAGCTTTGATACCACTTCTGTCACACCCGATTCCAGGGGGTAGAACCGAGCGCATACCATATGTGTGCCAGGATCCATTTCCACACATATGTTGACGTCACAAGTGTAATATATCAAAAGACAATGCAATAAAGGCGTAAAGAGAGTATAAAACTTTATTACATCATCTGAAACATTGTGTCTTAAACAAGTGTCATATCAAAGTAAAGAGGAAATAAACAACTAGGCAATCTTCCACAGGAAGTTGACCGGCGCATCATTGGACTTAGAATTATTCGTCGATAAATTCTCCATCAAAGTCTCCAGCATCACCCTCTGATCAAAATATTAGCAAGGGTGAGCTCACTTATGGTCGGGGCTCAGCAAGTGGGGGAAAAATTAATGCAGGTATAACAATGTGAGGCTAAGGTTGAGCAATAAGCATTTTAGTTGGTCAATATTTTATTATCAACACCTATCTTACTATTAAGAGTGAATCCCAAATATCCCAATTAAACAAAGGAATATGAATATAACAAAAACACTTAAGTGAAACCACTTAAGTAAATTATTGGCAGATCATCGGATCTCAATTTATGTCCATCTTTAAGTTCAATTATCATGTGAGGAGTCCAGGTCGCTCATAACCGGGAGCACGACTGATATATCAGTTTTACACTCTGCAGAGGTGGTACAACTTTACCCACAAGCCATGTATCCCATCAAGCCCGGGCTGATCGGACCCTTAGACACTGCCGAGGTGAATGGCTAGGGATCCATTATGAGGTTTTCACAAAATACACCTAATACGAAGCAACCCGCTAAGGTTTCTAAGACGATGGTAGTGGCCCCCTGGGTGAAGTACCTTAGCCAAGAATACGACCCCATGTTAACGTGGGCTGCCAGCACCTACCGCTCCCCCTCTTGCCCATCTTTCAGGTAAGGTTGCTAGGCACTAAGCATATAGAGCTAATTACCAAAGCCAGAGCCATGATAGCACTCGTGGTTGCACTGTTATCCTGGGTGGTCACTCCATGTTCCAATTAATTTGTAATAAAGTTATCTTAACCATCGGGTTAATGTCATAATTGCCAATTAAATCTTTGGAACATTAAAACCAATTAATGAGTGACATTAAGAAATCATTAAGTTGAGCGGTAGCACAAATTTTGCACAGCTTAATAATTTTCCCAGGTTAAACAAGGAATACAGGTAGTAAATCTAGGAAATCCTTAATTAGGCTATCTCATCAAGTTATGCAATATATATTAAAAAAATAAACATTATTATATGCAATGAATAGGTACAAACAGAATATGCAGAGGGAGAATCCACTTGCCTTGCTCAAAAGCGTCTTGCGGGTCGTCCTCGAACGTATTCGAATCGCCTACCGCACAATTGACGTCTAGTATAATCGCACATCATACATACAAAAAGAAAACATACACCAATAAATAAACAAACACCATTCAACAAACAATAAAAAAACATACATTATCCTAAACACACTCATTCGAGAAAACATTTGTAATAATCCTAACTTGGTTTGTAAATTTATAATGTAAATCTAATCGTACTAAAGTTCATTATTAGAACATTCATTGTTTATTAAGAAAACTCATGGGCTTTGTATTTCTATCAATAATTATATATATATTCCAACTAATACGTAAACTATCATTTAAAAAAACATAAATAACTAATTATTCTATTTTAACATTTCTCTAGGAAAAAAAACTATGTGCAAGTTAAATATGGATAAGCGTACCACATAAATCAATTTATGCAAACTTAAAAATAAGGCTAAACCAAACTTTATGGGAATATATAATTACTTTTATAAATAAACATAGGCTTATATATATATAACTTCGCATTTAGAAAACCATTTTTAACGCAACTACCATAATTGAATATATTAAATACTATCACGAGATCATGGAAATTATAGTAAGACTAAGATTAACACATATTTATGGGATTATTCACACATAAAATAACTCATTTGAATTTAATATACATGTTTTGTTTGAGAACTACCGCAGCAGCATGGGCAAATACATAGTTACAAATAGATTTGAGGGACTAGCTTGCAAATCAACCATTATCTACTACCTCAGCTTCCAGCTTCTTCCCTGTTCCAAGTGCAGCAGGGAACCACGTCGGTGTGGAGACGATAGGGGCTAGACAGGGGAAGTCGACGTAGAGACGGTAATGTGTTGGGGACGACCGACGATTGGAGCTGGGCACCAGCGGCGAGGTCAAAGGGAAGCGAGTTGTCGGGCTTCGAAGCGTCCTCACCGGCGGCGAACAGCAGCAGCAGCGTGGCGACTTCGTGGGCAGCGAGTAGGGACACGGAGGTGGAAAATGGGAGTCGAGACAGGTGCTTGAGGGCATGGGCTTCTCAATTTATAGGCGACGAGAGAGATAGATTCGTGGTCGAATTAATGGGGATTGAAGATGAGAAACGGAGGATTTGAACACCATTCATGGAGGAAACAGCCGGCTCTAATGGGCCAGTAATTCGAGCTGTAAAGGAGGAGAAGTGAAGAGAACACCAGGGGAATTAGAACATCGGCGGCGCCATTGACGCGAGGTGGCCGGGCGCTGGGCCAGAGATGGCGGCGGCGGCGGCTACGCTTCCAATCCTGTCCTGACTTTCTGTTTGTGCGAGCGTGAAAGAGAACGGGAAAGAGAAAAGCATATGTACTGGTGGGGTCCACACGCCATACAAAACAATTAGAGAACGCACTTAAGGCTGGACTGTTGGGCTTCGTGTCGAGCAAAGGGGGGGCGTGCGTGTGTTGTGTTTTTGTTTATATATATATATATAGACATTTCAATAATTATATTAAATTCGAAAACATTATATTATAAATAAAGATACCAAATTTTAAGGAATAAATTATTTTAGGTAAAAGCATTTTATTTAAATAAATTGGGTTCCACCACAAGGAATAAATTAAAATAAAGTTGTTGCAAATCATTAACAAACAAAAAAATATCATGCACCGATAATGAATGCATTCAAACACTTGATAAATTTTTAATTTACTCTCTACTTAGTTTAGCAACTAATAATGTATTATTTTATTGATGGATTTGAGGTGTTACAGCCAGGATCCATCGGTTCCTGTGTTCCCCATGGCTGAGCTCACCCCATGGCCAGGAGCTCGACGCTGGCCTCCTTCTAGTGTCCCTTGCCTCAGGAGCAGTAGCTCTTCCTCCCCATGCCTGCGCCATTCCCTGCTCTTGCCGTGGCCGAGCTCACCCCTCCTAGGACCTCGCCCCATTTCTCCTTGGCCGAATGCTTCCCCCTGCTGCTAGCTCTGCACCCATGGCGAGCAGCCCTCCCAGCAGCAAGCTCCTCTGTCGGCACCGACCCACAGCAGCAGGAAGCTTCCCTGGGCGCTTGTTCCCCCAACGCTCGCCCCGTCAACGCCGTCGACCCCGCGCAGCAGCCGTGACGCCAGTTCGCGCAGCCACATGGATTCCCTCTGTGTCGCGCCCTCGACATGCTCGACGTATTGCAGCAGCAGCAGCGACACCCTCCACTGCGTCGCGCTCGCCAGATCGGGCCACCCGCCGTCGATCTGCGCAGTCCCCGTCGCGATGCCGTCAATCCGCGGTGAGCTCCTTGCTATCCCGCGCTTCTCTTGCTCGATGAAATGACTAAATCAGTAAATCGGCATTGTTGTGTGCAGCTAGCTATCGGTGTCGCGCCTCGTGCTGTGCCTATGCGACAAAATGCTAGCCGGTGGACAGCACATGCGACTCACCGATCCGGCCAAGTTGCTTTTGTTTTATTTACAATTCAGTCGATGGCATGAATATGTGCGTGAAAATATATTTGTATGAATGAAAGCGTGTAGAGAAGGAAATGAAGTGGAGAAGAACTCAGGAATTTTTATTTTGATAGGAAAATATGCGATGCGTTGTTTGATGTGAAAACTAAGTTACAAATGCGGATGATGTTTTGGGAATTGCATCGATATGTATTTATGTGAAAAGTATAATTGTTTTATGCCATGTGATGGGATTCGTGATTATATCGGGAGTATATTTATTAATGTGATGAGTAGTTTAGAAAATGCTAGTTTACGTGGAGGATGAATTATTAAGACATGAGTGTCGGAGTTCATATATTAGTGGTTACGCTACGATGATTGAAGTGTCTCGAGTGCACACCCCATATGGTTGTATGCGAGATGAGGTTATGCGCATGATGAGTTTAGTAAAAAAATCCATCGGTGTCACTGGTGTTAAGTTGAGGTTTATTTGCGCGTGGAAAGTAATAATGTGTTTAATACTTAGAACTCTTAGTCGATAGTAGAAATTGTTTTGGCTTATATAGAGAGGTGGTGGCATGCCAAAGTAGTCATCACTTCCTCTATATCTTGAGTCGGGTCAATATATGTTATGTGTTCATGATTTGGGAAGCAAGCGCATGATGGTTCCGAGTTAGAGATTAGTGGATTACGGTTCGTATGGTTGGTCGATGTGTGAATATACATGTGAATATGTATGTTTGTAAAAATGTTGTGGTGTATGTTGTGCCTCAGATAGCGATAGTAATAGGCAAGCCGACGTGTATGTTATTTAGCGGGCTATGTCGTTGCTCTAGTTAGCCGAAGTGTTAGATGGGTTGGTTAAGCTCGTAATCGCGATGATTTGCTTGTTATGATCTAAATGCGTATGGTTATGGTCGTGAGTAAAATTAGTAGTGCTCATGAGATGTCTTATTTAAAATGCAAAGTATTCGGTGAAATGCGCTTCGATATACATGTATACCAGATTTGAGTATCGTGGAGAATGCGTTGATAATTGTGTATGGTAATTCTAGCACACGAAATAACTTGTATAAAAATTAGTAAGTCTACTTGTTGGTCCTAATTTGATTATTTTAACTCTAACAGATGGTAAGGTGTTAGAATGATTTAAGTCTCTAGAACGTGGCAATTCTTGAAGTAAATGGGAGCTGAATTTTATTAGTTGTTGTTTTGGGCTGCAGCACTGTTTTCGTCGTGCTGTTCGTTTGATGAACTAAATTGTGTTTTCTGTAGAAAAGCCATATAGAAAAATTGTAGATAACTTTATTATCTTACTTGTGTTAAAATTTGACAGCCATAAGTCTGATCGTTTAGAAGTTGTGCTTTTCACAAATTCAGTGACTAAATCTGTCCAATTTCTGTATAGATTTCAAAGATTGAATTGTTTGATTAAGTTAATTTTACAATCTGTTTGTGGTCGTTATAATAAAATTGTAGATGCTTTTCTTATATTTCTTGTGTTAAAATTTCACAACCATAGGCCTGACAGTTTAGGAGTTATGAATTTTACAAACTGGTTGCTGTGTTCTGTCCACTGACAGAACAGATTTCGAAAACTGTATTATTTGATTGAGTTAAACATAGAATCACTTCTTAGTGATTATAGAAGATATGTTGTGCTTTTGCTAAGCTTTCGAAAAAGTCTTGGATCACTCTTTTTGATGATCTGAAGATTAAGTTATGGATGTTTAAAATGTGAGGACTGAATCTGCCCAGTTCTGGACAGCAAAGTCTTCTAGTGTCTTTTCCTCTTAATTGCATATTGAATCAACCTGAGATGTTCATAAATGATATGTAGACAATTTCATTATCTTTCCAGAAAGTCTAGGATCACTTTGTTTGGATGCCTGAATCTCTAGTTATGAATTTTTGAAGTCGCAAGCCTGAATCTGTCCAAATCTGAATAAAGCTGTCATTTGTCACTGTTTAACCTTGTTAAGTGTCTAATCACCTTGAGATGACAATACCAAAGTTGTAGAGAACTTGGACTTTCCAAAAGTATTTGATCACTATGTTTAGATGAATATCTTGTGAGTTACGACTGAAACAAGTAAATGTTGTGTTGTTGTCCTAATCTTGTTGATTGTGGTTGATTGCTCTACTCTCTTGTCTTGCTTGAGTATGATTGATAGTGTAAATTAAATGGTTGACGTCTAGTAAGAAACTAGTTTCGGTCCACGTCAATTTAGCAAGTGTCACTATATAGACGAAAAACAAAATTAACGAGATGTTACCAATTCTAACAATTGTGCTGCTAATCTGAGTATTACTAAATAATCGACCTCAATAGATTAGTATAATAAGTAGTGTGATTAGGCTATCGCTTTCTACTTGTGCTCTTGGGTGTGTACTCGCATTAGAATATTGCGAATAATGGTAGAACCCGATTAAGTAATTATTCCCTTGTAACTAAATTTGTCTATATAGAAGCCATGGCAAATTGATGTGTACTTAACTAGTATAATGATAAAGGAACTAATGAAAAATTAGAGCGAATGTGATAAATGCTTGCACGTGTGATGCTGTTTTGCACTGGTTAATTCTAGAAAGTATTTGTTGTCTTTCTAGTGGTATTGATTACGTATGCTCGATGACGTATAGATAGCTAGCCTTAGCATATGGATGTTTACGTGTCTTACTAGTTAATGTTAGTTCGCTATCATGTATTGGAATATCTCGTGATATTTTTTATTATATTCATACATATGCATCTTGCATCTCATTTAGGATCGAGAGATGAGGATTGTGCAAGTGATATGGTGTCAACCACAAGATGCAGTTGGTGGACAACCTGAAGAATGATGGACCTAACCAGTGGATGCTCGCCAAGCGAGTGTCATCTAGCAAACACTATCTAGTGTTTAATTCCAGGCAAGCCCCGGTTTTATGCATAACCGTTATATATGCTATTTTACTACAATTAATATTTGTAGGCTTGTACCGTGCACTTAAGTGTAGGAGTTGCTTGAAATCCTAGTTGCATGAACTCAGGATTCCTTTTGAGATGGATACTAGTATGCTAGGTCAAGTAGCTACTATGCTAAATCAGGATCTCGATAGAAGTCGAGTGATTTTTCTAGCACTCGCGCGAGGTCAGGAATTGGTTGTATCCATTTTTGATACAGAATGATGATGGTCTGTGGACACGGATCCATGGGGATGCATTGTCTACAAGACAAAATTGGAATAAGGATTAACGTGCGGATACGTGTGTCAAGCGTTTGAACGTACTAAACACATGTCGAGAAATATGGTAACTGGAAGCCTATTACCTGAGTGAAGCCGGGCGCGGACTTTACCCCTCACTTGTCCTGAGACTGGGTCTCCCATTCTAGATATGGTGGGTACAAGTGTGGCCACTGCACGGCGGCGGTCGGGGTCAGTGGAGCATTGTATGCCAAGGCGGTGAGGCCTGGCCACGAACAGGGGATCGATGGGGACGGTTGATATGTGTGGGGACGGAGTGCCCCTACATGTCGTGTGTTTAGGTTTACCTTGCAAGGTTGAAACTCGATTCGAATCGTCTGCTTCTCGCAACTAATGAGACCGCTTGATCCATTGTACTGCATTGAGTAATAAGTGGAAATGATGTTACTTACAAAAGATGTTGGTTGACTAAATTGCTTGCTACCATGAATGGATAGTTAGGTGCTCATCTAGTCTAAATTATAATTCTAGAACTTGAAAAGCTAAAACTTGTTTTTAGACTCAGCTAGTGCTTTTGGCAAATCAAACCCTTCAGCCAAACAGCTGCATGGTCTAGAGGTAGAGGAGTAGACTCCTCACACCTGATAAGTCTAGCTGAGTATTAGTATACTCAGCCTTGCTTGTGGCATAATTTTTGCAGGTACCTCATTGGTTTGGTTGCTGGTGTGACTTAGCCTTCATCCCTGCCACCGGGATAGATGGTCGAGAGGGTTACTGTTTTCGCAGGAGAGGACCAGGAGGAGTAGTGTGGCCAGGCTTCGCCATGTTACTCGGTTCTTCTCCGTTAGTTATTTCCGCTGCATTAAAAGTTATGGTTACTATTTCTGAAACTCTGATAATGTAATCACTAATGATACTTTCTTAATTTATGGTATTACTTTATTGTATTTCTCTGTGACTCACCTTCGTGTGAGCTAGTGGTATTCGATCCTGGATAAGTGTCTTTATCGGACTAGATTCGAGGGACTGACGGGTTATTCCGATTTAAGTGCGTTGTTGCCCTTAAAGGCGTGACTCATGCACTTAAGCTAGAGTAATCTGGGTTCTGCCACACATATATATTTCATTAGTTGGATGAATAACTGCAAGTATCAAGTGCAACTGATGAACTAGACTGCATTACTATTTTGGCTCGCGAGCCGCTCGAGCCGGCTTGCGAGAATATAATGAGTCGAGCCGAGCCTCTATTCCCAACTCGTTTAATGAACGGGCCGAGCCGAGCCGAGCTCGGTCTCTCACCGAGCCACACTGAGTCGAGCTCGGCTCGGCTCGTTTCCAGCCCTACTTGTGGGTTTTGGCGGTTTGGATGACAACCCAATGAAAGGACTAACAAGTGTGCTAAGTGTTGAACAGGTGCTTAATGCAAAGCTAACAGGGTTCAACACAAGTGAACAAGTGTGATGGTCCAAAGACTGGATTATCTAAAGATAATGGACATCACAAGTAAGATGGACATTGCTTAAGTGAGACTCAGTGTGTGTAACTCAGAGACAACCGATCAAGCCAAGGATGGAGGCAAAAAGAGCTTCGAGGTACCGAGTGCACGGGAGAAGGTCAAGGAGACTAGGAACCCAAAGCTTGGGGTGAAGAAGACCTGCAAAGTCAAGGTTGATCGAGTTAAGAAGAGTTATGGTGCATCAAAGATCACTACATAAGGACATGACTTACAACCAATGAGGTAACATCTACAGTTATGTGGTTTAAGTCATAAGGCTCAAGATCAAGCTCGAGAAGTGAACAAGGGGGTTGGAGCTCAGATATGTCAATCCAGATCAAGTCAAGTTAACTTGATGGTTTAGAGTCCAACATCGACCTCAAACATGCCAAATTGGGTAAAACGATGAAAAAGGTTAAGTATGTAAGGTTTGAGTGTTCAACCATGTTGCATTGAGAAGAGTTATGGTGCTTTAGTTTGCTCTCTAACTCTTTCTGTAGAGAAATTGCCATTTTGAGCTCTACTTGAGGAAAAACAGAAAAGCTAGGAGAAGAACAAGAAAGAGGTAAGTTTCTAGGACGAAGTCAATTGGATTATACTCTAAATGTGTTTGTTTAAGTCTCAAGAAAATCCTCCCAAAAGTTGAAGTCAAACGGAGGAAAAAGCACTTAGTGTGCTGTTGGCTGGTTGACATGACAGTGAATAGTAACTGTCCGGTGCACAGGACAGTGAATAGTAATATGTCCGGTGCACAGAACAGTGAATAGTAACATGTCCGGTGCATAGGATAGTGAATAGTAGCATGTTCGGTGCACAAGACAGTGAACAGTAACCTGTCCGGTGCACCAACGGCTAGCTCTTCTAGAGAAGGAAATTGTCAAACAGATTCGTTAGTGTGCACTATCCGTTGGCGCACCGGACAGTCCGGTGCACCCGCAAACAGGGAAGGCTAGGAGCTTCCAAACAAAGCTCCAATGGCTCCTAGGCCCTTTGGGACTATAAAAGGGACCCCTAGGCGCCTCCAACAAGTGTACAAGAGTAGCCAACAAGTCCATACATCATTTGGATCAATTCTTTCTCTCTCTCTCTTGTGTATCTCTCTAGTTTGTGTAGAGGCGAAGTTATAAGCCTTTAGAGAGAGGGGAAGTGCTGTTGAGAGCTAGAGCAAAATCTTGAGCGTATTGTTACTCTACCGAGTGCTATCGAGAAGATTGTAAGCAACCACAACATCGTTGTAACTGATATCAACATAGTGGAAGGCTCTATCTGTCATACTAATAGATCTGAGCAAACGGAGGAAAGAGTTGAAATAGACTCCAAGCCAAGGTATGGCTAACTCCAATGAGTACTAGGCAAGCATTTTAGGCTTGGCCGAACCTCGGGATAAATCCCTGTGTCTGTGTGCTCTGCTCTGTGTTGTGTGTTGTTTCTCTGTCTTATTTGTTGTTTATACTTGCACTTCAATACTTATATGTGGTACAAGTTGTCTTTGAAGTGCAGGGTACTTTAAGACAAGAACTTCAATTCCGCTGCAACCTACTCAAAGGGTCTTTCATTCCACTGTGATCCAGCCTTCGAGTAGAGTAAGAATTTCTAGTTTTAAAGCGACAATTATTATTCTCCTATTCACCCCCCTCTAGGCGACATCCAGATCCTGTTCCTGGGTATAGGGAACTTTCACATACTTAGACTACATAAGATTACTAAGAGAAAGTGTTAGTCTCAACATGATCAAGATATAGAAATGGGCTCCCCCTAAAGATGTGCATCAAGTATTTGAATGATGTGGTTAGATGCATTCTCTCTTAAAGACAAATAGGGTAATTCATTGAACATCTTGATCAAGGCATATAGAATTTGTAAAAATCATCTTATGCCTGATATTCTCAAAATGAAAAAGGTTTAGAATACTTACAACCACACCATTGACTGATTTGAAGATCTTACTGTCTAAGTGGGTGTTGTTATTCTTGACATCTTCTTTTTCATTTGAGTGCCCTCCCTTTATAGTTGTCTCTTTTTCCTTTCAAACTTATTGAAAATACTTAAAAGAGAGATATTAGCAGCACAAGGGAGTATATGATAAATGATGATTTCTTAAGATAAGAGATACAAACAAATCATCATTCACAAGTCACACAAACATGAAGTAAAATCCTTAATATTAGTGCATAGCGTCAGAAAAGAGGAATATGCACCTTTTAACATTTATAATCAATCATAGGAATTTTACTTCTTTATATTGATGTTTCTTCACATAGAATTGATTAACATAACTTAGAAGCATATCAATATGAGAACAGATATAGCAAAGGCATGAGTTAGATTCTAATGGACTAGTGCACATATGTGAGAAAGATTGTATGCACTTTTAGCCGGGTCAAATAAGCAATCTAATCTCCACATTGGTAGATTATGATAGTTTAGAAGAAATACCAATAGATGGGAACTATCATTGATTGGATATTGATAAGGAGATGAGTTCCCATACCTTTGCATTTACCTTTCTTCCATTAGGTGAAGAGCAATCTTGAGGCTTGTGCCTTTTAATAAATTGAACATGCACTCACTCTCTTGAAGATTTTCATAAATATGCTCAAGAGAGATGTCATTAGTAACACAAGCACTAGTTTCCTTTTCAGTAATCATTTTTAGTAGGAATGATAGGTAGATTACTAAAACATGGAAACTTCATGATATGAACTAGATTATCCCATAAATGATATGCAACGTTTTAACTCATAAAACAAGCATAGTTAATCTCTCAAGATCATGGGAACAAATCTAATTCATAACATGGAGAGCGATTAATGTAGGAGAATCATATTCAATTTAAGCAAGAAGAAATACATAATATATCATTGGATTGATTTTCTTTTTATGTTAGATTGCACATTTCATAGAGAAACTCATTCTCTTGATGTGAGACTACTTAAGTCACTTAGACAAAAGCATTAGTCTCACTATTCTAGTCATAGAGAGAACTTCCCTTTTAAAAGTGTCCTAAGGATTTGAATTCCTTATATGACACTTCTTTCTTTTAAGAGCTTGGAATATTTCTCTCTATGTCTAGAACAAGGCAACAATAGGATAATTAATGTAAAACATGCCATGAGGTACTTATAGCTCTTTAAAGCATGTAGATTGCCATAATATAGAAATGATAATAAATATGCAATCTACCATATGAGAGGAACTTTCTCCAAAGAATGGTGACATAATTCAACAATATTCTTAAGTACTTCCTTTTTCTATGTGACTACACAAGACATAAGAGAAATGATAATTGAAGATACTTGCACTTAAAGACATAAGTGTTACCATCCTTTGGCTTTCCTCCATGTTGTAGGCTTTAATTTTCCGCACAGGATAATCCTTTATTCCCTACAACATCAATATCTTGCTCGAGATGATATGAGTTTTAGATATAGGAATTCAAAATAACTTTAGTTCAATCTTAGAGATATAAAACATTGTAAGATTGATAGCTTGAATTAATAAGAATTTAATTAACCCGCTCAAGCACCTCCAAAGCTTCATATTATCTCCTTTCGCTTGCAAAGCTTGTCAAGCATATTTTGGTCCCCATCTCTTGATGGGTCCATCAAGGTTAGTCAACAAAGATCTAGGAACCCAAATGTCCTTTGTGCTAGCACTTGGTAAACTCATTACCTTTCTAGCACAAGTTGCAATTTTGGGTTACCTAGTTACATATGAATCAACTAGGAATGTGCCCGTGCGATGCCACGGAACACAAATTGCAATCCTCCAATTGACTTAGGGCCCTAGCGATGGGCGGCGTGAGTACAATAATGACGGCAAAATATGTGACTATTAAACATAGATACAGTAGCAGGTCGACCATGTCCCAGGCACAAACGCGCCGCCCTCCCGCCGCCACCGCTCGTCGTGCTCGCGCAGCACGTGCTCGATGAACTGGTCGAACTTCGCGGCCAGCCGCTTCATCCTGCCAACGTACCCGTGCGCGTCGAGCCAGCCGAGCCACGGCACCATGTTGCTCACGTGCAGCGCGCCGTTGAGGAAGAAGATCTCCTCGATCATCCACCTGAACTCCTCGGGCGTGGCCGCGGCGCCCGGCCGGCGCTGTCCTCGCCCATGTACTTCTTGCCCAGCACCAAGTGTGAGATCACGTTGAGCATCACCATGAGTAGGCACTCCTTGAGCACCACCGCCGCCGTGCTGGTGCTCATGGCCGGGTGCAGGTCGCGCAGCATGGCGCAGACCTCCTCAGCACGCGCTCCGTGAGGCGGAGCTGGCGCGCGCTGAGCAGCTCCGTGACCCACAGCTTGTGGAGCTGGCGCTAGTAGGGCCCGTAGTGCGACCACAACATGCCGGAGTAGTTGTACACGGTGTGCTTGCCGCAGGCCATGCGGGGCCGGTCGAGGTACGCCAGGTCCTGGGTCTTGAGGAGGACCTTGGCCACCTCGACGGAAGAGCCCACGACAATGGGGAAGGAGCCGAAGCGGAGCGACATGCTCAGGGAAGGAGGCGGCTGTGCGCATGGCGGGGATGGAAGCGGGGGCGGCTGCATGGGGAAGGACGCGGCTGCGGGAGCGGGAGCAGATCCGGCGCGACTCGCGAGCGAGGATGGAATCGCAATCGGACGGTGGAGATGGACGCAATCGGACGGTCGGGATACAGGCAGGGGCACGGTTGTGCCTGGTCTACACTATCGTCTTAAGGATTAGTAGAGATTGAAAAGCTAGGAGCAGAATAGTTACCAATTGGACAATCCTTGCATAGATGTCCCTTCCTTCGGCATATGTAGCAAAGGTGAGCTTTACGTTTTGAAGATTTTTTCCTTGTCTCTTGTTTGCTACATGGTTAGTAAATATTTTCTTTTCTAAAACTATGCCTTTTTGTTTTACATAGGGACATGACTTAACCACATGTCCCTTCTCAGAGCATCTAAACCAATTTTTATCATCCTTGTTAGTAACCAAGCCATTTTATTTAATATAGGGACATGACCTAATCAAGTGCTCCTTTTCAAAGCATTCATACTTCTTATTTTTCTTAGTGTGAAGTGTGGCTTGATCATTACCTTGGATGTTACCTTATATGGAGGCATGGTTGAGGCTTTTGGCAAAGGTATTGATTTTCTTCTTTTGTTCCTTCCTCTTGACGTTCCTTAAGTCCTTGATATTTTCTTCGAGGGATTTTATGCATGCTACGGTGGTACCAGTCTCAAGCTTCTTCACCATGTCATCACGGTTATCTTGAGAAGGTTGAGCAATGCACTTCCCTTTCAGTTGTGTCAAGCTTGTTCTTAGCCTCTCATTTTGTTCCTTGAGCTCTTGATATGCAATATCATCTATTCCTGGAGATACTAGCTCAAAGAAGAATTTGCTTGCTGGAGAGCAACAAGCATTAGCACATGGCAATATAGTTTCAATTTGAACACATGTGCATGAGTGAGGTTGTTGAGATTTTAAGTTTTCTATCACAACCTCATGAGCAATATTTAACATGATATGATCATCCATAAGGTTTTTATGAGAACATAGAAACATATTATGTTTTTCTTGAAAAGCCAGATTTTCAATTTTTAGCCTTTCTACTTGGTCTTTAAGCAAGGTATTCCTATTTACTAATTGAGCAATACATAATAAGGAGTTGTCTTGCTCAATTTAAATAGTTTCATACCTTTGGACCAAATCAACATGAGAGCACTTTAGCTACTCATGTTCTTTAGTCAACTCTTCCAAGCTTTGGATTTTTATGATGAGGACATCTTCTAGCTTGTGAAGAGCTTTGCTTTGCTTTCTCGCTCTTTTTAAAAGTTTGAGCATGACCGCCTTATCTTCTTGGCTTAGATGAGCATAGAGTTGCATGAAGCTTCTTTCATCCTCCTCATCCTTATTTGTGCTTCCGCTATCATTTTCATTAGCCACACAACATATGTGGGAATTGAGAAGGGAAGACAAACCTTTTGGAGAGGTGGATTCATCGTTTGGTCTCCAACGTTCATTTTCTTCTTCCTTTAAAGGGTTAGTTTCACAAGGACTAAAGGAAGTAGAAGCATCATATGAACTAACATGTTTGGACTCATCGAATCTATTTTTAATTCTAGTCCAAATATCATGCGCATCATGAATAGGTTCATCATATCTAATTATGAAGGCATGATTGTCACTCCCGGTTTTCGGGGCACATAGACCCGGGCTTGGAACATAATCACCAGGTGTGCTAGGACCAAGTCTTACACATATGATGACTCATGGTACAGAAAAAAATGTCACATATTTACTAAATAATAGGAGTTCTGTACAAAATAAATAAATAATTACACCATATGAAGACAACGATCCAGCAACCCAAAGTTGACTAGGAGACCATGGCCTAGACCTCTCATGAACACATCGCAGCATCCTCCATGCGCCTCATCCTGTAGTACCTGTTCTTGACCTGTGGGGGTGTGAGATAGAAAGGGTGAGCTCACATATGTTCATCGCTCAACAAGTTGTCGGGAATAATGTGCATGAACTCGCCAAAGGTGGGAGCTCATGTGAAGTGTAAGGCTTACCAAAGAGGATGGTTGAAGGTGAGAATTGCTTTTAAAGATGGTCAAAATTTTATTAGTAGTTACTAAATGTAAGTAAATACCAAACCATAATAATAATAGAACAAAATTAATAATAAATCCCATGCAATGCAAATGACAAATTGAATTTAGTTCCATAATTTAATCATGCGAGAGTCCTGAGCTGCTCATGACCGCGAGCACGCTAGTATACCAATTTTACACTCAGCAGAGGTTGTGCCCTGTTGAGAGCACCTAGAGGGGGGGTGAATAGGTGATCCTGTAAAAATCAAAAACTAATAGCCACAAAACTTGGTTATAAGTGTTAGTGCGGCTAAGTGGCTTGAAGCGATCTCTTGCGAACAAATTAATCACAGAGAGGAGTAACACAAGAGACACACGATTTTTATCTCGTGGTTCGGGCAAGTGAAACTTGCCTACTTCCACGTTGTGGCGTCACAATGGACGAGGGTTGCACTCAACCCCTTTCAAGTGATCCAATGATCAACTTGAATACCACGACTTTCTTCCTTAGTCTTTTCCCCCGTTTGCGAGGAATCTCCACAACGTGGAGCCTCTCGCCCTTATAATGATGATCACAAAAGAAGCACAAAAGTAAGGGAGGGGAGAGCAACGCACACAAGATTCAAACCAAAGCACAATCACGCACACAAGTCACAACTCGAGCTCAAAACACAACGTATGGAGTTCTCAACTCAAATGGAGCTCAACTCACTATCTCAAAGAATCAAATGCGCTAAGTTGGAGTCTTGGAGTCTTAGAATGTTTCTTGTAAGCTTGGGTGACTCCTCCATGCGCCTATGGGTCCCTTTTATAGCCCCAAGGCAGCTAGGAGCCGTTGGAGACCAACAAGGATGGCCAAAGTTGCCTTTTGTTGGGTGGCGCACCGGACAGTCCGGTACGCCACCGGACAGTCACTATAGACGGTCCAGTGCTGATCTCTTTCCTATTCTGGAGCAGACGATCGTTGCAGATTCGTGGCAATTGGCGCATCGGACACTGTCTGGTGCACACCGGACAGTCTAGTGCCCCCTGCTGACCGTTGGCACGGGCCACGCGTCGCCCGCGGATTGCCTGGCCGACCGTTGCGTTGGCGGCCGTTGGCTCACCTGACAGACCGGTGAATTATAGTCGTACGCTGCTAATTTTTCCCGAGAGTGGCCTGTTCACCGGAGGCTGGCCTGGCGCACCGGACACTGTCCGGTGCACCAAGCCGAGCTGGACTTTGGTTGTACCAAGCCAAGTCATTTGCATTTCTTTTCTTCTCTTCTTTTCTCTGTTTCTAGCACTTAGACAATATATGTTAGTACTCAAAACAATGTACTAAGTCTAGAAACATACCTTGTTACATGATTTGCACTTCTTGCTTGTTTGGCACAAAATCAACTCACTTAATATGTGTTGGACACTTAATCACCAAAACATTATAGAAATGGCCCAAAGGCACATTTCCCTTGCAAGCTCCCCCTTTTTGGTGATTTATGCCAACACATCAAAAAGCAACACAAATAAGTGCAACATCGATGCAAATAAGGACCAAATTGTTTTTGACTCTAATTTGGCATATTTGGATCATTCTTTGCCACCACTTGGTTTGTTTTTGCAAATCAAATTCATTTTCCTATGTCTAAGTCAAACTCACTTGTTTGGGCACAAAGAGAGATATTCCAATGGAAAAATTTATCAAGAGTCAAAAACTCCCCCTTTTTCCATAATCATAAATTCTCCCCCACAAGAGACCAAATTTTGCAATAAGAGTATTTTGGACAAATCAAAAATTCTAACTCTACTATTTTCAAAATTCTCAAGTAGTAGGTGATCCATTTGCTTTGGCCTTAATTTCTCCCCCTTTGGCATTAAGCACCAAAACGAGATCATTTTTGGCCCTTTAACCCCGTTGCCTCACCAAAAATTGTCAATTAAGAGCAAAAGGCAATAAGAGCATAAGAATGAACTTGGAGGTGAGTACACTAATACCGGAGTGCAGTGGAAGTCTTTGCATGGCCCAAATTCACCTTTCCCTTTCAATGCATCTTTGCGACTACATTAAGTAACTCAAACACAAGGATTAGTCTCAAAGGGTCAAGTTGTAGCACTTTTCCCCCTAAATATGTGCATCATTCACACATGGACTTGTGAGGTCCGGGGATCCCTTGCACAACTTGAGCACCATAAATAAGCAACAAATTGCATAAATGTATAAGTAACATGATCAAAGGCATAAAACACATGTATGCTATAGATCAATCCAAGTTACGCGAATCTAAGACATTTAGCTCACTATGCAGCCTGCAAAAGGTTTTCTCATCTAATGGCTTGGTAAAGATATCAGCTAGCTGGTTCTCGGTGCTAATATGGAACACCTCGATATCTCCCTTTTGCTGGTGGTCTCTCAGATAGTGATGCCGGATGTCTATGTGCTTAGTGCGGCTGTGTTCAATAGGATTATCTGCCATGCGGATTGCACTCTCATCGTCACATAGGAGTGGGACTTTGCTCAGATTGTAGCCAAAGTCCCAGAGGGTTTGCCTCATCCAAAGTAGTTGCGCGCAACACTGTCCTGCGGCAACATACTTGGCCTCAGCGGTGGATAGGGCAACGGAGGTTTGTTTCTTTAAACTCCAAGACACCAGGGACCTTCCTAGGAATTGGCACGTCCCTGATGTACTCTTCCTATCAACCTTGCATCTAGCATAATCGGAGTCTGAATATCCAATTAAGTCAAAGGTAGACCCCTTTGGATACCAGATCCCGAAGCAAGGCGTAACAACTAAATATCTAAGAATCCGCTTAACGGCCACAAGGTGACATTCCCTTCGGTCGGATTGAAATCTAGCACACATGCATACGCTAAGCATAATATCCGGTCTACTAGCACATAAATAAAGTAATGACCCTGTTGGGGGCCTTCGGCTTCCGAAGGTCCTCAAAAACATGATTTAACAATGTTTTCCAAGTGGAATATGTGAACAGGTATCTTCGGAATCGGGTCATGAGTGTACAAGAGTATGGTCAGTACGAAGCCTGAGCGAGACGGAAAGCGATTATGACGAAGGATAAGATGATCACGAAACTGTATGCAGAAAAGCTTCGGTATGATAGCAGAGAAGGGGAACTGACTTAAAGATGAAAAGGCAAATTAGACCCTGAAGAATTACTATAGAGTTATTGATAAATGTAAAGGGCACAAATGTAATTCTACACGGGCTGCGTCCCTTGCCTATAAATAGATGAACAGTACTCCCGTACTTTTCAGGCTGACTCAGCATTCGCCTTTTGCATCACGCTTGTACCTTTACTTTCTGTCAATCCGAAGGTACATTTATAATTTGTTATTTTGGATATGATAATGCAAATAAATATAAGTTGATAATAATATCTAAATTATTCTTCGTATTTGAGATATGAATTCTTCTTTATTGTCTATCGAGCTTACGAAGGTTCCTTCCTTCATAACCTTCGTCCAGAATTCATTATGTCTGAAGGGATACAATGTCTTGAAGGATGAAGGACTTTAATATTTAACACTTTTTATGTTGCCTTGTTCTTGATTCGAAGCATTTGAGAACAAGTCCCCAACATTGGCGCCCACCTCCGGTGAACTCACTTCCATTTTTTGAGTTTTGAACACCTTCGGCAAGCATCACCTTCGTCATGCCGCCAAAGAAAGCTTCAGCAACAGGGGCTGCCGCTCTGCAGCCGCTGGATCCCAATCAGGATGTCCTTTCTCTCAGGGAGGCCCGAAGCCAGAAGAGGAAGGCCACCAGTCCGACGCCTCCGGAGGACGACTTGGATCAAGAAATCCAAAACTTGGAGATGCTCCATCAACAGGTCCAACGAAAGAAGGAAAAGATGGCTCGTCTAGCTGACCTACAAAGGCAGATAGACGAAGCCTCTAAAGAAGTTCATCATCTTGCTCAAGATGACCAGAACCGAAGGCCTCCGCGTAGAGAGCTTCATCAGGAGGGCTTCTACAATGAGGACGATTGGTATGAGGATTTCCATCATGGAAATTTTGCTTTTGATGAGTCTTCTCCTCTATCAACAGAACTGTAGGCTACACCTTGGCCCCAGTCCTACAAGCCACCCCAACTCCCCATGTACGACGGTCATTCAGACCCGAAGCAATTCTTGATGAGTTATGAAGCAACCATATCTTCGTATGGTGGCAATACTGCAGTCATGGCAAAGTCTTTCGTCATGGCTGTCAAGAGTGTTGCACAAACCTGGTACTCCTCTCTTCGGCCAGGAACAATCACCTCATGGCAAAAGCTGAAGGATATGCTGATAACTAGCTTCCAAGGGTTTCAAATGAAGCTGGTCACTGCTCAAGCCTTATTCCAGTGCACCCAGGACCACAAAGAATACCTTCAGGCGTATGTCCGAAGGTTCCTGCGTTTGAGGGCACAAGCACCAACAGTGCCCAATGAAATTGTCATTGAGGCCATGATTAAGGGGCTTCGGCCAGGACCTTCAGCTCAATACTTTGCCAGGAAGCCTCCTCAAACTTTGGAGAAGCTGCTCCAGAAGATGGACGAGTATATTCGAGCTAACAATGACTTCCGCCAAAGAAGGGAGGAAGCATACAGGTTCTCCGAAATGACCAGGGGCTTCAGAGGAAGATTTCATCCAAGGCACGTCTGGTCAATTCACAACTCTGCTTAGAGTGATGATAGAGCGAGTCAACAGCAAAGACCGCAGTACTCCTCGCAAGCTTCGGGACAGCAGCAAAGCTCTTTCCGACCGCCAGCTCCAAGGGGCAGAGGCACCAGGGGCTTCGGAGGAAGATTTGGGGATCAGCCAAGGAAATTTTATTGTCTATTCTGTGGTGAGGACAATGGCCATACCACCAGGATGTGCCATGTTACCATCTAGAAGCAAAAGGAGATAGCAGAAGCTGCAGCACAACAGAGTCAGCCGAAGCAAGTCATGCATACTGCTTCGTACCATTCGCCTTACATTCCAGAATATGTAGGCAACCACCCTACAGCCTCTGTTGCTTCGGCAAGCCAACCCCAAGCATCTTGGCAACAGCCTCCACCTCCACCACCAACGCAACACAAACAACAGCCAGAAGGGAGCCAGCACGCTCACCTTCAACGGGACTTCAGAGAAGGGTCCGAAGCTCGCACAGTCAATAGCACTGTGCCAGAGTCGAAGCATATTTACTGACAAATATCCTACCCCGACAGCAGTTTTTCGTATTCAGTATTATTTTCTTTTTTAAGAAACACTTATGGGAGATTTAAGTGCTTTTTTGTCGTTTTTAATCTCTTGTAACAGTTTCGCTTTTTACCATAATGAAAATATATCTTCTCCACAGGCTTAAGTTGCCGAAGCATAAGAATTTATGGTGACAAGGAGGACTTTCGAATCGTCAAAAATTTTGTTCTAAGGAATGCATCGTAATTTAGTCGAAGCATCAAAAAGTCGTTCCTAAGGGAACGCAGAGTAAGTTTTTTGCTCAAAAGTCGTTCCGAAGGGAATGCAGAGCTTACAGCGAAAAATAAACGCTGATTCCGCTGAAAGTAAAAGGCGAAGAAGCTCCTAAGGGAGGCTTATAGCGAAAAATAAACGCTGATTCCGCTAAAAGTAAAACGTCGACCTTTGGCAAATATCACTTTGCATAACATCACATCATTACATCATTCGCATAGCATAACATCATACATCATATTGCATCAACAATGCAAAGAAGGGGATCCCAGTATCGACATTCGAAAATTGTTTCGAAGAAAAAGTGGCAAGGCACAAAAAATAGCAATTGAAGAGTTATACTTTCGTCAAATGGAAACATCTATTGGTTATTAATTTTACGAAGATTGGTTGCTGATCATATGAGAACAAGGATATTATTTACGAAGCATGAAAAGAAGGGAAGGTGTTTTTTCGCCGAAGGCTCAAAAACGGTATGTATATGAAGTTTCATGCATCGTAAAGAATAGAACCATAAATAGTTAATATATTACATCCAAAGTTACAAAATATTACACATATTTCTCAACAAACATTATATTCTAAATGTTTTTACAGCAGCATCTAATCTTCCCTTAGAACTACTTCTGCAGCTTCGTTTAGTAGCTGATCAACAACTTTATCCATGATGGCTTCGGCCATTTTCCTAATTTCGTCATCCCCTTTTGCGTGGGGGCCCACAGATGGTCCAGCAGGTTCTGTGGGAGGAGAAGATACGGCTATATTACTATTACAAACTGCGAACAAGTTCGAAATCAAAAAATTACAACAAAGAGTCAAAAACCACTAGAAAATACCTATTTGCCCTTCGGGCTCCGCACTTTTCTCAGCGGCTCCTGCTATTTTTCTAGAGTCATGAACGCCTTTTTCGCTTTTTTGTATAATCTCTTGGGCCATTTCCCGGCCACCATTGTCCCAGATGTCGGTGAAAAATTTTCCACCGACCAGGCTTGCTTCGGCCGAGGGGTCCTTTATATCTTCGGAGGATAAAGCGGCTTCGGATTGTGCCAAAAACTTCACATGCTCACAACCTTTCCTCTCCAAAATGGTAGCAATCTCCCTGACACTCGAAAAGGCACATATGTCTCTGCGGCAATTCAAAATTTCTTCAAAGGCCTCAGCTTCGTGACTGATCCATTCGATTGGGCCCTCGGGGTCACCCTTTATGAAGTTCTCTTCACTTGAAAAGCGCCAACGTTGGCAAAGCTGGTCTTTACTTTTTTAACACATTCTATAGATTTCTCATAGCATCTTTTCTTAGATGCACGAAGCTCTTCAACGCTTTTTTCCAAATGGTTTGCCCATTGTTCACTGAGTTCTCATTTCGTTTCTTCAAGTGTGCGTTCCTCTTTAGCTCTGGCCAGTTGTTTTCGGAGATTTTCAATTTCACGCCTCTGAGCCTCAGCTAGAACTTTAAAAGTAGCTTCGTCTTCTTTTATTCTATCTATCAATGAATGCAATATTTTATCTTTTTCGAGACCTTCGTTCCTTAGTTCAATTACTTCGGAACAAAGGTTGCTTAGGGCCATAACACACCCTTCGTCTTCCGCATCTTTTTGGGCCCTGAGGGCATTGCTAAGTATAAGGCCCTGCAAAAAGAAAAATGTGTGTGCGTCAATAAATTTAAACAAACGAAAAATTTTGGTTTCAAGGAAAAATACGAAAACCTTATTCTCTGTACCTTTAAGCTATTATATGCCAGGCTGTCGGCTAGCTCGTTTTTCGACAGCACCGAGAGCCCATCTTCCAGTGTTGAGAATCCGAAGCTCTTGCTAATCTCCCGACAGAGAGAAATCTCCTTGCTGTCAGTGAGACAATACAAAAAGTCTTCTTCTCCACTGCCGTTGAATATCAACGCCCCCTTTGGATATTTCAATTTTTGGGCGTAAAACTGGGCCTCTTGCTGTTCTTTTTCAGTCAGTTTTTTCCCCGAAGCATGACGAAGAATATAATCGAAGGTTTCGGAGGATGCTTCGGGGGCGGCAGTACCAGTTTCTTCAGCTGAAATTTGTTTAGTTGTTTCTGTTTCTTCGACTTCCAAGGATTTCACCTTGGTGGGCTCCGAAGGCCTAGCTTCAGTCTCAGACTGATGTTTTGAAGTTTCGGCATCAAATGCTTCAATATGTACTTCGGAGGATTCAACAGTTTTCTTCGGAGTTGTGCTTGAAGACTTAATTGTCTCCAAAACATCCAGCACATTAACCATTCTTTTTCTTTTGGGGGTCACTGCTGGCTCCTTTTGGCTTTTTGCTGCCTCGATTTTTGCTGAAGGACTTAGAACTTCCGATGTCTTTGTTTCTTCAGCCCTCGGTTCTTCTATTTTTTCCGTCGCCGGCACTTCAGCCAGCTCTTCAATATTTGACAGGGGAGTTGGTTCTTTAGCTTCGGTGGCCGAAGAGGTCTCACCGGCAAGCTCAGGCACTATGGCCGGTTCACTATAACGTGGCCGGTGAGTGAGAACCTTTACCCTTTTTCTCTTCGGCGCCGGCTCGCTAGGAGCGGCTGAAGCAGCTTCCTTCGCAGAAGATGTATTCTTTCTTTTTTGACCCCGCGTTGGATAACGGTAGTCAGGGTAGACAAACCCAATTGCATCAAATACTCGGTTGAGTCTCTTTTTCTTTCGGCCTCCGAAGGCCGCTGATAGTGCAGTGTCTTCGGCCTTCGAGTATAATCCAAGCAATTCATCACTTACGGTCTCAATACTTTTTAGCCAGTCATCATTTGGCTCGACAAACTTATCTCCATATTGGAATGTGTATTTTAGCCTAACTAATCCACCTTCGTCAGTTTCTCTAACGGTCTCCTTAGGCATTCCCCACTTTTCTACAAGTGGCCATATTCTGAAGGCAATGTGTTCTTGGACCAAATCCCTTGTCCCAATAAAAGAGCAAACCACGCCGAAGGCTCTCTGGCATTCTTCGGCTGCTTCATTCATTTCCACCTTCGGCCTCCAAAGGCCGAAGCGTTGCCAGATAGGGCGCATAATGATACCTTTAATATCTTCCCGTGTTTTCAAGTCATTCTTCACATAAAACCATTACGTCATCCAGTCGCTGGGCCACCTCTTTCGAAAGGTTGGCACGGGGCAGCTTGACCCAGACCGGGCGCCGAAGCTGTAGCAGCCAAAATTGTTGTGATACTGCTCTTTACCCCAGGGTTTTGTCTCATACAATAGCTCATGTATGTTGCAGAAACTTTTTGCATTTGGTTCTAAATCTTGGCTCCTCACGGCCCAGACGAAGATGCCCATTCTTATGATTGCTTCGGGAGTAAGTTGATGAAGGTAGATCTCAAATATCTTCATTACTTCTACGACAAAACTGCTCAAGGGAAACCGCAGTCCAGCCTTTAAGAAGCTTCGGAAGATTACGACTTCATTCTCTTCGGGAGTAGGCACAGTCTTCTCCCCGTCATCTGCCCTCACAGTAGACATGTCTCGAAAGTATCTTCCCCTCATGTTGTCAAGATGACTCTGTTTAATACCCAATTTTCCGAAGACTGTGTGACTTGGTCACCACGGTCGATCTTCGGAGTCTTCACCCCCACTTTCCACATCATAGCTGTCACTGTCTCCAGTGTCTTTAGATAAACCCTACAAAATCTCCCTAGTGATCTTCTCTGTGTTGGTCTTTGCTATTGATTGAAGAAATCCGAGATGCATCTCTTCAGAAAGGCTCAGCTTCGATTCAGCAATGACTTTCTTATCTTCAGACATCTTCGTGAACGCTGAGAAAGTGCTCTCAAATCCGAAGCTTAAAAATTTAAAAAGCCAAGCAAGCGTTGTTGCGCGCAGGCAAAAAGACTAGTGAGCAAGAGCAGATGGCAAGAAAGTGTGCCAAATAAACTCGTGGCAAGCTCTTATTTATACACCTAGTGCGTTGAAAACTGGAGGGTCCCGCTTGTCAATGACTGTTGCTATTCTAGCAAAGGGAAGGTGTTTTTTCGGACTTTTGGCTTAAGGCCTTCGTCCATGTCGCAATATGAATTTATCATTCTAGCAAATTAATATTGCGAGGGGCTACTATTGGGGGCCTTCGGCTTCCGAAGGTCCTCAAAAACATGATTTAACAATGTTTTCCAAGTGGAATATGTGAACAGGTATCTTCGGAATCGGGTCATGAGTGTACAAGAGTATGGTCAGTACGAAGCCTGAGCAAGACGGAAAGCAATTATGACGAAGGATAAGATGATCATGAAGCTATATGCAGAAAAGCTTCGGCATGATAGCAGAGAAGGGGAACCGACTTAAAGATGAAAAGGCAAATTAGACCCCGAAGAATTACTATAGAGTTATTGATAAATGTAAAGGGCACAAATGTAATTCTACACGGGCTGCGTCCCTTGCCTATAAATAGATGAACAGAACTCCCGTACTGTTCAGGCTGACTCAGCATTCGCCTTTTGCATCACGCTTGTACCTTTACTTTCCGTCAATCCGAAGGTACATTTATAATTTGTTATTTTGGATATGATAATGCAAATAAATATAAGTTGATAATAATATCTAAATTATTCTTCGTATTTGAGATATGAATTCTTCTTTATTGTCTATCGAGCTTACGAAGGTTCCTTCCTTCATAACCTTCGTCCGGAATTCATTATGTCCGAAGGGATATAATGTCTTGAAGGACGAAGGACTTTAATATTTAGCACTTTTTATGTTGCCTTGTTCTTGATTCGAAGAATTTGAGAACAAGTCCCCAACAGACCCTATCATAGACCGGTATGCCTTTTGATCAATGGACTTACCTCCTTTGTTGAGGTCGACATGTCCGTCGGTTCCCATTGGTGTCTTCGTGGGCTTTGCGTCCTTCATCCCAAACCGCTTGAGAAGATCTTGAGTGTACTTCGTTTGGGAGATGAAGGTGTCGTCCTTGAGTTGCTTCACTTGGAACCTACGGAAGTAGTTCAACTCACCCATCATCGACATCTCAAACTTTTGAGTCATCACCCTGCTAAACTCCTCACAAGACTTTTGGTTAGTAGAACCAAATATTATGTCATCGACATAAATTTGGCACACAAAAAGATCACCATCACAAGTCTTAGTGAAAAGAGTAGGATCGGCTTTCCCAACCCTGAAAGCATTAGCAATTAAGAAATCTCTAATGCATTCATACCAAGCTCTTGGGGCTTGCTTAAGTCCATAGAGCGCCTTAGAGAGCTTAAAAACGTGGTCGGGATACCTGTCATCGTCAAAGCGAGGGGGTTGTTCCACGTATACCTCCTCCTTGATTGGCCCATTGAGGAAAGCGCTCTTCACATCCATTTGAAACAACCTGAAAGAGTGGTGAGCGGCATAGGCTAACAATATTCGAATAGACTCTAGCCTAGCCACAGGAGCAAAAGTCTCCTTGAAATCCAAACCTGCGACTTGGGCATAACCTTTTGCCACAAGTTGAGCCTTGTTCCTTGTCACCACCCCGTGCTCGTCTTATTTGTTGCGGAACACCCACTTGGTTCCGACAACATTTTGCTTTGGACGTGGCACCAGGCTCCAAACTTCATTCCTCTTGAAGTTGTTGAGCTCTTCCTGCATGGCCAACACCCAGTCCAGATCTTGCAAGGCCTCTTTTTACCCTGAAAGGCTCAAAAGAAGAGACAAACAAGTAATGCTCACAAAAGTTAGCTAATCTTGAGCGAGTAGTTACTCCCTTGCTTATGTCACCCAGGATCTAGTCAACGGGGTGATTCCTATGAATCGTCGCTCGGACTTGAGTTGGAGCGGCCAGTGGTGCTTCTTCCTCCATAACTTGTTCTTCCTGTGCTCCCCCTTGATCACACGCCTCTTCTTGAGGGACTTGTTCATCATCTTGAGTTGGGGGATGCACCATTGTTGAGGAAGAAGGTTGATCTTGTTCTTGTTGTTCCTGTGGTCGCACATCTCCAATCGCCATGGTGTGTATTGCGGCCATTGGAACATCATCTTCATCTATGTCATCAAGATCAACTTGCTCTCTTGGAGAGCCATTAGTCTCATCAAATACAACATCGCTAGAGACTTCAACCAAACCCGATGATTTGTTGAAGACTCTATACGCCCTTGTATTTGAGTCATACCCTAGTAAAAACCCTTCTACTGCCTTGGGAGCAAATTTAGAATTTCTACCTTTCTTCACTAGACGTTGGGTTTGTTACCGTTAAGAAGTTCGTATGAGGTCTTCTTGAGGAGGCGATGTAGGTAGAGCCGGTTTATGGCGTGGCAAGCTGTGTTCACAGCTTTCGACCAAAACTGCTCGGGCGTCTTGAATTCTCCAAGCATCGTTCTCGCCATGTCGATAAGCGTCCTGTTCTTCCTCTCTACCACACCATTTTGTTGTGGTGTGTAGGGAGCGGAGCACTCATGCTTGATGCCTTCTTCCTCAAGGTACTCCTCCACTTGTAGATTCTTGAACTCGGACCCATTGTCGCTTCTTATCTTTTTTACCTTGAGCTCAAATTCGTTTTGAGCCCGCCTTAGAAAGTGCTTAAGGGTCCATTGGGTTTCTGATTTATCCTGCAAAAAGAACACCCAAGTGAAGCGGGAAAAATCATTGTAACACCCAATTTGTAACTTTTAGAAATAATATAAATAGAGAAACAATTTCTCCTTATGTGAGTTTGACCTTTATGCATCATCACATGGGAACACTCTATGTAAAAAAAAGAAGAAAACAAATAATTAATAACGTAAAATCCACTAAAATATGTAGCATGCTGGTTTTTAATTGTGGTTGCATCTTGTGATAATATAAAAATCATATGAAAAGAAATATAATAAATTCCCAAATGGAGTGTACAATATAAAAGAAATCCTAGAAGCTCAAAAAGGGAAAATATATGAAGATATAAAGATATAAACAATATATATAAATATAGTTCCAAATTGGTATTGGTTATGGAGAAATATAATTTGAGGACAAAACTGGTGTAGGTTGAGTTTAAACTAGAATTTAAATTTGAAATTAGAATAGAAAGAAATAAAAAAAAAACAGAACTGTGCGTTGTGGGCCGGCCAACTTCACTTTTCGGCCCAGTAGATGCGCCTGCACGGGCCGACCTCGGAGTTGTTCACCGCGCGCGCTCCTCACTACCCGTCGCTTACGCGTGGGTCCCACGTGCCATACTCCGCGGCGCCCAGGTCGTCGCCATCACTCCGCCGATGTCACGCGCCGCAACGGCGTGGTCCGAGGACTCCGCCGAGGCTAACGCAACTAACTGCTCCACCCCGCGCGCTCTTCTGCTACACTGTCGGATGGGCCCTACTAGCCAGTGGGCAGCCGTCGTGAGTTCACGGACCCCGTCTTCCCTGTGCAATCAGGCGCAACAGCTCAACCGAGCTCGGCGGATCGCACCCACCAAAATCGGATCGCATTGACCACGCGGGAGTAGTATAAGCGCTCGGTCGTCGACCCGATTCACCCGTCCTCTTTCATCCCGCCTTTCCTACTACAAACGCAAGCGTTGCTCGCCATCGCGGAAGGAACGGTGGCCGCCGCCTTTCGGCCCTGTTTTCTTCCCCGATTGGCCACTGGAAAGTACTCGTGGAGTGTCGCGGGTGTGTGGGGGTTGTTGTCGCGGCGTCCTTGGGCGATCCGGAGTCTCCGTCGGCGAGTAATTCCTCACTGGAATTTGGTGTGCCTTGTGGATCTTCCCCGCGTCGTCGCCGGGGTCTTGCAGCTTCGAAAACCACGGTGAGAACCCCCTCATTTGATTCCTGTTTGCGCATACTCGTCGTGGGACATGTGGATTGAAGTTTGGGCTCCGGTGTGCGGTGATTGGGTGACTCTGGTGAGTGCGCCACCGCGGAACCATGGTGGCGCCGCCCTGGTTCGGCCGTCAGCGGGGAGGGGTTTCGATGGTTGGTGCTGACCGTCGATCGTGGGGTGAACGGTTGGGATGGCTCTGCGTGTACCCCTTTCACATAGGTTAACCGGGACCGTAGGATCGGAAGCGTCGGGTGCGATTGGATCTAGGTTAATTAAATCTGAGCCGTTGGCGCGCGATCCAGTGTTATCTGGGAGCACCAGTCCTGAACCAGGGAAGATCTAATCTGGGCCATCCGCGCCTGATCGAACGGCCGTTAACACTTCGTACCCCTTCATTTGCGTAGTTTGCGGAAAGAACCTTATAAGTTTAGAGATTAGAACCCGCAGTCCAGTCCAGTGGCATGCTGAGTCTTAGAGACTTTTACACAAGACCCCCCTGTGTTTCTGTTTAAATGAGGCCCAGTCTAGAGCATTATAAAACCAGAGAAAATAATTTATAAATGGATTTTAATAGGAAAATAATTACTAGAATTTCAATAATTCATAGAAAATGCATATGAACTCCAAATTACTCCATTCCAGTTCCTAAAATTTTGTAATTTTATTATCTATCACTTAGAGCCTTTGTTTTGTCATGAAAACAGTAAGAAAATTAATTCCTCACTTAATCCATTTTAAACACATAAAACCTTTGAAAATTCATAACTTAAAATCTATAACTCCAAAAATTATGATTCCTATTCCTAGAATTTTATTTTAGTGTGTAGAATATTACTGTGTATTTTGTTTATATGTTTGGTGTAATGTTAATTTCTCTATATACACTGTGCTTGTTTGTATTGTGGCGAGTAGAAGAGCCCGTGACCGAGGATCCTGGTGAGCAGCAGGTTGAAGTAGCTGAGCAGGAGCTCATTGAAGGCAAGTTGTGCCCTTGACCACTTTTTACCCAATAATGTTCTTTAATATCAATTATCCATGCATAGGTTAATTTTGATGGGACCCAATAGGTCACCCTAGATTGTTTATCTCATTACCTTGTTTACCCCTGAATCACTTGGGTAGTTTGCTATTGCTTTACATGGTTTTGGGATAATCATTTATTACATCTATGTTCCAATTCTTTTTGTTATTCTATTTATGTTCATGTTGAGATCATTAATGCTAATGGAACATAGAGCTTAACTTGAAAAACACGTGCCACCACAAGGGTTTAATGGGATGCCCTTGGCTGACTAATTAGGAAAGCTAGTGGAAGACTACCTTACCCGAAAGGGGCAAGGGCAATAGGGGAGTTGCATGCAAGGAGGTTCTCGGGTTGATTTAGCTGCGATGGCGGTCAGACAGGGGATTCTTGCAAGTGCTCTTCCCATAAACTGTAGCGGGTTTTCGAAAGCTAGTGGAACTTTGTAAAGGCCTCGTAGTTTTGCCCTGCCGCGCTTCCTAGGTAGAGGTGTATGGGAGTCGCGACCCCTTGGCAGATGGGTAACATGACTTGTGGGTAAAGGGTACAACCTCTGCAGAGTGTAAAACTGGTATACTAGCCGAGCTCACGGTCATGAGCGTCTCAGGACTCTCTGATGTTTAAATTATGGAACTTAAATTCAATTTTGTCATACGCATTGCATGGGTTTATTATTAATTTGTTCTATTACTTTACTTATGGTTTGGTATTTACTTACACTTAGTAACTGCTAATAAAAGTTTGACCAACTACTTAAAAGCAATGCTCAGCTTTAACCCCTGTCATTGATTAGCCTTACACATCACATGAACTCACACCTTTGTGAGTTTATGTCCACTGGTTTTCCACAACTTGTTGAGCTATGATCATGTGTGAGCTCACCCTTGCTGTCTCACACCCCCCACAGGAGAAGAGCAGGTGGTTCAGGAGGAGCCACAAGGCGAGGAGTATGATCTGATCTAGGTGGTGTTTCTCAGTTGACATTGGCGCCGACGATGCTTAGTTCATTTTACTTTTATCTTTTATTTTATAAAAAGTCTTCCGCTATGTAATAAATACTCTGATGTTTTGTGACATTTATCTCTATACACTCTGTTATTATATATGTTGTCTTCTTGGCGCATGTATGAGATGCACCTGGCTTTGTTCCTTAAAGCCGGGTGTGACAATCATCAACAATAACAAGACCATACTTACTTCCCCCGATGCTAAGGTAGGCAATGGGTCCGAAGAGGTCCATATGTAGTAGCTCCAGTGGTCATGATGTTGTCATCACATTCTTGCTGTGATGAGTGCTCCCCACTTGTTTTCCCGCCTGGCAAGCTGCACAAGGTCTATCTTTCTTGAAACAAACATTTGTTAGTTCTAACACATGTTCTCCCTTTAGAAGTTTATGAAGGTTCTTCATCCCAACATGTGCTAGACGGTGATGCCACAACCAGCCCATACTAGTCTTAGCTATTAAGCATGCATCTAGATCGATCTCTGTGACACCCACTTTGTAATTTGCTAGAAATAATACCAATAGAGAAAAAATTCTCTTCATATGAATTTGGTCTTTATGCATCATCACATGTGAACACCTCACTTATACAAATGAATAAATAATAAAAGGCACTCAAACAAATCATGCATCATGCTGGTATTTTTATTTTTATTTGGTGTGCATTTTGTAACAAGAAAATATTAAAGACCAAAAAAAATAAAGGAAAGTTTAAATCCTAAAAGAAAATTCTTGAATCTGGAAAAGAGAAGGAATATGAAAACATGAATAATATATTTGAATAGATATTCTCAAACCTAATACTTTTAATTGCACAAATATGGTTTGAGAATGAACTAGTCACAAGTTTGAATTTAAATTAGTATTTAAATTTGAATTTGTGAAAGGATGGAGAAAGAAGAAATAAAAGAAAATGAAAAAGGAAAAAGAATAAAACCCTACCTGGGCCGGCGGCCACCTATTCGGCCCATGTGGCCAATCCCTCTGCGTGGCCCAACGCCTGCGCGCGCTCGTCCCTCCCCTCGCTGACGGGTGGGGTCCACTCGTCTGCCTCCACCGCACGCGCGCATGGTTTCCGTTCCACTGGCGGGTGGGCCATCCCTGTCGGCATCTGTGATTACGTACACGAACTCCACCTTCACTGTCTTGCGGGCCCGGCGGGTCAGGGATTTCTTCCCCGATGAATCGCGCGCCGTTGCAACAGCCATTGCCGAATTCCACGCGCGAGATCCTCGCCATGGGGCCGCTCGGGTCAGCTGGGGTGGTTTGCCCTAGACTACAAATACCTGGGGCACCGCAACCTCTATCCCTCTCTTACGCTGCGCCTAGACCGCCTCCATCATCGCAGAGGGAGAAACGTGCGCCGCCGCCATCAATTCGCCGGTACGCCATCGATTCGGGGTAGCCGCGGTGTCTGGCCAACTCGCCTGGTTGCGTTGGGCGCGACTGTGGCGGATTGGGGCCGGGGGAAGCACCTGAGCGCCGCCGATTCCTCGCCGTTGCTACCGCGCCGCCGCGGATCCGCTCCACCGCGTGGGCTGCATACCTCGGCACTCCAACCCCGGTAAGAAACCTAGTCAAACGATTCGCCTTCACCTCCTGGTTGCGTGGCACCCTTCAATTTTGGACTTAGGGCACTTAGGCGTAGAATTGCGGGCGCGCCGGCGAGCCTCCGCCGCGGCTCTGGGCAGCACCGCCGCGTTTGGGCGCGGGTGGATGACGACGGTCTGTGCGCCGTCGGATCCGTGGACGATGGCTTAGATTAGATTGGAGATAACTCTTGGGCACATGCGATCTCGGCCGCCCATCTAGATCGAACGGCTGACATTAGATCGTGGTATGGAGAGCTCTCCGCCCTGGATTTTAGATCCAACGGCCGGAAACCCTTGTTACCCCTTCGCCCTGGTCAAATTGCTAAAGAGTCCCTCTACTTTCAGTGAATCAACCCGCAGTCCTGCGTGGGTTGAGTCTGAGTCACAGGAACTTTTGTAGATTAAACCCTGTTGTCTCTGGTATTTGAGGCCCAGTCCAGAACATAATAAAATCAGAGAAATTAATTTATAAAAGGATTTTTAATAGAAAAATAATTGCTAGAACTTCAATAATTCATAGAAAATTCATACTAACTCCAAATTCATCCATTCCAGTTCCTAAAATTTTGTAATTTTATTCTCTAGCACTTAGTGTCTCTGTTTTATCATGAAAACAGTAAGAAATTTATTTAACACTTAATCTTATTCTAAGCACATAAAACCTTTGAAAATGCATAACTTGAAATCTATAACTCAGAAAATTATGATTCCAGTTCCTAGGTTTTTATTTTAATATGTAGAATATCTCTGTGTATTTTGTTTATATGTTTGGTGTAATGTTAATTTTTCCCTATATCCTGTGCTTGTTTGTATTGTGGCGAGTAGAAGAGCCCGTTGCTGAGGATCCTGGTGAGCAGCAGGTTGAAGTAGCTGAGCAGGAGCTCATTGAAGGCAAGTTGTGCCCTTGATCACTTTTTACCCAATAATGTTCTTTAATATCACTTATCCATGCATAGGTTAATTTTGATGGGACCCAATAGGTCACCCTAGATTGTTTATCTCATTACCTTGTTTACCCCTGAATCACTTGGGTAGTTTGCTATTGCTTTACATGGTTTTGGGATAATCATTTATTATATCTATGTTCCAATTCTTGTTGTTATTCTGTTTATGTTCATGTTGATATCATTAATGTTAATTGGAACATAGAGCTTAACTTGAGAACCACGTGCCACCACAAGGGAGGAATGGGACCCCTTGGCTGACTAATTAGGAAAGCTAGTGGAAGTCTACCTTACCCGAAAGGGGCAAGGGCAGTAGGGGAGTGGTCAGTGTAGGGAGGTCCCTGGTTGATTTTGCTGGGATGGCAGTCAGCCAGGAACCCTGCATTGGAACTTCCTATAATCTGTAGCGGGTTTTCGGAAGCTAGTGGAACTTTGTAAAGGCCTCGTAGTGTTGCCCTGCCGCGCTTCCTAGGTAGAGGTGTATGGGATTCATGACCCCTTGGCAGATGGGTAACATGACTTGTGGGTAAAGGGTACAACCTCTGCAGAGTGTAAACTGGTATACTAGCCGAGCTCACGGTCATGAGCAGCTCAGGACTCTCTGATGTTTAATTATGGAACTTAAATTCAATTTTGTCATTTGCATTGCATGGGTTTATTATGAATTGTGTTCTATTACTTTACTTATGGTTTGGTATTTACTTACACTTAGTAACTGCTAATAAAATTTTGACCAACTACTTAAAAGCAATGCTCAGCTTTAACCCCTGTCATTGATTAAGCCTTACACATCACATGAACTCACACCTTTGTGAGTTTATGTCCACTGGTTCCCCACAACTTGTTGAGCTATGATCATGTGTGAGCTCACCCTTGCTGTCTCACACCCCCCCCCCCACAGGAGAAGATCAGGTGGTTCAGGAGGAGCCGCCTAACACTGAGGAGTTCGATCTGATCTAGGTGGCGTTTCCCAGTCGACATTGGCGCCGACGATCCTTAGTTTGTTTTATCTTTATTACTTTATTTTGTAATAAGTCTTCCGCTATGTAATAAATACTCTGATGTTTTATGACATTTATCTCTATACACTCTGTTATTATATATGTTGTCTTTCTTGGCGCATGTATGAGATGCACCCGCTTTGTTCTTTAAAACCGGGTGTTACAGAAGTGGTATCAGAGGAAATGTTGACTGTAGGACGAGACCTAGATAGAAATGGACAAACCCTTACCTACTTATCTTATTCTGATTCATTCTACACTTACCTCACTCTGATTCTTTCTACACTTATCTTGATCATGTCTCACCTTCTACTGTTCTACTCTGATCATTCTTACCTTTTCTACTCTAAGACAAGATGGATTTCACACCTTGGAATCCCTACCCTTATGACATTTCTAAGAGATAGGGAACCTAAGACAAAATTAAAACTATTTTCACTATTAAAAATATTGTTTGATTGTGCTGATGCTAAATGCCTGATTTGCTTCTTTGATTGATTGAATCATAGATGGACATCTTAGCATGTACCAACATAAGGTGTTGAATTAGCTCTGGTAGGTAAAATATTAATCTACTTAGCTAATAAAATTCCCCAAAGTAACCTGTTTTGTAAATACCTGCCTTGTCTACTATTTTCTTACCATATGTATCTAACTCAGATGGTCAATACCAGGCGGGGTGGTGGAATTGATCTACCTCCTAATCGACACACTCGAAGGATATATAGACAACCTCAGCCACAACCTGCAGAGATGAATCCTCCTAATCCTCCACCAGGCGGAGTTGACCCACTGGTTGCTGCTCAGATGGCAGTGATGCAGCAAATGGCGGACACAATGGCTGATATGCGTGCTCAGATGCAACAAGAACGCCAGGAGATGCGTCAGGAAAGAGAAGATATACGACAGGAGTTGCGCCAGGAGCGAGATGAGATACGCCAGGAAAGGAGGGCGCAACAACAGCAGCTGCAACAACAAATGCAACAACAACAGCAACAAGTACCACTGCCTCCACCACCACCACCACCAGTTCCACCTCGTGATAAGCACCGGGAGTTCATGAGCCATAAGCCACCCACATTCGCTAGCTCACCTGATCCACTGGACGCGGATGATTGGCTGAAAGCAATTGAGAAGATGCTCAACATTGCACAATGCACTGACCGGGAGAAGGTTTTATATGCTTCTGGACGTCTGATTGGTCCTGCTGCTGACTGGTGGGATTCTTATACTGCTGCCCATGATTCTGCAGATACTATTACTTGGGCAGAGTTCAGTACGCAGTTCAGGAACTACCATATTCCAGCAGGTATGATAAAGATCAAGAAGAAGGAATTCCTGTCGCTGAAGCAAGGAAGTATGTCAGTCAGCGAGTATAGAGACAAGTTTATTCAGTTATCCAGATATGCCCCTGAAGAAGTTGCTGAAGACGAGAGGAAGCAAGAGCATTTCATTGAAGGACTTAATGGACCACTGCAGTATGCTCTTGTGGCACACACATTTCCATCATTTCAGAGGCTGCTTGATAAGGCACTGGCTATTGAACACAAGCGTGTTCAGCTGGGAGATTTGAAGAGAAAGGCAATATCTCAAGGACAAGGAAGCAGCAGTGTTCGTCCTCGCTACAGTTCACCATAGGGTACACCGACTCGACCCGGAGGACCACGCCCAGTTCAGCAATCACCACTGAGGACTCCACCTCCTCGGCAGGCTACCCCTACTGGCACCCCGACGAAGTTTTCAGGACAGAGTCCGGGCACTCAATGTTTCAAGTGTGGGAAGATTGGTCATTATGCAAATGTCTGCCCACAGAGGATTGCTACTACTCCAGCTCAGAACAGGCAGCAAACACCAAGCTCTGGCAAGGGATATTCTATTGCCAAGGTTAATCAAGTCAGCGTTGATGCTACTCCGGATGGAGGGGACCTCGTAATTGGTATGTTTTATGTTAATGCAATTCCTGCAACCATATTATTTGATTCTGGTGCTACACATTCATTCATGTCTGCTAGATATGCCAACACAAATGAAATACCACTGCTAAATATGAGAAAACCCCTGATAGTAATTACACCTAAAGGGCCTGTTGAGGCGAATCAAATGACACGTAGATTGACATTAACCATTATGGGTAGAGAATTTGGAGCTACTGCTATAATATTGGAGTCAAGCAGTATAGATTTGATCCTTGGTATGTCATGGCTAAGAAAGGCAAAGGCCGTTATAGCATGTGGTAGAGGTACCGTAGAACTCACTACTACTAAAGGAGAAAGGTTTCAAGTTAACATTGCAGTAACCTCCTCATCCATGCGTGCAATGTTCTTTATGCCTGAGGAGTTTGTTGGTGACAATATCCGGGTGGTTAGAGATTTTCCGGATGTCTTTCCAGAGGAGTTACCAGGAATGCCACCTGATAGAGAAGTTGAGTTTGTTATTGACCTCTTACCTGGAACCGCCCCTATTTCTAAACGGCCATATAGGATGTCCGTAGAGGAATTGAAGGAGCTTAAGAAGCAGTTAACTGAGTTACAAGAGGCTGGGTACATTCGTCCGAGTTCCTCACCGTGGGGAGCACCGGTTTTGTTTGTACAGAAGAAGGATGGATCGCAACGGATGTGTGTGGATTATAGATCTCTTAATGATGTTACAGTGAAGAACAAGTATCCGTTGCCCCGTATTGAAGATTTGTTTGATCAAATGAGAGGTGCTAGAGTATTTTCGAAGATTGATCTCCGATCCGGTTACCATCAGATGAGGATTAGACCATCGGATATTCCCAAGACGGCTTTCTCGACTAGATATGGATTATATGAGTTTACTGTTATGTCGTTTGGATTAACCAATGCACCAGCCTATTTTATGAACTTAATGAACAAGGTGTTTATGGAGTATTTGGACAGATTCGTCGTGGTATTCATCGACGATATTCTTATTTATTCTCAGAGTGATAGTGATCACGAGGAACATCTGAGGTTGGTGCTACAGAAGCTACGAGATAATCAACTCTATGCTAAGTTCAGCAAGTGCGAGTTTTGGATTGGCGAAGTGCCATTTCTTGGTCATATTATTTCTAATGGAGGAATAGCAGTGGATCCTGCTAAGGTTAAGGAGATAATGGAGTGGAGAGTACCCACTATAGTTACTGAGATTCGGAGTTTCTTAGGACTTGCTGGATATTATCGGAGGTTTATCGAAGGATTTTCTAAGATTGCCAAGCCTATGACTTCGCTTTTGGAGAAAGGAAAAGAATTTAAGTGGGACGAGAAGTGTCAAGACAGCTTTGATCTATTGAAGAAGAGGTTGATGTCGCCACCAGTATTGGTTATGCCAGACCTACAGAAAGGATTTGATATCTATTGTGATGCATGTGGCCAAGGCTTAGGATGTGTGCTCATGCAAGAAGGACATGTGATTGCTTATGCTTCTCGTCAGTTGCGGAGACATGAATTGAACTACCCTACTCATGACTTGGAATTAGCAGCGGTTGTGCATGCACTTAAGATTTGGAGACACTATATTATGGGAACTAAGTGCCAAGTGTACACGGATCATAAGAGTTTGAAGTATATATTCACTCAGAAGGATCTCAACCTTAGGCAACGCCGTTGGTTGGAGCTTATTAAGGATTATGACTTGGAGATTCACTATCACCCGGGCAAGGCAAATTTGGTTGCAGATGCCTTGAGTCGCAAGGAGCATGTTCATTCAGCTATTGTTGCCCAGCTACCCGATGAGATTGTTGAGGATTTCAGGAGACTTAACCTGGGGGTAGTTGCTCATACTGAAGGAGTTACTATTGATGTGGAACCTACTTTGGAGCAAGAAATCCGTAAAGGTCAAGTTGGTGATGCCAAAATAAAAGAGATTAAGGATCTGATTACTGAAGGTCGAGTTCCGGAATTTACGGAAGATGAGCAAGGCACTATATGGTTCAAGGACAGGATGTGTGTTCCTGATATTAAGAGTCTACGAGAGACTATTTTAAAGGAGGCCCATGATTCGGATTATTCTATTCATCCTGGTAGTACCAAGATGTATCAGGATTTGAAACGGAAGTATTGGTGGTATGGATTGAAAAGAGATGTGGCTGCACATGTGGCTATGTGCGATGTATGTCAAAGAGTTAAGGCGGAACACCAGAGGCCAGCTGGACTATTGCACCCACTGAAGATACCCGAGTGGAAATGGGAAGAGATTGGTATGGATTTTGTTACTGGATTGCCTCGCACCCAGAAAGGATATGATGCTATATGGGTGATTGTGGATAGATTGACTAAAGTGGCTCACTTCATTCCTGTCAAGACCACTTATAAAGGTTCTCAGCTAGCAGAGTTATATATGGCTCGTATTGTGTGTTTACATGGAGTACCAAAGAAGATCGTGTCTGATCGAGGTTCGCAGTTTACCTCAAGATTTTGGAGAAGCTTTCATGAGAACATGAGTACGAAGTTGAATTTTAGTACAGCTTATCACCCTCAGACTGATGGACAGACTGAAAGGACTAATCAAGTATTGGAAGATATGTTGAGAGCATGTGCCCTTCAGCATGGAGGAAGTTGGGATAAGAGTCTGCCTTATGTTGAGTTCTCGTACAATAATAGTTACTAGGCCAGTCTGAAGATGTCACCTTTTGAAGCTTTATATGGGAGGAAGTGCAGGACTCCTCTATATTGGGATCAGACTGGAGAAAGACAGTTCTTTGGGCCTGAACTGATTCAAGAAGCAGAAGAACAAGTTCGTATAATTCGAGAGAATTTGAGGGTGGCTCAAACCAGGCAAAAGAGTTATGCCGATAATAGAAGGAGGCCATTGGAATTTGAAGAAGGAGATTATGTGTATCTCAAGGTGTCACCACTTCGTGGAATGAGGAGATTCAAAGTCAAGGGCAAATTATCCCCTCGCTATATTGGACCATTCCTGATCTTTAGAAGAGTTGGGGAGATGGCATACCAACTCGAGTTACCTGCTACGCTATCGGATGTGCATAATGTGTTCCATGTGTCTCAACTTAAGAAGTGTCTCCGTGTTCCCGAGGAACAGTTACCAATGGAAGAGCTCAGTGTTCAAGGTGATTTGACTTACACGGAGTACCCGATCAAGATTTTGGATACTTTGACTCGAGTTACAAGAAATAAGGTGATAAAGATGTGCAAAGTCCAATGGAGTCACCACAGTGAAGATGAAGCAACTTGGGAAAGAGAAGAAGAGCTTCGCATAGATTTTCCCCACCTTTTCTCTAGTTCTTCTTAAATCTCGAGGACGAGATTATTTTTAAGGGGGGTAGGATTTGTGACACCCACTTTGTAATTTGCTAGAAATAATACCAATAGAGAAAAAATTCTCTTCATATGAATTTGGTCTTTATGCATCATCACATGTGAACACCTCACTTATACAAATGAATAAATAATAAAAGGCACTCAAACAAATCATGCATCATGCTGGTATTTTTATTTTTATTTGGTGTGCATTTTGTAACAAGAAAATATTAAAGACCAAAAAAAATAAAGGAAAGTTTAAATCCTAAAAGAAAATTCTTGAATCTGGAAAAGAGAAGGAATATGAAAACATGAATAATATATTTGAATAGATATTCTCAAACCTAATACTTTTAATTGCACAAATATGGTTTGAGAATGAACTAGTCACAAGTTTGAATTTAAATTAGTATTTAAATTTGAATTTGTGAAAGGATGGAGAAAGAAGAAATAAAAGAAAATGAAAAAGGAAAAAGAATAAAACCCTACCTGGGCCGGCGGCCACCTATTCGGCCCATGTGGCCAATCCCTCTGCGCGGCCCAACGCCTGCGCGCGCTCGTCCCTCCCCTCGCTGACGGGTGGGGTCCACTCGTCTGCCTCCACCGCACGCGCGCATGGTTTCTGTTCCACTGGCGGGTGGGCCATCCCTGTCGGCATCTGTGATTACGTACACGAACTCCACCTTCACTGTCTTGCGGGCCCGGCGGGTCAGGGATTTCTTCCCCGATGAATCGCGCGCCGTTGCAACAGCCATTGCCGAATTCCACGCGCGAGATCCTCGCCATGGGGCCGCTCGGGTCAGCTGGGGTGGTTTGCCCTAGACTACAAATACCTGGGGCACCGCAACCTCTATCCCTCTCTTACGCTGCGCCTAGACCGCCTCCATCATCGCAGAGGGAGAAACGTGCGCCGCCGCCATCAATTCGCCGGTACGCCATCGATTCGGGGTAGCCGCGGTGTCTGGCCAACTCGCCTGGTTGCGTTGGGCGCGACTGTGGCGGATTGGGGCCGGGGGAAGCACCTGAGCGCCGCCGATTCCTCGCCGTTGCTACCGCGCCGCCGCGGATCCGCTCCACCACGTGGGCTGCATACCTCGGCACTCCAACCCCGGTAAGAAACCTAGTCAAACGATTCGCCTTCACCTCCTGGTTGCGTGGCACCCTTCAATTTTGGACTTAGGGCACTTAGGCGTAGAATTGCGGGCGCGCCGGCGAGCCTCCGCCGCGGCTCTGGGCAGCACCGCCGCGTTTGGGCGCGGGTGGATGACGACGGTCTGTGCGCCATCGGATCCGTGGACGACGGCTTAGATTAGATTGGAGATAACTCTTGGGCACATGCGATCTCGGCCGCCCATCTAGATCGAACGGCTGACATTAGATCGTGGTATGGAGAGCTCTCCGCCCTGGATTTTAGATCCAACGGCCGGAAACCCTTGTTACCCCTTCGCCCTGGTCAAATTGCTAAAGAGTCCCTCTACTTTCAGTGAATCAACCCGCAGTCCTGCGTGGGTTGAGTCTGAGTCACAGGAACTTTTGTAGATTAAACCCTGTTGTCTCTGGTATTTGAGGCCCAGTCCAGAACATAATAAAATCAGAGAAATTAATTTATAAAAGGATTTTTAATAGAAAAATAATTGCTAGAACTTCAATAATTCATAGAAAATTCATACTAACTCCAAATTCATCCATTCCAGTTCCTAAAATTTTGTAATTTTATTCTCTAGCACTTAGTGTCTCTGTTTTATCATGAAAACAGTAAGAAATTTATTTAACACTTAATCTTATTCTAAGCACATAAAACCTTTGAAAATGCATAACTTGAAATCTATAACTCAGAAAATTATGATTCCAGTTCCTATGTTTTTATTTTAATATGTAGAATATCTCTGTGTATTTTGTTTATATGTTTGGTGTAATGTTAATTTTTCCCTATATCCTGTGCTTGTTTGTATTGTGGCGAGTAGAAGAGCCCGTTGCTGAGGATCCTGGTGAGCAGCAGGTTGAAGTAGCTGAGCAGGAGCTCATTGAAGGCAAGTTGTGCCCTTGACCACTTTTTACCCAATAATGTTCTTTAATATCACTTATCCATGCATAGGTTAATTTTGATGGGACCCAATAGGTCACCCTAGATTGTTTATGTCATTACCTTGTTTACCCCTGAATCACTTGGGTAGTTTGCTATTGCTTTACATGGTTTTGGGATAATCATTTATTATATCTATGTTCCAATTCTTGTTGTTATTCTGTTTATGTTCATGTTGATATCATTAATGTTAATTGGAACATAGAGCTTAACTTGAGAACCACGTGCCACCACAAGGGAGGAATGGGACCCCTTGGCTGACTAATTAGGAAAGCTAGTGGAAGTCTACCTTACCCGAAAGGGGCAAGGGCAGTAGGGGAGTGGTCAGTGTAGGGAGGTCCCTGGTTGATTTTGCTGGGATGGCAGTCAGCCAGGAACCCTGCATTGGAACTTCCTATAAACTGTAGCGGGTTTTCGGAAGCTAGTGGAACTTTGTAAAGGCCTCGTAGTGTTGCCCTGCCGCGCTTCCTAGGTAGAGGTGTATGGGATTCATGACCCCTTGGCAGATGGGTAACATGACTTGTGGGTAAAGGGTACAACCTCTGCAGAGTGTAAAACTGGTATACTAGCCGAGCTCACGGTCATGAGCAGCTCAGGACTCTCTGATGTTTAATTATGGAACTTAAATTCAATTTTGTCATTTGCATTGCATGGGTTTATTATGAATTGTGTTCTATTACTTTACTTATGGTTTGGTATTTACTTACACTTAGTAACTGCTAATAAAATTTTGACCAACTACTTAAAAGCAATGCTCAGCTTTAACCCCTGTCATTGATTAAGCCTTACACATCACATGAACTCACACCTTTGTGAGTTTATGTCCACTGGTTCCCCACAACTTGTTGAGCTATGATCATGTGTGAGCTCACCTTTGCTGTCTCACACCCCCCCCCCACAGGAGAAGATCAGGTGGTTCAGGACGAGCCGCCTAACACTGAGGAGTTCGATCTGATCTAGGTGGCGTTTCCCAGTCGACATTGGCGCCGACGATCCTTAGTTTGTTTTATCTTTATTACTTTATTTTGTAATAAGTCTTCCGCTATGTAATAAATACTCTGATGTTTTATGACATTTATCTCTATACACTCTGTTATTATATATGTTGTCTTTCTTGGCGCATGTATGAGATGCACCCGGCTTTGTTCTTTAAAACCGGGTGTTACAATCTCCTCTTTCGAAAAATCAACTAAGTAGAGTTTGTCGTCTAATACACCCTTAAATGCTAATGAACCATCACTCCTTCTAAAGATAGAAACATCAACATTTGTAAACAAACAATTGTAGCCCATGTGGCACAATTGACTTACAGACAGGAGATTATACCCTAATGACTCTACTAAGAATACATTTGAAATAGAGTGCTCGCTTGTGATGGCTATCTTTCCCAAACCTTTAACCTTGCCTTGGTTCCCATCTCCAAAAATAATCGTATCCTGGGAATCTTTATTCTTGACGTAGGAGGTAAACATCTTCTTCTCCCCCGTCATGTGGTTTGTGCATCCACTGTCGATAATCTAGCTTGAGCCCCCGGATGCATAAACCTACAAGGCAATTTACACTTGGGTTTTAGGTACCCAACTCTTGTTGGGTCCTACAAGGTTAGTCACAATAGCCTTTGGAACCAAAATACAAGTCTTGTCTCCCTTGCATTTGGATCCCAACTTTCTAGCAACTACTTTATCATTTTTACATAAGAGCACGAATGAAGTATTGCAAGCATGGTAAATGGTAGAAGGCTCATTACATACTCTCCTAGGCACATGATGCACAACATGATTTCTCCTAGGCTTACCATGCACAAAAGTAGAGCTAGAAGCAAACATAGCATGTGAATTAAACACATCATAACTCCTATTATAATGAGCATTTCTAGAAAATTTTCTATCATTATAAATGAAAGCATAATTCCTTTGAGTACTATTAGCCATAGGGGCCTTTCCTTTTTTCCTTGTTGGGAATGGGAGCCCTTTGGCTTGTTAAGTTCTTGGCTTCCTTTCGAAAGCCAAGTCCATCCTTAATTGAGGGGTGCCCACCAACGGTGTAGGCATCCCTAGCAAATTTTAACTTATCAAAATCAACCTTGCAAGTCTTAAGTTGAGCATTAAGACTTGCCACCTCATCATTTAATTTGGTAATAGAAGCAAGATGTTTATCGCAAGCATCAATATCAAAATCCTTGCATCTATTGCAAATTACAACATGTTCTACACATGAACTAGATTTATTAGCTACCTCTAGCTTAGCATTTAAATCATCATTCAAAATTTTTAAACTAGGGATAGATTCATGGCAAGCAGATAACTCAGAAGATAGCATTTCATTTCTCTTAGTTTCTAAAGCAAGAGATTTTTGCACACTAACAAACTTATCATGCTCCTCATATAAAATATCCTCTTGCTTCTCTAGCAATCTATCTTTTTTATTTAAAGCATCAATTAACTCATTGATTTTATCTACTTTAGTTCTATCTAAACCCTTAAATAAATCAGTATAATCTACTTCGTCATCACTAGAATCATCATCGCTAGAAGTAGTGTACTTTGGGGTATCTCGAACACTTACCTTCTTTTCCTTGGCCATGAGGCAAGTGTGTCGTTCGTTGGGGAAGAGAGAGGACTTGTTGAAGGTCGAGGCTGCCAGTCCTTCATCGTCAGAGTCGGATGAAGAGCAGTCCGAATCCCATTCTTTGCCAAGGTGAGCCTCGCCTTTTGCCTTCCTATAGCTTTTCTTTTTCTCATTCTTCCCATGTCTTTCTTCCCCCTGGTCATTTTCATTATCGGGACATTGAGCAATAAAATGACCAGTCTTACCGCATTTGAAGAAGGAGCGCTTTCCCCTTGTCTTATTCTTGTTGGGATACTCCTTGCGTCCTTTTAATGCGGTCTTGAAGCGCTTGATGATAAGCGCCATTTCATCTTCATTGAGGCCAGCGGCCTCCACTTGTGCCACCTTGCTTGGTAGCATCTCCCTACTGCTGGTTGCTTTGAGGGCAACGGTTTGAGGCTCGTGGACGGGTAGTGGACCGTTTAGAGCATCGTCCACATATCGAGCCTCCTTCACCATCAGGCGCCCGCTCACAAACTTCCCAAGTATCTTCTCGGGCATCATCTTGGTGTACCTGGGATTCTCACGAATAAGGTTGACAAGATGGGGGTCAATTACCGTAAATGACCTTAGCATTAGTCGGACGATGTCGTGGTCCGTCCATCTTGTGCTTCTATAGCTCCTAATTTTGTTGACCAGGGTCTTGAGCCTGTTGTATGTTTGTGTTGGCTCCTCTCCCCTGATCATCGCGAATCTTCCCAGTTCGCCTTCCACCAACTCCATTTTGGTAATCATGGTGGCATCGTTTCCCTCATGTGATATCTTGAGGGTATCCCAAATTTGCTTGGCGTTGTCCAAGCCGCTCACCTTATTGTATTCATCCCTGCATAAAGATGCTAGCAAAACAGTGGTAGCTTGTGCATTCTTATGAATTTGCTGATTAATAAACACAGGGTTATCGGTACTGTCGAAATGCATTCCATTTTCAACTATCTCCCAAATACTAGGATGGAGAGAAAATAAGTGACTACGCATTTTGTGACTCCAAAAAGAGTAGTCCTCTCCATCAAAGTGTGGAGGTTTACCAAAAGGAATTGAAAGCAAATGAGCAATGGAATTGAAAGGAATACGAGAATAATCAAATGAAAAGTTTTGATTAACCGGTTTCTTCTTAGACAAGTCGTCGTCGTCGTCTCTTGGTGAAGAAGAGGAGGCATCGCTGTCATAGTAAATGATCTTCTTGATGCGCCTCTTCTTCTTCCCGTCCTTCTTCTTATGACTCAAGCTAGAGCCAGTGAGCTTGTCATCTCTTGGCTCATTGAAGATGGACTCCTTCTCTTTGTCGTTGACCACCATCCCCTTTCCCTTAGGATCCATCTCTTCAGACGATTAGTCCCTTACGTGAAGAGAACGGTTCTGATACCAATTGAGAGCACCTAGAGGGGGGTGAATAGGTGATCCTGTAAAAATCAAAAACTAATAGCCACAAAACATGGTTATAAGTGTTAGTGCGGCTAAGTGGCTTGAAGCGATCTATTGCAAACACAATTAATCACAGAGAGGAGTAACACAAGAGACACGCGATTTTTATCCTGTGGTTCGGCCAAGTGAAACTTGCCTACTCCCATGTTGTAACATCCCAATGGACGAGGGTTGCACTCAACCCCTTTCAAGTGATCCAATGATCAACTTGAATACCACGACTTTCTTCCTTAGTCTTTTCCCCCGTTTGCGAGGAATCTCCACAACTTGGAGCCTCTCGCCCTTACAATGATGATCACAAAAGAAGCATAGAAGTAAGGGAGGGGAGAGCAACGCACACAAGACTCAAATCATAGCACAATCACGCACACAAGTCACAACTCGAGCTCAAAACACAACGCACGGAGTTCTCAACTCAAATGGAGCTCAAGTCACTATCTCAAAGAATCAAATGCGTGAAGTTGGAGTGTTGGAGTCTTAGAATGTTTCTTGTAAGCTTGGGTGACTCCTCCATGCGCCTAGGGGTCCCTTTTATAGACCCAAGGCAGCTAGGAGCTGTTGGAGACCAACAAGAAAGGCCAAAGTTGCCTTCTGTCGGGTGGCGCACCGGACAGTCTGGTGCGCCACCGGACAATCACTCTAGACGGTCCGGTGCCGATCTCTTTCCTATTTTGGCGCAGACGACCGTTGCAGATTCATGGCAGTTGGCGCACCAGACACTATCCGGTGCACACCGGACAGTCCGGTGCACACCGGACAGTCCGGTGCCCCCTGCCGACTGTTGGCGCGGGCCACGCGTTGCTCGCAGATTACGCGGCCGACCATTGCGCTGGCGGCTGTTGGCTCACCGGACAGTCCGGTGCACCACCGAACAGTCCAGTGAATTATAGTCGTATGCCGTTGATTTTTCCCAAGAGTGGCCTGTTCACCGGAGGCTGGCCTGGCGCACCGGACACAATCCGGTGCACCACCGGACAGTCCGGTGTGCCAAGCCGAGCTGGACTTTGGCTGTACCAAGCCAAGTCATTTGCATTTCTTTTCTTCTCTTCTTTTCTCTGTTTGTAGCACTTAGACAATATATGTTAGTACTCAAAACAATGTACTAAGTCTAGAAACATACCTTGTTACATGATTTGCACTTCTTGCTTGTTTGGCACATAATCAACTCACTTAATATGTGTTGGACACTTAATCACCAAAACATTATAGAAATGGCCCAAAGGCACATTTCCCTTTCACCTGTACCCACAAGTCATGTATCCCATGTTGCCAGGGTTAGCTAGACCCTTAAACACTACTAAGATGAATGGCTAGGGATCCACTACGAGGCTGTGATATCCCAATTTTCTGAAAAAGCAGTTAAATTTCTTTTTCTCTTTTCTTTCTGTTCTATGGCATTGGGGTTTGGAGTTTCAGGAGGCATTCCTCAGGGAAACAGTAGATCTTTTGGCATTTTTTCCGCTAGGGTCGGGAGCTCAGTTGGCAGAGCCTGTTTGGGCCATTGATCTTGATCCAATGGATGGAGCACCCCCCCAACCCTAGCCGACCCCCTCTCCTCCCAATTGTTGCAGCCGCCCCCACCCTTTCCACCCCTTTGGCCGCCGCCGCCCCCTCCCTCTTCCTCTCCTCCCCATGGGCAGCCGCCCTCTACCCTCTCCACGGCTTCCTCCTTCCTCTAGATCTCCCCCACGCAGCAAGGATCGAGAAGAGGAGGAGCACGTTGAATTGGAGAGGAAGAGAGGATCAAGGAGATGTTCTTCCCCATCTCTTCTTGCAGATTTTCTTGGGGAAACCCTAGGTATGGATGGGATCCTTATTCCTCCCTGTAATTATGTGCTTTTTGGAGGTTGTGGATCATGGGGATGAAAGGATTAGAGGTTGGATTAGATGTGGGGTTAGGTTTTGATCTCGAATTTCGTTTTCTGCAGAATGGCATATTCGATAGTTTCTGTTTATGCCAGTTTTCCGTAGTCTTAGTGACATCAAAAAAATAAAAAGTGTATATGTGAGTCGTAGATAATTTGTAGATCTTTCCGCGGCCTCAAAGAACACCTCAATCGGACATCAGATCAGAAAGTTATTGCAGTTTGATTATAGCAGTTTTTCAGTCTCATAATTCTGTGTAGAATTTGTTCCCTTAAGATTTAGGAAATTTTATCAACAGACTTAAACCTTGGGTTTGTAAGAAAGGTTGTAGATAATTTCATAAGCTTTCCAGATTGATAAAGAGTGTATTCATATGAATTTTTAAACTCCAGTTATGTTTGTTTACTCTGGCTGTTTCTGTTTCTCTGGCAAAAATGAGCGGGTCTGTTCACTGGTGGGTTTCATCTAGTAAATTGCCGAATTGGCTCTTTCAAACATGGAAAATTTTGTAGAGGGATAAAAGTTCTTACTTCCAGCAGAATTTCATAATTTTTAGTTGTGTAGTTTGGGAGATATCAAATTTTGAAAATAACTATGTTGTTGTCTAAAACAGATTCAGTCAGTTATCTTGTCAGATTGTTTAGAACTTATAGATGGAAAAATTTAATTATCCATTCAATATCGAAGTTGTAGAGTATTTTGTGTAGAAACTCCTAGAGTATTTGTTTGATATCACCACTGTTATAATTTTTAAGATACAAAATTAACAAACAACGCTACGATTTGGCATGTGGTTCACGGTGGGAGTCATTCCACCGGGTCTTGGTTTCAAGTGTAGGAGCGATTTGTTGATTGTTGGCAAATGTTTGTGAAATATTTGTACTAAGTTTTATGCCCCACAACAGGTGTCTACACTTCGGATCATGCCTAGTACATTCTTCTTCTTCGATGAAGGCAAGTGAATGTAGCGGTGGTTGCTACCATTTTGACTTGTTGTTTCATCACCTACACTCTAATATTCATAATCATCAAATTCTTTCATAATTGAACTCTATGTTGATGCTTTACTTGATTGTATTATATTGACGCTTAATCATATATTGATGATGATGATTCGAGTATGATCCACGAGATTAACTCACACCCCTGAAGGTAAATGAAGTATTATTTGAGGTTCGTTTTGTATCTGAAGGTAAACAAAGTATTGTTTGAGGTTTGTATTGTATGTGAAGAAAGTGAAGTATATTGATTAATGCAGCATGCCATATACATTGCATGATTCACTTGCATCTAAAGTTTTGTCGTGACCTATGGTCCGACCGTATAGGTACAATTTAGCATCGTACGTTGCCCGAGGAGGGGTACGATGCGGCTTCATACCCTTAGAGGTATGAAGGCAGAGGACATATGCATTCATTGAAGTGATATTTGCAGATGGTGTGGTTTTATACTCTAAGAGGTATGAAGGCAGAGGACTTACACATTGCATTCCTATGCATACATTGAAATGATATTTGCATGTATTGTTGACGAAGGAAAGTGTTATACAACCTATTGTGGTTGTTCGAGGAAATGAGATGGCATTGGTTATTTTAGGACTACTGAGTTCTATATCTACAAGTATTTCTGATCTCAATTGTGATCCCTTTAAAATGTTGATCAATTCAATTTTTTTGGTTTAAATATCTCGTCAAAACAATTTACTTGCTGAGATGTTTCATCTCACTCTTTTATTACTCAATGCAGGTACTTGATTCATGTTGGGAATGAGGGAAGTAGCAGCACATCCACCTTCACTCTCATAATAACGCTGCCCAGGCACAGCCATGATTTAATTAGAAACTTCTTATCAAAGGATGTTTGTTTTTAACTAGTCGTGCACACTAGTTAATTTAGTTCATGTCGTTATGGTTATCTTCCCATTGCTAGCAGATTATTAATGTCTAGTATGTTTTCTTATCATGATATCGGTTTATACTCTGTTGCTTCCACGTTTATGTAAATTTTCAAAGGAGATGCTGTTGAAATTTTATATATGAATGCTAGTTTTGTAGTTTAGTAGCATTTCGAGGTGTTTGTGGATCCCGGGGTGTTACAGTTGGTATCAAAGCTTAGGCTTTAGATTCTAGGTAAATTGAACCTGAAATTGCACTCATGCATATATAGGAAGGGCATGGGTTCAAATATCTTTGATATATGTTAATGTCTTTGAAGTGCAGATGAAATAATTTCACCCTCCCTATTCCTTTACAGTGATGTGGTAAGTTGTTTATGACTTAATGCCTGATATAATTCATTTCTAAATTTTGATATTGTTTTATTAATACGATTGATATCGCTGGTCTTTTGTGAGATTGAAGTTGTTATTATGCTTGTGATATACATGTATGCCTATGTTGTTTTCAACATGTTTTTCATGGTTGAGTTTTATTACAATAATATTGTTATATATGCTTGATTGAGGATGTTTCTAAGAGGAGTGTGAATTGCATGTTTTGGGTTACAAGGTAACCACCGATTTGAATTTAAGTTGTTGGGCGTTTGGTGGATAGCTCCAACTATCTTTGCAAAGAATGATTGTTTATGCCGCGAAACTAGTTCTAAAAGAAATGAATATTGGTACTTTTATATGGATTTTGGGGGAAGTCTTTACATAGCTAGCTAGAGTGGCTTACATGTCTCCCTTCTATCTTGTGTTTTAGTAGCCACAAAGCCTAGATGTGGTTTAGAGCGGTTGCATGTTAGTCATGCTAATTGTAGAATAAATCTTTGATTTTCTTGATCCATTGATTATATATTAATACGTTGAGGATCTGATGGTTATCTCCCTGATGCATGCTTGTGGAGCCATTGTTGGACCACTTATCTAGTGGTTTGAATGAAGTCATCGCCTAGCCTAGCATTGGTTGGGTGTGGTTAGTCACCCCCTATTCCTAAATGATGTGGTTTTTACATTAGCTTGAGATGTTTGTCAAATGTGTGAAGGATTACGGGGTTATTATTGACCCTGTATGTCTGGTACTTTGAGTGCATCGTATGATAGAATGAAATGTAAGTTTCTAAACTACAGTAGATGAAGACTTATATTTTGTGTAGGTTAACCTTACTAGTTTGGATATTTTTCTTAGTTGAGTTTTGGATGAAGTATAGTGACATTGGTTAAGCAAGTATTGTGTTGTTGTTGTGCTGTCAGTGCTCTTTATGGAGTTTTGGCATTTCTTCGATGAATTGTGTCGCGCAGAATGTTATTGGCTTCTTGTCGGCTTTATTGCTCCATTAGTTCTGTAGACTTTCTCCCTTTTGTGGGGTGCAAAGAATGTGAGATTACATGATTATCTTTTCATGATGGCAAGAACAAGGTTTAGGAAGATTAGGAGTTTTGTTTCAATAGAACCACTTGCTTTGTGGTGCTTTGAGGTGAGGTGTTTGATCTTCTTATACATTCATCTGGTGTGGATGTTTCACCATTGAATTAAAATGAATTGTTGAAGCTGGTAAGGGTTGTTCTTAGTGCATATTACCCCTTCATAAAAGAGTGTTGTTTGAAGACATTAATGTTGATGTATAGCTGCATCCAAATTCGATGGTGTGAAATCGTAGTGTTGATTGCATCTATGACTTGCTTTGAGCTTCATTGCATGTTGTTTCATGCTGGATATCAGGTTGTGTAGTTTCCTTAGACAATTAATCCGAGGTAGAAGTTCTTGTGTTAATTAAGACCAATAATGGACCCATGTTTTGAATGGTGGTGCTATATGGGGTACCTTGGATGCTTTGCTTGGAGTGGTCGAATTCGAGGACTAATTCTTTTTAAGGGGGGGTAGAGTGTGATATCCCAATTTTCTGAAAAAGCAGTTAAATTTCTTTTTTCTCTTTTCTTTCATGTTCTGTGGCATTGGGGTTTAGAGTTTCAGGAGGCATTCCTCAGGGAAACAGTAGATCTTTTGCCATTTTTTTGCTGGGGTCAGGAGCTCAGTTGGGAGAGTGTGTTTTGGGCCTTTGATCTCGATCCGATGGATGGGAGCACCCCCTCCCCAACCCTAGCCGACCCCCTCTCCTCCCAATTGTTGCAGCCCCCCCACCCTTTCCACCCCTTTGGCCACCGCTGCCCCCTCCCTCTTCCTCTCCTCCCCATGGGCAGCCGCCCTCTACCCTCTCCACGGCTTCCTCCTTCCTCTAGATCTCCCCCACGCAGCAAGGATCGAGAAGAGGAGGAGCACGTTGAATTGGAGAGGAAGAGAGGATCAAGGAGATGTTCTTCCCCATCTCTTCTTGCTGATTTTCTTGGGGAAACCCTAGGTATGGATGGGATTCTTGTTCCTCCTTGTAATTATATGCTTTTGGAGGTTGTGGATCATGGGGATTAAAGGATTAGAGGTTGGATTAGATGTGGGGTTAGGTTTTGATCTCGAATTTAGTTTTCTGCAGAATGGCAGATTCGATAGTTTCTGTTTATGCCAGTTTTCTGTGGTCTTAGTGACCTCAAAAAAATAAAAAGTGTATATATGAGTCATAGATAATTTGTAGATCTTTCCGTGGCCGCGAAGAACACCTCAATCAGACATCAGGTCAGAAAGTTATTGCAGTTTGATTATAGCAGTTTTTCAGTCTCATAATTCTATGCAGAATCTATTCTCTTAGGATTTAGGAAATTTTATCAATAGAATTAAACCTTGGGTTTGAAGAAAGGTTGGAGATAATTTCATAAGATTTCCAGATTGATAAAGAGTGTATTCATATGAATTTTTAAACTCCAGTTATGTTTGTTTTACTGTGGCTATTTTTGTTTCCTTAGCAAAAATGAGCGGGTCTGTTCACTGGTGGGTTTCATCTATTAAATAGCCGAATTAGATCTTTCAACTATGGATACTTTTGTAGAGAGATAAAAGTTCTTACTTCCAGCAGAATTTCATAATTTTTGGTTGTGTAGTTTGAGAGATATCGAATTTTGAAAATAACTATGTTGCTGTCTAAAACAGATTCAGTCAGTTATCTTGTCAGATGTTTTAGAACTTATAGATGGCAAAATTTAATTATCCATTCAATACCGAAGTTGTAGAGTATTTTGTGTAGAAACTCCTAGAGTATTTGTTTGATATCACCGCTGTTATAATTTTTAAGATACAAAATTAACAAACAGCGCTGCTGCGGTTTGGCATATGTGGTTCAGGGTGGGAATCATTCCACCGGGTCTTGGTTTCAAGTGTAGGAGCGATTTGTTGATTGTTGGCAAATGTTTGTGAAATATTTGTACTAAGTTCTATGCCCCACAGTATGTGTCTAAACTTCAGATCATGCCTAGTACATTCTTCTTCGATGAAGGCAAGTGAATGTAGCGGTGGTTGCTACCGTTTTGACTTGTTGTTTCATCGCCTACACTCTAATATTCAGAATCATCAAATTCTTTCATAATTGAACTCTATGGTGATGCTTTACTTGATTGTATTATATTGATGCTTAATCATATATTGATGATGGTGATTCGAGTATGACCCACGAGATTAATTCACACCCCTGAAGGTAAATGAAGTATTATTTGAGGTTTGTTTTGTATCTGAAGGTAAACGAAGTATTGTTTGAGGTTTGTATTGTATGTGAAGAAAGTGAAGTATATTGATTAATGCAGCATGCCATAAACATTGCATGATTCACTTGCATCTGAAGTTTTGTTGTGACCTATGGCCCGACCGTACCGGTACAATTTAGCATCGTACATTGTCCGAGGAGGGGTACGATGCGGCTTCATACCCTTAGAGGTATGAAGGCAGAGGACATATGCATTGCATTCATATGCAATCATTGAAGTGATATTTGCAGATGGTGTGGTTTTATACTCTAAGAGGTATGAAGGCAGAGGACTTACATATTGCATTCCAATGCATACATTGAAGTGATATTTGTAGGTATTGTTGATGCAGGGAAGTGTTATACAACCTATTGTGGTTGTTCGAGGAAATGAGATGGTATTGGTTATTTTGGGACTATTGAGTTCTATATCTACAAGTATTTCTGATCTCAATTGTGATCCCTTTAAAATGTTGATTAATTCAATTTTTTGGTTTAAATATCTTGTCAAAACAATTTACTTGCTGGGATGTTTCATCTCACTCTTGCATTACTCAATGCAGGTACTTGATTCATGTTGGGAATGAGGGAAGTAGCAGCACATCCACCTTCACTCTCATAATAACGCTACCCAGGCACATCCATGATTTAATTAGAAACTTCTTGTCAAAGGATGTTTATTTTTAACTAGTCGTGCACACTAGTTAATTCAGTTCATGTCGTTATGGTTATCTTCTCATTGCTAGAAGATTATTAATGTCTAGTATATTTTCTTATCATGATATCTGTTTATACTCTGTTGCTTCCACGTTTATGCAAATTTTCAAAGGAGATGTTGTCGAAATTTTATATATGAATGTTAGTTGTGTAGTTTAGTAGCATTTTGGGGTGTTTGTGGATCTTGGGGTGTTACAGAGGCCTTTACAAAGTTCCACTAGCTTCAGAAAACCCGCTACAGTTTCTAGGAAGAGCAATGTAGGAATCCCCCGTCTGACCGCCATCTCAGCAAAATCAACCTGGGAACCTCCCTACACGCCTACTCCCCTACTGCCCTTGCCCCTATCGAGTAAGGTAGTCCTCCACTAGCTTTCCTAGTTAGTCAGCCAAGAGCGTCCCGTACCACCCTTGTGGTGGCACATGTTTCTCAAGTTAAGCTCCATGTTCCAATTAAAAATAATGATCTTGACATGAACAATAAATAAAATAATAGTATAATTGGAACATGTACATAATGTAATATTAAACCCAAAACCATATAGAGCAATAGCAAAACTACCCAAATAGTTCAAGGGTAAACAAGGTAACAAGATAACCAAACTAGGGTGACCTATTGGGTCCCATCAAAATTAAGCCTATGCATTGATAAGTGATATTAAAGAACATTATTGGGTAATAAAAGTGGTCAAGGGCACAACTTGCCTAGGACTTGAGATTCCAGGTACCAGGATGATCTTCAGGTGCCTCGTAACCTCGCTGCTAGTCGTAGCAATACAAACAAACATGGTATAGACAAAATTAACATCACACCAAACATAAGAACAAACTGCATAATAACAATAATCTATGCGTCGCTACGCAATCGTGGGTTCGAGAATCACTAAATTCGGAGCTACGGTTAAAGAGTTATGATTTATGGAAGATCTATGTGATTAAACTATATTATAAATTGATTAGTATACACCATATGAGAGAATATTCTATGAATAATTAATTCAACTTTAATCTTAATTATAACTTAACTAGAGATCATATTTTAATCAAACTATAATTATGGATAGGTTAACTTCAATTAGAGGAGTTAATCTATTAAACATAGGCTAGGCAAATTTCTAATAATAAAAGTATGGGGTGTGATAAATGTTAGTGTCATACTTTACAGATGATATTATTATGAATCTAACATAATTTGAATAGATCAAATCGGAGTTACGGTTCTCTAGTTATGAATTTCTGGAGTTATTTAGTACCTAGAATAGAGTAATTCAAGTGAATAATTTTAAATCAAGTTTCATGGATAAACAAAGGTACTAGGTGAGAAAGAATATTAAAACAAAATTAATGCCATAGGAATGAATCAATTTGGAGTTAACATGAATTAAATATGAATTATACAAGTTTCTGGAATTATTTTTTTGTATTAAAAATCAATTTCTATAATTAATTTTCTATTTTCATTGTTCTCTGGACTACGTGTCAAATACCAAAAAGGTGTAGGGCTAATTCGCAGAAGTTCCTAAGACTTAGGCTTTCTTCAGGGTGGACTGTGGGTTGCTTTTGGATAAGCCTCTTTAGCAAACTTCCACGGCCGAAATGGTATCCGCACACGACAGCCATTGGATCATCGCCCGAAAGTGCAGACTAAATCGGGCATTAACCTGAAGCAGTACACAATGCTATCCGCAGGATCTGAGATCGACTGCCTGGATTTTAAACGATGGGGGGAACTCAGGCGCACACGATCCCTATCCAATGGCGCGTAGCATCACACCCAAAATGGTATCACCCGTTATCATCACGACCATTCATTCACGGATCGACGACTGATACGAATAGGGGCTCGGATTTAATCTCGACCGCCCACCGAATCGGACGGCCGAAGGCACTTCTTCCCCAACCCAAATGCGGCGGCGCGGCTAGTCCACCACCGCGACGACCAACGCCGGCGTTCACCCAAACAGGCATCCCCGCTACCAAAACCAAACTATGATGAGTTCTACACGAAACTGGGATGAAATAGGATACGGTCGATGGCCTTACCAGTGGTGTGGAGAAGCATAGCACGCTAGCCACGGTAGGAGGATCTGCGGCGAAGCGGGCCCTTCGACGAGCAATTGCTCGATTCTCGGCCCGAATTCCTACCCAGCGATGCAAGGCGCATGTACCACATAGCCGGACAAAGCTCCCCTAGGTCACTAATTGACCTCCGGGCGACAGCGGACGAGACTCCCATGGCGGACCTATGGTGGCGGCGGCCCAAGCTCCTAGGTTCCAAGCGACGAGAGAGCGAAGGCCAGGATGAGTACAAGGAAAGGCCTTGCGTATTTATTCAACTACGTGGAGAGAAAATTGGGCGGGTTCATTCCTGGCCGCGCGAAGACCGTGACGGAGATCCGAGGAGTTCTCCAACGGCCTTTGTGAGGCTGTTGCGACTGCGTGAGGAGAACGACCGAGCGTGGGGAGAGCAGGCTGACTGCGCGGGGCCCGCATGGTGGTGTCTAGGTGCGTGTGTGGAAACCAGTTGAGGCTGCCGACCAGTGGGCCCCACGGCGCGGTGAATGGGAGCGGCGCGCGCGATTGCGGATCTTCCACGGTGGTGAGGTTGGTTTGTGGGCCCCACATGGAAGTGCCCCAATAGGAAAATAAAAGGGAGAGGAACAGAGTGGGCTGGCGCGGTGGAGAAAGTAGTATTGGGCCAAGGAGTTTAGGCCCAAGCGCAGGTAGTTATGACTTTTATATTTTCAGATTTCATTTTCTATTTTTATTTTCCTTTTTTAATTCCAAATTTGAATTTGTAATTCAAACTTAGGGTCAAAGTTATCATGCACAATCAAAATATCCAGCATGATGCAAAGTTTTTATTTTTATTATATATATATATATATATATATATATATATATATATATATATATATATATTCATTGCTTTATTTATTTTCAGCAACTACTTCCAAGTGTATATTTTATACCCACCAAATATATGTTTTAATGAAATAATTTCTATTGCACAAATTTATTAATAGTTATTTCAGATAACATTTCTAAACATTTTATCAAAAAAGAATAACTTAATTTATATAAGATCATGAAATCTTTTAGTATTTAGCTATATTTATTTAAGAAGATGTGACTTAAATGGTGATATAATTTGTATAAAAAGAATATCATGATTCAAATCTTCGTATTATTCTATTAGAAATCCATAATAATATTTTTGGGTGCTACAAATTCTACTTTTCAAACTTAAACTTGTCTCAAAATTTTGAGTATAAAGGTAAAAATGCAAGAAATCCACCATGAGGTGCATAATTCTATATCCATGTATTTTGTTATTTGGCTAGCTTAATTCTATTCAATTGGACATTCAAAAGCATGAGAATCCCAATAATATCCAAAGGTTTCAAAAATCCCTAAAACACTATCTTAAATATATATATTTATTTATTTATTTCATTATTATTATTATATTTTTTCTCCTACCAATTTTGGGCTTTACAATGATAATCTTCTTTGCTAAGAGAATTACCTAAGATGTCAAAAGCAAGATAATTTAAGTGTAAACATCTTCGATCTTCCTCGGAAGTATTTTTCTTATCATAACTAGAAGGTATAATACTCTTGTCTAAAATTTGTTCTAATTATGGGTCTATGGTCCTAAAAGCATTTATCACACTAGTAGACCATGAAGCATAATTAAAACAATTGGAAAATAATATCTCAAGAGTTACCTTATTGTTTTTCTTCGGTGGTGTCTTCTTGTTCTTTTGGGATTTTCTTTGAGCCATCACTTCGAGTTGTTAGACTCAATATGAAGTGCCTAGGTCCGATACCAATTGAAAGTCGACTAGAGGGGGGTGAATAGGCAAAACCTGAAAATTATAAGTTTAAACCCAGACTTGATCCCATGATTAGCGGTTAGAACAAGATGAACAATTATCAGAGTATAAAACTAAGTCCTTTGCTTGCAAAGAGTATTGCTTTCAAAGAATAAGGAATTAATAAAAGGCAACTCAACTAAAATGTTTATGGAGAATGAAGCAAGAGGGCTTAGATAAGAAGAGGAAAATCACAAGTTCTTTCTTGCCAGGCATTGCTTCTATATATGAAAATTTAACCCGAAGCAACACAAAGCAATATCAACAAAGAATAGTGCAAGAGAACTTAGAGAGGGAGAAGACAAACAAATCCCAAGCAATAAACACAAGTGACACAGGTAATTTGTTTTACTGAGGTTTGGTTCACCAAGAACCTAATCCCCGTTGAGGAGTCCACTAAGGACGGGTCTTTTTCAATCATTTCTCTCTCTCCAACGGTCACGAAGATCGGCGAGTGTTCCTTCTTCTCTATCAACAAAAGACCGAAGTCTTCGCAAGGCCAATGTCACTCTCGGTTTTAAAGGTAAACCGAATGCGAACCATGTGCGTGGCAGGATCAGAAATTCACGTACACATCGATTACATAAATGACTCATCATAGCACAATGATTCGAATAACAATAAAGAATAAGTAATAATATTAAAGACTAGAGTCATTTAAATAATATAAATCAGAGTACCCAGAATCGAAACGTAGCAAACGTAAACTGACCCACCATAGGCAGCTGACTCGGGGAGGTCGCTAGCCTAATCCTCGAACTCGTCGAAGTCCTGGAACTCCTGAAGATCCACCTCGACGCCTTCTTCTTTACCTGAGCATAGATTGCACCAAAGGCAACATGGTGTTTTGTGAAAGCAAGGGTGAGTACACATCAACGTACTTAGCAAATGTCCCGTTTGGCTGAACTGGACTAGCTTTATGTGGGGTTAAGGTCAAAGCAGTTGCTTTTAGTTGGTCAGGTATTTATTATTAATGGAAGCCAAGTTTTATCATATAACCAACCAGTGAATCATTTCCTCATCGAGGAACGTCATTATCATCATCGAGCCAAAACCATTAATAGAACCATTGTATCTCTGATCATCTGTATCTCTAATCAAAGAGGATCTCAAGGCCGCTCTTAACTGTGAGCACAACTGATATATCAGTTTCTAACCCTCTGTAGAGGTCGCACACTTTACCCACAAGTCGTGATTCCCATTCTACCTGGGGTTCTAGCCTCCCCATTGATCACTACCAAGGTGACCTAGCAGGGTCTCACTATGTAGCCTTTATAAAGAGTTCCCAGAGGTCATAGTCGTCCGTTAGGTTTCTCTAGTTTGATAAACACAATACCTCTCCCCAAAGGAAGGGTGACTAACAAAACCAAATCAAAGAACCTCTGCAACCAGCCTCGGCAGAGCAAGTACTATGCCCGGACCCCATTGACGGCCTTACGGCGAAGCCAACTGCACCTCAAGTTCCTCTAGTTAATTAGCTAAGGGCGTCCCATTCCACCCTCATGGTTGCACTGTTATCCCGCGTTGTCACTCCCCGAATAGATCCTTACGGAGAGGTACTCAGAAAAATGGCCTGAGTCCCCTAAACTATCATAAGATCATCATCGGGATAACATCGTCGTATCATAAGTATTCACATCATGTTCATTGATTAAAGTAAAGCAATAGCATAAAGCTAACCATAATAACCCAAAAGGTAATCAAGGATAAGGTAAATACAAATCTAGTCAATCCTTAGGTTGATCATGGTATGCGGCGCAGTGATTTATAAAGTAAATAGGCCATAATAGGTCAGAGGACACTTGCCTTCACCAAACAGATGCTCAGGGTCTTCAACTTTGTAGAATTCGAAGAGCTAGATCTGAAAGTTCCTTTTGTGAGTTTTGGTGATTTGGATGACAACACATTTAAAAGACTAACAAGTTTGCTAAGTGTTGAACAAGAAATTCAGTATGATGAACATACTTGAATAGTGTATAATGACAGTGAACAATGGTTCAACACAAGGTTAAATAACCAGTGAGACAATGCAAATGGATTTAATATGATCTCTATATTGGTTTGAATATATGGACAAGACCTGAGAAATCACTACATACATATGATCAGAATAGAGGATGAAGTGATTAAGAGGATTGGTCAAGCCAAAGTGAATAAGATATGAGGAATCGTGAATTGGCTTGACCATATTACTATCAGTCCATATATGCTTCTATGAGAATCAAACTAGAGCTTGATTAATCTTAATAGTTATATCTAGAAGACATTCAAGCAAGGTTCACAATATTGAAGAAATGATTCTCTCAATGGATGCTCAATATGATGTGACTCAAGAATGGCTTGATAGGGTGAAGATAGCAAGGAAAGGGCTTCGAGGAACTAAGCGAAGGTGAAGGCCAAGCGACGGCTTGTGGACCGAGGTACCATGGCTAAGGTGAAGAAGAGAGTACTTGCACTAAGTCAATGAACTAATCAGCTATGAAGAGTTATAACATGTTGATGCATCAGTGCGGTGACTTGAAGCCATGATTTGAACTCACATATGGTGATATGGTACCAGTCATAGGGTTTGATTTATGTTTGCTTCAAAAGGTGAGACAAAGATGTTTGTGATCCTTATGAAGCAACGCCATGGAGAAATCACACATGAGACGCCAATGACTCAAGGAGTTTACTTAATTAATTTTATTTAACTTGAGTATAGGAATCGTCGTACTATAAAGGGGGATCCAAAAAGAAGGTTGGTGTTTGCCAAAGCTCAAGCCTCTATATTCAAAAGCTATTTTTTGAAAAGCAAAAATCTCTTTAACATTCTTTGGTTGACCTTGGTTAGGTTTGAGAAACCTAGAGTGTTCTTGCTGAAAAGCAGCTGAACTTCTTCAACTGCAGCTGAGCTTTCCAGCTGAACTTAACTTCAGCTGAGTTGAGCTTCTTCAGCTGCAGCTGAGCTTTTCAGCTGAGCTGGACTTCAGCTGAGTTGAGCTTTCAACTCCAGCTGAACTTCAACTTCAGTTGTGAACCTCTTTGACCATACACCAGCTGAACTTGCCTCCGGGTAGTTGAGCTAGGGTTTTCTCTCCTAAACTCACTGGTCAAGACCGGTTGAACTGGTCCTGAGGGGCAGTTCAGCTGGTCTCTGACCCCTCTGACCTCTGATCTGCAGTCTGCCAGTCAGACTGGCAAACAGGTCGCCAAGAGCTATCAGGGGCGGTTCAACCGGCCCCCTGGGCGGTTCAACCGGTGTTGGTCAACTTGACCAGTCTGCAGGTCAGTCTGCGTGTCAGTCTGCTAGTCAGGCTGTCAGGCCTGCTAGGGGCGGTTCAACCGCCCTAGGGAGCGGTTCAACCGGTCTCAGGCAGAAAAATCTGCCCAAACGGCTAGTTTTGAGCTCCACCTATATATACTCACTCCTACCTCTCACCCCACAGCAGCGAGCACGATTTGAACTCCATTTCTAACCCTAGAAACACCTCTCTCTCTCTCTCACACACATCTCTTGCCTCTCCCATTTCAAATCTTTGGAGAGAAATCTTTGAGTGAGCTTGAGAGCTGCGGATTTGTGCTTCATCTCTAAATCTCTCTTGCTCTTCTTCTTGATTCGAGCTTTGGTACTACATCGAGTTCTTTGTGGATTCATTACTCTTGGAGCTTCTAGCTCCTAGACGACTAGGTGTCTCTTGTGACCGAACCTCGGGATAAATCTTGTGTCTCTTGTGTTCTTGTTTATTGTGCTTATTTGTGTTCTTCGTTCTCTCACCCTTCCGTGGAAGATTTGTTCATGTCTTTTTGAGGTGTGGATTTTGAGAAGTGCCCTTCTCAGATCTACTACTTTGAACCCTGTGGATCATTTAGAACATCTCATTTCCAAAGTTAACTGGGTGAATTTCAAGATCAATTCAGTTTTACCCAGTTTGCTTCTAGTTTTTGTAGAAAAATTTTTAACTTGCCTATTCACCCCCCCCTGTAGGCAACTTTCAATTGGTATCAGAGCCTAATCCTCGTTCTAACGCTTAACCGCGTGAGGAAAGATCATGTCGGGGGGACTAAGAAACAAAAGTGCTTCTAAGCTTGAAAAAGTTGAGGTTGCCTCGACTTCATCTTTTGGTGCAGATGTTGATCCTAGGGCAATAGACCTTGCCATGAGAATCGCCGAAAGGATGTTCCTCAAAATGAAGGAAGATGAGGCGAAGAACATTATTGAAGAAGAAGAAAATGATCGATGGAGACCAAACGACGAATCCACCTCTTCACAAGGTTCGTCTTTCAAATCTACTTCTCATATGTGCTTTGTTGCTAATAAGAGTGATAGTGAAAGCGAAAGTGAGGATGAGGAGGATCATGAAAGTGATAGTGAAGATGAGGATGATCTTCAAAAATTCTTCGCTCAACTAAGTAAGAAGAACCAGATGAGCTTGCTCAAACTCATGAAAAGAGCGGAAGAACAAAAGGAAATGCTTCATAAGCAAGAAGATATCCTCATCGAAAAAATCGAAGACTTGGAGAAGTTGACCAAAGAGCATGAGAAGCTAAAGTGCTCTCATGATGATTTGGTCCAAAGGTATGAAGACATTTCAATTGAGCAAATTAAAGCTATTAATCATTCATCATATATTGCTCAATTAGAAAATAAAAATGCTATGCTCAAGAACACGGTAGAAAAGCTAAACATTGAAAATCTAGCTTTGCAAGAAAAACATGATATGCTTGTATGCTCTCATAATAAATTTATGGATTCACATATCATGTTAGAAATGGCTCATGAGGTTGTGTTAACTAATTTGAAATCATACCAACCTCACATGTGCACATGTGTTGAAATAGAAACTATATTATCATGTGCTAACAAATGTTGCTCTCTAGAAAGCCAATCTTCCATTGAGCTAAAACTTTCAGGAACAAGTAATGTTTCCTATGCAAAAGAAAACAATGAGCTCAAGGAAGAAAATGAGAGGCTAAAAAGGAGCTTGATTCAATTGAAGGGAAAGTGTCATGCTCAACCTTCTCAAGATAACCGTGATAATATGGTGAAAAAGCTTGAGAAGGGGAGAATAGTAGCATGCACAAAACCCCTTCAAAAGAATATCAAACTTTCCAAGAAGGACATGAGCAAACATCAAGAGAAGAAAGCCAAAGCTCATGACAAGTGCCTCAACCACGCCTCCACAAGCTCCACACAAGGTAACAAACAAGCCACTCTTCCAAATAAGAGAAGATGCACTAGAAAATGTTATCAATGTCATGAGAAGGGACATGAGATTAAGTCATGTCCCTACATAAAAGATAGTGGCTTAACTTTAGAAAGAAAGAGGCTCACTAACCATGTAGCAAACAAGAAGCAAGGCAAGAAGGAGTCTTGCAAAATAAAAAATCAGATTTGCTACACTTGCCGAAGAAAGGGACACCTATGCAAGGATTGTCCCATGAGTAAGTATCCTAAGCCTACCATGTCAATTCATTCATATTCGCTTAGGAGACCCAAAAATGACATTTGTGCTAGAAAGGTAATTAGTTCACCTAAAACTAGCACAAAGGCCATTTGGGTGCCTAAGTACTTGTTAGCTAACCTTGGTGGACCCATCCAAAGATGGGTACCAAAATGTACTTGATAAGTTTTGCAGGTACCCACAGATGATATGAAGCTTTGGGGTGCTTGAGCGGTTTAACTCAATTCTTATCTCAAGCTATCAATCTTACATTGACTATTCTTTTAAGATTGGCCAAAGGATGAATTGAGTTGTTATATCACTAACTTCATATTCATCTCTAGCAAGAACTTGTGTTGTAGGGAATAAGGATTAACCTTTGTGGGAATCAAGCAAAAGGCCTACAACCAAGTGATATCCAAAGGATGGTAACAATTAAATCTTAAGTGCACATTGCTTTTAATTGGTATATTCCTTTGTGTCTTTTGTAGCCACATAGAAAAAATGAAGCACTTGAGAATGAACTTAAAAATTTTACCTTGTCTTGGAAAAGTTCCAAACATATGGTAGATTGCAAGTTTATATTTTTATATTGTGACAATCTACATGCTTTAAATTAGTTGAATGTATCTTGTGGCATATTTCCAATTTATTATCGTATTATTGCCATGACCTAGACATAAAGAGGATTATCCCATGTTCTTAAATGAATAGAGTGCTAAGTAAGAAATTCAAATTCTTAAAGCACTTACCAAAAGGGGAATTCTCTATATGACTAGACTTGTGAGACTAATGTTTCTATCTAAGTGTTTATGTAGTCTGAGAACATGAGAATGTGTTTCTCAAATGGAGTGTGACATTCAACATTCAAAGAAGATCGAACCAATACTATGTGATGTATTCATTCTCATTTAAATTGGTTTTGAGTCTTCTACATTAATCGAATTAAACTTGCCATGTAAACTTAATTAAATAATCATGTTTTTTCACCTTGTTTAATTTTGGTGTTATGCATGATGCTTGTAAGGGCAATTTAGTTCATATCATGAGGTTTCCTTTTTTTAGTAACCTTCTTGTCATTCATATACTAGAGGTTGCTAAATAGGAAACTATTGCTTGTGTTACTAATACAATCTCTTTTAAGATATTTCATGGAAATTCATAAGTAGAGATTGTGCTCTTTCAATTGGTAAAATCACAAGCTTTAAAAGGTTAATCTTCACCTAAAAGAAAGATTAGGAATGCTCAAGGCAAAGGTATGGAACAAATTGCTTCAATTGGTAGTTGATCAATAGTAGTTCCTTCCAAGTGGCATTCTTTCAATTGGTAATAATATATTCTATGGAAAGAAATGTCAATATAAAGGTTAAATTCCTTTTGGCTTAAATTTGTAAATTAGTGCATATTGTGAATTCACTGCTCCATGTGCATTAATTTAAAAGGAATTTAATTTATGTCTTTACGCCTCATAAATGATGATTTGTTTGCCATTCATATATAGATATCATCATTCATTAAATACTTCCTTGTACTACTAATACCTCTTTTCAAAGTGTTTTATCGACTAGTTTTAAAAGGAAAAGAGATAACAAAGAAGGAAGTCTCCACAAATGATGAAAAGAAGAATACTAAGGTGACACCACCACAGATAGTAAGATCAGTCAAATTGGTATAAAAAATGGTACATTCTATATGGTGGTAAGTATTCTTAGGCATAAGTTAATTCATTGCAAATTTGTCATTCCTTGACCATGCTATGTAATGTACTCCTCATGAGACTCTTAACTGAATTGAAAGTGCATGTGGTAAGTCATTCAAATACTTGATGCACATATCTAGTGGGAGAACATTATATATCTTGTGTCATAGAGAATAAGTTTCACTTGAGTAAGCTATACTAAGAGAATCCAAAATGGTAAATTTGTATCTCATTCATATGGATTGTAATCTTTGTTTTCTAAATAGCTACTCTTGATGCAGTTTAAAATTCCCTTATCGTTAACTCTAAAAGTGCATAAGAATCTTTTTGTTGATATTCATCACATACATATGCACTAATATGGATATGATTTTTAAACTGTAAAAGGTACAATTAGTGATCCATACTCTCTAAATTTTGGAAACCCATATTTTGATATCTTAGAAATCTACTTGAATCAGTATCCATATGCTTAATATTGAATTGGATCACTAAGTTGTAAATTCCATGCATAACTTGTCTTTATGATACGAATGCTTGTGCGACTAACCTTGATAAGCTAGGTGCACCCAAGGTCAAGCTAGGTTCATCATCAAGAAGGCAACACAATGATGTATCAAGAAAAGGAGAAAAGGCTCCTATTCTTAACTCTAGATTTTATCTGTGTGATTAAATATTGATTTGAATCCATGTAAGATGGTTGTCAAGTATATGTGGGTGCCTACACAAAGAGAAAGGCCACAATAAGGATTGTGTGGGTACTCAAGGATCTTACTACTAATCTCAAAGGACCCAATTCAAATTGGGTACCAAGATACAAAGCTTAAACTTGTTTTGCAGGATCACTCCTTCAATGGATCAAGTTGGGTGCTTGATAATGAATGTATAAATCATATTTGGAGATAGTAGCAAGGGTGGTAACAACTGAATCTCAGGTGCATATTATTTTCAAATCTTATCTCTTTTGTGACTTGTGTAGCCACTAAGGGAAAAAGAAGCACTTGAGGATATACATCAGTTGTTGATTATGAAATAAAGGTCCAATTGGAAGAAAAATGAATCTTACCATATGGTCAACAATCCAAAACTATGTGATGTACTCTTTCTAATTAATTTGGATTTGATTCTTCTATATTAGACAATCACCATAATATGGATTAAGTCAGTCCTTTAGACTTCATTGAATAACCATGCATATTATCTATGTCATTAAAAATATATTGTGCATGAGGGCTCAAGGGAAATTTAGTCCACATTATGAGGTTTCTCTATTTTAGCAACTCGCTTGCCTTCCACATATAAAGGGTTGCTAAATAAGAAACTAGTGCTTGTGCTACTAATGCCATCTCTTGTGTTGAGTTTATCCATAGAAAATATATATTAAGAGATGGTGCTTATTATTAAATTGGATAAATCACAAGCTTAAGGGATACTATTCAACTAAAGTAAGATGAAGTTGATAAGAGGCCAAGGTATGAAAACTTCCTCTCCTTAAGTTGTTTTAGTATTCTATCCTTGGTGGAATGTATCATAGTATAGGTTAAATTCCTTGCAATATAAAATGTTCAATGGTGCATAAAACTTTGACATCAACTATATGTATGCACTAATTTAAAGGAATTTAATCTATCCTTTTGGGTTCTAAGAATGATGATTCATTTGCCATCCACATATAAGGATCATCATTTGTGAAACCCTCCCTTGTGTTTCTAATGCTCTCTTTTCTAAGTGTTTCAATAAGGTCCTTCCAAGTGTTTTCAAGATGGATTTAAAATCTACGGATATAAGAGTCTTGGTTGTTTCAATCATTGAGTTTCAATTAATCTCATATCAAGTATGATCGAATCAAGAAAAGATGAAAGAAGTTCAAGATCACTTGGTTGGATGAAATCGTAAAGAGAAAAGAGATCAAAGTGATTCAAGAAGGGAGTTATATTTTTTTTGTCAACCAAATAATGAAGATGTAGTGACATTTACATGATATCCTTCATTATGAGGTTTGAGGTTTATATCAGCATGCTTTACCTTTTAGGAATTCAATTGATATACTTTCAGTCCTTAAACCTTCAATTGGTATAATTTTCATCATCTATGTAAAGCATGTTATGTTAAACCAAGATATAGTGCAAACATCTCCTTTAACCTCGTATTGTTGATATGCATAAGTGTACTTTGTGTACTCTTGTATGCACAAATTGAGGGAGAGTTTAGCCTATATATTGTGAGACTAATGATTTCTTTCAAGTTCATGTTGTGTAGTCCACATCTTGGAGAACATCAAATGAGGATGAGTGGTTCCATAGAAATGAAAATGAGTTTCTCTTGAACCTATCAAGAAAATGAGTTTCTCTTGATCGTTTGAAGAGGATAAGTTTCTCTTTGAAATGTCAAGTCTATCAAAAGCTAAGATGGAAATTCATGATTATAATGGAGACCATGTGGCGTAGAGCAAAGGTGTGTCACTCCATGAACTATTGTATTACATTTGTGTATCTAGGCTCTTACATGCTAGTGTGTGCATGTATATGAAATATCTTAAGTCACATCATAAGGTTGCACTTGTGGTGACGATTAAAGAATCTCTAGATATTTGATAAATACCTCTTGTGGTGATATCATAAGTTAGTCTTAAGTCATCTTAGTGAGGTATGAGTCAAACATGCTAACTTCTCAAGAATCTTGGCTTAAAATATTGCATATCATGTCTATTAGTATACCTTTTGATTATGAGTAATTCCTTCAATTGGTACAATTTCACATTTTCATGCTTTATTTGTACCAAGGTTCAAATTGTAGAACTTAATCCCCTGGCCTCACAAGTCCAAGTGCATAAGCTAAACAAGTATTCATCACTTGTATGCACACATTTAGGGGGAGAATAGTCTATAATTTGAATCTTTGAGACTAACTTCATTTCCAAGTCTATTATGTGTGTAGTCTCAAATTAGAAAGAAACCTTCGGGCAAAGACAATCGCTTCCACTGCAAATTTGATGGGTATCAAAGATTCTTTGCTCAAATAAATGTATCTTTTATACATTTCATAAGAGAATGAGTTTCTCTTGTATATGCTACTCCAACGTCATCTAAAATTGGTAAATATGTATCATATCCTTTTGGATTGCAAATGTCTAAAGTAGCATACCTTATAAATTCTCCTGTCTAGAACTTAATTGATTAAATAGTGCACATGTATCTTATGTTGCATGATTATGTTCAATTGATACTCCTTTTATGCCAATGGTACTTTAAATTGCAAATAAGTACTTTCAACGGATATCAATTGAATTCATATATATGTGCGCACTAAAACTTGAGGAGAAATTAGTGTATTATGCAATTAGTGATCTGCTTATCTAACAAATTGTATCAATTGGTGGTTTTCAATTGATATTTTTCATACATGATCACTAGCTGTAGAATCCATACTTGTGCAGTTTTCATGTTGCCTCTTGTTGTGATAAGAAAATACTAGGTGACGTCTAGACTCCAAGTATCAAGTTTCACCTTCGATTTAGTATGACAATCTACATTTGATATCTTGGACTTATGTCATAACTATACCAACAAGAGCGTGCAAATGAATTCAAAATCCAACACAAGTTTGGAACACCCCCCCTTAAAAAGGTAAAACAAAGGTACATCACTTCATGTCACTTCTACATTACTTTTTTGTCATCTAAGGATCCTTTTCATGATAGTGTGTTCACATCTTGCTTAAATCATAATCTCTACCCTTTATTTTCTTTGTATCCTTTTTGGAGATTTATGACAAAGGGGGAGAAATTTTGCATTAAAGCTTATCTTTATTTTTGAAAATGGGAGAAATAATTAACAAAAAAAGGGGAATCATAAGAAAAACATAAGATGTAGAAAGTTGATGAGTGCATACTATGTCATGAGCATCACGTTTATTTTATGACACACTGCACCCTATGAATAGTATGATATAAGTTGTCTCCATACTTTGACCCAAATATGTGCTTTTGGCATTTGAGTACAAAATTGGTATTTTCTGAAATGCACATATTTAGGGGGAGAAATTATATCATAGGATTCAAAATCTTATTTATCAAATCTTATGTAAGCTTTAAATGTGTTGTCATCAATCACCAAAAAGGGGGAGATTGAAAGTGCATTCATCCCTTTTGTGAGTTTTGGTGATTTGGATGACAACATATTTAAAAGACTAACAAGTTTGCTAAGTGTTGAACAGGAAATTCAGTATGATGAACATACTTGAACAGTGTATAATGACAGTGAACAAAGGTTCAACACAAGGTTAAATAACCAGTGAGACAATGCAAATGGATTTAATATGATCTCTATATTGGTTTGAATATATGGACAAGACCTGAGAAATCACTACATACATATGATCAGAATAGAGGATGAAGTGATTAAGAGGATTGGTCAAGCCAAAGTGAATAAGATATGAGGAATCGTGAATTGGCTTGACCATATTACTATCAGTCCATATATGCTTCTATGAGAATCAAACTATAGCTTGATTAATCTTAACAGTTATATCTAGAAGACATTCAAGCAAGGTTCACAATATTGAAGAAATGATTCTCTCAATGGATGCTCAATATGATGTGACTCAAGAATGGCTTGATAGGGTGAAGATAGCAAGGAAAGGGCTTCGAGGAACTAAGCAAAGGTGATGGCCAAGCGGCGGCTTGTGGACCGAGGTACCATGGCTAAGGTGAAGAAGAGAGTACTTGCACTAAGTCGATGAACTAATCAGCTATGAAGAGTTATAACATGTTGATGCATCAGTGCGGTGACTTGAAGCCATCATTTGAACTCACATATGGTGATATGGTACAAGTCACAGGGTTTGATTTATGTTTGCTTCAAAAGGTGAGACAAAGATGTTTGTGATCCTTATGAAGCAACGCCATGGAGAAATCACACATGAGACGCCAATGACTCAAGGAGTTTACTTAATTAATTTTATTTAACTTGAGTATAGGAATCGTCGTACTATAAAGGGGGATCCAAAAAGAAGGTTGGTTTTTGCCAAAGCTCAAGCCTCTATATTCAAAAGCTATTTTTTGAAAAGCAAAAATCTCTTTAAAATTCTTTGGTTGACCTTGGTTAGGTTTGAGAAACCTAGAGTGTTCTTGCTGAAAAGCAGCTGACCTTCTTCAACTGCAGCTGAGCTTTCCAGCTGAACTTAACATCAGCTGAGTTGAGCTTCTTCAGCTGCAGCTGAGCTTTTCAGCTGAGCTGGACTTCAGCTGAGTTGAGCTTTCAACTCCAGCTGAACTTCAACTTCAGCTGTGAACCTCTTTGACCATACACCAGCTGAACTTGCCTCCGGGCAGTTGAGCTGAGGTTTTCTCTCCTAAACTCACTGGTCAAGACCGGTTGAACTGGTCCTGAGGGGCAGTTCAGCGGGTCTCTTACCCCTCTGACCTCTGATCTGCAGTCTGCCAGTCAGACTGGCAAACAGGTCGCCAGGAGCTGTCAGGGGCGGTTCAACCGCCCCCCTAGGCGGATCAACCGGTGTTGGTCAACTTGACCAGTCTGCAGGTCAGTCTGTGCGTCAGTCTACCAGTCAGACTGGAAAACAGGCTGCCAGGCCTGCCAGGGGCAGTTCAACCGCCCTAGGGGGCGGTTCAACCAGTCTCAGGCAGAAAAATCTGCCCAAACGGCTAGTTTTGAGCTCCACCTATATATACTCACTCCTACCTCTCACCCCACAGCAGCGAGCACGATTTGAACTCCATTTCTAACCCAAGAAACAGCTCTCTCTCTCACACACACACACATCTCTTGCCTCTCCCATTTCAAATCTTTGGAGAGAAATCTTTGAGTGAGCTTGAGAGCTATGGTTTTGTGCTTCATCTCTAAATCTCTCTTGCTCTTCTTCTTGATTCGAGCTTTGGTACTACATCGAGTTCTTTGTGGATTCATTACTCTTGGAGTTTCTAGCTCCTAGACGACTAGGTGTCTATTGTGAGTCTCCAAATCTTGTGGAAGACCACAAGAAAGTTTGTATTACTCGCTCGTTTGAGCAAAGATTAGTGTGTGAGCTTGACCTTTGTGGTCGGCAAAGGGAGGATTAGGGTTGAAAGAGACCCGGCTCTTTGTGGGCGCCTCAACGAGGAAGTAGGGCACCTTGGTGGTGTGACCGAACCTCGGGATAAATCTTGTGTCTCTTGTGTTCTTGTTTATTGTGCTTATTTGTGTTCTTCGTTCTCTCACCCTTCCGTGGAAGATTTGTTCATATCTTTTTGGTGTGTGGATTTTGAGAAGTGCCCTTCTCAGATCTACTACTTTGAACCCTGTGGGTCATTTAGAACATCTCATTTCCAAAGTTAACTGGGTGAATTTCAAGATCAATTCAGTTTTACCCAGTTTGCTTCTAGTTTTTGTAGAAAAAATTTTAACTTGCCTATTCACCCCCCTCTAGGCAACTTTCAAGATCACTTGGTTGCCAAGGCTTGATCATCAGTTCCTTGAAGCATGGAAATGAATCGTGATCTAATTGTAACGCGAAGCAAAGACGAACAGGCATAAGCAAACAAACACACACACACACATATATATATAAGAACATTATACCATAAAAGATAAAACGTAATAGAGACATGCAATATAAAATAGAGCTTGCTTCTATGGTTACGTGGGGATAAGAAATGCGACGGTCAAAGCTACGGTCGAGTAGTCTAACGTTTACACTACGCAAGTAATAGTTAGGACATTTAACTGGACATTATCAAATATAAATAATATCTACCATTGAGTTTTGATTAATCCACTACACTAACAACTATCAATTAAATAAATAATTTAACTAAAACGAGATATTCTAGGCGAGGTGAATTTACGACGCGTGAAACAACACGACAGCGTGCAAACGACGTGTGGACACGCGCGACATAGCACGCTGACGACACCTGAAACAACACCCACGACAGGCAAGAAAAACTAAATGGGTGACGCGTTTATACTAAATAAATATTAAATACATAAAAAGTAGTTAAGTTAATTTTAGCCGTGTTAATGTCTATTATAAAAACGCAAGTTGAACACTGCATATTTAATCTAATTAGAATATTAATCTAATAAATATTAGTTGAGCATGTGGTGGAACCACCCGAATTATTCCAGCTTAAGTGCCTTAGTCACGCCTCAGGGGCCGTAACACACTTAAATCGGAATAACCCGTCAGTCCCTCAGATCTAGTCTGATGAAGCCACTTAACCAGGATCAAATTCCACAATCTCACTCGAAGGTGAGTCACAGGAGAAATATAATAAAACAGGAAACCTCAAATTAAGTACTGAGTTATTACATAAATCGGAGTTTTTGAGTAGCAAATAAGAGTTCACAAAATAAAGTGCAGCGGATAATCGATGTCGTCGGTATCGAGGGAATGGGCAAGGCCTAGCCCACTACTCCCCGTGCTCCTCTCCTGCCGGAGCAACATCCCACTCGACCGTCCAACCCGGTGGCAGGGTGGTAGGCCAAGTCACACCATCAACCATTTCCTGAATGGTACCTGCAAAAATTGTGCCACAAGCAAGGCTGAGTATACTAATACTCAGCTAGACTTACCCGGTGTGAGGAATCTACTCCTCTACCTCTAGACTATGCAGCTGTTTGGCTGAGGGGATTGGTTTGCCAAAAGCACTAGCTGTTTCTAAAAGCAAAGTTTTAGCTTTCCAGGTTCTATCATCATTAACTTAGCTAGGTTGCTCCTTCTAAGCATACATGGTAACAATCAATTTATTCAATCAACAAGTTATCTTATGTAACCACATTTCACTTCTTACTTGATGCAGTACAAGGAATCAAGCAGTCTCATTAGCTGCGAGAAGCAGACGATTCGAATCGAGTTTTAACCTTGCAAGGTAAACCTAAACACACGGCATGTCAGGGCACTCCGACCCTGCACATGACAACCGTCCCCATCGATTCCCCGTTCGCGTCCAGGCCTCACCGCCTTGGCATACAATGCTGCACTGACCCCGGCTGCCGCCGTGCAGTGACCGCACTTGTACCCACCATAGCTAGCATGGGAGACCCAGTCTCAGGTCGCATGAGGGATAAAGTCCGCGCCCGGCTTCACTCAGGTACTAGGTTTACCGGTTACCATATTTCCCGGCATGTGCTTAGTACGTTCAAAAGCTTGACTCAGGTATCCACACATTAATCCTTAATTCTTTTCCCGTCTCATGGACAAGACATCCTCCCTGGATCCAAGTCCATAGACCAACATATACCCCGTTATCAAGATGAATACAATCAATTCCTGACCTCGCGCGAGTGCTAGAAAAATCACTCGACTTCTACCGAGATCCTGATTAGCAAAGCAGCTACTCGACCTAGCATACTAGTATTCATCTCAAAAAGGAATCCTAAGTTCATGCAACTAGAGGTTTCAAACAACTCCTACACTTAAGTGCACATTTCAACCCTACAAACATTAAGTGTAGTAAAATAGCATATATAAACGGTTATGCATAAAACCGGGGCTTGCCTTCAATTGCTGGGGCTGCAGGGAGATCCTCACTAGCAGCCTCTGAAGCCTGCTCCTGGTCCTCCTCTTGGACAGGTCCTTGCTCGGGGATGAGCACGAACTCTCCATCGGCAAGATTACAATCTAATGAATGCAATGCGTAAGATATATGTATGATATGATATGTGTTTTTAGAAATTACAACTTTAAGGGTGTATGATCTACTTGAGTAAAACAAGTTAACTTTACTGGAGTAAGACCCTTTGGTGGTATACTTGGTAAATTAAGTTAAACTTAGCTAAGGCAAGTGGTAGGTTTATTTTTAGGGTTTCACTGAATTCCTTTTAAGTCTTAGGGAGAATGGATAAGTTCTCAAGTTAGACTTATTGGGGTGAAGTTTATTTCTTCTTCCCTTTTCTTTTATTCTTTTTAATGTTTTGGAGTGGGTTTGAACTACAAGTTGCTTTTATAAAATTCTAAAAATTCTGCAAAAATTACAGTGGCTTGGTACTGGTGTATGTTTCTCTGTCTCAAAATTTGGGGATCAGGAAGTGAATAGTTTTCTCTGGACAAAATTATCAAATCCTAGGGCAGAAGGGGTGCTTTGAACTACAGCTGTTATCTAACAGTGGGTAATTCTCTAAAACTTATTTTTTCTGGCTTTTAGGTGTTATAACATGACTTGAGACAAATTTCTAGTCATTAATACCTTTTAATTATTTTTCTATGGTTTTCTCAAGATTCTAGCCAAATAGGTGCTTTCTACTACCACTATATTTGAAAAATATCAAACAACAGAGTTCTTATTTTTCTTAGTTATTGTTTTGTGCAAGAGCAATCATTCTGAAGTTTGGCATCATTTTACTTGAGGAAAGGGGTGGTATGCATTATTTGAATTAAGTGGCCTTTCTCATAAATCTTTAGCAATAGGTAGGAATTTGCTTCTTTTTCAGGGGTTTGCATTTTTCTCTGGTAGTTCATCTCAGAATGGACTTAGCTAATTTTTTGGTTGCCCATTATTACACCATTAGGGGTTGTTTATGATTTATTTTCAAAATGCCTCATTATCCTTTTGTATTTATTCTCCTTACTTAAAAAGTTGAACTGAGGTGGCCTTTATTTTTGTAGTGGGGCTCTAGGGGTTGTAAGTCCACTGGATTTTTATTAATCATTTTGGTTATAGTTTTGCCATTCTAATAATTGATTTTCAGTCTATATAAGGCTAAATAAATCATCTTAATTTAGAGCTGGTCCAAATTAATGGTTTCTGTATTTTTCCTAGGTTCTTTGTTTCATAAGTAAACTAGGAAAAATAATCTTAATCATTGTTCATTAATTTCTAATGCCTTTTTGATTTTCTCTAAGTTTTGGACAAATTAGCTTCAAATGACTAACTACATCATAATTTCTAATGCTGGGGTTCCTACTATTTTTAAACAGTGTCTAAATGAGGTTTAGACATCTACAAATTTTCTTAAGTTCAGCACACGAGAAAAACTAATTTTTCTTAATTAAACAAGGTTTGGTGGGTTTCTATTTTAAATTTTAAACTCTAAAATTTAGAACAGAAAGCATAGGGTTTATCATTTTTAAATGACAGTTCATGATATTCAGGAGCTAGCAAAATTGGTTTGACAACTTTTTATGAAGAATTCAGCAAGTTATAGATTTTCTAAGTTCTCTGGTCATTTTAAAAAGATTAACAGAAATGGTTTAATGGAAATCCACTTTGCACTGGGGTCCCTGGCGGGTTTTTAAGTTTTCCTCGCGAATCAGTCCTTAGGCTACTATTCACATGAGTCGCTGACGTTACAGAAAACCCCTCGGGTTCTAAGGATCCTAACCCGAGGTCCTTCGTCTACCTCAAACAGTAACCGCGGCGGAAGAAAGGGCGGAGGGGCTTACCGGCGGCGAGATTGCTCCGGTGAAGTGGTCGAGGACGTAGGGGAGGTCTCGGGGATCACAACGAGGTGCGGGTCGCCGTCGGGGATGGCCGGAGTCGATCGGTCCACGCGCGCAGGCGGGGATGCTCGTCGGTGGCGAGGAGTCCGGCCTGATCACGGTGAGATAGGTCAATTGGATGGGTCTGGGGGGTTCACGGGATGCCAGAGAAGATATGGGTGCAAGGAATTGGTCGGAGACTTACTGGATAGCTCGGTCCTCGCGGGGCGGCGGAAGACCAAAGTCCGGTGAGGTCGATCTCGGGCCTCCGGTGAAGTCCGGCCGGGTCCGAGGGCTTGGCAAGCTTCACGGGCTACTGGCGGAGCTAGCCGAAGCACTGGCTTGCCCAGAGGATGGCTGGGGTGGGCTGGCCACGGTGGCCGAAGCTCTGGCGGCAATGGCGGGCGGAATTAAGCTCGCCGGAGCTAAGGAGAGGTGGCTGGCCGGTGAGGGTGAGTGCGGGGCGAAGTGAGGTGTGCCTGGGGAGGCTTTATAGGCACGGCGCGGTGCACGGGCGGTCATGGACCGGCGAGTGCGCGCGGGCGTGCACTGGGAGGCACGGTGCGCGAACGGGCGTGAACCGGGGGTGTCAGCCACGGTCGAACACGTGTTCCCGTTGCCTCTGCCCCTGTTCAAGCGCCGATTGGGAGCAAATCTTCGCGAATTTGGGCCAGATTGCTGTGAAGGATTTGTTCACCTGACCAAGCTTTGTCTTTTGTGTATGGACGTCGCGCGGTTTTAGGCTAGGGACAGGGAGTTGTAGCGTCACCAAGGTGCCAGTGTCAGAATGTCTGATCCCGAGGTCAAACTGCGCCAAAACCGTGTCAAATGAATTTGGTTTGAGTTCAAACTTTTCCAGGATGTGTTCAAGGGAATTTGGCACAACTTTGATATTTGGATCTCCTGGCTTTGAGTTTCGAAAAACAGAGAACACAGATGATCCTTGAGAAGAGGTCTGAAATTCAGAAATTCAGAAATCTGAATTTCTCTAAGGGTTCATAGTTCAAGGGCTGATTTGGGGATTTATTTGAGTTATTTTGGGTAAGCTTTCTCAACCTTTCTTGTTGCTTATTAAATATACTTTAATTTTCATAATTGGCTCAAGTCATAATTTTAAATTTTTCATACCCTTTTCCTTATTTTCTTGAACTTTGCTCATGGGGCTTACTTAGGGTTTTTATTAGGGTTGCACATTCTTGCCTTCTTAAAGGTCTTAATTGTTTGATCATGATACTTTTAAGCATATGCTTGGTGAATTTCTTCTTACTTTAGTTATTTTGATGCTCATGCTTACTTGGTTCACATAAAATGATGGTTCTTGGGTTGGCACTTTGAGAGAAACCCTAGGTGACACTGGGGTGTCACAGAGCAAACCATAAGTTAATTATCTAAAATATGCGACCTGACAAATTAATGTTATTAACATGAGTGTTGACAAGCGAAAACAATTTATTATCACGCGTAGACGCCGCGCGACACACGTGATCGACACGCGAGATTCGCGCTAACGACGCGCGGCATGGCAAGCGACACGTGTAAATGGCACACGCGACGCACACCAACGTATGACAACGCGTGCGAACAGCACGCACGACACGCGCGAGCGGCGCGCACAAACAATGCGCTACCCACATGAATGACGCATGACGACACACGACACTATGCGAAACAGCGTGTGGATGGTACGCGAAACAACGTACACGACAGCATGCGACACGCGCGAGTCAACATGATTATGCGCGCGAACAGCTCGATGTCGCGCAAACAACAACAAACAATTAATTAAATAAAATTATTTAAGCTGTTATTAATCAAGTTAATTAACATTTATACTTATAAAAGCATGAGTTAAAGCTATGGACTCATTCTAAATAAATTATTATTTTAATAACCATCGAACCAACCAATAATTTAATTACTTAACTAAAACATGCGTGGTAGCAACATATATTTAACGTGTGCACAAGATTGCTACATGGTTAATGTATAATTAATTAACCAACCTAGTCGACTTTATGCGAGGAATAATTATAACGCGTGCAAAGCGCGCGACACAAAATCAGTAGACACGATGCGCGGGGCAGACAAACAGGCTCGGGGGTAGACAGCTATGTCTAGGGGTAGACGAGGGCCTAGGCAAGCATTGTCGGAGTTCCGACACGCGACGGACGATGATGACATGTGCATACAGTGAAACACGAACACCGCAAATAACACACGCGACCATGAGCTGGGCTCGAGTTGACCGAACGTGGACGAGAGTCATGTGACCGCGAGCTACGCTGGGGCTGGCAGGCCGCATTGGCCACGAGCCACCACGCCAAGCACACCGAGGCTACACACTAGGCCGCCATGCTACCGCACTGAGTGGTTGCGCATGGCGCTGGCCGCGCCGGGTAGCCACGTGCTCCCGCGCCGAGCAGACCGCGAACCGCGACCGGGCCACACCTGACGCGCACAGCAGCCGAGGGAACTCACGTAGTGCGCCTAGCGGCCATGGGACGCGCGCAGCAGCCAACCATGGGCTGCTCCGAAAGTCAGGTCGGGCGCACGCCACGCCATGGCCACAGATGGCAAGGTCTCGACTAGGGAAGGAGGGGAATAAGGAGGGTAGGGGCGAGTTTACCTCGGTGTGGACACAACGGGGAAGGATGTGGTCGATGGGGACGAACGTCGAGGGGGTCGGTCCAGCGAGGACGGGGCAACGGCTACATTGGGTTAGCCGTTGTGCTACGCCAAACCGCTGCGCCGGGAGCCATGGCCACCGGCCGGCCGTTTGAGGACGGAGGGGAGGGGGAACCGTTTGGGGAGAGGAAGGCCCGACCAAGCGCGGGCGGCCCTGCACTAAAGGAAGGGACGAGCAGGTTTTTTGGAAGCCTTCTTGGAACGGCTGAGACGTGCGGAGAGTGGGCGCCATGTGTTTTGCATCGTGGGTGGAGTCTCGAGAAAGAAGAATAGGAGCTAGGGGCAGCTGGGTGCTGGCGTACGGTGGGCACTGGCCGCTGCACGCGCGTGGTTGAGTGGGGGCGCGGCCTGGTCACTAGGCCGAGCTGGCCTGGCGGCGTAGGAAGGGGGGCGCTCACTAGGCCAAGCAGGTGGGTCGCGCACGCGGCTGCGAGGGATGGGGAGAGACGCGGGGTGGGCTACACGCTGGGGCATGGGGCGGGGAAGGCACTAGGCCGTAGGGGGCCGCTGCCTGGGGGGAGAGGCGTGTGGGCCAGGGTGAGTGGGCTAGGCCAGCCAAGAGGGGAAGGGAGGGATGGGTCCTTTTCCTTTTCTCTCCTATTTTCTTTATCTTCTCTTCTTTTCTGTTCTCTACCAATTCAAATCGAATTCCTTATTAAATGCATGCTCCATAAGATCACTCGCTAAATAAAATAAAAATGTTCCAACATGATGCAACAATCAAAGCACCTCTATGGTTTTATTTTACTAGGCTTACATGGATATAAAACGGAATAATTACCCACTATTTAGGAAAAAGAGAAGGAAAGCAAAGAAATGAGAGAGTAACACATGAATTTGGTGGATATTAGGAAAGGAATTTTATACCCCCAAATTCAGGGTGTTACAAATATAACCCCCTTAATAGGAATCTCGCCCCTGAGATTCAAGAAGAGGCTAGCAAGAAAATGAGATTGGTTCATCGGTCTTTCATAGCTTCTTCGATTCAACTTTGACTCTACCAGCTTACTTGCGAACTAGTTGCTTTGACTTTTAGATGCTCAAGACCAATTGACACAATTCTTGAGGATCCCTTGGACCTGTGGGTTATGGGCCCACACACGCTTCCGCTGCGCCACTTTGATTTGTGTTGGTTGATGTTGATCGCATTGTCTTCATAGGGGTTAGCGGCTAACCCCTTTAACAGAAGCGTTGATATGCACTTGATGAAGATGTTGTCGATTTTGATATTGACTGAATAAGAGAGGTTGGAGGTTGCCAACTAGATAGGTGCAAGAGGAAAGGGTATAGATAGAAAAAAGTTAAGCATAGATGGATTAAAGAGAGAAAAGGGAGAGTGCCCAGCTACCTAACTCTATGGCACTCAGCTAGTAAACTAATGTCATTGTGGACCAAGGGCCACAACACATCAACACTCATCACAAAGGAGCAAATCAGTCATCACACAAAGACAAACAGCACACACATACAACAACAAACACCTCGTTGCTATACGTTAATGTTAGTTAGATGGTGGTCTTTCTTGAAAAGGGAATAACTAATCTCTAAGGTTGTTGAAGGACGGGTAGAAGAACAAGGCATGTAGGATAGGGACACGAACATAATAAAGGATGGAGTTAAAGCAAGGATTGTAAAATCGATAAGGGAGAAAATGCAACCAAGGGCAGGGTAGGTAAACACCATTCTCAAATCGAGATGGAAAAGATGATAATTCAAAAGGTAGACATAAGATAAGCATCATGGAAAGATCTAGAGATTACAAAGGTAAGGGAGGTAACAGACAAAAGCACACCAAAAGATCGAGTTAAGACAAGACTTGCAACGCGACATAGGAAAAGGGAATGAGCAAGAGCGGGATGGGTAAGACAACACTCTTGAACTGAAATGGGAGGGGAGGCATTAAAATGCAGGTACAGGATAAGCATCAAGGTAAAGATTGAGGGATGACAAGGGTTAAGGTGATAACAGACAAGAATGTAAGAGAGGAGGTAAATGGGCATAAGAACAAAGGATATAAGTACCACAAAGGATGGAGTTAAGACAAGACCTGCAAGTGGAAACGAAGAGGGTACGTCCAAGAGCCAGATTGGTAAACTTCTACTCTGAAACTGAGGTGGAAGAGAGGGGATTTTTAAAGAGTAGGAATAAAGATGAGTATTGTGGTATGAGTCAGATTGGTAAAGATCGATGGACGATAAGGTGAGGGTGATAGCAAATAAAAACACCTCAAGGGATGGAATTAACACAAAACTTGTAAAGCGATAGGAAGTGAAAAGAAATCAAGGGAGAGGTAGGTACCTCGCAACTCTCAAATTGGGTTGAAAGAAAGGGGAGGCTTTTAAAGGACAAGTTCAAGGTAAGCATTTAGGTAGAAGACATAAATATCACAAGGGTCAAACGTGATAACAGACAAGGGTATGAGAGAACAGATGAAGGCATAGAAGAGCTTGTGGTATGAGTTGAAAGGGAAATGTGCCACTGGTCCATTTCTATAAATGTTTCGGTGATTAGATGTCCAACACATATTGTTTTGAGGTGATATGTGCCAAATAATAAAGAAGTGCAAATCAAGAATCATGGTATGTTTCTAGCCTTAGTGAATTGTTTTTAATACTAACATATTTACCTAAGTGCTAGAAACAGTATCAATGCAAATGAGAATGGAGTGGAGAGGTGGCTGAGTCCAGCCAAATCAGCACTAGCCTTCGGTGCACCGGACTGTGTTCGGTGCAGAGGCTGGTGCTGCAGCAAACTTGCTGCTCTTGGGAATCGGCGAGGGCGACATGGCTAAAAATCACCGGACTATCCGGTGGTGCACCAGACTGTCCGGTGAGCCATCAGTGCTCGCGCTCAATGCTCAGCAATGAACTCGTCGCTCTCAAGAATTCACCAAGGACGCCGCGGCTAAAATTCACCAGACTGTCCGGTGTGCACCGGACTGTCCGGTGAGCCAACGGCGCTCGCGGCCAACAGTTGGTAACGCGATCAACGGGTGACACGTGGCCGAGCCAACGGTCACTTGATCGCACCGGACTGTCTGGTGTGCACCGAACAGTGTCCGGTGCCCCAAGAGGACTAAGGACACAATGGTCGGCTTCGCCAGATAAGGAAGGAGATCGGGCACCGCACAAGCACTGTTCATGTCCGATGGAGCACCGGACTATCCGGTGCGCCACCCGACAGAAGGCAAGAATTGCCTTCCAAATGGAACTCCAACGGCTCCTAGCTGCCTTGGGGCTATAAAAGTGACCCCTAGGCACATGGATCATAACACCAAGCATCCATTGAACATTATAAGACGCCTAGACTTCGCCACCACACACTCGGATCATCGTGTTTGAGATTTGAGCACTGTTTGAGTTGTAAACTCTCTGCGCCATGTTTTGTGCTCACGTCTTGACTTGTGTGCGTGTGTTTTCTGTGATTCTTGCGTGTGTTTCTTTCCCTCCCTTACTCTTGTGTTGGCGGCATCCTCGTCGGTGGAGCTCTCGTTGGAGTCCCATTCTCGACACATGTGCGCATCGTCGCCCTTCTTCTTATAGTACCTCTTCTTCTCTTTCTTCTTCCCCTTCTTGTCTTTGTCCCTATCACTTTCACTAGAGATTGGACATAAAGTGACCGGACCTACCACACCGATAGCACACCCTCTTGGAGCGGGACATGTAATCTTTCCCCCTCCTTTGTTTACAGATTTGGCGGAAGCTCTTGATGATGAGCGCCATCTCCTCGTTGTCGAGCTTGGAGGCGTCTTTTGGAAGCCTACTTGGTGTAGACTCCTCCTTCTTTTCTTCCATTGCCTTGAATGCAACGGGTTGCACTTTGGGTGTGGAGGTGGCACCTTGCTCCAAGTTGACATTGTGTTTGGAGTCTTTGATCATTAGTTTAAAGCTCACAAACTTGCCAATTACTTTCTCGGGGGACATCTGTTTGTGTCTAGGATCTCCACGTATTAATTGAACTTGAGTAGGATTACGAAATACGGGAGAACTTAGAATAACCTTGACCATTTTATGGTCATCCCATTTGGTGCTCCCGAGGTTGCGCACTTGGTTCACCATGGTCTTGAGCCGGTTGTACATCGCTTGCGGCTCTTCTCCTTTGTTGAGGATGAATCGACCGAGTTCTCCCTCGATCGTCTCGCGCTTGGTGATCTTGGTCACCTTGTCCCCTTCATGCGTCGTTTTGAGGACGTCCCAAATTTCTTTGGCGTTCTTCAGCCCTTGCACCTTGTTATACTCCTCTCGACATAAAGAGGCGAGGAGTATAGAAGTTGCTTGTGAGTTGAAGTGCCTAATTTAGGCAGCCTCGTCCGAGTCGTAGTCCTCGTCCCCCACCTTTGGTGCCTGCTCTCCAAACTCAACAATATCCCAAATACTTTCGTGGAGTGAGGTTAGATGCCTCATTTTATCACTCCACATACAATAATCTTCACCATCAAAATATGGTGGCTTGCCTAGGGGTACGGAAAGTAATGGAGCGCGCTTTGAAATATGGGGATAGCATAGGGGCATCTTACTATACTTCTTGCGCTCATGGCGCTTAGAAGTAGACGACGACTCAGTGCCGGATGTGGAGGGTGACAAAGAGACGGTCTCATAGTAGACCACTTTCTTCATCTTCTTCTTCTTGACACCTCTCCGATGTGACTTGATGGAAGAAGAGGATTCCTCCTTATACTTGTTGCCGGACTCTTTTGATAGAGTCCTCCCCGAGCCCATGGCCTTCTCGCCGGTCACGATCTCCCTCTTGGCGTGATCTCCAGACATCACTTCGAGTTGATTAGCCTCTTAATGAAGCACTGGCTCTGATACTAATTGAAAGTCGTCTAGAGGGGTGAATAGGCGAAACCTGAAATTTACAACTTAAACACACACACTAAGGTTGGGGTTAGCGTTAGAATTAAATTCAAGTCCGAAGAGAGAGGAAAACAAATCAAACAAGAATCAAGGCGAGTGAACACGATGATTTGTTTTACCGAGGTTCGGTTCCAAAGAACCTAGTCCTCGTTGAGGAGGTCACAGAGACCGGGTCTATTTCAACCCTTTCCCTCTCTCAAACGGTCACTTAGACCGAGTGAGCCTTTTCCTTAATCTCTTGGGTCACTTAGACCCCGCAAGGACCACTACACACATAGGTGTCTCTTGCTTCGATTACAAATCACTTGAGAAAAGAAATGAGAAAGGAAGAAGGCAATCCAAGCAACAAGAGCGTAAATGAACACAAAATCTCTCTCTCACAAGCCACTAAGTGTTTAAGATGAATTTGGGACTTAGAGAAGATTTGATCTTATGAATTGTGTCTTGGAGTGAATGCTAGAGCTCTTGTATTGAATGTGATCTTCAGAAAACTTGGATGCTAAAGGTCGTGGTGGTTGGGGGTATTTATAGCCCCCAACCACATGGTAGTCGTTGGCCAAGCCTGCTGGCGATGGGCGCACCAGACAGTCCAGTGTGCCACCAGACACAAAATGTTCAGTGTCCGGTGCTCCGCCATGTCAGCCAACCATTAGGGTTCTGAGCTGGTCAACCGTTGAAGGGCTTGTCTACTTGCGGCACCGGACAGTCCGGTGCCACATCAGACAGTCCAGTGCCCTCTAACTTCGCTGCTCTGAGTTTTGTGCGGCACTGTTCACTTTTACTGTTCACTCTGCAGTCGACCGTTGCAAGCAGAGGACCGTTGCTTCGCTGTCTCACCGGACAGTCCGGTGGCACACCGGATAGTCCGGTGAATTATAGCGGAGCGCGCCTCTATTTTCTCGAGAGTGGTTATTTCACTTCTTGTACGGCCTAGTGCACCAGATACTATCCGGTGGCGTACCAGACAGTCCGGTGCCCAAATTCTAGCACACACTAAGTCCTTTGCTCCATTTAAATTGTGTCCCTAACTTGATTTCTTTCTTGGTTTGTGTTGAAACTTATGCACCTGTAATAGATGAATTCTAGACAAAACTAGTTAGTCCATGTGTTTGTGTTGATCATCAACCACCAAAATTAATTATAGGAAATGATTAACCCAATTTCCCTTTCAGATACGATGATGTTATCCTGATGATGATCTTGTGATATTTTAGGGGACTCAAGCCATTTTCCTGAGTACCTCTGCGTAAGGACCTATTCGCTGAGTGACCACTCGGGATAACAGTGCAACCATGAGCGTGGAATGAGACGCCCTTAGCTGAATAATTAGATAAACCTGGGGTGTAGTTGGCTTTGCCTGAGGGTCGTCAATGGGGGACGGGGCATAGTGCTCGCTCTACCAAGGGGGGTGCAGAGGTTCATTCGATTTGGTTTTGTTAGTCACCCACCATGGGGAGGTGTACTGCATTTGTACAACTGGTGAAACCTAACAAGTAGCTATGCACCAGTGGAGTTTTTGTAAAGGCTACATAGTGAAACCTTGCCGACTCACCTTGGTAGTGTTTGAGGGTTTGGTCGACCCGAGGCAAAAAGGGATCACGACTCTTGGGTAAAGTGTGCAACCTCTGCAGAGTGTTAGAAACTCGTATATCAGTCGTGCTCACGGTTAAGAGCAGCCTTGGGATCATCTTTGATTAGAAGAAATTTAGATACTTTTATGATGATGTTTAATAATGATGGTTATAATTCTGATCTCTAGTATTTCCTCTTGGTGGGAGTACTTTTGGGTAATAACTGGGTTTATTACTAAAATTTGGCTCTACTATTGTCGGCGTTTCGACCCCGAGGGGTCCCTGGACCGACGAGTAAATTGTCGCCGCGTGTCCTAGCCCAGATGGGTCGGCGCGAGACGGAGCGCGGAGGGGGGTAGGAGAGAGGGAGAAAGGGGGAAAACCCGCGGCCTCCGTGTTGTCCTGCGCCCAGGTCGGGTGCGCTCTCAGTAGGGGGTTACAAGCGTCCGCGTGGGGGGGAGAGCGAGGGACTCTACGCGTCGTCCCGTCCTCCCGCGCTGCCAACCTTCTCGTAAGAGAGCCCTGGACCTTCCTTTTATAGGCGTAAGGAGAGGGTCCAGGTGTACAATGGGGGGTGTAGCAGTGCGCTATCGTGTCTAGCAGAGAGGAGCTAGTGCCCTAAGTACATGCCGTCGTGGCAGCCAGAGAGGTTTTGGCACCCTGTTCATGTGACGTCGTGGCCGTCGGAGGAGCGTTGGAGCCTTGCGGAAGGACAGCTGTCGGGGCTGTCGAGTCCTTGCTGACGTCTCTTTGCTTCCGTAAGGGGCTGAGAGTCGCCGTCGTCATGGAGCACGCGGGGTGCCATCATTATCTGTTTTCCGGGGCGAGCCAGATGGGACGCCGGTCCTGTTACCCGTAGCCTGAGCTAGCTAGGGATAGGGTGATGATGCCCCCCCCCCCCCCCGTGACATGGTCGGTCTGAGCCCTGGGTTGGGCGAGGCGGAGGCTCCTCCGAGGTCGGGGTCGAGTCGGTCTTCCGAGGTCGAGGTCGTGTCCGAGCCCCGGGTCGGGCGAGGCAGAGTTCGTCGTCTTCCGGGGCCGAGCCCGAGTCCGAGCCCTGGGGTCGGGCGAGGCGGAGTTCGTCGTCTTCCGGGGCCAAGCCCGAGTCCGAGCCCTAGGGTCCGGCGAGGCGGAGTTCGTCGTCTTCCGGGGCCGAGCCCGAGTCCGAGCCCTAGGGTCGGGCGAGGCGGAGTTCGTTGTCTTCCGGGGCCGAGCCCGAGTCCGAGCCCTGGGGACGGGCGAGGCAGAGTTCGTCGTCTTCCGGGGCCGAGCCCGAGTCCGAGCCCTAGGGTCGGGTGAAGCGGAGTTCGTCGTCTTCCGGGGCCGAGCCCATGTCCGAGCCCTAAGGTCGGGCGAGGCAGAGTTTCCTATGGCGCCCGAGGCCGGACTTGGCTGCTGTCAGCCTCACTCTGTCGAGTGGCACAGCAGTCGGAGCGACGCAGGCGGCGCTGTCTTCTTGTCAGGCCGGTCAGTGGAGCGGCGAAGTGACTGCGGTCACTTTCGGCTCTATCAACTGAAGGGCGCGTGACAGGACAAGATGTCAGGCCATCCTTGCATTAAATGTTCCTGCGATCCGGTCGGTTGGTGTGGCGATCTGGCCAAGGTTGCTTCTCGACAAAGACTGGGCCTCGGGCGAGCCGAAGGTGTGTACGTCGCTTGAGGGGGTCCTCGGGCGAGACGTGAATCTTCCAGGGTCGGCTGCCCTTGCCCGAGGCTGGGCTCGGGCGAGGCGAGGTCGTGTCCCTTGAGCGAACCGAGCCTTGGCTTAATCGCACCCATCAGGCCTTTGCAGCTTAGTGCTGATGGGGGTTACCAGCTGAGATTAGGAGTCTTGGGGGTACCCCTAATTATGGTCCCCGACAGTAGCCCCCGAGCCTCAAAGGGAGTGTTGATACTCGCTTGGAGGCTTTTGTCGCACTTTTTTGCAAGGGGACCGGCCTTCCTCGGTTGCCTTTTGTTCCGGTGGGTGCGCGCGAGCGCACCCGCCGGGTGTAGCCCCCGAGGCCTCGGAGGAGAGGTTTGACTCCTTCAAGGTCTTAGTACGTTTCGTAATGCTTCAGCCGGTCTAGCTGCTCCCTCATGCGAACTGGCTGTAGCCCGGGTGAACAGTCGAGTCCCAAGTTCTCGGGCTGGTATGTTGACGCTGTCAACGGTTTGGCCAGAGCCGGGTTTGCGAGAGCAGCCCCCGAGCCTCCGCACAGAGCGAGAGGACGGTCAGGGACAGACTCGGCTTTTTACATACGCCCCTGCATCGCCTTTCCGCAAGGAGGAGGGGGGAAAGCGCCATGTTGCCCTCGGAGGGCGCCGAACATGGTGTCTCCAGTGAGTTGCTATTGGGTAATCCGAGTGGACGCCCGTGCCCCATTTGTTAGGGGTCAGCTACTGGCCCGGAGGTCCGCTCCAAAAGTACCTGCGGGTGACTTGCCGGACTCGGTCCCCTTTTGACGGGGTCCGAGGGCTCGATGCCTCCATCTGGTGGGATTCCATTACAAAACCGTTCCCATTGGTCTCGGAAATGTCATAGGGTACCTCGGGAGGGCAGCCCGAGCCTCGGTTATGTATCGAACGTACCCAGGGTCATCCCTCGCTCTGCGTCTGAGGTGGTTGTCGAACCCTTCGGGGGCCAGCCTTCGAACCCCTGATCAGTAGTGGGCGCGGAGCCCAAGTGGCCTGAGGCGGCTGTTGATCCCTTTCGAGGGGTCAGCCTTCGAACCTCTGACCAGTAGTGGGCGCGGAGCCCGAGCGCTTTGAGGTGGCTGTTGAACCCTTCCGAGGGGCCAGCTTTTGAACCTCTGATCAGTAGGGGGCTCAGGGCCCGTTTCCTTCGTGGAGAAGGATCCCTTTCGGAGTATCCCCTTTTTCGACCCCTGAGGCAAGAGAGAGAGAGAGAGAGGAAGTGAAAAGGATACGAAATCGAATGACATGGCACACATCTTTTGACACGGTCATTATGGCGGAGGTGAAGCGTCGCCTGCTTCGCCTGCCAAAGGTGCTGCCTGTCCTGCCGCAGAGTTAATGCGACAGGACGAGTGGTTCACGGGGCGGCCGTTGCGCGTGCGCGAGCCGTTCGAGGAATGGAACGAGGACGTGTTGTCTTCCGCCGTGGGAGAAAGGTCCTTTCGCTATCCCAGGAGGGGACATGAGCTTGCTGACGACTCGACTGCCGCTTCCGCCCGCCTACCACCGCCATTGCTACCGTCCCATTTCTGGCCATATCGACCGTCGCGCCCTCTCCCGCGGCTGACCGGCCCGTGACTGATGTGCTCGGTTGGCACTGTCGGGTCATGAGTAGGGTTGCCTCGAGTCGCGGTACTGGTTCTGCAATCGAGAAGGCGTGGTACTGGCGCGAGTGGCGGTGCAGTTTCTTGCACGTAGTAACTGGTGCGCCGGTTACATGACGTGTGGGCCTGGGCCTCCATGCTAGATGCGTCGAAGTCGAAAGGGTGCGTCCCCCTAGGTGCGGTTGCACGCCGCCTGCATGGCGGCCCGCCCTTTCACCCGCTGGCCTGGGTGAAAGTGGAGGAGTGCTTGTAACCGCTGGGCAGTTGCGTGCACCGTGGGCGGCGGTTTGGCCCTATCTGCCCTGCGCCGGCTTGCATGACGCGCGGGGCCCAGCCCCCATGTCGAGGAAGAGGACCTTGGAGCATGTTGGAGAAGACTCAGCCCGCAACGGTTGAGGACGCAAGTGGGGAGAGTTGTCTTTAAAAGGGGGGTGACCCCCTCGAAAGGCAACCATGTCTTCGCGCTCTCCTCATGCGTTGTGCCTTTCCACCTTTCGAGCCCCTAGACGGGTGGCGACCGTGGTTCTTCCGCCTTGTCGTCGTTGGGGGAACGCAACTTCGTGGAAGTTGGTACCTTTCAGCCATCGTTCGGCTTCAAGGATTTTCGTCAGGCAGCCCATCTGCTTCCCCTCGCCGGTGATCACCCAAGACGGTGACCACCAGTTCCAGGGTGGGGAGAAGCAAGCTGGGCTGCGATCTTGGTTCCGCCCTCAGCTTCAAGGATCTTCGTCATCCTGGCTGGGGCGGAGGCCGGGCTGAGCCGGAGCTCTACCTCCTGCATGGGTCGGCGGGTCGCCTTCTCCCTCAGCATCCAAGGGGGAGGGCGCTCACCGGCCTAGCGGGAGGGCCGGACTTCGACAACGCGGGGCTGGTCAGAGGCGAGCGTCGTCAGCTTCAGCGTGTTGGGCTCACTGGCTCAGCTGGCCTGGTTCGGCTCCCAGTGTCCCCTCCCGCCGTGAGAGCGGTTGTCGCGCCGCGCGCACCGGGGGACCGCCCAAGACGTCACGCGCTGCTAGGGTGGCGTTCGCATTCTGGGGCTGTCCTGCCTTTGCCCCGGTACGGCGCCTCTGCGCGGAGGTCGGTGCTTGGCTCGTCCGGGAGGATCCGAGTGGGAATCTGCCGGTGGGCAGGTGGTTTCCGTCGTCGGCGCTGAGGTAGCGGCGGTTGAAGAAGTCCTCGTCGCCGACGGGGTCATCGCCACCATGCGTGCTCCGGGCCTCCGGTTCTTTGGCTTTGATAGCTTGTCCTCGCCCCTCGAGTGGGGGCGTGGGCGAGGAGCTCGTCGCAGCAGTGTCCGCCCTGAGGTCATCGCTGCTGCTGTTTGGCCACTTCGGAGCGGGCGTCGGCAAGCCACCACGGGTTTTGTCGCCCCGCAGGTCTTCCAACGTGGGGGGTTGTTCGTACCTGCGGGGGTGGAACCTGAGTTCCATTTGTAATGGCACCTTGGGTGCTGACGTATGTTCATTGTGGCTGTCGGGGCCTGAACATGTATGTATCTTTTAGCGTGAAGCCGTGTTTTCCCTCATTCCGAGCACTAGGACTCGCCTATCAGCTAACCGAACCGCTTCACCAAGTGTGAGTTGCCTCGTGCGAAGGCGATGAGTGAGGTATCCGTATCCCGGAGGCGTAGGAGTCCCTCGGCTCAGTCGGCCTTGCCGCCTGAGACTTCTCTTGCTTAGTTAAAGGAAACCCTCGGCTGCTCTTCGATGAGCCGGAGCCGGAGGCAGCGGTATCTGCGTGGACAGAGGCAGAGTTGGCTCGGAAAGAAGACTTCGTCGGCCGGGGCCTGACCGGGCTGTCCACTGGCGGGACCGGCGCCGGAGTCGAGTTGCCGAGGCCATGGGCCGGGCTGGTGTCCTCAGGGGACAGCTGGCTGAGGCTTCGGGGTGACCAGCCGAGCCGTCTGCTCGAGCCGGACTCCTGGAGGATACCCTAGCGGCGATGGCCCGGGTGAGGTGCTGACGTCGTCCTTCGGAGCGGAGATCCTCCGACTGTGTTGCCGTTCGAGGCTCGGTCGGACTTCACCGAAGGTGGTGTTGACATCGAGGGTGCTGCTGCTCCCCCTCCATCGAGGTCCGAACCTACAGGATCGATTTACCTTGTAGTATGTGTATGTTTTCTGCAGCCGCCGAGGCCCAAACATACTGTTGCTGTGTTGTAAAGCTGCGTCTTTTTTTTGTTTCGAGTATCAAGACTTATTTGTCGGTAACAGAATTGTCTGTTCGAGCGAGAGTTACTTTTCACAGAAGGAGATGAGTGAGGTATCCGTATCCCGGAGGTGTAGGAGTCCCTCGGCTCAGTCGGTCTTGCCGCTTACGTGTACTCTTACTCGTCCGTAGGATTCTGCTAACGATGTAGTCGAGAAGGCCCGAAAAATTGTTTCGGCAGAAAGCTCTCCGAGCATTAAGACTTGTTCGATCAGCGGAATCGCTTATCCGAGCGTGAGTTACTTATCGCAGAAGGTGATGAGTGAGGTATCCGTATCCCGGAGGCGTAGGAGTCCCTCGGCTCGGTCGGCCTTGGCTACTTACGTGTAATCTGTTGTTTTTAGGACCCCACTTTTGAAGTAGTCGAAAAGCACAAAAGACGTTCTGGCAGAAGGACTTTTTCCAAGAAAATTTTTGACGCAGAGGGGGGGTTCCCCCCTTCTAGCCCCCGAGGGAGGGTCGGGCTTTGCCGAGGCAAGGCTGACCCTTCCTTGATGGTTAGACTTTGTGTGTGAACGAGGTGTACGAACGACTGGAAAGCATATTAAGGGTAGATGCAACGTAGCTGTCGGATGTTCCAAGCGTTGCTGTAGACCTCACCTTGGCTGTTGGCTAGCTTGTATGTCCCAGGCTTCAGAACCTTGGCGATGACGAACGGCCCTTCCTAGGGAGGCGTGAGCTTGTGCCGCCCTCGGGCGTCTTGTCGCAGTCGAAGCACCAGGTCGCCCGCTTGGAGGTCTCGGGACCGAACCCCTCGGGCGTGGTAGCGTCGCAGGGACTGCTGGTACCGCGCCGAGTGTAGTAAGGCCATGTCCCGAGCCTCTTCGAGCTGGTCCAGTGAGTCTTCTCGATCGGTCTGGTTTCTTCGGTCGTCGTACGCCCTCGTCCTCGGGGAACCGTATTCTAAGTCCGTGGGCAAGACGTCCTCGGCCCCATAGACTAGAAAGAACGGTGTGAAGCCCGTGGCTCGGCTCGGCGTTGTCCTCAGACTCCAGACCACCGAGGGGAGTTCCTTCATCCATCGCCTGCCGAACTTGTGCAGGTCATTGTAGATCCTCGGCTTGAGTCCTTGCAGAATCATGCCGTTGGCACGTTCCACCTGCCCATTCGTCATGGGGTGAGCCACGGCGGCCCAGTCCACCCGGATGTGGTGATCCTCGCAGAAGTCCAAGAACTTTCTGCCGGTGAACTGGGTGCCGTTGTCGGTGATGATGGAGTTCGGGACCCCAAAGCGATGGATGATGTTGGTGAAGAATGCCACCGCCTGTTCGGACCTGATGCTGTTCAGGGGGTAGACCTCGATCCACTTGGAGAATTTGTCGATGGTGACCAGCAGGTGTGTGTAGCCCCCGGGTGCCTTCTGCAAGGGACCGACGAGGTCCAGTCCCCACACAGCAAACAGCCAGGTGATGGGTATTGTCTGCAGAGCCTGAGCGGGTAGGTGGGTCTGCCTTGCATAGAATTGACACCCTCGGCAGGCGCGGACAATCCCAGTGGCGTCGGCCATCGCGGTCGGCCAGTAGAAACCTTGTCGGAAGGCGATTCCAACAAGGGCTCGGGGCGCTGCATGATGGGACCGCAAGCCCTCGAGTGTACTTCTCGTAAGAGCTCCTAGCCTTCGGCGATGGATATGCACCGCTGGAGGATGCCGGATGGGCTACGGTGGTAGAGCTCCTTTCCGTCACCCAGTAAGACGAACGACTTGGCACGTCGCGCTAGTCGCCGAGCCTCGGCTCCGTCGAGGGGCAGCTCTCCTTGGTGGAGATATTGTAGGTACGGGGTCTGCCAGTTTCAATTAGGCTGGACCCCACTTCGCTCTTCCTCGACGCGCAGTGCCTCACCCTCGGGGGCCGAGGGTGCCTCGGGCCGAGCCGAGGGCGCCTCGAGCTGTGCTAAGGGTGCCTCGGGCTGGGCCGAGGCCTTCTCAGGCTCAGGCGTGTCGTCGGTCTTGACTGAGGGTTGATGTAGGTCTCGGGAGAAGACGTCCGGGGGAACCGTTGTCCGCCCCGAGGCTATCTTAGCCAGCTCGTCCGCAGTCTCGTTGTGTCGTCGGGCGATGTGGTTGAGCTCGAGCCCGTAGAACTTGTCCTCCAGGCGCCGGACCTCATCGCAGTAGGCTTCCATCTTCGGGTCACGGCAGTGGGAGTTCTTCATAACTTGGTCGATGACGAGCTGCGAGTCGCCGCGAGCGTCGAGGCGTCGGACCCCTAGCTCAATGGCGATACGCAACCCGTTGACGAGAGCTTCGTACTCAGCCACGTTGTTGGACGTCGGGAAATGGAGGCGCAGTACGTAGCGTAGGTGTTTCCCGAGGGGCGAGATGAAGAGCAGGCCCGCGCCTACCCCTGTTTTCATCAGCGACCCATCAAAAAACATGGTCCAGAGTTCCGGCTGGATCGGAGCCACCGGGAGCTGGGTGTCGGCCCATTCAGCCATAAAGTCCGCCAAGACATGGGACTTGATGGCCTTCCGAGGGGCGAACGAGATCGTCTCGCCCATGATTTCCACCGCCCACTTTGCAATTCTACCCGAGGCCTCTCGGCACTGGATGATCTCCCCCAGGGGGAAGGATGACACCACAGTCACCGAATGAGACTCGAAGTAGTGTCGTAACTTCCGTCGCGTCAGGATCACCGCGTACAGCAGCTTCTGAATTTGCGGGTAGCGGATCTTGGTCTCGGATAGTACCTCACTGATGAAGTAAACCGGCCTCTGGACGGGCAATGCATGCCCTTCTTCTTGTCTCTCAACCACGATCGCGGCGCTGACCGCCTGAGTGGTAGCGGCGACGTAGACCAAGAGGGCTTCTCCAGTGGCAGGGGGCACCAAGATGGGCACGTTCGTATGGAGTGCCTTCAGGTTCCCGAGGGCTTCCTCGGCCTCGGAGGTCCAAGTGAAGCACTCGGTCTTTCTTAAGAGGCGGTATAGAGGTAGGCCTCTTTCGCCGAGGCGCGAGATGAAACGGCTCAGAGCCGCAAGGCATCCCATGACCCTCTGTACGCCTTTCAAGTCCTTGATGGGCCCCATGTTGGTGATGGCCGCGATTTTCTCCGGGTTGGCCTCGATGCCCCGCTCGGAGACGATGAACCCCAAGAGCATGCCTCAGGGGACTCCGAAGACACACTTCTCGGGATTGAGTTTTACGCCCTTTGCCTTGAGACACCGGAATGTCGTTTCAAGGTCGGAAAGGAGGTCGGAGGCTCTCCTCGTCTTGACTATGATGTCATCGATGTAAGCCTCGACCGTTCGACCAATGTGTTCGCCAAACACGTGGTTCATGCACCTTTGGTACATTGCACCCGCATTCCTCAAACCAAATGGCATAGTAACATAGCAGTACATGCCAAAAGGTGTGATGAAAGAAGTCGCGAGCTGGTCGGACTCTTTCATCCTGATTTGGTGATACCCTGAGTAGGCATCGAGGAAAGACAGGGTTTCGCATCCTGCAGTGGAATCCATGATTTGATCGATGCGAGGCAGAGGATAGGGAACTTTTGGGCATGATTTGTTTAGACCAGTGTAGTCTACACACATCCGCCATTTCCCTCCTTTCTTTCTCACAAGCACGGGGTTGGCAAGCCATTCGGGATGGAATACCTCTTTGATGAACCGTGCGGCCATCAGCTTGTGGATCTCCTCGCCTATGGCTCTGCGCTTTTCTTCGTCGAATCGGCGCAGAGGTTGCTTCACGGGTCGGGCTCCAGCTCAGATATCCAGCGAGTGCTCGGCGACATCCCTCGGTATGCCAGGCATGTCCGAGGGACTCCACGCGAAAACTTTGGCGTTTGCGCAGAGAAAGTCGACGAGCACTGCTTCCTATTTGGGGTCGAGCTCGGAGTCGATCCGGATCTGCTTGGGGGCGTCGTTGCTGGGGTCGAGAGGGACGGACTTAACCATCTTCGCTGGCTCAAAGTTGCCGGCATGGCGCTTCACGTCTGGCGCCTCCTTGGAGAGGCTCTCCAGGTCGGCGATGAGGGCCTCGGATTTGGCGAGGGCCTCGGCGTACTCCACACACTCCACGTCGCATTCGTACGCGTGTCGGTACGTGGGGCCGACGATGATGACCCCGTTGGGGCCCGGCATCTTGAGCTTGAGGTAGGTGTAGTTGGGGACGGCCATGAACTTGACGTAGCATGGCCTCCCCAGTACCGCATGGTAGGTTCCTCGGAACCCGACCACTTCGAACGTGAGGGTTTCCCTTCTGAAGTTGGAGGGAGTCCCGAAGCAGACGGGCAGGTCGAGTCATCTGAGGGGTTGGATGCGTTTCCCGGGGATGATCCCGTGAAAAGGCGCCACACCGGCCCGGACTGAGGACAGATCGATCTGCAGGAGCTCGAGGGTCTCGGCGTAGATGATGTTGAGGCTGCTGCCTCCGTCCATGAGGACCTTGGTGAGCCTGACGTTGCCGATGACGGGGTCGACAACGAGTGGATATTTCCCTGGTCGAAGGTGATGGGCTTGTTGGACCAGTCTAGGTAGACTGGCGCCACCACCTTTTCCGAGCAGACCTCCCGACGCTCTTGCTTGCGGTGCCGAGCCGAGGCGTTCGCCACTGGTCTACCGTAGATCATGAAGCAGTCGCGGACCTTGGGGAACTCCTCTGCCTGGTGATCCTCCTTCTTGTCGTCGTGGGGGGCCCTGCCACCCTCCGCAGGTGGCCCGGCCCTGTGAAAGTGACGCCGAAGCATGGCGCACTCCTCAAGGGTGTGCTTGACGGGTCCCTGATGATAGGGGCACGGCTCCTTGAGCATCTTGTCGAATAGATTGGCGCCTCCGAGAGGTTTCCGAGGGTTCTTGTACTCAGCGGCGGCGACAAGGTCCGCATCGGCGGCGTCGCGTTTCACTTGCGACTTCTTCTTGCCTTTCTTCTTGGTGCCGCGCTGAGCGGATGCCTCGGGAACATCTTCCGGCTGGCGGCCCTGGGGCTGCTTGTCCTTCCGGAAGATGGCCTCAACCGCCTCCTAGCTAGAAGCGAACTTGGTGGCGATGTCCATCAGCTCGTTCGCCCTGGTGGGGGTCTTGCGACCCAGCTTGCTCACCAGGTCGCGGCAGGTGGTGCCTGCGAGGAACGCGCTGATGACATCCGAGTCGGTGACGTTGGGCAGCTCGGTGCGCTGCTTTGAGAATCACCGGATGTAGTCCCGGAGAGACTCTCCCGGCTGCTGGCGGTAGCTTCGGATATCCCAGGAGTTCCCAGAGCGCACATACGTGCCCTGGAAATTACCGGCGAAGGCTTGGACCAGGTCGTCCCAGTTGGAGATCTGCCCCGGAGGCAGATGCTCCAGCCAGGCCCGAGCGGAGTCGGAGAGGAACAGGGGGAGGTTGCGGATGACGAGATTGTCATCATCCGTTCCACCCAGTTAGCAGGCCAGCCGGTAGTCCGCAAGCCACAGTTCCGGCCTTGTCTCCCCCGAGTACTTTGTGATGGTAGTCGGGGTTTGGAACCGGGTCGGGAACGGCGCCCGTCGTATGGCTCGGCTGAAAGCCTATGGGCCGGGTGGTTCGGGCGAGGGGCTCCGATCCTCCCCGCTGTCGTAGCGTCCCCCACGCCTGGGGTGGTAGCCTCGGCGCACCCTCTCATCGAGGCGGGCTCGATGGTTGCGGTGGTGGTGCTCGTTGCTGAGGCGTCCTGGGGCTGCAGGTGCTGTGTTGCGCGTGCGCCCGGTATGGACCGAGGCTTCCCGCACGAATCGGGAAGTCGCGGCGCGGTGCTCCGAGGGGTATCCCTGCCTTCGGGAGGCAGTGCTCTCGGCCCGTCGGACCGCGGCATCCTCCAGGAGATTCTTGAGCTCTCCCCGGATCCGCCACCCTTCGGTGGTTGATGGTTCCGGCATTGCACGGAGAAGTATCGCTGCTGCAGCCAGGTTCTGGCCGACCCCACTGGAAGCCGGTGGTGGCCTTGCCCTGACATCGTCGGCGATGCGGAGCTGGACGCCCTGGGTAGATGACGCGCTTCTACCCATTCCTGCCCGATGTTCCGGCGGAGCGGCTCAAGTGTTCCTGCCCCCTCGTCGAGCCTGGCCTGCATCTCGCGGATTTGCTCGAGCTGTGCGTCCTGACCCCCCGCAGGGACTGGGACCACAGCTAGCTCCCGAAGGATGTCAACGCGAGGCGCAGGCCTAGGGGGATCACCGTTTCCCGGTATACCAAGATGGTTGCCTTAGTCGGGACCCCCTAGATCGATGTGGAAACATTCACGACTTGGGCCGCTGTCTCCGTCGCCGAAGCTTTGGCTACCGTCGGAACAATCGGAAAGGCAGTAGTCGCATGCGGTCATAAAGTCCCGCATGGCACTAGGGTTACCAAGCCCGGAGAAATCCCAACCAAAGTTGGGCTCGTCATCTTCCTCGGAACCCGAGGGTCCGTAGGTCGAGACGGCCGTCAGCCGGTCCCAGGGTGACCGCATATGATACCCCGGAGGGTTGGTGTATGCCTCTATGAAGGCTTCCACCAAAGCGGGGTCGCTTGGTGGGTCGAGGCCGAATCCAAAAGGCATGAGACGGGAGTCGGTCGGTACCTCTTGGTCGACAGGTGGTGACGTTGTCACGTCAGGGGCGGACTGCACCGTCATCTCAGGTACAAGGGTGACGCCCAGCAAGTCCTTCGCGAGCGTGCTGGCGTCGTCCGTCCGCTTGGAGTTGGCGTGTTGCGGGGAAACAGCGCTCATCTTTGTTTCAGACGCGAGGTCGACGCCCGACGTGTCCCCCGTCGGGGCGCCGGCGCCGTCGACTCGCTCGACAGCCGATGAGGTGCCGCCTCCTACTTGGCCACGGTTGCCCCGCCTCCTCCTCCTCTAGCGGGGGAGGTGACGGGACAAACTCGGACGTCGTTCTTCCACCTCGTGGGGAAGACGTTGTCGATTCCGCCGCCGGCGGGCGGGTTGCCGGCCGCCATTGTCGCCGTCGCGCGACGGAGGAAGGAGTATCATGTCATAGCTGTCGTCGAGGGACATGAACTCAAGACTCCCGAAATGGAGCACCGTCCCGGGTTGGAAAGGTTGCTGGAGACTACCCATATGGAGCTTGACGGGGAGCTGTTCATCAACACGCAGCAGGCCCCAACATGGCGCGCCAACTGTCGGCGTTTCGACCCCGGGGGGTTCCTGGACCGACGAGTAAATTGTCGCCGCGTGTCCCAGCCCAGATGGGTCGGCGCGAGACGGAGCGCGGAGGGGGGTAGGAGAGAGGGAGAAAAGGGGAAAACCCGCGGCCTCCGTGTTGTCCTGCGCCTAGGTCGGGTGCGCTCGCAGTAAGGGGTTACAAGCGTCCGCGTGGGGGGGAGAGCGAGGGACTCTACGCGTCGTCTCGTCCTCCCGCGCAGCCAACCTTCTCGTAAGAGAGCCCTGGACCTTCCTTTTATAGGCGTAAGGAGGGGGTCCAGGTGTACAATGGGGGTGTAGCAGTGCGCTATCCTGTCTAGCAGAGAGGAGCTAGTGCCCTAAGTACATGCCGTCGTGGCAGCCAGAGAGGTTTTGGCACCCTGTTCATGTGATGTCGTGGCCGTCGGAGGAGTGTTGGAGCCTTGCGGAAGGACAGCTGTCGGGGCTGTCGAGTCCTTGCTGACGTCTCTTTGCTTCCGTAAGGGGCTGAGAGCCGCTGTCGTCATGGAGCACGCGGGGCGCCATCATTATCTGTTTTCTGGGGCGAGACAGATGGGACGTCGGTCCTGTTACCCGTAGCCTGAGCTAGCTAGGGATAGGGTGATGATGCCCCCCCCCCCCCCGTGACGTGGTCGGTCCGAGCCCTGGGTTGGGCGAAGCGGAGGCTCCTCCGAGGTCAGGGTCGAGTCGGTCTTCCGAGGTCGAGGTCGTGTCCGAGCCCCGGGTGTAACACCCACTTGGTAATTTGCTAGAAATAATACCAATAGAGAAACAATTTCTCTTTATGTGAGTTTGATCTTTATGCATCATCATATGTGAACACCATGTCCAAAAACAATTAATAAAAAGATATGCTACTAAATCGTTGCATCATGCTGAATATTTTATTTTTGTGTGCATTTTTGTGACAATATAAATATAATATGACAAGGAAAATATTAAAGTCCCAAAGTGGGAATTTAAGAGTTAAAGGGAATTCTAGAAATATGGAGAAAAGGAATAAAGGGTATGAAAATATAAATAACATATATATAATGATATTTCTAAAATTGATACTCTATTTCACAATTTAATTTGAGGATAATCTAGCACAAGATTTGAATTTAAGTCTAAATTTAAAATGGAATTTGGAAATAAGGAATAGAGAAAAGAGAAGAATAAAGATAAAAGGAGAAAAGATCAACCAGGCCTCTGAATTCACAATTTGGCCCAACAACTCATCAGTCCGTGCGGCCCAACATCGCGCTCTCGCATCCGCACGCTTGCGCTGACTGCGTGACCCCACGCGTCAGTCGCCATCACCGATCGCTTGCTCCTGTTCTCGCTGACGTATGGGTCCGGTCGCCAGTGACTGAAACCACGCGCTCGCGCTCGTTATCACTGCCACTGACTGGTGGACCGGCTTTGTCAGGATCGCCCCTAACAACTCGCCGCACCGGCCGGAGTTGTTGACCATGGATGCGATTATCGCGGTACCGACTGCACCTCGGACCATGGCCTTGACCTGAGTATAAGACTCCGCGCGCTACACTCACCGAACCCTACTCCCTTATCCCCGATCTCTCGCCTACCGTCATTGCGCCGCCACGATCCGCGCGGGGTCAACTCGCTACCGCATCCACCGCTCGCGTACGTCGCCGCTGGGCAGCCCGTGGGTGGCCGGTTGTGTTCGCCGGACCACGGGGAAACCATACGCGTGCTCGAACCGTGAAGATAGGCTTCTGCTCGGCGTGAATTGCTCGCCGGACTTCGCATCCGCCGCGGAACCGCAAGACGCCGTGGTCGGGAAGATTCGCCCTTCGATTGTCGGTATGAAACCCCCTCCAAGGTTCTCTATCATCCGTATTATGTGTAGTGCACTTCGATTTAGCCCTAGGACGCCGGTGCGGGCGTAGATTCTTCACCGGCGGCACCCCTCGCGTGGGTGGCGTGCCGCCGCTCGGGTCGCCGTGGATGGGGGCGATAGCCCCTGGCCATCAGATGTCGCGGGAACGGCTGAGATTAGATGTTGTGTACCTCTTCGCTCGGATGGGGCCGCGCCGTTGGATATAGGATGGGTGGTCGTGATTAGATCAGGGTTATTCCGCTGCGCGTTTCAATCTGAGCGCTCCGTTTAGATCGGACGGCTGAGAGAGCCCCGTACCCCTTCGGCCAGCATAGTTGCAAAAGAGTCCCTGAACTTCCTAGGAATCAACACGCAATCCATTGTGACTATTCCCTGTGTCTTAGGAAACTTACACCGAGAACCCTGCTGTTTTCTGTAAATGAGGCCCAGTCCAGTGCCATGATAAACTGAATAAATAAATTGGAAAATAGGTTTTTAATAGAAAAATAATTACTAAAACTTTATAAATTCATAGAAAATTCATACTAACTCCAAATTAATCCATTCCAGTTCCTAAAATTTTGTATTTTTATTCTCTATCACCTAGAACCTCTGTTTTGTCATGAAAACGGTAAGAAATTTATTTCTCACTTAATCCTATTCTAAACACATAAAACCTTCGAGAATCCATAACTTAAATTCTATAACTCCAAAAATTATGATTCCTGTTCCTAGAATTTTATTTTAATGTGTAGATTATTACTGTGTATTTTGTTTATATGTTTGGTGTAATGTTAATTTTTCCCTATGTATTGTGCTTGTTTGTATTGTGGCGAGTAGAAGAGCCCGTGACCGAGGATCCTGGTGAGCAGCAGGTTGAAGTAGCTGAGCAGGAGCTCATTGAAGGCAAGTTGTGCCCTTGACCACTTTTTACCTAATAATGTTCTTTAATATCACTTATCCATGCATAGGTTAATTTTGATGGGACCCCATAGGTCACCCTAGATTTGTTTATCTCATTACCTTGTTTACCCCTGAATCACTTGGGTAGTTTGCTATTGCTTTAAATGGTTTTGGGATAATCATTTATTATATCTATGTTCCAATTATTCTTGTTATTCTGTTTATGTTCATGTCAAGTTCATTAATGTTAATTGGAACATAGAGCTTAACTTGAGAACCACGTGCCACCACAAGGGTTTAATGGGACGCCCTTGGCTGACTAATTAGGAAAGCTAGTGGAAGACTACCTTACCCGAAAGGGGCAAGGGCAGTAGGGGAGTGGTCAGTGTAGGGAGGTCCCTGGTTGATTTTGCTGCGATGGCGGTCAGCCAGGAACCCTGCATTGGAACTTCCTATAAACTGTAGCGGGTTTTCGGAAGCTAGTGGAACTTTGTAAAGGCCTCGTAGTGTTGCCCTGCCGCGCTTCCTAGGTAGAGGTGTATGGGACTCGCGACCCCTTGGCAGATGGGTAGCATGACTTGTGGGTAAAGGGTACAACCTCTGCAGAGTGTAAAACTGGTATACTAGCCGAGCTCACGGTCATGAGCAGCTCAGGACTCTCTGATGTTTAAATTATGGAACTTAAATTCAATTTTGTCATTTGCATTGCATGGGTTTATTATTAAATTTGTTCTATTACTTTACTTATGGTTTGGTATTTACTTACACTTAGTAATTGCTAATAAAATTTTGACCAACTACTTAAAAGCAATGCTTAGCTTTAACCCCTATCATTGATTAGCCTTACACATCACATGAACTCACACCTTTGTGAGTTTATGTCCACTGGTTCCCCACAACTTGTTGAGCTATGATCATGTGTGAGCTCACCCTTGCTGTCTCACACCCCCCCCACAGGAGAAGAGCAGGTGGTTCAGGAGGAGCCACAAGGCGAGGAGTATAATCTGATCTAGGTGGCGTTTCTCAGTTGACATTGGCGCCGACGATCCTTAGTTCGTTTTACTTTTATCTTTTATTTTGTAATAAATCTTCCGCTATGTAATAAATACTCTGATGTTTTATGACATTTATCTCTATACACTCTGTTATTATATATGTTGTCTTCTTGGCGCATGTATGAGATGCACCTGGCTTTGTTCCTTAAAGCCGGGTGTGACAGAAGTGGTATCAGAGGAATGTTGATTGTAGGACGAAACCTAGATAGAAATGGACAAACCCTTTCCTACTTACCTTACTCTGACTCATTCTGTACTCATCTCATCTTGATCTCGTCTCACCTTTTGCTATTCTACTCTGATCATTCTTATCTTTTCTACTCTAAGACAAGATGGATTTTACACCTTGGAATCCTATGACTATGATCTTTCTAAGAGATAGGGAACCTAAGACAAAATTAAAACTATTTTCTCTATTTAAAAATGTTGTTTGATTGTGCTGATGCTAAATGCCTGATTTGCTTCTTTGATTGATTGAACTATGGACATCTTAGTATGTACCACCATAAGGTATTGAATTAGCTAGGATAGGTAAAATATTAATCTGCTTAGCTAATAAAATTCCCCAAAGTAACCTGATTTGTAAATACCTGCCTTGTCTACTATTTTCTTACCATATGTATCTAACTCAGATGGTCAATACCAGGCGGGGTGGTGGAATTGACTTGCCTCCTAACCAACACACTCGAAGGATATATAGGCAACCTCAGCCACAGCCTGTAGAGATGAATCCTCCCAATCCTCCACCAGGCGGAGTTGACCCACTGGTTGCTGCTCAGATGGCGGTGATGCAGCAAATGGCAGACACTATGGCTGATATGTGTGCTCAGATGCAGCAAGAACGCCAGGAGATGCGTCAGGAAAGAGAAGATATATGCCAGGAGTTGCGCGAGGAGCGAGATGAGATACGCCAGGAAAGGAGGGCACAACAACAGTAGCTGCAACAACAAATGCAACAGCAACAACAGTAGCAACAAGTGCCACTGCCTCCACCACCACCACCAGTTCCACCCCGAGACAAGCATAGAGAGTTCATGAGTCATAAGCCACCTACATTTGCAAGCTCACCGGATCCACTGGACGCGGATGATTGGCTGAAGTCCGTTGAGAAGATGTTGAATATTGCACAATGCACTGATCGGGAGAAGGTTTTATATTCTTCTGGACGTCTGACAGGTCCTACTGCTGACTGGTGGGATTCTTATACTGCTGCCCATGATGCTGCAGATACTATTACTTGGGCGGAGTTTAGTACACAGTTCAGAAACTACCATATTCCAGCTGGTATGATAAAGATCAAGAAGAAGGAATTTCTGTCGCTGAAGCAAGGGAGTATGTCAGTCAGCGAGTACCGCGACAAGTTTATTCAGTTATCCAGATATGCCCCTGAAGAAGTTGCTGAAGACGAGAGGAAGCAGGAGCATTTCATTGAAGGACTTAATGGACCACTGCAGTATGCTCTAGTGGCACACACATTTCCATCATTTCAGAGGCTGCTTGATAAGGCTCTTGCTATTGAACACAAGCGTGTTCAGCTGGGAGATTTGAAGAGAAAGGCAATATCTCAAGGACAAGGAAGCAGCAGTGTTCGTCCTCGCTACAGTTCACCACTGGGTACACCGACTCGACCAGGAGGACCACGCCCAGTTCAGCAATCACCACTGAGGACTCCACCTCCTCGACAGGCTACCCCCACTGGCACCCCAACGAAGTTTTCAGGACAGAGTCCAGGCACTACTTGTTTCAAGTGTGGGAAGGCTGGACACTATGCAAATGTCTGCCCACAGAGGATTGCTACTACTCCAGTTCAGAACAGGCAGCAAACACCAAGTTCTGGCAAGGGATATTCTATTGCCAAGGTTAATCAAGTCAGCGTTGATGCTACTCCGGATGGAGGGGACCTCGTAATTGGTATGTTTTATGTTAATGCAATTCCTGCAACCATATTATTTGATTCTGGTGCTACACATTCATTCATGTCTGCTAGATATGCCAACACAAATGAAATACCACTGCTAAATATGAGAAAACCCATGATAGTAATTACACCTAAAGGGCCTGTTGAGGCCAATCAAATGACACGTAGATTGACATTGACCATTATGGGTAGAGAATTTGGAGCTACTGCTATAATATTAGAGTCAAGCAGTATAGATTTGATTCTTGGTATGTCATGGCTAAGAAAGGCAAAGGCCGTTATAGCATGTGGTAGAGGTACCGTAGAACTCACTACCACTAAAGGAGAAAGATTTCAAGTTAATATTGCAGTAACCTCCTCATCCATGCGTGCAATGTTCTTTATACCTGAGGAGTTTGTTGGTGACAATATCCGGGTGGTTAGAGATTTTCTGGATGTCTTTCCAGAGGAGTTACCAGGGATGCCACCTAATAGAGAAGTTGAGTTTGTTATTGATCTCTTACCTGGAACCGCTCCTATTTCTAAACGGCCATATAGGATGTCCGTAGAGGAGTTGAAGGAACTTAAGAAGCAGTTAACTGAGTTACAAGAGGCTGGGTACATTCGTCCGAGTTCCTCACCTTGGGGAGCACCGGTCTTGTTTGTACAGAAGAAGGATGGATCGCAGCGGATGTGTGTGGATTATAGATCTCTTAATGATGTTACAGTGAAGAACAAGTATCCGTTGTCCCATATTGAGGATTTATTTGATCAGATGAGAGGTGCTAGAGTATTCTCGAAGATTGATCTCCGATCGGGTTACCATCAGATGAGGATTAGACCATCGGATATTCCCAAGACGGCTTTCTCGACTCGATATGGATTATATGAGTTTACTGTTATGTCGTTTGGATTAACCAATGCACCAGCTTATTTTATGAACTTGATGAACAAGGTGTTTATGGAGTATTTGGACAGATTCGTTGTGGTATTCATCGACGATATTCTCATTTATTCTCAAAGTGATAACGATCATGAGGAACATCTGAGGTTGGTGCTACAGAAGCTACAAGATAACCAGCTATATGCCAAGTTCAGCAAGTGCGAGTTTTGGATTGACAAGGTACCATTCCTTGGACATATTATTTCTAATGGAGGAATAGCAGTGGATCCTGTTAAGGTTAAGGAGATAATGGAGTGGAGAGCACCCACTACAGTTACTGAGATTCGGAGTTTCTTGGGATTAGCAGGCTATTATCGGAGATTTATTGAAGGATTTTCTAAGATTGCTAAGCCGATGACTTCGCTTTTGGAGAAAGGAAAAGAATTTAAGTGGGACGAGAAGTGTCAAGACAGCTTTGATCAATTGAAGAAAAGATTGATGTCGCCACCAGTATTGGTTATGCCAGACCTACAGAAAGGATTTGATATCTATTGTGATGCATGTGGCCAAGGCTTAGGATGTGTGCTCATGCAAGAAGGACATGTGATCGCTTATGCTTCTCGTCAGTTGCGGAAACATGAGTTAAACTACCCCACACATGACTTGGAATTGGCAGCCGTTGTGCATGCGCTTAAGATTTGGAGACATTATATCATGGGAACCAAGTGTCAAGTATATACGGATCATAAGAGTCTGAAATATATATTCACTCAAAAGGATCTCAACCTTAGGCAACGCCGTTGGTTGGAGCTTATTAAGGATTATGATTTGGAGATTCACTATCACCCGGGCAAGGCAAATTTGGTTGCAGATGCCTTGAGTCGCAAGGAGCATGTTCATTCAGCTACTGTTGCCCAGCTACCCGATGAGATTGTTGAGGATTTCAGGAGACTTAACCTGGGGATAGTTGCTCATACTGAAGGAGTTATTATTGATGTGGAACCTACTTTGGAGCAAGAGATCCGTAAAGGACAAATTGGTGATGCTAAAATAAAAGAGATTAAGGATCTGATTACTGAAGGTCGAGTTCCGGAATTCACGGGAGATGAGTAAGGCATTGTATGGTTCAAGGACAGAATGTGTGTTCCTGATATTAAAAGACTTCGAGAGACTATTTTAAAGGAGGCCCATGTTTCGGATTATTCTATTCATCCTGGTAGTACTAAGATGTATCAGGATTTGAAGCGGAAGTATTGGTGGTATGGGTTGAAAAGGGATGTGGCTGCACATGTGGCTATGTGCGATGTATGTCAAAGAGTTAAGGCTGAACATCAGAGGCCAGCTGGACTATTGCATCCACTGAAGATACCCGAGTGGAAGTGGGAAGAGATTGGTATGGATTTCATTACTGGATTGCCTCGCACCCAGAAAGGATATGATGCTATATGGGTGATTGTGGATAGATTGACTAAAGTAGCTCACTTTATTCCTGTGAAGACTACTTATAAAGGTTCTCAGCTAGCAGAGTTATATATGGCTCGGATTGTGTGTTTGCATGGAGTACCAAAGAAGATCGTGTCTGATCGAGGTTCACAGTTTACCTCAAGATTTTGGAGAAGCTTTCATGAGAATATGAGTACGAAGTTGAATTTTAGTACAGCTTATCACCCTCAGACTGATGGACAGACTGAAAGAACTAATCAAGTATTGGAAGATATGTCGAGAGCATGTGCCCTTCAGCATGGAGGAAGTTGGGATAAGAGTCTGCAGTATGCTGAGTTCTCGTATAATAATAGTTACCAGGCTAGTCTGAAGATGTCACCTTTTGAAGCTTTATATGGGAGAAAGTGCAGGACTCCTCTATATTGGGATCAGACTGGAGAGCGACAGTTCTTTGGGCCCGAATTGATTCAAGAAGCAGAAGAACAAGTCCGTATAATTCGAGAGAATTTGAGAGTGGCTCAAACCAGGCAAAAGAGTTATGCTGATAATAGAAGAAGACCACTAGAATTTGAAGAAGGAGATTATGTGTATCTCAAGGTGTCACCACTTCGTGGAATGAGGAGATTCAAAGTCAAGGGCAAATTGTCCCCTCGCTATATTGGACCATTCTTGATCTTTAGAAGAGTAGGGGAGATGGCATACCAACTCGAGTTACCAGATAGTCTATCGGATGTGCATAACGTGTTCCACGTATCTCAACTAAAGAAGTGTCTCCGTGTTCCTGAGGAACAGTTACCCATGGAAGAGCTTAGTGTTCAGGGTGATTTGACTTACACGGAGTACCCGATCAAAATTCTTGATACATTGACTCGGGTTACAAGAAATAAGGTGATAAAGATGTGCAAGGTGCAATGGAGTCACCACGGTGAAGATGAAGCAACGTGGGAGAGAGAAGAAGAGCTTCGCATAGATTTTCCCCACCTTTTCTCTAGTTCTTCTTAAATCTCGAGGACGAGATTATTTTTAAGGGGGGTAGGATTTGTAACACCCACTTGGTAATTTGCTAGAAATAATACCAATAGAGAAACAATTTCTCTTTATGTGAGTTTGATCTTTATGCATCATCATATGTGAACACCATGTCCAAAAACAATTAATAAAAAGATATGCTACTAAATCGTTGCATCATGCTGAATATTTTATTTTTGTGTGCATTTTTGTGACAATATAAATATAATATGACAAGGAAAATATTAAAGTCCCAAAGTGGGAATTTAAGAGTTAAAGGGAATTCTAGAAATCTGGAGAAAAGGAATAAAGGGTATGAAAATATAAATAACATATATATAATGATATTTCTAAAATTGATACTCTATTTCACAATTTAATTTGAGGATAATCTAGCACAAGATTTGAATTTAAGTCTAAATTTAAAATGGAATTTGGAAATAAGGAATAGAGAAAAGAGAAGAATAAAGATAAAAGGAGAAAAGATCAACCAGGCCTCTGAATTCACAATTTGGCCCAACAACTCATCAGTCCGTGCGGCCCAACATCGCGCTCTCGCATCCGCACGCTTGCGCTGACTGCGTGACCCCACGCGTCAGTCGCCATCACCGATCGCTTGCTCCTGTTCTCGCTGACGTATGGGTCCGGTCGCCAGTGACTGAAACCACGCGCTCGCGCTCGTTATCACTGCCACTGACCGGTGGACCGGCTTTGTCAGGATCGCCCCTAACAACTCGCCGCACCGGCCGGAGTTGTTGACCATGGATGCGATTATCGCGGTACCGACTGCACCTCGGACCATGGCCTTGACCTGAGTATAAGACTCCGCGCGCTACACTCACCGAACCCTACTCCCTTATCCCCGATCTCTCGCCTACCGTCATTGCGCCGCCACGATCCGCGCGGGGTCAACTCGCTGCCGCATCCGCCGCTCGCGTACGTCGCCGCTGGGCAGCCCGTGGGTGGCCGGTTGTGTTCGCCGGACCACGGGGAAACCATACGCGTGCTCGAACCGTGAAGATAGGCTTCTGCTCGGCGTGAATTGCTCGCCGGACTTCGCATCCGCCGCGGAACCGCAAGACGCCGTGGTCGGGAAGATTCGCCCTTCGATTGTCGGTATGAAACCCCCTCCAAGGTTCTCTATCATCCGTATTATGTGTAGTGCACTTCGATTTAGCCCTAGGACGCCGGTGCGGGCGTAGATTCTTCACCGGCGGCACCCCTCGCGTGGGTGGCGTGCCGCCGCTCGAGTCGCCGTGGATGGGGGCGATAGCCCCTGGCCATCAGATGTCGCGGGAACGGTTGAGATTAGATGTTGTGTACCTCTTCGCTCGGATGGGGCCGCGCCGTTGGATATAGGATGGGTGGTCGTGATTAGATCAGGGTTATTCCGCTGCGCGTTTCAATCTGAGCGCTCCGTTTAGATCGGACGGCTGAGAGAGCCCCGTACCCCTTCGGCCAGCATAGTTGCAAAAGAGTCCCTGAACTTCCTAGGAATCAACACGCAATCCATTGTGACTATTCCCTGTGTCTTAGGAAACTTACACCGAGAACCCTGCTGTTTTCTGTAAATGAGGCCCAGTCCAGTGCCATGATAAACTGAATAAATAAATTGGAAAATAGGTTTTTAATAGAAAAATAATTACTAAAACTTTATAAATTCATAGAAAATTCATACTAACTCCAAATTAATCCATTCCAGTTCCTAAAATTTTGTATTTTTATTCTCTATCACCTAGAACCTCTGTTTTGTCATGAAAACGGTAAGAAATTTATTTCTCACTTAATCCTATTCTAAACACATAAAACCTTCGAGAATCCATAACTTAAATTCTATAACTCCAAAAATTATGATTCCTGTTCCTAGAATTTTATTTTAATGTGTAGATTATTACTGTGTATTTTGTTTATATGTTTGGTGTAATGTTAATTTTTCCCTATGTATTGTGCTTGTTTGTATTGTGGCGAGTAGAAGAGCCCGTGACCGAGGATCCTGGTGAGCAGCAGGTTGAAGTAGCTGAGCAGGAGCTCATTGAAGGCAAGTTGTGCCCTTGACCACTTTTTACCTAATAATGTTCTTTAATATCACTTATCCATGCATAAGTTAATTTTGATGGGACCCCATAGGTCACCCTAGATTTGTTTATCTCATTACCTTGTTTACCCCTGAATCACTTGGGTAGTTTGCTAATGCTTTAAATGGTTTTGGGATAATCATTTATTATATCTATGTTCCAATTATTCTTGTTATTCTGTTTATGTTCATGTCAAGTTCATTAATGTTAATTGGAACATAGAGCTTAACTTGAGAACCACGTGCCACCACAAGGGTTTAATGGGACGCCCTTGGCTGACTAATTAGGAAAGCTAGTGGAAGACTACCTTACCCGAAAGGGGCAAGGGCAGTAGGGGAGTGGTCAGTGTAGGGAGGTCCCTGGTTGATTTTGCTGCGATGGCGGTCAGCCAGGAACCCTGCATTGGAACTTCCTATAACTGTAGCGGGTTTTCGAAAGCTAGTGGAACTTTGTAAAGGCCTCGTAGTGTTGCCCTGCCGCGCTTCCTAGGTAGAGGTGTATGGGACTCGCGACCCCTTGGCAGATGGGTAGCATGACTTGTGGGTAAAGGGTACAACCTCTGCAGAGTGTAAAACTGGTATACTAGCCGAGCTCACGGTCATGAGCAGCTCAGGACTCTCTGATGTTTAAATTATGGAACTTAAATTCAATTTTGTCATTTGCATTGCATGGGTTTATTATTAAATTTGTTCTATTACTTTACTTATGGTTTGGTATTTACTTACACTTAGTAATTGCTAATAAAATTTTGACCAACTACTTAAAAGCAATGCTTAGCTTTAACCCCTATCATTGATTAGCCTTACACATCACATGAACTCACACCTTTGTGAGTTTATGTCCACTGGTTCCCCACAACTTGTTGAGCTATGATCATGTGTGAGCTCACCCTTGCTGTCTCACACCCCCCCCCACAGGAGAAGAGCAGGTGGTTCAGGAGGAGCCATAAGGCGAGGAGTATAATCTGATCTAGGTGGCGTTTCTCAGTTGACATTGGCGCCGACGATCCTTAGTTCGTTTTACTTTTATCTTTTATTTTGTAATAAATCTTCCGCTATGTAATAAATACTCTGATGTTTTATGACATTTATCTCTATACACTCTGTTATTATATATGTTGTCTTCTTGGCGCATGTATGAGATGCACCTGGCTTTGTTCCTTAAAGCCGGGTGTGACACCGGGTCGGGCGAGGCGGAGTTCTTCGTCTTCCGGGACCGAGCCCGAGTCCGAGCCCTGGGGTCGGGCGAGGCGGAGTTCGTCGTCTTCCGGGGCCAAGCCCGAGTCTGAGCCCTGGGGTCGGGCGAGGCGGAGTTCATCGTCTTTCGGGGCCGAGCCCGAGTCCGAGCCCTAGGGTCGGGCGAGGCGGAGTTCATCGTCTTCCGGGGCCGAGCCCGAGTCCGAGCACTGGGGTCGGGCGAGGCAGAGTTCGTCGTGTTCCGGGGCCGAGCCCGAGTCTGAGCCCTGGGGTCGGGTGAAGCGGAGTTCGTCGTCTTCTGGGGCCGAGGCCCAAGTCCGAGCCCTAGGGTCGGGCGAGGCGGAGTTTCCTATGGCGCCCGAGGTCGGACTTGGCTACTGTCAGCCTCACTCTGTCGAGTGGCATAGCAGTCGGAGCGACGCAGGCGGCGCTGTCTTCTTGTCAGGCCGGTCAATGGAGCGGCGAAGTGACTGCGGTCAATTTCGGCTCTGTCAACTGAAGGGCGCGTGACAGGATAAGATGTCAGGCCATCCTTGCATTAAATGTTCCTGCGATCCGGTCAGTTGGTGTGGCGATCTAGCCAAGGTTGCTTCTCGGCGAAGACTGGGCCTCGGACAAGCCGAAGGTGTGTACGTCGCTTGAGGGGGTCCTCGGGCGAGACGTGAATCTTCCGGGGTCGGCTGCCCTTGCCCGAGGTTGGGCTCGGGCGAGGCAAGGTCGTGTCCCTTGAGCGGACCGAGCCTTGGCTTAATCGCACCCATCAAGCCTTTGCAGCTTAGTGCTGATGGGGGTTACCAGCTGAGATTAGGAGTCTTGGGGGTACCCCTAATTATGGTCCCCGACAACTATCAGTAATAAATACTTGACCAAGTAAAAGCAACTGTTTGACCTTAACTCCACATACAGCTAGTCCACTTTAGCCAAACGGGACATTTGCTGAATACATTGATGTGTACTCACCCTTGCTTTAAAAAACACCCCCACCCCAGGTTGTCCCCACTGTATTCAGTGCTTAGGAGGTGATGTAGGCAACATGGAGGACTTTGAGGAGTTTTAGGATTACGATGAGTTCTAGTTATGTTAGTGGCAAACCCCCAGCCAGCTGCCTATGAAGGCCTTATCTACTACGTTTTGTATTCCGCACTTTGATGATATTAAATGACTATGTTATGTTAAAGACTTCGTGGATGCCTTGGACATCTTGATGTAATAAAGTACCTTTCCGCTATTTACTTTGAGCAATGTGTGATGATGTCTAATTATGTAATCGCAATGTATGTGAGTTTCTGATCCTGGAACATACATAGTTTGCATCTGGTTTGCCTTCTAAAACCGAGTGTGGCAGCTACGTCCTTCTCCTCGTCCGTCATTGGCGAGGGATTTGGGGGAGGAGGCACACAACGCTTAAAATGCTCATGACTACTCCTTCTGCACAACCAATTAGCGAAAAAGAGATATCGAGGGTCAAATTTATTAGGACCGTCGATCCATTGGAAAAAAACACATCTGGTGCTCCTACACAAATGGAACGAAGCATTAGTACACATCTAGTAAACAATAATAACATACAAGTCATAAGTTGCGTATGTTAAAATCGCCATAAAGGTAGACGCAGCGGGAGCCATGTCTGGATGTTTGTATTGGCATACCCAAGCTGGTCTGCCACAGTCACAGTTAGGGACATGAAGATCAGGAGGAACAGGAGCATCCTTACTAGATACATCTGGATATAACTCCCGAAGACAACCTCTCTTCTGCCACAACGCCTCCTGATACATGTTTTTCATCTAAGATATGATTATATATTAACAGAACTATATGCAAATAGCATAAATGATTTTAACTTATAAATACGCCTAGGTCACAAACTATCTAACAAACTATAGTCATCATATGAACTATATAATCTAGGAATCATAACTAATAGCAACAATCAAAACTAATAATCGAAACTATACAACACAATATACAAAACAAATGAATCAGTGAGACACTATACCTTGGTCTACAATGTTTTCCAACCGGAACACGATGATTCGAGCAACTCTGGTCGGCTTGGAAGAAGATTGAAATGGAGAGAAAGAAGAGGTGGGCGCAGCTCTCAGCCAGGAAATGACTGATTTATAGGCCCCCTAGCTCGGCGCCAAGATATGTGGCGCCGAGCTAGGGGGCATGTGGGCTGCCGCGTCAGCTTTCTCGGCGCCAAGATCGCCTCGGTGTCATGACCTATGGCGCCGAGCATTGGGTCCAAAACCAGAATTAAGTCTTCATAGTTTGTTCAACCTCGTTTCATTTAAGCCAATTAGCATAATTCTTGAACTCTGGTAAATATTTTTTTCATATTATTAATTCTTGAATTGTTTTATTGCCTATCACCGGATTTTTGAATCCTGTATATTTTTATTTTATTTTTGCATAAGTGAGAAGAGAAAAGGCGCCACGTGAAAACGAGTGCTTTATATATTAGAAAAAGAAGAGAAGTACTAGGATCTGACTCAATAGAGATTTTTGCATAAGCGAGTAGCAGTACAATCTTCTATTTCAGACTTTATTTTTTAAACAACATTACCTATAGTATAAAACAATGCACAATTATATGCATGATCTATTAGACACGACCTTACACTAGTAGAAAAGAGCTCATAGCCTGCGGCACCCATAAATTATCACTGGCGGTTTCAGTTATCACGCGCCAGTAAAAAAAACAAGGTGGACCCGACTTAGGAACCGCCAGTGGAAACCCATTTCCACTGGCGGTTATCTTAACACAACCGCCAGTGGAAATAGGGTATTTCCACTGGCGGTTGGTGTAACAGAACCGCCAGTAGAAAGCAATTTCCACTAGCGGTTGGTGTAACAGAACCGCCAGTGTAAATACCCTATTTACACTGGCGGTTGTGTTAAGATAACCGCCAGTGGAAATAGGTTTCCACTGGCGGTTTTTCAAGCCAACCGCCAGTGAACTGTCTGTTATAAATACCCCTCTTCTTCCCCGCGACAGTGAACTGTATGCTCGCAGCCAGCTTCCATTGGAGGCGATTTTGGAGGTCCAGATTTCACAAAAATATAAGGGGGGAGGTTTTGGTCTTCATTTCTTGGAAGAAGGTGGATAAGAAAGGTTGGTTTATGTTTCTTTGTCAATTTTTGTTCATTCTTGCTCAATTTTAGCCACATTTTGGATCTAGGGTTTTACATGTGAGAGAGAAGAGTATAGCTAGGTAATTTTCTCTATTTCCTCAAATGAGGTTGCATAAGATGGTTAGTTTTTGTCTATTCCCTCTCTTTTTCATGTTTAGTTGCTTAATGAATGGTGAATGTGTTGTATGGAAGATTGGTTTAATTATGTTTCAATTGTTAGTTATTGTTTATTTTTGCTCAATTTTAACTACATTTTGAAACTAGGCTTTCACCATATGTTAAAGATAGGTTTGGGTATTAATTTTTTTTGTTTATTAGTTGCTAGGAAAGTTTGGCTTATGTTTCTTTTGCCAAATTTTGTTCATTTTTCCTCCATTTTAGCCACATTTTGGATATAGGGTTTCACCATGTGTTAGAGATAAAGTAGTCTAACTACTTTTATTGGAAGAGATAAAGTAGTCTAACTACATTTGTATATATACCGATCAATATGTACTGTATATATACATGCATGGTAATCTGACTTGCCATGAAAACTTCGGACTGGAAGGGTAGGCAGCAGATGTCGCACTCCAACGCGTCCTTCTCCATGGATAGTGTCACAGTCGCCTCTTCCTCATCCTCCAACCCCGACTCTTCCTCATCCTCCATGTGCAGCATGTAATTTTACACGACTTTCTAGAGAGGAGAGGGAGAGGGAGAGAGAGCTATTGTTGCCAATGCGCTCGGAGCAGGTGCAGCACTTACCGTCCGTGCGGATGCAGCACTTTGCACATCCAGAATGCCCGTTCTTGCACTGATTTTACACAGAGCAGAGCATCATGCTGGAGTCTACCGATCAATATGTACTGTATATATACATGCATGGTAATCTGACTTGCCATGAAAACTTCGGACTGGAAGGGTAGGCAGCAGATGTCGCACTCCAACGCGTCCTTCTCCATGGATAGTGTCACAGTCGCCTCATCCTCCAACCCCGCCTCATCCTCCATAGAGAGAGAGATAGAGGAGAGAGAGAGATAGAGGTGAGAGAGAGGAGAGAGAGAGAGGATATAGAGAGAGAGGAGAGAGAGAGAGAGAGGGTTTCACATTTTAGCCACATTTTTGGATATAGGGTTTCACCATGTGTTTTATGTTACTTTTTTACAGGTGGTGATGGAGAGGACATCCTGGATGTATAACTTATCAAGGCTAGATCCATCATACATATCCGAGGTCCATAGGTTTATTGATGTCGCTACGAACCATGCTTGGAGAACAAAGACAAAACACATATATTGTCCATGCATGGACTGCAAAAATGCTGCTGTATTTAATGACACAGAACAAATCATATCTCATATGGTATGCCGAGGATTTATGAAGGATTACACAATTTGGACAAAGCATGGAGAGGGTAGCTCTTCGCCTTATACGACTGGAAACCCTGAGAACATCGACGACAGATTTCAGTTCGTTCACGAGACACACCAACCTCTTCCACAGAGCGAACATGTAGTGCAAAATGTTACTGATCATGGTTACGCTGGAGGAAATGAACATGATAGACCTCATGTTCTGCCAAGTGTTATGGATGAGGAAGATGCAGAGTTGCTAGAGGCAATGTTGTGTCGTCATACAGATCAATCGATGTTCTTAATGAAAGGTATGGAGTCCCTGAAGAAGGCAGCAGAAGAGCCTTTGTACGACGAGTCTAAGGGTTGTACCAAAGAGTTCACGACGCTCCGGTCTGTGCTAAAGCTGTTGATGTTAAAAGCTAAATATGGTGTGTCTGATGCTGGCTTCGATGCGTTCTTGAGTATTATCGCAGACATGCTTCCAAAGGAGAACAATGTGCCTGCTAACACGTACTATGCAAAGAAACTAATCAGTCCGCTCACTATGAGTGTGGAGAAGATCCACGCGTGTAGAAATCACTGTATCCTTTATCGAGGTGATGATTATAAAGACTTGGAGAGCTGCCCAAAGTGCGGTGCAAGTAGGTACAAGACGAATAAAGACTATCGAGAGGACGAAGAGTGTGTTGCATCCGTGTCTAAAGGGAAGAAGCGAAAGAAAGCCCAAAAAAAGACTTCAAAATCCACGAGCAAAGAAAAAGAAGTAGACTATTATGCGCTCAAAAAGATTCCTGCTTTGGTGATGTGGTACCTCCCCGTCGTCGATCGATTGAGGTGTTTGTTCGCTAATCCTGAGGATGCCAGACTTATGAGCTGGCATGCTTCTGATGAGCACAAAAACGATGGGAAGCTTCGACATCCAGCCGATGGGAAGTAGTGGCAAGATTTCAATGACAACCACCGAGACTTTGTCGATGAACCGAGAAATGTTAGGTTCGCACTGAGTACTGATGGAATGAACCCATTTGCTGAGAGGAGCAGCAAGCATAGCACATGGCCAGTGATCCTCACCATATACAACCTTCCTCCATGGTTGATGCAGAAACGGAAGTACATTTTGCTAACCATCCTTATTTCTGGACCTACACAACCTGGAGTTGACATGGATGTATTTTTGGAGCCCTTAATGGAGGATATGAAAATATTGTGGGAAACGGGTGTTCAAATGTTGGATGAGTATCGTAAAGGTTCATTCACGCTGAGAGCAATTCTTTTTGTTACGATCAACGATTACCCTGCTCTCTTCACATTATCAGGCCAGTTTAAGGGAAAGGTTGGTTGCACAGTATGCATTGATGGAACTGCTTACGTATCCCTTGCTGCATCTAGGAAGATAGTTTACATGAGGCACAGACGCTTTTTATTGGAAGGACACAGGTACCGCATGCGAAAGATGGATAAGTACTTCGACAATAATGGTGAACTACATTCTACTGCTCCATCGGGTAACAATAGAGGTCATAGAGTTTTTGAAATAGTCAGGAATATCAAGTTTGTTTTCGGGAAGAAGACGAAAGACAGAAAAACAAGGAAGGATGTCAAACCAGCTTCAGGGGCTATATTCAAGAAGAAGTCTATTTTCTTCGAGTACTTGCCTTACTGGAAAGAGTTAGATGTGCGGCATGCGATCGATGGTATGCACGTTCAGAAGAACGTGTTTGAAAGCATAATGGGCACCTTGCTAGACATAAAGGGCAAAACAAAAGAAGGGCTCAATTCACGCATGGACTTGGTAGATTTAGGCATAAAAAAGGAACTACATCCCGTTCTTCAAGAAAATGGGAAGTACCATCTCCCAGCAGCAAGCTACAATCTCAATGTAGATGAGAAACATGCGATGTGTGTTTGGCTCAAGAATTTGAAAGTCCCATCCGGATTCTGCTCTAGCATACGGAGTATTGTGTCAATGAAAGACCTGACAATCACCAACTACAACTCACATGATTGCCATGTCATGCTGACTACATTCCTACCTATTGCCATCAGGGCTATAAATCCTTTGTTTTTAAAGATGGCAATCACACGGTTGTGCTACTTTTTCAACAGGATTTCACAAAAGGTAATTGGCCGTGATGAGTTGGCATCTCTTCAGGAATTCGCAGTGGAGACAATATCACAGTTTGAGATGTGTTTCCCTCCATCGTTCTTTGATATTATGGTGCACCTTGTGGTGCACTTGGTGCCACAAATAGAAGCATTGGGTCCTATGTAATTGCATGAAATGTGGACGTATGAGCGTTTCATGTCAATACTGAATGGCTATGTATCAACCCGTGCTCGTCCCGAGGCATCCATGATAGAGGGGTACTGTACCGAAGAGGCCATTGAGTCCGGAGGTCCATTCTGCAATAGTATCCTAAAAGACCAGGTTGCAATAGGTCTGCCTCCGTCACGACACGAGGGTAGACTATATGGAAGCGGGAGGATGGGACGGAAATCTTTCATCCCACCGGATTACGATATAGTACTTGAGGCACATCAGAGCATCCTACATCATCTAACGATAATGGAGCCATTTATCCAACAACACATCAATGAGCTTCGCGAGCAAAATCCTGGGCATACGGATGATTGGGTAATGAAGCAACATAAGCAGCGGTTCAACACATGGCTAATGGTGAAGGACATTCCACGTGGAGAAACAATAGAAGAACAAACCATCAAGGGCTTGGCATCTGGACCATCACGCCAGGTCGCAACATGGCAAACCTATGACATTAGTGGATTCACATTTTGTACCAAGTCCAAGGACAAAAAGAGCATGTCACAAAACAGTGGTGTTCGATGCGAAGCCATAGATGATGAAACTGGTGAGATTATTACATATTTTGGCTTTATTGAGGACATATGGGAACTAGACTATGGTACATTTCAGATCTCGGTTTTCCGATGTCAATGGGTTGAAGACAAACATGTCACGGTAGACAACTATGGGGTCAGAGTTCTTGATCTAAGTAAGGTAGGTTACAAAGATGACCCATGGATCCTTGCTAATCGTGCTGCACAGGTCTTCTATGCTGAACAGATCATTTCTAACAATGAGAAGAAAAGCACCGACAAACCGAAGCATGTAGTTTTTCCTGGAAAACAACAAGCTATAGGAGTTGATGGTGTATCTGATTTAGAGGATTTTAACCAGTTCAATGACATGTCTCTTTTCATAGACCATCCAACCAAGATAAGGAACGTTGAGCGAAGCATCCCACGCAATTCGATGCCCTGGGTACGCCACGATGGACAAGGCAGAACAATAGCTCCCTAGATTATATAGTTGTCATGTAATTGATTATTGTTAGGACATGTCATGTAATTGATTATTGTTAGCGACAAACCGAAGCATGTAATTTTACACGACTTTCTAGAGAGGAGAGGGAGAGGGAGAGAGAGCTATTGTTGCCAATGCGCTCGGAGCAGGTCCAGCACTTACCGTCTGTGCGGATGCAGCACTTTGCACATCGAGAATGCCCGTTCTTGCACTGATTTTACACAGAGCAGAGCATCATGCTGGAGCCTACCGATCAATATGTACTGTATATATACATGCATGGTAATCTGACTTGCCATGAAAACTTCGGACTGGAAGGGTAGGCAGCAGATGTCACACTCCAGCGCGTCCTTCTCCATGGATAGTGTCACAGTCGCCTCTTCCTCATCCTCCAACCCCGCCTCTTCCTCATCCTCCACCACCACCTTGGCTTTCTTTGGAGTGCCGCCGTCATGGTTTATCACCTAGAACGAGGTAAAATAAAAGCAGGGAGGACTATTCGACTAATATATACATATCAGGCAGTAAGAAACAAGCATCTTCAAAGAACATGTTGTAAAAGAACTTGGAAAGATGTTTACCAGATCTGATACTTGTGAAAGAACTTCACACCAATGGTGATGAGAGACGCGAAGCCAGGAGACGACGTAGTATTTAAACACTACAAGAACGGGCATTCTAGTGACAGAGGAGGGAGAGAGAGGGAAGAGAGAGGAGGGAAAGAGGAGAGAGAGAGGAGAGAGAGAGAGGAGAGAGAGAGGAGAGAGAGAGGATAGAGAGAGAGAGGAGAGAGAGAGGGAGAGGGGAGAGAGAGGAGCTAGGGAGAGGAGAGAGAGGAGAGAGATGATAGAGAGAGAGAGGAGCTAGGGAGAGGAGAGAGAGGGAGAGATAGAGGAGGGAGAGAGAGGGAAGAGAGAGGAGGGAGAGGGGAGAGAGAGGAGGGAGAGGGGAGAGAGAGTAGAGAGAGGAGAGAGAGAGGGGAGAGAGAGGGGAGAGAGAGAAGTAATATATAAATATATATATTATGTATACTAAATATATATATTTATATATTTAATATGTACAAAAATTTATATACTTAATGTATGAATATACAATAAAAAATAATATACTAAAAACATTTCTACTGGCGGTTGACAATGAAAACCGCCAGTAGAAATCATTTTTACTGGCGGTTGTCGATGAAAACCGCCAGTAGAAATGGCCTCCACAGTCTGTGGATGGCATTTCTACTGGCGGTTCTCTATGACAACCGCCAGTAGAAATGATTTCTACTGGCGGTTTTCATTGTCAACCGCCAGTAGAAATATCTCCTATATAAAGGAGCGCGCGCGGGGCCGAAAAATTTCACTAAGTCTCTGGCGCCCTGTCTTTCCATCTTCTCGCCGTCAGGCTGCCAAAATTTTCGCCCAGCGATTTTCTCCGCCGTGCGCCGCCGTCGTTCACGCCGTCGTCCACGTCATCGTCCCCGCGCCGTAGGTAAGTTCTTCTCTCTCTCTCTCTCTCCCTTTCTTCGTCTATGATCGCTCGGGCTCGGGCGCCATGCGCGCCGCCGCCGCGCACGCGGGCGCACGCCGCCGCCGCCGCCGCGCGGCTAAACCCTAAGGCTAGGAAGAGTGAGAGAGTGAGAGGGAAGAGAGAGGAGGAAGAGGGAAGAGAGGGAGACCCCTGCGCGCGTCTCTGCAGAGAGTGAGAGAGAGGAGGGCGCACGCGCCGCCGCCGCCGAGAGGGAGGAAGAGAGAGGAAGGAGAGGGAGAGGGAAGAGAGAGGAGGGAGAGGGAGAGAGATAGAGGGAGGGAGAGGAGGGTGAGAGAGAGAGATAGAGAGAGGGAGAGAGATAGAGGGAGAGGAGATAGATAGAGGGAGGGAGAGGAGGGTGAGAGAGAGAGAGGAGGGAGAGGAGAGAGATAGAGAGAGGAGAGGAGATGAGAGTATTCATACAATACTTATTTTTATTCATATGTGTGTTCATATGTGTTCAAATGTATGTGTTCAATATATATATGTGTTCATATGTGTTCAAATGTATGTGTTCAATATATATGTGTGTTCATATGTGTTCAAATGTATGTGTTCAATATATATATGTGTGTTCATATGTGTTCAAATGTATGTTGAATATATACATTGTAATTTTATCCGTCACAACTCGATAATATACGTATCCGATCCGATCCGAATTCGATCTGAACTCGATAATTTCCGTACAACTCTCCCTCTCTCCCTCTCTATACGTCCTATGCGACTCTCCCTCTCTCCCTCTCCTCGTCCTATACGACTCTCCCTCTCTCCCTCTCTATACGTAACTCGATAATATCCATACGATTCTCCCTCTCTCCCTCTTTATACGTCCTATGCGACTCTCTCCCCGTCCTACACGATACTATACGACTATACGATACTATATGGTTACGGTTTAGGGTTAGGGTTATGGTTAAGGGTTAGGGTTAGGGTTAGGGTTAGGGTTAGGGTTAAGGGTTAGGGTTTAGGGTTAGGGTTAGGGTTAGGGTTAGGGTTAAGGGTTCGGGTTTTGGGTTAAGGGTTCGGGTTTTGGGTTAGGGTTAGGGTTAAGGGTTATAGTTAGGGTTAGGGTTTAGGGTTAAGGGTTCGGGTTTTAGGTTAAGGGTTCGGGTTTTGGGTTAGGGTTAGGGTTAAGGGTTTAGGGTTAGGGTTAAGGGTTATAGTTAGGGTTAGGGTTAGGGTTAAGGGTTAGGGTTAGGGTTAGGGTTAAGGGTTCGGGTTTTGGGTTAAGGGTTCGGGTTTTGGGTTAGGGTTAGGGTTAAGGGTTATAGTTAGGGTTAGGGTTAGGGTTTAGGGTTAAGGGTTCGGGTTTTGGGTTAAGGGTTCGGGTTTTGGGTTAAGGGTTCGGGTTTTGGGTTAGGGTTAGGGTTAAGGGTTTAGGGTTAGGGTTTAGGGTTAGGGTTAGGGTTAAGGGTTTAGTGCCTGAGGATGTATTTAATTATACTATTTGTTAATATGAATTTAATTATTGCTTACGTTAATATGTGTTAATATGTATTTAATTATTGCTTATGTATTTTTATATATATAGCTCAATGAGTTCTCCGATCAAGGACCAAGATTTAGTGCCCGAGCACATGGACAAGAGTGTTGCTCAAGAACAATCCAGCAGTGAAGGATATGAAATGCCTAGCGACCCTTTTCCTACCACTAGCATAGATAGGGCCGCTCTCCGTGAGTTGCAACGTGACCCTACTTATGATCCACAAGAAGCTGAGGTAAAAGTACGCATCTTTAGCTTCGTATGTGTACCCTACTGATTTCACATGCATGATCTCTTGTGCATTTTATTACATGAATAGGAGGTCGTGTCTGAATTTCGTGCGATACTCGAAGAAGCCGTGGCACGAAACGAAGATGTACCGGAGCCGACCCAAGACGCACCGGAACAGACCAAGACAACAACCGAGACGTCAAGGAAAAGGAAGCAGAGCGATCGAAAAAGAGGTGACAGGGGGCTGAACAAGTTTCCCGACAAAACATACAAAATCTCAGACGTGAGCCCGAAAGGTCAGCCCCTAGCTCCAGAAGAGGCACTACCTAAGTTCCGAAATGCACTTGGGTTTTTAGTTAGAGATAATCTTGACATAACAATACGACAGTGGAGAGATGTGTCAGATGATGTCAAGAATCAAATATGGAATAAGCTATTAATGAGGTTCGTTCTGCCTCGGGGTTCAGAAGAACTCGTGAAGGAATACACGATGAAGCAGCTTGCAATCAATTTCCGAAACTGGAGGTCTGAGATGAACACAAAGTTTGCAAAGAAAGGTCTGGACCCGACCAAAAAATATAAAATCTCAGCAGGTCAGTGGGCAGTATTTCTAGAGCAGAGGAGCAGCCCTGATTTCATATCTCTAAGTGAGGCAAATTCGGAACTATCAAAGAAGAACAAGTACCGCCACCACCTAGGCACAGGTGGTTACAAGCGTCAGGTTCCTAAATGGAGACAAGAAGACGCCGAGAAGAAGGCCGCAGGGTTGCCGACGCTGTCCGAGCAACTTGGTGAAAGGGCGGCAAATTGGCTCCGTGCTAGAAAACCAAGGGAAACCGAGACCGGTGTATCTTTTGATGATCCCATTGTCGAAGAAGCGGCAAAAAACATATATACAATGGCAGCTAAGCAGAGCCAAGGAACTTTTAAGCCACAAAGGGAAAGAGACATCCTAACGGCTGGTCTCGGTAACCCTGAGCATCCTGGCCGTGTACGAGGAATCTCGTCTAAGGAAGGATGGAAGGAAGGATTCAGACAACAGTGGGAAGGTCTGTACAGGAAACGTGATCGATACAAGGAAGAGATGGCGGATTATTTTAAGGAGGAGGCCAAGAAAGAGTTCAAAGCCATGATGTCTCAAATGCTATCGAATCCTCCTCCAGAATTGATGCAACAGTTGGCGAGTGCGATGTCTGTTCAACAGATGACCACTCCACAAATACAAATAATTCCAGCAGCTCAACCGCCGGCTTCCACAGATTGTACGACATTACCAAGCTCTGTTGCTTCAACGGGAAATAAGGACTGTTATCCAGTTGATGACATCACAAGGCCTGTGGCGTGCACACTGGTTATAAGATATGGTATTAACAATAAACGTACAAAGAAAGTAGCCACAGGCCTTGCGATCCCAGGACGTAAGTTCCATGGAAACGATATTCCAGATGGTTATTGCAAAGTAGAAGTGACGTCGGTCGTCCAAGGATCCGAGGACGACATGCTAGACATCCCTGGGCCCGAAGGTATCGAGAAACTTGGACAAGCTATCAATAATTTTATCCTTTGGCCTCGAAGGGATGTCGATTTGCTTGATTGGTCGAATTCGTCGCAGGCGTCGCAGGCCCAACCGTCTCCGCCTTCTCAAATTTTTGTTCCTATTGTACATCCATCATCCTCACCTCCTCAAACTTCACATGCTGCTCCTCATCCTTTTTCTGACCCACCGTCTCCGCCACAAGCATCACCATTCAGGGCTCCACCACCTTCTCCTCCCCATCCTCTTGGTGACCCACTGTCTACGCCACCATCAAGGGATCCACCTTCTCCACAACCATCAAAGGATCCAAGGCCATCAAAGAAATCTAAACTTCCTATTCCAAAATTGGTGTCCCCGTATCAGAAAAAGAAGAGTAAAGCTACTGCTGCTGGCACAGCTCGGTTTTTGAAAGGGATTGGACGGAGCCTCACGTCACAAACTGTTGATTTGGCCAAGCACGAGGAGTCTGCAAAAAAGGCTGAGGCAATGGCCGCAAAGATAAAGAAGCCAACTAAGGCAGATTACAAAAACGTGCCTAAAAAATATGTGCCGGGCAGACCTCTGCTACCTCTTGAGAAACTAAGAAAGGTCCCGGCTGGTGTTAAAAGGTTGCATGACTGGTACATGCGGGCATCATCGGTTGGCATCGACACCATCAGTGTGCATATACCAGACCATGCTTTTATTGGTTCGGACCAAAAGGCCGTTGTTACATTCGAGGACATGTGGTTAATGATGAACCTTCAGAGACTCGACGTGCAACTTGTAACGATGTTTGCATTGTAAGTGTCGCTCATACTTCCACATATGTGTGTTATTATTAGTGAGTTGTATAAAATTTCAATATCTGACATGCACGTGTGACTTGCAGAATGCAACATGATCAGCAGGAGATCCTTTACGGTACCAAGCCCAATGCTAGTGCCAGTAAAAGGGTTGGGTATCTCAACCCAATACTTATATCCGAGGAAAGCCACACTTTTAGAATCGGGAAAGACAACGATGAATTACGGGGAAAGACGGACGAAGAAGTTGAGAAGCGTATAAAGGATATGAAGAAGGATTTTGAAGCTCGATACGCCACCTATATAGGACATGCAATGCTTCAATTTCAAGACAGGGAAGCCATAATGGCCCCGTACAACTTTAAGTAAGTGTGATTTTGCATAAATAAAATTAATAATTTCAATACACATGCATCACAAATTTGATTCGTACAGGGACCACTGGATATGCTTCCTCATTTATCCTAAGGTTGGAAAGGTGCTGGTGCTCGACTCCTTGAACTTCGACCCTTCGACATATGCAGAATTCCTCAGCATCTTAGAGTTGTAAGCCTTTTCTATGCATGCATACTTTTATCGATTAAAATTTGAGAATAACATGGTGATTCTATTTGAAATCACAGGGCTTATAGATTCTATAAGATGAGAGGTGGAAAGTACGACCTGTCGAAAAAAGGCGTGCCACTAGACATCCATCATCACTGGCCGGTAAGTATGTGATTTTATGAATACATATCATACACAATGTTGCAACTAAATAACCAATCTCCCGTTATGTAGTGCCACAAGCAACCACAAGGATCGGTCCTATGTGGATTCTATGCGTGCGAGTTCATGAGAGTGAACGGACGATACATCACGAACCCTGACAAGGTATTATTAGTAATAGTCAAGTATGTATTTATGTCATTAAAGATGCAAATGTGTTATTATTGAGTATAAATAGATGATGTTTATAAAATTCCTTTACAGCAATTTCAACGAGGAAACCCGGAGAACTTGACCGAAGCTGCATTGTATGGTATAGTCGAGGACCTCTGCACATTCATATTGAAAGAGGTCATTCCCGCAGAAGGAAAATATCACGATGCTTCCGGGACATTAGCTTTGCCAGAGTTTAGAATACTAACAGAAATTAGTAGATTATCTCTTAGCCGAGATAGTTATTAGAGCTTAGGTGAAAACTTATGATGTATAGAATGCATGAAGCATATATGGTTGTAAACAGAATACTTTGATGTATATAAATGTATGATAGAATTTAATTTTATGTTGCTTTCAATATCAATATAGATCTATATATATATGTGTTTGTGTGCGTGTAAATAAATATATATATAATTCAGTATTGTTTGAAATTTTGAAAAAAGACGGGAAAACTTCCACTGGCGGCTAAATAAAGAAAACCGCCAGTGAAAAGTGCATTTCCACTGGCGGTTTGCTTTATAAAACCGCCAGTGGAAATGCATTTTCACTGGCGGTTTTCTTTATTCAGCCGCCAGTGGAAATGCACTTTTCACTGGCGGTTCCTTAAGAAAACCGCCAGTGAAAATGCACTTTTCACTGGCGGTTTCAAAATAACCGCCAGTGGAAATGCTGATTTCCACTGACCCCTAGCACTGGCGGTACTGAAAAACGCCTGTGTAAATAGGTTTAGAACCGCCACTATAGAGCTTCTGTGTACTAGTGGCTAGGATCTAACTCAATAGAGATTTTACTAGATTCTCGTCTAATTATTCTTCCAACGATAGACCGTTCTCTATCTATAGTAAGACACGTTAGCGTACGTATCTATAGATATGAGTTGTGTATCTGAGCATGTACATTTCAACATTTGTACACAGACTGCACTAGCATTTTATTTCTAGATTATTTTTCCAATTCATTTAGGAAATCTGCATTCAACTAATGTTTGCCAGTGCAATCAACCATCCGGTCACCGGCCGGAGATTATGTATTTTCTTACATCGGCATCCACAGTTAATCATACACTGTTGTATGCTCTCTACTAGAGCCAAAAGTTAGGTCATTGTCAGTACGGTGTTTCAGGCTAATTTTTTTAGACCTGTATGGTACAGATTAATCTTATGTCATCTTATGTCAAAATAAAAAACCTAGACACGATATGGCTAAAAGTACGATGGGCCAATGCCGTGTCACATGGGCCCAAACATGGTACAGAGAAAAATATTGTATATTTTTTGAAAAAATATCTTTAAATTATTTATAAATTTTGTGTAGATAAATAATTTATATAAGAAAGAAAACAAGCTTTAGAAATAGTTTGCAAGGACTAGCAACTTGGCTCAAAATTACTATACATATTTATTTTAATACAACATGTACTATCTCCGTTCTCGAATATTTGTCGTCCGCTAGTTTTTATTTTTTAAACTAAACAACGACAAAAAAAAACAGATAGAGTATTTCACTAAGATGAAAACAAATATCAATGCTTTATGTTACTTTTGTGAAAAAAATAAAAAATATTGGAATGTGAAAAAATCACTTAAAGTTAGTTTTCTAATTAGTGTTGTGTTGGTCTACAAGGTTCATCTAGTCGTATGTCTGTGTTGAACTTTAAGCTACGGCAGGACTCTCATTCGAGTATTAACTCGGCCTATTTTTTTTATAGGTGTTGAGCTCAACTTACCTAGTTGTGTCGTTTATTGTACCTAACTTTGTGACATGACACGGCTCAAGCTCAATCCTTCGAGTATTAGCTAATCTATCTTTTTATATGCTGAGCTATATTTTGGACTTCTATTTTTGACTATGAAACGGTCCCAAATCACTTAAACTTTTGAGATCAACTCTCTATTTATCGCTTCTCTGAATAGACGTAAGTCACGCAATCTGTCAATTTGCTCTGTGGCTGCTACAAAACCATGCCCACGCAACTGCGTGTACTTTATATCTCTCTCTAATAGGACCCTAAACACGTCAAGGTACAGCTTCCAATTCCATCATGGTCCTCTACTCCTCTTGTGACGTGTTCGTTTTGTATACAACTTGCCTTTTTTTTCTTTTCTTTTTCTTGCATGGTAGATACAAGAGGTACATTTTCTTTCTCGTGGGCTGCGGCGAATAAAACACATCACACAAGCATATGTATGAGTGATCTACATGTGCAATCCGCCAATCCGACAGTATAAGGCATCTTGAGGTCCAAGTAGTTTTGGACTTTGTGTCACGGATGAACAACCATATATCTGGACTGAACAGTGTAGAGACATGAAAAGGGCACTTTACCGTGACTAGTTTGGAAGGCAAACCTCAACAACGTAAGAGCTGATTTGGTGGACAGCACGAGGGGATTTATAAGAGATAAAATTCCTTGCTATTCAATTTTGAATAGAAAAGAGAGAGATTTCTTCCCATAGATACCCTCGTTATCTCTATCCACAAAATCAGCTCTAAGGTTGTTTTTAGACTATCTCTCTAGCATGCTCTCTATCCATACCCTACCATCTATCTCATTTTTAATTTTAAACTTAACTCTATATACAATATAGTATATCGTGTAAAATAGTATTTTATATAATCGTATGCACTATCTGCTGATCTACTGAGCGGTGACCACGACCTTAATATGGAGGGTATGTATTAACCGTTATACATCATGCTACATCAGTTATTAAGCCTACTAACACTTTTGTTATCAACCATAGTTAATCATCTACTATAATGTTTTAATACACAATATTTAGCCTTAGCAAGTAATCACCCTATCGTTATATTGATTTTTCTTTTACAAACTTTAAGTTGACTTAAAATGCATCGTTTTATTAAAAGAAAAATGCATTCGATTATATAATTAAGCAAATAAAATTACAAAAATTATAAAAATTTGAAATTATATAACTTAAACGTAAAATTAAAATTACATAATTCATAAATAGAACTAATAAAATACTATTTCTCTTTCTCATGTTCCTCTTACACCTCTTTCGTCGCTTATTTCTTCCTAATTTAAGTTACTCTATCAACTTTTTTGAGGGCCAAATTATGGGTCTTTTTCTTGTCTTTATCCATGTCAGCGGTGAAACGCTCTAGCAATTTATTAAATTGGTCAAATACTTTAGTTTCATCAATCCTCTCACTAACCTTATGGAGCTTCTTTAATATTCCTTTCTCCTTAGATGGGGATGGGGACTTACTGTTATTTGTTGTTAGGCCCTTTCCCTTCCGTTGAACTCTTTCTCTATCGCGGTCAATAAAGCACAGTGCATCTACACTTTCTTGTGACACTGCGCTATGCTCACCATCCAAGTTGGTATAGTTTTTTTACTCCCATCACTGTACTTCATGTACATCTTGGGTTGTTGGCGATGAGCACCCTGCATGTGCTCTAGCTTCAACTCGATTTCTCAGGGTTTGTTACAGAAACTCTTAGCTTTTTCAAGCAACATATAATCATCTGCTCCACTCGGTCGAGCCATGTATAAGAAGTTGTAGATGTTGTTAAATAGGGTGATCTTTTGGTGGCTTATGGACCACTAATATTTCAACTGTTTGAGATGTGGTGGCAATGAGCTTCTGTGGTAGAGTTGTATGTGTTTGGCTATTTGTCCCTAGAATATTGATCTCTTCTTACTATTGCCATCAGTAATAGGGTACATTAAGTGTAGTAGCCACATTTAGAACTAAAAACCATTATTGACCTAAAAATTATGTGGGCTTTAAAAAATTATATATGTGGACTTACCATCTTTTCATCCTCTTTTTGCCATCCAGTCTCTTTGACCTTGGAATTGTGGAGCATTAGAGCAAGCGGTTTGGATTGAAACGTCATCAGTGTCACTACTTAGAGGTATTATCGTGGCTGTAGGAGAACAAAGTATAGGATGAGCACCATACGAAGGAGTATCATATGAGGAAACATAACCAAACAAGAGAAAAAATGAAGAAGGAGCACCATATGGAGGAGCATCATATAATCTATACGGAGGAGTGCTATATAGAAAGTGGGACTGTGGGAGGCTACAATAAAGAAAGATGGTTGAATGGGGTGGGAATGAACATAAACACCCTCTATTTATAAACTGAATTTTATAATTATTTAAAATTTTAGCCTTTTTTAGTTTTTGGACTTCAAACGTTTTAAAACAAATTCATGCAACGAATAGGTGACTTTACCCAAAATGCCGACCACTACTGATTTTTCAGATCAATATCGACTGAACATATCAATCAAAATCAACAATATTGAAAGTAGATAATCGCTATTGGTCCAATGGTCCAATATAATAGTCATTATTGACGATAAGTATCAATCGGTATTCACCCAAGCTCTACCCACAGATCGACAGAAGCTACGGATGCCACAAATAAATGCGGTCGATAACTACGGTATGCCAGACCATGTCACCTGTCGCTATCGATCCACGTTAGGCCAGCCTAATCTATATACCGTATAAGAGCCTAATAAATGCTTTCGCCCTCCTGAGCAACTGATCCACACACTCATCAAACGGACACAATATAGGGGCTGTTTAAAACCATCTAATTTTTTAAGAAACTAATTTATAAAAATTAATGTGGTTCCAAAGATATCAATTTATATTTCAGTTTATAAAATTAGATTCACACTTTTTAAAAAACTAAGAACCTAGCCTCTTCTAGCTAAAAAAATAAAAACTGGTTTCTTAAAAACTGGATTGTTTCCAAACAGGATATTAGTGATTCGAGTTTTAAGTAGATGTATTTGTATGGATACCCTAAATTAAATTATTTTAAATTTCCCAACACATTATAGAAAATGGCATCACAACGGCGTTCCTAGCATTTTTTTAGATTAATTTATTTTATGATGAAAGATAATAATAAGCTTTTTATAAGTGTAACAGTTAGTCCTCACACTAAGATATCTTACTCTTTGATCTATTCAGATCACTTCGGTGTTTGTTTATATACATTGAGATATACTAGGGTATAAGCTAATATATACCAAGACTATCAACATCGTACTCCTTTAATAAGAGAGCATTTAATTAGAATTATAATCTATTTAGATTATATAATTTAATAAATTTTGAGCTAAGATTATTGTCGACGTTTCGACTCGGGGGGTCCCTGGACCGACGAGTAAATTGTCGCTGCGTGTCCCAGCCCAGATGGGTCGGCGCGAGACGGAGCACAGGGGGAAAAACCAGTGAGGGGAAACTGCGGCCTCGTGTTGTCGTGCGTCCAGGGCGGATGCGCTTGCAGTAGGGGGTTACAAGCGCTCGCGAGGGAGAGAGAGGGCATGAGACTGCGCGTCAGCCCGTTCTCCCGCGCGGCCACCCTTTTTTCATACGAGGGCCCTGGACCTTCCTTTTATAGTCGTAAGGAGAGGGTCCAGGTGTACAACGGGGGTGTAGCAGTGTGCTAACGTGTCTAGCAGAGAGGAGCCAGAGCCATATGTACATGCCGACGTGGCTGTCGGAGAGGTGTTGGAGCCCTGTTCATGTGGCGTCGTGGCCGTCGGAGGAGCGCTTGAGCCCTGTAGAAGCACAGCTGTCGGGGCTGTCGGATCCTTGCTGACGTCTCCTTGCTTCCGTAAGGGGCTGAGAACCGCTGTTGTCATGGAGCACGCGGGGTGCCATCATTACTTGTTTATCGGGGCGAGCCAGATGGGACGCCGGTCTTGTTCCCCGTAGCTTGGGCTAGCAAGGGGTAGGGTAATGATGGCCCCCCCCTCGTGGCATGGTCGGCCCGAGTGAGGTGGTGGCTCCTCCGAGGTCGAGGTTGAGTCCGAGCCCCGGGGTCGGGCGAGGCGGAGACCGTCGTCCGAGGTCGAGGTTGAGTCCGAGCCCTAGGGTCGGGCGAGGCGGAGACCGTCATCCGAGGTCGAGGTTGAGTCCGAGCCCGGGGGTCGAGCGAGGCGGAGACCGTCGTCCGGGGTCGAGGTGGAGTCCGAGCCCTGGGGTCGGGCGAGGCGGAGATTCCTATGGCGCCCGAGGCTGGACTTGGCTGCTGTCAGCCTCACCCTGGCGGGTGGCACAGCAGTCGGAGCAGCGCAGGTGGCACTGTTTTCCTGTCAGGTCAGTCAGTGGAGGGGCGAAGTGACTGCGGTCACTTCGGCCTTGTCGACTGGGGAGCACGCGTTAGGATAAGGTGTCAGGCGATCCTTGCATTAAATGCTCCTGCGATCCGGTCGGCTAGCGAGGCGATCTGGCCAAGGTTGCTTCTCCGTGAAGCCTGCCCGAACTGGGCCTCGGGCGAGTCAAAGGTGCGTTCGTTGCTTGAGGAGACCCTCGGGCGAGGCGCGAATCTGCCTTGGTCTACCGTTCCTGCCCGAGGCTGGGCTCGGGTGAGGCGAGATCGTGTCCCTTGAGTGGACGGAGCTTTGACCGGAATTGCGCCCATCAGGCCTTTGCAGCTTTGTGCTGATGGGGGTTACCAGCTGAGATTAGGAGCCTTGGGGGTACCCCTAATTACGGTCCCCGACAGTAGCCCCCGAGCCTCAAAGGGAGTGTGGGTACTCGCTTGGAGGCTTTGTCGCACTTTTTTGCAAGGGGACTGGCCTTTCTCGGTTGCATTTTATTCCGGTGGGTGCGCGCGAGCGCACCTACCGGGTGTAGTCCCCGAGGCCTCGGAGGAGTGGTTTGACTCCTTCGAGGTCTTAATGCCTTTCGTGATGGCTCGACCGGTCTGGTTGTTCCCTCATGCGAACTGGTCGTTGCCCGGGTGCATAGTCAGGTTCCGAGTTCACGGTTGGTATGTTGACGCTGTCAACGGTTTGGCCAGAGCCGGGTTTGCGAGAGCAGCCCCCGAGCCTCTGCACAGGGCGAGAGAATGGTCAAGGGCAGACTCAGCTTTTTTCATACGCCCCAGCGTCGCCTTTCCGCAAGGAGGAGGGGAGAAAGCGCCATATTGCCCTCGGAGGGCGCCGAACATGGTGTCTCCAGTGAGTTGCTAATGGGTGATCCGAGTGGACGCCCGTGCCCCGTTCGATAAGGGTCGGCTAGTGGCCCAGAGGCGCGCTCCAAAAGTACCTGCAGGTGATTTGCCGGACCCGGTCCCGTTCGATAGGGTCCGAGGGCTCGATGCCTCCCTCTGATGGGATTCCGTTACAGAATCGTTCCTGCTAGTCTCGGAAATGTCCTAGGGTACCTCGGGAGCGTAGCCTGAGCCTTGGTTATGTATCGAATGTACCCAGAGTCATCCCTCACTCTGCGTGCTCTGGGGCGACTGTCGAACCCATCGGGGGGCCAGCCTACAAACCCCTGATCAGTAGTGGGCGCGGAGCCCGAGTGGCCTGAGGCGGTTGTCGAACCCTTCCGAGGGGCTAGCCTTCAAACCTCTGACCAGTAGTGGGCGCGGAGCCCGAGTGCTCTGAGGCGGCTGTCGAACCCTTCTGAGGGGCCAGCCTTCGAACCTCTGATCAGTAGGGGGGCTCGGGGCCCGCTTCCTTCGCGGAGAAGGATCCCTTTCGGAGTATCCCCTTTCCCGGTCCCTGTAGCAAGAGAGAGAAAGGGGAAGAGGAAAAGGATACGAAATTGAACGACGTGGCGCACCTTTTTTGACGCGGTCATTATGGCGGAGGTGAAGCGTCGCCCGCTTTGCCTGCCAAAGGTGTCGCCTGTCCTGCTGCAGAGTTAATGTGCCGGGACGAGTGGTTCGCGGGGCAGCTGTTGCGCATGCGTGAGCCGTTCGAGGAACGGAACACGGGCGCGTTGTCTTCATGCCATGGGAGAGAGCTCTCTCGCTGTTCCAGGAGGGGACGTGAGCCTGCAAACAATTTGACTGCTGCTTCTGCCTGCCTGCCACCGCCATTACTGCCGACCCACTTTTGGCCATGTCGACCGTCGTGCCTTCTCCCGCGGCTGACTGACCCGTGACCGGCGTGCCTAGTTGGAACTGTTGGGTCATGCGCAGGGTTGCCTCGAGTCGCGGCACCGATTCCGCAGTCGAGAAGGTGCGGCGCTGGCGTAAGTGGCGCTGCAGTTTTTTGCACGTAGTAACCGGCGCGCCGGTTACATGACGTGTGGGCCTAGGCCTCCATGCTGGATGTGTCGAAGTCGAAAGGGTGCGCCCCCTTGGTGCAGTTGCATGCCGCTTGCACGGCGGTCCGCCCTTTCACCCGCTGGTTTGGGCGAAGACGGAGGAATGCTTGTAACCGCTGGGCGGTTACACGCTCCGCGGGCGGCGGTTTGGCTTCTTCTGTCCTGGGGCAGCTTGCATGCCGCGTGGGGCCCAGCCCCCGTGTCGTAGGGAGAGGACTTTGAAGCGTGTTGGTGAAGACTTAGTCTGCAACGGCTTGAGGACGCAAGTGGGGAGAGTCGCCTTTAAAAAGGGATCGACCTCCTGGGTGGTAGTCATGCCTTCGCACTTTCCTCATGCGTCGCGTCCTTCCGGCTTCCGAGCCCCCGGATGGGGAGCGCCCGCGTTGTCTTCGTCTCGTTGTGGAAGGAGCGCAACCTCGTGGAGGTTGGTACCTTTCAGCCATCGCTCGGCTTCAAGGATTTTCGTCGTGCAGCCCGGCTACATCCCCTCGCCGATGGCCACCCAAGACGGTGACCACCAGTTCGATGGTGGGGAGAAGCAAGCTAGGCTGCGGCCTCTGCCCCGCCCTCAGCTTCAAGGATCTTCGTCATCCTTGCTAGGGCAGAGGGCGAGCTAAGCCGGAGCTCTACATCCCGTACGGGCCGGCGAGCCACCTCCTCCTTCAGCATTCATGGGAGAGGGCGCTCACCGGCTTAGCGGAAGGGGCGGACTTTGACAACGCGTGGCCGAGCGCCGCAAGCGTCGTCAGCTCCAGCACGCCTGGTTCGCTGGCTCAACTGGCTCTGGCACGGCTTCCGGTGCCACCTCCCACCGCTGGGCGGAGTGCGGCTATCTGCCCGCCGTACTGGCGGCTGTTGTGCCGCGCACACCGGGGGACCGCCCAAGACGTCGCGCGCTGCTAGGGCGGCGTTCGTGTTCTTGGGCTGTCCTGCCCTTGCTCCGGCACGACGCCTTCGTGCGGGGTCGGTGCTCGCCCGTCTGGGAGGACTTGAGTGGGGATCTGCCGGTGGATAGGTGGCCGGAGAAGTCCTCGTCGCCGACGAGATCGCCGCTGTCATCTGCGCTCCGGGCCTCCGGCTCTTTGGCTTTGATAGCTTGTCCTCGCCCCTCGAGTGGAGACGTGGGCGAGGGCCTTGTCGCAGCTGTGTCTGCCCTGAGGTCATCGCTACTGCTGTTTGGCCGCCCGGAGCGGAGGTCGTTGTCGCGGGAACGGAACCGGAGTCCCGTTTGTAATGGCACCTTGAGTGCTGGCGTATGTTCATTGTGGCTGTCGGGGCCTGAACATCTGTGTATTTGGGCGTAAAGCCGTGTTTCTTCCCCATTTCGTGCACCAAGACTCGCCTATCGGCTAGCTAGACCGCTTAACCAAGTGTGAGTTGCCCTGTGCAGAAGGTGACGAGTGAGGTATCCGTATCCTAGAGGCGTAGGAGTCCCTCGGCTCGGTCGGCCTTGCCGCTCGAGGCTTCTCTTGCTTAGTGAACGAAACCTCGGCTGCTCTGTGATGAGCCGAAGCCGGAGGCAGCGGTGTCAGCATGGACAGAGGCGGAGTTGGCCGGAGAAGAAACTTCGTCGGCCCAGGAGTAGGGGACTTCCCAGGCCGACGAGACATTGCAATAGCGGCTGGGACCTAGCCAGGTCGTCCACTGGTGGGACCAACCCTGGAGTCGAGCTGCCGAGGCCACGAGCCGGGCTGGTGTTCTCAGGGGACAGCTGGCTGAGGCTACGGAGCGGCCGGTCCGGCCGTCTGCTTGGGCCGGGTTCCTGGAGGAGACCCTAGCGGCGATGGCCCAGGCGCGGTGCTGACATCTTCCTTCGAGTTGGAGATCCTCCGACCATGTTGCTGTCCGAGGCCGGGTTGGATTCCGCCGAAGGTGGAGTCGATGCCGAGGGTGCTGCTGCTCCCCCTACTGACGTCTGAACATGCAAGGACAGTTTGTCTGTAGTGTGCGTATGTTTTTTGCGGCCGCCGAGGCCAAAACATACCGTCGTTGTGTTGTAAAGCTGTGTTTCTTTTCCCCTTGTTTCGAGTATCAGGACTTGTTCGTCGGTAACAGAATCGTTCATCCGAGCGTGAGTTACTTATCGCAGAACGTGATGAGTGAGGTATCTATATCCCGGAGGCGTAGGAGTCCCTCGGCTCGGTCGGCCTTGCCTGCTTACGTGTACTCTTACTCGTCTGTAGGATTCTGTTATCGATATAGTCGAGATGGCACGAAAAATCGTTTCGGCAGAAAAAGTTTTTGAGCGTTAAGACTTGTTCGGTCAGCGGAATCCCTAATCCGAGCGTGAGTTACTTATCGCAGAAGGTGATGAGTGAGGTATCCGTATCGGCGTAGGAGTCCCTCGGCTCGGTCGGCCTTGCCTGCTTACGTGTACTCCATCGTTTTCAGGACTCCACTATCGAAGTAGTCGAAAAGCATGAAAGATGTTTTGGCAGAAAGACTTTTTCCGAGGAAAATTTTGACGTAGAGGGGGTTCCCCCCTTCTAGCCCCCGAAAGAGGGTCGGGCTTTGCCGAGGCAAGGCTGACCCTTCCTTGAAGGTTAGACTTTGCTTGTGTATGTAAACGAGGTACATGAACGACTTGAAAACATCTTAAGGGTAGAAGCGACGTAGCTGTCGGATGTTCCAAGCATTGCTGTAGACCTCACCTTGACTGTTGGCTAGCTTGTATTTTCCGGGCTTTAGAATCTTGGCGATGATGAATGACCCTTCCCAGGGAGGCGTGAGCTTGTGGCACCCTCGGGCGTCTTGTTGTAGCCAAAGCACCAAGTCGCCCACTTGGAGGTCTCGGGACTGAACCCCTCGGGCATGGTAGCGTCGCAGGGACTGCTGATACCGCGCCAAGTGTAGTAAGGCCATGTCCCGAGCCTCTTCCAGCTGGTCAAGTGAGTCTTCTCGGTTTGTCTGGTTGCTTCGGGCGTTGTATACCCTCATCCTCGGGGAGCTGTATTCTAAGTCTGTGGGCAACATAGCCTCGGCCCCATAGACTAGAAAAAACGGCGTGAAGCCCATGGCTCGGCTTGGCGTCGTCCTCAGACTCCAGACCACCGAGGGGAGTTCCTTCATCCACAGCCTGCTGAACTTGTTGAGGTCGTTGTAGATCCTCGGCTTGAGCCCCTGTAGAATCATGCTGTTGGCACCCTCTACCTGCCCATCCATCATGGGGTGAGCTACGGTGGACCAGTCCACCCGGATGTGGTGGTCCTCACAGAAGTCCAGGAACTTTCTGCCAGTGAACTGGGTGTCGTTGTCGGTGATGATGGAGGTCGGGACCCCGAAGCGATGGATGATGTTGGTGAAGAACGCCACCGCCTGTTCGGACCTGATGCTGTTTAGGGGTCGGACCTCAATCCACTTGGAGAATTTGTCGATGGCGACCAGCAGGTGCGTGAAGCCCCCGGGTGCCTTCTGCAAGGGACCGACGAGGTCCAGACCCCACACAGCAAACGACCAGGTGATGGGTATTGTTTGCATAGCCTGAGCGGGCAGGTGGGTCTGCCTTGCGTAGAATTGACACCCTTGGCAGGTGCGTACAATCCTAGTGGCATCGGCCATCGCGGTTGGCCAGTAGAAACCCTGTCGGATGGCGTTTCCCACGAGGGCTCGAGGTGCTGCGTGGTGACCTCAAGCCCCCGAGTGTATTTCTTGCAATAACTCCTGACCTTTGGCGATGGATATGCATCGCTGGAGGATGCCTGAGGGGCTGCGGTGGTAGAGCTCCTTTCCGTCACCCAGCAAGATGAACGACTTGGCGCGCCACGCCAGTCGCCGAACTTCGGCTCTATCGAGGGGTAGCTCTCCTCAGTGGAGATATTGCAGGTATGGGGTCTGCCAGTTTCGATTAGGCGTGGCCCCATTCCTCTCTTCCTCGACGCACAGTGCCTCACCCTCGGGGGCCGAGGGTGCCTCGAGTGGGCCCGAGGGTGCCTCGGGCGGGCCCGACGCTGCCTCGGGCTGGGCTGAGGGCGCCTCGGGCAGAGCCAAGGCCTTCTCGGGCTCGGGCGTGTCGTCGGTCTTGACGGAGGGTTGATGTAGGTCTCGGGAGAAGACGCCCGGAGGAACCGTTGTCCGCCCCGAGGCTATCTTAGCCAGCTCGTCAGCAGTCTCGTTGTATCGTCGAGCAACGTGGTTGAGCTCGAGCCCGTAGAACTTGTCCTCCAGGCGCCGAACCTCGTCGCAGTAGGCTTCCATCTTCGGGTCGCGGTAGTGGGAGTTCTTCATGACTTGGTCGATGACAAGTTGCGATTGCCGCGAGCGTCGAGGCGCCGGACCCCTAGCTCGATGGCGATGCGCAACCCGTTAACTAGAGCCTCATACTTGGCCACGTTGTTGGATGTCGGGGAAATGGAGGCGCAGCACGTAGCGGAGGTGTTTCCCGAGGGGTGAGATGAAGAGCAGGCCCGCGCCCACTCCTGTTTTCATCAGCAACCCGTCAAAAAACATGGTCCAGAGTTCCGGTTGGATCGGAGCTGTTGGAAGCTGGGTGTCGACCCATTCAGCCACAAAGTCCGCCAAGACTTGGGACTTGATGGCCTTCTGAGGGGCGAACGAGATTGTCTCGCCCATGATCTCCACCGCCCACTTTGCAATCCTACCCGAGGCCTCTCGGCACTGGATGATCTCCCCAGGGGGAAGGATGACACCACAGTCACCGGATGAGACTCAAAGTAGTGTCGCAACTTTCGCCGTGTCAGAATTACCACGTACAGCAGCTTCTGAATTTGCGAATAGCGGATCTTGGTCTCGAACAGTACCTCACTGATGAAGTAGACCGGCCTCTGGACGGGCAATGCGTGCCCTTCTTCTCGTCTCTCGACTACGATCGCGGCGCTGACCACCTGAGTGGTAGGGGCGACGTAGATCAAGAGGGCTTCTCCGGCAGCGGGGGGCACCAAGATGGGCGCGCTTGTAAGGAGCGCCTTCAAGTTCCTGAGGGCTTCCTCGGCCTCGGAGGTCCAAGTAAAGCGCTCGGTCTTCCTTAAGAGGCGATATAGGGGCAGGCCTCTTTCGCCGAGGCGCGAGATGAAACGGCTCAGAGCCGCAAGGCATCCGATGACCCTCTGTACTCCTTTCAAGTCCTTGATAGGCCCCATGTTGGTGATGGCCGCGAATTTCTCTGGGTTGGCCTTGATGCCCCGCTCGGAGACGATGAACCCCAGGAGCATGCCTTGGGGGACTCCGAAGACACACTTCTCGGGATTGAGTTTTACGCCTTTCGCTTTGAGACACTTGAATGTCGTTTCAAGGTCGGAGAGGAGGTCGGAGGCTTTCCTCGTCTTGACTACAATGTCATCGACGTAAGCCTCGACCGTTCGGCCAATGTGCTGTCCGAACACGTGGTTCATGCACCTTTGGTATGTCGCACCAGCATTCCTCAAACCGAATGGCATAGTAATGTAGCAGTACATGCCAAAAGGTGTGATGAAAGAAGTCGTGAGCTGGTCGGACTCTTTCATCCTGATTTGGTGATACCCTGAGTAGGCATCGAGGAACGACAGGGTTTCGCACCCAGTAGTGGAATCCACGATTTGATCGATACGAGGCAGAGGGTAGGGAACCTTCGGACATGCTTTGTTTAGACTAGTGTAGTCTACACACATCCGTCATTTCCCACCTTTCTTTTTCACAAGCACAGGGTTGGCTAGCCATTCGGGATGGAATACCGCTTTGATGAACCCTGCAGCCATTAGCTTGTGGATCTCCTCGCCTATGGCTCTGCGCTTTTCTTCGTCGAATCGGCGCAGAGGCTGCTTCATGGGTCGGGCTCCAGCTCGGATATCCAGTGAGTGCTCGGCGACTTCCCTCGGTATGCCAGGCATGTCCGAGGGACTCCACGCAAAAACCTCGGCGTTTGCGTGGAGAAAGTCGACGAGCACTGCTTCCTATTTGGGGTCGAGCTCGGAGCCGATCCGGATCTGCTTGGAGGTGTCGTTGCTGGGGTCGAGAGGGATGAAGGCTCTCTTGTGGTTTTGGTGTTTGGATAACAACTCAATTAAAGAACTAACAAGTGTACTAAGTGTTGAACAGGTGCTTAATGCAAAGCTAACAGGGTTCAACACAAGTGAACAAGTGTGATGGTCCAAGGACTAGATGACGGATAAATAATAGGCATCACAAGTTAGATGGACATTGCATAAAGTGAGACTCGGGTGCGTAGCTCGGAGACAACTGATCAAGCTAAGGACGGAGGCAAGAAGAGCTTCGAGGTACCAAGTGCATGGGAGAAGGTCAAAGAGGTTGAGGAACCCAAAGCCAAGGGTGAAGAAGAAGGCTTGCAAAGTCAAGGGTGATCGAGTTGAGAACAGCTACGGCATATCAAGGATCACTACATAAGGACGTGACTTACAACCAATGAGGAAATGTCTATAGTTATGTGGTGTAAGTCATAAGGCTCAAGACCAAGCTCTAAGGATGAGATCAAGGTCACTAGAACGAGAACAAATGTCAAAAACAGAGCTGGAAGCAACCCACAAGAGCTAAGTGCACTCTGACCTTTAGTTTGGGTTGTTTCTATGTTTGGAGACATTCTATGTAACCTTTGTAGGATGTTGGAGCTCAGAAATGTCAATGTAAATCAAGTTAAGCTGACTTGATGATTTATGAGTTCAACATCTGTCTTAAGCATGTCAAATGCTAGAGAGGTGGAAATCCAAGAGAAGGTATGTTTCTAGACTTAGTACATTAGTTTTTGTGTACTAACATATCTTTCTAAGTGCTGGAAACAGAAAGAAAAGAAGAAGAAAAGAAAAGGAAAAGTGTTGGCTATGAGCAGACAATTTTAGCTCGGCTAGGCACACCGGACTGTCCGGTGGTGCACCGGACAGTGTCCGGTGCGCCAGGCCGAACTCTGGTTAACAGGCCGCTCTCGGGAGAAGTCGGCGGCGTATGGGTATAAATCACCGGACTATCCGGTGGTGCACCGGACAGTGTCCGGTGAGTCGGCTGCGGTGAAGTCGCCACTCTCGGGAAAAGTCCGGCGACGTTCGGCTATAATTCACCGGACTGTCCGGTGGTGCACCGGACTGTCCGGTGAGCCAACGGTCGGCTGGGCCAACGGCCGGCCACGCAATCCGCGCATGACGTGTGGCCGAGCCAACGGTCAGATGGAAGCACCGGACTGTCCGGTGTGCACCGGACAGTGTCCGGTGCGCCAACATCTCCAAGACGGCAACAGTCGACTGTGCCATTTTTGGAAGGAAATCGAGCACCAGACAGTGTCCGGTGGTGCACCAGACTGTCCGGTGCGCCACCCGACAGAAAGCAACTATTGCCATCCAAATGTGTTCCAACGGCTCCTAGACCCCTTGTGCCTATAAAAGGGACTCCTAGGCGCCTCAAGCAAAGTAGAAGAGCAGCCAACAAGTGTAGACATCACTCTGATCAATTCTCACTCTCCCTCTTGTGTGTATCTCTCTGGTTGTGTAGAAGGCAAAGTTATAAGCCTTTAGAGAATAGAGAAGAGCTGCTAAGAGCTAGAGCAAGGTCTTGAGCATATCGTTACTCTGCCGAAGTGCTTTCAAGAAGTTTGTAAGCAGCCGCGGCTCTGTTGTAACTACCTCAACATAGTGGAAGGCTCTATCTGTCTGACTGACAGATCTGAGCAAACGGAGGAAGGAGTTGAAAGAGACTGCAAGCCCAGGTGTGGCTAACTCCAACGAGGACTAGGCAAGCATTTCAGGCTTGGCCGAACCTCGGGATAAATTCCTGTGTCCACGTGCTCTGCTCTGTGTTATGTGCTGATTCTTTGTCTTATTCATTTCTTACTTCTACACTTCACTGCTTACTTGTGGTACTAGCTTTCTTTGAAGTCCAGGATATTCTTAAGACAGGAACTTCATTTCCGCTGCGACCTACTCGAAGGGTTCTTCATTCCACTGCAATCCTTTCTTCGAGTAGAGTAAGATTTAAGTTTACAGTGATAATTTTTATTCGCCTATTCACCCCCCCCCCTCTAGGCAACATCTAGATCATGTTCCCAAGCCAAAGGGAACTTTCAATTGGTATCAGAGCTAGGCCTCTCCAGTGTGGGCTTAGCCGTCTGGAGATGACGATGTCGTCACAAGAGGTAAATGTAGAACTTCTTTTAGGCGATGGCTCTAATTACAAATCTTGGTCTGTCTCTATTTATAATGCTTTCATGAGCATTGATCCTGATTTGAGACAGGTATTTAGTAGAAGTATTTTCCCTCTAATGTTAGTAAAAATCCTTCTAATGATGAACTAAGATGTCTATCTCTAAATCACCATGCTTGCAACATCTTAGTTGATTCTCTTTCTAGAGGTGCCTATTTTGCAATCATGAGTAGTTATAGTGACTTATTTGTTGATGCTCATGATCTATGGACTAAACTTAAGTTGAAATTTTTTAAGTCCATATGCACTTCCTCTGCTCCCTTTATTGCTGGTGATACTAACTTGTTCAAGGGAGAAGAACAAGAACGATGGCAACCAAACGATGAATCCACCTCATCAACAGGTTTGTCTTCCACTAGTAATACATGTCTTATTGCTAACAATGATGGTGGAGACAAAAACGATGATGAGAAAGAATATGAGGATGAGGAGTCTACATCATCACAAGGTACATTTTCCTGTTTTGCTTCCACTAATAATAATGACAGGGAAAATGAGACCGACGATGTGGAAGAGGAGATTCGCCGTTTCTACATCCATCTCAACAAAGAAGACAAAGCACTCTTGATTAAGCTGTTGAGAAGGAACAAGGAACAAGGCGAGACGCTTCTCAGGCTAGAGGAGACTCTCATCAAAACCAACGACAGCCGGGAGAAGATGACAAAAGAACATGAGGAGCTAAAGTACTCTCATGGGAATTTGGTCCAATGGTATGAATCTGTTTTAATTGAGCAAAGAAATAATCATGATGTATTATCTAATGCTGCTCAACTTAAAACTGAAAATTCTATGCTTAGAAGTCAAGGAGAATTGTTAAGTCATGATAACCTTGCTCTAACTGAAAAATATAACTTATTGTCTTGTTATCATGATAATCTCTTGGATAGACATATCATGCTTGAAGTTGCTCATGAGGTCGTAATTACGAACTTAAATTCATGTGAACTTCATTCTTGCACAAGTACACATTTGGATAATCTATCACCATGTGCTAACCCCTGTCACTCAAAAGGAAGCGAGTGTTTAAATGAGCAAAAAGCTGCAGGGTCACAAAAGAAAGTATGTGGGAACAAGAAGCAAAGACAACTAAGGAGAAGACACATTGCTCAACTCTCTCAAGATATCCACGGGTGCGTGGTGAAGAAGCTTGAGAAAGGAAAAACTGCAGCAAGTGTTAAGCTCCATAAGAAGAATGTTCCTAAATATGAAGAAATCAACATGAGCTTGGAAAAAGGTAAAGATTCAATTAATCATGTTGTTTGCACTAACCATTTCTCTATGTCATCAAAGAACAAAAAGAGAAAAGGGAAAAGGGGGTGCTTTAAGTGCAATAAGGCAGGACACCTCATTGCGTCGTGTCCAAACAACGACAAGGGAGAAGGGATAAGGAGATGCTTCGGATGCAATGACAAGAACCACATGATCACTTCTTGTCCGCTATTGATAAACCAAGCATGTGCATTCTCCAAGATGACTCTCACCAAGAAAAATGACAAACAGCAAGCGTCATGTCAGGTTGAGTGACGCTTCTGCTACAAGTGTGGTGAGCAGGGTCATCTATCCAAGGTATGTAATAAAGGTGAGGTTCCTAAGCAAGTAAAGTTGTCTCAATCTTATTCGCCTAGGAGACCAAATCATACCCTTGTGCTAGATCAATCATGAGATCACCTAGAACTAGCACAAAGACTATTTGGGTACCAAAGGCACTTTTAGTTGAACGTCATGGACCCATCCCGAGGTGGGTACCAAACTGTGCTAACTAGACCATGCAGGCGCCTTGAGGTGAACTGGAGACCATGGGAGAGCTTAAGACGGTTATCTCAAACTCTATGCTTAAGCTGTTAATTGTTTTGGTGTTTATTCATTGACCCAAGGTTGAATTATTGTGAGACACTAATCCCATGTTCATCTCAAGTGAAATAAGTTGTAGAGGTCTTTAATCATTATTGGTGAATCAAGCAAAGGACCTTGATTGCGCATCTGGCTCTCCAAAGGACGGTACCTGTGCTTCTTAAGTACATTATCAGTATTACTCTTAAAAGTTGATTGTCATGCTATCTGTCCTTGGAGTAGTTACGCTTTTAAGATTGCTCGTGTTGAACCTTGTTAATAATTGATTCATGATTTCAAAGATCATTCATGTTTGCTTAATCATGATTGTGTGCTTTAGAGGTGATGTCTCTTGAATCATTTAATGGATAGCTTATCATTTGAGATATCCACCATGATTAACTCTTGTTGTGTTCGTGAATAAACCTGTATCCCTTTGTGAGTCATGCTATATGGTTTTAATGATTAACCTATGTGCAAATATGACATTTTGTTTAGTTTATGTTCACATGATTACTCTAGTCTGGTATTGTGTGAATACAAAATCCATGTTGTGCCTCTAATGCACCCTTTTGAGCTATAAGGTGCATGAACAAAAGGAGCCCTCAATTAGTGACAACTGGTGCTCTCATGGCAATTCAGGAAAAGGCAAAGGTATGGAGAATGGAACTATGCAATTTCATTGAATATCTTGAAGTTCCATTGATTGTGATCACAGCTATGGTCTTGCCTCTGAATTGGTAGTATCTTGGCTTAGGTGCTCCTTACTTTAAAATGTTGTTTCTTTTGGTGTACCTAAGGAACCTTCTTAATTATGATGTGCTTAGACATTGCGCTTTATATGCACGATCGTGTTGCTTTTCAATTGGCATTTACGGTGAAATGATTAAGTATGCCTAGGTTGCTTGTAAAATGTCATACTCCTTGAGGCATGCATTATTGTATTAAATCAACCTTTCATTTGGTATTCAATTGGTATATCTTTGTGATGAAATTGATAGAGTATGCCTTGACCAAGAGATGTTGTGATCCCCTCTAGTTCTGAGAAAGCTAGAATGTGCAAAGTGCAAGTTATTCAAATACTTGATGCACAAGTCTAGGGGGAGCACACATAACTTGTGTCTTTTGAGACTAATTGTTTCTTGAGCGATCTTATATAGTCTCAAGGTGGAAAAGAGAAGATGAGCAAGAAATGGAGCAATCAGGACTTGGGTACCTCTGTAAGTCAAGAAATTGGTATCTTAAGTCGTAAGTAAGTGCATATTTTTAGATTGCTCATGCTCTATAATATTTGGTTATACTAGATGCTTATCCTTAAATATCATGGAGCTATGATAATAAATGACCTTTGAATTGGTAGTCGTGATAGTGTGCTTGAATTGTCATCTTTTGGTAATCACTAGAATAGAAGCTTCATCTTGTGTCACAATACTATAACTTGCTCTAAGCTTGGTGTCTTAGCAACAAGAAAAGGTTAGTATAAAGAATCAGGCACAACCGTGGAGAAGCTCGCGAGAGATTAATACTTTCAAGATGGGAAGTACACTACAACATGGTAAAGGTACAAAAGGAAGTATTGACCTTTTTGCGTATATGTATCTTACTCAAATGTTGGTAGTGCATATGTTTAATAAGTAAGGGGGAGTTTTGATAGTGTGTTTTTCCTCCTTAACACCCTGCTGTCCCTTGACATCATCCTATGTTCTTGCTTGAGTATGGTTTTTGGTGTTTGATGTCAAAGGGAGAGAATTTGTGCATTAAAGCTTATCTCAACCTGAGAGGAAAGCCTATCCTAAGGGGTGATGTGTTAGTTTGAGCATTGTTAGTGTGTTATTATATGTGTTGCATCATATGGACTAGTGCTTCCGCTGCTATGAATTAATTGGCATCTATTGTGTTCATTCTGTAATAGATATTCATATGGGTTAATGGTGCTTTAAGATTGCTTTAAATTGGTATCTTAATTGTGAATAGTGGTAGGTTGATATTCCTGTGAAATATTCACTCAATTGAATGGTGTTTAACTCACTCAATTGAATGGTGTTTAACTCTGATTCTGTGCATTTGTGTGTTATTCGCATCATGGCTTGATCCTTGAGACAATGCATCCCACAGGTGCTAAGGTGTAGCAATGCTTCGATTTAGCCTAAGTATGTGCATTTTGGCATTTAAGGTCAAGGCTAAGATCTTAATGTAAGCACATATTTAGGGGAGCATTCTACAATCTTAGAACTCAAAATTTGTGTTTTAAAATTCACTATTATGTAAGCTTTAATTGTGTTGCCATCAATCACCAAAAAGGGGGAGATTGAAAGCTCTCTTGTGGTTTTGGTGTTTGGATGACAACTCAATTAAAGAACTAACAAGTGTACTAAGTGTTGAACAGGTGCTTAATGCAAAGCTAACAGGGTTCAACACAAGTGAACAAGTGTGATGGTCCAAGGACTAGATGATGGATAAATAATAGGCATCAAAAGTTAGATGGACATTGCATAAAGTGAGACTCGGGTGCGTAGCTCGGAGACAACTGATCAAGCCAAGGACGGAGGCAAGAAGAGCTTCGAGGTACCAAGTGCACGGGAGAAGGTCAAAGAGGCTGAGGAACCCAAAGCCAAGGGTGAAGAAGAAGGCTTGCAAAGTCAAGGGTGATCGAGTTGAGAACAGCTACGGCATATCAAGGATCACTACATAAGGACGTGACTTACAACCAATGAGGAAATGTCTATAGTTATGTGGTGTAAGTCATAAGGCTCAAGACCAAGCTCTAAGGATGAGATCAAGGTCACTAGAACGAGAACAAATGTCAAAAACAGAGCTGGAAGCAACCCACAAGAGCTAAGTGCACTCTGACCTTTAGTTTGGGTTGTTTCTATGTTTGGAGACATTCTATGTAACCTTTGTAGGATGTTGGAGCTCAGAAATGTCAATGTAAATCAAGTTAAGCTGACTTGATGATTTATGAGTTCAACATCTGTTTTAAGCATGTCAAATGCTAGAGAGATGGAAATCCAAGAGAAGGTATGTTTCTAGACTTACTACATTGGTTTTTGTGTACTAACATATCTGTCTAAGTGCTGGAAATAGAAAGAAAAGAAGAAGAAAAGAAAAGGAAAAGTGTTGGCTATGAGCAGTCAATTTCAGCTTGGCTGGGCACACCGGACTGTCCGGTGGTGCACCGGATAGTGTCCGGTGCGCCAGGCTGAACTCTGGTTAACAGGCCGCTCTTGGGAGAAGTCGGCGGCGTACGGGTATAAATCACCGGACTGTTCGGTGGTGCACCAGACAGTGTCCGGTGAGTCGGCTACGACGAAGTCGCTGCTCTCGGGAGAAGTCCGGCGACATTCGGCTATAATTCACCGGACTGTCCGGTGGTGCACCGGACTGTCCGGTGAGCCAACGGTCGGCCGCGCAATCCGTGCGTGATGCGTGGCCGAGCCAACGGTCAGATGAAGCACTGGACTGTCCGGTGTGCACCGGACAGTGTCCGGTGCGCCAACGTCTCCAAGACGGCAACGGTCGACTGTGCCATTTTTGGAAGGAAATCGGGCACCGGACAGTGTCCGGTGGTGCACCGGACTGTCCGGTGCGCCACCCGACAGAAAGCAACTATTGCCTTCCAAATGTGTTCCAACGGCTCCTAGACCCCTTGTGCCTATAAAAGGGACTCCTAGGCGCCTCAAGCAAAGTAGAAGAGCAGCCAACAAGTGTAGACATCACTGTGATCAATTCTCACTCTCCCTCTTGTGTGTATCTCTCTGGTTGTGTAGAAGGCAAAGTTATAAGCCTTTAGAGAGTGGAGAAGAGCTGCTAAGAGCTAGAGCAAGGTCTTGAGCATGTCATTACTCTGCTGAAGTGCTGTCAAGAAGTTTGTAAGCAGCCGCGACTCTGTTGTAACTACCTCAACATAGTGGAAGGCTCTATCTGTTTGACTGACAAATCTGAGCAAACGGAGGAAGGAGTTGAAAGAGACTCCAAGCCAAGGTGTGGCTAACTCCAACGAGGACTAGGCAAGCATTTCAGGCTTGGCCGAACCTCGGGATAAATTCCTGTGTCCACGTGCTCTGCTCTGTGTTATGTGCTGATTCTTTGTCTTATTCATTTCTTACTTTTGCACTTCACTGCTTACTTGTGGTACTAGCTTCTTCATTCCACTGCAATCCTTTCTTCGAGTAGAGTAAGATTTAAGTTTAAAGTGATAATTTTTATTCGCCTATTCACCCCCCCCTCTAGGCGACATCCAGATCCTGTTCCCAGGCCAAAGGGAACTTTCAAGGGACGGACTTAACCGCCTCTGCTGGTTCGAAGTTGCCGGCGTGGCGCTTCGCATCTGGAACCTCCTTGGGGAGGCTCTCCATGTCGGTGATGAGGGCCTCGGCATACTCCACGCACTCCACGTCGCATTCGTACGCGTGTTGGTACGTGGGGCCGACGGTGATGACCCCGTTGGGGCCCGGCATCTTGAGCTTGAGGTAGGTGTAGTTGGGGACGGCCATGAACTTGGCGTAGCATGGTCTCCCCAGCACTGCGTGGTAGGTTCCTCGGAACCCGACCGCCTCGAATGTGAGGGTTTCCTTTCGGAAGTTGGAGGGAGTCCTGAAGCAGACGGGCAGATCGAGTTGTCCAAGGGGCTGGACGCGCTTCCCGGGAATGATCCCGTGAAAGGGTGCCGCACCGGCCCGGATCGAGGACAGATCGATCTGCAAGAGCCCGAGGGTGTCGGCGTAGATGATGTTGAGGCTGCTGCCTCCGTCCATGAGGACCTTGGTAAGCCTGACGTTGCCGATGACGGGATCAACAACGAGCGGGTACTTCCCTGGGCTTGGCACGCGGTCGGGGTGGTCGTCCTGGTCGAAGGTGATGGGCTTGTCGGACCAGTCTAGATAGACTGGGGCCGCCACCTTTACCGAGCAGACCTCCCGGCGCTCTTGCTTGCGGTGCCGAGCCGAGGCGTTCGCCACCCGCCCACCGTAGATCATGAAGCAGTCATGGACCTCGGGGAACTCCTCTGCCTTGTGGGCTTCCTTCTTGTCGTTGTCGGGGGCCCTGCCACCTTCCGTCGATGGCTCGGCCTTGTGGAAGTAGCGCCGAAGCATGACGCAATCCTCAAGGGTGTGCTTTACGGGACCCTGATGATAGGGGCACGATTCCTTGAGCATCTTGTCGAACAAGTTGGCGCCTCCGGGAGGCTTCCGAGGGTTCTTGTGCTCGTCGGTGGCGACAAGGTCTGTGTCGGCGGCGTCACGTTTCGCTTGCGACTTCTTCTTGCCCTTCTTCTTTGCGCCGCGCTGAGCGGACGCCACGGGGACGTCATCCGGCTGGCGCCCCTGAGGCTGCTTGTCCTTCCGAAGATGGCCTCGACCACCTCCTGGCCAGAGGCGAACTTGGTGGCGATGTCCATCAGCTCGCTCGCCCTGGTGGGAGTCTTGCGACCCAGCTTACTCACCAGGTCGCGGCAAGTGGTGCCGGCGAGGAACGCGCCGATGACATCTGAGTCGGTGATGTTGGGCAGCTCGGTGCGCTGCTTCGAAAATCGTCGGATATAGTCCCGCAGGGATTCTCCCGGCTGCTGACGGCAGCTTCAGAGATCCCAGGAGTTCCCAGGGCGCACGTATGTGCCCTGGAAGTTGCCGGCGAAGGATTTGACCAGGTCGTCCCAGTTGGAGATCTGCGCAGGAGGCAGATGCTCTAGCCAGGCTCGGGCGGCGTCGGAGAGGAACAGAGGGAGGTTGCGGATGATGAGGTTGTCATCGTCCGTTCCACCCAGCTGGCAGGCCAGCCTGTAGTTTGCGAGCCATAGTTCCGGCCTCATCTCCCCCGAGTACTTGGTGATGGTAGTCGAGGCCCGGAACCGGGTCGGGAACGACGCCCGTCATATGGCCCGGCTGAAAGCTTGCGGACCGGGTGGTTCGGGCGAAGGGCACCGATCCTCCCCGCTGTCGTAGCGTCCCCCACGCCTGGGGTGGTAGCCTCGGTGCACCCTGTCGTCGAGGTGGGCTCGACGGTCATGGCGATGGTGCTTGTTGCCGAGGCGGCCCGGGGCCGCAAGCGCTGTGTCCCGCGTGCGCCCGGAGTGGACCGAGGCTTCCCGCATGAATCGGGAAGTCGCGGCGCGATGCTCCGGGGGGTATCCCTGCCTTCGGGAGGCAGAGCTTTTGGCCCATCAGACCGCGGCATCCTCCAGGAGATTCTTGAGCTCTCCCTGGATACGCCGCCCCTCGGTGGTGGATGGTTCCGGCATCACTCGGAGTAGTATTGCTGCTACAGCCAGGTTCTGGCCGACCCCACTGGAAGCCGGGGGCAGCCTTGCCCTGGCATCATCGGCGATGTGGTGCTGGACGTCCTGGGCCAGATGACGTGCTTCTTCGGCTGGTGCTCGGCCTGCCCGCTCCGGCCCGATGTTCTGCCGGAGCTGCACAAGTTGTCCTGCTTCCTCGTCGAGCCTGGCCTGCATCTCGCGGATTTGCTCGAGCTGTGTGTCCTGACCCCCGCAGGGACTGGGACCACAGCTAGCTCCCGAAGGATGTCAACGAGAGGCGCAGGCCTAGAGGGATCGCCGTCCTCCGGCATACCAAGGTGGTTGCCTTCGTCGAGACCCTCTAGATCGACGTGGAAACATTCGCGACTTGGGCCACAGTCCTCGTCGCCGAGGCTGTGGCTATCATCGGAGCAATCGGAGAGGCAGTAGTCACATGCGGTCATGAAGTCCCGCATGGCACTGGGGTTATCGAGCCCGGAGAAATCCCAACCAGAGTCGGGCTCGTCGTCTTCCTCGGAACCCGGGGGCCCGTAGGTCAAGACGACCGTCAATCTATCCCAGGTTGACCACATATGGTACCCTGGAAGGTTTGGATATGCTTTTATGAAAGCGTCCACCGAAGCGGGGTTGCTTGGTGGGTCGAAGCTGAATCTAAAAGGCACAGGATGGGAAACGGACGGTACCTCTTGATCGACGGACGGTGACGAAGTCGCGTCGGGGACGGACTGCACCGTTATCTCAGGTACAAGGCTAACGCTCAGCAAGTCCTTCGCGAGCGTGCTGGCGTCGCCCGTCGTATGCTTGGGGTTGGCGTGTTGCGGGGAAACGACGCTCGTCCTCGTCTCAAGCGTGAGGTCAACGCTCGACGTGTCCCCCGCTGGGGCGCCAGCTTCGTCGACTCGCTCGACAGCCGACGAGGCGCCGCCTCCTGCTTGGCCATGATTGCCCCGCCTCCTTCCCCGTCGACGAGGAAGGTGACGGGACGGACCCGGATGCTGTTCTTCCGCCACGCGGGGAAGACGTCGTCGATTCCGCCGCCGGTGGGTGGGCTGACGGCCGCCATTGTCATTGTCGCGCGGCGGAGGAAGGAGTATCATGTCGTAGCTGCCGTCGAGGGACATGAACTCGAGACTCCCGAAATGGAGCTTTGTCCCGGGTTGGAGAGGCTGCTGGAGACTCCCCATCTGGAGCTTGACAGGAAGCTGTTCGTCAACACGCAGCAGGCCCCTACCTGGCGCGCCAACTGTCGGCGTTTGACCCCGGGGGATCCTTTGACCGACGAGTAAATTGTCGTTGCGTGTCCCAGCCCAGATGGGTCGGCGCGAGACAGAGCACAGGGGGGAAAACCAGTGAGGGGAAACCGCGGCCTCGTGTTGTCCTGTGCCCAGGGCGGATGCGCTTGCATTAGGGGGTTACAAGCGCTCGCGAGGGAGAGAGAGAGAGGGCGTGAGACTGCGCGTCAGCCCGTTCTCCCGCGCGGCCACCCTTTTTTCGTACGAGGGCCCTGGACCTTCCTTTTATAGTCGTAAGGAGAGGGTCCAGGTGTACAACGGGGGGTGTAGCGGTGTGCTAACGTGTCTAGCAGAGAGGAGCCAGAGCCCTATGTACATGCCGATGTGGCTGTCGGAGAGGTGTTGGAGCCCTGTTCATGTGGCGTCGTGGCCGTCGGAGGAGCGCTTGAGCCCTGTAGAAGCACAGCTGTCGGGGCTGTCGGATCCTTGCTGACGTCTCCTTGCTTCCGTAAGGGGCTGAGAACCGCCGTTGTCATGGAGCACGCGGGGTGCCATCATTACTTGTTTACCGGGGCGAGCCAGATGGCACGCCGGTCTTGTTCCCCGTAGCCTGGGCTAGCAAGGGGTAGGGTAATGATGCCCCCCCTCGTGCATGGTCGGCCCGAGCGAGGTGGTGGCTCCTCCGAGGTCGAGGTTGAGTCCGAGCCCTGGGGTCGGGCGAGGCGGAGACCATCGTCCGAGGTCGAGGTTGAGTCCGAGCCCTGGGGTCCGGCGAGGCGGAGACCGTCGTCCGAGGTCGAGGTTGAGTCCGAGCCCGGGGGTCGGGCGAGGCGGAGACCATCGTCCGGGGTCGAGGTGGAGTCCGAGCCCTGGGGTCGGGCGAGACGGAGATTCCTATGGCGCCCGAGGCTGGACTTGGCTGCTGTCAGCCTCACCCTGGCTGGTGGCACAGCAGTCGGAGCAGCGCAGGCGGCGCTGTTTTCCTGTCAGGTCAGTCAGTGGAGGGGCGAAGTTACTGCGGTCACTTCGGCCTTGTCGACTGGAGAGCACGCGTCAGGATAAGGTGTCAGGCGATCCTTGCATTAAATGCTCATGCGATCCGGTCGGCTAGTGAGGCGATCTGGCCAAGATTGCTTCTCCGTGAAGCCTGCCCGAATTGGGCCTCGGGCGAGTCGAAGGTGCGTGCGTTGCTTGAGGAGACCCTCGGGCGACAGTGGCGGGCCCAGGATTTAGAGTGTCGGTATTCAAAAATTTTCTAGGATGATGATTTTTAAAGACTAAAGTTTTTCTACTTGCATACATAGGTAATTATTTGTATATATAACATATAATTAAGCATAAACAATATAGGCATAACTGATTGTCTGATTCAATAACTAGTCATCATAATTTAAAATTCTAGAATATACCATAATACAAAGAGTAAAGACTAAAATAATTGTTTGATATGATAAAATGCAGGACTAGCAGCAGTCAGCAGAGGGCAGAGGCTGCCGTAGTGGTATGGTAGGCAGGCAGCGGCGGCTAGTGCTGCCTGCTATCAGCAGTAGGGGCTATCAGCATGGAGTTTTCAGAATGGGCCATGCCATGACGCTAAACCTATTGGGCTGGCTTGGGTGGATGCTGGAAAAGGAACGTTTTCAGCCCAAATGATCACAACTCCTGATTCTTTTTCTATTTCCTGTGTACACAACATACCATATACATGTATATTAGTATCTATTGATTTTTTTTGCCAAAAATAATGGGTATTCAGATGAATACCATTGAATCTAGTGGGGCCCGCCCCTGTCGGGCGAGGCGCGAATCTGCCTTGGTCTACCGTTCCTGCCCGAGGCTAGGCTCGGGTGAGGCGAGATCGTGTCCCTTGAGTGGACGGAGCTTTGACCGGAATTGCGCCCATCAGGCCTTTGCAGCTTTGTGCTGATGGGGGTTACCAGCTGAGATTAGGAGCCTTGGGGATACCTCTAATTACAGTCCCCGACAATTATATAATCAAGATAAATTATAGTCTTGTCGGCGTTTCGAGACCGGGGGGTCCCTAAGCCGACGAGTGAGTGTGCCGCGTGCCCCAGCCCAGATGGGTCGAGCGCGTGGGCGAGCGCGAAGGGGGGAAAAGCGAGGTGGTCGGAGACGAGTCGTGAGAGAGGTGGGAATCCCGCGGCCTTCGTGTTCGACCCACGCCCAGGTCGGGTGCGCTTGCAGTAGGGGGTTACAAGCGTCCACGCGGGTGAGGGAAGCGAGCGGCCCCAAGAGAGCGCCTGCCCCGTCCTCGTCCCTGCGCGGCCAACCTTCTCTAAGAAGGCCCTGGTCCTTCCTTTTATAGGCGTAAGGAGAGGATCCAGGTGTACAATGGGGGTGTAGCAAGGTGCTACGTGTCTAGCGGGGGTGAGCTAGCGCCCTAAGTACATGCCAGTGTGGCAGCCGGAGAAATCTTGGCACCCAGCTGGTGTGGTGTCGTGGCTGTCGGAGGAGCAACGGAGCCTGGCGGAGGGACAGCTGTCGGAGCGGTTGGGCCCTTGCTGACGTCCCCTGCTTCCGTAAGGGAGCTGAGAGCCGCCGTCGTCATGGGTCTAGCGGGGCGCCATCATTGCCTATCTGGCGGAGCTAGCCAGATGGGACGCCGGTCTTGTTCCTTGCGGCCCGAGTCGGCTCGGGGTAGGGTGATGATGGCGCTTCCTGTTGACGTGGCGGACTTGTGTCCTAGGTCGGGCGACGTGGAGGCTCCTCCGAAGCCGAGGTCGAGTCTGTCCTGCATGGCCGAGGCCGAGCCCGAGCTCCTGGGTCGGGCGAGGTGGAGGTCGTTCGGCAGAGGCCAGGGCGGAGTCCGACCCCTGGGGTCGGGCGAAGCGGAGTTCGTCGTCTTCTGGGCCTAGCCCGAGTCCGAGCCCTGGGTCGGGCGGAGCGGAGTTCGCCGTCTTCCGGGGCCTTAGCCCGAGTCCAAGCCCCTGGTCGGGCGGAGCGGAGTTCGCCGTCTTCCGGAGCCTTAGCCTGAGTCCGAGCCCTGGGTCGGGCAGAGCGGAGTTCGCCGTCTTCCGGGGCCTTAGCCCGAGTCCGAGCCCTGGGTCGGGCAGAGCGGAGTTCGCCGTCTTCCGGGGCCTTAGCCCGAGTCCGAGCCCTGGGTCGGGCGGAGCGGAGTTCGCCGTCTTCCGGGGCCTTAGCCCGAGTCCGAGCCCTGGGTCGGGCGGAGCGGAGTTCGCCGTCTTCCGGGGCCTTAGCCCGAGTCCGAGCCCTGGGTCGGGCGGAGCTTCCTATGGCGCCTTTGGCAAGGCCTGACTGCTTGTCAGTCTCACTCTGTCAAGTGGCACTGCAGTCGGAATGGCGCAGGCGGCGCTGTCCTTCTATCAGACCGGTCAGTGGAGCAGCGAAGTGACGGCGGTCACTTCGGCTCTGCCGGGGGGCGCGTGTCAGGATAAAGGTGTCAGGCTACCTTTGCGTTAAATGCCCCTGCGACTCGGTTGGTCGGCACGGCGATTTAGTCAGGGTTGCTCCTTAGCGAAGGCAAGGCCTCGGGCGAGCCGGAGATGTGTCTGCCGTTAAAAGGGGGCCTCGGGCGAGACGGAAACATCTCGGGGTCGGCTGCCCTTGCCCGAGGCTAGGCTCGGGCGAGGCGTGATCGAGTCGCTCGTATGGACTGATCCCTGATTTAATCGCACCCATCAGGCCTCTGCAGCTTTATGCTGATGGGGGTTACCAGCTGAGAATTAGGCGTCTTGAGGGTACCCCTAATTATGGTCCCCGACAGTAGCCCCCGAGCCTCGAAGGGAGTGTTAACACTCGCTTGGAGGCTTTCGTCGCACTTTTTTGCAAGGGGACCAGCCTTTCTCGGTTGCATTTTGTTCTGGTGGGTGCGCGCGAGCGCACCCGTCGGGTGTAGCCCCCGAGGCCTCGGAGGAGTGGTTTCACTCCTTCGAGGTCTTAATGCCTTGCGTAATGCTTCGGCTGGTCTGGTGGTTCCCTCATGCGAACTGGCCGTAGCCCGGGTGCACGGTCGGGGCCCAAGTTCTCGGGCTGGTATGTTGACGCTGTCAACGGTTTGGCCGGAGCCGGGTTTGCGAGAGCAGCCCCCGAGCCTCCGCACAGGGCGAGAGGGCGATCAGGGACAGACTCGGCTTTTTTACATACGCCCCTACGTTGCCTTTCCGCAAGGAGGAGGGGGGGAGAGCGCCATGTTACCCTCAATGGGCACCGAACATGGTGTCTCCGGTGAGCTGCAAGCGGGTAATCCGAGTGGACGTCCGTGCTCCGTTCGTTGGGGGTCGGCTAGGGGCCCAGAGGCACGCCCAAAAGTACCTGCGGGTGATCTGCCGGACCCGGTCCCCTGGCGACGGGGTCCGAGGGCTCGATGCCTCCCTCCGATGGGATTCCATTACAAAATCGCTCCCGCTGGTCTCGGAAACGTCCTAGGGTACCTCGGGAGCATAGCCCGAGCCTCGGTTATGTATCGAATGTACCCCTGGTCATCCCTCGCTCGGTGTCTGAGGCGACTGTGAACCCTTCGGGGGCCAGCCTTCGAACCCCTGATCAGTAATGGGCGCGGAGCCCGAGTAGCCTGAGGCGGCCGTGGAACCCTTCGGGGGGCCGGCCTTCGAACCTCTGACCAGTAGTGGGTGTAGGGCCCACGCAATCTGAGGCGGCTGTTGAACCCCCCGGGGGGCCAGCCTTCGAACCCCTGATCAGTAAGGAGGCTCGGAGCCTAGTTCGTTCACGGGGAAGGATCCCTTTCGGGGTATCCCCCTTTCCCGGTCCCTGTCGCAAGAGATAGAGAAAGAGGAAAAAAGGAAAAAGGATACGAAACCGAACGATGCGGCGTACCTTTTTTTAGCGCGGTTGTTTCGGCGAAGGCGAAGCGTCGCCCGCTGCTCCTGCCAGAAGCGTCGCCTGTCCAGCCGCGGAGTTGATGCGACGGGGCGAGTAGTTGGCAGGGCTGCCGTTGCGCGTGCGCGAGTCGTTCGAGGAACGGCTGTTTCGCTTCGCGTTTTTGAACCCCGCGTCCGGTCCGGGCGGAACGTTGGAACCGTCTTCGCCTTGGTCTTTATATACCCCGGAGAGGGTCTGGTGACGGTTCTTTGCTCCGCTTCCTGTCTCCCTCTTAGGTTTTTTTTGCAGCCTGAGAGACTTAGCTAGAGAAAAGGAAACCGCCCTCCCTGTCCTTTGCGCCGCCACCCCTTCCACTCGGCGATGGCTGACCAGGTGACCATCATCTCGCCGCGCGACCCATGGCCCTTCTCCACGGTGACGGCGAGTGATCTGGAGGATCTCGTCGGCGAGGGTTTGCTTCGCCCTCTCACCGATGAGCAGCGGCCAGAATGGATTCCTCCCATGGGCGGAGTCGCTCCATCCCCACCGCCGGGGTACGTCGTGAGCTTCGTCTCCTTCCACGAGCGGGGATTCGGCGTGCCGACGAGCCGCTTTATGCGGGCCATCCTGTTCCATTATGGGGTGGAGTTGCATAACCTCACCCCCAACTCCATCTCGCAGGCCGCTATCTTCGTAGCGGTGTGTGAAGGGTATTTGGGGATCGCCCCCCATTGGGATTTGTGGACCCATCTCTTCTTCGCCGAGCTTTTTGCCTTACCGACGGGGGAGAGGAAGGTCCGTGCAGCGGTGCGGGCCGGCGGCTGCACCCTCTTGTTGAGGCAGTCGCGGGCGTCGCAGTACATCCCTGCCGTCCTCGCGTCCTCGAACAAGGGGTGGCAGCGCCGGTGGTTCTACCTCCGGAATGATGGTGAGTTGCTCCCGCCGTTCTCCCAGCGGGTTGTCACCGCCGCCACCGACGCCTGGCGCCATGGGACTCCACACGAGAGACAGAAGAACCTCGAACCCCTTCTCCAGGCCCTGAAGGCGCTGCGGGAGGGAGGACTCACCGCTGCGGGAGTGGTTGCCGCCATCCATCGTCGGAGAGTGCTTCCCTTGGCAGAGCGGCGGCTGCCGCTTTGGGAGATGACCCCGGAGGCTGACTGGGAGGGGTCACGAATGTCCCCTGATCCTCTTCCCTTCGACGCCCTCCAATGGCGGGTGTCGGCCGCGATGGGGAAGCCGGACCCCCACGCCTTCTCCCAGCTTCGGATGCGCCCCGACCAGGGGTGCGTAACTCTGGTGAGTGTTCGCTCCTTCCTTCTTCATACACCGGGTTGCTCCTGGTTCTTACGATTGGGTTTCTTTCCCCCCTTCTTTAGGAGGTGGGGTGGCACAAGCCTTCCCTGCCACGGGTCCCGGAGGACGCGGTGGACCGGGCAGCACGGCGGGTCGCCGCGGAGGAGGAGAAGAAGAAGAAGGACGCGGAGAAGGCCCGGGCCCGCGAGCGGAGGCGGGCTCGGGACGCCTTGGAGAAGCGCCGTCGCCAGCAGGAGAGGGAAGGACTCCCAAGGGAGCCGTCGCCGGAGACACCCGATGACGATGATGACGACGGTGATGAGGAGGAGGACGACATGGCCGCCCGTCTCGGCCTCAGCCCCGGCTTGGGGCGTGGCCAGGAGCCCTCGAGCCAGCCCCCGAGCGGGCTGATGCCGTCAGTTCCCAGAGTCGGGACGCCGGATTCCCGGCCTGAGGGGCGGGGGCAACCCGAGAGGGTACTTGACCCCTCGGCCGGAGGAGCTGAGGCGACCCCAGAGAGCCAGGCCGAGGCATCCGTTCCCCGAGAGCCGCCGCCCGCGCCGGCAGCGCGGGGGAGCGACCCTCAGGTCCCCGTGGCAGCACCTGGGCAGTCCGCCTCCCGGGCGTCCGGGGCGCCCAAAGCCAGGGTGGTGCCAAAGCTGTCGGCGAAGCGGACCTCGGCGGCGGTTCCGGAGAGCGAGATCCAAGAGACCTCCCCCCAGGCACAGTTGATCATGGCCCGGAGCGGGTAAGTATCTTAGAATGTCTTCGTCCTGGCGCTTCATTCACATGTCCCGACCGTGACTTTCCCTTTCTCTTTTTTATTCAGCAAGCGAAGCCATGGCCAGACCGACCTGGTGCCCCGGAAGGCCCTTAAGACGGTGTCGGTCCGGGCGGCCAGCGCCGCCCCGGGCCTTGTCGTTCAGCCGACCCTTTCGCAGGGCGTTTCACCGCAGGGGGCTCGGGCGTCGCCCGTCTCTGGGGAGCAGGTTCCCGAGGCGGGCTCTTCTGCCGAGGCGGCCATCGTGATAGGGGAGGCGGCTGGCGCCGAGGTGGTCCCGAGCCCGCCTGTCGTGCCGGCCATGCTGGCGCCTGCCGCCACTGAAGTCGCCGCCGTCCCAGTCGGAGAGCAACTGGTTGCTGCCAGCGTCGGGATGGCTGCTGCGGCGGGGCCCAGTGCTTCGGAAGAGGTGGGCGTGGACGCGCAATTCGTCCAGCCGGGCGGCAGCCTCGTCGCTGTGCGGCGGAGCCCCGAGGCCCGGCGCCAGTTGCTCTGGTTCCGGACCCGCGAGGCCTCGGACCCTGTCTTTGTTCTCGACGATGAACAGGAGGACCAGTCCTGGGACGAGCTCCGCGAGCGTGCTGAAGCAACGGTGGGGTCGCTCCGGTCGTCGCTGGAGGTTCTCTGTAGGGATGTCCCCAAAATCCTCCAGGTAACGGTTTCAGGCGTACCTTTTCCTTTCTGTGAGCGAGGCGTTCGTCGTGACGCCCTGTTTCCTTCCCCCAGGATCTGACGGATCGGAGCGCCGCCAAGTCGTCGTTCATCCGCCGTGAGGTCGATGTCTGGGGCTCGCTGCGATCCCTGAGGACCTCGCTCGCCGGGGCTACCGCGCGCCTTTCTCAGCAGGATGCTAAGATAGCGGACCTCCAGTTGCTCTGCGCTGACCTGAGAGCCGAGGCGGCGGCGGCGCGCGCGGAGGCGCAACGGCAGCGGTCGGAGTTCGTCCAGGTCATCGAGGAGCGGGACCAATCTCGGGGCCGGGCCGCCGAGGCCGAAAGCCGGGCTGAGACCCTCGCGGCCGACCTGGCCGCAGCCCAAGTCACGGCCTCGGAGCAGCGTGCCCGAGCCGGAGGTATGCCTTGGCCGTCCCTGGTTCTTGTTCTTGTCTGTTTCTTCTGCTTGTGCTTGAGGTCTTCCTTCTGGTGGTTCGCAGAGCTCGAGTCCGCCCTTGACGAGTCCGCCAAGGCGCTCGCCGAGGCGCTTGCCGGAGCTGCCGAGCAGAGGGAGGCCGACCTCGCGGCCATGTCCGAGGCCGTCTCGGACGTTTATCGGATCCTTGGGCCCGGCGACGTCCCTTCAGGAAGCTCCCCTCAAAGCCGTCTTCAAGCCTTGGGTGATTACGCGCGCGGCAAAGTCCGCGAGGCGCTACACCACGGCGTCAGGCGGGCCTTCGCCGTGCTTGCTTCCCATTACGTTGTGGACCTGGAACGGGTCAGTGAGGGGTACTGTCTTCCTGACGAAGACGAAGCTGCCCTGACAGAGGTTCAGCGGCTCGACGCGGTCGCCGCGGGTCCGAGCGCGGCGCTGGCGACCATCTTTGAGGCGGAGATCCTTCCTCCTGCGCCGTCGCCGGAAGCCGAGGTGGACCTTACCGACGGCGGGGGCGGAACTGAGGGCGCGACTCCTTCCCAAGGCGGCGCCTGACTCTCATTGGAATAGTTTCTGTTGGATGTGCGCCTTACCGCGGCCGCCTGAAAGGGAAATGTGCCCTTGGGCCATTTCTAAGTATTTTGGTGATTAAGTGCCAACACAAGTGCTTAAATGTGAATTTATGTCCATGGATGAATAAAGTGCAAATCATGAAGTAAAGGTATGTTTCTAAGCCTTAGTACATTAGTTCTGTGTACTAATATACTTGTCTAAGTGTTAGAAACAGAAAGAAGAAGAAAAGAAGAAAGACTTGGCTGTGTACAGCTAAGACTCAGCTCGGTCTGGCACACCGGACTGTCCGGTGTGCACCGGACAGTGTCCAGTGCGCCAGGCTAGCTCGGCGTGAAGTAGCCGCTCTCGGGAATTCGCCGACGGCGTACGGCTAAAATTCACCGGACTGTCCGGTGTGCACCGGACTGTCCGGTGAGCCAACGGTCGGCCGGGCCAACGGTCGGCCGCGCAATCTGCGCGGGACACGTGGCCGAGCCAACGGCTAGAAGACGGCACCGGACTGTCCGGTGTGCACCGGACATGTCCGGTGCGCCAACGGCTCCCAGATCTGCAACGGTCTGCAACGGTCGGCTTCGCTTTTTAAGGAAGGAAATCGGGCACCGGACAGTGTCCGGTGTGCACCGGACTGTCCGGTGCCCCCGACGACAAAAGGCAAGATTGGCCTTCCAGATTTGCTCTCAACGGCTCCTAGCTGCCTTAGGGCTATAAAAGGGACCCCTAGGCGCATGGAGGAGACAACCAAGCAACCTTAGAGCATTCTTGATCATCCACACTCAGTCTTTGCGCATTCGTTTGTCATTCTCAGTGATTCGAGCTCCGTTCTAGTGAGAACTTTGAGATAGTCTTTTGAGCTCGATTCTTGGCCGTGTGTGTGCGCATTTTGCTGTGGATTTGTGTGTGTTGCTTCCCTCCCTTACTCTGTGCTTCTTTGTGATCATATACTTGTAAGGGCAAGAAACTCCAATTTGTGGAGATTCCTTGCAAACGGGATATTGAAAGGCAAAACAAAACACCGTGGTATTCAAGTTGGTCTTTGGACCGCTTGAGAGGGGTTGATTGCAACCCTCGTCCGTTGGGACGCCACAACGTGGAGTAGGCAAGCGTTGGTCTTGGCCGAACCACGGGATAAACCACTGTGTCATCTCTGTGTTTGATCTCTTGTGGTATTGTGTTTTGTTGAGACTCCTCTCTAGCCACTTGGCAATTATTGTGCTAACACTTAACAAGTTTTTGTGGCTATAAGTTTAAGTTTCACAGGATCACCTATTCACCCCCCCCCCCCTCTAGGTGCTCTCAATTGGTATCGGAGCCATTCTCTTCACAAAGGGACTAATCGCCCGAAGAGATGGATCCTAAGGGAAAGGGGATGGTGGTCAACAACGAAAAGGAGTCTTTTGTCAACGAGCCAAAGGATGACAAGCCTACTGACTCCGGCTCGGGCTACAAGCGGAAGGAAGGGAAGAAGAAGAAGGCAAAGCGCATCAAGGAGATCATATACTACGACGATAGTGATAAGTCTACTTCTTCCCAAAAGGACGACGACAACGACTACAAAAAGACGGTCAATTCGAACTTTTCATTTGATTATTCTCGTATTCAACATAGTTCGAATTCGCATTTGCTTTTCATTCCTCTTGGCAAACCTCCACACTTCGATGGGGAGGACTACGGATTTTGGAGTCACAAAATGCGTAGTCACTTATTCTCTCTCCATCCAAGCATTTGGGAGATTGTAGAGAATGGAATGAAGTTTGATAGCTCGGATAACTCTATGCTCATAAATGAACAAATCCATAGAAATGCACAAGCTACTACTGTTCTCTTAGCGTCCTTGTGCAGGGAAGAGTACAACAAGGTGAGCGGCTTGGACAATGCCAAGCAAATATGGGACACCCTCAAGATCTCTCACGAGGGAAATGACATCACCATGCTCACCAAAATGGAGTTGGTGGAGGGCGAGCTTGGACGATTCGCCATGATAAGAGGAGAGGAGCCAACCCAAACGTACAACCGGCTCAAGACTCTCATCAACAAAATAAGGAGCTACGGAAGCACGCGATGGAAGGACCACGACGTCGTCCGCCTAATGCTAAGGTCCTTTACCGTTCTTGATCCTCATCTCGTGAACAATATTCGTGAGAATCTCAGGTACACGATGATGACGCCCGAGGAGGTACTCGGAAAATTCGTAAGCGGGCGGATGATGATCAAGGAGGTGAGATACGTCGACGAAGCATTGAACGGTCCAATCCACGAGTCTCAACCCATCGCTCTCAAGGCAACAAGGAGCAAGGAGCCGCTACCCAGCAAGGTGGCGCAAGTTGAGGCGGCCGGGCTCAATGATGAAGAGATGGCTCTCATCATCAAGAGATTCAAGACGGCGCTAAATGGTCGCAAGGGGCAACCAAGGAAGACCAAGACAAAGGGGAAGCGCTCATGCTTCAAATGTGGTAAGGTTGGTCATTTTATTGCTAACTGTCCCGAAAATGATAGTGACCAGGAGCAAGGGAAGAATGGGAAGAGGGAGAACAAGAAGGTTTACAAGAAGGCCAAAGGCGAAGCACACCTTGGAAAGGAGTGGGATTCGGATTGCTCTTTGTCCGACTCCGACGACGAAGGACTCGCCGCCACTGCCTTCAACAAATCGGCTCTCTTCCCAAACGAGCATCACACTTGCCTCATGGCAAGGGAGAAGAAGGTAATCACTAGTAATGCTAATACTTATGATTCTTCTAGTGATGATGAGTCTAGTGAGGATGAAATAGATTACTCTAGTTTATTCAAGGGATTGGATAGAACTAAGATAGCTAAGATTAATGAATTGATTGATGCCTTGAATGAAAAGGATAGAATCTTAGAGAAACAAGAAGATCTATTATATGAAGAGCATGATAAATTTGTTAGTGCACAAAATTCACTTGCTCTTGAAATTAAAAGGAATGAAATGCTCTCTAGTGAACTATCTTCTTGTCATGAAACCATTGCTACCTTAAGAAGTGTTAATAATGATTTAAGTGCTAAACTAGAAGTAGCTAGTAAATCTAATTCCTGTGTAGAAATTGTTGATACTTGTATGAGGTGTAAAGATTTCGATGTTGATGCCTGTAGTGAACACCTAGTTTCAATTTCCAAACTAAATGATGAATTGGCTAGTCTTAATGCCCAACTTAAGACTAGCAAAAGTGAATTTGATAAGTTAAAATTTGCAAGGGATGCCTATACAATTGGAAGACATCCCTCAATTAAGGATGGGCTTGGTTTCAAGAGGGAAGCCAAGAACTTAACAAGCCATAAGGCTCCCATCTTCGTCAAGGAGAAAGGGAAGGCCCCTATGGCTAGTAGTGCTAAAAAGAACCATGCCTTCTTGTACCATGATAGGAGACAAACTAGAAATGCGTATAGGAGTTACAATGCTTATGATGATTTTGACTCTCATGCCATGTTTGCTTCTAGTTCTTCCTATATGCATGGTAGAAATATGTCTAGGAGAAATGATATTCATCATGTGCCTAGAAAGAATATTATTCATGCTCCTAGGAAAGTAGTGAATGAACCTTCTACAATTTATTGTGCTTTAAATGTTTCCTTTGCTATTTGTAGAAAGGATAGGAAAATAGTTGCTAGGAAGTTAGGGGCAAAATGCAAGGGAGACAAAACTTGCATTTGGGTCCCTAAGGATATTTGCACTAACCTTGTAGGACCCAACATGAGTTGGGTACCTAAGACCCAAGCCTAAATTTGCCTTGCAGGTTTATGCATCCGGGGGTTCAAGCTGGATTATCGACAGCGGATGCACAAACCATATGACGGGGGAGAAGAAGATGTTCACCTCCTACGTCAAAAATAAGGATTCCCAAGATTCAATTATATTCGGTGATGGGAATCAAGGCAAGGTAAAAGGGTTAGGTAAAATTGCAATTTCTAATGAGCACTCAATCTCCAATGTGTTTTTAGTTGAGTCTCTTGGTTACAATTTGCTATCTGTTAGTCAATTATGCAATATGGGATATAATTGTCTTTTTACAAATGTAGATGTGTCTGTCATTAGAAGAAGTGATGGTTCACTAGCCTTTAAGGGTGTACTAGACGGAAAGCTTTACTTAGTTGATTTTGCAAAAGAAGAGGCCGGTCTAGATGCATGCTTAATGGCTAAGACTTGCATGGGCTGGCTGTGGCATCACCGCTTAGCACATGTGGGGATGAAGAACCTCCACAAGCTTCTAAAGGGAGAACACGTGATAGGTCTAACCAATGTTTATTTCGAAAAAGATAGACCTTGTGCAGCTTGTCAAGCAGGTAAACAAGTGGGAGGAGCACATCACAGCAAGAATGTGATGACCACGTCAAGACCTCTGGAGCTGCTGCATATGGACCTCTTCGGACCCGTCGCCTATCTAAGCATAGGAGGAAATAAGTATGGTTTAGTTATTGTTGATGACTTTTCCCGCTTCACTTGGGTGTTCTTTTTGCAGGATAAGTCTGAAACCCAAGGGACCCTCAAGCGCTTCCTCAGGAGAGCTCAAAATGAGTTTGAGCTCAAGGTGAAGAAGATAAGGAGCGACAACGGGTCCGAGTTCAAGAACCTTCAAGTGGAGGAGTTCCTTGAGGAGGAAGGGATCAAGTACGAGTTCTCCGCTCCCTACACACCACAGCAAAATGGTGTGGTAGAGAGGAAGAACAGGACGCTAATCGATATGGCGAGGACGATGCTTGGAGAGTTCAAGACCCCCGAGTGCTTTTGGTCGGAAGCTATGAACACGGCTTGCCACGCCATCAACAGGGTCTACCTTCATTGACTCCTCAAGAAGACTTCGTATGAGCTACTAACCGGTAACAAACCCAATGTATCGTACTTTCGTGTATTTGGGAGCAAATGCTACATTCTAGTGAAGAAGGGTAGAAATTCTAAGTTTGCTCCCAAAGCTGTAGAAGGGTTTTTATTAGGTTATGATTCAAATACAAAGGCGTATAGGGTCTTCAACAAATCATCGGGTTTGGTTGAAGTCTCTAGCGACGTTGTATTTGATGAGACTAATGGCTCTCCAAGAGAGAAAGTTGTTGATTGTGATGATGTAGATGAAGAAGATGTTCCGACGGCCGCTATACGAACCATGGCGATTGGAGAAGTGCGGCCACAGGAACAAGATGAACGAGATCAACCTTCTTCCTCAACAACGGTGCATCCCCCAACTCAAGACGATGAACAGGTTCATCAAAAGGAGGCGTGTGATCAAGGGGGAGCACAAGATGATCACGTGATGGAGGAAGAAGCGCAACCGGCACCTCCAACCCAAGTTCGAGCGGTGATTCAAAGGGATCATCCCGTCGACCAAATTTTGGGTGACATTAGCAAGGGAGTAACTACTCGATCTCGATTAGTTAATTTTTGTGAGCATTACTCCTTTGTCTCTTCTATTGAGCCTTTCAGGGTAGAGGAGGCCTTGCTAGATCCGGATTGGGTATTGGCCATGCAGGAGGAACTCAACAACTTCAAGCACAATGAAGTTTGGACACTGGTGCCTCGTCCTAAGCAAAATGTTGTGGGAACCAAGTGGGTGTTCCGCAACAAACAGGACGAGCACGGGGTGGTGACGAGGAACAAGGCTCGACTTGTGGCAAAAGGTTATGCCCAAGTCGCAGGTTTGGACTTTGAGGAGACTTTTGCTCCTGTGGCTAGGCTAGAATCAATTCGTATCTTGCTAGCATATGCCACTCACCATTCTTTCAGGTTGTTCCAAATGGATGTGAAGAGCGCTTTCCTCAACGGGCCAATCAAGGAGGAGGTGTACGTAGAGCAGCCCCCTGGCTTCGAGGATGAACGGTACCCCGACCACGTGTGTAAGCTCTCTAAGGCGCTCTATGGACTTAAGCAAGCCCCAAGAGCATGGTATGAATGCCTTAGAGACTTTTTAATTGCTAATGCTTTCAAGGTTGGGAAAGCCGATCCAACTCTTTTTACTAAGACTTGCGATGGTGATCTTTTTGTATGCCAAATTTATGTCGATGACATAATATTTGGTTCTACTAATCAAAAGTCTTGTGAAGAGTTTAGCAGGGTGATGACGCAGAAATTCGAGATGTCGATGATGGGCGAGTTGAACTACTTCCTTGGGTTCCAAGTGAAGCAACTCAAGGATGGCACTTTCATCTCCCAAACAAAGTACACGCAAGACTTGCTGAAGCGGTTTGGGATGAAGGACGCCAAGCCCGCAAAGACGCCGATGGGAACCGACGGACACACCGACCTCAACAAAGGAGGTAAGTCCGTTGATCAAAAAGCATACCGGTCCATGATAGGTTCTTTGCTTTATTTATATGCTAGTAGACCGGATATTATGCTTAGTGTATGCATGTGTGCTAGATTTCAATCCGATCCTAAGGAGTGTCACTTAGTGGCAGTGAAGCGAATTCTTAGATATTTGGTTGCTACGCCTTGCTTCGGGATCTAGTATCCAAAGGGGTCTAACTTTGACTTGATTGGGTACTCAGATTCTGACTATGCTGGATGTAAGGTCGATAGGAAGAGTACATCAGGGATGTGCCAATTCTTAGGAAGGTCCCTGGTGTCGTGGAACTCTAAGAAACAAACCTCCGTTGCCCTATCCACCGCTGAGGCCGAGTATGTTGCCGCAGGACAGTGTTGCGCGCAACTACTTTGGATGAGGCAAACCCTCCGGGACTTTGGCTACAATCTGAGCAAAGTCCCACTCCTATGTGACAATGAGAGTGCTATCCGCATGGCGGAAAATCCTGTTGAACACAGCCGCACAAAGCACATAGACATCCGGCATCACTTTTTGAGAGACCACCAGCAAAAGGGAGATATCGAAGTGTTTCATGTTAGCACCGAGAACCAGCTAGCCGATATCTTTACCAAGCCTTTAGATGAGAAGACCTTTTGCAGGCTGCGTAGTGAGCTCAATATCTTAGATTCGCGGAACTTGGATTGAAATGTAGCATACATGTGTTTATGCCTTTGATCATGTCCATTCTGCATTTTGTTGCTTATTATGGTGCTCAAGTTGTACAAACACTCCCTGGACCTCACAAGTCCGTTGCAAAGTGATGCACATGTTTAGGGGGAGATGTGTTACAACTTGACCCTTTGAGACTAACCATATGCTTGAGTTTGCTTGATTTAGTCTCGAAGGAGAATTGAAAGGGAAAAGGTGGACTTGGACCATGCAAGACTTCCACTGCACTCCGATGAGAGGGTAACTTATTCCAAGTCCATCTCATGAACTCTTATTGCCATTTGCTCTAAAATTGAAGATTTTGGTGAGGCAATGGGGTTAAAGGGCCAAGATTGATCCCGTTTTGGTGCTTGATGCCAAAGGGGGATAAAATAAAGGCCAAAGCAATAAATGGATCAGCTACCACTTGAGGATTTTGAAAATAGTAGAATAGAGCTTTTTGTTTGTCAAAACTCTTTTGTTGTTTCTCTTGTCAAAAGTTGGCTTCTTGTGGGGAGAAGTAGTAATTATGGGAAAAGGGGGAGTTTTTGAAATCTTTGATCAATATCTTTTGGAATGACTCTCTTTATGCTTCAACATGTGTGTTTGACTTAGAGATAGAGATTTGAGTTTGATTTGCAAAAACAAACCAAGTGGTGGCAAAGGATGATCCATATATGACAAAATTGAATCAAAATAAATTTGAGTTTTATTTGAAGTGAGTTTGCACTTGTTCTAGTTGCTTTATGTTGTGTTGGCATAAATCACCAAAAAGGGGGAGATTGAAAGGGAAATATGCCCTTGGGCCATTTCTAAGTATTTTGGTGATTAAGTGCCAACACAAGTGCTTAAATGTGAATTTATGTCCATGGATGAATAAAGTGCAAATCATGAAGTAAAGGTATGTTTCTAAGCCTTAGTACATTGGTTCTGTGTACTAATATACTTGTCTAAGTGTTAGAAACAGAAAGAAGAAGAAAAGAAGAAAGACTTGGCTGTGTACAGCCAAGACTCAGCTCGGTCTGGCACACCGGACTGTCCGGTGTGCACCGGACAGTGTCCGGTGCTCCAGGCTAGCTCGGCGTGAAGTAGCCGCTCTCGGGAATTCGTCGACGGTGTACGGCTAAAATTCACCGGACTGTCCGGTGTGCACCGGACTGTCCGGTGAGCCAACGGTCGGCCGGGCCAACGGTCGGCCGCGCAATCTGCGCGGGACACGTGGCCGAGCCAACGGCTAGAAGACGGCACCGGACTGTCCGGTGTGCACCGGACATGTCCGGTGCGCCAACGGCTCCCAGATCTGCAACGGTCTGCAACGGTCGGCTTCGCTTTTTAAGGAAGGAAATCGGGCACCGGACTGTCCGGTGCCCCCGACGACAGAAGGCAAGATTGGCCTTCCAGATTTGCTCTCAACGGCTCCTAGCTGCCTTGGGGCTATAAAAGGGACCCCTAGGCGCATGGAGGAGACAACCAAGCAACCTTAGAGCATTCTTGATCATCCACACTCAGTCTTTGCGCATTCGTTTGTCATTCTCAGTGATTCGAGCTCCGTTCTAGTGAGAACTTTGAGATAGTCTTTTGAGCTCGATTCTTGGCCGTGTGTGTGCGCATTTTGCTGTGGATTTGTGTGTGTTGCTTCCCTCCCTTACTCTGTGCTTCTTTGTGATCATATACTTGTAAGGGCAAGAGACTCCAAATTGTGGAGATTCCTTGCAAACGGGATATTGAAAGGCAAAACAAAACACCGTGGTATTCAAGTTGGTCTTTGGACCGCTTGAGAGGGGTTGATTGCAACCCTCGTCCGTTGGGACGCCACAACGTGGAGTAGGCAAGCGTTGGTCTTGGCCGAACCACAGGATAAACCACTGTGTCATCTCTGTGTTTGATCTCTTGTGGTATTGTGTTTTGTTGAGACTCCTCTCTAGCCACTTGGCAATTATTGTGCTAACACTTAACAAGTTTTTGTGGCTATAAGTTTAAGTTTCACAGGATCACCTATTCACCCCCCCCCCCTCTAGGTGCTCTCACCGCCGAGGCTTGAACACTTTATTTTTCTTGCATGAAGTCGTACTCTCCTTTCTTTTAATTTGCGCGTCCGGCCTAGCTCGTCAATAATAGGGTGACTTCCCGAGTTGGGTCATTTTTCGTGGCAGGTGATGAGTGAGGTGTCCCTAACCCGGAGGTATAGGAGTTCCTCGGCTCAGTCGGCCTCGCCACTTACATGTACCCACGTTCGCTCCTCGGGACCCTGCTTCTGACATAGCCGGGAGAACGCCAAAGCCCCTTTTTGATCGAAAATTTTTGATGCGGAAAAGTGCACCCAATCTCGACGCGGAGGGGCGCAGCCCCCGGGCGTCATCCGTGCAGAGGCCATTTGACGGGTTGGGCTCCTCCCCGAATATCCGGTGAGTGCTCGGCGACATCCCTCGGTATGCTGGGCATGTCCGAGGGACTCCTACGCAAAGGTGTCGGCGTTTGCGCGGAGAAAGTCGACGAGCACTGGTTCCTATTTGGGGTCGAGCCCGGAATCGGTCCGGATCTGCTTGGAGGTGTCGCCACTGGGGTCGAGAGGGACGGCCTTAACCGTCACCGCTGGCTCGAAATTGCCGGCGTGTCGCTTCACGTCTGGCACCTCTCAGGAGAGGTTTTCCAGGTCGGCGATGAGGGCCTCGGACTCGGCGAGGGCCTCGGCGTACTCCACGCACTCCACGTCGCATTCGAACGCGTGTTTGTACGTGGGGCCGACGGTGATGACCCCATTGGGGCCCGGCATCTTGAACTTCAGGTAGGTGTAGTTGGGGACGGCCATGAACTTCGCGTAGCATGGCCTCCCCAATACCGCGTGTTAGGTTCCTCGGAACCCGACCACCTCGAACGTCAGAATCTCCCTTCGGAAATTGGAGGGCGTTCCGAAGCAGACAGGAAGGTCGAGCTGTCCGAGGGGCTGGACGCGCTTCCCAGGAATGATCCCGTGGAAGGGCGCAGCTTCTGCTCGGACAAAGGACAGATCGACGCGCAGGAGCCTGAGGGTCTCGGCGTAGATGATGTTGAGGCAGCTGCCCCCATCCATCAGGACCTTGGTGAGCCTGACGTCGCCGATGATGGGATCGACGACGAGCGGGTATTTCCCCGGGCTCGGCACGTGGTCAGGGTGGTCAGCTTGGTCGAAGGTGATGGGCTTGTCGGACCAGTCTAGGTAGACTGGCGCCGCCACCTTCACCGAGCAGACCTCCCGACGCTCTCGCTTGCGATGCCGAGCCGAGGCATTTGCCGCATGCTGCCTCCATCCATCAGGACCTTGGTGAGCCTGACGTCGCCGATGATGGGATCGACGACGAGCGGGTATTTCCCCGGGCTCGGCACGTGGTCGGGGTGGTCAGCTTGGTCGAAGGTGATGGGCTTGTCGGACCAGTCTAGGTAGACTGGCGCCGCCAACTTCACCGAGCAGACCTCCCGACGCTCTCGCTTGCGATGCCGAGCCGAGGCATTTGCCGCATGCCCTCCGTAGATCATGAAGCAGTCGCGGACCTCGGGGAACTCTCCTGCTTGGTGATCTTCCTTTTTGTCGTCGTCGCGGGCCCTGCCACCTTCTGCGGGTGGCCCGGCCCTGTGGAAGTGGCGCCGAAGCATGACGCACTCCTCGAGGGTGTGCTTGACGGGCCCCTGATGGTAAGGGCACGTCTCCTTGAGCATCTTGTCGAAGAGGTTAGCACCTCCGGGGGGCTTCCGAGGGTTCTTGTACTCGGCGGCGGCGACAAGGTCTGCGTCGGCGGCGTCGCGTTTCGCTTGCGACTTCCTCTTGCCTTTCTTCTTGGCGCCGCGCGGAGTAGACGCCTCGGGGGCATCTTCCGACGGGCGGCCCTGGGGCTGCTTGTCCTTTCGGAAGATGGCCTCGACCGCCTCCTGGCCAGAGGCGAACTTGGTGGCGATGTCTATCAGCTCGCTCGCCCTGGTGGGGGTCTTGCGACCCAACTTGCTCACCAGGTCACGGCAGGTGGTGCCGGCAAGGAACGCGCCGATGACATCGGAGTCGGTGATGTTGGGCAGCTCGGTGCGCTGCTTCGAGAATCGCCGGATGTAGTCCCGAAGAGACTCTCCCAGCTGTTGCCGGCAGCTTCGGAGGTCCCAGGAATTCCCGGGGCGCACGTACGTGCCCTGGAAATTGCCGGCGAAGGCTTGGACCAACTCCTCCCAGTTGGAGATCTGCCCCGGAGGCAGGTGCTCCAACCAGGCGCGAGCAGTGTCAGAGAGGAACAGGGGGAGGTTGCGGATGATGAGGTTGTCGTCGTCCGTTCCACCCAGTTGGCAGGCCAGGAGGTAGTCTGCGAGCCACAATTCCGGTCTCGTCTCCCCCGAGTACTTTGTGATAGTAGTCGGGGGTCGGAAACGGGCCGGAAACGGCGCCCGCCGGATGGCCCGGCTGAAGGCCTGCGGACTGGGTGGTTCGGGCGAGGGACTCCGATCCTCCCCACTGTCGTAGCGTCCCCCACGCCTGGGGTGGTAGCCTCGGCGCACCCTTTCGTCGAGGCGGGCCCGACGGTCGCGACGATGGTGCTCGTTGCCGAGGTGGCCCGGGGCCGCAGGCGCGGTGTTGCGCGTGCGCCCGGTGTAGACCGAGGCTTCCCGCATGAATCGGGAAGTCGCGGCATGAGGTTCCGAGGGGTACCCCTGCCTTCGGGAGGCAGAGCTCTCGGCCCGCCGGGCCGCAGCGCCTTCTAGGAGATTCTTGAGCTCTCCCTGGATTCGCCGACCCTCGGTGGTTGATGGTTCCGGCATCGCGCGAAGGAGCATCGCTGCGGCTGCCAGGTTCTGACCGACCCCACTGGATGCGGGTGGCGGCCTGTCCCTGACATCGTTGGCGACGCGGTGCTGGAAACCCTGGGGCAGGTGACGTATTTCTCCGGCCGGGGGTTGGCCCACCCATACCTGCCCGACGTCCCGGCGGATTGACTCGAGCGCTCCTGCTCCCTCATCGAGCCTGGCCTGCGCCCCGCGGACTTGCTCGAGCTGTGGGTCGTGACCCCCCGCCGGAACGGGGACCACATCTAGCTCCCGCGGGATGTCGGCGCGAGGCACCGGCCTAGGGAGATCACCGTCCTCTGGCATGCCGAGATGGTCGCCTTCGGAGGGATCCCCTAGCTCGACGTGGAAACATTCGCGGCTTGGGCCGTAGTCCTTGTCGTCAAGGCTGCGGCTGCCGTCGGAACAGTCAGAGAGGCAGTAGTCACATGCGGTCATAAAGTCCCGCATGGAACTGGGGTTGCCAAATTCGGAGAAATCCCAGCAGATGTTGGGATCGTCATCTTCCTCGGACCCAGAGGGCCCATAGGTCGAGACGTCCGTCAATCGGTCCCAAGGCGACCGCACACGAAACCCCAGAGGGGTTGCACTCGCCTCAACGTGAGCGCCCGCCAAAGCGAGGTCGCTAGGCGGGTTGAGGCTGAGTCGAAATGACGTAGGATGGGAGTCAGTCGGTACCTTTTGGTCGACGAGGAGCGACATAGTCACGTCGGGGACTGATTGCGCCGTCGTTTTGGGTACGAGGGCGACGTCCTGCAGGCCCTCCGCGAGCGTGCTGGCGTCGTCCACTTGCTCGGGGTTGGCGTGTCGCGGGGGGACGGCGCTCGCCTTCGTCTCAAACGCGAGGTCGACGCCCGACGCGCCCTCCGTTGGGGCGCTGGGGACGTCGGTTCGCTCGACAGCCGACGGAGCGCGGCCTCCCGTTCGGCCCTGGTTGCCCTGCCTCCTCCTCCGATGGCGGGGGAGAGGACGGGGCGAGCTCGAATGTTGTTCTTCCACCACGCGGGGAAGACGTCGTCGATTCCGCCGCCGGTGGGCGGGCTGTCGGCCGCCATTGTCGTCGTCGCGCGGCGGTGGAAGGAGTATCATGTCGTAGCTGCCATCGAGAGACATGAACTCGAGACTCCCGAAACGGAGCACCGTCCCGGGTTAGAGAGGTCGTTGGAGACTGCCCATCTGGAGCTTGACGGGAAGCTGCTCGTCAACACGCAGCAGGCCCCTACCTGGCGCGCCAACTGTCGGCGTTTCGAGACCGGGGGGTCCCTAAGCCGACGAGTGAGTGTGCCGCGTGCCCCAGCCTAGATGGGTCGAGCACGTGGGCGAGCGCGAAGGGGGGAAAAGCGAGGTGGCCGGAGACGAGTCGTGAGAGAGGTGGGAATCCCGCGGCCTTCGTGTTCGACCCGCGCCCAGGTCGGGTGCGCTTGCAGTAGGGGGTTACAAGCGTCCACGCGGGTCAGGGAAGCGAGCGGCCCCAAGAGAGCGCCTGCCCCGTCCTCGTCCCTACGCGGCCAACCTTCTCTAAGAAGGCCCTGGTCCTTCCTTTTATAGGCGTAAGGAGAGGATCCAGGTGTACAATGGGGGTGTAGCAAGGTGCTACGTGTCTAGCGGGGGTGAGCTAGCGCCCTAAGTACATGCCAGTGTGGCAGCCAGAGAAATCTTGGCACCCAGCTGGTGTGGTGTCGTGGCTGTCGGAGCGGTTGGGCCCTTGCTGACGTCCCCCTGCTTCCGTAAGGGAGCTGAGAGCCGCCGTCGTCATGGGTCTAGCGGGGCGCCATCATTGCCTATCTGGCGGAGCTAGCCAGATGGGACGCCGGTCTTGTTCCCTGCGGCCCGAGTCGGCTCGGGGTAGGGTGATGATGGCGCTTCCTGTTGACGTGGCGGACTTGTGTCCTAGGTCGGGCGACGTGGAGGCTCCTCCGAAGCCGAGGTCGAGTCTGTCCTGCATGGCCGATGCCGAGCCCGAGCTCCTGGGTCGGGCGAGGCGGAGGTCGTTCGGCAGAGGCCAGGGCGGAGTCCGACCCCTGGGGTCGGGCGAAGCGGAGTTCGCCGTCTTCTGGGCCTAGCCCGAGTCCGAGCCCTGGGTCGGGCGGAGCGGAGTTCGCCGTCTTCCGGGGCCTTAGCCCGAGTCCGAGCCCTGGGTCGGGCGGAGCGGAGTTCGCCGTCTTCCGGGGCCTTAGCCCGAGTCCGAGCCCTGGGTCGGGTGGAGCGGGGTTCGCCGTCTTCCGGGGCCTTAGCCCGAGTCCGAGCCCTGGGTCGGGCAGAGCGGAGTTCGCCGTCTTCCGGGGCCTTAGCCCGAGTCCGAGCCCTGGGTCAGGCGGAGCTTCCTATGGCGCCTTTGGCAAGGCCTGACTGCATGTCAGTCTCACTCTGTCAAGTGGCACTGCAGTCGGAATGGCGCAGGCGGCGCTGTCCTTCTGTCAGACCGGTCAGTGGAGCAGCGAAGTGACGGCGGTCACTTCGGCTCTGCCGGGGGGCGCGCGTCAGGATAAAGGTGTCAGGCTATCTTTGCGTTAAATGCCCCTGCGACTCGGTCGGTCGGCACGGCGATTTAGTCAGGGTTGCTTCTTAGCGAAGGCAAGGCCTCGGGCGAGCCGGAGATGTGTCTGCCGTTAAAAGGGGGCCTCGGGCGAGACGGAAACATCTCGGGGTCGGCTGCCCTTGCCCGAGGCTAGGCTCGGGCGAGGCGTGATCGAGTCGCTCGTATGGACTGATCCCTGATTTAATCGCACCCATCAGGCCTCTGCAGCTTTATGCTGATGGGGGTTACCAGCTGAGAATTAGGCGTCTTGACGGTACCCCTAATTATGGTCCCCGACAAGTCTCAAATAAATATGTGCTAAATCTACCACTAAAGCTTTATAAGAACATCCTAAATTTTTAGGATTAAATACTCTTATCCCTAAGTCTATGATATTTTCATTTCTAAAATTTTTTATACCCTAGTCTACGAATTAAACGTAAAATTAATATGCATGTATTATTTTAGACTATGATAAATATATATATATATAATATTTAATTTAAAATATACTAGAATATGATGTATCGTGTATATGGGTGGATTTAGAGAGTAAAATATTTTAGATGTGGTGAAGAAGTGAAATTTAAGGAGATGATGAAGAAACCGTTCCGGATAGTATAACGACTCTAACCATCCGACAGCTCAAGGTCATGCGCACTGCCACGCCATCCAGCGGAATCCATATCTGCGTGTGCGACGGCTCTCCAGGCTCCAGTCGTCCCCGGATTAGTTGTACTGTACATTGTTCCTGCGAAGACACTGGGTCGTCCGGGTCAGTCGGCAGCTCGAACTAGCCATGGCGGCGCTCCGCCCGGACGCCGCGGCGCCGCTGCTCGCCAAGCCCGACGCCACCGCCACGCCTCCGGCGAAGCGCAACAAGTACCCCTTCTTCTGCGCCGTGCTCGCATCCATGACCTCCGTGCTCATGGGCTACAGTACGTAGTATATTCCCCATCGCTAGATTTGGTAACTCCCAATATATGCATCTGAACCGCGTGCATCGGCAGACGTCGCGGTGACGAGCGGCGCGCAGATCTTCATGGCGGAGGACCTCGGGATGAGCGACGCGCAGATCGAGGTGCTCTCGGGGGTCATCAACATCTACTCGCTCGTCGGCGCGCTGCTGGCAGGCTGGACCTCCGACCGTCTCGGCCGGCGCCTCACCATCGTCCTCGCCAACGCCTTCTTCCTCGTCGGCCCGCTCGCCATGGCGCTTGCCGGCGGGTACACCTTGCTCATGGTGGGCCGCTTCATCGCCGGCGTCGGCGTCGGGTACGCGCTCGTCATCGCGCCAGTCTACGCTGCCGAGATCGCGCCGGCGTCATCCCGCGGGCTCCTCAGCTCACTTCCTGAGGTAACCTCTGCTGTGTGCCTTGCTGCGCTGTTTTGTGCAGTTCATCAGATTTTGCGGCGCTTGAATTAGTAATCTTCAGAAATGTCGCTTCTTCTGTTTGAAGATTTTTATCAACACTGGGGTGATGCTGAGTTACGTGTCGAATCTCGCCTTCTCGGGGCTGCCCGTGCACCTGTCGTGGCGGGGGATGTTCGCGGCGGGCGTGGTGCCCACCGTGTTCATGGCGGCCGGGGTGTTCACCATGCCGGAGTCGCCGCGGTGGCTGGTTATGAAGGGCCGGGTCGCCGAGGCCAAGGCCGTGCTCGACAAGACGTCGGACACGCTCGCTGAGGCCGAGCAGCGGCTGCTCGAGATCGAGGACGTCGTGATGGACAGCAGCGGCGACAGCGGCGCGTGGAAGGAGGTGGCGACGAAGGCTGGCGTCCAGCGCGTGTTGGCAACCGTGGTGACGCTGCAGTTCTTCCAGCAGGCGTCAGGCATCGACTCGGTGGTGCTGTATGGCCCGCGTGTTCTCGCCATGGCTGGTGTCACGTCCAACAGCTTGCTCCTGAGCCTCAACATCCTCTTCGGCGTTGCCAAGGTTGGCTCCATCCTCATCGCCATGGCGCTAGCCGACCGCGTCGGGCGGCGCCCACTCCTGCTGGTCAGCACTAGCGGCATGACGGTGGCGCTGCTCGTCCTAGGCTCCCTGTTCACGGTGTTCGCGGGAGCCAAGGATGACGCTGCGGTGGCTGCGGTGAGTGTGGTGGCCGTCATGGCATTCGTGATGGCCTTCTCCGTCGGCTTGGGCCCTCTGGCGTGGGTGTACAGCTCCGAGATACTGCCGCTCCGATTGCGCGGGCAGGGTGCCGGGCTCGGCACCGCCATGAACCGGATCATGAGCGGCGTGGTCACCATGACCTTCATCTCGCTCTACCAGGGCATCACCATGGCCGGCGCGTTCTACCTCTACGCCGCCATCGCCGCCGCGTCGTTCGTGTTCGTGTACGCCTGCCTGCCGGAGACCAGGGGCCGGAGCCTCGAGGACATGGAAGAGCTCTTCCACACCAAGTGATTTCGTATGTGCTGATCCAACCACCATTTGGTTCAATTCTCGATTCAGTACCTTATAAATCTTTAACCAAACAGTACCAACTTCACCAAAAAACTATGGAGTTATCGGTAACTTCACCAAGAAGCGTGAAACAGTTAAAGAGGGGGCCATATCCTGTGCAATCGTGTACTTCGGTGCACGCATGCAATCAATCAATCCAAACCATCTATTGCACATCCAACGTTCCCTGCTATATTTGTGTTTACACCCTCCCGCCTCATCCTTTATCTCCCCCAGCCTGGTGCTTGCTTTTTGCCAGATGCCCCCTGCTCTCCTGGATAGGGTAACGCGAGCTCCAGTATGCTACAGGCGATGCACAGGCACTGGCGCCCATGCGATTTTCATGTTCCAGCGGCAGCTCCAGTACGCTCCAGGCGATTCACATGTTACAGAATAAATTGCGTGGAAGCTAACAAGGTTGAAATGTCATATTAGTGCATTTTTGATTGGATGGTTCAATAGTCATTACACGAGTTGTAAAACAAAAGGACATGATACTGCATAACGTCGAGTCCATATTTTCCTTCTACAGAATGGATAGAACCACATGAACATGACTTAAACCTTTATTTGCCTGGACAGTTGCGCGAATCATGAAGAACCAACTGTTTGCAAATCTTGCATAAGCGTGGCACTCTTCCTTGCTTCTTTTTGCTACCACCACCTTCTTTACTTTTCTTAATCCTTTTGCTTCTCCCTTTTGAACAGATATCTGTTGGTGGATAAACTGTTACTTCATTTGGAATATGGCAGCCGATGAATGCCTCATATTCACCCTCCCTAGAATGTGTAGCTGCCGGCAATATCTGGTGTAGAGGTACCTCTAGGTTAGAAATACTAGACAATAAGAAGTCCATGCCTTCCTCAGAATTGTTGGCTTTTTTTATCAAGTCTTCAAACTTGTTGCGTACATTTGCTAACTTTTTTCTCATCGCCGGATTATTTGATTCTAGGATCTTGTCATCCAATACGTTCCCGTACTCATCGTAGACAATTTGGCTGAAAATAAAATAGTTAGTCAAAAATATGTTGATAATCAAACACAAAATTAGTTAGCCGTAATCAAATTACCTTTTGCACCTTTTCTCCCATCTTTTCATAAAGTAGCAATCTGGTAGCTCCATTTGTTTTTCACCGCGCAATGCTAGAATAATGTGGCGGCAAGGGATACCCCTTGATTCAAATAACTTACACGAACATGTTGCCATCATGCTTGCATTAAAATGAACATCCCTATCTTTGTTTCTCCCATCACCAATTGTTACAATTTTTATTTCCTCAGACATGCCAATATTTTGAACCCAACAATTATCTCTAGCAGCAACCACCTCTTTCTGAAAGGATAAAAACACCTCATGTGTATATAGATTACTACCCTGTTTTTCCATGGGCCAAGATGTTATTAGCTTAGGAGCACTATGAATGCTTTTGTTGTCTGCCTTCAACTCCTCTTGGCGTTGCCATTCTAAGGCGGTCTCAAATCGAAGCCAAAACTCAACAAATGATAGTTTGCGATGAATAAAATGATTAAAAAAGGAATTTGCACTCTCAGACCTTGATGTGGTTCTAAGGATGCCTGCTAGAGATACATCCATATAGTATGCTGGAATCCATGATTCACGAATATGATATCTATTTTGTATCCATTCATTCCCATGCAAGCCATAATCAATCATAAGAGAAGTCCATTGTGACTCAAATTCTTCCCCTGTTTCTGAACCCCAAACACATGCATTCAACCTCGGCCAAAAATCAGATTCCTTATCATTAACAGAACCACTAACCTTCTCAGGGAACTTTTCCATGATATGCCACATGCATAGCCTATGAATTGTGTCTGGAAATATTTTTGCAATAGCAGCTCTAATGCTAGCAGCTTCATCTGTTATGATGATACTTGGTGCTACCCCTCCCATTGCAACTAAGAATGTCTTGAACAACCATTCATATGATTCAGATTTCTCATTTACTAAAAATGCACCACCAATAAATATACTTTGTAAATGATGATTGACTCCAGTAAACGGTGCAAAAATCATGTCATATTGGTTGGTGCTATATGTAGAATCAAAGGATACCAAATCACAAAAATGAGTGTAGTTCTTTCTACTCATAGCATCTGCCCAAAAAACATACACCAATCTGCCTTGTTTGTCCACATCAAAATCATAGAAAAATGCTGGATTGATTTTCTTCTTCCTCTCTAATTGTGCAATAAACATCTCAGCATCTGCATTTGTAATTTTCTTTCTAAGGTCACGATAGTAGTTTTGCAAGTCCCTCAAAGTGCACCCAACATTATCAAATCCTCCCTCGCTAACATGTAGTAGCCTATATGCTTGTGAGGTGCCCATGCTTGCTGTATGGCAATTGTAAAGAGTGTTCTTTGCACGTTCGCTAACACTACGGTTTGATCTGAGCAAATGACGCTTATCTGGTGACACAAGACCATGATTGTGCTCTTCAATCATTGCCTCTATAGTGTATCGATTACCACTAGATAGTTTCACATAGATGTATGCGTCACAACCGCATCTTGTTTCAAAAAGGTTGTGTGTTTTCTTACCACCAGAGTGTTGAATATTATCATTGCATTTGTTCTTCCTAAATCCTTGCCTTGAGCACAAGAAACGCTTCCAGTAAACAATACCGTTCTCTAATCTCTGCTGACCAACACGAACTGAGAAGCCATTATCATGTGCATAATTTTTATAGAATTGCTCTGCAGCTTCAATACTCTCAAACGACATTCCAACATAAATTGGCTTCTATAAGAAATAAATTGCAAATAAATTAGCCATGCACTAAATTATCTAAGCACATGTACTAACTAAAATACTCACGGTTGGAGAGGTGCATGGGGTCTTTTTGGGTGTACTGAAGCCTTTATTTAAAACTGGAACTATTGGTGATGTTGGAGCAGGCAACAACGACCACTCACAGTTCTCCTGATCAAACGTCATTGATCCTATATGGGCAGTTGCCTCTGCTTCCACAATCTCCATTGTTACAGCATCTGATTTTTGCATTATCCGCGGGCAGCTGTAAGAGAAAACAAATTTAGGTCAAAGGACGGTAGAAAACCACATACTGAGAACAGGGGTCGGCAATAAACTTGGGCGCCGGTGGATGGCAGCAGCGAGCCAAAGCGAGAAGGCGAAACGTCGAGAGAGTGCCTGCGCGTGGTGGGCTGGCGGCTTACCAGGTCCAGGAGAGCAGGGGGCACCTAGCAAAAAGCAAGCACCAGGTTGGGGGAGATAATGGATGAGGCGGGAGGGTGTAAATGCAAATATAGCAGGGAACGTTGGATGTGCAATGGATGGTTTGGATTGATTGATTGCATGCGTGCACCGAAGTACACGATTGCACAAGATATGGCCCCCTTATGGATCACCATAGGCTTTTACACCGGCATTCGTCCTCGTCGTGCCGGCCTGCATCTCGCCGACATGTCATCCACCACCGTATGTCGTGCCACCAGCTGACCGCCCATGTCATGCCACATGCTAGTGTCACACCCGAATTTGGGGGCACCAAGACCCGGGCGCGAACATAATCATCAAGTATGCTAAGACCAAGTCTCACACATATGATGAATCATGGCACAGGATCGAATATCACATCTTTACTAAATAACAGGAGTTCTATACAAAATAAATAAATAATTACATTATAAGGAGACAACGGTCCAGCAACCCAAAGTTAACTGGGCAACGACTACCTAGACCTCTCACGAACTCGCCACAGCATCCTCCATGCGCCTCATCCTGTGGTACCTGTTCTTGACCTGTGGGGGGGCCGTGAGACAGCAAGAGTGAGCTCACACGTTCATAGCTCAACAAGTTGTGTGGAATAATGTGCATGAACTCGCCAAAGGTGGAAGCTCACGTGAAGTGTAAGGCTTACCAAAGAGGATGGTTAGAGCTGAGCATTGCTTTTAAAGTTGGTCAAAATTTTATTAGAAGATATTAAGTATAAGTAAATACCAACCCAATTAAGTAGTAGAACAAAAGTAACAACATCACCTGCGATGCAATGCATATGGCAAATTGAATTTAATTCCATAAATTAATCATGTGAGTGTCCGAGCTGCTCATGATCGTGAGCACGGCTAGTATACCAGTTTTACACTCTGCAGAGGTTGTGCATCTTTACCCACAAGTCATGTTACCCATCTGCCAAGAGACGGCCAATCCCATACACCTCTACCGAGGAGGCGAGGCAGGGTAACACTATGAGGCCTTTACAAAGTTCCACTAGCTTCAGAAAACCCGCTACAGCTTATAGGAAGCTCCAATGCAGGAATCCCTCGTCTGACCGCCATCGCAGCAAAATCAACCCGAGGACCTCCCTACACTGACCACTCCCCTACTGCCCTTGCCCCTTTCGGGTAAGGTAGTCTTCCACTAGCTTTCCTAGTTAGTTGGCCAAGGGCGTCCCATTAAACCCTTGTGGTAGCACTATTTTCTCGGGTGGTTCTCCATGTTCCAATTAACATAATGATCTTATCATGAACAGTAAATAACAACTGATAATAAAAGTATAATCATGAATAATGTGTATCTCTATACCCAAAACCACATAAAGCAATAGCAGGTACTACCCAAGAATTCAGTGGTGAACAAGGTATGAAGATAGTCAAACTAGGGTAACCTATTGGGTCCCAACAAAATTAACCTATGCAGATCATTATGATTAATCAGAACATGAGTGGGTGAAAAGAAGTGATCAAGGGCACAACTTGCCTGGGACTTGAGATTCTAGGTACCAACTTGCTTTTCTGTGAGACATGTTCTCACTGCTAAACGTAGCAATACAGACAAACATGGTATAGGCAAAATTAACATCACACCAAGCATAAGAATAAACTGTATAATAATAATCTACGCATTGCTACGAGATCGTGGGAACAAGAAACAATAAATTCGGAGCTACGGTTGTTAAGATAGGAATTTCTGAAGTTATTTAATACCTAGAATAGAGTTATTCTTGTGAATAATTTTAAATCAAGTTTTATGGTTAGACAAAGGTACTAGGTAATAAACATTACTTAAACAAAATTAATGCCACTGGAATGAATCAATTTGGAGATAAATTCACCAAGTTATGAATTTCCTAAGTTTGGGACATTATTTTGCATTAAAAAGAATTTTTGTATTTAATAGATTTCTGAGTTACTTGGACTGCGGCCACTATTTAACAGAAACCCAGGGGGTTCTGCGCGAAAGACACCAAGACTCAGAATTCCCACAGTGTGGACTGCAGGTTGTTTATAGTTAAATAGGAGGTCTCTTTTGCAAAACATGCTAGCCGAAGGGTTACGAGCTTTTCTGGCCGTGAGATCTGAGATGGAGGGCTCAGATTAACTGTGTGCCTGACTCGAACCGGTACGCACCGAGGGCAGTACGATCACGATCCGACGGTCGCGATTTAAAGTTTCGTGGTCTAATCTCACCCGCCAGATCAGGACTGGACGTCCCACATCATCCTAACCCAAACGTTATCCTTGATTTAATCTCTACCACTCGCTTCAATCCTGACAGCCAAGATCGAATTCGGTCATATTCTAATCCCATCCATGCAATCCAAATCGGAGGGTGTGTATACCTTCTTCTATCTTCGACAGCCGAGCGAGGTAGAATACTGCTCCCGTGGTGGTACCCTCGTCGAAGAAATTCGACCCGGACACGGAGCTCCCGATGCGCCTGCTAGATTTGGAATGGAGGGGCAGATGCGGGACGACGCGAAGGGCTCCCCGAGTGCGCCCACGAATCAGATCCCGTGGAAGCTGACTTCAACACAGCGAACCTCGACCTCGGTGACGAGAGGCAAGGGCGCTGGCGGCGGCGTTTGTTTTCTCTATGATGGCTTCGGAAAGGAGCGGCGTCGGTGGTTATATACCCCGAGCAGCGAGATCTTCGAGGAAAGGATGGTCGCGCCGAGCGCGGAATCCACGGGTGGTTGTGGATCACAATGGAATCCCGAGTTCTCGCCCTTCCGCATTTCATGGCGGTCGGTGAAGTCCTCGGATGGGCGTTACCAATACTGTTACGCCACCAGGGATTTTGTTGTGAACCCCCGCGCCCGCGGTGATGCTTGAGAGCGATGGCTGGCATGCAGGGCCCAATCGTTAGCAAGCGGCGGAGGCACGGAATCTACGGCAGAGGCACGCGATAGCTTCAGCGTGAGGTTGAAGCTGACAGTGTGGGCCCACTTGTAAGTGCCAGCAGAGAGAAGAAAAACCGGGAGGGAAAGCAGGTCGGCGCGTGGGGGGAAAAGATGTGGCTAACTGGGCTGCGCGAGTGGAATTCGACCCACGCTAGGTTTTATTCTTTTTCTATTTATGTGTTCTTCCCTTTTCTATTTCAAATCCAAATTACAATTTGAATTTAGGTCTGAGCTTCATCTTCAAAAACAAATGCACAAACAAAATGTAATACCCAACTTTGAAAAGTAAGAGAAAGAAATAAATCTTCATGTGTGGTACCTTTTCATTCATGATAATTATTAGTAGGCATAGATAAAGTGGATAAATCCTTAATAAAATGTGCATCATGCTGGACTTTATTTGTTGTGCATTTTGTGACAATAAAAATAAATAAGTAATAACATGAAAACATAACAATGAGAAGGGAACTGGATTTAATCCCAAAAGTGCAAATTGGGGGAAGATTGGAAATAATAAATACTATACAAGACTAAAAATATGGGTCAATAAAAGACTACAGTACTAGCACGTTTATTTTGTATATTTAACTTATGTACAAAGTTCACATGCATATTTGAATTCAATTGGAAATTTAAAAATGAAAGGAAAAAGAGACACATAAAAGAAAAGAGAAAGGAAAATGAATAAATAAAAAGAAAAAGATAAAACCTCATATGGGCCAGAAACTACCCTATTCGGCCCATTTTCCCTTTACCGCGCGCCGGCCCACCTTCCATTTCCTTAGCCTGCCGCGCCTCATCCAGCTGACGTGGGGACCCCACGGGTCAGTTTCTCTACGCAGGCGCGCCGACCGGTGGGCCCCGGGTGTAAGACTCGTCTTCCCAACGGATTTCTCCCCCCCGGACTCGGCGGAAGACCGCGCGCGCGCAACGGAATCCCGAAATTGGTGGGAGCTATGGGGGCGGCTGGACCCTCCGTGCGGCGCGGCAATTGACCCGGCGCCATACCCTCCCCCCTGCTCCCCGTTAAAAAGCGTGTCCGTTCCTCTCGCGAAGTCAACCCTCGAGCTTTTCTCTGCCGTCGTGCGGATCATTGGTACGCCCCCGAAGCCTCGCGCCTGCACCGACGATTGGTGGCTGGTATTGGGTCGTGGGTGTTCGTCCACGTTCGTCGATCGTGTGCGTGAAAGATTCATGCCCTGGGATCGATCCGTGCAACCGGAATTCATCGCCGAACTTCACCGCCGCCGCGACTCCGCTGGGCACCGTGGACCGACCTCGACGTGACTTTTGCATCGGTGAGTTCTTACCCATCGTGCTCGCCCCGCTTCCCCTGTCGTGTGGAGCCGTAAAGTGATGCGGTTAGACCTCTGCGGCGTCATGCGCGTAGTTCATCGGCGGCGCCGTCGGGCGAGCTGTTAGCGCCGCCGTGGCTCGATCCAGGAGGAAGACGAACGGTAGCCACTCGATTCTATTTGGACGGCTGTGATTAGATCTAGGGATGGAGAAATCTGGTCGCTGGATCTTTAGCAAACGGCTAGGATTAGAGTTGCGTAACGCTTCAACGTGATTGAATCCAAGTCGTTCGCCTTTGATCGGACGGTTCGGAGAGGATCAAGCTTCATAAAATCAGAGTCGTTGGATTCCGATCCTGCGGCTATCAGCGCGTACCGGTTCGAGCGGCTGTGGATCTAATCCTCACCATCGAGATCTGATCGAACGGCTGAAAACCCTCGATACCTCTTCGCCATGGTCGTATTGCATAAGAGCCCCTGGGGTTCTAAGCAATCAACCCGCGGTCCACCCTATGCAGCGACTGGGTCTTTGTTTCTTTTACGCCGTAGCCCCTGCACTTCCCAGATTTTGACGCCTAGTCCAGACAGTGAGAAAACTTATAAAATAATTTAGAAAATAATTTTTTATGTGTAAAAATAATCCTAGAACTTGTTTAGTCCATAGAAAATCCATTTTTAGTCCAAATTGATCCATTCCACTTCCTAAATTTTTGTAATAATATTGTCTACCCATTAGTGCCTCTGTTCTGACATGACAAACACATTAAAATTATTTTTTTCACTTAATCTTGTATTAAGCACATAAAACATTAGAAAATCCATAACTTAAGATCTATAACTCCAAATTAGATGAATCCAGTTCCTGTGATCTTATTTTAATGTCTAGTTTATTACTGTATATTCTCTTTGCATGTTTGATGTGATGTTAATTTATGCTATGCTATGTATGTATTGTGTTGATGCGAGTAGACGAGCAAGCCACTGTGGAAACTGAGGTTCAACAAGTAGAGATAGCTGAGCAGGAGCTCATTGAAGGCAAGTTGTGCCCTTGATCACTTCTTTTACCCATTCATGTTCTTATTATTCATAATGATCTGCATAGGATAATTTTGCTGGGACCCAATAGGATACCCTAGATTTGACTATCTTTATACCTTGCTTCACCACTGGTTTTACTACTAAAGTTTTGGGTAGTACATGCTATTGCTTTATGTGGATTTGGGTATAGAGATATTCATCACTCATTGTTATATTGTTTATTGTTATCTGTTTTATTATTCCTTGTTCATGTTAAGATCATTATGTTAATGGGAACATGGAGCGACCACCCGGGAAAACAGTGCTACCACAAGGGTGGAATGGGACGCCCTTGGCTGATTAACTAGGAAAGCTAGGGGAGGGCTACCTTACCCGAAAGGGGCAAGGGCAGTAGGGGAGAGGTCAGTGCAGGGGGGTCCCTGGTTGATTTTGCTGCGATGGCGGTCAGCCAGGAACCCTGTACTGGATCTTCCCATAAACTGTAGCGGGTAGTCTGAAGCTAGTGGAACTTTGTAAAGGCCTCGTAGTGTTACCCTGCCTCGCCTCCTCGGTAGAGGTGTATGGGATTGGCCATCTCTTGGCAGATGGGTAACATGACTTGTGGGTAAAGATGCGCAACCTCTGCAGAGTGTAAAACTAGTATACTAGCCGTGCTCACGGTCATGAGCGGCTCGGACCCTCACATGATTAACTATGGAACTTAAATTTAATTTGACATTTGCATCGCATTTGGGATTATTTTACTATTACTGTTCTTTATTATTATTAAGGTTTGGTATTTACTTACACTTAGTAATTGCTAATAAAATTTTGACCAACTTATAAAAGCAATGCTCAGCTTCAGCCTTTATTTCATTGATCAGCCTTACACTTCATGAACTCCCACCTTTGGTGAGTTCATGCCACATTATTCCCCATGACTTGTTGAGCTATGAACGTATGTGAGCTCACTCTTGCTGTCTCACACCCCCCCCACAGGAGAAGAGCAGGTGGTTCAGGAGGAGCCTCAAGGCGAGGAGTTTGACTTGATCTAGGTGGCGTTTCCCAGTCGACATTGGCGCCGACGATCCTTAGTTTGTTTTATCTTCATTACTTTATTTTGTAATAAGTCTTCCGCTATGTAATAAATACTCTGATGTTTTATGACATTTATCTCTATACACCCTGTTATTATATATGTTGTCTTCTTGGCGCATGTATGAGATGCACCTGGCTTTGTTCCTTAAAGCCGGGTGTTACAGAAGTGGTATCAGAGGAAATGTTGACTGTAGGACGAAACCTAGATAGAAATGGACAAAACCCTTCCCTACTTACCTTACTCTGATTCCCTCTATACTTATCTTGATCATGTCTCACCTTCTACTGTTCTACTCTGATCATTCTTACCTTTTCTAATCTAGGACAAGATGGATTTCACACCTTGGAATCCCTACCCCTATGACAATTTAAGAGATAGGAGGCCTAAGACCAAATCAAAACTATTTTCTCTATTAAAAATATTGGTTGATTGTTCTGATGATCAATGCCTGATTTGCTTCTTTGATTGATTGAAACATTATAGATGGGCATCCTAGCATGTACCACTATAAGGTATTGTATTAGCTTTAGTAGGTGACACACTAATCTACTTAGCTAATAAGTCCCCCAAAGTAACATGATTGTAATTACTGCCTTGTCTACTGCTCTTTCTTACCTTATGTATCTAACTCAGATGGTCAATACCAGGAAAGGAAAGATTATCACGCAACAGCAAGCAGAAATGAATCCTCCAAATCCCCCACCTGTTGAAACCGAGCAAGTGATCGCAACCCAAAGGCTGGTAATACAGCAATTGACAGACATGATGACCGAAATGCAAAGCCAGATAAGACAAGAACGCGAGGAAATACGTCAGGCCCGTCTGGAGATACAGCAAGAAATAAGGCAATCACGGTTGGAGAGACAACAACAAGAGCAACCACCATCTCCACCACCACCGGCTCCACCAAGCTACATAAACATATATGTAAATTACTACTATTTGTAGGATCTACATGTTCCTTTAGTTAGTATTCGGTATGATACCATTTTAGGAGGAATAAAAAGGTCTGTTTGTCCCCATGAGTTGCTAATAAAATTATGCGTCATGCTGAGATTTTGGGTTTGTGCAAATGTGTTGGACAATATGAGAAAACCCATGAGAGTAGTTACACCTAAAGGGCCTGTTGTGGTGAATCAAATGACACGTAGATTGACATTGGCCATTATGGGTAGAGAATTTGGAAGTTACTGCTATAATATTGGAGCCAAGCAGTATAGAATGTCTGTAGAAGAGTTAAAAGAACTCAAGAAGCACTTAACGGAGTTGCAAGAGGCTGAGTACATTCGTCCGAGTCTTCACCTTGGAGAGCACCAGATTTGTTTGTACAAAAGAAAGATGGATCGCAAGGGATGTGCGTGGATGATAGGACCCTTAATGGTGTCACTATGAAGAACAAGTATCCATTACCCCGCATTGAAGAATTATTTAATCGGATAAGAGGTGCAAGGGTATTCTCGAAGATTGATCTCCGATCGGGTTATCATCAAATGAAGATTAGGCCATCGGATATTCCCAAGATGGATTTATCGACTCGATATGGGTTATATGAGTTCATCGTTATGTCATTTGGACTAACTAATGCACTAGCTTATTTTATGGATCTGAAGAATAAGGTGTGCATGATCTGGACAGATTCGTCGTGGTTTTCATGGACGATATTTTTATTTATTCCAAGAGTGATAGTGATCATGAGGAACATATGTGATTGGTGCTACAGAAGCTTTAAGATAATCAACTCTACGCCAAGTATGGTAAATGCGAGTTTTGGATTGGCGAGGTGCCATTTCTTGGACATATCATTTCTAATGGAGGGATATCAGTGGATCCTGCTAAAGTCAAGGAGATAGTGGTGTGGAGCATACCCACTACGGTTGCAGAGGACCGAAGTTTCTTGGGACTTGCAGGATATTATTGGAGATTTATTGAAGGATTTTCTAAGATTGCTAAGCTTATGACCTCGCTTTTGGTGAAGGAAAGAGAATTCAAGTGGGACGAGAAGTGCCAAGTATATACGGATCATAAGAGTTTGAAGTATATATTCACTCAGAAGGATCTCAACCTTAGGCAACGTCGTTGGTTGGAGCTTATTAAGGATTATGATTTGGAAATTCACTATCACCCGGGCAAGGCAAATTTGGTTGCAGATGCCTTGAGTCGAAAGGAGCATGTTATTTAGCTGTTGTTGCCCAGCTACCCGATGAGATTGTTGAGGATTTCAGGAGACTTAACCTGGGGATAGTTGCTCGCACTGAAGGAGTTATTATTGATGTGGAACCTACTTTGGAGCAAGAAATCCGCAAAGGACAAATTGGTGATGCTAAAATAAAAGAGATTAAGGATCTGATTACTGAAGGTCGAGTTCTGGAATTCACGGACGATGAGCAAGGCACAGTATGGTTCAAGGATCGGATATGTGTCCCTGAGATTGATAGCCCTCGTGAGACTATACTGAAGGAAGCCCATGACTCGGATTATTCTATTCATCCTGGTAGTATCAAGATGTATCAAGATTTGAAGTAGAAGTTCTGGTGGTATGGATTGAGGAGAGATGTGGTTACACATGTGGCTATGTGCGAGGTGTGTCAAAGAGTTAAGGTTGAACACCAGAGGCCAGCTGGACTATTACACCCACCAAAGATGTCCAAGTGGAAGTAAGAAGAAGATTGATATGGATTTCGTCACTGGATTGCCTCGCACCCTCGAAAGGTTATGATTCTATATGGGTTATTGTGGATAGACTGACCAAAGTGGCTCACTTCATTCTTGTCAAGACTACTTATAAGGGATCCCAATTGGCTAAGTTATACATGTCTTGGATTGAGTCTCTACACGGTGTACCAAAGTGGATCATTTTAGATAGAGGATCAAAGTTTACCTTCAGATTTTGGAAAAGTTTTCATGAGAATATGGATACGAAGTTGAATTTTAGTGCAATCTATCACCCTCAGACTGATGGACAGACGGAAAGGACTAATCAAGTATTGGAGGACATGTTGAGAGCTTGTGCCCTTCAGCATGGTAGTAGTTGGGATAAGAATCTACCTTATGCTGAGTTCTCATATAATAATAGTTACTGGGCCAGTCCGAAGATGGCATCGTTCAAGGCTCTATATAGCAGGAAGTGCAGGACTCCTCTATATTGGGATCAGACTAGAGGAAGATAGTTCTTTGGGCCTGAACTGATTCAAGAAGCAGAAGAACAAGTCCGTAAAATTTGAGAGTAGCTCAGACCAGACAAAAGAGCTATGCGGATAATAGAAGAAGACCACTGGAATTTGAGAAAGGAGATTATGTGTACCTCAAGGTGTCACCACTTCGTGGAATGAGGAGGTTTAAAGTTACGGGCAAATTGTCCCCTCGCTATATTGGACCATCCTGAGTTTTTAGGCAAGTTGGAGAGATGACCTATCAACTTGAGCTACCTGATAATCTATCTTATGTGCATAATGTATTTCATGTGTCTCAACTTAAGAAGTGTCTCCGTGTCCCTGAGAAACAGTTACCAATGGAAGAGCTCAGTGTTCAGGGTGATTTGATTTACACGGAGTATCTGATCAAGATTCTTGACACATTGACTCGATTTACAAGGAATAAAGTGGTAAAGAGGTGCAAAGTTCAATGGAGCTACCACGACGAAGATGAAGCAACTTGGAAAAGAGAAGAAGAGCTTCGCATAGACTTTCCTCACCTTTTCCTTCGTTCTTCTTAAATCTCGAGGACGAGATTCTCTTTAAGGGGGGTAGGATTTGTAATACCCAACTTTGAAAAGTAAGAGAAAGAAATAAATCTTCATGTGTGGTACCTTTTCATTCATGATAATTATTAGTAGGCATAGATAAAGTGGATAAATCCTTAATAAAATGTGCATCATGCTGGACTTTATTTGTTGTGCATTTTGTGACAATAAAAATAAATAAGTAATAACATGAAAACATAACAATGAGAAGGGAACTGGATTTAATCCCAAAAGTGCAAATTGGGGGAAGATTGGAAATAATAAATACTATACAAGACTAAAAATATGGGTCAATAAAAGACTACAGTACTAGCACGTTTATTTTGTATATTTAACTTATGTACAAAGTTCACATGCATATTTGAATTCAATTGGAAATTTAAAAATGAAAGGAAAAAGAGACACATAAAAGAAAAGAGAAAGGAAAATGAATAAATAAAAAGAAAAAGATAAAACCTCATATGGGCCAGAAACTACCCTATTCGGCCCATTTTCCCTTTACCGCGCGCCGGCCCACCTTCCATTTCCTTAGCCTGCCGCGCCTCATCCAGCTGACGTGGGGACCCCACGGGTCAGTTTCTCTACGCAGGCGCGCCGACCGGTGGGCCCCGGGTGTAAGACTCGTCTTCCCAACGGATTTCTCCCCCCCGGACTCGGCGGAAGACCGCGCGCGCGCAACGGAATCCCGAAATTGGTGGGAGCTATGGGGGCGGCTGGACCCTCCGTGCGGCGCGGCAATTGACCCGGCGCCATACCCCCCCCCTGCTCCCCGTTAAAAAGCGTGTCCGTTCCTCTCGCGAAGTCAACCCTCGAGCTTTTCTCTGCCGTCGTGCGGATCGTTGGTACGCCCCCGAAGCCTCGCGCCTGCACCGACGATTGGTGGCTGGTATTGGGTCGTGGGTGTTCGTCCACGTTCGTCGATCGTGTGCGTGAAAGATTCATGCCCTGGGATCGATCCGTGCAACCGGAATTCATCGCCGAACTTCACCGCCGCCGCGACTCCGCTGGGCACCGTGGACCGACCTCGACGTGACTTTTGCGTCGGTGAGTTCTTACCCATCGTGCTCGCCCCGCTTCCCCTGTCGTGTGGAGCCGTAAAGTGATGCGGTTAGACCTCTGCGGCGTCATGCGCGTAGTTCATCGGCGGCGCCGTCGGGCGAGCTGTTAGCGCCGCCGTGGCTTGATCCAGGAGGAAGACGAACGGTAGCCACTCGATTCTATTTGGACGGCTGTGATTAGATCTAGGGATGGAGAAATCTGGTCGCTGGATCTTTAGCAAACGGCTAGGATTAGAGTTGCGTAACGCTTCAACGTGATTGAATCCAAGTCGTTCGCCTTTGATCGGACGGTTCGGAGAGGATCAAGCTTCATAAAATCAGAGTCATTGGATTCTGATCCTGCGGCTATCAGCGCGTACCGGTTCGAGCGGCTGTGGATCTAATCCTCACCATCGAGATCTGATCGAACGGCTGAAAACCCTCGATACCTCTTCGCCATGGTCGTATTGCATAAGAGCCCCTGGGGTTCTAAGCAATCAACCCGCGGTCCACCCTATGCAGCGACTGGGTCTTTGTTTCTTTTACGCCGTAGCCCCTGCACTTCCCAGATTTTGACGCCTAGTCCAGACAGTGAGAAAACTTATAAAATAATTTAGAAAATAGATTTTTATGTGTAAAAATAATCCTAGAACTTGTTTAGTCCATAGAAAATCCATTTTTAGTCCAAATTGATCCATTCCACTTCCTAAATTTTTGTAATAATATTGTCTACCCATTAGTGCCTCTGTTCTGACATGACAAACACATTAAAATTATTTTTTTCACTTAATCTTGTATTAAGCACATAAAACATTAGAAAATCCATAACTTAAGATCTATAACTCCAAATTAGATGAATCCAGTTCCTGTGATCTTATTTTAATGTCTAGTTTATTACTGTATATTCTCTTTGCATGTTTGATGTGATGTTAATTTATGCTATGCTATGTATGTATTGTGTTGATGCGAGTAGACGAGCAAGCCACTGTGGAAACTGAGGTTCAACAAGTAGAGATAGCTGAGCAGGAGCTCATTGAAGGCAAGTTGTGCCCTTGATCACTTCTTTTACCCATTCATGTTCTTATTATTCATAATGATCTGCATAGGATAATTTTGCTGGGACCCAATAGGATACCCTAGATTTGACTATCTTTATACCTTGCTTCACCACTGGTTTTACTACTAAAGTTTTGGGTAGTACATGCTATTGCTTTATGTGGATTTGGGTATAGAGATATTCATCACTCATTGTTATATTGTTTATTGTTATCTGTTTTATTATTCCTTGTTCATGTTAAGATCATTATGTTAATGGGAACATGGAGCGACCACCCGGGAAAACAGTGCTACCACAAGGGTGGAATGGGACGCCCTTGGCTGATTAACTAGGAAAGCTAGGGGAGGGCTACCTTACCCGAAAGGGGCAAGGGCAGTAGGGGAGAGGTCAGTGCAGGGGGGTCCCTGGTTGATTTTGCTGCGATGGCGGTCAGCCAGGAACCCTGTACTGGATCTTCCCATAAACTGTAGCGGGTAGTCTGAAGCTAGTGGAACTTTGTAAAGGCCTCGTAGTGTTACCCTGCCTCGCCTCCTCGGTAGAGGTGTATGGGATTGGCCATCTCTTGGCAGATGGGTAACATGACTTGTGGGTAAAGATGCGCAACCTCTGCAGAGTGTAAAACTAGTATACTAGCCGTGCTCACGGTCATGAGCGGCTCGGACCCTCACATGATTAACTATGGAACTTAAATTTAATTTGACATTTGCATCGCATTTGGGATTATTTTACTATTACTGTTCTTTATTATTATTAAGGTTTGGTATTTACTTACACTTAGTAATTGCTAATAAAATTTTGACCAACTTATAAAAGCAATGCTCAGCTTCAGCCTTTATTTCATTGATCAGCCTTACACTTCATGAACTCCCACCTTTGGTGAGTTCATGCCACATTATTCCCCACGACTTGTTGAGCTATGAACGTATGTGAGCTCACTCTTGCTGTCTCACACACCCCCACAGGAGAAGAGCAGGTGGTTCAGGAGGAGCCTCAAGGCGAGGAGTTTGACTTGATCTAGGTGGCGTTTCCCAGTCGACATTGGCGCCGACGATCCTTAGTTTGTTTTATCTTCATTACTTTATTTTGTAATAAGTCTTCCGCTATGTAATAAATACTCTGATGTTTTATGACATTTATCTCTATACACCCTGTTATTATATATGTTGTCTTCTTGGCGCATGTATGAGATGCACCTGGCTTTGTTCCTTAAAGCCGGGTGTTACACAAAAGTATTCCAGCATGAATATAATTTGTTTTAATTTATTTTATTTATTATAATTATTTACACAAATGATTTTAAATATGAAATTCATCTACACTAAAATAGAGAATAGGTATTAAATTCTCTAGTTTATAAAATCCTTTTGAGAATAATTATAAATGTCTATTTCAGCAGAGGGATAACTAAAATCATATAGGGGTACTTTTATTAAATATTTTATTAAAAACTATATTTGTTTCATGGGATGTTAACTTCAAGAATAAGGTAAGTATGATTTTTAATTCAAAAAGAAATCTTTGGAGAGCTTTTCTTAGTTTTTAAAATGGGTGTTTATACCTTTCAAACTTAAACTTGTCCCAAAATTTTGGGTATAAATGCAAGAACTTCATCATGAGGTGCATAATTCTATATCCATTTATTTTGTTATTTGGCTAGCTTAATTCTATTCAATTGGACATTCAAAAGCATGAGAATCCCAATAATATCCAAAGGTTTCAAAGATCCCTTAAACACTATCTTAAATATATTTATTTATTTCATCATTATTGTTTTTTTTCTCCCACCAATTTTGGGCCTTACAAATCCTACCCCCTTAACAGAAATCTCGTCCTCGAGATTTGTAAGAAAAGGGATAGAGAAGAATTGGTTTGTAATTTAGCTTTTAGTTTCTAATTAGTTCAAAATCAAGAGCCTGTTTTTTCATTAGTGAGTGATTAGGAGAGCATGAGTATCTATATATATATATATATAGCCACCCAATGTGAAGGAATAATAATAATAATAATAATAATAATAATAATAATAATAATAATAATAATAATAATAATAATGTCTGTAAAGCATGGATAGGCTTGGGTAGGACATAGTAGGGTAAGGAAGGACTCCCTCATGCATAGTGGATCTTGATTCCTTTAGAAGTATGGCTTGACTCTTACTATTCCTCCACGAGTTTGATCTCCTTCTTCTCGAGTCTTGATGTCTTTATCCGGGTTAGGGATAAGAGGTTAGGATAGATTTGTAGGCAACAACTTAGTAGGTAGTGTAGTTGGTTTAGTAGGTAGCTATGAGTTGAATGAGATTAGTCAGAATCTAGTTTGGATGTTTTGCTTCTGAATGGTTTGGATAGGTTATGTAACATACTATGTAGGTCAAGTTATTGGGTATGACCGAGTTGATCTAAGTCACCAATTTAGGCGTAAGTGAATTAGGATTATGGCCTTATCTTTTGTAGCAGCATTAAGTAATTTACTCTAGATTAGATCATAATAGATTAGATAAAATCTAGATTAGGTTCGATATGACTGGATTAGACTAGTTTATGTTAGGTAGATCTACAAGGGTAGAATATATATTATTAGGATATGTTAGAATCTTTTGAGATAGATGGATCTATGAGTGTAGGATAGAATCATTTAGGATGAGATGGATATTGTTAGGCTAGATATTTTAATGGGGAATAATCTAGGTTGACTCATTATCTTATGAATATACTTTTTTATGCCTATATGTATATGTAGATGCAATTGTGGATATTACTCCACAACTCATCACACTCAATCAAAGATCCAAATCAAACAAGAATCATAAGAACAAACATTGAAGTACATAGATACCTAAAAAATAGTTTGTTTTTGTTCCTAAGATTAGGTCTCCTATTCTTAAAAGTCACTTTAGGTACAGGATTCCAAAGTGTGAAATCCACATTTGCCTTTAGAAGGAAAAGGTAAGAATAATCAGAGTAAAGCGGAATTAGATGAGAAAAGATTAAGAGAAGTTTAGAAAAGAATCAGAGTAGCAAAGGTAAGTAAGTATTGGTTGTCCAGTTCTATCTAGGTTTCGTCCTACAGTCAACATTCCTCTGATACCACTTCTGTCACACCCGGATTTCGGGGCACCAAGACCTGGGCGCGAACATAATCACCAGGTGTGCTAGGACCAAGTCTCACACATATGATGAATCATGGCACAGGATCGAATGTCACATCTTTACTACATAACAGGAGTTCTATACAAAATAAATAAATAATTACATTATAAGGAGACAACGGTCCAGCAACCCAAAGTTGACTGGGCGACGACGACCTAGACCTCTCACGAACTCGCCATAGCATCCTCCATGCGCCTCATCTTGTGGTACCTGTTCTTGACCTATGGGGGGCTGTGAGACAGCAAGAGTGAGCTCACATACGTTCATAGCTCAACAAGTTGTGGGGAATAATGTGCATGAACTCGCCAAAGGTGGGAGCTCACGTGAAGTATAAGGCTTACCAAAGAGGATGGTTAGAGCTGAGCATTGCTTTTAAAGTTGGTCAAAATTTTATTAGCAGATACTAAGTATAAGTAAATACCAACCCAATTAAGTAGTAGAACAAAAGTAACAACATCACCTGCGATGCAATGCATATGGCAAATTGAATTTAATTCCATAAATTAATCATGTGAGTGTCCGAGCTGCTCATGACCGTGAGCACGGCTAGTATACCAGTTTTACACTCTGTAGAGGTTGTGCATCTTTACCCACAAGTCATGTTATCCATCTGCCAAGAGACGGCCAATCCCATACACCTCTACTGAGGAGGTAGGCAGGGTAACACTACGAGGCCTTTACAAAGTTCCACTAGCTTCAGAAAACCTGCTACAGTTTATAGGAAGCTCCAATGCAGGAATCCCTCATCTGACCACCATCGCAGCAAAATCAACCCGAGGACCTCCCTACACTGACCACTCCCCTAATGCCCTTGCCCCTTTTGGGTAAGGTAGTCTTCCACTAGCTTTCCTAGTTAGTTGGCCAAGGGCGTCCCATTAAACCCTTGTGGTAGCACTATTTTCCCGAGTGGTTCTCCATGTTCCAATTAACATAATGATCTTATCATGAACAGTAAATAACAACTAATAATAAAAGTATAATCATGAATAATGTGTATCTCTATATCCAAAACCACATAAAGCAATAGCAGATACTACCCAAGAATTCAGTGGTGAATAAGGTATGAAGATAGTCAAACTAGGGTAACCTATTGGGTCCCAACAAAATTAACCTATGCAGATCATTATGATTAATCAGAACATGAGTGGGTGAAAAGAAGTGATCAAGGGCATAACTTGCCTGGGACTTGAGATTCCAGGTACCAACTTGCTTTTCTGTGACACGTGTCCTCACTGCTAAACGTAGCATTACAGACAAATATGGTATAGGCAAAATTAACATCACACCAAGCATAAGAATAATCTGTATAATAATAATCTACGCATTGCTATGAGATCGTGGGAACGAGAAACACTAAATTCGGAGCTACGGTTGTTAAGATAGGAATTTCTGAAGTTATTTAATACCTAGAATAGAGTTATTCATGTGAATAATTTTAAATCAAGTTTCATGGTTAGACAAAGGTACTAGGTAATAAACATTACTTAAACAAAATTAATGCCACCGGAATGAATCAATTTGGAGATAAATTCATCAAGTTATGAATTTCCTAAGTTTGGGACATTATTTTGCATTAAAAAGAATTTCTGTATTTAATTTAATAGATTTCTGAGTTACTTGGACTGCGGCCACTATTTAACAGAAACCCAGGGGGTTCTGCGCGAAAGACACCAAGACTCAGAACTCCCACAGTGTGGACTGCGGGTTGTTTATAGTTAAATAGGAGGTCTCTTTGGCAAAATATGCTAGCCGAAGGGTTACGAGCTTTTTCTGGTCGTGAGATCTAAGATGGAGGGCTCAGATTAATTGTGTGCCTGACTCGAACTGGTACGCACCGAGGGCAGTACGATCACGATCCGACGGTCGTGATTTAAAGTTTCTTGGTCTAATCTCACCCACCAGATCAGGACTAGACGTCCCACATCATCATAACCCAAACGTTATCCTTGATTTAATCTCTACCACTCGCTTCAATCCTGGCGGCCAAGATCGAATTCGGTCATATTCTAATCCCATCCATGCAATCCAAATCGGGGGGGTGTATACCTTCTTCTATCTTCGACAGCCGAGCGAGGTAGAATACTGCTCCCGCGGTGGTACCCTCGTCGGAGAAATTTGACCCAGCCACGGAGCTCCCGATGCGCCTGCCAGATTTGGAATGGCGGGGCGGATGCGGGACGATGCGAAGGGCTCCCCGAGTGCGCCCACGAACCAGATCCCGTGGAAGCCGACTTCAACACAGCGGACCTTGACCTCGGTGATGAGAGGCAAGGGCGCTGGCGGCGGCGTTTGATTTCCCTATGATGGCTTCGGAAAGGAGGGGTGTCGGTGGTTATATACCCCGAGCAGTGAGATCTTCAGGGAAAGGATGGTCGTGCCGAGTGCGGAATCCACGGGTGGTTGTGGATCACAACGGAGTCCCGAGTTCTCGCCCTTCCGCATTTCATGGCGGTCGGTGAAGTCCTCGAATGGGCGTTACCATACTGTTATGTCTCCATGGAGTTTGTTGTGAACCCCCACGCCCGCGGTGATGCTTGAGAGCGATGGCTGGCGCGCAGGGCCCAATCGTTAGCGAGCGGCGGAGGCGCGGAATCTACGGTAGAGGCACGCGATAGCTTCAGCGTGAGGTTGAAGCTGACAGCGTGGGCCCACTTGTAAGTGCCAGCAGAGAGAAGAAAAATCGGGAGGGGAAGCAGGTCAGCGCGTGGGGGGAAAAGATGTGGCTAATTGGGCTACGCGAGTGGAATTCGGCCCACGCTAGGTTTTTGTCGGGGACCATAATTAGGGGTACCCTCAAGACGCCTAATTCTCAGCTGGTAACCCCCATCAGCATAAAGCTGCAGAGGCCTGATGGGTGCGATTAAGTCAGGGATCAGTCCATACGAGCGACTTGATCACGCCTCGCCCGAGCATAGCCTCGGGCAAGAGCAGCCGACCCTGAGGTGTTTCCGTCTCGCCCGAGGCCCCCTTTTTTTACGGCAGACGCATCTCCGGCTCGCCCGTGGCCTTGCCTTCGTTAAGAAGCAACCCTGACTAAATCGCCGCGCCGACCGACCGAGTCACAGGGGCATTTAACGCAAACAGTGAGACTGACGGGCGGCCAGGCCTCGCCAAAGGCGCCATGGGAAGCTCCGCCCGACCCAGGGCTCGGACTCGGGCTAAGGCCCCGGAAGACGGCAAACTCCGCTCCGCCCGACCCAGGGCTCGGACTCGGGCTAGGCCCCTTAAGACGGCGAACTCCGCTCCGCCCGACCCAGGGCTCGGACTCGGGCTAAGGCCCCGGAAGACGGCGAACTCCGCTCCGCCCGACCCAGGGCTCGGACTCGGGCTAGGCCTCGGAAGACGGCGAACTCCGCTCCGCCCGACCCAGGGCTCGGACTCGGGCTAGGCCCCGGAAGACGACGAACTCCGCTTCGCCCGACCCAGGGCTCGGACTCCGCCCTGGCCTCGGACTCCGCCCTGGCCTCTGTCGAACGACCTCCGCCTCGCCCGACCCAGGGCTCGGACTCCGCCCTGGCCTCTGCCGAACGACCTCCGCCTCGCCCGACCCAGGGCTCGGACTCCGCCCTGGCCTCTGCCGAACGACCTCCGCCTCGCCCGACCCAGGAGCTCGGGCTCGGCCTCGGCCATGGAAGACAGACTCGACCTCGGCCTCGGAGGAGCCTCCACGTTGCCCGACCTAGGGCACAGGTCTGCCACGTCAACAGGAAGTGCCATCATCACCCTACCCCGAACTGACTTGGGCCGCAGAGAACAAGACCGACGTCCCATCTGGCCAGCTCCGCCAGATAGGCAATGATGGCGCCCCGCTAGACCATGACGACGGCGGCTCTCAGCTCCCTTACGGAAGCAGGGGGACGTCAGCAAGGACCCAACAGCTCCGACAGCTGTCCCTCCGCCAGGCTCCGTTGCTCCACCGACAGCCACGACACCACACCAGCTGGGTGCCAAGATCTCTTCGGCTGCCACCTCGGCATGTACTTAGGGCGCTAGCTCTCCCCCGCTAGACACGTAGCACTCGGCTACACCCCCATTGTATACCTGGATCCTCTCCTTGCGCCTATAAAAGGAAGGACCAGGGCCTTCTTAGAGAGGGTTGGCCTCGCGGGAACGAGGGCAGGGGCAGGCGCTCTCTTGAGGCCGCTCGCTCCCCTCACCCGCGCGGACGCTTGTAACCCCCTACTGCAAGCGCACCCGACCTGGGCGCGGGACGAACACGAAGGCCACGGGATCTCCGCCTCCCTCACGACCCGGCTCCGGCCACCTCGCTCTTCCCCCCTTCGCGCTCGCCCACGCGCTCGACCCATCTGGGCTGGGGCACGCGGCACACTCACTCGTCGGCTCGGGGACCCCCCCGGTCTCGAAACGCCGACAGTTGGCGCGCCAGGTAGGGGCCTGCTGCGTGTTGACAAGCAGTTTACCGTCAAGCTCCAGATGGGCAGTCTCCAACGACCTCTTCAACCTGGGACGGTGCTCCGTTTCGGGAGCCTCGAGTTCATGTCTTTCGACGGCAGCTACGACATGATACTCCTTCCACCGCCGTGCGACGGCGACAATGGTGGCCGACGGCCCGCTCGCCGGCGGCGGAATCGACGACGTCTTTCCCGCGTGGGGGAAGGACAACTTTCGAGCTCGCCCCATCCTCTCCCTCGCCATCGGAGGAGGAGACGGGGCGACCAGGGCCGAGCGGGAGGCTGCACTCCGTCGGCTATCGAGCAAGTGGACGACGCCAGCACGCTCACGGAGGGCCTGCAGGACGTCGCCCTCGTACCCAGGACGACGGCGCGATCAGCCCCCGAGGTGACTTCGTCGCTCCTCGTCGACCAAAAGGTACCAACTGATTCCCATCTTTCGTCATTTCGACTCGACCTCAACCCGCCTAGCGACCTCGCTCTGGCGGCCGCTCACGTTGAGGCGAGTGCAACCTCTTTGGGGTTTCGTGTGCGGTCGCCTTGGGACCGATTAACGGGCGTCTCGACCTACGGGCCCTCTGGGTCCGAGGAAGATGACGACCCCAGCATCTGCTGGGATTTCTCTGGATCTGGCAACCCCAGTGCCATGCGGGACTTCATGACCGCATGCAACTACTGCCTCTCCGACTGTTCCGATGGCAGCCGCGGCCTTGACGACAAGGACTGCGGCCCGAGCCGCGAATGTTTCCACGTCGAGCTAGGGGATCCCTCCGGAGGCAGCTGTCTCGGCATGCCGGAGGATGGTGATCTCCCTAGGCCGGTGCCTCGCGCCGACATCCCGCGGGAGCTAGCTGTGGTCCCCGTTCCGGCGGGGGGTCACGACCCACAGCTCGAGCAAGTCCGCGGGGCGCAGGCCGGGCTCAATGAGGGAGCAGGAGCGCTCGAGGCGATCCGCCGGGACGTCGGGCAGGTATGGGCGGGCCAGCCCCCGGCCGGAGAAATACGTCACCTGCCCCAGGGTCTCCAGCACCGCATCGCCAACGATGCCAGGGACAGGCCGCCACCCGCATCCGGCGGAACCGGCCAGGACCTGGCAGCCGCAGCAATGCTCCTCCGCGCGATGCCGGAGTCATCAACCACCGAGGGTCGGCGAATCCAGGGAGAACTCAAGCATCTCCTGGAAGGCGCTGCGGCCCAGCGGGCCGAGAGCTCTGCCTCCCGAAGGCAGGGGTACCCCTCGGAACCTCGTGCCGCGACTTCCCGACTCATGCGGGAAGCCTCGGTCTACACCGGGCGCACGCGCAACACCGCGCCTGCGGCCCCGGGCCACCTCGGCAACGAGCACCCTCCTCGTGATCGTCGGGCCCGCCTCGACGAAAGGGTGCGCCGAGGCTATCACCCCAGGCGTGGGGGACGCTACGACAGCGGGGAGGATCGGAGTCCCTCGCCTGAACCACCCGGTCCGCAGGTCTTCAGCCGAGCCATTCGGCGGGCGCCGTTCCCGACCCGATTCCGACCCCCGACTACTATCACAAAGTACTCGGGGGAAACAAGACCGGAATTGTGGCTCGCGGACTACCGCCTGGCCTGTCAACTGGGTGGAACGGACGACGACAACCTCATCATCCGCAACCTCCCCCTGTTCCTCTCCGACACTGCTCGCGCTTGGTTGGAGCACCTGCCTCTGGGGCAGATTTCCAACTGGGAGGATTTGGTCCAAGCTTTCGCCGGCAATTTCCAGGGCACGTACGTGCGCCCCGGGAACTACTGGGACCTCCGGAGCTGCCGACAACAGCCGGGAGAGTCTCTTCGGGACTACATCCGGCGATTCTCGAAGCAGCGCACCGAGCTGCCCAACATCACCGACTCCGATGTCATCGGCGCGTTCCTTGCCGGCACCACCTGCCGTGACCTGGTGAGCAAGTTGGGTCGCAAGACCCCCACCAGGGCGAGCGAGCTGATGGACATCGCCACCAAGTTCGCCTCCGGCCAGGAGGCGGTCGAGGCCATCTTCCGAAAAGACAAGCAGCCCCAGGGCCGCCCGTCGGAAGATGCTCCCGAGGCGTCTACTCCGCGCGGCGCCAAGAAGAAAGGCAGGCGGAAGTCGCAAGCGAAACGCGACGCCGCCGACGCAGACCTTGTCGCCGCCGCCGAGTACAAGAACCCTCGGAAGCCCCCGGGAGGTGCCAACCTCTTCGACAAGATGCTCAAGGAGACGTGCCCTTACCATCAGGGGCCCGTCAAGCATACCCTCGAGGAATGCATCATGCTTCGGCGCCACTTCCACAAGGCCGGGCTACCCGCAGAGGGTGGCAGGGCCCGCGACGACGACAAAAAGGAAGATCACCAAGCAGGAGGGTTCCCTGAGGTCCGCGACTGCTTCATGATCTGCGGAGGGCATGCGGCAAATGCCTCGGCTCGGCATCGCAAGCGAGAGCGACGGGAGGTCTGCTCGGTGAAGGTGGCGGCACCAGTCTACCTAGACTGGTCCGACAAGCCCATCACCTTCGACCAAGATGACCATCCCGACCACGTGCCGAGCCCGGGGAAGTACCCGCTCGTCGTCGATCCCATCATCGGCGACGTCAGGCTCACCAAGGTCCTGATGGATGGGGGCAGCTGCCTCAATATCATCTACGCCGAGACCCTCAAGCTCCTGCGCGTCGACCTGTCCTCCGTCCGAGCAGGTGCTGCGCCTTTCCACGGGATCATTCCTGGGAAGCGCGTCCAGCCCCTCGGACGGCTCGACCTTCCTGTCTGCTTCGGAACACCCTCCAACTTCTGAAGGGAGACTTTGACGTTCGAGGTGGTCGGGTTCCGAGGAACCTACCACGCGGTGTTGGGAAGGCCATGCTACGCGAAGTTCATGGCCATCCCCAACTACACCTACCTGAAGCTCAAGATGCCGGGCCCCAACGGGGTCATCACCGTCGGCCCCACGTACAAACACGCGTTCGAATGCGATGTGGAGTGCGTGGAGTACGCCGAGGCCCTCGCAGAGTCCGAGGCCCTCATCGCCGACCTGGAAAACCTCTCCCGAGAGGTGCCGGACGTGAAGCGACACGCTGGCAACTTCGAGCCAGCGGAGACGGTTAAGGCCGTCCCTCTCGACCCCAGTGACGACACCTCCAAGCAGATCCGAATCGGTTCCAGGCTCGACCCCAAATAGGAAACAGCGCTTGTCGACTTTCTCCGCGCAAACTCCGACATTTTTGCGTGGGGTACCTTGGACATGCCCGGCATACCGAGGGATGTCACCGAGCACTCGCCGAATATTCGGGCAAGAGCCCAACTCGTCAAATGGCCTCCGCACGGATGATGCCCGGGGGCTGCGCCCTTCCTCCGCTCACACACGAGCATCGGTCATCAAGGAAGGGTCGGCCTCGCCGTGGCGGAGCCCGACCCTTCCTCGGGGGCTAAAAAGGGGGAACCCCTCTCGTCGAGGTTGGATGCACTTTTTCGCGTCAAAAAATCTTTCGATCAAGAAGGGGCTTTTGCGTTCTCCCGGATGCGTCAGAAGCAGGGTCCCGAGGAGCGAACATGGGTACAAGTAAGTGGCGAGGCCGACTGAGCCGAGGAACACCTATGCCTCCGGGCTAGGGACACCTCACTCATCGCCTGCCACGAAAAAAGACCCAGCTCGGGAAATCACCCTATTGTTAACAAGTCAGGCCAGGCGCGCAAATTGAAAGAGAAGAGAGTACGACTTCACGCAAGAAAGGTAAAATGTCCAGGCCTCGACGGCCGCAGCAAAGCGCACATCCAACAGAAATTGCCCCCAACAAAAGTCAGGCGTCGCCTTGGGAAGGCGCCGCGCCCTCAGTTCCGCCCCCGCCGTCGGTAAGGTCCGCCTCCGCTTCCGGCGGCGGCGCAGGAGGAAGAATCTCCGCCTCAAAGGTGGTCGCCAGCGTCGCGCTCGGACCCGCGGCGACCGCGTCGAGCCGCTGAACTTCTGCCAGGGCGGCTTCGTCTTCGTCAGGAAGGCAATACCCCTCACTGACCCGCTCCAGGTCCACGACGTAATGGGAAGCGAGCACGGCGAAGGCCCGCCTGACGCCGTGGTGTAGCGCCCCGCGGACCTTACCGCGCGCGTAATCACCTAGGGCTTGAAGACGGCTTTGGGGGGAGCTTCCTGAAGGGACGTCGCCGGGGCCAAGGATCCGATAGACATCCGAGACAGCCTCGGACATGGCCGCGAGGTCAGCCTCCCTCTGCGCGGCAGCCCCAGCAAGCGCCTCGGCGAGCGCTTTGGCAGACTCGTCAAGGGCAGACTCGAGCTCTGCGAACAACCAGAAGAAAGACCTCAAGCACAAGCGGAAGGAACGGACAAGAACGAGAACCGAGGACGGTCGAGGCATACCTCCAGCTCGGACGCACTGCTCCGAGGCCGTGACTTGGGCTGCGGCCAGACCGGCCGCGAGGGTCTTAGCCCGGCTTTCGGCCTCGGCAGCCTGGCCCCGAGATTGGTCCCGCTCCTTGGCAACCTGGACGAACTCCGACCGCTGCCGTAGCACCTCCGCGCGCGCCGCCGCCGCCTCGGCCCTCAGGTCAGCGCAGAGCAACTGAAGGTCCGCTATCTTAGCGTCCTGCTGAGAAAGGCGCGCAGTAGCCCCGGCGAGTGAAGTCCTCAGGGATCGCAGTGAGCCCCAGACGTCGGCCTCGCGGCGGATGAACGACGACTTGGCGGCGCTCCGGTCCGTCAGATCCTGGAAGGGAAAACAAGGCGTCACGGCGAACACCTCGCTCATAGAAGGAAGAAGGTATGCTTGAAACCGTTACCTGGAGGATTTTGGGGACGTCCCCGCAGAGAACCTCCAGCGACGATCGGAGCGACCCCGCCGCTGCTTCCGCACGCTTGCGGAGCTCGTCCTAGGAATGGTCCTCCTGTTCGTCGTCAAGAACGAAGATAGGGTCCGAGGCCTCGCGGGTCCGGAATCGGAGCAACTGGCCCCGGGCCTTGGGGCTCCGCCGCACGGCGACGAGGCTGCCGCCCGCCTGGATGAACTGCGCGTCCACGCCCACCTCTTCCGAGGCCCTGGGCACCGACGCTGCGGCCATCTCGACGCCGGCAGCAACCAGATGCTCTCCGACTGAGACGGTGGCAATCGCGGTGGCGGCAGGCGCCGGCACGGCCGGCACGGCAGACGGGCTCGGGACCACGTCGGCGCCGGCCGCCTCCCCGATCACGATGGATGCCTCGGCGGAAGAGCCCGCCTCGGGGACCTGCTCCCCCGAGACATGCGACGCCCGAGCCCCATGCGGCGAAACGCCCTGCGAAAGGGTCGGCTGAGCGGCAGGGCCTGGGGTAGCGCCAGCCGCCCGCGCCGACGCCGTCTTAAGGGCTTTCCGGGGCGCCAGGTCAGTATGGCCATGGCTCTTCTTGCTGGAAAAAAGAAGAAAGAGAAAGTCACGGCCGGGACGTATGAATGAAGCGCCGGGACGAAGACATTCCAAGATACTTACCCGCTCCGGGCCATGATCCACTATGCCTGGGGGGAGGTCTCTTGGCTCCCGCTCCCTGGAACCGCCGCCGAGGTCCGCTTCGCCGACGGCCTCGGCACCACCCTCGCTTTGGGCGCCCCTGATGCCGAAGAGGCGGACTGCCCGGGCGCCGCCATGGCGACCTGAGGACCGCTCCCCCGCGCTGCCGGCGCGGGTGGCGGCTCTCGAAGGACGGGTACCTCGGCCCGGCTCTCTGAAGTCGCGTCAGCTCCTCCAGCCGAGGGGTCAAGTACCCTCTCGGGTTGCCCCCGCCCCTCGGGTCGGGGATCCGGCACCCCGGCTCCGGGAACCGACGGCATCGGCCCGCTCGGGGGCTGACTCGCCGGCCCCTGGCCACACCCCAAGCTGGGGCTGAGGCCGAGCCGGGCGGCCATGTCGTCCTCCTCCTCCTCACCATCGTCGTCATCGTCGTCGGATGTCTCCGGCGACAGCTCCCTTGGGAGCCCTTCCCTCTCCTGCTGGCGACGGCTTTTCTCCAAGGCGTCCCGAGCCCGCCTCCGCTTGCGGGCCCGGGCCTTCTCCGCGTCCTTCTGCTTCTTCTCCTCCTCCGCGGCGACCCGCCGCGCTGCCCGACCCACCGCGTCCTCCGGGACCCGCGGCAGGGAGGGTTTGTGCCACCCCACCTCCTAAAGGGGGGGGGGGAAAGAAACCCAATCGTGAGAACCAGGAGCAACCCGATATATGAAGAAGGAAGGAGCGAACACTCACCAGAGTGACGCACCCCTGGTCGGGGCGCATCCGAGGCTGGGAGAAGGCGTGGGGGTCCGGCTTCCCCATCGCGGCCGACACCCGCCATTGGAGGGCGTCGAGGGGAAGAGAATCAGGGGACATTCGCGACCCCTCCCAGTCGGCCTCCAGGGTCATCTCCCAAAGCGGCAGCCGCCGCTCCGCCAAGGGGAGCACTCTCCGCCGGTGGATGGCGGCAACCACTCCCGCGGCGGTAAGTCCTCCCTCCCGCAACGCCTTCAGGGCCTGGAGAAGTGGTTCGAGGTTCTTCTGCCTCTCGTGTGGAGTCCCGTGGCGCCAGGCGTCGGTGGCGGCGGTGACGACCCGCTGAGAAAACGGCGGGAGCAACTCTTCGTCATTCCGGAGGTAGAACCACCGGCGCTGCCACCCCTTGTTCGAGGATGCGAGGACGGCAGGGATATACTACGATGACCGCGACTGCCTCAACAAAAGGGTGCAGCCGCCGGCCCGCACCGCTGCGCGGACCTTCCTCTCCCCCGTCGGCAAGGCAAAAAGCTCGGCAAAGAAGAGATGGGTCCACAAATCCCAATGGGGGGCGATCCCCAAATACCCTTCGCACACCGCTACGAAGATAGCGGCCTGTGAGATGGAGTTGGGGGTGAGGTTGTGCAACTCCACCCCATAATGGAACAGGATGGCCCGCATGAAGCGGCATGCCGGCACACCAAATCCCCGCTCATGGAAGGAGACGAAGCTCACGACATACCCCGGCGGTGGGGATGGAGTGACTCCGCCCGTGGGAGGAATCCATTCCGGCCGCTCCTCATCGGTGAGAGGGCGGAGCAAACCCTCGCCGACGAGGTCCTCCAGATCACTCGCCGTCACCGTGGAGAAGGGCCATGGGTCGCGCGGCGGGATGACGGTCACCCGGTCAGCCATCGCCGAGCGGAAAGGGTGGCGGCGCGAAGGACAGGGAGGGCGGATTTCTTTTCCCTGGCTAGATCCCTCAGGCTGCAAAAAACCTAAGAGGGAGACAAGAAGCGGAGTCAAGAACCGTCACCGGACCCTCTCCGGGGTATATAAAGACCAAAGCGAAGACGGTTCCAACTTTCCGCCCGGACCGGACGCGGGGTTCAAAAAACGCGAAGCAAAACAGCCGTTCCTCGAACGGCTCGCGCACGCGCAACGGCAGCCTCGCCAACTACTCGCCCCGTCGCATTAACTCCGCGGCTGGACAGGCGACGCTTCTGGCAGGAGCAGCTGGCGACGCTCCGCCTTCGCCAAAACGACCGCGCCAAAAAAGGTACGCCGCGTCGTTCAATTTCGTATCTTTTTCCCTTTTTTTCTCTTTCTCTATCTCTTGCAACAGGGACCGGGAAAGGGGATACCCCTGAAGGGATCCTTCCCCGTGAAGGAACTAGGCTCCGAGCCTCCTTACTGATCAGGGGTTCGAAGGCTGGCCCCCCGAAGGGTTCAACAGCCGCCTCAAATCGCGTGGGCCCGACACCCACTACTGGTCAGAGGTTCGAAGGTCGGCCTCCCGAAAGGTTCCACGGCCGCCTCAGGCTACTCGGGCTCCGCGCCCATTACTGATCAGGGGTTCGAAGGCTGGCCCCCCGAAGGGTTCACAGTCGCCTCAGACACCGAGTGAGGGATGACCAGGGGTACGTTTGATACATAACCGAGGCTCGGGCTGCGCTCCCGAGGTACCCTAGGACATTTCCGAGACCAGCGGGAACGATCCTGTAACGGAATCCCATCGAAGGGAGGCAACGAGCCCCCGGACCCCGTCGCCAGGGGACCGGGTCCGACAGATCACCCGCAGGTACTTTTGGGCGTGCCTCCGGGCCCCTAGCCGACCCCCAACGAACGGGGCACGGACGTCCACTCAGATTACCCGATTGCAGCTCACCGGAGACACCATGTTCGGTGCCCATCGAGGGTAACATGGCGCTCTCCCCCCCTCCTCCTTGCGGAAAGGCGACGTAGGGGCGTATGTAAAAAAGCCGAGTCTGTCCCTGATCGCCCTCTCGCCCTGTGCGGAGGCTCGGGGGCTGCTCTCGCAAACCCGGCTCCGGCCAAACCGTTGACAGCGTCAACATACCAGCCCGAGAACCTGGGCCCCGACAGTGCACCCGGGCTACGGCCTGTTCGCATGAGGGAACCGCCAGACCAGCCGAAGCATTACGCAAGGCATTAAGACCTCGAAGGAGTGAAACCACTCCTCCGAGGCCTCGGGGGCTACACCCGGCGGGTGCGCTCGCGCGCACCCACCGGAACAAAGTGCAACCGAGAAAGGCTGGTCCCCTTGCAAAAAAGTGCGACGAAAGCCTCCAAGCGAGTGCTAACACTCCCTTCGAGGCTCGGGGGCTACTGTCGGGGACCATAATTAGGGGTACCCTCAAGACGCCTAATTCTCAGCTGGTAACCCCCATCAGCATAAAGCTGCAGAGGCCTGATGGGTGCGATTAAGTCAGGGATCAGTCCATACGAGCGACTTGATCACGCCTCGCCCGAGCATAGCCTCGGGCAAGAGCAGCCGACCCTGAGGTGTTTCCGTCTCGCCCGAGGCCCCCTTTTTTACGGCAGACGCATCTCCGGCTCGCCCGAGGCCTTGCCTTCGTTAAGAAGCAACCCTGACTAAATCGCCGTGCCGACCGACCGAGTCACAGGGGCATTTAACGCAAAGAGTGAGACTGACGGGCGGCCAGACCTCGCCAAAGGCGCCATGGGAAGCTCCGCCCGACCCAGGGCTCGGACTCGGGCTAAGGCCCCGGAAGACGGCGAACTCCGCTCCGCCCGACCCAGGGCTCGGACTCGGGCTAGGCCCCGGAAGACGGCGAACTCCGCTCCGCCCGACCCAGGGCTCGGACTCGGGCTAAGGCCCCGGAAGACGGCGAACTCCGCTCCGCCCGACCCAGGGCTCGGACTCGGGCTAAGGCCCCGGAAGACGGCGAACTCCGCTCCGCCCGACCCAGGGCTCGGACTCGGGCTAGGCCCCGGAAGACGGCGAACTCCGCTCCGCCCGACCCAGGGCTCGGACTCGGGCTAGGCCCCGGAAGACGACGAACTCCGCTTCGCCCGACCCAGGGCTCGGACTCCGCCCTGGCCTCTGCCGAACGACCTCCGCCTCGCCCGACCCAGGGCTCGGACTCCGCCCTGGCCTCTGCCGAACGACCTCCGCCTCGCCCGACCCAGGGCTCGGACTCCGCCCTGGCCTCTGCCGAACGACCTCCGCCTCGCCCGACCCAGGAGCTCGGGCTCGGCCTCGGCCATGGAAGACAGACTCGACCTCGGCCTCGGAGGAGCCTCCACGTCGCCCGACCTAGGGCACAGGTCCGCCACGTCAACAGGAAGCGCCATCATCACCCTACCCCGAACTGACTTGGGCCGCAGAGAACAAGACCGACGTCCCATCTGGCCAGCTCCGCCAGATAGGCAATGATGGCGCCCCGCTAGACCATGACGACGGCGGCTCTCAGCTCCCTTACGGAAGCAGGGGGACGTCAGCAAGGACCCAACAGCTCCGACAGCTGTCCCTCCGCCAGGCTCCGTTGCTCCACCGACAGCCACGACACCACACCAGCTGGGTGCCAAGATCTCTCCGGCTGCCACCTCGGCATGTACTTAGGGCGCTAGCTCTCCCCCGCTAGACACGTAGCACTCGGCTACACCCCCATTGTATACCTAGATCCTCTCCTTGCGCCTATAAAAGGAAGGACCAGGGCCTTCTTAGAGAAGGTTGGCCTCGCGGGAACGAGGGCAGGGGCAGGCGCTCTCTTGAGGCCGCTCACTCCCCTCACCCGCGCGGACGCTTGTAACCCCCTACTGCAAGCGCATCCGACCTGGGCGCGGGACAAACACGAAGGCCGCGGGATCTCCGCCTCCCTCACGACCCGGCTCTGGCCACCTCGCTCTTCCCCCCTTCGCGCTCGCCCACGCGCTCGACCCATCTGGGCTGGGGCACGCGGCACACTCACTCGTCGGCTCGGGGACCCCCCCGGTCTCGAAACGCCGACAGTTTTATTCTTTTTCTATTTATGTGTTCTTCCCTTTTCTATTTCAAATCCAAATTACAATTTGAATTTAGGTCTGAGTTTCATCTTCAAAAACAAATGCACAAACAAAAGTATTCCAGCATGAATATGATTTGTTTTAATTTATTTTATTTATTATAATTATTTACACAAATGATTTTAAATATGAAATTCGTCTACACTAAAATAGAGAATAGGTATTAAAATCTCTAGTTTATAAAATCCTTTTGAGAATAATTATAAATGTCTATTTCAGCAGAGGGATAACTAAAATCATATAGGGGTACTTTTATTAAATCTTTTATTAAAAACTATATTTGTTTCAAGGGATGTTAACTTCAAGAATAAGGTAAGTATGATTTTTAATTCAAAAAGAAATCTTTGGAGAGCTTTTCTTAGTTTTTAAAATGGGTGTTTATACCTTTCAAACTTAAACTTGTCTCAAAATTTTGGGTATAAATGCAAGAACTTCATCATGAGGTGCATAATTCTATATCCATTTATTTTGTTATTTGGCTAGCTTAATTCTATTCAATTGGACATTCAAAAGCATGAGAATCCCAATAATATCCAAAGGTTTCAAAGATCCCTTAAACACTATCTTAAATATATTTATTTATTTATTTAGTTATTTATTTCATCATTATTGTTTTTTCTCCCACCAATTTTGGGCCTTACAGCTAGCCAGCTATCCACTCCCACCGCCGAGCTGCCGCGCCCACTACCAGGCGCCAGCCCACTCGTAAAGAAGGGTGCAAATCTTTACCAGATCTGTATTTGCTGGAATTAATCGGTACATGCGGGATTTGGTGATATTTGTAAAGATGTTCTGCGCAGAGTCGGTATTATTTATTCTAGCCAGGTAACTTGTGTTGGAACTTGCTCTCCTGGGCAAGATGATCCAACGGGGGAGTGAAAGGAATACAAACAAGGTTTTAACTCGAGATGGCGATTGCGCTGTTAATCCAGCCTCTCAAGGGCACTGTACGGGGGTATTTATAGGTGCCTGAGCGCCCAACGTCTTGATGTAAGGACGCATGTGCCCTCAGGCACCTGAACTATCCTCGGAATATTCCCATAAGGGAGGGTTACAGACTGTCATTACAGAAAAGCCATTACAAATCGGGCCTGTAACACACTTCTCCGTGCGGGGCCTGTTACAATGGGCCGAATCCCACGTGGGCCTCCAGGTTCGGTGAGGGCGAGGGAAGGGGCGACTCCGTCGTGGGCCTTCGTCTTGCAGTGTAGAGGACGAAGGGTGGACTTCGCCGGTGGACCTCGCTGGTCGTTTTGCTTCCGTTGGTACAACGAGGTTGACGAAGGCTTGGAGCGAAGGGTAGCGTCTTCGCCTTCGCCCCAACATTTGCCCTCTGAGGGACCAGTTCGACTAAGTCATCTGGTGCCAAAGACGTCGCTAGATGGCGGAGACGCTGCCCTCGCTCGAAGTGGTTCCGCGGGGGTTTTTTATGTGACCGTTGACGGACGCAGTACTGTTGGACTGCGGGTTTCCCAAAGCGTCGCGTCCTGTGTATAAAAGGGGGGGCGCGGGTCAGGTTCTCTTACCTTTATGTGCGCCGCAAAACCCTAGCCTCCTTTTGAAACCGTTCGCCCGCTCGCCTGCCCTCCTTGCTCCTGTTCGTCGGAGATCTGGCCCGCATCAAGCAGACCGCTCGCCGCCGCCGACGGTACGTAGCCATGCCGTCTTCTTCCTCATCTGCTGCAAACAGGTCGTCGGTCGATGCATCGTCTGAGGATACCTTGAGCAATGTGGCAGCGATGGAACTACATCCGGGTGATACGGTGGAGTTTGGCGTTTCGCGGATTTCCTCGGTCTGCTTGCAGGATATGCAGCAGCTGGGGTATTTTAGCAGCGGAGTTGGGCGTGTCCTGGGGGCGGAGGAGGTTCCCAAGCCCGAGGGCGAGTTGGTCGTGTTTGAGGCGTTTTTCACCGCTGGCCTTCATCTGCCTGCACATCGCTTTGTGGCGGAGGTCCTGCAGAGATTTGAGGTCCAGGTCCACCAGCTGACACCTAACGCTGTGGTGGCCCTAGCGAAGTATGTCTGGGCGGCGACTTCGTATGGCGATCAGCCTTCTGTGGAGGTCTTCACCAAACATTACTGTCTGCATTGGAAAAAAAGAAAAATTGGACACAAGATTGCACAGTTTGGATCGTGCACGTTTACGCTGAGGACCGGAAAGACTTCGATGGAAGTCGTGGAGTTGTTTCCCTGTGCCTGCAATAAGTGGGGCAACTGGTGGGATTTCTGGTTTTATGTTTCTGAGGGCGAAGTCGAAGACCACCCAGGGCTCCCTGTGGCCGTGATGTGCTCCCATTATTATGTGGCGTACCCGCAATTTGAGGTGGCGGATGATGATGAAAATGAAGGAGCCCTTCGGTGCATTGCCCGCATGAGTAGCGGGCGTGATTTAGTTGCGGAATTCAACGGGTATGGGGTATGGCCCTTGGCACATGGCTGGGTGTTGGGCAAAGTATGCCCTCGTGAGATGCCCTCTCTAGGTGGGCAGCGAGTGCGAAGTCCAGCCTTCGCGTTGGATCTGCATGGCCAGGATCCCGCCGCGTTCGTGCGTGAAGCGGAAGATGGGGTTGCTCGTTTTGTGGGGCGTTATGTGCCTAGGATGGAGGCCCTGCGGAGTTGGGATATCCGTGGATCCAACGTTCGCCTGAATAGGGTCTTCGAGCTGAATCGCTTGCCATACGGCGGCTATCAAGGGGATGACGCTGTTGACCACCGTGGGAAGAGGCCAGTGGCCGTGACTGAGGAAGGCCCTTCGCAGGAGGCCGCCCCAGCCACTAAGAAGAGAAAACTAGGTACTGCAGTGGGGGACTGGGGGTCTCTGATAGTTTTGCTGTGGAGTTGATGGGGACGTGCGCAGCCCCCGGGGGAAGGATGTCTTCGCCCGAGCTCCGGGAGTCTTCGGCGCGAATGCTGGAGGTTACCGAGGGTCGATGGCCCAAGAATGTTCTGATCCCTCGCGCGGCTAGCGAAGACTTCTTTACGTCTTGCATGGTTCACGACTTGAAGGTTTTTCCTTATAGACGGAATATTGCTGCTGTTGTATCGGCAGTGATGCAGAGGGACCGTCAAGACGCTGCGCAGAAACGCCAGGCAGTCGTTAGGATCGCGGATCCTATGCGCGAGGCGAAGAAGGAGTGGGGGAGCGCGAAGGCTGCTGCCTCTGGCAGTAGCAAACCGGTGCCGGCTGTGAAACCGGCCGCCCCCGGGCACAGCAAGGCATCGGCGAGCGTGAAGGCTGCCACCTTTAGCGGGAGCAAGCCGCCCTCGTGCGGGCCCGTGAAAGGACGAAGGTCGCCTTCGCCGGCGCGACGTGTTGCCAACTTCGGCACGGACATCAGTGTCGATGATTATTTTGTTGGTAAGTGAAGTTTTTTTTTGTTTTTTTGTTTTTTTTGGCACGACTAGGCCTTTAACCAGTATCATGGTGCAGGGTTGGGTGAGGGGCAACTGGCTGTTGTCCCGCCTCCGGTGGCAACCACTTCGCCAACGACGGTGGTTAGGGCGAAGGGTGCCGTGCGGGACCCGTGGGCCACTTTCTACGCGAGCGGCGAAATTTTTCGGCCGCTGCCGCTAAGGACGTGGTGGGCTCCATGTCTCAGCGACTGAGGGAAGCGTCGCAGCAGCTGTCACAGCAGCTGAAGCGAGTAAGTTGTGTTGGACTTCAATGTTTGTTGTTTTTATGAGGATTCGGGTCTCATGGGTTTATGTGTTAGGCAGCCAACTTCGCCGACCACATCGCGTTGGGTGCCTTGACTGTGGACGTTGCTGCCGAGGTCGAGAGTCTTCGGGCACAGCATGCGGATGCTGTGCGGGAGAAGTCGGCTGCGGAGAGCAAAAGCCGCAGGCTGTCGGAGAAGATGGCCACCATGGAGGCCGAGAAGACGGATCTCCGGCGCCAGCTGGCGGAGGAGAAGAGGGAGGCGAACAAGGCCATCGCTGATGCACAGGCTGCACAGGCCGAGGCCAACGTGGCGCGGTCGGAGGGCAGTCTCGCCCGCCAACGCGCCGAGGAGCTAGAGGCAAGGTTCAACGCCCTGCGCAGCCGCGTGGACAAGGCCGAGGCCTCGACGCGCGCGGAGGTCGAGTGGACGCACGCGCAGTTCGTGGACACGTACTGGGAGCTGGGTGCGCGGACTGCTGACTTCGAAGTGCCCGGCCAAGAAGCGGGCCTTCGCTTCCTTGAATGGTTGCAAGAGTAGCTGCTAGTGCTCCCAACCATTGTGATGGGTTTCATGTCCTTCGCCTCCCTCGTCAGATGCGAGGGGGCCGTTGAAAGGGAAATGTGCCCTTGGGCCATTTCTAAGTATTTTGGTAATTTAGTGCCCAACACAGGTGCCTAATTGTAAAATGGTGGACAAAGTACAAATCAAGGATAAAGGTATGTTTCTCAGACTTAGTACATTGTTTTATGGACTAATGTATTGTGTCTAAGTGCTGGAAACAGAAAAAATCGAGTTGGAGAAGAAATGGCTCGAGCAGCCAAAGTCTGCCCAGTCTGGGTACACCGGACTGTCCGGTGTGCACCAGACATGTCCGGTGCGCCAGGCTGGCTCGGCGCGAAAGTGGCTGCTCTCGGGAATTCACCGGCGACGTACGGCTAAAATTCACCGGACTGTCCGGTGTGCACCGGATTGTCCGGTGAGCCAACGGTCGGCCGGGCCAACGGTCGGCCGCGCAATCTGCGCGGGACACGTGGCCGAGCCAACGGCTAGAAGACGGCACCGGACTGTCCGGTGTGCACCGGACATGTCCGGTGCGCCAACGGCTCCCAATCGGGCACCGGACAGTGTCCGGTGTGCATCGGACTGTCCGGTGCACCCGACGACAGAAGGCAAGATTGGCCTTCCAGATTTGCTCTCAACGGCTCCTAGCTACCTTGGGGCTATAAAAGGGACCCCTAGGCGCATGGAGGAGAACACCAAGCAACCTTAGAGCATTCTTGATCATCCACACTCAGTCTTTGCGCATTCGTTTGTCATTCTCAGTGATTCGAGCTCCGTTCTAGTGAGAACTTTGAGATAGTCTTTCGAGCTCGATTCTTGGCCGTGTGTGTGCGCATTTTGCTATGGATTTGTGTGTGTTGCTTTCCTCCCTTACTCTGAATTTCTTGTGAATCTCAAGTGTAAGGGCGAGAGGCTCCAAGTTGTGGAGAATCCTCGCAAACGGGATATTGAAAGGCAAAACAAAACACCGTGGTATTCAAGTTGGTCTTTGGACCGCTTGAGAGGGGTTGATTGCAACCCTCGTCCGTTGGGACGCCACAACGTGGAGTAGGCAAGCGTTGGTCTTGGCCGAACCACGGGATAAACCACTGTGTCATCTCTGTGTTTGATCTCTTGTGGTATTGTGTTTTGTTGAGACTCCTCTCTAGCCACTTGGCGATTATTGTGCTAACACTTAACAAGTTTTTGTGGCTATAAGTTTAAGTTTTCACAGGATCACCTATTCACCCCCCCCTCTAGGTGCTCTCAATTGGTATCGGAGCCGTTCTCTTCACAAAGGGACTAACCGCCCGAAGAGATGGATCCTAAGGGGAAGGGTATCGTGATCAACGACAAAGAGAAGGAATCCTTCGTCAACGAGCCGAAGGACGATAAGCCTACCGACTCCGGCTCGGGCCACAGACGGAAGGAAGGGAAGAAGAAGAAGACAAGGCGCATCAAGGAGATCGTCTACTACGACAGCGATGAGTCTACTTCTTCCCAAAAGGACGACGACCACAACGACTACGAGAGAAGGAAACCGGTTAATTCGAACTTTTCCTTTGACTACTCTCGTATTCCGCAAAGTTCAAATTCACATTTGCTCTCCATTCCACTCGGCAAGCCCCCACACTTTGATGGGGAGGACTATGGATTTTGGAGCCACAAAATGCGTAGTCACCTATTCTCTCTCCATCCTAGTATATGGGAGATTGTAGAGAGTGGAATGCACTTTGATAGTTCGGATAGTCCCATGTTCATTAATGAACAAATTCATAAGAATGCACAAGCTACTACTGTTCTTCTAGCTTCTTTGTGCAGGGATGAATACCATAAAGTGAGCGGCTTGGATAACGCCAAGCAGATCTGGGACACCCTCAAGATTTCTCATGAGGGGAACGACGTCACCTTGCTCACCAAGATGGAGTTGGTGGAGGGTGAGCTTGGACGGTTCACGATGATAAGGGGCGAGGAGCCGACGCAAACATACAACCGGCTCAAGACCCTTATCAACAAGATAAGGAGCTACGGAAGCACGCGATGGACGGACCACGATGTCGTCCGACTGATGCTAAGGTCCTTTACCGTTCTTGATCCTCATTTGGTAAATAATATTCGTGAAAATCCCAGGTACACCAAAATGTCGCCCGAGGAAGTCCTAGGAAAATTCGTCAGCGGGCGAATGATGATCAAGGAGGCGAGGTATGTGGACGACGCCTTGAATGGACCGATCAACGAGCTGCAACCTCTTGCTCTCAAGGCAACGAGGAGCAAGGAGGCACTACCAAGCAAGGTGGCGCAAGTTGAGGCGGCCGGGCTAAATAATGAGGAGATGGCCCTCATCATTAAGCGCTTCAAGACGGCGCTTAAGGGTCGCAAGGGACAGCCAAGCAAGACCAAGACAAAGGAGAAGCGCTCGGGCTTCAAATGTGGTAAGATTGGTCATTTCATTGCTAACTGTCCCGATAATGAAAGTGACCAGGAAAAGGGGAACAAGAGGGAGAAGAAGAAGGCATACAAGAAGGCAAAGGGCGAGGCACATCTAGGAAAGGAGTGGGATTCGAATTGCTCCTCCTCCGACTCCGACAATAAAGGACTCGCTGCCACCGCCTTCAACAAGTCATCTGTAACACCCAAATTCTGAATTTGGGATTGGTAGAAGAAATCTGAGCAAAGTATCATAATGCTTTGGAAATTGGGAAATAAGAAAAATGATGAGAAAAGGATTTTTCTTTTAAAGGAAACCATTTATACATCCCATGAAATAAATAACAAGGAGAATAAAGCTTAAATTAGTAAAATTAAAATAGTATGGTTTATATTCACCTTTGGGTTTCAATTGATACAATTGAAAAAAATCCGAAAACTAAAGTAGAAGTATAAATTTGAATTTGGAATAAGGAATAGAAAATGAATGGGAAGGCAATAATATATACTTATTAAAAATAAATAAGTAATCCAAACAGTAAAGTCTAAATTTCCTTCGGGATTATGTTTGATTCTAGGAATCTGAAATTTAAAATAAAATTTGAATTTGGTTTTGAATATTCAAAATTGAATTTGAAAACAAAAACAGAAAACATATAAAAGAAAAAGAAAATAAAAAGGGAAAAACGCACCTGGGCCATATCTCCTCGGGCGGCCCAACTTTTTAACCTCGCTCGGCCCACTAAAACCACGCGCGCGGCCCAACCTGCTGAAGGAAGCGCCGACATGGAGGGCCCACGGGCCAGCCACCTGCGGCCACTCGCTTCGCATCAAGTCGCTTACGCGTGGGCCGCCCCTGTCAGATTTATCCCCTCCGCTGAATCGGGATCACAACAGAACGCCCGATACCCCGCGCCACGGACTCCCCTCGCCCGGCTTCAAATGCGGGCCGACCCGACCGCCTTAGACTATAAAACCTTGTCTCCTCGCGCACCCCTTGACCTATCAAGCCATGACCAAGTGCTCTTGCGGCAAGATTTCTCGCCGCCACCGTGAGGAAGACTTGTGAGAGTACCGCCACAGCCATAGTTCTTCTACACTGCCGATCCAAGTCCAAGAAGTTGCCGCGGATGTTCGCCAAGCCTTGGGGATTCTGTCGGTGTGGCTCCGAGGCCTGGGCATCGCGCGGGGATCGTCCAATTCCTCGTCGGAGTTCTTCATCACCGCCTCTCCGTGGTCCGAGCGCGGCCGCAATTAAACCTACCGGTGAGTAAGCTCATCTTGTTCGCCTTGGTCCCATCTTCATGTGCTCTAGCTTAATTAGGGATTGGGTCCGGGTACGGTGCACTTGGCCGCCTGCGGCGTGGGGCGCGGCCGCTGACTATAGCGCCGCCGTGATGAGCCTAGCGGGGTTGGGAGAGATAGCTAGGAGCCGTCGGATTCGATCAACGGTATAGATCAAAACATCATATCTCCTGATCTGTGCCGTTGATTGTAGAATGGTCGGTCGCGATTAGACGAGGGGTACCGTTTCACCTTGGGCCATCTGGAGCGTTCGTTTAGGATCGGACGCGTACGCTTAGATCCGGACTCATAAAGAACCCGAGCCATTGATCCTGGATCTGGCGGTCGTGGTTACGTACCGGTTCGGCCGAGTTCCGGCCTAATCTGCGCCGTGCAAAGACGATCCAACGGCCGAGACTCGCCCGTACCCCTTCGCGGGTGCACTTTGCTAAAGAGCCCCTGCGTTTAGTTGAAATAGAACCCGCCGTCCCTCGGGCACTGTTGACTGGGTCTCGGGAATCTTGCGCCGAGAACCCTGTGCTTTCCAGAAATTGGCGCCCAGTCCAGTGATCGTTTAAATTGAATAAATAAAATAGAAAATGGATTTTTAATATGAAAATAATTGCTAGAACTTAGATAATTCATAGAAAATTCATTTTAGCTCCAAATTGAACCATTCCAATTCCTAAAATTTTGTAATAATATTCTCTATCATTTAGAATCACTGTTTTGACATGAACTCTGTTAGGAAAATAAATTTATCATCTAATCCTATTATAATCACCTTAAATCTTTGGAAATCCATAACTTAAAATCTATAATTCCAAAATTAATAATTCTTTCTCCTGTGATCTTATTTTAATATGTAGATTATTAATATGTATTTTGCATATATGTTTGGTGTAATGTTAATTTTGCCTATACACTGTTTGTTTGTATTGCTACGACTAGTGTAAGGTCACGAGTCACCTGAAGATCATCCTGGTACCTGGAATCTCAAGGCCCAGGCAAGTTGTGCCCTTGATCACTTCTTTTCACCTACTCATGTTCTAATTAATCATAATGATCTGCATAGGTTAATTTTGATGGGACCCAATAGGTTACCCTAGTTTGTCTATCTTTATACCTTGTTTACCACTGAACTTTTTGGGTAGTACTTGCTAGTGCTTTATGTGGTTTTGGGTATGAAGATCACACTGTTCATGATTATACTCTTGTTATCAGTTATTATTACTATTCATGTTAAGATCATTATGTTAATTGGAACATGGAGCGACCACCCGGGAAAACAGTGCTACCACAAGGGAGGAATGGGACCCCTTGGCTGATTAATTAGGAAAGCTAGTGGAAGACTACCTTACCCGAAAGGGGCAAGGGCAGTAGGGGAGTGGTCAGTGTAGGAAGGCCCTCGGGAGGATTTTGCTGCGATGGCGGTCCTGCAAGGGATTCCTGCATTGGAACTTCCTATAAACTGTAGCGGGTTTTCGGAAGCTAGTGGAACTTTGTAAAGGCCTCGTAGTGGATCCCTAGCCATTCACCTCGGTAGTGTCTAAGGGCCTTGCAAACCCTGGCGACATGGGATACACGACTTGTGGGTAAAGATGCGCAACCTCTGCAGAGTGTAAAACTGGTATACTAGCCGTGCTCACGGTCATGAGCAGCTCGGACCCTCACATGATTAATTTATGGAATTAAATTCAATTTGTCATATGCATTGCATCGCAGGTGAAGTTGTTATTTTTGTTCTACTACTTAATTGGGTTGGTATTTACTTATACTTAGTAACTGCTAATAAAATTTTGACCAACTTTAAAAGCAATGCTCAGCTCTAACCATCCTCTTTGGTAAGCCTTACACTTCACGTGAGCTCCCACCTTTGGCGAGTTCATGCACATTTTTCCCCACAACTTGTTGAGCGATGAACGTATGTGAGCTCACTCTTGCTGTCTCACATACACCACAGGTCAAGAGCAGGTACCGCAGGATGATGCTCATGGAGGATGCTGCGATGAGTTCGTGAGAGGTCTAGGTCGTCGTCTCCCAGTCAACTTTGGGTTGCTGGACCGTTGTCTCCTTATAATGTAACTATTTTTGTATAGAACTCCTGTTATATATAAAGATGTGACATTCGATCCTGTGCCATGATTCATCATATGTGTGAGACTTGGTCCCAGCACACCTGGTGATTATGTTAGCGCCCGGGTTTTGGACCCCTAAAATCCGGGTGTTACAGAAGTGGTATCAGAGGAATGTTGACTGTAGGACGAAACCTAGATAGAACTGGACAACCATTATCTACTTACCTTTGCTACTCTGATTCTTTTCTAAACTTTTCTTAATCTTTTCTCATCTATTTCCGCTATACTCTGATTATCCTTACCTTTTCTTTCTAAAAGACAAATGTGGATTTCACACTTTGAAATCCTGTGCCTAAAGTGACTTTAGGAATAAGAGACCTAATCCTAGGAACACAAAAACAAAACTATTTTTATAAGTGTTTATATACTTGAATGTTTGTTCTTATGATATCTGTCTGATTTGGATCTTTGATTGAGTGTGATGGGTTGTGGAGTAATGTCCACAATTGCATCTGCATATACACATAGGTATAAAAATATATTTATAAAATAGCTAGACAAACTAAATTATCCTTCAATAAAGTAACTAGCCTAACAATACCCATCTTATCTTAGAGATTCTCCCTTATCTTAATAGATTCATCTCATCTTAAGAGATTCTATCCTACACTCATAGATCTATCTTATCTCAAAAGGTCTTAACTTATCCTAATGTATATAGATCCATCTTATCTTAAGAGGTTTTCTCTTATCTTAATAGATTTATCTTATCTTGAAGGATTCATCTTATCCTAACCACTTTACTTATCTCATCCTAATAGATCTAACTGGTCTCAAAAGATTCTATCTTATCTTTATGGATTCATCTTGTCCTAATAAGCATATTTACCTCACCCTAAGTAACAACCAAGATCTAATCCAAAGTAATTAGATATTATCTAGTCTAATCTAGTTATATCCAACCTAATCCAGATTCTATCTAATCTAAATATGACCCAATCTAAAAGTGAGTTATTTAATAAATTAGTTAGCACTAGTGAAATGGATTAGACCTCACTCCTATAAAAATGATTTAAGCTAAATTGATGCCCTAAATTAACTTGACCATATACATATGCAACTACCTTACCCATCCGATAGTTGCATAATCCCTCTGTGTTAACCTAATAGAGCTTCTGATCTACCTACACCGTATACCCCATCCTATCTCAAAAGATTCTAACATATCTTAATAATACATATTCTACCCTGTTGGACCTATCTAACCTAAACTAGACCAATCTAGTCATATCCAATCTAATCTAGATCTTATCTTACCTAATGTGACCTGATCTAGTGTGATCTAATGTTATCTAAATGTGGTCCACTTAAACAGATTAATGACACTAGTAGAAGAGATTAGACCCCACTAGCCATGTAATAACTTAACTTAGCACATTGGATCAACTCAACCATGAGCTAACCCAACCCATAGAGCCATGATGAATGGTATAACCTTTCTATTCCCACCTAACAACAAACAAACTTTTAACCTACAACTTGTAGTCTATCTCACCCATATATACCTCTCATCTTGACAGATTCTATCTTACCCTTAGATATTCACCTTATATGACTGGTTACCCCAATCTGGACATAAAACAAAGATTAAGCCCTACTAAAGAATCTTCAGATTATAACCAGCTACTAGCTTATTTATTCCGCTTATTGAATAATTTCCTTTGCAAAACTATTACCACATGCTTCTAACTTTCATGGTCAATACCAGGAAAGGAAAGATTATCACGTAACAACAAACAGAAAATGAATCCTCCAAATCCTCCACCTGTTGAAATCGATCAAGTGGTTGCTGCCCAAAGACTGGTAATACAACAATTAACAGACCTGGTGACCGAGATGCAAAATCAGATAAGACAAGAACGCGAGGAAATACGTCAGGTCCGCCAAGAAATAAGGCAAGCACGGTTGGAGAGACAACAACAACAACAACCTCCACCACCACCACCAGCTCCACCAAGCTACATAGATATAAATTATGATGATTTATAAGATCTAGATGTTACTTTAGTTAGTAGATGATATGATATTATTTTAGAAGGAACAATAAGGTCTATTGACCCTATGTTTTGATAAAGAATTATACCTCATGCTGAGATTTCTTTGTTTGTGCATATGTCCCGAGAACAATATGAGCATACATCCCTTTATTTACTAATCTCGAGGACGAGATTATTTTTAAGGGGGTAGGATTTGTAACACCCAAATTCTGAATTTGGGATTGGTAGAAGAAATCTGAGCAAAGTATCATAATGCTTTGGAAATTGGGAAATAAGAAAAATGATGAGAAAAGGATTTTTCTTTTAAAGGAAACCATTTATACATCCCATGAAATAAATAACAAGGAGAATAAAGCTTAAATTAGTAAAATTAAAATAGTATGGTTTATATTCACCTTTGGGTTTCAATTGATACAATTAAAAAAAATCCGAAAACTAAAGTAGAAGTATAAATTTGAATTTGGAATAAGGAATAGAAAATGAATGGGAAGGCAATAATATATACTTATTAAAAATAAATAAGTAATCCAAACAGTAAAGTCTAAATTTCCTTCGGGATTATGTTTGATTCTAGGAATCTGAAATTTAAAATAAAATTTGAATTTGGTTTTGAATATTCAAAATTGAATTTGAAAACAAAAACAGAAAACATATAAAAGAAAAAGAAAATAAAAAGGGAAAAACGCACCTGGGCCATATCTCCTCGGGCGGCCCAACTTTTTAACCTCGCTCGGCCCACTAAAACCACGCGCGCGGCCCAACCTGCTGAAGGAAGCGCCGACATGGAGGGCCCACGGGCCAGCCACCTGCGGCCACTCGCTTCGCATCAAGTCGCTTACGCGTGGGCCGCCCCTATCAGATTTATCCCCTCCGCTGAATCGGGATCACAACAGAACGCCCGATACCCCGCGCCACGGACTCCCCTCGCCCGGCTTCAAATGCGGGCCGACCCGACCGCCTTAGACTATAAAACCTTGTCTCCTCGCGCACCCCTTGACCTATCAAGCCATGACCAAGTGCTCTTGCGGCAAGATTTCTCGCCGCCACCGTGAGGAAGACTTGTGAGAGTACCGCCACAGCCATAGTTCTTCTACACTGCCGATCCAAGTCCAAGAAGTTGCCGCGGATGTTCGCCAAGCCTTGGGGATTCTGTCGGTGTGGCTCCGAGGCCTGGGCATCGCGCGGGGATCGTCCAATTCCTCGTCGGAGTTCTTCATCACCGCCTCTCCGTGGTCCGAGCGCGGCCGCAATTAAACCTACCGGTGAGTAAGCTCATCTTGTTCGCCTTGGTCCCATCTTCATGTGCTCTAGCTTAATTAGGGATTGGGTCCGGGTACGGTGCACTTGGCCGCCTGCGGCGTGGGGCGCGGCCGCTGACTATAGCGCCGCCGTGATGAGCCTAGCGGGGTTGGGAGAGATAGCTAGGAGCCGTCGGATTCGATCAACGGTATAGATCAAAACATCATATCTCCTGATCTGTGCCGTTGATTGTAGAATGGTCGGTCGCGATTAGACGAGGGGTACCGTTTCACCTTGGGCCATCTGGAGCGTTCGTTTAGGATCGGACGCGTACGCTTAGATCCGGACTCATAAAGAACCCGAGCCATTGATCCTGGATCTGGCGGTCGTGGTTACGTACCGGTTCGGCCGAGTTCCGGCCTAATCTGCGCCGTGCAAAGACGATCCAACGGCCGAGACTCGCCCGTACCCCTTCGCGGGTGCACTTTGCTAAAGAGCCCCTGCGTTTAGTTGAAATAGAACCCGCCGTCCCTCGGGCACTGTTGACTGGGTCTCGGGAATCTTGCGCCGAGAACCCTGTGCTTTCCAGAAATTGGCGCCCAGTCCAGTGATCGTTTAAATTGAATAAATAAAATAGAAAATGGATTTTTAATATGAAAATAATTGCTAGAACTTAGATAATTCATAGAAAATTCATTTTAGCTCCAAATTGAACCATTCCAATTCCTAAAATTTTGTAATAATATTCTCTATCATTTAGAATCACTGTTTTGACATGAACTCTGTTAGGAAAATAAATTTATCATCTAATCCTATTATAATCACCTTAAATCTTTGGAAATCCATAACTTAAAATCTATAATTCCAAAATTAATAATTCTTTCTCCTGTGATCTTATTTTAATATGTAGATTATTAATTTGTATTTTGCATATATGTTTGGTGTAATGTTAATTTTGCCTATACACTGTTTGTTTGTATTGCTACGACTAGTGTAAGGTCACGAGTCACCTGAAGATCATCCTGGTACCTGGAATCTCAAGGCCCAGGCAAGTTGTGCCCTTGATCACTTCTTTTCACCTACTCATGTTCTAATTAATCATAATGATCTGCATAGGTTAATTTTGATGGGACCCAATAGGTTACCCTAGTTTGTCTATCTTTATACCTTGTTTACCACTGAACTTTTTGGGTAGTACTTGCTAGTGCTTTATGTGGTTTTGGGTATGAAGATCACACTGTTCATGATTATACTCTTGTTATCAGTTATTATTACTATTCATGTTAAGATCATTATGTTAATTGGAACATGGAGCGACCACCCGGGAAAACAGTGCTACCACAAGGGAGGAATGGGACCCCTTGGCTGATTAATTAGGAAAGCTAGTGGAAGACTACCTTACCCGAAAGGGGCAAGGGCAGTAGGGGAGTGGTCAGTGTAGGAAGGCCCTCGGGAGGATTTTGCTGCGATGGCGGTCCTGCAAGGGATTCCTGCATTGGAACTTCCTATAAACTGTAGCGGGTTTTCGGAAGCTAGTGGAACTTTGTAAAGGCCTCGTAGTGGATCCCTAGCCATTCACCTCGGTAGTGTCTAAGGGCCTTGCAAACCCTGGCGACATGGGATACACGACTTGTGGGTAAAGATGCGCAACCTCTGCAGAGTGTAAAACTGGTATACTAGCCGTGCTCACGGTCATGAGCAGCTCGGACCCTCACATGATTAATTTATGGAATTAAATTCAATTTGTCATATGCATTGCATCGCAGGTGAAGTTGTTATTTTTGTTCTACTACTTAATTGGGTTGGTATTTACTTATACTTAGTAACTGCTAATAAAATTTTGACCAACTTTAAAAGCAATGCTCAGCTCTAACCATCCTCTTTGGTAAGCCTTACACTTCACGTGAGCTCCCACCTTTGGCGAGTTCATGCACATTTTTCCCCACAACTTGTTGAGCGATGAACGTATGTGAGCTCACTCTTGCTGTCTCACATACACCACAGGTCAAGAGCAGGTACCGCAGGATGATGCTCATGGAGGATGCTGCGATGAGTTCGTGAGAGGTCTAGGTCGTCGTCTCCCAGTCAACTTTGGGTTGCTGGACCGTTGTCTCCTTATAATGTAACTATTTTTGTATAGAACTCCTGTTATATATAAAGATGTGACATTCGATCCTGTGCCATGATTCATCATATGTGTGAGACTTGGTCCCAGCACACCTGGTGATTATGTTAGCGCCCGGGTTTTGGACCCCTAAAATCCGGGTGTTACATCATCCCTCTTCCCCAACGAGCGTCTCACATGCCTTATGGCAAGGGAGAAGAAGGTATGTACTCGAGACTCTACGTATGCTTCTTCAAGTGAGGATGATTCTAGCGATGAGGAAATAGATTACTCTAGCTTGTTCAAGGGATTGGATAGAAATAAAATTGATAAAATCAATGAATTGATTGATGCCTTGAATGAAAAGGATAGGCTTTTAGAAAAGCAAGAGGATTTGTTGTATGATGAACATGATAAATTTGTAGAGGCACAAAAATCATATGCTTTAGAAGTTAAAAGAAATGAAATGCTTTCTTATGAACTATCTACTTGTCATGAAACCATTTCTACTTTACAAGGTGTTAACAATGATTTAAATGCTAAATTAGAAGTAGCAAATAAATCTAATTCTTGTGTAGAACATGTTATGATTTGCACTAGGTGTAAGGATTTCGATATTGATGCCTGTAGTGAACACCTAGTTTCAATTTCCAAATTAAATGAGGAATTGGCTAGTCTTAATGCCCAACTTAAGACTAGCAAGAATGAATTTGATAAGCTGAAATTTGCAAGGGATGCCTACACGATTGGTAGACACCCCTCAATTAAGGATGGACTTGGCTACAAGAGGGAAGCCAAGGACTTGACAAGCCATAAGGCTCCCATCTCTGCCAAGGAGAAAGGGAAGGCCCCTATGGCAACTAGTGCTAAAAGGAACCATGCCTTTATGTACCATGGTAGGAGACAAACTAGAAATACTTATAGGAGTTATAATGCTTATAATGATTTTGACATGTTTGCTTCTAGTTCCTCCTATGTGCATGATAGAAATATTGGTAGGAGAAATGTTGTTCATAATGTGCCTAGAAAGAATATTATTCATGCTCCTAGGAAAGTAGTGAATGAACCTTCTACAATTTATTGTGCTTTAAATGCTTCCTTTGCTATTTGTAGAAAGGATAGGAAAATAGTTGCTAGGAAGTTAGGGGCAAAATGCAAGGGAGACAAAACTTGCATTTGGGTCCCTAAGGATATTTGCACTAACCTTATAGGACCCAACATGAGTTGGGTACCTAAGACCCAAGCCTAAATTTGCCTTGCAGGTTTATGCATCCAGGGGTTCAAGCTGGATTATCGACAGCGGATGCACAAACCATATGACGGGGGAGAAGAAGATGTTCACCTCCTACGTCAAAAATAAGGATTCCCAAGATTCAATTATTTTCGGTGATGGGAATCAAGGCAAGGTAAAAGGGTTAGGTAAAATTGCAATTTCTATTGAACACTCAATCTCCAATGTGTTTTTAGTTGAGTCTCTTGGTTACAATTTGCTATCTGTTAGTCAACTATGCAATATGGGATATAATTGTCTTTTTACAAATGTAGATGTGTCTGTCATTAGAAGAAGTGATGGTTCACTAGCCTTTAAGTGTGTACTAGACGGCAAGCTTTACTTAGTTGATTTTGCAAAAGAAGAGGCCGGTCTAGATGCATGCTTAATGGCTAAGACTTGCATGGGCTGGCTGTGGCATCGCCGCTTAGCTCATGTCGGGATGAAGAACCTCCACAAGCTTCTAAAGGGAGAACACGTGATAGGTCTAACCAATGTTTATTTCGAAAAAGATAGACCTTGTGCAGCTTGTCAAGCAGGTAAACAAGTGGGAGGAGCACATCACAGCAAGAATATGATGACCACGTCAAGACCTCTGGAGCTGCTGCATATGGACCTCTTCGGACCCGTCGCCTATCTAAGCATAGGAGGAAGTAAGTATGGTCTAGTTATTGTTGATGACTTTTCCCGCTTCACTTGGGTGTTCTTTTTGCAGGATAAGTCTGAAACCCAAGGGACCCTCAAGCGCTTCCTAAGGAGAGCTCAAAATGAGTTTGAGCTCAAGGTGAAAAAGATAAGGAGCGACAACGGGTCCGAATTCAAGAACCTTCAAGTGGAGGAGTTTCTTGAGGAGGAAGGGATCAAGCACGAGTTCTCCGCTCCCTACACACCTCAGCAAAATGGTGTGGTAGAGAGGAAGAACAAAACGCTCATAGATATGGCGAGGACTATGCTTGGAGAATTCAAGACCCTCGAGTGCTTTTGGTCGGAAGCCGTGAACACGGCTTGCCACGCCATCAACAGAGTCTACCTTCACCGCCTCCTCAAGAAGACGTCGTATGAGCTACTAACTGGGTCTTCAACAAATCATCGGGTTTGGTTGAAGTCTCTAGCGACGTTGTATTTGATGAGACTAATGGCTCTCCAAGAGAGCAAGTTGTTGATTGTGATGATGTAGATGAAGAAGATGTTCCGACGGCCGCTATACGAACCATGGCAATTGGAGAAGTGCGGCCACAGGAACAAGATGAACGAGATCAACCTTCTTCCTCAACAACGGTGCATTCCCCAACTCAAGACGATGAACAGGTTCATCAAAAGGAGGTGTGTGATCAAGGGGGAGCACAAGATGATCACGTGATGGAGGAAGAAGCGCAACCGGCACCTCCAACCCAAGTTCGAGCGACAATTCAAAGGGATCATCCCGTCGATCAGATTTTGGGTGATATTAGCAAGGGAGTAACTACTCGCTCAAGATTAGTTAATTTTTGTGAGCATTACTCTTTTGTCTCTTCTATTGAGCCTTTCAGGGTAGAAGAGGCCTTGCTAGATCCGGACTGGGTGTTGGCCATGCAGGAGGAACTCAACAACTTCAAGCGCAACGAAGTTTGGACACTGGTGCCTCGTCCCAAGCAAAATGTTGTGGGAACCAAGTGGGTGTTCCGCAACAAACAGGATGAGCACGGGGTGGTGACGAGGAACAAGGCTCGACTTGTGGCAAAAGGTTATGCCCAAGTCGCAGGTTTGGACTTTGAGGAGACTTTTGCTCCTGTGGCTAGGCTAGAATCAATTCGTATCTTGCTAGCATATGCCGCTCACCATTCTTTCAGGTTGTACCAAATGGATGTGAAGAGCGCTTTCCTCAACGGGCCGATCAAAGAGGAGGTGTACGTGGAGCAGCCCCCTGGCTTCGAGGATGAACGGTACCTCGACCACGTGTGTAAGCTCTCTAAGGCGCTCTATGGACTTAAGCAAGCCCCAAGAGCATGGTATGAATGCCTTAGAGATTTTTTAATTGCTAATGCGTTCAAGGTTGGGAAAGCCGATCCAACTCTTTTTACTAAGACTTGCGATGGTGATCTTTTTGTGTGCCAAATTTATGTCGACGACATAATATTTGGTTCTACTAACCAAAAGTCTTGTGAAGAGTTTAGCAGGGTGATGACGCAGAAATTCGAGATGTCGATGATGGGCGAGTTGACCTACTTCCTTGGGTTTCAAGTGAAGCAACTCAAGGACGGCACCTTCATCTCCCAAACGAAGTACACGCAAGATTTGCTAAAGAGGTTTGGGATGAAGGACGCAAAGCCCGCAAAGACGCCGATGGGAACCGACGGACACACCGACCTCAACAAAGGAGGTAAGTCCGTTGATCAAAAAGCATACCGGTCCATGATAGGTTCTTTGCTTTATTTGTGTGCTAGTAGACCGGATATTATGCTTAGCGTATGCATGTGTGCTAGATTTCAATCCGATCCGAAGGAGTGTCACTTAGTGGCTGTGAAGCGAATTCTTCGATATTTAGTCGCTACGCCTTGCTTCGGGATCTGGTATCCAAAGGGGTCTAACTTTGACTTGATTGGGTACTCAGATTCCGACTATGCTGGATGTAAGGTCGATAGGAAGAGTACATCGGGGACGTGCCAATTCTTAGGAAGGTCCCTGGTGTCATGGAACTCTAAGAAACAAACCTCCGTTGCCCTATCCACCGCTGAGGCCGAGTACGTTGCCGCAGGACAGTGTTGCGCGCAACTACTTTGGATGAGGCAAACCCTCAGGGACTTTGGCTACAATCTGAGCAAAGTCCCACTCCTATGTGACAATGAGAGTGCTATCCGAATAGCGGAAAATCCTGTTGAGCACAGCCACACAAAGCACATTGACATCCGGCATCACTTTTTGAGAGACCACCAGCAAAAGGGAGATATCGAAGTGTTTCATGTTAGCACCGAGAACCAGCTAGCCGATATCTTTACCAAGCCTCTAGATGAGAAGACCTTTTGCAGGTTGCATAGTGAGCTCAATATCTTAGATTCGCGGAACTTGGATTGAAATGTAGCATACATGTGTTTATGCCTTTGATCATGTTCATTCTGCATTTTGTTGTTTATTGTGGTGCTCAAGTTGTACAAACACTCCCTGGACCTCACAAGTCCGTTGCAAAGTGATGCACTGTTTTAGGGGGAGATGTGTTACAACTTGACCCTTTGAGACTAACCATATGCTTGAGTTTGCTTGTTTTAGTCTCAAAGGAGAATTGAAAGGGAAAAGGTGGACTTGGACCATGAAAGACTTCCACTGCACTCCGATGAGAGGGTAAACTATTCCAAGTTCATCTAATGAACTCTTATTGTCATTTGCTCTTAATTGAAGATTTTGGTGAGGCAATGGGGTTAAAGGAGCCAAGATTAATCCCGTTTTGGTGTTTGATGCCAAAGGGGGAGAAAATAAAGGCCAAAGCGATAAATGGATCAGCTACCACTTGAGAGATTTTGAAAATAGTAGAATAGAGCTTTTGGTTTGTCAAAACTCTTTTGTTGTCTCTCTTATCAAAAGTTGGCTTCTTGTGGGGAGAAGTATTGATTATGGGAAAAAGGGGGAGTTTTTGAAATCTTTGATCAATCTCTTTTGGAATGACTCTCTTTATGTTTCAACATGTGTGTTTGACTTAGAGATAGAGATTTGAGTTTGATTTGCAAAAACAAACCAAGTGGTGGCATAGAGTGATCCATATATGTCAAAATTGAATCAAAATAATTTGAGTTCTTATTTGAAGTGTTTTTGTACTTGTTCTACTTGCTTTATGTTGTGTTGGCATAAATCACCAAAAAGGGGGAGATTGAAAGGGAAATGTGCCCTTGGGCCATTTCTAAGTATTTTGGTAATTTAGTGCCCAACACAGGTGCCTAATTGTAAAATGGTGGACAAAGTACAAATCAAGGATAAAGGTATGTTTCTCAGACTTAGTACATTGTTTTATGGACTAATGTATTGTGTCTAAGTGCTGGAAACAGAAAAAATCGAGTTGGAGAAGAAATGGCTCGAGCAGCCAAAGTCTGCCCAGTCTGGGTACACCGGACTGTCTAGTGTGCACCGGACATGTCCGGTGCGCCAGGCTGGCTCGGCGCGAAAGTGGCTGCTCTCGGGAATTCACCGGCGACGTACGGCTAAAATTCACCGGACTGTCCGGTGTGCACCGGACTGTCCGGTGAGCCAACGGTCGGCCGGGCCAACGGTCGGCCGCGCAATCTGCGCGGGACACGTGGCCGAGCCAACGGCTAGAAGACGGCACAGGACTGTCCGGTGTGCACCGGACATGTCCGGTGCGCCAACGGCTCACAGATCTGCAACGGTCGGCAACGGTCGGCAGCGCCATTTTAGGAAGGAAATCGGGCACCGGACAGTGTCCGGTGTGCACCGGACTGTCCGGTGCACCCGACGACAGAAGGCAAGATTGGCCTTCCAGATTTGCTCTCAACGTCTCCTAGCTGCCTTGGGGCTATAAAAGGGACCCCTAGGCGCATGGAGGAGAACACCAAGCAACCTTAGAGCATTCTTGATCATCCACACTCAGTCTTTGCGCATTCGTTTGTCATTCTCAGTGATTCGAGCTCCGTTCTAGTGAGAACTTTGAGATAGTCTTTCGAGCTCGATTCTTGGCCGTGTGTGTGCGCATTTTGCTGTGGATTTGTGTGTGTTGCTTTCCTCCCTTACTCTGAATTTCTTGTGAATCTCAAGTGTAAGGGCGAGAGGCTCCAAGTTGTGGAGAATCCTCGCAAACGGGATATTGAAAGGCAAAACAAAACACCGTGGTATTCAAGTTGGTCTTTGGACCGCTTGAGAGGGGTTGATTGCAACCCTCGTCCATTGGGACGCCACAACGTGGAGTAGGCAAGCGTTGGTCTTGGCCGAACCACGGGATAAACCACTGTGTCATCTCTGTGTTTGATCTCTTGTGGTATTGTGTTTTGTTGAGACTCCTCTCTAGCCACTTGGCGATTATTGTGCTAACACTTAACAAGTTTTTGTGGCTATAAGTTTAAGTTTTCACAGGATCACCTATTCACCCCCCCTCTAGGTGCTCTCAGCCGTGAATGCTTTGTCCCGCGAGGGGTGCAGGCATTACGAGGTCTTCGACCACGAAAACTTTGAACGTGAAATCTTCAAGGTCGAAGACCCTATGCTAAAGCAGTCGGCGGGGGCGCTCTTCGATAGGATGTGGGGTCCGCAAGGCCGAGAGGCGGTCAGGGAGCGGTCCGATCGAGCAATAGAGCAGGTAAATGTTGTTTTTTATGTGGCTATCTGTGCGGGTATGTGTGGTTTTGCTGAATGAGTGTGCTGTTGCTGCAGATGGCGCATGTTGAAGACGTCGAGGACCTTGGTGGTCTGGACGGCGCGCTGCCCGAGGCCGCGGAGGTCGATCCGGTGCCGCCATCTGATGTCGGTGAAGGCCCCTCGGCGACCCCCACGCCGACTGTGGCCGGCGAAGACCCCGCACCAGCCCCTATGCCGATGGGCGAAGACGCCTCGAAGGTGGTGGCCGAGCTGGCTGCCGAGCCGGCGGTCGAAGACCCCACAGCCGTGGCCGAGCCTTCACAGGTGGTTGAATAGGTGTTGAGGAGTTTGTAAATTTTGTCTGTGTGATACTGAACCTCGGTTGCTGCACAGGTTCTGAGGTTTGGGCCTGCGCACGCAACTGCTACTGACAATGCTATTTTTGTGGCGGCTTCGACCGTGGCTGCTGATGACGATTCATTTGGCTCTGTGTCTAAGTGTTTTGAATATGATGATTCTGGGAGATCGATTGCGTGGACGAAGGAGTCTTCAGACGAGGACTTGGATTATTTTGCAGCGTTAGATGTGGCTGCAGCGGAGCCTTCGCCGCGCGCGAAGGGTTCCGAGGAGCTCCTGGGCACGAGTATTGGGTATAGGCACCGAAGGGCGATGGTGAAATGGAGAGTGAGTGGATTGTCACGAAGTGGTAGGCGCCATTGTAGTGAGATGGAGAGTCGTCGTCTTCGTATGGACGGGACTGGTAAGCGAGAATTGTTGTCCTCGCCGATTGGGGTGAGTGTAGGTGAGGGGTAGCTGCGAAATCTTTTTGAGGGTGAAGAATTGAGGATAATGCTGTTCAACTATAGGGAGATGGGTATCATCCCGAAGGCTGAGCCAATGTAATATATGATGCCCTCGCTGCGTGTATGTAACCGTAATTTATATGATAAGGCTGCGCGCCTTCGTTGATCCGGCCGCGCCCGTAGGCGACTTCTGCACGGAGTCTTTTGGGAACAACTTTGATCTTCGCGTACTTGTTGTGTTGTTCAGGCCGCGCCCGTAAGCGACTTTTGCACGGAGAGTCTTTTGGAAAAGACTTCGATTTTGTGCGCCTATTATTCCGGCTGCACCCTTAGGCGACTTTTGCATGGGGAGTCTTTTGGAAAAGACTTCGATTTTGCGCACTTATTGTGCTATTCCGGCTGCACCCTTAGGCGACTTTTGCACGGAGAGTCCGGCTACACCCTTAGGTGACTTTTGCACGGAGAGTCTTTTGGAAAAGACTTCGATTTTGCGCACTTATTGTGCTAGTCCGGCTGCACCCTTAGGCGACTTTTGCACGGAGTCTTTTGGAAAAGACTTCGATTTTGCGCACTTATTGTGCTAGTCTGGCTGCACCCTTAGACGACTTTTGCACGGAGTGTCGCATGCGAGGGTAGTCAGCGCTGCCCCTCGCGGTGACTTCGGTGTGATCGAATGCCGAAGACCGTCGATGCGATCTTTTTTGACATGTTGTGTCTTAGTTTTTGCGGGGGATTTTTGTGGGTATATTACATGGCTCCACCTCATTAAAAACCTCACCCCCCGGGAGGAAAAGAGTGTGGGCTGGAATGATACTGTTTGGTGAATTACAAGGGCGTGTTAGCCTTGAGGATTCAAACAAAAAATTTGCAGAGATTATCGATATTCCAGGAATGCTCTAGGTCCTCGCCGGATGGCGTTGTTAGCCTGTACGCGCTGGGGGATGCCTTCGTCTTAACAATGAAAGGACCCTCCCACTTTGGCTCCAGCTTGCCTCGTGACTCTATCTGAGTTGTCCGGACGAGTACGAGGTCCCCTTCGTCGAATTCTCTTGGGACGACTGCGTGGTCGCGCCAGGCCTTCATTTGAGCTTGGTATTTGTTGAGAGCCTGCAGGGCGAAGACACGGTCTCCATCGATGAGGTCTTTGGAGGTTGGTTCGTCTACGTCGGGGACGACTGAAGCGCTTGTCCGTGGTGACCCATGTTTGATTTCCTGTGGGGTCATGGCCTCTGATCCGTATAGCAAGCGAAAGGGAGTGAATCCAGTCGCCCGGCATTCGGTCGTGTTCAGCGCCCAGACTGCTTCAGGTAGTAGGTCGGCCCATTTACCCTTCTTGTCGTCGAGAAGCATTTTCTTGATGGCAGTGAAAATCTTGTCGTTGGCGCGCTCCACGATGCCGTTAGATTGTGGGTGATATACTGAGGCGAAGGCAAGCTTGGTGCCAATGGAGAAGCAAAAGTCCTTGAAGTCCTGGATGTCAAACTGTTTGCCATTATCGACTGTGAGCTCAGACAGGACTCCGAATCGACAGATAATCTTTTGCCAGAAAAATTTCTGGGCAATCTTCAACGTTATTGTGGATACTGCCCTTGCCTCGATCCACTTGGTAAAATTCTCGATGGCGATGAAGGTGAACTTGAGGTTCCCTTGGGCTGTGGGTAGTGGCCCAACAATGTCTAGCCCCCAGCGTTGAAGTGGCCATGTGTGGGCGATCAGCTTTGTGAATTGCGAGGGGTTGCCCGAACAGGGAGAGAACTTCTGGCAGGCTTCGCACGACCTCGTGACTCGATTTGCGGCGTAGATTATAGCGGGCCAGTAGAAACCTTGATATATTACCTTGGCAGCGAGGGCCCTAGGCCCCAAGTGGGAGCCGCAAGTGCCGCTGTGGACTTCGCGCAGGATCTGGAGGCCTTCGGTCTCTGTGACACATTTGAGCATGGGTTGGCTGATCCTTTTCTTGTATAGCTAGCCCTCAATAAGTGTGAAGTCTGGGCTTCGATGTTTGAGGTGCTTGGCCTCGTTGACATCACCTGGATGGTAATATCCTTGCAAGAACAGGGTTATTAGGGCCCGCCAGTCTTCGGCCATGATGAGGTTGACAATGCAATGGCCGTCGGTGTTGGTGGTTATTTGCAGACCCTCTGGGTTGCGGACGGCTGGTGTGTCAATGACGTGGTAGAACACGTCGAAGGGCAGGGCTTCGCCTCTGGCTGCTGCTTTGGCTAACGCGTCGGCTTCTTCGTTCCTAGCGCGGTCCACATGCTGCAGGGTGAAACCCTTGAATTGTTTCTCAAGACTGCGAATGGCCGAAAGATACTATAGAAGTGCAGGGTCTTTTGCTGAATAGTCTTTTTTGATCTGGACAGCAACGACTTTGGAGTGTGTCTTGATTATGCAGGTGGTCACGCCGAGTGCTTTGAGCTTGCAAAGGCCCAGGATAACGGCTTCGTATTCTGCTATGTTATTTGTGCACCTGTCGGATTCTAGAGCGAAGCTGAGGCGTGCTACGTATCTGTGCTTGACACCGGTGGGTGATGTGATAATTGCAGCCGTGCCTGCCCCCGCATGGCACCATGCGCTGTCACAGTGGATGGTCCACACCTTCTCTGAGGGCTCTTCTTGCTGCCGTGCCGGCCCTGTCCAGTCGACGATGAAATCTGCGAGGACTTGCGACTTGATTGCTGTCCTAGGCTTGAAGGTGATGTGGTATTCCGAGAGTTCGGCTGCCCATTTGGCGATACGGATGGACACCTTCGGATTTCTGAATAATTTGCCGAGTCCCCTGTCCGTGGTGACCCGCACCTTGAATGCTTCGAAGTAGTGGCGCAACTTGCGCGATGCCATGACGACTGCGTAGGCAATTTTTTTCCAACTCCGTCATGTTGCATTTGGAAGTCGTGAGGACTTCGGAGACATAATAAACTGGACACTGCCGAGTTGTGCCCTCTCTGTCCTGCTCTTGGACCAACGCTGCGCTGACTGCGTGTGGCGAAGCTGCGACGTAGAGCAACAGAGGTAGCAAGGGGTCGGGGCTTGTAAGGGTTGCCAACTCATACAGGTGCTGTTTGAGTGATGCGAAGGCTGCCGCTTGCTCTTGTCCCCATGCAAAGTCTTTTGCGCCGCGTAGCGTCTTGAGGAAACATAATCACCAGGTATGCTGGGACCAAGTCTCACACATATGATGAATCATGGCACAGGATCGAATGTCACATCTTTATATATAACAGGAGTTCTATACAAAATAAATAATTACATTTTAAGGAGACAACGGTCCAGCAACCCAAAGTTGACTGGGAGACGACGACCTAGACCTCTCATGAACTCATCGCAGCATCCTCCATGAGCATCATCCTGCGGTACCTGTTCTTGACCTGTGGGGTGTGTGAGACAGCAAGAGTGAGCTCACATACGTTCATCGCTCAACAAGTTGTGGGGAATAATGTGCATGAACTCGCCAAAGGTGGGAGCTCACGTGAAGTGTAAGGCTTACCAAAGAGGATGGTTAGAGCTGAGCATTGCTTTTAATGTTGGTCAAAATTTTATTAGCAATTACTAAGTATAAGTAAATACCAAACCCAATTAAGTAATAGAACAAAAGTAACAACATCACCTGCAATGCAATGCATATGACAAATTGAATTTAGTTCCATAGATTAATCATGTGAGTGTCCGAGCTGCTCTTGACCGTGAGCACGGCTAGTATACCAGTTTTACACTCTGCAGAGGTTGCGCATCTTTACCCACAAGTCATGTTACCCATCTGCCAAGAGACGGCCAATCCCATACACCTCTACCGAGGAGGCGAGGCAGGATAACATTACGAGGCCTTTACAAAGTTCCACTAGCTTCAGAAAACCCGCTACAGTTTATAGGAAGTTCCAGTGCAGGAATCCCTTGCAGGACCGCCATCGCAGCAAAATCCTCCCGAGGGCCTCCCTACACTGACCACTCCCCTACTGCCCTTGCCCCTTTCGGGTAAGGTAGTCTTCCACTAGCTTTCCTAATTAATCAGCCAAGGGCGTCCCATTCCACCCTTGTGGTAGCACTGTTTTCCCGGGTGGTTCTCCATGTTCCAATTAACATAATGATCTTATCATGAACAATAAATAACAACTGATAACAAAAGTATAATCATGAATAGTGTAATCTTCATACCTAAAACCTCATATAGCACTAGCAAGTACTACCCAGAAAGTTCAGTGGTAAACAAGGTATAAAGATAGACAAACTAGGGTAACCTATTGGGTCCCATCAAAATTAACCTATGCAGATCATTATGATTAATTAGAACATGAGTAGGTGAAAAGAAGTGATCAAGGGCACAACTTGCCTGGGACTTGAGATTCCAGGTACCAGGATGATCTTCAGATTCTCGTGACCTCACTGCTAGTCGTAGCAATACAAACATACATGGTATAGGCAAAATTAACATTACACCAAACATAAGAACAAATTACACCTTAATAATATACATATTAAAATAAGATCATAGGAACAGGAATCATTAATTTTGGAGTTATAGTTTTTAAGTTATGAATTTTCAAAGGTTTTATGTGTTTAAAATGGATTAGGTGAGAGATTAAATTTCTAATTGTTTTCATGACAAAACAGAGGTTCTAGGTGGTAGAGAATAAAATTACAAAATTTTAGAAAGTGGAATGGATTAATTTGGACTAAAAATGGATTTTCTATGATTTAAACAAGTTCTAGCATTTATTTATCTATTAAAAATCCATTTATAAATTATTTTCTCTGTTTTATAATACTCTGGACTGGGCCTCAATAACTGAGAACAACAGGGGTCTCGGGGTAAAATTCTTAAGACTCAGCGAATATTACCCTGGGACGGCGGGTTCTAATTCGTATAAACAGAGGGGCTCTTTAACAAAAGTGCCAGCGCGAAGGGGTATCGGTGAACTAGAGCCGTCCGATTCAAAACAGACGGATCCGATTAGATCAAATAGTGCACGAACCGGTACACTACACAGACCGTTGGATCCCCGAGCAGCGGCCCAGATTTAAATACCCGAGACTCCAACGAGACCCTCGGATTCTGATCGAACGGCCACCCGCCCGAGCCGCGAAGGGGTATCCCTGAACTAATCTCGGCCGCCCGCGAGAGATCAAACGTCCCAGATGATTCAACAGCTGCGGTCCAATCCAATCCGTCCCTTGCTAATCCTACGGTCCACGATTTGTCTTCCACCTCGCGACATGCGGGTGACCGAGCCCGCCAGCCGAAGGCGAACTCGCCGCCGTGACCGCGAATAACCAAAGCAGCACCCAGCACACGCCCAACCGACACCACGCCTGCCACCCGCCACGCTACAGAGAAGGAACCGGATCATACCGCGTATCGGGACGAAGGAGAGGTCGACGCAGATCCCTTGCCCGCACCACGTCGGGTTAGTCGAGGTTCCAGACGCCGGTTCGCCAAGCCGCCTCCACCGTTCGCCCCGAGAAGTCACGCCGCGCCCGGACTCTTAGAGATCTCACAAAACGAAGGCGAGAAGACGACAACGGCCGGCGATGTGCACTCACACTCTCTCACCTCCGCACTCCCTGGCGATGACGGGCGGTCTCGGCAATGGCGTTTTGGTTCGCGTCAGTGGTCGGGGAAGCACAGGGGTGCGCATCGTTGGCTTATATAGCCCGAGGACTCGGACCCAGGCGAGATGGACGTAACAGCACCGAGATCCCCGGCGCACGCTCCGCCATGGCCGAGTTCTGTTGGGGGGAGCGATCTGGCCGGTTCGGCCCACGTGCAAGAGACAGCGACGAAGCTGGGCAGTGGGCCCACGAGATCAGCCAAACCTGGAGTTAGCGCGCGCGCGTGTGAGTGATTGAGCGGCTTATGACGAGTGGGCCCCACCTGTAAGCGCCCGGAATAAAGAAAAAGGGAAAGGGAAGGAGATGGGCCGCGCGGGGGAAGAAAAGCCGAGTTGGGCCAGAATGAAGAAGCCGGCCCAGGTAAGGTTTTTAATCTTTTTCTTTTTATTTTCTTTCCTATTTTCCATTCCAATTACCCAACTCAATTCAAATTTAAATTCCAATTTAAATCCAAAGTTTGTGGCGAATTTGTCTTCATTTAAATGTTCAATGTGAACATAGCATGAATAAATTTTATTTATTTATAGATTTATTTTGCTTTGCATAGTATTCTCTCTTGCCTTATATATATTATTTCCCCTTTCCTAAAGTGCACCCCTTTTGGGTTAACTTCAAATTCTCAATTCCATTATTATATTTTATTATTATTTTAAATGCACATACAATTAAAACTCCAACATGAGTGCCAAATATGGTTCTATTTATTATTTTATTCACTTAAGCAAATGCTTTTAAATAGGGAGATGAGTCTTCAAATGTTATGAGAGTTCTAAAGAGAGAGAAAAAGAAAAATTCTAATGCAAGATCTTTGAAAATTTTTACTATATTCTCAAAATGAGATTTAGGGTGTTACAAATCCTACCCCCCTTAAAAAGAATCTCGTCCTCGAGATTTGTAAGAAAAGGGATGTATACTCATATTGTTCTCGGAACATTTGCACAAACAAAGGAATCTCGGCATGAGGCATAATCCTTTAACAAAACATAGGGTCAATAGACCTTATTGTTCCTTCTAAAATAATATCATATCATCCACTAACTAAAGTAACATCTAGATCTTACAAATCATCATAATCTATATTTATGTAGCTTGGTGGAGCTGGTGGTGGTGGTGGAGGTTGTTGTTGTTGTCTCTCCAACCGTACTTGCCTTATTTCTTGACGGACCTGACGTATTTCCTCGCGTTCTTGTCTTATCTGATTTTGCATCTCGGTCACCAGGTTTGTTAATTGTTGTATTACCAGTCTTTGGGCAGCAACCACTTGATCGATTTCAACAGGTGGAGGATTTGGAGGATTCATTTCTGTTTGCTGTTACGTGATAATCTTTCTTTTCCTGGTATTGACCATGAAAGTTAGAGGCATATGGTAATAGTTTTGCAAAGGAAATTATTCAATAAGCGGAATGAATAAGCTAGTAGCTGGTTATAATCTGAAGATTCTTTAGTAGGGCTTAATCTTTGTTTTATGTTCAGATTGAGGTTACCAGTCGTATAAGGTGGGTATCCAAAGGTAGGATAGAATTTTGTCACGATTAGATATATATGGGTGAGATAGACTACATAATGTAGGTCAAAATCTGGTTTGATGTTAGGTGGTGGTTGATAGATTATGCAATCCATTAAGACTCTATTGATTGGGTAAGTTATGTAACTTGTTATATAGGTCGAGTTGTTGTGTATGGCCAAGTTGATATAAGTCTCCAAATTAGGCTTAAGTGATTTAGGAGTATGGCCTTATCCTTTCCACCAGCATTAAGTAAATCACACTAGATTAGACCATATTAAATTAGATATGATCTAGATTAGACTAGTTTAAGTTAGATAGATTTATCAGGGTAAGATATATCTTGTTAGGATATGTTAGAATCTTTTGAGATAGGATGGGGTATACGGTGTAGGTAGGTCAGAAGCTCTATTAGTGTTAACACAGAGGGATTATGCAACTATCGGATGGGTAAGGTAGTTGCATATGTATATGGTCAAGTTAATCTAGGGCATCAATTTAGCTTAAATCATTTTTATAGGAGTGAGGTCTAATCCATTTCACTAGTACTAACTAATTTATTAAATAACTCACTTTAGATTGGATCATATTAGATTAGATGGGATCTAGATTGGTATCACCGGATTAGTCTAGACAATATCTAATTACTTTGAATTAGATCATGGTTGATATTTTAGACTAGGGTAAATATGCTAATTAGGGTAGGATGAATTCATAAGGATAAGGTATAATCTTTTGAGGTAAATTAGATCTATTAGGATAACAAAATCTTTTCAAGATAAGATGAATTTATTAAGGCACGAGAGTATCTTGTAAGATAAGATGGATCTATTAAGATAAGAGAGTGTCTTTTAAGATAAGAAGAACTTCTACGAGATAGATACCTTTTAGTGGAGGATAATCTAAGTTGTTTAGTTATCTTATGAATTCTATTTATGCCTATACGTATATGCAGACGTAATTGTGGACATTACTCCACAACTAATCACACTCATTCAAAGATCCAAATCAAACAAGTATCATAAGAACAAACATTCAAGTTCATAGATATCTATAAAAATAGTTTTGTTTTTGTTCCTAAGAGTAGGTCTCCTTATTCCTAAAGATCACTTTAGGCACAGGATTTCAAAGTGTGAAATCCACATTTGTCTTTAGAAAAGAGAAGATAAGAATAATCAGAGTAAGCGGAAATAGATGAGAAAGGATTAAGATAAGTTTAGAAAAGATCAGAGTAGCAAAGGTAAGTAAGTATTGGTTGTCCAGTTCTATCTAGGTTTCGTCCTACAGTCAACATTCCTCTGATACCACTTCTGTAACACCCGGATTTTAGGGGTCCAAAACCCGGGCGTAAACATAATCACCAGGTGTGCTGGGACCAAGTCTCACACATATGATGAATCATGGCACAGGATCGAATGTCACATCTTTATATATAACAGGAGTTCTATACAAAATAAATAATTACATTATAAGGAGACAACGGTCCAGCAACCCAAAGTTGACTGGGAGACGACGACCTAGACCTCTCATGAACTCATCGCAGCATCCTCCATGATCATCATCCTGCGGTACCTGTTCTTGACCTGTGGGGTGTGTGAGACAGCAAGAGTGAGCTCACATACGTTCATCGCTCAACAAGTTGTGGGGAATAATGTGCATGAACTCGCCAAAGGTGGGAGCTCACGTGAAGTGTAAGGCTTACCAAAGAGGATGGTTAGAGCTGAGCATTGCTTTTAATGTTGGTCAAAATTTTATTAGCAATTACTAAGTATAAGTAAATACCAAACCCAATTAAGTAATAGAACAAAAGTAACAACATCACCTGCAATGCAATGCATATGACAAATTGAATTTAGTTCCATAGATTAATCATGTGAGTGTCCGAGCTGCTCTTGACCGTGAGCACGGCTAGTATACCAGTTTTACACTCTGCAGAGGTTGCGCATCTTTACCCACAAGTCATGTTACCCACCTGCCAAGAGACGGCCAATCCCATACACCTCTACCGAGGAGGCGAGGCAGGGTAACATTACGAGGCCTTTACAAAGTTCCACTAGCTTCAGAAAACCCGCTACAGTTTATAGGAAGTTCCAGTGCAGGAATCCCTTGCAGGACCGCCATCGCAGCAAAATCCTCCCGAGGGCCTCCCTACACTGACCACTCCTCTACTGCCCTTGCCCCTTTCGGGTAAGGTAGTCTTCCACTAGCTTTCCTAATTAATCAGCCAAGGGCGTCCCATTCCACCCTTGTGGTAGCACTGTTTTCCTGGGTGGTTCTCCATGTTCCAATTAACATAATGATCTTATCATGAACAATAAATAACAACTGATAACAAAAGTATAATCATGAATAGTGTAATCTTCATACCCAAAACCTCATATAGCACTAGCAAGTACTACCCAGAAAGTTCAGTGGTAAACAAGGTATAAAGATAGACAAACTAGGGTAACCTATTGGGTCCCATCAAAATTAACCTATGCAGATCATTATGATTAATTAGAACATGAGTAGGTGAAAAGAAGTGATCAAGGGCACAACTTGCCTGGGACTTGAGATTCCAGGTACCAGGATGATCTTCAGATTCTCGTGACCTCACTGCTAGTCGTAGCAATACAAACATACATGGTATAGGCAAAATTAACATTACACCAAACATAAGAACAAATTACACCTTAATAATATACATATTAAAATAAGATCAAAGGAACAGGAATCATTAATTTTGGAGTTATAGTTTTTAAGTTATGAATTTTCAAAGGTTTTATGTGTTTAAAATGGATTAGGTGAGAGATTAAATTTCTAATTGTTTTCATGACAAAACAGAGGTTCTAGGTGGTAGAGAATAAAATTACAAAATTTTAGAAAGTGGAATGGATTAATTTGGACTAAAAATGGATTTTCTATGATTTAAACAAGTTCTAGCATTTATTTATCTATTAAAAATCCATTTATAAATTATTTTCTCTGTTTTATAATACTCTGGACTGGGCCTCAATAACTGAGAACAACAGGGGTCTCGGGGTAAAATTCTTAAGACTCAGCGAATATTACCCTGGGACGGCGGGTTCTAATTCGTATAAACAGAGGGGCTCTTTAACAAAAGTGCCAGCGCGAAGGGGTATCGGTGAACTAGAGCCGTCCGATTCAAAACAGACGGATCCGATTAGATCAAATAGTGCGCGAACCGGTACACTACACAGACCGTTGGATCCCCGAGCAGCGGCCCAGATTTAAATACCCGAGACTCCAACGAGACCCTCGGATTCTGATCGAACGGCCACCCGCCCGAGCCGCGAAGGGGTATCCCTGAACTAATCTCGGCCGCCCGCGAGAGATCAAACGTCCCAGATGATTCAACAGCTGCGGTCCAATCCAATCCGTCCCTTGCTAATCCTACGGTCCACGATTTGTCTTCCACCTCGCGACATGCGGGTGACCGAGCCCGCCAGCCGAAGGCGAACTCGCCGCCGTGACCGCGAATAACCAAAGCAGCACCCAGCACACGCCCAACCGACACCACGCCTGCCACCCGCCACGCTACAGAGAAGGAACCGGATCATACCGCGTATCGGGACGAAGGAGAGGTCGACGTAGATCCCTTGCCCGCACCACGTCGGGTTAGTCGAGGTTCCAGACGCCGGTTCGCCAAGCTGCCTCCACCGTTCACCCCGAGAAGTCACGCCGCGCCCGGACTCTTAGAGATCTCACAAAACGAAGGCGAGAAGACGACAACGGCCGGCGATGTGCACTCACACTCTCTCACCTCCGCACTCCCTGGCGATGACGGGCGGTCTCGGCAATGGCGTTTTGGTTCGCGTCAGTGGTCGGGGAAGCACAGGGGTGCGCATCGTTGGCTTATATAGCCCGAGGACTCGGACCCAGGCGAGATGGACGTAACAGCACCGAGATCCCCGGCGCACGCTCCGCCATGGCCGGGTTCTGTTGGGGGGAGCGATCTGGCCGGTTCGGCCCACGTGCAAGAGACAGCGACGAAGCTGGGCAGTGGGCCCACGAGATCAGCCAAACCTGGAGTTAGCGCGCGCGTGTGAGTGATTGAGCGGCTTATGACAAGTGGGCCCCACCTGTAAGCGCCCGGAATAAAGAAAAAGGGAAAGGGAAGGAGATGGGCCGCGCGGGGGAAGAAAAGCCGAGTTGGGCCAAAATGAAGAAGCCGGCCCAGGTAAGGTTTTTAATCTTTTTCTTTTTATTTTCTTTCCTATTTTCCATTCCAATTACCCAACTCAATTCAAATTTAAATTCCAATTTAAATCCAAAGTTTGTGGCGAATTTGTCTTCATTTAAATGTTCAATGTGAACATAGCATGAATAAATTTTATTTATTTATAGATTTATTTTGCTTTGCATAGTATTCTCTCTTGCCTTATATATATTATTTCCCCTTTCCTAAAGTGCACCCCTTTTGGGTTAACTTCAAATTCTCAATTCCATTATTATATTTTATTATTATTTTAAAAGCACATACAATTAAAACTCCAACATGAGTGCCAAATATGGTTCTATTTATTATTTTATTCACTTAAGCAAATGCTTTTAAATAGGGAGATGAGTCTTCAAATGTTATGAGAGTTCTAAAGAGAGAGAAAAAGAAAAATTCTAATGCAAGATCTTTGAAAATTTTTACTATATTCTCAAAATGAGATTTAGGGTGTTACACTCTGCAGCTGTGCCTTTTCATGCTCATTGGCGGTTGGGCGGGTAGCCTCGGGGACTTCGCGCTGCGTTGTAAGACGGTGTACGTTCCGTTGCCCTAGAACGAATTCTCTTTCAATGTTGCGCACGGTCTGCTGGTTGCCATAGACTATGATCACGCCTTGCGGACCCGGGATTTTCATGCACAGGTAAAGTCCGTGAATGGCCACTTCAAACTTGTTGATGGAGCCCCGACCCATTATGGCGTTGTACGGGTATACCATGTCGACGATGTCGAAGGTGACCTGCTCACTTCGTGCATTGGGTGCTACATCGAAGGACAAGGGTAGCTCTATCTTGCCCGCAGGAAAGGTGCCCTTGCTGCCGAAGACATATAGGGGGTTGTCCGAAGGCTTAAGTAAATTGTGGCTGATGTCCATGTGGTCGAAGGCGTGGAGAAAAATGATATCCGCCTGGCTGCCGTTGTCAACTAAGACTTTGTGCAGGTCCCAGCCTGCCACACTGCAGTTGATTACCATGGCGTCAATGTGGGGTGCGCTGCGCAGGTCGACATCTCTGCGTCGAAGGTCAGCAGCACGTGGGACCACTTCGTTTGCACGACTGGGCCGGTGACGGCAACGTGGTTGATGCTTCGGTAGTGGTCCCTCTTCTGTCGCTTCGTATCGAAGTCGACGCTGGACCCCCTAATGATCATGTGAATGACTCCACGATATGGCTGATCAGTGAAGTCTTCTTGTTTTGGTGCTTGGGGGTGATTTGGGTGGTGGATGTTTGGCTGATGCGGGTGCGGAGGCGGTAGTGGAGGTGGTACGACTTGTACCTCCTAGTGGTGTTGGTATGCGTGGTTAGGTGGATGCTGAGTGGGGCCATGGTTGTATGGTTGTGGGCGGTGGTGTTGATATGTGTGCACGACAACTCTTGGGTTGTCGGCTGGTTGCGCCCGAGACATCCTATCCCTGGTGGCCTTCGTTGTCGGGCAGTCCCTCGTTGGGTGCGCGCAGTCTTTGCCGTGAAACAGGCAGTAAAATCTACACGGCTGCTGCGCGTGTCCTCGGCCCCGACCACGGGTGCCATTGTCGCGGCCCTGGGGGGGATAATCTTGATGGCGAGGGGCCTCACCGGCGGGGTGCTGGTTGGCAATGTTATGCACCTGCTGCTGACTGCGGCTATCCCAACCGGAGTCTTACTACGAAGGTCTTGTCCATGTTCGGCTGGACTACGGAGAGTCCTTGGGTTTCCTCTGGGACTCGACCTTGCGCTGGTGGAGCTCTTCGGATCTGGCATATTTTTCAAAAAGTTGATAGAGCTCTTGGAGGTTCTTGGGTGGGTCTCTGATGCAGTGACTGTAAAGGACGCCAGCCCGAAGGCCACTGATGGCGTAGTGAATGGTAATTTGGTCGTCGACTGAAGGCAGTTGTGACTTAAGAGTCAGGAACTTGCGGTAGTACTCCCGCAGGGTTTCTTTCTCCAGCTGCTTGCAGAGTGACAGTTCGGCCAAGGCATCGGTGTCTGGGCGGTACCCTTGGAAGTTGAGCAGAAATTTGTCCCGGAGACTTCTCCAGGAGTCGATGGACAACGGGGGCAACCTGGTGTACCAGGTTAGGGCCGGACCTTCGAGGGCGATGATGAAGGACTTGGCCATCGTGGTGTCGTCCCCTCTGGATGATGCGACAGCGACTTGATAGCTCATGATGTACTGTGCTGGGTCGGTGCTGCCGTTGTACTTGGGGTAGGTCCCTGCCCTAAAGTTGGTGGGCCATGGTGACACTTGCAGTTGCGGCGCCAGGGGACTCCGCTCATCAAGGTAGTTGACGCCTTGGAATGCTGCGGCGTGCGGATGAAGGGTCCACGCTGAGGAATGAATAGGTCTCCGACTGGCGCGTGCTGTTGGAGGGGCGGGCCGTGCTGCAGATCATGTTGGCCTTCGCGCTGCATGAGCGCAATCTCGTGCTCGAGTTCCTGAGCCCTCTGCTCCTCGTCTCGTATCATCTGGCGCACCTTGGCCTGCGCGGAAACACATTAGCGCTTGGCCTCGAGGATTTCTTTCTGCTTCTGGAGGTTGCGGTTCTTGATGCGGAGGGCCCGCAACTGTAGCTGTTCTTCTGCTGAAACGCTGATGACTTCGCTGTCCTCTGTGGCGTCCTCGCCCTCTAGCGGAGCGAAGCCTGGGGGTGGTTCCTATGGCTGTCCTCTAGAGCTGCAGGTGCGGAGGCTGCCCTCGGGAGTTGGTTGGTCGTTGCGCTGTCTCTTGCTGACAGCGCCGTCTTCACAGGCTTCTTGATGGGTAGTGTTTGCAAGGGCCTTGCCCTTTTTCTTGGCTAGCAGCGCCGCCTTCGCTGCTTCGTCAACGGATGGGGCTGCCTTCGAGCTAGCTCTCTTGGGTGCCATCGCGGGTGGTTTGTTCGTAGCACGAACGGTGGGCGCCAAATGTTGGAACTTGCTCTCCTGGGCAAGATGATTTAATGGGGGAGTGAAAGGAATGCAAACAAGGTTTTAACTCGAGATGGCGATTGCTCTGTTAATCCAGCCTCTCAAGGGCACTGTACGGGGGTATTTATAGGTGCCTGAGTGCCCAACATCTTGATGTAAGGACGCATGTGCCCTCAGGCACCTGGATTATCCCCGAAATATTCCCATAAGGGAGGGCTACAGATTATCATTACAGAAAAGCCATTACGAATCGGGCCCGTAACACACTTCTCCATGCGGGGCCTGTTACAATGGGCCGAATCCCATGTGGGCCTCTAGGTTGGGTGAGGGTGAGGGAAGGGACGACTCTGTCGTGGGCCTTCGTCTTGCAGTGTAGAGGACGAAGGGTGGACCTCGCCGGTGGACCTCGCCGGTCGTTTTGCTTCCGTTGGTACAACGAGGTTGACGAAGGCTTGGAGCGAAGGGTAACATCTTCGCCTTCGCCCCAACAACTTGTTGCCTAATAACTTTACCAGAGTTGATGGTATTTATTGGTTAGGGCTTGATTCTACATGTTTAGTCTGTATTAGCAGATAACTTGACCCTAGCCTTGACTCCTGAACTAATTGCAGGTTCAAGCTTTACTTGGTGACCAGAAATTTTCTAATTCACTTGGTGGTCTTGACTCCTGAACTGATTGCATTCGCCGCGCCCGTTACACTGTCGCGAGGGACCCACGCTGTCATCGCCCAACTCTGCGCGATTGTCGCGATACTCACCCACCTCGCGCGAGAAGCTCGCCACCATCACCGGTAACCATGGTCGACCCCCTCCCATCCCGAGCCGAGTCAATGGGGGATAAGTAGAATCATTCCCTACTCCTTTCTTCCCTCAACCACCCTTCTTGCGCGAACACCGAGAGTAAAACGCCGCTGCCCAAACAGTTCCACCGCCGCCACGAAGTTCTGGTGCCTACGCCTGTGTTTGGGGACCGAGAAGGGATCAGTCGTCCTAAGCACCGTGCTCAGAGAGTGTGGGAGGATAATCGCCTTCGGTGTTCGTCCTGGGCATCCGGAATTGCTCATCGGGGATAGGATTTCGCCGCAGCCGCTATAAGTGGACATTCGGCCTCTGCGTTGCACAACCCACATGTATGAGTGCTTGATCGGGTTCATTATGCTCTTAGCTGCATGTAGAACCTAGTGGTAGGGATTTTAGTTCACCGTAGAGGCAGATCGGTGTGCGCCGGTGACATCTCCGCCGCGCTCCGGGCGGCGCCACCGTCAGGGCCGTCAGGAGCCTTCGCGGGTGTCAATCTGGGACGCCCGATGCTGATCAAACGAGCAGAACCAAATGCTTGGCATTTAAAATTCACGCCGTCGAAATCAGATCGGATGGTGCTTATTGCGTTTCGTTTCGTTTATAATGTGATTTAATCTAGAACGTAGGTGTAGGATCGGGCGGTCAAGATCTCACCGTACCCCTTGTAATACTCAAAATTGTGTGCAAGAAATACGTGGTGATCTCCTTAGTTTATGTGCCGCATTTGCATCATAAAAAAAACATACATATAATTTAAAGATGAATTAAAACAATGATAAAAAAAATATATGCATCATGTTGGAGTTTTGCTTGTGCATTCAATACAATAGTAATAAAATGAATGGAAATATAAGATTGATAATGAGGTGAAGAATTAAAGGAAATGGGAAGAAAATAAAAAAAGGGAGAATATATAATACAAAGAGAAATTATATTTTCAGAATTGGTACTTCTTAATTCTACAATATAATTAAGAATAAATTTAGCACAAGTTTGAATTCAAAATTCGAATTCAAATTGAACCTGGAAATATAGAAAAGAGAATAGAGGATAAAAAAAAGAAAAGAATAAAATGAACCAACCCAACATGGGCCGGCTGCCACACTTCTCGGCCCATTCCGAATTCTCCCCGTGCGGCCCAGGATTCTTAACACCACGCGCGCCGCGGGCGCTAGCACCGGGTGGGGTCCGCAGGTCAGCCTCCATAATCTCCTTGCGCGCCTCTCGTTCGCTGCGGGTGGGTCCCAGGGGGGCAGACTCGTTCTACGCTGGCGCTCTCTCTATCCGCTTATATGTGCCACTGGGAAGTCGGGCCGAGTTGTCAGTCGTCTCCCCCAACGATTCCACCGCGTATGGTGGAGGCATGCCGGGATCCGCGGCCGACCTCGGTTCACCTAGCCGCTGATCTACCCATAAAATCGGAATCGCGTGCACCTATTAACCCCTCCGCTGGGCACCGTCACGGCATTGCTTTGCTTGGATTTCGATCGGAGCCGAACAGGGCGCGGCGGTGGACTGCTAGCGAGGTGCGCCGCTGGGGATTCTGGGCTTCTGCTTCGACCGAACCCTCGAGGTAAGCTCTGAGTCTTCCCAGAGACCGATAGGAAGTAGTCAACGTTCCACCGCGTAGGAAGCACGACTAGTACCTCCGGGATTTCTCGCCGGAGATCTCCGGCCGCCATAAAACCGCGCTTCGCCGTGGATGGGAGTCCTGGTTGCACCACTACCGATAATAGGTTCACCTTAAAACTCGCGATCGATCGTATTTCCTGTGGAACTATTCGCATGGGAATCAAGTGCTCGGGTGTGCTGGGGAGTGGTCTCCGGCGAACTTCGCCGCGCGCGGGCCGGTGGGTGCCGCCGGAGTGGGTCGGGAGGTAAGAGAGAGTTTGTGAGCCGTTGATCTGCGAGGTAACGGCTGGAGTAGTACACAGAACCGTGGCCGTTAGATTTCCAGTTGACGATCATGATTGAGTCTAGCGCATCCTTTCGACCGGGCGATCGTAGCCGTAGATCCACGATCGTGTGACCGAGAGAGAAGGTATGTAAGTCGTGCGCCGTGAATCGTCGGATCTTGCATCCTACGGTTGTGAGAGAAGGCGGGATGGTTAACCATGACTGGGCTAATCTGGGCCAACCGTTTCTGATCGGACGACCAGAAATCACCCGTACCCCTTCGGCCTGGCATAATCTTTAAAGAGTCCCTGTCTTTTTAACAAAATAACCCGCCGTCCAGTTGTGTTGTTCGCTGGGTCTGTGAAAACTTACCCACTGGCCCCTGGGTTTATCTGATTTTGACGAGCAGTCCAGTCAGCGAATAAAATCAGAAGAATTCATTTTAAAATCATTTTTAATACAAAAATAATTCGAGAAACTTGTATAAATCATATTTAATTCATACAAAGTCCAAATGAGTCCATTCCAGTTCCTATAATTTTATAATATTATTGTTTATCAAATAGTACCTCTGTTTTTATATGAAAGTCACATTAAAATTTATATCCTAATTCATCTTATATCAAAATACATAAAACCTTAGGAAATTCATAACTCCTCCGTTTTAACTCCGATTTGATCCGTTCAAGTTGCGTTAGTCTCGTAGCAACGTGTAGATCATTATTATGCAGTATATTCTTATGTTTGGTGTGATGTTAATTTTGTATATACCATGTTTGCTTGTATTGCTACGTCTAGCGCGAGGACACGTGTCATCTGAAAGGCAAGTTGGTACCTGGAATCTCAAGTGCCAGGCAAGTTGTGCCCTTGATCACTTCTTTTACCCATTCATGTTCTTATTATTCATAATGATCTGCATAGGATAATTTTGCTGGGACCCAATAGGATGCCCTAGATTTTGACTATCTTTATACCTTGCGTCACCACTGGTTTTACTACTAAAGTTTTGGGTAGTACATGCTATTGCTTTATGTGGATTTGGGTATAGAGATATTCATCACTCATTGTTATACTATTTATTGTTATCTGTTTTATTATTCCTTGTTCATGTTAAGATCATTATGTTAATGGGAACATGGAGCGACCACCCGGGAAAACAGTGCTACCACAAGGGTTTAATGGGACGCCCTTGGCTGATTAACTAGGAAAGCTAGGGGAGGGCTACCTTACCCGAAAGGGGCAAGGGCAGTAGGGGAGTGGTCAGTGTAGGGAGGTCCCTGGTTGATTTTGCTGCGATGGCGGTCAGCCAGGAACCCTGCACTTGAACTTCCTATAAACTGTAGCGGGTAGTCTGAAGCTAGTGGAACTTTGTAAAGGCCTCGTAGTGTTACCCTGCCTCGCCTCCTCGGTAGAGGTGTATGGGATTGGCCATCTCTTGGCAGATGGGTAACATGACTTGTGGGTAAAGATGCACAACCTCTGCAGAGTGTAAAACTAGTATACTAGCCGTGCTCACGGTCATGAGCGGCTCGGACCCTCACATGATTAATTATGGAACTTAAATTCAATTTGACATTTGCATCGCATTTGGGATTATTTTACTACTACTGTTCTTTATTATTATTAAGGTTTGGTATTTACTTACACTTAGTAATTGCTAATAAAATTTTGACCAACTTATAAAAGCAATGCTCAGCTTCAGCCTTTATTTCATTGGTCAGCCTTACACTTCATGAACTCCCACCTTTGGTGAGTTCATGCCACATTATTCCCCACGACTTGTTGAGCTATGAACGTATGTGAGCTCACTCTTGCTATCTCACACCCCCCCCACAGGAGAAGAACAGGTGGTTTCAAGTGGAGTCAAGTATCGAGGAGCTTGATCTGATCTAGGTGGCGTTTCTCAGTCGACATTGGCGCCGACGATCCTTAGTTCGTTTTACATTTATTCATTTACTTTGTAATAAGTCTTCCGCTATGTAATAAATACTCTGATGTTTATGACATTTATCTCTATACACTCTGTTATTATATGTGTTGTCTTCTTGGCGCATGTATGAGATGCACCCGGCTTTGTCCTTTAAAACCGGGTGTTACAGAAGTGGTATCAGAGGAAATGTTGACTGTAGGACGAAACCTAGATAGAAATGGACAAACCCTTACCTACTTATCTTATTCTGATTCTTCTATACTTATCTTGATCATGTCTCACCTTCTACTGTTCTACTCTGATCATTCTTACCTTTTCTACTCTTAAACAAGATGGATTTCACACCTTGGAATCCCTACCCCTATGACATTTTTTAAGAGATAGGAAGCCTAAGACAAAATTAAAACTATTTTCTCTATTTAAAAATGTTGGTTGATTGTTCTGATGATCAGTGCCTGATTTGCTTCTTTGATTGATTGAAATAGTATAGATGGGCATTTTAGCATGTACCACTATAATGTATTGTATTAGCTTTAGTAGGTGACACACTAATCTACTTAGCTAATAAGTCCCCCAAAGTAACATGAGTTGTAATTACTGCCTTGTCTACTGCTCTCTCTTACCATATGTATCTAACTCAGATGGTCAATACCAGGAAAGGAAAGATTATCACGCAACAGCAAACAGAAATGAATCCTCCAAATCCCCCACCTGTTGAAACCGAGCAAGTGATCGCAACCCAAAGGCTGGTAATACAACAGTTGACAGACATGATGACCGAAATGCAAAACCAGATAAGACAAGAACGCGAGGAAATACGTCAGGCCCGTCTGGAGATACAACAAGAAATAAGGCAATCACGGTTGGAGAGACAACGACAACAGCAACCACCATCTCCACCACCACCAGCTCCACCAAGCTACATAAACATATATATAAATTACTACTATTTGTAGGATCTACATGTTCCTTTAGTTAGTATTCGGCATGATACTATTTTAGAAGGAATAAAAAGGTCTATCTGTCCCCATGTGTTGCTAATAAAATTATGCGTCATGCTGAGATTTTGGTTTGTGCAAATGTGTTGGACAATATGAGGAAACCCATGAGAGTAATTACACCTAAAGGACCTGTTGAGGTGAATCAAATGACCCGTAGATTGACATTAAACATTATGGGTAGAGAATTTGGAGCTACTGCTATAATATTAGAGTCAAGCACTATAGATGTGATCCTTGGTATGTCGTGGTTAAGAAAGACAAAGGCAGTATATACGCTGTGCTAAGGGAACCGTAGAACTCACCAGTTCCTAAGAAGAAAGATTTGAAGTTGGAATTGCAGTAACTACCGCCACCAGACTAGCAGCATTCTTAGTAGATGGGAAGTTGTTGGTGTCAACATCCGTGTGGTTAGAGATTTTTCGGATGTCTTCCCAGAAGAGTTACCAGGGATGCCACCATATAGGGAAGTTGAGTTCGCTATTGATCTCTTACCTAGGACTACTCCCAAACGGTCATACAGGATGTCTGTAGAAGAGTTAAAAGGACTTAAGAAGCAGTTAACTGAGTTACAAGAGGCTGGGTACATTCGTCCGAGTTCCTCACCGTGGGGAGCACCGGTACTGTTTGTACAGAAGAAGGATGGATCACAAAGAATGTGTGTGGATTATAGATCTCTTGATGATGTTACGGTGAAGAACAAGTATCCATTACCCCGTATTGAGGATTTGTTTGATCGGATGAGAGGAGCCAGGGTACTCTCGAAGATTGACCTACGATCGGGATACCATCAGATGAAGATTGGACCATCAGATATTCGTAAGACGGCTTTCTCGACTCGATATGGATTATATGAGTTCATCGTTATGTCGTTTGGATTAACTAATGCACCAGCTTATTTTATGGATTTGATGAATAAGATGTTTTTGGAGTATTTGGACAGATTCGTCGTGGTGTTCATCGACGATATTCTTATCTATTCTAAGAATGAGAGTGACCATGAAGAACATCTAGGGTTGGTGCTACAGAAGTTACGAGATAATCAACTCTACGCTAAGTTTAGCAAGTGCGAGTTTTGGATTGACAAGGTGCCATTCCATGGTCATATTATTTCTAATGGAGCAATAGCAGTGGATCCTGCTAAAGTCAAGGCGATAGTGGCATGGAGCATACCCACTACAGTTACGGAGATTTGGGTTTCTTGGGACTTGCAGGATATTATTGGAGATCTATTGAAGGATTTTCTAAGATTGCCAAGCCTATGACATCGCTTTTGGAGAAAGGAAGAAAATTCAAGTGGGACGAGAAGTGCCAAGTATATACGGATCATAAGAGTTTGAAGTATATATTCACTCAGGAGGACCTCAACCTTAGGCAACGCCGTTGGTTGGAGCTCATTAAGGATTATGATTTGGAGATTCACTATCACCCAGGCAAGGCAAATTTGGTTACAGATGCCTTGAGTCGAAAGGAGCATGTTCATTCAGCTGTTGTTGCCCAGCTACCCGATGAGATTGTTGAGGATTTCAGGAGACTTAACCTGGGGATAGTTGCTCATACTGAAGGAGTTACTATTGATGTGGAACCTATCTTGGAGCAAGAAACCCGCAGAAGGACAAATTGGTGATGCTAAGATACAAGAGATTAAGGATCTGATTACTGAAGATCGGGTTCCGGAATTTACGGAAAATGAGCAAGGTGCCATATGGTTCAAGGACAAGATATGTGTCCCCATGACTTGGATTATTCTATTCATCCTGGTGGTACCAAGATGTATCAGGATTTAAAGCAGAAGTGCTGGTCATATGGACTGGAGAGAGATGTGGCTACACATGTGGCTATGTGCAATGTGTGTCAAAGAGTTAAGGCTGAACACCAGAGACCAGCGGGACTACTGCATCCACTGAAGATACCCGAATGGAAGTGGGAAGAGATTGGTATGGACTTCATTACTGGATTGCCTCGCACCTCGAAAGGATACGATTCTATATGGGTTATTGTGGATAGATTAACCAAAGTGGCTCGTTTCATTTCGGTCAAGACTACTTATAAGGGATCTCAATTGGTAGAGTTATATGTGGCCCGGATTGTGTCCCTACATGGTGTACTGAAGAAGATCATTTTGGATTGAGGATCACAATTTACCTCCAGATTTTGGAAAAGTTTTCATGAGAATATGGATACGAAGTTGAATTTTAGTTTGGCCTACCAACCTCAGACTGACGGACTGACCGAAAGGACTAACCGAGTATTGGAAGATATGTTGAGAGCTTGTGCCCTTCGGCATGGTAGTAGTTTGGACAAGGGTCTACCTTATGCTAAGTCCTCATATAATAATAGTTACCAGGCCAGTCTGAAGATGTCACCCTTCGAGACTCTGTATGACAGGAAATGCAGGACTCCTCTATATTGGACCAGACTAGAGGAAGACAATTCTTTGGACCCAAACTTATTCAAGAGGCAGAAGAACAAGTTTGTATAATTCGAGAGAACTTGAGGATAGTTCAGACCAGACCAAAGAGATATGTTGATAATAGAAGAAGACCACTTGAGTTTGAGGAAAGAAATCATGTGTACTTCAAGGTGTCACCACTTCGTGGAATGAGGAGATTTAAAGTTAAAGGCAAGTTGTCCCCTCGCTTCATTGGACCCTTCTTAATCTTAAAGCGAGTGGGAGAGGTTGCATACCAATTGGAGTTACCGGATCATCTTGCAGATGTTCATGATGTCTTTCATGTATCTCAGCTGAAGAAATGCCTCAGGGTACCTGAGGAACAGTTACCAATGGAGGACCTTAGTGTTCAAGAGGACTTGACTTACACGGAGTACCCGATCAAGATTTTGGACACTTTGACTCGGGTTACGAGAAATAAGGTGATAAAGATGTGCAAGGTTCAATGGAGCCACCACGGTGAAGATGAAGCAACCTGGGAAAGAGAAGAAGAGCTTCGCATAGATTTTCCCCACCTTTTCTCTAGTTCTTCTTAATCTCGAGGACGAGATTATTTTTAAGGGGGGTAGGATTTGTAATACTCAAAATTGTGTGCAAGAAATACGTGGTGATCTCCTTAGTTTATGTGCCGCATTTGCATCATAAAAAAAACATACATATAATTTAAAGATGAATTAAAACAATGATAAAAAAAATATATGCATCATGTTGGAGTTTTGCTTGTGCATTCAATACAATAGTAATAAAATGAATGGAAATATAAGATTGATAATGAGGTGAAGAATTAAAGGAAATGGGAAGAAAAGAAAAAAAGGGAGAATATATAATACAAAGAGAAATTATATTTTCAGAATTGGTACTTCTTAATTCTACAATATAATTAAGAATAAATTTAGCACAAGTTTGAATTCAAAATTCGAATTCAAATTGAACCTGGAAATATAGAAAAGAGAATAGAGGATAAAAAAAAGAATAAAATGAACCAACCCAACATGGGCCGGCTGCCACACTTCTCGGCCCATTCCGAATTCTCCCCGTGCGGCCCAGGATTCTTAACACCACGCGCGCCGCGGGCGCTAGCACCGGGTGGGGTCCGCAGGTCAGCCTCCATAATCTCCTTGCGCGCCTCTCGTTCGCTGCGGGTGGGTCCCAGGGGGGCAGACTCGTTCTACGCTGGCGCTCTCTCTCTCCGCTTATATGTGCCACTGGGAAGTCGGGCCGGGTTGTCAGTCGTCTCCCCCAACGATTCCACCGCGTATGGTGGAGGCATGCCGGGATCCGCGGCCGACCTCGGTTCACCTAGCCGCTGATCTACCCATAAAATCGGAATCGCGTGCACCTATTAACCCCTCCGCTGGGCACCGTCACGGCATTGCTTTGCTTGGATTTCGATCGGAGCCGAACAGGGCGCGGCGGTGGACTGCTAGCGAGGTGCGCCACTGGGGATTCTGGGCTTCTGCTTCGACCGAACCCTCGAGGTAAGCTCTGAGTCTTCCCAGAGACCGATAGGAAGTAGTCAACGTTCCACCGCGTAGGAAGCACGACTAGTACCTCCGGGATTTCTCGCCGGAGATCTCCGGCCGCCATAAAACTGCGCTTCGCCGTGGATGGGAGTCCTGGTTGCACCACTACCGATAATAGGTTCACCTTAAAACTCGCGATCGATCGTATTTCCTGTGGAACTATTCGCATGGGAATCAAGTGCTCGGGTGTGCTGGGGAGTGGTCTCCGGCGAACTTCGCCGCGCGCGGGCCGGTGGGTGCCGCCGGAGTGGGTCGGGAGGTAAGAGAGAGTTTGTGAGCCGTTGATCTGCGAGGTAACGGCTGGAGTAGTACACAGAACCGTGGCCGTTAGATTTCCAGTTGACGATCATGATTGAGTCTAGCGCATCCTTTCGACCGGGCGATCGTAGCCGTAGATCCACGATCGTGTGACCGAGAGAGAAGGTATGTAAGTTGTGCGCCGTGAATCGTCGGATCTTGCATCCTACGGTTGTGAGAGAAGGCGGGATGGTTAACCATGACTGGGCTAATCTGGGCCAACCGTTTCTGATCGGACGACCAGAAATCACCCGTACCCCTTCGGCCTGGCATAATCTTTAAAGAGTCCCTGTCTTTTTAACAAAATAACCCGCCGTCCAGTTGTGCTGTTCGCTGGGTCTGTGAAAACTTACCCACTGGCCCCTGGGTTTATCTGATTTTGACGAGCAGTCCAGTCAGCGAATAAAATCAGAAGAATTCATTTTAAAATCATTTTTAATACAAAAATAATTCGAGAAACTTGTATAAATCATATTTAATTCATACAAAGTCCAAATGAGTCCATTCCAGTTCCTATAATTTTATAATATTATTGTTTATCAAATAGTACCTCTGTTTTTATATGAAAGTCACATTAAAATTTATATCCTAATTCATCTTATATCAAAATACATAAAACCTTAGGAAATTCATAACTCCTCCGTTTTAACTCCGATTTGATCCGTTCAAGTTGCGTTAGTCTCGTAGCAACGTGTAGATCATTATTATGCAGTATATTCTTATGTTTGGTGTGATGTTAATTTTGTATATACCATGTTTGCTTGTATTGCTACGTCTAGCGCGAGGACACGTGTCATCTGAAAGGCAAGTTGGTACCTGGAATCTCAAGTGCCAGGCAAGTTGTGCCCTTGATCACTTCTTTTACCCATTCATGTTCTTATTATTCATAATGATCTGCATAGGATAATTTTGCTGGGACCCAATAGGATGCCCTAGATTTTGACTATCTTTATACCTTGCGTCACCACTGGTTTTACTACTAAAGTTTTGGGTAGTACATGCTATTGCTTTATGTGGATTTGGGTATAGAGATATTCATCACTCATTGTTATACTATTTATTGTTATCTGTTTTATTATTCCTTGTTCATGTTAAGATCATTATGTTAATGGGAACATGGAGCGACCACCCGGGAAAACAGTGCTACCACAAGGGTTTAATGGGACGCCCTTGGCTGATTAACTAGGAAAGCTAGGGGAGGGCTACCTTACCCGAAAGGGGCAAGGGCAGTAGGGGAGTGGTCAGTGTAGGGAGGTCCCTGGTTGATTTTGCTGCGATGGCGGTCAGCCAGGAACCCTGCACTTGAACTTCCTATAAACTGTAGCGGGTAGTCTGAAGCTAGTGGAACTTTGTAAAGGCCTCGTAGTGTTACCCTGCCTCGCCTCCTCGGTAGAGGTGTATGGGATTGGCCATCTCTTGGCAGATGGGTAACATGACTTGTGGGTAAAGATGCACAACCTCTGCAGAGTGTAAAACTAGTATACTAGCCGTGCTCACGGTCATGAGCGGCTCGGACCCTCACATGATTAATTATGGAACTTAAATTCAATTTGACATTTGCATCGCATTTGGGATTATTTTACTACTACTGTTCTTTATTATTATTAAGGTTTGGTATTTACTTACACTTAGTAATTGCTAATAAAATTTTGACCAACTTATAAAAGCAATGCTCAGCTTCAGCCTTTATTTCATTGGTCAGCCTTACACTTCATGAACTCCCACCTTTGGTGAGTTCATGCCACATTATTCCCCACGACTTGTTGAGCTATGAACGTATGTGAGCTCACTCTTGCTGTCTCACACCCCCCCCCCCCCCACAGGAGAAGAACAGGTGGTTTCAAGTGGAGTCAAGTATCGAGGAGCTTGATCTGATCTAGGTGGCGTTTCTCAGTCGACATTGGCGCCGACGATCCTTAGTTCGTTTTACATTTATTCATTTACTTTGTAATAAGTCTTCCGCTATGTAATAAATACTCTGATGTTTATGACATTTATCTCTATACACTCTGTTATTATATGTGTTGTCTTCTTGGCGCATGTATGAGATGCACCCGGCTTTGTCCTTTAAAACCGGGTGTTACACCCCTTCGCTGAGCCGATTTTGTAAAAGAGACCCTGCGCTTATCAGATAACAACCCGCGGTCCACACAGGTTGTTCATAGAGTCTGTGGAATCTTGCGCCGAGGCCCCTACTTTCTCTGGTATTTGACGCCCAGTCTAGAGAAATAGAAAACCTAAGAAAAATCAATTAGAAAATGATTTCTAGTATTTAATTAATTGCAGAAACTTGTTTAAACCCTAGAAAATTCATATGAACTCCAAATTGATCTATTCCAGTCTCTAAAATTTTGTAATACTATTGTTTATCACCTAGTGTCTCTGTTTTGACATGAAAACAATAGTAAAATTAATTTCTCACTTAATCATATATCAAGCACATAAAATCTTTGGAAATTCATAATTTAAAATCTATAACTCCAAAATTAATGATTCCTGTTCCTAGGATCTTATTTTAATGTGTAGATTTTTATTATGTATTTTGTTTACATATTTGGTGTGATGTTAATTTCTCCTTTATATCATGCTTGTTTGTATTGTGACGAGTAGAGGAGCCAATGGTTGAGGATTCTGGTGTCCAGCAGATAGAAGTTGCTGAGCAGGAGCTCATTGAAGGGAAGTTGTGCCTTTGATCACCTTTATTTACCCAATAATGTTCTTTATAATCATTTACCATACATAGACTTAATTTTGATGGGACCCGATAGGTCACCCTAGACTGTTTATCTCTTTGTCTTGTTATCCCTGAATCACTTGGGTAGTTTTGCTATTGCTTTACATGGTTTTGGGTTAACATTTCATTGTATCCATGTTCCAATTATTTTGTTATTTTATTTATGTTCATGTCAAGATCATTAATGTTAATTGGAATATGGAGCTTAACTTGAGAAACACGTGCCACCACAAGGGAGGAATGGGACCCCTTGGCTAACTAACTAGAAAAAGCTAGTAGAAGACTACCTTACCCGAAAGGGGCAAGGGCAGTAGGAGAGTTGCATGCAGGGAGGTTCTCGGGTTGATTTTGCTGTGATGGCAGTCAGACAGGGGATTCTTGCAAGTGCTCTTCCCATAACTATAGCGGGTTTTCGAAAGTTAGTGGAACTTTGTAAAGGCCTCATAGTGGTTCCCTGCCTCGCTTCCTTGTAGAGGTGTATGGGAGTCGTGATCCCTTGTCAGATGGGTAACATGACTTGTGGGTACAGGGTATAACCTCTGCAGAGTGTAAAATTGGTATACTAGCCGAGCTCACGGTCATGAGTAGCTCAGGACTCTCGCATGATTAATTTATGAAACTTAAATTCAATTTGTCATTTGCATTGCATGAGATTATTTATTAATTTTATTCTATTATTCTTATTAAGGTATGATATTTACTTAAATCTAGTAACCGCTAATAAAATTTGACCAACTTATTAAAAGCAATGCTCAGTTTTAACCTCTATTGTTGATCAGCCTTACACATCACATGAACTCCCACCTTAGGTGAGTTCGTGCACACTGGTTCCCCATAACTTGTTGAGCTATGATCATGTGTGATCTCACCTTTGCTGTCTCACACCCCCCACAGGAGAAGTACAAGTGGTTCAAGAGGAGCCACACAACGAGGAGTTTGATCTAATCTAGGTGGCGTCTCCCAGTTGACTTATTGGCGCCAAGTCTGGACCTTAGTTCGTTTTATATTTATTTTTATTTTGTAAGACTTACGCAATGTAATAAGTACTCTGATGTTATTGTGACATTTATCTCTATATACTCTGTTATTATATATGTTGTCTTCTTTGGCACATGTATGAGATGCACCCGGCTTTGTCCGTTAAATCCGGGTGTGACATAGATCCAACTAACCAGCCAAACGTCCACCGAGCAAACCAGCCTACCCACCAAACCATTCTGGGTCCGCAATCCACTAACATGTCATGCGTCCAATAACGGGTCCGCAAGGCGTGCGCACTGCATTGGCTTCATGGAGCTGCGACTCCCCTGCGAGAGTGCGAGCCCTGTGTGCCCACCTGCACAACACGTCATCTTTCAGTAATTTATGCTCTTTGAGTCATTTATTGCTCAATTTCAGTAATCTTTACTACTATTAAGGCTGTAAGGGGTAGGCTGCCTCCCCTGGTTCTGCCTTCGGTAAATCTGCACCGTCCGCTCGCTTCGGTAAATCTACACCGTCCGCCGCCCACGCCCATGTTCGTTCCCCCACCTCCCCACCCCCACCCCGCGTGAGCCGCCGCCGCCCCGCCTCCCACCTCCAGTCCGCCGTTCTCCCGCGGATCGTGCTCCGCCCCGTCTCGCCTCCACAGCCCCACCCCCGCGCGCCGTCTCCACCGCCCCATCCCCCGCGCGCCGTCATCGACAGGGCTCCCCCACCCTCGCGCGCCACGACCTCTATCGACGCCTTCGTCTCGCGCGCGCTCGACCACCTGAGTCACCGTTGGCTCCGGATCCGGCGCCCGCCACCGACGCCAACACGACCAAGTTATACATAAGTTGCTGTTGACCGGAAAGCCCCTCCCTCAGCGCCCAGCCGGCGTCCACCCGGCGCGCCTGCACGAGACGCGCTCGTTCAAGGAGTGCTTGCGCCCGCTGTTGGACGCGGTCGTCGCGGTGCCCAACGCAATAGGCTGGCCCTCGTCGGCCATAGCCATGGCGGCTCCAGCCTCGCACTCGCCATGGAGGGGTTCCCGTGCAAGGTCACCGCCGCCACTGTGTTTGTGGACGCCGCATTGCCGTGGGTCGGCAAGCACATAGGCATCTCCACTACGGGGGCAAGAGGCTCTAGCGGATGCTGGACACCGACACCATCCTCTTCCCTACCATTAACATCAACTACTCTGTCACCAAGAGCAAGGTGATTCAAACTTGCCTTCTTTTGAATCCATTTCCTTTCATATCTGACATTCTTGTTGTGTGGATCTAGATAATGCATGATTAGCAGTGTGAGATTTACTTGTTTCTTGATGTTGCTATGATATATATTAGTGGTGGTTAGACAGGACCGGATTTCGGCTGGTTCTACCATGGGTTTCAGCACTCTGAATGTCGGATGGGACATTTCCCTATCAATTTATTCTCTCAACGAGCGGCAACTAGCGAACATGCCATATTTATGTATTGTATTTTTCTAGGAGAAGAAGAGAAACAATAACATTTTCAATTCCCTGTCTCTAAATAGATACACAATTTGGTTCTAGAGGAGTCAACTTTTTACCTTTTTCAAGAAAAAGAAGAGAAACAATAACATATTCAGACTTCTATCATAACATAAATATATGTCTAATTTATCTCACTTTCTGATGAGTTAATTTGTTATCAATCAGTCATAAGATTTATGTCATAAGACTTCTGTCGGACTTATTTTACACTTATCTGATTTCCTTCTAGAACTATGACATTTACAGTTTCTAATTGATATACTTGCTATGTAAAGGGTAAAGACTTGCATTGTTGAATCGTTCCATCGCAACAACTCCCATATAACCTAGATGCCTTAGTTAAAATGAATATTAGATTTTCTATGAATTATTGTGGTAAAAATGGGTGTGGGTTGGATGGCTTTGGAGATTTGATCTATGTTAATATCTGGTGCTTGCGTTGAATCCATAGAGGTCACATAGGAAGTTCTATATATCAAATGTTATCAGGTGCCATTAAAAGAAACATGGGATTGTATGTCCCTCCAAAAAAACTCGACCATAAGGCAAGGCCTAAGTGATTGCTCTTGTTTTTTTTGAAATCGTGTGCAACTCACTTTGGGTTGTAACTTGATATGCAATCATGTGAAAATATGCTCTTCTTTTAGTTTCTGGGATTTAGTTTATCTTAGCTGAAAGTAGGTTTCATTCTTTGCCTTGCAGATGCATTTGATACAGATCAACTTGTTGAGTGCATGGGTAAGCTAAAAAGTGGACAGTCTATGAATATATCTATATATGATTTTAAGAATCACATGTGATGCTCTAAAAATTTTAGGAAAGTAGGGAAATAAATTATTGGTGCGAAGAGAATAATTTTGTTATTATTTATAATCTAATTTGCATAAACTTGTTTACATTTTTTTTAAAGTATATTGTTTTTATAATCATAGGTGAAGAGAATGTTATTTATTCCTCCTAGGACACCCCACCAATTCCAATAATTTATGCTGCAAAGCTTGTGGGTCTACCCCTAACCATCGATTCTAGCCTGGCTGCTCGCTCGACACCTGCCCTACGGTTTGCTTCTAGGTAAGTCTTTGCAATATGCTAAACAAGAAATCTATCTTCTACTACAACTAATGCCATCAACATATTTCTGAGCTTCCGGCTACAGTTAGAGCACATCTTTCACATGCATCTTTTCGTGTTAGTGATTCAATGATTTCTATTTGCGGGAACCACTTTTGTGTTCTAAAAACATTATTATTTTGATTAATAATGGACTGAAAATCTGTTGTAAAAATGTCATACAGAAGTATGATGATGTAACATTCACTTGTAAGTATATGTTTTCCTTGCCCTTTTTTCATCGTAGTATGTGTGTTCTAATACTGACCTACTTTTTTTATGTATTCACAAATTCACATAAACTGTTTTGATATATTCACAAATTGTTGTCTGAGCATGCTAAGACTGATGTGAGCTGTGCAGGAAGCTTAGGGTCTCCTGATGTGCTCATACATGGGGCAGCAAGAACATGGGGTGTCTGATGGCTTGTACACTTACAGGCATCACCATGAGGGTGGAGCTGATATCCATACCATCTTTATGAAGAAGAGCAAATTTAGGATTCTGATGTCATGTTCTCGAAGGTACTTTTCTTGAAATAACACTCAAAACTATGACCGTCAGTTTTCACAATTTAGTCTATTCTAGAGTTGGGCTTGTTAATTACAAAAGGTGTAATTCATGGTGTTTCTTTTCACTCCTTTTTCCCTCTATCTTGTGAGATTGTGCTACAGTTTGGTGCCGATGCTGACGGAAACCAAGAAAATTGTGTTTTCAGGTTGCTGCGATTGCGGTGGGTGGAGTGGCGGTTGATGGGCAATCCTCGACTGAGTTAATCTTGATCACAGGCAAGACGGGTTTAGCTAACTACTCAAACTTGTATCATCCCAAACATAAGCTCAATCGATTCCAGTATTTATCTTTTCTTTATGGCATGATTTTAAGCAAAATAAAAAATGATTTTTATCCATATAGTACAAAAATGGTAAATTATGAATTTCACAATAATGGTTCTTGGTTTTTTAGCAGGATTCAAGGATATTTTATAGATCACGAAGGCAACAACTCTATATGGGAGCAAGACTTAGAGCAATGCTCTGTGACCAGGGCCATTGTGCCTAGCAAATATTATCAGAAATAAATCCCCACATACAAGAATGGTTCAGATGGTGTAGTGATCAGGCTGGCCGATGATCTAGAAATGCCACCTATCAAGGAGATAGTCGCAAAGAAAATTACAGGTCTACTTGATCATTGCCACCATCTCTTTGTACGTGAACATGCAATGAAGTTTGAGAAGGGTCTCAACACTGCTATGCTGTTGTCAAATGAGGTTCGGACCCGTTCATTTCAGTTTGTTTGCGCCAGTTGTATGTAAATTGATTCAACTCACCTACACCACACCACTAGCTCGGTTATTTCCTAGCTCTGCCTACTTCCTATGCCACCGTCTCCCACTTCGGCCCTGGTTCCCTAAGCAAGCAAGATGCCATGGCGACCGTCGAGCTGAGGGAGCAGCTCAACGCCCTCCTCTCCTCCATGATCACCTCGGTGAGTCTAGCCTCTTTTCTATTTCCCGTGTTGATTGATCGAATTGGGATGACGATTTTAGTGAAACTGTTTTTTTAATTTTGGTGTATGTGTATATGTCGTGGTTGTCTTGTAGGGTCTGGTGTATGAATAGTTCCAGCAGTTAAAGATGATGTAGGAAGACAGGGGCATGTTGGGCTTTATCGCCAATGTCGTCACCCTCTTTTGTGACTGGATCATTTCCGACCTCGCCTCCCTACTGTACACCGTCTTCATCCCTGACTAGCATTTCTGTTATTGCTGTTGCAGGCAATTCTTACCTTGTGCCCTATGTAGACAGACAAAATCAATTTGACTTGATCTTGCCCCCCTCTGGGATTTGCCTTGCTTGCAGGGAGCATCCCATCATGGACTTCGATAAGGTGGACCCTTACGTGCATCAGCTCAAAGGGAGTAGCGCCAGGTGATCACCCCACGTCTGAAATTAACCAAAGTATTTGTGCACTTTCCTTTTTTGTGATGCGGATTTCATCCCTCAGCTCGGTGCTAGCCGTTGGTGTGCGACTGTATGTTCCTAGATGTAGACCAGTAGACTTGCACATTTGACGACTCTGTGTACCATGTATTATGCCTTGTGCCTAGATGAGTAGAAGTGATGTTTATTCATAGCATTTGTACTATTGATGTTGTCATAGGCTAATGGCTAGGAGGATCATACAACTGTTCAACATTTCTCACTAGATTTCTGAATGTTCTTGGCACTTTCCATGTCACTATTCTCACTATGGTTTTGTAATCTCATGATGAACACATCTAAGACTCGGGCTGCTGTCGTCGTAGGTCGTGTTCTCAGATAACCAGACTGCTTTTACTCCGGAAGATCAACCATGCAGGGCTGGTGCATATGGGCTAAACTTATTAGTAACAGAGGTGATTCAGAGGTGATTGAATGCACTAGAGCTAATAGTTAGTGGCTAAAATTAGTTGAGACATCCAAACACCCTAGCTAATAGTTCAGCTATTAACTATTTTTGGTAAATTAGTTAATAGTTAGTTAGTTATTTGTTAGCTAGCTAAATCCACTAACAATTTTTAGCTAACTAACTATTAGTTAATAGTTCAGCTATTAACTATCTTGCCCTACTGTTCACATGCCTTCTCATTCGTTTTTTGGTGACTTGTCCTATTCTAAAGCATTATCTAATCCTTGCTTAGCCATCTGATATTTTCTCTGATGGAAATAAATAACTACATTTATGGCTTATGTATTCCTAATAAATGAAGCATAGGATAGCATCTCTAGAATTGTCCACCGGTACAACGGTGCAAATGTTGATATTCCCGTGACCAATCTATACTACTCTATTAAGTCTGTAGTGTCACCATCCACACATGCAATGCCCCCGCCTGCCCCCGCCCCGTCGTGCCCCGCCTCGCTTTTGTCACCTTCTCCGCCCCCACGCCGCTGCTCTGCCTCCGCCTGGCCTCTCCCAGGTCAGTCCTCCTCCTGAAGCCCGCGCCGCCTGCGCTGAAGTTCTTTGATCTAGACGGCGGGGTGTTTGGGTCCGCCTCACCAATGTCGGCGCAGTTGTCACCTCGTCTCCACCTCCGGATGAAGTGAAGAAACATGGCCGACCGAATGGCTCCAATAGCAAAAAAACATGTGCATCCTCTTGGTAATACTGGTGCAGCCTCAACCCCATCGAGTCATCCTCAACCGAGACCACATTTTTGTAGCTTTTTTGTTTTATCATCCTCATTTTTATGAGGGGTTGTATTTTTACTGGAGAAATTGATTGGATGTACTTATGGGTTGTGCGTTGAGGAAGTATTATTGTTAAGAAAAGGCTGATGAAGTTACCCATTTTCAGAAGCAAGCGTTGAGCTGAAGGAGAAGGAAAGCGCAAAGTCTATACCAGACCTGTAGCAACAGGAAACACACCCAAAGTCTTGAGTTCATTATTGAGCTAATTCTTAAGTACAACTCTAGGTATATAGCTAACTTAGTTTTCAGATCAAAGAAGTCTAACTTAATTTTAGCTTTTCACATTATTGAGTTCATTCAGGTAGAGAGGAAGTGGGAGATCGATGAAGCAATAATCCGAAGTGGGCTTTCTGAACTGAAGAACCCAAAGGATCCCCTCTAAAATTGAATAACCCAAAGGACCCCCTTCTAAATTATGGACAACAACATACTACAATTAATAGTGAGAGTTGTTATGCTTCGCCTGTCCTTTTATCTGGCTAGATACTAACTACTACTATTTTTAATATTTCAGTGAGATGCAATGTACCAAAAGCCAAGAGTACGCAGCAGAGCATGGCTGACCCATTCTGAAAATATACTCCTTCCCGAAACAAAAGGTTTCGACTGTTGCCCGTAGAAGCTCAGGATAATCCTATCTTCTACCTTTTCTATCTTTTCCTCTTGGTTAGACACCTAATACATAATAAAAATCATGTGATTAATGATGGTTATGCCGCTAAATATAGGCACTATAGGTATATTATTATCCCACAACGAATGATTCTGACAAAGATCCATCCTAATTCAGACATCTCAACTAGATGCAAACTTTTTTGGGGAAACCGAACAATTGGTTTTATTCCTCTGAGCTCCTTTGAACATATTGCAATGTATCTCCTTTGAACAGTTGTTCCTTTTTATTCCTTTGAGGAGCTAAGTACCCTTTTATTCCTTTGTTTATGTTTATGCTGTAAGTATATTTGAAATATGATTTGTGCTGGAGATATTTATTAACTTATCTATTGTTTTATCTTCCAGGCCCAACGATTGTGGTTTAGCTCTGTTTATCAACTCCCTTTTGAGAAGAGATGGCCACCGGCAGCAACAACTCATCGACATCAGTGGCCATGGGACATGAGGTACAACTGGTACCTGCTCTGCTCTACTTACTCCCCTACTAAGCCATGGTGTTCCACTAAATTCATTACGAACTTGCTTACTGAAATGGATTGATCAAGATAGTCATTTGTTCTTTGTTGCGAATAATCGTATTATTTACGTCTGATCCATTCTTCTGGTCCACCACCCATCAGACGATTGGTATTGCTTGGCTTCTAAATGAATTGTCATTTATGAAGCTTATCCTCTCTAAAGCAAGGCTTCTTCGCACGTTGTATGTTGATAGAAACCCAGATGATTTTGATAATCAGGCTTCTACAATACATAAGTTTCTTCCTTTTCCTTTTATTGGTAATTGAACCTTACAATTACATAGAATGGATGGATGATAAAAAGAGTGTGCATTGTTGTTGAACTGAAATTAGTAGCTTTTCCATTTTTATGATGGCATATGTAGAAGTGTACTAAAGTCCAATGATTTTTGGTTGCATATATATTCATATATGTTCTTATTCATGCTTTAGATGGCTCATCCCATGGTAGTGTGCTTCCATGCTGCTGTATTTTCATGTATAATATCTTGTCATGATTAGTTTTGTCAAATAGTCCTCGAATGTGTACCTTGAAGATATTTGTTTGCTCATTGTTTCACGTCATATATGACGTTTTTAAGTGACGTATGCACAAACTCAGTTATGTTCTCTAATTCACTCATCCTGTGAAACTGTGCTTTTATAACTGCATAAATCCTATCCTCATATATGTAGTGATCTGCCCTATGGTGGCCCTGTGAATGTTGTGACAATGTTGTTGAGTATGTTGGCCCTATGACTCCTTTGACCATGCTGTTGAGCTTGATGGCCCTGTGAGTCCTATGAATCTTATAGACGATGACCAGGTTTTTTGTAAACTCACTCATTTAGTGTAGTTTGCACTGTGATGCATAGATCTAAGGGCCTTGCTTTGCATAGCCATTGAGTTTGTGATTTTATAACTGCACAAATCCTATCCTCATATATGCAGTCTGCCCTATAATGGCCCTGTGATGCTTGGAGATGATGAACCTGTTATGTTAACTCACTTATTTTGTGCGGTCTGTCTTGTGATGCATGGAGCTGAGGCCCTACTTTTTTTACATGCATTAAGTTTGTGCAGTAACACCTGTAATGCTTATACATCCTAGCACTATTTGGTTCACTCACTAATTTTGTGCAGACTTCCTTGTGATTCATACAACCGAGGGTTTTGCTTTCGTACAGGCACTAAGTTTGTGTAGTAAGACTTGTTGTGCTTATAAATGTTGGCCTTCTCCAATTTAGACAAATGAGTTGTATGTTAGCGTCCTTGTGATGCTTATAGATGATGCACCTATTTTGTTCAGGCTAATTTGGTAAGTATGTCATGTGATGCATTTGGGGAGTTCCTTTAATTACCTGACACAAAGATGTATGCTGAGGGCTCTTTTCTTATGAACTTAGTGAGGTTGTGTGTTTTTATTGTTCTTCCGTCAAAGAATGTACTGATTGTGTTTCTATTTATTAACAGATGAAGACAAAAGCTCCCAGTTTGGACAAAGCTCTTATGTTGTGAATCACTTGTGGGAGTTATCCGCAGAGAATGACATAGGTAGTGCTACTACACAATGTAATTGTTATTGCTCTAAAATGGTGTAACTGTTATAGGGAACTGATGCTCTCAACCCCTTGTCTGCTTAGGGATGTTGTAAAGTTTACCGATTTTTATGCTTCAGATTGTTAATAATATCTCGGTGCTGATCCAAATATGCAATTCCTAGAGTTGGAAATGTATGTAACACTTTTTGTAAAGAGCGTTACATAGAACAGATTCAGAAGCTATCTAAAAAGGTGTGTATTATGCGCTTCTGGTTGCTGATTCAATTTATGGACTCTTCACATTAGAGCGAGAGTGCATCACAGCTTTCATGTGAACTTGGCTACCATTGCCTGCTTATTCAGATATTAGTCTTTAAGTAGATATTATTCAGATAAAAAGAAGGCATTGCAGGGCTGGGACTGATAAAACAAGGAAAAAAAACAAAAAGATACATCAATATCAAATCCTACAACAGAACTTCTATGAAACACTCCTTAGGAATAGGAAGAGAAATCTAAGGTTTGTACTCCTAAAAATTTAGGGCTATTGACCAGCCTTTGGTTCATGCCTTCTGAACAAGCATTTTCTCTTGTTTGTTTGTAGATATATGAGCCCATTACATGACCACTTTTCTAGGATGGCACAACACAAGAGTGTCTTCGTTGGACACACCTTTTTAGCAGCTTTTGTTGCTCGATCTCCAAGAAACATAGTTACTATCTATTTTTTACTTGACGCTCGATAGTTCAAGTGTATACTAACAAATGTTAAATAAAAAATTGGAGGGGTACTTTTCATGGAACCTCAAACCACGGAGAGCTAGATGCTATATTGTTTTTTCTATATATCAAATAACCTACTACTACCGTGCTACTTGATTAATTCATCATCTTTGGCCAATTATTTATGTGTTGTCACATGTGTGTTGTTGATGATCATGTTTCTGGAAACGTCTACTTATCTCACTTTTTCCTTAGGTGCTTTGGACAAATGTATGTTGGATTATGTATAGAAGATCCTCCACAACAACAATTATGTATTGTTTGTGTTGAATATCACCCCTGCCATTCTTTTCTGATTTATAAATGTTGTGTTTACTATTGTTATCCCTGCCATTCCGATGTTTCAATGTTCTAAAAAAGGTTGACTTTTCACTTGCACTAAATGTTCTTTTTGAATTTGGATCTTTTCTAGCAAGATTCTTTTATCATATTGATTTCGTAGCAACGTATGTGCACCTTACTATATCTTTTAAGGTATATAAACATCTACTTTTAGTGATGCTAACAAAAGTATAGAATAACAATTAGTTTTCTTGCATATCAATATATTTTATCATATTGATTCTGTAGCACGCACGTGCATATACCTGCCTCTCCCTCCCGCCGCCGCAGCGCGAAGCTCTGTCGGACACCGACCCCGACGCTGCTCTACCGCCTGTTGCGTCATCCCTCCACTGGCTCCCACGTACACCTTCTCGACCGCGCGTCGTCACTCCACTACCATATCCCGGAGATTGCCCCCTCCCTGAGACTGTCCCCTCCACCTCGCGTGCCTCGCAGACGGGCGACCTCGCATCGCGGGCTCGGTGCTCAACCGTGGCCTGAGTTTCGCTTCGACGTCATCCCGAACAACTCGAGAACGCCATCCTCCATCTCATCACAGTATAATACACATTTGTTCATAAGTTATCGTGGTATTATATGATTCCGTTGCAACGCACGGGCACTGGCCTAGTTATCAATAAGCATAGTAATTATAAGTGCAAAAAGAACAATTATTGAATGAAACACTCATTAATTTTTCAGTCATTTCTGGAAGTGTTCAATAATTATATTTAGTTATTTTTGGAAGCGTTCAGTAACTACTAAGTCATCTCAGTTAATGATGAGTGATAACATTTATTTTCTGTAAAAGGACAACACTAGCTCAGTAATTGTTAAACGAAATTGTCAATAGTTATCACTTCAACAGTGAAGAAAGAAACACCAATTATTCAATTGTTTCTTAATCATTCAGTAATTTATTAAAACTTCACTAATTTTTCCGATGAATCTCATTCTGTTTAAATCCCTAACGAAATCTGAATAATTGTAACCAGTCATTTTTTGAAACGTTCAGTAACTAATAAGACATCTCAATTATGGATGAACGCCAACATTTTCAATAAAAAACAACGCAAGCATAATAATTGTTGAACAAAATTGGCAGTAATTATTACTTCATCAGTTCATAAAAACAAAAATTGTTCAGTCATTACTTAATCATTCAGTAATTTATTAGAATTTTAGTCATTTTTCCGATAAATCTTATTGTATTAAAGTTACCAACGCAATCTGAATAACCGTCGAGTTGTATTGAAGAGGTCCGTTCCTGACTTTCTAGGGGTCCAGTGCGAAATCCGAAATAAAGGCCCCATCCACATATAATATATATAATATTCAACGTATACAAATTATTATGCACTATTTTCAAATTTATAAGATGACAAATATAAAATATAGCAAAAACACATACTTGTTATCCGATGCCATTAAAAATATCTTCTAACATATTGTGATACAAATCATCGCTTATACTATTAAAATCAATCTCATCCAATAACTTCTTTTAGATACATATAATCGCCAAACCATTTAACCTCTCTTAAGTAATTGTTGACCTTAAATAGTTCAAAAAATATTTCAAGTTTAAAAATCTTCTCTCCGTCGATGCAACCATCATGTGTATAGTAAATAATACTCTCTTTGTATCAAAATAGAATTTATTTTGCTTCTCTAGTTGATTCCTTATCATCTAGTTGAATATAGATAAAAAAATTAAGAGTTAAAATAAATACTATTTTAGAACGAAGTGAATATTAGATAAGTAATTGAGACATTAGTTGTGTATTTATATCTAGAGTAGATATGATTAGCGAGAAAAAAATGCTAACGTCCAGTGATCAGAGGAGCTCCCTATTTTTAGGACCCGTTACGGTCGCACCCGCCGCACCCCCACAGGACCGGCCGTATGAAGAAGAGCGAATCGTGGATCCATCGCGCACGCGGCTGGTGGGTCGGCGGGCATGCGGGGCTAGGTGCCTGACCGCCGGAATTTGTGTCATGATGGCCTCCCTGATAAATAAGCTCCTCTACTTCCTTCGCTTCACCGTCGCCAAATGGCCAGACACGCACCAGTGGCGTTGGCAGTAGAAGAAGCAGTTGAACCTGCCATGGCGCGGCGTCGCACGATCCAGACGCTAGGATGCGCAGCCGGCGAGATGGTGCTACATGTGGGAATAGAAAAAAATGCTCATTTCTTCAGGGTGTGTAACCGACGAAAAGGTGAATACTTGTACACTAACTTAATAAGTGAGTTAAAATTATCCATTCGTGAAGTATCTCTTTAACGGGGCCATATCTTGTGCAATCGTGTACTTCGGTGCACGCATGCAATCAATCAATCCAAACCATCCATTGCACATCCAACGTTCCCTGCTATATTTGCATTTACACCCTCCCGCCTCATCCATTATCTCCCCCAACCTGGTGCTTGCTTTTTGCTAGATGCCCCCTGCTCTCCTGGACCTGGTAAGCCGCCAGCCCACCACGCGCAGGCACTCTCTCGACGTTTCGCCTTCTCGCTTTGGCTCGCTGCTGCCATCCACCGGCGCCCAAGTTTATTGCCGACCCCTGTTCTCAGTATGTGGTTTTCTACCGTCCTTTGACCTAAATTTGTTTTCTCTTACAGCTGCCCGCGGATAATGCAAAAATCAGATGCTGTAACAATGGAGATTGTGGAAGCAGAGGCAACTGCCCATATAGGATCAATGACGTTTGATCAGGAGAACTGTGAGTGGTCGTTGTTGCCTGCTCCAACATCACCAATAGTTCCAGTTTTAAATAAAGGCTTCAGTACACCCAAAAAGACCCCATGCACCTCTCCAACCGTGAGTATTTTAGTTAGTACATGTGCTTAGATAATTTAGTGCATGGCTAATTTATTTGCAATTTATTTCTTATAGAAGCCAATTTATGTTGGAATGTCGTTTGAGAGTATTGAAGCTGCAGAGCAATTCTATAAAAATTATGCACATGATAATGGCTTCTCAGTTCGTGTTGGTCAGCAGAGATTAGAGAACGGTATTGTTTACTGGAAGCGTTTCTTGTGCTCAAGGCAAGGATTTAGGAAGAACAAATGCAATGATAATATTCAACACTCTGGTGGTAAGAAAACACACAACCTTTTTGAAACAAGATGCGGTTGTGACGCATACATCTATGTGAAACTATCTAGTGGTAATCGATACACTATAGAGGCAATGATTGAAGAGCACAATCATGGTCTTGTGTCACCAGATAAGCGTCATTTGCTCAGATCGAACCGTAGTGTTAGCGAACGTGCAAAGAACACTCTTTACAATTGCCATACAGCAAGCATGGGCACCTCACAAGCATATAGGCTACTACATGTTAGCGAGGGAGGATTTGATAATGTTGGGTGCACTTTGAGGGACTTGCAAAACTACTATCGTGACCTTAGAAAGAAAATTACAAATGCAGATGCTGAGATGTTTATTGCACAATTAGAGAGGAAGAAGAAAATCAATCCAGCATTTTTCTATGATTTTGATGTGGACAAACAAGGCAGATTGGTGTATGTTTTTTGGGCAGATGCTATGAGTAGAAAGAACTACACTCATTTTTGTGATTTGGTATCCTTTGATTCTACATATAGCACCAACCAATATGACATGATTTTTGCACCGTTTACTGGAGTCAATCATCATTTACAAAGTATATTTATTGGTGGTGCATTTTTAGTAAATGAGAAATCTGAATCATATGAATGGTTGTTCAAGACATTCTTAGTTGCAATGGGAGGGGTAGCACCAAGTATCATCATAACAGATGAAGCTGCTAGCATTAGAGCTGCTATTGCAAAAATATTTCCAGACACAATTCATAGGCTATGCATGTGGCATATCATGGAAAAGTTCCCTGAGAAGGTTAGTGGTTCTGTTAATGATAAGGAATCTGATTTTTGGCCGAGGTTGAATGCATGTGTTTGGGGTTCAGAAACAGGGGAAGAATTTGAGTCACAATGGACTTCTCTTATGATTGATTATGGCTTGCATGGGAATGAATGGATACAAAATAGATATCATATTCGTGAATCATGGATTCCAGCATACTATATGGATGTATCTCTAGCAGGCATCCTTAGAACCACATCAAGGTCTGAGAGTGCAAATTCCTTTTTTAATCATTTTATTCATCGCAAACTATCATTTGTTGAGTTTTGGCTTCGATTTGAGACCGCCTTAGAATGGCAACGCCAAGAGGAGTTGAAGGCAGACAACAAAAGCATTCATAGTGCTCCTAAGCTAATAACATCTTGGCCCATGGAAAAACAGGGTAGTAATCTATATACACATGAGGTGTTTTTATCCTTTCAGAAAGAGGTGGTTGCTGCTAGAGATAATTGTTGGGTTCAAAATATTGGCATGTCTGAGGAAATAAAAATTGTAACAATTGGTGATGGGAGAAACAAAGATAGGGATGTTCATTTTAATGCAAGCATGATGGCAACATGTTCGTGTAAGTTATTTGAATCAAGGGGTATCCCTTGCCGCCACATTATTCTAGCATTGCGCGGTGAAAAACAAATGGAGCTACCAGATTGCTACTTTATGAAAAGATGGGAGAAAAGGTGCAAAAGGTAATTTGATTACGGCTAACTAATTTTGTGTTTGATTATCAACATATTTTTGACTAACTATTTTATTTTCAGCCAAATTGTCTACGATGAGTACGGGAACGTATTGGATGACAAGATCCTAGAATCAAATAATCCGGCGATGAGAAAAAAGTTAGCAAATGTACGCAACAAGTTTGAAGACTTGATAAAAAAAGCCAACAATTCTGAGGAAGGCATGGACTTCTTATTGTCTAGTATTTCTAACCTAGAGGTACCTCTACACCAGATATTGCCGGCAGCTACACATTCTAGGGAGGGTGAATATGAGGCATTCATCGGCTGCCATATTCCAAATGAAGTAACAGTTTATCCACCAACAGATATCTGTTCAAAAGGGAGAAGCAAAAGGATTAAGAAAAGTAAAGAAGGTGGTGGTAGCAAAAAGAAGCAAGGAAGAGTGCCACGCTTATGCAAGATTTGCAAACAGTTGGTTCTTCATGATTCGCGCAACTGTCCAGGCAAATAAAGGTTTAAGTCATGTTCATGTGGTTCTATCCATTCTGTAGAAGGAAAATATGGACTCGACGTTATGCAGTATCATGTCCTTTTGTTTTACAACTCGTGTAATGACTATTGAACCATCCAATCAAAAATGCACTAATATGACATTTCAACCTTGTTAGCTTCCACGCAATTTATTCTGTAACATGTGAATCGCCTGGAGCGTACTGGAGCTGCCGCTGGAACATGAAAATCGCATGGGCGCCAGTGCCTGTGCATCGCCTGTAGCATACTGGAGCTCGCGTTACCCTATCCAGGAGAGCAGGGGGCATCTGGCAAAAAGCAAGCACCAGGCTGGGGGAGATAAAGGATGAGGCGGGAGGGTGTAAACACAAATATAGCAGGGAACGTTGGATGTGCAATAGATGGTTTGGATTGATTGATTGCATGCGTGCACCGAAGTACACGATTGCACAGGATATGGCCCCATCCATAAGGGCTAGTTTGGAAGCTAAAGGGTAATTAACCCAGTGAAAAATACCAAAGGGGAAGATTTCCTTGTCACTTTACTTCCCTGTCAGAAAATACCTCACCGTGATAATTACCCGGTGGCTATTTGGTCATCCCATGGTTCCTGAGAGAATTACCGAGTGGTTGTTTGCAAGAGAACCGTACAGGTCCACTACTAGCACACACAAAAAAAACCACAGCGGCTATCTGCTCCACCGTCACTGGAGAGTGGAGACATCTATGGAGAGATGACGACGGCGACCTGCGGGTGTGGACTGCGGGAGCTCGAGAAGCGAGCAGCGACGGCGAAGAACTGGGATCGGAAGAGTTGCGGAGAAGGACCGGATTGACCAGGCTCTTGAGTGGATCAAAGTACGATTCTCTCTCCTGAGTGGATGATACGAGCGGAGGTCAGCCACTTAGCCCTCACCTGAGTAGCCGGAGTTGCTAGCGCGTGGACCCGAGGTGACGCCGATGTCGGAGGTGACGCTGCGATGAAGAGGCGGCGGCGTGCTCGGATAACTCCACGTGACGAGAGAAGACGAACCGGGGATAGCCACCCGACGTCCGGTGACCGGGGATGTTTCCACGCGGGATTTGGGCTGAGACCGGGCCAATAACTCTGCGAGGCTGCCTTGCAAACATGCTAGTGCCGTACCCATGAAAAAATCCCGCGTGGGCCGCCGGCACAAGGAAAAATGCGAATTCCACGTGAGGAAGCAGACTGCCAAACTGGCCCTAAATGTTAGGGCAATCCTCTAGAGGCCAACTTCCAATGGCCCTATGGTATGAGCTATCGGAAATTGTTTGGGCCTATCGGAAATAATGCATGTTTCCTGTAGTGTTCTTCCGTAAAATGGTATTTGTAGCAGTGGTTATCTCTCGCCCTCTAGTTCTAACAGTAGCAAAACTAGCCGATCGACATGCGGTTGGGTGAACACAGGAAGGAATATCCTTCTAACAGTAGCAAAGACTAGAGAGCCTAGATGCAGTTTGCCCTCTGATGATCTACGGATGACGACACAATCCGGCAATGCATGTTCCATCTCACACTGAACGAAGCGCCACCTGATTGTGTCCAATTTTACTGAATAATAATAGAGCAGAAACAAGCCCCTAGCTAGGGGCGACAATCCACCCATATATGTTCAATGGCAGAGGCCACGATCTGACAATCTGCAGCGTCATGAGCCCGGTGCATTGCAATCGATCTACACACTAGTACAATTTGGCTCTATACAAGCGGTAGACTTTTTACATCACAGGCGGTTCGGTTAGAAAACCACCTGTGATGTCCCAGGCGGTTCGGTACGCCTGTGATGTATTAGTATCACAAGCGGTTTTTGTTTAGGACCGCCTGTGGTGCTCTATTCTTTTCACAAACGGACCCTAAGGAAAAACCGCCTATGATTGTGAAAATATGAAAATACAAATACAATTTAAATGAATTAATATTTTAATTTTTAACAGAAATATGAAAATACAATTTAAATGAATTAATATTTTAATTTTTAACAGAAATATGCAAATACAATTTAAATGAATTAATATTTAATTTTTAACATAAATATGCAAATACAATTTAAATGAATTATAATAGCACACATAGATAACTAGAGAGATTTTAAATTAATTGGCAACCACAATGCATAGTCGATCATACATGATAACAAATACAATTTGATTCATACAATTTTTCATGAACTACCATTTTTCCGCATGTATGGCTTTAAGTTCTTATCAATTTTCTTTTCCACACGCTTGATTCTCTCTGGACCGTTAAAGACGAGCATCTCTTCATACTTATTGTATTCCTCATCTTGGTCTCCCACATTCTCAACTCCAACAATTTTTTGCTTTCCAGAAATAACTACATGCATCTTCTCATTTGCTGGATCGAGTACATAGAACACTTGTGCAACACATTCGGCGAGAACCCACGGGTCATCTTTATATCCTACTTTCTTTAAGTCTACCAGTGTGAGTCCGTAGTTATCCACTATCACCCCCACGGGATGTTATACCCATTGGCACTTAAATAAGGGTATTTTCATGCTTGGGCCATAATCAAGTTCCCATATTTCCTCTATGAATCCAAAATATGTGGTCTTCTGTCCATGTAGGTCAAAAGCATCGATACGAACACCGCTATTTTGTGCAACACTTTTCATGTCTTTTGATTTAGTGTAGAATGTGTACCCGTTGATGTCATATGCTTGCCATGATGTCACAAAACACGATGGCCCAGAAGCTAAATTCTTCATTGTTTTCTCTTCCAAAGAGTCTCCGAATGGGATGTTTTTGTCCATTAACCATTCGCTGAAACGATGTTTGTGCTCCCTCATGATCCAGTCCTCTATGCAGTTCTGATTTTCTTTACGAAGCTCATCCAGGTGTTCCTCTATGTAAGGCTCGGCTATCGTGAGATGTTGTAGTACACGACCATGAGCACAATGTACTAGCTTGTAATCCTCAACGCGAAAAGTTTTCTTGCCCATTCTCCCTCTCCCACATAGTTTACCCTCATGTTTAGGTACAGGACACCTATCATTGTTCCGTCACTGATGTAATCTATACAGCTCTCAATCACTTCTTCTGTAGTGTATCCCTCCATGATTGAACCCTCTGGGTGAGCACGATTTCGCACATAACCTTTTAATACTCCCAGGTATCGCTCCAACTGAAACATATGATGTAAATATAGTGGCCCTAATATTTTTATCTGATCCACGAGATGTATGATTAGGTGTACTTGCATATCAAAAAATGATGGAGGAAAACACATTTCAAGCTTGCACATAGTCTCGATGATGTATGCCTTTAGATAGTCCAAGTCTTCTAAAGCTATTACTTTTTGTGATACCGCATTGAAAAAGTAACACAAGCGTGTGATGACAACTTTGACATGCTCTGTTTCGAGGGCTCTTACCTCAATTGGGAGGAACACTGTCATCATCACATGGCAGTCATGAGAGTTGTAGCCAAATAGAGACAAGTCCTTCATCCTGACTAGTTTGCTGATATTGGATGAGAAACCTGTGGGCACTTTGACCCCACGCAAACATTTGCAAATCTTTGTTCTCTCCTCAACTGACAAGTTGTAGCTAGCTGGGGGGAGCTAAGGCTTCCCTTTGCCACTATCCACTGGATGAAGTTCTGGTCTGATTTGAAGATCTACTAGATCATTGTGTGATTTAATTCCGTCCTTTGTCTTACTCGGCATGCCCAGCAAGGTTCCAATGATGCTGTCAAAAACATTTTTTGTTACATGCATCAAATCAATGCTGTGGCAAATTTCCATATCCTTCCAGTATGGGAGGTACTTGAAAAAAATTGATTGCTTCTTGAAAGTTGTGTAAGTTGAAGGGTCAGTTCTCTTTCTCTTTTCTCCTTTGTTTTTTCCCTCTCCGAATGCAACATGAATGTTCTTTACAATTTCAAAAACAAGTTTCCCACTATAAGGCTTTGGTGCACCTTCACTTTCCAGTTCATTGTTAAATTCCTCTTTCATCTTTCGGTACTTATGCTGCTTCATCAAGAACTGTCTGTGTCCCATGAACACCAACTTCTTAGATGATTTAAGGTACATGGAAGCAGTTCCATCGACGCACAATACACAACCATTCTTTCCTTTAGTCTTTTGCCCTGATAGTGTGGCGCCACCGGGAGAATCATGGATGGTAACAAATATAATTGCTCTTAAGTTGAAATACTCATGGCAATACTCATCCCATATTCTAACTCCTTCATGCCAGAGCTTTGTCATATCTTCCATAAGAGGTTCTAGGAACACATCAATATCAACACCAACTGATTTCGGACCTTGAATAAGAATAGTCAACATAATGTACTTTCTTTTGTGACACAGCCATGATGGAAGGTTGTACATCGTTAAAGTCACGGGCCAGGTGCTATGTACACTTCTTTTTTCACCAAATGGATTCATTTCATCTGTACCCAAAGTAAATCTTACATTTCTGGTTTCTTTGGCAAACTCAGGATACATAAGATCGAAATTTTTCCATTGTGATGAATCAGCAGGGTGTCGAATCTGTTTGTTATTCTGCTTGCGATTTTCAGCATGCCAACGCATAAGCTAAGCCTCCCTAGGATTTGAGAACAAACGTTTTAAGCGATCAATTACTGGAAGATACCACATCACCAAAGCTGGGATCTTTGACTTCTTTTTCCCATCCATGTCATCAAAAGTGTCATCGTCACTTTCAGGTCCAACAGTGGATTTCTTGTTTTTATTTTTCTTCGGGAATTTTTTTACACAGTCTTGATTGTAGCTCTTCTTGTATCGATTAACATTGCAAACTGGGCATCTTGATGCGTTCTCAAAATCGCCACAATATAGAATACAATGGTTCGGACATGCATGAATTTTTTGCACACCCAGAGCTATGGGAGATATAAGCTTCTTCGCTTTATAAGTGCTTGTTGGTAGTTTGTTGGGTTTTGGTAGTAATTGGGACAGAAAATTCAAAAGATCTGTGAAGCTAGTATCAGACCATCCGGCGCTAGCCTTCAACTTAAGAAGTTCTAGAACTGTACGCAGTGTAGTAAACTCTTTGTCACAACCCTTTGATTCATCATATAAAGGTTCTTTTGAGGCACTTTCCAGTCCCTCCATTTTAGATAGCCCTTTCTGCGATCCCAAAGAACTCAACATTTCTGGTTCCATATGACGCAACATCTCTTCGCAATCAAATTCTTCAAAATCTTGATTAGCATCCACATTATCCACTTTACCATCAACTTTAAGATCTAAAATTCCGACAACTCTCTCGTCATTACCAGGCACTTCACACGGATCCAACTCACCATGTTCTGACCATATCGTGTAATTGTTTTTAAACCCTCTTTTTAGCATATGTGATTGGATTACTCCTGTATCTCTCCAAGCTATCTTATTATCACAATCGATGCACGGACATAATATCTCCTTGCTCTTTCGCAAATTCGCGTGCTTGTTGGCCGCTTCAATAAAGCTTCTCAAATTTTGAATGTACGACGGATGTGGTCTTGGCACATTGTACATCCAACTTCGGTCCATTACCTATCCCTATATTGATTAACATCAATAAAATCATCAATTAATTGAATTCATCCATAAAACATGAAACGAATTAATGTGCATGAAAATGAAACAAACATTGTAGCAATAGGTACCTTGAGGTGAGACAACTGTGTTTCTAAAGAATCTTTAAACTAGATCAACTATTACAAGTCCAAATCTTGGAATTCCAAAGCTTTTCTTCAAATCTGGTCTATATTACAAAATTGAGGCAAAAAATCGCATCAAAATGAGAAAGAAAACAAATGGAGATCATATATATGTATAAACTATTGAAATAAATTAATAAATTCAAAAACAAAACCTTCTCCCTGTAGATCTCAGAAAACACCCACCGTCGCTACAGTGCTGCGACTGTTCTGGGAGTTAGGGTTCTGGAACCCGTGGGCTAGTCCTTTTATAGTGTAGACACATCGCAGGCAGATTTTTAAAAAAACCGCCTGTGATATATAACATCACAGGCGGTTTTTGATTCCGACCGCCTGTGAAGTTAATCTATCACAGGCGGTTTTTTATTCCGACCGCCTGTGAAGTTAATCTATCACAGGCGGTCGGAATAAAAAACCGCCTGTGATGTTATCTATCACAGGCAGTTTTTCTAAATATCCGCATGTGATTGTTTACAATATAAAAGGCTTGTTGGTCGGCATGAACCCTAACTCTTCCCGCCCGAGCTGACACATTGCGCCGCCAGGCTGCCGTCGTCCCCGTCCCCGTCCCCGAGCCTGAGCGCCGCCGTCCCCGAGCTCGAGCGCCGAGTGCGCCACCGTCCCTGAGCCCAAGCGCCGCCGTCCCCTTCCCCGAGCCCAAGCGCCGCCGTCCCCGAGCCCGAGCACCGAGTGCGCCGCCGTCCCTGAGCCCAAGCGCCGCCGTCACGGTCCCCGAGCCCGAAGCGCCACCGTCCCTGAGCTCTTTCTTCTTCCTCTCGTAGTAAGGTCGAAGTTCAGGTTCCATTTCTTCTAAGTTCTTGGCCCGAATTTCCTATATGTGTTTGAATTATATATGTGTTTGAATCATATATGTTAATTGATGGCAGATTACTTGTGTTTGAATCATATATTTGTTTGAATACACAGCTGGATATATATGTGTTTGAATCATCGCTTAGGTTAATCAAATGGTTAGGTTAATCAAATGCTTAGGTTAATCAATGGTTCAAACACATAAGGTGTTAATCAATGGCTATCCCTGATTATCAGTGCTTAGATTAATTACTGTTGGTGTTTTCACTTACATATTTTGTTTGGTTGTCAATATGCTTATTACTTATTGCTTGGTTGTCAATTACTTGTTTGGCTATCCCTGAATCATATGCTTATTGCTTGGTTGTCAATTACTTCTCATGTATCAGTTTTTTTATTTCTTTTATCCCTTCTGATTAAATGTTTGTATACCATTAAGGTGTTAGTATCCTTCGAATGAAGAATTTTGTGTCCCTCCATCGATTGGGATCTATTTTTATCCCTTTTGATTAAATGTTTTTTCACTTACATATTCAGTTATAAGAAAATCTCCATAGTGATTGGGGCAACAAGTCTATTTTTAGTGTTTTTTGACTACCTATCTTTGTTTGATAATCATTAGGGCAAATGTGCTTATGGCCACATAAATCATGGAAGTACATAGCCATGACAATGTTATTATCTCCCTATGTTATAAGACTTGTTCTTTTCTCCCTTCTTAGTTTTTTGACTACCTATCTTTGCTTCCCAGCCCTATGTTATAAGACTTGTTCTTATCTCCCATCTTTGACTTGTTCATAGCCATGATAATGTTATTTGGACCCCTCTTTTTGACCTATAAGCCACATCCTTGTTTTCCCTCTGATCCCTGCCTTTGTTGCGATCTCAATTTTGATTTTGAGACTTGGTCATTTTCAGTTTCGGAGATGGAAAAAGAGCCACTTGACATGGTTGAGAGCTCAGCTCGAGTCATCGAGACACATGTTGACATCATTCGCAGTCTAGTGACTGATGGGGTTGTGGATACTAGTGAACCAGAATCAGTGTACACACTTAAGACCACTTTGTTTCAAATTGGAGATGTATGCGACATGCTTGAGAAGTGTGCTCTGTCCATCAAAAAGTATGCTGACTCCAAGAGGGCTAAAATTATTCAAGATGAAGCCCTGCAATATGCTGAAGATGATGAAGCTGCAGATGATTTGGAGGAACTCCCAAGCCTAGATCTCCTTACTCAAGCCAACATATTGGAAAAATATTTTGGAATTGAGTATGTGTAATACTCAAAATTGTATACCAAGAATAATAGAGAGATCTCCTCATGTCATGTGCCCTATTTGCATCATAAAAAGAGAACACATATGATTGAGATTGATTTATTTAAAACCAATGGTATTAAAATAAAGAGAAAATGCATCATATTGGATTTTTGTTTGTGCATTAAATAAAATAATAATGTTAATGATAATAAGATAATAGTTACTAGAAGTTGAATTAAACCCTAAATCGAAAATAGGGTTTTGAAAATAAAGAAAAGAAATATCACATAACACATGGGGAATAAATATACACATAAATATATTCTCTTCAACTTCAAATGTAAATTGGCACATTTTGATATAAGTACAAATCCACAACTGAAATTCAAATCTGATTTTGAAATCTAAAAGGAGAAATGAAAACCTAAATTTGAAAAAAAAGAAAAGAGAAAAGAATGAAGAAAAGAAAAAGGAAAAGGATTAAAAGCCAGTTGGGCCGACTGCTTCAATTCCGGCCCACCATGCCATTCCCTCCGCGCGGCCCGTCTCTATTCACAGGCACGCGCCGACGCCCCGGGCCCACCGCTCAGCCGCACATCTCCGCGCCGCGCGCGCGGGCGCTCTCTGCTACGCGGACCTGGTTGTCAGCCTACCCTATCGCGCGCCTGTGTGATCTGCTGACCGCGTATCACCAATGGGCGGGCCCCGCTTGGCAGGCTTACCTTCCCCACCGAACGACTTCCGCGCATGGCGCGCTGGCCGCCTAAAATCCGGCTCGTTCTGGTGGGCATGGGGACATGACCGGGGTATAAACGGCCTCGAGTGTCCTTCCCCTTTTTCACCCTTGTCAATTGACCTAGGCACCACCATCACCAGGGAGCCTGTGCGCGTTGAGAGGAATCACCGCCGTGACCCGCCGCCGATGATTTCCACTGCCGTCGCCGTGGTTTGCCTCGGTATCGACCGGAAAAGCTTTAGCGGGTCTCAGCGGTGGTGGCCGAAGGATCGGATTGGAGGAAGGACTTGGGGCGGCACCGGAATTTCACGCTGGAGCTCGGCGTCCGCCGCTGCTCGTGGTCGGCCTCGGCTACTTCTCGTTTGTAGGTAATAAGACCCTAGATGTACTCTTTTAGTCCTTCGCATGGGATAGCATTAGCCGGCGTGATTGGGAAGCCTGGGGCTCGGCTCGACCTCACCGGCCATGGCGCCGCCGCGGTAGCACGGGCGCCGCCGTGTCTGGCCACCAGGAAGGGCTATGGCCGTAGTAACGCGTGGGCCGTTGATCTGTTTAGCAACGGCTAGGATTTGGTCAAGCCATATCAATTCGGGGAAAAGATCTGAGCTGTAGGTGATTGATTGGGCCGTTGAGATTGGATCTCAACTTGTTTGTCCGGTGGTTAGATGGGTACCGTTGATTTTGGATCATGCGGTTGGGGTCAAGTCGTGCATGGATGTCTTCTGGGCCTTTGATCGGTAATCGAACGGTCCATTGTGCGTACTGGTTCGCGTACTGCACCGAACTAACCTGAGCCCTAGATTCCTGATCGGACGGTCCTGACCTGACGATACCCCTTCGTCGTGTAGCTTTTGCTAAATAGTCCCTGAGATTCCAGGAAACTAACCCGCCATCCTATGCGGGTGCTCTCTGTGTCTAGGGTTTTTTTATTGAAGGGCCCCTGGACTTTCCAGATATTGGCGCCCAGTCCAGAGCTCATGAAAATCAAATAAATAAATTCAGAAATGGATTTTTAATATAAAAACAATTCCTAGAACTTATTTAATCCATAGAAAATCCATTTTTAGTCCAAATCACTCCATTCAAGTTTCTAAAATTTTGTAGTATTGTTCTCTATCATTTAGTGTCTCTGCTTTGTCATGAAAGCAGTAAGAAAATTAATTTGTCATCTAATCCTATTTTAATCACAATAAACCTTAGGAAATTTATAACTTGAAATCTATAACTCCAAATTTAGTGATTCCAGTGCCTGTGATCTTATTTTAATGTCTAATTTATCACTGTGTATTTTATTTACATGGTTGATGTGATGTTTATTTATGCTATACTATGTATGTATTGTGTTGATACGAGTAGACGAGCAAGCCACTGTGGAATATGAGGTTCAACAAGTAGAAGTAGCTGAGCAGGAGCTCATTGAAGGCAAGTTGTGCCCTTGATCACTTACTTTTCCCAGCCATGTTCTTATTAATTTTAATGATCTGCATAGGTTAATTTTGATGAGATCCTCTTGGTTACCCTAGTTTTGGTTATCTTTGTACCTTGTTCACCACTAAAATATTTTTGGGTAGTACCTACTATTGCTTTATGTGGATTGGGTATGGAGATACACTATTCATGATTATTCTGTTGTTATCTTGTTATTATTACTGTTCATGTTAAGATCATTAAATTAATGGGAACATGGAGCGACCACCCGGGAAAACAGTGCTACCACAAGGGTTTAATGGGATGCCCTTGGCTGATTAACTAGGAAAGCTAGTGGAGGTCTTCCTTACCCGAAAGGGGCAAGGGCAGTAGGGGAGTGGTCAGTGTAGGGAGGTCCTTGGGTTGATTTTGCTGCGATGGCGGTCAGGCGAGGGATTCCTGCACTGGAGCTTCCTATAAACTGTAGCGGGATTTCTGAAGCTAGTGGAACTTTGTAAAGGCCTCGTAGTGTTACCCTGCCTCGCCTCCTCGGTAGAGGTGTATGGGATTGGCCGTCTCTTGGCAGATGGGTAACATGACTTGTGGGTAAAGATGCGCAACCTCTGCAGAGTGTAAAACTAGTATACTAGCCGTGCTCACGGTCATGAGCGGCTCGGACCCTCACATGATTAATTATGGAACTTAAATTTAATTTGACATTTGCATCGCATTTGGGATTATTTTATTACTACATTTCTTTATTATTATTAAGGTTTTGGTATTTACTTACACTTAGTAATTGCTAATAAAATTTTGACCAACTTATAAAAGCAATGCTCAGCCTCAGCCTTTACTTTATTGATTAGCCTTACACTTCATGAACTCCCACCTTTGGTGAGTTCATGCCACATTATTCCCCGCGACTTGTTGAGCTATGAACGTATGTGAGCTCACTCTTGCTGTCTCACACCCCCCCCACAGGAGAAGAACAGGTGGTCGAAGAGGAGCCGCCTAACACTGAGGCATTCGACTTGATCTAGGTGGCGTTTCTCAGTTGACATTGGCGCCGACGATCCTTAGTTCGTTTTATATTTATTCTTTTACTTTGTAATAAGTCTTCCACTATGTAATAAATACTCTGATGTTTTATGACATTTATCTCTATACACTCTGTTATTGTATATGTTGTCTTCTTGGCGCATGTATGAGATGCACCCGGCTTTGTTCCTTAAAACCGGGTGTGACAAAAGTGGTATCAGAGGACTGTTGACTGTAGGACGAAACCTAGATAGAAATGGACAAAACCCTTACCTGCTTATCTTATTCTGATTCATTCTATACTTACCTTACTCTGATTCTTTCTACACTCATCTTGATCCTGTCTCACCTTCTACTGTTCTACTCTGATCATTCTTACCTTTTCTACTCTTAGACAAGACGGATTTCACACCTTGGAATCCCTACCCCTTTGACATTTTTACGAGATAGGAGGCCTAAGACCAAACCAAAACTATTTTTCTATATTTAAAAACGTTGTTTGATTGTTCTGATGAAAAATATCTGATTTGCTTCTTTGATTGATTGAAATATTATATATGGACATCTTAGTATGTACCACTATAAGGTAATGAATTAGCTATGGTAGATAAAACATTAAACTGCTTAGCTAATAAATCCCCCAAAAGTAACCTGATTCGTAATTACTACCTTGTCTGCTATTCTCTTACCATATGTATCTAACTCAGATGGTAAATACCAGGCGGGGTGGTGGAATTGATTTGCCTCCTAATCGACACACTCGAAGGATATATAGACTACCTCAGCCACATCCAGCAGGGATGAATCCTCCTAATCCTCCACCAGGCGGAGTTGATCCACTGATTGCAGCACAGATGACGGTGATGCAGCAAATGGCGGACACTATGGCTGATATGCGTGCTCAGATGTAGCAAGAACGCTAGGAGATGCGTCAGGAAAGAGAAGATATACTCCAGGAGTTGCGCCAGGAGAGAGAGGAGATACGCCAGGAGAGAAGAGCGCAACAACAGCAGCTGCAACAACAACTTCAACAACAGCAGCAACAGCAACAAGTGCCATTGCCTCCACCACCACCACCACCAGTTCCACCTCGTGATAAGCACCGGGAATTTATGAGTCATAAGCCACCGACCTTCGCCAGTTCGCCAGATCCCCTTGATGCAGATGATTGGTTGAAGTCAATTGAGAAGATGCTCAACATTGCCCAATGCTCAGACTGGGAGAAAGTTCTTTATGCCTCGGGTCGTCTGACAGGTCCTGCTGCTGACTGGTGGGATTCTTATACTGCTGCCCATGATGCTGCTGATACTATTACTTGGGCAGAGTTCAGTACACAGTTCAGGAACTACCATATTCCAGCTGGGATGATAAAGATCAAGAAGGAGTTTCTGTCATTGAAGCAAGGCAACATGTCAGTTAGTGAGTACAGAGACAAATTCATTCAGTTGTCGAGATATGCTCCGGAGGAAGTTGCTGAGGATGAGAGGAAGCAGGAGCATTTTATTGAAGGACTTAATGGACCCCTACAGTATGCACTGGTTGCACACACATTTCCATCATTTCAGAGACTACTGGATAAGGCTCTTGCTATTGAACACAAGCATGTTCAACTGGGTGATTTGAAGAGGAAGGCTATCTCACAGGGACAGGGTAGCAGCAGTGTTCGTCCCCGCTACGTACCGCCACAGGGTACACCGACTCGACCAGGAGGACCACGCCCAGTTCAGTATGCTCCGCAGGGGTCTCCACGGACACCTACTCGTCAGGCTACTCCCACTGGCACCCCGACGAGGCCTACAGGACAGAAGACCGGCCCTACATGCTTCAAGTGCAGTCAGATTGGGCACTATGCTAATGCTTGTCCTATGGGAAATTCTGGTACACCAGTTAAGAACAAGCAACAGACTCCTGGCAAGGGATATTCTATAGCCAGGGTGAATCAAGTCAGCGTTGATGATACTCCTGATGGTGCTGAAATCGTACTCGGTATGTTTTACATTAATGCCCTTCCTGCAACAATATTATTTGATTCTGGTGCTACACATTCATTCATGTCTGCTCGATATGCCAACACTAATGAGATACCCCTGCTAAATATGAGAAAACCAATGATAGTAATCACACCTAAAGGGCCTATTAAGGCAAATCAAATGACACGTAGATTGACATTATCAATTATGGGAAGAGAATTTGGAGCTACTACTATAATATTAGATGCCAGCAGTATAGATCTGATTCTTAGTATGTCATGGTTAAGGAAGGCAAATGCCATTATAGCATGTGGTAGAGGTACTATAGAGCTCACTAGTCCTAAAGGAGAAACATTTCAAGTTAATATTGCAGTAACCACCTCATCCATGCGTGCAATGTTCTTTATACCCGAGGAGTTCGTTGGTGACAACATCCGGGTGGTTAGGGATTTCCCGGATGTCTTTCCAGAGGAGTTACCAGGGATGCCACCAGATAGGGAAGTTGAGTTTGTGATTGATCTTTTACCTGGAACTGCCCCTATTTCTAAGCGACCATATAGGATGGCTGTAGAAGAACTGAAGGAGCTTAAGAAGAAGTTAACTGAGTTACAAGAAGCGGGGTACATTCGTCCGAGTTCCTCACCTTGGGGAGCCCCGGTGTTATTTGTGCAGAAGAAGGATGGATCACAACGGATGTGTGTGGACTATAGATCACTTAATGATGTCACGGTAAAGAACAAGTATCCATTACCCTGTATTGAGGATTTGTTTGATCAGATGAGAGGAGCCAGGGTATTCTCGAAGATTGATCTCCGATCGGGATACCATCAGATGAAGATTAGACCCTCGGATATTCCTAAGACGGCTTTCTCAACCCGATATGGATTATACGAGTTAACTGTTATGTCATTTGGTTAACCAATGCACCAGCTTATTTCATGAATTTGATGAATAAGGTGTTTATGGAGTATTTGGACAGATATGTCGTGGTGTTCATCGACGATATCCTTATCTATTCTAAGAATGAGAGTGATCATGAACAACATCTAAGGTTGGTGCTACAGAAGCTGCGAGATAATCAACTCTATGCTAAGTTCAGCAAGTGTGAGTTTTGGATTGACAAGGTGTCATTCCTTGGTCATATTATTTCTAATGGAGGAATAGCAGTGGATCCTGCTAAAGTGAAGGAGATAATGGAGTGGAGAGTGCCCACTACAGTTACTGAGATTCGGAGTTTCTTGGGACTCGCAGGATATTATCGGAGATTTATTGAAGGGTTCTCTAAAATTGCCAAGCCTATGACTTCGCTTTTGGAGAAAGGAAGAGAATTCAAGTGGGATGAGAAATGCCAAGAAAGCTTTGATCAATTGAAGGAGAGATTGATGTCACCACCAGTATTGATTATGCCAGATCTGCAGAAGGGATTTGACATTTATTGTGATGCATGTGGCCAAGGATTGGGATGTGTGCTCATGCAAGAAGGACATGTGATTGCCTATGCATCTCGTCAGTTGCGGAAACATGAATTGAACTACCCTACTCATGACTTGGAACTGGCAGCAGTTGTGCATGCACTTAAGATTTGGAGACACTACATCATGGGAACTAAGTGCCAAGTATACACGGATCATAAGAGCTTGAAGTACATATTCACTCAAAAGGATCTCAACCTTAGGCAACGCCGTTGGTTGGAGCTTATTAAGGATTATGATTTGGAGATTCATTACCACCCAGGCATGGCAAATTTGGTTGCAGATGCCTTGAGTCGGAAGGAGCATGTTCACTCCGCTTTCGTCGTCCAGCTACCTGATGAATTAGCAAAAGATTTTGAGAGGCTCAACCTGGGAATTGTTACACATACGGAAGGAGTCACCATTGAATTGGAACCTACCTTGGAGCAAGAAATTCGTAAAGGTTAGGTTGGTGATGCTAAAATCCAGGAGATCAAGGATCTGATAACAGAGGGTAGAGGCCCAGAGTTCACGGAGGATGAGCAAGGCACGATATGGTTCAAGAATCGGATTTGTGTTCCTGATATTGATAGTCTTCGGAAAACCATATTGGAGGAGGCTCATGACTCAGTTTATTCTATCCACCCTGGGAGCACTAAGATGTATCAGGATTTGAAGCAAAAGTATTGGTGGTATGGACTGAAGAGAGATGTGGCTGCACATGAGGCTATGTGCGATGTGTGCCAAAGAGTTAAGGCTGAACACCAGAGGCCAGCCGGACTACTACACCCACTGAAGATACCTGAGTGGAAATGGGAAGAGATTGGTATGGACTTCATTGTTGGATTACCCTGCACGTCTGCTGGATATGATTCTATATGGGTGATTGTGGACAGGCTAACTAAAGTAGCCCACTTTATTCCAGTGAAGACCACGTATTCAGGAGCCAAGTTGGCAGAGTTGTACATGGCAAGGATTGTATGCATACATGGTGTGCCAAAGAAGATTGTGTCAGACCGGGGATCACAGTTTACCTCTCGATATTGGAAGAAGTTGCACGAGTCATTGGATACGAGATTGAACTTTAGTTCAGCTTACCATCCACAGACTGATGGGCAGACTGAGAGGACCAACCAAGTGCTAGAGGATATGTTGAGAGCATGTGCTCTTAAACATGGTGGAAGTTGGGATAAGAGTCTACCGTATGCGGAGTTCTCATATAATAATAGCTATCAGGCCAGTTTGAAGATGTCACTGTTTGAGGCTTTATATGGCAGAAAGTGCAGGACTCCACTGTATTGGGAGCAAACTGGTGAAAGGCAGTTGTTTGGGCCTGAAATTATACAAGAAGCAGAGGAACAAGTTCAGCAAATAAGGGAAAATTTGATAATTGCACAGTCCAGGCAGAAAAGCTATGCTGATACCCGCAGAAGACTGCTAGAGTTTAAAGAGGGAGATTATGTCTATTTGAAGGTGTCACCACTCCGGGGTATGAGAAGATTCAAAATCAAAGGAAAGTTGTCCCCTCGCTTTATTGGACCCTTCTTAATCTTAAAGCGAGTGGGAGAAGTTGCATATCAATTGGAGTTACCGGATCATCTTGCGGATGTTCATGATGTCTTTCATGTATCTCAGCTGAAGAAATGTCTTAGAGTACCTGAGGAACAATTACCAATGGAAGACCTTAGTGTTCAAGATGATCTAACTTATGCTGAGTACCCCATCAAGATTCTGGATACACTGACTCGTGTCACGAAGAATAAGGTTATAAAGATGTGCAAACTTCAATGGAGTCACCACGGTGAAGATGAAGCAACTTGGGAGAGAGAAGAAGAGCTTCGCATAGATTTTCCCCACCTTTTCCCTAGATCTTCTTAAATCTCGAGGGCGAGATTATTTTTAAGGGGGTAGGATTTGTAATACTCAAAATTGTATACCAAGAATAATAGAGAGATCTCCTCATGTCATGTGCCCTATTTGCATCATAAAAAGAGAACACATATGATTGAGATTGATTTATTTAAAACCAATGGTATTAAAATAAAGAGAAAATGCATCATATTGGATTTTTGTTTGTGCATTAAATAAAATAATAATGTTAATGATAATAAGATAATAATTACTAGAAGTTGAATTAAACCCTAAATCGAAAATAGGGTTTTGAAAATAAAGAAAAGAAATATCACATAACACATGGGGAATAAATATACACATAAATATATTCTCTTCAACTTCAAATGTAAATTGGCACATTTTGATATAAGTACAAATCCACAACTAAAATTCAAATCTGAATTTGAAATCTAAAAGGAGAAATGAAAACCTAAATTTGAAAAAAAAGAAAAGAGAAAAGAATGAAGAAAAGAAAAAGGATTAAAAGCCAGTTGGGCCGACTGCTTCAATTCCGGCCCACCATGCCATTCCCTCCGCGTGGCCCGTCTCTATTGACAGGCACGCGCCGACGCCCCGGGCCCACCGCTCAGCCGCACATCTCTGCGCCGCGCGCGCGGGCGCTCTCTGCTGCGCGGACCCGGTTGTCAGCCTACCCTATCGCACGCCTGTGTGATCTGCTGACCGCGTGTCACCAATGGGCGGGCCCCGCTTGGCAGGCTTACCTTCCCCACCGAACGACTTCCGTGCATGGCGCGCTGGCCGCCTGAAATTCGGCTCATTCTGGTGGGCATGCGAACATGGCCGGGGTATAAACGGCCTCAGGTGTCCTTCCCCTTTTTCACCCTTGTCAATTGACCTAGGCACCACCATCACCAGGGAGCCTGTGCGCGTTGAGAGGAATCACCGCCGTGACCCGCCGCCGACGATTTCCACTGCCGTCGCCGTGGTTTGCCTCGGTATCGACCGGAAAAGCTTTAGCGGGTCTTAGCGGTGGTGGCCGAAGGATCGGATTGGAGGAAGGACTTGGGGCGGCACCGGAATTTCACGCTGGAGCTCGGCGTTCGCCGCTGCTCGTGGTCGGCCTCGGCTACTTCTCGTTTGCAGGTAATAAGACCCTAGATGTACTCCTTTAGTCCTTCGCATGGGATAGCATTAGCCGGCGTGATTGGGAAGCCTGGGGCTCAGCTCGACCTCACCGGCCATGGCGCCACCGTGGTAGCACGGGCGCCGCCGTGTCTGGCCACCAGGAAGGGCTATGGCCGTAGTAACGCGTGGGCCATTGATCTGTTTAGCAACGGCTAGGATTTGGTCAAGCCATATCGATTCGGGGAAAAGATCTGAGCCGTAGGTGATTGATTGGGCCATTGAGATTGGATCTCAACTTGTTTGTCCGGTGGTTAGATGGGTACCGTTGATCTTGGATCTTGCGGTTAGGGTGAAGTCGTGCATGGATGTCTTCTGGGCCTTTGATTGGTAATCGAACGGTCCATTGTGCGTACCGGTTCGCGTACTGCGCCGAACTAACCTGAGCCCTAGATTCCTGATCGGACGGTCCTGACCTGACGATACCCCTTCGTCGTGTAGCTTTTGCTAAATAGTCCCTGAGATTCCAGGAAACTAACCCGCCATCCTATGCGGGTGCTCTCTGTGTCTAGGGTTTTTTATTGAAGGGCCCCTGGACTTTCCAGATATTGGCGCCCAGTCCAGAGCTCATGAAAATCAAATAAATAAATTCAGAAATGGATTTTTAATATAAAAACAATTCCTAGAACTTATTTAATCCATAGAAAATCCATTTTTAGTCCAAATCACTCCATTCCAGTTTCTAAAATTTTGTAATATTGTTCTCTATCATTTAGTGTCTCTTCTTTGTCATGAAAGCAGTAAGAAAATTAATTTGTCATCTAATCTTATTTTAATCACAATAAACCTTAGGAAATTCATAACTTGAAATCTATAACTCCAAATTTAGTGATTCCAGTGCCTGTGATCTTATTTTAATGTCTAATTTATCACTGTGTATTTTATTTACATGGTTGATGTGATGTTTATTTATGCTATACTATGTATGTATTGTGTTGATGCGAGTAGACGAGCAAGCCACTGTGGAATCTGAGGTTCAACAAGTAGAAGTAGCTGAGCAGGAGCTCATTGAAGGCAAGTTGTGCCCTTGATCACTTACTTTTCCCAGCCATGTTCTTATTAATTTTAATGATCTGCATAGGTTAATTTTGATGGGATCATCTAGGTTACCCCAGTTTTGGTTATCTTTATACCTTGTTCACCACTGAAATATTTTTGGGTAGTACCTGCTATTGCTTTATGTGGATTGGGTATGGAGATACACTATTCATGATTATTTTGTTATTATCTTGTTATTATTACTGTTCATGTTAAGATCATTAAATTAATGGGAACATGGAGCGACCACCCGGGAAAACAGTGCTACCACAAGGGTTTAATGGGATGCCCTTGGCTGATTAACTAGGAAAGCTAGTGGAGGTCTTCCTTACCCGAAAGGGGCAAGGGCAGTAGGGGAGTGGTCAGTGTAGGGAGGTCCTTGGGTTGATTTTGCTGCGATGGCGGTCAGGCGAGGGATTCCTGCACTGGAGCTTCCTATAAACTGTAGCGGGATTTCTGAAGCTAGTGGAACTTTGTAAAGGCCTCGTAGTGTTACCCTGCCTCGCCTCCTCGGTAGAGGTGTATGGGATTGGCCGTCTCTTGGCAGATGGGTAGCATGACTTGTGGGTAAAGATGCGCAACCTCTGCAGAGTGTAAAACTAGTATACTAGCCGTGCTCACGGTCATGAGCGGCTCAGACCCTCACATTATTAATTATGGAACTTAAATTTAATTTGACATTTGCATCGCATTTGGGATTATTTTATTACTACATTTCTTTATTATTATTAAGGTTTTGGTATTTACTTATACTTAGTAATTGCTAATAAAATTTTGACCAACTTATAAAAGCAATGCTCAGCCTCAGCCTTTACTTCATTGATTAGCCTTACACTTCATGAACTCCCACCTTTGGTGTGTTCATGCCACATTATTCCCCACGACTTGTTGAGCTATGAACGTATGTGAGCTCACTCTTGCTGTCTCACACCCCCCCCACACGAGAAGAACAGGTGGTCGAAGAGGAGCCGCCTAACACTGAGGCATTCGACTTGATCTAGGTGGCGTTTCTCAGTTGACATTGGCGCCGACGATCCTTAGTTCGTTTTATATTTATTCTTTTACTTTGTAATAAGTCTTCCGCTATGAAATAAATACTCTGATGTTTTGTGACATTTATCTTTATACACTCTGTTATTGTATATGTTGTCTTCTTGGCGCATGTATGAGATGCACCCGGCTTTGTTCCTTAAAACCGGGTGTGACAGTATGATAGCGACCAGTCAAGGGGTTGTTGATGTTTAGTCCTAAACAACACGATATGAGTATCGTAGGTTTCACTCTTAGAGATAATGTATTTTGTATGAACCTCTTAGAGAGTGTCAAGTCAATGAACTATCTTTGAGTACTATTGGGAAGTGGATCTCTTAGAGATAATGTATTTGTTTTCCCTAGTGATATCGATGGTGCCGAGTAGCACCAAATTTGGACTTGTGTCCGTATCTATAGATGCTAGTAGTGATATCGATGGTGCCGAGTAGCACCAAATTTGGACTTGTGTCCAAATCTTGACTACCTCATCCCTATTCTCTATTTGGGACTTATATGGAGAATGGCATCGGTTGAATGCCTGAATCGGGTCGGGAAGCACGGAGCAGATAGAAGTGCACTTTCCAATGCAGTTAGACAGAGAAGGCATGGCTGTGATGTTATAATGCTGAAGGACACCAAGAAGAGATTATGGCCTGTCGTCCACCACCACTGCCTGTTATTTGTGGGCTTCACCGAGGGCTGGAAACATTTGGTGACAGCAAACGACCTTCGGGCTGGGGACATCTGCGAGCTTGTTAAGGGGCCAGACGATGGTGAGCCGGTGTACTATGTCCAGGATGTGTGGTCACAAAATTTAAAGCCGCACCGGCTTCATGTGTGCGCTTCTCTTCTCTTAGGTGGGGTGCTAAGTGATCTTAGTAGCCGATGTAAGAGAAGAGAAGCGCACAGATGAAGTCGGGGCGGCTTTAAATTTTGTGACCACACATCCGGACAGAGTACACCGGCTCACCATCGTCTAGCCCCTTAACAATCTCGCAGACGTCCCCAGCCCGAAGGTCATTTGCTGTCACCAAATGTTTCCAGCCCTCGGTGAAGCCCACAAATAACGGGCAATGGTGGTGGATGACAGGTCATAATCTCTTCTTGGTGTCCTTCAGCATTATAACATCACAGCCATGCCTTCTCTGTCTAACTGCATTGGAAAGTGCACTTCTATCTGCTCCATGCTTCCCGGCCCGATCCTGCCCTGGAGGCGGGTTTGGGCTTTCTGTTTGGGGAGTAAAAGGAGGGACACAGAGGCGGGTTTGGGCGCGATTTCTTTTGAAACACCTTTTCTCCAAGTTCCCTTATTGATGGAACCAGTATATCAGACTAACAGTATATCCCTTTATCGATGGAACCAGCTGTGCACTAGGTACCTACTATGATGGATGTGGTCTGCACCGGTGCGTCTAACAAAGTTGATGAAGACGCGACCAAACTTGAATGGCAGACAACGAGCAGCTCCGGTGAAGGGAGCGGGGAGGATAGTTCTAGTGACGACAATCCTTGTCCTCCTATACCTCCAAGGAAGAAAAAACATCAGATGAGCTTGATGCCGACTATATTCCCAACGATGAAGAGGTAAATAGAAATATGTCGACTATATTATAAAATAATGTTCATATATGAAAGGCCTTTAATTGTTTCAATATATAGATCTCAAATGAAGAGAAGAAAGAGGATGCATGTTCTACACAAAACACGGAGGATGCTCCGATGCCTGAATCATCCGTTTCACATTAGCGGAAACGAGGGCGACGAGGTCCCAATCAGATGAAAGAAGGTGCAGTTATGTACGTAACAAAACTAAATGCAGAGGGGTTTCCTGAAGAACCACTTGACGTGGTTACAAAGTTTCGAAATTCCTACGGGTCTACTGTTAGAGATATAGTGCCAATCACACTTCAAAAATGGAAGGATTTAGATGAAGACACCCGCAATAAGCTATGGGCTAAGTTGTCTGAGTCATTCAAGTTCCCAAAAGGCACAGAGGATGCAGTAAGGAAGTCGATGCTCTCTGCTATGGCTAAGATGTTTCATGGGTGGAAAGCCGAGATGAATAGGGAATTTGTTAAGAAGAATAAGGTTCCTCCGCCCAAGAAAATGGGGAAAATCACTCAAGCCCAGTGGGAGGAATTTGTTCATCAGAAGACTAAATTGAAGGCCATAGAACTGGGCGAAACTAATTCTCAGAGAGCGAAGATGAACAAACACCCCCATCGCCTGGGGTCAACCGGATATCACCATAAAGTTGTGCAGTGGAACAGGATAATCGAGGAAGCTATAGCTAACGGCACTTTGGACATAATATTAAAAGATATCGATGAGCGAGCTATTCGTTGGAACTTAGGTCGGGCAGGTTTGAGTGAGGACGGCAAACTTTTGCATCCAGAATTGGTAGGCAAATTTTCGACAAAAATTCAAGAATATGCAGATAAGAGAAAGAAGGGCGAATTTAAGCCTCGAAGAGAGAATGACATACTAACTGCAGCACTAGGCAATCCTGAACACACTGGACGGGCTCGGGGAATCTCTTTTAAGATTTCGTGGAGAGAGGCAATTCCAGAGTATGCGTCGTCATATAGGAAACGCGAGAAGTCGAAAAGGACCCTTGAAGAGACTATTGATGAAAGGGTACAAAAGGCTATTAATGACGTGATGAACAAAATGAAGAAAACAGAATGCATATCATTTGAACTCAAGCCTGGCCACATGAGTCCACCTATAGTCCCTAGCAGTGTAGGATCTGTGCAAGACTTCAACAAGTACCCTATAGACGATATTGTTGAGGACAAGCCTTGCTTTCTTCATATTCCAATCAATCGATCTGGGACAAAAACAAAACAAGCTGCTACTGGTTTGGTAAAACCAGGACTTGTTAACTACAAGGATAATCCTGTCCCGCCACACTATACTGTGGTCCAAGTTCTAGAGATCACAGACAGTGGTTGTGAAGATTGGGAGATAGACTTTCCAGTTGAGGGGATCATAACTTTGCAGGAGGCAATGAACGAGTTGGTCCTTTGGCATCGACGCGACATCAAGTTGGGTGATGAGCCGATCTTAAGCCGTGTAACGCGTCATAAGTCACCAACGCCGAATTCAACACCAATGCAACAGAAAGATAGTTCGATCATTCCATATCCCATGGTGCAGGAAAATATGACACCGACCTCCACAAAAATCGTTGAAACTTTCATATCACCTCTTGCGAAGGAACTCGACGAGGGGGACATAGACAAAATTGTTCCTCAGAATGTCGACACAAATATCAAAAAGGAAGCAAAGGTTGACACCAATGTTGAAGGGCCAACTATTTCAAAGAAAATTCATCAGCGAATCGCCACTGACGATGTCAAGAAACCGTCAGAATCAGTGGCACGCTACCTGCATAAATTGTGGAGTGTTATGACAAATCAATCAAAAGCGGAATCAGCATCTCATAGAGTACGCACACGGTCCCAAATAGACAATTTCGAAGTATGGGAAGAAGATGGAATGATTCATACTCGAGAATCATTACGTCTTAAAACCAATATCTCGATATACAAGAAGGAGGATGTTCCTCCTAAATTTGTGAATGGGAGGCCGTTCTTGACGACGGTGCAACTTTCTAAGTTGTCGACTCCAGAGATTAGAATGCATGAGTGGTACATGGTGGCTAGCAACAAATACAAACTCGAGGACTTCACATTTGTTGTGCCAGAAGATGCATTTTGGAGCAATGATAATATAGATCCTATGCGGCATTTATTCTTTGACGATCTCTGGTCGTTGTACCACCGACAAAGGATGGAAACCAACTACTTAACCATCTTTTGCTTGTAAGTACCTCTAAACTTTCATATTTGTTAGTTTTGTACATGCACACATAAACGAGAGTCTAACGATTAACACTTTTACACGTAGGATGCAATACATGGATGATAAGAAGAAACAACTTAAGACAGGGTTTCTTGACCCATTGATGATATCCCAAGCTCGCTACAAAGAAGTTTGCTCGGAGACATGGAGAAGAATACAAAGACTTGGATGATGCTGAATTTAAGAAAGCCGTCAAACAGAATCAGAGAAAGAAAATGAAGGTAATGGCAGCATACATTGGACGAGCCATGTATAATCATGTACAACATGGCAAGGACTTAATAATAGCTCCGCACCACTTTAAGTAAGTTCTCGACATGGTTTTGAACTATAAATTATGGCAATCGTGATCTTAACATGTGTTTTCGTCTATGTCTATATAGTGACCACTACATTTGTATCATGATCTTTCCAAAGCATGGTAAAGTCGTGGTCTTCGACTCACTGAGAATGGAAAAGGCTACGTATAATGACTTCTTGAAGATTTTAGATAAGTATGATTATTATTGCACACTTGTACTTATTACAACTTAACAAATGTATTCTTAATCTCACAATGCTATTCTTATATGCAGTGCATACCGTTTTTATTGGAAAGGTCTTGGCGGCGAACATCCAGAGGACAAGCCTAATTTGTCAATATCATTATTTCCATATGGTGACAAACAACCTCCGGGTACTGTCCTGTGCGGTTATTTTGTATGCGAATGGTGTCGTGTCACCTTCTATTACATGGTCAATCGTGAGGATATAAGTTCGCTATCATTGTCTATGTTGCAATTTTTATGTTATAATGTTGCTCATCACATTACTCTTAGTACTGCTTGCTTTTTGCTTTCATTGCAGGTTCCTAAATCCAAGATCAATGTTGAATGGTTAGAAAGAGATATGGTTTCCGTCGGCGTGGCTAAGGTTGTAAAAGATTTGCTTTACTTTATGCACCGTGAAGTTCTTCATCAACAAGGGCTATTCTACAATACAAATGGAAATTTGCAATAATTCCCAGAACTAAGTTTGTACACGATATCACACAATGTTTAAATCTTTAGTTAGGAACTTTAGATGTTTAGTTGTCTATGGAACTTTGAGATGTTGAGTTGTTATGCAACTTGATATGTGTATAAATCTGTGTATGATGGAACTTGATATGTGGATGAATATGTGTATGGAACCTGTATGTGGATGAATATGTGTATGATGGAACTTGATATGTGGATGAATATGTGTATGGAACTTGATATGTGGATGAATATGTGGAATATGTGTTTGAATCTGTGTTTGAATCTGTTATTAATTCTGTATATGAATCTGGAATCTAAATATGAATCTGGAATCTGTATATTGAAATACAATCGGACTTATATATAAAACCGCATGTGATGTGTATCTATCACAGGCGGTTCTTTTAAACTGGACCGCCTGTGATGTGTGTCTATCACAAGCGGTTCTTTTAAACCGGACCGCCTGTGATGTGTGTCTATCACAAGCGGTTTTTGATTGGCCGCCTGTGATGTTATTTTACATCACAGTCGGTGCACCACAAGCGGTTCCGAGAACCGCCTGTGTAGAGGCTAACCGGACCACCTGTACAGAGGTTTACTGTAGTAGTGACAATGAATTATTAGACTACTATTCCTTCAACTTCCAGTGAATGAATAACCACATGGATCAAGAATGCAAATCCCAACGGTGTTTCTTATGTCAAGGAAACTAATGGCATCTCTAATACTTCTAAAAAAATTAACCATTCAAAAGCATCCGGATTATAATATTGGTTGGCTTTCTCTTTCTATCAACCATTTTCAATATATATCACTCCTAAATGACAGCATACAAATTTTGCATTTATAACCCCGCACTATTCCCACTGTAGTCAGCTTTATGATTTATCTCTCTCGTGTATTTAGATTGTGTTGAGCACCATATTTGGCATCTGCTGGGCACGATCGGACGATCCGATTATGTGGCCCAGACAGTCCGCGTGCCCACAATCAAATTAACTCTCGGACGAGAGTGTATATTTTATCCTAATCTATTCGTGGAAATCTGTTAGATCTCATCTAAAATAGGTTCAGACCTCCTTCACTATAAGAGTTTGTTTGGTAGGGCCCTGACTTTTCTAAAAATAGCTTTAGCTGTGATTTTTCTTGAAAATCAGTTTTTTAGAGCTGAAGTCATTTCGCGATCCCAATCAGGCTGTCCGTATATATGAATCCGGTCCATCTAGTGGATCGATCTTAGTGGTCGATCAGCATAGTAGATTCCAAAAGATGGAGTAAGACAAACAAGAGTGCTCATCTATCCGATGTTATATGTAATTATTGTATGTGTGTTCTGTGGACTCAGAAGAACATACACTGTTGGACGATCGAGACTCATATAATCTTTTGGCAGCACACACAGCAAACATCCATCCGGTCGACGCTGGCTATATGCGCTTTCGATTGGTTTATACTGTCTCGCTGCCAAGATTCTAGATGAGATCGAAAGCGAGAGGCTTGCATACCGACGTGGCTACACACTTCGCCGTCCGCAACTTCCCCAAGCTACTTAACTTTCCAGCCGCCTGCCTCGCCGTATTTTGATCCACCTGATGATGGATAGTTGATCCACCACCGGCCGGTCGTTTCATAGAAAGCTGATACAAGATTGTCTTTTTAGCCCTCCCCTTGTCGGATTTCAACTACTCAGAGATTGATGATCATCACGTCCAATAATTGCATACGTTTTCAATTTTCTAACTCAAATTTATGACCTTGCTAAGTAAATTGATCTGTCTTTCCGAATATTGCGACCGACTGTCTGAGTCATCAGTACATAAACCATTGGGTTCAGTATCTAGGTCCTGTTCAGAACAGCTTCGCTCTTTAATTCTTGATTGTTGTTCAATAGAGTGATTTTTATTGGATTTCTAGGAGGGGTAAGATGAGAAGCTTTGATTATCTGTTAATCCTCACCAGAATATAGTAGGGAGCAGGATACTTAGCGCGATACGTACAGTTTTAGGTTGTTTGGACTTTTTTATATCCGTTTATTTCGTTGGACACGTGCATGTTCTAGAAATTTTTTCCACAACTCGTGTGATCTATTTGAAGTTTTAAAGTTTGTGGTGTGACATTAATTAGGGAAGCTAAGCAGAGTTGCTTGGGTGTAAAGATTTTTATTGGCTCCTATTTATCCTTTCTGCGGTCGACTGATTCGATCTTTCACTCGGTCCATGCGTTGGAGGTTTTGTTGGGTTGGATCGTTCTTTTTCTCAAGCGGATTCTGCCTCTGCGCACAGCCAGCTGTATGCCGCGCATGCGGAACCCGCCTCCCCATCCGCACCCTAAGGCCGTGCATGTCGTCTGTAGGGGGCACCCTACAGCCGCAGCGGTACCCCCTACAGCGCCTCCTACGCGTCGACACCCTTCTCTCTCCCCCCAGATCTAGCGTGTCACTGTTCATCACACTAAACACTGTGCTGTGGGTCCACGAGTAATTGTTAGTAGATAAAAAATTAATAGTTGATATAGAAAATGATATTTTATAGTTGTAGTGAGGTATAGGGGAGTATTTAGAGGGAACCGCTGCGGGAGATGAAAAAATAGGGGGGAAAATAGGGGGGAAAAGTGATATAGGGAGAAAAATTTAGGGGTAACGGTTGCGGATAGCCTAACCACTCAGCTCCTCGTGGCCTCCACCATCCCCTTCGTGGGAGCCATATCCACGGCCAGGCTAGCCTCCCTCATTATCGGCTCCTACTCAATACATACTCGCTCTATTCTCTATCTTAAGGTCACGAATGTTTGTATTTTAAAACTTTAACCAATAATATCTATAAAAATAATTATTTTAAATTAAAAAAATATGTATTATAGTAGATATTTTAATAATAACTATAATAGTTTCGTTTTTATCTAGTCAATATTTATAAATATTTTTTATCAATTGGAGTCATTCCGTTTTATTTTCTTTGTAACCAAATAATAAAAAAACTGGACAGAACGGCTCCGTTCTACTTGGCTCTTCAACCAAACGCTACCTAAATGAACGGGCCTCCATTTTTTTTGGTCCATTAACAAGCAGCAAGTAGAAGTCTTGACCACCGATGTTTTTAGTATGTTTACCCTTTTAACATTAACATATAAATGTTGACCCTTTTAACATTAATTAATATATGATATGAAACAATATATATCTAAATTATCTGAGTGAGTTAAACGAAGGCTTTGGATTCTGTCGCTTTGCTCGTTCCTATCTGAGGTGCTGGAGCGACTGGTCTTTTCGAGGCGGTGGGCCGGTGGCGGTGTTGGATTAGGTCGTCGCTGGCGTCGGCAGCGCATCTGCCACGCAGGAGAGGTTGGGGCACGGTGATCTGTGAGTGAAGTGGAGCGAAGGTAATCATATTCACGTCTGCTATTCGTTACTTCCATGTGGAGTGAAGTGGAGCGGAGGTGTGTGACGCCATGATCACTGAGGCGGACCGTCGCTGCTGCCCAGCATTATGATCAAGCATATATAGGACTTCAATTTACACACATGATATGATTATGTTCCTCACAACTGGACTTTCGTGGGGAGATCTTTAAGGATGTGTTTGGTTTCAGAAATAAAGTGATCTATCTTTTTCTCACTCCTTATATTTTTATTTAGTTTGTTGAATAGAATAAATTAGATCCATCACCACTTCATTCCTTATAAGCTAATAATTAATATATACATGAGGAGTGGGTTGATTCCACCAAAATTAATAGAATGAATTTATGATGCATCACCTCAAGAAGTATTAGGTGACTTCACAAACCAAACACACCATAAATCTTTTCGCGGGGGTCTTGCTGAGCCTAATGAATAACGTCCGTGAGGAAGTCATGCATTTTTTTTTGAGCTAAAAGCCAAATCAAAGGTTACATCCAAGAAAACTTTTTCTAAAAAAGTCGACTTTCTAAAAGCACCTCTAAACCTATTTTTAGCGGGTTTCGGATGGAACTATAAAAAATATATGAAAAAAATTTTAACGACTTTTAGTGGTTTCCACCATATAGTTTAGTTTTTTAAGAGCTCACAACAGCTTTTTTACAGGTCTCAGCCTACAACAGCTTTTTTTTTCACAGTCATAGTGTAATACTCAAATTATAAGACTTATAAGAGAGTTGATCTCCTTATGTGATTTGCCATCTATTTCTTGAGACACGTGACTAAACCAAATTAAAAGAGAATAATTCTTTACTAAAAAAAAGCCATGCATCATATTGGAGTTTTGTTTGTGTATTTAATAATAATAACATGGATAAAAATATAATAAGAAGTTGATAATTTGGACTTAACCCAAAAACCCAAAAAGTGCAAATTAGGAAAATTTGGAATTAATAAGAAGTACTATACAAAATAAAATAAGTTTATAAATAGATAAATTATCCCCATACTATGTTCAAATTGAACATTTAATGTGAATACAAATTTGCCACAAACTTTGGATTTAAATTGGAATTGAAATTTGGATTTGGAAAGAAAGGAAAACAAAATAAAAAATAAAAAGAATAAAAAAGGGAAACATGCGTCGGGCTGATTTCGGACTGCTCGGCCCACTCACACGCGCGCTCTGTTTTCAAGTCGTCCGACTAATCGCGATTCGCGATTAGTCGGACTAGTCGGTTTAGGGTACTCGATTAGCACATCCGACCCGATCAGAGCACCTAATCGCCCTAGTCGTCCGACTAATCGACGATTAGGGGCGATTAGTCGCTTGATCAGCCGATTCTGCACGACTAGGGTATAGGATCCTGAATTTTGATTTCATGGGCTTTTTTTGGCGGGCGGCCCGGTTACAGGGAGATGGAACGCCAGCGTCGTCTCTACTCTCTATAAAGCAGACGGTTCACATCCCCTACTTTCCAGGCATCTCGATCTCTTTCCTTTTCTTCTCTTTTTCTCTATTTTCCTACCGGCTCCTAGACTTCTCGTTCCAGAATCCAAACTTCACCAGTACACCGGCTGACCGACGACCATCTATGCGCGATGTGCGGTTCTAGTTCTAGAATCCAGAGTTCCAGACTTCACCGGCCCAGATTTCTCGGCCAGACACGCGCGAACAAGAATCAGGTGGAAGGGGAGCTGCAAGTGATGAATTTCAGTTGGATGAAGATCTTCTTTAGGTAACTGGATGGTAATGTGTGCTATGTGGTATCTGGGACTGGTAGTATTAGTAACTAGTAAGTGTTTCTTTGTTGTTTTCAGTATTGCTGAATTCATGTTATGTTTACCCTATCCTTCGTATATGTTATATAGTTATATAATTATATACTATATAGTAATAATAGTTTATACTATATAGTATATACTATATACATAGGTCCTGGATGAACAGGACGACTAGTAAATGACCAGATCGACTAGAGATCGATTTGTCGACATAGTTGATGACTAATCGAGACTAGTCGCATGGTCGTTCCCCCAGTTCGACTAGCCGGTCGAGCGACCAGAAAACATAGTGCGCGCGTGGCCCAACTTTCGCTCCCGCTCTGTGGCGCCGATGTCCTGGACCCACGCGGTCAGCCCCTTCTCTTCTCGCACCCGCTGGCGGGTGGGCCGAAGATGATTGGGAGCCCACACACCGCGTTGGGAGTTAGTCACTGGCGGGTAGGGTCCTTATGTCGGCCCTTTCCTCGCTGATGCAACTGTTGCGCGAAAACGCCGCCATGGCATGGAACGTGACGCACCCTCCTTCCTCCCATGGCCTGGGTTGCAGAGATAAAATTGGAGCCCCGAGACCATCATGTTAGCCCATGCATGAAAGCCCGAGCCATCGTCGTCACTCGAAAGTTGCCAGCCACGCAAACCCCTCGCGCCGAGAGAGAGAGAAAGGGTGTCGCCATCACCGACATTCGCCCGTGTGGGCGCTCGAGTTCCGGAGACTAGCCCTGGTGCTGTGGGGGACCGTATGGATGCACAAACCACATGATAGGGGAGAAAAGGATGTTCTCCTCATACAAGAAAAATGAAGATCCCCAAAGAGCTATCACATTCGGGGATGTAAATCAAGGTTTGGTCAAAGGTTTGGGTAAAATTGCTATATCTCCTGACCATTCCATTTCCAATGTTTTTCTCGTTGATTGTTTAGATTACAACTTGCTTTCTGTTTCTCAATTATGTAAAATGGGCTACAACTGTCTATTTACTAATGTAGGTGTTATTGTCTTTAGAAGAAGTAATGATTCAATAGCATTTAAGGGAGTGTTAGATGGTCAGCTATATTTAGTTGATTTTAATGATAACAAAGCTGAACTAGACACTTGCTTAATCGCTAAGACTAACATGGGCTGGCTCTGGCATCGTCGACTTGCCCACGTTGGGATGAAGAATCTTCACAAGCTTCTAAAGGGAGAACACATTTTAGGACTAACCAATGTTCATTTTGAGAAAGAAAAGATTTGTAGTGCATGCCAAGCAGGAAAGCAGGTTGGAGTCCATCATCCACACAAGAACATAATGATGACTGACAGGCCACTTGAGCTACTCCACATGGACCTATTCGGCCCGATCGCTTATATAAGCATCGGCGAGAGTAAGTACTGTCTAGTTATTGTAGATGATTATTCTCGCTTCACTTGGGTGTTCTTTTTGCAGGAAAAAACATAAACCCAAGAGACATTAAAAGGATTCTTGAGACGGGCTCAAAATGAGTTTGGATTGAGAATCAAAAGATAAGAAGTGACAATGGGACGGAGTTCAAGAATTCACAAATCGAAGGATTTCTTGAGGAGGAGGGCATCAAGCATGAGTTCTCTTCTCCCTACACACCTCAACAAAATGGTGTAGTGGAGAGGAAGAATAGAACTCTACTGGATATGGCAAGGACCATGCTTGATGAATACAAGACACCGGACCGGTTTTGGGCAGAGGCGATTAACACCGCCCGCTACTCCATCAACCAGTTATATCTTCACTGAATCCTCAAAAAAACATCGTATGAACTCCTCACTGGTAAAAAGCCCAATATTTCATATTTTAGAGTTTTTGGAAACAAATGCTTTATTCTTATTAAGATAGGTAGAAAATCTAAATTTGCTCCTAAAGCAGTAAAAGGCTTTTTACTTGGTTATGACTCAAACACAAGGGCATATAGAGTCTTCAACAAGTCCACTGGCTTAGTTGAAGTTTCTTGTGACATTGTGTTTGATGAGACTAATGGCTCCCAAGTGGAGCAAGTTGATCTTGATGAATTAGATGATGAAGAGGCTCCATGCATCGCACTGAGGAACATGTCCATTGGGGATGTGTGTTCAAAAGAATCTGAGGAGCCCACACAAGCACAAGATCAACCATCATCTTCCATACAAGTATCTCCACCAACTCAAGATGAGAATGAGACTCAAGAGGATGAAGATCAAGACGATGAGACACCTCAAAAGAAGGACATTGATCAAGGGGGAGATAAAGATAATAATGACAAGGAAGATGATCAAGAAATTCGGGATCAAATACCACCACACCCAAGAGTCCACCAAGCAATTCAAAGAGATCACCCTGTCAACTCCATTCTTAGTGACATTCACAAGGGGGTAACCACTTGATCTCAAGTTGCTCATTTCTGTGAACATTACTCTTTTGTGTCCTCTTTTGAGCCATACAGGATAGAAGATGCACTAAGAGATCTAGATTGGGTGGTGGCAATGCAAGAGGACCTCAACAACTTCACGAGGAATGAGGTATGGCATTTAGTTCCATGCCCTAACTAAAATGTTGTAGGTACCAAGTGGGTATTCCGCAATAAGCAAGATGAGCATGGTGTGGTGATAAGGAACAATGCCCGACTTGTTGCAAAAGCTTATTCACAAGTCGAAGGATTGGATTTCGATGAAACCTATGCACCCGTAGCTAGGCTTGAATCAATTCGCATATTACTTGCCTATGCTACTTACCATGGCTTCAAGCTCTATCAAATGGACGTGAAGAGTGCCTTCCTCAATGGTCCTATCAAGGAAGAGGTGTATGTTGAGCAACCTCTCGGCTTTGAAGATAGTGAGTATCCTAACCATATCTATAAGCTCTCAAAGGCGCTTATGGGCTCAAGCAAGCCCCAAGAGCATGGTATGAATGCCTGCGAGACTTTCTTATCACTAATGGCTTCAAAGTCGGAAAGGCCGATCCTACTCTCTTCACCAAAACTATTGCTAAAGACTTGTTTATATGCCAAATTAATGTTGATGATATTATATTTGGGTCTACTAACAAGTCATCTTGTGAAGAGTTTAGTAGGATTATGATATAGAAATTCGAGATGTCTATGATGGGGGAGTTGAATTATTTCCTTGGATCTCAAATCAAGCAACTCCAAGAAGGCACCTTCATCAGCCAAACTAAGAACATTCAAGACATACTTAAGAAGTTTGGAATGAAGAATGGCAAACCCATCAAGACACCCATGGGAACAAATCGGCATCTCGACCTTGACACAGGAGGTAAATCGGTAGATCAAAAGGTATACCGATCGATGATAGGGTCTTTACTATACTTATGTGCATCTCGACCGGATATTATGCTTTTTGTATGCATGTGTGCAAGGTTCCAGGCAAATCCTAAGGAAGTTCACCTTAGGGCTGTGAAAAGAATCATGAGATATTTAGTTTACACTCCTAAGTTTGGGCTTTGGTACCCAAAGGGATCTACATTTGATTTAATTGGATATTCTGATGCCGATTATGCAGGGTGTAAAATTGAGTACCTCAGGGACTTGTCAGTTTCTAGGAAGATCTCTGGTGTCTTGGGCTTCAAAGAAACAAAACTCAGTAGCTCTTTCTACCGCCGAAGCCGAGTATATTGCTGTAGGCCACTGCTGTGCACAATTACTTTGGATGAGGCAAACCCTTAGGGACTATGGCTACAAATTGAGCAAAGTCCCTCTCCTATGTGATAATGAGAGTGCAATCCGCATGGCGGATAATCCCGTTGAACACAGTCGTACTAAGCACATAGACATTTGGTATCACTTTCTGAGAGATCACCAACAAAAGGGGGATATCGAAATTGCTTATGTGAGTACCCACAACCAATTAGCCGATATCTTTACCAAGCCACTAGATGAGAAGACTTTTAGCAAACTTAGGAATGAGCTAAATATACTTGATTCTTGGAACTTCGATTAAAACATTGCACACATAGCTAATACATATACCTTTGATCATGTCTCTTTCATTTGGTACAAATGTATACTTCTTATTCTTCTTGTGCCAAAGCTAAGACTAATGTGTTTTCAAGTATATTTCTATCCTTAGTCTTAGATTGAAAGGGAAATGGAGTATACGGCAAAGACAAGGCTTCCACTCCAACTCTGACGGTTTCAAATACCCTTTGCCATTACTCATGTAACTCTCATTGGTATGACCCTTCACTCATACTTATTTTACCATTTGGGAGAAAATATTAGGCCCCAAAAGGGGAGAAAATGCCAATAGGGCTCTCAAGTTCTCCGTTTTTGGCGATTAATGCTGAAGGGAAAAAGTATTAAAACCCAAAGCAAACGGACCGCACCACCATTTCAAAAAATTTCACAAATGTTTATTTCAATTGGTATTTGAGTTAGCCTCAAAATGGATTTTCAAATTGGTATCTCATTTGGCTTCAAAATTATCAATAAGTGGAGAGATTTCAATTGGTATAATCTCATTGTGACATCTATTTCAAAAAGGGAAAATCACTTCAAAAACCCTCTTGAAAGCTAATGGGAGAATTCATTGAGGGGGAGCTTTTATTTAGTCAAAGGAAAAGCATTTGAAACAGGGGGAGGAATTTCAAATCCTAAAAATGCTTCTTGTAATCATACTCCTATATCTTTGACGCAAAAGATTTTGAAAGGATTTTTCCAAAAGATTTGCAAAACAAACAAGTGGTGCAAATGTGGTCCAAAATGTTAAATAAGAGAAAAACAATACATTCATATATATAAAGTTTTTCATTGGTTTAATTCTAAGTAACCTATGCACATCTATCTCAATTGCAAACTAGTTACATTTCTACACTTCATATTTGCTTTGGTTAGTGTTGGCATCAATCACCAAAAAGGGGGAGATTGAAAGGGAAATGGACTTAATCATTTCCCATAATCGATTTTGGTGGTTGAAGTCCAACACAAACCATGTGGACTAACTAGTTTGTCTAGATATCATTAATCTCAGGTGCATAAAGTTCAACACAAACAAAGAAAGAAATTCAGTTAGGGACACAATCAAATTTGGAGGAAAGGACTTAGAGTGTGCTGAAATTTGGCGCACTGGACATTAGAGTGTGCTGAAATTTGGCGCACCGGACAGTGTCCGGAGCACCAGGCTCGTACAGACTCAAACCATCCACTCTCAGGAATTCAGCAGGCGCGCTCCGCTGTAATTCACTAGACTGTCCGGTGTGCACCGGACTGTCCGATGAGCCAGCGGAGCAATGACTCCCTATGCGCCAATGGTCGACTGCTCAGATGAACAGTGATAAATAGTGTCGCGGCATAAGTCAGAGCGCAGAAGTCAGAGGCCAACGGACTGTCCGGTGTGGCACCAGACTGTCCGGTGCAGCAAAAAGACAAACGGCTCCAACGGTCAATAGCTCCAAACCCTAACGGACGTGCTGACGTGGCGTGCACCGGATAGTGAACAGTGACTGTACGATGCGCCACCGGACTATCTGGTGCGCCCATCGCTAGTAGATTTTGCCAACGGCTAGGAAGTGGTTGGGGGCTATAAATACCCCCCAACCACGTCATTCATGGGCATCCAAGTATTCTAAAGTTTTCATTCATTGCAAGAGCAAAGTCCAACACTCCAAGACACAATCAAAGCAATCAATCCACTCCAAGTTCCCAAAATCAACTCTAGTGCTTAAGGGCTTGTGAGAGGATCATTTGTGTTCTTTTGTTGCTCTTGTCACTTGGATTGCCTTTCTTCCTTCCTCATTCTCTTTCCAAGTGCTTGTAAAGCTTGCAAGAGACACCTAAGTGTGTGGTGGTCCTTGTGGGGTCTTAGTGACCCATTTGATTAAGGAGAAAGGCTCACTCGGTCTAAGTGACCGTTTGAGAGAGGGAAAGGGTTGAAATAGACCCGGCCTTTGTGGCCTCCTCAACGGGGACTAGGTTCTTTGGAACCGAACCTCGGTAAAACAAATCACCATGTTCACTTGTGTTGATTTCCACTTGATTTGTTTGCTCCCTTTACTCTCTCTAAAGTTTCCTTGCCAATATTGATTTGAGTTTGCTCCCAAACGTCATCCGCATCATTTGAGCAACTCGTGGCACGAGAAACAATCTTCCGCCTTGAATTTAACTCTAACGCTAATTCCGGCCTTAGTGTGTGTTTAAGTTTATAAATTTCAGGTTTCGCCTATTCACCCCCCTCTAGGCGACTTTCAACAATTACTATGGTTTGGTATTTACTTACACTTAGTAACTGCTAATAAAATTTTGACCAACTTATAAAAGCAATGCTCAGCTTCAACCTTTATTTTGTTGATCAGCCTTACACTACACATGAACTCCCACCTTTGGCAAGTTCATGCACATTATTCCCCACAACTTGTTGATCTATAATCTTTTGTGAGCTCACTCTTGTGATATATAAACCCCCCACAGTTGAAGTGCAGGTGGTCGAAGAGGAGCCGCCCAACACTGAAGCTTACGACTTGATCTAGGTGGTGTCTCCCAATCAGCTTTGTGGCGCTAGGGAAATAATATTTAGTTTGTTTTATATTTATCATTTATTCTGTAAGACTTCTGCTATGTAATAAGTACATTTATGATATTTATGACATTTATCTCTATGCACTCTGTTATTATGTGTTGTTCTTCCTTGGCGCACATATGAGATGCACCCGGCTTTATCCCTTAAATCCAGGTGTGACACATAGCCTAACCAAACAGATCCTAAGTCATAGTTTCACAACACCAAAAATTTCAAAGTATTTATCGTGTCCTTAAGAGTTAGTGTTAATCAGTTCATCTTCATTAGACCTTTAATCATCGCCAAAGAAGAATTGGATGTATCATTACTCTAATCCATCGAGTTGTGGTCATATACTCATATAGAGAGCGATGAGGTTGCCATGTCTTACCCTCACTAGCGAACGCGTAGAGGGTGTCATAAGGTCATGGTCCACAATATTGTCATGGAGACAAATGTCGGTAGGACATAGTTCCTCATGCTCATGCGTATCAACTATCAAGAGTGGACAACTTGGAGGTGGCAATGTGGTGGTACACCATCGAACTAGAGAGACGCGATGACATCGTATACTGCCACGACCACCTAGCGTCCGCTGCAATCATATATATGCTTCGTGACGCTCGACATGTTGGTTGGTCTGTCTTTGATAGAGGAGAATAATGTCAAGAGCATGGGTGACGAATAAACAGATCCACGTTAGGGTCTAGTGAGCGCGCGAGCCCAAGCGCACAACTTCTCCACTGTGAGTTCAACATCTTGGCGTGGAAGGAGGCGGATAACGCCCGCATCAACGAGCTTGCCATTGATCTATAACAACGTCAATAAAGCCAAGCTAGGAATGGTGTAACCGAAGTAAAGCCCATAAACATTCTGTCGATACGATCAAGCCCCCGCTGGGCAAGTCAATGAGGTAGAGCGACGGACAAAGTCCTCGCTAAACAAGCTAGCGAGGCGGAGCGATCGACCAAGTCTCCATCGAGCAAGACTGCGTGGCGAAGCGGCCGATCATGTCCCTACCGAGCAAGCCATCGAGGTAGTGTGGTCGACCAAGTCTCCGCCAACAGCACGGCAGAGTGGTTGACCAAGTCTCCGTCGAGCAAGCCAGTTTTCACTAGTTCCCAGTGGCCACCGAAAATAACTTATTTTTGATGGTTGCTGCTAAAAATAAATCCTATTTTATGCCAAACTTCTAACAATATATGGCCACCGAAAATCTTGATGAAGCCATCAAAAATAGGTTACTTTTTTTTGCTAAAAATGTTTATTTTAAGCGGTTTTTGGTTGCCGAAAGTTAATTGTCTTTCTATATATATAGTGGTAGAGGAAGATAAAGTTGTTAGGGCTCCGATTACCACGTAAGAATCGCTTGAAAAAAATTGCCGACTAGGTATGTGTATGTTGTGTGTTAATATGTAGGATGAGCACGATAGGCACTGGTTCTATAAATTCTATATGAATATAATATAGATTCATAATAGACTATATGAATATAAATTCTATATATCCATTAGATTACGATCCAACCACAGCTACAATCATGATTTGTCAGGGGTTTTTTTATAAAGATTAGTGAGCTGGTGGTGGAAGGGTTTAAGTGTTAAATGTAACCTATGGTTGGATCACGATCTAATGGATCAGATGGTTTGCTTGCACGCTTGCACAGAAGGACTACTTGCATAGCAGTCGTTGCCCTGAGTGCTCGTGCGTTGCAACGGGAATATATAATACCAGTATACTACGATAACTTATATATAAAATGTGTGTTATACTGTTATGAGAAAATGTTTTATAATCAATTTGTAATCCTAGCCATACATAAATTTTGTTATTTTAATCTAGTTGTTTCACCACTACATTGCAACCATCAGTATCATGCAGACTTCGATATATGCCACGATTTGTATGGTCTTATCATTGGAGAGCACGTTCCACACATGCCGGAAGAAATTCCCTCGTACATCGTTAGTCATCAGACACGCACCACCATACGCTCTTCCTTAAACAAAAGGCAAGTGTGTGTTTGCGAAGAAAATTAAAGGCAGGCCGACACAAAAGCTATCCTGATGGTGGCAAGGATGATGAACTGGTCACTGTTGTCGATCCTCCTCTGCGTCACCTTCAGCGCCAAGATGACGCCACAGTCCTCGATATAGTAGTCGTCGAGCACGCGTGATATGACGAGTACCAATGACTCTTGGTTGGGCTGCCAAACGAAGTGCACACTGGGCTCATCAGCGAGGTAGTACCCCTGGCCGTTGCACCACCGGATGCGTTACTCCACTACATACATCATGTTCGAGGACACTCACACAACGTCAGCAACGGCCATCGTCCCAGCGCACAAGAATTCATGTCCGGTCAGTAGCGACTTATGTGGTATGTTGGGCTTCAGCTGGACCGCGAGTTTGATGGCGTGATGGCATCATCGTCGGATGCAGTGTCTAGAACAACTTGAGAGTCATCGACGTTGGCAACAACCATGAGGCCCCCTTGCTTAATGATGGACAACGGCGCATGCGACCATGTAGGACTGCTTCTAGAGGTCGTACTGGCAGTCGCCAAGCTTCTTCTCGTCATCGATGAGCGACGCTAACACGAGTGCCTCCTGCTAATGGTGTTTGTTCGGGGTTTCAATTAAGAAATATGGATTCATGCTTGACGTTGGTTTATAAAAATGACTCACAAGTCTGATCCATGGAAAAAATATTACAAAGAATAAATGTCACGCATTCAAAAAAGGGAATTTAAGTATAAAACATTATTCAAACAAAATAAATTGCATGCAAAGCTCTTCTTTAAATAATATTACCTCCATATAAAAATATAATTCAAGAATCTTGGTGATACTTATCTACTACTACGCATTGTGTAAGGGTAGCAAGTGGGCTTGGTGAGAGATGTAGTAGATGTATTTCCTATCATAGATGCAAACATAAACACACATGTGGTGTAGCGGTAGCTACTCTTGGCCTTTGCTTGAGAGGTCACGGGTTCAAATCCCCTTGGAGGACATTTGTGTTTTTTTTAATTTTAGCTAGACGTGGGTTGTACAGGGGAATGGAAATGGGAATGAGCTTTGCGGAGGGGGGAATGAGAAAGGATGGCAGACTAATCTAGACTACTCTTGCAGCCTTAATAATATAGATTCATAATAGATTATAGTCTATCTTAAAGTAATATATCTGGGAGCCGACTTTAAGAGAATCCTAGATAGATACAATACAAATTTAGGTAAGATTGTTGTTGTCACACCCGGCTTTAAGGAACAAAGTCGGGTGCATCTCATACATGCGCCAAGAAGATAACATATATAATAACAGAGTGTATAGAGATAAATATCACAATAATCAGAGTATTTATTACATAGCGGAAGTATTATTACTAAATAAAAGAATAAATATAAAACAAACTAAGGATCATCGTTGGCGCCAATGTCAACTGAGAAACGCCACCTATATCAGATCAAACTTCTCACCTTGTGGCTCCTCTTGAACCACCTGTTCTTCTCCTATGGGGGGTGTGAGACAGCAAGGGTGAGCTCACACATGATCATAGCTCAAAAAATTGTGGGGAACCAATGGACATAAACTCACAAAGGTGGGACTTCATGTGATGTGTAAGGCTAATCAATGACAGGGGTTAAAGCTGAGCATTGCTTTTAATTAGTTGGTCAAAATTTTATTAGCAATTACTAAGTGCAAGTAAATACCAAACCTTAAATAAAGGTAATAGAACAAAATTAATAATAACCCATGCAATGCAAATGACAAATTGAATTTAAGTTCCATAATTTAATCATCAGAGAGTCCTGAGCTGCTCATGACCGTGAGCTCGGCTAGTATACTAGTTTTACACTCTGCAGAGGTTGTACCCTTTACCCACAAGTCATGCTACCCGTCTGCCACGGGATCGCGACTTCCATACACCTCTACCTAGGAGGCGAGGCAGGGCAACACTACGAGGCCTTTATAAAGTTCCACTAGCTTCCGAAAACCCGCTACAGTTTATGGGAAGAGCACTTGCAAGAATCCCCCGTCTGACCGCCATCGCAGCTCAATCAACCCAAGAACCTCCTTGCATGCAACTCCCCTACTGCCCTTGCCCCTTTCGGGTAAGGTAGTCTTCCACTAGCTTTCCTAATTAGTTAGCCAAGGGCGACCCATTAAACCCTTGTGGTGGTACGTGTTTCTCAAGTTAAGCTCTATGTTCCAATTAACATTAATGATCTTGGCATGAACATAAATAGAATAACAAAAGAATTGGAACATAGATATAATAAATGATTATCCCAAAACTATGTAAAGCAATAGCAAACTACCCAAGTGATTCAGAGGTAAACAAGGTAATGAGATAAACAATCTAGGGTGACCTATCGGGTCCCATCAAAATTAACCTATGCATGAGTAAATGATATTAAAGAATATTATTGGGTAAAAAGTGATCAAGGGCACAACTTGCCTTCAATGAGCTCCTGCTCAGCTACTTCTACCTGCTGCTCACTAGGATCCTCAGTCACGGGCTCTTCTACTTACCACAATACAAACAAGCACAGTATATAGAGGAAATTAACATCAACCAAACATGTAAACAAAATACACAGTAATAATCTACACATTAAATTAAAATCCTAGGAATAGGAATCATAATTTTTGGAGTTATAGATTTTAAGTTATGAATTTCCAAAGGTTTTATGTGCTTTAAATAGGATTAAGTGAGGAATTAATTTTCTTACTGTTTTCATGTCAAAACAGAGACTCTAGGTGCTAGAGAATAAAATTACAAAATTTTAGGAACTAGAATGGAGTAATTTGGAGTTCATATGAATTTTCTATGGAATAAACAAGTTCTAGGGTTTATTTTCATATTAAAAATCCAATTTCTAATTCATTTAATCCATTTAATTCAGTGCTGGACTGGGCCTCAAATTTAGAGAAACCCAGGGGCTAAACCATAACTAATCCCAAGACTCAGAGCGCTATTGCTCTGGATGGTGGGTTGAATCTAACTAGCCGAGGGTTTTATTTGCATTTGTGCAACTGAATGGAGTGCGGATGAATCCCGACCGTCAGATCGAATCCCAACGGAGAGGATCAGATCCTAAATCCAGCGAACCGGTACGCGCTCGACGCCATCGGATCTAATTTTGACGACGCAGATTTTAAACACTACATAACCAGTACTGCCCGCTCGATCTGGTTTGGACGCTCCAGATCGACTATCGCGAAGAGGTACGTCACAATCTAATCCTAACCCTTCAATCAAAATCGGACGGCACAGGACCCGTCCTCTACCTCGCCATTCAAACATGGCGGCGACGGCTCCACCCAGCGGCGCGCTTGCCAGAGACATCGCCCCGAGCGCGCGGGTGAGCCAGACCTTAATTAAACCCTTAAAACGCGAAGGTATGGTCACGGCGAATACGAAGGGGGTGCAGATTACCAGTGATCGGGCATGCAGACGGGTCAATCTTGAGACAGGGCGGCTCGGCGGGGTCCCTTCTACTCCGGCGAGCAATCCCGGCGTCGTAAGCGTCCAATCCCCGGTGAAACGGTCACGACCGCCCTTGCCCGAGCCCGAGGAAGATCCTAGGCACCCTCGACGGTGCGGATGATGATCGAATCAGAGGTTCCCCCGCGGCGGCTCTCAGCTCCCTCTTTCTCTTTCTCGGATCACGGAAAAGGGTAGAGAGATGGGGATGCGTGATGTCTGAGTCCCCGGGAGGGTCTTTATCCTCCGCGCGGACGGGTCGGAAAGGGGGCTTCAGATTCCCCCCCCCCCCCGCGAGATCCGCGCAACAGATCGCGACGACGGCTTCTGCCATGCGTGCATTTCCGTTGAGGGAAGAACTGACAGCCACGGCCCACCGAGCAGCGGCGTAGAACGGAAACGCGGCTCTGGGTCCACGCGCCAGCGAGCGGTGAAAGAAGCGAGCGCGAGGGAACCTGATGGGTGGGGTCCGCATGGTAGTCAATGCGCGCGGGGAGAAGACTGGGCCGCACGGGTGGCATTCGGTTTGGGCCGAATTGCTGGTTTGCGGCCCAGGTAAGCTTCCTTTTCCTTTTTCTTTTATATTTTATTTTCTGTTTTTATTCATAATTATTTTGAATCAATTTTTGAATTTTGAATATGAGTTTCACCTTGCAACTAGTTTATACAAGTTCTAACTCTGTTATAGGAACCACAATCTTTATTTATTTATTTTTCTCTACCTTATATTTATTTTCTTCTCTTTTTTCTAATTTCTAGAGTTTCTTTTAGATGTCAAATTCCACTTTGGACTTTGATATATTTCTCATTATGTTATTTTTATATTGTCACATAAGATGCACATAAAGTAAGATCCAGCATGATGCACAGGTTAATTATGTGTTCTTTGTTCTATTTATCCACTTTAGCTAGTGTTGATTACATGTCACGAATAGTAGAGGCCACAAACTATTGAGATTATCTCTATTCTCTTTATTACACTTTTGAGTATTACAAATCCTACCCCCTTTAAAAAGAATCTCATCCTCGAGATTTAGGAAGAACAAGGGAAAAGATGAGGAAAATCTATACGAAGCTCATCTTCTCTTTCCCATGTTGCTTCATCTTCGCCATGGTGACTCCATTGCACTTTACACATCTTTATCACCTTATTTCTTGTAACTCGAGTCAATGTATCAAGAATCTTGATCGGGTACTCCGTGTAAGTCAAATCACCCTGAACACTAAGCTCTTCCATTGGTAACTGTTCCTCAGGGACACGGAGACACTTCTTGAGCTGAGACACGTGGAACACATTATGCACATCCGATAGACTAGCAGGTAGCTCTAGTTGGTATGCCATCTCCCCAACTCGCCTAAACATCAAGAATGGTCCAATATAGCGAGGGGACAATTTGCCCTTAACTTTGAATCTCCTCATTCCACGAAGTGGTGACACCTTGAGATACACATAGTCTCCTTCTTCAAATTCCAGTGGCCTTCTTCTATTATCGGCGTAGCTCTTTTGCCTGGTTTGAGCTACCCTCAAATTCTCTCGAATTATATGGAGTTGTTCTTCTGCTTCTTGAATCAGTTCAGATCCAAAGAACTGTCTTTCTCCAGTCTGATCCCAATATAGAGGAGTCCTGCACTTCCTACCATATAAAGCTTCAAAAGGTGACATCTTCAGACTGGCCTGGTAGCTATTATTATAAGAGAACTCAGCATAAGGTAGACTCTTATCCCAACTTCCACCATGCTGAAGGGCACAAGCTCTCAACATATCTTCCAATACTTGATTAGTCCTTTCAGTCTGTCCATCAGTCTGAGGGTGATAAGCTGTACTAAAATTCAACTTCGTATTCATATTCTCATGAAAGCTTCTCCAGAATCTCGAGGTAAACTGCGAACCTCGATCAGACACGATCTTCTTCGGTACTCCATGTAAACACACAATCCGAGCCATATATAACTCTGCCAGTTGAGAACCTTTATAAGTACTCTTGACAGGAATGAAATGAGCCACTTTAGTCAATCTATCCACAATCACCCATATCGCATCATATCCTTTCTAGGTGCGAGGCAATCCAGTAATGAAATCCATACCAATATCTTCCCACTTCCACTCGGGTATCTTCAGTGGGTGCAGTAGTCCAGCTGGCCTCTGGTGTTCAGCCTTAACTCTTTGACATACATCACACATAGCCACATGTGCAGCCACATCTCTCTTCAATCCATACCACCAATACTTCTGCTTCAAATCCTGATACATCTTGGTACTTCTAGGATGAATAGAATAATCCGAGTCATGGGCCTCCTTCAATATAGTCTCATGAAGGCTTTCAATATCAGGAACACTTATCCTGTCCTTGAACCATACGGTGCCTTGCTCATCTTCCGTGAATTTCGGACCTCGACCTTCAGTAATCAGATCCTTGATCTCTTGTATTTTAGCATCACCAATCTGACCTTTGCGGATCTCTTGCTCCAAAGTAGGTTCCACATCAATAGTAACTCCTTCAGTGTGAGCAACTATCCCCAGGTTAAGTCTCCTGAAATCCTCAACAATCTCATCGGGTAGCTGGGCAACAATAGCTGAATGAACATGCTCCTTGCGACTCAAGGCATCTGCAACCAAATTTGCCTTGCCCAGGTGATAGTGAATCTCCAAATCATAATCCTTAATAAGCTCCAACCAACGGCGTTGCCTAAGGTTGAGATACTTCTGAGTGAATATATACTTCAGACTCTTATGATCTGTGTACACTTGGCACTTGGTCCCCATGATATAATGCCTCTAAATCTTAAGCGCATGCACAACGGCTGCCAATTCTAAGTCATGAGTGGGGTAGTTCAATTCATGTTTCCTTAACTGACAAGACGCGTAAGCAATCACATGTCCTTCTTGCATGAGCACACATGCCAAGCCTTGGCCACATGCATCACAATAAATATCAAATCCTTTCTATAGGTCTGGCATAACCAATACTGGTGGCGATATCAATCTCTTCTTCAATTGATCAAAGCTGTCTTGGCACTTCTCGTCCCACTTAAATTCTCTTCCTTTCTCCAAAAGCGAAGTCATAGGTTTAGCAATCTTAGAAAATCCTTCAATAAATCTCCGATAATATCCTGCTAGTCCCAAGAAACTCCGAATCTCAGTAACTGTAGTGGGTACTCTCCACTCCATAATTTCCTTAACCTTAGCAGGATCCACTAATATTCCTCCATTAGAAATAATATGACCAAGAAATGGCACCTTGCCAATCCAAAACTCGCACTTGCTAAACTTGGCATACAGTTGGTTATCTCGTAGCTTCTGAAACGATGGAAATGTATGTGCCACCAGAGCATACTGCAGGGGTCCATTAAGTCCTTCAATAAAATGCTCCTGCTTCCTCTCATCTTCAGCAACTTCATCAGGGGCATATCTGGATTACTGGATGAACTTGCCGCGGTACTCGCTGACTGACATACTTCCTTGCTTTAGCGATAGAAATTCCTTCTTCTTAATCTTCATCAATCCAGCTGGTATATGATAAATCCTGAACTGTGTACTAAACTCTGCCCAAGTAATAGTATCAGCAGCATCGTGGGCAGCAGTATATGAATCCCACCAATCAGTAGCAGGACCTGTCAGACATCCAGAAGCATATAAAACCTTCTCCTAGTCAGTGCATTGTGCAATATTGAACATCTTTTCCACAGATTTCAGCCAATCATCTGCGTCCAGTGGATCAAGAGAGCTTGCAAACAACAGTGGCTTATGACTCATGAACTCCCTATGCTTATCACGGGGTGGAACTGGTGGTGGAGGTGGAGGCAGTGGTACTTGTTGCGGTTGTTGTTGCTACTGTTGCTGCTGTTGTTGAAATTGTTGTTGCAGCTGCTGTTGTGCCCTCCTTTCCTGGCGTATCTCCTCTCGTTCCTGGCGCAACTCCTGGCGTATCTCTTCTCGTTCCTGGTGCATCTCCTGGCGTTCTTGCTGCATCTGAGCGCGCATATCTGCCATAGTATCCGCTATTTGTTGCATCATCCTCATCTGAGCTGCAATCAGTGGGTCAACTCCGCCTGGTGGAGGATTAGGAGGATTCATCTCTGCTGGCTGTGGCTGGGGTTGTCTATATATCCACCGAGTGTGTCGATTAGGAGGCAAATCAATTCCACCACCCCGCCTGGTATTGACCATCTGAGTTAGATACATATAGTAAGAGAGAGTAGTGGACAAGGCAAGTATTTACAAATCAGGTTACTTTGGAGGATTTATTAGCTAAGCAGATTAATATTTTACCTACTAAAACTAACTCAATATCTTATGGTGGTACATCTAAGATGTCCATATATAATATTTCAATCAATCAAAGAAGCAAATCAGACATTTATCATTAGAACAATTAAACAACATTTTTAAATAAAGAAAATAGTTTTAATTTCGTCTTAGATTCCCTATCTCTTAAGAAGATCATAGTGGTAGGATTCCAAGGTGTGAAATCCATCTTGTCTTAGAGTAGAAAAGATAAGATTAATCAGAGTAGAAAGCAAAAGGTGAGACAAGACCAAGATGAGATAAGTATAGAATGAATCAGAATAAGGTAAGTAGGTAAGGGTTTTGTCCATTTCTATCTAGGTTTCGTCCTACAGTCAACATTTCTTGTGATACCACTTCTGTCACAGCCGGCTTTAAGTAACAAAGTCGAGTGCATCTCATACATGCGCCAAGAAGACAACATATATAATAACAGAGTGTATAGAGATAAATGTCACAATAATCAGAGTATTAATTACATAGCGGAAGTCTTATTACTAAATAAAAGAATAAATATAAAGCAAACTAAGGATCGTCGTTGGTGCCAATGTCAAATGAGAAACACCACCTAGATCAGATCAAACTCCTCGCCTTGTGGCTCCTCCTGAACCACCTGTTCTTCTCCTGTGGGGGGTGTGAGACAGCAAGGGTGAGCTCACACATGATCATAGCTCAACAAGTTGTGGGGAACCAGTGGACATAAACTCACAAAGGTGGGAGTTCATGTGATGTGTAAGGCTAATCAATGACAGAGGTTAAAGCTGAGCACTGCTTTTAATTAGTTGGTCAAAATTTTATTAGCAATTACTAAGTGCAAGTAAATACCAAACCTTAAATAAAGGTAATAGAACAAAATTAATAATAACCCATGCAATGCAAATGACAAATTGAATTTAAGTTCCATAATTTAATCATCAGAGAGTCCTGAGCTGCTCATGACCGTGAGCTCGGCTAGTATACTAGTTTTACACTCTGTAGAGGTTGTACCCTTTACCCACAAGTCATGTTACCCATCTGCCAAGGGATCGCGACTCCCATACACCTCTACCTAGGAGGCGAGGCAGGGCAACACTACGAGGCCTTTACAAAGTTCCACTAGCTTCCGAAAACCCGCTATAGTTTATGGGAAGAGCACTTGCAAGAATCCCCCGTCTGACCGCCATCGCAGCTAAATCAACCCGAGAACCTCCTTGCATGCAACTCCCCTACTGCCCTTGCCCTTTTTGGGTAAGGTAGTCTTCCACTAGCTTTCCTAATTAGTTAGCCAAGGGCGTCCCATTAAACCCTTGTGGTGGCACGTGTTTCTCAAGTTAAGCTCTATGTTCCAATTAACATTAATGATCTTGGCATGAACATAAATAGAATAACAAAATAATTGGAACATAGATATAATAAATGATTATCCCAAAACTATGTAAAGCAATAGCAAACTACCCAAGTGATTCAGGGTTAAACAAGGTAATGAGATAAACAATCTAGGGTGACCTATCGGGTCCCATCAAAATTAACCTATGCATGAGTAAATGATATTAAAGAATATTATTGAGTAAAAAGTGATCAAGGGCACAACTTGCCTTCAATGAGCTCCTGCTCAGCTACTTCTACCTGCTACTCACTAGGATCCTCAGTCACGGGCTCTTCTACTCGCCATAATACAAACAAGCACAGTATATAGAGGAAATTAACATCACACCAAACATGTAAACAAAATACATAGTAATAATCTACACATTAAATTAAAATCCTAGGAATAGGAATCATAATTTTTGGAGTTATAGATTTTAAGTTATGAATGTTAGACTACCTGCCTAGGGTTTGGGGTGTTCCCCCTGTAATTACCATCTCACCCTCACTGTATTGGGCCTGGCCCATTTACTGGGTCTATTAATACCACTCCTAGCCCTGTTTAGGGTTAAGGTTCGCATTCCAACATGGTATCAGAATAGGTTTAGGTTCCACCAGCAGCCACAGCCACCGGGGGCTTTCTCCTCCCCTACAGCCACCGCTGGTCCCCCCAGCCGCCGGCCTCCCTCCCCCCGTCGGCTCCCAGCCGCCGACCTCCAGCCGCCGACCTCTGCCCTTCCTCCCTGCTCACCGCGCCGGTCCCTCTCCCTCAGCTGCCGGCTCTTCCTCCCTCCCTGTTCGCCACCGCACCAGGCAGCAGCCGTGCCGCCAGCCGCGTCCGCGCCAGGAGCCGTGCCAGGTGGCTGCCGCGCCACCGACCGCGACCTCGCCAGGCCCCTGCCGCACCGCCGACCGCTCGGGCGCCACCCGCCCAGGCCACTGCTCCGCCAGCCGGTCCGCGTCTGGCCGCCGCAACCCCACCGCGCCTCCTTCCAGGCGCCCCTGCTGCGTCCTCGCCCGATGGACGCCCCCACTGCTGCCACCACTGCTGCCGAACCCAACGTCAGGGTCACCACCGACCCTGGCACGCACGCTCCTGCTGTACTCAACAGCAAGCTCACCCATGGAGGGGCCCCCTACATCGCTGGCCTTGGGCCGATCCGCGCTGCTTCCCCGCTGCCCATGCGACATGGCTCCCCGCCGGTCTTCCCCGCCTTCGCTTCACCCACCTGGAGTCACACAGTCGCACCCTCTGCACTCCCCACCACCGACTCCCCGCTCGTCGGCACCCTCGCTACGATCCAGGCCGCTGTGACGGCCTCGCGGGAGCGCGAGCGCGCTGCCTCCCTCGCCCTGGAGCGTGAACGTGCCCTGGGCGCTGCTCTGACCACCCAGATGGCCACCACGCAGCGCCTCCTCGGCCACCCGACACTCACCGATGCGGAGCCCCCAGAGGACCCCCACGCCTCTGACCTCGACACCGACCTCATCGCCACTCTCCACGCTCAAGCTGCCGGCCTGCACAACATCCGGGCCCTCGTGTCCGTGGTGTTGGATCCGGCGTCTTCCCACTACCCCCGTTGGCGAGGACAGGTCCTCCTCACGCTGCGGCGGTTCGTCCTTGACGATCACGTCCTCGTCGACCACGACACTCCATCGCCTCGCTCCTGGTGCCTCATGGACAGTGTTGTCCTCTCGTGGCTCTACGACACCATCACCGTTGAGCTACAGGACATCATCTGCGACCAGGCAGACACTGCGCGCCAGGCGTGGCTCGCTCTCGAGGACCAGTTCCTCGGGAATCGGGATGCTCGGGCACTCCACCTCGACGCCCAGTTCCACCTGTTCTCTCAGGGGGACCTCTCTGGGGGAGAATACTGCCGCCAGATGAAGGGTCTGGCTGACTCTCTCCGCGATCTCGGCGAGCCAGTTGCCGATCGTACCTTGGTGCTAAACCTCCTGCATGGCCTCAGCCCCTGCTATGGCCACCTGAAGGCTCTCATCAAGAGGAGTGTGCCCTTCCCCACCTTCCACACCGCGAGGAACGAGCTTCTCCTCGAGGAGCTCACCATGGCGCATGAGGCGCCCACTCCTGCCTCGGCTCTCTACAGCGCTCCTACCAGTGGTCAGCCGCCTTCGGGGGGCCAGGCCACTCGTCCTCCGTCGACCGGGGCTCCTGCCCGCCCTCCACCTGCTGTCCCGACGACCCCTCGTCCGACTTCCACGACCGACGGAGGTCGTCGCACCCGCAAGGGCGGCCGTGGGGGTGGCGGACCCTCTCGTGGTGGTCCCTCTGGCTGAGGTGGCGGCCACGCGTGGCCGTCCTTCTACAACCCCTGGATTGGGACCATCGCCATGTGGCCGGGCCAGGCACCGAGTGCCCCCCGTCCCTCGGTGCCGGCTCTCCTGACTGCACCTCACTACGGCATGCCCCCGCCACCTCCGTACGGTGTGCCTGTCGTGCCCCAGGCTCCGCCCGCTCTCCTGCCCCTAGGGACCCCCACCTCGACGACTTGGACCCCGCCGGCTGGAGGTTGGGACAACGCCTCCCTCGCTGCTGCTTTCAGAACTATGGCGATGACCCCTCCCTCCTCCGACTGGGTGATCGACTTTGGTGCCTCCTACCATACCACTCCCACTGCAGGCATGCTCTCCCGCTCTCATTCCCCCTTTCCTCTCACCCATCCTCGATCGTCGTTGGCAACGGTTCCACTCTGCCCGTCACCTCAGTAGGTGCCACGGTTCTCCCTGGACCGTTTTACCTCAACGATATTCTCGTAGCTCCCCACATCACTCACAATCTCCTTTCTGTCCGTCGTTTCACCACTGACAACTCCTGTTCCATTGAGTTTGACCCCTCTGGTTTTTCTGTGAAGGATCTGGCCACCAGGACCCCTCTCGCCCGCTGTGACAGCTCTGGACCGCTCTACACGCTCCAGCCCTCCACCGCCGGCGTGTCTCCACCTCCCGTCCTGGTCTCCACCACCTCCTCCACCACTTGGCATCGTCATCTCGGCCATCCTGGACCCGACGTCTTGACCAAGATTACCAGTAGTCTAGATCCTTCATGTAGTAGGGAACATTTTGAGGGCCTCTGTCATGCTTGTCAGTTAGGTCGACACACCCGTCTCCCATTTACTACTTCCTCTTCTCGGGCTGAGCAGGCTTTTGACCCGGTTCACTGTGATCTTTGGACCTCCCTTGTACTCAGTCTTTCTGGTTATAAATACTATTTGGTGATTTTGGATGATTTTTCCCATTTTCTCTGGACCTTCCCGCTTCGGTTGAAGTCGGACACATTCACCACCCTCACACACTTCTTCACCTGGGTATCCACTCAGTTTCATCACCCGGTCCGTGCTCTGCAGTGTGACAATGGCCGCGAGTTCGATAACAACGCCTCTCGCTCTTTCTTCCTCACTCATGGCGTCCAGTTGCGTCTCTCGTGCCCCTACACCTCTGCATAGAACGGCCGAGCCGAACGCATGATCCGCACCACCACCAACATGCTCCGCTGCCTCCTCTTCCAGGCGTCTCTCCCTGCCAGCTACTGGGCAGAGGCCCTGCACACTGCCACACACCTCCTCAACCGTCTTCCCTCGAAGGCGGTGCGCCACCCTACCCCTCATTTCACCCTATACGGCACAGCCCCTTCCTATGACCACCTTCGCGTGTTCGGCTGTGCCTGCTACCCTAACACTTCAGCTACCGCTCCACATAAGCTTTCTCCTCGCTCCACCCGCTGTCTATTCCTTGGCTACTCTCCTGACCACAAGGGGTACCGGTGTCTGGACCTCACCTCCCATCGCATCATCATCTCTCGTCATGTCATCTTCGATGAAGATGTGTTTCCCCTTGCTAGCTCCAACCCACCCACCGATCTTGACTCCCTCCTTGAGTCCGATCCGATTCCTCCCCTACCTCCGGCTCCACGTCTTGCGCCGTTACCTGCTCCTCGTGTGGCCACGGCGACCTCTTCCGCGCCTCGCGTGGCCCCGTCGACCCCACCTGCGCCACGCGCGGCCCCTTCGATCCTGCCTGCGCCACGCGCGGCCCCGTCGACCACGCCTGCGCCACGCGCGGCCCCGTCGACCCCGCCTCCGCCACGCGCGGCCGCGTCGACCCTGGCTCGCTTCGCCAACCCCGCACTCGTCTACCATCGCCGCGGCCACACCACTACCTCGGCGCCCCCCGACTCGGGCCCATCGACGAGCGCGGCCTGTTTCGCCGACCCCACCGTCGTCTATCACTGCCGCGAGCCGGCCACACTCGCCGCTCTCGACGTTCCGGTGGTTCGCTCCGAGTCGTCCGTTTACCACCCGGTCGCCATTCACCGCGACCCCGGGCACGTCCACCCGATGGTGACTCGGCGAGCTGCTGGCGTTCTCCGCCCCGTCGACCGGCTAATCCTGGCAGCTCTACGTTTAGCACTCCACCCGACACTTCCCCGGTGCCCTCCTCCGTTCGCACTGCCCTCGCTGACCCACATTGGCGTCGTGCTATGGAGGAGGAGTACGCGGCCCTCTTGGCCAACCACACCTGGGACCTGGTGCCGCGTCCACCAGGCACCAACGTGGTCACCAGCAAGTGGCTCTTTCACCACAAGCTAACCTCGGACGGCTCCCTCGACCGCTACAAGGCCCGTTGGGTCCTTCGGGGCTTCACCCAGCGCCCCGGATTGGACTACGACGAGACCTTCAGCCCTGTCATCAAGTTCACCACTGTTCGCACCGTCCTCTCCCTTGCCCTCTCCCACGACTGGGCGATCCATGAGCTCGATGTCAAGAATGCCTTCCTCCATGGCACTCTGACGGAGACTGTCTACTGCAGCCAGCCCACCGGCTTCGTCGACGTTGACCGTCCGGATCTGGTTTGCCGGCTGAATCGGTCCTTGTACGGCCTCAAGCAGGTGCCACGGGCTTGGTACAGTCGCTTCACCTCCTACCTGGCCTCCATCAGCTTCATCGAGGCCAAGTCGGACACGTCCCTGTTCATCTACCGACGTGGCGATGACACTGTCTACCTCCTACTCTACGTCGACGACATTGTGCTCACGGCATCCACTGCCGACCTTCTACACCGCACGATCGTCGCCCTTCAGCGGGAGTTCGCGATGAAGGACCTGGGGCCCCTACACCACTTCCTCGGCATCACCGCCGAACGTCGGCCTTAGGGTCTCTTCCTCCACCAGCGCCAGTACGCCATCGACATCCTGGAGTGAGTTGGCATGTCTGACTGCAAGCCCTGCTCCACGCCTGTCAACACTCAGGCGAAGCTCTCTAAGGACGACGGGCCTCCGGTCGTTGACGCGATGTCATACCGGAGCCTCACCGGCGCGCTCCAGTACCTCACGTTCTCCAGGCCCGACATCGCTTACGCCGTCCAGCAGGTGTGCCTGCACATGCACACTCCGCGGGAGCCCCATCTCACTGCGCTCAAGCGGATTCTGCGCTACCTCCGCGGCTCCCTCGACTACGGCCTCCTCCTCCACCCATCCCTGACGTCGAAGCTCGTGGTCTACACCGACGCTGATTGGGCTGGCTGTCCCAACACGCGCCGGTCCACCTCCGGCTAAGCCGCGTTCCTGGGCGCCAACCTCGTCTCTTGGGCTGCCAAGCGGCAGCCCGTCGTCTCTCGCTCCAGTGCTGAGGCCGAGTACCGTGCCGTGGCCAACGGTGTGGCAGAGGCCTCCTAGCTGTGCCAGCTCCTCCACGAGCTCCGCAGTCCCCTTCAGCGCGCCACTCTCGTCTACTGCGACAACGTCAGTGCGGTCTACCTCTCCACCAACCCCGTGCAGCATTAGTGCACGAAGCACGTAGAGATCGACCTGCACTTCGTCCGCGAGCGTGTCGCTGCCGGTGACGTTCGGGTTCTCAGCGTCCCCACCACGCTGCAGTTCGCCGACATCTTCACCAAGGGCCTACCGTCGAGTGTATTCTTAGATTTTCGATCTAGTCTCAACATCTATACAGGATAGAGTTGTGACTGCGGGGGGTGTTAGACTACCCGCCTAGGGTTTGGGGTGTTCCCCCTGTAATTACCATCTCACCCTCACTGTATTGAGCCTGGCCCATTTACTGAGTCTATTAATACCACTCCTAGCCCTGTTTAGGGTTAAGGTTCGCATTCCAACAATGAATTTCCAAAGGTTTTATGTGCTTTAAATAGGATTAAGTGAGGAATTAATTTTCTTACTGTTTTCATGTCAAAACAGAGACTCTAGGTGCTAGAGAATAAAATTACAAAATTTTAGGAACTAGAATGGAGTAATTTGGAGTTCATATGAATTTTCTATGGAATAAACAAGTTCTAGGGTTTATTTTCATATTAAAAATCCAATTTCTAATTCATTTAATCCATTTAATTTAGTGCTGGACTGGGCCTCAAATTTAGAGAAACCCAGGGGCTAAACCATAACTTATCCCGAGACTCAAAGCGTTGTTGCTTTGGATGGCGGGGTGAATACTAACTAGCAGAGGGTTTTATTTGCATTTGTGCAACTGAATGGAGTGCGGATGAATCTCGACCGTCAGATCGAATCCCAACGGAGAGGATCAGATCCTAAATCCAGCGAACCGGTACGCGCTCGACGCCATCGGATCTGATTTTGACGACGCAAATTTTAGACACTACATAACCAGTACTGCCCGCTCGATCTAGTTTGGACGCTCCAGATCGACTACCGCGAAGACGTACGTCACAATCTAATCCTAACCCTTCAATCAAAATCGGACGGCACATGACCCGTCGTCTACCTCGCCATTCAAACACGGCGGCGACGGCTCCACCCGGCGGCGCGCTTGCCAGAGACATCGCCCCGGGCGCGCGGGTGAGCCAGACCTTAATTAACCCCTTAAAACGCAAAGGTACGGTCACGACGAATACGAAGGGGGTGCAGATTATCGGTGATCGGGCATGCAGATGGGTCGATCTCGAGACAGGGCGGCTCATCGGGGTCCCTTCTACTTCGGCGAGCAATCCCGGTGTCGTAAGCGTCCAATCCCCGGTGAAACGGTCACGACCGCCCTTGCCCGAGCCCGAGGAAGATCCTAGGCACCCTCAACGGTGCGGATGATGATCGAATCAGAGGTTCCCCCGCGGTGGCTCTCAGCTCCCTCTTTCTCTTTCTCGAATCGCGGAAAAGGGTAGAGAGATGGGGATGCGTGATGTCTGAGTCCCCGGGAGGGTCTTTATCCTCCGCGCGGACGGGTCAGAAAGGGGGCTTCAGATTCCCCCCCCCCCGCGAGATCCGCGCAACAGATCGCGACGGCGGCTTCCGCCATGCGTGCATTTCCGTTGAGGGAAGAACTGACAGCCACGGCCCACCGAGCAGCGGCGTAGAACGGAAACGCGACTCCGGGTCCACGCGCCAGCGAGCGGTGAAACAAGTGAGCGCGAGGGAACCTGATGGGTGGGGTCCGCATGGCAGTCAGTGCGCGCGGGGTGAAGACTGGGCCGCACGGGTGGCATTCGGTTTGGGCCGAATTGCTGGTTTGCGGCCCAAGTAAGCTTCCTTTTCCTTTTTCTTTTATATTTTATTTTCTGTTTTTATTCATAATTATTTTGAATCAATTTTTGAATTTTGAATATGAGTTTCACCTTGCAACCAGTTTATACAAGTTCTAACTCTGTTATAGGAATCACAGGTCTTTATTTATTTATTTTTCTCTACCTTATATTTATTTTCTTCTCTTTTTTCTAATTTCTAGAGTTTCTTTTAGATGTCAAATTCCACTTTGGACTTTGATATATTTCTCATTATGTTATTTTTATATTGTCACATAAGATGCACACAAAGTAAGATCCAGCATGATGCACAGGTTAATTATGTGTTCTTTGTTCTAGCTCAACATGTTGTGGGGAACCAGTGGACATAAACTCACAAAGGTGGGAGTTCATGTGATGTGTAAGGCTAATCAATGACAGGGGTTAAAGCTGAACATTGCTTTTAATTAGTTGGTCAAAATTTTATTAGCAATTACTAAGTGCAAGTAAATACCAAACCTTAAATAAAGGTAATAGAACAAAATTAATAATAACCCATGCAATGCAAATGACAAATTGAATTTAAGTTCTATAATTTAATCATCAGAGAGTCCTGAGCTGCTCATGACCGTGAGCTCGGCTAGTATACTAGTTTTACACTCTGCAGAGGTTGTACCCTTTACCCACAAGTCATGTTACCCATCTGCCAAGGGATCGCAACTCCCATACACCTCTACCTGGGAGGCGAGGCAGGGCAACACTACGAGGCCTTTACAAAGTTTCACTAGCTTCCGAAAACCCGCTACAGTTTATGTGAAGAGCACTTGCAAGAATCCCTTGTCTGACCGACATCACAGCTCAATCAACCCGAGAACCTCCTTGCATGCAACTCCCCTACTGCCCTTTCCCCTTTCGGGTAAGGTAGTCTTCCACTAGCTTTCCTAATTAGTTAGCCAAGGGCGTCCCATTAAACCCTTGTGGTGGCACATGTTTCTCAAGTTAAGCTCTATGTTCCAATTAACATTAATGATCTTGGCATGAACATAAATAGAATAACAAAAGAATTGGAACATAGATATAATAAATGATTATCCCAAAACTATGTAAAGCAATAGCAAACTACCCAAGTGATTCAGGGGTAAACAAGGTAATGAGATAAACAATCTAGGGTGACCTATCGGGTCCCATCAAAATTAACCTATGCATGAGTAAATGGTATTAAAGAATATTATTGAGTAAAAAGTGATCAAGGGCACAACTTGCCTTCAATGAGCTCCTGCTTAGTTACTTCTACCTGCTGCTCACCAGGATCCTCAGTCACGGGCTCTTCTACTCGCCACAATACAAACAAGCACAGTATATAGAGGAAATTAACATCACACCAAACATGTAAACAAAATACACAGTAATAATCTACACATTAAATTAAAATCCTAGGAATAGGAATCATAATTTTTGGAGTTATAGATTTTAAGTTATGAATTTCCAAAGGTTTTATGTGCTTTAAATAGGATTAATGAGGAATTGATTTTCTTACTGTTTTTATGTCAAAACAGGGACTCTAGGTGCTAGAGAATAAAATTACAAAATTTTAGGAACTGGAATGGAGTAATTTGGAGTTCATATGAATTTTCTAAGGAATAAACAAGTTCTAGGGTTTATTTTCATATTAAAAATCCAATTTCTAATTCGTTTAATCCATTTAATTCAGTGCTGGACTGGGCCTCAAATTTAGAGAAACCCAGGGGCTAAACCATAACTAATCCCGAGACTCAGAGCGCTGTTGCTCTGGATGGTGGGGTGAATACTAACTAGCAGAGGGTTTTATTTGCATTTGTGCAACTGAATGGAGTGCTGATGAATCCTGACCATCAGATCGAATCCCAACGGAGAGGATCAGATCCTAAATCCAGCGAACCGGTACGCGCTCAACACCATCGGATCTGATTTTGACGACGCAGATTTTAAACACTACATAACCAGTACTGCCCGCTCGATCTAGTTTGGACGCTCTAGATCGACTATCGCGAAGAGGTACGTCACAATCTAATCCTAACCCTTCAATCAAAATCAGACGGCACAGGACCCATCCTCTACCTCGCCATTCAAACACGGCGGCGATGGCTCCACCCGGTGGCGCGCTTGCCAGAGACATCGTCCCGGGCGCGCGGGTGAGCCAGACCTTAATTAACCCTTTAAAACGCGAAGGTATGGTCACGACGAATACGAAGGGGGTGCAGATTACCGGTGATCGGGCATGCAGACGGGTCAATCTCGAGACAGAGCGGCTCGGCGAGGTCCCTTCTACTCCGGCGAGCAATCCCAGCGTCGTAAGCGTCCAATCCCTGGTGAAACGATCACGACCGCCCTTGCCCGAGCCCGAGGATGATCCCAGGCACCCTCGACGGTGCGGATGACGATCGAATCAGAGGTTCCCCCAGCGGCTCTTAGCTCCATCTTTCTCTTTCTCGGATCACGGAAAAGGGTAGAGAGATGGGGATGCGCGATGTCTGAGTCCCTGGGAGGGTCTTTATCCTCCGCGCGGATGGGTCGGAAAGGGGGCTTCAGATTTCCCCCCGCGAGATCCGCGCAACAGATCGCGACAGCGGCTTCCGCCATGCGTGCATTTCCGTTGAGGGAGAACTGACAGCCACGGCCCACCGAGCAGCGGTGTAGAACGGAAACGCGGCTCCGGGTCCATGCGCCAGCGAGCGGTGAAAGAAGCGAGCGCGAGGGAACCTGATGGGTGGGGTCCGCATGGCAGTCAGTGCACGCGGGGTGAAGACTGGGCCGCACGGGTGGCATTCGGTTTGGGCCGAATTGCTGGTTTACGGCCCAGGTAAGCTTCCTTTTCCTTTTTCTTTTATATTTTATTTTCTGTTTTTATTCATAATTATTTTGAATCAATTGATGAATTTTGAATATGAGTTTCACCTTGCAACCAGTTTATACAAGTTCTAACTCTGTTATAGGAATCACAGGTCTTTATTTATTTATTTTTCTCTACCTTATATTTATTTTCTTCTCTTTTTTCTAATTTCTAGAGTTTCTTTTAGATGTCAAATTCCACTTTGGACTTTGATATATTTCTCATTATGTTATTTTTATATTGTCACATAAGATGCACACAAAGTAAGATCCAGCATGATGCACAGGTTAATTATGTGTTCTTTGTTCTATTTATCCACTTTAGCTAGTGTTGATCACATGTCACGAATAGTAGAGGCCACAAACTATTAAGATTATCTCTATTCTCTTTATTACACTTTTGAGTATTACAGTTGTCTACGTAAAACAAACTTAAACATGTGGTATCTCTACTACTTTATAAGACTCTGATGTGATGTAGACCATCCATACGCTCTGCTTCCTATTCTGCCACCTAGACTCTAGCAGGTGGGCCCGTGGCTCCTCCCCATGTTAGTGTCTACGTCTCTCACCCTCATGCAACCCAGCAGCCCATTTAACCAAAAAATCACGGATTAGGAGTGCGGCGTTGCAGACTGTCTTGGTGCCTCCTCGGGGCACCGACACGGTGAATTGAGAAACGGTACTACTGCATTCGCACCTGAGTTTATAAGCCAATTTTTGCACCATTTGGTAGTCGGTATGGTACTAATTTCAGGTTGCAACACCCATAAAAACGAAGCCACAGACGTCGTGGGCTAGATGTCTTATTGCGGTCCAAATACCGCAGAGCGAGCAAAGTACTGGGGTGGCCCATATCACTGGCAATTTCTTCGTGTGTGGCTCACTTCGTTCTCTCCATGCTACGCTAGCTCCCCTCCAGAGACGTAGCAACCGCTCCCTCGAACCGCCGCTTGCCCCCCCCCACCGCGCCGTTAAACGACACGATGCGACAACTTCTCTCCTGTTGTTGCGGCCACGGTCGCATCCCCAACACCCACCACCATCACTTTGCCCTCCTCTATGCCCTCTCCTCCCCCTCATCCCCAACGACAGGCATGAACTGCAGCAGCCACTCCTCTCATCGTGACAAGCACAACCTCCCGATGACTGCTCTACCCTTTGCGACAAGTGCACTAAGATCCGATAGCAGCTCCTTCCTCCATGTGTGGGCGAGATCCAGGTGAAGATCTAGGGCGTGGCGGCCACTGTGAGCTCCAAACTCGCCTACTCCACATCTACAGTGACAACAAGCACCCATTCCGGGTCTTCAGGAGGCAGCGCACCATGGTACCTTAAGAGAACATGACACGCTTCTACCCTTCCACTGAGGAGGAGCTACAGAGGTGGTACCAGCTCGCCAGGGCATAGACCGGGTATGCCAAGCGCAGAAAGAGGACTCAAGTTAGGCCTCTAATCCTTTATTTTTTTACCCATGGAACATCACAACTGCTTGTTTGCTCTTGTAAGATGTAGTATGGATGCGCTGTTGATACAACATTTACAATGATGACAAGAGTACATGAAATCGAATATACTAAATTGCACTCCCAGTCCCCACTCTCGAGTTGGTTCTATGGCATAGAAGAAGGCATTTCAGATAGACTTTTAGTCTCCAACTGTTGTCTAAGGATGTCACTTCGTCTATTCATTTATTTACAGTTTACATATATTGTGCCCTCATGGAGATTTTGCAACACTACTTCCCTCTTATGAAAGATGACAAATTGGTGTCACTATTGAAATTCACTAACTGCAGGTTATTGGAACATGGGATGACCATTTTTATGGATGGAATGATGCAGGAAAACAATTTAGTGGAGAAGTGTTTGCTAAAAGTTTTCTATTAGATTTCTTGGATGAAACTAAAGATGGTAAACGATATGCACTTAGAATGTAATACCCAACTTGTAATTTGTGGAGGATAACCAAAAAGGAGAAATGATATTCCTTTGTATATATGCGTGTTATCTATATTTATCATTTCATGAGAACATCACATGTGAACATCATCTTTAAAAAAAATTAATAAAAATATATACCACTAAATTATGTATCATGCTGGATTTTTTTTTGTGCATTTTTATGACAATCTAAAACAATGTTTCCTAATTAAAAAAAAGGTAATAAAGAAAGGATCTCAGTAACAATTTGTTCCTTTGACAGATCATATATTTCTAGACTTTTCTCTTAAGGATTTTTTTTAACTAGAACTATATTTATTAAAATACATATAGTGTGTGTACATTTAAAAGTATATGCATAAATAAATGAGAAGGGACTTTCATGTAAAACAAACAGAAAACATGGAATAAATGGAACGACCCTCACATATAGACTTGAGGAAATTATTCTTGTATGGATTATGTATCTCAATGCATTTATCTAAATAAATAAAATAATAAACAGATAAATAAATATGACTTGCATACATACTGGATCCTTGAGTTGCACATTTAATTTGTAGTTCACACTCCAAACTCAGAGTTGAAAATAATCTGAAATTGAATTTGAAAACTAAAATCGGAACTAGAAATGAAAATAGGGAAAACAAGACGTCATCTGGGTTCCTTTCCGCACGTGAGCTCAACTAATCTAGTCTAGCTTGCCCACAGCCATGTCTGGTCGTCGCATTAGTCCCACACCATCAGCCAATTGGTCCCGTACCATTAGCCAGTGAACCACCTCGGTCAGTTTCATCCTCATCCCCTCCGCATGCAACAGAATCAGATTGTTGCGTGTTGCATGAATCCGTTTGGATCTGCCTCCTCAAAACTCGCCCGGATCCTCACTTTATCTCGCTGCAACTCCCACATATCGCGTGCGTGCATAGAGGTAACAGCCGTCGCTATCTACGTCGCGCTGGATATAGCCAACTTGGCCTATAAAGCCCAGCCACCATGAGACGTTCCGGGACGGACCCTAGCCACCGTACACGCCCATAGGAATACGCACAGCCGCCACTGCAAAAAAAAAGGGAAGGAGCGCCGTCCGACCAGGATGACAGACGCCACCGCCAGAGAATCGCATCTAGCCGTGAAGACTACAACTCAGTTGCCAGAATGAGCCAGGGTCGTTTTCCGGGTTCACCAAGTCTGCGGCGCGCATCGGCGGGGCTTGGGCGGCGCAATCCGGTAAGACGCCCTACGACTTCACCCCTTCACTGCGCGTAGCATAGAGGCTTGGTGCGGCGAAGTAGTGTGATGTTGGTGCGCCAATCCCGGAGCCACGGTGCCGAATATGGACTCGAGTCCTCGTGTCCCTGTTTAGCAGGTAGCGCATGGGGGCTGGCACGTTTGCCTGGTGTGCCGGCGAGCTGGGCGCGCTGCTTTCAGCATTCGCGCCACTAGGGGGACGGCCAGAGGTTGAAGACGCGTCGGGGCGTGCTGGTCGCTGGGTCCAGGCTCTGCGTTGGTGAAGATCTCGGTCAGCCGTAGGATTCAGAGTTTGTGGTTAGGATGGGGTGAGGGAAATATCTCTTGCGCATTTTAATCCTAACCGTATGTCACTAATCCGATGGCTACGATCGGGCTTTGGGCGTGGTCATATTCTAGACATAGATTTCAGATCCAACGACAGTGAGGGAAGCGGGATGTTCTGCCTGGGCCAATCTAATATGGGCGCTCGGTCGCTGATCGGATGGCTCAGGATGGCCGATACCCTTTCGTCCAGACACTTATACAAAAGAGACCCTGTGTTTTGATTTAATAAACCCGCCGTCCTCGGATTCTGTTTACTAAGGCTTGAAATATTTGCGCCTTAGCCCCTAGGCTTATCTGTAAATAGTGCGCCCAGTCCAGGGAATTATAAAATCTGGAAAAAGTAATTAGAGAATGATTTTAATGAGAAAATAAATGCTAAAATTTGTGTAATTCATATAAAATTCATATGAAGTCCTTTTTAGTCCATTCCAGTTTCTATAATTTTATAATAATATTGTTTATCACATAGTACCTCTGTTTTGACATGAAAGCAATAATAAAATTAATTTCCTAATTAATCTTATATCAAAATACATAAAACCCTAGGAAATTTATAACTCCTCCGTTTTAATTCCGATTTGATCCGTTCAAGTTGCGTTAGTCTCTTAGCAACGCGTAGATCATTATTATGCAGTATATTCTTACGTTTGGTGTGATGTTAATTTTATCTATACCATGTTTGCTTGTATTGCTACGACTAGCGCGAGGACACGTGTCATCTGAAAAGCAAGTTGGTACCTGGAATCTCAAGTGCCAGGCAAGTTGTGCCCTTGATTCACTTTTGTTACCCAATAATGTTCTTTATAATCATTTACCATGCATAGGTTTAATTTTGATGGGACCCAATAGGTTTCCCTAGTCTGTTTATCCTGTTTACCTTGTTTACCCCTGAATCATATGGGTAGTTATGCTATTGCTTTACGTGGTTTTTGGGGTTAATATTTCATTATATCCATGTTCCAGTTATTTTGTTATTCTATTTATGTTCATGTCAAGATCATTATGTTATTGTTAATTGGAACATGGAGCTTAACTTGAGAACCACGTGCCACCACAAGGGAGGAATGGGACCCCTTGGCTGACTAATTAGGAAAGCTAGTGGAAGACTACCTTACCCGAAAGGGGCAAGGGCAGTAGGGGAGTGGTCAGTGTAGGGAGTGTAACACCCGGTTTTAAAGAAACAAAGCCGGGTGCATCTCATACATGCGCCAAGAAGACAACACATATAATAACAGAGTGTATAGAGATAAATGTCATAAGTCATCAGTGTATTTATTACATAGCGGAAGTCTTATTACAAAATAAAGATAAATATAAAACGAACTAAGGATCGATGGCGCCAATGTCGACTGAGAAACGCCACCTAGATCAGATCGAACTCCTCGGTATTAGGTGGCTCCTCTTCAACCACCTGTTCTTCTCCTGTGGGGGGGGTGTGAGACAGCAAGAGTGAGCTCACATACGTTCATAGCTCAACAAGTCGTGGGGAATAATGTGGCATGAACTCACCAAAGGTGGGAGTTCATGTAGTGTAAGGCTGATCAATGAAATAAAGGCTAAGGCTGAGCATTGCTTTTATAAGTTGGTCAAAATTTTATTAGCAATTACTAAGTGTAAGTAAATACCAAACCTTAATAATAATAAAGAACAGTAATAGTAAAATAATCCCAAATGCGATGCAAATGTCAAATTAAACTTAAGTTCCATAGTTAATCATGTGAGGGTCCGAGCCGCTCTTGACCGTGAGCACGGCTAGTATACTAGTTTTACACTCTGCAGAGGTTGCGCATCTTTACCCACAAGTCGTGTATCCCATGTCGCCTGGGTTTGCAAGGCCCTTAGACACTACCGAGGTGAATGGCTAGGGATCCACTACGAGGCCTTTACAAAGTTCCACTAGCTTCCGAAAACCCGCTACAGTTTATGGGAAGATCCAGTACAGGGTTCCTGGCTGATAGCCATCGCAGCAAAATCAACCAGGGACCTCCCCGCACTGACCTCTCCCCTACTGCCCTTGCCCCTTTCGGGTAAGGTAGTCTTCCACTAGCTTTCCTAATTAGTCAGCCAAGGGCGTCCCATTAAACCCTTGTGGTAGCACTGTTTTCCCGGGTGGTCGCTCCATGTTCCCATTAATTTAATGATCTTAACATGAACAGTAATAATAACAAGATAATAACAGAATAATCATGAATAATGAATCTCCATACCCAATCCACATAAAGCAATAGCAAGTACTACCCAAAAATATTCCAGGGGTGAACAAGGTATAGAGGTAATCAAAACTGGGGTAACATAAAGGATCCCATCAAAATTAACCTATGCAGATCATTAAAAATTAATAAGAACATGGCTGGGAAAAGTAAGTGATCAAGGGCACAACTTGCCTGTAATGAGCTCCTGCTCAGCTACTTCTACTTGTTGAACCTCAGTTTCCACAGTGGCTTGCTCGTCTACTCGCATCAACACAATTCATACATAGTATAGCCAAAATCAACATCACACCAAACAGATAAATAAAATATACAGTAAAAATCTACACATTAAAATGAAACCATAGGAACTGGAATCACTAAATTTGGGGTTATAGAATTCAAGTTATGAATTTCCTAAGATTTAAGGTGATTATAATAGGATTAGATGATAAATTTATTTTCTAACAGAGTTCATGTCAAAACAGTGATTCTAAATGGTAGAGAATAATATTACAAAATTTTAGAAATTGGAATGACTCAATTTGGAGCTAAAATGAATTTTCTATGCATTTTACAAGTTTCTAGATTTGTTTTTGTATTAAAAATGAATTTTAATATTAATTTCTCTGTTTTTAATACCCTCTGGACTGGGCGTCAAATTCCAGAAAACACAGGGGTCTGCGCGAATAAAATCCTAGACTCAGTGTACAGTGGCCAATGGACTGCGGGTTGATAACTAAATTTTCCAGGGGCTCTTTAACAAAAAGTACCCGCGAAGGGGTATGGACGAGTCTCGGCCGTTGGATCAACGACGTGCGGCAGAGATTAGATCATGCACGCAGTGAACCGGTACGCTATTTAAACCCTTAGATCCCGATCTAACGGCCACGAATTCAAAACTACGTGATCCCATTACGAACGTTCATCCACAATCGGACGGCTGTGATCAAACCGAGCGAAGGGGTATCTCTCTTCTAATCAGAGCCGTTCAACAAAAGATCAACGGCCCGCGGCCATTTCTCCCAACTCACCAGACGAGCGACGGTAGCGCCGCCCACTCACGGCGGCCCGCCCACCGGAGCTCCCAATTCCGGCCAGCACGAGCGCCATAACCCGATTCAATCATCCCACGTACAATTGACGATCCCCAGAACTTAATGCTCCCACTGATTTTGGCCGAGGTCGAGTGTAGGACCCGGCCCCCGGCGTGCCGCGGCGGCGCCTAAGCCATCGTCGGCGACCACGCGAACTAACGCACCTCGGCCCATTCCGAGCTACCTTAAATGTGCTAGAGGTTCAAGCGAAACATGGGAAGGAGGACTCACCGAGGATAGTGGTGGACACCGAGCTGACCACGCGGTGGCACGGATCCGCGGCGGTGACGAAGTACGACGAGCGATTCCGGCGGGGTAGAGCAAGCCCAGGGGATGGGAGACCCGGGGACACCACCGAGACGACGTCGCGATCACCCCGGATCAAGCACCGAGGCACGCACGTCGGTGAATCGGCCGGTCAGCTGTGGCGGACCTCAACTCCCGTGGGCGGCAATGGCGGCGCCAAATTGTTTAGGGAAACTAGGCTTGCGCGGGTAGGTTGTGGGTGGAGGAACGGGTCACGGGGATTCTCCTTTTATCTCCAAGAGCCCGGGTCGGGAAGAGGGAAGGAGGCTGTCCCGCGCCCGGCAATGGCGGCGACAGCTTCGGGCTGTTAGCGCGCGAGGAGGAAGAACAAGTCGCCGCGCGTCTGAGCGAGTGACAAGGCGGGCCCACGTGACAGTCACAGGGTGTCCAGCGCGCGGGTGATACGAAGCTGACGTGCGGGACCCATTCCGCAGCGAGAGAGAGCGCAGCGCATGCGAGGTGAGAGCGGCTGACATGCGGGGCCCGCATGTCGGCGCGCGCTCGTGAGACGGTGGGCTGCGCGTGGCTGAGGAGAGTATGGGCCGAATTTAGGTATGAGGCCCACTTAGTTGAGTTTGGTTTTATTCCTTTATTTTCCATTCCCTTTTTTTCCCTATTTTAAAATCCCAATTTGAATTCAGGTTTCAATTCAAACTTGTGACTCATCTTTTACACTATATTTGTGCAGTTAAGAGTGATAAGTTTTAAGGATATTTATTTTATTTATATTCTTATATCCTTCCTCTTCTTCTCATTTTCAAAACCCTATTTTTTTCAAATTTAGGGTTTTAATTCCACTTCTAGCAATTCTTATATTATTATCTTTAACATTATTATTTTATTTAATGCACAAACATATAAACTCCAACATATGCACTTTTCTTTATTTTAGAATAATTGTTTTATTTAGTCACTCTCAATTACATAGGTGCTCTTTTTATGATGCAAATGAAACACACAAAATGAGGAACTCTCTTTATTACTCTTGGTATACAACTTGAGTGTTACAAATCCTACCCCCCTTAAAAATAATCTCGTCCTCGAGATTTAAGAAGATCTAGGGAAAAGGTGGGGAAAATCTATACGAAGCTCTTCTTCTCTTTCCCAAGTTGCTTCATCTTCACCGTGGTGACTCCATTGCACTTTGCACATCTTTATAACCTTATTCCTCGTAACTCGAGTCAGAGTATCCAAAATCTTGATGGGGTACTCAGCATAAGTCAAGTCCTCTTGAACACTAAGGTCCTCCATTGGTAACTGTTCTTCAGGCACCCTGAGACATTTCTTCAGCTGAGATACATGAAAGACATCATGAACATCAGCAAGATGATCCGGTAACTCCAATTGATATGCAACCTCTCCCACTCGCTTTAAGATTAAAAAGGGTCCAATAAAGCGAGGGGACAACTTTCCTTTGACTTTGAACCTTCTCATACCCCGGAGTGGTGACACCTTCAAATAGACATAATCTCCCTCCTTAAACTCAAGCAGTCTTCTCCGGGTATCAGCATAACTTTTCTGCCTGGATTGTGCAGTTCTCAAATTCTCCCTTATTTGCTGAACTTGTTCCTCTGCTTCCTGTATAATTTCAGGTCCAAACAACTGCCTTTCACCAGTTTGATTCCAATACAAGGGAGTCCTGCACTTTCTGCCATACAAAGCCTCAAACGGTGACATCTTCAAACTGGCCTGATAGCTATTATTGTAAGAGAACTCTGCATAAGGCAAACTCTTATCCCAACTTCCACCATGCTTAAGAGCACAAGCTCTTAACATATCTTCCAGTACTTGGTTAGTCCTCTCAGTCTGCCCATCAGTCTGGGGATGGTAAGCCGAACTAAAATTCAATCTTGTATCCAATGACTCGTGCAACTGCTTCCAATATCGAGAGGTAAACTGTGATCCTCGATCTGACACAATCTTCCTTGGCACACCATGCAGGCATACAATCCGTGCCATGTACAACTCTGCCAACTTGGCTCCTGAATAAGTGGTCTTCACTGGAATAAAGTGGGCTACCTTAGTTAGCCTGTCCACAATCACCCATATAGAATCATATCCAGCAGACGTGCGGGGTAATCCAACAATGAAGTCCATGCCAATCTCTTCCCATTTCCACTCAGGTATCTTCAGTGGGTGCAATAGTCCGGCTGGCCTCTGGTGTTCAGCTTTAACTCTTTGGCATACATCGCACATAGCCACATGTGCAGCCACATCTCTCTTCAATCCATACCACCAATACTTTTGCTTCAAATCCTGATACATCTTAGTGCTCCCAGGGTGGATAGAATAAACTGAATCATGTGCCTCCTTCAATATGGTTTCCCGAAGACTATCAATATCGGGAACATAGATCCGATTCTTGAACCATATCGTGCCTTGTTCATCCTCCGTGAACTCTGGGCCTCTACCTTCAGTAATAAGATCCTTGATCTCCTGAATCTTAGCATCACCAATCTGACCTTTACGAATTTCTTGTTCCAAGGTAGGTTCCAATTCAATGGTGACTCCTTCCGTATGTGTGACAATTCCCAGGTTGAGTCTCTCAAAATCCTTTGCTAATTCATCAGGTAGCTGAACAACGAAAGCGGAGTGAACATGCTCCTTCCGACTCAAGGCATCTGCAACCAAATTCGCCTTGCCTGGGTGATAGTGAATCTCCAAGTCATAATCCTTAATGAGCTCCAACCAACGGCGTTGCCTTAGGTTGAGATCCTTCTGAGTGAATATATACTTCAAACTCTTATGATCCGTGTATACTTGGCACTTAGTTCCCATAATATAGTGTCTCCAAATCTTAAGTGCATGCACAATGGCAGCCAATTCCAAGTCATGAGTGGGGTAGTTCAGCTCATGCTTCCTCAACTGACGAGATGCATAGGCAATCACATGTCCTTCTTGCATGAGCACACATCCAAGTCCTTGGCCACATGCATCACAGTAAATGTCAAATCCCTTCTGCAGATCTGGCATAATCAATACTGGTGGCGACATTAGTCTCTCCTTCAACTGATCAAAGCTTTCTTGACACTTCTCATCCCACTTGAATTCTCTTCCTTTCTCCAAAAGCGATGTCATGGGCTTAGCAATCTTAGAGAATCCTTCAATAAATCTCCGATAATATCCTGCGAGTCCCAAGAAACTCCGAATCTCCGTAACTGTAGTGGGCACTCTCCACTCCATAATCTCCTTAACCTTAGCAGGATCCACTGCTATTCCTCCATTAGAAATGATATGACCAAGGAATGGCACCTTGTCAATCCAAAACTCGCACTTGCTGAACTTAGCGTAGAGTTGATTATCTCGTAACTTCTGTAGCACCAACCTCAGATGTTGTTCATGATCACTTTCATTCTTAGAATAGATAAGAATATCGTCGATGAATACCACGACGAATCTGTCCAAATACTCCATAAACACTTTATTCATCAAATTCATGAAGTAAGCTGGTGCATTGGTTAGTCCAAATGACATAACAGTAAACTCATATAATCCATATCGAGTCGAGAAAGCCGTCTTGGGAATATCCGATGGTCTAATCCTCATCTGATGGTATCCGGATCGGAGATCAATCTTCGAGAATACTCTAGCACCTCGCATCTGATCAAATAAATCCTCAATACGGGGCAACGGATACTTGTTCTTCACCGTGACATCATTAAGAGATCTATAATCCACACACATCAGTTGCGATCCATCCTTCTTCTGCACAAATAACACCGGTGCTCCCCAAGGTGAGGAACTCGGACGAATGTAACCAGCCTCTTGTAACTCCGTTAACTGCTTCTTCAGTTCCTTCAACTCCTCTACGGACATTCTATATGGCCGTTTAGAAATAGGGGTGGTTCCAGGTAAGAGATCAATAACAAACTCGACTTCTCTATCAGGTGGCATCCCTGGTAACTCCTCTGGAAAGACATCCGGAAAATCTCTAACCACCCGGATGTTGTCACCAACAAACTCCTCAGGCATAAAGAACATTGCACGCATGGATGAGGAGGTTACTGCAATATTAACTTGAAATCTTTCTCCTTTAGTGGTAGTGAGTTCTATGGTACCTCTACCACAAGCTATAACGGCCTTTGCCTTTCTCAGCCATGACATACCAAGGATCAGATCTATACTGCTTGACTCTAATATTATAGCAGTAGCTCCAAATTCTCTACCCATAATGGTTAATGTCAATCTACGTGTCATTTGATTCGCCTCAACAGGCCCTTTAGGTGTAATTACTATCAGGGGTTTTCTCATATTTAGCAGTGGTATTTCATTTGTGTTGGCATAACGAGCAGACATGAATGAATGTGTAGCACCAGAATCGAATAATATGGTTGCAGGAATTGCATTAACATAAAACATACCAATTACGAGGTCCCCCCCATCCGGAGTATCATCAACGCTAACTTGATTCACCCTGGCTATAGAATATCCCTTGCCAGGGGTCTGTTGCTTGTTCTGAGTTGGAGTAGTAGCAATCCTCTGTGGGCAGACATTTGCATAATGACCAATCTTCCCACACTTGAAACATTGAGTGCCCGGACTTTGTCCTGCAAACTTCGTCGGGGTGCCAGTAGGAGTAGCCTGTCGAGGAGGTGGAGTCCTCAGTGGTGATTGCTGAACTGGGCGTGGTCCTCCTGATCGAGTCGGTGTACCCTGTGGTGAACTGTAGCGAGGACGAACACTGCTGCTACCCTGTCCTTGTGAGATAGCCTTCCTCTTCAAATCTCCCAACTGAACACGCTTGTGTTCAATAGCCAGGGCCTTATCCAACAGTCTCTGAAATGATGGAAATGTGTGTGCCACTAGTGCATACTGCAGCGGTCCATTAAGTCCCTCAATGAAATGCTCCTGCTTCCTCTCGTCTTCAGCAACTTCTTCAGGGGCATATCTGGATAGCTGAATAAACTTGTCGCGGTACTCGCTGACTGACATACTTCCTTGCTTCAGCGACAGAAATTCCTTCTTCTTGATCTTTATCATCCCAGCTGGAATATGGTAGTTCCTGAACTGTGTACTGAACTCTGCCCAAGTAATAGTATCCGCAGCATCATGGGCAGCAGTATAAGAATCCCACCAGTCAGCAGCAGGACCAGTCAGACGTCCAGAAGCATATAAAACCTTCTCCCGGTCGGTGCATTGTGCAATATTCAGCATCTTCTCAATTGACTTCAGCCAATCATCCGCGTCCAGTGGATCAGGTGAGCTAGCGAATGTAGGCGGCTTATGACTCATAAACTCCCGGTGCTTATCACGAGGTGGAACTGGTGGTGGTGGTGGAGGCAGTGGCACTTGTTGCTGCTGTTGCTGCTGTTGCATTTGTTGGTGTAGCTGCTGTTGTTGTGCCCTCCGTTCCTGACGTATCTCATCTCTCTCCTGGCGTAACTCCTGGCGTATGTCTTCTCTTTCCTGACGCATCTCTTGGCATTCTTGCTGCATCTGGGCACGCATATCAGCCATGGTGTCCGCCATTTGCTGCATCACCGCCATCTGAGCAGCAACCAGTGGGTCAACTCCGCCTGGTGGAGGATTAGGAGGATTCATCCCTGCAGGCTGTGGCTGAGGTTGTCTTCGAGTGTGTTGGTTAGGAGGCAAGTCAATTCCACCACCCCGCCTGGTATTGACCATCTGAGTTAGATACATATGGTAAGAAAGAGCAGTAGACAAGGCAGTAATTACAAATCATGTTACTTTGGAGGATTTATTAGCTAAGCAGATTAATATTTCACCTACTATAGCTAATTCAATACCTTATGTTGGTACATGCTAAGATGTCCATCTATACTATTCCAATCAATCAAAGAAGCAAATCAGGCATTGATCATCAGAACAATCAACCAATATTTTTAATAGAGAAAATAATTTTAAATTTTGTCTTAGGCTTCCTATCTCTTAAAAATGTCATAGGGGTAGGGATTCCAAGGTTTGAAATCCATCTTGTCTCAGAGTAGAAAAGGTAAGAATGATCAGAGTAGAACAGTAGAAGGTGAGACAGGATTAAGATAAGTATAGAAAGAATCAGAGTAAGATAAGTAGGTAAGGGCTTTATCCATTTCTATCTAAGTTTCGTCCTACAGTCAACATTTGCTCTGATACCACTTCTGTAACACCCGGTTTTAAAGAAACAAAGCCGGGTGCATCTCATACATGCGCCAAGAAGACAACACATATAATAACAGAGTGTATAGAGATAAATGTCATAAGTCATCAGAGTATTTATTACATAGCGGAAGTCTTATTACAAAATAAAGATAAATATAAAACGAACTAAGGATCGATGGTGCCAATGTCGACTGAGAAACGCCACCTAGATCAGATCGAACTCCTCGGTATTAGGCGGCTCCTCTTCAACCACCTGTTCTTCTCCTGTGGGGGGGGGGTGTGAGACAGCAAGAGTGAGCTCACATACGTTCATAGCTCAACAAGTCGTGGGGAATAATGTGGCATGAACTCACCAAAGGTGGGAGTTCATGTAGTGTAAGGCTGATCAATGAAATAAAGGCTAAGGCTGAGCATTGCTTTTATAAGTTGGTCAAAATTTTATTAGCAATTACTAAGTGTAAGTAAATACCAAACCTTAATAATAATAAAGAACAGTAATAGTAAAATAATCCCAAATGCGATGCAAATGTCAAATTAAACTTAAGTTCCATAGTTAATCATGTGAGGGTCCGAGCCGCTCTTGACCGTGAGCACGGCTAGTATACTAGTTTTACACTCTGCAGAGGTTGCGCATCTTTACCCACAAGTCGTGTATCCCATGTCGCCTGGGTTTGCAAGGCCCTTAGACACTACCGAGGTGAATGGCTAGGGATCCACTACGAGGCCTTTACAAAGTTCCACTAGCTTCCGAAAACCCGCTACAGTTTATGGGAAGATCCAGTACAGGGTTCCTGGCTGATAGCCATCACAGCAAAATCAACCAGGGACCTCCCCGCACTGACCTCTCCCCTACTGTCCTTGCCCCTTTCGGGTAAGGTAGTCTTCCACTAGCTTTCCTAATTAGTCAGCCAAGGGCGTCCCATTAAACCCTTGTGGTAGCACTGTTTTCCCGGGTGGTCGCTCCATGTTCCCATTAATTTAATGATCTTAACATGAACAGTAATAATAACAAGATAATAACAGAATAATCATGAATAATGAATCTCCATACCCAATCCACATAAAGCAATAGCAAGTACTACCCAAAAATATTCCAGGGGTGAACAAGGTATAGAGGTAATCAAAACTGGGGTAACATAAAGGATCCCATCAAAATTAACCTATGCAGATCATTAAAAATTAATAAGAACATGGCTGGGAAAAGTAAGTGATCAAGGGCACAACTTGCCTGTAATGAGCTCCTGCTCAGCTACTTCTACTTGTTGAACCTCAGTTTCCACAGTGGCTTGCTCATCTACTCGCATCAACACAATTCATACATAGTATAGCCAAAATCAACATCACACCAAACAGATAAATAAAATATACAGTAAAAATCTACACATTAAAATGAAACCATAGGAACTGGAATCACTAAATTTGGGGTTATAGAATTCAAGTTATGAATTTCCTAAGATTTAAGGTGATTATAATAGGATTAGATGATAAATTTATTTTCTAACAGAGTTCATGTCAAAACAGTGATTCTAAATGGTAGAGAATAATATTACAAAATTTTAGAAATTGGAATGACTCAATTTGGAGCTAAAATGAATTTTCTATGCATTTTACAAGTTTCTAGATTTGTTTTTGTATTAAAAATGAATTTTAATATTAATTTCTCTGTTTTTAATACCCTCTGGACTGGGCGTCAAATTCCAGAAAACACAGGGGTCTGCGCGAATAAAATCCTAGACTCAGTGTACAGTGACCAATGGACTGCGGGTTGATAACTAAATTTTCCAGGGGCTCTTTAACAAAAAGTACCCGCGAAGGGGTATGGACGAGTCTCGGCCGTTGGATCAACGACGTGCGGCAGAGATTAGATCATGCACGCAGTGAACCGGTACGCTATTTAAACCCTTAGATCCCGATCTAACGGCCACGAATTCAAAACTACGTGATCCCATTACGAACGTTCATCCACAATCGGACGGCTGTGATCAAACCGAGCGAAGGGGTATCTCTCTTCTAATCAGAGCCGTTCAACAAAAGATCAACGGCCCGCGGCCATTTCTCCCAACTCACCTGACGAGCGACGGTAGCGCCGCCCACTCACGGCGGCCCGCCCGCCGGAGCTCCCAATTCCGGCCAGCACGAGCGCCATAACCCGATTCAATCATCCCACGTACAATTGACGATCCCCAGAACTTAATGCTCCCACTGATTTTGGCCGAGGTCGAGTGTAGGACCCGGCCCCCGGCGTGCCGCGGCGGCGCCTAAGCCATCGTCGGCGACCACGCGAACTAACGCACCTCGGCCCATTCCGAGCTACCTTAAATGTGCTAGAGGTTCAAGCGAAACATGGGAAGGAGGACTCACCGAGGATAGTGGTGGACACCGAGCTGACCACGCGGTGGCACGGATCCGCGGCGGTGACGAAGTACGACGAGCGATTCCGGCGGGGTAGAGCAAGCCCAGGGGATGGGAGACCCGGGGACACCACCGAGACGACGTCGCGATCACCCCGGATCAAGCACCGAGGCACGCACGTCGGTGAATCGGCCGGTCAGCTGTGGCGGACCTCAACTCCCGTGGGCGGCAATGGCGGCGCCAAATTGTTTAGGGAAACTAGGCTTGCGCGGGTAGGTTGTGGGTGGAGGAACGGGTCACGGGGATTCTCCTTTTATCTCCAAGAGCCCGGGTCGGGAAGAGGGAAGGAGGCTGTCCCGCGCCCGGCAATGGCGGCGACAGCTTCGGGCTGTTAGCGCGCGAGGAGGAAGAACAAGTCGCCGCGCGTCTGAGCGAGTGACAAGGCGGGCCCACGTGACAGTCACAGGGTGTCCAGTGCGCGGGTGATACGAAGCTGACGTGCGGGACCCATTCCGCAGCGAGAGAGAGCGCAGCGCATGCGAGGTGAGAGCGGCTGACATGCGGGGCCCGCATGTCGGCGCGCGCTCGTGAGACGGTGGGCTGCGCGTGGCTGAGGAGAGTATGGGCCGAATTTAGGTATGAGGCCCACTTAGTTGAGTTTGGTTTTATTCCTTTATTTTCCATTCCCTTTTTTTCCCTATTTTAAAATCCCAATTTGAATTCAGGTTTCAATTCAAACTTGTGACTCATCTTTTACACTATATTTGTGCAGTTAAGAGTGATAAGTTTTAAGGATATTTATTTTATTTATATTCTTATATCCTTCCTCTTCTTCTCATTTTCAAAACCCTATTTTTTCAAATTTAGGGTTTTAATTCCACTTCTAGCAATTCTTATATTATTATCTTTAACATTATTATTTTATTTAATGCACAAACATATAAACTCCAACATATGCACTTTTCTTTATTTTAGAATAATTGTTTTATTTAGTCACTCTCAATTACATAGGTGCTCTTTTTATGATGCAAATGAAACACACAAAATGAGGAACTCTCTTTATTACTCTTGGTATACAACTTGAGTGTTACAAATCCTACCCCCCTTAAAAATAATCTCGTCCTCGAGATTTAAGAAGATCTAGGGAAAAGGTGGGGAAAATCTATACGAAGCTCTTCTTCTCTTTCCCAAGTTGCTTCATCTTCACCGTGGTGACTCCATTGCACTTTGCACATCTTTATAACCTTATTCCTCGTAACTCGAGTCAGAGTATCCAAAATCTTGATGGGGTACTCAGCATAAGTCAAGTCCTCTTGAACACTAAGGTCCTCCATTGGTAACTGTTCTTCAGGCACCCTGAGACATTTCTTCAGCTGAGATACATGAAAGACATCATGAACATCAGCAAGATGATCCGGTAACTCCAATTGATATGCAACCTCTCCCACTCGCTTTAAGATTAAAAAGGGTCCAATAAAGCGAGGGGACAACTTTCCTTTGACTTTGAACCTTCTCATACCCCGGAGTGGTGACACCTTCAAATAGACATAATCTCCCTCCTTAAACTCAAGCAGTCTTCTCCGGGTATCAGCATAACTTTTCTGCCTGGATTGTGCAGTTCTCAAATTCTCCCTTATTTGCTGAACTTGTTCCTCTGCTTCCTGTATAATTTCAGGTCCAAACAACTGCCTTTCACCAGTTTGATTCCAATACAAGGGAGTCCTGCACTTTCTGCCATACAAAGCCTCAAACGGTGACATCTTCAAACTGGCCTGATAGCTATTATTGTAAGAGAACTCTGCATAAGGCAAACTCTTATCCCAACTTCCACCATGCTTAAGAGCACAAGCTCTTAACATATCTTCTAGTACTTGGTTAGTCCTCTCAGTCTGCCCATCAGTCTGGGGATGGTAAGCCGAACTAAAATTCAATCTTGTATCCAATGACTCGTGCAACTGCTTCCAATATCGAGAGGTAAACTGTGATCCTCGATCTGACACAATCTTCCTTGGCACACCATGCAGGCATACAATCCGTGCCATGTACAACTCTGCCAACTTGGCTCCTGAATAAGTGGTCTTCACTGGAATAAAGTGGGCTACCTTAGTTAGCCTGTCCACAATCACCCATATAGAATCATATCCAGCAGACGTGCGGGGTAATCCAACAATGAAGTCCATGCCAATCTCTTCCCATTTCCACTCAGGTATCTTCAGTGGGTGCAATAGTCCGGCTGGCCTCTGGTGTTCAGCTTTAACTCTTTGGCATACATCGCACATAGCCACATGTGCAGCCACATCTCTCTTCAATCCATACCACCAATACTTTTGCTTCAAATCCTGATACATCTTAGTGCTCCCAGGGTGGATAGAATAAACTGAATCATGTGCCTCCTTCAATATGGTTTCCCGAAGACTATCAATATCGGGAACACAGATCCGATTCTTGAACCATATCGTGCCTTGTTCATCCTCCGTGAACTCTGGGCCTCTACCTTCAGTAATAAGATCCTTGATCTCCTGAATCTTAGCATCACCAATCTGACCTTTACGAATTTCTTGTTCCAAGGTAGGTTCCAATTCAATGGTGACTCCTTCCGTATGTGTGACAATTCCCAGGTTGAGTCTCTCAAAATCCTTTGCTAATTCATCAGGTAGCTGAACAACGAAAGCGGAGTGAACATGCTCCTTCCGACTCAAGGCATCTGCAACCAAATTCGCCTTGCCTGGGTGATAGTGAATCTCCAAGTCATAATCCTTAATGAGCTCCAACCAACGGCGTTGCCTTAGGTTGAGATCCTTCTGAGTGAATATATACTTCAAACTCTTATGATCCGTGTATACTTGGCACTTAGTTCCCATAATATAGTGTCTCCAAATCTTAAGTGCATGCACAATGGCAGCCAATTCCAAGTCATGAGTGGGGTAGTTCAGCTCATGCTTCCTCAACTGACGAGATGCATAGGCAATCACATGTCCTTCTTGCATGAGCACACATCCAAGTCCTTGGCCACATGCATCACAGTAAATGTCAAATCCCTTCTGCAGATCTGGCATAATCAATATTGGTGGCGACATTAGTCTCTCCTTCAACTGATCAAAGCTTTCTTGACACTTCTCATCCCACTTGAATTCTCTTCCTTTCTCCAAAAGCGATGTCATGGGCTTAGCAATCTTAGAGAATCCTTCAATAAATCTCCGATAATATCCTGCGAGTCCCAAGAAACTCCGAATCTCCGTAACTGTAGTGGGCACTCTCCACTCCATAATCTCCTTAACCTTAGCAGGATCCACTGCTATTCCTCCATTAGAAATGATATGACCAAGGAATGGCACCTTGTCAATCCAAAACTCGCACTTGCTGAACTTAGCGTAGAGTTGATTATCTCGTAACTTCTGTAGCACCAACCTCAGATGTTGTTCATGATCACTTTCATTCTTAGAATAGATAAGAATATCGTCGATGAATACCACGACGAATCTGTCCAAATACTCCATAAACACTTTATTCATCAAATTCATGAAGTAAGCTGGTGCATTGGTTAGTCCAAATGACATAACAGTAAACTCATATAATCCATATCGAGTCGAGAAAGCCGTCTTGGGAATATCCGATGGTCTAATCCTCATGTGATGGTATCCGGATCGGAGATCAATCTTCGAGAATACTCTAGCACCTCGCATCTGATCAAATAAATCCTCAATACGGGGCAACGGATACTTGTTCTTCACCGTGACATCATTAAGAGATCTATAATCCACACACATCCGTTGCGATCCATCCTTCTTCTGCACAAATAACACCGGTGCTCCCCAAGGTGAGGAACTCGGACGAATGTAACCAGCCTCTTGTAACTCCGTTAACTGCTTCTTCAGTTCCTTCAACTCCTCTACGGACATTCTATATGGCCGTTTAGAAATAGGGGCGGTTCCAGGTAAGAGATCAATAACAAACTCGACTTCTCTATCAGGTGGCATCCCTGGTAACTCCTCTGGAAAGACATCCGGAAAATCTCTAACCACCCGGATGTTGTCACCAACAAACTCCTCAGGCATAAAGAACATTGCACGCATGGATGAGGAGGTTACTGCAATATTAACTTGAAATCTTTCTCCTTTAGTGGTAGTGAGTTCTATGGTACCTCTACCACAAGCTATAACGGCCTTTGCCTTTCTCAGCCATGACATACCAAGGATCAGATCTATACTGCTTGACTCTAATATTATAGCAGTAGCTCCAAATTCTCTACCCATAATGGTTAATGTTAATCTACGTGTCATTTGATTCGCCTCAACAGGCCCTTTAGGTGTAATTACTATCAGGGGTTTTCTCATATTTAGCAGTGGTATTTCATTTGTGTTGGCATAACGAGCAGACATGAATGAATGTGTAGCACCAGAATCGAATAATATGGTTGCAGGAATTGCATTAACATAAAACATACCAATTACGAGGTCCCCCCCATCCGGAGTATCATCAACGCTGACTTGATTCACCCTGGCTATAGAATATCCCTTGCCAGGGGTCTGTTGCTTGTTCTGAGTTGGAGTAGTAGCAATCCTCTGTGGGCAGACATTTGCATAATGACCAATCTTCCCACACTTGAAACATTGAGTGCCCGGACTTTGTCCTGCAAACTTCGTCGGGGTGCCAGTAGGAGTAGCCTGTCGAGGAGGTGGAGTCCTCAGTGGTGATTGCTGAACTGGGCGTGGTCCTCCTGATCGAGTCGGTGTACCCTGTGGTGAACTGTAGCGAGGACGAACACTGCTGCTACCCTGTCCTTGTGAGATAGCCTTCCTCTTCAAATCTCCCAACTGAACACGCTTGTGTTCAATAGCCAGGGCCTTATCCAACAGTCTCTGAAATGATGGAAATGTGTGTGCCACTAGTGCATACTGCAGCGGTCCATTAAGTCCCTCAATGAAATGCTCCTGCTTCCTCTCGTCTTCAGCAACTTCTTCAGGGGCATATCTGGATAGCTGAATAAACTTGTCGCGGTACTCGCTGACTGACATACTTCCTTGCTTCAGCGACAGAAATTCCTTCTTCTTGATCTTTATCATCCCAGCTGGAATATGGTAGTTCCTGAACTGTGTACTGAACTCTGCCCAAGTAATAGTATCCGCAGCATCATGGGCAGCAGTATAAGAATCCCACCAGTCAGCAGCAGGACCAGTCAGACGTCCAGAAGCATATAAAACCTTCTCCCGGTCGGTGCATTGTGCAATATTCAGCATCTTCTCAATTGACTTCAGCCAATCATCCGCGTCCAGTGGATCAGGTGAGCTAGCGAATGTAGGCGGCTTATGACTCATAAACTCCCGGTGCTTATCACGAGGTGGAACTGGTGGTGGTGGTGGAGGCAGTGGCACTTGTTGCTGCTGTTGCTGCTGTTGCATTTGTCGGTGTAGCTGCTGTTGTTGTGCCCTCCGTTCCTGACGTATCTCATCTCTCTCCTGGCGTAACTCCTGGCGTATGTCTTCTCTTTCCTGACGCATCTCTTGGCGTTCTTGCTGCATCTGGGCACGCATATCAGCCATGGTGTCCGCCATTTGCTGCATCACCGCCATCTGAGCAGCAACCAGTGGGTCAACTCCGCCTGGTGGAGGATTAGGAGGATTCATCCCTGCAGGCTGTGGCTGAGGTTGTCTTCGAGTGTGTTGGTTAGGAGGCAAGTCAATTCCACCACCCCGCCTGGTATTGACCATCTGAGTTAGATACATATGGTAAGAAAGAGCAGTAGACAAGGCAGTAATTACAAATCATGTTACTTTGGAGGATTTATTAGCTAAGCAGATTAATATTTCACCTACTATAGCTAATTCAATACCTTATGTTGGTACATGCTAAGATGTCCATCTATACTATTCCAATCAATCAAAGAAGCAAATCAGGCATTGATCATCAGAACAATCAACCAATATTTTTAATAGAGAAAATAATTTTAAATTTTGTCTTAGGCTTCCTATCTCTTAAAAATGTCATAGGGGTAGGGATTCCAAGGTTTGAAATCCATCTTGTCTCAGAGTAGAAAAGGTAAGAATGATCAGAGTAGAATAGTAGAAGGTGAGACAGGATTAAGATAAGTATAGAAAGAATCAGAGTAAGATAAGTAGGTAAGGGCTTTATCCATTTCTATCTAAGTTTCGTCCTACAGTCAACATTTGCTCTGATACCACTTCTGTAACACCCGGTTTTAAAGAAACAAAGCCGGGTGCATCTCATACATGCGCCAAGAAGACAACACATATAATAACAGAGTGTATAGAGATAAATGTCATAAGTCATCAGAGTATTTATTACATAGCGGAAGTCTTATTACAAAATAAAGATAAATATAAAACGAACTAAGGATCGATGGCGCCAATGTCGACTGAGAAACGCCACCTAGATCAGATCGAACTCCTCGGTATTAGGCGGCTCCTCTTCAACCACCTGTTCTTCTCCTGTGGGGGGGGTGTGAGACAGCAAGAGTGAGCTCACATACGTTCATAGCTCAACAAGTCGTGGGGAATAATGTGGCATGAACTCACCAAAGGTGGGAGTTCATGTAGTGTAAGGCTGATCAATGAAATAAAGGCTAAGGCTGAGCATTGCTTTTATAAGTTGGTCAAAATTTTATTAGCAATTACTAAGTGTAAGTAAATACCAAACCTTAATAATAATAAAGAACAGTAATAGTAAAATAATCCCAAATGCGATGCAAATGTCAAATTAAACTTAAGTTCCATAGTTAATCATGTGAGGGTCCGAGCCGCTCTTGACCGTGAGCACGGCTAGTATACTAGTTTTACACTCTGCAGAGGTTGCGCATCTTTACCCACAAGTCGTGTATCCCATGTCGCCTGGGTTTGCAAGGCCCTTAGACACTACCGAGGTGAATGGCTAGGGATCCACTACGAGGCCTTTACAAAGTTCCACTAGCTTCCGAAAACCCGCTACAGTTTATGGGAAGATCCAGTACAGGGTTCCTGGCTGATAGCCATCGCAGCAAAATCAACCAGGGACCTCCCCGCACTGACCTCTCCCCTACTGCCCTTGCCCCTTTCGGGTAAGGTAGTCTTCCACTAGCTTTCCTAATTAGTCAGCCAAGGGTGTCCCATTAAACCCTTGTGGTAGCACTGTTTTCCCGGGTGGTCGCTCCATGTTCCCATTAATTTAATGATCTTAACATGAACAGTAATAATAACAAGATAATAACAGAATAATCATGAATAATGAATCTCCATACCCAATCCACATAAAGCAATAGCAAGTACTACCCAAAAATATTCCAGGGGTGAACAAGGTATAGAGGTAATCAAAACTGGGGTAACATAAAGGATCCCATCAAAATTAACCTATGCAGATCATTAAAAATTAATAAGAACATGGCTGGGAAAAGTAAGTGATCAAGGGCACAACTTGCCTGTAATGAGCTCCTGCTCAGCTACTTCTACTTGTTGAACCTCAGTTTCCACAGTGGCTTGCTCGTCTACTCGCATCAACACAATTCATACATAGTATAGCCAAAATCAACATCACACCAAACAGATAAATAAAATATACAGTAAAAATCTACACATTAAAATGAAACCATAGGAACTGGAATCACTAAATTTGGGGTTATAGAATCCAAGTTATGAATTTCCTAAGATTTAAGGTGATTATAATAGGATTAGATGATAAATTTATTTTCTAACAGAGTTCATGTCAAAACAGTGATTCTAAATGGTAGAGAATAATATTACAAAATTTTAGAAATTGGAATGACTCAATTTGGAGCTAAAATGAATTTTCTATGCATTTTACAAGTTTCTAGATTTGTTTTTGTATTAAAAATGAATTTTAATATTAATTTCTCTGTTTTTAATACCCTCTGGACTGGGCGTCAAATTTCAGAAAACACAGGGGTCTGCGCGAATAAAATCCTAGACTCAGTGTACAGTGGCCAATGGACTGCGGGTTGATAACTAAATTTTCCAGGGGCTCTTTAACAAAAAGTACCCGCGAAGGGGTATGGACGAGTCTCGGCCGTTGGATCAACGACGTGCGGCAGAGATTAGATCATGCACGCAGTGAACCGGTACGCTATTTAAACCCTTAGATCCCGATCTAACGGCCACGAATTCAAAACTACGTGATCCCATTACGAACGTTCATCCACAATCGGACGGTTGTGATCAAACCGAGCGAAGGGGTATCTCTCTTCTAATCAGAGCCGTTCAACAAAAGATCAACGGCCCGCGGCCATTTCTCCCAACTCACCTGACGAGCGACGGTAGCGCCGCCCACTCACGGCGGCCCGCCCGCCGGAGCTCCCAATTCCGGCCAGCACGAGCGCCATAACCCGATTCAATCATCCCACGTACAATTGACGATCCCCAGAACTTAATGCTCCCACTGATTTTGGCCGAGGTCGAGTGTAGGACCCGGCCCCCGGCGTGCCGCGGCGGCGCCTAAGCCATCGTCGGCGACCACGCGAACTAACGCACCTCGGCCCATTCCGAGCTAACTTAAACGTGCTAGAGGTTCAAGCGAAACATGGGAAGGAGGACTCACCGAGGATAGTGGTGGACACCGAGCTGACCACGCGGTGGCACGGATCCGCGGCGGTGACGAAGTACGACGAGCGATTCCGGCGGGGTAGAGCAAGCCCAGGGGATGGGAGACCCGGGGACACCACCGAGACGACGTCGCGATCACCCCGGATCAAGCACCGAGGCACGCACGTCGGTGAATCGGCCGGTCAGCTGTGGCGGACCTCAACTCCCGTGGGCGGCAATGGCGGCGCCAAATTGTTTAGGGAAACTAGGCTTGCGCGGGTAGGTTGTGGGTGGAGGAACGGGTCACGGGGATTCTCCTTTTATCTCCAAGGGCCCGGGTCGGGAAGAGGGAAGGAGGCTGTCCCGCGCCCGGCAATGGCGGCGACAGCTTCGGGCTGTTAGCGCGCGAGGAGGAAGAACAAGTCGCCGCGCGTCTGAGCGAGTGACAAGGCGGGCCCACGTGACAGTCACAGGGTGTCCAGCGCGCGGGTGATACGAAGCTGACGTGCGGGACCCATTCCGCAGCGAGAGAGAGCGCAGCGCATGCGAGGTGAGAGCGGCTGACATGCGGGGCCCGCATGTCGGCGCGCACTCGTGAGACGGTGGGCTGCGCGTGGCTGAGGAGAGTATGGGCCGAATTTAGGTATGAGGCCCACTTAGTTGAGTTTGGTTTTATTCCTTTATTTTCCATTCCCTTTTTTTCCCTATTTTAAAATCCCAATTTGAATTCAGGTTCCAATTCAAACTTGTGACTCATCTTTTACACTATATTTGTGCAGTTAAGAGTGATAAGTTTTAAGGATATTTATTTTATTTATATTCTTATATCCTTCCTCTTCTTCTCATTTTCAAAACCCTATTTTTTTCAAATTTAGGGTTTTAATTCCACTTCTAGCAATTCTTATATTATTATCTTTAACATTATTATTTTATTTAATGCACAAACATATAAACTCCAACATATGCACTTTTCTTTATTTTAGAATAATTGTTTTATTTAGTCACTCTCAATTACATAGGTGCTCTTTTTATGATGCAAATGAAACACACAAAATGAGGAACTCTCTTTATTACTCTTGGTATACAACTTGAGTGTTACAGGGAGGTCCCTGGTTGATTTTGCTGCGATGGCGGTCAGCCAGGAACCCTGCATTGGAACTTCCTATAAACTGTAGCGGGTTTTCGGAAGCTAGTGGAACTTTGTAAAGGCCTCGTAGTGGATCCCTAGCCATTCACCTTGGTAGTGTCTAAGGGCCTAGCTAACCCTGGCGACATGGGAAACACGACTTGTGGGTAAAGGGTACAACCTCTGCAGAGTGTAAAACTGGTATACTAGCCGAGCTCACGGTCATGAGCGGCTCAGGACTCTCCGATGATTAAATTATGGAACCTAAACTCAATTTGTCATTTGCATTTGCATGGGATCTGTTATTAATTTTGTTCTATTATTTTATTATGGCTTGGTATTCACTTACACTTAGTAACTGCTAATAAAATTTTGACCAACTTATAAAAGCAATGCTCAGCTTTAACCTCTATTGTTGATCAGCCTTACACTTCATGAACTCCCACCTTTGGTGAGTTCATGCCACATTATTCCCCACGACTTGTTGAGCTATGATCGTATGTGAGCTCACCCTTGCTGTCTCACACCCCCCCACAGGAGAAGAACAGGTGGTTTCAAGTGGAGACAAGTACCGAGGCATCCGACTTGATCTAGGTGGCGTTTCTCAGTTGACATTGGCGCCGACGATCCTTAGTTCGTGTTATATTTATCTTTTATTTTTGTAAGACTTCCGCTATGTATTAAATACTCTGATTATTGTGACATTTATCTCTATACACTCTGTTATTATATGTGTTGTCTTCTTGGCGCATGTATGAGATGCACCCGGCTTTGTTCCTTTAAAACCGGGTGTTACATAGAAACACTAGAGTCAATTTTTTCATTTTAATGTTGTGTAGTTATTGACTTATTATTTGTTAAATCGATTCAGACCAAGCACAATGGTAAGTTATTTGCTTTCTATACAATCTGTTTTACATACTTGTGTCCACGTCTACCCTGGCTAGGCATGGCTTTGGCTAGACACAGCCCCGGTCTAGCTCGGGTGCAGTGTGTCTCTGGCCAGGGGTGGCCCGACATGGGCGCATCCACGGCCAGGCCCGTCTTCGGCACAAGGCTGCCACAACACAACCTCGGCACAGGTGTAGCCCCAGCACGGGCATAGGCGTTGCCTACACGCCAACACTTCCAATTTATTGATGTCAAGACAGCTTGGAACGATAAGTGCCAAGACAGCTTGGATCAATTAAAGAGAAGATTGATGTCACCACCAGTGTTGGTTATGCCAGATCTACAGAAGGGATTTGACATTTATTGTGATGCATGTGGCCAAGGCTTAGGATGTGTGCTCATGCAAGAAGGACATGTGATCGCCTACGCGTCTCGTCAGTTACAGAAACATGAATTGAACTACCCCACTCATGACTTGGAATTGGCAGCCGTTGTGCATGCACTTAAGATTTGGAGACACTACATTATGGGAACTAAGTGCCAAGTATATACGGATCATAAGAGTTTGAAGTATATATTCGCTCAGAAGGATCTCAACCTTAGGCAACGCCGTTGGATGGAGCTTATTAAGGATTATGAATTGGAGATTTACTATCACCCGGGCAAGGCGAATTTGGTTACAGATGCCTTGAGTCGAAAGGAGCATGTTCATTCAGCTGTTGTTGCCCAGCTACCTCATGAGATTATTGAGGATTTCAGGAGACTTAACCTGGGGATAGTTACTCACACTAAAGGAGTTACTATTAATACAGAACCTATTTTGGAGCAAGAGATCCGCAAAGGACAAATTGGTGATGCTAAAATACAAGAGATTAAGGATCTTATTACTGAAGGTCGAGGACCAGAGTTCACGGAAGAAGAGCAAGGCACCATATGGTTCAAGGACAGGATATGTGTTCCGGATATTGAAAGCCTTCGTGAGACTATTTTAAAGGAAGCCCATGACTCGGATTGTGTGTTTACATGGAGTACCAAAGAAGATCGTTTAGGATAGAGGATCACAGTGTACCCCTAGATTTTGGAAAAGTTTTCATGAGAATATGGATGCGAAGTTGAATTTTAGTTTGGCCTACCTCAGACTGATGGACTGACCGAAAGGACTAACCAAGTACTGGAAGATATGTTGAGAGCTTGTGCCCTTCAGCATGGTAGTAGTTGGGACAAGAGTCTACCTTATGCTGAGTTCTCATATGATAATAATTACCAGGCCAGTCTGAAGATGTCACCGTTCGAGACTCTGTATGGTAGTAAGTGTAGGACTCCTCTATTAGATCAGACTAGGGGAAGACAGTTCTTTGGACCTGAACTTATTCAAGAGGCAGAAGAACAAGTTCGTATAATTCGAGAGAATTTGAGGGTAGCTCAGACTAGGTAAAAGAGCTATGCTGACAATAGAAGAAGACCAATGGAATTTGAGGAAGGAGATTATGTGTACCTCAAGGTGTCACCACTTCGTGGAATGAGGAGATTCAATGTTAAGGGCAAATTGTCCCCTCGCTTTATTGGACCATCCAGAGTTTTTAGTCGAGTTGGAACTCAAGCTACCTGATAATATATCTGATGTGCATAATGTATTCCATGTGTCTCAACTTAAGAAGTGTCTCCGTATCCCTAAGGAACAATTACCAATGGAGGAGCTCAGTGTTCAGGGTGATTTGACGTACACGGAGTATCCTATCAAGATTCTTGACACACTGACTCGTGTCACGAGGAACAAAGTTATAAAGATGTGCAAAGTACAATGGAGCTATCATGGAGAAGATGAAGCTACTTAGGAAAGAGAGGAAGAGCTTCGCATAGATTTTCCCCATCTTTTCTCTCGTTCCTTACAAATCTCGAGGACGAGATTTCTATTAAGGGGGGTAGGATTTGTAATACCCAACTTGTAATTTGTGGAGGATAACCAAAAAGGAGAAATGATATTCCTTTGTATATATGCGTGTTATCTATATTTATCATTTCATGAGAACATCACATGTGAACATCATCTTTAAAAAAAATTAATAAAAATATATACCACTAAATTATGTATCATGCTGGATTTTTTTTTGTGCATTTTTATGACAATCTAAAACAATGTTTCCTAATTAAAAAAAGGTAATAAAGAAAGGATCTCAGTAACAATTTGTTCCTTTGACAGATCATATATTTCTAGACTTTTCTCTTAAGGATTTTTTTTTAACTAGAACTATATTTATTAAAATACATATAGTGTGTGTACATTTAAAAGTATATGCATAAATAAATGAGAAGGGACTTTTATGTAAAACAAACAGAAAACATGGAATAAATGGAACGACCCTCACATATAGACTTGAGGAAATTATTCTTGTATGGATTATGTATCTCAATGCATTTATCTAAATAAATAAAATAATAAACAGATAAATAAATATGACTTGCATACATACTGGATCCTTGAGTTGCACATTTAATTTGTAGTTCACACTCCAAACTCAGAGTTGAAAATAATCTGAAATTGAATTTGAAAACTAAAATCGGAACTAGAAATGAAAATAGGGAAAACAAGACGTCATCTGGGTTCCTTTCCGCACGTGAGCTCAACTAATCTAGTCTAGCTTGCCCACAGCCATGTCTGGTCGTCGCATTAGTCCCACACCATCAGCCAATTGGTCCCGTACCATTAGCCAGTGAACCACCTCGGTCAGTTTCATCCTCATCCCCTCCGCATGCAACAGAATCAGATTGTTGCGTGTTGCATGAATCCGTTTGGATCTGCCTCCTCAAAACTCGCCCGGATCCTCACTTTATCTCGCTGCAACTCCCACATATCGCGTGCGTGCATAGAGGTAACAGCCGTCGCTATCTACGTCGCGCTGGATATAGCCAACTTGGCCTATAAAGCCCAGCCACCATGAGACGTTCCGGGACGGACCCTAGCCACCGTACACGCCCATAGGAATACGCACAGCCGCCACTGCAAAAAAAAGGGGAAGGAGCGCCGTCCGACCAGGAAGACAGACGCCACCGCTAGAGAATCGCATCTAGCCGTGAAGACTACAACTCAGTTGCCAGAATGAGCCAGGGTCGTGTTCCGGGTTCACCAAGTCTGCGGCGCGCATCGGCGGGGCTTGGGCGGCGCAATCCGGTAAGACGCCCTACGACTTCACCCCTTCACTGCGCGTAGCATAGAGGCTTGGTGCGGCGAAGTAGTGTGATGTTGGTGCGCCAATCTCGGAGCCACGGTGCCGAATATGGACTCGAGTCCTCGTGTCCCTGTTTAGCAGGTAGCGCATGGGGGCTGGCACGTTTGCCTGGTGTGCCGGCGAGCTGGGCGCGCTGCTTTCAGCATTCGCGCCACTAGGGGGACGGCCAGAGGTTGAAGACGCGTCGGGGCGCGCTGGTCGCTGGGTCCAGGCTCTGCGTTGGTGAAGATCTCGGTCAGCCGTAGGATTCAGAGTTTGTGGTTAGGATGGGGTGAGGGAAATAACTCTTGCGCATTTTAATCCTAACCGTATGTCACTAATCCGATGGCTACGATCGGGCTTTGGGCGTGGTCATATTCTAGACATAGATTTCAGATCCAACGACAGTGAGGGAAGCGGGATGTTCTGCCTGGGCCAATCTAATATGGGCGCTCGGTCGCTGATCGGATGGCTCAGGATGGCCGATACCCTTTCGTCCAGACACTTATACAAAAGAGACCCTGTGTTTTGATTTAATAAACCCGCCGTCCTCGGATTCTGTTTACTAAGGCTTGAAATATTTGCGCCTTAGCCCCTAGGCTTATCTGTAAATAGTGCGCCCAGTCCAGGGAATTATAAAATCTGGAAAAAGTAATTAGAGAATGATTTTAATGAGAAAATAAATGCTAAAATTTGTGTAATTCATATAAAATTCATATGAAGTCCTTTTTAGTCCATTCCAGTTTCTATAATTTTATAATAATATTGTTTATCACATAGTACCTCTGTTTTGACATGAAAGCAATAATAAAATTAATTTCCTAATTAATCTTATATCAAAATACATAAAACCCTAGGAAATTTATAACTCCTCCGTTTTAATTCTGATTTGATCCGTTCAAGTTGCGTTAGTCTCTTAGCAACGCGTAGATCATTATTATGCAGTATATTCTTACGTTTGGTGTGATGTTAATTTTATCTATACCATGTTTGCTTGTATTGCTACGACTAGCGCGAGGACACGTGTCATCTGAAAAGCAAGTTGGTACCTGGAATCTCAAGTGCCAGGCAAGTTGTGCCCTTGATTCACTTTTGTTACCCAATAATGTTCTTTATAATTATTTACCATGCATAGGTTTAATTTTGATGGGACCCAATAGGTTTCCCTAGTCTGTTTATCCTGTTTACCTTGTTTACCCCTGAATCATATGGGTAGTTATGCTATTGCTTTACGTGGTTTTTGGGGTTAATATTTCATTATATCCATGTTCCAGTTATTTTGTTATTCTATTTATGTTCATGTCAAGATCATTATGTTATTGTTAATTGGAACATGGAGCTTAACTTGAGAACCACGTGCCACCACAAGGGAGGAATGGGACCCCTTGGCTGACTAATTAGGAAAGCTAGTGGAAGACTACCTTACCCGAAAGGGGCAAGGGCAGTAGGGGAGTGGTCAGTGTAGGGAGGTCCCTGGTTGATTTTGCTGCGATGGCGGTCAGCCAGGAACCCTGCATTGGAACTTCCTATAAACTGTAGCGGGTTTTCGGAAGCTAGTGGAACTTTGTAAAGGCCTCGTAGTGGATCCCTAGCCATTCACCTTGGTAGTGTCTAAGGGCCTAGCTAACCCTGGCGACATGGGAAACACGACTTGTGGGTAAAGGGTACAACCTCTGCAGAGTGTAAAACTGGTATACTAGCCGAGCTCACGGTCATGAGCGGCTCAGGACTCTCCGATGATTAAATTATGGAACCTAAACTCAATTTGTCATTTGCATTTGCATGGGATCTGTTATTAATTTTGTTCTATTATTTTATTATGGCTTGGTATTCACTTACACTTAGTAACTGCTAATAAAATTTTGACCAACTTATAAAAGCAATGCTCAGCTTTAACCTCTATTGTTGATCAGCCTTACACTTCATGAACTCCCACCTTTGGTGAGTTCATGCCACATTATTCCCCACGACTTGTTGAGCTATGATCGTATGTGAGCTCACCCTTGCTGTCTCACACCCCCCCACAGGAGAAGAACAGGTGGTTTCAAGTGGAGACAAGTACCGAGGCATCCGACTTGATCTAGGTGGCGTTTCTCAGTTGACATTGGCGCCGACGATCCTTAGTTCGTGTTATATTTATCTTTTATTTTTGTAAGACTTCCGCTATGTATTAAATACTCTGATTATTGTGACATTTATCTCTATACACTCTGTTATTATATGTGTTGTCTTCTTGGCGCATGTATGAGATGCACCCGGCTTTGTTCCTTTAAAACCGGGTGTTACATAGAAACACTAGAGTCAATTTTTTCATTTTAATGTTGTGTAGTTATTGACTTATTATTTGTTAAATCGATTCAGACCAAGCACAATGGTAAGTTATTTGCTTTCTATACAATCTGTTTTACATACTTGTGTCCACGTCTACCCTGGCTAGGCATGCTTTGGCTAGACACAGCCCCGGTCTAGCTCGGGTGCAGTGTGTCTCTGGCCAGGGGTGGCCCGACATGGGCGCATCCACGGCCAGGCCCGTCTTCGGCACAAGGCTGCCACAACACAACCTCGGCACAGGTGTAGCCCCAGCACGGGCATAGGCGTTGCCTACACGCCAACACTTCCAATTTTAGATCCCGATGAAATAAAAAAATAGATGTGGTTGTGCTTTACTAGCTCGATGGTCGAACAAGGAATCTGGCAGCAGCAATAATGGTTTTGTTCTTTCTTGCAATACATTGATACACTAAGTAATATTGTTGTTTTTTCAGGCTAGAGTGGAGTTCACTGTCACTGCCAACAGGATAAGTCTCCCTGTCTTAAGTCATCACAAAAGAAAAGGATGAGGTGACTAAGTTTCACAATGTCTTATTTGTACTTTTTTGTTTCCTATATGATATGTTGCATACTCTGTATCCGTGGGGAAAGTTGTTGAGAGGCATTGGTATGAAAAAAATATCTACGCCTATTAAGCGGGAGTTTCATCGTGCATCACTCCCTTCATCTCCTCCACATGATGGTGGTTCCCCTCCACACAAGACAGCAACTGCAACGCAGCATTCTAAACTCTGTATCCGTCTTCATAGTTCATGCGTAGTAAGATACTTTACTTTGTATCTGTCTTTGTAGTTCATGTGCAGTTAGAGAAGTGTTTGCTCAAAGTCTTCTGTTAGATTTCTTGCATGTGCCTGTTTTGTTTTGTCCAGAGGCTGGGAACTCTAAAGAGGAATAGGGTACAGATTTGGATAATTAGATATAATGCACATGCTCAGTCAGGATGAGCTTAGTGTTCAGTGTTTTCCCCTAAAATGTAGAAGTTTCCTGAGATCTTTTGTTCGCCCCTTTTTTGATGAAAGAATGAAACTCATGTATTTTTGTGGGCTTTCAAGAAACTTGTGTGAACGAAGATTCTTTTCCTGCCACTGACCGTTAAAAAATATACAAAGATATCGTCAGAAATTGTTCAGTAAGGAACAATTGACTCATAAATCATCAGGAATATACTGGAGCTCATCAATCATCTTTTTAAAACAATTGACTTAACATTTTTCTCGCTAAATTTTGCAGATCAGCGGGAGATGTTTGAGAGGGAAATTGGTCGTCTTAGAACGTTGTTCGAGCAGCATGTACCACATCAGCAGGCTCCTACCCATAGCTGTTGTAATAGCAGAGACATGGATTCACAATTTGCAAACCTGTCTCTAAAACACAAATCCCAGTTCAGGGCTTGATGCTGTCTCTGGCCTTTGCATTTAAGGTTCATTTGTTCTAGCTTTTGGTTCCCTAAGCTTCATAGAACATGTTGTCCCTTTATGCCACTCTTTGTGGTTGTTAGTAGCATCATGAGAGGAGCAGCACCGATCAATCGGGGATCTCATCCCATGGTGAATAAAGTTGGAAAGGTTAATAACTATGGTTCTGGTTCTTAGTTCTTTCAGAATGTGCACATGATTGTTGATGCTTGATCGGTCAGAGGTGTTTCTACTTGCAGATTGATGACTTCCATGGATCCTTGTATCAGTTTGAAGTTAGAACACTAAGGTTCTAATCCATTTATTTTAGTCCATTCTCTGTTGAGTTTAGGCGCCATGTGACCCCTGTATTAGTTTGGCACATGAATGGAATGTGAACTGGTCCTCTTTAGGTTATGCCACATCCTGGAAAAACATTGCGTCAAGAGTATCAGGCCATGTCCAATAAGATGGTGGGGTCGAAGGGCTGATGCAGCTCAGTTTCATTTTATTTGTGATGTGTAGAGCAAGATATTGGATACTCTATGTTCTCACATTTCTTTGAGCACTGTATTTTTATCGCATTATGTTGACAACTGCAAGTTCATTTTAACTTCCAAGTCTCTGCTTGTGTTCAGCAAGTCGTCGTAGGTTTTATGGGATTAACAATAGCTTAAAAATGATTAAGGTGCTAACATGTCTTTTTAAATGGTAAAAAAGTTAAAATTACACACATGTCTTTATATTTTATACTCTGTACTCAAACATAAATGTAAATCATAGCAACGTAAGAGTACTTTATTATTATTGTAAAGATTTTTGAAACATGTTTTAAAAAGTATCCATTTAAACAAAACCTATATATGTGATATATATCAGTGCATTGTTACGAAATCAATATGATAAACACAATATTTTTTATATATCAATGTATTTTATCATATTAATTCCGTGGCAACGCACGGGCAAATGACTAGTACAATAATATGTCTTTAACACGCACACGTCATGCCGCGTGTATGGGATGATTTTTTTACCCGTGGGTATGCTAATGGGTGAGAATCCCTATCCGTCGGATAAACGGGTACGGGTACTACCCATATCTGTGTACCTGTGAGTAAATTTTCCTACGTCATATCACTATTTACCATGTAATTAAACCGTCTTAGCTAAAATAAAATCATTCTTTGGTTATTGTTTGTTTGCATATCAAATATGTAATTATTTGGTTTGTTGTATTTTAAATTAAATTTATTTTTTATATGTTTGTTTGACATTTTAAGTGATTGGTACATTAGTATTTTAGACTTTTTTAGTAGGTATGAATAAAATTTTATATCGACTTTATATGTGTGAATAAAATTTTATACCGTGGTGTATGCTTTTTGCCGATGATGTGGTACTTATTGAGGAGAGTAGGAGTGGTGTTTCGCAAAAGTTGGAATTGTGGAGGCAGACGCTGGAAGCAAAAGGTTTTAGGCTTAGTAGGTCTAAAACAGAGTATATAAAGTGTGATTTTAGTGCCATGGGGTATGAGGATGGCGATGTTAGTCTTGATGGGCAAGTGGTACCCAAGAAAGACACTTTTTGTTACTTAGGATCAATGCTTCAGAAAGAGGGAGACATCGATGAGGATGTCAATCATAGAATTAAAGCTGGATGGTTGAAGTGGCGGCAAGCTGTGGGTGTCTTATGCGACCCCCGGGTGCCACACAAACTAAAAGGCAAATTCTACAGGACAACAGTCCGGCCGGCTATGTTGTATGGAGCAGAATGTTGGCCCACTAAAAGACGACATGTCCAACAATTAAGTGTGGCAGAGATGCGTATGTTGCGCTGGATATGTGGCCACACAAGGAAAGATCGAGTCCAGAATGATGATATACGAGAGAGAGTAGGAGTGACGCCAATTGAGGAGAAGCTTATGCAACATCGTTTGAGATGGTTTGAACATATCCAACGAAGACCTGAAGAGACACCAGTGCATATCGGAATAATTAGGTGTCCCGAGAATGTGAAGAGAGGTAGAGGTCGACCAATCTTGACGTGGACAGAGGCTGTAAAGAGGGACCTGAAGGAGTGGATTATTGATAAAGAGCTCGCCGTGGATAGAAAGGGATGGAAGTGTGCAATTCACGTGCTAGAACCCTGATTTGTAGTTTTTGCTTTTCTTCCTTAATCGTTTGACCTTTTTTTATACCCCTTTAGATCTTGCTGGTTCTTGTGGGTTTTATCTCTTTTTATGTGTTTCTCCGTTTCGTCGTTTTTTCGGTTTTCCTTTGCCTTTGTCTCCCTTTTTCTTTTCTCTGTGGTTGAGCTACGAGGTTTTCATATGCGGTTTCATCTCTAGCCTACTCTAACATGCTTGGAACAAAAAAGACTTTGTTGTTGTTGTTTATACGTGTAACACGATGGATAAGTTTTTTTTTTGACGAGTATGGGTATATAATACCAGTCGACAGGTATATACGAAGCACGCCATGCCGCGCGCGACTCACGTTGCGTTGGCTGGCGCAGGCCACGATTTCATAGCTGTCCATGCACATCTCTCTCTCTCTGTACGGCGCTAATTTCACTATTTCAGCCGTGTTCTCTTCTCTCTCGTTCGAGAGATTTATACGTACTATATATAAAAAGCATCGTCCTACATAGGTACCTTGCTGCGCCTCTCGATCTCTAGCTGTAGCCCGGCCGTAGCTAGCCCTCCCGGCGAATCGGCCGATCAGCCGGTCGGGAACGATGAAGAAAGATGATGACCTCGAGTCGGCGCTGCTGGCCGCCAAAGAGCCGGCGCCGGCGCCGGCGCCCGCTCCCGCCAAGGGCTACGCGTACGCGCTCATCTGCGCGCTCCTGGCTTCCCTCACCTCCATCATCTACGGCTACAGTAAGTCACGTTGCTATCCACCTCGCACCATATATAGCAACTAATGCGTGATCTATCTATATCGCCGCGCGTGCATGGCCATGGAGGACCATGAAAAAGCGGAAGAGACATGCATGCATGCATCATCAAGCCGTCGTCGTCAGCTTGCATCTGATCGAATTCATTGTCGGCGTTCGTGTGCGCGCGCTTACAGACCGCGGGGTGATGAGCGGGGCGCAGAAGTTCGTGCAGGTCGACCTCGGCGTCACGGACGCGCAGCTGGAGGTGCTCATCGGCGCCACCAGCGTCTACTCCCTCGTCGGCTCGCTGGCGGCGGGCTGGGCGTGCGACCGCGCGGGCCGGCGCCGCACCATCGCGCTGTCGGCGGCCTTGTTCCTCGCCGGCTCAGCCGTCACCGCCGCCGCCGACGGCTACGCCGCGCTCATGGCGGGCCAGTTCGTCGCCGGCGTGGCCTGCGGGTTCGGCCTCGTCGTCGCGCCCGTCTACATCGCGGAGATCTCGCCGGCCAACGCTCGGGGCTTCCTCTCCTCCATCCCCGAGGTACGTACGGCGCTGATTCTCCGCGCGCGGCCGTGTGCATGGTTGTTCGTACGTTGTTGTTAATAAGTTGTGAACGCGGTGTGGCGGCGCCGCGGGTTGGTGTGTCTCGGGTGGTTGCAGATCTGAAATCCTAGGCATAAATGGGAGAGAAAATGGGAGGTTTGTTGCAATTTTAAAAGGGAACTTAGTTCGATCCCATCTGAAAAAAAATGCTTTGCATCTTCTATTTTAGAAGAGCGAAATCGAATCGGAGTTCTCTGATGTGACACAAAGGCGCTAAAACCAAAAATTTTATTGCAGTACACAACTGGTACAGCTAGCTGGGGGTGCAACTGCAGGAAATAAACCAAAATTTGATTCACACAAACGCTTAAACCCTGTTTATACCGGCTAATTAAAGCTAAATATACTTTTTTATAAGCTTCAATAGCTGGTGGGAACCAGCTTGAATAGTTGGACTATGACCACAAGTTAAGCTGTTTGGATCCGGCTAGACCCTTTGATAGTTGCTTTTGTATGAGTTCTGCAAGCTAATCTCTAATTAAAAATGGATCTTTACCTTTATTTATGTGAGTCAACCTTGAGGTCTTGATGCTGACCATACGTCCACATACGGTTTTCTTTCTATTCGTCCAATCTACGTACTTAGTCTTGGCCTCTTGGATTGTTTCTGTATTCTTTTTAAGATATAACATGACATATGGGATACCTCAAATTCTCTTCGGGGTTGAAGCGGATTGAAAGGAAAATTAGTTTATTTTTATCTCAATCCTCTTCAATCTCGAAAATGATTTGAGATTCCCAAAGTAACCACTCTTTTGTCCATTACCTTCCGCCACTCTTTTGTCCAATTCCCCTTTTACCTGCTCCTAGGACGGAGCCACAGTTTCAGCATTATTGTTGTCCACTCCAGTGGCAGCAATGCTTTTGTGTGTGTGATTGGCTCCACCCCCTGCTTGGTCCTACCCACTAAGCCAAAATGGACTACTACACCACTATAGCATATATATAGTACTGGTGGTGGCACACGTCTTGGTAGCGACGGGACAACAGAGCTCGTACGTGGAAGAAATCAAACCAAAACTTGCATGCTTAATTTTATTCACCATGATGCTTTTTTTCACATCTTCCACTTGCATTCTTTTAAAATATTAGAAATTCTCCGTCAACATCCCAAATGAAACGAACAGACGAAAGGACGAGAGGTTTTGCGTGCGCGCGCATGGTTTTAGGGAAAAAAGGTCTAGATCAGTGGCAAACTGGACGCCAGCTTTTGGGGGCCACAGCAGATGACAGCTTTTAGGAAAAAGGTCTAGATGCGATCGAGGCCATTGACGGTTATTATTATTTCTTGTGACGTATAATCATGCTTTGTGACGTCAGATCGCCTGCAACTCGGGCATCCTGCTGAGCTACATCGCCGACTTCGCGCTCGCCGGCCTCCCGACGCCACTCAACTGGCGCCTCATGATCGGCATCGGCGCCGTCCCTCCTCTGTTCCTAGCGGCCGCGGCCGCGCTTGCCATGCCGGAGACCCCGCGCTGGCTCGTCCTCCACGGCCACCGCGACGAGGCGCGCCGCGTGCTGGCGCGCACGGTGGGGGACGCGGACCGCCGGCTCCAGGAGATCGTGACGTCCGTGCAGGAGGCCACGAAGGAGGCGGGCTCCGGCGGCGGCGGCGGCGGCGCGCCGTCGGCGGCGAGCGTGCGGCGCGAGATCCTGCTCCGGCCGACGCCCGCCGTCCGCCGCGTGATGCTTGCCATCCTGGGGCTGCAGGTGTTCCAGCAGGCGTGCGGCGTGGCGGCCATGGTGCTGTACGCCCCGCGCGTGTTCAGCCACGTCGGGATCACCTCCGAGCGCGCCGTGCTCGGCGCCACCGTCCTCCTCGGAGCCGCCAAGACGGTGGCGATCGTCGTCCCTCTGTTCCTCGCCGACAGCCTCGGGCGCCGGCCCATGCTGCTCACCAGCGCGGGCGGCATGGCCGCGTCGCTTCTGGTCCTCGGCCTGTCCATACGCGCGACGTCGGCCGCGACGTGCGTCGCCGCCGCCGTGGCGTTCATGGCGACCTTCTCGCTGGGGTTCGGGCCCGTGATCTCGATGTACGGGTCGGAGATCCTGCCGCTGCGGCTGCGCGCGCAGGGGACTGGCGTCGGGACGGCGGTCAACCGGGTGATGAGCGCCATCGTGGGGATGGCCTTCATCCCGATGTACGAGGCGGTGGGCATGGCCGGGACCTTCTACATCTTCGCGGCCATGTCCGCGGCGGCGTGGGTGTTCGTCTACGCGTGCCTGCCTGAGACCAAGGGGAGGAGCCTCGAGGAGATGGAGGCACTCTTCGACGCCGGTGCCGGTGCCGGTGCCGGTGCCGGTGCTGGTGCTGCGCCGTCGTCACGGGCGGCGTTGTCGTGACGTTCCAGACACCGAGTACACAGATGCATCATGTCCACGTAAGGAACAAGCACGTGATGACATGAAGGTGTCAGTTGTAGACAGGGGCTAGTGTATTTGTAAGCAGTCATGATGCCGTCGACGAATAGTTTTGTACTCTTGTCATTTGAATGGAATGACTATCAGTAGCTGTTTCTAGCAACGCGTCTCTTGAACTTCATTCTCTACTAGCCGGTTCACCGTGCGTTACGACGGCTTACATAGGTAAATCATTTACTAAAAAAATATCAAGATTTTTTATTGATTTTCTCCGCTTTTCGTATAATATTTTTTGATTTGGCCACTGTTGGGGGCCTTCGGCTTCCGAAGGTCCTAAAAAACATGATTTAACAATGTTTTTCAAGTGGAATATGTGAACAGTTATCTTCGGAATCGGGTCATAAGTATACAAGAGTATGGTCAGTACGAAGCCTGAGCGAGACGAAAAGCGATTATGACGAAGGATAAAGATGACCACGAAGCTGTGCGCAGAAAAGCATGGCATGATAGCAGAGAAAGGGAACTGACCTAAAGATGAAAAGGCAAATTAGACCCCAAAGAATTACTATAGATTTATTGATAAATGTAAAGGGCACAAATGTAATTCTACACGGGCTGCGTCCCTTGCCTATAAATAGATGAACAGTACTCCCGTACTGTTCACGCTGACTCAGCATTCGCCTTTCGCATCACGCTTGTACCTTTGCTTTCCGTCAATCCGAAGGTACATTCATAATTTGTTATTTTGGAGATGATAATGCAAATAAATATAAGTTGATAATAATATTTAAATTATTCTTCGTATTTGATATATGAATTCTTCTTTATTGTATATCGAACTTACGAAGGTTCTTTCCCTCATAACCTTCGTCCGGAATTCATTATGTCCGAAGGGATATAATGTCTTGAAGGACGAAGGATTTTAATATTTCTTAACTCTTAGCATTTGAGAACAAGTCCCCAACATTGGCGCCCACCTCCGGTGAACTCACTTCCATTTTTTGAGTTTTGAACACCTTCGGCAAGCATCACCTTCGTCATGCCGCCAAAGAAAGCTTCAGCAACAGGGGCTGCCGCTCTGTAGCCGCTGGATCCCAATCAGGATGTCCTTTCTCTCAGGGAGGCCTGAAGCCAGAAGAGGAAGGCTACCAGTCCGACGCCTCCGGAGGACGATTTGGATCAAGAAATCCAAAACTTGGAGATGCTCCATCAACAGATCCAACGGAAGAAGGAAAAGATGGCTCGTCTAGCTGACCTACAAAGGCAGATAGATGAAGCCTCTGAAGAAGTTCGTCATCTTGCTCAAGATGACCAGAACCGAAGGCCTCCGCGCAGAGAGCTTCATCAGGAGGGCTTCTACAACGAGGACGATTGGTATGAGGATTTCCATCGTGGATATTTTGCTTTTGATGAGACTTCTCCTCTATCAACAGAACTGCAGGCAAGCATCTTGGCAACAGCCTCCACCTCCACCACCAACGCAACACGGCCAACAGCCAGAAGGGAGCCAGCACGCTCACCTTTAGCGTGACTTCAGAGAAGGGTCCGAAGCTCGCACAGTCAATAGCACTGTGCCAGAGTCGAAGCATATTTACTAACAAATATCCTACCCCGACAGCAGTTTTTCGCATTCAGTATTATTTTCTTTTTTTAAGAAACACTTATGGGAGGTTTAAGTGCTTTTTTGTCGTTTTTAATCTCTTGTAACAGTTTCGTTTTTACCATAATGAAAATATATCTTCTCCACAGGCTTAAGTTGCCGAAGCATAAGAATTTATGGTGATAAGGAGGACCTTCGAATTGTCAAAAATTTTGTTCTAAGGAACGTATCGTAATTTAGTCGACGCAGCAAAAAGTCGTTCCTAAGAGAACGCAGAGTAAGTTTTTTGCTCAAAAGTCGTTCCGAAGGGGATGCAGAGCTGATTCCGCTGAAAGTAAAAGGCGAAGAAGCTCCTAAGGGAGGCTTACAGCGAAAAATAAACGCTGATTCCGCTGAAAGTAAAAGGCGAAGAAGCTCCTAAGGGAGGCTTACAGTGAAAAATAAACGCTGATTTCGCTGAAAGTAAAAGGCGAAGAAGCTCCTAATGGAGGCTTACAGCGAAAAATAAACGCTGATTCCCCTGAAAGTAAAAGGCGAAGAAGCTCCTAAGGGAGGCTTACAGCGAAAAGTAAACGCTGATTCCGCTGAAAGTAAAACGTCGACCTTTGGCAAATATCACTTTGCATAACATCACATCATTACATCATTCGCATAGCATAACATCATACATCATATTGCATCAACAATGCAAAGAAGGGGATCCCAGTATCGACATCCGAAAATTGTTTCGAAGGAAAAGTGGCAAGGCACAAAAAATAGCAATTGAGGAGTTATACTTTCGTCAAATGGAAACATCTATTGGCTGCTGATCATATGAAAACACGGATATTATTTACGAAGCATGAAAAGAAGGGAAGCTGTTTTTTCACCGAAGGCTCAAAAACGGTATGTTTATGAAGTTTCATGCATCGTAAAGAATAGAACCATGAATAGTTAATATATTACATTCAAAGTTACAAAATATTACACATGTTTCTCAACAAACATTATATCCTAAATGTTTTTACAGCAGCATCTAATCTTCCCTTAGAACTACTTCTGCAGCTTCGTTTAGTAGCTGATCAACAACTTTATCCATGATGGCTTCGGCCATTTTTCTAATTTCGTCATCCCATTTTGCGTGGGGGCCCGCAGATGGTTCAGCAGGTTCTGAGGGAGGAGAAGATACGACTATATTACTATTACAAACTGTGAACAAGTTCGAAATCAAAAAATTACAACAAAGAGTCAAAAACCACTAGTCAATACCTATTTGCCCTTTGAGCTCTGCACTTCTCTCAATGGCCCCTGCTACTTTTCTAGCGTCATGAATGCCTTTTTTCGCTTTTTCGTATAATCTCTTGGGCCATTTCTCGGCCACCATTATCGCAGATGTCGGTGAAAAATTTTCCACCGACCAGGCTTGCTTCGGCCGAGGGGTCTTTTATATCTTCGGAGGATAAAGCGGCTTCGGATTGTGCCAAAAGCTTCACATGCTCACAGCCTTTCCTCTCCAAAATGGTAGCAATCTCCCTGGCACCCGAAAAGGCACATATGTCTCCGCGGCTATTCAAAATTTCTTCAAAGGCCTCAGCTTCGTGACTGATCCATTTGATTGGGCTCTCGGGGTCACCCTTTATGAAGTTCTCTTCACTTGAAAAAGCGCCAACGTTGGCGAAGCTAGTCTTTACTTTTTTAACACATTCTATAGATTTCTCATAGCATCTTTTCTTAGATGCACGAAGCTCTTCAACGCTTTTTTCCAAATGGTTTGCCCATTGTTCACTGAGTTCTCGTTTCGTTTCTTCAAGTGTGCGTTCCTCTTTAGCTCTGGCCAGTTGTTTTCGGAGATCTTCAATTTCACGCCTCTAAGCCTCAGCTTGAACTTTAAAAGTAGATTCGTCTTCTTTTATTCTATCTATCAATGAATGCAATATTTTATCTTTTTCGAGACCTTCGTTCCTTAGTTCAATTACTTCGGAACGAAGGTTGCTCAGGGCCATAACATACCCTTCGTCTTCGGCATCCTTTTGGGCCCTGAGGGCATTGCTAAGTATAAGGCCCTGCAAAAAGAAAAATGTGTGTGTGTCAATAAATTTAAGCAAATGAAAAAAATTTTGTTTCAAGGAAAAATACGAAAATTTCATTCTCTGTACCTTTAAGCTATTATATGCCAGGCTGTCGGCTAGGTCGTTTTTCGACAGCACCGAGAGCCTGTCTTCCAGTGTTGGGAATCCGAAGCTCTTGCTCATCTCCCGACAGACGGAAATCTCCTTGCTGTCAGGGAGACAATACAAAAAGTCTTCTTCTCCACTGCCGTTGAATATCAATGCCCCCTTTGGATATTTCAATTTTTGGGCGTAAAACTGGGCCTCTTGCTGTTCTTTGTCAGTCAGTTTTTTCCCCGAAGCATGACGAAGAATATAATCGAAGGTTTCAAAAGATGCTTCGGGGGCGGCAGTACCAGTTTCTTCAGCTGAAATTTGTTCTGCTGTTTCTCTTTCTTCGACTTCCAAGGATTTCACCTTGGTGGGCTTCGAAGGCCCAGCTTCAGTCTCAGACAGATGTTTTGAAGTTTCGGCATCAAATGCTTCAATATGTACTTCAGAAGATTCAACAGTTTTCTTTGGAGTTGTGCTTGAAGACTTAATTGTCTCCAAAACATCTAGCACATTAACCATTCTTTTTCTTTTGGGGGTCACTGCTGGACCCTTTTGGCTTTTCGCTGCCTTAGTTTTTGCTGAAGGACTTAGAACTTCTGATATCTTTGTTTCTTCAGCTCTCGGTTCTTCTATTTTTTCCATCGCCGGCACTTCGGCCAGCCCTTCAATATTTGGCAGGGGAGTTGGTTCTTTAGCTTCGGTGGCCGAAGAGGTCTCACCGGCAAACTCAGGCATTATGGCCGGTTCAATATAACGTGGCCGGTGTGTGAGAACCTTTACCCTTTTTCTCTTTGGCGCCGGCTCGCTAGGAGCGGCTGAAGCAGCTTCCTTCGTAGAAGATGTATTCTTTCTTTTCTGACCCCGCGTTGGATAACGTTAGTCAGGGTAGACAAACCCAATTGCATCAAATACTGTCACACCCGGGTTTTAGGGGTCCAAAGCCCAGGCACGAACATAATCACCAGGTGTGTTGGGACCAAGTCTCACACATATGATGATTCATGGCACAGGATCGAATGTCACATCTTTACTACATAACAGGAATTTTGTACAAAATAAATAATTACATTATAAGGAGACAACGGTCCAGCAACCCAAAGTTGACTGGGAGACGACGGCCTAGACCTCTCGCGAACTCGTCACAGCATCCTCCAAGCACCTCATCCTGCGGTACCTATTCTTGACCTGTGGGGGGGGTGTGAGACAGCAAGAGTGAGCTCACATACGTTCATAGCTCAACAAGTTGTGGGGAATAATGTGCATGAACTCGCCAAAGGTGAGAGCTCACGTGAAGTGTAAGGCTTACCAATAAAGAGGATGGTTGAAGCTGAGCATTGCTTTTAAAGTTGGTCAAAATTTTATTAACAATTACTAAGTATAAGTGAATACCAAACCCAATTAAGTAGTAGAACAAAAGTAACAACATCACCTGCGATGCAATGCATATGACAAATTGAATTTAGTTCCATAATTTAATCATGTGAGTGTCCGAGCTGCTCATGACCGTGAGCACGACTAGTATACCAGTTTTACACTCTGCAGAGGTTGCGCATCTTTACCCACAAGTCATGTTACCCATCTGCCAAGAGACGGCCAATCACATACACCTCTACCGAGGAGGCGAGGCAGGGTAACACTACGAGGCCTTTACAAAGTTCCACTAGCTTCAGAAAACCCGCTACAGTTTATAGGAAGCTCCAATGCAGGAATCCCTCGCATGACCGCCATCGCAGCAAAATCATCCCAAGGGCCTCCCTACACTGACCACTCCCCTACTGCCCTTGCCCCTTTCGGGTAAGGTAGTCTTCCACTAGCTTTCCTAGTTAGTTGGCCAAGGGCGTCCCATTAAACCCTTGTGGTAGCACTGTTTTCCCGGTGGTTCTCCATGTTCCAATTAACATAATGATCTTATCATGAACAGTAATAAACAGCTGATAATAAAGATATAATCATGAATAAAATGTATCTCTATACCCAAAACCACATAAAGCAATAGCAAGTACTACCCAAAAAGTTTAGTGGTAATCAAGGTATAAAGATAGTCAAACTGTAGTAACCTATTGGGTCCCATCAAAATTAACCTATGCGATCATTATGATTAATCAGAACATGACTGGGTAAAAAGGAGTGATCAAGGGCACAACTTGCCTGGCACTTGAGAAGGTACCAACTTGCTTTTCAGATGACACGTGTCCTCACTGCTAGTCGTAGCAATACGAACAAACATAGTATAGGCATCATACCAAACATAAGAACAAACTGAATAATAATATTCTACGCGTCATAACGAGATCGTAGAAATAAGAACCACTAAATTCGGAGCTATGGTTATTAAGTTATGATTTTCCAAAGATTTAAGAATGGGGTACGAAAGAAACTAAGTACATAATTTTAGTTTAGGTTTCATAACAAAATAAAGTTACTAGGTGATAAACAATATTAATACAAATTTAATGCAACTGGAATGGATGAATTTGGAGTTAAAATGAATTTAATATGAATTAAACAAGTCTCTGGATTTATTTTTGTATTGAAAATCAATTTTCAGATTTATTTTATAAATTTCAGAGCTTATATGTACTGTGGTATCTATTTTCTGGAAAGTCAGGGTCTATTTTGAATAATATCGGACCTATCTGTAATTACTTCCCACCTGGACTGGATGGCGGGGTTCTAATTCCAAAATTCCAGGGGTCTCATTTATAATTTTCCAGTGTTGAAGGGGGTATCCGTCCACGAGAGCCGTTAGATCTCAACCGAACGACCCTGATTATAACCCACTACCCCAGGATCGATGTGGAATCTGAACCGTCGACGACATCCGACGGCAGATGAACGTCTTCAACCTCCCGACGCTAGACCGAGCTGGTGTTCACCCAAGCGACGCATGCACCCGGCTCGGCCAACCGGCGCTCACCTATGCGCGGACAGAGATATCCCGATGGTTCACCGGCCACCCAGGACCGCCCCAACCATGCCATCAACACCTGCCTAGAACACTGATGCATACTCGGATTATCACAAAGGAAGAGCGTCTCACCAGCGATGGCGTCCTGCGCTGACCATCAACGTCGAGCGATGACCCGCAGTCCGCGCAGACCCTGACGAAAGCGCCACACCCTTGCGGTTCGCCGGCTTCTCGATTGAAGTACTCCGGCCGCCTCGGCACCAGCCGGTCAGGCACAGAAGCGGTGGAGCAAGCCAAACTCCCAGGCACCAATGTCGCTTCGTGCTTTCTTTCTCCCTCGGTCTGTTCCCTAGGTTTCTCACGCTTGGTGATGAGGCTTTGGCATCACAGGAACCACTGCAATATCGATGGGCTAGGGCTATGGTTGGTACCTATTTATACTGTGAGAGGGGAACGAGTCCGGGTCAATTGGAGCCAAAATCCCAACAAACTTGACGACAGCTACGACGTTCAGTTTGGTGTGTTTTCTTACAAAGAGGATCACGGTGGCATCGCCTACGGAGTCCGCTTCGCAGGAAGCCGACATCCTGCATGGCTTGCATGCTGATGTCAGTGATCGTGTCATGGTGATGTCATTGCGGCAAGAGGAATAAACAATGAAGAAAAGGAAGTTGGACGTCACGTGATTTCCGTGGGCTGGTTTGGGCTGAAAATTGAAGAAGTGGACCGACAAGGAAGCGTTTTGGCCCAGTGATGTCAGTTTTTTTACCTATTTTAAATTCTGAATTCAAATAAGATTCAAGTTTCGAATTAAATTTACATAGAGTTTAAACTTAAAATATATTTAAGTGTCAAACAAAAACTCTAATATGTTATACATGGTCTATTTTATTTTATATATCAAATATTTATTTAGTCTATGATGCAAATACAAAATACCCACCCATCGTTTACTTTAGGAAAAAGGTTGTTATGATTGTGTGATTTAATTAAAAGTTAATTCCACTGTGGCTATCTATTACATATTTTATTTGAGCAAGTTATGTGAAATCTCTATCAAGATATATTTTCACCTATTATTTTAAAGTGTTTTTTACTTATATAATTTATGAGGAGAATAATCCTCTTTGAATAAATTAATAAAAACATGTAAATATTTATTTATTTATATGATTATTTTACCTGATACAAATTTTTGGGCTTTACAAATCCTACCCCCCTTAATAGAAATCTCGTCCCCTAGATTTGTAAGAAAAGGGATGTAGCTTTTTTTTTCAAAACATATGCACAAACAAAATCTCAACATAATGCATAATTTATTAGCAAAACATACGGTCAAATAGACCTTATTATTCCTTCTAAAATAATATCATATCATCTACTAACTAAAGTAACATCTAGATCTTACAAATGGTAGTAATTTATATATATGTTTATGTAGCTTGGTGGAGCTGGTGGTGGTGGTGGAGGTTGTTGTTGTTGTTGTCTCTCCAACCGCGCTTGCCATATTTCTTGGCGGACCTGACGTATTTCCTCGCATTCTTGTCTTATCTGATTTTGCATCTCGGTTACCAGGTCTGTTAATTGTTATATTACCAGTCTTTGGGCAGCAACCACTTGATCGATTTCAACAGATGGAGGATTTGGAGAATTCATTTCTGTTTGTTGTTGCGTGATAATCTTTCCTTTCCTGGAATTGACCATGAAAGTTAGAAGCATATGGTAATAGTTTTGCAAAGGAAATTATTCAATAAGCGAAATGAATAAGCTAGTAGCTGGTTGTAATCTGAAGATTCTTTAGTAGGGCTTAATCTTTGTTTTATGTTCAGATTGGGGTAACCAGTCGTATAAGGTGAATATCCAAGGGTAAGATAAAATCTGTCAAGATGAGAGATATATATGGGTGAGATAGACTACAAGATGTAGGTTAAAAGTTTGTTTGTTGTTAGGTGGGAATAGAAAGGTTATACCATTCATCATGGCTCTATGGGTTGGGTTAGCTCATGGTTGAGCTGATCCAATGTGCTAAGTTAAGTTAATACATGACTAGTAGGGTCTAATCTCTTCTACTAGTGTCACTAATCTGTTTAAGTGGACTACATTAGGTTAGATTACATTAGACCACACTAGATCAGATCACATTAGGTAAGATAAGTTCTAGATTAGATTGGATATGACTAGATTAGACTAGTTTAGGTTAGATAGGTCTAACAGGGTAGAATATGTATTATTAAGATATGTTAGAATCTTTTGAGATTAGTTAGATATGTTATGATAAGATAGAATCTCATCAAGATAAGATGAATTTATTAAGGTAAGAAGAATCTTTTAAGATGAGGTGGATCTAGTAAGATAAGAGAGAATCTTATAAGATACGATGAATCTATTAAGATATGGGAGAGTCTTTTAAGATTAGAGGGATCTCTATGAGATAGATACATTGTAATGGAGGGTAATCTAAGGTGCTTAGTTTTCTTATGAATTCCATTTATTCCTATACGTATATGCAGATGTAATTGTGGACATTACTCCACAACCCATCACACTCAATCAAAGATCCAAATCAGACAAATATCATAAGAACAAACATTCAAGCATACAAATATTTACAAAAATAGTTTTGATTTTGTCCCTAAGATTAGGTCTCCTATTCCTAAAATCACTTTAGGCACAGGATTTCAAAGTGTGAAATCCACATTTGTCTTTAGAAGGAAAAGGTAAGAATAATCAGAGTAAAGCGGAAATAGATGAGAAAAGATTAAGAAAAGTTTAGAAAAAGAATCAGAGTAGCAAAGGTAAGTAGAGAATGGGTGTCCAGTTCTATCTAGGTTTCGTCCTACAGTCAACATTCCTCTGATACCACTTCTGTCACACCCGGGTTTTAGGGGTCCAAAGCCCAGGCACGAACATAATCACGAGGTGTGCTGGGACCAAGTCTCACACATATGATGATTCATGGCACAGGATCGAATGTCACATCTTTACTACATAACAGGAATTTTGTACAAAATAAATAATTACATTATAAGGAGACAACGGTCCAGCAACCCAAAGTTGACTGGGAGACGACGGCCTAGACCTCTCGCGAACTCGTCACAGCATCCTCCAAGCGCCTCATCCTGCGGTACCTGTTCTTGACCTGTGGGGGTGTGAGACAGCAAGAGTGAGCTCACATACGTTCATAGCTCAACAAGTTGTGGGGAATAATGTGCATGAACTCGCCAAAGGTGGGAGCTCATGTGAAGTGTAAGGCTTACCAAAGAGGATGGTTGAAGCTGAGCATTGCTTTTAAAGTTGGTCAAAATTTTATTAGCAATTACTAAGTATAAGTGAATACCAAACCCAATTAAGTAGTAGAACAAAACTAACAACATCACCTGCGATGCAATGCATATGACAAATTGAATTTAGTTCCATAATTTAATCATGTGAGTGTCCGAGCTGCTCATGACCGTGAGCACGACTAGTATACCAGTTTTACACTCTGCAGAGGTTGCGCATCTTTACCCACAAGTCATGTTACCCATCTGCCAAGAGACGGCCAATCCCATACACCTCTACCGAGGAGGCGAGGCAGGGTAACACTACGAGGCCTTTACAAAGTTCCACTAGTTTCAGAAAACCCGCTACAGTTTATAGGAAGCTCCAATGCAGGAATCCCTCGCATGACCGCCATCGCAGCAAAATCATCCCAAGGGCCTCCCTACACTGACCACTCCCCTACTGCCCTTGCTCCTTTCGGGTAAGGTAGTCTTCCACTAGCTTTCCTAGTTAGTTGGCCAAGGGCGTCCCATTAAACCATTGTGGTAGCACTGTTTTTCTGGGTGGTTCTCCATGTTCCAATTAACATAATGATCTTATCATGAACAGTAATAAACAACTGATAATAAAGATATAATCATGAATAAAATGTATCTCTATACCCAAAACCACATAAAGCAATATCAAGTACTACCCAAAAAGTTTAGTGGTAATCAAGGTATAAAGATAGTCAAACTGTGGTAACCTATTGGGTCCCATCAAAATTAACCTATGCAGATCATTATGATTAATCAGAACATGACTGGGTAAAAAGGAGTGATCAAGGGCACAACTTGCCTGGCACTTGAGAAGGTACCAACTTGCTTTTCAGATGACACGTGTCCTCACTGCTAGTCGTAGCAATACGAACAAACATAGTATAGGCATCATACCAAACATAAGAACAAACTGAATAATAATAGTCTACTCGTCATAACGAGATCATAGAAATAAGAACCACTAAATTCGGAGCTACGGTTATTAAGTTATGATTTTCCAATGATTTAAGAATGGGGTACGAAAGAAACTAAGTACATAATTTTAGTTTAGGTTTCATAACAAAATAAAGTTACTAGGTGATAAACAATATTAATACAAATTTAATGCAACTGGAATGGATGAATTTGGAGTTAAAATGGATTTAATATGAATTAAACAAGTCTCTGGATTTATTTTAGTATTGAAAATCAATTTTCAGATTTATTTTATAAATTCCAGAGCTTATATGTACTGTGGTTTCTATTTTCTGGAAAGTCAGGGTCTATTTTGAATAATATCGGACCTATCTGTAATTACTTCCCACTTGGACTGGATGGCGGGTTCTAATTCCAAAATTCCAGGGGTCTCATTTATAATTTTCTAGTGTTGAAGGGGGTATCCGTCCACCAGAGTCGTTAGATCTCAACCGAACGACCCTGATTATAACCCACTACCCCAGGATCGATGTGGAATCTGAACCGTCCACGACATCCGACGGCAGATGAACGTCTTCAACCTCCCGACGCTAGACCGAGCTGGTGTTCACCCAAGCGACGCATGCACCCGGCCCGGCCAACCGGCGCTCGCCTATGCGCGGACATAGATATCCCGATGGTTCACCGGCCACCCAGGACCGCCCCAACCATGCCATCAACACCCGCCTAAAACACTGGTGCATACTCGGATTATCGCAAAGGAAGAGCGGCTCACCAGCGATGGCGTCCTGCGCTGACCGTCGACGTCGAGCGATGACCCACCGTCCGCGCAGACCCTGACGAAAGCGCCACGCCCTTGCGGTTCGCCGGCTTCTCGATTGAAGTACTCCGGCCGCCTCGGCACCAGCCTGTCAGGCATAGAAGCGGTGGAGCAATCCAAACTCCCAGGCGCCAATGTCGCTTCGTGCTTTCTTTCTCCCTCGGTCTGTTCCTTGGGTTTCTCACGCTTGGTGATGAGGCTTTGGCATCACAGGAACCACTGCAATATCGATAGGCTAGGGCTATGGTTGGTACCTATTTATACTGTGAGAGGGGAACGAGTCCGGGTCAATTGGAGCCAAAATCCCAACAAACTTGATGACAGCTACGGCGTTCAGTTTGGTGTGTTTTCTTACAAAGAGGATCACGGTGGCATCGCCTACGGAGTCCGCTTCGCAAGAAGCCGACAGCCTGTATGGCTTGCATGCTGATGTCAGTGATCGCGTCATGGTGATGTCATTGCGGCAAGAGGAATAAACAATGAAGAAAAGGAAGTTGGACGTCACGTGATTTCCGTGGGCTGGTTTGGGCTGAAAATTGAAGAAGTGGACCGACAAGGAAGCGTTTCGGCCCAGTGATGTCAGTTTTTTTACCTATTTTAAATTCTGAATTCAAATAAGATTCAAGTTTCGAATTAAATTTACATAGAGTTTAAACTTAAAATATATTTAAGTGTCAAACAAAAACTCTAATATGTTATACATGGTCTATTTTATTTTATATATCAAATATTTATTTAGTCTATGTTGCAAATACGAAATACCCACCCATCATTTACTTTAGGAAAAAGGTTGTTATGATTGTGTGATTTAATTAAAAGTTAATTCCACTGTGGCTATCTATTACATATTTTATTTGAGCAAGTTATGTGAAATCTCTATCAAGATATATTTTCACCTATTATTTTAAAGTGTTTTTTACTTATATAATTTATGAGGAGAATAATCCTCTTTGAATAAATTAATAAAAACATGTCAATATTTATTTATTTATTTATTTATATGATTATTTTACCTGATACAAATTTTTGGGCTTTACAAATACTCGGTTGAGTCTCTTTTTGTTTCGGCCTCCGAAGGCCGCTGATAGTGCAGTGTCTTCGGCCTTCGAGTATAATCCAAGCAATTCATCACTTACGATCTCAATACTTTTTAGCCAGTCATCATCTGGCTCGACGAATTTATCTCCATATTGGAATGTGTATTTTAGCCTAACTAATCCACCTTCGTCAGTTTCTCTAACGGTCTCCTTAGGCATTTCCCACTTATCTACAAGTGGCCATATTCTGAAGGCAATGTGTTCTTGGACCAAATCCCTTGTCCCAATAAAAGAGCAAACTACGCCGAAGGCTCTCTGGCATTCTTCGGCTGCTTCATTCATTTCCACCTTCGACCTCCGAAGGCCGAAGCGTTGCCAGATAGGGCGCATAATGATACCTTTAATATCTTCCTGTGTTTTCAAGTCATTCTTCACATAAAACCATTCCGTCATCCAGTCGCCGGGCCAACTCTTTCGAAAGGTTGGCACGGGACAGCTTGACCCAGACCGGGCGCCGAAGCTGTAGCAGCCAAAATTGTTGTGATACTGCTCTTTACCCCAGGGTTTTGTCTCATACAATAGCTCATGTATGTTGCAGAAACTTTTTGCATTTGGCTCTAAACCTTGGCTCCTCACGGCCCAGACGAAGATGCCCATTCTTATGATTGCTTCGGGAGTAAGTTGATGAAGGTAGATTTCAAATATCTTCAGTATTTCTACGACAAAACCGCTCAAAGGAAACCGCAGTCCGGCATTTAAAAAGCTTCGGAAGATTACGACTTCATTCTCTTCGGGAGTAGGCACAGTCTTCTCCCCGTCATCTGCCCTCACAGTAGACATGTCTCGAAAGTATCTTCCCCTCATGTTGTCAAGATGACTCTGTTTAATGCTCGATTTTCCGAAGACTGTGTGACTTGGAAGCCACGGTCGATCTTCGGAGTCTTCACCCCCACTTTCTACATCATAGCTGTCACTATCTCCAGTATCTTCAGATAAACCCTCCAAAATCTCTCTAGTGATCTTCTCTGTGTTGGTCTTTGCTATTGACTAAATAAACCCGAGATGCATCTCCTCAGAAAGGCTCAGCTTCGATTCAACAACGGCTTTCTTACCTTCAGACATCTTCGTGAACGCTGAGAAAGTGCTCTCAAATCCGAAGCTTAAAAATTTAAAAAAGCCAAGCAAGCGTTGTTGCGCACAGGTAAAAAGTCGAGTGAGCAAGAGCAAATGGCAAGAAAGCGTGCCAAATAACTCGTGGCAAGCTCTTATTTATACACTTAGTGCGTTGAAAACTGGAGGGTCCCGCTTGTCAATGACTGTTGCTATTCTAGCAAAGGGAAGATGTTTTTTCGGACCTTCGGCTTAAGGCCTTCGTCCACGTCGCAATATGAATTTATCATTCTAGCAAATTAATATTGCGAGGGGCTACTGTTGGGGGCCTTCGGCTTCCGAAGGTCCTCAAAAACATGATTTAAGAATGTTTTCCAAGTGGAATATGTGAACAGGTATCTTCGAAATCGGGTCATGAGTATACAAGAGTATGGTCAGTACGAAGCCTGAGCGAGACGGAAAGCGATTATGACGAAGGATAAAGATGACCACGAAGCTGTGCGCAGAAAAGCTTCGGCATGATAGCAGAGAAAGGGAACCGACCTAAAGATGAAAAGGCAAATTAGACCCCGAAGAATTACTATAGATTTATTGATAAATGTAAAGGGCACAAATGTAATTCTACACGGGCTGCGTCCCTTGCCTATAAATAGATGAACAGTACTTCCGTACTGTTCATGCTGACTCAGCATTCGCCTTTCGCATCACGCTTGTACCTTTGCTTTCCGTCAATCCGAAGGTACATTCATAATTTGTTATTTTGGAGATGATAATGCAAATAAATATAAGTTGATAATAATATTTAAATTATTCTTCGTATTTGATATATGAATTCTTCTTTATTGTATATCGAACTTACGAAGGTTCTTTCTCTCATGACCTTCGTCCTGAATTCATTATGTCCGAAGGGATATAATGTCTTGAAGGACGAAGGATTTTAATATTTAACAATTTTTATGTTGCCTTGTTCTTAACTCTTAGCATTTGAGAACAAGTCCCCAACAGCCACCTAATGTTATTGTTTACTCCATTCAATATGTCTTGGTACAATACAGACAATGAAGTGAGCGATTAGAAGAGAGTTCATAACGACTGACTGAACGAACATATATTATAAAATGACATAATTCCACTATACAGAGACCAAATAAGAGAAAGTTTATGAGCTCAAGTTTCTAAAGTAAGTTACATGAACTCAAACTTATAAAAAAGATAGATCAAAATATGGAGTGATTGCTAATTAAAGTCAGGCATCAATAAAAATTGGGTGCGCTCCATATAAATTATGCTACTTCGTAGCAATTACTAACATTTAAAACCAACAAATAACCTTTCATTTTACTGTTAGCTTGACAAATCATTGTTGCTCCATCCAATTCAACAACATCAAACACTATTGAGTCCATTGCGTCAATGTGGTCTGAGAAATGACCTAATGCTTGCAAGCACCAAGAGCGTCGTGCCGTGCTTGGGCTGTAACCTCGGCCTATAGTGCTGGCCCGGCCCGACACGATTATATATTTTTTTATTTTACAAAAAAACGTATATACATATACATATATACAATTTATATTCAATATTAAAAACATCTGAGTATGATGTTCTACTAGTTAGATAGCTTTACCCAATTTTTCCAACCCTTCTTCCATCAGGTCATGGGTTCGAACCCCACCTCGTGCATCGTTTTTTAATATTTTACGCTGATTTAATCAAACGGGCTATCCCGACAGAGTTAGCAGGTCGACATGACGTGCCTGGGCCAGAGTTGTGGCCCGCGGGCGTCTCGTCCGTGCCAGGCCGCCGTTTGGCCATCTATAGGTGCACCGGGTTAATTTGAAATAGTTGTGAGGGGTTAAACTTCATTCTCTAAATCAATATTTCCCGTCCTTTTATAGTACAATCTAATTTACACTATCCTTTATATCTTTATCATCTCTAAAAACATCCTCTAAATTTCATCATCTATAACTCATCATCCATATTTTTTAACTATATTATCATAATTCATTTTCACTGTTTTTTCTTGTATCAGATCAAATTAGTACAAAATAAAGTTCGACTAGACTTCGACGTTCAGGTTATCTTAATTTTTCGGATCGGATAATTCGGATAATTAGAAAATCGAGTAATAGAAATCAGGATCCGAAATGTACCTGTCCAAAACTTGTATCCAAAATTCCGTGTACCCGGAATTTCGGGTTTAAATTCGAGTAATCCCGAATTAACCAAACTAGGGCAGCATGAAACAAACAGATGTGCTACAGGATGCCAGTGATATACTGCTATTATTATGGCGTACCAACCTGACAGCAGAGTGTTCGATTTCTTATATGCATGCATCACGGGTGAAAACAAAATAGCAGACATGTATATGCATCGCACGGACAATGTATATGAAATGCATCTCCTGTCTACAGCAAGACAGCAAGTATCTTGTTCCTTGTCTGGCAAAAAATAATGGTACATCGCAACTCCCCTACCAGCTCACCAGCATGCATGGTATCATCAGTGCATCATCCGAACAAAATTTGCAGCAGCCCAAGTACGCTACAGCTGGCCGGAGGAGTGCCGACGGGGGGGCTGTCCGGCAGCGGCTAGCCGGAGGAGTGCCTGCCTGCCTGGACAGCAGGCGCTGCTGGTCGACGGAGCTGAGCAGGAGCAGCAGCCAGTAGATGGCGACGGCCGGCGGGGGCTGTCGGGACTCGGAGTCTCGGACCCTTAGGGTCCGACCTCAGGTAGTGAGGGTGCGGCTGGCGGCTCCGTGCCTGGTCCCTGAGGGCTGGCGGCTGGGGCGTGTGGGTGACCGGGTGGGTGGGAGAGAGGTCGCCGGAGTTGTCCGCTCCCATTCGCACGAGGAAGGTTTTCAAGGCGGCAGAGAGCGGCTGCGGCACGGCGTGCGCCAGCTCCACCTCGAGCTCGCTGATGGATAGAGGATGGAAAGAGAACCGCTGCATTTAGCAGTCGTCGTAGGCGTGTGTCATGAGTTCATGACCCAGGGTGCGTGACAGGATTGGAGATCAACACTAAGAATTATTGAGCAGATAAATGTGGTGATTTGATTTTTTTTGTTGGGCCATATACGGCCTTGTAACTAGTGATTAGCCCAAGATTAGGCTGTATAAATACTGAACTGAAACTAGAAGTCAGCAGAAAAGAAAAATACAGAAACATCTCTACCGTCTACCTCTGCTTCTCTCCTGTCTCCTTCCTGCTTCTGCTTCCTCGCGCTGCCTTCCTTCTATTCTTCTTCTTTATTCTAGAGATCGCCAGAGCCTTCTCGCCACGGGCATCACAAATTGGTATCAGAGGCTCGTCGTCATCCTTCTCGTTCTCGGATCCAGGCGGGTGGCTCGGTTGCTGTCAAGCGTTGGAGAGAAGTTGCAGACATGGCTCCTAACAAGCTATCCGCGCAGGCGCGACATCTGGTTGCCGCGATGGAAGATGTAGAGAAACGTCTGGCTGAGAAGTTCCAGCAAGCACTGGATTCCTCGGCGACAACTTTGATGGAACTATCTAAGAAGATGGACGGCATTGAAGTGCTGGCAAGCAAGTTGGGAGAAATCGAGAGTCGACAAATGGAGAGCGACAAGATGGTGCAGTATCTATAGGCAAAGATGGACCTCTCTATGAAGTCCTTGGCTCAGGTGTCGCAGGAGCAGACCAAGTTGGCGAATATGGTGACTGATGCTGCAAGAGGAATGGCGTCGACCTCGAAATCCCCCGCTGGAGACGAATTGATGGGAGCTCATCCCACAGGCCCTCAGGTATGGCAGAATGTTCCACCCAAGCAAGCACTCAATGTGGAAGGAGGATTTAAAAGGGTGGAAGATCATGAGAATATTGGGGAAGTGGATTCAGCAAACAAGAGGGTGTGGCTACCTAAAATGGATTTTCCCATATTTGAAGGAGAGGATGCTAGAGTCTGGATTGATCATTGCGAGGCTTATTTTGCATTATATTCGATTCCTCAGGAGTTTAAAGTCAGTGCTGCTTATGTGCACTTGAAAGGGAGAGCAGCACATAGGTTCCAGTCTTGTAGAGAGAGTGTAGAGTTGTTTGAATGGTTCCAGTTTAGGCTAGCTGTTCTTAATGAGTTTGAAGTATCTACACATGTAGATAAGATGTTGGAGTTATTCACTCTGAAACAGACTGGAACTGCATTGGAATATAAGATTCAATTCAAAAAGTTGGTGTATCACATCAGGCTGTTTGACAAATCCATTAGCGAGACATTCTTGGTCACACAGTTTGTGTTGGGTCTCAAAATGGAATTAAGGGCTTGTGTTGAAGTACAATTTCCCAAGTCAGTCTCTATGGCAGCACAACTTGCACTGAAACATGAGGCATTTCAGTCTAGACAGGGAATACGGAACAAGAGGTTTGGCCTGGTGAAACCTGCATTTGTTTCTCATGTGAACAACAGGGAATCATCTGATTTGCATGGAGAGGTTTGGAAGGCCAAACAGTTGAAGGAGTATAGGAGAGTTAATGGACTATGTTACAAGTGTGGTGAAAAGTTTGTGCCAGGCCACAAGTGTAAAACTGGAGTCCAACCACAGCTGAATGTTATTGCCATAAAGGAAGGGGGTGATGGGGGTCCAATTCTGGATGATGAAGTGTTGGACTATTTGGAAACTGGTATTCACCAAGATGGAGATGAGGTGACTCTGTCTCTCAATGCTATGAGAGGAACAGATAATTCTAAGTGCATTAAGCTCATAGCACTAATAAACAACCAAGTGATACTGCAGTTGCTGGATTCATGGAGTTCCAATACATTTGTCAGTAATATGACTTTAGTCAGACTACACTGTGAGGTACAACAAATTGAACCAGTGGATGTTAAGGTGGCTAATGGACAAGTTTTGCATTGCACCCAGAAGGCAATACAACTTGAGTGGCGGAGTTGTGGCAGAACTTTCGATGCTGATGCTTTTGTTATTCCAGTAGTTGCTTATGATATGGTGTTGGGAATGGACTAGCTAGAGCAGTACAGCCCTATGTTGTGTGGATGGGACCAGAAGTGGGTGGAATTCTATCATGAAGGAAGTATAATTAGGTTGCAAGGAGAGAAAGACAAAAGAAACAAGGAGATATTGGAAGTTTTTGGAGACCAGATTCAAGGTTGGACTAAAAGAAATGATATATGGGCCATGGCCTTATTACAGAAGGTGGAAGTGGAAGAGAAAAAAAAATGCTGAGACAGTTCCTCCTGTGGTTGAAGATCTGTTGGAACAATTCTCAGGGGTGTTTAAAGTAACAAACTCCCTTCCACCCTATAGAGATTATGATCATGCTATTTCTCTACTTCCAGGGTCAGCTCCAGTGAATTGCAGACCCTATAAATATTCTCCATTGCAAAAGGATGAGATCGAAAGGCAAGTTAAAGAGATGTTGCAATCTGGCCTGATTACTAGAAGTGTGAGTCTGTTTGCTTCCCCTATACTTCTGGTAAAGAAAAAGGATGGTAGCTGGAGATTTTGTGTGGACTATAGGAAACTGAATGACATCACAGTCAAAAACAAATTTCCAATGCCAATTATTGATGAGTTTCTTGAAAGTTGGCTGGAGCTACCTGTTTTTCTAAACTAGGCATGGCCTCTGGATTTCATCAGATTAGAATGGCTGCAGGAGATGAGGAGAAGACATCATTCAAAACTCATCATGGGCATTTTCAATTTCGAGTCATGCCTTTTGGGCTCACTAATGCTCCACCTACGTTCCAATGTTTGATGAATGCCATTTTTCAGCATTGCATGAGAAAGTTTGTCCTCATTTTCATGGATGATATTTTGGTGTATAGTTCTAGCTTGGAGCAACATGTTAATCATTTACAGGAAGTTTTTAGTGTGTTGCAGAAGCATCAGTTGTATGCCAAGAGGAGTAAATGCTCTTTTGCAGTGAAGCACATTGAATACGTGGGGCATGTAATTTCTGAAAATGGTGTGTTCACTGATCCCTCCAAAATAGTAGTGATGCAGAAATGGCCAATCCCTACATCTCACACAGATCTTAGGGTTTTTTTGGGACTCACAGGCTATTACAGGAAATTTGTGCAACATTATGGGATATTGGCAAAACCACTTACAATGGTTCTGCAGCAAAAACAGTTTGTTTGGCCACCTGCTGCTCAAGAGGCTTTTGAGGCATTGAAGGCTGCTATGGCTACTACACCGGTATTAGCTCTTCCCAATTTTGTAGAAACATATGTGGTGGAAACTGATGCATGTGATAAGGGAGTTGGGGCTGTGCTGTCTCAGAAAGGACACCCTATAGCTTATTACAACAAGGCATTAGGAGTCCAGAATAGTAAACTTTCTATATATGAGAAGGAGTTTTTAGCTATATTGATGGTAGTGGACAAGTGGAGGTGGTACTTACAAAGGGGGGCTATTCATTATAAAGACTGACCACAAGAGCTTAACTCATTTGCAAGATCAAACTCTAGCAACTGAGCTGCAAAAGAAGGCAATGGCTAAGCTAGCTGGACTGCAATTCAAGATTTAATACAAAAAAGGAGCTGAAAATAAGGTTGCTGATGCTTTATCCGGGGTGGCTCCAAACATTGAATTAACTGCCATATTTGTAGGCACTCCAGTCTGGATTCAAGAGATAGTGAAGTCCTATGAGTTGGATGTTCAGTCTCAGAATCTGTTGAGAGAGCTGGCAGTGCAAAGCCCAAATTCTCAGGGTTTCAGACTTAAGGATGGGCTAATATATAAGAATCATCAATTGATGGTGGGACAAAATGTGGGCTTACAGACTAAGTTGATTGCTGCTTTCCACTCATCAGCTGTGGGAGGTCATTCTGGGATACAAGCAACTTATCAGAGAATTAAGAGGTTGTTTTACTGGCAAGGCATAAAAACGACGTGGAAACATTTGTCAAATAATGCCAAGTCTACCAAAGAGCTAAACATGAGCACTGTAAGTACCTAGGATTATTACAGCCTCTTCCTATTCCTCAAAACTGTTGGCAGGACATTTCTATGGATTTCATAGATGGGTTGCTCAAATCCAGTGGTTATTCTGTCATTATGGTGGTGGTGGACAGACTTACCAAGTATGCTCATTTCATCCCTATCAAGCATCACTACACAGCCCACAGCATAGCTCACACATTCTTTTCAAATGTGGTCAAGTTACATGGGTTTCCAAAGTCCATAGTTTCTGATTGAGACAAAATTTTTACAAGTTTGTTTTGGCAAGAATTGTTCAAGTTGACTGGCACCCAACTTCATCTAAGCTCTGCCTACCTCCCCCAAACTGATGGACAAACGGAACACGTTAATCAGTGTTTGGAAATGTTTCTCCGCTGTGCAGTTCATGACACCCCTTCTCAGTGGGAAAAGTGGTCGGATTCAGCTAAATTGTGGTATAACAGTAGTTATCACACTTCTCTGAAATGCTCCCCATTTAAAGCATTATACGGTGTTGATCCTAATGTGGGCATGATGCCATCCGAGATGGGGGAAAGGGAGAATGGTGCTTCTATTACTTTTCAGAATAGACATCATTACTTGGAGATGATCAAGGCACATTTGGTAGCAACAAAAAATAAGATGAAATATTATGCTAACCAGAACAGATCATTCAGGCAGTACCAAGAAGGAGACATGGTCTATGTCAAGCTGCAACCATTTGCTCAGTCCTCTGTTGCTCATAGACCTTGTGCCAAGCTGTCCTTTAAATACTTTGGACCATTTCAGATTTTATCTCGCATTGGTTCTGCTGCTTACAAACTCAATATGCCTGAATCAGCAGCTGTTCATCCTGTTTTCCATGTATCACAGCTGAAGACTCATGTTCCCAACAATACCCCAGTGTACTCCCAGTTGCCATCTGCTGCTTTTGCTGAAGGAGTGTCACCTGAACCTGAAGTCATTCTGGATCGTTAGTTGGTGCAAAAGGACGCAGCAGCTGTGGTTCAAGTACTTATCAAATGGGTCGGTCTTCCAGCAGAGATGTCATCTTGGGAAGACTATACAGTGCTGAAAGATCGATTTCCTGATGCCATCATCTGGAGTCTAGATGCTGCTCGAGGGGGGGAGGGAAATGTCATGACCCAGGGTGCGTGACAGGATTGGAGATAAACAGAAGAAGTATTGAGCAGATAAGTGTGGTGATTTGATTTTTTTGTTGGGCCATATACGGCCTTGTAACTAGTGATTGGCCCAAGATTAGGCTGTATAAATACTGAAACTAAAAGTCAGCAGAAAAGAAAAATACAGAAACATTTCTACCGCCTACCTCTGCTTCTCTCCTGTCTCCTTCCTGCTTCTACTTCCTCGCGCTGCCTTCCTTCTATTCTTCTTCCTTATTCCAGAGATCGCCAGAGCCTTCTCGCCATGGGCATCACAGCGTGCTAAAATTTGGTGGACCTTTTACCGATCATTGCTAGAGGGAAGGAAAGGAGGAGACCAATATACACTATATTTAGAGTACCAAACGATATATAGGTTTTTATTGGAACAAATTAAGGCTATCTCCAACAGATTCTCTATTCCATTTCCTCCCCTATTTTAAACTTTTCTGCAAACAGTGTCATCTCTAGTTCTGTGCCTCCTATTTTCCATACTCTACTGGAGACCGTCTAATTGGTATAATTCATGAGCTGCTGTAGAAAAATGTTTGTGCTCCAACTGGAGTTCTCAATTTATTGGTTACTAATTTATAAATTTGTCCACGTCAAAAGAAAGTGAACATTTTTTCTATTTTTAATTGGGCTGGCGGCAGAAATCAGTATCAACAACCTTCGCTGACGTTTTGGGAGGTTGGAGCTTCGATGGAAGACCAGACGGTCACGACGACGGCATGAAGAGAGCGCATGAAGTGCTTTGACGACGGCGCCTCGGCACAAAAGATTGTCTAGTGGTGGCAGAGTCAAGGCGTCTGGACGCAAGAGATGGATTTGTGGTCAATAGGATGGTGGGATGACTCAAACCAGTTGCCGAAGTATGGTTTTCGTGATGGATTTAGCACTGACATGTGATTTAAGAAGTCCTAACAAGATCGGTAAATGTAGGGATGAAATTAGGTTTTATATGGAATTTGTAAATTGAGGAACCTGTTTTATATAACTGTTGGAGAAGAGTTTTTCTCAAAAATTTCTTAAATTCATATTTAGGGAATAGTTTACAAGGTAAGTCTTAAATGCACATGGATGCCGAACATAATTATTGTTTGAAACAAGATGGATCCAAGGTAAGTCTATTCTACTAAAAAAATCATGTAGGAACTTCATTAGGAGTACCTAGTTATGAACATTAAGATTAATAACCCCTAGTACACCTTCAGATGTGGGCCTTGTGACTAGCGTCCATGCACTAGGGTTTGGCTTCTGGCATTCAAATCAGAACCCCGCTAGTTCCTCAAAAAGAGAGGCCCAATTCCATAAAGAAAGGAACCCAATTTAGTGATACTCTGACAACATTTTTGAGGCCTGCCTTAAAAAGAGAAGAATTTGGCCTAGTTCATGAGAACATTTGCCCGAGCATCACACATATGTGAGGTAGATACTAAGATACCAGATACACTGAAAAGCTTCCAGAAATAGAACTCCCAACTGGGCATCCATGTGCATCATGTGTAACATACTTGCAGATTTAAGTTAAAGGGAGCCAAGGCATCCTGATTACCCTCTGCATCAATGTCCCCATTTATATTTTCCTTGGTCAATGAGGTGGTGATCTTGTCAAGAAATTAATCTGGCAAAAATATCAATACTAAAACAAAGGAAATTTTCTGAACACTTCACCTACACAACATATCATTGCTACAGTTACAGTTACATTAAGATCTAATTTGGAAACTCCAATCCAATCGAGGTCGTAGACTTTTTCACGACATGTTTCAGAGCAAAATGAATAAAGGGGATTGGAGGGGCTAAAATTCTCTTGCTATTCAAAATTGAAAATAAGGGCTAGTTTGGAAACTTTGATTCCCTCCGAGATTTCCAGAGATTAAAGGGAAAATAATTTAATTTCCACACGATCCTCGAAAATTCCGGAGGAAATTTAAGTTTCCAAACTACCCATTAGAGCTTGTTCGGTTAGGGAGAGATTGAAGAGAATTGGATGAGTTTAAATCCCTTCCTAATTAAAATTGAATAGGAGAGTTAATCTTTTCAATCCCCTTGCAATCGAACAGGCCCTAAAAGGGAGTTTATCCAATCCAATTCACTCCATTTCTCTTGCTTCCAAACAAGCCTAAAAGTTGGTAATCCATGGGAATATCATTTTAGTTAATTACAGAGAGCTTTCTATCCCTGGGTTTTGCTCCGCCTACTTCCAAAGTAGGCCTAAACAGTTTAATTATCGCACACATATGTCTACTACTCCTTAAGACCTTAGTGTAGGCGTCCACAACACTGTTGGTGCACGGTTCTACCAGTACTGCCAATCCACGGACACGCCCACCTCACCTCCAATCACTGTCGCAAGCCATGCCCCACCTCGATCTCAGCTTGGAAGGTTCCCGAGATCCCCGCCCTCCTCCCCACGCCGATCTGCCCCTCACGCCTCATCTCTCTCGCTGCGTCCTTCCATGGATCTGACTCTTTGGAAGGTCCACACCACGAGCGCGCCTTCCATGGACGGAGACACCATGAGCCGCGTCGCCGCATCCTCTTTGGTGCCAAGAATCGCGGATGCCGCTTCCTCCATCCGCCCGGATCCGACTCACCTTCCCTGCTCTCTGGTTCCGCGAAGTCCACCCCCATGCTGTCTTTGGAAGGTCCACACCATGAGCGCGCCTTCCATGGACGGAGACACATTGAGCCATGTCGCCGCATCCTCTCTAGTGCCAAGAATCACGGACGTCGCTTCCCACCTCACCCAACCATCCGTAATATTCTACTAGCCCGCGTCGTTGCATCAACGCTCTCCCCCAGCCCCACGCCATTGCGTCCGCAATCTCCTCCTCCTGTCGCGTCGTCAATGGAAGCCACAATGACAAATCGAGCGAAATCACTGCTCGTGGAATCACTGCTCCGCTGCTCTCGTGCTGAACATGTAAGGCAAGTCGACGCCCAAATCGGATCCGCGCTGAACATGGATTGCGCCCAAATCGGATCCACGCCTATAAAATGTTCAGCGCAGCACGCCACAACAACCCAAGATTATTCCTGGCGCTCTCCATACATCTACTGCTGCCAGGTACGCCCATTATCTACACAGATGCGTTGTGAGGAAATGGTCTGCTTTTTTCTATTGACATGGTTATGGTTGGTATTCCTAGCTATTTGTGAGCAGATACATTCTACAAGACATTCTACAAGACATTTCTATTGACATGGTTATGGTTGATATTACAAGAGAAAAAAAGAAACGAGCAAAAAATACCAGTATTTTGCTTGATGGTATGCCGCCCATCGTTTGTAGAGTTGTCTTTAAGTCATTGCTGCTATTTATAACTGACAGCTTATATACTCCCTCAGCAGCAACCAATATGGTCACTACAGCAATTTAAAGCATTCCCGTCGGCTACATTAATTCCCGTCGGTCTGCGTGTGGGCCGACGGGAATTAATGAATCCCCGTCGGCCAAATTAAGGCCGACGAAAATTATTTAATTCCCGTCGGCCAGTCAACGTAGCCGACGGGGATTAAATAACTCCCGTCGGCCCGCGTACAGCCGACGGGGATTAACTAACTCCCGTCGGCCGCGCCACCAGACCGACGGGAGTTATTCGAAATAACCACCGCCGTGCCTTTCTTCTTCGTTTCTGTTTCTTTCACCGCGCGCTCTCTCTACGCCCGCGCCCGCGCCGCCGTTCTGCCCACCACCGCCCGCACGCCGCCGGCCGACGTCGCCGCCCCGCTCGCCCGCCGCCGCGCCGCCGCCACGCGGCTCGCCCAGCCGCCGCCCCGCGTTCCCGCCGCCGCCCCGCTCGCCCGCCGCCCCGACGCCGTCACGCCGCTCGCCCAGCCGCCGCACCGAGCCCACGGCCGCCGCCCCCGCCTACGGCTGCCGGTCCCACGCCGCGCCGCCCCGCGCCCACGGCCGCAGCCCCGCGCTCAAGGCCGCAGCCCCGCGCCAACGGCCACCACCCCTGCCCCCGCCCGGGCGCCCGACGACCACCGCCGAACGCCGTCGCCCGCCCAACGCCGTCACCCGCCGCCGTCCACGGTAGCCGCGGCTTCCCCACATCGACGTCGTCCACCGACGTCGTCCACCACCGTCGTCCGCGCAAAGCAATCAAGGTATATTATATATATTGTAATGTTTTATTTTCGTCGGTTTTTTATGGCCGACGGGAGTTAACTGTTATGTGATTAAGTTTTGTTTAAATTTGTTAATTAACAGTGTTATTAGTCTTCATATTTTTAATTTTATGTTGCAAATATAAAATGTGTTGTTTAATGTTATTAGTTAATGAATTGGATGATATGTTATGTATATATATATGTATGTGTGACGTTTATGTGTTATGTATATATATAGTTATGTTATGTATATATATAGATGTATGTGTGATGTTTATGTTATGTATATATATAGTTATGTTATGTATATATATAGTTTAACTATTTATCTATAGATGTATGTGTGACGTTTATAAACATGAATGTCTCACACACGCAATTCTTACTCGTACACACAGCCACAATATGGGTGATAGACGTGATTGGATGTATGAAGGTTTTAAGAAGGGTGGGTGTCACACAAGTGAATGGTTTGCCAAGACGCAGATGTTTCTGGACCATGCAGCTGCTTTGTAACAAATAGATAACATTAGGTGTCCATGCAATAAATATAGAAATATGACGAGCCACACCAAGAGGCAGGTCACACTACACCTGTGTTCGCATGGTTTCGTGCCAGGCTATAGGGTCTGGTATCTCCATGGTGAAGATGTTGAACGAGCAGCAGAAGTAGAAGTTGATGACGGTGAAGATGATGTTGATAGGATGGACCAGATGCTTGAGGATCTGCAGCCTGAACTGGCACCAGATCATCATGATTCACCTACACCGGAGGTTCAGAAGTTCTTCGACCTACTCAAAGCGTCAGAAGAGCCTCTTCACGGGCACACTGACGTGACCGTACTGGAATTCGTGACCCGGCTGATGTCAATCAAGTCCAAGTTTGCATTCTCAATTAATTGTTACAAGGAGCTTGTGGATTTGATTAGCGAGGTTCTTCCTACGGGTCACAAGATGCCCAAAGACATGTACCAGTCCAAGAAATTGCTTGAAGGTCTTGGTATGGAGTATGAGAAGATTGATGTTTGCCAAGACAACTGTATGCTTTTTTGGAAGGAACATGGCAGAGAACAGAAATGCTTAAAATGTGGGAAGTCGAGGTACGTGGAGCTTGTAAATGAAGATGGGGAGAAGGTGGTGACAAAGGTTGCACATAAACAGCTTCGGTACATGCCTCTCACTCCTAGAGTGAAATGTTTGTTTCTCTCGAGGAAGACCGCTATGCACATGAGGTGGCATAAAGATTGTACGGACAGACAAGATGGGTTAATGGTGCACCCGTCAGATGGTGATGCATGGAAGGCTCTTGACAAATTTGATCCAGATTTTGCCAGCGATGCAAGAAACGTTCGTATCGGCTTGGCAACTGATGGTTTCACGCCGTTCAATATGACCGCTGCGTCGTATTCATGTTGGCCTGTCATTGCCATACCGTACAACCTTCCACCTGCTCTTTGCATGAAATATGAGTTTATGTTCCTATGTCTTGTTATACCTGGGCCTGAGCATCCTGGCGTACGCCTCAATGTGATGCTTCAACCACTGATTGAAGAGTTAAAGAAGCTATGACAAGTTTAAAAAGGAACAAAACCACACCGACAGACAGGGACTTGTGCGTAATGACTTTTGGGTATGAATTCTTTATTATTTTTGTTATGTTTCTTAATATTGTAAATCTATGACTTATACCATTGTATTTGTATTCTTTATGTTGTAGCTTCGATATCGGTTGCCTGACGGAGAGGATTACATGGGGCACGCTGAACGTGTCTTCCAAAACAATGCAAAGAAGCTGGTGAAGGATGCCATATACTATGCGAGAATTCAGGCTACAAACCTGTATTTTCAAAAGCATCCAGAAGAAGCAGGCCCCTTGAGTAAAAAGGAAGGGTCCTCAAAGATATATTTGACTGAGGATCAATATCGTGAGGTTAGTATTCAATTTGTTTTACCCTTTATATTGATTGTTGTGATTGATATAATATGTAACATTGTGTGTGCAGGTGATGGTTCCACGGATGGCGCCCGTGCCTGATGCGTACTATGCTTGGTGTCGATATTGGGCTTCCGAAGGCTTCCAGAAAGCGTCAGCGCATCACAGACAATGTCGAGGAACCAATCCTAACCACAAGTTTGGCGGTGATGACATGATACGAAAAGCTAAAAGAATGGTAAGTTTGATCTAGCTATGTCGATCAGCAAATAGTACGATTTTTTATGAATGTTTTTTGTTTATACAGGAAGCTACGAGTGGCCAAAAGCCTAGTGACATTGAGGTCTACCAGGAGGGCCACAAAGGACCAGACCCAAACAACCCTGACCAGCTCTGCAGCCAGACAGCCACGGATCGCTTGGTGAGTTTTGGCCCAAAAGTACAAACGTTCAAAGTATAGAAATTCCTGCATTTGTAAGGTTGTGAATGATGTATAGGTGACATATGGGGAGGAGATGGTTCGTCGCCATGGCCCTGACTTCGACTAGCGTCATGAACCGGTGGATCCCTCGGTGGTGTACGCAAGTGGTGGTGGCAAAGCGCATGGACGGTAAGCTCTAACTTATGAAATTATATGGTTGACACTAAATTGATTATGCAGTAATAACATTTTTTGAATCACTTATAGATACACACTCTTCGACGGATTCATTGACTCGTCGTCGGTGAGATCTCAGAGGACGGGTTCGTCTTCCCGTAGCTCATGCTCTCGTCGACCGAACGAGCAGGAGTTAGAGATTATGAGGATGCGTGAAGAGATGAGACAACAACGCGAATTTATGGAGGCTTGCAATGCCCATAACCAAGCGATGTATCAAGTGAGTACACATAATCCGAACTCTAAATTATTATATTTCAATACAACATCTTCAGTAGTAACACATATGTTTAACAGTTAATGCAGCAACAGGGCATGGCAACAAATTTTCCACCGCCACCACAATGGAGCCAATTTGTAAACACACCAGTTCCACCACCACAGTTCAACACCCCTCCGCCACATATACCTGCACCTAGAGTTAGGGTACGTTTCATAACTCTCGATTAATTTATACACTTGTATACTTTTTGATATTTGTATTTAACGTGTTGATATTTGCTAACTTGCATAGGTTACGCCTGAAGCGGGTGGTAGTGGGTCTGATCCAGCAGGGACTGGATTTGTTGACTCGCTCTTCGCATTCCCTCCTCCTGGTGGTGGTGGCGGCAGCGGTCAAAGCTCTAACCACCCAAGTGGTGGTTATCTCTAAACAATTGAACTCGTGCTCGTTATGTTTTTAACTCCTGGACGTTATGTTTGTGTAAACACTTGATCTTAACTCGTTTCAGAAATTAATGTTTGTGTATGTTATGTGACGGATTTAACCTATAATGCGTTTGTGATGTGTACGTTCATGTGGATGATATATATGTTTGTGATGTGTATGTTCATGTGGATGATATATATGTTTGTGATATGTATGTTTTGTGATGTGTATGTTCATGTGGATGATATATTTATTTTGTCATATGTTTGTCTGTGGAGAAATACCTAATTTGGTGTTGATGTTGCAGAATTATAGATTAACTCCCGTCGGTTTGACCATAGCCGACGGGAATAAACTATTAATTCCCGTCGGCCCAGTTAATTCCCGTCGGCTGAGTGGGCCGACGGGAATTAATTATTAATCCCCGTCGGTTGGTAGGGCCGACGGGAATTAATTATTAATCCCCGTCGGCTGGTAGGGCCGACGGGAATTAATTGATAACGCCCGTCGGTTCTCCTGGCCGACGGAAATTAGCCATAACTCCCGTCGGCCTTTAACTAGCCAACGAGGATTAATTATTCCCGTCAGCCGCCGACGGGAATAACCGTATCCCCGACATCTAACGGCTGTCGGCTAACAACCGACGGAAATAAGCCTTAAACCGATGGGAATAAGTAATTCCCGTCGGTTTAAGGCTTATTCCCGTCGGTTCCTGGCCGACGGGAATTAATTGATTTCCTGTAGTGGGTTATCTGCAAATATGAAATTTAAAAGGCTTAGACATCATGTGGTCACTGCTGTACTGAGTGATACTAGCAAAACTGGTAATCAGAAACATTCAATCACACAAACATACACAGTACACATGATAGAAATCATCCCCCACCAACATAGGGATATGAGTTTGTAAAGGAGTGTTTTCTTAGATAAAAATCTTAATTCTTGAATCACTATTGGCATCTGAACTGTATCAGCAAAAAGATATTCATTGCATGGACATAAGATTACTATTTGACAAACCTGGTGTCATCTGTTACATACCACAATGTACTCGTTGCTAAAACCACTTGATCTTTGGTACCATGATAAGGCAAACTTTTTTCAATGCCACTATTTTCATTGATTTAAATGACTACTTTACATAAAAGGTTTCTACAATTTCTGTTTACCAGTTGGATGTATCTTCTAAAACTAGACTATTAAAGAACACCTTTTCTCTAAACAACTTGTAATTTGAAACTAGAGCAATTAGTATATTCTTCTCAATTATCTTGTGGCTGTTCTAAACAACTTATAATTTGAAATTGTAATTTGAAACTGGAGGTAGTAGTATATTCTTCACAATAGGAACAACGAGATTTATTCTCGTATAATTTGCTCCATGGGTATTATTTTAGTGATTAATCACAGAATTGTTTGGATGATTAACTGAATACATAAGCTGGTGCTAGCTATTGTTTTAGCACAACAAGTAGTCCTATATCCTTGTTTTTAGGTCTGTACATACCACCTGAAAATTTACACATGGGGACATTTTTTAGTGAAGCAATTACTAATGAAACTTGTATAGTTCTGGTGGCTGCTATAGTTTTCCTGATTATGGTCATTTTTAGTGAACCAATTACTGCTGCCAGTTTTTAGTGACTACAATTGGGGATATCGTGGGCGGTTTATTTCTAGTGGTTGCTATCTTTTTATAGGAGTTGTCAGAGAATTGTTTTAGTGATTAACCATGTGTGTTTAGTGGCTGGTATTGTTATCATATACCCTTGTTTTTAGTTCTGTACATATTCCTTAAGCATGAGCAAATTGGGGGCATTGTTTTAGTGATTAACCATGTGTGTTTTAGTGATTAATTGTTTCAGTGATTAATTGTCTGGGGGGCATTTTTTAGTGAATCATCCAAACTGAACTGGTGGCTGCTATTGTTTTAGTGAATAATCTGATGGACTGGATACAATGTTTAGTGGTTGCTATTGTTTTAGGTTTTAGTGATTAGTCTGATGGACTAGATACAATGTTTAGTGGCTGAATTTGTTTTAGTGATTAATCTGTGAACTGGATACATTGTTTACTGGGGGCATTTTTAGTGAATCATCCGAACTGAACTGGTGGCTGCTATTGTTTTAGTGAATAATTTGATGGACTGGATACAATGTTTAGTGGTTGCTGTTGGTTTAGGTTTTAGTGATTAATCTGATGGACTAGATACAATGTTTAGTGGCTGAATTTGTTTTAGTGATTAAGCTGATTGCATGGGCACATAATTGTTTGGGATTTCATCACTTTTGATTACAAAATTATAGAACAATGATGTCCATGTCAATTTTTTTATCCATTATGTCAAATGCAGTCATGTATTAGTTCATGTTGTTTGTGTTCATATGTGCCTACTTTATTGAAATCGAACACTTGGTTCTACATCAATGTCTCATTGAAGTTCTTCCTTTTGCTTGTATTTTTAGATATTGGGCCATGGATAAAAGTTGATTGAACTCCAAGCCAATAAATCAAATCTACACATTCAGGTATATGATCCTTTATCAGTTTACCAACTTTTTTGCTACTCTATCTCATGACACTAGCCCTTTTTTTTACTATCAGTTGTACTTCTTGATTGTGTATTTCAATTGGCTGACATGTTCAAGTGGAAAAAATTATCTCTTTTTTAAAACAAAAAACTCAACAGTTGCTGACATACCCTACTATGAATACATCAAATTAAAGCCAAATGATTATTTCATTTTAATTTATGAAATGTTGATAGTTAGCCATTCAACTTGACACACTGCACCAGTACATTTTTAGGCAAATATATAGTAATGCACTAATTACCTGTAAATCTGCTTGGTTTCTACACAGACGCCAAGTCGGGTGTCGGCCCACCTCTGTGAACCGGTTTTACCGTCGGCTATGGAAGGGGATCTGGGTTCGTTCTCATTCCTCCATTCCCCTCTCAGATCACGTGCTGATTCCAGCCGGTCCCACAATCAACGCCATTGCCCCCCAATCCCCTTCCACCGACGGCGTGGACCTTCCAACGACGAAGCGGATCTTCCTCGTCGTCCTCTCCCTACCTACCAAGAAATCCAAAGGGATGAGGCATGCAAGGCCAGTTGAGTTTTCCCCAGTTTCAAAATCTTCCTGCTCGCATCTTCCCCGATTCAAAATCGCCCAGTTGAGTTTTCCAATCCTCTGTTCTCTTATGTTCATCTTCATACAATATATTCAGTTTGCAGTAACATGATTTTTGGATGTGTACATATGGGCGGCGGCAAAACCGCTTATTGATTAGTGTCAATCTCTTGGCTGTGTTCAAAATTGGTTCTTCATCTTTGTCAATCTCTTGGCTGCTCAAAACTGTTGCTGCGTCCAGGTGGCTAGCTGCTTCCTTAGGTCGTAAGCAACCTGAACATAGAGTTCAACATAGAACTCTTTGTTTGAGTGTAAGCATTACAATGGATTTTTTCTCGAATTTGTATTGCAGATTGAGATGATACACAGAGCTTTGGATATGGTTGATTCAGCAAATACATCATCATCTATAACCATAATCACATAGTTTTTCAAATGAGGGCAACACTGAATCTATTACTGCTAAACTGGGTTACATATGGACAGTGCGTGCTTCATGATAACACTCTTTTACCACTAAAAAGTAAAAAAGTTATTTTGTATCTCTATATGACTTTTCCTTGCTTAAAGTACTCTTGGTCATTGGGTAGGGTTACTGCAACAACAGTAATTGAACAAGTATTATTGAGGCTTAGAAAAACTATAGATCCCCTTTAACGCAAAGCATGCCAATAAAGCATAGAGATTACTTGAACAAGTATTATTGAGGATTAGAAAAACTACAGACCCCCTTTAACGCAAAGCATGCCAATAAAGCATAGAGATTACTGATGTAAATTGGATGCTTCTGCAGTAGCATGTAGTCTTTCTAACAATCTAGGCAAACAACAACTACTCCTCCCCTCTCAGTTTATCACCCTGCTTCTGTTTGACTAAACCATTTGGAACGAGCAGACGGGAGACAAGGGACACATGCCCTGTTCAATGCTTGGGATGCAAGGTATTATTTGCTTCGGAAGTTAAGCCTACTCTCCTAATTAATTCACCAATATAGCCAAGTCCATTCACACAGTGTGATGATGCTGACGAAAACTCCAAGCGAATCAGCAATTCAGCATTACCAACCAGCATATGCTTAGGAATGCCAGTTCTCGTCATTTTTTTCAGCCTGCTGTCATATTGATCAGAATTGTTCTTGTTCTTTTTCAGATTCAGATTGTAGAGCAGCTCTCCGTGTTTGTCACCTTGGAACACATAATCCCTACAAACATATAACAGAGACTTATCGAGAGACTTATCGATATCGCTAAAAATGATTAGGTGATTAGTGTACGGTTGTCGACACATTTGTCTGTAATTAAAAATTCTAAATTAACTTTTTAGAAATAATTTTTGTGATATTAATAATGTTTTCCACACGGATTTTGAATATTATAGTGATGTTTACCGTTCACAAATTTTTTACATCCGTCGCAACGCACGGGCACATACCTATAATAATATAATACACATATGTATATAAGTTATCGTGTTATTATACGGTTCCGTTGCAACGCACGGGCAGTCACCTGGTATATGCATATATTCACATTACATTCACAACTTCTCGCTCTCAGAGGGAAAAGAAAAAAAAGGCTGAAAAATTTATGACATCATAACACACGTATATATCTATAGCCACTCTAGAGAGTTGACCACCACGCGCCTATTGAAGTTGAAGCTCACCACAGATCCTATATATATTAATGATGACACGCAGGGAGTCAAGCACATTGGTCACTGCTTCTGCTGGTAGCAGCGGGGCTCGCAAAAGTCTCCGTCCATTGGTCGGCAATGTCGCCGGCGATCCTGAGAGCGTCGTGGGAGGTGCCCATGAGGCCCTTCTTGGTGAAGCCAGCAGCGTAGACGCCGTTCTTGCCCCTCCAGCTGTGTGGGAATGGCTTTCTTGGGACCCCATCAACGTGACTGAAGAGCTCTTCCTCCTATATATACATATATATGCAGGTACAAATTGTAACACACTTCATTAGATTTTGCTCATTTCATTTATGGGACGATCAAATGATATGATGGTGAATAATATAATCTTGAGTTCAAACTGCGTGTATACGGGTTGATCAATTATACGTCTTTATGCATGTCTTCAACTCCTGAACAGCAGATGAATGAGGCTGAAACTATATATAGAGATCTATTGTTGCATCTTTAATTAACAGATAAAGTAAATGTTATATTATTAGTTTAACAATAAGGTTTAGTCCCAGTTAATTAACAGCTAGCACCGTACCATTGATCGATCACAGGCTCAAATCTCAACAATATATATTCAACTGCAAATTGAAAGATTAATTAAATATCTCAAACCAAACACACTCGCGATCGAGACGCCTGCTAGCTGCGTCAAAGATCTGGTTAGACGGATGGGATCCATCAAACAATCCAATCCAAGCCAATGCAAGCCATCTAAATTAATATAATGGGCCACCCTACAAAAGGTAGAGTGGGCACAGCACATGATGATGAGCAGATCGATGGCGGACCTCACCTCTCACACCACGAAATCATTATGGGCCAGCCTCCATGCATGCATGTGCTTCACCCCAACTCTCTCGTCCAGTATCTTGATGAAAGCATGGTGTGGCAAACCAGGTACATACATACAAATGGTGCGTGCAAGACTCAAGGGTATGTTTGGTTTGATGTCAAAGTAGGATGAGCCAGGGACGACACCGTCCACTTATAGCCTGTTTAGTTAGTGGAATAACCTTGTTTGGAACCAGGTCATCCAGCATGGACTCACTCCTTGCAGGTTCAGATGGAAGGAATGAGTTGGTCCGCCTGTTTTGCGATGAATGGGTAGCTTTTAGATTTTAGTTTTAGATCGGAATGAGTGGATGATGGATGAGATGAATCCGTGACGGTAACCAAACGCTGTTTTAGGTTCGGATAACTCCGAACCATTGGATGCCTCTAACTAAACACATTGTTAATTTTTTAGGATCACGCCGCCATCAAAAAATTACTCTGGTGTTTATCTCACCCTGACTTGACTTTCGTCCAAACATTATAAAAACGGTGACTGCCCCCTTCGTTCCATCCCTCTCTTATACATCCAATAACCAAACACATAATAAGTTAATTGCTATTTGATGCCTTTTGCGCCATGCTCTCCCTTCCTTATCAGAGGTTTGGTGGAATCCAAAACCAAATTTTCATCGATGTAATCATCCTCGGACCGAGGTTGTTAGCTTTATGCGGTTTCTCATTTCAATCGACAAGTTCTCCACAACATAAAAGTGGAACCGAGGATGTCCTCTCCTAGCTCATATGGTTCTCTCGGTGCCCTAATTAGTGTAAGGTTTCCAGGAACTTGGAGTGGTAATTAATTATTAATTGAAGGTAGGTGTGATCTAACAATGAAATGGAAAGCGCATTTTCTAGATATATACTGGGTATTAGATATTAGTTTCTGTTAGTTCATGTGATGCAAAGTTCTAAGACAGTACTGTTATGCTGGACCAATACTTTTCAAGCACAAAAATACACACAAGTAAACTATTTGAACAGACTACACAGTCATTTTTATTTGAACAGACTTGAATCATTTTTATGTAAACTATTTATCATTGGCTGGCCGTTTCTTATTCCTCATCTATTTTTCACTACGGTCCCTGTACGTTGTCTGCCCAGATGCCCATGCATGTTATATATATATATATATATATATATATATATATATATATATATATATATATATATATATATATATATATATATATATATATATATATATATATATATATATATATATATATAGCTAGGTTCATACACCAAGAAGATAGAAACACAAGCACAAACACACACAAGCAATATACGCGCACGAATGAAAGCTACGTACGTACAAATGAAGATGGAGCCGGCCGCCACAATATAATATAATATAATGTGCTCTCTCCATAGTCCATACCTAATTAATTTTGTCCACGTACATATATATCCACCTAGCTACTAGTTTGCATGCTCAAACATTAACGTCCTGACGTGACTTGAACAGTTATATATACATATGAAGGTCCGTATTTGTCTACATATACACACGCAATCATGCATGGGAATTTATATATGCTAGCTTGTTGAAGATATATACAAATTAAATCAAGTATAACTAGTAATAGCTATCGTACCACATATATATATATATATATATATATATATATATATATATATATATATATATATATATATATATATATCTTCGAGTCCATTCTTTTCAATCTCTGCCTAATTAAAGTACTGGTTATTTTCAACAACACAAGCTTTGCTTTGCTTTGCTATCAATCAGCACTTGTCAATTTATTGGCGATCAAATTTCGTGTCACAGTCGGGAGGGATATCGCCCTCCTTTTAAGCATCAGTGTCGTCGCCCATGCTTTGCTATCTAGAGAGCCGGCCGGCCTCCCTTAGTTAGAAAATGACTACAAATATATACTATATAGACACACATGCATGCACATTTGAGTTGATTATTAATTAACTACTCCATACAACACACATGCATATGCATAATATAGATCTTTGCGTGTGTGTATATAATATAAGGTTTGTGTGTGTGTATAATATAAACTAGATTTGATTTAGAGAATACTACGTACGTACAATCACATGTATAATCCATCTCAACACATGTGGACTGTAGATAAATGTTAGAGTACCTAAATGAGGCCCAATGCATGGTGACCAATTTTTCTCATTGAAGGTGTAAGTACGTATATGGATATGTGTGTGTACCTTGAGCCATGAAGGCACGTTGCTCTTGTACCCGGTTGCGAAGATGACGGCATTGAAGTCCTCTCGGTGGCCATCTACGAATTCCACCCCGTTCTCTGTGAACCGCTGGATTGCCGGGACCACCTGCAGAATCATCGATCATGCATCTCTCTCTAGATGCATTAGGGACTGCACGAACTGACAACTCTATTATTATTATTATTATTATTATTATTATTATTATTATTATTATTATTATTATTATTATTATTATTATTATTATTATTATTATTATTATCACCAATGCAATCTAGCTAGGGCTCCTTTGTGCTGTTTCGAGATCTGCGTGCAGTTTTTATTATATTGAGCGATCGAGACTAGAGGTCCCATTCTAGCTAGATGGATAGATCGTACTGGTACGTACCTTGATTTCTCCGCTTCTGATCTTTGGTAGAGCTCCGATGTCCAGCACGGGAGTTTTGCCGGTTGAAGCCTTGGTTTGAAGCGGGCCGATCTTAGGTCGGGGGAGACCATGCTTTTCAGTGTCTCCGAGGATCAGCCTCGTGAAGAAGAGAAGCAAAGAATCCACCAGCTTTATGGGTAGCCACCTGAGAAGGAACACGGAGAGCCCGAACGTGGAGACGCCTAGTATCTCCCTCGGCAACACGTGAAGCTGCTGTCAAAACAAAACGTACTGCACACTCATATGATGAATGCAACGACATATAGAATACATAATAGAGTTTCTCACTTGAACATATATATTAATACTCCCTCTGTCCCAACTTAAAATTTGTTTTATATAATTAATATATTCATACAATACTTGATGCCTGAGTATGTATCTAGACCATCATTCATTTAAATATAGACATAAAAATTAGGAGAGCTAAAAGACTAACATTATTATTACCGACATTTTTCTTATTTAGTTTACTTTAAAAAAAAACTATATACGACGGGCACTTCTTCGCGGTTCTCGAGGGTTCTGAAGCTATTTTCCCCCCCTCTGTCAGTCTTCTTGTTATTTTCCTGTCCTTTCCCTTTCTCTCAGGCAGGCATACACGATAAGGAAAGGAAAACTTATGGGTCACTGTAGCACCACATCAGTACGAATTTCTATGAAACAGCATGTTACAAGTAGCACAACATATACTTCACAATGTCGATGATATTTCAGGATATATATAAGAAAAGTTTTTCATCAACTAAATTTTCTAATATTACCCCAACGTAACGGCATGCATGCACATGATGCAAGTAAAGCACAGTAGTATAACAGTATACGTCGTTAATTATGCATGCATTCCCTACTGCCAGTGCCGACCGAGTTGAAGAGGGATTGAAGAAGTTTCAGGATTTCCTAATGCCTTTGCAGTAATAATCTATTAAAAAAATATAGCAGTGCTTCATTTTGAACATCGCGAATATATACATATATACATATATATATATATTATATTAAGATTATATTCCTTTTCTTTTGAAAGTGACAACAATCTGAACACACGAGGGGGCAAAAAGGAAGGAAACCTACGTGGCGCTAAACAGAATTGACTACTCAAGAAAACTAGTTCACTGAATTATTTAAGCCGAATTGTCCATATGCCTTTTGGACATGGAAATTGTGTGTTTATTTCTTTATTTTTTTTTGCCGAAACAGAAACTGTCTAGTATAATCTTGAGCAAAGGTTACTTTCCGTAGCATTTGCTTCAAAACGTTGAATCCACAAAATAATTTTATGAATGAGGTTTATATCTTATTTAACTGCAGGACACATTTCTTTACGAAAAAACGGCACAATGCAGACGATGCTGTATTGATTTCTCTCAGAACTGCTTCTGCTTGTCAAGTAAATACATCGCAATAATTTATTTGATAAGCTATAAGTCCATGAATTAGTTTTGTTATATGATTATACAGTAGTCCTCCACACGAACGTGGAGCGGGCACTCACCTTGTCCCTGACAACCATGGAGGCTTTGGCGCCATTGTTGCAGAGGTCGAGGCTGACCTCCATGCCGGAGTTGCCACAGCCCACCACGAGCACATTCTTGCCCCTGAATTCGTCCCCCTTCTTGTAGCTGCTCGTGTGCATGGCCACGCCGCGGTACGTGTCCATCCCCTCCACGCCCTCCGGCCACGTCGGCTCCGCATTCTCGCCGGTGGCCACTACGAGCCACCGTGACAAGAACTCGGTGTTGGCCGCCGTGGCGCCATCGCCGCCGCCGTCCTCATCGACGGTCACCCTCCAGAAACCGATGGCCGCGTCGTAGGCAGCCCTGTGGACGCGCGCGTTGAGGTGGGGCTGAATGCCGAAGCCGCGGGCATAGTCGTCGAGGTAGGCGATGAACTGGTCCCGGGTAGGGTACGGCGGCGTGCCGGGAGGGAACGGCGCGAGCGGGAGCTCGCAGAAGCACCGCGGAAGGTGCAGCCGGAGCCGCTCATACGTGCGGTGGCGCCACGACGCGGCCACGCACGAGTCCTTCTCCAGCACCAGCGACGGCACGCCGCGCGCCTTGAGGCACGCCGCCGTGGCCAGCCCCGACGGCCCGGCGCCCACGATGACGGGGCCAGGAACCCACACCTGCCTGGGCCTGCCGCCGCTGCCGCCGGCGGCGTCGCCACCCCCGCCGCGGTGTAGGATGGTGGGGTGGTGCTCGTCGGGTTCTGCTTGTCCTTCCTCTCGCGATGTTGGCATGGCAACAAAAGAGACGACAGGTGTATGTGTCTGTGAAGACGTTGTGCTTTCTAGAGCTACTAGCTAGTTACTGTGGAGTGTTGAGATCTCTTTATCTCTCTAGGTGTGCTATTCTGAGTGAGCTCGTGCTCAACAAGCATACCACACCGAGTGCTTTATATATATATATATATATTCAATATGTATGTTATTTACAAACTGTCTCCGGTCAGGTCCAAAATATAGGCCGCATGCTCGAAGTCGAAGGTGCATGGTCTACCAGTACTTGCTTTGTTTTTGCTGAATTGCTCGTCTACGATAGGACTGACATTTATGTTAGACTGAAAACGATAGCTGTAGATTGTAGTGGGCGACGATAGTCAGGGAGACCGGAGACAACATTTATACATCCAAATCAAATAAGTTATCTATACTACTCTATTAATAACGTAGCGTGGGCGCATGGCGCTACCATAGCTACGCGTCTACGCCCGATAATAGTACAATTGGCGGAGAACATAATAACATTTATGTCCATACCTGAGTGTTCTGGCGTAGCTCCATAATCGACCAAGTCCTCTTCCAGCAGGTCCTCTTCCTCCATGAGTGTTGGCACGTCCTTGGAGGCGTACTGGCGCAGTGTTTGATTTATTTCAACGGCCTTTGGCCTCCACCTCTTTTGCAGTGGTGGGTACTACGGATGCGTATAATTAAATATTTTTTTGCTTCTTTTTTTTGCTCTCATTTGCTCTCAAGCGTTGTAATTTTCGATTTTGTGATCGTGTCAATCCCGATGGGCACCATCAGGGCATGGAGTATTTTGGGTCGGCTGTTTTGCTGGCAGTTGTATCTTCTTTTTTGCTTATATTGGCCGATTCACCAAAAATCATTGTCCCTTCGTTATTTCTTTTTACGACGACATCTTCTATACCTATTTTGATGACGTCTCCTTCTATTGTCCTTTTGAAGGCTATAGATATATGCCCCCTGCCGGATTGGTTAGCCTTTGCAGCCGAGTGGTTCAGCAATCTTGCTGGGTCACGCCTGGTGACCGGATTGAGGGGCACTCAATCGGTCTTGTACAGGAGGTGCCAACCTGTCAAAAACTGATGATTGGGGTGCCCCCAAGCGGGGTATTGTGGTATCCCGAATGGATATGGTGGCATACCCCATATTTGATTCAGGACATATGGCGGTGGGGGTATGTACGCATAATGATATGGCACGGGTGCGTATGGAGGTGGAGGTGTCCATGTACGTATGTTAGGTCGTAATTGGACATTATGACCTGTCGTTCTTTCCGATTGGTAAGGTGGTCCAATCGGTCTTACCTGCTATCGCTCTTGAGTGGGTGAGCGAGGTCACTTTGGTGGCTGGTCACTTGGGCCGGCCTTCTTTTTCACATATTTAGACAATAATTGATCAAAAGTAGGGCCAGATTTGACCAATCGACCAGCTGCCTTGACCATGTTAGTTTTCCATGTACATATTTTTGGTCGTCATGGTTTGTTGGTATATGGTCGTCGCGGCTCCTGGGCGTTGCCGGACCGTCCGCTAGAATGATCCGAACTGTCTGATGATGTCCTGAATCGTCCACGTCTATGCGCCGGACCATCTGTGATGCGCAGAATAGGGACACACGCCCGGTTACCTGCCTGTGCCTGGCCCTCGGCGTTGGAGGTAGTGATGGTAACTTTCAGAGTTTCTCCTCCATCAGAAGTCTTTTCCGCCACCACTTTCCTACAAGAATTTTTATTATTTTCATCGGCCTTTCACGCGTCGCCGATGCCCTTATCGACCACGCTGGGCTGAATCATGACTTTTTTTTGCCATCGAAGTCGATCATATTTATTGGGAAGGGCTCCGTATCCACCTGCATTTCCTGAAATTTCAATCATCCCTCATTAATGGCCGATTGGATTTATCGTTGAAATATATTACAATCATTAGTGGCATGAGAAAATGAGTTGTGCCACATGCAGTATGCGCGACGTTTTAGTTCGTCTGTGGGTGTAATAGTATGTTTTATTTTAATGTTGATATTTTTGAGTAATTCATCAAATATTTTGTCACACTTGCCAACATAAAATGTAAATTTAACCTCCCCTTGTCGTTTCTTTTGAATCGACTGTAAGGAGGAACAAGCCGAAGATTTGGCCTATTTTTGCCAAACCATTTCAGCAGTGTATACTTCTTTTGATTCGTCGTCCGATCTACTTTGGTCGCATTTGTCACACCCGGTTTTAAAGAACAAATCCGGGTGCATTTCATACATGCGCCAAAGAAGACAACATATATAATAACAGAGTGTATAGAGATAAATGTCACAGTAAAATCAGAGTATTTATTACATAGCGGAAGACTTAATACAAAATAAAAGTTTAAACATAAAACGAACTAAGGATCGTCGGCGCCAATGTCAACTGAGAAACGCCACCTAGATCAGATCATACTCCTTGCCTTGTGGCTCCTCCTGAACCACCTGCTCTTCTCCTGTGGGGGGTGTGAGACAGCAAGAGTGAGCTCACACATGTTCATCGCTCAACAAGTTGTGGGGAATAATGTGACATGAACTCACCAAAGGTGGGAGTTCATGAAGTGTAAGGCTGATCAGTGAAATAAGGGCTGAAGCTGAGCATTGCTTTTATAAGTTGGTCAAAATTTTATTAGCAATTACTAAGTGTAAGTAAATAACGGACCTTAGAAATAATAAATAAAAGTAATAGTAAAATAATCCCAAATGTAATGATATGACAAATTAAGTTTAAGTTCCATAAATTAATCATTTGAGTGTTCGAGCCGCTCATGACCGTGAGCACGGCTAGTATACCAGTTTTACACTCTACAGAGGTTGCGCATCTTTACCCATAAGTCGTGTTGCCCATTTGCCACGGAGTTGATCAGACCCCATACACCTCTACCAAGGAAGCGAGGCAGGGTACCACTACGAGGCCTTTAAAAAGTTCCACTAGCTTCCGACTACCCGCTACAGTTTATAGGAAGCTCCAGTGCAGGAATCCCTCGCCTGACCGCCATCGCAGCAAAATCAACCCAAGGACCTCCCTACACTGACCACTCCCCTACTGCCCTTGCCCCTTTCGGTAAGGTAGCCATCCACTAGCTTTCCTAGTTAATCAGCCAAGGGCGTCCCATTAAACCCTTGTGGTAGCACTGTTTTTCCGGGTGGTTCTCCATGTTCCCATTAACATAATGATCTTATCATGGACATAAAATAATGAATAGATAATAACAAGTATAAAAATGAGTGATGAATATCTCTATACCCAAAGCCACATAAAGCAATAGCATGTACTACCCAAAAGTTTAATAGTAAAACCAGTGGTGAAACAAGGTATAAAGATAGTCAAAATCTAGGGTAACCTATTGGGTCCCATCAAAATTAACCTATGCAGATCATTATGATTAATAAGAACATGAATGGGTAAAAGAAGTGATCAAGGGCACAACTTGCCTTCAATGAGCTCCTGCTCAGCAGTCTCTACCAGCTGAACCTCAGAATCCTCTGTAGCTTGCTCGTCTACTCGCATCAATACAATACATACATGGTATAGCAATAATTAATATTACACCAAGCATGTAAATAAAATACACAGTAATAATCTAGACATTAAAATGAGATCACAGGAACTGGAATCATTAAATTTGTAGGTATAGATTTTAAGTTATGGATTTTCTAATGTTTTATGTGCTTAATACAAGATTAAGTACTAGAATAATTCTAATGTGCTTTTCATGCCAAAACAGTGGCACAAATGGATAGACAATGATATTATAAAAATTTAGGAACTGGAATGGACCAATTTGGAGTTCATATGAATTTTCTATGGATTTTACAAGTTTCTAGGTTTGTTTTTGTATTAAAAACTAAATTCTATAATCATTTCTCTATTTTAAATCCTCTCTGGACTGGGCCTCATTTTCTGGAAAGTTCAGGGGTCTCGGTGCAAGATTCCTAAGACACAGAAAATAGTACCCGAGGACCGCGAGATGTTTTTAAAGTTTGACGAGGTCTCTTTAACAAAATATACCCGCGAAGGGGTATGAGGGCATCTGAGCCGCCAGATCTAATTTCAACGGTCATGATTAAATGCGCCAAGGCACGAACCGGTACAAACCCGTGACCATCGGATCTCGATCTAATGGCCGCGAGTTCAATGCTATAAGATCCCATCACACACGCCCATCCACAATCGGACGGCAGGGAATCAGAGCCGCGAAGGGGTGCGCTCAGATCAGATCCTATCCATCGGATGGAGATCTAACGGACCTGGGTCGTCTCCCCCACCAACAGCAGAGTGCGGCGAGCCCCAAGCACGCGGCGGTGCAGACTCCGGCGAGAAACCCAATCCGATGCCTCGGGGCACTAATCCCCCAACCGAGACGATCTACGCGATACTAGGATTACAACGAATCATTGGAGGTAGAACTTACCTAGGATGGCTGTGTGGGAACACGGTTTCACGTTGAGGCGCGGCTCCGCGGTGAGGGTGAGGCTCTGGTGAGCGATTCACCGGCGTCTGGGCACCCAAGTCGTCCGAGGAGGCTCCAAATGCAAGCGGTATACCCTAGCGACGGTCTCCAATCACAACCTGAGGCCGAAACGGCGACAGGACCATGAATCCGTGGCGGCGGCGGCGAGACTACTCTTTTTCTCTCTCTGCATTGTTCCGCGCACGCCCTCAACAATGGTGGTGGTCACGAGGGTAGGGGGAAGAGGGGAGATAGGCTAGCCCGGGTCGTGGCACCCTATAAAGTCGTGAAGTGGCAAGCGCGTCAACCACCCGCGCGACGACCGCGCAAGCCGCCATGCTCGGAGTTTAGTTGAGGACGAAACTGACCGCTTGGGCCCTTCTGTCAGTGATTGATGCAAGGGGGTACGGTACTGGGCCCACGCGCTAGCCACAGCAACACTGGAAGCGGGCGCGAGCGAGGCAAGCGGGCGACGTTGGGCTGGAGGGGAGAGAATGTGTAGTGGGCCGAATGGGGTTGGTTGGCCCATGAAGATTTTTTTTATCCTTTCTATTTTATTTTCTTTTCTCCCTTTCCCAATTCAAATTCCAACTTGAATTTAAATTTGATTTCTGTGACAAACTTGTCTCCAAATTAAATATCCCACTTGAATATGACATGAGATAAATTAATTTATTTTTAAGAAATTTTATTTGGTGATGGCTAATGCTTTTCCCCCTTCTCCACATTTCTTTAGAATTTTGCTTTCCAAAAATAGAATTTAAATCCATGTGTCTATTAATATATTAACAATACCTTTATTTTATTAGCCACAGATGCACAATCAAGTAAAACTCAGCATGATGCATGATTTATTTAGGTGTTATTGGTTATTCAATCCCCTTTTGATGGTGTTTAATCACATGTGATAGTAACTAAAGATGGTACACACACATATATATGAAGAAAACACTATCTTTTCATAAGAGTTACAAATTTAGGTATTACAAATCCTACCCCCCTTAAAAATAATCTCGTCCTCGAGATTTAGGAAGGACTATGGAAAAGATGGGGAAAACCTATGCGAAGCTCTTCTTCTCTCTCCCAAGTGGCTTCATCTTCACCATGGTGACTCCATTGTACCTTGAACATCTTAATCACCTTATTTCTTGTAACTCGAGTCAGGGTGTCCAGAATCTTGATAGGGTACTCCGCATAAGTCAGGTCATCTTGAACACTAAGATCTTCCATTGGTAGTTGCTCCTCAGGTACCCTGAGGCACTTTTTTAGCTGGGACACGTGGAATACATCATGTACATCTGACAGATGATCGGGCAACTCCAGTTGATATGCAACTCCTCCCACTCGCTTTAAGATCAAGAAGGGTCCAATGAAACGAGGGGACAACTTTCCTTTAACTTTAAATCTCCTCATACCCCAGATCGGTGACACCTTCAGATAGACATGATCACCCTCCTTAAACTCCAGTAGTCTCCTTCTATTATCAGCATAGCTCTTTTGCCTGGATTGTGCAATTCTCAAATTCTCTCTTATCATTCGAACTTGTTCTTCTGCCTCTTGAATATGCTCAGGCCCAAAGAACTGTCTTTCTCCAGTTTGATCCCAATACAGTGGTGTCCTGCACTTTCTGCCATATAGAGCCTCAAATGGTGACATCTTCAAACTGGCCTGGTAGCTATTATTATAAGAGAACTCTGCATATGGTAAGCTCTTATCCCAACTTCCACCATGTTTGAGAGCACAAGCTCTTAACATATCCTCCAGTACTTGATTTGTCCTCTCGGTCTGCCCATCAGTTTGGGGATGGTAGGCTGAACTAAAATTCAACTTTGTATCCAAGCTCTCATGCAACTTCTTCCAAAACCGAGAAGTAAACTGTGATCCTCGATCAGACACGATCTTCTTAGGCACTCCATGTAGACAAACTATCCGAGTCATATACAATTCTGCTAGCTTGGCTCCCATGTAATTAGTCCTCACAGGTATGAAATGAGCCACTTTTGTCAATCTATCCATAATCACCCAAATAGAGTCATATCATGCTGGAGTGCGGGGTAGTCCAACAATGAAATCCATACCAATTTCTTCCCATTTCCACTCGGGTATCTTCAATGGGTGCAATAATCCAGCTGGTCTCTGATGTTCGGCCTTGACTCTTTGACACACATCACACTTAGCCACATCTGCAGCTACATCTCTCTTCAATCCATACCACCAATACTTCTGCTTCAAATCCTGATACATCTTGGTACTACCAGGATGAATAGAGTAATCCGAGTCATGAGCTTCTTTCAATATAGTCTCACGAAGGCTATCAATCTCCGGAACACATATCCGATCTTTGAACCATATAGTACCTTGCTCATCCTCCGTGAATTCTAGAACTCTTCCTTCAGTAATAAGATCCTTAATCTCTTGAATTTTAGCATCACCAACGTGACCTTTACGAATCTCTTGCTCTAAGGTAGGTTCCAACTCAATGGTGACTCCTTCCCTATGAGTAACCATTCCTAGGTTGAGTCTCTCAAAATCTTTTGCTAATTCATCGGGTAGCTGGACAACAAAAGCGGAGTGAACATGCTCCTTCCGACTCAAGGCATCTGCAACCAAATTTGCCTTGCCTGAGCGATAATGAATCTCCAAATCATAATCCTTAATGAGCTCTAACCAACGACGTTGCCTAAGGTTGAGGTCCTTCTGAGTGAATATATACTTCAAACTCTTATGATCCGTGTACACTTGACACTTGTTTCCCATAATGTAATGTCTCCATATCTTAAGTGCGTGCACAACCGCTGCCAGTTCCAAGTCATGAGTGGGGTAGTTCAATTCATGTTTCCGCAACTGACGAGACGCATAGGCAATCACATGTCCTTCTTGCATAAGCACACATCCCAATCCTTGTCCACATGCTTCACAATAAATGTCAAATCCCTTCTGTAGATCTAGCATAACCAACACTAGAGGTGACATCAATCTTTTCTTCAATTGATCAAAGCTGTCTTGGCATTTCTCATCCCACTTAAATTCTCTTCCTTTCTCCAGAAGCGAGGTCATAGGCTTAGCAATCTTAGAAAATCCTTCAATAAACCTCCGATAATATCCTGCAAGCCCCAAGAAACTCTGAATCTCAGTGACGGTAGTGGGCACGCTCCATTCCATTATCTCCTTCACTTTAGCAGGATCCACTGCTATTCCTCCATTAGAAATGATATGTCCAAGGAATGGCACCTTGTCAATCCAAAACTCACACTTACTGAACTTGGCATAGAGCTGATTATCCCTTAGCTTCTATAGCACCAACCTTAGATGTTCTTCATGATCACTTTCACTCCTAGAATAGATGAGAATATCATCGATGAATACTGTCGGGGACCATAATTAGGGGTACCCCCAAGACTCCTAATCTCAGCTGGTAACCCCCATCAGCACTAAGCCGCAAAGGCCTGATGGGTGCGATTAAGCCAAGGCTCGGTCCACTCAAGGGACACGACCTCGCCTCGCCCGAGCCTAGCCTCGGGCAAGGGAAGCCGACCCCGGAAGATTCACGTCTCGCCCGAGGACCCCCTCAAGCGACGGACACACCTTCGGCTCGCCCGAGGCCCAGTCTTCGCCAAGAAGCAACCTTGGCCAGATCGCCACACCGACCGACCAAATCGCAGGAGCATTTAATGCAAGGATGGCCTGACACCTTATCCTGTCACGCGCCCTTCAGTCGACAGAGCCGAAAGTGACCGCAGTCACTTCGCCGCTCCACTGACCGGCCTGACAAGAAGACAGCGCCGCCTGCGTCGCTCCGACTGCTGTGCCACTCGACAGAGTGAGGCTGACAGCAGCCAAGTCCGGCCTCGGGCGCCATAGGAAACTCCGCCTCGCCAGACCCCAGGGCTCGGACTCGGGCTCGGCCCCAGAAGACAACGAACTCCGCCTCGCCCGACCCTAGGGCTCGGACTCGGGCTCGGCCCCTGAAGACGACGAACTCCGCCTCGCCCGACCCCAGGGCTCGAACTCGGGCTCGGACCCGGAAGACGATGAACTCCGCCTCGCCCGACCCGGGGCTCGGACACGACCTCGACCTCGGAAGACCGACTCGACCCTGACCTCGGAGGAGCCTCCGCCTCGCCCGACCTAGGGCTCGAACCGACCACGTCACAGGGGGGCGATCATTACCCTATCCCTAGCTAGCTCAGGCTACGGATAACAGGACCGGCGTCCCATTTGGCTCGCCCCGGTAAACAGATAATGATGGCGCCCCACGTGCTCCATGACGACGGCGGCTCTCAGCCCCTTACGGAAGCAAGGAGACGTCAGCAAGGACTCGACAGCCCCGACAGCTGTCCTTCCGCAAGGCTCCAACGCTCCTCCGACGGCCACGACATCACATGAACAGGGTGCCAAAACCTCTCTGGCTGCCACGACAGCATGTACTTAGGGCACTAGCTCCTCTCTGCTAGACACGATAGCGCACTGCTACACCTCCCATTGTACACCTGGACCCTCTCCTTACGCCTATAAAATGAAGGTCTAGGGCTCTCTTACAAGGAGGTTGGCCGCGCGGGGGGACGAGACGGCGCGTAGGGTCCCTCGCTCTCCCCTCCACGCGGACGCTTGTAACCCCCTACTGCAAGCGCACCCGACCTGGGCGCAGGACAACACGGAGGTCGCGGGTTTCCCCTTTTTTCCCTCTCTTCTACCCCCCTTCGTGCTCCATCTCGCACCGACCCATCTAGGCTGGGACACGCGGCGACAATTTACTCGGCGGTCCAGGGACCCCCCAGGGTCGAAACGCCGTCAGTTGGCGCGCCAGGTAGGGGCCTGCTGCGTGTTGACGAACAGCTCCCTGTCAAGCTCCAGATGGGTAGTCTCCAGCAACCTTTCCAACCCGGGATGGTGCTCCATTTCGGGAGTCTTGAGTTCATGTCCCTCGACGGCAGCTACGACATGATACTCCTTCCTTCGCCGCGCGACGGCGACAATGGCGGCCGACAACCCGCCCGCCGGCGGCGGAATCGACGACGTCTTCCCCATGAGGCAGAAGAACAACATCCGAGTTTGTCCCGTCACCTCCCCCGCCGACGGAGGAGGAGGCGGGGCAACCGTGGCCAAGCAGGAGGCGGCACCTTGTCGGCTGTCGAGCGAGTCGACGGCGCCGGCGCCCCGACGGGGGACACGTCGGGCGTTGACCTCGCGTCTAAGACGAAGACGAGCACTGTTTCCCCGCGACACGCCAACTCCAAGAGGATGGACGACGCCAGCACGCTCGCGAAGGACTTGCTGGGCATCACCCTCGTACCTAAGACGACGGTGCAGTCCACCCCTGACGTGACAATGTCACCACCTGTCGACCAAGAGGTACCGACCGATTCTCGTCTCATGCCTTTTGGATTCGGCCTCGACCCACCAAGCGACCCCGCTTTGGTGGAAGCCTTCATAGAGGCATGCACCAACCCTCCGGGGTATCATATGCGGTCACCCTGGGACCGGCTGACGGCCGTCTCGACCTACGGACCCTCGGGTTCCGAGGAAGATGACGAGCCTGACTTTGATTGGGATTTCTCCGGGCTCGGTAACCCCAGTGCCATGCGGGACTTCATGACCGCATGCGACTACTACCTTTCCGATTGTTCCGACGGTAGCCACAGCTTCGGCGACGGAGACTGCGGCCCAAGTCGTGAATGTTTCCACGTCGATCTAGGGGGTCTCGACGAAGGCAACCATCTTGGTATACCGGAAAATGGTGATCCCCCTAGGCCTGCGCCTCGCATTGACATCCTTCGGGAGCTAGCTGTGGTCCCAGTCCCTGCGGGGGGTCAGGACGCACAGCTCGAGCAAATCCGTGAGATGCAGGCCAGGCTCGACAAGGGGGCAGGAACACTTGAGCCGCTCCGCCGGAACATCGGGCAGGAATGGGTAGACCAAGCTCTGGCCGGAGAAGCGCGTCATCTACCCTAGGGCAACCAGCTCCGCATCGCCGACGACGTCAGGGCAAGGCCACCACCAACTTCCAGTGGGGTCGGCCAGAACCTGGCTGCAGCAGCGATACTTCTCCGCACAATGCCGGAACCATCAACCACCGAAGGGCAGCGGATCCAGGGAGAGCTCAAGAATCTCCTGGAGGATGCCGCGGTCCGACGGGCCAAGAGCTCTGCCTCCCGAAGGCAGGGATACCCCTCAGAGCACCGCGCCGCGACTTCCCGATTCATGCGGGAAGCCTCGGTCCACACCGGACGCACGCGCAACACAGCGCCTGCGGCCCCAGGACGCCTCGGCAACGAACACCACCACCGCAACCATCGAGCCCGCCTCAACGAGAGGGTGCGCCGAGGCTAGCACCCCAGGCGTGGGGGACGCTATGACAGCGGGGAGGATCGGAGTCCCTCGCCCGAACCACCCGGCCCACAGGCTTTCCGCCGAGCCATACGACGGGCGCCATTCCCGACCCGGTTCCGAACCCTGACTACCATCACAAAGTACTTGGGGGAGACAAGGCCGAAACTGTGGCTCGCGGACTACCGGCTGGCCTGCCAACTGGGTGGAACGGACGATGACAACCTCGTCATCCGCAACCTCCCCCTGTTCCTCTCCGACTCCGCTCGGGCCTGGCTAGAGCATCTTCCTCTGGGGCAGATCTCCAACTGGGATGACCTAGTCCAAGCCTTCGCCGGTAATTTCCAGGGCATGTACGTGCGCCCTGGGAACTCATGGGATCTCCGAAGCTGCCGCCAGCAGCCGGGAGAGTCTCTCCGGGACTACATCTGGCGATTCTCAAAGCAGCGCACCGAGCTGCCCAACGTCACCGATTCGGATGTCATCGGTGCATTCCTCGCCGGCACCACCAGCCACGACCTGGTGAGCAAGCTGGGTCGCAAGACCCCCACCAGGGCGAGCGAGCTGATGGACATCGCCACCAAGTTCGCCTCTGGCCAGGAGGCGGTTGAGGCCATCTTCCGGAAGGACAAGCAGCCCCAGGGCCGCTAGTCGAAAGATGTTCCCGAGGCGTCCGCTCAGCGCGGCACGAAGAAGAAAGGCAAGAAGAAGTCGCAAGCGAAACGCGACGCCACCGACGCGGACCTTGTCGCCGCCGCTGAGTACAAGAACCCTCGGAAACCTCTCGGAGGTGCCAATCTCTTCGACAAGATGCTCAAGGAGCCGTGCCCCTATCATCAGGGACCCGTCAAGCACACCCTTGAGGAATGCGCCATGCTTCGGTGCCACTTTCACAGGACCGGGCCACCTGCGGAGGGTGGTAGGGCCCACCACGACGACAAGAAGGGGGATCACAAGGCAGAGGAGTTCCCCGAGGTCCGCGACTTCTTCATGATCTACGGTGGGCAAGCGGCGAACGCCTCGGCTCGACACCGCAAGCAAGAGCGTCGGGAGGTCTGCTCGGTAAAGGTGGCAGCGCCAGTCTACCTAGACTGGTCCGACAAGCCCATCACCTTCGACCAGGGCGATCACCCCGACCGCGTGCCGAGCCCGGGGAAATATCCGCTTGTTGTCGACCCCGTCATCGGCAACGTCAGGCTCACCAAGGTCCTCATGGACAGAGGCAGCAGCCTCAACATCATCTACGCCGAGACCCTCGAGCTCCTGCAGATCGATCTGTCCTCGGTCCAGGCCGATGCGGCGCCTTTTCACGGGATCATCCCTGGGAAACGCATCCAACCCCTCGGACGACTCGATCTGCCCGTCTGCTTCGGGACTCCCTCCAACTTCAGAAGGGAAACCCTCACGTTCGAGGTGGTCGGGTTCCGAGGAACCTACCACGCAGTACTGGGGAGGCCATGCTATGCCAAGTTCATGGCCGTCCCCAACTACACCTACCTCAAGCTCAAGATGCCGGGCCCCAACGGGGTCATCACCATCGGCCCCATGTACCGACACGCGTACAAATGCGACGTAGAGTGCGTGGAGTATGCCGAGGCCCTCTCCGAATCCGAGGCCCTCATCGCCGACCTGGAGAGCCTCTCCAAGGAGGCGCCAGACGTGAAGCGCCATGCCAGCAACTTTGAGCCAGCGGAGACGGTTAAGTCCGTCCCTCTCGACCCCAGCAACGACGCCTCCAAGCAGATCCGGATCGACTCCGAGCTCGACCCCAAATAGGAAGCAGTGCTCGTCGACTTTCTCCGCGCAAACGCCGAAGTTTTCATGTGGAGTCCCTCGGACATGCCTGGCATACCGAGGGATGTCGTCGAGCACTCGCTGGATATCCGAGCTGGAGCCCGACCCGTGAAGCAACCTCTGCGCCGATTCGACGAAGAAAAGCGCAGAGCCATAGGCAAGGAGATCCACAAGCTGATGGCCGCAGGGTTCATCAAAGAGGTATTCCATCCCGAATGGCTTGCCAACCCCGTGCTTGTGAGAAAGAAAGGAGGGAAATGGCGGATGTGTGTAGACTACACTGGTCTAAACAAAGCATGCCCAAAAGTTCCCTATCCTCTGCCTCGCATCGATCAAATCGTGGATTCCACTGCGGGATTCAAAACCCTGTCTTTCCTCGATGCCTACTCAGGGTATCACCAAATCAGGATGAAAGAGTCCGACCAGCTCGCGACTTCTTTCATCACACCTTTTGGCATGTACTGCTATGTTACTATGCCATTTGGTTTGAGGAATGCGGGTGCGACGTACCAAAGGTGCATGAACCACGTGTTCGGCGAACATATTGGTCGAACGGTCGAGGCTTATGTCGATGACATCATAGTCAGGACGAGGAAAGCCTCCGACCTCCTTTCCGACCTTGAAACGACATTTCGGTGTCTCAAGGAGAAAGGCGTAAAACTCAATCCCGAGAAGTGTGTCTTCGGAGTCCCCTGAGGCATGCTCTTGGGGTTCATCGTCTCCGAGCGGGGCATCGAGGCCAACCCAGAGAAAATCGCGGCCATCACCAACATGGGGCCCATCAAGGACTTGAAAGGCGTACAGAGGGTCATGGGATGCCTTGCGGCTCTGAGCCGTTTCTTCTCGCGCCTCGGCGAAAGAGGCCTACCTCTGTACCGCCTTTTAAGAAAGAGCGAGCGCTTCACTTGGACCTCCGAGGCCAAGGAAGCCCTCGGGAACCTGAAGGCGCTCCTTACGAACGTGCCCATCTTGGTGCCCCCCGCCGCCGGAGAAGCCCTCTTGATCTACGTCGCCGCTACCACTCAGGTGGTCAGCGCCGCGATCGTGGTTGAGAGACAAGAAGAAGGGCATGCATTGCCCGTCCAGAGGCCAGTTTACTTCATCAGTGAGGTACTATCCGAGACTAAGATCCGCTACCCGCAAATTCAGAAGCTGCTGTACGCGGTGATCCTGACGCGGCGAAAGTTGCGACACTACTTCGAGTCTCATCCGGTGACTGTGGTGTCATCCTTCCCCCTGGGGGAGATCATCCAGTGCCGAGAGGCCTCGGGCAGGATTGCAAAGTGGGCGGTGGAAATCATGGGTGAGACTATCTCGTTCGTCCCTCGGAAGGCCATCAAGTCCCAAGTCTTGGCGGACTTTGTGACTGAATGGGTCGACACCCAGCTCCCAGCGGCTCCGATCCAGCCGGAACTCCGAACCATGTTTTTTGATGGGTCGCTGATGAAAACAGGGGTAGGCGCGGGCCTGCTCTTCATCTCGCCCCTCGGGAAACACCTACGCTACGTGCTGCGCCTCCATTTCCCGGCGTCCAACAACGTGGCTGAGTACGAAGCTCTGGTCAACGGGTTGCGCATTGCCATTGAGCTAGGGGTCCGACGCCTCGACGCTCGCGGTGACTCGCAGCTCGTCATCGACCAAGTTATGAAAAACTCCCACTGCCGCGACCCGAAGATGGAAGCCTACTGCGATGAGGTTTGACGCCTGGAGGACAAGTTCTACGGGCTCGAGCTCAACCACATCGCCCGACGACACAACGAGACTGCGGACGAGCTGGCTAAGATAGCCTCGGGGCGGACAACGGTTCCCCCGGACGTCTTCTCCCGAGACCTACATCAACCCTCAGTCAAGACCGACGACACGCCTGAGCCCGAGAAGGCCTCGGCCCAGCCTGAGGCACCCTCGGCACAGCCCGAGGCACCCTCGGCTCGGCCCGAGGCACCCTCGGCCCCCGAGGGTGAGGCACTACGCGTCGAGGAAGAGCGGAGTGGGGTCCAGCCTAATCGAAACTGGCAGACCCCATACCTGCAATATCTCCACCAAGGAGAGCTGCCCCTCGACCGAGCCGAGGCTCGGCGACTAGCGCGGCGCGCCAAGTCGTTCGTCTTACTGGGTGACGGAAAGGAGCTCTACCACCTCAGCCCATCCGGCATCCTCTAGCGGTGCATATCCATCGCCGAAGGCCAGGAGCTCTTACAAGAAATACACTCGGGGGCTTGCGGTCATCACGCAGCACCCTGAGCCCTTGTTGGAAACGCCTTCTGACAAGGTTTCTACTGGCCGACCGCGATGGCCGACACCACTAGAATTGTCCGCGCCTGCCAAGGGTGTCAATTCTACGCGAGGCAGACCCACTTGCCTGCTCAGGCTCTACAGACAATACCCATCACCTGGCCGTTTGCTGTGTGGGGACTGGACCTCATCGGTCCCTTGCAGAAGGCACCCGGGGGCTACACGCACCTGCTGGTCACCATCGACAAATTCTCCAAGTGGATCGAGGTCCGACCCCTAAACAGCATCAGGTCTGAACAGGCGGTGGCATTCTTCACCAACATCATCCATCGCTTTGGGGTCCCGAACTCCATCATCACTGACAACGGCACCCAGTTCACCGGCAGAAAGTTCCTGGACTTCTGCGAGGATCACCATATCCGGGTGGACTGGGCCGCCGTGGCTCACCCCATGACGAATGGGCAGGTGGAACGTGCCAACGACATGATTCTGCAAGGACTCAAGCCGAGGATCTACAGCGACCTCCACAAGTTTGGCAGGCGATGGATGAAGGAACTCCCCTCGGTGGTCTGGAGTCTGAGGACAACGCCGAGCCGAGCCACGGGCTTCACACCGTTCTTTCTAGTCTATGGGGCCGAGGCCGTCTTGCCCACGAACTTAGAATACGGTTCCCCGAGGACAAGGGCGTACGACGACCGAAGAAACCAGACCGACCGAGAAGACTCACTGGACCAGCTCGAAGAGGCTCGAGACATGGCCTTACTACACTCGGCGCGGTACCAGCAGTCCCTGCGACGCTACCACGCCCGAGGGGTTCGGTCTCGAGACCTCCAAGTGGGCGACCTAGTGCTTCGGCTGCGACTAGACGCCCGAGGGCGGCACAAGCTCACGCCTCCCTGAGAAGGGTCGTTCGTCGTTGCCAAGGTTCTGAAGCCCGGGACATACAAGTTGGCCAACAGCCGAGGCGAGGTCTACAGCAACGCTTGGAACATCCGACAGCTACGTCGCTTCTACCCTTAAGATGCTTTCCAGTCATTCGTACACCTCGTTCACACACAAAGTCTAACCATCAAGGAAGGGTCAGCCTTGCCTCGACAAAGCCCGACCCTCCCTCGGGGGCTAGAAGGGGGAACCCCCTTTGCGTCAAAATTTTCCTTGGAAAAAGTCTTTCCGCCAGAACGTCTTTTGTGCTTTTTGACTACTTCAAAAGTGGGGTCCTGAAAACGACGGAGTACACGTAAGCAGCCAAGGCCGACTGAGCCGAGGGACTCCTATGCCTTCGGGATACGGATACCTCACTCATCACCTTCTGCGATAAGTAACTCACGCTCGGATAAGCGATTCCGCTGATCGAACAAGTCTTAATGCTCGGAGACCTTTCTGCCGAAACGATTTTTCGGGTCTTCTCGACTACATCGTTAGCAGAATCCTACAGACGAGTAAGAGTACACGTAAGCGGCAAGACCGATCGAGCCGAGGGACTCCTACGCCTCCGGGATACGGATACCTCACTCATCACCTTCCATGAAAAGTAACTCTCACTCGAACAAACAATTCTGTTACCGACAAATAAGTCCTGATACTCGAAACAAAGGGAAAAAGAAATGCAGCTTTACAACACAGCGACAGTATGTTTGGGCCTCGGCGGCCGCAGAAAACATACGCACACTACAAGGTAAACCGATCCTGCAGGTTCGAACCTCGATGGAGGGGGAGCAGTAGCACCCTCGATGTCAACACCACCTTCGGCGAAGTCCGACCGAGCCTCGAACGGCAACACAGTCGGAGGATCTCCGCTCCGAAGGACGATGTCAGCACCACGCCCGGGCCATCGCCGCTAGGGTCTCCTCCAGGAGTCCGGCTCGAGCAGACGGCTCGGCCGGTCGCCCCGAAGCCTCAGCCGGCTGTCCCTCGAGGGCATCAGCCCGGCCCATGGCCTCGGCAACTCGACTCCGGCGCTGGTCCCGCCAGCGGACGGCCCGGTCAGGCTTCGGCCGATGAAGTCTTCTTTTCGAGCCAACTCTGCCTCTGTCCACGCTGATACCGCTGCCTCCGGCTCTGGCTCATCGAAGAGCGGCCGAGGGTTTCCTTTAACTAAGCAAGAGAAGCCTCAGGCGGCAAGGCCAACTGAGCCGAGGGACTCCTACGCCTCCGGGATACGGATACCTCACTCATCACCTTCGCACGAGGCAACTCACACTTGGTGAAGCGGTTCAGTTAGCTGACAGGCGAGTCCTAGCGCTCGGAATGAGGGAAAAACACGGCTTCGCGCCAAAAGATACATACATATTCAGGCCCCGACAGCCACAATGAACAAACACCGGCACTCAAGGTGCCATTACAAACGGAACTCCGGTTCCGCCCCCACGGGTATGAACAACCTCCACACCGGAGAGCCTACGGGGCGACAAGCTCTGGGCGACTCGCCAGCAACCTCTGCAGCAGCGGCCATGGTCCCAGGACGGACGCACCCACTGGAAGGCTCTCGTTCACGTCCCCACTCAAGGGACGCAAACCAGACATTAAAGCCAAAAGAGCCAGAGGTCGGTCCGTAGGCGGCGCTGACGGCCCCGACGGCGGAGAAGCTTTCTCCAGCTGCCACCACGTCAACACCGACGGCGACGTCCGCCTGTCCACCAATGTCGCACCAGCAAGCGCAGGCCGCTCCAAAGTGCACCGACAGGCCCTCACTCCCGTCCTCGCCACGAAAGCGAGGACAGAGGACGGATGTTGCATCCTAGCTGGGCAGCAACAGTTCGCCTTCCCCGGCATGGCTGGAGGACGCCTCCTCCGTAGAGCTGGAGGATGGTTTCCACCACCAGAAGCTAGAAGAAGAGGTGGCCGGCCGACCCGTGCAGGAGGTAGAGCTCCGGCTCAGCCCGGCCTCCGCCCCAGCCAGGATGACGAAGATCCTTGAAGCTGAGGGTGGAACCAAGATCACAGCCCGGCTCGCTTCTCCCCACCACCGAACTGGTGGTCACCGTCTTCGGTGACCACCGGCGAGGGGATGCAGCCGGGCTGCCTGACGAAAATCCTTGAAGCCGAACGATGGCTGAAAGGTACCAACTTCCGCGAAGTTGCGTTCCCCTAATGACGACAAGGCGGAAGAACCACGAGCGCCCTCCATCTAGGGGCTCGAAAGGTGGAAAGACGCAATGCATGAGGAGAGCGCGAAGACATGGTTGCCTTTCAAGGGGGTCACCCTCCTTTTAAAGGCAACTATCCCCACTTGCGTCCTCAGCCGTCGCGGGCTGAGTCTTCTCCAACACGCTCCAAGGTCCTCCCCCTACGACACAGGGGCTGGGCCTCGCGCGTCATGCAAGCTGGTGCAGGGCAGACAGAGCCAAACCGCCGCGCACAGTGCACGCAACTGCCCAGTGGTTACGAGCATTCCTCCACTTTCGCCCAGGCCAGCGGGTGAAAGGGCGGGCCGCCATGAAGGCGGCGTGCAACCGCACCCAAGGGGGCGCACCCTTTCGACTTCGACGCATCCAGCATGGAGGCCCAGGCCCACACGTCATGTAACCGGCGAGCCGGTTACTACGTGCAAGAAACTGCACCGCCACTCGCGCCAGTACCGCGTCTTCTCGACTACGGAACCAGTACCGCGACTTGAGGTGACCCTGCGCATGACCCGACAGTGCCAACCGAGCACATTGGTCACGGGTCGGTCAGCCGCGGGAGAGGGCGCGACGGTCGATACAGCCAGAAATGGGCCGGCAGTAATGGCAGTGGCAGGCGGGCGGAAGCGGCAGTCGAGTCGTCAGCAAGCTCATGCCCCCTCCTGGGATAGCGAAAGGACCTTCTCCCACGGCGTGAAGACGACACGTCCGTGTCCCATTCCTCGAACGGCTCGCGCACGCACAACGGCCGCCCCATGAACCACTCGTCCCGTCGCATTAACTCTGCGGCAGGACAGGCGACACCTTTGGCAGGCGAAGCAGACGACGCTTCACCTCCGCCATAATGACCGCGTCAAAAAAGGTGCGCCACGTCATTCGATTTCGTATCCTTTTCCACTTCCTCTTTCTCTCTCTTGCCTCAGGGATCGGGAAAGGGGACACTCCGAAAGGGATCGTTCTCCGTGAAGGAAGCGGGCCTTGAGCCCCCCTACTGATCAGAGGCTCAAAGGCTGGCCCCTCGGAAGGGTTCAACAGCCGCCTCAGAGCACCCGGGCTCCACGCCCACTACTGGTCAGAGGTTCGAAGGCCGGCCCCTCGAAAGGGTTCAATGGCCGCCTCAGGCCACTTGGGCTCCACGCCCACTACTAGTCAGAGGTTCGAAGGCCGGCCCCTCGAAAGGGTTCAACGGTCGCCTCAGGCCACTCGGGCTCCGCGCCCACTACTGATCAGGGGTTCGAAGTCTGGCCCCCGAAGGGTTCGACAGCCGCCTCAGACGCAGAGTGAGGGATGACCCTGGGTACGTTCGATACATAACCGAGGCTCGGGCTATGCTCCCGAGGTACCATAGGATATTTCCGAGACCAACGGGAACGATTTTGTAACAGAATCCCACCAGAGGGAGGCATCGAGCCCTTGGACCCCGTCAAAAGGGGACCGGGTCCGGCAAATCACCCGCAGGTACTTTTGGAGCGCGCCTCCGGGCCACTAGCCGACCCCTAACAAATGGGGCACGGGCGTCCACTCGGATTACCCGTTAGCAACTCACTGGAGACACCATGTTCGGCGCCCTCCGAGGGCAACATGGCGCTTTCCCCCCTCCTCCTTGTGGAAAGGCGACGCAGGGGCATATGTAGAAAGCTGAGTCTGTCCCTGACCGTCCTATCGCTCTGTGCGGAGGCTCGGGGGCTGCTCTCGCAAACCCGGCTCTGGCCAAACCGTTGACAGCGTCAACATACCAGCCCGAGAACTTGGGACTCGACTGTTCACCCGGGCTATGGCCAGTTCGCATGAGGGAGCAGCCAGACCGGCCGAAGCGTTACGAAACGTACTAAGACCTCGAAGGAGTCAAACTACTCCTCCGAGGCCTCGAGGGCTACACCCGGTGGGTGCGCTCGCGCGCACCCACCGGAACAAAAAGCAACCGAGGAAGGCCGGTCCCCTTGCAAAAAAGTGTGACAAAAGCCTCCAAGCGAGTATCAACACTCCCTTCGAGGCTCGGGGGCTACTGTCGGGGACCATAATTAGGGGTACCCCCAAGACTCCTAATCTCAGCTGGTAACCCCCATCAGCACTAAGCTGCAAAGGCCTGATGGATGCGATTAAGCCAAGGCTCGGTCCACTCAAGGGACACGACCTCGCCTCGCCCGAGCCCAGCCTCGGGCAAGGGAAGCCGACCCCGGAAGATTCACGTCTCGCCCAAGGACCCCCTCAAGCGACGGACACACCTTCAGCTCGCCCGAGGCCCAGTCTTCGCCAAGAAGCAACCTTGGCCAGATCGCCACACCGACCGACCAAATCGTAGGAGCATTTAATGCAAGGATGGCCTGACACCTTATCCTGTCACGCGCCCTTCAGTCGACAGAGCTGAAAGTGACCGCAGTCACATCGCCGCTCCACTGACCGGCCTGACAAGAAGACAGCGCCGCCTGCGTCGCTCCGACTGCTGTGCCACTCGACAGAGTGAGGCTGACAGCAGCCAAGTCCGGCCTTGGGCGCCATAGGAAACTCCGCCTCGCCCGACCCCAGGGCTCGGACTCAAGCTCGGCCCCGGAAGACGACGAACTCTGCCTCGCCCGACCCCAGGGCTCGGACTCGGGCTCGGCCCCAGAAGACGACGAACTCCGCCTCGCCCGACCCCAGGGCTCGTACTCGAGCTCGGCCCCGGAAGACGACGAACTCCGCCTCGCCCAACCCCAGGGCTCGGACTCGGGCTTGGCCCCGGAAGACGACGAAATCCGCCTCGCCCGACCCCAGGGCTCGGGCTTGACCCCGGAAGACGACGAACTCCGCCTCGCCAGACCCCAGGGCTCGGACTCGGGCTCGGCCCCGGAAGACGACGAACTCCGCCTCGCCCGACCAGGGGCTCGGAGACGACCTCGACCTCGGAAGACCGACTCAACCCCGACCTCGGAGGAGCCTCCGCCTCACTCGACCCAGGGCTCAGACCGACCACCTCACGGGGGGCCCATCATTACCCTATCCCTAGCTAGCTCAGGCTACGGGTAACAAGACCGGCGTCCCATCTGGCTCGCCCCAGTAAACAGATAATGATGGCGCCCCGCGTGCTCCATGACGACGGCGGCTCTCAGCCCCTTACGGAAGCAAGGAGACGTCAGCAAGGACTCGACAGCCCTGACAGCTGTCCTTCCGCAAGGCTCCAACGCTCCTCCGACGGCCACGACATCACATGAACAGGGTGCCAAAACCTCTCTGGCTGCCACGACGGCATGTACTTAGGGCACTAGCTCCTCTCTGCTAGACACGATAGCGCACTGCTACACCTCCCATTGTACACCTAGACCCTCTCCTTACGCCTATAAAAGGAAGGTCCAGGGCTCTCTTACAAGGAGGTTGGCCGCGCGGGGGGACGGGACGGCGCGTAGGGTCCCTCGCTCTCCCCTCCATGCGGACGCTTGTAACCCCCTACTACAAGCGCACCCGACCTGGGCGCAGGACAACACGGAAGCCGCGGGTTTCCCCTTTTTTCCCTCTCTTCTACCCCCTTCGTGCTCCGTCTCGCGCCGACCCATCTGGGCTGGGACACGCGACGACAATTTACTCGTCGGTCCTGGGACCCCCCGGGGTCGAAACGTCGACAAATACCACGACGAATCTATCCAAGTACTCCATAAACACTTTATTCATCAAATTCATAAAATAAGCTGGTGCATTAGTCAATCCGAACGACATAACAGTGAACTCATACAATCCATATCGGGTTGAGAAAGCCGTCTTGGGAATATCCGATGGTCTAATCTTCATCTGATGGTATCCCGATCGGAGATCAATCTTCGAGAATACCCTGGCTCCTCTCATCTGATCAAACAAATCCTCAATACGGGGTAATGGATACTTGTTTTTCATAGTAACATCATTAAGTGATCTATAGTCCACGCACATCCATTGCGATCCATTCTTCTTCTGTACAAATAACAACGGTGCTCCCCAAGGTGAGGAACTCGGACGAATGCACCCAACCTCTTGTAATTCCGTCAACTGCTTCTTCAGCTCCTTGAACTCTTCTACAGACATCCTGTAAGGCCGCTTAGAAATAGGGGCAGTTCCAGGTAGAAGATCAATGACAAACTCAACTTCCCTATCTGGTGGCATCCCTGGTAACTCCTCTAGAAAGACATCCGGAAAATCTCTAACCACCCGGATGTTGCCACCCACAAACTTCTCATCTACTAAGAATGCCACTAGTCTTATGGTGGTAGTTACTGCAACTTCACTTCAAATCTTTGTCCTTTGGAACTGGTGAGTTCTATGGTTCCTTTACCACAGTGCATAAACTGCCTTTGCCTTTCTTAACCATGACATACCAATGATTATGTCTATAGTGCTCTCTTCTAACACTATAGGGGTAGCCCATCTGGGTTAGAAACATAGGGTACGAAAGAAAGGATTGTAGACAAGGCATGTAATTACGAGAAATGTTACTTTGGGGGATTTATTAGCTAAGCAGATTAATGTTTTTCCTACTAAAGCTAATTCAATACCTTATGGTGGTACATGCTAAGATGCCCGTCTATACTATTTCAATCAATCAAAGAAGCAAATCAGGCATTGATCATCAGAACAATCAAACAACATTTTTAAATAGCAAAAATAGTTTTAATTTTGTCTTAGGTTCCCTATCTCTTAAAAAGATCATAGTGGTAGGATTCCAAGGTGTGAAATCCATCTTGTCTTAGAATAGAGGAGGTAAGAAGGATTAGTGTAGAACAGTAGAAGGTGAGACAGGATCAAGATAAGTGTAGAATGAGTTAGAGTAAGGTAAGTAGGAAAGGGTCTGTCCATTTCTATCTAGGTTTCGTCCTACAATCAACATTTCCTCTGATACCACTTCTATCACACCCGGTTTTAAAGAACAAAGCCGGGTGCATTTCTTACATGCGCCAAAGAAGGCAACATATATAATAACAGAGTGTATAGAGATAAATGTCACAGTAAAATCAGAGTATTTATTACATAGCAGAAGACTTAATACAAAATAAAAGATTAAACATAAAACGAACTAAGGATCGTCGGCGCCAATGTCAACTGAGAAACGCCACCTAGATCAGATCATACTCCTTGCCTTGTGGCTCCTCCTGAACCACCTGCTCTTCTCCTGTGGGGGGTGTGAGACAGCAAGAGTGAGCTCACACATGTTCATCGCTCAACAAGTTGTGGGGAATAATGTGACATGAACTCACCAAAGGTGGGAGTTCATGAAGTGTAAGGCTGATCAGTGCAATAAGGGCTGAAGCTGAGCATTGCTTTTATAAGTTGGTCAAAATTTTATTAGCAATTACTAAGTGTAAGTAAATATCGGACCTTAGAAATAATAAATAAAAGTAATAGTAAAATAATCCCAAATGCAATGATATGACAAATTAAGTTTAAGTTCCATAAATTAATCATGTGAGTGTCCGAGCCGCTCATGACCGTGAGCACGGCTAGTATACCAGTTTTACACTCCGTAGAGGTTGCGCATCTTTACCCACAAGTCGTGTTACCCATTTGCCACGGAGTTGATCAGACCCCATACACCTCTACCAAGGAAGCGAGGCAGGGTACCACTACGAGGCCTTTACAAAGTTCCACTAGCTTCCGACTACCCGCTATAGTTTATAGGAAGCTCCAGTGCAGGAATCCCTCGCCTGACCGCCATCGCAGCAAAATCAACCCAAGGACCTCCCTACACTGACCACTCCCCTACTGCCCTTGCCCCTTTCGGGTAAGGTAGCCATCCACTAGCTTTCCTAGTTAATCAGCCAAGGGCGTCCCATTAAACCCTTGTGGTAGCACTGTTTTCCCGGGTGGTTCTCCATGTTCTCATTAACATAATGATCTTATCATGGACATAAAATAATGAATAGATAATAACAAGTATAAAAATGAGTGATGAATATCTCTATACCCAATGCCACATAAAGCAATAGCATGTACTACCCAAAAGTTTAATAGTAAAACCAGTGGTGAAACTAGGTATAAAGATAGTCAAAATCTAGGGTAACCTATTGGGTCCCATCAAAATTAACCTATGCAGATCATTATGATTAATAAGAACATGAATGGGTAAAAGAAGTGATCAAGGGCACAACTTGCCTTCAATGAGCTCCTGCTCAGCAGTCTCTACCAGCTGAACCTCAGAATCCTCTGTAGCTTGCTCGTCTACTCACATCAATACAATACATACATGGTATAGCAAAAGTTAACATTACACCAAGCATGTAAATAAAATACACAGTAATAATCTAGACATTAAAATGAGATCACAGGAACTAGAATCATTAAATTTGTAGGTATAGATTTTAAGTTATGGATTTTCTAATGTTTTATGTGCTTAATACAAGATTAAGTACTAGAATAATTCTAATGTGCTTTTCATGCCAAAACAATGGCACAAATGAATAGACAATAATATTATAAAAATTTAGGAACTAGAATGGACCAATTTGGAGTTCATATGAATTTTCTATGGATTTTACAAGTTTCTAGGTTTGTTTTTGTATTAAAGACTAAATTCTATAATCATTTCTCTATTTTAAATCCTCTCTGGACTGGGCCTCATTTTCTGGAAAGTTCAGGGGTCTCGGTGCAAGATTCCTAAGACACAGAAAATAGTACCCGAGGACCGCGGGTTGTTTTTAAAGTTTGACGAGGTCTCTTTAACAAAATATACCCGCGAAGGGGTATGAGGGCATCTGAGCCGCCAGATCTAATTTCAACGGTCACGATTAAATGCGCCAAGGCACGAACCGGTACAAACCCGTGACCATCGGATCTCGATCTAACGGCCGCGAGTTCAATGCTATACGATCCCATCACACACGCCCATCCACAATCGGACGGCAGGGAATCAGAGCCACGAAGGGGTGTGCTCAGATCGGATACTATCCATCGGATGAAGATCTAATGGACCTGGGTCGTCTCCCCCACCAACAGCAGAGCGCGGCGAGCCCCAAGCACGCGGCGGCGCAGACTCCGGCGAGAAACCCAATCCGATGCCTCGGGGCACTAATCCCCCAACCGAGACGATCTACGCGATACTAGGATTACAACGAACCGTTGGAGGTAGAACTTACCTAGGATGGCTGTGTGGGAACACGGTTTCACGTTGAGGCGCGGCTCCGCGGTGAGGGTGAAGCTCCGGTGAGCGATTCACCGGCGTCTGGGCACCCAAGTCGTCCGAGGAGGCTCCAAATGCAAGCGGTATACCCTGGCGACGGTCTCCAATCACAACCTGAGGCCGAAACAGCGACAGGACCACGAATCCGTGGCGGCGGCGGCGGGACTACTCTTTTTCTCTCTCTGCGTTGTTCCGCGCACGCCCTCAACAATGGTGGTGGTCACGAGGGTAGGGGGAAGAGGGGAGATAGGCTAGCCCGGGTCGTGGCACCCTATAAAGTTGTGAAGTGGCGAGCACGTCAACCACCCGCGCGACGACCGTGCAAGCCACCATGCTCGGAGTTTAGTTGAGGACGAAACTGACCGCTTGGGCCCTTCTGTCAGTGATTGATGCAAGGGGGTACGGTACCGGGCCCACGCGCCAGCCACAGCAACACAGGAAGCGGGCGCGAGCGAGGCAAGCGGGCGACGTTGGGCTGGCGGGGAGAGAACGTGTAGTGGGCCGATTGGGGTTGGTTGGCCCATGAAGATTTTTTTATCCTTTCTATTTTATTTTCTTTTCTCCCTTTCCCAATTCAAATTCCAACTTGAATTTAAATTTGATTTCTGTTACAAACTTGTCTCCAAATTAAATATCCCACTTGAATATGACATGAGATAAATTAATTTATTTTTAAGAAATTTTATTTGGTGATGGCTAATGCTTTTCCCCCTTCTCCACATTTCTTTAGAATTTTGCTTTCCAAAAATAGAATTTAAATCCATGTGTCTATTAATATATTAACAATACCTTTATTTTATTAGCCACAGATGCACAATCAAGTAAAACTCAGCATGATGCATGATTTATTTAGGTGTTATTGGTTATTCAATCCCCTTTTGATGGTGTTTAATCACATGTGATAGTAACTAAAGATGGTACACACACATATATATGAAGAAAATATTCTCTTTTCATAAGAGTTACAAATTTAGGTATTACAGCATTCTACTATATGGACATTGTTGGGGACTTGTTCTCAAATGCTATGAATTAAGAACAAGGCAACACAAAAGAAGTTTATGGTTAATGACCTTCGTCCTTTGAAGTATTATTTCCCTTAGGATATAACGATCCTCGGACGAAGGTCATGAAGGACATACCTTCATCATCACAGTATACATTGATGAAAGAAGAAGTATATGAAACATGAGAAATGACATGAATAATCATATAACATCATTTATATATCCTTTTTATATAGTCATGAATGGATAAGAACAATATTGAATTACATTTGTACCTTCGGCTTGACAGAAGGCAAAGAGACGAGTGTGACGCACGAGCGAATACAAGTCAGTGTGAACAGTACAGGGATACTGTTCAGCTATTTATGCCCTTTACAACTTATCACAATCATGACACAAATTACCATGGGTCGATTGGTCATTTCATCCTTAAGTCGGTGCAACCCTTCGTATCAAGGCATGTCGCTATGTTGAAGCTCCCTAGTAAGTTGCTTCGGCGTGTATCTTCGCGCTATACATTCTTCTGTATTGATATTTCGAAGGTGTTTCTTCTCAAAGGACCTTCGGCGACGAAGCAGACCCCCAACAGTAGCCCCTTCGCGGTGCTAGATCGTTTTTCGTAACGAGCTTGATCCGTGAAAATATCTCCAAAGCTTCGGAATGCCGAAGGTCCGAAAAACACCTTCCCTGAGCTCGTTGCCGGGAAACAACTAAAATATTCCAAGGGCGAGGTGGCCCACCATGCGGTGGGTATGCACGATCTGGCGGTTCTCCTCCCAAGCGTCGGGTGGTCCACCGTTCAGCGGGTGCGAGTAACTGTTCAGCGGGTGCGGTCACCTTAGTGATTCACCTTCCCACCTACGACACTATATAAACAGACGGGTAGGTGTGAAGTTATCACAACATTCATTGCCATTGCACTGTTGTGCTGTTGAAAATTTTAACCATAGCCGAAGCTTTTTCACTGCATTTCCGAGCAAGCCATCGTTCTAGATTAGCTTCGTCAAAAGAGGGAGCTTCATCAAAAAACTTCGAAAAACCAATCAACTTTGTAAGAACTGCAAGAAATTCAATCAAATGGCCAGAGTACGCTCAACTACGAGAGTGACCCATGATGGAGAGGAGGCCGAAGCCACCGATACTGCTCCGATCTCTGAAGTGATGAGACAATCGGACTAGTTGCGATAGAGGGAGCCATTGAAGAAGGTGCACCTACTGCCAAAACTGAACAAGACGTCGAGGAAGAAATCACTGACGAAGAAGAAGAAGAGGATTATAGTATCTTGATCCCGTCAAAACCCAACCGTTTGGATTTTGAAAAATCTACTATTTCTGAAGCTAATATGCCCATGATGATGAAGCTAGGCTACTTCGGAGAAGCCGAGAAGAAGCTGATTCGTTTTGCTGGGGAAGAAACCACTCCTACACCAAAAGATGACGAAGTGGTAGTTATCAAAAGTTTTTTCAGAGCAGGATTACGGTTTCTGCTGAACGAGATAATTGGAGAAATTCTGGATAATTATGAAATATTCCTTCATCAGCTGACCCCTACGCCATCGTTAGGCTCAGTATTTTCATCTGGGCCCTTCGAAGCCAAGGGATGGACCTAAATGCCAAAGCTTTTTGCCGAGTGCATGAGCTACATTACCAGACGAAGGCCAAAGAGGACGGGCTCCACGAAAATTTTGGCTGCTATAACTTCGCGTATCGCAAGGATACGAAGGCCCCAGTCCTGAGCTATCGGACCAAATGGCCAACTGGCTGGAAAAGTGAGTGGTTTTATGTTAAGGCTAACGAGAAGAAAAGGGAGAAGCTGAAGACGCTGGTCATGAGCCCACTGAGCCTAAGCTTTGGAATGACCAGACCCATGTGCAACATGAAGCCAGGGTTACCATGCCAGCTAGCCATGGCAGAATTCAGAGTGGTGGCTGAACATATCAGTACCAGAGATCTAGTGCAGGAATACCTGGCGAACAGGGTATCTCCAACATTGAGTGGTTGGAGCATGCCGAAGCTGAAAGGATCAAAGAAGAAGGGTGAACTTGTTCGACTGCCCTATCGCTTCAAGTTTGAGAAACAATTTAAAGAGCCCTGCCAGGAATGGCTAGAAATGATTGAAACTATGTGCAACAAAATTTTAGGCAATTATACGAAAAAAGAAGATCAACTGATGACTACGGCCTTCGGCACCCGAACAAAACGAAGGCTGAATCGGGTAATGGATGCTTTAAACTTTGAATACCCTGACTATGAACGACTAAACAAGGGTGCCGAAGGGCCAAAGAGAAAAAGTATTGTTAGCGTTATGAGTAGACAAGCTGCTAGGATGGTAATAGAGGACGAAAAAGCTCTAAAAAAGAGAAAATCCAGTCTTGAGCCGAATGTGATGACTTTAAAGAAAAGAAAAACAGCAAGTCCAGAGCCGAAGGTGGCTGAAATAGAAGAAGAAGCTCCTTCGACGCCTTCTGCTGCCGAAGTGGAAGAAATTTTAAAGGTAATGATTGCACCCTTACCTATCAAGATGCTAAGTCCACTAGGGCCACAACTGACGAAGTTTTTATAGAAGAAAGACGAGTCTTTGGCATCGAAGAAGGCGGCTAGGCAAAAAGGTGAAGGATTGTTAGTGTTATGCAAACTATTGAAGAAACGCCACCGCCACCTTCAGTGTCAAAAATTACACCAGCTGCCGAAGCTGCTGCCTATGCCGAAGCTGTGACTGCCGAAGTTGCCAGTCTTCAAAGTACATTATCTGATATCAATAGAGTGCTCTTAGATTTGGCCGCGAAGGAGACTGCCGTAGCTACAGAGGGAGTACCGGCTGCAGAGGCCACAGTGCCTAAGAAAGGGAAAGAAATTGCCGAAACTACTTCGGAAGATCAAGGCTTCTGCTTTGAAAATTTAATTGGTCAAGAATTATCCCAGGCCGAGAAAGAGGAGCTGTAGGAGTATGCTATATCCTGTGCTACCAGCCAGGAGCCATGCTCTTCGGCGGAATAACTGAAGAAGCCTTAGGATGTATTCGAGATCGAACTGGAGCAAAGATTATCAGCACTCTGTCGAAAAGTGTTGGTTTTCCGAAGCTCGAAGCTGACATCAGCAGCTACCGACGACAACATATCGTCGGCAGCTTATTCTATGCTAATTTCAAGGTAAAAAAAATTCTCCAACTTTTATTATTTTGCGATGAAGGTGATTTCTGATGAGGGTTATTTTGCATAGAGTATGCTATTAAGTAAAGCCTTGAGGATGCAACAGGACCTCGAAGATAAGAAAAATGAGGTTATAATTGGAGGCTTGGAAAATAAAATCAAAGATTATGAATCTGCTCTTGAAAGGAAAGATTTTGTTCTTGAAACAATGGAGGGTTCACTGGCAGAAGCCCAAGCCAAAATTGCCAGATTAAACAGTGAACTTCTCCTAAAATCAGAAAGCTTCGAGTAAGAAAAGAGGAATTTTGATGTGAAGCTTGCAACCGAAGTTGAAAAAAGTTTGAATTTGCAAAAATCCTTGAAAGAGCTTCAAGATAAATGCTTAAACTTTGGAAACCGGTGTGTGCAACAGCTGAAACAGGTTTTCAACTCAGTTGGTGCTAGTTCTAAAAAATTTGAACCTTCAGCTGAAGACCTGCCAAGCACCTTTGAACATATTGAGGGCGAAGTTGAGGCACTTGAAGAAGTTATAGCTGGGCATGGTGACTTCTGTGCCCTGCTGGCTTCTCGCGGCACAACTGTTGCCTTTATGAAGACTGGTTGCACGCACGGGAAGATCATAAACAGGCCAAACTTCAGCCTATCACCAGCAGACTTGACCGACATCCCCAGCCTGGCCTGAAGCATTGGAAATAGATTTATAACACAAATTTGGATGAAGGGTGGTCGAAACTTAGCTGGTGATGAAGCTCGAAGTCATCTCAAGCCAGTATTAAACTTGCACCTGCTGTTTACCTTCTCCTAAGATTTCTTTTTACCTTACATTGCTTTGTTATATACAGGATGATGAAGTCGAAAGTCAATGATTCGAAGCTTGATGGATACTGATGAAGCCACTGCAAAAAGCTCTAGAGAAAGTTGAATTATCTTTGTAAAAGATATTGTATTTTAGGAATGAAAACACTACTCTGTAAATTTGTCCATACCTTGTAATATATTTTTACCTTTTTCATATGTGTGTGAATTGCTTTGATGTGGACGAAACATGCATCTTTTGAGCCGAAGGTGAAAAACACCTTCCCTTCTTTTTCGTACACAACGAAGCATATCTTTACTTTACTCATCGAAGCCTTGTCATCAAAGCCAAAGCATCTGTTTATACTCTATGTTATGATGATGATGAACCTACGAATGCCTAAATGAATATGTATGAATGCAATGAATGATGTGATGAAATGTGCAAATGAATGTCCAAACACACACATACGAAGCCACATCCAAACTCTGCATCGGCTTAGAAACATCTTTTCAACTTCTTCACCGTTTTCACCGTTTCTTTTTCGGTATAAGTTCTGCATCGCCTTAGGAACGTCTTTAGAACTTCTTCGCCTTCTATTTCGGCAGTATAAGTTCTGCATCCCCTTAGGAATGTCTTTTGAACTTCTTCGCCTTTTATTTCGGCGGTATTTGGCTCTGCATTCCCTTAGGAACGACTTTTGAGTAGAAAACTTACACTGCGCTCCCTTAGGAACGACTTTCGAGCTTCTCCCTGCTTTTTTTTCTTTTCTGCACTCGATGGTGCATGCCTAGATTTTACATTTACATTCTTTTTTGGGGGATTTGGCTCTCGTGGAGATAAAGGAAAAGAAATTACAAGCTATGGCCCCATTAAAAACCTTTCTCCCCTTTGGAAAGGAAAATGGTGCCATAGAAAAAAATGAAAAAAGATTACATCAAATTACAGATAATTTCGCCGAAGCTCATCCGCATTCCAAGATCTAGGAATGTCATTGTCGTCCATGTCCTTCAATCTGTAAGAACCAGGCCTCGACAAAGATGCCACGAGAAAAGGTCCTTCCCACTTCAGTTGCAATTTGCCTACCGTGTCCGGATTGGCCACTCTCTGAAGCACCAGATGCCCTGGCTTAATATTTTTCAGCCGAACTTTTCTGTCGCGCCATTTTATTGTCTCGGCTTGATATTTATTGATGTTCTCCATAGCCTGAAGTCTAATTCCTTCTATAGTATCCTTTGCAACGTGATAATCAGCTTCGTCTTCTACCGAAGCTGCCGTTCTTATTGACCCTGCTTTAGCTTCTTCTGGTGTTATAGCTTCGTCACCAAATAATAGTTTGAAGGGTGTGAATCCTTTTGATCTTGATATGGTTGTATTGTGGCTCCACACCACTTTAATCAACTCATCTGGCCACTTTCCTCTGGGATGATTGAAGATTAGCTTCATTATTCCCGTCATAATAATGCCATTTGCTCTTTCCACTAGCCTGTTTGACTCCGGATGCCTAACTGATGCAAAATGAATCTTTGTGCCAATCTGGCCACAGAAATCCTTGAACGTTTCGGCATCGAATTGTGTTCCATTGTCCACAGTTATAGCCTTCGGCACGCCGAAGTGACAAACAATATTTTGCCAGAAGAATTTCTAGACTGTAACCGAAGTTATTGTAGCCAAAGGCTTCGCTTCAATCCACTTGGAAAAATATTCCACAGCCACCACAACATATTTCAAATTACCTTGCGCTGGTGGAAGTGGGCCTAATAAATCCAGGCCCCATCTTTGCAATGGCCAAGTAGGCTGTATTAGCTGGGTGAGAGACGAAGGTTGTTTTTGGTATCTTGCACATTTTTGACAATTTTCACATTTTTGAACTAACTCTGCCGCATCCGAAGCTGCCTTCGGCCAGTAGAATCCCTGTCTTAATACCTTTCCCAGCAAGGGCCTAGATCCAATATGTGATCCACACAGACATGCATGTATCTCTTTCATCAATTCAATACCTTGAGCTCTGGATAAACACTTAAGAAGTGGGGAACAGACTCCATGTTTATAGAATTCCCCTTCTATTATCACATACAGTCTTGTCCTTGCTTCCATTCTCTTATTATAAGCTTTGTCATCCGAAAGACAATTCCCTTGGAGGAAAGATATAATTTCAGTCCTCCAATCTTCACTATGTACTGGGAAAATTGTAAGCACTGCTCTTTCCATGAGTTCAACCGAAGGTGCTCTTATTGTCTCAAAAAATACTGCCGAAGGTAACGGGAGCCCCTGTGCCGCTGACTTGGCTAGGAAATCAGCATGCTCATTTTCCCCTCTTGGAATATTTTTGACTGAAAATCCCTCGAAAGAAGCTTCGAGCCTTCGAACCGTGTCTAAATATCTTTCAAGCTTTGGGTCTCTGGCCTTGCTACTTTTGTCAACATGACCAGAGATGACTTGAGAATCAGTTTTAAGAATGGCCCTTCTTATTCCCATTGCCTTCAACTTCCGAAGCCCCAACAGAAGTGCTTCGTATTCAGCAATATTGTTTGTGCAACTGAAGTCAAGTCTTGTTGCATAACATGTTTTGACTTTTGAAGGCGCAACTAGGACAGCAGCCGCTCCTGCACCGAAGGTTCCCCAAGAACCATTACAGAACACTGTCCAAGCTTCGGCGTCTTTGTTTATTTCTTCTTCCTGAGCCCCTGGCGTCTAATCAGCGATGAAGTCTGCTAACGCCTAAGACTGAATTGAGGATCTATGCACATAATCAATAGTAAATTCGTTAAGCTCCGCATCCCATTTTCCAATCCTTCCAGTAGCTTCTTTGTTCCTCATTATGTCCTTTAGAGGTTGTGACGAAGGAACAATTATGTGATATGCTTGAAAATAATGCCGAAGCTTCCTAGAGGCCATCAACACAGCATACAACACCTTTTCCAATTCTGTATAATTTTTGTTTGACAAACTTAAAACTTCGGAGACAAAATAGACTGGAGCCTGTTTTTTGATTTGGCCATCTAGCTTCTCCTATACCAGAGCCGCACTAACTGCATAGTGCGAAGCTGCCACATATAAGAGCAATGGAGCCCCTGGCGAAGGTGGAGTTAGTGTTGTTAGATCGATCAAGTATTGTTTCAGCTCTTCAAAAGCTTTTTGCTGGGCCGGACCCCATTGGAAAACTTCAGCTGACTTTAGTATTTCAAAGAATGGCAGATTTCTTTCTGCTGATCTGGATATGAATCTATTTAATAATGCTAGCCTTCCTGCCAGCCGTTGGGCCCCCTTCTTTGTGCTTGGCGATTCCATCCGAAGAATAGCCTCAATCTTGCTTGGGTTGGCTTCAATTCCTTTAGTTAACATCAAACAACCAAGGAACTTGCCCTTCTTTACCCCAAAAACACACTTTTCTGGATTTAACTTCAGGCCAGCTTGCCTGAAGTTAGCAAATGTCTCTTGTAAATCAGCAATGTGATTTTCTTGCTTCGTGCTTTTTACTATGATATCATCAACATAGGTCAGTACATTCCTGCCTATTTGAGAATGGAGGACCTTGGCTGTCATTCTACTGAAGCTTCCTCCAGCATTCTTGAGCCCCTTAGGCATCCAAAGATAACAATATGTGCCACTGGGGGTTATGAAGCTAGTCTTCGGCTCATCTTCCTTCTTCATCCATATTTGATGATAGCCAGAGTAACAATCCAGTAGACTCATGAACTCCGAAGAAGCTGCTGCATCTACTAGGGAGTCTATTCTTAGCAATGGGAACTTGTCCTTCGGACAAGCCTTGTTAAGATCTATAAAATCAATGCACATTCTCCATTTACCATTGGCCTTCTTCACCATAACAGTGTTGGCTAGCCATTCTGGGTGTTTCACCTCTCTAATAACACTAGCACTAAGAAGTCTCTTCACTTCGTTCCAAGCACCTTCAGCTTTGTCTTCAGACATTTTCCGAAGCCTTTGTTTTCTTGGCCTGAAGGATGGATCCACATTGAGTGAATGTTCAATAACATCTCTGTTGACACCACAGAGATCATTGGCGGACCAAGCAAAGACATCTTTATTGTTGAATAAGAATCTTAGCAAAGTCTTCTCTTGTTCTTCAGATAGCTGAGACCCCAGCAATACCCTTTGTTCTGTTATGTCTTCACATAGGAGCATAGGCTTCGGCTGATCCGCCGAAGCAGCCTTCTCTCTTTTGTACTTATACTACTCACAGGCTTCGGCTCCATGTATATTATGGATTGCCTTTGAATCTGTCTAATTCCCTTCAGCCTTTCTGGCAGCCTCTTGACTTCCATGGATAGCAATAGGCCCTTGCTCTGAAGGTATCTTCATACATAAGTATGCTGGATGAAGTATAGCTTCAAAAGCATTGAGTGTCCCCCGGTCGATGATTGCATTGTATGGGTACTCCACGTCAACAATATCAAAAACAAGTTGTTCAGTCCTTGTGTTGTGAATGAAGCCAAAGGTTACTAGCATTGTGATTTTGCCGAGTGCTACAATCTGCCTTCCTCTGAAGCCACAAAGAGGTGTGTAGCATCATGAATCTTATCCTCTGGCTCTTGCATTTGTCTGAAGGCCTTAGAAAATATGATATCTGCTGCACTGCCTGTGTCAACCAGAACATTATGGACCAGAAACCCCCTTTATTACACAAGATATGACCATAGCATCATTGTGGGGGTAATCCTTGAGCTAAAGATCCTCATGGGAGAAGGTGATTGGGATGTGGGACCATTTAGACTTGATGAAGGGTCCCTGCACCCCAACATGCTGCACCCTTCTCTGCGCTTTTTTCTTCTGCTTCTTGTTGGCTGGCTCTAAGCTTGAACCGCCTGTTATCGGGAGCACCGGCTTTGTAGCCGAAGGTGCTACAACTTGGTTGCTGAACGAAGCCATCAGCTCAAAAGTGGAAGTGAGTTCACCGGAGGTGGGCGCCAATGTTGGGGACTTGTTCTCAAATTCTATGAATTAAGAACAAGACAACACAAAAGGAAGTTAATGGTTAATGGCCTTTGTCCTTCGAAGCATTATTTCCCTTAGGATATAACGATCTTCGGACGAAGGTCATGAAGGACATACCTTCATCATCACAGTATACATTGATGAAAGAAGAAGTATATGAAACATGAGAAATGACATGAATAATCATATAACATCATTTATATATCCTTTTTATATAGTCATGAATGAATAAGAACAATATTGAATTACATTTGTACCTTTGGCTTGATAGAAGGCAAAGAGACGAGCGTGACGCACGAGCGAATACAAGTCAGCGTGAACAGTACAGGGGTACTGTTCACCTATTTATAGGCATGGGACTCTGCCCGGTTAAAATTACATTTATGCCCTTTACAACTTATCACAATCATGACACAAATTACCATGGGTCGATTGGTCATTTCATCCTTAAGTCAGTGCAACCCTTCGTATCAAGGCATGTCGCTATGCCAAAGCTCCCTAGTAAGTTGCTTCGGCGTGTATCTTCGCGCTATACTTGCTTCTGTATTGATATTTCGAAGATGTTTCTTCTCAAAGGACCTTCGGCAACGAAGCAGACCCCCAACAGACATTGTGACGAATAGTTTTGGCAGTTTCTTTGCTTCGGCTTTCACAAGCCAAAGCTCTGTGGTGTAATTGTGCTAGCGTAAAAAACTGGATGCCATATAATCTTTCTTTTAAATAATAGCGCAATCCATTAAAGGCTAACCCCGCTAGCTGTTTTTTCTGCCAACTGAATTTGGAAACATCGGTTTTTTTCTTGTATCCCAGAATCTCTGGATGTAATCATTAAATGATTCATCTTTTCCTTGTCGTAGGGCCACTAGGTCTACTAAATCTAGCTCATAATCATCAAAGAAGAAATGATCATGAAATTTTTGTTCTAAATCTCCCCACGACAAAATAGAATTAGGAGGGAGTGTGGCATACCATGCAAATGCAGGTCCAGTTAAAGATAATGAAAATAACCGCACACGAAAAACCTCTGTGTTGCCCAATTCTCCTAATTGCGCTAAGAACTGGCCTATGTGTTCGCGTATGTTCTTTCCTTGGTCACCCGAAAATTTTGCGAATTCGGGTATCCTGGTTCCCTGTGGGTATGGGTGGTGGTCAAATCGATTGTCATAAGATTTCCGATATGACTATCCCTAGGGACCATGCTAACTCTAAGCTTATCTCGGAACGCCCCGGCTATTTCTTCCCTTACTATATCGATAGCAGCCGGTGGGAGACCACCGACTCTTTGGTCCAATATTGGTAAAGTTGTTTGGATATTGGTATGTTGTCTTCTCCCCATTGGTTTGAGTTTTGTGGCGTATTAATATTTGCCCTATGTGGTTCATAGGACCAGCCGTCTCTTTCCGGCCTTCTATGGGCCGGAAAGTACTCACCCCCCTGTGTCTGGAATGCTATATTATGGTGCTGGGGTGCTATATGATATGATGGGAAGTTTAGCTAGGATGAATGAGGATTTGGGTAACAATCTTCCTCAAATAACTCTGAGCCGGTCCATTTGGTTAGGTACGCGGGCCGTCCGGTTGTGTGCGCGGACCGTCCGGCCATATGGCCGGACCGTTCATTATTGTATGCGGACCGTTTGCCGCTATATGCAGATGGTCCAACTGGGTAGTTTAGGGTGCATGTCTTGGTAATTCATTAAAAATGGGACTAGATGTTGCTGGCCCGAACGGTCCGCGCTCACGTGCAGACGGTCCGGACATACGCAGATCAGTGAATTTATCACCGATGTGCGTAGGAGGCTGTGGTTGCCCAGGGTACGTGTCTATCGGCATCCCATAAAGGGGTTGTGATTGGTCGTGAAAACCTGTAGCCGATGAACCACGCGTGTTTTCCCCCAATTCAACCTCGTGCGAAGGAAAAATTGCAATAGTAGATTTATTAAACGCACGTACTAGCCTTTTATAGTCATTTTGCATACCCCCTATGTTATTTTGCATTTTGTCTGGCTGCACATCTATATAATTTTTAAGAGATTGGAGTTCGTTTGTGCCACTTACCTTGGGGCTAGCTGCAGTGGGTCAGAGCGAAGCCAGATCAGTCACCCGTTGCTGAACGACTTTGTTGTTCCGGTCCACCTTGAAGTTGGCCAGGAATATTGCCTTTGCTTACTAGATCAACTGTTCCTTGTGATCCTCGAACTAGAGCTGTTCTTCAGCCGACAAGGTTTCCCATGTCGGCTCGATGATATTGCTGGGGAGACGTCAGAGTTATCCCTTGAACCAGCCATTGAGGACCGATCTGATAGGTCTATATGTGATGTGCACAGCGGAGTCACCAAAAAGTGTTTTGGCACCGATCCAGGTGCCAATCACTGTGATAAGAACCGACGGTGGTGCTCTCTGCGGAGGCGCGGACAGTCCACGGCCAGGGGCCGGACGGTCCGTGACCTAGTGCAGGGGCTAGTTCCTAGCCTGACTGGCCGGAACGGTCCGTGCCTGGAGGCCAGACGGTCCACGCGTGCGCAGGGGCGGTGGAGTTTGCCAGCGGTGCCTGGATCTCACTCCTGGGAAGGATCCCGTCGGGGAGGAGATGTACTAGGCCTTGTCTAGGGTCCGCAGGCCACCCTAGACACCTTTAATCGACATAGAGCCGAAGAGAGGTGGAGAATTTGGGATAGAGAAAGGCTAAACTAGGGCTAAACTAGAACTACTCCTAATGTACAGGTAAAATGAGAGATATATTGATTATTGATTCGATTGTTAATGCTTAATCGGCCATAGTCCTCCATATATATATATATATATATATATATATATATATATATATATATATATATATATATATATATATATATATATATATATATATATATATATATATATATATATATATAGAGGGGAGGTCTGGACTCGTTACAATCCGTCTCCCGAGCTAATTTTGGGGTTTTGGCTAACAAATCCCGCAAGAAACTCGGAATCCTAACTGATTCTACACGCGCGCGGACTCCTAACTGATTCTACATGCGAGCGGACCGTCCGCGCCACCAGTGTGGACTATCTGGACCGCAGACTGTCCGGCCAGGGGCGAAGGGCCCATTATGGCCCAAGCCATACAAAAAAACAGGACCGGCCCAGCTTCTCTAAACCCTAATCACTCAGCCAGTCAGCCGGCCGCCGCCGTCCGCCCGTCCGCTCAGCCGGCCGAGCGCTCGAGCCGTCCGCCGTCTCGCACATCTGCCGAGCGCCGAGGGCACGAGTAGCCAGCACCAGCGCACCGCCCAGCAGGCAAGCCGCTCTGCCTCCGCGCCTCTATCCACCATCCGCCGTCCGCCGTCCACTCGGCCCGAGGTCCCAAGCCGTGTCGCGGCTACGGTTCTCCGGCCATCGTCCACCCATCCGGTAAGCACCCGACGGCCCGAGCAGCGGAGCAGGCGAGCAGCTCCGCGCCTCCGGCCTCCACCCGCCATCCGCTCAGGCTCGGGCCGAGCCTCTCCGCGCCTCCGCTGCTCAGGTGCTCCGCCCGCCGTCCGCCATTCGCTCGGGCTCGGACCGAGCCGCTCCACGACTCCGGCACGCCGTCCACCTGTCCACCGAGCCCCCAAAGGCTCGAGAAGGCGAGCAGCTCCGTGCCTCCACCCGCCGTCCGCTTGGCCCGAGCACACGCAGGCGCAGCATGCGCCTTCCGCTTCCAGGTTCTAGCCACCGAGCACGAGCAACACGCGCTGAGGCCTTCTGCTTCTTTGTTTGAATGTTGATTGTTTGAATGTTGATGTTTGTCACAAAATTGCAGGTAATAATTATGCCAAATCAAAGGGAAAGAGGACGAAGTCGCAAATTTGTAGATTTAAAAAACTATTTTAGCCGGGCTTCTAGTAGTACAAACCCAAGTACTCATGGGAGTGGAGTTGGCCAAGAGGTGGACAATGAAGAAGTCCAATATGAACAAGATGTCAGTGGAACAGGTAGTACAGTCAATGAGTTTCATATGGATCATATTATCTCTGATCTCGGTATTCGCATTCCAATTGATTAATTTGCTCCTAATATTAGAAGTGAAGTTAGGAGGGCATTCATAGAAAAAGGTCCAACACAACCCATAGATCATAATTTTCCTAAAGCACATGATAAAAGGTCATTTCAAGAACATTGGTTTAAGCAACACAATTGGTTGGAATATAGTTTGGTGAAGGATAGTGCTTATTGCTATTATTGCTATCTTTTTAGAGATGATTGCAAAGATGAGAAATTCTGTCATGACACTTTCACAAAAATGGGCTTCAAGCAATGAAAGAATGCCCTGTTGATATTTAGAAAACATGTTGGGGGTCCGAGTAGTTTGCACAATCAGGCAAGATCGACTTTTGAGGATTTTGATAATTAAAGATCAAGTTTAAAACATAAAGTCATAACTCATAGCAAAGATGCACTTGTGAAGTATGAAACTCGATTGGAAACTTCTTTGGGTATTGTAAGTCTGCTTGCATTGCAAGGTGAACCATTTTGTGGCCATGATGAAACGGTTACTTCACTGAATAAAGGGAATTTTCTTGAGACTCTTGAGTGGTACAAAATTAGAAATGAGGAAGTGAGAAAGGCATTTGATGATCTTTGTCCTAAGAATGCAAAAATGACTTCCGGAACAATTCAAAAAGAACTTGCAAGCTGTTGTGCCGAGGCAATATCAAGGGCAATAAAAGAAGACATGAGTGATTGTCTGTTCTCTATTCTTCTTGATGAGTCTCGTGATATATCGGTCAAAGAGCAAATGTCCATAGTTATCAGGTACATTTCTAATTTTATACCTTATGTTTCTAGTTTTATACCTTATGTCATAACTCATAACCTTATATATGTTTCTAGGTATGCCAGCGAAATCCATCAAGGGCTGGAGGTTTGGTTGCTAACATGAAGTCATTTTGTTTTGTGTTAATCATGAAGATGATGTTGCAAATCCTTCGCATCACAAATGAGTTGTCCCTTCTGTTGCAAAAGAAGGATCAAAATATTGTTCAGGCCATGTCTTTAGTTGTTGATGTGAGAATTCGTTTGAATGATTTGAGAAGTGAAGGTTGGGATCCATTATTTGAAGAAGTCAAAGCTTTTTGTGTGGAAGCTGGTATTGATATACCAGATATGGATGGTCAAATACCAAGATTTGGTCAGTCAAGAAGAGGAGGAAGAAATAATATCACTCAAGATCATTTTTATCGTGTTGATATCTTCTATGCTGCTATTGACTCTCTTATATCAGAGTTGGATCATCGATTCAATGAGATATCCTCTGAATTGCTTACTTGTTTTGCTTGTCTTGATCCAAGAGATTCATTCAACAAGTTTGATGTGAATAAGCTTGCTAGTCTTACGGAGATATATTTGGATGATTTCTCTTTTGATGATCGCAAGTTAATCAAAGATCAGTTACTGACATTTATTGGTCATGTGCGAAGAGTTGATGAATTCAAAGCTTGTCATGATCTTGCAAGCCTAGCAAAAACAATGGTTGAAATTGGCAGGGATACTGTATTTCCTTTGGTCTATCGGCTCATTGAGTTAGCATTGTTACTCCCAGTAGCAACGGCCACGGTTGAAAGGGCTTTTTCTGCCATGAAAATTATCAAAACTGAGTTGCGCAACAAAATGAGTGATTATTGGCTTAACGATTTAATGGTGATCTACATTGAGAGGGAATTGTTCAAAGGGCTTGATCTTCAAAATATTAAGAAGGCATTTCAAAAGAAGAAGGATAGGCAAATGTAATTGCCTAGGTCTCCAAGACATATATAACAAAATTAGTGGTATGACAATTACATGTTTTGTAGCAATTTATTTTTATTTTAGACAATGTTCTATTTCTTTATATATATTGCGAGTTATTCTACAAGTTGATTGGTTGTGTGTTAAATATTATACGGTCCAGTTGTGTAGAGCTATACCTAAATTTTTTTTCGTCCTCCGCCACTGCGTCCGGCGGGTCTCTTTCGGTGCCCAACAAATACCACAGAATCGCCATGGCTCTAAGATGACATATATAAATAAATCTTATAAAAACCTAGGGGCCGGTGTGGTGGGTGTACTTGATTTGGCCCACTGTTTTATCTCTCAACTTTTCAGAATAATAGATGACTAAATTAAAGGACTCGAACAACCTCAGACCTCAGCCACTATGAAACTATATATATATATAATATCCTTTCTTTCGCTCTCTCTAAATAAACTAAAAACACACGTCTAAATAAAAATAGGCAAGCCGCTATCAAGGATGGAAAAAGATACGGATCGTATACAATTTGGATGGCTGCGCTGCAGGGATTTAGATGTGGATCTCAGGCTCAGCATGGACACAGGGAATGGCAGGCGCGTGACACATGCAATGCAATGGGGAGGCATGGGGCGCGCGTGTGAATCCAAGAGATCTATGGGCACGAGAGGCTATGGCTTGCTAGTGAAGTGATGAAGTGTGGCGTACGTACGTAACGTACGTGCGGCACGCGGCGGCGACAGTGCTACGAGTTCAATGCGTGATAGGTACGTGCGTGTGTGAGCTGAGCCTGCCGCGCGCATGCATAACATGAACAGAACAGTGTGAGCAATTATATAGAGTAGCTGGGATACGCTGGCCATATAGCTAGCTAGCTTCGTTCCATGATGCATGGCGTAGAAAGTCCATTTTTGGAGTAGATATGTGTTGTAAGGTCTCTGTCGCCGGAATGTGTGTTTGCACTGCAAAGGCATGGGCTTGTGGGTGACCGATCGATGGAGGGACGATCGGCAAGATGGGCCAGTGGAGCGCCTGGGGTGTCAAGTGATCACATTATTCTATCTTCTGCCTTCGTTGCATACCAATTAAGGCACGTTATGTTATGGGATGGTTGACGGTTTGTATGAAAATTAATCTGATTGTGTTGAAATTTGCGTGTTGCAAATATAAACACTACTGGAACAGGGTTCTTTGTCTAGTGTAGCACTCGGCAGAGAAGACTCGGTGAACTATTTATCGGCAATGGTCTCTTTACCGATTACTTTATGTCGGACACTTGGTAAAGTCTTTGCCCAAAGAAAAGTCGTCGTGATAGTGCCAAATGGCGGTGACGGAGTCTTTGCCAAGTGAGAGACCAACAGTCATTCGTCAAAGGGAGCTTCAGTGAGTCCCATAACAGTTTCTGTGTCGAGTGTGTGGGCTGGCACTCGGCAAAGAAGGAGCCTTTGCCGAGTGCCAGGCCAGCAGACACTTGGCAAAGGGAGCTCTCGTGGGCAAGCGCAGGCTCTGTATCGAGTGTGTGGCTGGAACATGATAAAGGTTTATTCTTTGCCGAGTGCTACGACCATAACACTCAGCAAAGAAACTTTATTTGTTTTTCTTATTCCATCTAAACAAACAAAAGATATATATCATTGACATCTCATATACATCACATGTACCATTGTAACAATCTCATACATCACAAATAACACATATCTCACAAACATCACAAATTGTAGCACCCGGATTTAAGGAACAAAGCCGGGTGCATCTCATACATGCGCCAAGAAGACAACATATATAATAACAGAGTGTATAGAGATAAATGTCATAAAACATCAGAGTATTTATTACATAGCGGAAGACTTATTACAAAATAAAAGTGTAAACATAAAACGAACTAAGGATCGTCGGCGCAAATGTCGACTGAGAAACGTCACCTAGATCAGATCGAACTCCTCAGTGTTAGGCGGCTCCTCTTCAACCACCTGCTCTTCTCCTGTGGGGGGGGGGTGAGACAGCAAGAGTGAGCTCACATACGTTCATAGCTCAACAAGTCGTGAGGAATAATGTGGCATGAACTCACCAAAGGTGGGAGTTCATGTAGTGTAAGGCTGATCAATGAAATAAAGGCTGAAGCTGAGCGTTGCTTTTATAAGTTGGTCAAAATTTTATTAGCAATTACTAAGTACAAGTAAATACCAAACCTTAATAATAATAAAGAACAGTAATAGTAGAATAATCCCAAATGCGATGCAAATGTCAAATTGAATTTAAGTTCCATAATTAATCATGTGAGGGTCCGAGCCGCTCATGACCGTGAGCACGGCTAGTATACTAGTTTTACACTCTGCAGAGGTTGCGCATCTTTACCCACAAGCCGTGTTACCCATCTGCCAAGGGGTCATGAATCCCATACACCTCTACCAAGGAAGCGAGGCAGGGCAACACTACGAGGCCTTTACAAAGTTCCACTAGCTTCAGACTACCCGCTACAGTTTATAGGAAGCTCCAGTGCAGGGTTCTTGCCGACCGCCATCGCAGCAAAATCAAACAAGGACCTCCCTACACTGACCACTCCCCTACTGCCCTTGCCCCTTTCGGGTAAGGTAGCCCTCCACTAGCTTTCCTAGTTAATCAGCCAAGGGCGTCCCATTAAACCCTTGTGGTAGCACTGTTTTCCCGGGTGGTCGCTCCATGTTCCCATTAATTTAATGATCTTAACATGAACAGTAATAATAACAAGATAATAACAGAATAATCATGAATAGTGAATCTCCATACCCAATCCACATAAAGCAATAGCAAGTACTACCCAAAAATATTTCAGGGGTGAACAAGGTATAGAGGTAATCAAAACTGGGGTAACATAAAGGCTCCCATCAAAATTAACCTATGCAGATCATTAAAATTAATAAGAACATGGCTGGGAAAAGTAAGTGATCAAGGGCACAACTTGCCTTCAATGAGCTCCTGCTCAGCTATCTCTACTTGTTGAACCTCAGTTTCCACAGTGGCTTGCTCGTCTACTCGCATCAACACAATACATACATAGTATAGCCAAAATTAACATTACATCAAACATGTAAATAAAATATACAGTAAAAATCTACACATTAAAATGAGAGCATAGGAACTGGAATCACTAAATTTGGAGTTATAGATTTCAAGTTATGAATTTCCTAAGATTTAATGTGATTAAAATAGGATTAAATGTTAAATAAATTTTCTAACAGAGTTCATGACAAAACAGTGATACTAAATGATAAAGAATATTATTACAAAATCTTAGAAATTGGAATGGCTCAATTTGGACTAAAAATGAATTAGATATGAATTTTCCAAGTTCTAGCAATTGTTTTTGTATGAAAAATGAATTTCTAATATTATTTCTCTATTTTTAATCATCTCTGGACTGGGCGTGTATTAAACAGAAATGCAGGGGTCTCGGTGTGAAAGATTCCAAGACACAGGAAACCCCTGGTGTGGATGGCGGGTTAATTTATATCTTTCGCGGGGGCTCATTCGCAAAGCAACCACCGCGAAGGGGTATCGGCAGGCCAGAGCCGTCCGATTAGAAACGGACGCGCCAGATCAGATCGCACGCTAGAATCCAACCGGTATACTACCAGGGCCGCTGATCGCGAGATCGACGGCCACGACTTATTACTGAACCGGTACGCTATGAGGACCATCGGATTAAAGATCGCCGGTCCAGATTTAATGCAGCCGGCGTCGCTCGTATCCGCTCGATCACAAATCTACGGCTAGGTTTTAATGCACTGAAAAGGTAAGCCAATTCTAATCTAAACCGCCCGCGGCCGATCCTGCGGCCCAGACATCACCCAACCAGCAATATGATCAGGACCGTTGATCCCCTGATCAACCGTCCACAACCCATCGTCCACCCCCGACCAATTTCCCCCCCCCCAAATGCCCGACGGCGGCGAGGATCGCCATCGGTGGTCCAATTCCCCGGTTCGGGAGCGCCAAACCTAAATTAACTGCTGCTACATGATGCGGGTATGAAGACGGGTTCAGGCGAGGGTTTCTTACTGGGAACTGCTGGCACAAACGAGCTGTCCACGGAGAGGTGCGGATCCGCGGCGGAGCCTATACGCGGCGAGAAATTCCCAGCCGTCCGCCGTGCGATCCGCCAAGGGGAAGTCCCGGACATGACCCGCCCGACCAGGTGAAGCTCCCGCACCCCAACCAGAGGCCTAATCGCCGGGGAGTCGACCGGTCGACGACGGCGGTCCGAATTTCTTCTCGTGCGGTGCGCGGCGGCGCTCTGGTGGTGGCGAGAGGCGGTTGGAGAGGAGGCGGGCCGAATACCAAGGTTGATATATGGTGAGGTCGGCGGTCAGCTGCCTGCCCGTTCCGCGTGGTGGCGGAAGACTCGGCGGCGGCCGTTGCGGAGGTGGGTGGCGTTCTGCCCGGTGGGTCCCAATGCGCAGAGAGGCACGGTCTTGCGCTGGAAGCGGGGACGCGGCGTATGACATGCGGGACCCGCCCGTCAGTGCGTGCGTGCGAACGCGGATGCGAGGGAAACACGGCTGACACGCGGGACCCGGTAGTCAGTGGAGGCGCGAGCGCGAGGGACAGACAGGTGGGGCCCTAATGTCGGCGCTGCGGCTGAGTGGTGGGCTGCGCGGATCAAAAGGGATAGTGGGCCGAATTGAGGGTTTTGGGCCCAACAGTGGGATTTTGCTTTTCCTTTTCTTTTCATCTCCCATTTTCTTTTCTTTCTTTCTAAAATCAATTTGAATTCGAATTTAGTTTCAAACCTTGTGCAAATTTATTCTCCAATCATGTTGTGAAATGAAAAATACCAATTTTAGAAATATATTTATATTATTTTTATTTTCCTATCACTTCTCTTCTTACTTTTAAACCCTAATTTTCAATGTAGGGCTTAATCCAATTTCTAGTCATTTTTATATTATTATTATTTTTATTTAATGCACAAACATAAAAACTCCAACAAATGCACTTTTTCTTTATTTTAGAATAATTGTTTTATTTAGTCACTCTCAATTACATAGGTGCTCTTTTTATGATGCAAATAAGACACACAAAATGAGGAGCTCTCTCTCTATTATTCTTTGTATACATCTTTGAGTATTACACAAATCTCACATGTTTCTTCACAAACATCACAAAAGTTCACAAAACTCACGAGTAGTCACACAAATAGGTTCACAGACATTCAGTGCATGTCACGAACATGTCTCACTACAAAGTTCTTTGGAGCATCAGCGAGGTGAACGATTACTTTGGTTAGGCAAAGGGTTGGGCGAAGCTTGCGAGTCATTTGATGCCACCGATTGTATCTACACAAAGAATAGATTGCCAGTGTGAGATAAGATTAATATATATATATATATATATATATATCATAAATGATTGCAATATTTTATACTCATAGGAGTAGAAAGATGATGAGGTCAAGGTGGAGTGAATAGTGTAGCTGGCGGAGTTAGACCCACTGCGGCGCCAAGACTCAGCATATACTGAAACATCTCTCTCATACTGTGCTGATCGGCCAAGTAAGCCACCCGCTCGGCCTCTCGCTCTGCCCTTATCCTCGCCTCCATCTCCATACGTTCGCCTCGGACCCGTCCTCTTAGTCGTAGGTGACGTCTGACGTCGTCATGCCCTTGTGGGCCATAGCATACACAGAAGATGGAGCAAGGCTGACCACCATATGATGCTGACTGCAAAAAACCAACAAGATGATTAGCAATCATGTATAATCGAACGTTATCAAAAATAATGAATTTACGTACTGTAACACCCTGAATTTTGGGTATAAAATTTCTTTGCTTTATACTCAAAATTCAGGTGTTACCCTCTTTTTCCTTTGTCTTTCTTTTCTTTTTTCTAAATAATGGAGAAGTATTTTTGCTTGGTATTTATGTGTGGGGGACAGATATCCCCCGGGTCCACTAGAAGGCGAAAACTCTGCCTAGAGCCACATGCCAGTCGTCCTGCAAGGATGCCGTGCCATGGGCCGGACAAACATAATGGTGGAAATGGGCTGACCCAGGAAGGCAATGGGCTGACGTCTAGATTATTCGTGGCTTGGGCGTGATCCTGTGGAGGCTATTCGTTTTTCTCGCGCCCGACATCCTTGAGCGTCGGGGATAGCTCAGAACGATTCCGCCAGTTTTTCCTCAAGATAAGTGAAGTCTGTTCACTATTAGCTAGGAGATAAACTAGAAGAGTGTGATCAGCATGTACGCTGGAAGTACCATACGGTCGTTTATATAAGGCCAAGGGGGGTCCCCATCGTTTTCATCTCATTAGCACCTCACCACCGGGTAGACATCACTTGCAAACACCTCCCACATACCAAGTCGTCCTAGGAAGTAGGGTATTACGCTCCTCAGGCGGCCCGAACCTGCTGAAACTCGCTCGGCTCTTTCTTTTCTCGTGGTCCCGGCACAAACCATTGAGTTACAATCCATGACACCGTCCTACCCAAAAGCATCATGAGGTTACCCCCGGGTGTGCGGTCGGATACCAAACGCCGACAACTGACGCGCCAGGTAGTGGGTGTGTCATTGATCAACGCTAACTCCATGTCCATCATCTTCAAGAACAAGATCACCCTTAGCCTAGGAGCTATGTTCTGCTTCAGAACCATCTCATGCATAGCAGACATAGAGGGAACTCTGCACCACATAGCAGACCCACCCGAGAAGAGACCCTCCATGGGAATTGAGCGAGAAGCTGAAACAAGTCCGCGAGCCATGCCTCCACTCATTGCTTGGAAAGGCATGTCCCCGCGCAAGTCAGAGCTCAAAAGCTCCCAGAGGGTAGAAGGCTAGCGAGCGATCCTCTCGGCACCTCTGCCCTCAAAGGAGGATGGGAAGAAGCACACCGCCATGCCTACTCAGAGAAAGGAAGTGAATATCCCATGTCGTGGAAGGAAAACACAACGAGCGATCCTCTGGGCACCTCCGCCCTCAAAGGAGGATGGGAAGAAGCACACCACCATGCCTACTCCTTTCTACCCCGACGTCCTCTTCATTCAGGGGAGATTGGAGTCATCGCACATCTCCGACGATGAACCTACCATGCAGGGGGAGGAACCTCCCCATCGTGATGCCCGGCGATGGAGAAACAGACGCCGGAATGTACGGCGACATCACAAAGCCAGAGAATGGGTCCCAGTGTAACTCGTATCTCAGGACAAAGCCTCATATATGGGAGAAACTCCTGATGAACGGGCACACCAAGAAAGATGCAACTCCTGTCACCGCGATGGTCGACAGGCTCAAGAACGAGAGCGGGAACTAGCTGAACAAGATGCTAGACTCCGGTGGGAGAATCCTCTTCTCGCTCGAAACATGTACCCCGATTTCGCCCGAGCATTGAACACGCCGAGTGAAGTCAGAGGAGTACGGGCGCAGATAGCCGATAGCCTTCCACGGCCCCCAAACGCGGAGGGTTATCGGTGACTGCTTACTCAGCCCGCCAACCATCTTCTACCTCTCGCTCACCCGACAAACGACATGCGTCATGCCATCAACAGCCAACAAGACACACGGAGCACTATCACCGCCTCATGCGATCGATGATACGAGAATGAGATAAGGCACTGGGAGGAGTATGACCGAGATCATGGCGTGCCGGCGCGCAGTCGTGCAACACGGATCGAGTCAGTGGTAGCTTCAACCAATAGTCCATTCTAGGGGATGGTTGAGAAGACCTAACACTGACTCCCCTCCCGGGATCGAAGGCATGATCATCGACAAGAGGACATGTGTGGAGTCTCCAAGCTTACTCCTTGCCTTCGGGCCATCCAATGGCCTCCCAACTTCGAGGTCCCCAACGTCGACAAATATGAGCCTAAGCAGGACCCAGGAGGCTGGTTGGCCGTCTATACAACCATCGCTCAGGCTACTGGGGCAACGAAGGATGTCATGACGATGTACTTGCCCATTGTTCTAGGGCAAGACGCGCTGCAATGGCTCCAACACCTACCTCGGCATTGCATCAACGATTGGAGTGACTTCAGTCGTCGGTTTATCATGAACTTCCAGTCTCTCTCTGATAAACTGGTGCAACCATGGGACCCCAACCATTAGGTGGTAGAATGATGACTCTCCGATCGTTCCTCAAAAGATTTCAAACGATGGCTTCTCTCCAAGATGGTTAAGGAATTGCTGGCATCACGATACAACCTGTCCAGATTGTCACGAGAAGCTGCAAGCGCTCGTCTCTCCTCCTACAAACAAGAGTCAACTCTCAAGCATCCAGTAAACAGTAAGCACAATGGAGCCAGTTAAGTAAGTTTACCTCGTGAGCCGCCCTTTCTGAGTCAAGTTGAGCATTGAGAGAAGAATTCAAAGAATGCGCATCATCCAAAGAAGCAGACACCCGAGCCAGGTCGGTCTGACCTTGGGAGTGATTCTCCTCAAGCTCGGAGTACCGTCGAGTTGAGTCGGCTTGATGTTGAAGATGTTTCTCCTCAAGCTCAGAATACCGCTAGGCCATATTTGACAAAAAGCAGTCGAAGAAGGATACACAGTTGAAAACAAGTTGATCAATCAACCAAGGAAGAAACAAAGTTACCAACCAGCACTTGACGCTTTCAAATCAGCTATCTGTTTCTAAAGCAATAATGGATTCCACTATGTTAGAGACAGAGCTCCTTCTAGGATAGTGGCACCATGTGATCTCAGTTGGGCGGACATCCTGTCAACCAAAGCCTGCTATTAAAGACAAATGAGTACAGAGAAAATGATTTACCAGGAGGAGCAACAGAACGAAGAGATCTAAGTTACCTGGAGATTAGAAAAGAATGAGGATAATCCCAAGACATGAGAAGCTGCGTTGTAGCTCGGCGAAGGAAGATCAACTGGAACAATCTAAAGAGCACCGTCAGGGGTTAATTCAGCTCCACTAGCAGGTATCAGAATTCTGGCATCCGGCTCGCCGACCTCCAAGGCGACTCCCTCGCCCGAAGTTAAAGAAGCATGCATCTCTACCACTCCATCAGATCATGGTGGAGACGATCCGACGTGGACGTCCATGGAGGTGTGGGAAGGAGAGCTCACTTGGACACCCTCAGGGGCTGGGTTGCAGCTCGCGCTACCCACTAGAGCTGGATCACTACCGGCAACACCCTCGGGGGCTGGGTTGCAGCTTGCGCTACCCACCAGAGCCAGATCATGTCACACCCGGTTTAAGGAACAAAGACAGGTGCATCTCATACATGCGCCAAGAAGACAACATATATAATAACAGAGTGTATAGAGATAAATGTCAATAACATCAGAGTATTTATTGCATAGCGGAAGACTTACAAAATAAAAGATAAATATAACAGGATCTAAAAATACATCCTTGGCGCGAGAAAGTCAACTGGGAGACGACGACCTAGACCTCTCACGAACACAGCGCACATCCACCATCCGCCTCCTCCAGTGATACCTGATCTTGACCTGTGGGGGGGTGTGAGACAGCAAGGGTGAGCTCACACATGTTCATCGCTCAACAAGTTGTGGGGAATAATGTGGCATGAACTCACCAAAGGTGGGAGTTCATGAAGTGTAAGGTTGATCAACAATAGGGGTTAAAGCTGAGCATTGCTTTTATAAGTTGGTCAAAATTTTATTAGCAGTTACTAAGTGTAAGTAAATACCAAACCTTAAATAAAAGTAATAGAACAAAATTAATAAATAATCCCATGCATATGCAAATGACAAATTGAATTTAGGTTCCATAATTTAATCATCGGAGAGTCCTGAGCCGCTCATGACCGTGAGCTCGGCTAGTATACCAGTTTTACACTCTGCAGAGGTTGTACCCTTTACCCACAAGTCGTGTTTCCCATGTCGCCAGGGTTAGCTAGGCCCTTAGACACTACCAAGGTGAATGGCTAGGGATCCACTACGAGGCCTTTACAAAGTTCCACTAGCTTCCGAAAACCCGCTACAGTTTATGGGAAGAGCACTTGCAAGAATCCCCCGTCTGACCGCTATCGCAGCAAAATCAACCCGAAAACCTCCTTGCATGCAACTCCACTACTGCCCTTGCCCCTTTCGGGTAAGGTAGTCTTCCACTAGCTTTCCTAATTAGTTAGCCAAGGGGTCCCATTCCTCCCTTGTGGTGGCACGTGTTTCTCAAGTTAAGCTCCATGTTCCAATTAACAATAATATAATGATCTTGACATGAACATAAGTAAAATAACAGAATAACTGGAACATGGATATAATGAAATATTAACCCAAAACCATATAAAGCAATAGCAAACTACCCAAGTGATTCAGGGGTAAACAAGGTAATGAGATAAACAATCTAGGGTGACCTATCAGGTCCCATCAAAATTAAACCAATGCATGGTAAATGATTATAAAGAACATTATTGGGTAACAAAAGTGAATCAAGGGCACAACTTGCCTGGCACTTGAGATTCCAGTTACCAGGGTGAACTTCAGGTGACTTGAAACCTCGCGCTAGTCGCAACAATACAAACAAACATGATATAGACAAAATTAACATCACACCAAACATAAGAACAAACTAAATAATAATGGTCTACGCGCTACTACGAGACTAATGGAACTTGAACGGATCAAATCGGAGTTATAGATCTTAAGTTATGAATTTCTAAAGATTTTATGGGTTTTGTACAAGATCTAATAGGATATAAATTTTAATGTGACTTTCATGTGAAAACAGAGACACTACGCGATGCACAATATTATTACAAGATTTTAGGGACTGAAATGAACTGAAAAGGATTTAGTATGAATTTTCTAGGCATTAAACAAGTTCTTGCACTTAATTTGGTATTAAAATTTATTTTCTAAATTGATTTCCCTATTTTCCCTGTTTTCTCTATTTTCCCGGTTTGCGCGTCAATTACTAAAAGATTAGGGGCCCACTCACAAATTCACCCAGACTCAGTGCACAGCTACCACGGACGGCGGGTTCAAAATCCAGAAAGTCTGAGGACTCTTTAGCAAAAAGGACTGGACGAAGGAGTATGAACTAATCTGAGTTGTCCGATCTGGTTTCAACGGCACAGATTAGAAGTTATCTAAACCGAACCATTATGCAATATGAGCCGCCCAATGAGCAATCGACGACCAACGTGAATCCTGGCTGAAGCATTGCGCGCGATCTAATCGCATCCGCACGATCCGTATCGGACGGCTCCCGATCAGCACCCAGCTCACTCTCTCTCCTATCCCTATCACTGTCTACCCCGGCGGCCGTACTTTTATCCCCACGGCGGCCACTATCTTCTCCCACCTTCCGCCAGCCAGGGCACGGCAGAGCCCAGCACCCAGGGCGGCGGCCATACTCGTGTTCAGCCATCGCGCATCAACTTCCGCAAGAAACCAGTGCTACGCGAAATTTAGACAACAACGGAACAAAGCACAGGGTCTCACTGGAGCTTGCAGCGCAACGGCCCTATCCACGGCGGAATTTGGATCCATGGCGGAGCTTCACCACCGGCAAGCAATCACCATTGACTAGACCGATCACCCACCTCCCCGACACCACGGATAGCGTCCACTCACTCTGGAAGAACCCCTACCCCTTGATGAAGCCTGAAAGCGGCCGGCCCTAAACTCCACTACGACGATGGTGGTCTTCTTTCCCCCGCCCTCCATCGATGTGAAGCCAATGTGAAGCGGTCACGAGAGAGGACGGCGGCCCTGCATACTTATATCCTGAAGGCAAGGGGAGACCCAGGATGCTTAGTTGGTACCTCGACGCAAATCTGGGGGGAAGTTGCAACAGCCCACGCGAGAACCCTGGTCGCGTCGGTCGGTGGCTATAATAAAGGGAACGCAGCGCAGTGTAGACTTTTGGAGCCGAGGGCCGGGAGAGGCGCTGTGGCACCCGGGGTTTATACCCCAAGCGCCGAGGATCTAGCAGGCGCGCCGTGGAGGAGATTCGCGCGGTGGCTTCGCCATTGAAGCAGCGTAGGAAGCGGACGAAAACGATGACAAGTGGGCCCTCCCACGGGCAGAGTCACAAGCGCGCGCATAGGAAGGTGGCTGGCGGCGCTAGGGTAAGGCGCGGCAATGGCCAGCGCAGGGAAAAAATGGAGATGGGCCAGCGCAAGGAGGATTCGGCCCAAACGGCGATTTTCCTTTTTTCTTTTTTTTATATTTTGTTTCCCTTTTCTTTCTCTTTCCAATTTCTAGAATTCAAATTTGAATTTAATTTTAATCTGTGAACTTATATTCACTTTTCTAAATGTACAAGTTGAATTCAAATAGGAAGGTTTAACTAATTTCTTTATATTTATTGTATTTATCTTTGTTTAGTATTCTTTCTTCTCTTGCTCAAATTCTTGAATTCCCCTTTGGACAATTTGATATATTTCCTTTCACATTATTTCATGTTGTCACAAAATGCACACAAAATAAATTCCCAGCACGATGCATGTATCATTTTTAGTGTCTTTTGTCACTTATTTATTTGTTTAATTGTGGTGTTCACATGAAATGATAAACATAGTTAACACATATAGATACAAAGTAATATAATTTCTCTTTTTAGACTTTTCTTACAAAGTGGGTATTACAAATCCTACCCCCCTTAAAAATAATCTCGTCCACGAGATTTAGGAAGGACTAGGGAAAAGAGGGGAAATTCTATACGAAGCTCTTCTTCTCTTTCCCAAGTGGCTTCATCTTCTCCATGATGGCTCTATTGTACTTTGCACATCTTTATAACCTTATTTCTTGTAACTTGGGTCAAAGTGTTAAGAATCTTGATAGGATATTCCGTATAAGCCAAATCTCCCTGAACACTGAGCTTCTCCATTGGTAACTATTCCTTAGGGACACAGAGACACTTCTTAAGTTGAGACCCATGAAATACATTATGCACATCAGATAGATTATCAGGTAGCTCGAGTTGATAGGCCATCTCTCCAACCTGCCTAAAAAACTCAGAATGGTTCAATATAGCGAGGGGACAATTTGGCCTTAACTTTAAATCTCCCCATTCCACGAAGTGGTGACACCTTGGGGTACACTTGATCACCTTCCTCAAACTCCAATGGTCTCCTTCTATTATCAGCATAGCTCTTTTGTCTGGTCTGAGCTACCCTCAAATTCTCTCGAATTATACAAACTTGTTCTTCTGCCTCTTGAATAAGTTCAGGTCCAAAGAACTATCTTCCTCTAGTCTGGTCCAAAAATAGAGGAGTCCTGCACTTCCTGCCATATAAAGCCTCGAACGGTGACATCTTCAGACTGGCCTAAGAACTCAGCATAAGGTAGACTCTTGTCCCAACTACTACCATGCTGAAGGGCACAAGCTCTCAACATGTCCTCCAATACTTGATTAGTCCTTTTAGTCTGCCCATCAGTATGAGGATGGTAGGCCGAACTATATTTCAACTTCGTATCCATATTCTCATGAAAAACTTTTCCAAAATCTGGGGGTAAACTGTGATCCTCTATAAAAAATGATCTTCTTCGGTACACCATGTAGAAACATAGTCCGAGCCACATATAACTCTGCCAATTGAGATACCTTATAAGTAGTCTTGACCAGAATGAAATGAGCCACTTTGGTCAGTCTTTCCACAATAACCCATATAGAATCATATCCTTTCGAGGTGCGAGACAATCTGGTAATGAAGTCCTTACCAATCTCTTTCCACTTCCACTCGGGTATCTTTAGTGGGTGTAATAGTCCAGCTAGTCTTTGGTGTTCAGCCTTAACTCTTTAACACACGTCGCACATAGCCACATATATAGCCACATCTCTCTTCAATCCATACCACCAATATTTCTGCTTCAAATCCTGATACATCTTGGTACTACCAGGATGAATATCATAATCCGAGTCATGGGCTTCCTTTACAATAGTCTAATGAAGGCTTTCAATATCAGGAGCATATATCCTGTCCTTGAACCATACAGTGCCTTGTTCATCTTCGGTGAATTCCGGACCTCGACCTTCGGTACTCAGATCCTTAATCTCTTGTATTTTAGCATCACCAATTTGTCCTTTGTGGATTTCTTGCTCCAAAGTAGGTTCCGCATTAATAGTTACTCCTTCAGTGTGAACAACTATCCCTAGGTTAAGTCTCATGAAATCCTCAACAATCTCATCGAGTAGCTGGGCAACAACAGCTGAATGAACATGCTCCTTTTGACTCAAGGCATCTGCAACCAAATTTGCCTTGCCCGGGTGATAGTGAATCTCCAAATCATAATCCTTAATAAGTTCCAACAAATGGCGTTGCCTAAGGTTGAGATCCTTCTAAGTGAATATATACTTCAAACTCTTATGATCCGTGTACACTTGACACTTGGTTCCCATAATATAATGTCTCCAAATCTTAAGCGCATGCACAACGACTGCCAATTCTAAGTCATGAGTAGGGTAGTTCAATTCATGTTTCCGTAACTGACGAGATGCATAGGCAATCACATGTCCTTCTCGCATACACATCCCAAGCCTTGGTCGCTGGCATCACAATAAATGTCAAATCCTTTCTGTAGATCTGGCATAGCCAACACTGGTGGTAACATCAATCTCAACTTCAGTTGGTTAAAACTATCTTGGTACCTCTCGTCCCACTTAAACTCTCTTCCCTTCTCGAGAAGTGAGGTCATAGGCTTAGCAATCTTAGAGAATCCTTCAATACATTTCTGATAATATCCTGCAACTCCCAGGAAATTCTGAATCTTCGTAACTATAGTGGGTATGCTCCACACCACTATCTCCTTGACTTTAGCCGGATCCACTAGTATCCCTCCATTAGAAATGATATATCCAAGGTATGGCACCTCGTCAATCCAGAACTCGCATTTACTATACTTGGCGTAGAGTTGATTATCTTGTAGCTTCTGTAGCACCAATCCCAGATGTACCTCATGATCACTATCATTCTTGAAATAAAAATATCGTCTATGAAACCACAACGAATCTGTCTAGATCATGAACACCTTATTCCTCAGATCCATAAAATAGGCTGGTGCATTAGTTAGTCCAAATGACATAACGGTGAACTCATATAAACCATATTGGGTTGATAAAATTGTCGTGGGAATATCCGATGGCCTAATCTTCATTTAGTGATAACCCGATCTGAGGTCAATCTTAGAGAACACCCTTGCACCTCTCATCTGATCAAATAAATCTTCAATGCGGGGTAATGGATACTTGTTCTTTACAGTGACATTATTGAGGGACCTATAATCCACACATATCCCTTGCGATCCATCTTTCTTCTGTACAACAAGACCGGCGCTCCCCAAGGTGAGGAACTCGAACGAATATTCCCAGCCTCTTGTAATTCTGTTAATTGCTTCTTAAGTTCCTTTAGTTCTTCTACGGACATCCTGTACGGCCGTTTATAAATAGAGCAGTCTCAGGTAAGAGATCAATGACCAACTCAACTTCCACATCTGGTGGCATCCCTAATAACTCATCTGGAAAGACATCCGGAAAATCTCTAACTGCATGGATGGTGCCACCCACAAACTTTTCATCTACTAAGAATGCTGCCAATCTGGTGGTGGTAGTTACTGCAATCTCAACTTCAAATCTTTGTCCTTTGGAACTGGTGAGTTCTACGGTTCCCTTAGCACAGTGTATATACTGCCTTTGCCTTCCTTAACCATGACATACCAAGGATCACGTCTATAGTGCTCTCTTCTAACACTATAGGGGTAGCCCATCTAGGTTAGAAATACAGGGTAAGAAAGGAAGAATTGTAGACAAGGCGAGTAATTACGAGGAATGTTACTATGGGGGATTTATTAGCTAAGTAGATTAGTGTGTCATCCACTAAAGCTAATACATTACCTTATAGTGGTACATGCTAAGATGCCCAACTATAATATTTCAATCAATCAAAGAAGCAAATCAGACATTTATCATCAGATCAATCAAACAACATTTTTAAATATAGAAAATAGTTTTGGTAGTCGGCTCACCAGATCCTCAGCAGGAATTCTCCTATTGGTAACCCGAGTCGAGTCAGTAACACCACTGTACAAATAAGCTGGGTGTGTTCTATCCTTCAAGGGCTGGATATTCTTAAAGACAAAATCAGCAACCATAGCTTTGACGGTTAAACCTCTCTCTTTCAGCAGACACATTTCATCAAGCAGAACCCTAGCTTCTGTTACCTCCAAGGTAGTAGGTGACTCAACCCAACTCGGAGTGCGCACATCCGGCTGTCTCCCCGACCGAGGGGGAGTGGCTTGCCGTGGTTTTCCTCAATAAACCACTCAAGGCGCCACCCTTTAATGCTGTCCTTGAGGGGAATGTCGAGGTATTCTGTTTTCCTTCCATGACGCATCTCTAGACTTGCACCACCCACGAGCTGGTGCTGCCCCCCAGCCATCCCAGGTCGACAGTGATACAAATACTTCCACAAATCAAAGTGAGGAAGAATTCCGAGGTAGGCCTCACACAGATGTACAAAGATAGAAACTTGCAAGATGGAATTAGGATTCAGATCAGTCAGGTTTAGATTGTAAAAGTCAAGGAGACCACGGAAGAAGGGAGAAATGGGAAGAGCAAGGCCGCGGATGAGAAAAGGAACGTAAATAATGGACTCGTGGGTATCTTCTGTCGGAACAGTAACCCCACGGCAAATCCGCCAAGAACAAAGCTCCTTCGGAAGAAGAACTCCAGCATCAACAAGGCAGAGGAGATCTGATTTCGAAACAACAGACATATGGTTACCTGCGAATGGCAACTGGCTGTTGCGGTCGATGGGTGGAATGACTGCCGCAACAGAATTCTGGTTCTTCCGCTTGGGTGCCATCACAATCTCGCCGGCGGATTGAACAGAAGCGAAATCAGAGAGAAGCAGAGGAGTGGCTTGATGCGGAAATATGAAGTTAGGGCTCAGAACTCAGAAGCGTGCGGTGACGTGATATAAATGGGGTTTTCTCGAGTTGGGCACCGTTTCTAAAAAGTGCCTAGTCATCACTCGAAAAATAAGATTTTCCGACATAACTCGGTTGTTACCTCTAAAACACCGACGTGGCCTAGCGTAACTCGGTTGTTGCCTCTAAAACGCCGACAGCATCAAGCACCACTCGGCTGTTACCTCTAAAACGCCGACATGGCCTAGCGTAACTCGGCTGTTGCCTCTAAAACACCGATAGCATCAAGTACCACTCGGTTGTTACTTCTAAAGCGCCGCCAGTGTCTGTCCTAAATCGGTAGTTACCTCTAAAACACCGATGTGGCCCAGCGTAACTCGGCTATTACCTCTGAAACGCTAATGTCATCAAGCACCACTCGACAGTTACTTCTAAAAAGACGCCGGCAGTGTCTATCATAACTCAACCGTTTTCTCTAAGTAAATGCCAGCAGAACCAAGTACGACTCAGCAATTACTATTTGTTACTTGGGCGTTATCTCTAAGAACACCAGCAGTGCTAGGCGTGAAGACAAATTATCGATTGACTATAAAAGAAGAACGATGGAAAAGCGAAAGGACGCCCGGAACAAGCTGAAATTTTCTTCAATATATGGAAGAGGGAAGTTTTTTCATAAACTTAAAGACCGACTCATTATGAGTCGACCTTTCTTCCCTTTCTTACTACATTACTTCATCCTACACTACACTACATTACATTACCTTATACTAAATCACTACACTACTTATACTACACTATACTATTAACTACTACTATGTTATTCACTACTACTAATACTACTCCTATTACTACTTATCTATACTAATATTTAAACTAGTGGCGCTTTGCCACTAGCCTTGCCGCTGCCTGTAAAGCCTAAAATTGGTAGGATAAAAAAAATAATGATGATGAAATAAATATATCTAAGATAGTGTTTTTGGGATTTTTGAAACCTTTGGATATTATTGGGATTCTCATGCTTTTGAATGTCCAATTGAATAGAATTACGCTAGCCAAATAACAAAATAAATAGATATAAGATTATGCACCTCATGATGGAGTTCTTGCATTTTTACATGTGTACTCAAAACTTTGAGACAAGTCTAAGTTTGAAAAGTAGAATTTGTAGGACCCAAAAATATTGTTATGGACTTCTAATAGAATAATACGAAGATTCGAGTCATGATATTCTTTTTATACAAATTATATCACCTTTCAAATCACATCTTCTTAAATAAATATAGCTAAATACTAAAAGATTTAATGAACTTATATAAATTAAGTTATTCGTTTTAGATAAAATGTTTAGAAATGTTATCTGAAATAACTATTAATAAATTTATGCAATGGAAATTATTTCATTAAAACATATATATGGTGGGCAAAAAATATACACTTGGAAGTAGTTGCATAAAATGAATAAAGCAATGAATATAAATATATATATATATATATATAATAAAAATAAACTAAAAACTTTGCATCATGCTGGATATTTTGGTTGTGCATGATAACTTTGAGCCTAAGTTTGAATTACAAGTTTCAATTTGGAATTTAAAAATGGAAAATAAAACAAAAAATAGAAAAGGAAATTAGAAAAAGAAAATGAATTTCTTGTGTCCTATGGGCCGAATTGAACTTAGCCGGCCCATCTCCCTACTAATCATCGCGCAAGGCCGTTCCTTGCCGCGTCGCCGTGATCACCCTGGGGCCCTGTTCTCATTCTCACACATCGCTGCTCAATCCGGTTAACAGACTGGCAGGTGGGGACACGTTGTTAGCTCGTTCTTCTTCCCTCAATAGGCCGCGCGGCGCCCGCGGCAACAGCGCAACAAGCGCACGATTTTCGCGTGGATCCCCTCGCCGTAAAATTCGCTGCTGGCCGAATCCCGCTGGTCGGACTCCATCTTCTCTGTGTTCGCGAGCATCGGCAGGAATCCCAACAAATCCTCGCTAGCATCTTCCCTGAAATTCACCGAAGATCTCGCTGGATTGTACCTGGCTCCGCTCAGACTTGTGCTCAATCCTCGGATATATAATCCTTGGCCGAGCACCCCATCATCCTTCATGAAGAAACACCAGGGAGCCATACCCTCTCCGTCGTCACCTTGCTGGGTGCCGCTCCTCCCTGCACGCCATTGATGGTGGAGGGAAGTGAAGCTTTCGCGGCCACCTCCGGGCCTCGGCAGGGCACTCTGTTGGGTGCACGAGGTGTCCCTGTGGGCCTCAAAGCCGTCTGGGTCATCAAGTGCTCGCCGGGGGGTGGGTCATGATTGCGGCCTTGAGAGGTGCCGTGGCTCGCCTTGCTCCTTGCCGCGCTGAGAGAGAAAGCCTCGTTGTCGCTATCGCGTCCCACACGGAGTGAGTGCTTGGACGACGACTCCGAGGGCGAACCGGGCGGCACCGCTACGGTAATGGAGGGCCAGCCTCTCCCTCTCCTCCTCGGTCCACGCCCAGTCGTCGTCACTGTTGACCGGGCCATGGTTGGCCTGGGCGTTGTCGGATTGAATGGGAGGTAGGAGAAGCGCTCCTGGTCGTGCATCTTGGATCAAGGGCCAGGAAGGAACGTGGGCTTCCTTGGGATCGTATTAAATCAGGACCACGAATTCAAAGATCCAATGGCTGTCGTCAGGTACCGACTCATAAAAGCCTAAGTCTAATCTGGTCCATTGATGGAAGATTCAACGGTTGTGATATGACGATACCCCTTCACGACCGATCAATTGCATAAGAGCCCCTCGGCTTATTCTAAATTAACCTGCCGTCTACCTCGGGTCAGGGCTGAGTCTGGTAGATTTTGCGAATTGAACCTCGAGTTTCTTATTAAATGACGTGCAGTCCAAATAACAGAGAAAACTAGATAATTAATATTAGAAATTGATTGTTAGTATAAAAATAAATCTTGAAACTTATTTAATGCATAGAAAATTCATTTTAGCTCCTTTTAAATCCATTCCAGTTACATTAATTTTCTTGTAATATTCTTTATCACCTAGTAACTCTGTTTAGACAGGAAACATAGATTAAAATTGGTTACTTAATTTATCTCATGCCAAGTACTTAATAACTTCGGAAATATATAACTTAATAACCGTAACTCCGAATTTAGTGATTCTTGTTCCTACGATCTCGTAGCAACACGTAGATTATTATTATATAGTTTGTTCTTATGTTTGGTGTAATGTTAATTTTGCCTATACCATGTTTGTCTGTATTGCTACGACTAGCAGCGAGGTTACGAGTCACCTGAAGAGCAAGTTGGTACCTAGAATCTCAAGTCCCAGGCAAGTTGTGCCCTTGATCACTTCTTTTTACCCAATCATGTTCTAATTAATCATAATGATCTGCATAGGTTAATTTTGATGGGACCCAATAGGTTACCCTAGTTTGTCTATCTTTATGCCTTGTTTACCACTGAACTTTTGGGTAGTACTTGCTAGTGCTTTATGTGGATTTGGGTATTGAGATACACATTATTCATACTTTTGTTATCAGTTGTTACTACTGTTCATGATAAGATCATTATGTTAATTGGAACATGGAGCAACCACCCGGGAAAACAGTGCTACCACAAGGGAGGAATGGGACCCCTTGGCTGATTAATTAGGAAAGCTAGTGGATGACTACCTTACCCGAAAGGGGCATGGGCAGTAGGGGAGTGGTCAGTGTAGGGAGGCCCTTGGGATGATTTTGCTGCGATGGCAGTCATGCGAGGGGTCCCTGCATTGGAGCTTCCTATAAAATGTAGTGGAACTTTGTAAAGGCCTCGTAGTGTTACCCTGCCTCGCCTCCTCGGTAGAGGTGTATGGGAAGTCGCGATCCCTTGGCAGATGGGTAACATGACTTATGGGTAAAGATGTGCAACCTCTGCAGAGTGTAAAACTGGTATCAGCCGTGCTCACAGTCATGAGCAGCTCGGACCCTCACATGATTAATTTATGGAACTAAATTCAATTTGTCATATGCATTGCATCGCAGGTGATGTTGTTACTTTTGTTCTACTACTTAATTGGGTTGGTATTTACTTATACTTAGTAACTGCTAATATAATTTTAACCAACTTTAAAAGCAATTCTCAGCTTTTTAACCATCCTCTTTGGTAAGCCTTACACTTCACGTGAGCTCCCACCTTTGGCGAGTTCATGCACATTATTCCCCACAACTTGTTGAGCTATGATCGTATGTGAGCTCACTCTTGCTGTCTCACACCCCCCACAGGTCAAGAACAGGTACCGCAGGATGAGGCGTATGGAGGATGTTGTGACGAGTTCGTGAGAGGTCTAGGCCGTCGTCTCCCAGTCAACCTTGGGTTGCTGGACCGTTGTCTCCTTATAATGTAATTATTTATTTATTTTGTATAGAACTCCTGTTATATAGTAAAGAGGTGACATTCGATCCTGTTCCATGATTCATCATATGTGTGAGACTTGGTCCCAGCACACCTAGTGATTATTTTGCGCTCGGGTTTTAGACCCCTAAAACCCGGGTGTGACACTGCCGCCCTTGCCACCACTGTCGCCGCTGTCGTCGCCCTTGCCGTCGCCGTCGCCGTCTTCATCGCCGTCACCTCCGTCGCCGCCATCGCCCTCGTCGTCGCCGTCACCGCCGCTCTCCTCCTCGGACGAGTCGGAGGAGTTCTCCTCGTCCGAGGAGACCTCCGACTCATCCGAGCCCTTGAGCCCGGAGCGCTCGACGGCCCGGATGTACGTCCACACCTCGGCGGCGATCCCCTAGGAATCATCCGAGTCATCGGACGACACTGGGGGAGAGGCATGGACCGGCGACCCCTCGGACTCGAAGGAGAACTCCTCCTCCGAGTACTCGGAGTCACCGAAGTCCTCCGAGGGAGGACTTGGCTCGCGCTTTTGTTTGTCGCCAGAGTGGTGCGACGAACTTCCACCTTTCTTGTTCTTGCCCATGGCGGTTGGAAGAGAAGAGAGAAGTGGAGAAATAAGTAACAAATGGCCAGGAGACATGTGAAGACACCAGCGAGGCAAGCAGTCTATTTATAGAGGCTAGAGGCAACCGCTCATCTCCTACCACTGTCACCGAATAGTCGCAAGTATTCAATAAGCAATTCAAATCGTCTGGAAACAGGTCAGGCGGAAGATGCCGTTTCACGTAACACGACACCATTTGGACTGAGGTCAACTGCATGGACAATATGATTACACCCCGTGGTCATGTCAAGTTACTACTCAAGGGAGGTTTGCTAAATGGTCAGCGTACCAAGCTGTCCCTTGGTTACATCCATTGGGGAGGGGACGTCCAGGAATTTTCAATAGATTTTCCCAAGCAGTCACATCCATAAAGTATACGCAATGAATGTATCAAGACAGAAGAAAGATATCGATGGAGATCGGAGGAAAGCCAAATATAGCTACTAAAAGTACAAGTCTAATCAACAGAAGCATTGAAGCACCAAGCGAAATGAAGACCAGCCAAGAGCCATCTACCAAACGTCCAATTTGTCACTGATCAAATAAATTTTGAACCCAACAGGACATGGGCAGATCACGCTGATATTCTCTAAAGACAGAAAATGAAAGCAGCATGCTGATCTCTAAAGCATAAGCTGATGATATAATGCTAAGTTCTAAAGCATGAGACGAAGATAAGATAATAACTTCTAAAAGCATGAGATGAAGACCTTTCAGTGGATTATTTTCAGTAATCCACTCAAAGCTCGGGGGCTACACCCATTGGGTGCACCTCCGGTGCACCCAATGAATCCTCTACCCCTAAAGACAGAATGCTGATCTCTAAAGCATGGACCAACGACGAAATGCTGATTTCTAAGGCACAAGACGAAGATCAACCAACGATTTCTGAAAAGCACAAGATGAAGACTTTGAGTGGATTATTTTCAGTAATCCACTCAAAGCTCCGGGGCTACACCCATTTGGTGCACCTCCGGTGCACCCAATAGATCCTCAACCCCTACGGACAAAATGCTAATCTCTAAAGCATAAGCCGGTAATCGAGCACTGGTTTCTGAAGTATAAAGCGAAGACTGTTGGAATATCTGAAGAAGGGTAACAGAAGCTTGTTTTTACTGGGATGATCAGAGTTCAGAAACAACAATTTGGAAGGTGTGCTTTCAGAACATCCACTACCTAAAATCAAAACCGCAAGCTGGACCTATAATCTTTGGGCCGATTATTTCAAAATCAACTCAAAGATTGGGGGCTTGTGGGGGACAGATATCCCCTGGGTCCACTAGAAGGCTAGAGGGCCTCGCGAAAGGCTTTGGGCCCATTACTTCGCAAGGCCATCACTTCGTGGGTCAGGGGAAGAACCACTGGTAGAATGGATCGACGCAAGAATGGATAGACTCAAGCCTAGGCGGATCACTAGGTTTAAGCATTATCCCCAGTATTGATTCGATTCTCCCGCACGGCGCCCTCTGTAACCCGCCACATATAAGGTCCACACCAGGAAGTAGGGTGTTACGCCTCTCTAAGCGGCCTAAACCTATATAAAATTGTCCATCGTCTCTCGTGCACCTAGCACGAACCATCGAGCTACAGTCGGTAACATCGTCCTACCCAAAAGCACCTCAAGGGGTAACCCTGGGTGCGCGGTCGGGTCCCAAACACCAACACCACCATCGTCCATCGCCGGAGCGGGGGCAGCGCCGCCGTGTCGCGTGTCCACCGCCCGTCGATGCGCAACCGCCCCACACACGCCGTGTTACACTCGGCAAAGAATACTCAACAAACATTTTATTGGCAAAGGGTTCTTTGCTGAGTACTTTTTCAGACACTCGGCAATGACTTTGTCGAGTGTCAAAAAACACTCGGCAAAGAAAAGCACTCGGCAAATTAAGAATCACAAAAAAACCAAAAAGCAAAACTTTTTTTAAAACTATGGGAGTGGGGCCCGCACGCCAGAGTCGCGCCCAGCCCAGTGTCTTCTCCAACCGCCCAGAGACCGCGCGACCACATTGCCACCCCCCGTGTTGTCTCTCCTCACCTCACTCTCATCTCTTGCTCATGCCCAAAACTGTCGCGTGTCCGTCCCCATCGTCCATCGTCGGAGCCGGAGCAGCGCTGCTGTGTCGTGTGTCCGCCGCCCGTCAATGCGCAACCGCCCCACAAACACACCGTGTTACACTCGACAAAGAATACTCGACAAACATTTTATTGGCAAAGGGTTTTTTGCTGAGTACTTTTTTCGGACATGCAGAGTGTCGAAAAACACTCGGCAAAGAAAAGCGCTTGACAAATTAAGAATCACAAAAAACCCCAAAATAGCAAAATATTTTTTAAAATTATGGGAACAACTCCCCAACCACTACCATTACCCTATCATTTTCACCATTTTTGACTCAAATTTACATGTTTTGTGAATGGTGAAATTTGAATTCACAACCTCCCTCTCGCGCGTAACCTAATCTACCACTACACTACTACATCAATTATGTGTATATTACGTTTTCATTCCTCGTGTATTATAACAAACCGAGAGTAATTTGATTATTGGAGGTATTAAATGAATTCAATTGAAAATGTTGCCAACTATAAAGTTGCATAACTTTTCAAGATCTACAAGTTTTATTTTTGATAGTTTCTACATCCGAGGCCGTTTACAAAATTTGAATTTCAAATTTGAAAACTTCACACAAATTTTTCTATGATAAGATGATTTCAAATCAAAAAATTGTCAATTACAAAGTTTCATTACATTTCAAAACCTACAACTTTTATTTTGGTGGTTTTTCCATCCGAGGTAGTTTGAAAAATTCAAAATTTTAAAATTCAAACATAGTTTTGCATGACAAGATGATTTCAAACCAAAACATTGTCAACTATAAAGTTTCATAACTTTTCAAGACCTATAACTTTCATGTTGGTGGTTTTTCCATTCGAGGTCATTTTTAAAATTCAAATTTAAATTTTTTAAATTCAGACATAGTTTTCGTTGACACGATGACTTCAAACGAAAAAGCTGCCAACTATAAAATTCTATAACTTCTCAAGATCTATAAAGTTTATTTTGGTTATTTAATCATTTGTTCATCTCACATGATGGTTCTAACATTATTCAAAAATCTTGTACATCTCTCTTGTAGTTTCATAAACTACGAGAGATATATAAGTTTTATGAATAAATTTACTTTTATTTTGTCATATGAAAAAATGATCAAAATATAAATTGTACATCTTAATGAGTTATACAAATTTGTAGTTGAAAACTTTTTTGTTCGAATTAATTTACTGCTTCAAAATATGATTTTTAAATTGTCTTTGCCTAGTGTTGAAAAAAACACTCGGCAAAGAAGAGTGTGAAAAAAACACTCGACAAAGAAACTCTTTACCGAGTGTCAAAAATAAACACTCGACAAAGAGTTTCTTTGCCTAGTGTTTTTTACTGAGGGTTTTTTGCTTGGCACTCGAGAAAGAGCTTCTTTGTTGAGTGCCTGAAGGAAATGGGTGACGCCTAAGAGGGGGGTGAATTAGGACTTCTAAAACTTTCTCTAAACTAGGCCACAAATAAATCCCTAGAGCAAAACCTATGCAAATAATCAAACTAGAATGTACAAACTAGATTTTGTCTAAGTGTTGATATCTCTATCGCAATGTCCATGTTTCAATCCTAAACAATCTAAGTATAAAGACAAGATTGAACTTAAATGCTTAATGTAAATGCGGAAGCTAAATAGCAAGATAGAGATGCAAACTCTCGTGGATGACGCATGCGAAGCATCCTCTCTTTCTTTGCTTTTTCATGTCAATGTTAAAGAGAAGATCCTCTACTTGCAGAGGCACACCCATTAGATTAATCTTGCAGATGACCCCTATTACCTTTCCGACACATCAGATTGTTTTTTCGTCCTCGAAGGATGATGTTGATGGTTGATTATCTTTATCATCATCACTTTCTTCTTCCTCCTCTTCTTCACTTGAGGAACTTGTAGTGGGAGCCTTCTTTTTACCCTTCCTTTCATCACATGCAAAAGCATAAGGCTTGAGGAAGTTGGCTCCTCTCCCTGACATATTTTTCGCGACATCTCAAAGGCCACGATTTTTCCAATCACAATGGTCGGGGTCATTGTACTCAAGTCCTCCATGTTGGGAAGAATAGTGATGATGCTACCATATCTTTGTTGTAGTAGTAGAGAGATAATCTTCCTCATAATGTCTGCATCACCTAGCTTATTAATGCCAATAGAATTAAGCTCATTGATGATTAGATTCAAACGAGAATACATATCTCTAACAAGCTCATTATCATTCATAGCAAAAGAATTATACTCGTTTAATACTAGGCAATGTTTTTGCTCACGGACATTGGATGTGTCATCATGGAGCTCATGCAATTTTAGCAAAATCTCATTAGCAGTTTTCAAAGTAAAAACTTAATTAAAATATCCATGCTAAGATATTCATATAAGCAATTTTTGGCTCTAGCATTTAAATAAATTTCTTTTTCCTCACTCGTGGTGAGTTTCTCAGGATTCTTGGGTGGTTTCTTCCTGTCACGAGTGACTATCCAAACACCTAGATCAACGATCTCTAGGTAACAAGCCATTCTAGCACTATAATATGGAAAGTTAGTGTCGTCGAAGTGTGGTGGCCAATGGATATCCATTCCCTTTCTCTTAAAAGCGTCGGCTCTTTTAGCGGTGAAGCTAAAGCGTTTCAAATAAGCCAAACCAGACTCTGATACCAATTGAAGGAAACGAGTGACGCCTAAGAGGGGGGTGAATTAGGACTTCTAAAACTTTCTCTAAACTAGGCCACAAATAAATACCTAGAGCAAAACTTATGCAAATAATCAAACTAGAATGTGCAAACTAGGTTTTGTCTAAGTGTTGGTATCTCTACCGCAATGTCTAAGTTTCAATCCTAAACAATCTAAGTATAAAGACAAGATTGAAACTTAAATGCTTAATGTAAATGCAGAAGCTAAAGAGCAAGGTAGAGATGCAAACTCACGTGGATGACGCCGGTATTTTTACCGAGGTATCCAGAACCACGCAAGGTTTCGACTAATCCTCGTTGGTGCCCCTACGCAAAGGGAAGCCCACGCGAGGGCCAAGAACCTCGATCGAGTAACTTCGTAGAGAGCCACAGGCCTTCTCCACGCGCAAGTGGTGCTTCGCTTTCGGCTCCTCTCGGATGCTCCCCGTCATCTCCTCTATCGAGCTTCTGACCGAAAACACCACGAGACTCGTACCATCCGGTACATGGTGGCGGCCGTGACACAAATGCGGTTGTCATGATCTCGCAAGACTCTCACCCCACTCGGTACAATTACAACGGCTCACACAAGAGTCGATGGGTTGTGTGGTTTTTCTAAACTCACTCAACTAACTAGGATTCACCTAGAGCAAGCGTTAAAGTGGTCTAACTAACCTAAGCACTTCGCAAAGCACCTACGATAATCACCAAGTGATTCTATTAAGCACTTGGGTGTACGAGCACTTGGAAATGTCTATATTATGTCTTGGTATGTTGCTTGGTCTCCCACACATTGAAATGGTCGGTTGGGGTAGTATTTATAGGCCCCAACACAATTCTAGCCTTTGGAGAAAAGCCGCTGCTCTCTGCAGCACACCGGACAGTCCGGTGCCCCTGTCCGGTGCGCCTAGCCGTTGGATATGACACCGCAGGTGACCATTGGCGCTTTACATTTAAAGAAATGTGAAAATACAGCCCTTTAGTTTTAGTTAGAGATGTCAAAAAAGTAAATTCTCTCTGTCTGTGTAGGTTCGATTTGTTCTTATCGATCCATTTCTTCGAGTGTGGGTGTCCTACGCTACTTCCGTTCATGTTTACGTTCTCAAAAGACCTTGGAAAAACCAACGCGACCAAAATCCAAGTCTCCCTCTTTCATACCGGACAGTTCGGACGTCGCACCGGACAGTCCGGTGCCTTCTCTCCACCAGTGCCACCTAGAACTAGCCGTTGGGCTACAGTTCCCTGGTGCACCGTATAGTCCGGCGTGTGGCACCGGACAGTCCGGTGCTCTCAGCCGGACAGTCCTCTAGTGGCAACACTTTTCTTCGTTTCTTGGACTTTGCTTGATACTTATTGATCTTCACTTGTGATCTTTATAATGTCTTCTTTTGAGGTGTTGCTTTCCACAATGCCATAGTCCAAGTAACTTTAGCATCATGTGAACTACAAACATAAACACTAGCAAACACATTAGTCCACAGGTTATGTTGATCATCAAACACCAAAATCTATTAAGCCAAATGGCTCGGGGTCCATTTTCCTTACAGTGCCCAAAAGAAAACACTCGACAAATAATTTGGCGCTCGACAAATAGCCAAATTCTGGTAGTGAAGCCTTCTTGGCAAGGTCATCCATATGGCATGGATATTAACCAAGGGAGAAGTGGTGTAACGATTACAACGAGTCATTCATTAGAGCCCTAGATCACCAACATCAAGATATACATTTCAATCAACTTACCTTTTAGAAGATCGGACCTAATCCTTCTATCAAGTGGTTTCAGATATCAGATTACTCATGAGGTTTTTTGTTCCCTTTGTATTAATTTTTGTGTTTATCCCATAGTCCACAGAAATCCTACAAAATAATTTATGTTTTCCCATCATACAACCTTTGCTTAGTCTTTGCACGAAAGGTGGCCATAGATAAAATTTAAACAAGACAAGTATGTCTCAGGAAAGGTACTGTCAGAGTAAACTGGTTAAAGTACGTTGTGATCTGCTATTAACCTGCACTCTTGGTTTAGGATGAGTAAGAGGGTGTTTGGAACTGCTACACTCTATGTTTTGCTGTTTTGCTCTATGATACTTGCCAAACGATATCAACACTAGCAGCTTTCCTCCCAAAATAATGTGGAGTTGGGATTAACTCCACCATTTTAGTGAAGCGATCGGTGAAGCGATCAAATGGGTACTCTACAAAACATGTTTTTAGATGTAAACATAGAGTTTAGGATTAATTAACCACCAATGACACTCGTTATGGAGAAATAACTCTTTGTTTTTGTCCTCTATTACCGTATCTCCCACCATGGATGAACCTCCGGAGGCAAATCTCATATGATTGGATGCACAAATCGGTCCTCCAAACGTTCCTCATCCTAATACCCAAGTTCTTGGAGCTGATTTCAGGCCGGGTTCATCGGATTTTGCTTCACCACTCTCCACTGGTCCTCCGGCGGCGGCACGTTGACTGGGCCTACCTCGTGGCCATGGGTGTTAACAACACCTCTCAACCAAGCACTGGATAATTGGATTCAATTATGATCTGAGTACATGACAATAGGAAAGGAAAGTTGCAACGAGCTAACGATCTATAAGGAGAAGTAGAACTCTAGAAGATAGGAGGAAGAGACTAAAGAGGTAGAAGCACAATATGGAATGGATGTCTTTTGAATAATTCCTTGATGCCTATCGCCTACGCAGCTTCTTCATTTTATAGCAGAGAATACCCCACATGCCACCTTTCAAGGGCCCACATGTCACCACATGGCAGTGTACTGACATTCCCCACCGCTTGAAATGCGGCTTGCCCCCAAGCCGTTGATAGAGTAGACAATGACTGGTGGATCCGTGGTGGCCATGGAGGTCTTTGTTGTACATCATCAATCCAAGTAACATGTGTTTCAGGAACTCCACACCAACCAACAGACTGTTGTAATAATGATAAGGTAATACTGCCCATGGAATCTCAGTTGACCGGTATGTTGTCCTACACTTTTGCACAGATCTGAAATTCTCTCAAGCATAGGCCTAGGAATAAAAGCTCTTGAGGGGTTCCTCGAATTCAAAACAGTAACAAGTTTAGGGACATGCTCCTTATCTTTTAGAACCTTCTCCAACCAATCAACATCACGATGAAGTGTCCTGGAATCGCAACCACCAACTAATATGTCAGTAACACCTGTCATCTGGAACGACATGTAGGTGATGAAATAATTTGGTGCAAACATGACAAAGGAATAACCAGCATCACAAGGAGTGAGGACCAAGTTCACAAAAGCCTGAATCCCACTAGCAGTGACCATGACTGATGACTTGGTAAGCTTATTCTCTCTGCTTAGTAAAATGAAGGATGGCCATGGAATTGGTCTTAACCCAGGAATATTGCCTCTGTAGCTTCTTAGTTTTTGTGACTGCGTGCGCCCAATCCAATCAGGAAGTTTAGTAGCAAGAGCATATACCTTAATCAGGCAACACACACAATGAGCACCAATGCTAGAACACCCACCAAGCAGAGCATCAATCAATGAAGAAGGGCAACAACTCTGGCACCTTGTATCTGGTTGTCGTTGGATCCATGTTCGAAACCCTTGCTGCATTTCATCGAACACCACTTGAGCATCAATCGAATCTGATGTAGGCTTGCTTGCAATAGTCACCATGGCTACCGAATTGGGCTTGACAAGCTTTGGAATGAGGCCAGAGAGATAGTTGGTTCTTTCTTCGACTGTCGTTGCTCTGTGATGCCTCTGTGTGTGTTGTGTCTGAGCGCAGGTGCGGTTTCTGTTGGTCGCTTGGCCAGCGACCGTGCAGGTGGTGCCAGAGCTGCTTGGGGTCATCCTCGTCTTCTCCTGCTGGAACAACACCTTGGGTAACAGACTCGCAGAGGTCGGCAGGTATGGTGCAATACAGATCCACACGCAGCTTGAAGAAGAGCGACATCTCGGTGAGGATGCCACAGGTGAGCTGGTGGACGGAGAGGTCGAGCGATTGTAACATCTCCGCCAGCTTGGTGGAGCCCAAGGGAAGTACGCCCGAGAGCGCGTGCGACGACACGTTGAGCGTCTCAAGCCCGACATCGAACAGAGCATCCGGAATGCAGCCTCTGAGGTTGACGCCCCTCAGTTGCAGCTCGACGAGCTTGGTGCACCCAGACATGGATGTTAGCATGGAGTCGTCTGTGTCGGCAGAGTGGTCGAGCCAATCGTGCGCTAGGAACGCGTGAAGCAGGCGCGGAAGCGGCTCTCCATGGGGCACCCGTAGCGTGCAACTGTGCGCGGCCTCAGCCGACACGTGCTCGGTGAGGACCGGAGTCGAACAGGTGGTGGGCGTCTCCATTTCATTGGCGCTGGGAACGATGGGAAGGGCCGACTCCGATAACGGCGTCTCCATGTCGTCTGGATCGAGGTCAATGACGAGCTTGTCCTACGAGGTCATGCACTTGTCCAGCGTGTGCACGCGGGACAGCATGTCAAGGACGGTGGTGGCGTGTAGCTCGGATTCGTTGTAGCCGGCAGGTTCGGCGGTCACGAACACGGAGTCATCTGCGGCTTCGGAGTTGGCACGGGTTAGCGCGATGTCGATGCTGGGCTCGTCGGTGGAGGCGATGGGGAGGATGAATCTCGTGGGGTTGCCTGACGAAGTGAGGTCCTCGCCCCCGAAGAATCCGCCCCAGTTGTCGACGACGACGGATGGTCTGGTGCGGTACTGCTCGCCGTCGAAGCACCCGCCCCAATTGTCGGCGATGACCGCGACCGGGTTGGGCGGCACGCAGGCGGACGCGTCGAACCGCCGGTTGAACTCGTCGAGAATGAGATTGAAATCGAGAGGCATGGTGTCCACGGCGCTGACGGGGTCGACGGTCAGGTGCTGGAGCGATCGGCGCTGTAGCCGCGCGCTGCGACCGAGATGCTGGCGCCGTCCTCGGATGCTGGCGTTGTGCTGCTGCGAGGGGTCCCAGGCGGTGTCGAAGAGGAATAGATGGTCGTGGCACGAGACGTCGATGTATTCGGTGATGGAGTTGTTGGGCTCGACGGAGGAGGTGGCGGAGTTGGAGGATTGCAGCCCCGAGACCGTGTCCTCCACCCTGTGCTCGCCACCACGGCCAGTCAGCGCATCTGTCAAGCGGAGCTCCATGTGCGCCATCGCGTCGAGAATCTGCTGCATTGCCGCCTCCATACGTGCAATCTTCTAGGATGCCAAATGTTAACAACACCTCTCAACCAAGCACTGGATAATTGGATTCAATTATGATCTGAGTACATGACAATAGGAAAGGAAAGTTGCAACGAGCTAACGATCTATAAGGAGAAGTAGAACTCTAGAAGATAGGAGGAAGAGACTAAAGAGGTAGAAGCACAATATGGAATGGATGTCTTTTGAATAATTCCTTGATGCCTATCGCCTGCGCAGCTTCTTCATTTTATAGCAGAGAATACCCCACATGCCACCTTTCAAGGGCCCACATGTCACCACATGGCAGTGTACTGACAAAGGGCCACCGACGAGGCCAGTAGGCCGCGCCATGGCCGACAAGACCAGCAGGAAGAGCGGCCAAACAGTTCAAAAATAAAACATAATATGCATCAACACATTTGATAAATCAATGCACGAAGCTCAAGGGGGCAAAGGCCCAGCACCAGGAAGCACATCGTGGCACATGAAGAAATCTAGATGACAGACCGAATTTGCTGGAACAAGTGCTTGGCACATGATCAACAACTAGCTTTTTTTGTCAAATATTTATCAACAAATTGTAAATTTCAGAATTATACATAAATTTAAATAACTAACAACCACCACCATGGAGGAACTGGAAAAAAATGGAGGTTTCAGCAAATGCTGTGACCAGGATGTCATTGGCACAACAAAAGCAATAGGTAAGCTACATCAGCAAATGCAAAAGGTTATGTTTACGAAGGTGAGCAGCAACCGAACCAACAATAAGGCCCTAGAGCAGTTTAATCACTAATCTATGGCTCTATGGAACTTCCAAGTGCAAATTTAGTTCAGCAAAATACATCATACACAGAAATCAATTCAATGTGAGGTAAAACAAACAAGATAAAAGTGTGCTCTGGTCTAGCAGTACAAGGATTAACATAAAGGTCCAAGCCCAACATTAACCACGATAATTCACAACACTAGTGAATGCCATACGAACAGAAATGCAGCCATAAATTCTTATATGCTGAGGGCCATTAGACCTTTTGGAATTTTTTTCAGTGCCTAATTTTTTTTCCCAAGTCCTTGCCAAGAAATAGTAAATAACAAGTAATTTTGGTTCTTTTGATGGAGTATAAACTCTCATCCCATACACAAGCTAACACAAAAACAGATCATAAAACCAATAAATCACACAAGCAGTCTGATTAGATCACTAAGCTCATGATACTTAAATGTTAAAGTACTGTTTTCCACCATCGAGCTGTAACAGCTACTTCCATATGCAGAAACAGACATCAAACCTAAGCAACTAACTAGTTAACAGATAAGAGTTTTCCAGTACCCCAAAAGAAGGTTCTTGGTCCCACATTAACCTAATGACAGCACGTCTACTCATTACACTAAAACAAAAGATAGCAGAGACCTTTACTAGAATTTCACATGGGTCTGACTTGAAAGTGCAGAGAGCAATTCGTTGGTTAGGTTTGCCTGGCCCAACTCCAGCTTGAATGTTTCAATCTGTTGCTTCTTGCACTTGGCGTCAAGATCGCGGGCCTTCTTATCACATATGGTCATGACCATTCCCATGATTAAGTCACCCGAGCTGTGCGTTTCGGCATATGCTTTGACTTCTTTGGCCAGGTGAGGATACAGTTTTGATACTACACTGAAGTCCCTAGATGTTGCCTCAACCTGTTCATCTTCATCAGCTTGGCCCCAGAGAATTTCAGACAGCTTAAACAACTGACTACCAGAAACAGAAGATGTGCAGCCTTGTAAAAGCCACCTGCGGTACCGTGTCCTAAGCTTGCGGATCTTGTCAGTGAGCTTGTCCTCATTGGCATCAATTTTGTCAAAGGTGAGATTGGCCAAAACATGCGACGAGTCTGGCAAAGAACCGTTATGGGACTGGGCGTGCTCAACCAAGGCATTGAGGATCTTGAGCTCGTCATCGTAGGACCATGATCGCTCGACCGCTGGCTTTTTCTCTGACTCAAAACTGCGCAACTTGGTTGATGGAGCATTCCTCCCCTCCAAGACTTTGCCATTCACTTGAGCCCCTGTCTCCTCATCCTCCTGGGCTCGGTTCTTCTCTTGTGGGGGTGAGGTGTCATTAGGTTGCTCTTGCTGTGGGATCCGCTCCACTTGCTGCTCCTCTTCATCCACACTGTGATTGTCTTCTGCGGGTGAGGTGTCATCCGCATGCTCTTGATTTGCAACCTGCTGCTCCTCTCCATGGGCGCTGCGCATGTCCTTGTCATGCGGGGGTGAAGTGTCACCGGCATGCTCTTGCTGTGCCATCTTCTCCTCTTGCTCCTCTTCACGGGCGGCGTGCTCGTCCTGTGGCAGTGAGGTGTTGCTCTGCTCTTGCTCTGCCATCACCGTGTCATGGTCCTCGTCTTCTTGGGTCAACGCCTTTCTAATCTGGTTCCTGTTCTTCTTTTTGCGCCTGTCCTTATCGACGGACCTCTTACTTTTCTTCTTGCGCTGCGGGCACGACGTGGCCACGGTCTCGCCATCAGATCCCGCAGCACGCTTCTCCGGGCGCTCTTCCTCCTGCTGCGGCGTCGGGGAGCGCTTCTTGCCCGGCTTCAGCGTCGCGGGCCTCTTGTTGTCGCCGGCGTCAACGATGTTGTCGAGTAGCGGGTCGCTCGCCGGTGACAAATCACCACAGTCCCCCGCCTCATCTTCCTTCACCGACGCCGGAGAGGGTTTCTTGACCCGCTTGGAGGTCGTCGTCTTGGTCTTCATAGCAACCCAACCGCGCGGCTTGCTCCTCTGCGGAGAGGCCTCGCCGGATCTCTCGGCCTCAGTATCCTCCGGCGACGGCGGCGAGGGTTGCTCCGCTCGCTTCAGCGCGTCAAACTTGCTGCTCTCCTCCTCCTCCTCGTCGGAACCTTCGTTGCCCCCATTGAGGCCCAACTCCTTGGAATCTTCGGTTCTTGGCTGCCGGGCGCGGCGCTTGGCGGCCATGGAAGCCCGATCGATGGTGGAGGGAAGGGATTTGCGATTTTTTTAGACAATTCCTTTAAAGCCATTATAAAAGATCTGAACAGACGAACTACTCAAAAAGTTGTCACCGCTTCGCTGTCATTAGAAAGCAATTTTTTATCCTTAAATATCACTACCGTCTATTTCCTTTGTAACGGATGTAAACTGAACGGCAACAGTACAATTTTGCCCTTAGATTGTCCGATGAGATGTAAAAGTTCAGTTTCCCTACGTGCCACTACTTGTCATAACACATCCGTTACACATTGATATGACATGCAAAAGAGATATCTAGGCTACATCTAGGACTGGGCGTTCGGATTACCCGAAAATTGGCACTTGTCATAACACATCCGTTACACATTGATATGACATGCAAAAGAGCTATCTAGGCTACATCTAGGACTGGGCGTTCGGATTACCCGAAAATTTCGGGTCGGGTAATTCGGGTAATTAAAATTTTGGGTTTTAGAAAGTCATACCCGAAATTGTATCGGGTATTATAGTACCCGAAAATTCGGGTACCCGATAATTCGGGTTCGGGTATCGGGTACTCCCGAAGTACCCGGATTTAAAAAAACAGTCACTACACAGGTCATTGGTAAATACACACAGGGAAAATATGATACAATAAAATACATCAGGTTCTCAGGAACTGTTAGACTTTAGACTCCAGTACTCCACAACCTAAATAGACGATAAATGATATGAATTCAAAACAGACGATGTGCTATGCTACTCTCCAGTTCTCCACACACGGCACTTCCGCACTTGTCCAGAACACCAAGTCTCTAGCACTTGTCCAGCAAGACAGCACTTGGCTTGGCACACAATAGCACACTAGCACCACTGCAGTCTGCACCAGCACACTTCACACCACTCTCCAACACTTGGAACACACGGACACACCACTACACATCTACACCAGTGACCAGTCTACAGAGGGAAACAATCTCATCTCTCATGTAGAGACACAACCATACAACCGCTTGTCTGCCACCAACGAATGAGACATAGGGACAGACAGACAATCACCAATAAGCCAGACGTGCACCACAGTCCACAGCTCACTGTTATGTTGCTTGAGACTTGGAAGTGGAAGTAGCCTCAGTTCTTTTTCCTTTGCCACCATTACCAAATTCTTCAATTAGCTCTGCAATTAAAGGAGTGGAACCATGCAACTATCAATTAGAAATGATTAAACATCAAATACATACAAAAAATGATGGAATACTATTATACCTTTTTCTATAATGGCTAATTCCTCGATATTCTCTTGTATGTCAATGGGAGTAGACCTTCTTAGCCAATCTTGGGTACATACAAGGGCCTCCAACATGAAAGGTGTAAGGGAAGTACGAAAATCATCCAAGATACGTCCACTTGTGCTGAAAACGGACTCTGAAGCTACTGTTGATATTGGTATAGCAAGGATATCTTGGGCCATGTGAGCCAAAACCGGCAATCTGTGTGCATTGTCCTTCCACCAAACGAGAATATCAATCTTTTTTTCTGTATCTTCACAATCTTCAGATACATATTTGTCCAGTTCTGATTTGGTAGTGTTGTTACTACTATTAGTCATCTTCATTTTCTTGGCAATAACTTGTTTAAGCTTCCCTCCTGGACCACCTCTTGCTTGAGTTGAATCTGTTTCTTCAGTTGATTCTTCAATTGGTGCATAAATATTTCTATATTCTGTGAACAGTTCTCGGATACATGTCTTAATAGCAGACAAAACTAGTTGTCCTCTGTCCTCACCAAAGATCTCTTCAACGGTAATCTTATGGTACAAAGATAACTTGTACCTTGGATCAAGAAATGCAGCAACAAAAATCAATAGATTAATCCTTTTCCTTACCCTTTCCTTTCCCTCTATCCTTATCCGGCTCATTCCAAACTCCCCAATACTTGTCATATTTCTCTTTCATTCTGAAGCCCATTGAAACTCGCAAAGGATCCACACTATCAATCCATGATTGAATCAACAAGTGGATCTCTCCAATCTCATGAAAGAAGGAGTTAATAGTGACATGAAGGCTAGAGGAGATGCGAATAGTGAGATCATAGAAATGCTCTAGAAATTCAGCCATCTTCTTGGCATTCTCCAAATCATCCTCATTAGGGTGATCATGTCCTCCTCTCACCTCAGATAGCTCCAAAACATAGCTAATGTCGTCTTCAGCCAACCTCAAGAATACCTTCTCATACACAATTGCAGCCTTCAACATTAGATATGTTGAATTCCATCTTGTTGGGACATCAAGCCTCAAAAAGGCCTTGCTGTCAACCTTCTCTTCCTCTGCAAATTCCTTGAACTTTACCAACCTTGAAGTTCCATTTTTTATGTAACGAACAGCATCCCTAACACGCTGCACTGAGAGGTCCACATCTTTCAAGCCATCTCGCATAATGAGGTTCACTATATGTGCAGCACACCTCATGTGGAGATACTTGCCATCTGCTATTGTTGTTTTCTGTAATTGCCTTCTCAAATAACCAATAGCACTATCATTGGCACTTGCATTATCAACTGTTACAGTCATAATTCTATCCAAACCCCAGTCCACCAAACTTTTGATCAAGCTTTTCCCAATATCATCCCCCTTATGCCCCTTCACCTTGAAAAAGCTGATGATTTTCTTCTGCAAAATCCATTTCTCATCAATAAAACTTGCTGTCACAGTCATATAGCCATCTTGTTGTTGGGAGGTCCAACAATCTGTTGTTAGACTAACTCTTTAACAAGAGTCTTTGAAGAACTTCTTTAGCTTGGCCCTCTCTTGGAAGTATGTGCGCACAATGTCCCTAGTACAAGTTCTTCTAGATGGCACTTGGAACCGTGGGCAAGCTTTTGACATAAATTTTTGAAGCCCGACTTCTCACCAAAAGCAAAGGGCAGCTCATCTTCTATTAGCATTTCAGCAAATGCATCCCTCAATGAATTTTGATCAAACCTCCAAGTGCTAGGAGCTTCCCCTCCCATTGCTTGCAAAGTACCTTGCTTTGGGTCTTTATCAAATTTATTGGGGTTGCGCTTGCAGACATTAAAATGTTTATTTAATGAAGATGTACCATGCTGATTGGAATCAGCCTTAAGGATACGCTGACAATATTTGCACTTAGCAGACTTTAGCCTACCCTTGTCATCTTTGATCTTAATGAAATGATCCCACATACTTGACCTTGGTACCATCTCCTTCCTTGCCTCCTTTTTCTCAAGGTCTACGAAATTAGCATCCCCTTCAGTTCCACTAGATTTACCTTGTATTGTTTGTGACTGATCAGCTGTTGTTTCCACAGTTGCTTGCTCAAATTGAGTAGCAGTACCCATAGATTCTCTTTCCAATTCCATGTCTACTATATCATCAGTATCAGGCATCTGCAAAAAACCTTAGACATATATATAAGTTACTGACTTACTAAGTTACTGAAATGCATACTAACTTACTAAGTTACTGACTATAAGACAACATATAAACAAAAATGCTTACTAACTTAGATAGAAATGTGTGCTGCTCGATTACGAAATAGAGAGTTAGAAATGCATACTAACTTACTAAGTTACTGACTATAAGACAACATATAAACAAAAATGCTTACTAACTTAGATAGAAATGTGTGCTGCTCGATTACGAAATAGAGAGTTAGAAATGCATACTAACTTACTAAGTTACTGACTATAAGTTACTGACTGTAAGAGACAGAAATGTGTGCTGCTCGATTATAAGATAGAGAGTTAGAAACAGAAATACGTACGTTGCTTGATTCCTCGGTCGCTGTCGTCGTGTCGACCGGCGGCGAGGTCTGCGTGCTGTCTGGTGCCTGCTACGAGGTCGGTCGGCGACCTTGGACCACTGCAGTTAGACGGCATAGAGCCCGACCGCTAGACCTAGATGGACATGGACACTCGGTGGCGGCGGACTTGGACTGCTCGGTGTCGGCTGTAGCTTGTAGGGTTTGCCCCGTATCTGTATTGCTGCCCGCCTGCCTGTACGTGGGAGTTGGGAGCCTGGGCGGTGGCCGGTGGGTGGGCTGGTTACTTGGGCTGTGAAGTGTGAACACATGTAGGCTGGCACTTGGGCTAATGGGCTATACGCTACGCATGTATGTTGTTGGTTGTAGGCCCCTATAGCTGGCTAAAGATTTCTGGGTTCGGGTTATTCGGGTACCGGCAGGTGGTACCCAAACTGCCTATAATAATTTCGGGTTTCATAAGTTGGTACCCGAAATTCCCGAATAAAATTCGGGTACCCGATATTATGGGTTCGGGTTTGGAAATTTCGGGTTCGGGTATCGGGTTACGGGTTTTTTGCCCAGGCCTAGCTACATCATAACATTCAGTTTTAAGCTATCTAGGTCACACCAGTTTAGCTATTACAAATGGGCCTTACAAAAGAGCTAGCACATCACAGTTTTAAACAAAAGAGCTAGCACATCTCCAGTTTCTAGGGCCTAAACCGGAGAAGGACTAGAGGTGTAATTGGTCTTGCTTCTTATGCACATAGCTGGACTGCTAGAGACATCTGCTGATTTTGGCTTCTGTGCTCCCTCCTTCTCCTGTTCAGGCCATGATTGATATACGACTCCTCCCTCCACTGGCACTTCATCAAATGGCCTCAAAATAGTCAAAGGGACCGGTTCTAGGTGGTTAGAACCTTGTTCAGATCTGCTAGGACAAGGGAGAGCTTATGAGTCAGCACTAGATGGTATAGTACTGATAACAAGACAAACAAAAGATTTTACAAATGAGAAACCTTATGGAAACAGTATAAGGCATAGAACTAGGAGCTCCTGAACTAGAAGTTGATTTGCCCTTCCTATTCTTCATCCTATTTTGCCCAACAGAAGGCTGAACTCTAATGTTAGGGAAAACCATTCTTGGTGCAGGAACAATGCTCATTTCAGTTGTAGTTTCAATTGCCTACTGCTTCTTCTTTGGTGGACCCCTACAAGCATGGCACATTAGACGTCAATAGTGAGAACAAAGTTAGTTTCAAGTCCATAGTAAAACCTGCTCAAAATAGTTTGTACCTATCAGCAAGCATAGCAACTATATCACTTGGGTCACCATTCTTGCAAGTGTACCAGTGATGGCCATTTCCATGACAAATAGGGCATTGGTGTCTGCCCTTGTTGCCCCTACCACCCTCAAAACAACCCTTTTACCTAGACTGTTTCCTCCTGCCGGCAGTTGATTTTAGTAAGGGTGGATGCATGAAAAATCCATCATCGCTCTTAGGCCACTGATTTATCCGGTATAGCAGGGATTATGCCTTCATATGCAGTTCTAAATTTTTCTACTGAGTAATATAGATCAACATGGTCTTCAAGATTCTCATTTCTTATTGATGTGATGAATGCTATGGCATGCTTGCATGGTATGCCTGACACTTCCCATTCCCTGCATGAACATGTTCTTTCAGCTAAGTTCACTGCAAATATGTAACACATAACTGGCCCCTAAACTTTCCTGTTAGAATGTGCTGTCCACAGCTAAATAAGGCCTACATCCTTGCAAAAATCCAAGAATGCATGGTTTCATTGCAAAAAAGAGCCTCTGGAACCTTATCTTGTTATTGATTGTGTGATGATCAATGACAACTAAACTACTAGGAGATGATTCTTCTATTTGTTTCTTGAACCTATATAGGTTATCAAAACTCTTATCCCAATCACCAAACAACTGAGTCATGGCTAGTTCTTTCCCATGGTAAACCCTATTGTAGGGCACTAGTACCTTGAATTCATCCTTTAACTTCCCTTCTAAATCCTGTGGTCCTAACTTTGGGTTGTCTATTAACCAATCTTTCACCTTATCTGCAACCCAGTGCTTGGTAACACGCTTCACCTTCTCATTTCTCCTAGTGCTTTTACAGTCATGACCGTATGGGTTCCTCTTCACATGCACTTACATCATATACAACCAGTCAACTTCAAAAAATCTGCAACTACAAATTGGATACAAAATACACAACTTACCTTCACTGTAACATTATCACCCATTGTAGAAGCATGAATCCTCCACTTACAACAATCAATCCTCCCACTGCAATAGGCCCGATACCTCCTTGGTTCGCTCTTCTCGATGTTATACTCAAACTCTTTTCTGATTGAATGAGTAATTAAAGCCGACTTAAATGCATTCATGTTTTAATATATGCTGTCTACTTCTATAGGCAGGTCAGACTTGTCATACACTACTTCTGGTATGTGAGGAGGAACACTATCTTTCACCATTTCATCCTCATCATATACACTAGTCATTAGATTCATCATCAGAATCAGTTCCAGGTACATAGTCCTCATCTTGGTCTGCTTTTGACTGATGCATTTGTCCTAGACCAATGTACAAACCCTCTTCATCAACACCTACATGCTCGTTTTCTAGTTCAGGGGTTTAATTTGTAGGTATTTCTCATCAAAGTCAGTGGATACCTTTGGTTGAGTGGAAGCATCAAACTATTGGGTATAATCACTAGCAACTTGGCTATGGTCATTAGGTACATCCCATAGTGGTATGGCTGGAGGGTTAGTACTAGGATGATGATGAGCAATGGACATATAACAGGTCTTACTAGATGCATGTTTCTGGAACATTTTAAGTAGGCCTTGGTCACTGGACACCTCAATGTTTGCCTTTGATTGAACACAGTAGTAATATAGTTTGGCTACTTCTCCCTAAGAACATGGGTACTTCCTCAACATTTCATTCAATATATCTTTGAAATTGGTAGTATCAGAGTCAAAAACCTTAGTATGCAGAAACCATGGAAATCGTGCATTTGTGGCGATTATCCTGAATTCTAGTTTGAAGGAACTATCTGGGTCCACCTATAGATGCGAAGTAATTTGGGTCACCAACAAATGCATGCTACACGAAGACAATAGCAGGAACAAGAGTTGGAGAACATACCCATCGAGAAGCCATGAAGGATGCTTGTCTACCTTCACCGGTGTGTTGTTCTCCCTTGCGATTCCAGCCTCCATTCCTTTCGTGGATCCCTATATCTAATCGCACATGGTCTAGGGATTGAGTGTGGAGCGGGCACCGCCGTAGTCTAGGGTTTCAGAAGGGAAGAACGCGGGTTCGGGGGAAAGGAGTGGGGAGAATAGAGGGAAGGGGAGAACAGAGGGGAGGGGAGAATTTACTTGTGTTTAAGTCACTCGGGCAAAATCGTCATTTAGGCACACTTAACGAGACATAACGACACCTTTGGGTAACAAAGCTAACGTCAGTGGTGTTTAAGGATAAAAATTGCTCTCTAATGGCACCGAAGCAGTGATAACTTTTTGAGTGGTTCGTCTGCAATTCAGATCTTTTATAATGGCTTCAAAAGAATTGTCTCTTTTTTGGGTGTGACTTGTGAGGCTATCTCCAATCTAGCACATTAGTACACTCATTATCACACTCCATATCTCACATCCTATTTTAAATTATATTCTGTAAATAGTGCAAAACATTACTTTGCATGTCCTTTTACACTGTCTACTGAAGATGATGTCACACCCGGATTTCGGGGCACCAAGACCCGGGCGCGAACATAATCACCAGGTGTGCTGGGACCAAGTCTCACACATATGATGAATCATGGCACAGGATCGAATGTCACATCTTTACTATATAACAGGAGTTCTACAAGTTGTGGGGAATAGTGTGCATGAACTCGCCAAAGGTGGGAGCTCACGTGAAGTGTAAGGCTTACCAAAGAGGATGGTTGAAGCTGAGCATTGCTTTTAAAGTTGGTCAAAATTTTATTAGCAATTACTAAGTATAAGTAAATACCAACCCAATTAAGTAGTAGAACAAAAATAACAACATCACCTGCGATGCAATGCATATGACAAATTGAATTTAGTTCCATAAATTAATCATGTGAGTGTCCGAGCTGCTCTTGTCCGTGAGCACGGCTAGTATATCAGTTTTACACTCTGTAGAGGTTGCACATCTTTACCCACAAGTCATGTTACCCATCTGCCAAGAGACGACCAATCCCATACACCTCTATCGAGGAGGCGAGGCAGGGTAACACTACGAGGCCTTTACAAATTTCCACTAGCTTCAGAAAACCCGCTACAGTTTATAGGAAGCTCCAATACAGGAATCCCTCGTCTGACCGCCATCGCAGCAAAATCAACCCGAGGACCTCCCTACACTGACCACTCCCCTACTGCCCTTGCCCCTTTCGGGTAAGGTAGTCCTCAACTAGCTTTCCTAATTAGTCAGCCAAGGGCATCCCATTAAACCATTGTGGTAGCACTGTTTTTCCCGGGTGGTTCTCCATGTTCCAATTAACATAATGATCTTATCATGAACAGTAAATAACAACTGATAACACAAGTATAATCATGAATAGTAATGTATATCTCTATATCTAAAACCACATAAAGCAATAGCAGGTACTACCCAAAAATTCAGTGGTGAACAAGGTATAAACATAGTCAAACTAGGGTATCCTATTGGGTCCCATCAAAATTAACCTATGCAGATCATTATGATTAATCAGAATATGACTGGGTAAAAAGAAGTGATCAAGGGCACAACTTGCCTGGGACTTGAGATTCCAGGTACCAGGATGATCTTTAGATGACTCGTAACCTCGCTGCTAGTCATAGCAATACAAACAAACAGTGTATAGGCAAAATTAACATCACACCAAACATAAGCATAAACTGCATAATAATAATCTACGCGTCGTAATGAGATCCTGGGTTCGAGAATCGCTAAATTCGGAGCTACATCTAAGAAGTTATGGTTTTCCGAAGATCCACGTGGTTAAGTATATAATAGACTAAGTTCAACATTTTAACCTATATCTCATGATAAAACAAAGTTACCAGATGATAATAAATATTATTGTGAGGCTAATGCAACTAGAATGGATCAAAACGGAGTTACGGTTATTGAGTTATGAATTTCAGAAATTATTTAGCACCTAGAATAGATTAATTCAATTGAGCAATTTTAATTTAAGTTTCATGGTTAAACAAAGGTACTAGGTGATAAAAAATATTAATACGAAATTATAGAAACTGGAATGGGTCAATTCGGAGTTAGAATGAATTACATACAGATTAAACGAGTTTATGGATTTATTTTTATACTAAAAACCTATTTCTTTATTAATTTCAGAATATCCTAAGTGTTCTAGACCGAGGACACTAATATCAGAGAGCCTAGGGTTAAATTTATAAAACTCTACCAGACTCAGACTACTCCCGCGAGGACGGCGGGTTTATTTTATAAACGTGCAGGGACTCTTTTGAAAAGCTACAACCGCGAAGGGGTACGGTTAACTCTCGGCCGTCTGATCAAATATCGAAGGCCAGGATTAGATCTTGGCTCACTGAACCGGTACGTAGCCCGGACCGTTCATTCCAAGATCTGCATCACATATTTAATGAAGTTTGATTCCCTATGGATCGTCCGATCTAATTTCTGTGGCATGGATTTAACGCGGCGAAAGGTTATCCGGCTTCTAATCCCGACTGTCGATGGGGAATCAACGGTCACAAGGTCATCACCTTCCTTACATTGCAGTCTATGTCCATCAACGCATCCGACGCTGGCCCTAGGAAGCAGCAAACTGGCATAGGCTACATGGGAGAGGAGGGGGCTCGGGTGGTGAGTGGGCCAGGGGCATGGCCAGCCACCGGGGCGCCATGGCTGGGCGCTAAGGCGCCATTGCCACACTGCTTTGCCTCAGCTCCTAGGCACAATGGTAGGACCTCGGTTGCAGGCGCGATGAAGCTCACCCGTGGCGGCGCCCCATCCAATCCGGACGGTCCGAACAGGGTCCGATGGCCCGACGTCTTCGTCCTCCCAGCGCACCAAGAGAACGACAGCGCGATGCCCTGTGGTGACATGAAGGCAGTCGAACGTGCGCTGGTGCCATAATGCTACATCCTTGACAAGCGGTGATGGAAAACGAAGAGAAGACATGAGCAAAATTGGTAGAGGATTTCTTACCAGACTCGAAAGCGCCCAGGATGCAGACAAAGCAATCGAGCAGCATGCGGCGCGAGGTGGAGTATGGCGAGGAATTGAACAACTCTGGGCCACACGCAGGTAACCCAGTCGAGCCACTTCGAACGAGCAGAGACAGGGCTATGGCGGTGCACCTAGATTTTCCCTCCGCCGTTCCAGCGACTGCGGTAGACCATGGTTCAATCTTTCCCCGCACACCCACCCGCGGAATCAATGGAGCCCTCGGTGAAGAGATCGTGGTGAGCGCGTGCGTATTTATACACCCACAGCGGAGAACTCAACACAGGCGCGCGCAATTTGTGTTGGAAGCGGAATCCTAGCTGCAAGTGAGTTCTATGCCGAGAGAGAAGGAACGACAATCTCGCGTTTCTGTTTCAGCACAGGTAAGAGATAGATATGACAGGGTGGACCCACATGTCAGCGAGACAGAACCCCAGACGCGCACATCATCCATTATCTGAGCGTCACGGAGTGAGGAGGTGGGCCGGCTGGGGGTTATTTCAGCCCAAAGCACATGTAGTTTCTCTTTTCCTTTTTATTTCTATTTTTTAAATTCGAATTTGAATTCCCAATTCAAATCATGTCTTTTGAATTTCAAAATTTATTTTAAAATGAACAAACAAAGAGATTTACCAACATACAATGCAAGGTTCATTTTACTCTTTTAATTAATAGTTTAATTTTGAATGCATAGTTCATGCTTCCTAAAATTCAAATAACTTTTCTATTTTATTTAAAATTTGAGGTCAACTTTAAGTTATGATTTCTTTGTTTCAATAAAATGCATCACAACAAATTCTTCCGCACGATATGTATATTTCTTTATTTATTTATTGGTTATTTGACTAATATTAACTGATTTATGAATAGAAAGGGAACTAATAAATCTTCAAAGGTTTCAAAAATTCCCAAAACACTAACATGAATGTATTTATTTATTTATATCATTATTTTTCTCTGATGCAAAATTTGGGCATTACAAATCCTACCCCCCTTAACAGAAATCTCGTCCTCGAGATTTGTAAGAAAGGGATATAAATGGATTGGTTTGTAATTCAGCTTTTAGTCTATAATTGGTTCAAAACTCCAGAGTCCCATTTTTTATAGCCAATAGTGGGGGATTAGTAGAGTATAGGTATCCAGCTACTTATTAGGTAGGATATAAGAGATGGATAGGTTAGGGCAAGAATGGCCTAGGGTAAGAAAGTTTACGGTGAGAAAGAACTCTTATTGGGTGGTAATGCATCTGAAGATCGAGTTTGACTTCTCTCCTTCTTTGATGAGGTTGATCTCTTCTTTTCCGACCTTAGTGTCTTTATTCGAGTTAACGGGAAAAAGAGTTATTAGGTAGCTGATTAGTCAAAAATTGGTTTGGTTGTTTGCTTCTATATCGGTTGGATAAGTTATGTAGTCTGTCATGTAGGTCAAGTTGTCGTGTATGGCCGAGTTTGCCGAGTTGATCTAAGTCACCAATTTAGGCTTAAGTGAATTAGGGTATGGCCATATCCTTTGTACCAGCAATAAGTAACTCTTACTAGATTAAATCATATTAGATTAGATAGGATCTAGAATAGATTGGATATAACTAGATTAGACTAGATCATATCTAATTACTTTGGATTAGATCATGATCATGGTGGGATAAGTCGTGTGGTTTTAGTCAGACAAATATAACTTAGATCTGATATCATTATTTTGGATTAGATCCTGGTTGTTACTTTAGGATAAGATAAATATAATAATTAGGGCAAGATGAATCCATAAGGATAAGGTAGAATCCTTTGAGATAAGATGGATCTATTAGGCTTGATGTATTTTTAATAGGGAATATTCTGTGTTGTCTACTTTATAAATATTTTTCCTTATGTCTAGGTGTATATGCAGATGCAATTGTGGACATTACTCCACAACCCATCACACTCAATCAAAGATCCAAATCAGACAAGTATCTTAAGAACAACATTCAAGCATACAAATATCTACAAAAATAGTTTTGTTTTTGTCCCTAGGAATAGGTCTTCTATTCCTAATGGTCACTTTTGGCACAGGATTTCAAAGCATGAAATCCACTTTTGTCTTTAGAAGTGAAAAGGTAAGAGTAATCAGAGTAAAATAGCAGTGGATAAGAAAAGATTAAGAAAAGTTTAGAAAGAATCAGAGTAGCAGAGGTAAGTAAATAAGGGTTGTCCAGTTCTATCTAAGTTTCGTCCTACAGTCAACATTCCTCTGATACCACTTCTGTCACACCCGGATTTCAGGGCACCAAGACCCGGGTGTCGGTGTTTTGGGTCCGACCGCACACCCGGGGTTGCCCCTCGAGGTGTTTTTAGGAGTAGGATGGTGTCGCCGACTGTAGCAAAATGGTTCATGCCAGACGCACGAGAGACAATAGACAATGTTTACAGGTTCGGGCCGCTTAGAGATGCGTAACACCCTACGTCCTGGCGAAGATGCTTTGTGTAATGGGTTACAAGGTAGTTCTCTAGAGCGAGGACGTTGAGGGTTGAGGTAGATGGATGGGTAGTGTAGAGTTGGAATCGATCGTTCTGAAGGGGTGCCCCCTGGGCCTTATATATTCGACCGTGGGGCAATACATATGGATATGATAACAACGTGCGCCTAAAGGATAGTGAACTGTTTGAGCCTATCTTCCTATGATTCAGCCGACCTATCCTCGCCTGGCTCTGCTGTATGGGGCTCCAGCGTGGGAAAGTCGGATCTTCTGTTGTGGTTTCTTGCTCAACGTTGTGGGGCCATCTGGACTTGCGTCGATCCGACCTTATATCGACCTGCTTTACTGATTGTCCCTCCCCAGGCCCATGAAGGAATGACCTTACGATTTATTGGGCCCTTGGGCCTTTAGTGAGGTCTTTTACCCTTCCAGTGGACCCGGGGGATATCTGTCCCCCACAAGCACCCGATCTTTGGGTTGATTTTGAGATAATCGGCCCAAAGATCCTAGGCCCAACTTGCAGATTTTGTTTACGACAAGAAATGCTTCTTGGGCAGTCTGGTGAAAATGATTTCTTACTGTCTTCTTCTGCTCTGCTTCACTCGAAATCTGTAGTTTTGCCTCACACTTGTGCCTTAGAGGTCGGCTTCTCATTTTGTAGGACCCTAAACTTCATTGGGTGCACCAGAGGTGCACCCAATGGGTGTAGCCCCCGAGCTTCGAGTAGATTTTAGAAGATAATCTACTCGAAGGTCTTCATCAGAGATTATTTTTATTTTCTTCTCATACTTTGGTTGAGGGCCAGCCTTGTCTTTTAATCTTGTCTTATGCCTTAGAAGTCGGCACTATCTTGGCTTGAAATGGTGATCCATGGGGTGCACCGGAGGTGCACCCAATGGGTGTAGCCCCCGAGCTTTGAGTGGATTTTTGAAAACAATCCTCTCGAAGGTCTTTACTTCATGTCCTTTTTGCCGAGAGTCATATTTTCTTTTTTTTGAATGCCTTAGGAGTCAGCGCTATGTCATCCATATTATGCTTTAGAGGTCAGCATTATGTCATCAGTATTATGCATCCGAGGTCAGCACGTATTTTGTCTTTTGCAGCCGAGTTCGTGATCCGCCCATATCTTGCTAGGTGGTGCAATTTATTTGCTCTGCGACCGATTGGACATTTGATGGACGTTCCCTGGCTAGTCTTCACGTCTGAAAGCTCTCTTGTGAGTTTTGGTGTTTGGATGATAACTCAATTAAAGGACTAACAAGTGTACTAAGTGTTGAACAGGTGCTTAAGGTAAAGTCTACAAGGTTCAACACAAGTGAACAAATGTGATGGTCCAAGAACTGGATTATGGATACATAATGGACATCACAAGTAAGATGGACATTGCATAAAGTGAGACTCGGGTGCGTAGCTCGGAGACAACTGATCAAGCCAAGGACGGAGGCAAGAAGAGCTTCGAGGTACCAAGTGCACGGGAGAAGGTCAAGGAGGCTGAGGAACCCAAAGCCAAGGGTGAAGAAGGAGGCTTGCAAAGTCAAGGGTGATCGAGTTGAGAACAGCTATGGCACATCAAGGCTCACTACATAAGGACGTGACTTACAGCCAATGAGGTAACAGCTGCAGTTATGTGGTGTAAGTCATAAGGCTCAAGATCAAGCTCTAAGGAGGAGATCAAGGTCACTAGAAGGTAAACAAGTGTCAAAACCAGAACTGGAAGCAGCCCAAAAGAGCTAAGTTCACCTTGATCTTTAGTTTGGGTTGTTCCTATGTTTGGAGATGTTCTATGTGACCTTTACAGGATGTTGGAGCCAAGTAATGTCAATCTAGATCAAGTCAAGCCGACTTGATGATTTATGAGTCCAACATCAAAGCTCAAGCATGTGAAATGCTATAGATTTAATGATTAAGAGAAGGTATGTTTCTATACGAAGTACATTGGTTTTGTGGACTAATATACTTGTCTAAGTGTTAGAAACAGAAAGAAGAAGAAAAGAAGAGAGGTGCAAAGGGCTTGGCTATGTATAGCCAAGGCAGCTCAGTCTGGCACACCGGACTGTCCGGTGGTGCACCGGACAGTGTCCGGTGCGCCAGGCTGAACTCTGGCGAACTGGCCGCTCTCGGGAATTCACCGGCGACGTACGACTATAATTCACCGGACTGTCCGGTGTGCACCGGACTGTCCGGTGAGCCAACGGTCGGCCGGGCCAACGGTCGGCCGCGCGATCTGCACGGGACACGTGGCCGAGCCAACGGCTAGATGGAGGCACCGGACTGTCCGGTGTGCACCGGACATGTCCGGTGCGCCAACGGCTCCAAGACTGCCAACGGTCGGCTTCGCCATAAAAGGAAAGAAATCGGGCACCGGACAGTGTCCGGTGTGCACCGGACTGTCCGGTGCGCCACCCGACAGAAAGAAAGTATTGCCTTCCAAATGGGATTCCAACGGCTCCTAGGCCCCTTGTGCCTATAAAAGGGACCCCTAGGCGCCTCAAGCAATGCACAAGTGCAGCCAACAAGTGTAGACTTCATTGGAATCAATTCTCGCTCTCCCTCTTGTGTGTAACTCTATAGTTTGTGTAGAAGGCACAGCTATAAGCCTTTAGAGAGAGGAGTAGTGCTGCTAAGAGCTAGAGCAAGGTCTTGAGCGTATCGTTACTCTGCCGGGGTGCTGCCAAGAAGTTTGTAAGCAGCCGCGGTTCTGTTGTAACCCCACTCAATAGTGAAAGGCTCTATCTGTCATACTGACAGATCTGAGCAAACGGAGGAAGGAGTTGAAATAGACTCCAAGCCCAGGTGTGGCTAACTCCAACGAGGACTAGGCAAGCATTTCAGGCTTGGCCGAACCTCGGGATAAATCCTTGCGTCTGTGTGCTCTATTCTGTATTTGCAGGACATTTTGAGACAGGATCTTCCCTTCCGCTGCGACCTACTCGAAGAGTCTTCTCATTCCACTGCGTACTAAGTCTTCGAGTAGAGTAAGAATTTAAGTTTTAAAGTAATAAGTTTTATTCGCCTATTCACCCCCCCCTCTAGGCGACATCCAGATCCTGTTCCCGGGTCAAAGGGAACTTTCAATTGGTATCGGAGCTAGGCCTCTCCAGTGTGGGCTTAGCCGTCCGGAGATAAAGATGTCGTCACAAGAGGTAACTGTAGAACTTCTTTTAGGCGATGGCTCTAATTACAAGTCCTGGTCTGTCTCTATTTATAATGCTTTCATGAGTGTTGATCCTGATTTGAGACAGATCTTTAGTAAAAGTATTTTTCCATCTGATATTAGTAAAAATCCCTCTAATGATGAACAAAGATGTTTATCTCTCAATCACCATGCTTGCAACATCTTAGTTGAATCTCTTTCTAGAGGTGCTTATTTTGCCATCATGATTAGTGATAATGATTTAATTGGTGATGCTCATGATTTATGGAATAGAATTAAAGTAAAATATTGTGTGGCAAATTGTACTGCTTCTACTCCCTATATTGCTTGTGATGCTAACCTTTCAAAGGGAGAAGATCAAGAACGATGGGCACCCAACGATGAATCCACCTCGTCGACAGGTTTGGTCTCCACTAATAATAAGTGTTTTGTTGCTAACAATGACGGTGGAGACAAAAGCCATGATGATGAGGAATATGAGGATGATAGCGAGGATGAGTCTTCATCACCTCAAGGTACATTTTCCTGTTTGGCTTCCACTGACATTAATGACAGGGAAAATGATACCGATGATGTGGAAGAAGAGGAGATTCGCCGTTTCTACATCCATCTCAACAAAGAGGACAAGGCACTCTTGGTTAAGCTGTTGAGAAGGAACAAGGAACAAGGCGATACGCTTCTCAGGCTAGAGGAGTCCCTCATCAAAACCAACAACAGCCTGGAAAAGATGACCACAGAACATGAGGAGCTAAAGTGCTCTCATGATGATTTGGTCCAAAGGTATGAATATGCTTTAATTAAGCAAAGAAATAGTCATGATGTTTTATCTAACATTGCTCAACTTAAAACGGAAAATTCTATGCTTAAGAGTCAAGTAGAAACAATGGACTTAGAAAAACGTGCTCTAGGTAAAAAGTATGATATGTTGTCATATTCTCATAATAAATTAGTTGATGACCATATCATGCTTAATGTTGCTCATGAGGTTATAATTGCAAACTTAAATTCATATGAACCTCATTCTCGCACGTGTGCGCAATTGAATTGTATATCATCATGTGCTAACCCCTGTTGCTCAAAAGAAAGCCAATCATTGATTGAGCAACAAGTTTTAGGGTCACAAAAGAAATTCTGTGGGAATAAGAAGCAACGACAACTGAGGAGAAGACACCTTGCTCAACTCTCTCAAGATACCCACGGGCGCGTGGTGAAGAAGCTTGAGAAAGGAAAAACTGCAGCAAGTGTCAAGCTCAATAAGAAAAATGTTCCTAAAGATGAAGAAATCAACATGAGCTTGGAAAAAGGTAAAGATTCAATTAATCATGTTGTTTGCACTGACCCTCTCTCCATTTCATTCAAGTACACAAAGGGAAAAGGAAAAAGGAGGTGTTTCAAGTGCAAGAAGTTAGGCCACCTCATCGCGTCTTGTCTGTACAAAGACAAAAATGAAGGGACAAGGAGTTGTTTTGGATGCAACAATAAGGACCACACGATCACTTCATGTCCGGTCATGAAGAATCAAGGATGTGCATCCTCCAAAGTGACCCTCACCAAGGAAAATAACACACAGCAAGCGTCACGTCAAGTTGAGCGACGTTTCTGCTACAAGTGTGGTGAGCAGGGTCATCTATCCAAGGTATGTTACAAAGGTAAGATTCCTAAACAAGTGAATTTGTGTCAATCTTATTCGCGTAGGAGACCCAAATCATACACTTGTGCTAGATCTATAACGAGATCACCTAGAACTAGCACAAAGGCAATTTGGGTACCAAAGGCACATTTACATGATCATTATGTACCCATCCCGAGATGGGTACCAAACTGTGCTAACTAGACCATGCAGGTGCCTTGAGATGGACTGGAGACCATGGGAGAGCTTAAGACGGTTATCTAAAACTCTATGCTTAAGCTGTTAATTGTTTTGGTGTTTATTGTCCCAAGGTTGAATTATTGTGAGACACTAATCCCATGTTCATCTCAAGTAAAATAAGGTGTATAGTTCCTTAATCATTATTGGTGAATCAAGTAAAAGGACTTTGATGAGAATCTACAACTAGCTCTCCAAATGACGGTACCCCGTGTATATTAAGTACATAATTGCAATTTAGTATTGCTCTTAAATTGGCTTGTTGTGCTTCCTGTCTTTGGAGTAGTTATGCTTTATGATTGCCTGTGTTAAATGTATCATAATGATGTTTGCTTAATCATGACTGATGCTATATAGGATATATCTTTTGAATCATTCATGGGTAGCTATTTCATTTGTTATATCCACAACGATTAACTCTCTTGGTATATATGGATAAACCTGTAACCTTTTGTAAGTCATGCTATGTGCAATTATGACATTTTGTTTAGTCCATGTTCACATGATTACCCTAGTTTGGTACTGTGTGAATTTCAAATCCATGTCGTGCCCTTTTGAGCTATGAGGTGCGTAAGCAAAAGGAGCCCTGAAATGGCGATAACAAGGGCTCTCATAAAGGCAAAGGTATGGAAAATGGAGCTATGCAATTTCATTAAATATTCTTGAAATTCCATTCATTGTGATCATAGCTGTGTTCTTATCTTTCAATTGGTAATATCTTGGCTTAGGTAATTTATGCCTTTAAAATGTTGTTTCTTTTGTGCACCTAAGAAACCTTCTTAATTATGACATGCTTAGATATTTCGCTTTATATACATGATTGTGTTGATCTTCAATTGGTATATGCAATGATAGTTAAATATGAAGCATGTACAAGCTGCGTAAATGTTAGACTTCCTGTGAGTATTCATTGGCTTAGGTGCCAGTGAGGCATGCATTGTTGTATTTAGTCAACCTTTCATTTAGCCTTCAATTGGTGTTAAGTGATGTTTCATTTGATATTCAAATTGGCATCTTTTGGTGATGAAAGTGGTAGAGTATGCCTTGACCAAGGTATGTTGTGATCCCCTCTAGTTCTAAGGAAGCTAGAATGTGCAAAGTGCAAGTCATTCAAATACTTGATGCACAACTTGAGGGGGAGCACACATAACTTGTGTCTTTTGAGACTAACTGTTTCTTGAGCAATCTTGTATAGTCTCTAGGTGGAAAAGAGAAGATAAGCAAGAAATGGAGCAATCAGGACTTGGGTACCTCTGTAAGTCAAGAAATTGGTATCTCAAGTTGTGAGTAAGTGCATATTTTTAGATTGCTCATGCTCTATAATATCTGGTGATAATAGATGCTTATTCTTAAATATCATGGAGTCATGATAATAAATGAACTTTGCAAATGGTATCTTTCAATTGGTAGCCGTAATAGTTCGTTTCAATTGACATCTTTTGATAATCATGAAAATAGAAGTTTCTTCTTGTGCTCAATACTATAACTTGTTCTAAGTTTGGTGTCTTAGCAACAAAAAAAAAGTTAGGAGAAAGAATCAGGCACAAGTGTGGAGAAGCTCTTGAGAGATTAGATACTTTCAAGATGGGAAGTACACTACAACATGGTAAAGGTACAAAGGGAGTATTAATCTTTTTGCATATATGTATCTTACCTAAATATTGACAGTGCATATGTTCAATAAGTAAGGGGGAGTTTTTGACAGTCGTTTTTCCTCCTTAACACCCTGCTATCCCTTGACATCATCCTATGTTCTTGCTTGAGTATGGTTTTTGGTGTTTGATGTCAAAGGGGGAGAATTTGTGTATTAAAGCTTATCTCAACCTGAGAGGAAAGCTTATCCTAATGGGTGATGTGTTAGTTTGAGCTTTGCCAAGTGTGATAATCATATGTTTCTTGCAGTATTATATGTGTTGCTCATATGGACTAGTGTTTCCGCTGCGATGAATTATTTGGCTTCTATAGTGTAATAGATAGTCATGTGGTTAATGGTGCTTTAAGATTGTCTTAAATTAGTGTCTTAGTTTAAATTGGTATTAATTTGAATTGGTATCTTAATGATGAATAGTGCTGGGTTGATATTCCTGTGATATATCCGCTAATTTGAATGGTGTTTAACTCTGATTATGCGCATTTGTGTGTTATAGCATCATGGTTTGAATCTTGACACATTGCATCCTAAAAAGTGCTAAGGTGGAGAAATGTTTCAAATTGCCTAAGTATGTGCAAATTGGCGTCTGAGGCCAAAATTAGGTTCTTGAAGTAAGCACATATTTAGGGGGAGCATTCTAATTCAAAATTTGTGCTTCAAATCTTATTCTTATGTAAGCTTTAATTGTGTTGCCATCAATCACCAAAAAGGGGGAGATTGAAAGCTCTCTTGTGAGTTTTGGTGTTTGGATGACAACTCAATTAAAGGACTAACAAGTGTACTAAGTGTTGAACAGGTGCTTAAGGTAAAGTCTACAAGGTTCAACACAAGTGAACAAATGTGATGGTCCAAGAACTGGATTATGGATACATAATGGACATCACAAGTAAGATGGACATTGCATAAAGTGAGACTCGGGTGCGTAGCTCGGAGACAACTGATCAAGCCAAGGACGGAGGCAAGAAGAGCTTCGAGGTACCAAGTGCACGGGAGAAGGTCAAGGAGGCTGAGGAACCCAAAGCCAAGGGTGAAGAAGGAGGCTTGCAAAGTCAAGGGTGATCGAGTTGAGAACAGCTATGGCACATCAAGGCTCACTACATAAGGACGTGACTTACAGCCAATGAGGTAACAGCTGCAGTTATGTGGTGTAAGTCATAAGGCTCAAGATCAAGCTCTAAGGAGGAGATCAAGGTCACTAGAAGGTAAACAAGTGTCAAAACCAGAACTGGAAGCAGCCCAAAAGAGCTAAGTTCACCTTGATCTTTAGTTTGGGTTGTTCCTATGTTTGGAGATGTTCTATGTGACCTTTACAGGATGTTGGAGCCAAGTAATGTCAATCTAGATCAAGTCAAGCCGACTTGATGATTTATGAGTCCAACATCAAAGCTCAAGCATGTGAAATGCTATAGATTTAATGATTAAGAGAAGGTATGTTTCTATACGAAGTACATTGGTTTTGTGGACTAATATACTTGTCTAAGTGTTAGAAACAGAAAGAAGAAGAAAAGAAGAGAGGTGCAAAGGGCTTGGCTATGTATAGCCAAGGCAGCTCAGTCTGGCACACCGGACTGTCCGGTGGTGCACCGGACAGTGTCCGGTGCGCCAGGCTGAACTCTGGCGAACTGGCCGCTCTCGGGAATTCACCGGCGACGTACGACTATAATTCACCGGACTGTCCGGTGTGCACCGGACTGTCCGGTGAGCCAACGGTCGGCCGGGCCAACGGTCGGCCGCGCGATCTGCACGGGACACGTGCCGAGCCAACGGCTAGATGGAGGCACCGGACTGTCCGGTGTGCACCGGACATGTCCGGTGCGCCAACGGCTCCAAGACTGCCAACGGTCGGCTTCGCCATAAAAGGAAAGAAATCGGGCACCGGACAGTGTCCGGTGTGCACCGGACTGTCCGGTGCGCCACCCGACAGAAAGAAAGTATTGCCTTCCAAATGGGATTCCAACGGCTCCTAGGCCCCTTGTGCCTATAAAAGGGACCCCTAGGCGCCTCAAGCAATGCACAAGTGCAGCCAACAAGTGTAGACTTCATTGGAATCAATTCTCGCTCTCCCTCTTGTGTGTAACTCTATAGTTTGTGTAGAAGGCACAGCTATAAGCCTTTAGAGAGAGGAGTAGTGCTGCTAAGAGCTAGAGCAAGGTCTTGAGCGTATCGTTACTCTGCCGGGGTGCTGCCAAGAAGTTTGTAAGCAGCCGCGGTTCTGTTGTAACCCCACTCAATAGTGAAAGGCTCTATCTGTCATACTGACAGATCTGAGCAAACGGAGGAAGGAGTTGAAATAGACTCCAAGCCCAGGTGTGGCTAACTCCAACGAAGACTAGGCAAGCATTTCAGGCTTGGCCGAACCTCGGGATAAATCCTTGCGTCTGTGTGCTCTATTCTGTATTTGCAGGACATTTTGAGACAGGATCTTCCCTTCCGCTGCGACCTACTCGAAGAGTCTTCTCATTCCACTGCGTACTAAGTCTTCGAGTAGAGTAAGAATTTAAGTTTTAAAGTAATAAGTTTTATTCGCCTATTCACCCCCCCTCTAGGCGACATCCAGATCCTGTTCCCGGGTCAAAGGGAACTTTCAACGTCGCTTCCGTCGGTCAGATTTTGTACTTCACCAGCTATATTTGGCTTTCCTTTGATCCTTACTGATATCTCATTTTTGTCTTGAGGTGTTCATTGCATGCTCTGCACGGATGTGACAGTTTTTTGAAAAATATACTAATAATTCCTGGGCGTCCCCCCCCCCAATGGGTGTGGGCAAGGGACGGCTTGGTACGTTGAGCGTTTTAGCCGGCTGCTTCTGAGTATTAATGTGATGTGACGGCGGGCGTAATCATATCCCCCGTGCTGTTGACTGGAGTCCCAATGAGTGTTGCATTGCGTAAGACGGCGTCAGCCGTGCGTCTTCAGACGGGTTGAAGTGTGTATTGAATGCCTCGCGACTGTTCAGTGATCGCGGTTGGAGGTGAGCGGTTGCCTTCTTCTCCTATAAATAGTGCCTTTGCCTCTCTGATTTTTCACATCTCTTGCTGTTCTCCACTGCTTGTTTCCTTCTTCTCCCTGCATTTCCACCATGGGCAAGAAACGCAAGCGCGAGCCGACTCCTCCGTCTGAGGACTTTGGTGACTCGGAATACTCAGAGGAGGAGTTCTCCTCTGAGTCCGAGGGGTCTCCGGCTCCCATCCCTCTGCGTGAGTCGTCTGACGATTCAGACGACTCCCAGGGGCTCGCGGCGGAGGTCTGGACTTACATCTGGGCCGTCGAGCGCTCCGGGCTCACGGGCTCGGATGAGTCAGAGTACTCCTCGGACGAGGAGGACTCGTCCGAGGAGGACGGCGGCGGCGGTGGCGAGGGCGACGACGACGACGACGACGGAGGCGGTGGTGGCGACGACGACGGTGACGGTGGCGATGGCGACAGCAGGGGCGGCAACGGCAGCAGCAGGGGCGGCAGCAGCGGCGGCAGGGGCGGCAACAAGGCCAGTGGCTAAATGCCACTGGTTTTTAAATATTAGTATAGATTAGAAGTAGTATAGTGAAATAATGTAGTAGTATTAGTAATGTAAAGTAGTATAGTGTTGCGTAGTAGTAGTAGTAGTAGTAGTAGTAGTAGTAGTAGTAGTAGTAGTAGTAGTAGCAGTAGTAGTAGGGAAGTTATCAACTCATAATGAGTTGATTTGTAAGTATGACAAATTCCCTTTAATGAAGAGTAGTTTCGTCTCCTCTGTGCAGATCATCTTGTTGTTGTGTCTGTGGCATAACTTAGAGTTTTTTGAGTCCTTCCTTCGCCTGCCTTATTCATGAAGTTGACTCCTTTGGGATAGTGACTTAAACAACTCGGGCATCATATCGCCGCTTCAGGGGTGATGGCCGAGTTATTATTGTTGATATTTATGTATTTGACATAGAGTCCGAGTGATGACGAAATCATGTCAGCGTCGGAATAACTGTTGACCGCATTGGCGCTTCTTAGATGTGACAGCCGAGTGACTTGTAGCGTCGTCGGCGTTTTAGGAGCAACTGCCGAGTGACTAAGGACATCGTTGGCGCTTTAGAGATAGCTGTCGAGCGACTGATGATAACGTCAGCGTTTTAGGAATAACAGCCGAGTTAAAACGGGCCGTGTCGGCTACTTTTGAGGATAATAGCGGAGTGATGATGTGGCACACTTTTAGAGGTAACCGCCGAGTGACGACGTGGCACACCGACGTTTTAGAAGTAACCGCTGGGTGCTGAGTGGGCGCTTTTGGAGACGGTATCCAGCTCGGGAATATCCCGCTTATACAGCGCTTTCAGCCGCCTCTGCTTTCCGTGCCCTAGTTCTTGCTTTTCTGCCTCCAAATCCTTCCTGCAATTCGGCTCTCGCTCTGTTCGCCAATAGATTTGAGATGGCGCCCAAGAGAAAGGTCTCGAGTTCATCCGCTGTGGTAATTCCCCCTATCAACCCCAACAGCCAATTGCCTTTCGCAGGTAATCACATGTCTGTTGTCTCCGAGTCTGATCTCCTCCACCTCGTGTCCATCGGGGTTCTTCCCCCGAGGGAGCTTTGTTCTTGGCGGATTTGTCATGGGGTCACTGTCCCGACAGAGGATACCCATGAGTCCGTGATTTACGTTCCTTTTCTTCTCCGCGGTCTTGCTCTCCCCATTTCACCTTTCTTCCGCGACCTCCTTGATTTTTATCACCTTAACTTGACCCACCTGAATCCCAATTCTATTCTTCAAATTTCTATTTACGTTCATTTGTGCGAAGCTTTCCTGGGCGTGCTGCCACATTTTGGGTTGTGGAAGTACTTGTATCACTGCCGCCCTGGAATGGCCGGGGGTCAGCATCAGCTGGTCGGGGGTGCTAGTTTGGAGATGCGCCGTGGGAGGAAGACTGAGTATCTTGAAATTCCCCTCAAAGACAGTATCAAGGGGTGGCGCTTGGAATGGTTTATTGTTGAGAACCATGGGAATTCCCTCCCCCCACGGTCAGGAAGACAACCGGATGTTCGCACTCTGAGTTGGACTGAGTCTCCCACGGATCAGGAGGTAGCTGAAGCGAGGGCTTTGCTAGCTGAAGTTGGTCTGCTGAAAGAAAGGGGTCTGACTGCTGAAGCTGTGGTTGTTGATTTTGTTTTCAAGAATGTTCAGCCGTTGAAGGACAGAGCATATCTGGCTTATCTGTATAGAGGCCTAGCTAACCCGACTCGGGTTACCAACAGGAGAATTCCCTCTGTAGACTTGGTGAACCGACTTGAGATGATCCTTAGAGGCAAGGTATCAAATATTGGCGCCCCAGTGGCATATTCAGCATGGGACCTGCCTTCTCCCAAGACCTTCACTCTTTTTGTGTCGAATCCACCTGTCACTGATGGCGGTTTGGGCCTTAGAGTGCGACCCTCTGCCGAAGAGGTTAACACTTTGGTTGCTTCGCTCGGGGAAATTCCTGACGACGAACGACAAGTCCACTTTGAGGTGCCTTTGGATCCTAGTGACGCAGAAATAAGTGCTATGCTTGATTTGCTGGCTGAGGACTCTCCTGATGCTGCTCCTGCCGGGACATTGGTGGTGGCGCCTCTCCCAGAAGCTAGTATAACTTTGGATGTTCAGAAGCCTGCCAGTGCTCGCCCGAGACGCCCTTGCCGAGCCAATCAACTTGATCCTTCTGTGGATGAGCAGAAAAAGAAAAAGAGACGTCTCCGACAAGTATCTAGTTTGGATCGGGGTGCTGGTCCTTCGGCTCCTGTTGCTGAGGAGGTTCCCGTGCCTGATTTCACTGACGCTGAACCCAATGGGTGTGCCCCATCCGATGCTGATCCCAATGGGTGTGCTGCTTATGTTGTTGATGAAAACGACGGGGAGGAAGAAGATGAGGTCCCTCTAACTCGGAAGAATAGTCGGCAGTATATTGCCAGTGGGGAGAGTAGTGGAGTTCCTTCTCCTGCTTTGTCAGCCCTCGTTGGCCTACAGGAGTTATCTCTGGCAAACTTTGATCAGACCCTGGAGGATATGGTTCCAGAGGACCTTTTGTTAGAGCCAGCGGATGATGGTGTGATGGAGGTTTGTGCTGATGTGCTCGATGCTGGGTTGAGGTCATCCCGCGCCTCATCGACCTTAGAGCGCGGTCTTGAGGGCCAGGAGACTGATTTGGATCGTCTCGGTCCCATGGAAGTAACCGAGGGGCCTTCAGCCTTAGAGGTGGCCACTGCAGAGAACCCGGCTCTCAAGGATGGTGTTGACGCTTACCTAGCCCCCGAGGGTGTTGCCGAGGGTGACTCGGCCCGGGTGGGAAGTGCAAGCCACTGTCCAGCCCCCGAGGGTACTGCCGGAGATGATCCGGCTCGCGCGGGTAGCGCAAACTATGACCCAGCCCCCGAGAGTGTCCGAGCGGAGTCCCCCTCTTGTACTTCCATGGACGTTCATGCGGGATCACCCCCGCACTCCGACTGCATGGTGGTTGCCCAAGCTTCGAACCAGGGAGTCGCTTTAGAGGGCAGCGTCCCCGCTGGCCAAGTTTTGAGCTCTGTTGATGGCACTGAGTTGGTTTCTGTCGGTTTGTTGCAAACTGCTTCGGGTGGTGACCTTATGCCAGGCCATCAATTGATCTCTCATGATTTGGGAGTCCCTTCGTTCTTTTCCAATCTCCAGGTACTATAATATATCTTGTCTTGACTTTCGCGGCGTGTGAATTGCTGTCATTACACTCATCTGTTCTTCTTATCAGGCTTTGGTGGACGGGATGGCTAGCCAGCTGAGGTTGCAGGGTGCTTCTGTTCCAGAAGGAGCTTTGTCTCTTGAACGTTGGAATCCGGTGTTACTTCAACAATGTGTCTTTGACTTGGAGGCGACCAATGCTGGTTAGTGCCTTTCTGCTTCTCTTTGTCTGCATTTTTGAACTGCTTTACATCCTGATCCTTTTTGTTTGATTGTCTCCTGCTAGATATGACTCGGCAAATTTCCACTCTTGAAGAAAAACATTCTCGAGATCAAGCTAAACTGGTCTAGCCCAGGTTTCTGCTGCCCTAGATGATGCCAATGCACTGAGCTCTTCCCTTCGCACTCAGCTTGATTCTGAAAAGGTGACTTGTGAAGCTGTACTTTGCATTGCTGTGTTCTTATTGCTTGTTTGATGTTTGAAAGGAGTTGATTCTTGTTTGCAGGAAGAAAAACGTGTCCTTGCTGCATCTCGCGACAATCTTGACAGACTATATCGCGATTCTAGCAACTCGTTGACCATCCTGGAGAGGAGTCATCGCTTTTCCATGGAGGAATTAGATAATCTTCGCTGCAGACTGTAGGAATCCATAGATGACATGATCCGTCTCAGACAGTTGATATCGGCTAAGGATGCTACTATCAAAGAACTCCGTGCTTCCAAGAAATCCATCACCCAGGAGCTAGAAAACGCTCGATTGGCTGCCAAGGTTGCTGAAGAAACTTCCACTACTCTGAGAGCCCAGCGCGACAGGGCCATGGATAAGGCCATTCGAGCGGGACGAATCTTGATGAGGAGACCCGGTGTAGTCGTTCCTGAAGATATAAGGGCTGACGTGAATGCTGCGCCTGATTCCTCAAGTCGCCCTTCCTCGTCGGTTGCTCCTGAGAAAGACATCGTGAAATAGAGAAATGTTTTGCGTGCTTTGAGCGCGCAGTTAGCACGGTCATATATTTGTTAGAGGACACCAGTTTAGCATTTGAATGATATTGCTATTCTCCTACTGTTTTAGAATTCAACAGTGCATAAATTTGTAGTAGTAAAAAGGCTGTGTGATGGTTTTGAAACTTGTTTACGGGATATAGAAGTCATCCCTGTATGAGTAGTCGTAAGCATATCAGATCACCTTAAATCGCTGCTGGCATAAGTCAACTGCTTCTGTTTATAGGGCATAATGGTCACCCCGAGTTACGTAAGCATGAGCATGTTGCACCGCCTTAAGTCATTGCCGACTTAAGCCGATTGCTCCGTTAGCAGGGCATAGTGGTCACCCCGAGTTAAGTAAGCGTGAGCATGTCGCACCGACTTAAGTCGTTGCCGACTTAAGCCGATTGCTCCGTCAGTAGGGCATAGTGGTCACCCCGAGTTAAGTAAGCGTGAGCATGTCGCACCGACTTAAGTCATTGCCAACTTAAGCCGATTTCTCCGTCAGCAGGGCATAGTGGTCACCCCGAGTTAAGTAAGAGCGCTAGTCAATCATGAGTAAATTGAGTATCTTTGAAACCTTCTTTATTGATGACACATCTCCCGTTTTACAGAGTACCTTGTCGTCCCGATAGCTTTTGAAATTTAGCTAGGGGTAAAACTTTCTGAGGTGTTCTACATTCCAGGAGTTCCCAATTTCTGTACCGTCTATCTGAGTTAGACGATATGATCCCGGCCGAGTGACTTCTGCTACTATGAATGGTCCTTCCCATAAGGGCGACAATTTGTGCCGTCCCTCCCCTGTTAGAATTCGGCGGAGGACGAGATCTCCCACTGAGAAGGATCATTGTCGCACGACCTTGTCGTGATAGCGTCTCAGAGTCTGCTGGTACCGTGCTGATTGAATTACTGCATTCAGTCGTTCTTCTTCGAGTACATCGATGTCCTCCAGTCTAGTAGCTTCGGCTTCTGCTATGCTTTCGAAGACCAACCTCGGCGCCCCGAACTTGAGATCGGCGGGTAATACTGCCTCTGACCCATAGACCATGAAGAAGGGAGTGTTTCCATGTAGAGCTCGGCTAGGTTGAGTTCTTAGGCTCCAGACGATGTAGGGCAATTCCTGTATCCACTTTCCTGCGAACTTTTCATTCTTTTCGAAGACCCTTTTCCTGAGTGCCTCCAGTATCATCCCGTTAGCTCGCTCAACCTGCCCGTTGGCCCTCGGGTGCGCTACCGAAGCATACTTGATCTGAATGCCCTTTTGTTCGCAGAAATCGAAGAATTCTGAACTTGTGAAGTTGGATCCCAAGTCAGTTATGATATTGTTTGGTATTCCAAATCTGAATATTATGTATTGTATGAATTCCACGGCCTTGGCTGAGGTTAAGGAAGCAATGGGTTTGAATTCTATCCATTTGGTGAACTTGTCGATTGCTACCAGTACATGAGTGTATCCTCCTTGAGCTTTCTTAAAAGGTCCAATCATATCCAGTCCCCAGCATGCGAAGGGCCAAGTTACTGGTATGGTCTGCAATTGCTGTGCTGGTAGATGTTGTTGCTTTGACAAGTACTGGCAAGCTTCGCACCTCTGAACTAACTCGGCTGCATCGCTTTTCGCTGTTGGCCAATAGAATCCCGACCTGAAGACCTTCCCGACTAGTGTCTTGGATGCTGCGTGTATTCCGCATTGCCCAGCATGGACCTCATCTAGAAGTTGCTTCCCAGCAGATGAGAGAATGCACTTCATGAGGACGCCTGATGCACCCCTTCTGTATAATGTTTCCCCAATGAGTGTGTAGTGGGCTGACTATCTGGCGATGCGCTCGGCTATACTTTTGTCATCTGGTTCCTCTTCGTTCCTTATATATCTGATGATCGGCCTTCTCCAGTCATCAGAGTCTGACTCTGGTTGATTCACGATGTTACACTGTTTGGCCTGATCCATTGAGATGCTTGGTTGGGGTATTTCTTGTACAAAGACTCCAGGTGGGACCTGGGTTCGACTGGATCCTAACTTGGACAATACATCAGCTGCCGTGTTTCGATCTCTTTCTACATGATGAAATTCTAGGCCTTCAAATTTGTCTTCTAGTTTCCGGACAGCAGTGCAGTATTTTCCCATCGAATCATTCGAACAGTCCCATTCTTTGTTTATCTGGCTTATGACCACCAGAGAATCTTCGTATACCATTAATCTCTTGATGCCCAATGATATGGCGATGTTTAGTCCATGGATCAGAGCTTCATACTCGGCTGCGTTGTTAGAGGCTGAAAATAACAACTAGAGGGCGTATTTGAGGTGTTCGCCTCCAGGTGCGATGAAGAAAATTCCTGCGCCTGCTCCCTGCAGCTTTAGCGAGCCATCAAAATACATCCTCCATACTTCTGCAGTTTCTGGGTTCTCTGGTATTTGCTGTTCAGTCCATTCTGATACGAAGTCAACCAATGCTTGGGACTTAATGGCAGTATGAGGTCGAAATTCGATGTCATGAGATCCCAGTTCACAGGCCCACTTGGCTATTCGGCCAATGGCTTCCTTGTTGTGGAGAATATCCCCTATCGGAAAACCGGTGACTACTATGACTTTGTGGTCATCAAAGTAGTGACGTAGCTTGCGGGCAGTTAGAAGTACTGCGTATAATAGCTTTTGCACTTGAGAATACTTTTTCTTCGAGGGACCCAGAACTTCACTGATGAAATAAACAGGATGTTGCACAGGGTAAGCATGTCCTTCTTCTGCTCGCTCGACTACCAACGCGGTGCTTACCACGTGAGTCGTGCAAGAAATATATAGCAGCAGATCTTCAGCTGGTTGAGTTGATGTGGCTCTCCGGGGTGGTTTCAGTACTGGTGGGGTTGTCAAGAATTTCTTTGTAACACCCACTTTGTAATTGCTAGATAAAACACCAATAGAGAAAACAATTTCTCTCCTTATGTGAGTTTGATCTTTATGCACCATCATATGAGAACACCATGTCCAAGAACAATTACTAAAAGATATGCTACTAAATTGTTGCATCATGCTGGATATTTTATTTGTGTGTGCATTTGGTGACAACATAGAAATAAAATGACAATGAGAAGAGGATTTGAGGAAAAAGGAGAAAGAAAGAAAGAAATAATAGAAAGTATAAAACAAAATTTATAAATATACAAACTCAACCATACTGGTATGATTAAAATTTATCCATAATTTGAGTACAAATTCAAAGTTATATTTGGAATTCAAATTGGGAAATTGAAAAATAAAAAGAAAAGAAAACAGAAAACAGAAAATATAAAAAGAAAAAGGATAAAAGAGCTTACCTGGGCCTTACTACCCCATTCGGCCCACTCAGGAAAACACATCACGCGGCCCACTTCACCTCCATACCGCGCGCGCTCGTCCCTCCCCTCGCTGACGGGCGGGGTCCACTCGTCTGCCTCCACCGCACGCGCGCATGGTTTCCGTTCCACTGGCGGGTGGGCCATCCCTGTCGGCACCTGTGATTACGTACACGAACTCCACCTTCACTGTCTTGCGGGCCCGGCGGGTCAGGGATTTCTTCCCCGATGAATCGCGCGCCGTTGCAACGGCCAGTGCCGAATTCCACGCGCGAGATCCTCGCCATGGGGCCGCTCGGGTCAGCTGGGGTGGTTGCCCTAGACTACAAATACCTGGGGCACCGCAACCTCTATCCCTCTCTTACGCTGCGCCTAGACCGCCTCCATTATCGCAGAGGGAGAAACGTGCGCCGCCGCCATCAATTCGCCGGTACGCCGTCGATTCGGGGTAGCTGCGGTGTCTGGCCAACTCGCCTGGTTGCGTTGGGCGCGACTGTGGCGGATTGGGGCCGGGGGAAGCACCTGAGCGCCGCCGATTCCTCGCCGTTGCTACCGCGCCGCCGCGGATCCGCTCCACCGCGTGGGCTGCATACCTCGGCACTCCAACCCCGGTAAGAAACCTAGTCAAACGATTCGCCTTCACCTCCTGGTTGCGTGGCACCCTTCAATTTTGGACTTAGGGCACTTAGGCGTAGAATTGCGGGCGCGCCGGCGAGCCTCCGCCGCGGCTCTGGGCAGCACCGCCGTGTTTGGGCGCGGGTGGATGACGACGGTCTGTGCGCCGTCGGATCCGTGGACGACGGCTTAGATTAGATTGGAGATAACTCTTGGGCACATGCGATCTCGGCCGCCCATCTAGATCGAACGGCTGACATTAGATCGTGGTATGGAGTGCTCTCTGCCCTGGATTTTAGATCCAACGGCCGGAAACCCTTGTTACCCCTTCGCCCTGGTCAAATCGCTAAAGAGTCCCTCTACTTTCAGTGAATCAACCCGCAGTCCTATGCGACTGTTCTATGTGTCTGGGGGTTCTTTCACCGAGACCCCTGCGTTTCCCATTAATTGAGGCCCAGTCCGGGACCTTAGAAAACCAGAGAAAATGATTATTAAATGGATTTTTAATAGGAAAATAATTGCTAGAACTTTATAAATTCATAGAAAATTCATACTAACTCCAAATTAGTCCATTCCAGTTCCTAAAATTTTGTAATTTTATTCTCTAGCACTTAGTGTCTCTGTTTTGGCATAAAAACAGTAAGAAAGTTATTTATCACTTAATCCTATTTAAAGCACATAAAACCTTTGAAAATGCATAACTTAAATTCCATAACTCCAAAAATTATGATTTCTGTTCCTAGGATTTTATTTTAATATGTAGAATATCTCTGTGTATTTTATTTATATGTTTGGTGTAATGTTAATTTCTCTATATACACTGTGTTTGTTTGTATTGTGGCGAGTAGAAGAGCCCGTTGCTGAGGATCCTGGTGAGCAGCAAGTTGAAGTAGCTGAGCAGGAGCTCATTGAAGGCAAGTTGTGCCCTTGACCACTTTTTACCCAATAATGTTCTTTAATATCACATACTCATGCATAGGTTAATTTTGATGGGACCCAATAGGTCACCCTAGATTGTTTATCTCTTTACCTTGTTTACCCCTGAATCACTTGGTGTAACACCCGGATTTTAGGGGTCCAAAACCCGGGGTTAACATAAACACCAGGTATGCTGGGACCAAGTCTCACACATATGATGTAAAGTGGCACAGGATCGAATGTCACAACTTTATATATAACAGGAGTTCTATACAAAATAAATAATTACATTATAGGGAGACAACGGTCCAGCAACCCAAAGTTGACTGGGAGACGACGACCTAGACCTCTCACGAACTCATCACAGCATCCTCCATGAGCATCATCCTGCAGTACCTGGTCTTGACCTGTGGTGTATGTGAGACAGCAAGAGTGAGCTCACATACGTTCATCGCTCAACAAGTTGTGGGGAATAATGTGCATGAACTCGCCAAAGGTGGGAGCTCACGTGCAGTGTAAGGCTTACCAAAGAAGATGGTTAGAGCTGAGCATTGCTTTTAAAGTTGGTCAAAATTTTATTAGCAGTTACTAAGTATAAGTAAATACCAAACCCAATTAAGTAATAGAACAAAAGTAACAACTTCACCTGCAATGCAATGCATATGACAAATTGAGTTTAAGTTCCATAATTTAATCATGTGAGGGTCCGAGCTGCTCATGACCGTGAGCACGGCTAGTATACCAGTTTTACACTCTGCAGAGGTTGCGCATCTTTACCCACAAGCCGTGTTACCCATCTGCCAAGGGGTCATGAATCCCATACACCTCTACCAAGGAAGTGAGGCAGGGTAGCACTACGAGGCCTTTACAAAGTTCCACTAGCTTCCGAAAACCCGCTACAGTTTATAGGAAGATCCAGTACAGGAATCCCTTGCAGGACCGCCATCGCAGCAAAATCCTCCCGAGGGCACTTCCCGCACTGACCTCTCCCCTACTGCCCTTGCCCCTTTCGGGTAAGGTAGTCTTCCACTAGCTTTCCTAATTAATCAGCCAAGGGCATCCCATACTACCCTTGTGGTAGCACTGTTTTCCCGGGTGGTCGCTCCATGTTCCAATTAACATTAATGATATCAACATGAACATAAACAAAATAACAACAAGAATTGGAACATGGAGGTAATAAATGATTATCCCAAAACCATAATAAGCAATAGCAAACTACCCAAGTGATTCAGGGGTGAACAAGGTAATGAGATAAACAATCTAGGGTGACCTATTGGGTCCCATCAAAATTAACCTATGCAGATCATTATGATTAATTAGAACATGAGTAGGTGAAAAGAAGTGATCAAGGGCACAACTTGCCTGGGCCTTGAGATCCAGGTACCAGGATGATTTCTTCAGATCCTCGTGACCTCACTGCTAGTCGTAGCAATACAAACATACATGGTATAGGCAAAATTAACATTACACCAAACATATATGCAAAATACATATTAATAATCTACATATTAAAATAAGATCACAGGAAAAAGAATTATTAATTTTGGAGTTGTAGAATTCAAGTTATGATTTTCCTAAGGTTTAAGGTGATTATAATATGATTAAATGATAAATAAATTTCCTAACAGAGTTCATGTCAAAACAGTGATTCCAAATGATAGAGAATATTATTACAAAATTTTAGGAATTGGAATGGTTCAATTTGGAGTTCATATACATTTTCTATGAATTATATAAATTCTAGGAATTATTTTTATATTAAAAACTCATTTTCTAATTAATTTCCCTGATTTTCTAACTCACTGGACTGGGCCTCAATTCCAGAGAAACCCAGGGGGCTCTGCGCAAATAAACCTAAGACTCAGAAAACCCCCGCGGTGGACGGCGGGTTGTTTTCACGGAAACAGGAGGGCTCTTATGCAAAACCACCCGGCCGAAGGGGTATCGGCCATCGAGAGCCATCCGATCAAGCGCGGACGGTTCAGATTAGATCCAGTATAACCCGAACCGGTACGCCACAGGAACCGTTGGATTATCGATCAACGCCCAGGATTTAAATAGCCAAGAGAAGATCCCATACATCCGATCAGATCCAACGGTCGGTCTTTGACACATGAAGGGGTACGCGATGGCGCGATCACATCCGTCCATAGTCGAGTCAACGGTCCATAGCTATCTCCCCTCAGATCTAATCCTAACCGTAATTCTACCATCCAAGGGCCAAGCGCCCTCTTCCTTCTCCCGACGCCAGAACAGCGGCGCCGCCGCCCAACACGGCGGAACATCACCGGACTACCGTCGATTCCACGCCCCGGAGCTCAAATCCCCAATTTCAACTACCCTACACCTCGACCAGCGAAAAGCGAAGAAGATGGCACACCGATTACCTTGATTCGCAGCGAGGAATTCCCTGGCCACGCGATGGTGCAGTCCCGCGGCGGAGGCCCAACGACGGTGAGGAATTCCCAGTCCTCCGATGCGCAAGGCACCCCGGCAGTAAGGGTAAAACCTTCCCGGACGCCCCTCTCTTCTCCAGGAAGGTTTCACAAGGCCAAGTCGGCGGTGTATGCCCGAGTCGACTGCGACGGCAAACCTCCCCGGCGTTCTTCGTTCGATGCTATGCACGAGAGGTGGTGGCTGGTCTTATAGTCAGTCCCGCGACGATCACGGCGGAGTTGGAGTCTTGGAGGTCGGGTCGCGGACTCCGTTGCCCGAGATCCCCGGCGGCGGGTGCGGAGGAGCTGTTGTCTCCCCGCCGCGAGCGGACTTCGGAATCGTGGAGAAGAACGTGCTGACGAAAGGGGCCCACGAATCAGAGAGAGGGAGAGCAGGCGAGCGCGCGTGAGGGATGGGAGGCTGGCTCGTGGACCCGGGATGTCAGCGCGTGCGGGAGAGGCTGGGCAGTGGGCCCCACACGACAGTGTTGAGCGCGCGCGCGATAAGGAATTCGGGCCGTGCGTGGGATGAGCAGTGATGGGCCGAATGTGGAGAAGTTGGCCCAGTTAGGGTTTTTATCTTTTTCCTTTTTATTTTCTATTTCTTTTCCCCATTTTCAAATCCAATTCAAATTCAAGTTTAAATTTAAACTTTGTGAACAACTTGTCCTCAGTTTGAATAGTATAATTTAACATTATAAGTGTGAAGGATGTTTATTCTAATTTTTATTTTATTTTATGTGATATTTTTCTTAGTTTTCCCCCCCCCTTCTCTTTTATTTTCTATTTCCTATTTTCCTTTCCATTTGAATTTCAAATCAACACAAGTTTAAAGTTCCAACACTTAACTTGGATACATATATAGAACTTTAGCATAATGTGCAGAAACCTATTTGATGCATTTCTTTATTTATTTTAGTTCTTTTAGACAAGCTTTTAATCATGTAGTAGAAAAATCCCTACTTTATTAGTTCTAGGGAATTCAAATTTATATTGTAAACTTATATCTATTAAGAAATAGTTAACCCTAATTCTTTCATATATCCTAACCCAAAAGGCAATTTAGATTATCTAAGTATTATGTATTTTTAACTTATTCATGAGTGAAAACTCCTAAATTATGATTATCTCTAAGGAAAGGTGTTTTGATTTAAAATCTTTGAGAATTTTTCCTTGTCTTCACAAAATTGAACTTTAGGGTGTTACAAATCCTACCCCCCTTAAAAATAATCTCGCCCTCGAGATTTGTAAGGAAAAAGGGTGCATGTTCATATTGATTCAACACATATGCATAAACAAAATCTCGGCATGATGCATATCTTATTAGCAAAACACAGGGTCAAATGGACCTTATTATTATTACTAAAATAGTAAAACACTACTACTGGCTAAACTAATATTTAAGTCTTACAAATAGTAAAATATATATATATATATATATATATATATATCTATGTTTATCTCTTTATTCTTGTTGCTCGTTGACTTCTTCATCGACTACTTCATCTCCAACTGGCTCTTCTTCTTGAATTTGAATTTCAAGTTCACCGGGTTCAGCTTCTACTTCTGTATGATGGGCATATCCTCGGTTGATGGATAGGGGCTGACTCTTCCCTGCCGAGGCTTGTCCTTGCTTCATCGGTGCCGGTGTAGTGTAGGCAGCTCTGTTGGGACAGTAGTTGGCATAGTGTCCCGGTTGTCCACACTTGAAGCATGTCCTGATGGCGGTTGTGTTGGGAGCAGTTGGTCCTCCTGGAGTGCTTGCTTTTGAAGGAGCAGTTGGTGTCTGTTGGGTTTGTTGTCCGGAACTGCCACTAGCTGGTGTACTTGGAGTGGTAGTAGAGCGAGGACGGGAACTACTTCCAGCCTGCCCTTGGTTGATAGCCTTTCTTTTCTCTCCAAATATACTCCTCTTGTTCTCTACAGCAATAGCTTTATCAAGTAGCCTTTGGAAGGATGGGAATGTGTGCGATACCAGTTGATATTGCAAGGGTCCAATTAATCCATCCAGAAAGAGCTCCTGCTTTTGCTCATCATCTTCAACATCTCTGGGAGCATATCGAGATAACTGAATGAATTTGTCCCTATATTCACTCACAGACATACTTCCTTGCTTGAGAGATAGAAACTCCTTCCTCTTAATCTTCATGAGTCCAGCAGGAATATGGTAATTCCTGAATTGTGTGGAGAATTCTTCCCAGGTAATGGTATCGGCAGCAGCATGAGCTGCACAGTACGCATCCCACCAGTCTGCAGCGGGGCCAGCAAGACGACCCGATGCATAGAGTACTTTCTCTCGATCCGAGCACTGGGCTATGTTGAGCATCTTCTCGATGGACTTTAACCAGTCATCTGCTTGCAGTGGATCTGCGGAGTTGGAGAAGGTGGGTGGCTTGTGGCTCATGAATTCCCGGTGCTTGTCCCGGGGTGGAACTGGTGGTGGAGGCAATGGTATTTGTTGTTGTTGCTGCTGTTGTTGAAGTTGTTGCTGTAGCTGCTGTTGTTGTACCCTTCTCTCTTGGCGCATCTCTTCCCGCTCTTGGCGCATTTCCCGACGTGCATCCTCTCTTTCCCGGTGCATTTCTTGGCGTTCTTGCTGCATTTGGGTGCGCATATCTGCCATGGTGTCCGCCATTTGCTGCATCATTCTCATTTGAGCTGCGACGAGTGGATCAACTCCGCCTTGTGGAGGATTAGGAGGATTCATTGCTGCTGACTGTGGTTGAGGTTGTTGGTTAGCAGGTAAATCAATTCCACCTCCCCGCCTGGTATTGACCATCTAAGTTAGAAGCATATGGTAAGATAGCTTTGCAAGGGAATCATTTAGTAGACAGAATGAATAAGCTAATAGTTGGTTATGTACTGAAACTTCTTTGGCAGGGCTGGGCCAGATATTCTATGTCAAGACTAGGGTAATTAGTTGTACGAGGTGAATGTCCCAAGGTAAGATAGAGTATGTTAAGATGAGATTGATACGGAATACTACATATATTTTCTAAGGGGATAATCTAGTTTGTCTAGTTATTTTATAAATATATTTTTATACCTATGTGTATATGCAGATGCAATTGTGGACATTACTCCACAACCCATCACACTCAAACAAAGATCCAAATCAGACAAGTATCATAGGAACAAACACTCATACAAATATGTAATAAAATAGTTTTGATTTTTGTTCCTAAGAATGGGTCTCCTATTTCTAAAAGTCACTTTAGGTACAGGATTTCAAAGTGTGAAATCCAAGTTTGTCTTTAGAAGGAAAAGGGTAAGAATAATCAGAGTAAAGCGGAAATAGATGAGAAAAGATTAAGATAAGCTTAGAAAAGAATCAGAGTAGCAGAGGTAAGTAGACAAGGGTTGTCCAGTTCTATCTAGGTTTCGTCCTACAGTCAACATTGCTCTGATACCACTTCTGTAACACCCGGATTTTAGGGGTCCAAAACCCGGGGTTAACATAAACACCAGGTATGCTGGGACCAAGTCTCACACATATGATGTAAAGTGGCACAGGATCGAATGTCACAACTTTATATATAACAGGAGTTCTATACAAAATAAATAATTACATTATAGGGAGACAACGGTCCAGCAACCCAAAGTTGACTGGGAGACGACGACCTAGACCTCTCACGAACTCATCACAGCATCCTCCATGAGCATCATCCTGCAGTACCTGGTCTTGACCTGTGGTGTATGTGAGACAGCAAGAGTGAGCTCACATACGTTCATCGCTCAACAAGTTGTGGGGAATAATGTGCATGAACTCGCCAAAGGTGGGAGCTCACGTGCAGTGTAAGGCTTACCAAAGAAGATGGTTAGAGCTGAGCATTGCTTTTAAAGTTGGTCAAAATTTTATTAGCAGTTACTAAGTATAAGTAAATACCAAACCCAATTAAGTAATAGAACAAAAGTAACAACTTCACCTGCAATGCAATGCATATGACAAATTGAGTTTAAGTTCCATAATTTAATCATGTGAGGGTCCGAGCTGCTCATGACCGTGAGCACGGCTAGTATACCAGTTTTACACTCTGCAGAGGTTGCGCATCTTTACCCACAAGCCGTGTTACCCATCTGCCAAGGGGTCATGAATCCCATACACCTCTACCAAGGAAGTGAGGCAGGGTAGCACTACGAGGCCTTTACAAAGTTCCACTAGCTTCCGAAAACCCGCTACAGTTTATAGGAAGATCCAGTACAGGAATCCCTTGCAGGACCGCCATCGCAGCAAAATCCTCCCGAGGGCACTTCCCGCACTGACCTCTCCCCTACTGCCCTTGCCCCTTTCGGGTAAGGTAGTCTTCCACTAGCTTTCCTAATTAATCAGCCAAGGGCATCCCATACTACCCTTGTGGTAGCACTGTTTTCCCGGGTGGTCGCTCCATGTTCCAATTAACATTAATGATATCAACATGAACATAAACAAAATAACAACAAGAATTGGAACATGGAGGTAATAAATGATTATCCCAAAACCATAATAAGCAATAGCAAACTACCCAAGTGATTCAGGGGTGAACAAGGTAATGAGATAAACAATCTAGGGTGACCTATTGGGTCCCATCAAAATTAACCTATGCAGATCATTATGATTAATTAGAACATGAGTAGGTGAAAAGAAGTGATCAAGGGCACAACTTGCCTGGGCCTTGAGATCCAGGTACCAGGATGATTTCTTCAGATCCTCGTGACCTCACTGCTAGTCGTAGCAATACAAACATACATGGTATAGGCAAAATTAACATTACACCAAACATATATGCAAAATACATATTAATAATCTACATATTAAAATAAGATCACAGGAAAAAGAATTATTAATTTTGGAGTTGTAGAATTCAAGTTATGATTTTCCTAAGGTTTAAGGTGATTATAATATGATTAAATGATAAATAAATTTCCTAACAGAGTTCATGTCAAAACAGTGATTCCAAATGATAGAGAATATTATTACAAAATTTTAGGAATTGGAATGGTTCAATTTGGAGTTCATATACATTTTCTATGAATTATATAAATTCTAGGAATTATTTTTATATTAAAAACTCATTTTCTAATTAATTTCCCTGATTTTCTAACTCACTGGACTGGGCCTCAATTCCAGAGAAACCCAGGGGGCTCTGCGCAAATAAACCTAAGACTCAGAAAACCCCCGCGGTGGACGGCGGGTTGTTTTCACGGAAACAGGAGGGCTCTTATGCAAAACCACCCGGCCGAAGGGGTATCGGCCATCGAGAGCCATCCGATCAAGCGCGGACGGTTCAGATTAGATCCAGTATAACCCGAACCGGTACGCCACAGGAACCGTTGGATTATCGATCAACGCCCAGGATTTAAATAGCCAAGAGAAGATCCCATACATCCGATCAGATCCAACGGTCGGTCTTTGACACATGAAGGGGTACGCGATGGCGCGATCACATCCGTCCATAGTCGAGTCAACGGTCCATAGCTATCTCCCCTCAGATCTAATCCTAACCGTAATTCTACCATCCAAGGGCCAAGCGCCCTCTTCCTTCTCCCGACGCCAGAACAGCGGCGCCGCCGCCCAACACGGCGGAACATCACCGGACTACCGTCGATTCCACGCCCCGGAGCTCAAATCCCCAATTTCAACTACCCTACACCTCGACCAGCGAAAAGCGAAGAAGATGGCACACCGATTACCTTGATTCGCAGCGAGGAATTCCCTGGCCACGCGATGGTGCAGTCCCGCGGCGGAGGCCCAACGACGGTGAGGAATTCCCAGTCCTCCGATGCGCAAGGCACCCCGGCAGTAAGGGTAAAACCTTCCCGGACGCCCCTCTCTTCTCCAGGAAGGTTTCACAAGGCCAAGTCGGCGGTGTATGCCCGAGTCGACTGCGACGGCAAACCTCCCCGGCGTTCTTCGTTCGATGCTATGCACGAGAGGTGGTGGCTGGTCTTATAGTCAGTCCCGCGACGATCACGGCGGAGTTGGAGTCTTGGAGGTCGGGTCGCGGACTCCGTTGCCCGAGATCCCCGGCGGCGGGTGCGGAGGAGCTGTTGTCTCCCCGCCACGAGCGGACTTCGGAATCGTGGAGAAGAACGTGCTGACGAAAGGGGCCCACGAATCAGAGAGAGGGAGAGCAGGCGAGCGCGCGTGAGGGATGGGAGGCTGGCTCGTGGACCCGGGATGTCAGCGCGTGCGGGAGAGGCTGGGCAGTGGGCCCCACACGACAGTGTTGAGCGCGCGCGCGATAAGGAATTCGGGCCGTGCGTGGGATGAGCAGTGATGGGCCGAATGTGGAGAAGTTGGCCCAGTTAGGGTTTTTATCTTTTTCCTTTTTATTTTCTATTTCTTTTCCCCATTTTCAAATCCAATTCAAATTCAAGTTTAAATTTAAACTTTGTGAACAACTTGTCCTCAGTTTGAATAGTATAATTTAACATTATAAGTGTGAAGGATGTTTATTCTAATTTTTATTTTATTTTATGTGATATTTTTCTTAGTTTTCCCCCCCCCTTCTCTTTTATTTTCTATTTCCTATTTTCCTTTCCATTTGAATTTCAAATCAACACAAGTTTAAAGTTCCAACACTTAACTTGGATACATATATAGAACTTTAGCATAATGTGCAGAAACCTATTTGATGCATTTCTTTATTTATTTTAGTTCTTTTAGACAAGCTTTTAATCATGTAGTAGAAAAATCCCTACTTTATTAGTTCTAGGGAATTCAAATTTATATTGTAAACTTATATCTATTAAGAAATAGTTAACCCTAATTCTTTCATATATCCTAACCCAAAAGGCAATTTAGATTATCTAAGTATTATGTATTTTTAACTTATTCATGAGTGAAAACTCCTAAATTATGATTATCTCTAAGGAAAGGTGTTTTGATTTAAAATCTTTGAGAATTTTTCCTTGTCTTCACAAAATTGAACTTTAGGGTGTTACACTTGGGTAGTTTGCTATTGCTTTATATGGTTTTGGGATAATCATTTATTACCTCTATGTTCCAATTCTTGTTGTTATTCTGTTTATGTTCATGTTGTTATCATTAATGTTAATTGGAACATAGAGCTTAACTTGAGAACCACGTGCCACCACAAGGGAGGAATGGGACCCCTTGGCTGACTAATTAGGAAAGCTAGTGGAAGACTACCTTACCCGAAAGGGGCAAGGGCAGTAGGGGAGAGGTCAGTGCAGGGAGGTCCCTGGTTGATTTTGCTGCGATGGCGGTCAGCCAGGAACCCTGTACTGGATCTTCCTATAAACTGTAGCGGGTTTTCGGAAGCTAGTGGAACTTTGTAAAGGCCTCGTAGTGTTGCCCTGTCGCGCTTCCTAGGTAGAGGTGTATGGGATTCATGACCCCTTGGCAGATGGGTAACATGACTTGTGGGTAAAGGGTGCAACCTCTGCAGAGTGTAAAACTGGTATACTAGCCGAGCTCGCGGTCATGAGCAGCTCAGGACTCTCTGATGTTTAAATTATGGAACTTAAATTCAATTTTGTCATTTGCATTGCATGGGTTTATTATTAATTTTGTTCTATCACTTTACTTATGGTTTGGTATTTACTTACACTTAGTAACTGCTAATAAAATTTTGACCAACTACTTAAAAGCAATGCTCAGCTTTAACCCCTGTCATTGATTAAGCCTTACACATCACATGAACTCACACCTTTGTGAGTTTGTGTCCACTGGTTCTCCACAACTTGTTGAGCTATGATCATGTGTGAGCTCACCCTTGCTGTCTCACACCCCCCCCCCACAAGAGATGATCAGGTGGTTCAGGAGGAGCCGCCTAACACTGAGGAGTTCGATCTGATCTAGGTGGCGTTTCCCAGTCGACATTGGCGCCGACGATCCTTAGTTTGTTTTATCTTTATTACTTTATTTTGTAATAAGTCTTCCGCTATGTAATAAATACTCTGATGTTTTATGACATTTATCTCTATACACTCTGTTATTATATGTGTTGTCTTCTTGGCGCATGTATGAGATGCACCTGGCTTTGTTCCTTAAAGCCGGGTGTTACAGAAGTGGTATCAGAGGAAATGTTGACTGTAGGACGAAACCTAGATAGAAATGGACAAAACCCTTACCTACTTACCTTACTCTGAGTCATTCTATACTTATCTTATCTTGATCCTGTCTCACCTTTTGCTGTCATACTCTGATCATTCTTACCTTTTCTACTCTGAGACAAGATGGATTTCACACCTTGGAATCCCTACCCCTATGACATTTTTAAGAGATAGGAGACCTAAGACAAAAAAAAACTATTTTCTCTATTAAAAAATATTGGTTGATTGTTCTGATGATCAATGCCTGATTTGCTTCTTTGATTGATTGAAATATTATATATGGACATTTTAGCATGTACCACTATAAGGTACTGTATTAGCTTTAATAGGAGACACACTAATCTGCTTAGCTAATAAGTCCCCCAAAGTAACATGATTGTAATTACTGCCTTGTCTACTGCTCTTTCTTACCTTATGTATCTAACTTAGATGGTCAATATCAGGAAAGGAAAGATTATCACGCAACAGCAAACAGAAATGAATCCTCCAAATCCTTCACCTGTTGAAATCGATCAAGTGATTGCAGCCCAAAGGCTGGTAATACAGCAATTGACAGACATGATGACCGAAATGCAAAACTAGATAAGACAAGAACGCGAGGAAATACGTCAGGCCCGTCTGGAGATACAACAAGAAATAAGGCAATCACGGTTGGAGAGACAACAACAACAACCACCATCTTCACCACCACCAGCTCCACCAAGCTACATAAACATATATATAAATCACTACTATTTGTAAGATCTACATGTTCCTTTAGTTAGTATTCGGTATGATACTATTTTAGGAGGAATAAAAAGGTCTATTTGACCCCATGTGTTGCTAATAAAATTATGCGTCATGCTGAGATTTTGGTTTGGGCATATGTGTTGGACAATATGAGAAAACCCATGAGAGTAATTGCACCTAAAGGGCCTGTTGTGACGAATCAAAATGACACGTAGATTGACATTAACCATTATGGGTAGAGAATTTGGAGCTACTGCTATAATATTGGAGTCAAGCAGTATAGATTTGATTCTTGGTATGTCATGGCTAAGAAAGGCAAAGGCCGTTATAGCATGTGGTAGAGGTACCGTAGAACTCACTACTACTAAAGGAGAAAGGTTTCAAGTTAACATTGCAGTAACCTCCTCATCTATGCGTGCAATGTTCTCTATGCCTGAGGAGTTTGTTGGTGACAATATCCGGGTGGTTAGAGATTTTCCGGATGTCTTTCCAGAGGAGTTACCAGGGATGCCATCAGATGCGGAAGTTGAGTTTGTCATAGATCTCTTACGTGGAACTGCTCCTATTTCTAAACGGCCATATAGGACGTCTGTAGAAGAGTTAAAAGAACTCAAGAAGCACTTAACGGAGTTGCAAGAGGCTGAGTACATTCGTCCGAGTCTTCACCTTGGAGAGCACCAGTTTTGTTTGTAAAGAAGAAAGATGGATTGCAAAGGATGTGCGTGGATTAAAGGTTCCTTAATGATGTCACTGTGAAGAACAAGTTTCCGTTACCCCGCATTAAGGATTTATTTAATCAGATGAGGATTAGACCATCGGACATTCCCAAGACGGCTTTCTCGACTAGATATGGATTATATGAGTTTACTGTTATGTCGTTTGGAATAACCAATGCACCAGCTTATTTTATGAACTTAATGAACAAGGTGTTTATGGAGTATTTGGACAGATTCGTCGTGGTATTCATCGACGATATTCTTATCTATTCTCAGAGTGATAGTGATCAAGAGGAACATCTGAGGTTGGTGCTACAGAAGCTACGAGATAATCAACTCTATGCCAAGTTCAGTAAGTGCGAGTTTTGGATTGGCGAGGTGCCATTTCTTGGTCATATTATTTCTAATGGAGGAATAGCAGTGGATCCTGCTAAGGTTAATGAGATAATGGAGTGGAGAGTACCCACTACAGTTACTGAGATTCGAAGTTTCTTAGGACTTGCTGGATATTATCGGAGGTTTATCGAAGGATTTTCTAAGATTGCTAAGCCGATGACTTCGCTTTTGGAGAAAGGAAAAGAATTTAAGTGGGACGAGAAGTGTCAAGACAGCTTTGATCTATTGAAGAAGAGGTTGATGTTGCCACCAGTATTGGTTATGCCAGACCTGCAGAAAGGATTTGATATCTATTGTGATGCATGTGGCCAAGGACTTGGATGTGTGCTCATGCAAGAAGGACATGTGATTGCCTATGCATCTCGTCAGTTACGAAAACATGAATTGAACTACCCCACTCATGACTTGGAATTGGCAGCCGTTGTGCATGCGCTTAAGATTTGGAGACATTATATTATGGGGACTAAGTGCCAAGTATATACGGATCATAAGAGTTTGAAGTATATATTCACTCAGAAGGATCTCAACCTTAGGCAACGCCGTTGGTTGGAGCTTATTAAGGATTATGATTTGGAGATTCACTATCACCCGGGCAAGGCAAATTTGGTTGCAGATGCCTTGAGTCGCAAAGAGCATGTTCATTCAGCTATTGTTGCCCAGCTACCCTACGAGATTGTTGAGGACTTCAGGAGACTTAACTTGGGGATAGTTGCTCATACTGAGGGAGTTACTATTGATGTGGAACCTACTTTGGAGCAAGAGATCCGCAAAGGACAAATTGGTGATGCTAAAATAAAAGAGATTAAGGATCTGATTACTGAAGGTCGAGTTCCGGAATTCACGGAAGATGAGCAGGGCACCGTATGGTTCAAGGACAGGATGTGTGTTCCTGATGTTAAAAGCCTTCGAGAGACTATTTTAAAGGAGGCCCATGATTCGGATTATTCTATTCATCCTGGTAGTACCAAGATGTATCAGGATTTGAAACGGAAATATTGGTGGTATGGACTGAAAAGAGATGTAGCTGCACATGTGGCTATGTGCGATGTATGTCAAAGAGTTAAGGCTGAACACCAGAGGCCAGCTGGACTACTGCATCCACTGAAGATACCCGAGTGGAAATGGGAAGAGATTGGTATGGATTTCATTACTGGATTGCCTCGCACCCAGAAAGGATATGATGCTATATGGGTGATTGTGGATAGATTGACTAAAGTAGCTCACTTTATTCCTGTGAAGACTACTTATAAAGGTTCTCAGCTAGCAGAGTTATATATGGCTCGGATTGTGTGTTTACATGGAGTACCAAAGAAGATCGTGTCTGATCGAGGTTCACAGTTTACCTCAAGGTTTTGGAGAAGCTTTCATGAGAACATGAGTACAAAGTTGAATTTTAGTACAGCTTATCACCCTCAGACTGATGGGCAGACTGAAAGGACTAATCAAGTATTGGAAGATATGTTGAGAGCATGTGCACTTCAGCATGGAGGGAGTTGGGAGAAGAGTCTACCTTATGCTGAGTTCTCTTATAATAATAGCTACCAGGCCAGTCTGAAGATGTCACCTTTTGAAGCTTTATATGGGAGGAAGTGCAGGACTCCTCTATATTGGGATCAGACTGGAGAGAGACAGTTCTTTGGGCCTGAATTGATTCAAGAAGCAGAAGAACAAGTTCGTATAATTCGAGAGAATTTGAGAGTGGCTCAAACCAGGCAAAAGAGCTATGCTGATAATAGACGCAGACCACTGGAATTTGAAGAAGGAGATTATGTGTATCTCAAGGTGTCACCACTTCGTGGAATGAGGAGATTTAAAATCAAGGGCAAATTGTCCCCTCGCTACATTGGACCATTCTTGATCTTTAGAAGAGTTGGGGAGATGGCATACCAACTCGAGTTACCTGCTAGTCTATCGGATGTGCATAATGTGTTCCATGTATCTCAACTGAAGAAGTGTCTCCGTGTTCCTGAGGAACAGTTACCCATGGAAGAGCTTAGTGTTCAAGGTGATTTGACTTACACGGAGTACCCGATCAAGATTTTGGATACTTTGACTAGAGTTACAAGAAATAAGGTGATAAAGATGTGTAAAGTCCAATGGAGTCACCACGGTGAAGATGAAGCAACTTGGGAAAGAGAAGAAGAGCTTCGTATAGATTTTCCCCACCTTTTCTCTAGTTCTTCTTAAATCTCGAGGACGAGATTATTTTTAAGGGGGGTAGGATTCGTAACACCCACTTTGTAATTGCTAGATAAAACACCAATAGAGAAAACAATTTCTCTCCTTATGTGAGTTTGATCTTTATGCACCATCATATGAGAACACCATGTCCAAGAACAATTACTAAAAGATATGCTACTAAATTGTTGCATCATGCTGGATATTTTATTTGCGTGTGCATTTGGTGACAACATAGAAATAAAATGACAATGAGAAGAGGATTTGAGGAAAAAGGAGAAAGAAAGAAAGAAATAATAGAAAGTATGATTAAAATTTATAAATATACAAACTCAACCATACTGGTATGATTAAAATTTATCCATAATTTGAGTACAAATTCAAAGTTATATTTGGAATTCAAATTGGGAAATTGAAAAATAAAAAGAAAAGAAAACAGAAAACAGAAAATATAAAAAGAAAAAGGATAAAAGAGCTTACCTGGGCCTTACTACCCCATTCGGCCCACTCAGGAAAACACATCACGCGGCCCACTTCACCTCCATACCGCGCGCGCTCGTCCCTCCCCTCGCTGACGGGCGGGGTCCACTCGTCTGCCTCCACCGCACGCGCGCATGGTTTCCGTTCCACTGGCGGGTGGGCCATCCCTGTCGGCACCTGTGATTACGTACACGAACTCCACCTTCACTGTCTTGCGGGCCCGGCGGGTCAGGGATTTCTTCCCCGATGAATCGCGCGCCGTTGCAACGGCCAGTGCCGAATTCCACGCGCGAGATCCTCGCCATGGGGCCGCTCGGGTCAGCTGGGGTGGTTGCCCTAGACTACAAATACCTGGGGCACCGCAACCTCTATCCCTCTCTTACGCTGCGCCTAGACCGCCTCCATTATCGCAGAGGGAGAAACGTGCGCCGTCGCCATCAATTCGCCGGTACGCCGTCGATTCGGGGTAGCTGCGGTGTCTGGCCAACTCGCCTGGTTGCGTTGGGCGCGACTGTGGCGGATTGGGGCCAGGGGAAGCACCTGAGCGCCGCCGATTCCTCGCCGTTGCTACCGCGCCGCCGCGGATCCGCTCCACCGCGTGGGCTGCATACCTCGGCACTCCAACCCCGGTAAGAAACCTAGTCAAACGATTCGCCTTCACCTCCTGGTTGCGTGGCACCCTTCAATTTTGGACTTAGGGCACTTAGGCGTAGAATTGCGGGCGCGCCGGCGAGCCTCCGCCGCGGCTCTAGGCAGCACCGCCGTGTTTGGGCGCGGGTGGATGACGACGGTCTGTGCGCCGTCGGATCCGTGGACGACGGCTTAGATTAGATTGGAGATAACTCTTGGGCACATGCGATCTCGGCCGCCCATCTAGATCGAACGGCTGACATTAGATCGTGGTATGGAGTGCTCTCTGCCCTGGATTTTAGATCCAACGGCCGGAAACCCTTGTTACCCCTTCGCCCTGGTCAAATCGCTAAAGAGTCCCTCTACTTTCAGTGAATCAACCCGCAGTCCTATGCGACTGTTCTATGTGTCTGGGGGTTCTTTCACCGAGACCCCTGCGTTTCCCATTAATTGAGGCCCAGTCCGGGACCTTAGAAAACCAGAGAAAATGATTATTAAATGGATTTTTAATAGGAAAATAATTGCTAGAACTTTATAAATTCATAGAAAATTCATACTAACTCCAAATTAGTCCATTCCAGTTCCTAAAATTTTGTAATTTTATTCTCTAGCACTTAGTGTCTCTGTTTTGGCATAAAAACAGTAAGAAAGTTATTTATCACTTAATCCTATTTAAAGCACATAAAACCTTTGAAAATGCATAACTTAAATTCCATAACTCCAAAAATTATGATTTCTGTTCCTAGGATTTTATTTTAATATGTAGAATATCTCTGTGTATTTTATTTATATGTTTGGTGTAATGTTAATTTCTCTATATACACTGTGTTTGTTTGTATTGTGGCGAGTAGAAGAGCCCGTTGCTGAGGATCCTGGTGAGCAGCAAGTTGAAGTAGCTGAGCAGGAGCTCATTGAAGGCAAGTTGTGCCCTTGACCACTTTTTACCCAATAATGTTCTTTAATATCACATACTCATGCATAGGTTAATTTTGATGGGACCCAATAGGTCACCCTAGATTGTTTATCTCTTTACCTTGTTTACCCCTGAATCACTTGGGTAGTTTGCTATTGCTTTATATGGTTTTGGGATAATCATTTATTACCTCTATGTTCCAATTCTTGTTGTTATTCTGTTTATGTTCATGTTGTTATCATTAATGTTAATTGGAACATAGAGCTTAACTTGAGAACCACGTGCCACCACAAGGGAGGAATGGGACCCCTTGGCTGACTAATTAGGAAAGCTAGTGGAAGACTACCTTACCCGAAAGGGGCAAGGGCAGTAGGGGAGAGGTCAGTGCAGGGAGGTCCCTGGTTGATTTTGCTGCGATGGCGGTCAGCCAGGAACCCTGTACTGGATCTTCCTATAAACTGTAGCGAGTTTTCGGAAGCTAGTGGAACTTTGTAAAGGCCTCGTAGTGTTGCCCTGTCGCGCTTCCTAGGTAGAGGTGTATGGGATTCATGACCCCTTGGCAGATGGGTAACATGACTTGTGGGTAAAGGGTGCAACCTCTGCAGAGTGTAAAACTGGTATACTAGCCGAGCTCGCGGTCATGAGCAGCTCAGGACTCTCTGATGTTTAAATTATGGAACTTAAATTCAATTTTGTCATTTGCATTGCATGGGTTTATTATTAATTTTGTTCTATCACTTTACTTATGGTTTGGTATTTACTTACACTTAGTAACTGCTAATAAAATTTTGACCAACTACTTAAAAGCAATGCTCAGCTTTAACCCCTGTCATTGATTAAGCCTTACACATCACATGAACTCACACCTTTGTGAGTTTGTGTCCACTGGTTCTCCACAACTTGTTGAGCTATGATCATGTGTGAGCTCACCCTTGCTGTCTCACACCCCCCCCCACAGGAGATGATCAGGTGGTTCAGGAGGAGCCGCCTAACACTGAGGAGTTCGATCTGATCTAGGTGGCGTTTCCCAGTCGACATTGGCGCCGACGATCCTTAGTTTGTTTTATCTTTATTACTTTATTTTGTAATAAGTCTTCCGCTATGTAATAAATACTCTGATGTTTTATGACATTTATCTCTATACACTCTGTTATTATATGTGTTGTCTTCTTGGCGCATGTATGAGATGCACCTGGCTTTGTTCCTTAAAGCCGGGTGTTACATTCTTCAGTGCGTCCAAGGCTTCCTGCGCTTCTGAAGTCCACTGAAACTTGTCCACCTTCTTAAGTAGCTTGTAAAACGGTAAACCTTTTTCTCCCAGCCTGGATATAAATCTGCTCAGAGCTGCCATACATCCGGTAAGTCGTTGAACCTTCTTTTGTGATCGTGGAGCTTCCATTTTCATGATAGCTTCAATCTTTTCCGGATTAGCTTCAATTCCCCGGTGGCTGACAATAAACCCGAGTAGCTTCCCTGCTGGTACCCCAAAAACACATTTTTCGGGATTAAGCTTCCACCGATACCACCGTAGACTGTTGAAAACCAGCTGCAAGTCTTCGATGAAGTTTTCCGAGTTCTCCGTTTTGATCACCACGTCATCTATGTAGGCTTCCACACGCTTGCCCCAGTGATCAGCTAAGCATGTTTGAATGGCTCTCTGATAAGTCGCTCCAGCGTTTTTGAGGCCGAACGGCATGGAGGTATAACAGAAAGCACCAAACGGAGTGATGAACGCCGTTTTTTTCCTCGTCTTCCTTTGCCAAGCTGATCTGATGGTATCCGGAATAGCAATCCAGGAAAGACAGCACAGAACATCCAGCGGTGGAGTCTACCACCTGATCTATCCTTGGGAGCCCAAAGGGATCCTTCGGACAATGTTTGTTGAGATCAGTATAGTCGACGCACATGCGCCAATCCACTTTATTCTTTTTGAGTACAAGAACAGGGTTGGCTAACCACTCGGGATGTAACATCTCTCTAATAAACCCAGCCGCGACCAAGTGGGCCAGCTCAGCGCGAATGGCCTCTCTCTTGTCGGGCGTGAAACGACGTAGTTTTTGCCAGATCGGTCTTGCTTGGGGGTAGACCTTCAGTTTGTGCTCGGCCAGTTCTCTCGGGACTCCCGGCATATCCGCAGGTTGCCATGCGAATACGTCTCGGTTGTCTTGTAGAAACCGGACGAGCGCGCTTTCCTATTTATCATCCAGGCTAGAGCTGATGATGGCAGTCTTGCGTTCATCAGCAAACCCCAGATTGATCCTTTTAGTTTCTTCAGTCGGCCGCATAGAGGTCGCGGCTTGAGCTTCATTCGCCGGTGCCGTATGGTCTTCCTCAGGCTTAGAGTTTGCCTGGATCGAAGAAGTTGCCGATGGTTTAGTGGTGAGGGCTGCTTAGATGGCCACTCGGAAACATTCTGTGGCGCCTTGGAGGTCAGCACGCACAGTTATGATTCCTTGTGGTCCCGGCATCTTCAATATCATGTACGTGTAATGCGGGATGGCCATGAACTTTGCCAATCCCGGCCTTCCAATGATGGCATTGTACCCACAGTCGAAGTTTGCTACCTCGAACCTCAGGAACTCAGTTCTGTAGTTCTCCGGAGTTCCGAAGGTGACAGGCATGTAGATGTGGCCCAGCGGGTATTCCCCCTCAGTCGGCACGATGCCGAAGAAAGGAATGTCTGACTCGTGGAGTTCTTTGAGGTGAACTCCCAAGCCTCGGAGTGTCTGGGGGAAAGTGACATTGATGCTGCTCCCCCCATCCACTAACACTTTCTTCACCCTGCTCTCTCGGATCACCGGATCGACGAGGAGCGGGTATTTGCCCGGGTGGTCGAAGTTGAGCCATTGATCTGCCCGAGTGAAGGTGATTGGGTGCTCTAACCATCGGTACGGAGCGGGTGGTCCGGTGGTTGCCACCAGTATCTGGCGATCGTTGAGCTTTTGCTGCCTTTTGTTCTCCTGCGATCCGTGTCCGCCGAAGATGACGTTGACCTCCCTGTCAACGCGCGGGAAAGCTCCTCCTCCTCCCTCCTCCTGCTGCTGGGGTTGTCGTGGTTCTTCTGGTCCTCCCCGCGGCGGAGGAGGAGGTAGAGGTTGGAAGGGTCGGTCGTGCCCGACGGAATGCTTGAAGTCCCGGCAGTTCCGAAGGGTGTGGCGCATGTCCTTGTGGTACGGGCACTGGGCGTCGAGGATGTCGTCTAGCGTGCGCTCGCCTCCGTGAGGTCCTCCCCGGGCGCGAGAGGCAGGTGGTCCGGCGGCATGCACCTCTTCGCGCGGTCTCTTCTCCCAGCGTTTGTCAGGTTGCTGGTTCGTGTCGCATCGTGGCGCTGCCGGTGCGGGCTTCGCTCCTCCGATGAGGTCCTGGGCTCGCTCGTTGGCGGTGATGTAGAGGTCGGCTTCCCGGAACAGCTCCTCGGAGGTAGTTGGCGCCTTCTGTAGTATGGCTCGGACGAAGGCCGAGTCATTGGATCCTCTGTAGAAGTCCTCGATCACGGCCGCCTCCGTGACCTCGAGGATACGATTTCTCATGGTCTGGAACCTTTTGAGGTATGATCAAAGAGTTTCATCCCCCCGGTGCTTGATGGATTTGAGGTCCCATGGTTGCGCTGGTTTGTCGGAGAGGGACTAAAAATTGGCAGTGAAGCGCCGACTGAAGTCGCTCTAGTCGTTGATGCAGTGTCGAGGTAGATGTCGTAGCCATTGCAGTGCGTCTTGCCTGAGGACAATGGGTAAGTATGCGGTCATCACGTCTTCAGATGCTCCGGCGGCTCGAGCGGTGGTGGTGTAGACGGCCAGCCAGCCTCCTGGGTCCTGCTTAGGTTCATACTTATCGACATTGGATACCTTGAAGTTAGGGGGCCATTGAATGGCCCTAAGGCGTGGAGTAAGGGCGGAAACCCCGCATGTGTCCTCTTGTCGTCGGGGATGATGCCTGTCCCGAGGAGGGGAGTAGTTGTTGTGGTTCCTCGACCGTCCCCAGGTAGTTCCACCAGTCGAGGCCGTCGTTGATTCGGCTCTGGTGGCTTGACTCCGAGTTGGGATGCCATGATCCCTGTCGTACTCTTCTCGGTGGCAGATCTCGTTCTCATGCCGTCCTTCACGCGAAGCGTTGATGGAGCTCCACGCGTCTCGGCGACTGTTGATGGCGTGTCGCAAGTTGTTCGGTGGGTGAGCGAGAGGTAGAAGATGGTTGGCGGCTTGGGTGAACAGGCGTCGATAGCCCTCTGCATCGGGAGTCCAAGGGAATCCGTCAGCTATCCGAGCTAGTACTCCTCTGACTTCACTCGGCGTGTTCATGGCCCGGGCGAAGTCGAGGTTCAGGTTGCGACCGAAGAGTGGATTTTCTCGGCGCTGCCTTGCGTCTTGCTCGGCTTGTTCCTGAGCTCGTCGACGATCACGTCGTTGGCAGTTCCTTCGTTCTCTGAAGACGCGTTCTTCCGGAGTTTCTCCCATCTCCGAGACCTCGTCTCGCGAGACAGACTGCTCTGGATCCCGTTCTCCGGCTTGGTGATGTCGCCGGATGTTTCGGCGCCGGTTTCTTCGTCGACGGGACTCCCGCTGGGGTGGTTCTTCCCTAGGCGCGGTCGGCTCGTCGTCGGAGACAGAAGGCGACTCCACTCTCCCGATGAAAAGAACGTCAGGGTAGAACGGCGTGGTCGTCGTGGCGATCTTCCTTCAGAGAGCTGGAGGTTGCGCTTTTCCGATATCCTTGGAGTTTGTTGGAGGAGACTTCTTTCTTGGTGGATCTGCAATGCGGTGTAGAGTTCCCTCTTTGTCTGCTACGAACGAGATCGTTCCGAAGCAGAACGTGGATCCGGGACGGAAGGTGATCTTGTCGTGGAAGGTGACGGCCATTGAGCTAGCTTAGATCGTCGACACACCCCCCTACCTGGCGCGCCAGCTGTCGGTGTTTTGGGTCCGACCGCACACCCGGGGTTGCCCCTCGAGGTGTTTTTAGGAGTAGGATGGTGTCGCCGATTGTAGCAAAATGGTTCGTGCCAGACGCACGAGAGACAATAGACAATGTTTACAGGTTCGGGCCGCTTAGAGATGTGTAACACCCTACGTCCTGGCGAAGATGCTTTGTGTAATGGGTTACAAGGTAGTTCTCTAGAGCGAGGACGTGGAGGGTTGAGGTAGATGGCTGGGTAGTGTAGAGTTGGAATCGATCGTTCTGAAGGGGTGCCCCCTGAGCCTTATATATTCGACCGTGGGGCAATACATATGGATATGATAACAACATGCCCCTAAAGGATAGTGAACAGTTTGAGCCTATCTTCCTATGATTCAGCCGACCTATCCTCGCCTGGCTCTGCTGTATGGGGCTCCAGCGCGGGAAAGTCGGATCTTCTGTTGTGGTTTCTTGCTCAACGTTGTGGGGCCATCTGGACTTGCGTCGATCCAGCCTTATATCGATCCGCTTTACTGATTGTCCCTCCCCAGGCCCATGAAGGAATGACCTTACGATTTATTGGGCCCTTGGGCCTTTAGTGAGGTCTTTTACCCTTCCAGTGGACCTGGGGGATATCTGTCGCCCACACCGGGCGCGAACATAATCACCAGGTGTGCTGGGACCAAGTCTCACACATATGATGAATCATGGCACAGGATCGAATGTCACATCTTTATTATATAACAGGAGTTCTATACAAAATAAATAATTACATTATAAGGAGACAACGGTCCAGCAACCCAAAGTTGACTGGGAGACGACGGCCTAGACCTCTCACGAACTTGTCACATCATCCTCCATGCGCCTCATCCTGTGGTACCTGTTCTTGACCTATGTGGGGGTGTGAGATAGCAAGAGTGAGCTCACATACGTTCATAGCTCAACAAGTTGTGGGGAATAGTGTGCGTGAACTCGCCAAAGGTGGGAGCTCACGTGAAGTGTAAGGCTTACCAAAGAGGATGGTTGATGCTGAGCATTGCTTTTAAAGTTGGTCAAAATTTTATTAGCAATTACTAAGTATAAGTAAATACCAACCCAATTAAGTAGTAGACCAAAAATAACAACATCACCTGCGATGCAATGCATATGACAAATTGAATTTAGTTCCATAAATTAATCATGTGAGTGTCCGAGCTGCTCTTGACCGTGAGCACGGCTAGTATACCAGTTTTACACTCTGCAGAGGTTGCGCATCTTTACCCACAAGTCATGTTACCCATCTGCCAAGAGACGACAAATCCCATACACCTCTACCGAGGAGGCAAGACAGGGTAACACTACGAGGCCTTTACAAAGTTCCACTAGCTTCAGAAAACCCGCTACAGTTTATAGGAAGCTCCAATGCAGGAATCCCTCGTCTGACCGCCATCGCAGCAAAATCAACCCGAGGACCTCCCTACACTGACCACTCCCCTACTGCCCTTGCCCCTTTCGGGTAAGGTAGTCCTCCACTAGCTTTCCTAATTAGTCAGCCAAGGGCGTCCCATTAAACCCTTGTGGTAGCACTGTTTTCCCGAGTGGTTCTCCATGTTCCAATTAACATAATGATCTTATCATGAACAGTAAATAACAACTGATAACAAAAGTATAATCATGAATAGTAATGTATATCTCTATATCCAAAACCACATAAAGCAATAGCAGGTACTACCCAAAAATTCAGTGGTGAACAAGGTATAAAGATAGTCAAACGAGGGTATTCTATTGGGTCCCATCAAAATTAACCTATGCAGATCATTATGATTAATCAGAACATGACTGGGTAAAAAGAAGTGATCAAGGGTACAACTTGCCTAGGACTTGAGATTCCAGGTACCAGGATGATCTTTAGATGACTCGTAACCTCGCTGCTAGTCATAGCAATACAAACAAACAGTGTATAGGCAAAATTAACATCACACCAAACATAAGCATAAACTGCATAATAATAATCTACGTGTCGTAATGAGATCCTGGGTTCGAGAATCGCTAAATTCGGAGCTACGTCTAAGAAGTTATGGTTTTCCGAAGATCCACGTGGTTAAGTATATAATAGACTAAGTGCAACATTTTAACCTATATCTCATGACAAAACAAAGTTACCAGATGATAATAAATATTATTGTGAGGCTAATGCAACTAGAATGGATCAAAACGGAGTTACGGTTGTTGAGTTATGAATTTCGGAAATTATTTAGCACCTAGAATAGATTAATTCAATTGAGCAATTTTAATTCAAGTTTCATGGTTAAACAAAGGTACTAGGTGATAAACAATATTAATACAAAATTATAGAAACTAGAATGGGTCAATTCGGAGTTAGAATGAATTACATACAGATTAAACGAGTTTATGGATTTATTTTTATACTAAAAACCTGATTCTTTATTAATTTCAGAATATCCTAAGTGTTCTGGACCGAGGACACTAATATCAGAGAGCCTAGGGTTAAATTTATAAAACTCTACCAGACTCAGACTACTAGGCGGGTTTATTTTATAAACGTGCAGGGACACTTTTGAAAAGCTACAGCCGCGAAGGGGTACGGTTAACTCTCGACCGTTCGATCAAATATCGAAGGCCAGGATTAGATCTTGGCTCACTGAACCGGTACGCAGCCCGGACCGTTCATTCTAAGATCTGCGTCACATATTTAATGAAGTTTGATTCCCTATGGATCGTCCGATCTAATTTCTACAGCATGGATTTAACACGACGAAAGGTTATCCGGCCCTAGGAAGCAACGGTCACAAGGTCATCACTTTCCTTACGTTGTAGTCTATGTCCATCAACGCATCCGACGCCGGCCCTAGGAAGCAGCAAACTGGCATCGGCTACATGGGAGAGGAGGGGGCTCGGGTGGCGAGTGGGCCAGGGGCATGGCCAGCCACCGGGGCGCCATGGCTGGGCGCTAAGGCGTCATTGCCACACTGCTTTGCCTCGGCTCCTAGGCACAACGGCAGGACCTCGGTTGCAGGCGCGATGAAGCTCACCCGTGGCGACGCCCCATCCAATCCGGACGGTCCGAACAGGATCCGATGGCCCGACGTCTTCGTCCTCCCAGCGCACCAAGAGAACGACAGCACGATGCCCTGCGGCGACACGAAGGCAGTCGAACGTGCGCTGGTGCCATAATGCTACATCCTTGACAAGCGGTGATGGAAAACGAAGAGAAGACATGAGTAAATTGGTAGAGGATTTGTAACACCCTAAATCTCATTTTGAGAATATAGCAAAATTTCTCAAAGATCTCACATTAGAATTTTTTTTCTTTTTCTCTCTCTTTAGAACTCTCATAACATTTGAAGACTCATCTCCCTATTTAAAAGCATTTGCTTAAGTGAATAAAATAATAAATAGAACCATATTTGGCACTCATGTTGGAGTTTTAATTGTATGTGTATTTAATAATAAAATAATAATAAAATATAATAATGGAATTGAGAATTTGAAGTTAACCCAAAGTTGCACTTTAGGGTTTTGGAAATATTATGTAGAAGAAAAAAAAAGAAGATATATATAAAATATAAAGGGAGTTTATATATTTCCAAAATTATTACCTTAAGGTCACAATATAACTCAAAGATAAATTTAGTACAAGATTTGAATGTAAATTTGAACTCAAGTTGGATTAGGGATTAGAAAAATAAAAAGAAAAAGGGACAAATAAAAGAAAAAGGAAAGGATCACCTGTTGGGCTGGCGGCTCCCATTTCGGCCCATGTTCCCCTTACCTGCCGCGCAGCCCAAGTCGCGCCTGAGCCATTTTCTGTATCGCTCACTGTCCACGGGACCCCACTCGTCAGTCTCACGCTGCACGGAATCCGTGTGCCCCACCCCGCACGGCCCGCCTCTATCGCGACAACACCGGACCCACGCGCCAGTCGCACGGCTCCACGGCGCGCGCTGTGCCTCGTCTGTCTCACCCTGCTTGGTGGGCCCTTCCTGGCAGCCACCCACTCGTTGTGCTTCCTCTGGTTCATGGGGCCAAATAGTCATCTCCTCTGTTGCGCCGTCGCAACAACTCGCGTGTCCGTCGGGGTCGGCTGCGTGCGTGCGCGGATTCCGGGCGCTTGGTACTTGCGCCAAACTAACCCTTGGCAGGCTATAAAACCCCGCGTCCAGTCCCCCTTCTCTCCTCGACAACCCCAATCTCCGCTACTGGCGCCGTTCAAGAACGTCTAGCTGCCGTGGTGAAGAAAGAGAAACCCCGTCGCGCCGCGTGAACAAAGAAATTGAAGCCGCCTCGGCCATCCCTTGTTGTCCTGGCGTACGGTGTGCTATAGGCTCTGTTGATTGGGCGCGTGATCAACTGGAATCACCGGAATTCGTCACCAGTGACGGAGGTTCACCGTGCCGCGTGGGCAGCTTCGCCTTGCCTCCTAACCTTCGATAATGCCCCTTGGATCGATTCGACACCTTCTCTGCATTGCTTAGCACCTAGTTACGCTTGGAATCAAGCCCTGGCATGATAATTGGGTGCTCCGCGGTCATGGCGCCGCCGTGGGTAGGGCCGGCGTGCTGCCGTATTCCGGCTGGGAGAAGAAGACATACTTCTAGCCGTGGATCCGTGAAACAACGATCTAGATTAGATCGGGTTCAAACTAAATGTGCACCGTCCAATCGTACACGAGTAGCTAAGATTAGTTGGAGGATACCGCTTCGCCCGATCGCGATCTGGGGCGTTGATCTTCCATCGGGCGGTCGGCGGGCATCACACGACTCATTAAATGTGGACCGTTGGATCTAGATCTAGGGTCCAGCGTAGTTTACCGACTCACCTACGCCGCGATCTGATCTCGTGCGTCCGATTTGGATCGGGCGGCACAGGTCAGCCCATACCCCTTCGCGGGCAAAGTTTCAAATAGACCCCTTGGTTTCCTTCAAAAGAACCCGCCGTCCCCGCGGGGTAGATCTGTGTCTTGGGACTTTTCGCGAATTAACCCCTGGACTTTCTTGTAATTGAGGCCCAGTCCAGAGAATTATAAAATCTAGAAAAAAGGAATTAGAAAATGATTTTTATGCAAAAATAAATGCTAGAATTTGTTTAATTCATAGAAAATGCATATTTAGTCCAAATTAATTCATTCCAATTTCTATAATTTTATAAAATCATTGTTTATCATCTAGTGCCATTGTTTTGACATAAAAGTCACATTAAAATTGTCATCTTAATTAATCTTGTACTAAGCACATAGAATCTTTGGAAATCCATAACTTAAAATCTATAACTCCAAAAATAATAATTTCTGTTCCTCTGATCTTATTTCAATATGTAGATTATTAATATGTATTTTGCATATATGTTTGGTGTAATGTTAATTTTGCCTATACACTATTTGTCTGTATTGCTACGTCTAGCGGAGAGGTCACGTGTCATCCAAAGAGCAAGTTGGTACCTGAAATCTCAAGTGCCAGGCAAGTTGTGCCCTTGATCACTTCTTTTTACCCACTCATGTTCTAATTAATCATAATGATCTGCATAGGTTAATTTTGATGGGACCCAATAGGTTACCCTAGTTTGACTATCTTTATACCTTGTTCACCACTGAATCTTTGGGTAGTACTTGCTATCGCTTTATGTGGTTTTGGGTATAGAGATACACATTACTATTCATGATTATACTTTTATTATCAGTTGTTATTTACTGTTCATGATAAGATCATTATGTTAATTGGAACATGGAGAACCACCCGGGAAAACAGTGCTACCACAAGGGTTTAATGGGACGCCCTTGGCCGATTAATTAGGAAAGCTAGTGGAAGACTACCTTACCCGAAAGGGGCAAGGGCAGTAGGGGAGTGGTCAGTGTAGGGAGGCCCTCGGGAGGATTTTGCTGCGATGGCAGTCCTGCAAGGGATTCCTGCTAGGGAGGCCCTCGGGAGGATTTTGCCGCGATGGCGGTCCTGCAAGGGATTCCTGCATTGGAACTTCCTATAAACTATAGCGGGTTTTCTGAAGCTAGTGGAACTTTGTAAAGGCCTCGTAGTGTTACCCTGCCTCGCCTCCTCGGTAGAGGTGTATGGGATTGGCCGTCTCTTGGCAGATGGGTAACACGACTTGTGGGTAAAGATGCGCAACCTCTACAGACTGTAAAACTGGTATACTAGCTGTGCTCACGGTCAAGAGCAGCTCGGACACTCACATGATTAATTTATGGAACTAAATTCAATATGTCATATGCATTGCATCGCAGGTGATGATGTTACTTTTGTTCTACTACTTAATTGGGTTGGTATTCACTTATACTTAGTAATTGTTAATAAAATTTTGACCAACTTTAAAAGCAATGCTCAGCTTCAACCATCTCCTTTGGTAAGCCTTACACTTCACGTGAGCTCCCACCTTTGGCGAGTTCATGCACATTATTCCCCACAACTTGTTGAGCTATGAACGTATGTGAGCTCACTCTTGCTGTCTCACACCACCCCCACAGGTCAAGAACAGGTACCACAGGATGAAGCGCTTGGAGGATGTTGTGGCAAGTTCATGAGAGGTCTAGGCCGTCGTCTCCCAGTCAACTTTGGGTTGCTGGACCATTGTCTCCTTATAATGTAATTATTTATTTTGTATAGAACTCCTGTTATATATAAAGATGTGACATTCGATCTTGTGCCACTATACATCATATGTGTGAGACTTGGTCCCAGCATACCTGGTGTTTATGTTCCCGCCCGGGTCGTGGTGCCCCTAAAACCCGGGTGTGACAGAAGTGGTATCAGAGGAATGTTGACTGTAGGACGAAACCTAGATAGAACTGGACAACCATTCTTTACTTACCTTACTCTGGTTCTTTCTAAACTTCTCTTAATCTTTTCTCATCTATTTCCGCTTTACTCTGATTACTCTTACCTTTCTGCTTCCAAAGACAAATGTGGATTTCACACTTTGAAATCCTGTGCCTAAAGTGATTTTAGGAATAGGAGAACTAATCTTAGGAACAAAAACAAAACTATTTTTGCAGGTATTTATATGCAATTGAATGTTTGTTCTTATGATACTTGTCTGATTTGGATCTTTGATTGAGTGTGATGGGTTGTGGAGTAATGTCCACAATTACATCTGCATATATATATAGGCATAAATAAAATTCATAAGATAACTAAACAGCCTAGATTACTCTCCATTAAAGTGTATCTATTTTAATGGATCAATCTTATCTTGAAAGATTCTTTCCTATCTTAATAGATTCTCTTATCTTAAAGGATACTCTCCTATATTAATAGATCCATCTTATCTCGAAAAAGATCATTCTTACCTTAATAGATCCATCTCGAAAAAGATTCTACCCTTTCGTACTAGATCTAACTAATCTCAAAAGATTATGTCTTATTCGTAGAGACTTGTCTTGTTCTAACAAGCATACTTATCCCAACCACTTGGCTTATATCATAACCTTCTAACGAATATGATCTATTCCCACCTAACAGCAAACAAACTTTTAATCGACATCTTGTAGTCTATCTCACCCATATATATCTCTCATCTTGACAGACTCTATCTTACCCTTGGATATTCACCTTATACGACTGGTTACCCCAATCTGGACATAAAACAAAGATTAAGCCCTACTAAAGAATCTTCAGATTATAACCAGCTACTAGCTTATTCATTTCGTTTATTGAATAATTTCCTTTGCAAAACTATTACCATATGCTTCTAACTTTCATGGTCAATACTAGGAAAGGAAAGATTATCACGCAACAGCAAACAAAAAAATGAATCCTCCAAATCCTCCACCTGTTGAAATCGATCAAGTGGTTGCTGCCCAAAGACTGGTAATACAACAATTAACAGACCTGGTGACCGAGATGCAAAATCAGATAAGACAAGAACGCGAGGAAATACGTCAGGTCCGCCAAGAAATAAGGCAAGCGCGGTTGGAGAGAGAACAACAACAACAACCTCCACCACCACCACCAGCTCCACCAAGCTACATAAACATATATATAAATTACTACTATTCGTAAGATCAAGATGTTACTTTAGTTAGTGGATGATATGATATTATTTTAAGAAGGAATAATAAGGTCTAATCGACCCCATGTCTTGCTAATAAAGTATGCATCATGATGAGATTTTGTTTATATGTGTTGAGATAACATAGTTATACCTTTTTCTTACAAATCTCGAGGACGAGAATTCTGTTAAGGGGGGTAGGATTTGTAACACCCTAAATCTCATTTTGAGAATATAGCAAAATTTCTCAAAGATCTCACATTAGAATTTTTTTCTTTTTCTCTCTCTTTAGAACTCTCATAACATTTGAAGACTCATCTCCCTATTTAAAAGCATTTGCTTAAGTGAATAAAATAATAAATAGAACCATATTTGGCACTCATGTTGGAGTTTTAATTGTATGTGCATTTAATAATAAAATAATAATAAAATATAATAATGGAATTGAGAATTTGAAGTTAACCCAAAGTTGCACTTTAGGGTTTTGGAAATATTATGTAGAAGAAAAAAAAGAAGATATATATAAAATATAAAGGGAGTTTATATATTTCCAAAATTATTACCTTAAGGTCACAATATAACTCAAAGATAAATTTAGTACAAGATTTGAATGTAAATTTGAACTCAAGTTGGATTAGGGATTAGAAAAATAAAAAGAAAAAGGGACAAATAAAAGAAAAAGGAAAGGATCACCTGTTGGGCTGGCGGCTCCCATTTCGGCCCATGTTCCCCTTACCTGCCGCGCAGCCCAAGTCGCGCCTGAGCCATTTTCTGTATCGCTCACTGTCCACGGGACCCCACTCGTCAGTCTCACGCTGCACGGAATCCGTGTGCCCCACCCCGCACGGCCCGCCTCTATCGCGACAACACCGGACCCACGCGCCAGTCGCACGGCTCCACGGCGCGCGCTGTGCCTCGTCTGTCTCACCCTGCTTGGTGGGCCCTTCCTGGCAGCCACCCACTCGTTGTGCTTCCTCTGGTTCATGGGGCCAAATAGTCATCTCCTCCGTTGCGCCGTCGCAACAACTCGCGTGTCCGTCGGGGTCGGCTGCGTGCGTGCGCGGATTCCGGGCGCCTGGTACTTGCGCCAAACTAACCCTTGGCAGGCTATAAAACCCCGCGTCCAGTCCCCCTTCTCTCCTCGACAACCCCAATCTCCGCTACTGGCGCCGTTCAAGAACGTCTAGCTGCCGTGGTGAAGAAAGAGAAACCCCGTCGCGCCGCGTGAACAAAGAAATTGAAGCCGCCTCGGCCATCCCTTGTTGTCCTGGCGTACGGTGTGCTATAGGCTTTGTTGATTGGGCGCGTGATCAACTGGAATCACCGGAATTCGTCGCCTGTGACGGAGGTTCACCGTGCCGCGTGGGCAGCTTCGCCTTGCCTCCTAACCTTCGGTAATGCCCCTTGGATCGATTCGACACCTTCTCTGCATTGCTTAGCACCTAGTTACGCTTGGAATCAAGCCCTGGCATGATAATTGGGTGCTCCGCGGTCATGGCGCCGCCGTGGGTAGGGCCGGCGTGCTGCCGTATTCCGGCTGGGAGAAGAAGACATACTTCTAGCCGTGGATCCGTGAAACAGCAATCTAGATTAGATCGGGTTCAAACTAAATGTGCACCGTCCGATCGTACACGAGTAGCTAAGATTAGTTGGAGGATACCGCTTCGCCCGATCGCGATCTGGGGCGTTGATCTTCCATCGGGCGGTCGGCGGGCATCACACGACTCATTAAATGTGGACCGTTGGATCTAGATCTAGGGTCCAGCGTAGTTTACCGACTCACCTACGCCGCGATCTGATCTCGTGTGTCCGATTTGGATCGGGCGGCACAGGTCAGCCCATAACCCTTCGCGGGCAAAGTTTCAAATAGACCCCTTGGTTTCCTTCAAAAGAACCCGCCGTCCCCGCGGGGTAGATCTGTGTCTTGGGACTTTTCGCGAATTAACCCCTGGACTTTCTTGTAATTGAGGCCCAGTCCAGAGAATTATAAAATCTAGAAAAAAGGAATTAGAAAATGATTTTTATGCAAAAATAAATGCTAGAATTTGTTTAATTCATAGAAAATGCATATTTAGTCCAAATTAATTCATTCCAATTTCTATAATTTTATAAAATCATTGTTTATCATCTAGTGCCATTGTTTTGACATAAAAGTCACATTAAAATTGTCATCTTAATTAATCTTGTACTAAGCACATAGAATCTTTGGAAATCCATAACTTAAAATCTATAACTCCAAAAATAATAATTTCTGTTCCTCTGATCTTATTTCAATATGTAGATTATTAATATGTATTTTGCATATATGTTTGGTGTAATGTTAATTTTGCCTATACACTATTTGTCTGTATTGCTACGTCTAGCGGAGAGGTCACGTGTCATCCAAAGAGCAAGTTGGTACCTGAAATCTCAAGTGCCAGGCAAGTTGTGCCCTTGATCACTTCTTTTTACCCACTCATGTTCTAATTAATCATAATGATCTGCATAGGTTAATTTTGATGGGACCCAATAGGTTACCCTAGTTTGACTATCTTTATACCTTGTTCACCACTGAATCTTTGGGTAGTACTTGCTATCGCTTTATGTGGTTTTGGGTATAGAGATACACATTACTATTCATGATTATACTTTTATTATCAGTTGTTATTTACTGTTCATGATAAGATCATTATGTTAATTGGAACATGGAGAACCACCCGGGAAAACAGTGCTACCACAAGGGTTTAATGGGACGCCCTTGGCCGATTAATTAGGAAAGCTAGTGGAAGACTACCTTACCCGAAAGGGGCAAGGGCAGTAGGGGAGTGGTCAGTGTAGGGAGGCCCTCGGGAGGATTTTGCTGCGATGGCAGTCCTGCAAGGGATTCCTGCTAGGGAGGCCCTCGGGAGGATTTTGCCGCGATGGCGGTCCTGCAAGGGATTCCTGCATTGGAACTTCCTATAAACTATAGCGGGTTTTCTGAAGCTAGTGGAACTTTGTAAAGGCCTCGTAGTGTTACCCTGCCTCGCCTCCTCGGTAGAGGTGTATGGGATTGGCCGTCTCTTGGCAGATGGGTAACACGACTTGTGGGTAAAGATGCGCAACCTCTACAGACTGTAAAACTGGTATACTAGCTGTGCTCACGGTCAAGAGCAGCTCGGACACTCACATGTTTAATTTATGGAACTAAATTCAATATGTCATATGCATTGCATCGTAGGTGATGATGTTACTTTTGTTCTACTACTTAATTGGGTTGGTATTCACTTATACTTAGTAATTGTTAATAAAATTTTGACCAACTTTAAAAGCAATGCTCAGCTTCAACCATCTCCTTTGGTAAGCCTTACACTTCACGTGAGCTCCCACCTTTGGCGAGTTCATGCACATTATTCCCCACAACTTGTTGAGCTATGAACGTATGTGAGCTCACTCTTGCTGTCTCACACCACCCCCACAGGTCAAGAACAGGTACCACAGGATGAAGCGCTTGGAGGATGTTGTGGCAAGTTCATGAGAGGTCTAGGCCGTCGTCTCCCAGTCAACTTTGGGTTGCTGGACCATTGTCTCCTTATAATGTAATTATTTATTTTGTATAGAACTCCTGTTATATATAAAGATGTGACATTCGATCCTGTGCCACTATACATCATATGTGTGAGACTTGGTCCCAGCATACCTGGTGTTTATGTTCGCGCCCGGGTCGTGGTGCCCCTAAAACCCGGGTGTGACAGGATTTCTTACCGGACTCGAAAGCGCCTAGGATGCAGACAAAGCAATCGAGCAGCATGCGGCGCAGGGTGGAGTATGGCGAGGAATTGAACGACTCTAGGCCACACGCGGGTAACCCAGTCGAGCCACTTTGGACGAGCAGAGACAGGGCTATGGCGGCGCACCTAGATTTTCCCTCTGCCGTTCTAGCGACTGCGGTAGACCATGGTTCAATCTTTCCCCGCACACCCACCCGCGGAATCAATGGAGCCCTCGGTGAAGAGATCGTGGTGAGCGCGTGCGTATTTATACACCCATAGCGGAGAACTCAACACAGGCGCGTGCAATTTGTGTTGGAAGCGGAATCCTAGCTGCAGGTGAGTTCTATGCCGAGAGAGAAGGAACGACAATCTCGTGTTTCTGTTTCAGCGCAGGTAAGAGATAGATATGACAGGGCGGACCCACATGTCAGCGAGACAGAACCCCAGGCGCGCACATCATCCATTATCTGAGCGTCACGGAGTGAGGAGGTGGGCCGGCTGGGGTTTATTTCGGCCCAAAGCACAGGTAGTTTCTCTTTTCCTTTTTATTTCTATTTTTTAAATTCGAATTTGAATTCCCAATTCAAATCAGGTCTTTTGAATTTCAAAATTTATTTTAAAATGAACAAACAAAGAGATTTACCAACATGCAATGCAAGGTTCATTTTACTCTTTTAATTAATAGTTTAATTTTGAATGCATAGTTCATGCTTCCTAAAATTCAAATAACTTTTCTATTTTATTTAAAATTTGAGGTCAACTTTAAGTTATGATTTCTTTGTTTCAATAAAATGCATCACAACAAATTCTTCCGCATGATATGTATATTTCTTTATTTATTTATTGGTTATTTGACTAATATTAACTGATTTATGAAAAGAAAGGGAACTAATAAATCTCCAAAGGTTTCAAAAATTCCAAAAACACTAACATGAATGTATTTATTTATTTATATTATTATTTTTCTCTGATGCAAAATTTGGGCATTACAAGATGACCTCAGTGGCTGAGCTGAAAAGGATGTCGAATATGAATCCGGGTAAGGTACTCTACTACTACGGTGAAGCGCATCAATCCTCTGGGACTCAAATGTGATACAATTACTAGTCCCAGGAGGCTAGTAAACACATTTATACAACAAATGATTCCAGATCTGCTTAAACGAGACAAACCTATAAAGGTGGCAAACAACTTTAAGAGTTGGTCCACAACTCGGGACATATCATCAGAGTGGGGCTGAAGCAGCCCGATATACGTAGCGAAGCAAATCAGCGGTCCAACAGCCACAAGCAAGGTTGGGAACAGGCGTAACTCTTACCCGATCAGTGATCTCCTTCTCTAAAAAACAACAAATAAGCAAGGGTGAGTACAAACGTACTCAGCATCCCACCTTCACCCGCGGAATGGGGAAATCAGATATAATGCATGGAATACATGGAGCTCAGGATATTTTGCAGAAATAGCAATATTTGATGCAGGGTTATTTTGTAAAATATTTTGTATTTTGCAAAGCGCATCCTCTCCCAAAGGAGCAGGAAGTTTTTCAATATAGAGCAAAATCCCCTGGACTAAACCATCCAGGTATCTCAGCAGTTTCCCACTGGTTTTCATTTTAAAAACAGCTACTGGACTTCCTGTCCACCATAGCTCATGGCTCAACCGCCGAACCTTTTAAAAACCACTTTTCTCAAAAGCACCCTTTTTTGGAAAACAAAACACTAATTGTCATACCACACCGGACTCGTCCATTCCTATGGACACAGACTATTCGAATAGGTTTGAACTCTGCACAGAGGGGTACACTTTACCCACTAGTCCGGTTCTGCGATCTCATGGCCAATGAGACCTGAATCTGAATCTCTTTCTTTCCTCGCACGTCCTTACCTTAACGGTTATACCGAAAGGAGTCAGGCCACCGCCATGTCCAAAGCGGACAAAACATTCCCCCTCCTTATCCTCCCGGTGCTCCCTAGCCTTCATAACCCTGGGGTTTGGACCGTACAAGTTCAGATTGAGTGACTGCCCATACAGTCTCGAGTGTTTGTACTTATCATGAGTACAGGTAGTGAAGGATGACAAATCGGTCCTTATATGAGCGGACAATCCTTCTGCTCACACCTAACTCGGCTGAGCCATCACCTTAGGCCCTCCCCTAAACCAGGGAGTCCCTAATCATCCCACTCACAAGGTGATGAGGGTGAAAACCATTCATCATACACATTTTGAAAAGCATTTTCTTTTGAAAACTCACACCTTTTCTCAAATCATTTGTAACAAATATATCAAGGATTGATTGCGGCAAGCGGCTGGGTGGCCATAATAACTTGTCTCAAAATCATATCATGAATAAAATAACAGGCTGAGGGTTGTGATTGAAAAACATAGGTAATTTATGCATAAGGGATCCAGTGAGGTTGTCGTGCTTATCTGACGAAAGGGGGGGAGAGCTCGCGGAACTGGCTTCTAGCTCCACTGCCTGGCATAGACTTGCAGATCTGGCCTCCACGAGATGACATGAACGCTCCGATAACTATGCAACATGAACAAGCAAACTAGCAAGTATGCCAACAAATATTTAGTATAGTGGTCAGAATAGCGATATATGGATGGGTAGAGTCTTGAGTAGAATCTGTGTCATGTGGTGTTTTGATATACTGGTGGTGGAGCGGAGGTGCTTACCAGGAGGATGGACTGGAGGCGAAGCGACACTATGCGTGTAGCCGACAGAGTGGAGTAACTGAGTGGGTAGGGTGTTTGCCTTGGCTAAGGGTGTTAAGTGTGTGGAGAGGGAGAGGGTAGTTGGGTCTATTTATAGCTGGGTGTATGTGGTGTAGTACAGTAGAGTCCACTGTTGGTGAGAATAGTGACGAATGAATCGTCTGACTTAGCCTGAATAGAGAAATTATAGGCAGAATACGGGACAAGAGTATTTTGGGAGTTTTCTGGAATATAGACCATGCTCAAGGGATGACATGGTTGGATAGGGAATAATTTGATAAGAATTTAGAAACAAGAATTATTGGAATCTGAGTTTGGAAGCCTGTTTCGAAGGAATCTCAAAGCTAAGCGTGCTCAACTTGGAGAAACCTGGGATGGGTGACCAGATGGGAAGTTCCCTACTGGAAGGAAAATCACAGTCACCGAAGTTCATATGACTGGAACATGGGTCTGGCTGGTCTTAGGTGGACTGGATAGCATGATGGATGAGTAGTTGAAATTTGGGGTGATCGGATGATCGATGAATAGTAACGATGAATAGTAACGGTGAATAGTGACAGAAAAAGTAATTATAGATATCGGCAATGAATAGTAACGATGATGAATAGTAACAATGATGAATAGTATTGGTGAATAGTAACGATGATGAATAGTAAAGGTGAATAGTAACGATGATGAATAGTAACGATGAATAGTAATGGTGGACAGTGATAGTGAATAGTGACGATGAACGAACGATGAACGATTAATAGGAACTATGAACGAACGGACGAACGATCGGAATTTCGGCAGCATAACGGCAGGACAAAGATTATCTGGATGAACGATGAATAGGGACTATGAACGAACGTTGAACGATGAATTGGAACTATGAACGAACGATGAACGATTGAATGATCGAACGAACGAACGATCGGAATTTCAGTAGCATAACAGCTGAACAAAGATTATTTGGACGAACAAACGGACAAACGATCGGACGAACGAACCATGAACGATCGGACGAACGAACGAACAAACTAAGAACAGGTGGACGAACAATCGAAGAACGACCGAACGATCCTTGTGCTAATGTGTGCTTGTGTGGAAGGTGGAGTGGGCGTGTGTGAGGGGGAAGGAGAGAGTTGCCATGAAATGGCTTGGGGTGGCTTGAGAGGAGGCCCTTGCCCCTCTATTTATAGCCATGGTGGGGGATTAGGGGGAGGGATGAGAGGATTAGTGGGAGGATGAAAGAATTAGTGGGAGATTAGCATGTATTTGTCTTGTATAAGTGTAATTAGCTTGTAGAGCTCACTGTATTACACCGGAGGCATACGTATACGTATGAGCATGAGGAAATTTATGAAGAAAATATTTGTAGGGACTTGAAAATGATTCTGAAGGTATTTCTCAAGAGGAAAAATACTTAGAGAATTATTGGTGGAATATTTGGGCATTATTTCTAGACAGATCATGAAGGGGATCACTGGGGAAATATCTGGGCTGTATTTCTGGAAAGAATTTGAAGGGATCACTGGGAATTATTTGCATGACATTTGAGGAGGATTTTGGAGAGAATATAGACCACTATAATTTATTTGTTAATATCAGCTCACAAACAAACATTTTAAAATAAAATTTAAAATTCTTTTTGAATTTAGAGAAAGTTTGAGAAAATTTCAAGATTTGAATTTTTGGGATGCTACATAGGGGTACTACTCGGCTCGCTGCGGCTCGATCAAGTAACGAGTCGAGAGCTTGGCTCAGCTCACTCCTCTGACGAGTCTGAAAAGTCAGCTCGGCTTGGTTCGCTACCTTGTGAGCCGGCTCGTCAAGCCAACTGCGGCGACTCAACCAGATTTATAAGAGGTCAAGTATGAAAACCAACCGCCTGACATTGATTTAACACACTTGAAACCATATAAACCCAAGGGTCTAATGAAACTGTGAAAGATCTCAAAACTTTTCATTCGCAACCAAGATCGTAATAAATTAGCGTTCACTGCATCGCGTGATACAACATTTCACAAAAAATAAAGTAGATCAAAGTAAAATGGAGTTATTACAACTTAGTTGGCACGAAAGCCCAAACGTAACATAATAAAGTAGTATCACCATCGTGATAAGTTTTAGCAGAAGCATTTGTTCAAGTACGCCCACAACACATCTGGGGTTTTCAAAATACGGTGCCAACAATAGGTTTGTCAACCCACCAAAAAGCATGAGAGAAGAATGAAGAAGCCATGTCCATGGCCTAGTCATCTCCCATAGCCAGGTATAAACACTGCTCACAATATCCATAGAACACCTGGCCATCTGCAACAACATTGGGAATAGAACTCTGAGTACTAGAATGTACTTAGCTAGACTTACCTATCCAAAACCAGTAAATAATAAAGTAAAAGACAACAAGGATCATGCAAAGCTTTATATGGAGCTAGATCTTTACTTTGTAAGAGTGGAGAGATTAATGTAATTATTAACAACTGAAAGGGGTGTCAAACTTATTAATCATTTTTTTTGCATTTCAGTATTATTACCTATTCTGCTGCACATCTAGATTAGCACCTAATTGTCTAAGTGGCCCTTGCCAATTCATTATATGTCTAATTATGACTTTAGTGATGAATCAAGTTAACCAATACTATTGGTGATTTACCAAACAAGTGTAATCCACCCCTTGATTTTAATCGTTAATGTCATCATTCTTAATCCCTATCATCCTTCTCATGGTGATCATTGTTCTTACTATGATAAGATAGCTCAAGTCAAGTGCTTGCTATCCAGGAGCGATGGCGATTCGAATCGATTCCTGTCATACCCGGTTTTAGATGGCAAACTGAATGAGAACCATGTATGTGCCAAGGTCAGAAATTCATGTGTACAGCGATTACATAATTGAACATCATCACACAATGCTCAAATAATAGTGTAAAGAAGTATTACTTTATTACATCATGATGTCTAAAACATCCACATATTCATTAACTTAAACAAAAATCAAAGTGCTGAATGAAACGTACTAATATAAGGCCTTCACAGGCAGCCGACTAGGCTTTTGCCGCTACTCTAGTTTAGAACTCCTCGAAGTCCTAAAACACCTGAAAATCCCTTGTGTTGCCTTCATCTTCTCCTGAGAAATGGTTGCAATAGGGACAACCTAGTGTTTTGTGTTTAAGCAAGGGTGAGTACACATCAATGTACTCAACAAATGTCCCATTTGGCTGAAGTGGACTATATGTATGTGGGCTTAAGCTCAAAGTAGTTGCTTTTGGTTGGTTGGGTATTTATCATTAGTAGAAGCCAAGTTTTATCATAGATCCCCAAGTTGATATTCCCAAAATAAAGCACCTCCTCAGAGAGGAGAGTACCAAATATCATAACTATAGCCATCATCAATAGACCATCAACACAAATGTATCTAGAGTATCTCTAATCAAAGAGGATTCCAAGGCTGCTCTTAACTGTGAGCACGACTGATATACCAGTTTCTAACCCTTTGCAGAGGTTGCACACTTTCCCACGAGTCATGATCCCTTTTTGCTTTGGGTCGATTGAACCCTCAAACACTCCCAATGTGAGTCGGCAATGTTTCACTACGTAACATTTACAAAGATTCTCCTGGCGTGTGGCCGCCGTTAGGTTTCGTCAGTCGTACAAACACAGTACTCCTCCCTAAGGGGGTGACTAACAAGACCAAATCGAAGCAAACTACAGCCCTAGATTCCTCAAATTAATCGGCTAAGGGCGTCCCATAGCACCCTCATGGTTATACTGTTGTCCTGGGTGATCTCTCAACGAACAGGTCCTTACGGAGAGGTATTCGGGAAGCAACCTGAGCCCCCTAAGATGCCACAAGTTCATAATCATAATGAATCATCATATCATAAAGTAATTCTCATTATGTTCATTGGTTAGGGTAAAGCACTAGCATGTATCTGATCATAATAACCCAATCTAAAAAGGTAATCAAGGACATAATACATAGAAAGCTAGTCAATTATTAGGTTAATCATAGTATGTAGGACAATGAATTATAAAGTAAATAGGACATAATAGGTCAGAGGACACTTGCCTTCACCAAACTGCTGTTGCTCAGGGGTTTCTTCTGCAACTTCCTCAGACTCCGCAGACGGAACATTATCTAAGCGAGTGCGAACACACATTCAACATTCTTGAAACAGAAAGGAACAATACACCATACAAGGGAAAACATTATAAACGCGTGCAATACAAAATAGCGCTCGCTTCTACGGTCACACGAGGAAAAGAAATGCTGAGATCGAAGTTACGATTGAGAAGGTATCACGTTTACGTTATATAAATACGAACTAGAGCATTTAATTTGGCATACTCGTATTAATCAACATTTATTAAATGTAAATTAGAGCTGTTGCCTAGTTTTGATTAGTCGGTTATGCTAACAGCTCTTAGTTAAATAACCAATTTAAATAATATTAGCGACTCTATGCGTGGCGAATTAATGGCGCAAAACGAAATGCGCGACGTGTGAAATAACACGACAGCACGCGAACAGCATGCGCCCAGCACACGCCCAGCACATGAACGGCACATGGACTAACACGACATGCGAGGACTATTAAATAGATAACACACTTATACTAAACAATCATTAATAAAGAATATTTCAGTTAAGATTAACCACGTTGGTATTTATTTATAAACATACAAATCGAAACCCTAAATTAGATTTAATTGGAACGCTACTTTAATAATAGTCGGTCAAACAAACATTTAATAAATTAAATTAAACATGTAACATCAAAGAATAATACTTCTAAAATGTAGATAATTATAATATGAATCTAACATGACTTGAATAGAGCGAATCGAACTTAAAATGCAAAAGATATCGTGTTTTTAAACTAGAATACTTCTTTGCGTACAGTTTTAAAATTCTCCATGGACTTTTTTCTCAAAACTACCATCTCCTTCCTCCCTCCATCTTCTTCCTCTCACCATGAAAGGGAAGGAGGAGGGGGAAGGGGATGCCATGCAGGGGCCCGAGCTGCCACAGCGCCAGGGCCGAGTGGTGGGCGCGCGCGCTGGGGGGAGCCGACCGCTGCCGCCACGGGAGGCCGCGCGGGGGGAGGGGAGAGGAGGGTGAAGGGGGTGCCACCGCTAGGGAGAGAGATGGAGGAGCGAAGAGGGGAAGGGCTATGCGTACAGGAATAAAAATGGAGGAACTCTATGGACAATAATGGAGGGAAGCTCACCGGAGAAGAGGACCCTCGCTAGAGCTAAGGAGAAATCTGTGGATTCACGATGAACCAGAGATCGGATCGATGAACCAAAAGCACCTGGATGAAGCTCTCGATGAGACGAACACAACGGTACCCTCGGTTTGCCAACGACTCACGAATTGAAAGTAATTGCTCGTCGGAGTTGGAACTGGCCCGAACTTCAGCGAGCAATTCCAGGAATTGTGGATCGAATCTAGGAAAACGATTTCAAAATTTGGAAAGAGCTCGACAAGGGGGTTCTAGCCATATATATATTGCTACGGTTTGTAGATATTTTTTTCATAATAATCCCATTTTTAAATTTAAAATAATTCTAGAAAAAGTTGAAATTGTTTTTAATGTTCAAAAAATTTCTGGATGACTCCAAAAATGCTAGGAAAATTCCTAGGCATGATTTGGCACCAAATGAACTCAAAAAACATATTTAGAACTTTTGAAAATGTTTTTAAGTACCTCAAATAAATAGATTTTGAATTTCAGAAAATAGAAAATATTAAGAAAATTATGAAAATTTACTAGAAACTTCTACAAGACATATTAACATGTTTCAAACACTTCTTGCACTTAGAAACATTATGCACTTATAAATTCAACATGACTCAAGGGACCACAACGGTACGGTCCATAATCGACATAGGCGGGGCCACTATAGCCTAATTCCCCCATAAGACTCCGCCCAGTCTCAAAATTAACCTTCATACTATCATGGATATTACCAATGACTTTACCCCAAATCAAGTATCATGTAACCGCCTATATCTCACAAGTGACAGGAAATCACCCGACTTCTACTATCTAAGCAGGCATAAGCAATTTATGCGTACTTAACTAACCAAGTAACAAGGATAGGATAAATAAAGGTATCAAGGATAAATGCATCAATACTCCTACAACTGTCACACCCGTTTCTAAGGGTAGAGCCGGGTGCATAGCATATGTGTGCCAGGATCTATTTCCACACATATGTTGACGTCACAAGTGTAATATATCAAAAGAACAACGCATAAAAGCATAAATAACGATTATATTAACATATTACACTTTGAGTAGACATAATGTCTTAACCTTTATTCATAAAAGTACAGCAAAACATGGACATCCATCCATAGAAAGATGACCGGGGGTATCACTAGACTAGCATCCATGGAGTTCAGCATCATATATTCATCTGCAAACTTCTGATCAAAATTTAAGCAAGGGTGAGCTCACTTATGGTCGGGGCTCAGCAAGTGGGGGAAAAATTAATGCAAGTTTAACAAGGTGAGGCTGAGGTTGAGCAGTAAGCATTCTAGTTGGTCAACATTTTATTAACAACATCTGTCTTACTAATAAGTGTGAATCCCAAGTATTCCCATTAAACAAAGGTATAAGAGTATATCAAAAACACTTAAGTGAAACCACTTAAGCAAACCGTAGGCAGATCATCGGATCTCGATTTATTTCCATCTTCAAGTTCAATTATCATGTGAGGAGTCCAGGCTGCTCATAACCGTGAGCACGGCTGATATATCAGTTTTACACTCTGCAGAGGTGGCGCATCTTTACCCATGAGTCACGATTCCCTTCTAGCCCGGGTTAGCTAGACCCGTATTCACTTCCGAGGTGAATGGTCAGGGTCTCACTACGAGGCTTCTCCCTAGAGTCCTCATTACGCAAATGCTGGAAATGGTCAACTACATAAGGTACACCTACCGTAACCAACTTATAGTCTAGACCACAGGGTAAAGCTTTAGGAACTATGCCCGTATCCAATCTGCCTGAGCCGGTACTATAAGCGCTTGCCAGATGCCCCTGTTCCGGTCGACCACGACCAACACCCAACATAAGACTTCCCTAGTTATTTAGCCAAGACCAGAGCCATGATAGTCCTCATGGTAGCACTGTTTTCCCGGGTGGTCACTCCATGTTCCAATTAATATGAAATAATCTTGTTTAACCATCGGGTTAACAACAATAGAGTAAACTTACCATTTGGAACATTAATATCATAAGCGGGAGTGACTGCATAAAGTTAAGTTGTAGCAACAGCATAGCTACTTGATTAAATCATAATCCCAGGTTAAACAAGGAGTAAGGTTGGAATGGTTAGGTGTATCCGAATAGGTAACCCATCAAATTATGCATATATATATCGAAGAATAAACTTTATTAAATGTATTGTTTGGGATCAAACAGAGTATACAGAGGGAGAAGTCCACTTGCCTTGCTTATTGAAAACTTGAGGTTCTTCCACGGATAGGAATAGATCTTGATTCTTAACTACTAGATCAACCACTGAATACCACACAAACAAACAAGAAGAACAAACACCACTCAATAACATACAACATTCACCATACGTAAAGCTAAAAGAAAGCCTAACGAAAAGAGCGTTCGCTTTTCAAAAACGTCGCAAGTGATGGTTATAATAAGAAGGTATTCTTTTCAAAAATGTGTGATCTATACTTTATAAAACAAGACATGAGCTTAAAATATCTTAATTAAAATATACAAATATTTGGTTCACCAATTTAATCTTTTATAAAACATCATACGCGATATGTCCAAGATTAAGGGTTTATAAGACGATAAAACACGTTATAACGATATTAAACCTTTTAGAAAAGATATATGTTATATATCTAAGGTTAATGGGCTACTAATCACGTTATTAATTTTAGAAGCATTATGGGGCATATTATAAGTATTGTTAACCAATCACTTATGACAAATTAAGATATAAGTCTAAATAGGTTGTATGTGAAAAGATCATTATTATTGAAGGTAACGACTGAACCCTTCCCATTTGCTATGCTAAGTCCCCTGGAGTCAGATCTGACTAGCTTATTGCAGTCAAAGGAGAAGGAAAAAGGTGCAAAAGGGGAAAAGAAGGCTGATTCGGCAACTGGGGGAAATGAGGGGGTCAGAAGAAACGACGCATGATGGCTGTGATGAAGGCTATCCATAAGACCCCGCCCCCGGTCTCGGTAGAAAAAAGTGTTGCCCCTGCTAATGCCAAAGCTAAAGCTAATGCTAATGTCAAAGCTGATGAAGCTCCCCTAAAGCTGAAAATAGCAGAGGCCCTCTTGGATCCACAATGTCGAAGATTGATAGGACAATAGCTAGTGTGGTTCCCTAGAGGGAAATGGCTGAAGTGACCACTGATAGGGCTTCGCCCTTAAAAATGAAAGAATTGGAAGTTCTTTGGAGGATAGAGAGTTGGACCTACGGCACTTGGGCGGCCAGGAACTCTCCGAAGAAGTTATCTCTGAGTTGAAAGAATTTGCTATTGCTGCCGACTACCAGCCTGGATCTGTGCTCTTTGGTGGTGTCGACGATGAGATTCTAGGGTGCATCCCTGATCGTGCTGGAGCAAAAATTGTCAATACTTTATCAAGGAGCATCGGATTCCTGTAGCTCGAACGAGATCTTAGCAATTATAGGAGACAACATATTACTGGGAGCTTGTTCTATTCAAATTTTAAGGTATAAATTTTAATGTTTACCTCTTTGACTTATTAATTTTTAAATTTTGAGAGTTTCGGGCTAACATGACTTCGGCTTTTTTAATAGAGCCTACTATTGAGCAAAGCTTTAAAGATACAACGAGAAAACGAAGATAGGAAAAACGAGCTTGTTATAAGTAACATGGAAGAAAGAGTGAAAGAACTTGAAAATCTTCTGGAAGAAAACGATTCAAAGATTAAGACTGCCGAAGCAGACCTGGCCGAAGCTCACCTTTGGACTAAGGATCAACTACTTGAATTTCTGATCAAAACAAATAGCTTGAAGAAGCACATTCAAATTTAAAGGAAGTTGGAATCCGTTATGAGCATGAGGTTAAAGGTTTAAAGGATAAAGTCAAAGCTGAAATAGAGAAAAGTTCTAAATTATCTGAAGCCCTCAAAATGCTTCGAGACACCTGCTCCGGCTTCGCAACTCGATGCTCCCTTTGTTTGCGAGATTTTTAATCCAATCGGGGCAATGTCAGGAGAATAGAAATATTCTGCCGATGATATTTCGAAGGCGCTTGAGTTTGTGGAGAAAGAAATCAATGAATTTGACGAAGTGATGGAGGGGCACGGAGATTTTTGTGCCCTAGTGGCCGCTCGAGGAACAACTAATATATTTGCAAAAGCTGGGTGTAAGCATTTGAGAGATGTTAACAAGCCCACCTTCACTATCTCCCCAGCTGACTTTGAGAATATTCCAAACGAAGCTCGAAGCATGGGTAATAGATTTATTACCCAGATCTGGGCGAAGGGGGCCGAGAACTGGCCGGAAACGAAGCTCAAGTTCTTCTTGACGAAGTATGAAATAATGTCCTTACCTTTCAACTTCTATTTTTCTCTGTTTCAAACTGCTAAAACACTTTATATAATAATTTTTTAGGCTGATATCGGTGAAGAGTGAAGAACTGAAGCTGAGAGATTTTGGTGTAGTCTTAGAAAAATTCTTGTAACTTTTGTACAAAAATGTATTTAGGTAGATAAATTAATGTAATGGAAACAATGAAGGGTTGGCTTGTAAAATACTATTACCTTTACAATCTTACCTTTGCTTGCTATCGTTTGCTTTGTTGTGGACGAAACCACCTTATTTATTTTGAGCCGAAGGTGAAAAACACCTTCCCTTCTTTTCATCACATCGAAGCATCTTTGTTCACATTGAAGCATCTTCATTCACATCGAAGCATCTTCGGGCCAGAGTAAAAAAGGGCCCTTTCGTTCATAATGAAGCATTTTCGTGCTGAAGGCAAAAAACCTTCCTTTCTTTTTCCGTTAGTGTTTTATGCAATATGCCATGATGCGATGAAGCTACAGATGTCTAGTGTATGTTCGTATGAATGCAAAAGATGATGTGATGAAGTATGCAAGTGTATGCCGAAGATAAAAAAACCCCACACAAATACACACCCAGACTTTGCATCCCCTTAGGAACGACTTTGGAGTCTCTTCACCTCTTACTTAGGTGGTATTTTAGCTCTGCATCCCCTTAAGAATGACTTTGGAGCTTCTTCACCTTTGATTTAGGTGGCATTTTAGCTCTGCATCCCCGTAGGAACGACTTTGGAGCTACTTCACCTTTGATTTAGGTGGCATTTTAGCTCTTCATCCACGTAGGAATGACTTTGGAGCTTTTTCATATTTTTACACTCGATGGTGTAATCCTAGATCTTTACATTTTACATATAGGGAAACTGGCCCTTGTATTGGTCAGGGCTGCGAAAGGAAAATGAAAATTACAATCTATGGCCCCATTAAAAACCTTTCTCCCCTCTTGAAAGGAAAAGGGTGTCGTAGGGAAAAGAAAGAAAATTACATGGTTGCTGCACATAGTATCTCCGAAGCTCGTCTACATTCCAGGATCTTGGAATATCATTCCTGTCCATGTCTCTTAACCTATATGATCCCGATCTTGACGAAGATACTACCAAGAAGGGGCCCCCCACTTGAGTTGTAGTTTCCCTACTGTTACTGGGTTGGCTATTCTTCGAAGCACCAAATGTCATAGCTTAATATTCTTTAGTCTCAGTTTCCTGTCTTGCCACTTTACTGTTTTAGCTTGGTATTTATTGATATGTTCTATTGCTTGAAGTCTATCCCCTTCTATAGTGTATTTTGATACTTTGCAAGTGTCTTCGTCCTCTGCCGAAGCTAGAGTCCTTATCAATCCTATTCTTGCTTCTTTTGGTGTTATTGCTTCGTCTCTGAACAAAAGCTTAAATGGAGTGAACCCTATTGACCTTGAGACTATAATGTTATGATTCCACACTACTTTCACCAATTCGTCTGGCTACTTTTCCTTTGGTAGATTAAAGATTGATTTCATTATCCCTATGATGATGACTCCATTGGCCCACTCTACCAAACCATTGGATTCTGGATGTCTCACTGATGCAAAGTGTATCTTCTACCAATTTGATCACAAAAGGTTTTAAATGTTTTGGAGTCAACATTGTCAACTGTGATAGCCTTCGGCACACTGAAACGGTAAATGATGTTCTGCCAGAAAAACTTTTTAACTGTGGCTGAAGTTATCATGGCTAAAGGTTTAGCTTCAATCCATTTTGAAAAATATTCCACTGCTACTATGACATATCTCAAATTCCCTTGTGCTAGTGGAAGTGGGCCAAATAAGTCTAGATCCCATCTTTGCAGTGGCCAAGTGGGTTGAATTAGTTGTGTTAAAGATGAAGGTTATTTCTGATCCCTGGCACACTTCTGACAATTTTCATATTTTTGTACCAAATCCGCTGCGTCTAAAGCAACCTTCGGCCAACAGAATCCTTGTCTAAAAACTTTTCCAAGGAGTGGCCTAGATCCGATGTGGGCTCCACATAATCCTGAATGTATTTCCTTCATCAGCTCTTGACCTTCGGCTCTGGATAAGCATTTTAATAATGGGGAGCAAATTCCTTGTTTGAACAATTTACCTTCTATGATCACATATGGCCTTGTCCTGTCATGCATCCTTTTCATGTAAACTTCGGATGATTGCCTTGAAGGAAAGATACAATTTCTGTTCTCCAATCCTCGCTATGCACAGGTGAAATTGTAAGCACCGCTCGTTCCATGAGCTCGATCGAAGGTGCTTTGAGAGTAAATATGCATGTTCATTATCTCCTCTTGGGATATTTTTCACTGAAAATCCTTCGAAGGAGGCCTCCATCCTTCGGACTGTGTCAAGATGTTTTTTGAGCTTTGAGTCTTTTGCCTTGCTGCTTTTGTCAACCTGGCCTGAGATGACTTGTGAATCAGATTTAAGGATTGCCCTTCTTATCCCCATGGCCCTAAGCTTTCGAAGCCCCAAGAGGATAGCTTTGTATTCTGCAATATTGTTTGTAATTGAACTCCAACCTTGCTGCATAGCAGGTTTTGATTTTTGACGGTGAAATTAGAATGGCAGTTGTGCCTGTGCCGAAGGCTCCCCATGATCCATCACAGAATACTGTCCAAGCTTCGGTATCTGTTGGGGGCACTTCTTCATGAGCCCTAGGCATCCAATCGACAATGAAGTCTGCTAATACTTGAGATTGAATCGAAGACCTATGAACAAAGTCAATGTTGAACTCGTTCAACTCCACGACCCATTTGCCAATCCTTCCTGTAGCTTCTCTATTTCTTATGATGTCCTTTAGAGGTTGAGACGAAGGTACTATGATGTGGTAAGACTGGAAATAGTGTCAAAGCTTCCTGGAGGCCATTAGTACAGCGTACAGTACCTTCTCCAACTTTGTGTAGTTTCTTTTTGATGGACGTAGTACTTCGAAGACAAAGTATATTGGGACTTGTTTCTTTGCTTGTTCATCTTGCTTTTCTTGCACCAGCGCTGCACTAACTGCCGCGTGGGAAGCTGCTACATACAATAACAATGGGGCTCCTGACGAAGGTGGAGTTAAAGTTGTCAGTTGTATAAGATATTGTTTCAAATCTTCAAAGGCCTTTTGCTAAACTAGCCCCCATTGGAAGACTTCAGTCTACTTTAATACTTCAAAGAATGGCATATTCCTTTCTGCTGACCTTGAAATGAACCTATTCAGTTATGCCAGCCTGCCTGTCAATCTCTGAGCACCTTTTCTTGACTTTGGTGGTTCCATCCGAAGTATGGCTTCTATTTTGTTTGGGTTAGCTTCAATCCCCTTTGTTGATACTAGGCATCCAAGGAATTTTCCTTTATTTACCCCAAAGACACATTTTTCTAGGTTTAATTTGAGGCCAGCCTTTTTGAAATTAGCAAATGTTTCTTGCAAATCAGCAATGTGGTTTGATTGCATCGTAGTTTTTACTATGATATCATCAACATATGTCAAAACATTCCTATCAATTTGAGTGCAGAGGACTTTAGAAGTCATCCTGCTGAAGCTTCCTCCAGCATTCTTGAGCCCCTCGGGCATCCGAAGATAGCAATAAGTTCCACTAGGGGTTATGAAGCTTGTTTTGGGCTCATCCTTCTTCATCTAGATCTGATGATAGCCTGAGTAATAGTCCAGCAGGCTCATGAGCTCCAAAGTGGCTACTGCATCTATGAGAGAGTCTATTCTTGGCAAGGGGAATTCATCCTTCGGGCATGCCTTGTTGAGATTTGTGAAATCAATGCACATTCTCCACTTTCCATTTGTCTTCTTCACCATCACAGTGTTGGCTAGCCATTCTGGGTATGTCACCTCTCTGATCACTCCGACACTGAGGAGTCTTTTAACTTCATTTGTTGCACCTTCGACTTTGTCGTCTGACATCTTCCGAAGTTTCTGCTTCCTAGATCTGACGGTTGGGTCTACATTGAGAGAGTGCTAGATGACATCTCTGTTGACACCACAAAGATCGTTGGCTAACCAAGCAAAGACATCCTTATTATTGAATAAGAACTTTAACGAAGCCTTTTCTTGTTCCTTAGACAATTGAGATCCAAACAACACTTTCTATTCAGCTATGTCTTCGCACAAAAGCATAGACTTTGGTTGATCTGCTAAAGCAACCTTACCTCTTATGTACTTATGCTGCTGGTGAGCTTCGACTTTGTCTATATTGTGAATGGCCCTGGAATCCATCCAATTCCCTTTGGCTCTTCTAGCAGCCTCTTGGCTTCCATACACAGCAATAGGGCCCTGATCTGATGGTATCTTCATACACAAATATGCTGGATGAAGTATTACGTCGAAAGCATTCAATGTCCCTCACGCAATGATTACATTGTAAGGATAATCCATGTCTACAATGTCAAATACAACTTGCTCTGTTCTGGTGTTGTGCACATAGCCGAAGGTGATTGGCATTGTTATTTTCCAAGTGCCACTATATGTTTTCCTTCGAAGCCACATAGGGGGTGGGTTGCATCGTGTAGTTTGTCATCTTGTTCTTGCATCTGTCTGAAGGCTTTTGCATAGATAATGTCTGCTGCACTACCCGTGTCTACAAGGACATTGTATACCAAGAACCCTTTAATGACACATGATATGACCATGGCATCATTATGAGGGCAATCCTTAAGCTTAAGGTCTTCTTGAGAAAATGTAATCAACACATGGGACCATTTGGACTTGATGAAGGTCCTTGTACCCCAACATGTTGTACTCTTCTTTATGCCTCCTTCTTTTGCTTCTTATTGGCTGGTTTGGAGCTTGAACCATCTATGATTGGGAGCACTAGTTTCGTGGCCGAAGGTGACATAGCTTGATCACCTTGCGAAGCCATTATCGTGGTCATGAAAGTGAGTTCACCGGAGGTGGGCACCAATGTTGGTCACTTGTTTTTGATTACTGAGTCATAAAACAAGGCAACACAATTGTTAAGTGTTAAGGACCTTCGTCCTTCGAAGCATTATCCCCTTTAGGGCATAATGGATCTTGGACGAAGGTTATGAATAACAAGTCTCCATCATTCATGAATATAGAAATGAAGTTATAGATGTAACATTATGCTGATTATTTATTTCATATCAAAATGTTAAACACCATCAATTAACAAAGTAACACATAATGTGTATCACACTTGTACCTTCGGCTTGCTCAAAGGCGATATCGTGAATGCAATTCCAGTTCAGCGTGAATAGTATGGGGGTACTGTTCACCTATTTATAGGCACAGGACGCAGTCCGAGTAAAAGTACATTTATGACCTTAACATGTACACATAATCCTAATATAAAACATCAGGGACTAACTAGTCTTTTCCTCTTCGACTCAACATTATGTTTGACTTTTGTCTCCACCATAAGCTGAAGTTGTCATCCTTTGGCTCTTTACACATGTTCGTTGTAGCTTCGACATTTCGATCTTGTTGCTTACAGATAGTATCTCCGTCTTGAGGACCTTCAGCAGAGAAGGAGACCCCCAACAATCCCTAGCTTTCTCAAAGGAAGCTTTCAACACATTACAATTATCACGGAGAACAACACAGTTTCGTTTCATAAGTTCTATGTTTCATGGAATCTAGTGACTGCTTGAGCCCCAAGTTCTCTTTCTTTGTATTGGCATGAGCAGCATTGGACTCAGTTAACTCGTGGGTTTTCTATTAAAGATCTTCCATAGTCAGCAAGTGGCTTCTTTGAAGAGCAACAAGCGTACTTGTCGTATCTTTGAATGATTCGTTCAAGTTATCAAGAGACTCTTGTAGACTCTTGATCTATTCTTTTTGCTATTGTTCATCATCCTGCAGACCAGTACAGTTTGTATAGCCTTTGACAACAAAGTATATGCAAGTTGAGTTTCTTGACAAGTTACCTCATGTCCCTTTTATCAAGCTCAAACTTCCTCTGTAGTTTAGATTGGCTTCTTGAGCATGGTCAAGGCTCACCATAGCCCGATGGTATTCAGCCTGACATTGTGTTATGGTGTCCAAGTTTAGAATACTCTTATAAGCAGCTGCAAAAATGTTACCAGAGTTAAGAGAAATAAGAATTGTCACACCCGGATTTAAGGAACAATGTCGGGTGCATCTCATATATGCGCCAGAGAAGACAACACATATAATAACAGAGTGCATAGAGATAAATGTCATAAATATCATAAATATACTTATTACATAGCGGAAGTCTTACAAAAATAAATGATAAAATAAAGCGAACTAAACATTATTCCCTCGCGCCACAAAGCTGACTGGGAGACGCCACCTAGATCAAGTCAAAAGCCTCAGTGTTAGGCGGCTCCTCTTCGACCACCTGTTCTTCTTCTGTGGGGGGTGTGAGACAGCAAGAGTGGGCTCACATACAATCATAGCTCAACAAGTTATGGGGAATAATGTGCATGAACTCACCAAAGGTGGGAGTTCAAGTGAAGTGTAAGACTGATCAACAAAATGAAGGCTGAAGCTGAGCATTGCTTTTTATAAGTTGGTCAAAATTTTATCAGCAGTTACTAAGTGTAAGTAAATACCAAACCTTAATAATAATAAATAAAAGTAATAATAAAATAATTCCCAATACGATGCAAATGACAAATTGAGTTTTAATTCCATAGATTAATCATGTGAGGGTCCGAGCTGCTCATGACCGTGAGCACGGCTAGTATACCAGTTTTACACTCTGCAGAGGTTGCGCATCTTTACCCACAAGTCATGTTACCCATCTACCAAGAGACGGCTAATCCCATACACCTCTATCGAGGAGGCGAGGCAGGGTAACACTACGAGGCCTTTACAAAGTTCCACTAGCTTCAGAAAGCCCGCTACAGTTTATAGGAAGCTCCAGTGCAGGAATCCCTCACCTGACCGCCATCGCAGCAAAATCAACCCAAGGACCTTCCTACACTGACCACTCCCCTACTGCCCTTGCCCCTTTTGGGTAAGGAAGTCATCCACTAGCTTTCCTAGTTAATCAGCTAAGGGCGTCCCATTAAACCCTTGTGGTAGCACTCTTTTCCCGGGTGGTCGCTCCATGTTTCCATTAACATAATGATCTTAACATGAACAGTAATAATAAAAAGATAATAAAAGAGTAATGATGATTAGTGTATCTCCATACCTAAATCCACATAAAGTAATAGCAGGTACTACCCAAAAATATTTCAGTGGTAAACAAGGTATAAAGATAACCAAAACTGGGGTAACCTATTGGATCCCATCAAAATTAACCTATGCAGACCATTATAATTAATAAGAACATGGCTAGGAAAAAGTAAGTGATCAAGGGCATAACTTGCCTTCAATGAGCTCCTACTCGGCAACTTCTACCTGCTGAACCTCAGGATCCACAGTGGCTTGCTCGTCTACTCGCATCAACACAATACATACATAGTATAGCAAAAATTAACATCACACCAAACATATGAATAAAATATACAATAAAAATCTACACATTAAAATGAGATCATAGGAACTGGAATCATTAAATTTAGAGTTATAGATTTTAAGTTATGAATTTTCTAAGGTTTTATGTATTCAATACAAGATTAGGTGATAGATAAATTTTAAATTGTCTTTCTTGTCAAAACAGAGACACAAATTGATAGAGAATAAGATTACGAAATTATAGGAAGTGGAATAGATTAATTTGGAGCAAGTATGGATTTTCTAGGAATTTAACAAATTCTAACATTTATTTATGCATTAAAAATCAATTTCTGTTTTATTTTCTATGGTTTTTCTGTCCTCTGGACTCAGCTTCATTTTCTAGAAAGGTCAGGGGGCCTGGCGCTAAAAATGCTGAGACACAGGAAACAGTGGAGGTGGACGGCGGGTTCTAAATCAGCTAAATAGAGGGGCTTCCTTGCAAATTACTCACACACAGAGCGCTAGGGTTCCCCAGGGCCATTGGATCTTGATCGGACGTACAGGATTAGATCTAAACAGCGACGAATCGGTACGTAGCCTCTGCCGTTGGATCGGTGATCCGTGGCCCCGATTTAAAATAAGCGCGCCCGCTTGCATCCGTCCAAGGCCAGATAAACGGCCCGGATGAACCCAGCGAACGGGTATGCTCCAATCTAATCGCCCCCGTCCAAATCCCATCCAACGGCGCGAGTTCATCTTCCTCACGGACTCCCAGTTGATCGTGTGCTAACAGAGGAAGAACAGACCCTCGGCGGTGCCATGGCCGGAGGGGCGCAATTCGGTGCCCAGGTGCGTTACCAACTAATCCAAGACTCGCTACATGGCCAGAATATCAATCCGAACTCACGAGATAGATACTCACCAGAGATAGAGGTGAGGCAGAAGCGGCCCATGGAACAACGCGGTTTCCGTCGTCGGCGACACTCTAATGAGCAATTCCCTCCGCCTCGACTCCTAATTCGCCCCGCCAAGACCATAGAGAGCTTCACAACGCACCGGCATTGCTCCACGGCCCGAAATCTGACGATCCTAGTGGCTGTAATTCTCTGTGCAGGGTGACGGTGGCACAACCATATGGCGCGGCGGCTTAGCACGGCTCCTACGCGATGGTGGCTAGAAATTCGGAGCGAGGAAGTGGTGGGGGAGAAGGAGTGGGTATGGCCCGCGGCTTATAGGCCTCAATTGGGCGTCAGAGTCCCAACGGCGCCATGGATAAGCTCCCGTGCGGGTTTGGGGGAAGAAGCGGGCAGGTCGCTGCCAGGAGGGGCCCACCCGCCAGAGACTGGTAATCGAAGTGGGCATGAGAGGCAGACCGGTCACTGGGACCCACCACGCAGTGAGCTTCCACGCGAGCAGTGGCCAGGAAAGTGGGCCGCGGGGGGGGGGGGGGGGGGTAAAGGAGAAGTGGGCCGAAACGAAGAACTGAGCCCAGTTAGAGTAGTTTTGGGTTTTATTCTTTTCTTTTCTATTCATACTCCAATTTGTTTTCTCCATTTCAAAGTTACATTTTTAACTTCGAATTTTGAATTCAAACTTGTGCCAAATTATTCTCCATTACTTTTGTGAAGTTAAAAATACCAATTTTTGAAATATAATTATATTATTCATATTTTTATGTCATTTCTCTTCTTCTCATTTTCAAAACCCCTAATTTAAATTTAGGGTTTGATCCAACCTTTAGAATTATTATCTTATTTTTATTATCCTTATTTATTTTATTTAGTGCACAGACATATAAAACTCCAACATGATGCATATATATTTTTTTATCATTTGTTTTAATTCATCTCTTAATTTTTATGTATGCTCTTTTTATGATGCAAATAAGGCACATAAAATGAGGAAATCCTCTATATATTCCTTTTATACAATTTTGAGTATTACAAATCCTACTCCCCTTACAAAGAATCTCATCCTCGAGATTTAAGAAGATCTAGGGAAAAGATGGGGAAAATCTATGTGAAGCTCTTCTCTCTCCCAAGTAGCTTCATCTTCTCCATGGTGACTCCATTGTACTTTGCACATCTTTATCACCTTATTTCCCGTGACATGAGTCACTGTATCTAGAATCTTGGTGGGATATTCTGCATAAGTCAGATCATCTTGAACACTAAGGTCCTCCAGTGGTAGCTGCTCTTCAGGTACCCTGAGACACTTCTTCAGTTGTGACACATGAAAGACATCATGCACATCCGCTAGATGATCAGGGAACTCGAATTGATATGCCACCTCTCCCACTCGCTTTAGGATTAAGAAGGGTCCAATGAAGCGAGGGGACAACTTTCCTTTGACTTTAAATCTTCACATACCCTGGAGTGGTGACACCTTTAAATAGACATGATCACCCTCCTTGAACTCTAGCAGTCTTCTCCGGGTATCAGCATAGCTTTTCTGCCTTGACTGTGCAGTTCTCAAATTCTCCCTTATTTGATGGACTTGTTCTTCTGCTTCTTGTATAATCTCAGGCCCAAACAACTGCTTTTCACCAGTTTGATCCCAATATAGTGGAGTCCTGCACTTTCTGCCATACAAAGCCTCAAACGGTGACATCTTCAAACTGGCCTGGTAGCTATTATTGTAAGAGAACTCCGCATAAGGCAAACTCTTATTCCAACTTCCACCTTGTTTAAGAGCACAAGCTCTTAACATATCCTCTAGTACTTGGTTGGTTTTCTCAGTCTGCCCATCAGTCTGGGGATGGTAGGCCAAACTAAAATTCAATCTTGTATTCAAGGACTCGTGCAACTTCTTCCAATACCGAGAAGTAAACTGTGATCCCCGGTCTGACACAATCTTCTTTGGCACCCCATGTAAGCATACAATCCGTGCTATGTACAACTCTGCTAGCTTGGCTCCTAAATACGTGGTCTTCACTAGAATAAAGTGGGCTACTTTAGTTAGCCTGTCCACTATCACCCATATAGAGTCATACCCAGCAGATGTGCGTTGTAATCCAACAATGAAGTCCATGTCAATCTCTTCCCATTTCCACTCAGGTATCTTAAGCGGGTGTAGTAAACCAATAGGTCTTCGATGTTCCGCTTTCACCCTCTGGCAAACATCACATAGAGCAACATGTGAAGCAACATCCTTCTTTAGCCCATACCACCAATACTTCTACTTTAGGTCCTGGTACATCTTAGTACTACCAGGGTGGATAGAATAAACGGAGTCATGTGCCTCCTTCAATATGGTTTCACGAAGACTTTCGATACCAGGAACACGAATCCAATTCTTGAACCATATCGTGCCCTGCTCATCCTCCGTGAAATCTGGGCCTCTACCCTCTGTTATCAGATCCTTGATCTCTTGAATTTTGGCATCACCGATCTGACCTTTTCGTATTTCTTGCTCTAAGGTAGGTTCCAACTCGATGGTAATTCCTTCAGTGTGAGCAACTATTCCCAGATTAAGCCTCTCAAAATCTTCTGCTAACTCATCGGGTAACTAGGTGACAATAGCTGCATGGACCTGCCCCTTCTGACTCAAAGCATCCGCAACCAGATTCGCCTTGCCCGGATTATAGTGAACTTCTAGGTCATAATCCTTGATGAGCTCCAACCATCGGCGTTGCCTAAGGTTAAGATCCTTCTGAGTAAAAATATATTTTAAGCTCTTGTGATCAGTGTAGATTCGACACTTGGTTCCCATAATATAATGTCTCCAAATCTTAAGAGCATGCACAACGGCTGCCAGTTCTAAGTCATGCGTGGGGTAGTTCAACTCAAGTTTCCGCAACTGGCGAGATGCGTAGGCAATGATGTGTCCTTCCTGCATAAGCACACATCCCAGGCCTTGGTGACTTGCATCACAATATACATCAAAATTCCTCTGTAGATCTGGCATAATCAAGACTGGAGCAGCCATCAACTTAGATCTCAACTGATCGAAACTCTCTTGGCATTTATCAGTCCACTTAAACTCCTTGCCCTTCTCCAACAATAAGGTCATAGGCTTAGCAATTTTAGAGAATCCTTCAATGAATCGCCGGTAATAACCTGCGAGTCCCAAGAAACTCCAGATCTCCGAGACTATACTTGGTGTCTTCTAATCCATTATTGCTGTTACTTTAGCTGGATCCACAACAATTCCTCCTTTGGAGATGATATGCCCGAGAAAATGTACTTCATCAAGCCAGAATTCACACTTGGTAAATTTGGCATAAAGCTGATTATCCTGTAACTTCTGTAGCACCATCCGCAAATGCTCCTCATGCTCACTATCATTCTTGGAATAGATAAGAATGTCATCGATGAATACTACGACAAATTTGTCAAGATACTCCATAAACACCTTATTCATCAGGTTCATAAAATAAGCTAGTGCATTGGTTAAGCCAAATGACATTACTGTGAATTCATATAGACCATATCGGGTAGAGAAAGCCGTCTTGGGAATATCATATGGCCTAATCTTCATTTGATGGTAGCCCGACCTGAGGTTAATCTTAGAGAACACCCTAGCACCTCTCATCTGATCAAATAAGTCATCAATACGAGGTAACGGGTACTTATTCTTGATGGTAACATCATTAAGTACTCTATAGTCCACACACATCCATTGCGAACCATCCTTCTTCTGTACAAACAGTACCGGTGCTCCCCAAGGTGAGGAACACGAACGTATGTACCCTGCCTCCTGCAACTCCATTAACTGCTTCTTAAGTTCTTGTAACTCTTCTACGGACATTTTGTAGGGGCGTTTAGAAATAGGGGCAGTCCTAGGTAAGAGATTAATGACAAACTCAACTTCCCTTTCTGGTGGCATCCCTGGTAACTCCTCTGGAAAGACATCTGGAAAATCCCTAACCACTTGGATGTTGTCACCAACAAACTCCTCAGCTATAAAGAACATGGCTCGCTTGGAAGAGGTGGTTATTGCAATTTGAACTTGAAATCTTTCTCCTTTTGGGCTAGTGAGTTCTACAGTACCCCTACCACATGCTATAATGGCCTTTGCCTTCCTCAACCATGACATACCGAGGATCAGATCTATATTGCTTTCCTCTAATACTATAGCGGTAGCCCAGAATTCTCTTCCCATAATTGTTAATGTCAATCTATGTGTCATATGACTTGCCTCGACAGGCCCTTTAGGTGTACTTACTATCATTAGTTTTCTCATATTTAGCAGTGGTATCTCATTTGTGTGGGCATATCGAGCAGACATGAAGGAATGTGTAGCACCAGAATCAAATAGTATTGTTGCAAGAATTGCATTAATGTAAAACATACCAAGCACGATGTCAGCACCATCAGGAGTAGCATCAATGATGACTTGATTAACCCTGGCAATAGAATATCCCTTGCCAGGAGTCTGTTGCTTGTTCTGGGCTGGTGTACCAGAATTCCCCAGCGGACAAGCATTAGCATAGTGCCCAATCTGACTGCACTTGAAGCATGTAGGGCTAGTCTTCTGTCCTATAGGTCTCGCCGGGGTACAAGTGGGGGTAGCCTGATGAGTGGGAGGTGTCCGTGGAGACCCCTGTGGAGCGTACTAAGCTGGGCGTGGTCCTCCTCCTAGACGGGCTGGGGTACCCTGAGGTGGAACGTAGCGAGGACGAACACTGCTGCTACCCTACCCCTGTGAGATAGCCTTCCTCTTCAAGTCTCCCAGTTGAACACGCTTGTGTTCAATAGCAAGAGCCTTATCTAGCAGCCTCTAAAATGATGGAAATGTGTGAGCAACCAATGCATACTGTAGGGGGCCATTGAGTCCTTCTATGAAGTGCTCTTGCTTCCTTTCATCATCTGCCACCTCATCTGGAGCATATCTGGACAACTAAATGAATTTATCTCTGTACTCGCTGACAGACATGTTGCCTTTCTTCAATGACAGAAACTCCTTCTTCTTGATCTTCATCAAACCAGCAGGAATGTGGTAGTTTCTGAACTATGTACTGAACTCCGCCCAAGTAATAGTGTCAGCAACATCATGAGCAGCAAAATAACAATCCCACCAGTCAGCAGCAGGACCTGTCAGACGACCTGAAGCATACAGAACCTTCTCCTAGTCAGAGCATTGGGCGATGTTGAGCATCTTCTCAATTGACTTCAACCAATCATCAGCATCTAGTGGATCTGGCGAACTGGTGAAGGTAGGTAGCTTGTGACTCATGAACTCCTGGTGCTTGTCCTGGGGTGGAAGTGGAGGTGGTGGTGGTGGCAGTGGTATTTGATGCTGTTGTTGTTGTTGTTGCTGTTGTGCCCTCCTTTCTTAGCGTATCTCCTCTCATTCCTGACGCAGCTCCTGGCGTATCTCTTCTCTCTCCCAGCACTTCTCTTGGCGTTCCTACTACATCTGTGCGTGCATATCCGCCATGGTGTCAGCCATTTGTTGCATCATCCTCATCTGAGCTGCAACCATTGGGCCAGCTCTGACTGGTGGAGGTGGCGGTGGAGGATCCATCTCTGCTGATTGTGGTTGGGGTTGTCTATATATCCACCGAGTGTGTCGATTGGGAGGTAGATCAATTCCACCACCCTTCCTGGTATTGACCATCTGAGTTAGAAACATATGGTAAGAAAGGATAGTAGACAAGGCAGGTGATTATGAATCATATTACTTTGGGGGATTTATTAGCTAAGCAGATTAATGTTTTACCTACTAAAGCTAATTCATTACCTTATGGTGGTACATGCTAAGATGTCCGTCTATACTATTTTAATCAATCAAAGAAGCAAATCAAGCATTGATCATCAGAACCATCAACCAACATTTTTAATAGAGAAAATAATTTTAAATTTTGTCTTAGGTTCCCTATCTCTTAAAAGATCATAAGTGTAGGATTCCAAGGTGTGAAATCCATCTTGTCTCAGAGTAGAAAAGATAAGAATGATCAGAGTAGAACAGTAGAAGGTGAGACAGGATCGAGGTAAGTATAGAGAGAATCAGAGTAAGGTAAGTATAGGATGAATCAGAATAAGGTAAGTAGGTAAGGGTTTTGTCCATTTCAATCTAGGTTTCATCCTACAGTCAACATTTTCTCTGATACCACATCTGTCACACCCGGATTTAAGGAACAAAGCCGGGTGCATCTCATATATGCGCCAGAGAAGACAACACATATAATAACCGAGTGCATAGAGATAAATGTCATAAATATCATAAATGTACTTATTACATAGCGGAAGTCTTACAAAAATAAATGATAAAATAAAGTGAACTAAATATTATTCCATGGCGCCACAAAGCTGACTGGGAGACGCCACCTAAATCAAGTCGAAAGCCTCAGTGTTAGGCGACTCCTCTTCGACCACCTGTTCTCCTGTGGGGGGTGTGAGACAGCAAGAGTGAGCTCACATATGATCATAGCTCAACAAGTTCTATGGAATAATATGCATGAACTCACCAAAGGTGGGAGTTCAAGTGAAGTGTAAGGCTGATCAACAAAATAAAGGCTGAAGCTGAGCATTGCTTTTATAAGTTGGTCAAAATTTTATCAGCAGTTACTAAGTGTAAGTAAATATCAAACCTTAATAATAATAAATAAAAGTAATAATAAAATAATTCCCAATGCGATGCAAATGACAAATTGAGTTTTAATTCCATAGATTAATCATGTGAGGGTCCGAGCTGCTCATGATCGTGAGCACGGCTAGTATACCAGTTTTACACTCTGTAGAGGTTGCGCATCTTTACCCACAAGTCATGTTACCTATCTGCCAAGAGACGGTCAATCCCATACACCTCTACCGAGGAGGCGAGGCAGGGTAACACTACAAGGCATTTACAAAGTTCCACTAGCTTCAGAAATCCTGCTATAGTTTATAGGAAGCTCCAGTGCAGGAATCCCTCGCCTGACCGCCATCGCAGCAAAATCAACCCAAGGACCTCCCTACACTGACCACTCCCCTACTTCCCTTGCCCCTTTCGGGTAAGGAAGTCATCCACTAGCTTTCCTAGTTAATCAGCCAAGGGCGTCCCATTAAACCCTTGTGGTAGCACTATTTTCCCTGGTGGTCGCTCCATGTTCCCATTAACATAATGATCTTAACATGAACAATAATAATAAAAAGATAATAAAAGAGTAATGGTGAATAGTGTATCTCCATACCCAAATCCACATAAAGCAATAGCAGGTACTACCCAAAAATATTTTAGTGGTAAACAAGGTATAAAGATAACCAAAACTGGGGTAACCTATTGGATCCCATCAAAATTAACATATGCAGACCATTATAATTAATAAGAATATGGCTAGGAAAAAGTAAGTGATCAAGGGCATAACTTGCCTTCAATGAGCTCATGCTCGGCAACTTCTACCTGCTGAACCTCAGGATCCACAGTGGCTTGCTCGTCTACTCGCATCAACACAATACATACATAGTATAGCAAAAATTAACATCATACCAAACATATGAATAAAATACACAATAAAAATCTACACATTAAAATGAGATCATAGGAACTGGAATCATTAAATTTGGAGTTATAGATTTTAAGTTATGAATTTTCTAAGGTTTTATGTATTTAATACAAGATTAGGTGATAGATAAATTTTAAATTGTCTTTCATGTCAAAACAGAGACACGAATTGATAGAGAATAATATTACAAAATTATAGGAAGTGGAATGGATTAATTTGGAGCAAGTATGAATTTTCTTGGAATTTAACAAATTCTAACATTTATTTATGCATTAAAAATCAATTTCTGTTTTATTTTCAATGTTTTTTCTGTCCTCTGGACTCGGCCTCATTTTCCAGAAAGGTCAGTGGGCCTGGCGCTAAAAATGCTGAGACACAGGAAACAGTGGAGGTGGACGGCGGGTTCTAAATCAACTAAATAGAGGGGCTTCCTTGCAAATTACTCACACACAGAGCGCTAGGGTTCCCCTGGGCCATTGGATCTTGATCGGACGTACATGATTAGATCTAAACAGCGACGAACTGGTACGTAGCCTCAACCGTTGGATCGGTGATCCGCATCCCCGATTGAAAATAAGCGCGCCCGCTTGCATCCGTCCGAGGCCAGATAAACGGCCCGGATGAACCCAGCGAACGGGTATGCTCCGACCTAATCGCCCCCGTCCAAATCCCATCCAACGGCGCGAGTACATCTTCCTCACGGACTCCCTGTTGACCGCGCGCTAACAGAGGAAGAACATACCCTCGGCGGCGCCATGGCTGGAGGGGCGCAATTCGGTGCCCAGGTGCGTTACCAACTAATCCGAGACTCGCTACATGGCCAGAAGATCAATCCGAACTCACGAGATAGATACTCACCGGAGATAGAGGTGAGGCAGAAGCGGCCCGCGGAACAGCGCGGTTTCTGTCGTCGGCGACACTCTGATGAGCAATTCCCTCCGCCCCGACTCCTAATTCACCCCGCCAAGACCACAGACAGCTTCACCACACACCAGCGTTGCTCCATGGCCCGAAATCCGACGGTCCTAGTGGTTGTAATTCTCTGTGCAGGGTGACGGCGGCACAACCATACGGCGCGGCGGCTTAGCACGGCTCCTACGCGATGGTGGCTAGAAATTCGGAGCAAGGAAGTGGTGGGGGAGAAGGAGTGGGTATGGCCCGCGGTTTATAGGCCTCAATTGGGCGTCAGAGTCCCAACGGCGCCCGGATTTTGCGTCATGGATAAGCTCCCGTGCGGGTTTGGGGGAAGAAGCGGGCAGGTCGCTACTAGGAGGGGCCCACCCGCCAGAGACTGGTAACCGAAGTGGACATGAGAGGCAGACCGGTCACTGGGACCCGCCATGCAGTGAGCTTCCACGCGAGCAGTGGCCAGGAAAGTGGGCCGGGGGGGGGGGGGTAAAGGAGAAGTGGGTCGAAACGAAGAACTGAGCCCAGTTAGAGTAGTTTTGGGTTTTATTCTTTTCTTTTCTATTCATACTCCAATTTCTTTTCTCCATTTCAAAGTTACATTTTTAACTTCGAATTTTGAATTCAAACTTGTGCCAAATTATTCTCCATTACTTTTGTGAAGTTAAAAATACCAATTTTTGAAATATAATTATATTATTCATATTTTTATGTCATTTCTCTTCTTCTCATTTTCAAAAACTCTAATTTTAATTTAGGGTTTGATCCAACCTTTAGAATTATTATCTTATTTTTATTATCCTTATTTATTTTATTTAGTGCACAGACATATAAAACTCTAACATGATGCATATATATATTTTTTATCATTTGTTTTAATTCATTTCTTAATTTTTATGTATGCTGTTTTTATGATGCGAATAAGGCACATAAAATGAGAAAATCCTCTATATATTCCTTTTATACAATTTTGAGTATTACAAGAATTGACAAGATTTAAACAACAACATTCCTCTTACTAGTACATTCTGTTGTACGAGCTGCTTTGGAGTTAGCTAGTTGAGTGTGAAGCACATCAGCGTCAAACATGAGCAACATCGATAATTGTTCAAGAAGTAGGGATGATTGTTTTTCCAACTGTTGCTCGCATGTTCTAGTTGGCTAGTCATTTGGTTCAGCATATTCTGTAAGACATATTTGTACATTGAGATTCAATCAATAAAGAAGAAGGAAAAGAGTCAAAAAAAGATCTACCCCCAAAGCTGCAACTGGGTTTGGATCAGATGGGGTCAAAGCCGACTGAAGTTTCTCCATGACAACCTCGTGAGCCTTAAGAGCCTCTGTGCTAAAGGGAACAATCTGGCCCTATATTCCTTCCGCATGATGTTGAAATTCAGTACATAAGGAATCAAGTTGCAAAGCATCACTCATCTCAACAACAACACATTTGAAGAGTTTATTTTTGTTGGCAGGATCAGAACTAGGCCTCGCGGCTTCAATGACTTCAATATTAGCTACAGGCAAGGACTCGACAACATGTTTCTCTGCCAAGTGATCTTCATCTATAAATGAGCACTGTTGCAGCTGCAAAATACTGTAGAAGCTGTTGCGGCTGCCAAGTGATCAGAACTAGGCCTTGTTCGGCTGCCCTTAAATGAGCACTGTTGCGGCTGCAAAATACTGTTGCAGCTGCAATCCCTAGAGACAAAATACTGTAGAAGCCGCAGCCGCAGTTGGATTAAAGCCGCAGCGAACAAGCCGTGCAGTGTTGTCCTCTAAAACACCTAGCGCAACTTAGTGACTTGTCATGATTTCAGCTGGTACATCAAGCCTTTCAAACCCAGGGGTTGGGGTTGAGTCGGCTTCTGGCCAAGCAGTCATCTCCAACTCCAACACAAGGAGCGTCATGGCCTCGATACTTGGAGCACCCCTACCCTCCATCTGTAGTTTACAGGGAGGGGCCGACAAGCTTGGGGGCTCGCCTGTGGCTCGCCTCGTATCTCATCTATCTCAACATCAGGAGTCTCAGTTAACTTGGTTAACATAGGAGCTAAAACTATAGTTGGTAGTGGCAACACTGGATAAACTTCATCCAGTTCAATATCAAATCTTGAAAGATCTAACCCTATAGTCCAGTCTACAGTATTGGTGGAACAGAGGAACTTAAATAATTTTCCTTCTTTGACTATTTCTCATGGCGAACTAGAGGAATTTCTTCTTCCTCCTCTTCTGCACTGTCACTTGGCCGACACTCCCAGTCAACCAGCGAGGAAGTATCGTCATTTGCATTTTTTCTAACTTCAGTCTTCTTGCCTAGATTTTGGCCAGACACTTGTTGAGTTGTTTTCTTCTTTGATGGTTTGGAATTCACAATGGTCACCCTGGTGCATGAGCACTTTGGTGTTTATCAAGTAGGCATATTCATTCCAGCATCTAAATTTGCATCTTCATGCATGGGGGCTCCTCCATCGAGCATGGTCCTCATTTCTTTGGCAGAATTTTGAGGTGGACACCGAATCAGAATAAAGGATGGTTCTTCATTATTAAATATGCAATGGCTGGCTACAACCACGACTTCCATTTCTTAGGGTGTTAAATCTGATGACCATTTGGATTTGATTTTCTCCATGCTAGGGTGGATCAGATAGGAATTTGAAAATACTATTCTACAAAGATAGCCAGCAACAATAGCATTAACTTCAGCATGCGTCGGTAAGGATTAAAGTCAAATAAGGAAACACTCACCGTAGGAGAGGGATGCCATGTAGAGTACACCAATGGAGCTCCTTCATTAAAGATGTCAACTTTCAACATCATAGAAACATGCATCAAGACATCTTCCTTTGACATCGCTTGGGTAGTTTCACGAGTAGGATCTTTAACACAAATAAAGAGATACGCCGGATACACTCAATTCTTTATAGGTTGGATATTGCGGAAAACAAAATCAATAACAATATCTTGGGCTGTTAAAGCATTCCTCTTTAGATTATAGATCTCAGTCATCAGGGCAACAACTTTGGTAGATTCTTGGTCAGTTGGTGCCTTTTCCCAATTAGGCAACTTCATGTTAGGCCGTCTGCCTAAATGAGTTGGAAGCGAGTTTTCATGATTTCCCACAGTAAACCATTCAGAATGGCACCCTCTGTTGTTATCCTTGGGATTCAAATGAGTAAGATCAATGGAATAAAAGTTAAGTAGGCCTTGGACAAAATAACAAACAGGCAACCCTAATCCACGAACAAAGAATGAAGAAAAAACGACGATCTCATGCATATCTTCAGTAGGAGCACCTAATCCCTCCCAAGTTCTCTGAGAACTCAATTCTTTGGGGGACGAACAACCATTTTAACCAAACGCAAGAGATCTAGTTCAGAAATCAAAGACTTATGGAAAATAACATAAAGATTGAGAAGTGACGCATTTTCATCATATGAACAAATCTGGTGAAATTTCCAAGTTCGCTAGTAGTCTTCTTCCTCTTAGGAGCAGCGAACACAAGGTTGATTTGTCCCTAGTGGTTCAAGTTGATGATGAGTGATTTTCAATGGATAGCATCTTAGGTTGATGAAAGAGAAATGGACTTAATCATTTCCTATAATCGATTTTGGTGTTTGACGTCCATTACAAACCACGTGGACTAATTAGTTTGCCTAGTCATCATCTATCTTAGGTGCATAAAGTTCGACATAAACCAAGAAAGAAGTTAAGTTGGGGAATCAATAAAGTATGGAGTAAAGACTAGCATTGGTGCTGCCAGTGTCGCACCGGACAGTGTCCGGTGTGCACTGAACACTATCCGGTGCCTAGGCCGAGCACCCCATCAACTGGCCGCTCTCGGGTATTCTTTGGAATCGCTCCGCTAAAATTCACCGGACTGCCCGGTGTGCACCGGACATGTCTGGTGAGCCAGCGGAGCAACGGTCTGATGCACCAACGGTCGACTGCAAAAGTGAACTGTTGGGGACTTATTCTCAAATGCTTCGGATTAAGAACAAGGCAACATAAAAAGTGTTAAATGATAAGGCCCTTCGTCCTTTAAAACATTATTTCCCTTCGGGATATAATGTGTTCCGGACGAAGGTCACAAACAGCATATCTTCGTAAGCACAATAAACTATGACGAGGAACTTGCATAATATAAACATTTAAATATTATCACAACGTCATTTCTATTTTATTATCATATAAGAATAGAAATGACTTCAAATTACAAGTGTACCTTCGGATTGCAGGAAGGCAGAAGTACAAGGATGACGGAAAGCAAATGCCAAGTCAGCGTGAACAGTACGGGGGTACTGTTCATCTATTTATAGACACAGAACGCAGCCTGTGAAGAATTACAATTATGCCCCTCATAAAAGTTTACAACATTGACCCAGACCTTTATGGATAAAAAGGTCATTCTATCTCTAAGTCGGTTTGTAATACCGAAGCTTCATGAAGAGGGACCTTCGGTCATCTCTTGGGGACAACTTCAGCCGAAGCTGCTTCTTCTTACAAGACCTTCGGCGCCACGAAGCATGACCCCAACAGTAGCCCCTTTCGCGGCGCTAGATCGTTTTTCGCAACGAGCTTGATCCGTGAAAAAAGCCTCTTCAACTTCGGGAAGCCGAAGGTCCAAAAAACACCTTCCCTGAGCTCGTTGTCAAGAAACGATCCAGTTTCCGAGCGTGTGTCAGGCCCACCTTACAGAGTTACTGTTTAGTTTCTACGGTCCACCGCGCAGCGAGTGCTAGTGATTGTCCGCCTGGTGTAAAAATCCTGGCGTTTCGCCTTCTTACCTGCAACACTATATAAACAGACGGGTAGGTGTGAAGTTACCACAGCATTCATTGCTATTTGCACTGTTTTGCTGCCAAAATTTTTAACCATAGCCGAAGCTTGACTCTCGGAAACGAACGAAGGTCCAACTCGAAGTCTGCTTCGTCAGAAAGAAAGGCTTCGGGAGAAAAAAGTATTCAATTTCCACAAACTCAATTAAATGGCCAGAGTGCGATCTACCGCCAGGGTTGAGCGTGAAGGAGACAAAGCTGAAGGTTCGGAGACTGTTCCCATCTCCGAAGCAATGCAACGATCCGGACTGGTAACCTCGGAGAAAATCCCCACTGTTGAAGCAGTACAAGCAACTGCCGAAGCTGAAGATGAGAACATTGAAGAAACTGATCCCGAAGATGATTATCGCATTGCCATGCCAAGTAAGCCCAGCCACTTGGACTTCGGAAAGTCGACTGTTTCGAAGGCTGATCTCTCCAAGATGGTGAAATCAGGTTATTTCAGTGAAAATCAGAAGAAGCTACTTCGCTTCGGGGGAGAAGAAACTACCCCGAAGCCAGAGAAGGATGAGATAGTCATTTTCAAGAGCTTTCTAAAGGCTGGGTTAAGATTCCCTCTTCATGGGATTATTGCAGATGTATTGAAGAAGTTTGGTATCTACTTTCACCAGTTGACTCCTAACGCTGTCGTTAGGCTTAGTGTTTACATCTGGGCCCTCCGAAGCCAGGTGGTGGAACCGTTTGCCGACAGTTTTTGTCGAGTTCATGAGCTACATTACCAGACGAAGGCTAGAAAAGATGGATTACATGATAACTTTGGTTGCTACAATTTTGCCTATCGGAAAACCACAAAGTTTCCTGTTATTAGCTACCGAAGCAAATGGCCGGCAGGCTGGAAGTCAGAGTGGTTTTATGTGAAGGTTGACGAAGACAAAGAGAAGTTGGTACAAAGCCCACTTGAATTGATCTTCGGAGAAACAAGACCACGATGCCATATGACATTAGAAGGTCCCACCTGGGCTGCACTGGGTGAGTTTAAAATTATCTCAGAGCATATCAGTACTAGGGACCTGGTTCAAGAGTTCTTGGCCTTCAGGGTTTTCCCTACTTTAAAAGAATGGGAAATGCCGAAGCTGGAAAGGGAGAAGAAAGAAGGGGAACTTGTCCGGCTTCCTTACCATTTCAAGTTCAAGAAATACTTTAAAAAACCTTGCCAAGAGTGGCTGGACACAGTTGAAGTAATGTGCAATGAAATTCTTGGGAATTATTCTAAAAAAGAAGATCAGCTAATGACTGCGGCCTTCGGCACCCGTCCGAAGCGAAGACTAAACCGAGTGTTTGATGCCCTGGGTTTCGAGTACCCTGACTATGAACGGTTGAATAAGGGTGCTAAGGGCCAAAAAAGGAAAAGAGTGGCCGAAACTTTGAACAAAGATGAGGAAGAACCACCAAAAGTGAAGAAAATTCCAAAGAAGAGAAAAATATCATCTGCGAAGCGAAAATTATCCGATGAAGAGGGGACTCCTGCATCACCCTCTACCACCGATGTGGAGGAAATCTTAAAGGTAATGACTGAAACCCTGCCCGCGAAGCTAAGTCCATTAGGGCCTCAACTGACGAAGCTTTTTCGAAAGGTGGAGGATCCCGAAAAAACGAAGAAAATAACCAAGACAAAGAGACAAAGAATTATTGCAGTGACCGAAGTCATTGACAAGACGCCACCGAGGGCTTCAACTCGGAAGGCGCCAGCGGTTGAGGGCACAACAAATGTCGAAGTCGCACCTTCGGAGGTTGCGGCTACCGAAGCCGCTTCGGCCAAAGATTTGAACTTGGAAACTACAATTGAAGACATCGACAAAATACTGCTAGACATGGCCGCAGAAGAAGCTACTACTGCTGCCGAAGAAACCATGGCCACATTGCCTGGGAAGGGAAAGGAAATAGCCGAAGATACTTCGGAGGACGAAGCCTTCAAATTTCAAAATTTAGTTGGGCAAGAACTGTCGAAGGCCGAAATAGAAGAGCTTAAAGAATATGCCAAATCTTGCGGATATAAACCAGGAGCTCTTCTTTTCGGAGGTATTGACGATGAGAAATTGAACTGCATCCGGGATCAAACTGGAGCTAAGGTCATCGGTACTCTATCAAAGAGTATCGGTTTTCCGAAGCTGGAAACGGATATCAGCCGCTACCGACGACAACATATCGTTGGTAGCTTATTTTATTCCAATTTCAAGGTAAACAATTTTTCTCTGACTTTTATTGTTTTTAATAATGAAAGTGTTTCTAACGAAGGTTGTTTATGTGCAGAGCATGCTACTGAGCAAAGCTTTGAAGATGCAGCAAGATTTAGAGGATTAGAAACACGAAATTATAATTGAAAATTTAGAGAGCAGAATAAAAGAGCAATCAGCTATTATTGAAAAGAAAGACTTCGAACTCCAAACAACTGAAGGCTTATTGGCAGAAACTGAAGCTAAAGTAGCAGAATTAAATTCGAAGCTTCTCTGCCAATCAAAACAATTTGAACAAGAGAAGCTAGAGCTTAACTCAAAATTTGAGGCCGAAGTCCAAACAAACTCAGATTTGAAGAAATCATTGACAAGCCTTCAAGACAAATGTTTGAAATTTAGTAACAACTGTATTCAACAATTAAAAAAGATCTTTTATTCAGTTGGAGCCAGCAGTGGAAAGTTCACCCCTTCAGCTGAAAATTTGCCAAGAACCTTCGACCATATTGAAGCTGAAATTGATGAGCTTGACGAAGTTATAGCCGGGCACGGTGACTTCTGTGCCTGGGTAGCTTCTCGGGGCACCGCTGCAGCATTTCTGAAGGCCGGCTGCGATCATGGAAAAATCGTCAACAGGCCCAATTTCACTCTATCTTCGTCAATGCTAGACGATATTCCTGACCTCGCCCGAAGCATTTCAAACAGATTTATAAAAATGATATGGACCAAAGGCGGGCGGGAAAAAGCTGGAGACGAAGCTCGAAGTCATCTTGAACCAGTAAGAAATCATACCTTGTGCTTACCTTCTCCCTCAAACTTGATTTTTACTCACAATACCTTGATTCATGTAGGATGACGAAGCTGAAACTGATGCTTAAAGAATATGCCGCCGAAGCTGAAGCCCGATGAAGATTAGTAGGAGTAGACTAGAAAAACTCAAGAGACTTTTGTAACAACTTTTGTAAATACAGCTCTGTTCTTAATGAACTTTGTTCATACCTTGTAATATATCCTTACCCTTCCATTGAGGTGCTTTGATGTGGACGAAATTAGTATTTTGAGCCGAAGGCGAAAAAACACCTTCCCTTCTTTTCGTACACAACGAAGCATAAAAGACCGCTTCTTTTTTTTGCCGAAACCTCTCTTTTTTATACACAACGAAGCATAAAAGACCGCTTCTTCTTTTTTGCCGAAACAACCACTTATGCCATGAATGAATGTTTATGAATGCAAATGCTATGATGTAATGTGATGTGCAAATGAATGTCCAAACACATATCCGAAGCCATACCCTCAGCCATTATTTCCTTAGAAACAATCACACATTAGCTCTGCATTCCCTTAGGAATGACTTTGGAGCTTCTTCGCCTTTTACTTTCGGCGGAATCAGCGTTGACTTTTCGCTGTAAGCTCTGCATCCCCTTAGGAACGACTTTGGAGCTTCTTCACCTTTTACTTTCGGCGGAATCAGCGTTGACTTTTCGCTGTAAGCTCTGCATCCCCTTAGGAACGACTTTGGAGCTTCTTTGCTTTTTCAGTTTTCGGCACTCGATGGTGCGTTCTCAGCTTTTACATTTACATTCCTTGGGGGATCTTGCTCTTATAGAACTAAAAAGAAAATTACATATGATGGCCCCATTAAAAACCTTTCTCCCCCTTTAGAAAGGAAAAGGGTGCCATGAAAAAAGAAAAAACATAAAAAAAGGTTACATCAAATTACACATAATATCGCCGAAGCTCATCCGCATTCCAAGATCTTGGAATGTCATTGCCGTCCATGTCCTTCAATCTGTATGAACCAGGCCTTGACGAAGATGCTACCAAGAAAGGTCCCTCCCATTTCAACTGTAACTTGCCCACTGTGTCTGAGTTGGCCACTCTTCGAAGCACCAAGTGTCCTGGCTCAATATTTTTTAGCCGAACTTTTCTATCTCGCCATTTGACTGTTTCAGCTTGGTATTTATTGATATTCTCCACAGCCTGAAGCCTGATCCCTTCTAAGGCATCTTTTTCCACAAAACAAGCATCTTCAGGGCCTGATTCTGCCGAAGCTACTACTCTTATTGATCCAGTTTTAGCTTCTTCCGGAGTTATTGCTTCGTCACCGAATAATAACTTGAATGGAGTAAAGCCTGTAGACCTTGATGTTGTTGTATTGTGGCTCCACACCACTTTAGTTAACTGATCTGGCCACTTTCCCCTGGGTTGATTGAAGATTAACTTCATTATTCCTGTCATTATAATGCCGTTGGCTCTTTCAACGAGCCCATTTGACTCCGGATGCCTGACTGATGCAAAATGGATCTTCGTACCAATTTGATCACAGAAATTTCTGAAGGCTTCGGAGTCGAATTGTGTTCCATTATCTACAGTGATGGCCTTCGGTACCCCGAAACGACAAACAATATTCTGCCAGAAAAACTTTTGGACAGTGGCCGAAGTTATTGTGGCTAGTGGCTTTGCCTCAATCCATTTAGAAAAATACTCCACAGCCACTACAACATATCTTAGATTCCCTTGAGCCGGTGGCAATGGACCTAACAAATCAAGGCCCCACCTCTGCAATGGCCAGATGGGTTGTATGAGCTGTGTTAAAGACGAAGGTTGTTTCTGATCTTTTGCACATTTCTGACAGCCTTCGCACTTTTGAACTAATTCCGCTGCATCCGAAGCTGCCTTCGGCCAATAAAACCCTTGGCGGAAAACTTTTCCAAGTAACGGCCTAGATCCAATGTGAGATCCACACAGGCCTGCATGTATTTCTTTCATCAACTCTACACCTTCGGCTCTAGATAAACACTTGAGCAGCGGAGCGCAAACTCCATGCTTGTACAACTCCCCTTCTATCATGACATATGGACGAGCTCTTGCCTCTATCCTCCTGTTATAAGCTTCGTCATCTGAAAGGTACTTACCCTGAAGGTAAGAGATGATCTCAGTTCTCTAATCTTCGCTATAAACAGGAGATATGTTGAGGACTGCTCTTTCAAGGAGTTCCACTGAAGGTGCCTTTATTGTTTCGAAAAACACATCCGAAGGTAGAGGCAGCCCCTGTGCTGCTGACTTAGCTAGCAAATCAGCATGCTCATTTTGCCCTCGAGGGATATTTTTGACAGAAAATCCTTCGAAGGAAGCTTCGATTCTTCGGACCGTGTCCAGATATTTTTCAAGCTTCGGATCTTTAGCCTTGCAACTCTTATCGATATGACCTGAAACAACCTGGGAATCAGTTTTAAGGATGGCCCTTCTGATTCCCATTGCTTTTAATTTCCGAAGGCCCAAAAGCAGAGCTTCGTACTCAGTGACATTGTTTGTACAGCTAAAATCAAGTCTTGCTGCATAACAAGTTTTAACTTTGGATGGTGAGACCAGCACAGCGGCTGCTCCTGCTCCGAAGGTTCCCCAAGAGCCATCACAAAACACTGTCCACACTTCGGCATCCTTATTTGTTTCTTCATCCTGAGCCCCTGGCGTCTAGTCGGCAATGAAATCTGCCAACACTTGAGACTGGATCGAGGATCTATGCACATAATCAATGCAAAATTCATTGAGCTCTGCAGCCCATTTTCCAATCCGTCCAGTAGCTTCTCTATTTCTCATAATATCCTTCAACGGCTGCGAAGAAGGAACGACAATATTGTATGCTTGAAAATAATGCCGAAGCTTCCTGGATGCCATCAAAACGGCATATAATACCTTCTCCAATTCTGTATAATTTTTCTTTGATACACTGAGGACTTCAGATACAAAATACACTGGAACCTGCTTCTTGACTTGGCCATCAAGCTTCTCCTGGACAAGTGCTGCACTTACTGCTGAGTGCGAAGCTGCCACATATAACAACAAAGGAGCACCTGGCGTTGGTGGAGTTAACGTTGTTAGATCTATCAAATATTGCTTCAGCTCTTCGAAGGCTTTTTGTTGATTTGATTCCTATTGAAAGACTTCGGCTGATTTCAGCACTTCGAAGAATGGTAAATTTCTTTCTGCTGATCTAGATATGAATCTATTGAGAGATGCCAGCCTCCCTGTCAATCTTTGGGCCCCCTTTCTTGTAGTTGGTGGCTCCATTCGAAGTATAGCTTCAATTTTACTTGGATTAGCTTCAATTCCCTTTGTTGAAACCAAGCATCCAAGAAATTTCCCCTTCTTTACTCCGAAGACACATTTTTCTGGGTTCAGCTTCAAGCCAGCTTGTCTGAAACTGGCGAAGGTCTCCTGCAAATCAGCAATATGATTTTCCTGTTTCGTGCTTTTTACAATGATGTCATCAACATAAGTTAGCACATTTCTGCCTATCTGAGTCTGGAGGACCTTCGCAGTCATTCTGCTAAAACTTCCTCCAGCATTTTTGAGTCCCTCAGGCATCCGAAGATAGCAATATGTGCCACTTGGGGTTATGAAGCTAGTCTTCGGCTCATCTTCCTTCTTCATCCAAATTTGGTGATAACCTGAGTAACAGTCTAGCAGACTCATGAGCTCTGAAGAAGCTGCTGCATCAACTAAAGAGTCTATTCTTGGCAATGGGAATTCGTCCTTCGGACAGGCCTTGTTGAGATCTGTAAAGTCGATACACATTCTCCACTTGCCATTGGCCTTCTTCACCATAACAGTGTTAGCTAGCCACTCTGGGTACTTTACTTCTCTGATAACTCCTGCACTGAGGAGTCTTTTTACTTCATTGCGAGCCCCTTCGGCCTTATCATCAGACATTTTCCGAAGCCTCTGCTTTCGGGGTCTGAAGGATGGGTCAACATTGAGCGAGTGTTCAATAACATCCCGATTCACTCCGCAGAGGTCATTAGCTGACCATGCAAAAACATCTTTGTTGTTGAACAAAAACCTTATCAAGGTTTTCTCCTGCTCTTCGGATAATTGAGAGCCCAACAGCACCTTCTGCTCTGCTATGTCCGCACATAAGAGCATGGGCTTCGGCTGATCTGCTGAAGCTGCTTTCTCCCTTCTGAATTTGTACTGTTCACAAGCTTCGGCTCCATCTATGTTATGGATTGCTTTGGAGTCAGTCCAGCTTCCTTCGGCCCTTCTAGCAGCTTCCTGGCTTCCGTGAATAGCAATGGGCCCTTGGTCCGAAGGTATCTTCATGCAGAGGTAAGCTGGGTGAAGAATTGCTTCGAAGGCATTGAGAGTACCGCGACCAATGATAGCATTGTAAGGATACTCCATGTCAACAATATCAAACACAATTTACTCAGTCCTTGTGTTGTTAACAAATCCGAAGGTTACTGGCATGGTAATCTTCCCAAGTGCTACAATCTGCCGCCCTCCGAAGCCACAAAGAGGGTGTGTAGCATCATGGACCTTGTCTTCGGGCTCTTGCATTTGTCTGAAGGCCTTAGCAAATATGATATCAGCTGCACTGCCTGTATCAACTAAGACATTATGGACCAGAAATCCTTTGATCACACAAGAGATAACCATGGCATCATTGTGAGGATAATCCTTAAGCTGAAGGTCTTCTTGAGAGAAAGTGATTGGAATGTGGGACCATTTTGACTTGATGAAGGGTCCCTGTACTCCAACATGCTGCACCCTTCTCTGAGCCTCCTTCTTCTGCTTCTTGTTAGCCGGCTCTAAGCAAGAACCGCCTGTTATCGGGAGCACCAGCTTCGAAGCCGAAGCAGCTTCAGCTTGATTGTTGAACGAAGCCATCAGCTCAGAAAAGTGGAAGTGAGTTCACCGGAGGTGGGCGCCAATGTTGGGGACTTGTTCTCAAATGCTTCGGATTAAGAACAAGGCAACATAAAAAGTGTTAAATGATAAGGCCCTTCGTCCTTTAAAACATTATTTCCCTTCGGGATATAATGTGTTCCGGACGAAGGTCACAAACAGCATATCTTCGTAAGCACAATAAACTATGACGAGGAACTTGCATAATATAAACATTTAAATATTATCACAACGTCATTTCTATTTTATTATCATATAAGAATAGAAATGACTTCAAATTACAAGTGTACCTTCGGATTGCAGGAAGGCAGAAGTACAAGGATGACGGAAAGCAAATGCCAAGTCAGCGTCAACAGTACGGGGGTACTGTTCATCTATTTATAGACACAGGACGCAGCCTGTGAAGAATTACAATTATGCCCCTCATAAAAGTTTACAACATTGACCCAGACCTTTATGGATAAAAAGGTCATTATATCTCTAAGTCGGTTTGTAATACCGAAGCTTCATGAAGAGGGACCTTCGGTCATCTCCTGGGGACAACTTCAGCCGAAGCTGCTTCTTCTTACAAGACCTTCGGCGCCACGAAGCATGACCCCAACATGAACAGTACGCAGTCAGAAGTCAGAGCAGCGAGTCAGAACACACCGGACTGTCTGGTATAGCTAGAAGACAAAGGACTTCAACGATCAATCGCTCCAAACCCCAACGGTGTACTGACGTGGTACGCAGTGCCCTGTCCGGTGCACCACCGGACTGTTCGGTGCGCCATCGACAGCAACGGCCAGAATAGTGGTTGGGGTTATAAATACCCCCAACCACCTCCATGCAAGCCATCCAAGTTTTCTGAACTTCAAAGACACAATCCAAGCATTCAATTCCCTCTAAGCTCCAAAAATCAACTCTATTACTTAGAGACTTGAGAAAGGATCATTTGTGTTTCTTTTGTTACTCTTGTCGCTTGGATTGCTTTCTCCTTCCCATTCTTACTCTTCTAAGTGCTTTGTAAAACTAGCAAGAGACACCTAAGTGTGTGGTGATCCTTGTGGGGTCTTAGTGACCCAAGTGATTAAGGAGAAGGCTCGACTGGTCTGTGTGACCGATTGAGAGAGGGAAAGGGTTGAAATAGACCTAGCCTTTGTGGCCTCCTCAACGGGGACTAGGTTCTTTGGAACCGAACCTCGGTAAATAAATCGTCGTGTTCATTTGTGTTGATCTTCACTCGATTTGTTTCTCCTCCCTTCCTCTCTCTAAAAGTTTCCTTGCTCATATTGATTTGAGTTGGCTCCCAAAGTTATCCGCATTGTTTGAGCAACTCTAAGCAAGGAAAACTATCTTCCGTACACCGATTTAATTCTAACGCTAACCCCGGCCTTAGTGCGAGCTTAAAGTTATGTAAATTTTAGGTTTCACCTATTCACCCCCCTCTAGGTGACTTTCAATTGGTATCAAAGTCAGTGCTTCATTAAGAGTCTAACAACTCGAAATGATGTCTGGAGATCACGCCAAGAGGGAGATAGTCACCAGCGACAAGGCCGAAGGCTCGGGAAGGACTCTGTCAAGGGAGTCCGGCGACAAATATATGGAGGAATCCGCTTCCTCCTTCAAGACACATAGGAAGGGTGACAAGAAGAAAAAGAAAATGAAGAAGGTGGTCTATTACGAGACCGACTCTTCATCACCTTCCACGTCCGGTGCCGAGTCTACTACTTCGAAGCGCCAAGAGCATAAGAAGTATAGTAAGATGGCTCTTCGCTATCCTCGCATTCCTAAACGTGCTCCTCTACTTTCTGTACCCCTAGGCAAACCACCATATTTTGATGGTGAAGATTATTGTATGTGGAGTGATAAAATGAGGCACCATCTAACCTCACTCCACGAAAGCATTTAGGATATTGTTGAGTTTGGAGCGCAGACACCACAGGCGAGCAACGAGGACTACGACTCGAATGAGGCCGCCTAAATTAGGCATTTTAATTCCCAAGCAACTTCTATACTCCTTGCTTCCTTATGTCGAGAGGAGTATAATAAGGTGCAAGGGTTGAAAAATGCCAAAGAGATTTGGGACGTCCTCAAAACGACGCACGAAGGGGACGAGGTGACCAAGATCACCAAACGCGAGACGATCGAGGGAGAGCTCGGTCGATTCGTCCTCAACAAAGGAGAGGATCCATAAGCAATGTACAACCGGCTCAAAACAATGGTCAACCAAGTGCGCAACCTTAGGAGCACCAAGTGGATGACCATGAAATGGTTAAGGTTATTCTTAGATCTCTTGTTTTTCGTAAACTCACTCAAGTGCAACTAATCCGTGGAGACCCTAGATATAAACAGATGTCTCCTGAGGAAGTAATTGACAAGTTTGTGAGCTTTGAACTTATGATAAAAGACTCCAAACACATTATCAACTTGGAGCAAGGCACCACCTCCACGCCCGAGGTGCAACCTGTTGCATTCAAAGCAATGGAAGAAAAGAAGAAAGAGTCTACACCAAGTAGGCTACCAATCGACGCCTCCAAGCTCGACAACGAGGAAATGGCTCTTATCATCAAGAGCTTTCGACAAATCCTCAAGCAAAGGAAGGGGAAGGACTACAAACCCCGTTCCAAGAGGGTGTGCTACAAGTGTGGTAAGTCCGGTCATTTTATCGCTAAATGTCCATATACAAGTGACAGTGACAGGGACGACGACAAGAGAGGGAAGAAAAAGATGAAGAAGAGACACTACAAGAAGGGTGGCGAGGCACACATGGGGCGGGAATGGGACTCCGATGAGAGCTCCACCGACTCTTCCTCCGACGAGGACACCGCCAACATTTCCATCAACAAAGACCTTTTCTTCCCAAATGTCGGGCATAAATGCCTCATGGCTAAGGTGTCACACTCGGTTTTGAAGGTAAACCGAATACGAACCATGTATGTGCCAGGATCAGAAATTCACGTACACGATGATTACATAAATGACTCATCATAGCACAATGCTTCGAATAACAATAAAGAGTAAGTAATAATATGAAATACTAGAGTCATTTACATAATATAATCAAAGTACACAGAATAGAAACGTAGCCAGCGTAAATAAACCCACCACAGGCAGCTGACTGGGGGAGGTCGCTAGCCTAATCCTCGAACTCGTCGAAGTCCTGGAACTCCTGGAGATCCGCCTCGACACCTTCTTTACCTGAGCATAGATTGCACCAAAGGCAACCTAGTGTTTTGTGAAAGCAAGGGTGAGTACACATCAACGTACTCAGCAAATGTCCCGTTTGGCTGAGGTGGACTAGCTTTATGTGGGGTTAGAGTCAAAGCGGTTGCTTTTAGTTTGTCAGGTGTTTATTATTAGTAAAAGCCAAGTTTTAGCAATAACCAACCCATGAATTATTTCCTCATCGAGGAACATCATTATCATCAGCGAACCAAAACCATTAATGGAACCATTGCATCTCAGATCATTTGTATCTCTAATCAAAGAGGATCCCAAGGCTGCTCATAACCGTGAGCACGTCTGATATATCAGTTTCATAACACTCTGCAGAGGTTGCACACTTAACCCATGAGCCATGATCCCCTTTCTGCCTGAGGATCACGACTCCCCATTGATCACTTCCAAGGTGAACTGGCAGGGTCTCACTACGTGGCTTTTCCCTAGGGTCCTCACTATGCGAATGTTGGAAATGACCATTGCATAAAGTCCATCTGACGTCCCAAAACCTATACCTCTGCCCTTAGGAAAAAGCCGTGGGACGATGCCCGTACCTAGATCCCTGAGCGAGAATATAGGAGCCATAACAGATGCCTCTGTTTCCCAATGACCAAAAACCAGCACCCAACATAAGACTTCCCTAATTACTTAGCCAAGGGCGTCCCATACCACCCTCATGGTTGCACTGTTTTCCCGGGGTGTCGCTCCCCGAACAGGTCCTTACGGAGAGGAACACAGGAAACAGCCTGAGTCCCCTAAAGTATCACAGGACCATCATCGGGATAACATCATCGTATCATAAGTAATCATATCATGTTCATTGATTAAAGTAAAGCAATAGCATAAAGCTAACCATGGTAACCCAAAAGGTAAACAAGGATGAGGTAAATACAGACTAGTCAAGCCTTAGGTTTCAATTAAGTAATGCGGGACGATGAATTATAAGTATGTAGGTCATAATGGGTCAGAGGACACTTGCCTTCACCAAACAGATGCTCAGGGTCTTCGGTCTAGTGGAACTCGAAGAGCTAGATCACCTGGTCGCTAATGCTTGACCTCCGATTCCTCGAAGCTCGGAAACGGGTCGCAATCTATTCGCGACCCACAGCGAATACAAACAGGCACAAACAAACAACCATATATATGCATAAGAACATTACACCATTCAAATAAAACATAATAAAATACGCAAAATAAATAGAGCGCGTTACTACTGTCACACGAGGAAAAAGAAACGCGACAGTTAAGGCTACGGTCGAGAAGTTATCGCGTCTACACTAAACGAGTATTAATCATAATATCTAATTCGACATTGTCAAATATAAGTAGTATCTATAATTTAGTTCGATTAATCCGCTATGCTAACGAATGTCAGCCAAATAAGTAATTTAATTAAGACGAGAGATTCCAAGCGAGGCGAATTTACGACGAGCGAAACATCACGACAGCATGCAACTGCGCGGACACGCGCGACATACCATGCTGACGACACACGAAACAGTGCGTGCGACCAGCGTGAACGGCGCGCGAACAGCACGCCACCACGTGCGGAACAGCACGCGCGACAAGCGAGAAAATTAAATAGGTGACACGTTTATACTAAATAAATATTAAATAAATAAAATGTAGTTAAGTTGATATTTACCATGTTAATATTTATTATAAAAGCTCACGCAGAACACTACACATTTAATCTAGTTAGAAATATTAGTCTAATGAATATTTGTCGAGCGAACCTTAAGTTAATTATCTAACATATATGACCTGACGAATTAACGTTACTAACACGAGTGTTTATAAACGAAAATAATTTATTATCATGCGTAGACGTCGTGCGACACACGTGATCGACACGCGAGATACGCACGAGCAACGCGCGGCGAGATGCGCGACACACGCGAAAGGCGCGTGACAACGCGTGTGAACGACATGCGACAACGCACGCGAACAGCACGCGTGACACTCATGAACGACACACGAATGGTGTCGCGCGCGAAACGGCACGCGCGAGAGCACGCGAATCGGATGGCGAAGAAGCACGCAGACAGCGTGTGCGCCGCGCGAGAATCACTAACGTATATCGTGCTCATATTAGATATGTATCAAACTACAAGCATTTAAGTTAGTATAAATCATGTCAATATTTATATTTGTAAAAGCAATAATTAGAGACTATAACTAGGTTTACCTAGCAAGCTAAATTAATTAGCATTGATTAAACAAATTCTTAATTACTTAAAACATACGACATGGTGAATAATATTTTTAGCGCGTAGACGAAGTTATAAGGAAGCTAACGCAACGCAAAATGGGTCAAAACGGATTTAATAACGTGCGCGACCACGCGAAACAGCGTAAACGACGAGCCCGAACGACACGCGGATCAGCACATAACCACGTACAAAACGCGCGCGCGAACAACCTACGACAATAGTGCGACGACACGAGAACTACTAAATAGATGTTGCGTCTATACTAAACAAGTATTAAAACATTTGTGTAGTCATTAATCACACTAACATATATTTATAAATCGTAAATTAAAACTATAAATTAGTTATTTTAATGACCAAGAGATAAACAAATACTTTATTAATTAAATAAAACATTTGTCGTGACCAAACAATGTTTCTAACATATAGACAACGTTATTATCAAACGAACACAACTAGAACGGGTCGAAACAAATTTATAACATGTGCACAAGATCATTACACGGTTAATGTAACTGGAACAGAATGAATCGAATATCTAACGCCAAAGTTGATACATATTTTAATAAATACCGTAATAATGGTGATGTGGCGCGATCCTATCGGTCAGAACCGTGCCACACAAAGGGTCACATGGGAACACAACCACACAGGATTGCATTTAGTGGGATCGGATGTGGCCATCTCCTACCTCCAATCAACCGCACGCATGGGGCCATGGGGGAAAATGGGGGGGTTGCAGGCTCGGCAGGCAGGGGAGGTGCCGCATGAGGGGCCTCGGCCGGCCCTAGGCGAAGCTTGCCAGCCGCGCCTGCTGAGGCCCACAGGGGTGCGCACCCACAGGCTGCCGCGGTGCTCGGCCAGGACGCTCCGGCTGGGGCACCGGCTGGAAGCTAGACCACGCGCGCGGGGCACGCGAGCACGCAGTGGTAGAGGCACTGGCCAACAGCCATGGGAGGAGCTTGGCTACGCATCGAAGGGAAGGGGAGCCACGCAGGGGCTCGCTGGGAGGAGACGAACTGCTCACCGGGGAAGAAGAACGACGCTCGGCGATGGTTAGCTCGTGGAAGGGGACGAGCGGCCACGCCGTTGGAGGAGGTAGCCAGGGGGTTCACCGAAGGACCAAGATCGGTGGGGGAGGGGCTGGCCGACTATGCCAGACCGTCGTGCGGATACCATGGCCGCCGGCCGACCGAGAACAGAGGGGAGGGGGAGAGAACGCGTGGGGAGGGAGGGAGGAGAGGGAGAGGACTCACCTGAAAACCGCCATGTGCAGGGACATCTGCTTCTGCGCGATCTAGATCTGGAGAGGGAGGCGAGAAGTTATGCGACAGTGGGGTGGGTATATAGAAGAGAACGCAGGAGGTGGTTGCCAAATTCGTCATCAATTGCGTCGCGACCGAGTGAGAGAGGCGGTTGCGAGCATGACGAATTGCGCGAGACAGTGTAAGACAGAGACTGAGTCGAACGAGTGGTAGACAGGGTTAGATAAAATTAGAGGAAGATGGTCAGAGCTGGCTCGTGGGTCCAAGATGATGAGATAGACGTCAGAGGGGTAGACAGGGATAGATGAGGATAGTCGACGCGAGCAGCATGCCGTTCGAGAGAAAAAGTCATTCAGTGATTTCGCGAAAAAAGGCACGAAATCTAGAACAGGTTCGACGAGAGGAAGAAAAAAATATATTATCGAGTTTCCAAAATTTTTATAGTTTTCGCAACTACCACATTTTAGGTAGTTAATTAATTTTTAGAAAAACTAAAATTCATATTTAATACTCAAAGAAACATTTCGAAGGTTCCCAAAAATTTTCCGAAAACATAAATAAGATAATTCGATAAAGTTTGAAAACCTATGCACGTATAAACATTATGCAACGACATGAATACAACAATCAAAGCTTCTCCAGAATTTTATTTACTACGCCAAAAACTTTTATATATATATACCTATTATATAATAAATTAACTCTCCACCATTCAGAATAAAGAAAAGAAAAGCTAGGAAAATAGAGGGTAACACCTGAATTTGGTGGATTATAGAAAAGAAAAAATTATACCCCCAAATTCAGGATGTTACATAAGGATGACAAGAAGAAGAAGGTACAGTCTAGAGATACCCCTAAATATACTACATCCGATGATGAGGGTAGCTCTAGTGATGATAATGATGATTTAACTTCTCTTTTTGCTAACCTTACTAAGGATCAAAAAAAGAAAATAAATGAATTAATAGAAACCATTAACGAGAAGGATGATATCTTGGAAAGCCAAGAAGACTCGTTAAGGAAAATAAGAAATTTGTTAAATTGAAGAATGCTTTTGCTCTAGAGATAGAAAAATGTGAGAATTTATCTAAAGAGCTTAACATTTGCAATGATTCAATTTCCTGCCTTTGAGATGAAAATGCTAGTTTAACTGCTAAGATAGAAGAATAGAATGCTTGCAATATTTCTACATCTACTGTTGAGCATGTCACCATTTGCACTAGATGTAGAGATGTTAATATTGATGCTATAGATGATCACCTTGCCATGATTAAAGAACAAAATGATCACATAGAAAAATTAAATGCTAAAGTTGCCGAGCATGAGCTTGAGAATGAAAAATTTAAATTTGCTCATAGCATGCTTTATAATGGGAGACGCCCTAGCGTTAAGGATGGCATTGGCTTCCAACAAGGAAACCTAAGCAACATCAAGCTTAATGCCCCCAAGAACAGACTGTCTAAATTTGTTAAGGGTAAGGCTCCCATGGTTCAGGATAGAGAGGGTTACATTTTATATCCTGAATACTATCCTGAGCATTAGATTAGAAAGATTCATGCTAGAAAACCTCATAATGTTTCTCATCATGCTTTTATGTATAGAAATGAGGCTTCTAGTTCTAGGCATTCAACTAATATCAAAATGCCTAAAAAGAAAATTGTGAATGCATCAAATGAGCATAATATTTCATTTAAGACCTTTGATGCATCGTATGTGCTTACTAACAAATCAGGCAAAGTAGTTGCCAAATATGTTGGGAGCAAACACAAGAGTCCTAAGACCTGTGTTTGGGTACCCAAGGTGCTTGTTTCTAATGTCAAAGGACCCAAGATCGTTTGGATACCTAAGAGCAAGACCTAAATTTGTTTTGTAGGTTTATGCATCCGGTGGATCAAGTTGAATAATCGATAGCGGGTGCACAAACCACATGACAGGGGAGAAAAGGATGTTCTCCTCATATGAGAAAAATGAAGATCTGCAAAGAGCTAACACATTCGGGGATGGAAATCAAGGTTTGGGTAAAATTGCTATATCCCCTAACCATTCCATTTCTAATGTTTTTCTTATAGATTCCTTAGACTACAATTTGCTTTCTGTTTCTCAATTATGCAAAATGGGCTTGTCTCTTCATTGATATTGGTGTTACTATCTTTAGAAGAAGTGATGATTCAATAGCATTTAAAGGAGTGTTAGATGGTTAGCTATATTTGAGAGCACCTAGAGGGGGGGTGAATAGGTGATCCTGTGAAACTTAAACTTATAGCCACAAAACTTGTTAAGTGTTAGCACAATAATCGCCAAGTGGCTAGAGAGGAGTCTCAACAAAACACAGTACCACAAGATCAAACACAGAAATGACACAGTGGTTTATCCCGTGGTTCGGCCAAGACCAACGCTTGCCTACTCCACGTTGTGGCGTCCCAACGGACGAGGGTTGCAATCAACCCCTCTCAAGCGGTCCAAAGACCAACTTGAATACCACGGTGTTTTGTTTTGCCTTTCAATATCCCGTTTGCGAGGAATCTCCACAACTTGGAGCCTCTCGCCCTTACACTTGAGATTCACAAGAAATTCAGAGTAAGGGAGGAAAGCAACACACACAAATCCACGGCAAAATGCGCACACACACGGCCAAGAATCGAGCTCAAAGGACTATCTCAAAGTTCTCACTAGAACGGAGCTCGAATCACTGAGAATGACAAACAAATGCGCAAAGACTGAGTGTGGATGATCAAGAATGCTCTAAGGTTGCTTGGTTCTCTCCTCCATGCGCCTAGGGGTCCCTTTTATAGCCCCAAGGCAGCTAGGAGCCGTTGAGAGCAAATCTGGAAGGCCAATCTTGCCTTCTGTCGTCGGGTGCACCGGACAGTCCGGTGCACACCGGACACTGTCCGGTGCCCGATTTCCTTCCTAAAATGGCGCTGCCGACCGTTGCAGATCTGAGAGCCATTGGCGCACCGGAGAAGTCCGGTGCACACCGGACAGTCCGGTGCCCCCTTCCGACCGTTGGCACGGCCACGTGTCGCGCGCAGATTCCGCGGCCGACCGTTGGCCCGGCCGACCGTTGGCTCACCGGACAGTCCGGTGCACACCGGACAGTCCGGTGAATTTTAGCCGTACGCCGTCGGCGAATTCCCGAGAGCGGCTACTTCACGCCGAGCCAGCCTGGCGCACCGGACACTGTCTGGTGCACCACCGGACAGTCCGGTGCTCCAGACTGAGCAGAGTCTTGGCTGCTCGAGCCATCTCTTCTCCAACTTGATTTTTTTCTGTTTCCAGCACTTAGACACAATACATTAGTCCATAAAACAATGTACTAAGTCTGAGAAACATACCTTTATCCTTGATTTGTACTTTGTCCACCATTTTACAATTAGGCACCTGTGTTGGGCACTAAATCACCAAAATACTTAGAAATGGCCCAAGGGCACATTTCCCTTTCAATCTCCCCCTTTTTGGTGATTTATGCCAACACAACATAAAGCAAGTAGAACAAGTACAAAAACACTTCAAATAAGAACTCAAATTATTTTGATTCAATTTTGACATATATGGATCACTCTATGCCACCACTTGGTTTGTTTTTGCAAATCAAACTCAAATCTCTATCTCTAAGTCAAACACACATGTTGAAACATAAAGAGGGTCATTCCAAAAGAGATTGATCAAAGATTTCAAAAACTCCCCCTTTTCCCATAATCAATACTTCTCCCCACAAGAAGCCAACTTTTGATAAGAGGGACAACAAAAGAGTTTTGACAAACCAAACCAAAAGCTCTATTCTACTATTTTCAAAATCTCTCAAGTGGTAGCTGATCCATTTATCGCTTTGGCCTTTATTTTCTCCCCCTTTGGCATCAAACACCAAAACGGGATCAATCTTGGCTCTATAACCCCATTGCCTCACCAAAATCTTCAATTAAGAGCAAATGGCAATAAGAGTTCATGAGATGAACTTGGAATAAGTTACCCTCTCATCGGAGTGCAGTGGAAGTCTTTCATGGTCCAAGTCCACCTTTTCCCTTTCAATTCTCCTTTGAGACTAAAACAAGCAAACTCAAGCATATGGTTAGTCTCAAAGGGTCAAGTTGTAACACATCTCCCCCTAAAACTATGCATCATTTTGCCACGGACTTGTGAGGTCCAGGGAGTGTTTGTACAACTTGAGCACCACAATAAGCAACAAAATGCAGAATAAACATGATCAAGGGCATAAACACATATATGCTACAATTCAATCCAAGTTCCGTGAATCTAAGATATTTAGCTCACTACGCAGCCTGCAAAAGGTCTTCTCATCTAGAGGCTTGGTAAAGATATCGGCTAGCTGGTTCTCGGTGCTAACATGAAACACTTCGATATCTCCCTTTTGCTGGTGGTCTCTCAAAAAGTGATGTCGGATGTCTATGTGCTTTGTGCGGCTGTGTTCAACAGGATTTTCCGCCATGCGGATAGCACTCTCATTGTCACATAGGAGTGGGACTTTGCTCAGATTGTAGCCAAAGTCCCGGAGGGTTTGCCTCATCCAAAGTAGTTGCGCGCAACACTGTCCTGCGGCAACATACTCGGCCTCAGCGGTGGATAGGGCAACGGAGGTTTGTTTCTTAGAGTTCCACGACACCAGGGACCTTCCTAAGAATTGGCACGTCCCTGATGTACTCTTCCTATCGACCTTACATCCAGCATAGTCGGAGTCTGAGTATCCAACCAAGTCAAAGGTAGACCCTTTTGGATACCAGAGCCCAAAGCAAGGCGTAGCAACCAAATATCTAAGAATTCGCTTCACTGCCACTAAGTGACACTCCTTAGGATCGGATTGAAATCTAGCACACATGCATACGCTAAGCATAATATCCGGTCTACTAGCACATAAATAAAGTAAAGACCCTATCATTGACCGGTATGCTTTTTGATCAACGGACTTACCTCCTTTGTTGAGATCGGTGTGTCCGTCGGTTCCCATCGGAGTCTTTGCGGGCTTGGCATCCTTCATCCCAAACCGCTTTAGCAGATCTTGTGTGTACTTCGTTTGGGAGATGAAGGTGCCGTCCTTGAGTTGCTTCACTTGGAACCCAAGGAAGTAGTTCAACTCGCCCATCATCGACATCTCGAATTTCTGCGTCATTACCCTGCTAAACTCTTCACAAGACTTTTGGTTAGTAGAACCAAATATTATGTCATCGACATAAATTTGGCACACAAACAAATCACCATCACATGTCTTTGTAAAAAGAGTTGGATCAGCTTTCCCAACCTTGAAAGCATTAGCAATTAAAAAGTCTCTAAGGCATTCATACCATGCTCTTGGGGCTTGCTTAAGTCCATAGAGCGCCTTAGAGAGCGTACACACGTGGTCGGGGTACCGTTCATCCTCGAAGCCAGGGGGTTGCTCCACGTACACCTCCTCCTTGATTTGCCTGTTGAGGAAAGCGCTCTTCACATCCATTTGGAACAACCTGAAAGAATGGTGAGCGGCATATGCTAGCAAGATACGAATTGATTCTAGCCTAGCCACAGGAGCAAAAGTCTCCTCAAAGTCCAAACCTGCGACTTGGGCATAACCTTTTGCCACAAGTCGAGCCTTGTTCCTCGTCACCACCCCGTGCTCGTGTCACACCCGGTTTTTAGAAGGCAAACCGAATGCGAACCATGTACGTGCCAGGATCAGTTATTCACGTACACAGCAGTTACATAACATGGACATCATCACACAGTGCTCAAATAGTATTAAAAGGGGAAAATAATAGTCGATTACATCATACGTCTGAGACGTCCATATAGTTCTTACAATAAATCAAAGTGCGAAAAAGAAACGTAGATAACACGGCCTTCACAGGCAGCCGACTGGGGGTTGCCGCTAACCCACACCTAGAACTCGTCGTAGTCTTGGAACTCCTGGAAGTCTCCTTCCACAGCTTCATCTTCTCCTGAGCAGTGGTTGCAATGCTGACAACCTGGGGGGGATTGGTGTGTAGAGCAAGGGTGAGTACACATCAACATACTCAGCAAGTATCCTGTTTGGCTGTAGTGGACTAGCTTTATGTGGGGATAAGTCAAGCAGTTGCTTTTAGTTAGTCAGGTTATTACTTACTAGTAGAGAGCCAGGTTTTAACATTAACCCAAGTTATTAGCCCAATGTATCCTTTCCAAACGGAAAGAATACCACTTACCAGCACCATAATCATAATCAGAACCATCAATCTCATTGCCACCTGTACCAAAATATCTCTGATCAAGTATCACTAATCTCTGGAGCTCCCTTGGCCGCTCATAACCGCGAGCACGGCTGATATATCAGTTTCATAACACTCTGCAGAGGTTGCGCACTTTACCCACAAGCCGTGATTCCCTCTTGCCTCGGGCTGATCAAACCCTTAAACACTACCAAGGTGAATAGGCAGGGTCTCACTACGTAGCCTTTACAAAGATTCCCCGGGGCTGTAGCCACCCGTTAGGTTTCCTAAATGTACCGCACTCCTCCCCAAGGGACAAATCAACCTTGGCAGAGCGAGCCGCATACACCGAGCCCCACTGACGGCACAACGGCTAAGCGAACTACACCCCGGTTCCTCTAATTATTCAGCTAAGGGCGTCCCATTCCACCCTCATGGTTGCACTGTTTTCCCGGGCAGTCATCCATTGAACAGGTCCTTACGGAGAGGCACTCGAGAAACCGCTCGAGTCCCCTTAAATGCCACAAGTATGATCATAAATAAGAAGGGGAAAACAGCGTATCATAGATAATCACATCATGTTCATTGATTAGAGTTGAGCAATAGCATCAGACTAAGCAGTAATAATCCGACCCAAGTAGGTAAACAAGGACATGGATAACAAAAGCTAGTCAATCCTTAGGTATAAATGTGTAATGCAGGAGGTGAATTAAAGAATATATAGGACAGAGATAGGTCAAAGGACACTTGCCTCCACCAACCGACTGCTGCTCAGGGGCTTCTCCTGCGAATTCCTCGGGCTCTTCGACCGGATCGTTCTCTATGCGAGCGCAAACATACATACATCCACATATTTAATACAAAAGAACAGTACACCATACAAGGGAACAAGTAAAGTGAGTATGCATCAAGTATGACATTCGATATCGCATTTATTATGGTTAGAAAGAAACGGGAAAGATCTCGCAGGGGGTTAAAGTTTATGCACTAATGATCAACTACAATTGGTTCTTAACAAAAGAATTATGTTATATATACTAATGAAAACCTAATCATTTTAAGTTGGTCAACATTGCACGAGATAAACAATTAACTACGTGGATCAATAGCATAACGGAATTTTAAATTAAACTTCCTATTTCCATAGCATGAACAATGATCAGTCTACCTAAAATAAAGTAATTATGATCACAGAAAGTAAATAAAATAAAATAAAAAAAAATAAAAAAAACAGGGGGGGCGGTTGAACCGGCCCAAGGGCGGTTGAACCGGCCCTAGGCTGGGCGGCCGAGCTGGGGCGCGGCCGAGCGCGGGCAGCCGAGCTGGGGGCCGGGGCGGCCGAGCTGGCCCGGTTGAACCGGTCGGCCAGGCGGGCGCGCGGGGGGGGGGGGGGGGGGGGGGGTCGGGCTGGCAGGCGGCCGAGCCGGCCAGGCGCGCGGCCAGGCGCGCGGCCGGGGCGCGGGCTGGGGGCGGCCGGGGTTGGCCAGGGGGCGGCCGGGGCCGGGCTGGGGGCGGCCGGGGGCCAGGGCGGCGCGGCAGCGGCCGGCTGGGGCGCGGCCAGGGCGGCCAGCGGCCACGGCGCAGCCGGGCGTGGGCAGCCGAGGAGAGAGAGGAGGGGGGAGGGGAGAGGGAGAGAGGAGGGAGAGAGGGAGGAGGGGGGGCTCACCGGCGGGGGCGGCCGACGGCGGGGAGCGGCACTAGGGCAGGGGGCGGCGGCGGCGGCCTAGGGCAGGGGTAGGGGCGGCGCTAGGGAGAGAGAGAGGGAAAAATGAGAGGGAGAGGGAGAGGGTTAGGGGAAAAAGGGGAGATGGGGGGGGCGGCTGGGCCTTGCCAAGGCCCAAGAGGGGGCGCCAGGGGCGGCTGGGCCGACCAGAAGCGGCCCACGGCGCGGGAGAGAGAGGAAAAGAGGAGAGAGAAAGAGAGAGAAAGAAAAAGAAAAGATTATTTCCCTGTTTTCGAAATCCGATCTTCCTACATGAATGCATTTGCACCTTCAAAGCAATCAAAAGAAATGCAAGGTTCGGCATGGTGCATCAAACAACATAAAGTATTTTTTAGAGTTTTCTTACACGGGAAATCCAAACCGAATCCCGCTAACTTTGGAAAAGATCAAGGTTTAGCGAGGGGAAAAAGAAAAAGAAAAGGTAACGCCCGAATTTTGGCGAGTAAAGAAAAGAAAAAATTCAACTGCAAAATTCGGGGCATTACAAACCTATCCCCCTTAAAAGAATCTCGCCCTCGAGATTCAGGGCTGGCTAGCAAAGAGCTCTGGGTACTTGGCCATCAAATCATCTTCACGCTCCCAGGTTGCTTCTTCCTCAGAGTGGTGACTCCATCTGACTTTGCACATTCTGATGGTCTTCCTTCGGGTGACTCTGTCTGCAACCTCAAGGATCTGAGCTGGCTTCTCAACATAGGTCAAGTCCTCCTGGACTTCCAGACCTTCCACTGGCAACTGCTCTTCTGGCACACGCAAGCACTTCTTCAATTGAGACACATGAAAGACATCATGCACAGCTGACAAATTCTCTGGCAGACTGAGCTGATAAGCCACTTCTCCATGCTTTGAGAGGATCTGGTACGGACCAATGTAACGGGGTGCTAGCTTGCCTTTGATTCCGAACCTTCTGACTCCTCTGATCGGTGACACTTTCAGATAGACAAAGTCTCCGACTTCAAAACTCAGCTCTCTTCTTCTTGTGTCTGCATAGCTTCGCTGCCTCGATTGCGCTATCTTCAGATTCTCTCGAACCATCTTGATGTTCTCTTCGGCTTCAAGCAAAATGTCTGGCCCAAACACTTGCTTCTCTCCAGGCTGATCCCATTGCAACGGAGTTCTACAACTTCTTCCATAAAGCGCTTGAAACGGTGACATCTTCAAACTGGCCTGGTAACTGTTGTTATAAGAAAACTCTGCATAAGGCAATCGCTTGTCCCATCCGGACTGATCTTGCAACGCACAGGCTCTCAACATATCTTCAAGAATTTGATTGGTTCCTTCGGCCTGACCATCTGTCTGCGGATGATAAGCTGAACTGAAATTTAGATGCGTGCCCAAAGCTTCATGCAACTGCTGCCAGAAATGAGAGGTGAACTGCGTTCCTCTGTCTGACACTATCTTCTTTGGCACACCATGAAGACAAACGATCCGAGACATATACAACTCTGCCAATGCTGCACTGCTGTAGGTGGTCTTGACAGGTATGAAGTGGGCTGACTTGGTCAAACGGTCCACTACTACCCAAATAGAATCGTAGCCGGCTCGAGTGCGAGGCAATCCGACTATGAAATCCATACCAATTTCATCCCATTTCCACTGAGGGATCTGCAACGGTTGCAACAATCCAGCAGGTCTCTGGTGTTCGGCCTTAATTCTTCGACAACTATCGCACATAGCCACATGCTCTGCGATTTCCCTCTTCATTCCGTACCACCAGAATTTCTTCTTCAGATCCTGATACATCTTCTCACTGCCAGGGTGAATCGAATAGGCTGTCTCATGAGCTTCCTTGAGAATCAACTCCCGAATAGACTGGACATTGGGAACACACAAGCGGTCTTTAAACCATATCACGCCTTCTGCATCCTCTCGAAAATCTTTGCCTCTGCCATCTAGAATCAGTCGCCAGATCTCGCTGATCTTTTCATCATTCTTCTGCGCTTCTTTGATTTCGCGCTCCAAGGTAGGTTCCAATTCAACTGTGACTCCTCGCGAATTATTCAGAAATCCGAGACTCAACCTGTCGAACTCCTTGGCCAACTCATAAGGCATCGGACGAGCGACCATCAGATTGACTTGACTCTTTCTGCTCAAAGCATCTGCCACTACGTTTGCTTTGCCTGGATGGTAATGGATCTCCAACTCATAGTCTTTGATCAACTCTAACCATCTTCTTTGCCTCATATTCAATTCTGACTGAGTGAATATGTACTTCAGACTCTTATGATCTGTATGCTCTTCTTCACTTTGAGAATAAACTAGAATGTCATCAATGAATACCACCACAAACTTATCGAGATAATCCATGAATACACTGTTCATCAAGTTCATAAAGAACGCTGGTGCATTGGTCAAACCAAAAGACATCACTGTGAACTCATACAAACCATACTTGGTAATGAATGTCGTCTTCGGAATGTCCGAAGGTCGGATCCTGAGCTGATGGTAACCTGACCTCAGATCAATCTTGGAGAACACACTGGCTCCTCTCAACTGGTCAAACAGATCTTCTATTCTGGGCAAGGGATACTTGTTCTTGATCGTGACTTCATTCAAAGTTCGGTAATCGATACACATCCTCTTTGTGCCATCTTTCTTCTCCACAAACAAGACAGGGGCGGCCCAAGGCGAGGTGCTTGGCCGGATGTAACCTTTCTCTGACAGCTCATCAATCTGCTTCTTAAGCTCAACCAACTCTGGTCCAGATATTCTGTAAGCTCTCTTAAAGATAGGGGCGGTTCCAGGAAGAAGCTCTATGGCAAACTCAACTTTCCGCTCTGGTGGCATACCTGGTAAGTCCTTTGGAAACACATCCGGGAATTCAGACACAACCTTGATACTCTCAATTGGGTCTGCTTCGCTGCTATCGACAGCCATCTGATAACAACTTCCTTTCTTCGGCTCAGGCGGGACTAACTCGGTCACCACTTCCTCTCCTAGTGGGGACACCAACTTGATTGTCCTTTTATCACAACTGATAACTGCCTGATACTTATCTAGTCAATTCATCCCTAGGATGACATCTATTCCCTGAGTACCCATTACTATAAGGTTGGCGGGAAACGCTATCCCCCTTATTTCCACACTTACACCCAAACATATGCTATCAGCTCGAATTCTACCACCAGCTGAGTCAATTTGAATGGGGGTTGACATGGCAGTAATTGGAAGATTATGTGCTTCTACCCATGATGCAGTAATAAAAGAATGCGTTGCTCCAGTATCAAATAACACTTCTGCAATATGGGAATCGACTGGGAACATACCTACTGTCATGCCGGGGGTCTCCTGAACTGCTTCAGCCTCCAAGTGGTTCAGTCTTCCATGATTATAGCGCTGCTGAGAGCGGTTGCCTGCTCCAGACTGAGACGCATTCTGCTTTGCTGGGGCATTGGGGCCTGACTGCTGCTGGGCTGCCTTCTTCGGACATTGCATCACCCAGTGGCCTTGCTCTCCACAGTGGAAACATGCTCTGTTTCCAACCTGAGCTGGTGCTGCCTGATTGCTCTGCTGGTTTGCTGGGGCAGGAAGACGAGGTGTCTGCTGATTCTGCCTCTGAAACTGGCCTCCTCCTGACTGATTGCTCTGACGGTTCTGGTACTGGTGCTGAGGATACTGCCTTTGGAACTGCTGATACTGCTGACGCTGCTGATGCTGCTGAGGTGGACGCTGGTTCTGCCTGAACTGCTGAGGTTGATTGCCTGAGAAACGGGGACGGCTGCTGCTTCCAGGCTGGGGTCCACTGATCTTGCGCTTACGATCTTCCATCTCCTTACGCTTTCTTTCTGTCATGATTGCTCTGTCAATCAGGTGCTGGAATGTCGGGAAGGTGTGATTCATCAGTTGGTACTGAAGAGGGTCAACCAAGCCTCTCAAGAAACGGTACTGTCGCTTGGCATCAGTGTTGACATCTTCGGGAGCATAACGAGACAACTGCAGAAACCTGTCTCGATACTCACTGACAGACGATGACCCTTGCTTAAGGGCCAGGAACTCCTCCTTCTTCACTGTCATCAGACCTGCAGGCACATGGTACTGACGAAAGCTACCTCTGAACTCTTCCCAGGTGATGGCATCGGGGTTGGCATGGGTGGCGAGGTAAGACTCCCACCATGATTGGGCTGCTCCTCTCAACAGACGGGGACCATACAAGACTTTCTCCCTGTCATCTGTAATACCTAAATATGTAAACCATGAAAATAGTGTTGATCTCAATGTTTGGTGACCATTATTTATCATTACATGTGACTGACCATGTTTAAAAATGAGTAAATCCTTACTAAGACACAAATAAATCATTGCCTCATAGTGGATTTTTGTTTGTGCATTCAAAACAAAATAACAGGGATAAATATATTACATTGAGTAGAGGATTTGGGTTGAACCCTGGATTTGAATTTGAGATTTAAATAAAGAAGGAGAAGGAAATACCATGAAATACAAAATAAAATCATAAATGAGCAAATGCCACACTAGTATTTTCAAGGTGAATAATTAATCTAGGTACAAATCCACCTCAAGTTTGAAATTCAAATGGGGATTCGAAATTAAGAAAATTAAGAGAGAAAGGAAAAGAGAAAGTAAAAATAAAAAAAAAGAGAAATGAATAAACCCCTAACTGGGCTTCAACACCCCATTTTGGCCCACTCCCGAATTCAGGCCACGCGGCCCAGGACCCTCCTTTCCTGCGCGCGCCGTCGCTGGCATGCGGGCCCTTCTGGCAGTGACTCGGCCCCTCGCGCGTTTGGACAACAGCTCACTGGACGGTGGCCCCGCTCTCCATCTGGTCGTCGTCTCCGAAGAACCAGCGCATCGTGAACGGATTTCACCGCCTTCGGCGCGGATCTTCCCCCTTGTGGCGCGATTGCAGGACCCTGGGCACCGGGGTATAAAGCTCAGTCGCCGTCATACCTGGCCGTGCCTCGCGAGTTGGGAACGCATCGAGGATTTCGCCTGTGGCAGCTACCAGATCGGAGAAAAGCGAGAGAGAGGAGAGAGAAGAAGGCGGGGGGGTGCGCTGTGGTCTGGTGCGGCATCTGGGCGGAGGTACGCACGGGTTGAGCCGCGGGGAGGATCTCGACGGCTCTGTGCTGCGCAGGGGTCTTCGGCTGGATATCACCAGCGCCGACGGACCGCGTCTCGGAGGAGCCCCGTCGCGCAGGCAATTTCTGGCGCAGCCTCCAAACATCGGTGAGTGTTCTTCCCTATAGATTTCGTCCCTTGCGCAATAGGTTAGTGTTGACAGCATGCAAACCCACAGTATTTCTGTGTAGCGCTTCATGGCTCGCCGCCGGGCTCGTTGCGACCGGCTATGGTTTCGCCGTACCCACGCCGCCGCGTTTCAGGGCGTGAGAAAGAAGATGACCTTGGGCCGTTGAATAATAGATCAGCGGTTAGGATTGTGCCTGCATACCGGTTCGGCCACCTTTGTTTTGAACCGTCCGATCGGAATCTAGCACTTGTGAGCGAGCCTGGCAGTATAAAATCCGAGGCGTTAACCCTTGACCCTACGGCTACGATTGAGTGAGATGCGTATAACGCGCGGTCTGATCCACACCGCACACTGCCGATCCAACGGCGGGGTGTACCCGATACCCCTTTGAACCGGCGATTTTCTTAAAGAGACCCTGGGTTATGGATAAATCAACCCGCCGTCCACCCTGTACAGCGCTCTGAGTCATAGGATATTTTGCCGTCTAGCCCTTGCAGTTTCCTATAATTGAGGCCCGATCCAGAGAGCTTTAAAAATCAGAAATTAATATCTGAAATTAATTTTTGTGCATAAATAAATGTTAAAACTTGTTTAATTCATAGTAAATGCATATGAACTCCAAATTGGTCCATTCCAGTTCCTAAATTTTTGTAATAATATTGTCTACCCATTAGTGCCTCTGTTTTGACATGACAAACACATTAAAATTATTCTTTCACTTAATCTTGTATTAAATGCATAAAACCTTAGAAAATCCATAACTTAAAATATATAACTCCAAATTTAATGATTCCAGTTCCTGTGATCTTATTTTAGTGTCTAGTTTATTACTGTATATTTTATTTGCATGTTTGATGTGGTGTTAATTTATGCTATGCCATGTATGTATTGTATTGATGCGAGTAGACGAGCAACCCACTGTGGAACCAGAGCTTCAACAGGTTGAAGTAGCTGAGCAGGAGCTCGTTGAAGGCAAGTTGTGCCCTTGATCACTTCTTTTACCCATTCATGTTCTTATTATTCATGATGATCTGCATAGGATAATTTTGCTGGGACCCAATAGGATACCCTAGATTTGACTATCTTTATACCTTGCTTCACCACTGGTTTTACTACTAAAGTTTTGGGTAGTATATGCTATTGCTTTATGTGGATTTGGGTATAGAGATATTCATCACTCTTTGTTATACTATTTATTGTTATCTGTTTATTTATTCCTTGTTCATGTTAAGATCATTATGTTAATGGGAACATGGAGAACCACCCGGGAAAACAGTGCTACCACAAGGGTGGAATGGGACGCCCTTGGCTGATTAACTAGGAAAGCTAGGGGAGGGCTACCTTACCCGAAAGGGGCAAGGGCAGTAGGGGAGAGGTCAGTGCGGGGAGGTCCCTGGTTGATTTTGCTGCGATGGCTATCAGCCAGGAACCCTTTACTGGATCTTCCCATAAACTGTAGCGGGTAGTCTGAAGCTAGTGGAACTTTGTAAAGGCCTCGTAGTGGTACCCTGCCTCGCTTCCTAGGTAGAGGTGTATGGAGTCTGATCAACTCTGTGGCAGATGGGTAACACGACTTGTGGGTAAAGATGCGCAACCTCTGCAGAGTGTAAAACTGGTATACTAGCCGTGCTCACGGTCATGAGCAGCTCGGACACTCACATGATTAAATTATGGAACTTAAACTTAATTTGTCATTTCATTGCATTTGGGATTATTTTATTATTACTTTTACTTATTATTACTATGGTTTGGTATTTACTTACACTTAGTAACTGCTAATAAAATTTTGACCAACTTATAAAAGCAATGCTCAGCTTCAGCCTTTATTTCATTGATCAGCCTTACACTTCATGAACTCCCACCTTTGGTGAGTTCATGTCACATTATTCCCCACGACTTGTTGAGCTATGATCGTATGTGAGCTCACTCTTGCTGTCTCACACCCCCCCCACAGGAGAAGAGCAGGTGGTTCAGGAGGAGCCGCCTAACACTGAGGAGTTCGATCTGATCTAGGTGGCGTTTCTCAGTCGACATTGGCGCCGTCGATCCTTAGTTCGTTTTACATTTATCTTTATTTTGTAATAAGTCTTCCGCTATGTAATAAATACTCTGATGTTTTATGACATTTATCTCTATACACTCTGTTATTATATATGTTGTCTTCTTTGGCGCATGTATGAGATGCACCCGGCTTTGTTCCTTTAAAACCGGGTGTTACAGAAGTGGTATCAGAGGAAATGTTGACTGTAGGACGAAACCTAGATAGAAATGGACAAAACCCTTACCTACTTATCTTATTCTGATTCATTCTACACTTACCTTACTCTGATTCTCTCAATACTTATCTTGATCCTGTCTCACCTTCTACTGCTCTACTCTGATCATTCTTACCTTTTCTACTCTGAGACAAGATGGATTTCAAACCTTGGAATCCCTACCCCTATGACAATTTTAAGAGATAAGAGGCCTAAGACCAAATCAAAACTATTTTCTCTATTAAAAATGTTGTTTGATTGTGCTGATGCTAAATGCCTGATTTGCTTCTTTGATTGATTGAATTATTATAGATGGACATCTTAGTATGTACCACCATAAGGTATTGAATTAGCTAGGATATGTAAAATATTAATTTGCTTAGCTAAAAAGTCCCCCAAAGTAACCTGATTTGTAAATACCTGCCTTGTCTATTATCTTCTTACCATATGTACCTAACTCAGATGGTCAATACCAGGCGGGGTGGTGGAATTGACTTGCCTCCTAACCAACACACTCGAAGACAACCTCAGCCACAACCTGCTGGGATGAATCCTCCCAATCCTCCACCAGGCGGAGTTGACCCACTGGTTGCTGCTCAGATGGCGGTGATGCAGCAGATGGCAGACACCATGGCTGATATGCGTGCCCAGATGCAGCAAGAACGCCAAGAGATGCGTCAAGAAAGAGAAGATATACGCCAGGAGCTGCGCCAGGAAAGAGATGAGATACGCCAAGAAAGGAGGGCGCAACAACAGCAGCTGCAACAACAACTTCAACAACAGCAGCAACAGCAACAAGTGCCACTGCCTCCACCACCACCACCAGTTCCACCTCGTGACAAGCACCGGGAGTTTATGAGTCACAAGCCACCAACCTTCGCCAGCTCGCCAGATCCACTTGATGCAGACGATTGGTTGAAGTCAATTGAGAAGATGCTGAACATTGCGCAATGCACTGATCGGGAGAAGGTTCTATATGCTTCTGGACGTCTAACTGGTCCTGCTGCTGACTGGTGGGATTCTTATACTGCTGCCCATGATGCTGCTGACACTATTACTTGGGCAGAGTTCAGTACACAATTCAGGAATTACCATATTCCAGCTGGGATGATAAAGATCAAGAAGAAGGAGTTTCTGTCGCTGAAGCAAGGGAGTATGTCAGTCAGCGAGTACCGCGACAAATTTATTCAGTTATCCAGATATGCCCCTGAAGAAGTTGCTGAAGATGAGAGAAAGCAGGAGCATTTCATTGAAGGACTCAATGGACCGCTGCAGTATGCTCTTGTGGCACACACCTTTCCATCCTTTCAGAGGCTATTGGATAAGGCTCTTGCTATTGAACACAAGCGTGTTCAATTGGGTGATTTGAAGAGGAAGGCTATCTCGCAAGGACAGGGTAGCAGCAGTGTTCGTCCTCGCTACAGTTCACCGCAAGGTACACCAACTCGACCCAGAGGACCACGCCTAGTTCAGCAGTCACCACTGAGGACACCTCCTCGACAGGCTACTCCCACTGGCACCCCGACGAAGTTTGCAGGACAGAGTCCGGGCACTCAATGTTTCAAGTGTGGGAAGATTGGTCATTATGCAAATGTCTGCCCACAGAGGATTGCCACTACTCCAGCTCAGAACAAGCAACAGACCCCTGGCAAGGGATATTCTATAGCCAGGGTGAATCAAGTCAGCGTTGATGATACTCCTGATGGTGGGGACCTCGTAATTGGTATGTTTTATGTTAATACAATTCCTGCAACAATATTATTTGATTCTGGTGCTACACATTCATTCATGTCTGCTAGATATGCCAACACAAATGAAATACCACTGCTAAATATGAGAAAACCCCTGATAGTAATTACACCTAAAGGGCCTGTTGAGGCGAATCAAATGACACGTAGATTGACATTAACCATTATGGGTAGAGACTTTGGAGCTACTGCTATAATATTGGAGTCAAGCAGTATAGATTTGATCCTTGGTATGTCATGGCTAAGAAAGGCAAAGGCCGTTATAGCATGTGGTAGAGGTACCGTAGAACTCACTACTACTAAAGGAGAAAGGTTTCAAGTCAATATTGCAGTAACCTCCTCATCCATGCGTGCAATGTTCTTTATGCCTGAGGAGTTTGTTGGTGACAACATCCGGGTGGTTAGAGATTTTCCGGATGTCTTTCCAGAGGAGTTACCAGGGATGCCACCTGATAGAGAAGTTGAGTTTGTCATTGATCTCTTGCCTGGAACCGCCCCTATTTCTAAACGGCCATATAGAATGTCCGTAGAAGAGTTGAAGGAACTAAAGAAGCAGTTGACGGAGTTACAAGAGGCTGGTTACATTCGTCCAAGTTCCTCACCTTGGGGAGCACCGGTGTTATTTGTACAGAAGAAGGATGGATCGCAACGGATGTGTGTGGATTATAGATCTCTTAATGATGTTACGATGAAGAACAAGTATCCGTTGCCCCGTATTGAGGATTTATTTGATCAGATGAGAGGAGCCAGGGTATTCTCGAAGATTGATCTCCGATCGGGATACCATCAGATGAAGATTAGACCATCGGATATTCCCAAGACGGCTTTCTCAACTCGATATGGATTATATGAGTTTACTGTTATGTCATTTGGACTAACCAATGCACCAGCTTATTTCATGAATTTGATGAACAAAGTGTTTATGGAGTATTTGGACAGATTCGTCGTGGTATTCATCGATGATATTCTTATCTATTCTAAGAATGAAAGTGATCATGAACAACATCTGAGATTGGTGCTGCAGAAGTTGCGAGATAATGAGCTCTACGCTAAGTTTAGCAAGTGTGAGTTTTGGATTGACAAGGTGCCATTCCTTGGACATATTATTTCTAATGGAGGAATAGCAGTGGATCCTGCTAAAGTGAAGGAGATAATGGAATGGAGAGTGCCCACTACAGTTACGGAGATTCGGAGTTTCTTGGGACTCGCAGGATACTATCGGAGATTTATTGAAGGTTTCTCCAAGATTGCTAAGCCTATGACATCGCTTTTGGAGAAAGGAAAAGAATTTAAGTGGGATGAGAAATGTCAAGAGAGCTTTGATCAATTGAAGGAAAGATTGATGTCACCTCCAGTATTGGTTATGCCAGACTTGCAGAAAGGATTTGATATTTATTGTGATGCATGTGGCCAAGGACTAGGATGTGTGCTCATGCAAGATGGACATGTGATTGCCTATGCATCTCGTCAGTTGCGGAAGCATGAATTGAACTACCCCACTCATGACTTGGAATTAGCAGCGGTTGTGCATGCACTGAAGATTTGGAGACACTACATTATGGGAACTAAGTGCCAAGTATACACGGATCATAAGAGTTTGAAGTATATATTCACTCAGAAGGATCTCAATCTTAGACAACGCCGTTGGTTGGAGCTTATTAAGGATTATGATTTGGAGATTCACTATCATCCAGGCAAGGCAAATTTGGTTGCAGATGCCTTGAGTCGGAAGGAGCATGTTCACTCCGCTTTCGTTGTCCAGCTATCGGATGAGTTGGCAAAAGATTTTGAGAAGCTCAATTTGGGAATTGTTACTCATGCTGAAGGAATCACCATTGAATTGGAACCTACCTTGGAGCAAGAGATTCGTAAAGGTCAGGTTGGTGATGCTAAGATTCAAGAGATCAAGGATCTTATTACTGAAGGAAGAGTTCCGGAATTCACGGAGGATGAGCAAGGTACTATATGGTTCAAAGATCGGATATGTGTTCCAGAGATTGATAGCCTCCGTGAGGCTATATTGAGAGAAGCTCATGATTCTGATTACTCCATCCACCCTGGAAGCACTAAGATGTATCAAGATTTGAAGCGAAAGTATTGGTGGTATGGATTGAAAAGAGATGTTGCTGCCCATGTGGCTAAGTGTGATGTGTGTCAAAGAGTTAAGGCCGAACATCAAAGACCCGCTGGACTATTGCACCCATTGAAGATACCCGAGTGGAAATGGGAAGAAATTGGTATGGATTTCATTGTTGGACTACCCCGCACTCCAGCAGGATATGACTCTATTTGGGTAATTATAGACAGATTGACAAAGGTGGCACATTTTATACCTGTGAGGACTAATTACACGGGAGCCAAGCTAGCAGAATTGTATATGACTCGGATAGTTTGTCTACATGGAGTGCCTAAGAAGATCGTGTCTGATCGAGGATCACAGTTTACTTCTCGGTTTTGGAAGAAGTTGCATGAGAGTTTGGATACAAAGTTGAATTTTAGTTCCGCTTACCATCCCCAGACTGATGGACAGACAGAGAGAACCAATCAAGTGCTGGAAGATATGTTAAGAGCTTGTGCCCTCAAGCATGGTGGCAGTTGGGAGAAGAGTTTACCCTATGCTGAGTTTTCTTATAATAATAGCTACCAGGCCAGTTTGAAGATGTCACCATTTGAAGCTCTGTATGGTAGAAAATGCAGGACTCCATTATATTGGGATCAAACTGGAGAGAGACAGTTCTTTGGGCCTGAACTTATTCAAGAGGCGGAAGAGCAAGTACAAATGATAAGAGAAAATTTGAGAATTGCACAGTCCAGACAAAAGAGCTATGCTGATAATAGGAGAAGACTCCTGGAGTTTAAGGAGGGTGATCATGTCTATTTGAAGGTGTCACCACTTCGTGGTATGAGAAGATTCAAGGTCAAAGGAAAGTTGTCCCCTCGCTTTATTGGACCCTTCTTGATCTTAAAGCGAGTGGGAGAAGTTGCATATCAACTGGAGTTACCCGATCATCTGTCAGATGTACATGATGTGTTTCATGTGTCTCAGCTGAAGAAGTGCCTCAGGGTACCTGAGGAGCAGCTACCAATGGAGGACCTTAGTGTTCAAGAGGATTTGACTTATGCTGAGTACCCTATCAAGATTTTGGACACTTTGACTCGAGTTACAAGGAACAAGGTGATAAAGATGTGCAAAGTTCAATGGAGTCACCACGGTGAAGATGAAGCAACTTGGGAAAGAGAAGAAGAGCTTCGTATAGATTTTCCCCACCTTTTCCCTAGTTCTTCTTAAATCTCGAGGACGAGATTATTTCTAAGGGGGGTAGGATTTGTAATACCTAAATATGTAAACCATGAAAATAGTGTTGATCTCAATGTTTGGTGACCATTATTTATCATTACATGTGACTGACCATGTTTAAAAATGAGTAAATCCTTACTAAGACACAAATAAATCATTGCCTCATAGTGGATTTTTGTTTGTGCATTCAAAACAAAATAACAGGGATAAATATATTACATTGAGTAGAGGATTTGGGTTGAACCCTGGATTTGAATTTGAGATTTAAATAAAGAAGGAGAAGGAAATACCATGAAATACAAAATAAAATCATAAATGAGCAAATGCCACACTAGTATTTTCAAGGTGAATAATTAATCTAGGTACAAATCCACCTCAAGTTTGAAATTCAAATGGGGATTCGAAATTAAGAAAATTAAGAGAGAAAGGAAAAGAGAAAGTAAAAATAAAAAAAAAGAGAAATGAATAAACCCCTAACTGGGCTTCAACACCCCATTTTGGCCCACTCCCGAATTCAGGCCGCGCGGCCCAGGACCCTCCTTTCCTGCGCGCGCCGTCGCTGGCATGCGGGCCCTTCTGGCAGTGACTCGGCCCCTCGCGCGTTTGGACAACAGCTCACTGGACGGTGGCCCCGCTCTCCATCTGGTCGTCGTCTCCGAAGAACCAGCGCATCGTGAACGGATTTCACCGCCTTCGGCGCGGATCTTCCCCCTTGTGGCGCGATTGCAGGACCCTGGGCACCGGGGTATAAAGCTCAGTCGCCGTCATACCTGGCCGTGCCTCGCGAGTTGGGAACGCATCGAGGATTTCGCCTGTGGCAGCTACCAGATCGGAGAAAAGCGAGAGAGAGGAGAGAGAAGAAGGCGGGGGGGTGCGCTGTGGTCTGGTGCGGCATCTGGGCGGAGGTACGCACGGGTTGAGCCGCGGGGAGGATCTCGACGGCTCTGTGCTGCGCAGGGGTCTTCGGCTGGATATCACCAGCGCCGACGGACCGCGTCTCGGAGGAGCCCCGTCGCGCAGGCAATTTCTGGCGCAGCCTCCAAACATCGGTGAGTGTTCTTCCCTATAGATTTCGTCCCTTGCGCAATAGGTTAGTGTTGACAGCATGCAAACCCACAGTATTTCTGTGTAGCGCTTCATGGCTCGCCGCCGGGCTCGTTGCGGCCGGCTATGGTTTCGCCGTACCCACGCCGCCGCGTTTCAGGGCGTGAGAAAGAAGATGACCTTGGGCCGTTGAATAATAGATCAGCGGTTAGGATTGTGCCTGCATACCGGTTCGGCCACCTTTGTTTTGAACCGTCCGATCGGAATCTAGCACTTGTGAGCGAGCCTGGCAGTATAAAATCCGAGGCGTTAACCCTTGACCCTACGGCTACGATTGAGTGAGATGCGTATAACGCGCGGTCTGATCCACACCGCACACTGCCGATCCAACGGCGGGGTGTACCCGATACCCCTTTGAACCGGCGATTTTCTTAAAGAGACCCTGGGTTATGGATAAATCAACCCGCCGTCCACCCTGTACAGCGCTCTGAGTCATAGGATATTTTGCCGTCTAGCCCTTGCAGTTTCCTATAATTGAGGCCCGATCCAGAGAGCTTTAAAAATCAGAAATTAATATCTGAAATTAATTTTTGTGCATAAATAAATGTTAAAACTTGTTTAATTCATAGTAAATGCATATGAACTCCAAATTGGTCCATTCCAGTTCCTAAATTTTTGTAATAATATTGTCTACCCATTAGTGCCTCTGTTTTGACATGACAAACACATTAAAATTATTCTTTTACTTAATCTTGTATTAAATGCATAAAACCTTAGAAAATCCATAACTTAAAATATATAACTCCAAATTTAATGATTCCAGTTCCTGTGATCTTATTTTAGTGTCTAGTTTATTACTGTATATTTTATTTGCATGTTTGATGTGGTGTTAATTTATGCTATGCCATGTATGTATTGTATTGATGCGAGTAGACGAGCAACCCACTGTGGAACCAGAGCTTCAACAGGTTGAAGTAGCTGAGCAGGAGCTCGTTGAAGGCAAGTTGTGCCCTTGATCACTTCTTTTACCCATTCATGTTCTTATTATTCATGATGATCTGCATAGGATAATTTTGCTGGGACCCAATAGGATACCCTAGATTTGACTATCTTTATACCTTGCTTCACCACTGGTTTTACTACTAAAGTTTTGGGTAGTATATGCTATTGCTTTATGTGGATTTGGGTATAGAGATATTCATCACTCTTTGTTATACTATTTATTGTTATCTGTTTATTTATTCCTTGTTCATGTTAAGATCATTATGTTAATGGGAACATGGAGAACCACCCGGGAAAACAGTGCTACCACAAGGGTGGAATGGGACGCCCTTGGCTGATTAACTAGGAAAGCTAGGGGAGGGCTACCTTACCCGAAAGGGGCAAGGGCAGTAGGGGAGAGGTCAGTGCGGGGAGGTCCCTGGTTGATTTTGCTGCGATGGCTATCAGCCAGGAACCCTTTACTGGATCTTCCCATAAACTGTAGCGGGTAGTCTGAAGCTAGTGGAACTTTGTAAAGGCCTCGTAGTGGTACCCTGCCTCGCTTCCTAGGTAGAGGTGTATGGAGTCTGATCAACTCTGTGGCAGATGGGTAACACGACTTGTGGGTAAAGATGCGCAACCTCTGCAGAGTGTAAAACTGGTATACTAGCCGTGCTCACGGTCATGAGCAGCTCGGACACTCACATGATTAAATTATGGAACTTAAACTTAATTTGTCATTTCATTGCATTTGGGATTATTTTATTATTACTTTTACTTATTATTACTATGGTTTGGTATTTACTTACACTTAGTAACTGCTAATAAAATTTTGACCAACTTATAAAAGCAATGCTCAGCTTCAGCCTTTATTTCATTGATCAGCCTTACACTTCATGAACTCCCACCTTTGGTGAGTTCATGTCACATTATTCCCCACGACTTGTTGAGCTATGATCGTATGTGAGCTCACTCTTGCTGTCTCACACCCCCCCCACAGGAGAAGAGCAGGTGGTTCAGGAGGAGCCGCCTAACACTGAGGAGTTCGATCTGATCTAGGTGGCGTTTCTCAGTCGACATTGGCGCCGTCGATCCTTAGTTCGTTTTACATTTATCTTTATTTTGTAATAAGTCTTCCGCTATGTAATAAATACTCTGATGTTTTATGACATTTATCTCTATACACTCTGTTATTATATATGTTGTCTTCTTTGGCGCATGTATGAGATGCACCCGGCTTTGTTCCTTTAAAACCGGGTGTTACATCATCACACTGAGCGGTATGCAACTCCCGCTCCACAGTGCGCAGCCAATCTTCAGCATCCATGGGGTCAGAAGAGTGAGCGAACGTTGGGGGATGACCTCTCATGAATTCAGCGCGCTTGTCTCTGGGCATCTGAGGCATCTGAGGCTGGGGTGGAGCCTGCTGCTGTTGCTGCTGCTGCTGCTGAATGGCGGCCAGAGTCTGACCGATGGCCTGAACTGCCTGAGTCTGCATCAGAAACATCTGCTCGATCGACATCGGGGGCGGGGGCGGCAGCTGCTGCTGCTGGGGCGCCTCATCTGGCTGAGCGGCTTGCTCCTGCTGAGCACGCCTTCCTCCTCTGCGCCTGTTCTCTGACATCTGCAGAACGCAACCACACATCAGAACTGATCTGGCAAATCTTGCAGCATAAGAAAAGAGTATAGAATTCTCCAACAGCACTGAACAGATGAGCATCTTCACTGATCTCCAACACAGACCACACAGCTTCTCAGATAAAGAGGAAAGTAGAATAAGGGTTTCCCAACTATATAACTAACTCCATTAACATAATAGGTAAGCCAAAATGCAGGGGATACCCACACTCTGGTGACAATCATTACAAAGATCCAAACCAAACATAGTTCATCATGACAAACATAAATGCACAGGATATAGCAAACTACCCTGTCTAACTAAGACTAACTAAGACCGAGACTAACGCTAAGACTGAAGCTTCTATGTATATATTTTGTATTAATTACAAGATCCAACTCTAACGATCTATGGTTCTAGATTTATCTTGGTCTTGCAGTCGGGATTGCCATAAGACTGGAGTCCACGCCGAGGTGAGCGGTACGGGTGCTGAGTCCCGACGGGAGCGGGGGAACCATCATCCAAGTGACGACGTTCCGCGCGCTCAGCCCGCAGCAGGGCGGTCTCAGCACGAGCCCTACTCAGCTCGTCTAATGCATGGTCCAGCTCCGTGTTTAGCACGGCGGCTAGGTTGACTGTGCTGCTCAACCTAGGATTGTCCTCACCAGCAGGTGAAACAATCACGCCTCCTGTGCTGCCAGATGGACGGCGGGGGTAATACTTCAGGTCGAGACCGTCAGCTACCCCACCGAGAACCGAGCAGTAGTGCGAAAGCGCACGCCGTGCAGCATCCTGCATGGCTGCCTCAGCTGAGTCCCGCTCAGAGATAGAATAGTGCTCTGAGCAAGCCTCCGCGCCCTGGAGACTGTTCTCCGGACGGCGCACCAAGCAGGTCGCCTCCCAGCGGTCCGGGTAGACCCCGCGACTATGCTGGTAGACCACACAGCGATACTCGATGGACCAAGTACGCCGGTCAAGTGCCCGACGTAGCAGGGTGTCGAGCGCGTCGTGGAAGTGACACCCGCGAGCAGCGTCGCGAGTGATGGGTCGAGCAACCCATCCTTCCGGCTCATGGCTAGAGAGGTCGAGGTCGTGGCTCGAGCTGTCGTCGCCACCTCCGTCGCCTGGATCTCCTCCAGCAGCTACTCCAGAAGCTGGGGCGCCCAGTGGTGGTGCAGGGGGCGCCTCCAGGGGAAGCACAGGGGAGCAGCTCCTCACAGACTCTATCTCCTGATGGAGCGAGAAAGAAGAGCCCTGCTGCTCCTGTCGTCGACGCTCCTGCTCCTCATGCAGGCGGTGGTGCAGTCTCTCCAAGTGGCTGGACTGTCCGGCCACGGGACGGCGAAGCGGACGCTCAGCAAGGCGGGAGGGTAAGAAGGGGATGACGGACTTTCGTGCAGTGTGTCTAAGTCGAGCCATCTACAAAAGACATCGCAAGCAAAAGGGTGAGAACAGAATTAATATGACCAGCAAATAATGAATCATAAGTAAATGAAGGATCAGAATAATAATGAATCATAAATAAAGGAAGGATCAGGATAAACAAAATTTTCAGCAAGGCATATTATATAGTAGAACATAGGTTTGGTCAGTAGGACCAACTTTTGAAGGGATATCAAAGTCAAGGCAAGGACAGGGGTCTATAGTCCTTAGAACGACCATTCTACTCTAGGTTAGCGGTCCTACAGTCAGCACGGCTTTGATACCACTTATGTCACACCCGGTTTTTAGAAGGCAAACCGAATGCGAACCATGTACGTGCCAGGATCAGTTATTCACGTACACAGCAGTTACATAACATGGACATCATCACACAGTGCTCAAATAGTATTAAAAGGGGAAAATAATAGTCGATTACATCATACGTCTGAGACGTCCATATAGTTCTTACAATAAATCAAAGTGCGAAAAAGAAACGTAGATAACACGGCCTTCACAGGCAGCCGACTGGGGGTTGCCGCTAACCCACACCTAGAACTCATCGTAGTCTTGGAACTCCTGGAAGTCTCCTTCCACAGCTTCATCTTCTCCTGAGCAGTGGTTGCAATGCTGACAACCTGGGGGGGGATTGGTGTGTAGAGCAAGGGTGAGTACACATCAACATACTCAGCAAGTATCCTGTTTGGCTGTAGTGGACTAGCTTTATGTGGGGATAAGTCAAGCAGTTGCTTTTAGTTAGTCAGGTTATTACTTACTAGTAGAGAGCCAGGTTTTAACATTAACCCAAGTTATTAGCCCAATGTATCCTTTCCAAACGGAAAGAATACCACTTACCAGCACCATAATCATAATCAGAACCATCAATCTCATTGCCACCTGTACCAAAATATCTCTGATCAAGTATCACTAATCTCTGGAGCTCCCTTGGCCGCTCATAACCGCGAGCACAGCTGATATATCAGTTTCATAACACTCTGCAGAGGTTGCGCACTTTACCCACAAGCCGTGATTCCCTCTTGCCTCGGGCTGATCAAACCCTTAAACACTACCAAGGTGAATAGGCAGGGTCTCACTACGTAGCCTTTACAAAGATTCCCCGGGGCTGTAGCCACCCGTTAGGTTTCCTAAATGTACCGCACTCCTCCCCAAGGGACAAATCAACCTTGGCAGAGCGAGCCGCATACACCGAGCCCCATTGACGGCACAACGGCTAAGCGAACTACACCCCGGTTCCTCTAATTATTCAGCTAAGGGCGTCCCATTCCACCCTCATGGTTGCACTGTTTTCCCGGGCGGTCATCCATTGAACAGGTCCTTACGGAGAAGCACTCGAGAAACCGCTCAAGTCCCCTTAAATGCCACAAGTATGATCATAAATAAGAAGGGGAAAACAGCGTATCATAGATAATCACATCATGTTCATTGATTAGAGTTGAGCAATAGCATCAGACTAAGCAGTAATAATCCGACCCAAGTAGGTAAACAAGGACATGGATAACAAAAGCTAGTCAATCCTTAGGTATAAATGTGTAATGCGGGAGGTGAATTAAAGAATATATAGGACAGAGATAGGTCAAAGGACACTTGCCTCCACCAACCGACTGCTGCTCAGGGGCTTCTCCTGCGAATTCCTCGGGCTCTTCGACCGGATCGTTCTCTATGCGAGCGCAAACATACATACATCCACATATTTAATACAAAAGAACAGTACACCATACAAGGGAACAAGTAAAGTGAGTATGCATCAAGTATGACATTCGATATCGCATTTATTATGGTTAGAAAGAAACGGGAAAGATCTCGCAGGGGGTTAAAGTTTATGCACTAATGATCAGCTACAATTGGTTCTTAACAAAAGAATTCTGTTATATATACTAATGAAAACCTAATCATTTTAAGTTGGTCAACATTGCACGAGATAAACAATTAACTACGTGGATCAATAGCATAACGGAATTTTAAATTAAACTTCCTATTTCCATAGCATGAACAATGATCAGTCTACCTAAAATAAAGTAATTATGATCACAGAAAGTAAATAAAATAAAATAAAAAAATAAAAAAAAACAGAGGGGGGGCGGTTGAACCGGCCCTAGGGCGGTTGAACCGGCCCTAGGCTGGGCGGCCGAGCGCGGGCGGCCGAGCTGGGGGCCGGGGCGGCCGAGCTGGCCCGGTTGAACCGGTCGGCCAGGCGGGCGCGCGGGGGGGGGTCGGGCTGGCAGGCGGCCGAGCCGGCCAGGCGCGCGGCCAGGCGCGCGGCCGGGGCGCGGGCTGGGGGCGGCCGGGGTTGGCCAGGGGGCGGCCGGGGCCGGGCTGGGGGCGGCCGGGGGCCAGGGCGGCGCGGCAGCGGCCGGCTGGGGCGCGGCCAGGGCGGCCAGCGGCCACGGCGCAGCCGGGCGCGGGCAGCCGAGGAGAGAGAGGAGGGGGGAGGGGAGAGGGAGAGAGGAGGGAGAGAGGGAGGAGGGGGGGCTCACCGGCGGGGGCGGCCGACGGCGGGGAGCGGCACTAGGGCAGGGGGCGGCGGCGGCGACCTAGGGCAGGGGTAGGGGCGGCGCTAGGGAGAGAGAGAGGGAAAAATGAGAGGGAGAGGGAGAGGGTTAGGGGAAAAAGGGGAGATGGGGGGGGGCGGCTGGGCCTTGCCAAGGCCCAAGAGGGGGCGCCAGGGGCGGCTGGGCCGACCAGAAGCGGCCCACGGCGCGGGAGAGAGAGGAAAAGAGGAGAGAGAAAGAGAGAGAAAGAAAAAGAAAAGATTATTTCCCTGTTTTCGAAATCCGATCTTCCTACATGAATGCATTTGCACCTTCAAAGCAATCAAAAGAAATGCAAGGTTCGGCATGGTGCATCAAACAACATAAAGTATTTTTTAGAGTTTTCTTACACGGGAAATCCAAACCGAATCCCGCTAACTTTGGAAAAGATCAAGGTTTAGCGAAGGGAAAAAGAAAAAGAAAAGGTAACGCCCGAATTTTGGCGAGTAAAGAAAAGAAAAAATTCAACTGCAAAATTCGGGGCGTTACAGCTCGTCCTGTTTGTTGCAGAACACCCACTTGGTTCCAACAACATTTTGCTTGGGACGAGGCACCAGTGTCCAAACTTCATTGCGCTTGAAGTTGTTGAGTTCCTCCTGCATGGCCAATACCCAATCCGGATCTAGCAAGGCCTCCTCTACCCTGAAAGGCTCAATAGAAGAGACAAAGGAGTAATGCTCACAAAAATTAACTAATCGAGATCGAGTAGTTACTCCCTTGCTAATGTCACCCAAAATTTGGTCGACGGGATGATCCCTTTGAATCACCGCTCGAACTTGGGTTGGAGGTGCCGGTTGCGCTTCTTCCTCCATCACGTGATCATCTTGTGCTCCCCCTTGATCACACGCCTCCTTTTGATGAACCTGTTCATCGTCTTGAGTTGGGGGATGCACCGTTGTTGAGGGAGAAGGTTGATCTCGTTCATCTTGTTCCTGTGGCCGCACTTCTCCAATCGCCATGGTTCGTATAGCGGCCGTCGGAACATCTTCTTCATCTACATCATCACAATCAACAACTTGCTCTCTTGGAGAGCCATTAGTCTCATCAAATACAACGTCGCTAGAGACTTCAACCAAACTCGATGATTTGTTGAAGACCCTATACGCCTTTGTATTTGAATCATAACCTAATAAAAACCCTTCTACAGCTTTGGGAGCAAATTTAGAATTTCTACCCTTCTTCACTAGAATGTAGCACCTGCTCCCAAATACACGAAAGTAAGATACATTGGGTTTGTTACCAGTTAGTAGCTCATACGACGTCTTCTTGAGGAGGCGGTGAAGGTAGACCCTGTTGATGGCGTGGCAAGCCGTGTTCACGGCTTCCGACCAAAAGCACTCAGGGGTCTTGAATTCTCCAAGCATAGTCCTTGCCATATCTATGAGCGTCCTGTTCTTCCTCTCTACCACACCATTTTGCTGAGGTGTGTAGGGAGCGGAGAACTCGTGCTTGATCCCTTCCTCCTCAAGAAACTCCTCCACTTGAAGGTTCTTGAATTTGGACCCGTTGTCGCTCCTTATCTTCTTCACCTTGAGCTCAAACTCATTTTGAGCTCTCCTTAGGAAGCGCTTGAGGGTCTCTTGGGTTTCAGACTTATCCTGCAAAAAGAACACCCAAGTGAAGCGGGAAAAGTCATCAACAATAACTAGGCCATACTTACTTCCTCCTATGCTTAGATAGGCGACGGGTCCGAAGAGGTCCATATGCAGCAGCTCCAGAGGTCTTGACGTGGTCATCACATTCTTGATGTGATGTGCTCCTCCCACTTGTTTACCTGCTTGACAAGCTGCACAAGGTCTATCTTTTTCGAAATAAACATTGGTTAGACCTATCACGTGTTCTCCCTTTAGAAGCTTGTGGAGGTTCTTCATCCCCACATGTGCTAAACGGCGATGCCACAGCCAGCCCATGCAAGTCTTAGCCATTAAGCATGCATCTAGACCGGCCTCTTCTTTTGCAAAATCAACTAAGTAAAGCTTGCCGTCTAGTACACCCTTAAAGGCTAGTGAACCATCACTTCTTCTAATGACAGACACATCTACATTTGTAAAAAGACAATTATATCCCATATTGCATAGTTGACTAACAGATAGCAAATTGTAACCAAGAGACTCAACTAAAAACACATTGGAGATTGAGTGTTCATTAGAAATTGCAATTTTACCTAACCCTTTTACCTTGCCTTGATTCCCATCACCGAATATAATTGAATCTTGGGAATCCTTATTTTTGACGTAGGAGGTGAACATCTTCTTCTCCCCCGTCATATGGTTTGTGCATCCGCTGTCGATAATCCAGCTTGAACCCCCGGATGCATAAACCTACAAGGCAAATTTAGGCTTGGGTCTTAGGTACCCAACTCATGTTGGGTCCTATAAGGTTAGTGCAAATATCCTTAGGGACCCAAATGCAAGTTTTGTCTCCCTTGCATTTTGCCCCTAACTTCCTAGCAACTATTTTCCTATCCTTTCTACAAATAGCAAAGGAAGCATTTAAAGCACAATAAATTGTAGAAGGTTCATTCACTACTTTCCTAGGAGCATGAATAATATTCTTTCTAGGCACATGATGAATAGCATTTCTCCTAGACATATTTCTACCATGCATATAGGAAGAACTAGAAGCAAACATGGCATGAGAGTCAAAATCATTATAAGCATTATAACTCCTATAAGCATTTCTAGTTTGTCTCTTATCATGATACATAAAAGCATGGTTCTTTTTAGTACTACTAACCATAGGAGCCTTCTCTTTCTCCTTGGCGGAGATAGGAGCCTTATGGCTTGTCAAGTCCTTGGCTTCCCTCTTGTAGCCAAGTCCATCCTTAATTGAGGGGTGTCTACCGATCGTGTAGGCATCCCTAGCAAATTTCAGCTTATCAAATTCATTCTTGCTAGTCTTAAGTTGGGCACTAAGACTAGCCACTTCATCATTTAGTTTTGAAATTGAAACTAAGTGTTCACAACAAGCATTAATATCAACATCCTTACACTTAGTGCAAATTTCAGCATGTTCAACACAAGAGTTAGATTTACTTGCTACTTCTAGCTTAGCATTTAAATCATTAATTTCACCTTTTAAAGAAGAAATGGTTTCGTTACAAGTAGAAAGTTCACAAGAAAGCATTCCATTTCTTTTAACTTCTAGAGCAAGTGAATTTTGTGCACTAACAAATTTATCATGCTCTTCATATAAAAGATCTTCTTGTTTCTCTAAGATTCTATCCTTTTCATTCAAGGCATCAATCAATTCATTAATCTTAGCTATCTTAGTTCTATCCAATCCCTTGAATAAACTGGAGTAATCTATTTCATCCTCACTAGACTCATCATCACTAGAAGAATCATAAGTATTAGCATTATGATTGATTACCTTCTTCTCCCTTGCCATGAGGCAAGTGTGATGCTCGTTTGGGAAGAGGACCGATTTGTTGAAGGCAGTGGCGGCGAGTCCTTCGTCGTCGGAGTCGGATGAAGAGCAATCCGAATCCCACTCCTTTCCAAGGTGTGCTTCGCCTTTGGCCTTCTTGTAAACCTTCTTGTTCTCTCTCTTCCCATTCTTCCCTTGCTCCTGGTCACTATCATTTTCGGGACAGTTAGCAATAAAATGACCAACCTTACCACATTTGAAGCATGAGCGCTTCCCCTTTGTCTTGGTCTTCCTTGGTTGCCCCTTGCGACCATTTAGCGCCGTCTTGAATCTCTTGATGATGAGAGCCATCTCTTCATCATTGAGCCCGGCCGCCTCAACTTGCGCCACCTTGCTGGGTAGCGACTCCTTGCTCCTTGTTGCTTTGAGAGCAATGGGTTGAGGCTCGTGGATTGGACCGTTCAACGCGTCGTCGACGTATCTCGCCTCCTTGATCATCATCCGCCCGCTTACGAATTTTCCGAGTACCTCCTCGGGCGTCATCATCGTGTACCTGGGATTCTCACGAATATTGTTCACGAGATGAGGATCAAGAACGGTAAAGGACCTTAGCATTAGGCGGACGATGTCGTGGTCCGTCCATCGCGTGCTTCCGTAGTTCCTTATTTTGTTGATGAGGGTCTTGAGCCGGTTGTACGTTTGGGTTGGCTCCTCTCCCCTTATCATGGCGAAACGTCCAAGCTCGACCTCCACCAACTCCATTTTGGTGAGCATGGTGATGTCATTCCCCTCGTGAGAGATCTTGAGGGTGTCCCATATTTTCTTGGCATTGTCCAAGCCGCTCACCTTGTTGTACTCTTCCCTGCACAAGGACGCTAAGAGAACAGTAGTAGCTTGTGCATTTCTATGGATTTGTTCATTTATGAGCATAGAGTTATCCGAGCTATCAAACTTCATTCCATTCTCTACAATCTCCCAAATGCTTGGATGGAGAGAGAATAAGTGACTACGCATTTTGTGACTCCAAAATCCGTAGTCCTCCCCATCGAAGTGTGGAGGTTTGCCAAGAGGAATGGAAAGCAAATGCGAATTCGAACTATGTTGAATACGAGAATAATCAAATGAAAAGTTCGAATTGACCGTCTTTTTGTAGTCGTTGTCGTCGTCCTTTTGGGAAGAGGAAGATTCGTCGCTGTCGTAGTAGATGATCTCCTTGATGCGTCTTGTCTTCTTCTTCTTCCCTTCTTTGCGTCTGTGCCCCGAGCCCGAGTCGGTAGTCTTGTCGTCCTTTGGCTCATTGACGAAGGACTCCTTTTCCTTGTCGTTGATCACGATTCCCTTCCCCTTAGGATCCATCTCTTCGGGCGGTTAGTCCCTTTCTTGAAGAGAACGGCTCCGATACCAATTGAGAGCACCTAGAGGGGGGGTGAATAGGTGATCCTGTGAAACTTAAACTTATAGCCACAAAACTTGTTAAGTGTTAGCACAATAATCGCCAAGTGGCTAGAGAGGAGTCTCAACAAAACACAGTACCACAAGAGATCAAAAACAGAAATGACACAGTGGTTTATCCCATGGTTCGGCCAAGACCAACGCTTGCCTACTCCACGTTGTGGCGTCCCAACGGATGAGGGTTGCAATCAACCCCTCTCAAGCGGTCCAAAGACCAACTTGAATACCACAGTGTTTTGTTTTGCCTTTCAATATCCCGTTTGCGAGGAATCTCCACAACTTGGAGCCTCTCGCCCTTACACTTGAGATTCACAAGAAATTCAGAGTAAGGGAGGAAAGCAACACACACAAATCCACAGCAAAATGCGCACACACACGGCCAAGAATCGAGCTCAAAGGACTATCTCAAAGTTCTCACTAGAACGGAGCTCGAATCACTGAGAATGACAAACAAATGCGCAAAGACTGAGTGTGGATGATCAAGAATGCTCTAAGGTTGCTTGGTTCTCTCCTCCATGCGCCTAGGGGTCCCTTTTATAGCCCCAAGGCAGCTAGGAGCCGTTGAGAGCAAATCTGGAAGGCCAATCTTGCCTTCTGTCGTCGGGTGCACCGGATAGTCCGGTGCACACCGGACACTGTCCGGTGCCCGATTTCCTTCCTAAAATGGCGCTGCCGACCGTTGCAGATCTGAGAGCCGTTGGCGCACCGGACAAGTCCGGTGCACACCGGACAGTCCGGTGCCCCCTTCCGACCGTTGGCACGGCCACGTGTCGCGCGCAGATTCCGCGGCCGACCGTTGGCCCGGCCGACCGTTGGCTCACCGGACAGTCTGGTGAATTTTAGCCGTACGCCGTCGGCGAATTCCCGAGAGCGGCTACTTCACGCCGAGCCAGCCTGGCGCACCGGACACTGTCCGGTGCACCACCGGACAGTCCGGTGCTCCAGACTGAGCAGAGTCTTGGCTGCTCGAGCCATCTCTTCTCCAACTTGATTTTTTTCTGTTTCCAGCACTTAGACACAATACATTAGTCCATAAAACAATGTACTAAGTCTGAGAAACATACCTTTATCCTTGATTTGTACTTTGTCCACCATTTTACAATTAGGCACCTGTGTTGGGCACTAAATCACCAAAATACTTAGAAATGGCCCAAGGGCACATTTCCCTTTCAATATTTAGTTGATTTTAATGATAACAATGTTGAATTAGACACTTGTTTAATTGCTAAGACTAATATGGGTTGGCTCTAGCATCGCGACTTGCCCATGTTGGAATGAAGAATCTTCACAAGCTTCTAAAGGGAGAACACATTTTAGGACTAACAAATGTTCATTTTGAGAAAGACAAGATTTGAAGCGCATGTCAAGCAGGAAAGCAAGTTGGAGTTCATCATCCACACAAGAACATCATGACGACCGATAGGCCGCTTGAGTTACTCCACATGGATCTATTCGGCCCAATCACTTACATAAGCATCGGCGGGAGTAAGTCCTGTCTTGTTATGGATGACTATTCTTGCTTCACTTGGGTATTCTTTTTGCAAGAAAAATCTCAAACCCAAGATACCTTAAAGAGATCCTTTAGATGGGATCAAAACGAGTTTGAACTAAGAATCAAAAAGATTAGAAGCGACAATGGAACAGAGTTCAAGAACTCTCAAATTGAAGGATTTCTTGAGGAGGAGGGCATCAAGCATGAGTTCTCTTCTCCCTACACACCTCAACAAAATGGTGTAATGGATAGGAAGAATAGAACTCTTTTGGATATGGCAAGAACCATGCTTGATGAATACAAGACACCGGATCAGTTTTGGGTGGAGACGATTAACACCACCTGTTACTCCATCAACCGACTCTACCTTCACCGAATCCTCAAGAAAACATCATATGAACTCCTCACTGGTAAAAAGCCCAATGTTTCTTATTTTAAAGTTTTTGGGAGCAAATGCTTTATTCTTATTAAGAGAGGTAGAAATTCTAAATTTGCTCCTAAAGCAGTAGAAGGCTTTTTACTTGGTTATGACTCAAACACAAGGGCATATAGAGTCTTCAACAAGTCCACTGGATTTGTTGAAGTTTCTTGTGACATTGTGTTTGATGAGACTAATGGCTCCCAAGTGGAACAAGTTGATCTTGATGAACTAGATGATGAAGAGGCTCCATGTGCCGCGCTAAGGAACATGTCCATTGGGGATGTGTGTCCAAAATAATCTGAGGAGCCTACACAAGCACAAGATCAACCATCATCTTCCATACAAGCATCTCCACCTACTCAAGAATAGGAAATAGCTCAAGAAGAAGAGGATGAAGACCAAGATGATGAGCCACCTCAGGAGGAAGACATTGATCAAGGGGGAGCTAAAATGATCAAGACAAGGAAGATGATCAAGAGATTCAAAATCAAAGACCGCCACACCCAAGAGTCCACCAAGCAATTCAAAGAGATCACCACTTCAACTCCATACTTGGTGACATTCACAAGGGGGTAACCACTAGATCTCGAGTTGCTCACTTTTGTGAACATTACTCTTTTGTGTCTTCTATTGAGCCATACAGGGTAGAGGATGCACTAAGAGATCTAGATTGGGTGGTGGCAATGCAAGAGGAGCTCAACAATTTCACAAGGAATGAGGTATGGCATTTAGTTCCACATCCTAACCAAAATGTTTTTGGTACCAAGTGGGTATTCCGCAACAAACAGGATGAGCATGGTGTGGTGACCAGGAATAAAGCCCGACTTGTTGTCAAAGGTTATTCACAAGTTGAAGGTTTGGATTTTGATGAAACCTTTGCACCCGTAGCTAGGCTTGAGTCAATTCGCATATTACTTGCCTATGCTACTTACCATGGCTTTAAGCTATATCAAATGGACGTGAAGAGTGCCTTCCTCAATGGCCCTATCAAGGAAGAGGTATATGTTGAGCAACCTCCCGGCTTTGAAGATAGTGACTACCCTAACCATGTTTCTAAGCTCCCAAAGGCGCTTTATGGGCTCAAGCAAGCCCCAAGAGCATGGTATGAATGCCTGAGAGGCTTCCTTATCACTAATGGCTTCAAAGTTGGTAAAGCTGATCCTACTCTCTTCACGAAAACTATTGCTAAAGACTTGTTTATATGCCAAATTTATGTTGATGATATTATATTTGGGTCTACTAACAAGTCATCTTGTGAAGAGTTTAGTAGGATAATGATACAGAAATTCGAGATGTCTATGATGGGGGAGTTGAACTATTTCCTTGGATTTCAAATCAAGCAACTCCAAGAGGGCACCTTCATCAGCCAAACTAAGTACATTCAAGATATACTCAAGAAGTTTGGAATGAAGAATGCCAAACCCATCAAGACTCCCATGGGAACTAATGGGCATCTCGACCTCGACACGAGAGGTAAATCTGTAGATCAAAAGGTATACCCATCGATGATAGGCTCTTTACTCTATTTATGTGCTTCACAACCAGACATTATGCTTTCTGTATGCATGTGTGCAATGTTCCAGGTAAATCCTAAGGAAGTTCACCTTAGGGCCGTGAAAAGAATCATGAGATATTTAGTTTACACTCCTAAGTTTGGGCTTTGGTACCCTAAGGGATCTACCTTTGATTTAATTAGGTATTCCGATGCCGATTATGCTGGATGTAAAATTGACAGGAAGAGCACATCAGGGACTTGTCAGTTTCTGGGGAGATCCCTGGTGTCTTGGGCTTCAAAGAAACAAAACTCAGTAGCTCTTTCTACCGCCGATGCCGAGTATATTGCTGCAGGACACTATTGTGCACAATTACTTTGGATGAGGCAAATCCTCAGGGACTATGGATACAAGTTGAGCAAAGTCCCTCTCCTATGTGATAATGAGAGTGCAATCCACATGGCGGATAATCCCATTGAACACAGCCGCACTAAGCACATAGACATCCGGTATCACTTTTTGAGAGATCACCAACAAAAGAGGGATATCGAAATTGCTTATGTTAGCACCCACAACCAATTAGCCGATATCTTTACCAAGCCACTAGATGAAAGATTTCAGCAAACCTAGGAATGAGCTAAATATTCTTGATTCTCGGAACTTTGATTGAAACATTGCACATATTGCTCATTTATATACCTTTGATCATGTCTCTTTCATATGGTACAAATACATATTTCTTATTCTTCTTGTGCCAAGGCTAGGACTAATGTGTTTTCAAGTATGTTTCTATGATTAGTCTTCAATTGAAAGGGAAATGGAGTATTAGGCGAAGGCAAGGCTTCCACTCAACTCTGTCGGTATCATTTATCCTTAGCCTTACTCATAGACCTCCAATTGGTATAAACTTTCACTCATATCCATTATTTTCCAAAGGGGGAGGATTATAAGGCCTCTCAAGTTTCTTCGTTTTTGGCGCTTAATGCCAAAGGGGGAGAAAGTATTAGGCCCAAAGCAAAAGGACCGTACCACCATTTTCAAATTCAAACTTTCAATTGGTATTTCATTTGGTTTCAAAATTTCAATTGATATAATTTCATTTGGTATCTGCTTCAAAAATGGAAATCATTACGATTACAAAAACCCTCTCGATAGCTAAGGGGAGAACTTTTTCAGGGGAGTTTTTGTTTAGCCAAAGTAAAAGCATTTGAAATAGGGGGAGAATGTTTAAAATCTTGAAAATGCTTTTTGAAATCATATTTTCATACCATTGGCTATTTGCAAAAGAATTTGAAAAGACTTTTCCAAACGATTTGCAAAAACAAGCAAAGTGGTGCAAATGTGGTCCAAAATGTTAAAATAGAAGAAAGCAATCATACACATGTAGAGATCATTTCAATTGGTTTAACTCAAAAGCAACTTATGCACATCCATCAAATTTGCAAACTAGTTACATTTCTACTCTTTATATTTGCTTTGGTTTGTGTTGGCATCAATCACCAAAAAGGGGGAAATTGAAATGGAAATGGGCTTAATCATTTCCTATGATCGATTTTGGTGTTTGACGTCCATCACAAACCATGTGGACTAATTAGTTTTCCTAGTCATCATCTATATCATGTGCATAAAGTTCAATATAAACCAAGAAAGAAGTTAAGTTGGGGAATCAACAAAGTATGGAGCAAAGAATAGGATTGGTGCTGCCAGTGGCGCACCGGACAGTGTCCGGTGTGCACCGGACCCAGGCCGAGCACCCCATCAACTGGCCGCTCTCGGGTATTCCCTGGAGTCGCTCTGCTAAAATTCACCGGATTGTCTGGTGTGCACCGGACATGTTAGTGAGCCAATGGAGCAACGATCTGATGCGCCAACGGTTGACTGCAAAAGTGAATAGTGCGCAGTCAGAAGTCAGAGCAGCGAAGTCAGAACGCACCGGACATGTCTGGTGTGCCATCGGACTATCCGATGCAGCTAAAAGACAAAGGACTTCAATGGTCAACTGCTCCAAACCCCAATGGTATGCTGACATGGCACGTATCGGACAGTGAACAGTGCCATGTCCAGTGCACTACAGGATTGTTCGGTGTGCCATCGACAGCAACGGCTAGAATAGTGGTTGGGGCTATAAATACCCCAACCACCTCCATTCAAGCCATCCAAGTTTTCTGAACTTCACATTCAATAAAAGAGCAAATGCAATACTTCAAAGACACAATCAAAGCATTCAATTCCCTCGAAGCTCCAAAAATCAACTCTATTACTTAGAGACTTGAGAGAGGATCATTTGTGTTTCTTTTGTTGCTCTTATCGCTTGGATTGCTTTCTCCTTCCCACTCTTACTCTTCTAAGTTCTTTATAAAACTAGCAAGAGACACCTAAGTGTGTGGTGAACCTTGTGGGGTCTTAGTGATCCAAGTGATTAAGGAGAAGACTCAACTGGTCTGTGCGACCGATTGAGAGAGGGAAAGGGTTGGAATAGACCCGGCCTTTGTGGCCTCCTCAATGGGTACTAGGTTCTTTGGAACCGAACCTCGGTAAACGCCGTGTTCATTTGTGTTGATCTTCACTCAATTTGTTTCCCCTCCCTTCCTCTCTCTAATATTTCCCTTGCTCATATTGATTTGAGTTGGCTCCCAAAGTTATCCGCATTGTTTGAGCAACTTTAAGCAAGGAAAACTATCTTCCATACACCAATTTAATTCTAACACTAAGCCTGGCCTTAGTGTGAGCTTAAAGTTTGTAAATTTCAGGTTTCGCCTATTCACCCCCCTCTAGGTGACTTTCAGTTGAGCCGTGGACTAGCCAAGGCGTGAGTTATGTTGTGTAACCATGTCTGTCGGCTTGTGGTGTGCATGTGTGGAGCACAGGGATGGTGGTCAATGGAGAAGGTGAAGGTCATGCGGGTTTGTGCCGATGGATCGGCAGCGGTCAAGGACAAGCGCTAGGACTTGACCGGGGGACCTGAGTCACCGGGTGACTAATCGCAGTGGCTGACACCAGGGAGCATGTGGTCGTCAGATCAAAACTCCAAGAGTTGGTCCATTTTGCCCCCGGCTAAGTGGATAGGCTCTATGTATCTAGGGGTAGTTTAGGAAGTAGTAATAACCCTCTATAATTAGATGCGTAGGGTTGTTGTTACATCCATCTCTTCGGCTTAGAGTTTTAGAATTAGTTGTTTTTATTCCCTAGAACTTCTCTAGTTTTCTAGCCAAGATCCACAACGCTTTGAACCTCAGCGTCTGTGATTTTGCAATCTTCACCGCGTGATCCAAGGAAGGGTGGACGGTTCCACCTACAGGTTTCATTGCATCACAAACTCAATTTTGTTTCCACTGAAGTTTTTTGTTCGTTTTGTTCTTATGTTCTTATCTTCCCTCCTCTTTTGATTTTATGAAGAACCATCATGTTCTTGTGTGAGGATTTGGTTTGGGGATTGATTGGTGGTGAGTTAATCCTCTCGTATCACTGCACACACCCTATTGTTGCAGGTTTTGGTCGTGATTTGAGATGAACTCAGTTTAAACTCGTTCTAGAAAACCCCATCAAAACCCCAACCAAAATGGGATTTCTAATCTACGCTTTGAACTTTGAGTTGCTGGGGTTGGTACTTCCACGCATCATTTTCTCCCCCACACAATCTTTCTGTGAAGTTTAAAGCAATTCTACTTCTTTTCAGTGTGCGACACTATTGGACCCTAGCATGGCACTGCTGCTCCCTCTGTTCTGTGTTTTACTTTGATTTTTGGCAAACAGTTGGGTTGATCGTTTTCCAGGATTTTTGTGTGTTCAAATGACACTGGTTTGAATTACCCAGTAATCTGGTGCTTTGTGAGTCCCTATAGGTTTTGGGTCAAGTTCGGGATCAAAGTCACGGTGCTATTCTCGAAGAGAATTTTTAGTGGCTCCCATTCACCCCCTTCTAGTCGCCTTACCGGTCCTTTAGGAGCCATTGACACTAGTACAAGGTAGAAAGGATGAATCTATAGGCACAAAATAAAAAACGAGAGATGGCGATACAGAAATAGGGTTTTGTCACACCTGGTTTCAAAAGGCAAACCAAATGCGAAACATAGGATCAAAACTCATGTACATAGTGATTACATAAATGATTCATCATTGCATAGTGCTCAAATAATGTAATAACAAAAAAGAGTATTTAACCTTATTATAGCCAATGTCGAAGACATCCACATAGTCTTTGACTTCACAATGATCAAAGTGCTTAAACGGAATGTTGCTAAATAAGTAGCCTTCCATAGGAAACTGGCTGGGGAAAACACTAATCTAGTTCTAGAACTCGTCGTAGTCATGAAACTCCTAGAAATCCACCTTGTTGCCTTCTTCTCCTGAGCCATGGTTGCAGTGTGGGCAACCTAATGTTTATGTGAAAGAAATGGTGAGTACATGTATCTCATCATCACAGCCCAAATCCAAATGGTAAACAAGGATAGGGAAAACAGAAAGCTAGTCAATCCTTAGGTTGAATCTTGTTGTCCGGGAATGTAAATTCTCATGTGAATAGGATATCAGTAAGTCAGAGGACACTTGCCTTCATCAAACTTTTGCTCAAGGTCTTCACCTGCTCCTCCTTTGGAAACCACAAACTGCTCATTGTCTACATGATACAAACATGCATTCAATACACTTGGAGAACATAGAAGAACAATAAATCAAGCATATGCAACAAAGCAACTCATGTTTAGAAAAAAATTATGGCATTAACTGTGTAGTTAATAAGTTTTGGATGTTTTAATGCACATGCTTCCCTTTTAATGTGTTAGTTATGAGCTAAAAATGTGACCCTAGGCCTTATTCCTATTTACAAATTAAACCTATATTTGGAATGAATTCTAGAAGAGCATAGTTAACTCCTAGTTTGAAGGCTACCGACGCGTAATCCACACAACATCCATGTCATCAATTAAGGGCAACAAAAGTCCAAGACCAATATTGGTAGAAACATGTTGCGACCAGAGACAAATGCGTGCCCCTATATTAGGGCTGGAAACGAGCCGAGCCGAGCCAGGCTCGGCTCGGCTCGGTGCGGCTCGGAGGTGAAAAGGCTCAAGCCTGGCTCGGCTCGCCGGTACAACGAGCTACCAAAGTAGGCTCGGCTCGGCTCGAGTACGGCTCGCGAGCCTGTCCCCACCATCACACACACCAGCTGACAGGAATGAATAGAAATACAAAACAAGTATAAAAAATCTACATGACTGGTGTGACTGCATTATAAAAGGAAATTCCTTTGATTAAAATACAAGCAGCCAAGCAATATAAAAAAACCAAAAACATGTTTGAGGGTTTGACAGCATAAGGTTCATAGCATAAGTTTGAGTGTTTGACAGCAAATGACATGACATTCAAGTATTCAACAAGCATATGCTATCAACCAGCAGCATATATCAACCAAAAGTCAAAAGCACTCATCAACTTGCATATTTCAAAAGGCCAAAAGCATCCAACAGCTTCAACTTTACTGCTTGTATAGTTGTATCCACCAAAACTCCAAAAGCATCCAGCAAGACAGCAACCAACACTTCATTATCATTACACACCTGAACAAGGAAACAAATATACATAAGCATCTTACAAGCCATAATGGTACAAGTACAAATATACACAAGTACTATTACTAGTTGCTTTGCACAAAGCTTTTTGGAAATGAGATAGTCTCCATGTCGTCCTCATCATCATGTACCTGTTGAAAAAAATACAAATTTCACTCAAAATCTAAAAAGAACCTAAGAAATGCACTCTAATAAATAATAAAAGAGCAACTAACCACATATGTCATGCTTCCATCATGCGACCCTCGAATCCAGCTAGAGGAGCATACCAAAGCCTCCACCATAGAAGGGCTGAGAGAACTCCGATAATCATCTAAAGTTCTACCCCCTGTGCTAAAAGTAGACTCTGAAGAGACGAATGTTGCTGGTACAGTTAAGAATTTCTTTGCCATCCTTGAGACAACCGGAAACCTATGTGAATTAAGCTTCCACCAGCTCAACAAATCAAACTCCTTGTCTGCTAGACTCATACACTCCTTTAAGGGCCTTTGATAGTTTTTCTTTTTCAGACTCATACACTTTCAAGCATTCTGCTCTAATGGTTTTCCTACCAATGAACTCATATTGTGGATTCAAATACTTCATGACAATGTTAAACCATGTATGCTCAACCATTCTAAATGGGTACTCATGAACTATAATCATCTTGGCAATTAATTTTCTAACTTGCTCATGATTATAATCTCTAGGGGATGTGATAGTAGGGAGACCAGAACCTGATTCACCTGCATTTGAAGGAGCAAAGTTGAGAAGAGATTGATCTAGTTTCTTTTCCAAATGCTTTAAATATGCCCCACAACTCTTCATATGCCTCGACAATGTTGATGTCGTTGGCCCTTGCATGTAGGCATACATTTTCTTATAATACTTGCACTTTGCCTTTAATGTCTTCTTTCCATCCTCGGATGCATCTCCAACAGCCACTTTATCAAAAACTTCCCACACTTTGGATTTAGAGTTGTTATCCTTTACTTTCACCCCCTTACGCCTTTTCTTGGCTTTTCTTTTCTCATCATTATTTGATTCCACAGCATCAATCTCTCTCCCACCTAGGACAGTCATTTCATCCTCAGACATGTCATCGTTCTTGTCAAATGAATTGCTTTCTGAATCTATCTCATTACTTTGATTCACCCCCTTCCCTTGCACACCAGATTCCATAACCTAACAATACATAATGTGTTAACTGCAACTGCAAGTCTGCAAGTGTCGGCGTTCCGAGACCGGGGGGTCCCCGAGCCGACGAGTGAGTGTGTCGCGTGCCCCAGCCCAGATGGGTCGAGCGCGTGGGCGAGCGCGAAGGGGGGAGAGAGAGAGAGAGAGCGAGGTGGCCGGAGCCGGGTCGTGAGGGAGTCGGAGATTCCCGCGGCCTTCGTGTTCGTCCCGCGCCCAGGTCGGGTGCGCTTGCAGTAGGGGGTTACAAGCGTCCGCGCGGGTGAGGGGAGCGAGCGGCCCCGAGAGAGCGCCTGCCCCTGCCCTTCGTTCCCGCGAGGCCAACCTTCTCTAAGAAGGCCCTGGTCCTTCCTTTTATAGGCGTAAGGAGAGGATCCAGGTGTACAAATGGGGGTGTAGCAAGGTGCTACGTGTCTAGCGGGGGAGAGCTAGTACCCTAAGTACATGCCAAGGTGGCAGCCGGAGAGATCTTGGCACCCAGCTAGTGTGGCGTCGTGGCTGTTGGAGAAGCGATGGAGCCGGACGGAGGGACAGCTGTCGGAGTGGTTGGGCCCTTGCTGACGTCCCCCTGCTTTCGTAAGGGAGCTGGGAGCCGCCGTCGTCATGGTCCAGCGGGGCGCCATCATTGCCTATCTGGCGGAGCTAGCCAGATGGGACGTCGGTCCTGTTCTCTGCGGCCCGAGTCGTCTCAGGGTAGGGTGATGATGGCGCTTCCTGTCGACGTGGCGGACTCGTGCCCTAGGTCGGGCGACGTGGAGTCTCCTCCGAGGCCGAGGTCGGGTCTGTCCTGCATGGCCGAGGCCGAACCTGAGCACCCGGGTCGGGCGAGGCGGAGGTCGTCCGGCAGAGGTCGGGGTGGAGTCCGAGCCCTGGGTCGGGCGAAGCGGAGTTCATCGTCTTCCGGGGCCTTAGCCCGAGTCCGAGCCCTGGGTCGGGCGGAGCGGAGTTCGCCGTCTTCCGGGGCCTTAGCCCGAGTCCGAGCCCTGGGTCGGGCGGAGCGGAGTTCGCCGTCTTCCGGGGCCTTAGCCCGAGTCCGAGCCCTGGGTCGGGCGGAGCGGAGTTCGCCGTCTTCCGGGGCCTTAGCCCAAGTCCGAGCCCTGGGTCGGGCGGAGCGGAGTTCGCCGTCTTCCGGGGCCTTAGCCCGAGTCCGAGCCCTGGGTCGGACGGTGCTTCCTCTGGCGCTTTTGGCCAAGCCTGGCTGCCCGTCAGTCTTACCTTTTGCGTTAAAGACCCCAGTGACTTGGTCGGTCGGCGTGGTGATTTAGTCAGGGTTACTTCTTATCGAAGGCAAGGCCTCGGGCGAGCCGGAGATGCGTCTGCCGTGAAAGAGGAGGCCTCGGGCGAGACGGAAACATCTTAGGGTCGGCTGCCCTTGCCCGAGGCTAGGCTCGGGCGTGGCGTGATTGAGTCGCTCGTATGGACTGATCCCTGACTTAATCAAACCCATCAGGCCTCTGCAGCTTTATGCTGATGGGGGTTACCAGCTGAGAATTAGGCGTCTTGAGGGTACCCCTAATTATGGTCCCCGACAGTAGCCCCCGAGCCTCGAAGGGAGTGTTAACACTCGCTTGGAGGCTTTTGTCGCACTTTTTTGCAAGGGGACCAGCCTTTCTCGGTTGTACTTTGTTCCGGTGGGTGCGCGCGAGCGCACCCGCCGGGTGTAGCCCCCGAGGCCTCGGAGGAGTGGTTTCACTCCTTCGAGGTCTTAATGCCTTGTGTAATGCTTCGGCTGGTCTGGCGGTTCCCTCATGCGAACAGGCCGTAGCCCAGGTACACTGTCGGGGCCCAAGTTCTCGGGCTGGTATGTTGACGCTGTCAACGGTTCGGCCGGAGCCGGGTTTGCGAGAGCAGCCCCCGAGCCTCCGCACGAAGCGAGAGGACGATCAGCGACATACTCGACTTTTTTACATACGCCCCTACATCGCCTTTCCGCAAGGAGGAGGGGGGGAGAGCGCCATGTTACCCTCGATGGGCACCGAACATGGTGTCTCCGGTGAGCTGCGATCGGGTAATCCGGTGGACGTCCGTGCCCCGTTCGTTGGGGGTCGGCTAGGGGCCCGGAGGCACGCCCAAAAGTACCTGCGGGTGATCTGCCGGACCCGGTCCCCTGGCGACGGGGTCCGAGGGCTCGTTGCCTCCCTCCGATGGGATTCCGTTACAGAGTCGTTCCCGCTGGTCTCGGAAATGTCCTAGGGTACCTCGGGAGCGCAGCCCGAGCCTTGGTTATGTATCGAACGTACCCCTGGTCATCCCTCGCTCGGTGTCTGAGGCGACTGTGAACCCTTCGGGGGGCCAGCCTTCGAACCCCTGATCAGTAGGGGGCACGGAGCCCGAGTAGCCTGAGGCGGTCGTGGGACCTTTCGGGGGCCGACCTTCGAACCCCTGACCAGTAGTGGGTGTCGGGCCCACGCGATCTGGGGCGGCTGTTGAACCCTTCGGGGGGCCAGCCTTCGAACCCCTGATCAGTAAGGAGGCTCGGAGCCTAGTTCCTTCACGGGGAAGGATCCCTTTGGGGGTATCCCCTTTCCCGGTCCCTGTTGCAAGAGATAGAGAAAGAAGGAAAAGGGAAAAAGGATTCGAAATTGAACGTCGTGGCGTACCTATTTGGTGTGGCCGTTTTGGCGAAGGCGAAACGTCGCCAGCTGCTTCCGCTAGAAGCGCTGCCCGTCGAGCCGCGGAGTTAATGCGCCGGGGCGAGCGGTCGGCGAGGCTACCGTTGCGTGCGCGAGCCGTTCGAGGAACGGCTGTTTTGCTTTGCGTTTTTTGAACCCCGCGTCCGGTTCGGGCGGTGCGTTGGAACCGTCTTCACCTGGGTCTTTATATACCCCGGAGAGGGCCCGGTGACGGTTCTCGACTCCGCTTCTTGTCTCCCTTTTAGGCTTTTTCGCAGTCTGAGGGATCCAGCCAGGGAAAAGAAAACCGCCCTCCCCTGTCCTTCGCGCCGCCACCCTTTCTGCTTCGGCGATGGCTGACCGGGTGACCATCATCCCGCCGCGCGACCCATGGCCCTTCTCCACAGTGACGGCGGGTGATCTGGAGGACCTCGTCGGCGAGGGTTTGCTCCGCCCCCTCACCGACGAGCAGCGGCCGAAATGGATTCCTCCCGCGGGTGGAGTCACTCCATCCCCTTCGCCGGGGTACGTTGTGAGCTTTATCTCCTTCCATGAGCGGGGATTTGGTGTGCCGACGAGCCGCTTTATGCGGGCCATCCTGTTCCATTACGGGGTGGAGTTGCACAACCTCACCCCCAACTCCATCGCGCAGGCCGCTATCTTCGTGGCGGTGTGCGAGGGGTATTTGGGGATCGCCCCCCACTGGGATTTGTGGACCCATCTCTTCTTCGCCGAGCTTTTTGCCTCGCCGACGGGGGAGAGGAAGGTCCGTGCAGCGGTGCGGGCCGGCGGCTGCACCCTTTTGTTGAGGCAGTCGCGGTCGTTGCAGTATATCCCTGCCGTCCTCGCATCCTCAAACAAGGGTTGGCAGCGCCGGTGGTTCTATCTCCGGAACGACGGAGAGTTGCTCCCGCCGTTCTCTCAGCGGGTTGTCACCGCCGCTCCCGACGCCTGGCGCCACGGGACTCCACACGAGAGGCAGAAGAACCTCGAACCTCTTCTTCAGGCCCTGAAGGCGTTGCGGGAGGGAGGACTCACCGCCGCGGGTGTGGTTGCCGCCATCCACCGTCGGAGGGTGCTCCCTCTGGCCGAACGGCGGCTGTCGCTTTGGGAGATGACCCCGGAGGCCGACTGGGAGGGGTCACGGATGTCCCCTGATCCTCTTCCCCATGACGCCCTCCAATGGCGGGTGTCAGCCGCGATGGGGAAGCCGGACTCCCATGCCTTCTCCCAGCTTCGAATGCGCCCCGACCAGGGGTGCGTCGCTCTGGTGAGTGTTCGCTCCTTCCCTCCTCATATACCGGGTTGTTCCCGGTTCTCACGATTGGGTTTCTTTCCCTCTCCCCCCCCCTTTTTAGGAGGTGGGGCGGCACAAACCCTCCTTACCGCGGGTTCCGGAGGACGCGGTGGGTCGGGCAGCGCGGCGGGTCGCCGCGGAGGAGGAGAAAAAGAAAAAGGACGCGGAGAAGGCCCGGGCCCGCAGGCGGAGGCGGGCTCGGGACGCCCTAGAGAAACGCCGTCGTCAGCAGGAGAGGGAAGGACTCCCCAGGGAGCTGTCGCCGGAGGCATCCGACGACGACGACGACGACGATGAAGAGGAGGAGGACGACATGGCCGCCCGTCTCGGCCTCAGCCCCAGCTTGGGGTGTGGCCGGGAGCTGTCGAGTCAGCCCCCGAGCGGGCCGATGTCGTCGGTTCCTGGGGCCGAGACGCCGGATCCCCGACCTGAGGGGCGGGGACAACCCGAGAGGGTACTTGACCCCTCGGCTGGAGGGGCTGACGCGACTCCAGGGAGCCGGGCCGAGGGGTTCGTCCCTCGAGAGCCGTCCCCCGCGTCGGCAGCGCGGGGGAGCGGTCCTCAGGTTGCCATGGCGGCGCCTGGGCAGTCCGCCTCCCGGGCGTCAGGGGCGCCCAAGGCGAGGGCGGTGCCAGGGCTATCGGTGAGGCGGACCTCGGCGGTGGTTCCAGGGAGCGGGAGCCAAGAGACCTCCCCCCAGGCACAGTGGATCATGGCCCGGAGCGGGTAAGTACCTTGGAATGTCTCCATCCCGGTGCTTCATTCATACGTCTTGGCCGTGATTTTCCCTTCCTTCTTTTTTCCAGCAAGCGGAGCCATGGCCCTACCGACCTGGCGCCCCGGAAGGCCCTTAAGACGGCGTCGGTCCAGGCGGCTGGCGCCATCCCGGGCCCCGCCGCTCAGCCGACCCTTTCGCAGGGCGCTTCGCCGCATGGGGCTCAGGCGTCGTATGTCCCGGGGGAGCAGGTCCCCGAGGCGGGCTTCTCTACCGAGGCGGCCATCATGATCGGGGAGGCGGCCGGCGTCGACGCGGTCCCGAGCCCGCCTGCCGTGTCGGCCATGCCGGCGCCTGCCGCCACCGCAGTCGGCACCGCCCCAGTCGGAGAGCATATGGTTGCTGCCGGCGTTGAGACGGCCATAGCGTCGGCGCCCAGGGCTTCGGAAGGGGCGGACGCACAGCTCACCCAGGCGGGCGGCAGCCTCGTCGCAGTGCGGCGAAGCCCCGAGGCCCGGGGCCAGTTGCTCCGATTCCGGACCCGCGAGGTTCCGGACCCCATCTTCGTTCTTGACGACGAACAGGAGGACCGGTCCTGGGACGAGCTCCGCAATCGTGCGGAAGCAGCGGTGGGGTCGCTCCGATCGTCGCTGGAGGTTCTCTGCGGGGACGTCCCCAAAATCCTATAGGTAACGGTTTCAGGCATACCTTCTCCCTTCTGCGAGCGAGGCGTTCGTCGTGATGCCTTGTCTTCCTTTCCAGGATCTGACGGACCGGAGCGCCGCCAAGTCGTCGTTCATCCGCCGCGAGGTTGACGTTTGGGGCTCGCTGCGGTCCCTGAGGACTTCGCTCGCCGGAGCTACCTCGCGCCTCTCTCAGCAGGACGCTAAGATAGCGGACCTCCAGTTGCTCTGTGCTGACCTGAGGGCCGAGGCGGCGGCGGCGCGCACAGAGGCGCTACGGCAGCGGTCGGAGCTCGTCCAGGTTGCCGAGGAGCGGGACCAATCTCGGGGCCAGGCTGCCGAGGCCGAAAGCCGGGCCAAGACCCTCGCGGTCGATCTGGCCGCAGCCCAAGTCGCGGCCTCGGAGCAGCGCGTCCGAGCCGGAGGTATGGCTCGATCGTCCTCGGTTCTCGTTCTTGTCCGTTTCTTCCGCTTGTGTTTGAGGTCTCTCTTCTGGTTGTTCGCAGAGCTTGAGTCTGCCCTCGATGAGTCGGCCAAAGCGCTCGCTGAGGCGCTTGCCGGGGCTGCTGAGCAGAGGGAGGCCGATCTCGCGGCCATGTCCGAGGCCGTCTCGGATGCCTATCGGACCCTTGGTCCCGGCGACGTCCCTTCAGGAAGCTCCCCCCAAAGCCGTCTTCAAGCCCTAGGTGGTTATGCGTGCGGTAAAGTCCGCGGGGCGCTACACCACGGCGTCAGGCGGGCCTTCGCTGTGCTCGCTTCCCACTACGTCGTGGACCTGGAGCGGGTCAGTGAGGGGTACTGCCTCCCTGACGAAGACGAGGCCGCCCTGGCGGAAGTTCAGCGGCTCGACGCGGTCGCTGCGGGTCCGAGCGCGGCGCTGGCGACCATCTTCGAGGCGGAGATTCTTCCTCCTGTGCCGCCGCCGGAAGCGGAGGTGGACCTTACCGACGGCGGGAGTGGAGCTGAGGGCGCGGCGCCTTCCCAAGGCGACGCCTGACTTTTGTTGGGACAATTTCTGTTGGATGTGCGATTTACCGCGGCCGCCGAGGCCTGGACACTTTATTTCTCTTGCGTGAAGTCATACTCTTTTCTGTTTCAATTTGCGCACCTGGCCCGACTTGTCGACAACAGGGTGATTTCCCGAGCTGGGTCCTTTTTCGTGGCAGGCGATGAGTGAGGTGTCCCTAGCCCAGAGGCATAGGTGTTCCTCGGCTCAGTCGGTCTCGCCACTCATTTGTACCCAAGTTCGCTCCTCGGGACCCTGCTTCTGACGTATCCGGGAGAACGCAAAAAACCCCTTCTTGATCGAAAAAAGAATTTTTTGACGCGGAGAGGCGCATCCAAACTCGACGAGAGGGGTTCCCCCTTTTTAGCCCCCGAGGGAGGGTCGGGCTCCGCCGGGGCGAGGCCGACCCTTCCTTGATGACTGATTCTCGTGTGTGAGTGGGGGAAGGGCGTAGCCCCCGAGCGTCGTCCGTGCAGAGGTCGTTTGACAAGTCGGGCTCCTGCCCGAATATCCGGCGAGTGCTCGGTGACATCCCTCGGTATGCCAGGCATGTCCGAGGGACCCCACGCAAAAATGTCGGCGTTCACGCGGGGAAGTCGACGAGTACTGCTTCCTATTTGGGGTCGAGCCCGGAACTGATCCAGATCTGCTTGGAGGTATCGCCGCTGGGGTCGAGAGGGACGGCCTTAACCGTCTCCGCTGGCTCGAAGTTGCCGGCATGTCGCTTTACGTCCGGCACCTCTCGGGAGAGGCTTTCCAGGTCGGCAATGAGGGCCTCGGACTCGGCGAGGGCCTCGGCGTACTCCACGCACTCCACATCGCATTCGAATGCGTGTTTGTACGTGGGGCCGACGGTGATGACCTCGTTGGGGCCCGGCATCTTGAGCTTCAGGTAGGTGTAGTTGGGGATGGCCATGAACTTCGCGTAGCATGGCCTTCCCAACACTGCGTGGTAGGTCCCTCGGAACCCGACCACCTCGAACGTCAAAGTCTCCCTTCGGAAGTTGGAGGGTGTTCCGAAGCAGACAGGAAGGTCGAGCTGTCCGAGGGGCTGGACGCACTTCCCGGGGATGATCCCGTGGAAGGGCGCAGCGCCTGCTCGGACGGATGACAGATCGACGCGCAGGAGCCTGAGGGTCTCAGCGTAGATGATGTTGAGGCAGCTGCCCCCATCCATCAGGACCTTGGTGAGCCTGACGTCGCCGATGACGGGATCGACGACGAGCGGGTACTTCCCCGGGCTCGGCACGTGGTCGGGGTGGTCATCCTGGTCGAAGGTGATGGGCTTGTCGGACCAGTCTAGGTAGACTGGCGCCGCCACCTTCACCGAGCAGACCTCCCGACGCTCCTGCTTACGACGCCGAGCCGAGGCATTCGCCGCATGCCCTCCGTAGATCATGAAGCAGTCGCGGACCTCGGGGAACTCTGCTGCTTGGTGATCTTCCTTTTTGCCGTCGTCGCGGGCCCTGTCACCCTCTGCGGGTGGCCCGGCCCGGTGGAAGTGGCGCCGAAGCATGACGCACTCCTCGAGGGTGTGCTTGACGGGCCCCTGATGGTAGGGGCACGTCTCCTTGAGTGCCTTGTCGAAGAGGTTGGCGCCTCCGGGGGGCTTCCGAGGGTTCTTGTACTCGGCGACGGCGACAAGGTCCGTGCTGGCGGCGTCGCGTTTCGCTTGCGACTTCCTCCTGCCTTTCTTCTTGGCGCCAAGCGGAGTAGACGCCTCGGGGGCATCTTCCGACGGGCGGCCCTGGGGCTGCTTGTCCTTTCGGAAGATGGCCTCGACCGCCTCCTGACCAGAGGCAAACTTGGTGGCGATGTCCATCAGCTCGCTCGCCCTGGTGGGGGTCTTGCGACCCAACTTGCTCACCAGGTCACGGCAGGTGGTGCCGGCAAGGAACGCGCCGATGACATCAGAGTCGGTGATGTTGGGCAGCTCGGTGCGCTGCTTCGAGAATCGCCGGATGTAGTCCCGAAGGGACTCTCCCGGCTGTTGCCGGCAGCTTCGGAGGTCCCAGGAATTCCCGGGGCGCACATACGTGCCCTGGAAGTTGCCGGCGAAAGCCTGGACCAGATCCTCCCAGTTGGAAATCTGCCCCGGAGGCAGGTGCTCCAACCAAGCGCGAGCGGCGTCGGAGAGGAACAGGGGGAGGTTGCGGATGATGAGGTTGTCATTGTCCGTCCCACCCAGTTGACAGGCCAGGCGGTAATCCGCAAGCCACAATTCCGGTCTCGTTTCCCTCGAGTACTTTGTGATAGTAGTCGGGGGTCGGAATCGGGGCGGAAACGGCGCCCGCCGAATGGCCCGGCTGAAGACCTGCGGACCGGGTGGTTCGGGCGAGGGACTCCGATCCTCCCCGTTGTCGTAGCGTCCTCCACGCCTGGGGTGATAACCTCGGCGCACCCTTTCGTCGAGGCGGGCCCGACGGTCGCGATGAGGGTGCTCGTCGCCGAGGTGGCCCGGGGCCGCAGGCGCGGTATTGCGCGTGCGCCCGGTGTAGACCGAGGCTTCCCGCATGAGTCGGGAAGTCGCGGCACGAGGTTCCGAGGGGTACCTCTGCCTTCGGGAGGCAGAGCTCTCGGCCCGCCGGGCCGCAGCGCCTTCCAGGAGATGCTTGAGCTCTCCCTGGATTCGCCGACCCTCGGTGGTTGATGACTCCGGCATCGCGCGGAGGAGCATCGCTGCGGCTGCCAGGTCCTGTCCGGTTTCGCCGGATGCGGGTGGCGGTCTGTCCCTGGCATCGTTGGCGATGCGGTGCTGGAGACCTTGGGGCAGGTGACGTATTCCTCCGGCCGAGGGCTGGCTCGCCCATACCTGCCCGACGTTCCGGCGGATTGCCTCGAGCGCTCCTGCTCCCTCATCGAGCCCGGCCTGCGCCCCGCGGACTTGCTCGAGCTGTGGGTCGTGACCCCCCGCCGGAACGGGGACCACAGCTAGCTCCCGCGGGATGTCAGCGCGAGGCGCTGGCCTAGGGGGATCACCATCCTCCGGCATGCCGAGACAGCTGCCTCCGGAGGGATTCCCTAGCTCGACGTGGAAACATTCGCGGCTCGGGCCGCAGTCCTTGTCGTCAAGGCTGCGGCTGCCGTCGGAACAGTCGGAGAGGCAGTAGGTGCATGCGGTCACGAAGTCCCGCATGGCACTGGGGTTGCCAGATCCAGAGAAATCCCAGCAGATGCTGGGGTCGTCATCTTCCTCGAACCCAGAGGGTCCGTAGGTCGAGACACCCGTCAATCGGTCCCAAGGCGACCGCACACGAAACCCCAGAGAGGTTGCACTCGCCTCAACGTGAGCGCCCGCCAAAGCGAGGTCGCCAGGCGGGTTGAGGCCGAGTCGAAATGACGAAGGATGGGAATCAGCCCGTACCTTTTGGTCGACGAGGATCGACGAAGTCGCATCGGGGGCTGATCGTGCTGTCGTCCTGGGTGCGAGGGCGACGTCCTGCAGGCCCTCCGTGAGCGTGCCGGCGTCGTCCACTTGCTCGAGATCGGCGTGTCGCGGGGGGACGGCGCTCGCCTTCGCCTCAAACGCGTGGGTGATGCCCGACGCGTCCTCCGTTGGGGCGCTGGGGATGTCGATTTGCTCGACAGTCGACTGAGCGCAGCCTCCCGCTCGGCCTTGGTTGCCCCGCCTCCTCCTCCGATGGCGAGGGAGAGGATGGGGTGAGCTCGAAAGTTGTCCTTCCCCTACGCGGGAAAGACGTCGTCGATTCCGCCGCCGGCGGGCGGGCTGTCCGCCACCGTTGTCGCTGTCGCGCGACGGTGGAAGGAGTATCATGTCGTAGCTACCGTCGAAAGACATGAACTCGAGACTCCCGAAACGGAGCACCGTCCCGGGTTGAAGAGGTCGTTGGAGACTGCCCATCTGGAGCTTGACGGGAAACTACTCGTCAACACGCAGCAGGCCCCTACCTGGCGCGCCAACTGTCGGCGTTCCGAGACCGGGGGGTCCCCGAGCCGACGAGTGAGTGTGCCGCGTGCCCCAGCCCAGATGGGTCGAGCGCGTGGGCGAGCGCGAAGGGGGGAGAGAGAGAGAGAGCGAGGTGGCCGGAGCCGGGTCGTGAGGGAGTCGGAGATTCCCGCGGCCTTCGTGTTCGTCCCGCGCCCAGGTCGGGTGCGCTTGCAGTAGGGGGTTACAAGCGTCCGCGCGGGTGAGGGGAGCGAGCGGCCCCGAGAGAGCGCCTGCCCCTGCCCTTCGTTCCCGCGAGGCCAACCTTCTCTAAGAAGGTCCTGGTCCTTCCTTTTATAGGCGTAAGGAGAGGATCCAGGTGTACAAATGGGGGTGTAGCAAGGTGCTACGTGTCTAGCGGGGGAGAGCTAGTACCCTAAGTACATGCCAAGGTGGCAGTCGGAGAGATCTTGGCACCCAGCTAGTGTGGCGTCGTGGCTGTTGGAGAAGCGATGGAGCCGGACGGAGGGACAGCTGTCGGAGTGGTTGGGCCCTTGCTGACGTCCCCCTGCTTTCGTAAGGGATCTGGGAGCCGCCGTCGTCATGGTCCAGCGGGGCGCCATCATTGCCTATCTGGCGGAGCTAGCCAGATGGGACGTCGGTCCTGTTCTCTGCGGCCCGAGTCGTCTCAGGGTAGGGTGATGATGGCGCTTCCTGTCGACGTGGCGGACTCGTGCCCTAGGTCGGGCGACGTGGAGTCTCCTCCGAGGCCGAGGTCGGGTCTGTCCTGCATGGCCGAGGCCGAACCTGAGCACCCGGGTCGGGCGAGGCGGAGGTCGTCCGGCAGAGGTCGGGGTGGAGTCCGAGCCCTGGGTCGGGCGAAGCGGAGTTCATCGTCTTCCGGGGCCTTAGCTCGAGTCCGAGCCCTGGGTCGGGCGGAGCGGAGTTCGCCGTCTTCCGGGGCCTTAGCCCGAGTCCGAGCCCTGGGTCGGGCGGAGCGGAGTTCGCCGTCTTCCGGGGCCTTAGCCCGAGTCCGAGCCCTGGGTCGGGCGGAGCGGAGTTCGCCGTCTTCCGGGGCCTTAGCCCGAGTCCGAGCCCTGGGTCGGGCGGTGCTTCCTCTGGCGCTTTTGGCCAAGCCTGGCTGCCCGTCAGTCTTACCTTTTGCGTTAAAGACCCCAGTGACTTGGTCGGTCGGCATGGTGATTTAGTCAGGGTTACTTCTTATCGAAGGCAAGGCCTCGGGCGAGCCGGAGATGCGTCTGCCGTGAAAGAGGAGGCCTCGGGCGAGACGGAAACATCTTAGGGTCGGCTGCCCTTGCCCGAGGCTAGGCTCGGGCGTGGCGTGATCGAGTCGCTCGTATGGACTGATCCCTGACTTAATCAAACCCATCAGGCCTCTGCAACTTTATGCTGATGGGGGTTACCAGCTGAGAATTAGGCGTCTTGAGGGTACCCCTAATTATGGTCCCCGACAGCAAGATAAAACTGAACAAACTGCAAAACAAAACTGAACAAACTGCTGTCGAGCGGTGGATGTGGAATTGAGGATGCTCACCAGTGGATGAGGAACCGAGCCCGAGGAGTGAGGAGCCTGAGGAACCGGTCGTGCAGGCGTGCAGCCGAGCGGTGGATGAGCAGCCAAGCGGTCGGCGTCGGCGTCTCGGCCAGGCAGAGGGAGGCGTCAGGCGTGCAGGGTGCAGGCGGCGTGCCGCGGGCGCGTCCGCGCCGCGTGTGGCGGGGCGCGTGGCTTGGCGCGTGCACCGTGAGCCCGTGCGCGTCACGGCGTCAGCACTCCGCAGCGGGCCAGCGACGGCCGCGGACTCGCGGTCGCCGTCTCGCCGACTCGCCGGTCACGCCAGCCACTAGGCGTCGTCAGGCGTCAGCCACTCATCGCGCAGCGGACTCAGCCGTCACTCCGTCAGGACGAGCACCGGGCACCGCCGTCCGCCGAGCACGGGACTAGGGTTAGGTTTGGGGGCTTGGGGCGGCTTGCCAGCTTGGGTTTTAGGCAGTCTGCGGTTGGCCGGTTGCTTTGCAGCGTGGTTGTGGGCCTATTTGTATTGGGCTGCTCCACTAGTCCGCTGCTGCTCGCGAGCTTGTGCGAGCTGGCTCGGCTCGGGATTTTTTTGAGCTTGCGAAACCGGCTTGGCTCGGCGACAGCTCGCGAGCCGGCTCGAGCCTGCCTGAGCCACAACGAGATCGAGCCGGCTCACCGAGCCTAAGCTTTTTTTCCAGCCCTATCCTCTATAGTACTATTCTGTAAAAAGAAAAAAACTGTTTCAGTCTAGGGACCTAATCATAAAAATCGAAGACGTTTGATTCCTGCACCACGAGTCCACGGCAGTACGGGGCACAAGCAAATGAAACAATCCACGCGGAACGCCGCCGCCGCCATTCCCATGGTTTTCCATGCTCGGTTGCGAGCCAGCAATTCCATTTCAGTGTCCTCCCTCGTCTCGAGACCTTGCCCCATCCAGCCCAACGCTCCGTCCATCAACTGAATAGCTTGGCGGTGTAACCCTGTCGTGTGCGATGAGCTCCTCGCCGTTGATGACCGCCGCGGCGTCGGCTGCCGTGGTGGCGCTGGCTGTCGCCAACCGCGTGCTCTACAAGCTCGCGCTTGTGCCTCTCAAGGCGTACCCCTTCTTCCTCGCCCAGCTCACCACCTTCGGGTAAATAAGCCAAACCGAGCCCTATTCTTCCTCTGGTGTTCCTGGAGGCCGCGAGCTTGGTGTTCGACAAAATGTGGAGGAAACAATTCTCGGCGCGCTTGACGTGGCACCTAGTTTTTCGGATCCTAAATCGGGGTTCGTCGTGGTTTGTGCGTGCAGGTACGTTGCCGTGTACTTCTCGATGCTCTACACGAGGTACCGCACCGGGTCGGTGACTAGAGACATGCTGGCGCTCCCCAAGCACCGGTTCGTCGCTATCGGTTTGCTGGAGGCACTTGGAGTCGCTGCTGGCATGTCTGCTGGAGGTAATTTTGTTCATGTTCACTCTGAGAATGGTGTGATTGATTTTTACAGATGAAATTGCATTTCTTGCTCGATCAGAAAAGAAGGGGCAAGATGGTTTGGTTTCATCCAGTTCTATGTCCTAATACAAATTTGTTAATTAGCTGTTGTTTATGGAACTTGCAGCTATGCTACCAGGGCCTGCTATTCCTATACTGTCCCAGGTATATATGCCCTTTGGTTAGTTTCTGTTGCAACCCGTTAAATCTGTTCACTTATATATCATGGTTCTTTGATCTGAGTTATTTCAATTATTACTAAATTAAATTTTCCATTTTGTGTTGTAGTTTTTGTTGCCAACTTAGGCAACAGTATTTCTGTAGTCACCCTAAGATTTTGGGAGGTTTCAGTTGATGCCTACTCTTACCAATTTCATTTGATTGCTGGTGTTTAGATCTGCTATGGTTCTACAATTACATGTCAAGTGAGATATTCCTTTGTATGTCTGCTGCAGTCATTCTTGGTGTGGCAGCTTATCTTCTCTGCCCTGCTTTTAGGGAGGACATATTCGGCCAGACAAGTCATTGGTTGCTTCCTAGTAGTTTCTGGTGTGATTCTTGCTGTTGCAAGGTATGCTATTTGAAACATTTGCTTTATTTTTCTTGTTCTTATGGCGCAATACATATATTTGGAGAAAAAAATGCTGCTACACGTGCACCTTACATCAGTAACATTTTACTAGTTTTCTAGAGAAGAGTTATTGTGGTATTATTGTACTAAGTTATTACTACCACATTGCTAAATTTTAATTGATTAGTCATCACAAGATTTTTATTTCCTTAGTGGAGCGGATGATGGCCAGCTTCTTTCAGATGTAAAGTTAATTTGGCCAGCATTCATGATCGCTTCATCAGCATTTCACGCTGGTGCATCTATTCTGAAGGTATAGCCGCTTTCTTTATCTCATATTGTTCATTTTTGCTTACTGGTGTTAACACTTAACTGAAATATCTTAATTGCATATTACAGGAAGCTGTTTTCATTGATGGTGCAAAACGTCTTAAGGTTGATGCATCTTTTCTCCATGGTGCTTTTATTTGTTCATCAGTAAACATTAATCTATGAACTCATGGTCTAATGTTCATAAGGCAAAATATTTATGCAGGGGAAGCGGCCAGACATATTTGTGGTCAATTCATTTGGATCTGGATTTCAGGTGATTTTAGAAACTGAACAGAGTTGGGCTGTTCTATTACATACTTTCTTGGTTCATGCTTGACTGCATTATTATGTCTTTAAACCTGGATTTAATACTGTATACTATGTAATGTTTTTTCAGGCTGTTTTTGTCTTTCTTCTTCTTCCATTCCTTTCTAATTTGAGGGGAATTAAGTTTGCTGAGCTTCCTGCTTATTTAAATGGTGGTGCTGAGTGCTTCTTAAATGTCGCAGAAAGTCCAATCGGTAATGGTTGTTGCACAGAATTGTACGTTTCAGTTAGTGTATGTATTGTTCCTAAATATGTGCAATTTTTTAGTGACTTGCCTCATAAATGCTTATGGATTCTAATCGAGATATTTCTCTTTGGACTTCTATTGAAATCTCGAGGAACTTTCAGTCTAATAAACTATTGAACTTTCCGATGTTCTGATTTTAGGTCATGCTTTCTCTATTGCTTTGGGAAAAACTGTTTGTGTATGTTGCTCACTTGCTACTTTTCTTACAGACTGCGGAGGAGCTCCATTCCTGCCTTTGCTGTTTATAGTGGTGAATATGGCATTCAATATCTCTCTCCTCAATTTGGTGAAGATGTCATCTGCCATTGTGGCTTCACTTACAGCAACATCAGCAGGTCCTTTATTGTTTTTTGACCCTTGATTACCCCGCCTGCATTTTCATCTTCTTTCTTTGTGTTATTGCTGGTGGGTAGACCGAATGGAGGAATATAACCATACAATACTAATTATGCTTGTTTTGAATTTTAGTGCCAATATCGATCTATATTCTTTCACTTCCTTTGCCCTACATCCCTCATGACACGGAATTAAGCACGTCTTTCATCATTGGTGCCGTGATATTGCTGATGGGCCTGATTCTGTATAACCTTCCTCAATCGTCACTGAAACAATTGAAGGCTGATTGAAGGTAAAGTGACACACTGCCAGATGCCTTGTAACAGAGAGTTTACTGATTGATATTTATGGTGAAATTGATTTCCACACTGATCGAAATTAAGATTTTCTAAAACGCAAGCAACATGTGTATGTAGTAAGGACATTTTTAATACTTACCCTATAGTCTGGAAGTGTGATCTAAATGCAAGTTCAGTGAGCTTGGTGCTTAGAACGATGCTTTGTGTTCAGTGATTACATTGTGCTATGATGATGATGTGTGTTCAATTAGGTGTAATCCATAGTTATTAAGGCGGTAAGGCGACCGACCCTCTTTTTACCTTTTAGGCGATAAAGCACCCTAGACTGTCAGGGATTAGGTTTTAGTGGCGGCGACAGTTCCTCGGCCGTGTGAGCGGCGGTGATCTCGGGGGCGAGCGAGGGTAGGGCTCCCCTGAGGCGCATGATCGGCGGCGGCGGCAATGCTTCCCCGGATCGAGCGACGGCGATGCCCCCGAGGCAGATGAGCAGCGGTGCACCCTAGGCGTGGTGGTGACGGTGGTTGCGTGAAGCGCGGTAGGCTTCAACAGTAGCGGTGGCGTCCATGAGAGACGCGGGTGGCTCCGGCGGTGGCGCGAGGCGTGGTTGTCTCCGGTGATGGCGTCTGGCGTCCTTCGATGACCAACTCCTTCGATTCGGTGGTGTTCTCCGATGAAGACCTCCTCCAATCCTTTGTTTACGCATGCGGTTGTTGGTTGAGCCCACACTAAATTGTTTTCATTAATTATGATGTACGGTGTATATATTTATGCAAATTTATACGCATGCAATAGAAATTTCCACGACCTATCATAATTTTTGGATCTACATAAAAATAGGAACTGCATGCATGTGTCTAGTGATTGTCGTATTGTTCAGATCTACGAAAAAATAGGACTGAATGCATGTGTCCGGTGGGGGATGCACCTGAATTCATGTTTCTAGTGGAGGGACGATATACAATAGCATACATATTTTTATTTCACTTTGTATACATATTTATGCCAACATCAAAAGGTCTGCAACAGCTTTCAGGTTTGATCAGTATTTTACGCTTAAAACTGAAGGTTTTCATGCTCGAACATAGAGATGCGTCCACCAGTGAACCACATGCCAGTTTTTTACGCAGTATACCGTATTGCATAAATAACTACACTGTGTAGCATAATTAGTATCAGTATATATATTATAAACGGGTTCTAACCAGCTGTTAGAGCAATTCTATATTTATAGAGAAAATAAAGCATTTAAATAAGATCTTTTGTTTCCATGTATGTCAATTCATTTCCTATCATTGCATATTCCTGCCATCCTAAATTTATGTGTATACAGTAGGAAACAAAATTTTACGTAGTATACCGAATTGCATATATACATACATTGTGTAGCATAATTAGTATCAATATATGTCATAAACTGGTTCTAACGAGTCTAGTTGCATGATTATTTGAGTGATCCTATATTTATGAAGCTATCCATTTTTTGCACGCATGTAGTGAAAACGAAAATGTTATCCAAAATTTGTGCTCATGTAATGAAAACTCATACGATCTACCATAATTATCAGATCTACCATAAAATAGAATCTGCATGCATGTGTCTGAGTGTGTGGGCGTGGTCTAGTGGCTGGGTGGGGTTTATGCTACCCCTATAAACTATTTGCACTATTTTTGTAAACTATTTATGATATTTATGAAAAAATCAGAACTACAATTTATGGGTGTGTCCCATGCGGAGGGTTGGGTGTTGTACCGGAAGTTTGACTGACAGACGTGGAGAGGTTTGACCTGGTCCATGGGGGCGCACTCGGCAGCTTGGCGTGGGGTGTGGGTGGATGCGCCGACGTGGTCTAGCTAGATCGCAGGGGTGGTCGATCAGGGCTTTCTCTAACTTCTGAAAACCATGGCACGTAATATATATATATATATATATATATATATATATATATAAATATAAAACTGTAAAGCCTATTAGCCCATTTTAGCCTAGTAGAACAGGGAAATAAGGGGAAAAAGCCCACGTACAACCTAACATACTAGGGTTAATCTAATAAGCTACCTCTCCTCTCTCTCCCTCTCCCCTGCGCACCACCGTGTGACCTTGTGTGCCCCCGCTGTGGGTGCCCTGCACGTCGTCGTTACTGCAGGTGCCTTGCAAGTTGCCGTCATGCCTCTCCCAATGCCCTACACGGCACCGCCTTAAGCGATGCCTTAATAACCTTGGTTTAATCTATAAACAATGTTATCTTTCCTAGTTTACCTTCTTAAACTAAACACATTATGCTCATTGTCAATGGCTGATTCACTCATTAATTTATAAGAAAAAATCCAAAAAAATGGATTTTTACTCCTAACACTAGGATTACGTCCTGGGTCATTAGATAAGAATCCAAAGATGAAGAGGGAAACAAAGAATATCACTATTGTATAAACAAAAAGTTTGAGAGTAAGCATTGCATAATCTTCAATTTTTTTGTCAAGGAATAGATTACCCATTTTTCCTTACCACACGAATGGGTCCAATATTGTCATAAGGTTTACCCTTCTATGGAAGAATTGGTTTTCTTAAGTGCAAGATTCAAGCATGAGTTAAAGGTGAAGGATGGTCCAGTGTCGAATCCTGATATAACATACGTGAGGAGCATACTAATAGCATTTTTAAGTTCAATGTGGGGACATGGTGGATGAACATGTTAGCCATAGAATCAAAATAGTGTAGATAGAGTGGCATCAAGCATTTTGAAAGGGAAATAGACTATGGACCATTTTTTAATTTGTTGTGTAAAGCCCAAAAGTGGTATAAAAAATTTATTTATAACAATAAATAAATAAATTTAAGATTGTGATTTGGGGAATTTTGAAACATTTTTGGATTTCTCATGCTTTTGAATGTTCAATGAAAAGGAAGTAAGCTAGCCAAATTACCAAAACAAATAAATAAGAAAATAAGGATAAGATGAGAAGTATTCCTCTCATGAACTATATAATTAACACTTTAAGATGTTTTACTAAAGAAATTGTTGGGGACTTGTTTTCAAATGCTATGAGTTAAGAACAAGGCAACACATAATGTTAAAGGTTAATGTCCTTCGTCCTTCGAAGCATTATTTCCCTTAAGATATAATGATCCTCAGACGAAGGTTATGAAAGACATACCTTCATCATCGTAATATATATTAATGAAAGAAGAAGCATATGAAATATGTAAGACAACATGAATAATCATATGACATCATTAATATATCCTCTTTTTATTAACATAGATAAACAGAAACAAAATTGAGTCATATTTGTACCTTCGGCTTGACAGAAGGTAAAAGTCCAAGCGTGACGCACAAGTGAATACAAGTCAGCGTGAACAGTACGGGGGAACTGTTCATTTATTTATAGGCACATGACGCAGCCTGTGAGAAATTATATTCATGCCCTTTACATTCATTGTTAACTAATAGTCAACTCTATGAGGACTAGATAGCCTTTTCCCCTTTAAGTCGGTTCCTTTCTCCGCCATTTAGCCGAAGCTCCCCCGTGCGTAGCTTCGGAGCAACTCCAACCTTCGTCGCGATCATGCTTTTAGCCTGAGTCCGAAGGTACCTGTTCATATGCTACACTTGAAAGGGTTTGTTAGACCTCATTTTTGAGGACCTTCGGAGGACGAAGGCCCCCAACAGTAGCCCCTCGCAGTATTAATTTGTTTAAGATAACGAATTCAGACTATGATATAGACAAAGGCCTTAAGTCGAAGGTCCGAAAAAACACCTTCCCTTTGCTAGAATAGCAACAGTCAATGACAGGCGGGGCCCCTTGGTTTAGAGCGCGCCGAGCGTATAAATAAGAGCTCGCACCAACCTCATTTGGTACACTGCCTGTGCCATTTGCTTTATTTTCTCAATTTCATAGCTGTTGCTCACTAACACTTGCTAGTTTTTCAAAGCTTTTCAAGCTTCGGTTTGAAAGACACATTTTCGTCATCTCTGAAGGAAAGAATGTCTCAGGACAAGAAGGTTGCCGCTGAGACGAAGCTTGCTGAAGAGGAGAAGCTTTTTGAGGAGAAGAAGGCTGTGAATCCATACATTGCTGGATTTATCAAGTCAATGGCAAAAACAAATACAGAAAACATTACTAAGGAGATATTGGAGGGCCTGTCTGAGGATACTGGTGACAGTGACAGTTATGATGCAGAAAGTGGTGGCGAAGATTTTGAGGATCGACCCTAGAGACCTAGCCATACAATTTTCGGAAAATCTTCCATTAAGCAAAGTCACCTCGAAAACATGAGGGGAAGATACTTTCGAGATATGTCTATTGTGAGGGCTGGCGGAGACAACAACGTCCCGGCCCCTGAGGAAAGCAAAGTTGTGATTTTCCGAAGCTTCTTCAAAGTTGGGCTTCGGTTTCCGCTGAGTAAGTTTGTAGTTGAAGTATTGAAGACCTACCAAGTTTTCCTTCACCAACTGACCCCCGAAGCTATATTGAGGATGGAAATCTTTATCTGGGCAGCGAGAAGCCAAGGGATAGAACCAAGTGCGAAGTGCTTCTGTAGCATGCACAAACTTTTGTATGAGACAAAGGCCATGGGGGAAAGAACAGTATCATAACAACTTTGGTTGTTATGGGTTTATCGCCCATCCCAATGCCAATCACCCTGTGCCGACATTTCGGAAGTGATGGCCTAGAAATTGGATGTAAGAATGGTTTTATGTGAAGAACGACTTGTCAGCGAGGGAGGACATTAAAGGTATTATCATGCGCCCCATATGGTCCCGCTTCGGCCTCCGAAGGCCGAAGGTTGAAATTGATGAAGCCACTGAAGCGTGTCAAAAGGCGTTTGGTACTGTCTGCTTCTTCATTGGTACCAGAGATTTAATTCAAGAACATATAGCATTCAGAGTATGGCCGCTTGCAAAGAGCTGGGAAATGCCGGAAGAAACTATTTCCAAATCTAGTGAAGGTGAACTGGTCCAGCTAAAATATACATTCAGATATGGGGATAAATTCGATGAACCAAACGATGATTGGTTGAAATGCATCGAAGTTACAAGTGATGAACTACTTGGATCATACTCCAAGGCAGAAGATAATGTGCTATCTATAGCCTTCGGAGGTCGGGGAAAAAAGAGAATAAACAGAGTTTTTGACGCCATTGGCTTCGTCTACCCCGACTACCACTACCCGGTGCGGGGTCAAGGAAAGAAGAGGAAATCTGCTGGTCAGGCCGCCCCGGCTGATCCTGCACTGAAGGCTGCGGGCAAAAAGATGAAGGTACTTACCCACCGACCACGTTACATTGAATCGGCCGTGGTGCCTGAGTTTGGGGTGGAGGCCTCTTCGGCTGCTGAATCAAGAGGATCTACTGCAGCACAGAAGGCTAAAGAACCGGCTACGATGCCGAAGACACCCTCGGTTGAACCAGTTGAAACGAAGGTTAACAAAGAAAAGGCTGATAGGTCAACAACTGAAGAGGTGAAAAAGATGTCAGGGATTTTAAGTCCTTCGACAGAAGCCACAGTGCTAAAGGCACAAAAGAGTTCTGTCATGACTCCTAAGAGGAGAAGGATGGTAAATGTATTAGATGTTTTGGAAACGATCGATTGTATAGGCCCTGCTCCCGCAGAGAAGGTTGCTGAAACTATCGCAACGCATTCCAAGTCTGATACTGAGCAAATAGAAGTCGAGACTACATTAACCCAGGCTGAAGCTGGGGCAGAGCCCACGGTGGCTGTTGAGACGAAGCTAGCCACCACCGAGTAGAAAGCCGAAGAAATAACTCCAGATATTAATATAGCTTTTGAGAAGTGCGACCAAAGAGACCGAATCCTTTGTCCCCGAAGCACTCTCTGAAGACCTTGATTATATTATTCGACATGCTTCGGGAAAGAGATTATCTAAAGAAGAAGTTTATGAGGCTAAACACTATGCTCGAGAACTGAAGTATCTGAAGGGGGCCTTAGTGTTTAATGGTACAGACGAAAATGATTTCCTGTACTGCCTCCCATACAACAAAGAATTATCTGTCTGCCGGGAGATGGCCAGAAGTATGGGTTTTCCGAAGCTTGAAGCTGGCCTCTGTGCCATGACAAAGGACGATCTGGCAGACAGTCTTGCGTACAACAGTCTGAAGGTACCGAAGTTGTGAATTTTGAAACTTATAGATTCTGGAATGGAATATTTCTATTCTTATGTTAATCCTTTTAACCTTTCTTGCAGGGATTGATACTTAGCAACGCCCTAAGGGCGCAAAAGAATGCTGAAGACGAGAGCTGCACTATAGCTCTCAACATCCTTTGAACGGAGGTTATCAGACTTAGGAACGAAGCCGCAGAAAAAGACAAGATTCTACTTTCATTGGTGGACAAAGTAAAAGAAGACGAAGCTAGTTTCAGGGCTCAAGCTGAAATTCAAAAGAATGAGATTGAAGACCTTCAAAAACAGCTGCCCGGAAGCAAAGAGAAGTGTGGTCTCGCAGAGGCCAACCGAGATATTAGTGAATATTGGAGAAATTATCTAGAAAAAACAGTCGAAGAACTTCGCGCGTCCAAAGAAAGATGCTTCGAAAAATCCCTAGGCTGCGTGGAGAAAATAAAGGCTACCTTCGCCAACGTGGGCGCCTATTCAAATGAAGATAACTTTATTCGAGGCGACCCCAAAGGTGTTGTAGAATGGATAAGCGGAGAGGCCGAAGCTTTTGAAGAAATTTTGAGTGATCGCGGGGATGTCTGCGCATTTTCTGGTGCGAGAGGAATTTCAACTATCTTGGAGAAGGCTGGCTACGAACATGTCAAAACCCTGGCTCAGGCCGAAGCTGCCTTCTCCGTGGATGTTACGAAGGATCCCTCAGCCGAAGCAAGCTTAATGGGCGGAAAATTCTATACTGACATCTGGGCCAATGGCGGACGCGAAATGGCTCACGAAATAATGAAGAAAAGCGAGAAAGACATGCATGAGGCCCGAATTCAAGCTAAGCAAGCTGAAGAAGCTGCAGAGCGCGAGAGGCGCATAGGTATTATTTCGCGGCATCTAGCTTCGTCATTTGTTTTCGTGACTTCGAACTGATTAATTTTTTCTATTATAGCTGAACTATCTCCTCCACCAAAACCGTTCGACCCCCTGGCTGACCTAGAAACAAAAGAAGCAATAGATATCATCAATGTAACCAAATCTATTGTTGAGGAAGTTGTTAACAAGTTGCTAAATGAAGTTGCGGAGAAGGTCCTGAAAGAGGACTAGTACTTGTTTGTAAAAACATTTTTAGATGATCAATGTAACTTTGCTGTATCAAGACTGCGATACTCGATGTGTATGTTTTTGAATCTAATATGTACATTTTTTGTAATTCAGTTTTTTGCGAGGCATGAAACTTTATATACATACCGCTTTTTGAGCCTTCGGTGAAAAAACACCTTCCCTTCTTTTCATGCTTCGTAAAGAAGAAAATTCGTGCTTCGGGAAAAAATATCCTTGCTTCGTAAAAACATCCCATCTTCGTAAGAAAAGGATCCCTTCTTTAGCATTAGAACTGACGAAGCTGTATTTCTCAGCTTTGTGCCTTAGCACGCTTTCATTTTTTATAAAGTAGTCTCCGAAGATCAACTTCGTATTCAATTCGTGTCATTGGTGTAATATGATGTATGATGTGATGTTACGCAGGATGATGTGATGATATGATGCAAAGGATGATGCTAATGTCGAAGATACGCACCCACACACCCATACTGGAACACACCATCTCTGCGTGCCCTTAGGAACGATCGGAATCTTTTTGCCATTTATTTTTCGGCTTCATCGTTTATTTTTCGGTGTAAGTTCTGCATCCCCTTAGGAACGACTTTTGAACTTCTTCGCCTTCTATTTCGGCGGTATTTTTTGCTTTGACTTTTCGCGCTTCGCCTTCTATTTCGGCAATATTTTTCGCGTTGACTTTTCGCGCTTCGCCTTATATTTCAGCGGTATTTTTCACGTTGACTTTTCGCGCTTCGCCTTGTATTTTGGCGGTATTTGGCTCTGCATTCCCTTAGGAACGACTTTTGAGCAAAAAACTTACACTACGCTCCTTTGGGAACGACTTTTTGTGGCTTCGGCAAGACTTATGCTACGCTCCCTTAGGAATGACTTTTTAAGCTTCGGCAATTTTCGAGCTTCGTAAATCTGTGAAGAAGATATATTTCATTTTAATAGAAGCGAAACTATTACAAAGAATTAAAACAAGATTTGCATTACTTGTCCTTTATTAAAAAACAAAGTAGCATAGAATAAAAAAGTGCTTCAGAAAGTAGGATATCTCTCAATAGGTGTGCTTTGACTCCGACACAGTACTGTTGACTGTGCGAGCTTCGGATTCCTCCCTGAAATCCCTCTGCTGCTGGGTGTGCTGGCTCCCTTTCGGCTACTGACCTCGTGAATAGGTAGGTTGTAGTGGTGGCGGAGGTGGAAGCTGTGGCCAAGAAGCCTGTGGCTGACTAGCCGAAGCAACAGAAGCTGTAGAGTGATTACCCACATATTCTGGTATGTAGGGTGAATGGCACGAAGCAGTGTGCAAGACCTGCTTCGGTTGATCCTGCCGAGCTTCGGCTTCTGCAATCTCTCTCTGCTTTTGGATAGTGATTTGGCACATTCTTGTAGTATGGCCCTTGTCTTCACCACAAAATAAGCAGTAGATTTTCCTGGGCTGATCCCATATCTTCCTCCGAAGCCACTGGCACCTCTGCCTCTTGGAGCTGTCGGCCGGAAAGAGCTTTGTTGTTGCCCCGAAGATTGTGAGGTATACTGTGGCCTCTGCAGCTGACTTCCTTTGTCATCATTCTGAGTGGAGTTGTGAATTGACCTGACATGCCTCGGGTGGATTCTTCCTCCGAAGCCCCTGGTCATTTCAGAGAATCTATAAGCTTCCTCCCTTCTTTGGCGGAAGTCATTGTCAGCCCGAATGTATTCGTCCATCTTTTGAAGCAGCTTTTCTAGAGTTTGTGGGGGCTTCCTGGCGAAATATTGGGCGGTAGGTCCTGGGCGTAGACCTTTGATCATGGCCTCAATGACAATCTCATTGGGCACTGTAGGCGCTTGTGCCCTCAATCGCAAGAACCTTCGTACATATGCCTGAAGGTACTCTTTGTGGTCTTGTGTGCATTGGAACAGAGCCTGAGCTGTGACCGGCATTGTTTGAAAGCCTTGGAAACTGGTGACCAACATATCCTTAAGCTTCTGCCACGATGTGATTGTCCCTGGCCGAAGAGAAGAATACCATGTTTGAGCTACATTCCGGACTGCTATGACGAAGGACTTCGCCATAACTGCGGTATTGCCTCCATAGGAAGATATAGTTGCTTCGTAGCTCATGAGAAACTACTTTGGATCTGAATGCCCATCATACATGGGAAGCTGAGGTAGCTTGTATGATGGGGGCCATGGAGTAGCCTGCAGTTCTGCTGCCAAGGGAGAAGCATCATCAAAAGTAAAGGTATCATGGTTAAAATCATCATACCATCCATCTTCGTTGAATAAGCCTTCCTGATGAAGCTGCCTGTGCTGGGGCCTTTGGTTTTGTTCGTCTTGAGTGAGATGGCGCACTTCTTCAGTAGCTTCGTCGATCTGCCTTTGAAGGTCAGCCAGTCGCGCCATCTTCTCCTTCTTTCTTTGTACTTGCTGATGAATGATCTCCATATCCCTGATCTCTTGGTCTAACTCCTCCTGGAGTGTTGGACTGGTGGCTTTCCTTTTCTGGCTTCGGGCCTCTCGAAGAGAGAGAGAGAGAGTCTCCTAGTTTGGATCCAGCGGCTGCAATGCAGCAGCCCCTAGCGCTGAAGCTTTCTTCGGCGACATGACGCAGGTCAGTACTTGCCGAAGGTGGTCGAAAAAGTTCACCGGAGGTGGGCGCCAATGTTGGGGACTTGTTCTCAAATGCTATGAGTTAAGAACAAGGCAACACATAATGTTAAAGATTAATGTCCTTCATCCTTCGAATCATTATTTCCCTTAGGATATAATGATCCTCATACGAAGGTTATGAAAGACATACCTTCATCATCGTAGTATATATTAATGAAAGAAGAAGCATATGAAATATGTAAGACAACATGAATAATCATATGACATCATTAATATATCCTCTTTTTATTAACATAGATAAATAGAAACAAAATTGAATCATATTTGTACCTTCGGCTTGACAGAAGGTAAAAGTCTAAGCGTGACGCACAAGTGAATACAAGTTAGCGTGAACAGTACGGGGAACTGTTCATTTATTTATAGGCACAAGACACAGCCTGTGAGAAATTACATTCATGCCCTTTACATTCATTGTTAACTAATAATCAACTTTATGAGGACTAGATAGCCTTTTCCCCTTTAAGTCGGTTCCTTTCTCCGCCATTTAGCCGAAGCTCCCCCGTGCGTAGCTTCGGAGCAACTCCAACCTTCGTCGCGATCATGATTTTAGCCCGAGTCCGAAAGTACCTGTTCATATGCTACACTTGGAAGGTTTTGTTAGACCTCGTTTTTGAGGACCTTCGGAGGACGAAGGCCCCCAACAGAAATCCTGCTAAAAGTATTATCCAAACACCTTCCTATAAATAAGTATTAAATATCAAACTTCGGATAAATCCTTAAGTTTAGTATACAAATGACTTCTTTGAAATAAATAAACAAAATAGGTGTATGTGGTTTATATTTGAAGCATGTGGTTAAACAAATATTAATATAAATCCAATAAAACCCTTGCATTTGATGGAGTTCTGTGTTGTGCACCCTAACTAATGTTTAAATTGGAAATTCAAAATAAGGGTTTGAAGTTGATTTAGAATTTGGAATAGAAATGATAAAAGGAATAAAAAAAGAAGGAATCATCTCCTAGGTCAAAACCCTCATTTCTGGCCCAATATCCCTGCTCACGCCAGCCCTGTGGGCGCCCCCACGCCGACAGGTGGGGCAATGGGGTCAGCCCCTTCTCCTGGGTGCCACGGGCGGCTTCTGACACCGCCACACGGGCCCCACCGGTCGGCCATTCTACTCACGCGCATGACTGGGGCGCCATTATCTCTGCACGTGGGACCCGTCCGCCATCCACGACTACACACCGCGCGCGCACACCTGCCTTCCGCCACTGACCTGTGGGCCGCGACACTGTTCTTCTCCCACCGAGCCCCGAACAAAGTCAAACCAAATCGCGTCGTGGCCTGGGTACTCGCGGATTTCACGCCTATCTTCTCACGCGGACTTTTCTCGCGGTCGGTAAGCCCTTGCCGCTTTGCATAAGACGAAGCCCCTCTGTGCCCTTGTTCCGAGCCCTCCGACAAAGCTGCCAGGGTCGTAACGCCAATGGCGTGAGGTGCGCAGAGAAGGAAACTCGATGGCGCGGCTGTTGTTCCGCATCTGCGCTAATATTCGAGTGGCCAGGGTAGATCGAGGGGTTGCGCTTGATGGTGGGCAACCTAGTCGAGGCATAGGCAAGCATGGGGGAGCCCTGAAACTTCACCAATTGTTCACCGGAGCAAATGGTTCGCAGCGGAGCCGCCATGCATCGTGGCCAGGGTTTACGGCTGCGCAATTCACGGTATGATCCTCTCATCACTTTCCGCGTTGGCCTGCTCATAGGATAGCACTCGTTAGATCACAAAATGGGATCTCGGGGCGTCAGCCATGGCCGTACCGGCGGGCTGCGCCACCGTGGACGGTTCGTCTCGCCATGGTCCCTGTCTAGGGAAGAGGACGCACTGGCGCTGTCGGATCAAATCGTGCGGCTCTGATTAGGCGAGATGATACCCGTTCGGTGCATTGAATCTAGGGCGCTGATCGACCATCGGGCGGTCGAGATGTGATCCAGATGCCAGATTAGGCGGGTGTAATCCTTGGCCGTTCAGTTGTAATCGGGCGGCCGAGATCCCATGATACCCCTTCGGCCACCACTTTGCAATAGAGCCCCTCGGTTTTTCCTGAATCAACCCGCCATCATGTGTGACTGTGCACTGAGTCTCGGATTTCTTACGCGGGAGCCCCTGCACTTCTCTGTTTTTGGCGCACAGACCAGACACTTAATAAAACCAAGAAATTAATTTAGAAAATGATTTTCAGTATAAAATTAATTGCAGAAACTTGTTAAATTCCTAGAAAATTCATATTAAGTCCAAATTAGTCCATTCCAGTTCCTATAATTTTGTAATAATGTTGTTTATCACATAGTGACACTGTTTTAACATGAAAATGGTATTAAAATTTATTTCTTAATTAATCTTGTATCAAACACATAAAACCTTCGGAAATTCATAACTCATAATCCGTAACTCCGATTTGATCCGTTCAAGTTACGTTAGTCTCGTATAAATATTTACTATGCAATAACAATATTTATTATACCATGTCTCATTATTTTATAATTAGATCTGTATTTAACTTATGTTGGTTAGTCTTGTTAATCTGCTCATCTACTAAAATATGATCTATGGTCAATTTATAATTTAGATTAAAGTTGAATTAATTACTACTATAGGGTACCTTTTCTCTAGGATTATAAAATAAACATAGAACCTAGTTTTAATCATTTAATCACATCATAACTTGATGACCGTAACTCTGATTTCAGTGATTCTCAAACCCACGATCTCGTAGCAACGCATAAATTATTATTATGCAGTAAGTTCTTATGTTTGGTGTGATGTTAATTTTGTCTATACCATGTTTGTTTGTATTGCTACGACTAGCGCGAGGTTACGAGCCACCGAAGAGCAAGTTGGTACCTGGAATCTCAAGTCTCAGGCAAGTTGTGCCCTTGATCACCTTTATTTACCCAATAATGCTCTTTATTATCACTTATTCATGAATAGGTTTAATTTTGATGGGACCCAATAGGTCACCCTAGTTTGTTCATCCTTTTTACCTTGTTTACCCCTGAATCACTTGGGTAGTTATGCTATTACTTTACATGGTTTTGGGTTAATATTTCATTATATCCATGTTCCAATTATTCTATTATGTTATTTATGTTCATGTCAAGATCATTATATTATTTTAATTGGAACATGGAGCTTAACTTGAGAAACACGTGCCACCACAAGGGTTTAATGGGACACCCTTGGCTAACTAACTAGGAAAGCTAGTGGAAGACTACCTTACCTGAAAGGGGCAAGGGCAGTAGGGGAGTTGCATGCAGGGAGGTTCTCAGGTTGATTTTGCTGCGATGGCGGTCAGACGAGGGATTCTTGCAAGTGCTCTTCCCATAAACTATAGCGGGTTTTTGGAAGCTAATGGAACTTTGTAAAGGCCTCGTAGTGGATCCCTAGCCATTCACCTCGGTAGTGTCTAAGGGTCTAGCTAACCCTGGCGACATTGGATACACGACTTGTGGGCAAAGGGTACCACCTCTGCAGAGTGTAAAACTGGTATACTAGCCAAGCTCACGGTCATGAGCAGCTCAGGACTCTCATATGATTAAATTATGGAACTAAATTCAATTTGTCATTTGCATCGCATTGGGATTCACTATTAATTTTGTTCTATCATTATTCTGGTATGGTATCTACTTATACTTAGTAATTGCTAATAAAATTTTGACCAATTTTAAAAGCAATGCTCAGCTTTAACCATCCTCTTTGGTAAGCCTTACACTTAACATGAACTCCCACCTTTGGCGAGTTCATGCACATTATTCTTCACAACTTGTTGAGCTATGAACTTATGTGAACTCACCCTTACTGTCTCACACCCCCCACATGTTAAGAGGTACCACATGATGAGGCACATGGAGGATGCTGCGATGTGCTCGTGAGAGGTCTAGGTCGTCGTCTCCCAGTCAACTTTGGGTTGCTGGATCGTTGTCTCCTTACGATGTAATTATTTATTTATTTTATACAGAACTCCTATTGTATAATAAAGTTGTGACATTCGTTTATGTACCATGATTCATCATATGTGTGAGACTTAGTCCCAACACACCTGGTGATTATGTTCGCGCCGGAGTCTTGGTGCCCCCAAAATCCAGGTGTGACATTTTGGTGTTTGATGACCATCACAACTTATCAGAACTTATTAGACTAACTGGGGTGCTAAGAATGTGATTTTAGAGTTTCGAGAGTGCAATGTAGTAAAGACTCGGTGAAAATGTGTGAATTGATTCAGAAAATCAATTAAATCAAAGAGAATGTCTTAGAGTACTTAGATGGGCTCAAGCAATATTTGTCTAAGTCACAGACATGCTCATGACACAAGTCATGCCAAGCCAAAATGATTGAGGCAAAGTTAAAATATTTGGGTTGTACAAAGGTGCACCGGACTTGTCTAGAGGCACACCAGACATGTCACCGGATAGAGCACTCAGAGAAGCTGTTGAAGGGCTTTAGAAGAAGAGGTCACTAGACGTGTTTTGTAGTGGTGCACTAGATGTCCCACCGGACATGATGCTAGAGAGCATGTTTTTGAATCAACTCAGATCTAGGACATTGGACGTATCCGGTGACGCACCAGACGCATAGTAAATCCAACAGCTACTAACGGGAAGATTTAATGGTCGGCTGATGTGGCATATCCGGTGGCATACTGGACGTGTTTGGTGCCTTATGTGACAAACTAACAGCTGACAACTTTTCAGAATGGTCACTGAACATACATTGCACCAAACCTGTCTAGTGCACCCACAACTTGCTAAGTGGAGTTCAAGTGGCTAGTTTGAGTTGGGGAGCCTATATATACCACTCCAATTGGGCATTATGACACCCAAGAGCTGAGAAACATTGTGAACAAGCTAAAGCAACATCTCCTAGCCATCTAAGTGATTCAGGTGCTTCAAATTGAGTTATGTGCATAGCCATCCATTTGAGAGCTAGTTGTAAGAGTACTTATGTGAGCTAAGCTTAGTGCAAAGGAAGGAGTGTGTTGTGATCTTTGTGGTTGGAGTTTGTAATACTCCAAGTTGTATACCAGGAATAATAGAGAGAGAGCTTCTCATTTTGTGTGTCTCGTAAGCATCATAAAAAGAGCACCTATGTAATTGAGTGAGACCAAATAAAACAATTATGCTAAAATAAAGGAAAAAGTGCATTTGTTGGAGTTTTATGTGCTGTGCATTAAATAAAACCATGAGGATAAGAATAATGAGATATTAATTATTTGGAACTTGATTTAACCCTAAATTTGAAATTAGGGTTTTGAAAATAAGAAAAAGAGAAGAGATATGGAAATATAAATAAAATGTATACATAAATATCTTCAGGCTTACTATTTTTAGATGCAAAAATAGAGTTTATAAAAGAGGATCCACAAAAGTTTGAACTAAGTCAAATTTGGTTTGAAAATGAAGAAAGAAAACAGAAAAAATAAAAAGAAAAAAAGAGAAGACCTTACCTGGGCCTGAACTCGCAATTCGGCCCACCACCACTTTTGACCCGCGCAGCCCACCACTCATTCTTGGCGCCGACACGGTGGACCCACAGGTCAGTCGCGCCAGCGCACACCGCCCTCCCTCCCTTCACTGCGCTGTGGGGCCGACCCGTCAGCCGCGCGCGCGCGTGATCGCTCACTTCCACGCGGGGCCCGCGAGTCATCAACTACCTCGCGCTACCCGCGGAGCTCGCCGGAAAGATCGGCCCGACGCACGCTGAACCGAATCGCGCCTACCTTGCGGATGGTGTGGTGTTAAATACCGGGTCCTGGGGGATTCCACGTGCACCTCTCTTGAACCTTTCGCCGCCTCAATCCATCCCGACCACCACTCTGGCCATAGTGCGGCGCAAGGTTTGCCGCCGCAGCCGACTCGGGCACACATCGCCGACTTGGCCTTGAGAAACCGTCCAGGCGAAGAGAGGGGCGTCCGGGAAGGTTTTACCCTCACTGCCGGGGTGTCTTGCGCATCGGAGGTTCGGCAATTCCTCACCGTCGTTGGGCCTCCGCCGCGGGACCGCGCCATCGCGTGGCCAGGGAATTCTTCGCCGCGAATCGAGGTAATTGGTGTACCATCTTCTTCGCCTTTCATTGGTCGAGGTGCGGGGTAGTGGAATTTGGGGATTAGCGCTCGGACGCGGGGAATCGTTGGCGGTCCGGCGACCTTCCGCCGCATTGAGGCGGCGGCGCCACTGTTTTGGCGACGGGGGAAGGAAGACGGTCTCCTGACCGTTGAAATCCTAGCGAACGGCCGAGATTAGATGAGGACGGTACCGGTTCGTCCGGTTGATCCTGTCCGTCGATGGGCAGATCGGCGGCCAGGGAGGATTATGACTTGGTTTTAGATCTTAGCCGTAGATCTCTGATCCGAGGGGTGGCAGTGCGTACCGGTTCGTTAAGTGATATGATCTAATCGTGACCGTCAGATAGTGATCCTGCGGCCAGGATTGTTGGATACCTCTTCGGCCGAGCCATTTCTCAAAAGAGTCCCTCGGTTTACTTGAAAACAACCCGCCGTCCACCCTATACTATTCCCTGTGTCTCGGGATTTTTACCTAGGCGCCCCTGCAGTTTCCTGTAATTGAGGCCCGATCCAGAGAACTTTAAAAATCAGAAATTAATATCAGAAATTAATTTTTAGTGCAAAAATAAATGTTAAAACTTGTTTAATTCATAGTAAATGCATATGAACTCCAAATTAGACCATTCCAGTTCCTAAACTTTCATAAAATTATTGTCTATCTATTAGTGCCTCTGTTCTGACATGACAAACACATTAAAATTATTCTTTCACTTAATCTTGTATTAAGCACATAAAACATCAGAAAATCCATAACTTAAAATATATAACTCCAAATTTAATGATTCCAGTTCCTGTAATCTTATTTTAATGTCTAGTTTATTACTGTATATTCTATTCGCATGTTTGATGTGATGTTAATTTATGCTATGCCATGTATGTATTGTATTGATGCGAGTAGACGAGCAACCCACTGTGGAACCAGAGCTTCAACAGGTTGAAGTAGCTGAGCAGGAGCTCGTTGAAGGCAAGTTGTGCCCTTGATCACTTCTTTTACCCATTCATGTTCTTATTATTCATAATGATCTGCATAGGATAATTTTGCTGGGACCCATTAGGATACCCTAGATTTTGACTATCTTTATACCTTGTTTTACCACTGGTTTTACTACTAAAGTTTTGGGTAGTACATGCTATTGCTTTATGTGGATTTGGGTATATAGATATTCATCACTTATTGTTATACTATCTATTGTTATCTGTTTTATTATTCCTTGCTCATGTTAAGATCATTATGTTAATGGGAACATGGAGAACCACCCGGGAAAACAGTGCTACCACAAGGGTGGAATGGGACGCCCTTGGCTGATTAACTAGGAAAGCTAGGGGAGGGCTACCTTACCCGAAAGGGGCAAGGGCAGTAGGGGAGAGGTCAGTGCGGGGAGGTCCCTGGTTGATTTTGCTGGGATGGCTATCAGCCAGGAACCCTTTACTGGATCTTCCCATAAACTGTAGCGGGTAGTCTGAAGCTAGTGGAACTTTGTAAAGGCCTCGTAGTGGTACCCTGCCTCGCTTCCTAGGTAGAGGTGTATGGAGTCTGATCAACTCTGTGGCAAATGGGTAACACGACTTGTGGGTAAAGATGCGCAACCTCTGCAGAGTGTAAAACTGGTATACTAGCCGTGCTCACGGTCATGAGCGGCTCGGACACTCACATGATTAAATTATGGAACTTAAACTTAACCTGTCATTTCATTGCATTTGGGATTATTTTGTTATTACTTTTACTTATTATTACTACGGTTTGGTAATTACTTACACTTAGTAATTGCTAATAAAATTTTGACCAACTTATAAAAGCAATGCTCAGCTTCAGCCTTTATTTCATTGATCAGCCTTACACTTCATGAACTCCCACCTTTGGTGAGTTCATGTCACATTATTCCCCACGACTTGTTGAGCTATGATCGTATGTGAGCTCACTCTTGCTGTCTCACACCCCCCCCACAGGAGAAGAGCAGGTGGTTCAGGAGGAGCCGCCTAACACTGAGGAGTTCGATCTGATCTAGGTGGCGTTTCTCAGTCGACATTGGCGCCTACGATCCTTAGTTCGTTTTATCTTTATTATTTTATCTTGTAATAAGTCTTCCGCTATGTAATAAATACTCTGATGTTAATGACATTTATCTCTATACACTCTGTTATTATATATGTTGTCTTCTTTGGCGCATGTATGAGATGCACCCGGCTTTGTTTCTTTAAAACCGGGTGTTACAGAAGTGGTATCAGAGGAAATGTTGACTGTAGGACGAAACCTAGATAGAAATGGACAACCCTTACCTACTTATCTTATTCTGATTCATTCTACACTTACCTCACTCTGAATCTTTCTATACTTATCTTGATTCTGTCTCACCTTCTACTGTTCTACTCTGATCATTCTTATCTCTTCTACTCTGAGACAAGATGGATTTCACACCTTGGAATCCCTACCCCTATGACAATTTTAAGAGATAGGAAGCCTAAGACAAAATTAAAACTATTTTCTCTATTAAAAATGTTGGTTGATTGTTCTGATGATCAATGCCTGATTTGCTTCTTTGATTGATTGAAATAGTATAGATGGACATCTTAGCATGTACCACTATAAGGTATTGTATTAGCTTTAGTAGGTGACGCACTAATCTGCTTAGCTAATAAATCCCCCAAAGGAACATGATTGTAATTACTGCCTTGTCTACTGCTCTTTCTTACCATATGTATCTAACTCAGATGGTCAATACCAGGAGGGGTGGTGGAATTGACTTGCCTCCTAACCAACACACTCGAAGACAACCTCAGCCACAACCTGCTGGGATGAATCCTCCCAATCCTCCACCAGGCGGAGTTGACCCACTGGTTGCTGCTCAGATGGCGATGATGCAGCAGATGGCAGACACCATGGCTGATATGCGTGCCCAGATGCAACAAGAACGCCAAGAGATGCGTCAGGAAAGAGAGGACATACGCCAGGAGTTGCGCCAGGAGAGAGATGAGATACGTCAAGAAAGGAGGGCGCAACAACAGCAGCTGCAACAACAACTTCAACAACAGCAGCAACAGCAGCAAGTGCCATTGCCTCCACCACCACCACCAGTTCCACCTCGGGATAAGCACCGGGAGTTTATGAGTCATAAGCCACCTACATTCGCTAGCTCACCTGATCCACTGGACGCGGATGATTGGTTGAAGTCTATTGAGAAGATGCTGAATATTGCACAATGCACTGATCGGGAGAAGGTCTTATATGCTTCTGGACGACTGACTGGTCCTGCTGCTGACTGGTGGGATTCATATACTGCTGCCCATGATGCTGCTGACACTATTACTTGGGCAGAGTTCAGTACACAATTCAGGAACTACCACATTCCAGCTGGTATGATAAAGATTAAGAAGAAGGAGTTTCTGTCGCTGAAGCAAGGAAGTATGTCAGTCAGCGAGTACCGCAACAAGTTTATTCAGCTATCCAGATATGCTCCGGAGGAAGTTGCTGAAGATGAGAGGAAACAGGAGCACTTTATTGAAGGACTAAATGGACCCTTGCAGTACGCACTGGTGGCACACACCTTTCCATCCTTTCAGAGGCTATTGGACAAGACTCTTGCTATTGAACACAAGCGTGTTCAACTGGGTGATTTGAATAGGAAGGCTATCTCACAAGGACAGGGTAGCAGCAGTGTTCGTCCTCGCTACAGTTCACCACAGGGTACACCGACTCGACCGGGAGGACCACGCCCAGTTCAGCAATCACCATTGAGGACACCTACTCGACAGGCTACTCCTACTGGCACCCCGACGAAGTTTGCAGGACAGAGTGCGGGCACTCAATGTTTCAAGTGTGGGAAGATTGGTCATTATGCAAATGTCTGCCCACAGAGGATTGCTACTACTCCAGCCCAGAACAAGCAACAGACCCCTGGCAAGGGATATTCTATAGCCAGGGTGAATCAAGTCAGCGTCGATGATACTCCTGATGGTGGTGACCTCGTAATTGGTATGTTCTATGTTAATGCAATTCCTGCAACAATATTATTTGATTCTGGTGCTACACATTCATTCATGTCTGCTAGATATGCCAACACAAATGAAATACCACTGCTAAATATGAGAAAACCCCTGATAGTAATTACACCTAAAGGGCCTGTTGAGGCAAATCAAATGACACGTAGATTGACAGTAACCATTATGGGTAGAGATTTTGGAGCCACTGCTATAATATTAGAGTCAAGCAGTATAGATCTGATCCTTGGTATGTCATGGCTAAGAAAGGCAAAGGCCGTTATAGCATGTGGTAGGGGTACCGTAGAACTCACTACTACTAAAGGAGAAAGATTTCAAGTCAATATTGCAGTAACCTCCTCATCCATGCGTGCAATGTTCTTTATGCCTGAGGAGTTTGTTGGTGACAACATCCGGGTGGTTAGAGATTTTCCGGACGTCTTTCCAGAGGAGTTACCAGGGATGCCACCTGATAGAGAAGTCGAGTTTGTTATTGATCTCTTACCTGGAACCGCCCCTATTTCTAAACGGCCATATAGAATGTCCGTAGAAGAGTTGAAGGAACTAAAGAAGCAGTTGACGGAGTTACAAGAGGCTGGTTACATTCGTCCAAGTTCCTCACCTTGGGGAGCACCGGTGTTATTTGTACAGAAGAAGGATGGATCGCAACGGATGTGTGTGGATTATAGATCTCTTAATGATGTTACGGTGAAGAACAAGTATCCGTTGCCCCGTATTGAGGATTTATTTGATCAGATGAGAGGAGCCAGGGTATTCTCGAAGATTGATCTCCGATCGGGATACCATCAGATGAAGATTAGACCATCGGATATTCCCAAGACGGCTTTCTCAACTCGATATGGATTATATGAGTTTACTGTTATGTCATTTGGACTAACCAATGCACCAGCTTATTTCATGAATTTGATGAACAAAGTGTTTATGGAGTATTTGGACAGATTCGTCGTGGTATTCATCGACGATATTCTTATCTATTCTAGGAATGAAAGTGATCATGAACAACATCTGAGATTGGTGCTACAGAAGTTACGAGATAATGAGCTCTACGCTAAGTTTAGCAAGTGTGAGTTTTGGATTGACAAGGTGCCATTCCTTGGTCATATTATTTCTAATGGAGGAATAGCAGTGGATCCTGCTAAAGTGAAGGAGATTATGGAATGGAGAGTGCCCACTACAGTCACTGAAATTCGGAGTTTCTTGGGACTCGCAGGATACTATCGGAGATTTATTGAAGGTTTCTCCAAGATTGCTAAGCCTATGACATCGCTTTTGGAGAAAGGAAAAGAATTTAAGTGGGATGAGAAATGTCAAGAGAGCTTTGATCAATTGAAGGAAAGATTGATGTCACCTCCAGTATTGGTTATGCCAGACTTGCAGAAAGGATTTGATATTTATTGTGATGCATGTGGCCAAGGACTAGGATGTGTGCTCATGCAAGATGGACATGTGATTGCCTATGCATCTCGTCAGTTGCGGAAGCATGAATTGAACTACCCCACTCATGACTTGGAATTGGCAGCAGTTGTGCATGCACTGAAGATTTGGAGACACTACATTATGGGAACTAAGTGCCAAGTATACACGGATCATAAGAGTTTGAAGTATATATTCACTCAGAAGGACCTCAACCTTAGGCAACGCCGTTGGTTGGAGCTCATTAAGGATTATGATTTGGAGATTCACTATCATCCAGGCAAGGCAAATTTGGTTGCAGATGCCTTGAGTCAGAAGGAGCATGTTCACTCCGCTTTCGTTGTCCAGCTACCTGATGATTTAGCAAAAGATTTTGAGAGACTCAATTTGGGAATTGTTACTCATACTGAAGGAGTTACCATTGAGTTGGAACCTACCTTGGAGCAAGAGATTCGTAAAGGTCAGGTTGGTGATGCTAAGATTCAAGAGATTAAGGATCTTATTACTGAAGGAAGAGTTCCGGAATTCACGGAGGATGAGCAAGGTACCATATGGTTCAAAGATCGGATATGTGTTCCAGAGATTGATAGCCTCCGGGAGACTATATTGAAAGAAGCTCATGATTCTGATTACTCCATCCACCCTGGAAGCACTAAGATGTATCAAGATTTGAAGCGAAAGTATTGGTGGTATGGACTGAAAAGAGATGTGGCTGCTCATGTAGCTAAGTGTGATGTATGTCAAAGAGTCAAGGCCGAACATCAAAGACCCGCTGGATTATTGCACCCATTGAAGATACCTGAGTGGAAATGGGAAGAAATTGGTATGGATTTTATTGTTGGACTACCCCGCACTCCAGCAGGATATGACTCTATTTGGGTAATTGTGGACAGATTGACAAAGGTGGCTCATTTTATACCTGTGAGGACTAATTACACGGGAGCCAAGCTAGCAGAATTGTATATGACTCGGATAGTTTGTCTACATGGAGTGCCTAAGAAGATCGTGTCTGATCGAGGATCACAGTTTACTTCTCGATTTTGGAAGAAGTTGCATGAGAGCTTGGATACAAAGTTGAATTTTAGTTCAGCCTACCATCCCCAGACTGATGGACAGACAGAGAGGACCAATCAAGTGCTGGAAGATATGTTAAGAGCTTGTGCTCTTAAACATGGTGGCAGTTGGGAGAAGAGCTTACCCTATGCAGAGTTTTCTTATAATAATAGCTACCAGGCCAGTTTGAAGATGTCACCATTTGAGGCTTTGTATGGCAGGAAGTGCAGGACTCCCCTGTATTGGGATCAAACTGGAGAAAGACAGTTCTTTGGGCCTGAACTTATACAAGAGGCAGAAGAACAAGTTCGAATGATAAGAGAAAATTTGAGGATTGCACAATCAATGCAAAAGAGCTATGCTGATAACAGAAGAAGACTCCTGGAATTTAAGGAGGGTGATCATGTCTACTTGAAGGTGTCACCACTTCGTGGTATGAGGAGATTTAAAGTTAAAGGAAAGTTGTCCCCTCGCTTCATCGGACCTTTCTTGATCTTAAAGCGAGTGGGTGAAGTTGCATATCAACTGGAGTTACCCGATCATCTGTCAGATGTACATGATGTGTTTCATGTGTCTCAGCTGAAGAAGTGCCTCAGGGTACCTGAGGAGCAACTACCAATGGAAGACCTTAGTGTTCAAGAGGATTTGACTTATGCTGAGTACCCTATTAAGATTCTGGACACTTTGACTCGAGTTACAAGAAACAAGGTGATAAAGATGTGCAAAGTTCAATGGAGTCACCACGGTGAAGATGAAGCTACTTGGGAAAGAGAAGAAGAGCTTCGCATAGATTTTCCCCATCTTTTCCCTAGTCCTTCCTAAATCTCGAGGACGAGATTATTTTTAAGGGGGGTAGGATTTGTAATACTCCAAGTTGTATACCAGGAATAATAGAGAGAGAGCTTCTCATTTTGTGTGTCTCGTAAGCATCATAAAAAGAGCACCTATGTAATTGAGTGAGACCAAATAAAACAATTATGCTAAAATAAAGGAAAAAGTGCATTTGTTGGAGTTTTATGTGCTGTGCATTAAATAAAACCATGAGGATAAGAATAATGAGATATTAATTATTTGGAACTTGATTTAACCCTAAATTTGAAATTAGGGTTTTGAAAATAAGAAAAAGAGAAGAGATATGGAAATATAAATAAAATGTATACATAAATATCTTCAGGCTTACTATTTTTAGATGCAAAAATAGAGTTTATAAAAGAGGATCCACAAAAGTTTGAACTAAGTCAAATTTGGTTTGAAAATGAAGAAAGAAAACAGAAAAAATAAAAAGAAAAAAAGAGAAGACCTTACCTGGGCCTGAACTCGCAATTCGGCCCACCACCACTTTTGACCCGCGCAGCCCACCACTCATTCTTGGCGCCGACACGGTGGACCCACAGGTCAGTCGCGCCAGCGCACACCGCCCTCCCTCCCTTCACTGCGCTGTGGGGCCGACCCGTCAGCCGCGCGCGCGCGTGATCGCTCACTTCCACGCGGGGCCCGCGAGTCATCAACTACCTCGCGCTACCCGCGGAGCTCGCCGGAAAGATCGGCCCGACGCACGCTGAACCGAATCGCGCCTACCTTGCGGATGGTGTGGTGTTAAATACCGGGTCCTGGGGGATTCCACGTGCACCTCTCTTGAACCTTTCGCCGCCTCAATCCATCCCGACCACCACTCTGGCCATAGTGCGGCGCAAGGTTTGCCGCCGCAGCCGACTCGGGCACACATCGCCGACTTGGCCTTGAGAAACCGTCCAGGCGAAGAGAGGGGCGTCCGGGAAGGTTTTACCCTCACTGCCGGGGTGTCTTGCGCATCGGAGGTTCGGCAATTCCTCACCGTCGTTGGGCCTCCGCCGCGGGACCGCGCCATCGCGTGGCCAGGGAATTCTTCGCCGCGAATCGAGGTAATTGGTGTACCATCTTCTTCGCCTTTCATTGGTCGAGGTGCGGGGTAGTGGAATTTGGGGATTAGCGCTCGGACGCGGGGAATCGTTGGCGGTCCGGCGACCTTCCGCCGCATTGAGGCGGCGGCGCCACTGTTTTGGCGACGGGGGAAGGAAGACGGTCTCCTGACCGTTGAAATCCTAGCGAACGGCCGAGATTAGATGAGGACGGTACCGGTTCGTCCGGTTGATCCTGTCCGTCGATGGGCAGATCGGCGGCCAGGGAGGATTATGACTTGGTTTTAGATCTTAGCCGTAGATCTCTGATCCGAGGGGTGGCAGTGCGTACCGGTTCGTTAAGTGATATGATCTAATCGTGACCGTCAGATAGTGATCCTGCGGCCAGGATTGTTGGATACCTCTTCGGCCGAGCCATTTCTCAAAAGAGTCCCTCGGTTTACTTGAAAACAACCCGCCGTCCACCCTATACTATTCCCTGTGTCTCGGGATTTTTACCTAGGCGCCCCTGCAGTTTCCTGTAATTGAGGCCCGATCCAGAGAACTTTAAAAATCAGAAATTAATATCAGAAATTAATTTTTAGTGCAAAAATAAATGTTAAAACTTGTTTAATTCATAGTAAATGCATATGAACTCCAAATTAGACCATTCCAGTTCCTAAACTTTCATAAAATTATTGTCTATCTATTAGTGCCTCTGTTCTGACATGACAAACACATTAAAATTATTCTTTCACTTAATCTTGTATTAAGCACATAAAACATCAGAAAATCCATAACTTAAAATATATAACTCCAAATTTAATGATTCCAGTTCCTGTAATCTTATTTTAATGTCTAGTTTATTACTGTATATTCTATTCGCATGTTTGATGTGATGTTAATTTATGCTATGCCATGTATGTATTGTATTGATGCGAGTAGACGAGCAACCCACTGTGGAACCAGAGCTTCAACAGGTTGAAGTAGCTGAGCAGGAGCTCGTTGAAGGCAAGTTGTGCCCTTGATCACTTCTTTTACCCATTCATGTTCTTATTATTCATAATGATCTGCATAGGATAATTTTGCTGGGACCCATTAGGATACCCTAGATTTTGACTATCTTTATACCTTGTTTTACCACTGGTTTTACTACTAAAGTTTTGGGTAGTACATGCTATTGCTTTATGTGGATTTGGGTATATAGATATTCATCACTTATTGTTATACTATCTATTGTTATCTGTTTTATTATTCCTTGCTCATGTTAAGATCATTATGTTAATGGGAACATGGAGAACCACCCGGGAAAACAGTGCTACCACAAGGGTGGAATGGGACGCCCTTGGCTGATTAACTAGGAAAGCTAGGGGAGGGCTACCTTACCCGAAAGGGGCAAGGGCAGTAGGGGAGAGGTCAGTGCGGGGAGGTCCCTGGTTGATTTTGCTGGGATGGCTATCAGCCAGGAACCCTTTACTGGATCTTCCCATAAACTGTAGCGGGTAGTCTGAAGCTAGTGGAACTTTGTAAAGGCCTCGTAGTGGTACCCTGCCTCGCTTCCTAGGTAGAGGTGTATGGAGTCTGATCAACTCTGTGGCAAATGGGTAACACGACTTGTGGGTAAAGATGCGCAACCTCTGCAGAGTGTAAAACTGGTATACTAGCCGTGCTCACGGTCATGAGCGGCTCGGACACTCACATGATTAAATTATGGAACTTAAACTTAACCTGTCATTTCATTGCATTTGGGATTATTTTGTTATTACTTTTACTTATTATTACTACGGTTTGGTAATTACTTACACTTAGTAATTGCTAATAAAATTTTGACCAACTTATAAAAGCAATGCTCAGCTTCAGCCTTTATTTCATTGATCAGCCTTACACTTCATGAACTCCCACCTTTGGTGAGTTCATGTCACATTATTCCCCACGACTTGTTGAGCTATGATCGTATGTGAGCTCACTCTTGCTGTCTCACACCCCCCCCACAGGAGAAGAGCAGGTGGTTCAGGAGGAGCCGCCTAACACTGAGGAGTTCGATCTGATCTAGGTGGCGTTTCTCAGTCGACATTGGCGCCTACGATCCTTAGTTCGTTTTATCTTTATTATTTTATCTTGTAATAAGTCTTCCGCTATGTAATAAATACTCTGATGTTAATGACATTTATCTCTATACACTCTGTTATTATATATGTTGTCTTCTTTGGCGCATGTATGAGATGCACCCGGCTTTGTTTCTTTAAAACCGGGTGTTACAGAGTTGTAGCACCAATTTTTGTAAAATGAGCAAGTGCCTTTGACTTTGTGTGTAGAGCCTAGCGAGACTGCAGGTCTCACCATTTGAGCAAGGGATAACTCAAGTTTGATCTTGGTGGTCACTTGAGTGAGAAAAGGGTTAAAAGAAACTTGACCCTTTATGGACTCCTCAATGGAGACGTATGTTTCTTTGTGAAACCAAACTTCAGTAAATAAATCGTTGTCTCATGTGCTTTCACTTTTGATTTGCATTTCTCTTTACTCTTCTAAGTTTATACTTTCTTTATTTCATCTACATTCTATATTATTGCTAACATCAATTTTGCACTTAAGTTCTGTTGGGGGTCTCTATCGCCAAAGGTACTCAAAGTGTTACATTATGCACTAAAACATGTTTTAGGTGCTATCTAAAGAGTGAGGATTGAGGAACCCAACCTTCGTCCAAGTTGGTGCGTAAGACAAGAGCGAAGCTGAGAAGCTTTACCCTCAAAGGGCTAGCAGGCGAACGAATTGGACAAAGAGGCTTCGGCTTCATGGCATTGATGCATGAAGCAAACAAGGAAGATAAGATGCTAAAAGCTTGGCCAGCTTGGCAGACATAAGAAAAGTCAACTTTTCCCTCATGAGTGTCATAGATCATGTAAATAGGACTCATGGGCATGTTTGTAATTTCATACGAAGCTGTACCTCACCACTATAAATCGAGGAATAGTGCCATGCATTGGGGATGAGATTGAACGGGGTAAGCAAGAATCGCTTTGCCTTCGAAGGTGTTTCCATTTATCTTCGTGCTCTTGTTTGTAAGCCAAAGGTATCTTTGTAGTCATTCATAAGAAAAGACGATGGAGTTAAACAGATTTCCTTAGATATCTTATTTTGCTATGTTACTTTTCTACCAAGATTTATTGTGTTATCTTTATGTATTGAACATGATTTAAGGTTACATTATCATTTCAATTTCTCCCTTTAATCAACTCCCTTTGACGAAGGGAATTTGTTAAAGGGAGAAAAGAAAATATTCTCATTTGTGTTGCCTTGTTCTTGGTTTTTCTGAGGAGCCAAAAGCAAGTGACCAACAAGTTCCTTAGCAACATAAGAAAGTATCGAACTTGGATTTTACTCGGCCTTACTATTCTTATTCTAACACTTAAAGTAATATCTATCGGATCAAGTTTTTGTTATTTGAGTAAAATTTAGGTTCGCCTATACACCCCCTCTAGGAGACTTTCATCCTAGTAGTTGGGACATAGTGGAAAATGGAATGCAAATTCTAGGTAGCGATGATGAGAACTATAATGCTATTTATGTCCTAGAAATGTTTCACAAAAATGCCCAAGCTACTACTGTGTTGTTAGCATCTTTATGTAGGGAGGAATACAACAAAGTGAGCAGTCTAGACAATGGCAAAGAAATTTGGGACACATTGAAGATAGCTCATGAGGGTAATGATATGACAACGATCACTAAGATGTAACTCATCGAAGGTGAACTTGTGAGGTTTGTCGTGAATAGAGGTGAAGAGCCACAAGAGACGTACAATAGGCTCAAGACCTTGATGAACCAAATAAGAAACTACAGAAGCACAAGATGGACGGATCATGACATCATCTACCTAGCCTGCTAATGGCAAAAAATCCAACCCACGCCCACCCATACTCAAATCTAGTAACTTTGATATCCATCCCACATCCACCCAAAAATATAAGAAGGAAATTAAACCCAACCCATCCAATAATATTATTGATCCCAAACCAACCCTTAATTGGGTGGAAACCCATGGAAACCCCGTGGGTTCAGCTTATTGTCTCACATCAAGCCAACTGCATACACATACACTGATATAGAGTGACAACTTTATAGGTAGTTTCAATGACATACAAAAACATAGTCCATGACATACAAAAATAGTGACAATAATATTATACACTGATACAAAAACAAGTTTGGTCGACGAACATTTAGGTCTCGAGAGAATAACAAAAAACATCTGTTAAAGATCCTTAATGAACAATAATCTTTTTGGCAAGAAACATAATCTAGCAACAGTGGAAAGAGTCTTTGATCAAGCTCGAAGCTAGCAACAGTGGAAGGCACATCTAGGTAGCTTCAGAAGCACACTGAACGACGCATAAATCTCCTTGGAAGTGAAAAGAAAAGAACCATGTGTGAATGGTCCCTGGGGCGGTAGTGTGTTCGCTTCGTACGCAAGAGCACGCACCAGGAGATAGGTGGCGTCGACGTCTAAGTTTGAAAGTGTCTAATTAACGTCGGTCGTCAGCAGGGGCCAGGGGAGCAGGGGCCAGGGGAGCTACGTCTACCGAGATGAAGACTTGGGGAGAGGGGAGACTCCGGCCGCCAGGGCAGGAAGCAGGATGCGGCCGTCGGTGCACGGGTGAAGACTTGGGGAGTTAGGGTTGAGTTGTGTATGTTGGGACTTGGGACTAAGTTGGGAGTCGACTCGAATACAGTCCTGCGGTCTACGGATGGGTGAAGATCCATGGAAGCCCATGCCTATGCAAACCCATCTACACCCATGGGTATCAACCATTTTGACCCACAATACAAAATAAACCCACCTAACCCAACCTGTTCACAATCAAAACCCATCACAACCCACCAAAACAAACCCATTTTTTAAACCCACCTAAAATACCTGCTTACACCCACCCCATTTGCAGGTTTAACCTAATGCTAAGGTCATTTACCGTTCTTGATCCTAATCTCATAAACTTGATTCGTGAGAATCCCAGGTACACCAAGATGACGCCTAAAGAGATACTTGGAAAATTCGTGAGCGGGCGAATGATGACCAAGGAGGCTAGATATATCGACGATATCACCAACGGGAGCCCCCCACTACAACAAACCAAACTCATCACTCTCAAAGTGAAAAACAACAATGAGTCACTCCCCAACAAGGTCATGCAAATCGAGGCACCTGGCCTTAATGAAGAAGAGATGACACTTGTGATCAAGCGCTTCAAGACCGCACTCAAGGGGCGCAAGGACTTCTCCAACAAAGGAAAATAAAAGCGGAAGTGCGCCTTCTTTAAGTGTGGTAAGTTTGGTCATTTTATAGCACAATGTCCTGATAGTGATGATCAGGCATAAGACAAGAGCACTAAGGGGAAGGAGAAGTTCTACAAAAAGAAGGGCGACTCCAACGACGGAGGACTCACCGCCTCTGCCTTCAACAAGTCCAACTCTCTTCCCCAATGAGTGCCACACATACCTCATGGCTAAGGAGAAGAAGGTATTTACTCATGATACACCCAAATACACTTCTTTTGGCGATGAGAAATCTGATGATGATGTAGCTTATAGTGATGTAGATAAAATCAATGAACTAAATAATGCTTTGAATGAGAAGAATAGATTAATAGAAAAGCAAGAGGATTTAATTTATGAGGAACAGATAAGTTTGTTGAGGTAGAAAAATCCCTTGCTTTAGAGATTAAGAAGAATGATTTGTTATCCATTGAGTTGTCTTCATGTCATTCATCCATAGCCATGTTTCTAGTTCTTCTGTTGAGCATGTATCAACTTGCAATAGATGTAAAGATTTTGATATCGATGCTTGCAATGATCATGTCTCTACCATTATTAAGTTGAATGATGATATTGCAAAACTAAATGCTCAACTTCCAAAGACAAGTGAGATAAAATTAAATTTGCAATAGATGCCTACACCATTGGTAGACATCCCTCTATTAAGGATGGTCTTGGCTTCCAAAAGGGAGCTAAAGACAAAAAGAGCCATGAAGCCCCCAAATTCATTAAGGAGAAGGGAAAAGCGCCTATGGCTAGTAGTGTTCATTCTTCTCATGTTAGCAAGAACCATGCTTATTTATATGCTTGTATTAAGAATGCTCACAATGTTCATCATGATGCTTGTATTGATCATCCTATTTATCATGTGCATCATGATGCTGCTTTTGCTTCACATACCGTGATTGCTTCATTTAGTCCATCCTATGATCATGGTAGAATTATACATAAGAAAAAATTTCATCATGTTATTTCTCATGTGCCTAAGATTAGGAATGAATCTAATGGCCATTATGTTACATATCGTACGTTTGATGCTTCCTATGTATTATATTCCAAGTCTGGTAAAGTTGTTGCTTCAAATGTGGGACCTAAATGCTAGAAGGGTAAGACTTGCATTTGGGTGCCAAAATCTTATGTGACTAACCTGACAAGACCCAACACTAGTTGGGTACCTAAACCCCAAGCCTAAATTCATCTTGCAGGTGTATCGATCTGGGGGCTCAAGTTGGATCATTAATAGTGGATGCACAAACTGTTGGGGGCCTTCCTTTTCCGAAGGTCCTCAAAAGTATGACTAACCATATGTTTTCAGCATAATATGAATTATTACAGGGAGCTTCGGCTTTAGGATGGAAGTTTTCTCCCATGGCAAAGGCATACGAGGCGAAGATATAATCCGAAGATGATAAGAATGAACGCCGAAGCTATAGCCAAAGAGAAATAGCTTCAACTTAAAATGGTGATGAAGACCAAACTAGAAGGGAAAAAGACTAGCTAGTCCCTAATAATTTATGTTATAGTTATAAATGTCAAGGACACAAATGTACTTTTACCCAGGCTGCGTCCCGTGCCTATAAATAGATGAACAGTAACACAGTACTGTTCACGCCGGATTGTAGTCACTCTCGCATCAGCACCTTCGAACAAGCTGAAGGTATCAATGTAATATAAATTCTATTAATATCCATTTGTATATTATGAAATGCAAATGTGAATGAGCCAATGGATTACATTCATTATCATTATGTGAAAGGGAAATGTGCCCTTGGGATATTTCTATAAATATTTTGGTGATTAGATGCCCAACACACATTGGTTTGGTTAATATGTGCTAAGTGCTAAAGAAGTGCAAATCAAGAATCAAGGTATGTCTCTAGCCTTAGTGAATTGTTTTTGGTGCTAATGTATTTCTCTAAGTGCTAGGAACCTTATCAAGAAAAGTGGAAATGGATTGGAGAAGTTTGGCTAAGTCTAGCCATAACTTGCATCAGCCTGTGGTGCACCGGACTGTCCGGTGTGCACCGGATAGTGTCCGGTGCACAGGCTAGTTCAGCAGCGAAGTCGCTGCTCTCGGGAATCAGCGAGGGCGACGTGGCTAAAAATCACCGGACTGTCCGGTGAGCCATCAGCGCCCGCGCTCAATGCTCGGCGACGAACTCGTCGCTCTCGAGAATTCACCGAGGGCGCCACGGCTAAAATTCACCGGACTGTCCGATGTGCACCGGACTGTGCGGTGAGCCAACGGTGCCCGCGACCAACGGTCGGCAGCGCGATCAACGGGCGACACGTGGCCCGAGCCAACGGTCACCTGGCCGCATCGGACTGTCCGGTGTGCCAAGGGGACCGAAGGCTCAACGACCAGCTTTGACAGAAAAGGAAGGAGATCGGGCACTGTTCATGTCCGGTGGTGCACCGGACTGTCCGGTGCGCCACCCGACAGAAGGCAAGAATTGCCTACCAAATGGAGTTCCAACGGCTCCTATCTGCCTTGGGGCTATAAAAGGGACCCCTAGGCGCATGGAGCACTACGCCAAGCCTCCATTGATCATCCTAAGATGCCTAGACTCCACAACCACGCAATCGGATCATCGTGTTTATGATTTGAGCAATTCTTGAGTTGTAAACTCCCTGCGCCGTGTTTTGTGTTCACGTCTTGACTTGTGTGCATGTGATTGCTATGATTCTTGCATGTGTTTCTTTCCCTCCCTTACTCTAGTGCTTTGTGTTGTGATCAACTGTGTAAGGGTGAGAGGCTCCAACTTGTGGAGATTCCTCACAAGCGGGAAACATCTCTAAAAAGAAAACGGTGGTATTCAAGTGGATCATTGGATCACTTGAAAGGGGTTGAGTGCAACCCTTGTCCATTGGGACGCCACAACATGGAAGTAGGCAAGTGTTATACTTGGCCGAACCACGGGATAAAAATCGTCGTGTCTCTTGTTGCTTTCTTGTGTGATTGTCTTTTCACTTGATAATTGCTCTAAGTTCAATACTCAATTTGTGAAGAGCAATTAAGTGAAGAAGTCACTTCTCTCTTGTCATTATATCTTGGTTTGAATTCATTAACATTTCATAAACCAAGTTTATGCTATTTAGTGTTGAATTTTATAGGATCACCTATTCACCACCCCTCTAGGTGTTCTCATTATGTATTCTCATTCATGCATTAAATCATGAAAGCATGTCCTTCATGACCTTTGTCCGAAGTTCATTACATCCGAGAGGAGATAATGTTCCGGAGGACGAAAGTCCTTAATTCTTAACAGTCGTGTTGCCTTGCTCTTGATTCACAACGTTTGAGAACAAGTGACAAACATTGGTGCGCACCTCCGGTGAACTCACTTCCACAACCTTTATCAAGCATTCACCTTCGTCATGCCGCTGAAGAAGGCAATAGCACCAGGGGCTACCCTGCAACCACTAGACACCAACCAATAGACACTCTCACTGAGAGAAGCCTAGAGCCAGAAAAGGAAGGCTACTAGCCCAACACCATAGGAGGAGGAGTTGGACCAAGAAATCAGAGACCTGGAAGCCATACACCAACAAGTGCAGAGGAAGAGAGAGAAGATGCTTCGGCTAGCCGACCTTCAGAGGAAGATCGGCGAAGCTGCTGAAGAAATGTGCCACATCACCCAAGATGACCAAGGACGAAGGCCTCAACAGAGAGAGCTTCGTCAAGAAAGTCCAATCAATGATGATGAATGGTATGATGACTTTAATCATGGTAACTTTGCTTTTGATGATGCTTCTCCTCTAGTAGCAGAGTTGTAGGGTACTCCATGGCCACCATCTTACAAGCCACCACAGCTTCCCATGTACGATGGGCATTCGGATCCAAAGCAGTTTCTCATTCGGATCCACTTGGGAAACAGAAGATGAACTCAGAGCAGAATTTCCTCAGTTATTCTCGGAAGTTTCTTAATCTCGAGGACGAGATTCTTTTTAAGAGGGGTAGGTTTGTAACACCTAAAAAAACATCAACTAAAAATAAAATATTTAGATTAATTTTTCTTTAAGTGTTTGATTTTTATTTACTTTTGGAGAATGATTTTTGTTTGCTAATAATTGATTGATGATTTTATTCGAAACCCAAATTTTTAATATTATAGACTTTGGTCTAAAGATAAATATTTAGTATTTTAATTATAAATATTAATATTATATTTATTATACGTTTGGAATATTTTAAATATATTTATGAATAACCTTTTCTAAAAAGAAAATAGAGGACAATGAATTCTGAAATTAAAAAGAAAAAAAACCCAACCCAACGCACTCACGCATGCATAAGAAAAGAAACGAATTTTGAAATTTGAAAAAAAACATCACACACGATAGCCCAGGCCAGCAGACTCAAACGCCAGACTCACTTTCTCACGTCTCTCTTCCATTGGCTGGCTGGTAGGCCCGGCCCCACTCAACGTTTCTTCTTAGCGCCGCCTGGCTCACGGAGGCACGAACGCAGCAGCCCCATGGTGCAGCCAAGCGTCGCGGGTTTAGCTGGTGGACCGTGGACGCCGTGGTCATTCGAATGGATGCTGCAGACGCCCCTCCGCCTTCCTGCATGCCTAGCATTTGTGGAGCAATTTGTCACGCCGCCATTTATTCCCATCCCCGGTGCCTCGCAACGGCCATCCCCTCGCGGCTCCTCAGCATCGGTTTCTTCCCCAAATTTTTGCAGCCGCCATTGTTAAAAGCTTTAATGACTACGACCGTTCCTTCGCTGAGTAATCGTCGTTCTTAAATTGACCATCAATAGTGTTAATTCAGCTCTAAATCTCCTCCCTCCCAACTCCCTATAAATCCTGCAGCCACGCTTTCATCCCCTGCTCGATCTGCATCCCTTCTCAGTTTCTGCGTACCTGCTCCCTCCTCGCTCTGCCGCCGCTCAACGTTGTCTTTGGTGAACGACCTGCGCTGTCGGCTTATCCCATCGCTGGCAAGGGTCGCCCTGGAGTCTATCGCTGCTTCCCCATCGACTGCAGTTGCCGACCTTCCCTGACCGCCGTCCGAACCCCTCTCTTGCTCGTTGTCTTCTTTGCGCAAGAACTAGAGACGAGGTAGAAGATGAACTTATTTTATTTTTTTAGCCCCTGATATTGTATAGAATTCGTTTAGAGATGTTTTTTTTCAGTTCAAAAGAAGAAAAAAAGCTTTGAAATTTTATGTGCTACCCCAATAGTCTATAGTTAATCACGATCTAATTTTCGTAGCGATATGCAATTTTAGTTTGCATATTTTTGAGTCTGAAATTCTTTTGTATGTGAATTTTGGGGAATTGTTGTGACACCTCAGGTGTTACCATGGCTAGAGCACACCTTGGCACTAAGTACTGTGATCATATGTGGTAGAGACTTAAGGAACCACATAAGAACTTTGGAGATCATGTGTTAATCAAAGTTTGTTAATGACCTAAGAAGTATTACTCAAATCTTTGTACACTTACTACCTTGGATAAGAGGGGGGAAAAACCCTAGACCTCTCTTTAACCCTATATCTCAAGGCCATGAATAAGAGGGGGAGAGAGAGTGAGCAAATGTGCAAAACATGGGTAATCTTCAACCAAACCTTAAGTAACCTTATAACTAGCAATTGGGGGAAGGAAATTTGACATGCCTTGGCCTTGATTCACAACTAGTAACCTTAAGTAACCTTATAACTACCAAACCAAACCTTAAGTAACCTTAAGCTGAGCCCGAGACTTGGAAGTTTGACATGCCTTGGCATGGTTTTTGTCGCGAGGTGGGCAGAGTGACACACCCAATTTGGCGACCCAAGATCTCCATCCCTAGGCCATATCTGCCATGGCGTCTCACAGATGAGTGATAGCCCTAGGTGCCAGGAAAAGACTCGCGCCGGATTTTTGCCAAGATTCGCACGTTTGCGACTTGGGTGAGCTGTGGAACAAGGGCAGAAGAAAAGCTCCACGTGTTCGACGCGCTCTGCCGCGCCAGAGCACGCCCGCGCCCGACCCCGCGCCGCGCCGAGCCGCGCCTATGTCCCCTGTGTGCGCCCGCGCCTATAAAACCCACTGAGGCATCGGCCACGCTCCTCCGCGCACACTCAAACCTCACCGGAGCTCAACTCGCCGTCGTTTGCCCGAGCACGGCGTGTCCGCGGCCACCCGAGCCACTGCCGTCGTGGACCGGCCAGCCCAGCCCCGTCCAGCCCTCAGAGACGAGTGTGCACAGCTCAGTGAAGCTCCCCGAGCGAGGAATCGAAGCCTGCTTCGCCGGAGAGGCCAGTCCACGGTCGCCGGAGTTCACAACCCCGCCGGAGTACGTGGACCAGGTAATCCACTCAACCATTTTCCGATTCCTTGTACACACGGTCTCTACGTTACCCCGTGAAGCTCACCATGCCCTTGGATTGAACCAGATCACCGTGGTTTGGCCGGTACACTCTCCGCCGACGAGAACACCCGCCTGCACACGTGGACCGAGCGATTCCGGCCATCCCCGCCATCGAGCCGCACCTCGCTGTGACCGCCAGAGCCTCCTCGAACCAACCCTGCCCTTCGCCGGACCTATCTCGCTGCCGGTAAGCCGCGCCACCCTTTTCTTTCCCGCGGGTACTGTTTACATTGGGGGAAGGACCGTGGGTGAGAGGAAGAGAAGGTCAGGGGGCTTTTTGAACTGTCAGCGACCCAGGGGAATAGTGGCGCAGGGGTAGATTTGTGTGGGTTGATTTAGTTTAAACCCAGGGACCTCGGTGTAAACTACTTTTTCAGAAAACCTTATTAAAACTGGTTTTAAATTTGAACAGAAACTTGGAAAATCCATAACTTCTGTTCAGTTCATCCAAATTTGGTCAAACCAATTTTGTCAGACTCTAAATAATGTGACCTACTTAATAAAAATATAAAAACCCCTATGTACTATAGAAAACTATAAGGTTCTGATTTAATTATAGTTTTTGCCAAAAGCTCAATAATAGAAAGAAAAATAGTTGTACTTTTTGACTAGGGTTAGAAAAATTTGGAGGAGTTTCAATCCACTCACTGAGCTGTTTAAAAATGTTAAACCTCTCTATCCACTCCATTAAATTAGTTTTTGCCATTCATTTTACAATATGCTTAAGATTAAGAAAAATAGAAAAGATGATTTAAATAATGAACCAGAGGACACCCCTATTTTTGTTAGAGTACTTATTCCATGTAGTTTACTAGAAAAATCTATCATACCCTGGTGAAGTATAAAATAAGTAGGATCCCTTTTACTTTAAGAAAACAAGGAAAGCTTAGAAAAACCCTACAAAAATAACCCTAAGATGAAAACACCCCAACCCTTGGGATAACTAATGTTTTGTTATTATAAACATAAGAAAAATACAAAATCTGTTGTTTGATATTTTTCAAATGACAAGTTAGTTATAAGCACCTTTTTGGCATAAAACTTTAGAAAATCACAACTAAATAACCACCAATTAACTTTTTGTGATTTTTGGCACAAAGGTTTATTATTACTGTTAGATGCCAACAAAAATAACCCTTAGGAAGGAACTCACCTCTAATGAAGAGATGTAGTGCAAGGTGGCCCATTTGACCCAACTTTGTCATTTTTGTCTAAAGCATAGCCTTTTTATTTTAAGCCCCAAATTCCTAGAACAGGCTATAATGACCAATGGCAACCCACTGTAATTTTTACAAGGTTTTTGAAAATTTGGAAATCACTGTTGTAGTTCAAACCCACACTAAAATTCATAAATAGAAAATAAAGGAGGGGAAAATGAATGATGGAAATTAGTGTAACCCTAAAACCCTTTGTAAATTGTCCACTAAAATATATAAGGTAAACACAAATCTACTATGCTTATCCTTAGCAAAACCTAAACCTGGAGTGATAAACATAAACCACTAAAAGCCATGTATAACCAAGAAACCCTGAGTTACCAACTAACTTAGTTTTTCTTCCATTAGCCTAATGTTATTCAATCCTGCATAATCATGACCTACATATTCATTGCATTCCGATAGATTGCAACCTCGCTGACGGAGAGTACGTCCTCGTGCCGGAGCAAGGAGCTGCTCAGGAGGTAGCCCCAGATCCAGCACCCGAGTCTGCACCAGAGGATCTGCCTGCCACAGCCTTGGAAGGCAAGCCCCGGTTTTATGCATAACCTGTTATTTATGCTATTTTACTATACTTAATGATTGTAGGATTGATTGTGCACTCAGGTGTAGGAGTTGTTTGAAATCCTAGTTGCATGATCTCAGGAATCCTTTTGAGATGGATACTAGTATGCTAAGTCGAGTACCTGCTTATTTAATTAGGATCTCGGTAGAAGTCGAGTGATTTTTCTAGCACTCGTGCGAGGTCAGGAATTGGTTGTATCCACTTTCTTATCATAATGATGTTGGTTGGTGGACAACAATCCATGGGGATTGGTTGTCCACGGGATAAAAATTGGAATAAGGATTAAGGTGTGGTACCGTGAGTCAAGCGTTTGAACGTACTAAGCACATACCGAGAAATATGGTAAATCGGTAAGCCTAGTACCTGATTGAACCTGGCAGTGGACTTTACCCCTCACGCGACCTGAGACATGGTCTCCCATTCTGGTTATGGTGGGTACAAGTGCGGTCACTGCACGACGGCAGTCGGGGTTAGTGAGGCATTGTATGCCAAGGCGATGGGCCCTGATCTGCTGACGGGGAATCAATGGGGACGGTTGATGTGTGTGGGGACGGAGTGCCCCTACATGTCGTGTGTTTAGGTTTACCTTGCAAGGTTTAAAAACTCGATTCGAATCGTCTGCTTCTCGCAGCTAATGAGACTGCTTGATCCATGCTGCTACATTGAGTAATAAGTGGAATTGTGCTGAGATGATACAAGATGTTGATTGCTAAAAATGTTTGCTACTATGTATGAGTAGATAGTATATATTTAGCCTTAAGAGAGTCACACTTAAATTCGACAAAGTTAAAACTTGGTTTAGAAACTCAGCTAGTGCTTTTGGCAAACCAAACCCCACAGCCAAACAGCTGCATGTCTAGAGGTAGAGGAGTAGACTCCTCACACCGGGTAAGTCTAGCTGAGTATTAGTATACTGAGCCTTGCTTGTGGCATAATTTTACAGGTTCTCTGGAGGACATGGTTGCTGGAGTGACTTGGCCGTCCGTCTTGCCACCGGGTTGGACTGTCGAGTGGGACCCCGCCTCGGCTGAGGAGGAGCATGAGGAGTGATGGGACAGGCTTCCCCATCTCTCTGTTTATTTTCCGTTAGTTTTATTCTGCTGCACTTCGAACAACGATGGTCACTTTTGCAAATCTCCGATGATGATGATGATGATGTAATAATTTAACACTCTTACCTGCATGGTTTTATGCTTTATTGTCTTTGCTCTATGGCTCACCATCGAGTGAGAGTGTTGTACTTGATCCTGTCAGTGGCCGTGTCGGACTAGATCCGAGGAATTGACGGGTTATTCCCATTTAAGTGTGGTCTAGCCTCTAAGGCAGGGCTTAGGCACTTAAGTTGGAATCATTCGGGCAGTTCCGCCACAGCTGGTATCGGAGCTTGTACCACCACAGAGGAATCAATAAGATATGAATACCATCCCTTTTCAAAATAAAACTTGATAGAAACAATGTTGGATAGATCGTAGGACGAGCAGGATAGACCTAGGACGTGAAGCCTTAGGATGATAGAAGGGTAGCTAGGTGGCTAAATAATTAGGCCCCACAGGCCACTTTAGGGGATGGGAGTTCTTCCCTATCTTCCCTTGATACTGATGTGAGGTCGTTCAGGACGAGCATGCATGCATTCTTACATTAAATTAAACAAGAGGAAAATTTGGCAAGGACTTAAATACAAAATGATGACCAACTAAGTGCCTCAGTACTATTTTATAAATGGAGAGAAGCTGAGTCTTATTCTTTTTCTTGACTGTTTTTATAATTCTTTTTCTTTTACTTACGCTTCCCCGTACACAGATGACTTCCCACGGATCCTCAGACGACGGGAATGCACTAACCCACACTGACGGGCTTGCACGAGAGGGCTTCCCCCGTATTTTGTGGGAGGTACTTCAGGGGGCCAGGTACCTGACACCCCCTCAGTACGCTGTGCAGCAGTTCGAGAAGCACCGGGTGCCCCGCTGTAGGGTGAGGATGACCTTGGAGCCTCATCCCCTGCAGCCAGGCTGGCGTTCACTGGACTCCGAGTCTTTCGGATACCGGGCGGAGGACACGATCGAGGCGATCGCTCTGCACGGGTTGACTACTTTTTGCAGATTCCATCCCTTGGAGCTCTCTACCCACCCCATTGGCTTGTTCCCCGCGGAAAAGAAGGACGACCCGATGTGGAAGGATGGGGTGGAGCATGCCAAGGACATCTGGGCTCTCTACCCAGGCCACACTGCTCACTTGTCAGTACGATGCATGAACGCCCTGTATCTTCTGCAAGTGATGCATGGGGAGGCAATGTCTCATCTGATGGCATTATTAGAGGCAACCAAGATCACCCTGGATAGCAGGGAGGAGCTCGTGGTTGACTTGTCCTAGGAGCTGGTGGAAAAAGATTTACAAGTGGAGCAGTTGTCTGATGAGATCCATGAGCTGGAGGAATTGGTAGGGACGAGGGAGAACACCATCGAGGTTCTCGAAGATCAGCTCCTCAACACCCAGCAGCAGCTAGCAGAGGCTAATGAGCACCTGGATATGCATCATCAGGAGATCCATGATGGGGAGGCTGACGAGGACATCGACATTGAGGGAGGGGAGGAGCCTGCTTCCAGCGTAGACACTGCTGGCTCAGGGAGGCCACCTTCTCCCGAGTCGAGTGTTGCCTCGTTCGCTCATTAGGTGCCGGAGAAGGAATAGAGGTTGGTAATGTAGGACTCCTCACAGCTAGCTTAGCTTTTGCACCCTTGGGGTACTAGGCTAGATAGAGTTGAGTCTTTTGGGGACACTAATGTAACCGTGATAAACTCTTTTGGAAGCATGATTGATGGATGCTTTTAGTTCTTAACTTGGAAGAAAAATTTATGTCTTTTCAGAATCCTTTTTATTTATGTCGGAATCTATCAATTCACCCTTAACTCTTTCGCCGCGATTAAACCTTAAACTTGAAGATGTGTTATTGAGAATATATGTGGTTTTTCAGATGGCTGGGAGAGCGCGCCGTGGCCAGAATGAGCGCATTCCTCCACCGCCGCCACCGCCTCCCACTCTACAGGAGCTAATGGCTCAGCAGAATGAGATCTTGAGGCAGCTGGCTCAGCGTCAGCCACCACCTCAGCACTATGGTGGTGGGGATCATCAGCGTCACCCCGCGGCAGCTACCTACTAGGAGTTCCTCAGTACCCAGCCACCGTTGTTCACCAGGGCGGAGGATCCACTTGATGCTGATGTATGGCTGAGGGTAGTGGAATCTAAATTCCCACTACTCAATGGAGTTTGTTCTGAGGTGACAAAGGTCCGATTCGCCACCCAGCAGCTTCGCGGACCCGCGCGAACATGGTGGGACCACTATCTTGCTATGCAACCAGTTGACCATGAAGTGGATTGGAGAGAGTTCAAGGCAGCTTTCAGAGGACACCATATCCTAGCTGGCATCATGGACCGTAAACTCAATGAGTTTCTGGCACTCACTCAGGGCAACAGGACAGTGTTGCAGTATGCCCAGGCTTTTAATGACTTGTGCCAGTATGCTGGATATCACGCAGATACGGATGAGAAGAAGAGAGACAGGTTCAGGAGGGGGCTCAGCACTAAGCTCCGTGACCGTCTCAACACCGTCAGGGCCAACAGCTACAATGAGTTGGTCAACATGGCTATCTCCCAGGAGGACTATATCACAGCTCGACAGGCAGAAAAGAAGAGGAAGACCCCTGTGGCAGGACCCTCAGCTCAGCCACAGCGCTTCAGGATTGTGTCCGACACTCAGAACAGGGGACCCCAACAGCAGCAAGGGAGATGGGTGATCCGACCACACCAGCAGCAGCAGGCACCCAACCACACCCAGTTTCCAGCTCAGAGGAACAATCAGCAGCAGCAGTATCGCCAGGCAAATGACAACAGGTGTTTCACATGTGGCAACACCAGGCATTATGCCAAAAATTGCCCCAGAAACCAGCAGAGGCAGGGGCAGAATGTCAATCAAAACCAGGGCAAGAGGCAGAAGGTGCAAGTGAGGCAGGGCAAGCTGAACTTTACCACCATGGCTGATATTCCAGAGGGAGCACCCGTCATGACTGGTATCTTTACCGTTTTGAAATGTCCTGCTATTATTCTTTTTGATTCTGGTGCATCACATAGCTTTGTTAGTGCCAAATTTAGTGCCAAGTGCCAATTGCCCTTTCATCACACCAATGGGGGTATCACGATTTCAACACCCGGAGGTAGGATCGCCACCAATCAAATCAGCAGGCATGTGCCCATAAAATTTGGTAGTCTTGTAATTAAAACCACCCTCCTCATTTTGGGTTTGGATAGCGTGGATATTATATTGGGAACTGACTGGTTAACCAGGCACCAAGCAGTTATTGATATTGCAGCTAGGACCATTGAAGTGCACTCACCAACTTGTGGTGAAACTACACTATATCTGCCCGACCAGGGATGCACCCGTTCTTGTGCCTTCGTTATGATAGAATCCCCAGTGGGAAAGATCCCAGTAGTCTGTGACTACCCAGATGTTTTTCCGGATGAATTGCCAGGAATGCCACCTGACAGAGACATTGAGTTTGCGATTGAATTGCAACCCGGGACTGCTCCTATCTCCAAGAGACCCTATAGGATGCCTCCCGCGGAACTGGCAGAACTGAAGAAACAACTGCAAGAATTGTTGGACAAGGGGTTCATTCGCCCAAGTACTTCACCTTGGGGATGTCCTGCATTATTTGTGAAGAAAAAGGATGAGAGTTTGAGGATGTGTGTTGACTACCGCCCTCTTAATGCGGTGACCGTCAAGAACAAATACCCGCTACCCCGTATTGATGTTCTGTTTGATCAGTTAGTGGGAGCCAAGGTATTCTCCAAGATAGACCTTCGCTCAGGTTACCATCAGATCAAGATCCGTGCCAGTGATATTCCCAAGACGGCTTTCTCTACCAGATATGGGCTGTACGAGTTTTTGGTGATGTCTTTTGGGCTGACCAATGCCCCGGCTTATTTTATGTACCTGATGAACTCAGTGTTCATGCCAGAATTGGACAAGTTTGTGGTCGTTTTCATTGATGATATTCTGGTCTATTCCAAGAATGAAGATGAACATACTGAGCACCTGCACATCGTGCTCCAGCGACTGCGCGATCATCGTCTTTATGCTAAGTTATCTAAATGCGAATTCTGGCTGAAGGAGATCAAATTCTTGGGTCACACAATTTCTTAGGAGGGGATATCAGTTGATCCTGAGAAGGTACAAGAGGTGATGGACTGGAAACCCCCAACTACAGTGAGGCAGATTCAGAGTTTTCTAGGATTGGCCGGGTATTATCGACGATTTATTCCGGATTTCTCCAGGATTGCCAAACCAATGACTGAACTGTTAAAGAAGGGAGCCAAGTATGATTGGAGCCAGAAGTGTGAAGATGCCTTTCATACTTTGAGGCAGCATTTGACAACAGCCCCAGTGCTGGCTCAACCCGATAACACCAAGCCCTTTGAAGTTTATTGTGATGCTTCTGGTACGGGATTGGGATGTGTCTTGATGCAAGAGAACAGAGTCATTGCTTATGCTTCCTGAGCACTCAGGCCCCATGAGCAGAATTACCCTACACATGATCTGGAGTTGGCAGCTGTGGTTCATGCCCTTAAGATATGGAGACACTACTTGATGGGAGCTCACTGTAACATCTACACTGATCATAAGAGCCTCAAATACATCTTCACTCAGGCAGATCTGAACATGAGGCAGAGGAGATGGTTGGAGTTAATCAAGGACTATGATTTGGAGGTGCACTACCATCCGGGCAAAGCAAATGTTGTGGCAGATGCCTTGAGCAGAAAGGCCCAGTGCAATTGTATGAGCATGGATGCAAGGGTTACCACCCTGTGTGATGAATTGTGCAAGCTGAACCTGGAAGTTGTTACTTCCGGTGAATTAAATTATATCTCGGTGGAGCCCACATTGCAAGAGCAAATAGTCCAGACACAGATTGGGGATAAAGGTGTTCAGGTTATCAAAGACATGCTCAAGCAGAAGGCAGAAAAATACAAGTGCTTCCGTCAGGACAGTAAAGGAATTTTATGGTTTGGAGATCGATTGGTTGTTCCCAAGGACCCTGAACTCAGAAAGAAGATACTGGATGAAGCTCACCTTTCCAAGTTCTCCATGCACCCTGGTAGCAACAAGATGTACCATGATCTCAGATCTTTATACTGGTGGACCAGGATGAAGAGGGAAATTGCCAAGTATATATCCGAGTGTGACACCTGCCAAAGGATCAAAGCTAGTCATTTGAAGGCAGCAGGTCCTCTACAACCCCTTCCCATACCATCTTGGAAATGGGAGGACATTTGCATGGACTTTATCGTGGGGTTGCCCAACACCTCTAGGCACCATGATTCAATTTGGGTTATTGTGGACAGATTGACCAAGACCGCTCATTTCTTGCCAGTACATACCACCCACAGGACGGAGAAGTATGCGGAAATTTACATCGACCAGATAGTTCGTTTGCATGGGATACCAAGGACTATAGTCTCAGATCGAGGAGCACCATTTGTGGCACGATTTTGGGAACAATTGCAGAAATAACTTGGGACCCATGTGATACGGAGCTCAGCGTACCATCCCCAAACCGATGGCCAGACAGAAAGGGTGAATCAGATTTTGGAAGACATGTTGCGGGCATGTGCACTACACTACTAAAAGGATTGGGACAAGTGTCTTTCCTTGGCAGAGTTTTCTTATAATAACAGCTATCAGTCCAGTCTGAAGATGGCACCTTTTGAAGCCTTATATGGGAGGAGATGTAGAACCCCGCTGAATTGGTCTCAAGCAGGAGAAAGGGAAATATTTGGGCCAGATTTGGTACTTGAAGCAGAGGAAAAGGTTAGAGTCATCAAGAAGAACTTAGAAGCTGCTCAAGCCAGGCAAAAGAGCTATCATGATAAGAGGCGAAAGCCTCTACAGTTCGAGGTGGGAGATCATGTTTATCTTAAGGTATCACCCACCAAGGGTGTCCAGAGATTCGGGATCAAGGGCAAGTTAGCTCCGCGTTACATTGGACCCTACGAGATCAAGGAGGCTTGTGGACTTGTAGCATATCAATTGAAGTTGCCACCCAGCATGTCAGCTATTCATGATGTATTCCATGTATCTCAGCTGCGGAAATGTGTTCGCCTACCCACCGAAGTGCTACCGAAACCAGAGGTTGAGATAGAACCAGACTTGTCCTATCAAGAGTACCCCGTCAAGATACTGGATCAGAAGGAGAGATCAACACGGACAAGATCAATTAGAATGTATAAAGTTCAGTGGAGTCACCATTCAGCAGAGGAAGCTACGTGGGAGACGGAGGATTTTCTACGCTCTCGCTTCCCTGACTTTCTGCCCAAAGGAGTCGGTACGTAACCCCAAAAACCCCACCCCACCTGCCCTTTGAACTCAATTATAAGAAAAACTTAGATAACAAGGATAGTCTAAGTTGTGGATTTAACTTAAAAAGGGCTTCCTTCTGAAGTTGCAAAGAGAATGACATTCGAAGAGCAGTAACTAGAGAACTGGAGTATAAGGAAGAGTAACACACCATCGTACCTTAGTAGCACCCCCTCTAGAGGACTCTGCCTAAAATCTCGGGACGAGATTCCTTTAAGGGGGGAGGGCTGTGACACCTCAGGTGTTACCATGGCTAGAGCACACCTTGGCACTAAGGACTGTGATCATATGTGGTAGAGACTTAAGGAACCACATAAGAACTTTGGAGATCATGTGTTAATCAAAGTTTGTTAATGACCTAAGAAGTATTACTCAAATCTTTGTACACTTACTACCTTGGATAAGAGGGGGGAAAACCCTAGACCTCTCTTTAACCCTATATCTCAAGGCCATGAATAAGAGGGGGAGAGAGAGTGAGCAAATGTGCAAAACATGGGTAATCTTCAACAAAACCTTAAGTAACCTTATAACCAGCAATTGGGGGAAGGAAATATTGCAAAAAGACCCCTGGAGAAACCCCAAATCAAATCTCCAAGTGGAGAGAGAGCTAGAGCTCTCTATTTCTCTCTAAGTTAAAAACTATACCTACACTAAAGATCAGTCGTGTTCACCTCGAAGCTGGCACCAAATCCACCTATGTTCTATACCAAAAATGTGGCATACCACCTAAGGCACCCACTGGAAAAAGCTGAGCCCGAGACTTTGACGTTTGACATGCCTTGGCATGGTTTTTGTCGCGAGGTGGGCAGAGTTACACACCCGATTTGGCGACCCAAGATCTCCCTCCCTAGGCCATATCTGCCATGGCGTCTCACAGATGAGTGATAGCCCTAGGTGCCAGGAAAAGACACGCGCCGGATTTTTGCCAAGATTCGCACGTTTGTGACTTGGGTGAGCTGTGGAACAAGGGCAGAAGAAAAGCTCCACGTGTTCGACGCGCTCTGCCACGCCAAAGCACGCCCGCGCCCGACCCCACGCCGCGCCGAGCCGCACCCATGTCCCCTGTGTGTGCTCGCGCCTATAAAACCCACTAAGGCATCGGCCACGCTCCTCCGCGCACACTCAAACCTCACCAGAGCTCAACTCGCCGTCGTTTGCCCGAGCACGGCATGTCCGCGGCCACCCGAGCCACTGCCGTCGTGGACCGGCCAGCCCAGCCCTTCCCAGCCCCGTCCAACCCTCGGAGACGAGTGTGCACAGCTCAGTGAAGCTCCCCGAGCGAGGAATCGAAGCCTGCTTCGCCGGAGAGGCCAGTCCACGATCGCCAGAGTTCACAACCCCGCCGGAGTACGTGGACCAGGTAATCCACTCAACCATTTTCCGATTCCTTGTGCACACGGTCTCTACGTTACCCCGTGAAGCTCACCGTGCCCTTGGATTGAACCAGATCACCGTGGTTTGGCCGGTACACTCGCCGCCGACGAGAGCACCCGCCTGCGCACGTGGACCGAGCGATTCTGGCCATCCCCGCCATCGAGCCGCACCTCGCTGTGACCGCCAGAGCCTCCCCGAGCCAACCCTGCCCTTCGCCGGACCTATCTCGCCGCCGGTAAGCCGCGCCACCCTTTTCTTTCCCGCGGGTACTGTTTACATTGGGGGAAGGACCGCGGGTGAGAGGAAGAGAAGGTCAGGGGGCTTTTTGAACTGTCAGCGACCCAGGGGAATAGTGGCGCAGGGGTAGATTTGTGCGGGTTGATTTAGTTTAAACCCAGGGACCTCGGTGTAAACTACTTTTTCAGAAAACCTTATTAAAACTGGTTTTAAATTTGAACAGAAACTTGGAAAATCCATAACTTCTGTTCAGTTCATCCAAATTTGGTCAAACCAATTTTGTCAGACTCTAAATAATGTGACCTACTTAATAAAAATATAAAAACCCCTATGTACTATAGAAAACTATAAGGTTCTGATTTAATTATAGTTTTGGCCAAAAGCTCAATAATAGAAAGAAAAATAGTTGTACTTTTTGACTAGGGTTAGAAAAATTTGGAGGAGTTTATATCCACTCACTGACCTGTTTAAAAATGTTAAACCTCTCTGTCCACCCCATTAAATTAGTTTTTGCCATTCATTTTACAATATGCTTAAGATTAAGAAAAATAGAAAAGATGATTTAAATAATGAACCAGAGGACACCCCTATTTTTGTTAGAGTACTTATTCCATGTAGTTTACTAGAAAAATCTATCATACCCTGGTGAAGTATAAAATAAGTAGGATCCCTTTTACTTTAAGAAAACAAGGAAAGCTTAGAAAAACCCTACAAAAATAACCCTAAGATGAAAACACCCCAACCCTTGGGATAACTAATGTTTTGTTATTATAAACATAAGAAAAATACAAAATCTGTTGTTTGATATTTTTCAAATGACAAGTTAGTTATAAGCACCTTTTTGGCATAAAACTTTAGAAAATCACAACTAAATAACCACCAATTAACTTTTTGTGATTTTTGGCACAAAGGTTTATTATTACTGTTAGATGCCAACAAAAATAACCCTTAGGAAGGAACTCACCTCTAATGAAGAGATGTAGTGCAAGATGGCCCATTTGACCCAACTTTGTCATTTTTGTCTAAAGCATAGCCTTTTTATTTTAAGCCCCAAATTCCTAGAACAGGCTATAATGACCAATGGCAACCCACTGTAATTTTTACAAGGTTTTTGAAAATTTGGAAATCACTGTTGTAGTTCAAACCCACACTAAAATTCATAAATAGAAAATAAAGGAGGGGAAAATGAATGATGGAAATTAGTGTAACCCTAAAACCCTTTGTAAATTGTCCACTAAAATATATAAGGTAAACACAAATCTACTATGCTTATCCTTAGCAAAACCTAAACCTGGAGTGATAAACATAAACCACTAAAAGCCATGTATAACCAAGAAACCCTGAGTTACCAACTAACTTAGTTTTTCTTCCATTAGCCTAATGTTATTCAATCCTGCATAATCATGACCTACATATTCATTGCATTCCGATAGATTGCAACCTCGCTGACGGAGAGTACGTCCTCGTGCCGGAGCAAGGAGCTGCTCAGGAGGTAGCCCCAGATCCAGCACCCGAGTCTGCACCAGAGGATCTGCCTGCCACAGCCTTGGAAGGCAAGCCTCGGTTTTATGCATAACCTGTTACTTATGCTATTTTACTATACTTAATGATTGTAGGATTGATTGTGCACTCAGGTGTAGGAGTTGTTTGAAACCCTAGTTGCATGATCTCAGGAATCCTTTTGAGATGGATACTAGTATGCTAAGTTGAGTAGCTGCTTATTTAATTAGGATCTCAGTAGAAGTCGAGTGATTTTTCTAGCACTCGCGCGAGGTCAGGAATTGGTTGTATCCACTTTCTTATCATAATGATGTTGGTTGGTGGACAACAATCCATGGGGATTGGTTGTCCACGGGATAAAAATTGGAATAAGGATTAAGGTGTGGTACCTTGAGTCAAGCGTTTGAACGTACTAAGCACATACCGAGAAATATGGTAAATCGGTAAGCCTAGTACCTGATTGAACCTGGCAGTGGACTTTACCCCTCACGCGACCTGAGACGTGGTCTCCCATTCCGGTTATGGTGGGTACAAGTGCGGTCACTGCACGACGGCAGTCGGGGTCAGTGAGGCATTGTATGCCAAGGCGGTGAGCCCTGATCTGCTGACGGGGAATCGATGGGGACGGTTGATGTGTGTGGGGACGGAGTGCCCCTACATGTCGTGTGTTTAGGTTTACCTTGCAAGGTTTAAAAACTCGATTCGAATCGTCTGCTTCTCGCAGCTAATGAGACTGCTTGATCCATGCTGCTACATTGAGTAATAAGTGGAATTGTGCTGAGATGATACAAGATGTTGATTGCTAAAAATGTTTGCTACTATGTATGAGTAGATAGTACATATTTAGCCTTAAGAGAGTCACACTTAAATTCGACAAAGTTAAAACTTGGTTTAGAAACTCAGCTAGTGCTTTTGGCAAACCAAACCCCACAGCCAAACAGCTGCATGTCTAGAGGTAGAGGAGTAGACTCCTCACAACGGGTAAGTCTAGCTGAGTATTAGTATACTCAGCCTTGCTTGTGGCATAATTTTACAGGTTCTCTGGAGGACATGGTTGCTGGAGTGACTTGGCCGTCCATCTTGCCACCGGGTTGGACTGTCGAGTGGGACCCCGCCTCGGCTGAGGAGGAGCATGAGGAGTGATGGGACAGGCTTCCCCATCTCTCTGTTTATTTTCCGTTAGTTTTATTCCGCTGCACTTCGAACAACGATGGTCACTTTTGCAAAACTCCGATGATGATGATGATGTAATAATTTAACACTCTTACCTGCATGGTTTTATGCTTTATTGTATTTGCTCTGTGACTCACCATCGAGTGAGAGTGTTGTACTTGATCCTGTCAGTGGCCGTGTCGGACTAGATCCGAGGAATTGACGGGTTATTCCCATTTAAGTGTGGTCTAGCCTCTAAGGCAGGGCTTAGGCACTTAAGTTGGAATCATTCGGGCAGTTCCGCCACAATTGTTAATTAGTCATGTATTTTGTTTACAATTATTTTAGCATTTTGGATTAGCAATGGTAGAAATTTAGTAGGCCATATGTTAGTGATAAAAAAATACTAGATAAATAATAGCAAATTTTGGTTCATGATGAATTTTAGAAATTATTTAGAAGTTTATAATCATAGGTTCATTTAGACCACTGAATAAATGTTAGAAGCTATCGTAACATGGAATTAATACGTGATGTAGAATTCATCGTAATGCAAGAATTATAGGATAATCATTGGTCTAATTAGATGTTTTATTATACTGATGGTTTCTTTTAGAAAGAAAGGAAAATGAATTAGGTTTATTCCAGGCACTAGTTATAATTATAGTTTGTGTGGTATATGCTTCTTCATGTACTGGTGAATGTTATTCATGTAATGGTGTATGTTTATTTATTGGTACATGTTTTTTTTGTATGGCGACGTGTAACGTTATTAGAAGCTAACGGTGGGGTAGACGAACCGAATTTGTTTGAGGACGAACCACAGGACACGTTTGAGCAAGGCAAGTGGATTCTCCCTCTGCATATTCTGTTTGTACCTATTCATTGCATATAATAATGTTTACTTTTTGATATACTGCATAATTTGATGGGTTTTACCTAATTAAGGATTTCCTAGATTTACTACCTGTATTCCTTGTTTAACCTGGGAAAATTATTAAGCTGTGCAAAATTTGTGCCACCGCTCAACTTAATGATTTCTTAATGTCACTCATTAATTGGTTTTAATGTTCCAAAGATTTAATTGGCAATTATGGCATTAACCCGATGGTTAAGATAACATTATTACAAATTTAATTGGAACATGGAGTGACCACACAGGATAACAGTGCAACCACGAGTGCTATCATGGCTCTGGCTTTAGTAATTAGCTCTACATGCTTAGTGCCTAGCAACCTTACCTGAAAGATGGGCAAGAGGGGGAGCGGTAGGTGCTGGCAGCCCACGTTAACATGGGGTCGTATTCTTAGCTAAGGTACTTCACCTAGGGGGCCACCACCATCGTCTTAGAAACCTTAGCGGGTTGCTTCGTATTAAGTGTATTTTGTGAAAACCTCATAATGGATCCCTAGCCATTCACCTCGGCAGTGTCTAAGGGTCCGATCAACCCGGGCTAGATGGGATACATGGCTTGTGGGTAAAGTTGTACCACCTCTGCAGAGTGTAAAACTGATATATCAGCCGTGCTCCCGGTTATGAGTGACCTGGACTCCTCACATGATAATTGAACTTGAAGATGGAATCAAATTGAGATCCGATAATCTGCCAATAATTTGCTTAAGTGGTTTCACTTAAGTGTTTTTGTTATATTCATATTCCTTTGTTTAAATGGGATATTTGGGATTCACACTTATTAGTAAGACAGGTGTCGTTAATAAAATATTGACCAACTAAAATGCTTACTGCTCAACCTTAGCCTCACCTTGTTATACCTGCATTAATTTTCCCCCACTTGCTGAGCCCTGACCATAAGTGAGCTCACCCTTGCTTATTTTGATCAGAGGGTGATGCTGGAGACTTTGATGGAGTTTTTGACGACGAGGAATTCTAAGTCTAACGATGCGCCAGTCAACTTCCTGTGGAAGATTGCCCAGTTGTTTATTTCCGCTTTACTTTGATGTGACACTTGTTAAAGATACAATGTTTTAGATGATGTAATAAAGTATTATACTCTCTTTACGCCTTTATTGCATTGTCTTTTGATATATTACACTTGTAACGTCAACATATGTGTGGAAATGGATCCTGGCACACATATGGTATGCGCTCGGTTCTACCCCCTGGAACCGGGTGTGACAGAAGTGGTATCAAAGCTATGCTGACCCTAGGTCGTTAGATTAGTTAGAAATGGAAAGCCTAGTTGTTCAAAACTTGCTAATTTCATTCCTATAAATTCCTTTATTAGTCTTACCTCTTTGAAATTCAACTGAGTTGACACTTCTCTTGTAGATGGTTCGCACTCTTCAAACTACCCGCGTCAACACCAGCTACGCCCCTCAGCCCCGGCAGATCCCGGTCTACCCAGTGGTAGTCGAGGAAGTTCCGGCGGATCTCCCTCCCATCCGAGTGGAGAATGTTATCAACCTGGAGGATAGCTCGGAGGAGCAGCTGCCGACCCCCACCCCATTGGCCGAGTCCCTGGCCTTCGCAGCTGGGTCATCGACGTCAGCATCGTCGGCACCAGCCTTATAAGCACCTGCACCTGGAGGCGACGACCCCGACGACTCCGGAGACGGCAATGACGAGGATGACGACGACGAAGACAATGGAGAAGACGGACACAACAACGAGGAAGCTGACTACGCCCAGCAGGACAACTTCATGTGGTTTGGTCCTGTTGTCGAACATTATACATCAATGTTCGAGACGGGGCACTTCCCCAACCTGCTGCAGGAGGTGCTGCATGCGCTAGGCACCTACGTCCGCCCCCTGTACGAAACAAGGCGAGTGAGCGAGCCTCCCCGGGCTTGCTATTACATCACTCGCATCCATGTCAGGGTGATGGATGCAGGTGACAGGGGATTCAGGACTCTGTCTGCTCACGAGTCCTTGATACCACTGTCCACCTACGTTGCCTCGGTCAGCGATGCTGCCCGTCGGACCCTGTGGTCGCTTAGCCACACCTACCGGCAGCAGTTGAAGAACACGAGGTTCAGGCACCTTCCTCAGCGTCTTCGTGGAGAAAGTCAGACCAACATCGTCCCAGGTGAGCCTGGTGAGGACCGCCTCAACACCCTAGCTGGTGTAGTGGCCGGTCTCAACACCAACCTGGACAGTGCCACCCTGGACCTCTACAGGGTGCACTTGGAGCTGGAGAATGCCCACGCCAGGATTGCAGCCCTGGAAGCCCAACTGCAAGGACTGGATCCGCCAGAAGCTCAGGTCCCCGCCGTGGCGCTGGCTCCTCCCCGCAAGAGGCTGCGCTATGGAGAGCCCGGATCCGTCACTAGGCTGCTTTAAGTTTTTGGACTATAATGTAATAAGTTATACTTCGCGATAGACGATGAAACTCTCTTTAAGTTTTTATATTAATAAATAACAACCATGTGATGGTGATTGGTTGAAATGTTTGATTTGGATCTTTGTTTGAGTGCTATGGTCTTATGGAATGATGGCCATAAGAACATATAATTTTTTTTAAAACTTAAGCTATTTTCCCTCTAGAATCTTTTCTACTCCTCACTTTTCTAAGGATTTCACTTCCTAACCAATCAGATGGTGAACCCACGTCAAGGACCTAACAACCGGAACCCGCGTGGACAACAAGCACCACCACCACCACCACCACCACCAAATCCCAATATGAAGCAATTCATCGCCGCCCAAATGCAGATTCTGCAAGGACTCACTGCTGCTGTTCAGCAATTACAACAGAACCAGCAGAATCAGCAACCCCAGCAGCAGCAGTATGCACCCCCGGCCAGAGATAAGCACCGGGATTTCATGAGTCATCACCCGCCGAAATTCTCTCATGCGGTTGATCCCCTGGATGCCGATGACTGGCTCAAAGTCATTGGGAAGAAGCTGGACATAACTCAGTGCAACGACCGAGAGAAGGTCTTGTACGCCTCGGGAAGACTCGAGGGAGCTGCGTCCGATTGGTGGGATGCCTTCACAGCGGCACACCCCAACACAGATACCATAACCTGGCAGGAGTTCCAAGAGAACTTCCGCGCTCACCACATCCCCTCTGGAATCATGAAGCTGAAAAAGAAGGAGTTCCTTTCCCTTACTCAAGGGAATATGACTGTCAGTGAGTATCATGATCGCTTCACTCAGCTTTCACGCTACGCACCAGAAGAAGTGGACACTGATGAGAAGCACCAAGAGCGTTTCCGGGAAGGATTGATTGGACCTCTGAACTATCAACTTCAGAGTCACACTTTTCCCAACTTCCAGACACTGCTGAACAAGGCAATTGGCCTTGAGAGTAAAAGGAAGGAGCTATCTGACCACAAGAGAAAATTCCAAGGTCAGTCCAGTAGGAACACCCGGCCAAACAATGCTCAAGGTTCACAGTTCCGCTCTGGAAATCAGGGTGGAAACAATTATCAAGTGCAACGCTCTGGACAACAAAGCCAGAGAAGTAATCAAAACCAGAACCAGCAAAGGAGCAACTCCCAGACCAACCAGAGGTCTGGTGGAAATTCACAGAACCGTCAAGGTGGCACCAACAACACGCAGGCCAGAAACAACGCACCTGTCCAACCCAATGGATGTTTCAAGTGCGGTGAACTAGGCCACTATGCCAACAACTGCCCAAGGCGCAACCAGCAGACACCCCAGAAAGGCAGTAATCAGAGGAATGACTAGAACACCCCCGCTCGTGGGTCTGCTCAGAACAAGACACCACAAAACCAGAGCAGAAGAAGGGTCAATCACGTCACTGCGGAATCAGTGCCTGAGGATGCCGACATAGTGTATGGTATGTTCCTTGTTAACTCCATACCTGCATCAGTTTTATTTGACTCTGGAGCATCACATTCATTTATAACTGAGTCATTTGTGGAAAAACATAACATACCTAAGTACCCTCTGAAGAGGATATTACACATTAGTTCACTAGGAGGTGACATGAAGGCCACACACTTATGCCCTCATGTTAATATCAAGATTCAAGGAATAGAATTTACAGTCGACCCAGTGGTCCTAGGATCTAACGGGATTGATGTGATTCTTGGATGCAACTGGTTGAAAAGTTGTGATGGAGTGATACGGTGTGCCAATGGAACAATTATGTTGACAAGTCCTCAAGGTGAAAGAATCCAAGTTAACATAGACAAGTCAACAGATGAAAAAGGGAAGACAGTGATCAATCACTTGGAAGAAAAGCCCTTGGAAAATATCAAAGTGGTGTGTGAATACCCAGACGTATTTCCGGAGGAATTACCAGGTATGCCACCTGACCGTGATATAGAGTTTTCTATTGAATTAGTACCCAGAACCGCACCTATCTCGAAAAGACCTTATAGAATGGATGTCAAAGATTTAGTAGAACTGAAGAAACAAATAGAAGAATTACTAGAAAAAGGTTTCATTCGCCCAAGTTCATCCCCTTGGGGAGCCCAGTGCTATTTGTGAACAAGAAGGATGGTTCGAGGAGAATGTGCGTTGATTATAGAAGTTTGAATGAAGTAACCATCAAGAATAAATACCCACTACATCGAATTGAAGATTTATTCGATCAAATGAAGGGAGCTAAGATATTCTCGAAGATAGATCTGAGATCGGGATATCATCAGTTAAAGGTTCGAGCAGAAGATGTACCGAAGATAGCCTTCATGACGAGATATGGATTATATGAGTTTTTGGTCATGTCGTTTGGACTGACTAATGCACCAGCATACTTTATGAACTTGATGAATAAAGTATTCATGGAATATCTGGATCAGTTTGTGGTCGTATTCATTGACGACATACTGATATATTCTCCGAATGAAGAAGCACACGAAGATCATCTAAGGCTAGTCCTACAAAAGCTTCGTGACAACCAACTGTACGCAAAATTCTCGAAGTGTGATTTTTGGTTGAAGGAAGTTGCTTTCTTAGGGCATATTGTTACCGATGGTGGAATTAAAGTGGACCCAGGAAAGATAAGTGAGATACTGGATTGGAAGCAACCAAAGGATGCGTCCAAGATCAGAAGTTTTCTTGGATTGGCGGGATACTATAGAAGATTTATTGAAGGTTTTTCCAAGTTAGTAAAACCACTTACCTCTCTACTGGAGAAAGGCAAAGAGTTCAAATGGGATGAAGCTTGCCAGAATTGTTTTGAAGAACTCAAGAAGAGGTTAACCACTGCACCAATACTGGTAATGCCAGATATCCACAAGGGATTTGATGTGTATTGCGATGCATCACACCTTGGACTTGGATGTGTGCTAATGCAAGAAGGAAAGGTGATTGCTTATGCTTCAAGACAGTTGAGGAAACATGAGAAGAATTATCCTACGCATGATTTGGAACTAGCTGCCGTAGTGCATGCTTTGAAGATTTGGAGGCACTATATGATTGGAAACAAGTGCAAAATCTTCACGGATCACAAAAGCCTGAAATATATATTCACTCAGAAGGAACTCAACCTTAGACAGAGAAGATGGCTTGAGTTGATTAAAGACTATGATTTGGAGATACAATATCACCCCGGAAAAGCAAATGTAGTAGCTGATGCTTTGAGCCGTAAGGGTCAAGTGAACAACATCACTACTCATTTGATGTCATAAGAATTGTGCTGGGAAATGGAACGACTCAACCTTGGATTTCTCAATAATGTAGAAGCAACGGTGATGGAAGTTGAATCTACTTTGGAAGAAGAGATTCGTAAAGGACAAGAATCTGATGAGAAAATTAAGGAAATTAAAGCTTTGATTGGATTGGGTAAAGCCCCAGATTTCACGGAAGATGAACAAGGCACAATATGGTTTAAGAAGATAATCTGCGTACCCGAAATTGAACACCTGCGCCAACTTATTTTGAGAGAAGCTCATGGTTCAGCTTACTCTATTCACCCTGGAAGTACAAAGATGTACCAGGATCTTAAGGAAAAGTATTGGTGGTACGGTTTGAAAAGAGATGTTGCTACTCATGTTGCATTATGTGACGTGTGTCAGCGAGTTAAAGCTGAACACCAAAGACCAGCAGGATTACTACAACCTCTCAAGGTACCTGAATGGAAATGGGAAGAAATCAGTATGGATTTCATAGTTGGACTACCCCGTACTCGAGATGGCTATGATTCAATATGGGTCATAGTAGACAGGTTAACTAAAGTAGCACACTTTATACCTGTGAAGACAACTTACTCGGGAGCCTAGTTAGCAGAGTTATACATGTCGAGGATTGTTTGTCTGCATGGAGTACCGAAGAAGATCGTATCAGATCGAGGAACCCAATTTACCTCACGCTTTTGGAAAAAGACTACATGAGTCCATGGACACCAAGCTAAATTTCAGTTCAGCTTATCATCCGCAGACGGATGGGCAAACAGAAAGAACAAACCAAGTGTTGGAAGATATGCTAAGTGCCTGCGCTCTAAAGCATGGTAGAAGCTGGGATAAAAGTTTGCCTTATGCAGAATTTTCGTATAACAACAGTTATCAAGCAAGTCTCAAAATGGCACCGTTTGAAGCACTCTACGGACGAAAGTGTAGAACACCGCTTTATTGGAATCAGACCGGAGAAAGTCAAGTATTTGGTCCAGAAATTCTCCAAGAGGCGGAAAAACAAGTGCAGATTATCAGAGAAAATTTGAAGACAACACAGTCAAGACAGAAGAGCTATGCTGATAATAGAAGAAGAGAGTTGATGTTTGAAGTAGGAGACTTTGTCTACCTTAAGGTTTCACCGATGAGAGGAATGAAAAGGTTTAAGGTTAAAGGAAAATTATCACCTCGCTATATTGGCCCATTCAAGATTTTGGAAAGAAAAGGTGAAGTAGCCTATCAGTTAGAGCTACCCGATAGTTTATCAGATGTGCATGACGTATTTCACGTATCACAACTTAAGAAGTGCTTAAGGGTACCGGAAGAACAGTTACCTATGGAGGAATTGAATGTCAATGAAGATTTGACCTATTCGGAGTACCCGATCAGAATTCTGGAAACATCTCGCAGAATTACACGGAGTAAAGTTATTAACATGTGCAAAGTTCAGTGGAGTCATCATTCGGAAGATGAGGCCACTTGGGAAACAGAAGATGAACTCAGAGCAGAATTTCCCCAGTTATTCTCGGTAGTTTCTTAATCTCGAGGACGAGATTCTTTTTAAGAGGGGTAGGTTTGTAACACCTAAAAAACATCAACTAAAAATAAAATATTTAGATTAATTTTTCTTTAAGTGTTTGATTTTTTTACTTTTGGAGAATGATTTTTGTTTGCTAATAATTGATTGATGATTTTATTCGAAACCCAAATTTTTAATATTATAGACTTTGGTCTAAAAATAAATATTTAGTATTTTAATTATAAATATTAATATTATATTTATTATACGTTTGGAATATTTTAAATATATTTATGAATAACCTTTTCTAAAAAGAAAATAGAGGACAATGAATTCTGAAATTAAAAAGAAAAAAAACCCAACCCAACGCACTCACGCATGCATAAGAAAAGAAACGAATTTTGAAATTTGAAAAAAAAAACATCACACACGATAGTCCAGGCCAACAGACTCAAACGCCAGACTCACTTTCTCACGTCTCTCTTCCATTGGCTGGCTGGTAGGCCCAGCCCCACTCAACGTTTCTTCTCAGCGCCGCCTGGCTCACGGAGGCACGAACGCAGCAGCCCCATGGTGCAGCCAAGCATCGCGGGTTTAGCTGGTGGACGCCATGGTCATTCGAATGGATGCTGCAGACGTCCCTCCGCCTTCCTGCATGCCCAGCATTTGTAGAGCAATTTGTCACGCCGCCATTTATTCCCATCCCCGGTGCCTCGCAACGGCCATCCCCTCGCGGCTCCTCAGCATCGGTTTCTTCCCCAAATTTTTGCAGCCGTCATTGTTAAAAGCTTTAATGACTACGACCGTTCCTTCGCTGAGTAATCGTCGTTCTTCAATTGACCATCAATAGTGTTAATTCTGCTCTAAATCTCCTCCCTCCCAACTCCCTATAAATCCTGCAGCCACGCTTTCATCCCCTGCTCGATCTGCATCCCTTCTCAGTTTCTGCGTACCTGCTCCCTCCTCGCTCTGCTGCCGCTCAACGTTGTCTTTGGTGAACGACCTGCGCTGTCGGCTTCTCCCATCGCTGGCAAGGGTCGCCCTGGAGTCTATCGCTGCTTCCCCATCGACTCCAGTTGCCGACCTTCCCTGACCGCCGTCCGAACCCCTCTCTTGCTCGTTGTCTTCTTTGCGCAAGAACCAGAGACGAGGTAGAAGATGAACTTATTTTATTTTTTTAGCCCCTAATATTGTATAGAATTCGTTTAGAGATGTTTTTTTTCAGTTCAAAAGAAGAAAAAAAGCTTTGAAATTTTATGTGCTGCCCCAATAGTCTATAGTTAATCACGATCTAATTTTCGTAGCGATATGCAATTTTAGTTTGCATATTTTTGAGTCTGAAATTCTTTTGTATGTGAATTTTGGGGAATTGTTAATTAGTCATGTATTTTGTTTACAATTATTTTAGCATTTTGGATTAGGAATGGTAGAAATTTAGTAGGCCATATGTTAGTGATAAAAAAATACTAGATAAATAATAGCAAATTTTGGTTCATGATGAATTTTAGAAATTATTTAGAAGTTTATAATCATAGGTTCATTTAGACCACTGAATAAATGTTAGAAGCTATCGTAACATGGAATTAATACGTGATGTAGAATTCATCGTAATGCAAGAATTATAGGATAATCATTGGTCTAATTAGATGTTTTATTATACTGATGGTTTCTTTTAGAAAGAAAGGAAAATGAATTAGGTTTATTCCAGGCACTAGTTATAATTATAGTTTGTGTGGTATATGCTTCTTCATGTATTGGTGAATGTTATTCATGTAATGGTGTATGTTTATTTATTGGTATATGTTTTTTTTGTATGGCGACGTGTAACGTTATTAGAAGCTGACGGTGGGGTAGACGAACCGAATTTGTTTGAGGACGAACCACAGGACACGTTTAAGCAAGGCAAGTGGATTCTCCCTCTGCATATTCTGTTTGTACCTATTCATTGCATATAATAATGTTTACTTTTTGATATAGTGCATAATTTGATGGGTTTTACCTAATTAAGGATTTCCTAGATTTACTACCTGTATTCCTTGTTTAACCTGGGAAAATTATTAAGCTGTGCAAAATTTGTGCCACCGCTCAACTTAATGATTTCTTAATGTCACTCATTAATTGGTTTTAATGTTCCAAAGATTTAATTGGCAATTATGGCATTAACCCGATGGTTAAGATAACATTGTTACAAATTTAATTGGAACATGGAGTGACCATCCAGGATAACAGTGCAACCACGAGTGCTATCATGGCTCTGGCTTTGGTAATTAGCTCTACATGCTTAGTGCCTAGCAACCTTACCTGAAAGATGGGCAAGAGTGGGAGTGGTAGGTGCTGGCAGCCCACGTTAACATGGGGTCGTATTCTTGGCTAAGGTACTTCACCTAGGGGGCCACCACCATCGTCTTAGAAACCTTAGCGGGTTGCTTCGTATTAAGTGTATTTTGTGAAAACCTCATAATGGATCCCTAGCCATTCACCTCGGCAGTGTCTAAGGGTCCGATCAACCCGGGCTAGATGGGATACATGGCTTGTGGGTAAAGTTGTACCACCTCTGCAGAGTGTAAAACTGATATATCAACCGTGCTCCCGGTTATGAGCGACCTGGACTCCTCACATGATAATTGAACTTGAAGATGGAATCAAATTGAGATCCGATGATCTGCCAATAATTTGCTTAAGTGGTTTCACTTAAGTGTTTTTGTTATATTCATATTCCTTTGTTTAAATGGGATATTTGGGATTCACACTTATTAGTAAGACAGGTGTCGTTAATAAAATATTGACCAACTAAAATGCTTACTGCTCAACCTTAGCCTCACCTTGTTATACCTGCATTAATTTTCCCCCACTTGCTGAGCCCCAACCATAAGTGAGCTCACCCTTGCTTATTTTGATCAGAGGGTGATGCTGGAGACTTTGATGGAGTTTTTGACGATGAGGAATTCTAAGTCTAACGATGCGCCGGTCAACTTCCTGTGGAAGATTGCCCAGTTGTTTATTTCCGCTTTACTTTGATGTGACACTTGTTAAAGATACAATGTTTCAGATGATGTAATAAAGTATTATACTCTCTTTACGCCTTTATTGCATTGTCTTTTGATATATTACACTTGTGACGCCAACATATGTGTGGAAATGGATCCTGGCACACATATGGTATGCGCTCAGTTCTACCCCCCTGGAACCGGGTGTGACACAAGAGGCAGAGGAGGAAGAAGCTTCGGAGGAAGATTCAGCAATCAACCCAAGAGATTGTTCTGTTTATTCTGTGGGGAGGATAAGGGACATACAACAAGGACGTGCCAAGTCACGATCCAAAAGCAAAAGAAGTTAGCTGAAGCCGAAGCATGGCAGAGGCAGCCGAAGCAGGTCTTGCACACTACCTCATGCTATTCGCCATATATCCCTGAGTATGTGGGCAATCGGCAACCCACGACTTCAGTCGCTTCGGCAAGTCATTATCAAGCTGCGTGGGCTCTGTTACCACCACCACCACTATTAGCACCAACCTTGGTTCACAATCAGTAGCCAGAAGGGCATCGCCAAGCGCAGCAATAGCGCAACACTCGAGAGGAGTCCGAAGCTCGCACAGTCAACAACACTGTGCCCGAATCGAGACATATTTACTAAAGCAACACAGGAGCTCGACCAGAAAGTTTCCAAGTTCAATGTATTTTTACTTTTCTGTCTTTATATTTCCCCTCTGAAGACAATATATGGAGGTTTAACCTTCGTGCTGTTGTAATAAATATGTGGTTACACTATCGAGTGTAACAAGAAGGATGACGAAGCTCTAAATTCGTTCCTAAGGGGATGCAAAGCTAAACTACCACATAAGTAAAAGGTGACAAAGCTCCAAAGTCGTTCCTAAGGGGATGCGGAGCTGAAATACCACCTAAGTAAAAGGTGAAGAAGCTCCAAAGTCGTTCCTAAGGGGGATGCAGAGCTTAGCTCCAAAGTCATTCCTAAGAGAACGCAGAGCTGAAATACCACCTAAGTAAACGGTGAAGAGACTCCAAAGTTATTCCTAAGGGAATGCAGAGTCTTGGTTTTTCTTTGATGATTTGTGCATAAACATCATTTGCATCATACCAACATATCATATTGCATAGCATTGCATCATACATCATTTTTCATCAACAAAAGCAGTGGAGAAGAAGGAAAATTGCTCCTTCAAATATACTTGTCAACTCATGAACGAACGTACCAATAACACAAGATATGCCTTTGGCAAATACATTTTTATACAGGGATTGTACCTTCGTCAAAAGTAATACTATACAACAGCCATGACATGATATTCAGTATTGTCTCGGCAAAGAAGGGGAATTTCTTTCTTCGTGAAGCGTGAAAAGAAGGGAAGGTGTTTTTTCGCCAGCGGCTCAAAAACGGTATGTACGAAGGTTTCACGCATCACAAAGAAATATATTACATTAATACACATACAAATATTTGATAATTGTTTCTTACAAAAATGAAAGCTACGTACAAAGACCCTAAACTTTCAAATATACAAAGCTTCAGTCTTCTTTTAAGACCTTTTCGGCAGCTTCGTCTAACAGTCTGTTGATAGCTTCGTTAATGGCTTCGTTAGCAATTCTAATTATGTCGAGCGCTCCCTTCAGAGATGGATCAGCTTCAGGATTGTATGGCTCTAGAGGGGGAGAAAGCTCGGCTACATCAAAATACAAGTATTTATTAGTACCGAAGCTACAATAACTTACAAAGCTAAGCTATAATAGGTATACCTATAAGCCTGGCGCGTTCAACAGCCTCTTCAGCTCTCTTAGCCTCTTCTAAGGCGTTGTGAGACTCTTTCTCATTTCTTCTAATAGCTTCAGCAGCTATCTCTCTGTCACACCCGGATTTAAGGGATAAAGCCGGGTGCATCTCATATGTGCGCCAAAGAAGAACATCACATATATTGACAAAGTATATAGAGATAAATGTCACAAGTATCATTATTACATAGCGAAAGTCTTACAAAAATAGATGATAACAATAAAACGAACTAAATAATTATTCCTTGGCGCCATCAAGCTGACTGGGAGACGCCACCTAGATAAGCTCATATTCCTCATTGTAGGGCTCCTCTTGGACCACCTGCTCTTCACCTGTGGGGGGTTTATATATCGCAAGAGTGAGCTCACAAAAGATCATAGCTCAACAAGTTATGGGGAATAATGTGCACGAACTTACCAAAGGTGGGAGTTCATGTGAAGTGTAAGGCTGATCAACAAATAATGGTTAAAGCTGAGCATTGCTTTTAATAAGTTGGTCAAATTTTATTAGCAATTACTAAATGTAAGTATGTACCAAACTAGAGTAATAATAGATCAAAATTGATAGTAAAACCACAATGCAATGCAAATGGCCAATTAAATTTAATTCCATGAGTTACTCATGTGAGGGTCCGAGCCTCTCATGACCGTGAGCATGGTTGATATACCAGTTTTACACTCTGCAGAGGTTGCGCATCTTCACCCACAACTCATGTTACCCATCTACCAAGGGGTCATGAATCCCATACACCTCTACCAAGGAAGTGAGGCATGGTAACACGAGGCCTTTACAAAGTTCCACTAGCTTCAGAAAACCCGCTACAGTTTCTAGGAAGCCCCAATGCAGGGATCCCTCGTCTGACCGCCATCGCAGCAAAATCAACCCAAGAACCTCCCTACACCGACCACTCCCCTACTACCCTTGCCCCTTTCGGGTAAGGTAGTCATCCACTAGCTTTCCAAATTAGTCAGCCAAGGGCGTCCCATACCACCCTTGTGGTAGCACTGTTTTTCCGGGTGGTTCTCCATGTTCCAATTAACATAATGATCTTATCATGAATAGTAAATAACAAATTGATAATACAAGCATGATCATGAATAATGTGTATCTCAATACCCAAAACCACATAAAGCAATACCAGGTACTACCCAAAAGTTCAGTGGTAAACAAGGTATAAAGATAGCCAAACTAGGATGACCTATTGGGTCCCATCAAAATTAATCTATGCAGATCATAATGATTAAAAGAAACATTATTGGGTAAATAAAAGTGATCAAGGACATAAATTTCCTTCAACGAGCTCCTGCTCAGCAGTCTCCACCCGCTGAACACCTAGGTCCTCAGTGGCTTGCTCGTCTACTCGCAACAATACAAACAAGCATAGTATAGTAGAAATTAACATCACACCAAACAGCAGAACAGAATGCATAATAATATTCTACTCATCGTAACAAAATCGTAGGAACAAGAATCACTAAATTCAGAGTTATGGTTATCGAGTTATGATTTTCTGAATTTATCAAGTGGGTGATACAGATTAAGTCAAATGAATAATTTTAGTCCATGTTTCATGAATAAATAGAGTTACCAGGTGATAAAAAATATTAATACAAAGTTATTGCAACTGGAATGGATTAAAAAGGAGCTAAAATGAATTTTCTATGAATTAAATAAGTTCTAGAATTCTTTTTATATTGGAAATCCATTTTCTAAATTCATTTTCCTATTTTCTCTTAGCTCTGGACTGCGCGCACAATAATTAGGAAACCCAAGGCTCTAACTGTTAATAATAGGACCTAATTTAAATAGTTTCTAACTATGTCAGGACGACGGGTTCATTACCCTGAACCCCGAGGGTTCTTCTGCAAAATTAGCTTGGCGAAAGGGTATCTGCTGAATCTGGCCGTCAGATCAAGTACAAACGACTATGATTAGATCGTCGCTGCCCAAACCGTTACGACACTGAGACCATCAGATCCCAATCCCACGGATCAAGTTCTACGCATACGTGATAGGTCGTTGGCCCTACGATCCCGATCATGTGGCAACCCCAAACCCAGGCCGTCCGGGGCCTGAGATCTAATTTTATCCCTAGGTTTAAGATCCCACGGCTGAGATTCATCTCGTACCTCGACGACGTAGGACGGCAGCGCCGCTGGTCAATCACGGCGACAATCTTGCCGGTGTGCCACGACCATGTGAAATAGTGCTCTATCTGACACCCCGAACGGCGCTACGCGTGGAGGAGAAGATAGCGGAGGTGATGGGGTACTACTCACCGGCGGTCAAGCGATGAAGGAGTCCATCCACGAGGAAGTGTGACCCGGCGGTGAAGGGCGAAGTCCGGTGAGCAATTGAACGGCGCTTGATGAAGAATCTACGCGTCACGGCCCCGAAATCACACCGTGCGGCTTCCGCGAGTCTCTCCGGACACCCTTAGGTTGAGGACTCACGGCGCGGGCGGGCAGCCATGGCGGCAGTCTCTCTTTCGAATTTTCCTCGTGGTGGTGTCGCTGGTGGCAGCAAACAGGGAGGAGGAAGGAAGCTTGACGGTAGGAATTTATGCCCCTCACATGCTGGCGCGGAGAGGGTTCGAGTAGTGATCAGTTAGAACTTGCGGCGGCGAAGAAATCGGTCGGTCGTTGTGATCACTGGGGAGAAGATCCACAGCGCCTAGGGCCCACACATCAGTGAACTAGGTTGAGAGGAAGCGTGTGCCACACGAGGTTGGCCTTTGGCCCCACCCGTCAGTGAGCGCGAGGCGACGGAGGCTGAATGATGGTCCCCGGTCGTCGGCAGGCGCGAGCGCGCAGTGAGGTGGGCCGCGCGGTTGAGGGAGCTAGGCCAAGGAACTAGGTTTGGCCCAGGGACTGTGTTGAAGTCTCCCTTTTCCCTTTTTCTTTTTCTCTTTATTTTCTTTTCACTTTCAAATCTCCATTTGAATTCAAATCTTGCGGCGAATTTTGTACTCGGGTTTGAATATTTAATTTGAACATGCCAATATGGGATGAATTTATTTTTTTATAAATTTATTTTGTATTGTGTGGGACTTTTCTCTTCCTTTTCTATATTATTTCCTTTTGATAAATTGTGAATTAGGATAATTCCCAATGCAGACATTACTATTCATTCATTAATTTTAAATGCATAACCAAATAAACTCCATTACTCCAACATGATGCATGAATTATCTATGTGTTATTAGAAGATTATTCACTTTTAAATGTGTTTTCTTACAAACTCCCATGAATATAAAGCAATACACATAAAGATTTATCCTTCTTTTATATTCCAAAAGTTGGGTATTACACTCTCGGCCACCCTTTAGCCATACTTCGGAATAGAATTTCCCGCTTAATGCAGTAGCGTTGGCTAAAGGGTTTTTAATATCATCAGTTGAAAGCGAGAATCCTGGCTGAGCTACAGTCTTTGCATGTTCGCACCCGACTTTCTCTAGGATTGATACAGCTCCGCGGGCACCAGCAAAGGCACAAAAATCCCCTTTGTCACTAAGGATCTCTTCAAAGGCTTCGGCCTCACCATTAATCCACTGGATAACTATCACACGATTAGATACAGATAGATTTCAATTTTTGATGGAGACTTCTGAACTGATAAGAACTTCACTTCAGGAATAGATCAGAGTTATATACTCTTTTAATCCAACAGTGATGGCATAGGCTGTTTGATTGTTTCAGCAAGCAACACAAAAATTGTTTCAAGGGAGGAGTCCATGGACGATCACACATCAGTGTAATTCCATAATAGATCATGACTAGAGACCTCGATACCAGCATTTGCCAAGCAGCATAACCTTGCGTGTACATTCACAAGGGGCTCTCAGTTTCGCCGCGACACCATAAGTCATTAACCGTGACACCATTACCGAACTAGCACCAATAATGAATCTCACGCGGTAAGAACAATTTGTGCAGAGATAACATATCGATATTGTCGGCGTTTCGAGACCGGGGGTCCCTGAGCCGACGAGTGAAGTGTCGCCGCGTGCCCCAACCCAGATGGGTCGACGCGAGGCCGAGCGTGAAGGGGGCAAAGCGAGGAGGCCGGAGATGGGTCATGAGTGAGGTGGAAATCCCGCGGCCTTCGTGTTCGTCCCGCGCCCAGGTCGGGTGCGCTTGCAGTAGGGGGTTACAAGCGTCCACACGGGGGAAGGAGCGAGCGGCCTCACGCGAGCGCCCGTCTCGTCCTCGTCCCCGCGCGGCCGACCCTCTCTAAGAGGGCCCTAGCCCTTCCTTTTATAGGCGCAAGGAGAGGGTCCAGGTGTACAATGGGGGGTGTAGTAGAGTGCTACGTGTCTAGCAGAGGAGAGCTAGCGCCCTAAGTACACGCCATCGTGGCGGCCGGAGAGATCTTGGCACCCGGTTTGTGTGATGTCGTGGCCGTCGTAGGAGTGCTGGAGCCTGGCGGAGGGACAGCTGTCGGGGCCGTCGAGTCCTTGCTGACGTCCTCTTGCTTTCGTAAGGGGGCCGAGAGCCGCCATCGTCAGGGAACGTGCGGGGCGCCATCATCGCCTATCTGGCGGAGCGAGCCAGATGGGACGCCAGTCTTGTTCCCCGTAGCCTGAGTCAGCTTGGAGTAGGGTAATGATGGCGCCTCCTGTTGACGTGGCCGGTCCGCGCCCTAGGTTGGGCGATGTGGAGGCTTCTCCGAGGTCGAGGTCGAGTCCGTCTTCCGTGGCCGAGGCCGAGTCCGAGCCTCTGGGTCGGGCGAGGCGGAGGCCGTTGGCTGAGGCCAGGGCGGAATTTGAGTCCCGGGGTCGGGCGAAGCGGAGTTCGTCGTCTTCTGGGGCTGAGCCCAAGTCCGAGCCCTAGGTCGGGCGGAGCGGAGATCGCCGTCTTCCGGGGCCTTGCCCGAGTTCGAGCCCTGGGTCGGGCGGTGCAGAGTTCGCCGTCTTCCGGGGCTTAGCTCGAGTTCGAGCCCTGGGTCGGGCGGAGCAGAGTTCGCCGTCTTCTGGGGCTTAGCCCGAGTCCGAGCCCTGGGTCGGGCGGAGCAGAGTTCACCGTCTTCCGGGGCTTAGCCCGAGTCCGAGCCCTGGGTCGGGCGGAGCGGAGTTTCCTATGGTGCGTGCGGCCGGGCCTGACCGCCTGTCAGCCTCACTCTGTCAAGTGGCACCGCAGTCGGAGCGGCGCGGGCGGCGCTGTCTTTCTGACAGACCGGTCAGTGGAGCGGCGAAGTGACAGCGGTCACTTCGGCTCTGTCAGTTGAGAGGCGCGCGTCAGGATAAAGGTGTCAGGCCACCTTTGCATTAAATGCTCCTGCGATTTGGTCGGGGTTGCTTCTTAGCGAAGACAGGGCCTCGGGCGAGCCGGGAACGTGTTCGCCACTGGAGGGGGGCCTCGGGCGAGGAGGAGATCCTCCGGGGTCGGCTGCCCTTGTCCGAGGCTAGGCTCGGGCGAGGCATGATCGAGTCCCTCGAATGGACTGATCCCTGACTTGATCGCACCCATCAGGCCTTTGCAGCTTTGTGCTGATGGGGGTTACCATCTGAGAATTAGGAGCCTTGAGGGTACCCCTAATTATGGTCCCCGACAGTAGCCCCCGAGCCTCGAAGGGAGTGTTAGCACTCGCTTGGAGGCTTTCGTCGCACTTTTTTGCAAGGGGACCAGCCTTTTTCGGTTGCGTTTTGTTCCGGTGGGTGCGCGCGAGCGCACCCGCCGGGTGTAGCCCCCGAGGCCTCGGAGGAGTGGTTGGACTCCTCCGAGGTCTTAACGCCTCGCGCAATGCTTCGGCTGGTCTGGTCGTTCCCTCATGCGAGCTGGCCGTAGCCCGGGTGTATGGTCGGGTCCCAAGTTCTCGGGCTGGTACGTTGACGCTGTCAACGGTTTGGCTGGAGTCGGGTTTGCGAGAGCAGCCCCCGAGCCTCTGCACAGGGCGAGAGGGCGTTCAGGGACAGACTCGGCTTTTTTTACATACGCCCCTGCGTCGCCTTTCCGCAAGGAGGAGGGGGGAGAGCGCCATGTTGCCCTCGGTGGGCGCCGAACATGGTCTCTCCGGTGAGCTGCAGGCGGGTGATCCGAGCGGACATCCGTGCCCCATTCGTTAGGGGTCGGCTAGAGGCCCAGAGGCGCGCCCAAAAGTACCTGCGGGTGATCTGCCGGACCCGGTCCCCTGGTGACAGGGTCCGAGGGCTCGATGCCTCCCTCTAATGGGATTCCATTACAAGATCGTTCCCGCTGGTCTCGGAAATGTCCTAGGGTACCTCGGGAGCGCAGCCCAAGCCTTGGTTATGTATCGAACATACCCATGGTCATCCCTCGCTCTGTGTCTGAGGCGGCTGTGAACCCTTCGGGGGCTAGCCTTCAAACCCCTGATCAGTAGTGGGCGCGGAGCCCGAGTAGCCTGAGGCGGCCGTTGAACCCTTCCGAGGGGCCGGCCTTTGAACCTCTGACCAGTAGTGGGTGTGGAGCCCACGTGCTCTGAGGCGGCTGTTGAACCCTTCCGAGGGGCCAACCGTCGAACCTCTGATTAGTAGGGAGGCTCGGAGCCTGGTTCCTTCACGGGGAAGGATCCTTTCCGGGGTATCCCCCTTTCCCGGTCCCTGTTGCAAGAGAGAGAAAGAGGAAAAAAGGAAAAGGATACGAAATCGAACGACGCAGCGTACCTTTTTTGACGCGGTCATTATGGTGAAGGCGAAGCGTCGCTCGCTTCCCCTGCCAGAGGCGCCGCCTGTCCCGCCGTGGAGTTAATGCGACGGGGCGAGTGGTTCGCAGGGCAGCCGTTGCGCGTGCGCGAGCCGTTCGAGGAACGGAACACGGGCGCGTTGTCTTCACGCCGTGAGAGAGGGTTCTCTCGCTGCCCCCGGATGGGGCGTAAGCTTGGTTGACGACGTGACCGCTGCTTCTGCCCGCCTGCCACCGCCATCACTGCCGGCCCAATTTTGACCGCATTTGACCGTCGCGCTTGGCTGGTATTGCAGGGTTGCCTCGAGTCGCGGTATTGACTCCACAGTCGAGGAGGCGTGGTAGTGGCGTGAGTGGCGGTGCAGTTACTCACACGTAGCAACCGGCGCACCAGTTGCATGATGCGTGGGCCTGGCCCTCCAAGCTGGGCGCGTTGGAAGTCGGAGAGGTGCGCCCACTTGGCGTGGTTGCATGCCGCCTGCATGGCTGCCCGCCCTTTCGCCCGCTGGTCTGGGCAAAAGTGGTGGAGTGCTTGTAACCGCCGGGCGGTTGCACGCACCGCGCGCGGCGGTTTGGCTTCTTCTGCTCTGGACCGGCTTGCATGACGCGTGGGACCCAGCCCCCGCGCCGTGGGGGGGAGGATCTTGGAGCGTGTTGGAGAAGACTCAGCCCGCAATGGTTGAGGGCGTAAGTGGGGAGAGCCGCCTTTAAAAGGGGGGGCGACCCCTTTGGAGGGCAACCATGTCTTCGCGCTCCCCTAATGCATCAGGCCTTTCCACCTTCCGAGCCCTCGAGCGGGGGACGCCCGGAAACCCTCCGTCTTGTCGTCGGAGGAACGCAACTCCGCGGGAGTCGGTACCTTTCATCCATCGCTCGGCTTCAAGGATTTTCATCATGCAGCCCGGCTGCACCCCTCCGCCGGCGGTCACCCAAGATGGTGACCTCTAGTTCGATGGCGGGGGAGAGCGAACCGGGCCACGACCTCTGCCCCTCCCTCAGCCTCAAGGATTTTCATCACCAGGGCTGGGGAGGGGAGTGTGCCGAGTAGGGGTCGGCCCCCCGTGTGTGCGGTGGCCCGCTCCTTCCCTCAGTGATCGGGGGGAAGGGCGGGAGTCGTCTGTGGCGCTGGCAGCTGCACCGTGCCCGGCTCTCTGAGCCGAGCGGCTTCGGAGCCGCTTCCGGTGTCGCCTTCCGCCACGGCAGCTGGAAGCGGTTCCGCCGCCGACGAGCTTGCCGGCGCCACCTGCGGACCGACCTCCAACTCTACAGCCTTCTGCCCGTCCTTGCCTCACGAGTTTGGGCACGGGCGGGGGCCTCCTGGCAGCAGCATCTGCCCTGAGGTCATCGCTGCTGCTGTTCGGCCACCCGGAGCAGAAGTCTTCATCATCGCCGCTGCTGGGGCGGGCGACGGCGAGCCGTTCGTCGGTCTTCTGTTGTTCCGCAGGCCCCTCCCGCATCGAGTGGGGTTGTTCGTACCTGCGGAGGTGGAACCCGAGTTCCGTTTGTAATGGCACTTCGAATGCCAGTGTTTTTGTTCATTGTGGCTGTCGAGGCCTGAACATGTTTGTAAATCCGGCACGGAGCCGTGTTTTTTCCCCATTTTCGAGCACTAAGACTCGCCTGCTGGTTGTCTGAACCGCTTCACCAAGCGTGAGTCGCCCCATGTAAGGGTGACGAGTGAGGTATCCGTATCCCGGAGGCGTAGGAGTCCCTCGGCTCGGTCAGCCTTGTCGTCCGAGGCTTCCCTTGCTTAGTTAGAGGAAACCCTCAGCCGCTCTTCGATGAGCCGAAGCCAGGGGTAGCGGTGCCAGCGCGAACAGAGGCATAGTTGGCTCGAAAAGAAGACCAGGTCGGCCGGAGCCTGGTCGGGTCGTCCGTTAGCGGGACCGACGCTGGAATTGACCTGCCGAGGCCTCGGGGTGACCGGCCGAGCCGCCTGCTCAGGCCGGATTCTTGGAGAAGACCCTCGCGGCGATGGCCCGGGCCTGGTGATGACGTTGTCCTTCAGAGCGGAGACCCTTGGACTGCGTCGCCGTCCGAGGCTAGGTCGGACCTCGCTAGAGGTGTTGTCGACGCCGAGGGTGCTGCTGCTCCCTTTAGCCGTCAAGATCTGAGCCTGCAGGATCAGATCATCTTGTAGCGTGTGTTTTCCGCGGCCGCCGAGGCCGAAACACACCCTCGCCGTATTGTAAAGCCGCGTCTCCTTTACTCTTGTTTCGAGTATCTGGACTTTTTTTGTCGGTAACAGAACTGTTCGTGCGAGCGAGAGTTGCTCCTCACGGAAGGTGATGAGTGAGGTATCCATATCCCGGAGGCGTAGGAGTCCCTCGGCTCGGTCGGCCTTGCCGCTTACGCGCACTCTTACCCGTCCATGGGGTTCTGTCACCGACGCAGTCGAGAAGGCTCGAAAAATCGCTCCGGCAGAAGAGCTTCCGAATGTGAAGACTTGTTCGGTCCGCGGAATCACTTATCCGAACGGGAGTTACTTATGGCAGAAGGTGATGAGTGAGGTATCCGTATCCCGGAGGCATAGGAGTCCCTCGGCTCGGTTAGCCTTGGCTGCTTACGTGTACTCCGTCGTTTTCAGGATCCACTTTCGAAGTAGTCGAAAAGCACGAAAGACATTCCGGCGGAAAAGATCTTTTTTCGAGGAAAATTTCGACGCAGAGGGGGTTCCCCCCTTTTAGCCCCCGAGGGAGGGTCGGGCTTTGCCGAGGCAAGGCTGACCCTTCCTTGACGACTAAACTTTGCGTAAGAGCAAGGTATATGAACAACTTGAAAACATCTTAAGGGTAGAAGCGATGTAGCTGTTGGATGTTCCAAGCGTTGCTGTAGACCTCGCCTTGACTGTTGGCTAGCTTGTATGTTCCGGGTTTTAGAACTTTGGCGATGATGAACGGCCCCTCCCAGGGGGGCGTGAGCTTGTGTCAACCTCGGGCGTCTTGTCGTAGCCGAAGCACCAGGTCGCCCACCTGGAGGTCTCGGGACCGGACCCCTCGGGCGTGGTAGCGTCGCATGGACTGCTGGTACCGCGCCGAATGTAGTAAGGCCTTGTCCCGAGCCTCTTCCAGCTGGTCCAGCGAGTCTTCTCGACTAGCTTGGTTGCTTTGGTCGTCATAGGCCCTCGTCCTCGGGGAACCGTATTCCAGGTCTGTGGGCAAGATGGCCTCGGCCCCATAGACTAGAAAGAACAGCGTGAAGCCCGTGGCTCGGCTCGGTGTCGTTCTCAGGCTCCAGACCACCGAGGGGAGTTCCTTCATCCACCGCTTGCCGAACTTGTTGAGGTTGTTGTAAATCCGAGGCTTGAGTCCTTGTAGAATCATGCCATTGGCACGCTCTACTTGCCCATTCATCATGGGATGAGCCACGGCGGCCCAGTCCACCCGGATGTGGTGATCCTCGCAGAAGTCCAGGAACTTTCTGCCGGTGAACTGGGTGCCATTGTTGGTGATGATGGAGTTCGGGACCCCGAAACGATGGATGATGTTGGTGAAGAACGCCACCGCCTGCTCGGACCTGATGCTGTTCAGGGGTCGGACCTCGATCCACTTGGAAAATTTGTCGATGGCGACCAACAGGTGCGTGTAGCCCCCGGGTGCCTTCTGCAAGGGGCCGACGAGGTCCAGACCCCACACAGCAAAAGGCCATGTGATGGGTATCGTCTGCAGAGCCTGAGCGGGCAGGTGGGTCTGCCTTGCGTAGAACTGGCACCCTTCGCAGGCGCGGACAATTCTAGTGGCGTCGGCCACCGCCGTTGGCCAGTAGAAACCTTGTCGAAAAGCATTTCCGACAAGGGCTCGAGGTGCTGCGTGGTGGCCGCAAGCCCCCGAGTGTATTTCTCGGAGAAGTTCCTGACCTTCGGTGGTGGAGATGCACCGCTGGAGGATGCCTGAAGGGCTGCGGTGGTAGAGCTCCTTCCCTTCTCCCAGCAAGACGAACGACTTGGCGCGCCACGCCAACCGCCGAGCTTCGGCTCGGTCAAGGGGTAGCTCTCCTTGGTGGAGATATTGCAGGTACGGGGTCTGCCAGTTTTGATCAGGCGTGACCCCGCTTTGCTCCCCCTCGACGCGCAGCGTTTCGCCCTCGGGGGCCGAGGGTACCTCGGGCCGAACCGAAGGTGCCTCGGGCCGAGCCGAGAGTGCCTCGGACGGTGCCGAGGGCACCTCGGGCTGGGCCGAGGGTGCCTCAGGCTCGGGCGCGTCGTCGATCTTGACGGAGGGTTGATGCAGATCTCGGGAGAAGACGTCCGGGGGAACCGTTGTTCGCCCCGAGGCTATCTTGGCCAGCTCGTCCGCAGTCTCGTTGTAGTGCCAAGCGATGTGGTTGAGCTCAAGCCCGTAGAACTTGTCTTCCAGGCGCCGAACCTCATCGCAGTAGGCCTCCATCTTCGGGTCGCGGCAGTGGGAGTTCTTCATGACTTGGTCGATGACGAGCTGCGAGTCACCACGAGCGTCGAGGCGTCGGACCCCTAGCTCGACGGCAATCCGCAACCCGTTGACCAGAGCCTCGTACTCAGCTACATTGTTGGACGCCGGGGAGTGGAGGCGTAGCACGTAGCGTAGGCGCTTCCTGAGGGGCGAGATGAAGAGTAGGCCTGCGCCGGCTCCTGTCTTCATCAGCGACCCATCGAAGAACATGGTCCAGAGCTCCGGTTGGATCGGGGCTATTGGTAGCTGGGTGTCGACCCATTCAGCCATGAAGTCCACCAAGACCTAGGATTTGATGGCCTTCCGAGGGGCGAACGAGATTGTTTCGCCCATGATTTCCACCGCCCACTTTGCAATCCTACCCGAAGCCTCTCGGCAATGGATGATCTCCCCCAGGGGGAAGGATGACACCACAGTCACCGGATGAGACTCGAAGTAGTGTCACAACTTCCGCCGTGTCAGTATCACCGCGTACAGCAGCTTCTGAACTTGTGAGTAGCGGATTTTGGTCTCGGACAGTACCTCGCTGACGAAGTAGACTAGCCTCTGAACGGGCAATGCATGCCCCTCTTCTTGCCTCTCGACCACAATCGCGGCGCTGACCACCTGAGTGGTCGCAGCGACGTAGACCAAGAGGGCTTCTCCGGCAGCTGGGGGCACCAAGATAGGCGCCTTCGTGAGGAGCGCCTTCAGGTTCCCGAAGACTTCCTTGGCCTCAGGGGTCCAAGTGAAGCGCTCGGCCTTCCTTAAGAGGCGGTACAGGGGTAGACCTCTTTCGCCGAGGCGTGAGATGAAGCGGCTCAGAGCCGCGAGACATCCCATGACCCTCTGTACGCCTTTCAAGTCCTGGATGGGCCCCATGCTGGTGATGGCTGCGATCTTCTATGGGTTGGCTTCGATGCCCTGCTCGAAGACGATGAACCCCAAGAGCATGCCTCGGGGCACCCCGAAGACACACTTTTCGGGATTGAGCTTGACACCTTTTGCCTTGAGACATCGGAATGTCACTTCAAGGTCGGAAAGGAGGTTGGAGGCTTTCCTCGTCTTGACTACGATGTCATCATCGTAGGCCTCGACTGTGCGGCCAATGTGCTCACCGAACACATGGTTCATGCACCGCTGGTACGTCGCGCCCGCATTCCTCAAGCCGAACGGCATGGTGACATAGCAGTACATGTCGAAGGGTGTGATGAAAGAAGTCGCGAGCTGGTCGGACTCTTTCATCCTGATTTGGTGATACCCTGAGTAGGCATCGAGGAAAGACAGGGTTTCGCACCCAGCAGTGGAATCCACGATCTGATCGATGCGAGGCAGAGGGTAGGGAACCTTCAGACATGCTTTGTTCAGACCAGTGTAGTCTACACACATCCGCCATTTCCCCCCTTTCTTTCTCACAAGCACAGGGTTGGCAAGCCATTTGGGATGGAATACCTCTTTGATGAACCCTGCCGCCATTAGCTTGTGGATCTCCTCGCCTATGGTTCTGCGCTTCTCCTCATCGAATCGGCGTAGAGGCTGCTTGACGGGTCGGGCTCCGGCTCGGATGTCCAGCGAGTGCCCGGCGACATCCCTCGGTATGCCGGGCATGTCCGAGGGACTCCACGCGAAGACATCGGCGTTCGCACGGAGAAAGTCGACGAGCACTGCTTCCTGTTTGGGATCGAGCCCGGGGCCGATCCGGACTTGCTTGGAGGCGTCGCTGCTGGGGTCGAGGGGGACGGATTTAACCGTCTCCGCTGGCTCAAAGTTGCCGGCGTGACGCTTCACGTCTGGCACCTCCTTAAAGAGGCTCTCCAGGTCGGCGATGAGGGCCTCGGACTCGACGAGGGCCTCGGCGTACTCCACGCACTCCATGTCGCATTCGAACGCGTGTTTGTACGTGGGGCCGACGGTGATGACCCCATTGGGGCCCGGCATCTTGAGCTTGAGGTAGGTGTAGTTGGGGACGGCCATGAACTTCGCGTAGCAGGGCCTCCCCAATACCGTGTGGTAGGTTCCTCGGAACCCGACCACCTCGAACGTCAGGGTCTCCCTTCAGAAGTTGGAGGGTGTTCCGAAGCAGACGGGAAGATCGAGTTGTCCGAGGGGCTGGACGCGCTTCCCAGGGATGATCCCATGGAAAGGCGCAGCGCCCGCCCGGACCGAGGACAGATCGATACGCAGAAGCCCGAGGGTCTCGGCGTAGATGATGTTGAGGCTGCTGCCTCCGTCCATGAGGACCTTGGTGAGCCTGACGTCGCCGATGACGGGGTCGACGACGAGCGGGTATTTCCCCGGGCTCGGCACATGGTCGGGGTGGTCGGCTTGGTCGAAGGTGATGGGCTTGTCGGACCAGTCTAGGTAGACCGGCGCCGCCACCTTCACCGAACAGACCTCCCGGCGCTCTTGCTTGCGGTGCCGAGCCGAGGCGTTCGCCGCTTGCCCGCTGTAGATCATGAAGCAGTCGCGAACCTCGGGGAACTCTCCTGCCTGGTGATCTTCCTTCTTGTCATCGTCGCGGGCCCTGCCACCCTCCGTGGGTGGCCCGGCCCTGTGGAAGTGGCGTCGGAGCATGACGCACTCCTCAAGGGTGTGCTTGACGGGCCCCTGGTGATAGGGGCACGACTCCTTGAGCATCTTGTCGAAGAGGTTGGGACCTCCGGGGGGTTTCCGAGGGTTCTTGTACTCGGCGGCGGCGACAAGGTCTGCGTCGGCGGCATCGCGTTTCGCTTGCGACTTCTTCTTGCCCTTCTTCTTGGCACCGCGCTGAGCTGATGCCTCGGGGGCATCTTCCGATGGGCGGCCCTGGGGCTGCTTGTCCTTCCGGAAGATAGCCTCGACCGCCTCCTGGCCGGAGGCGAACTTGGTGGCGATGTCCATCAGCTCGCTCGCCCTGGTGGGGGTCTTGCGACCCAGCTTGCTCACCAGGTCGCGGCAGGTGGTGCCGGCGAGGAACGCGCCGATGACGTCCGAGTCGGTGATGTTGGGCAGCTCGGTGCGCTGCTTCGAGAATCGCCGGATGTAGTCACGGAGAGACTCTCCCGGCTGCTGTTGGCAGCTTCGGAGGTCCCAGGAATTCCCGGGGCGCACGTACGTGCCCTGGAAATTGCCGGCGAAAGCTTGGACTAGGTTGTCCCAGTTGGAGATCTGCCCCGGAGGCAGGTGCTCCAACCAGGCGCGAGCGGTGTCGGAGAGGAACAGGGGGAGGTTGCGGATGATGAGGTTGTCATCATCCGTTCCACCCAGTTGGCAGGCCAGACGGTAGTCCGCGAGCCACAGTTCCGGTCTCGTCTCCCCCGAGTACTTTGTGATAGTAGTCGGGGGTCGGAACCGGGTCGGGAACGGCGCCCGTCGTATGGCCCGGCTGAAGGCCTGCGGACCAGGTGGTTCGGGCGAGGGACTCCGATCCTCCCCGCTGTCGTAGCGTCCCCCACACCTGGGGTGGTAGCCTCGGCGCGCCCTCTCGTCGAGGTGGGCCCGACGATCGCGGTGATGGTGCTCGTTGCCGAGGCGACCCGGGGCCACAGGCGCTGTGTTGCGCGTGCGCCCGGTGCAGACCGAGGCTTCCCGCATGAATCGGGAAGTCGCGGCATGATGTTCCGAGGGGTACCCCTGCCTTCAGGAGAAGGAGCTCTCGGCCCGCCGGACCGCGGCGCCTTCCAGGAGATCCTTGAGCTCTCCCTGGATTCGCCGCCCCTTGGTGGTTGATGGCTCCGGCATCGTGCGGAGGAGCATTGCTGCTGCAGCCAGGTTCTGGCCGACCCCACTGGATGCGGGTGGCGGCCTGACCCTGACATCGTCGGCGATGCGGTGCTGGAAGCCCTGGGGTAGATGACGCATTTCTCCGGCCGGAGGTTGACCCGCCCATGCCTGCCCGACGTCCCGGCGGATTGGCTCAAGCGCTCCTGCTCCCTCGTCGAGCCTGGCCTGCACCCCGCGGATTTGCTCGAGTTGTGGATCGTGACCCCCCGCCGGAACGGGGACCACGGCTAGCTCCCGCGGGATGTCAACGCGAGGCACCGGCCTAGGGAGATCACCGTCCTCCGGCATGCCGAGATGGTTGCCTTCGGAGGGACCCCCTAGATCGACGTGGAAACATTCGCGGCTCGGGCTATAGTCCTCGTCGCCGAGGCTACGGCTATCGTCGGAATAGTCGGAAAGGCAGTAGTCGCATGCGGTCATGAGGTCCCGCATGGCACCGGGGTTGCCAAGTCTGGAGAAATCCCAATGGAAACTGGGCTCGTCGTCTTCCTCGGACCCAGAGGGCCCGTATGTCGAGACGTCCGTCAGCCGGTCCCAAGGTGACCGCATACGAAACCCTAGAGGGTTCGGATTCGCCTCTACGAGAGCGTCCGCCAAAGCGGAGCCGCTAGGCGGGTCGAGGCTAAATCTGAAAGGCGTGGGATGGGAATCGGTCGGTACCTCTTGGTCGACGGGCGGTGATGAGGTCACGTCGGGGGCTAACTGCACCGTCGTCTCAGGTACGAGGGCGACATCCAGCAAGCCTTTCGCGAGCGTGCTGGCGTCGTCCGTTTGCTCGGGGTTGACGTGTCGCGGGGAGACAGCGCCCGTCTTCATCTCAAGCGCGAGGCCGATGCCCGGCGCGCCCCCCGTTGGAGTGCTGGCGTTGTCGACTCGCTCGACGGCCGACGGGGCGCCGCCTCCTGCTTGGCCTTGGTTGCCCCGCCCCCTCCTCCTCCGTCGATGGGGAAGAGGACGGGGCGAGCCCGAAGGTTGTTCTTCCACCACGCGGGGAAGACGTCGTCGATCCCGCCGCCGACGGGTGGACTGTCGGCCGCCACTGTCGCTGTCGCCCGGCGGTGGAAAGAGTATCATGTCGTAGCTGCCGTCGAGGGACATGAACTCAAGGCTCCCGAAACGGAGCACCGTCCCGGGCCGGAGAGGTTGTTGGGGACTACCCATCTGGAGCTTGACGGGAAGCTGTTCGTCAACACGCAGCAGGCCCCTACCTGGCGCGCCAACTGTCGGCGTTTCGAGACCGGGGGGTCCCTGAGCCGACGAGTGAAGTGTCGCCGCATGCCCCAGCCCAGATGGGTCGACGCGAGGCCGAGCGCGAAGGGGGGAAAGCGAGGAGGCCGGAGATGGGTCGTGAGTGAGGTGGAAATCCCGCGACCTTCGTGTTCGTCCCGCGCCCAGGTCGGGTGCACTTGCAGTAGGGGGTTACAAGCGTCCACACGGGGGAAGGAGCAAGCGGCCTCACGCGAGCGCCCGTCTCGTCCTCGTCCCCGCGCGGCCGACCCTCTCTAAGAGGGCCCTAGCCCTTCCTTTTATAGGCGCAAGGAGAGGGTCCAGGTGTACAATGGGGGGTGTAGCAGAGTGCTACGTGTCTAGCGGAGGAGAGCTAGCGCCCTAAGTACACGCCATCATGGCGGCCGGAGAGATCTTGGCACCCGGTTTGTGTGATGTCGTGGCCATCGGAGGAGTGCTAGAGCCTAGCGGAGGGACAGCAGTCGGGGCCGTCGAGTCCTTGCTGACGTCCTCTTGCTTTCGTAAGGGGGCCGAGAGCCGCCATCGTCAGGGAACGTGCGGGGCACCATCATCGCCTATCTGGCGGAGCGAGCCAGATGGGGCGCCAGTCTTGTTCCCCGTAGCCTAAGTCAGCTTGGAGTAGGGTAATGATGGCGCCTCCTGTTGACGTGGCCGGTCCGCGCCCTAGGTTGGGCGATGTGGAGGCTTCTCCGAGGTCGAGGTCGAGTCCGTCTTCTGTGGCCGAGGCCGAGTCCAAGCCTCTGGGTCGGGCGAGGCGGAGGCCGTTGGCTGAGGCCAGGGCGGAATTTGAGTCCCGGGGTCGGGCAAAGCGGAGTTCGTTGTCTTCTGGGCTGAGCCCAAGTCCGAGCCCTAGGTCGGGCGGAGCGGAGTTCGCCGTCTTCCGGGGCCTTGCCCGAGTCCGAGCCCTGGGTCGGGCGGTGCGGAGTTCGCCGTCTTCCGGGGCTTAGCCCGAGTCCGAGCCCTGGGTCGGGCGGAGCAGATTTCGCCGTCTTCCGGGGCTTAGCCCGAGTCCGAGCCCTGGGTCGGGCAGAGCAGAGTTCGCCGTCTTCCGGGGCTTAGCCCGAGTCCGAACCCTAGGTCGGGCGAAGCAGAGTTCACCGTCTTCCGGGGCTTAGCCCGAGTCCGAGCCCTGGGTCGGGCGGAGCGGAGTTTCCTATGGTGCGTGTGGCCGGGCCTGACCGCCTGTCAGCCTCACTCTGTCAAGTGGCACCGCAGTCGGAGCGGCGCAGGCAGCGCTGTCTTTCTGACAGACCGGTCAGTGGAGCGGCGAAGTGACGGCGGTCACTTCAGCTCTGTCAGTTGAGAGGCGCGCGTCAGGATAAAGGTGTCAGGCCACCTTTGCATTAAATGCTACTGCGATTTGGTCGGGGTTGCTTCTTGGCGAAGACAGGGCCTCGGGCGAGCCGGGAACGTGTTCGCCGCTGGAGGGGGGCCTCGGGCGAGGCGGAGATCCTCCGAGGTCGGCTGCCCTTGTCCGAGGCTAGGCTCGGGCGAGGCGTGATCGAGTCCCTCGAATGGACTGATCCCTGACTTGATCGCACCCATCAGGCCTTTGCAGCTTTGTGCTGATGGGGGTTACCAGCTGAGAATTAGGAGCCTTGAGGGTACCCCTAATTATGGTCCCCGACAGATATAGTCTCATAATGGATTACAACTACTAACCATGATACCAGCGCGTGCCAAGTAGTGCAACCATGTGTTGATCACCCACAGGAGGCCCTCGGTTTCGTCGTGGCACCATCGGTTTTAGTCATAACACCATTACTAGATGTAACCAATAAGAAATCTCACGTAGCACAAATGGATTGAGCAATGGTGACAATATACAAAGAGATACTCCACCTGTAAGAATGGTTACAAGTAGAGAGCCAATAGATCATGGCCCGATGAAATGAACAAGACATGGCCATAACCTAAACTTAATGAAAGAAGTACGATGGGAGAATTTAACTTCAGCCCCAAGCATATTTCTATGCCCATCGCAATGATTATACGGTCAAAGATTAGTATCTGATTAGATACGGAGGAAAAACAATCACAAGGTTAAGTTGGTATGCCTTCAATAGAGATGGAGAAACAAAAGGCATCAAACTCAAGAAAATACTCATACATATCTTTTCTAGGTCAGATTGATAAAGCAACAGTATAATCCTCAAGAAGAGGCATAATAGAATAGGAATAACAACTTGCATCAACCAAAACAAGGCGAAGCTTAGGAGGAAAACATGACCACAAAAGAGTCACGTATTAAACAACGAGAACATGTACTCAGGATCCTTATTTTAAGTCTACTTGCATTTTATGTCTAACAACAGATTATCTAAGCATTCATTTGCATGAATTTGGGTCATGGAGTGATAATCGAAAATTCAAATTTGGGTCTTGGTTCACTAAATAAGAACATGGCCTAGATTTGGGTTTATGTAAATAAGTCACAAACACTCTATCAGCATACAAGCACAGAAACAAACACAAGTTCCACTAACGGTCAAACTAAGAAAAGCTAGAAGCCAACTAAACACATATTTCTAAGACACCACATTATTTACAAACACTGGTTACTAGAATAAAGATGAGAGAAGCATTTTGGATGTATAGGTGACAAACATGATGCAACAATCAGGATGCATGCTCGTCCTATACGTCCTCACAATTTTTTGCCAATCTAATGTGGCAAGAGTGTTCTATATCGGTGGCATACTTATGTCTCTCTCAGTAATTTGTTAGTCGTCAGCTACACATACGTTTTTGATGTTAGTGTACCTATAGAAAAATCCATCACAACCCAATTTCCCATGATGCAAGATCCACACATGACAGTTTATCACAGTTTATACTCCATATATTTCTATATGGAGGCCAGCTCAACATTAAGCGCCGAGCCACGCATAGGCGCCACTGCCACACTTTAACCATAGGGTAGCTCATTATGGTAACTCACCTTTTTACCTGAGCGTAGGTGTGTCGTTACAAATACATTACACTTCTCAGTATTCACATGTCTATATACCCATACACATCCATGGGGTACTAAATTCTTAGAAAAGTAATTACTCCACATCGCAGCCTTCATAAATACATATGTGTAACATGTATATAATCAAGCGCATTTTATGCTCTCCCCTAGACCGATGTTTGTTCGGACATGCTCTCACAACTCACCTTACCTGGGCGTCGATCCATTCAAGGCTGAATGGCCTCAAAAACAATATTACACATGTATGCAATTCCCCTTAGTTGTGGGTTAGTGTTTTGAATAAGCCACCTGATAGTCCTTAATTTACGGCTTAACAGAAGATGTCGCTAGCATTATAGTTTTTCAAATCTATTTTTTTCAAACCAATCAATATGTTTAGTTGAAAATAGGTTTTCCAAAACCAAAACTTTGTTTTGAAAATACGTATGTGATAGTATTATATTTAATCCTACTCCGATACTAGCTGTGGCAGAACCTCCCAAGTTATTGGGCCCACATGCACCTGACCTTGTCTCAAAGACCTCAGACGGCTATGCATGTGCACCCGACAACTTAACAGGATCCGTCCGAGTGTCCCAAGGACCCCGGATAAACCACGTACAACCAAGATCACAGGATTAAGTAAACACAAATCACACACCAACATTTTTGCAGCGGAAATCTTATTACCAAATTTTACAAGTTACAACAAGTTTACAATGTACATGTTCGGAGTAATTACACTATGTTTTGAATGTATAAACATTTATATGTTGGAAATATATGCTAGCTTAAGTGACCATCCTCAATAAGAAGTATTGAAGAAGTACTTATACTTATAGAAGGCCATGCCCACCGGCGCTTAACATCAATCACAATCAAAGTGACTCGTACCCTGCAGCAACAATGGGAATAAAACCCTAAGTACGCAAGTACTCAGCAAGACTTTCCCGACTAAAGGAAAGACTCTCAAGGGTATGCTGGTTTTAAAAGGATTCAAGGAAAAGGCATTAGCAAGAATCAAATTAGATACTTTTGCAGAAATAGCTTACTAAAGTGAGTCCTTAATTTCAATATTTTAATGCCAGATTAAATATTAATAGACTCTAGTCGCATCTAGTCTAATTTCACCATCTCATCAATATAACATCATTTTTATTCATAATGTTCACATCCTGACTTAGGTTGCAGGTCAGAGATCAAGTCTCCACTCTCCGGGGATATAATGGCGATCCGAATCGATTTACTCAGCTGAGGATCTCTAACCACACGACATATGTAGCACTTAACCCTTACATATGTCAACCATTCCCACAGATCCTCCACAACGTGAACCGGTCCGCGCTACCCGGGAGCACAGTACTCCTCCATCCAGCCTCTAGCTAGGAGGGTACATGCTACTCCCACCATCTCCCACGCCTAGTGCGCGGTTGTCTTTTCACGTATGGAATAGCCGGGTTCAAGCTTACCCTGTCCCATGTCCAGGGCATGTGGCCAGTTAAGATAGTCCTTGATCATATAGGCCTACATACGCATCCAATCCTTAATTAACCTGGGTGGAGCATCACATGATAATTATCGTACCTAAATGAAATGCATGGTGCATATGAATGGATATAAGCAGGAATATCACAAACCTAAATAATGCTACACGATGGTGAATTAAACACCTAGCGGCGAGGCACATAATAACATTTAAAAGCAATCACTAGATGCTGAGATATTACTAAATACAACCAGCATACTTTTCTAGCTTAAACGGATCTAACTCAAACATCAAGAACAATATTCTGAACAAGTCCTATACCATCATTAGCTAACGCTTGACACTGAAGGACTAACAATACTTAAGTTAATCAATCTAGTATACCTCAGGCTTAGAGTAACAAATAGTAGCTTTACAATTAGCTTTAAAATTACTATTCTAAAATATTATGCAAAGCATATCGACTTTATCCGATAACACACTAAATATAAGCAACATCGACAGACTTATCAATAATTGCTTAAAACACTAAATTTAACCTACGCGTTACCGAAATACCACACTCTGCAAAATAAAACTAGTTTGAACATACTCGACAACTAAACTCATCGAAGCACACCTCGCATTACTGGTATTTCTAACTTAAACTTCATACGCATACGGAGCGTCTTATTTCACGATCATAAAAGTAATAGTAAAAATAGTGAATTGGCTCACCATATCTCAATTCAATTCGATATTTGCCTGAACAACGACGGCCTTTGATTGAAGTCTTTGATCCAACACCCGGCTAGCGATGCGCTACAATCTTCTTCTCCAACCAATTTCTAGGACCTTTTTCTCCTCCAATCACACACAAACACATAAATAATTAGTATCTAATCAATCGACATTAGGCGAGAATAAAAACCAGGAGTCTCACCGACGACAAGCGCAAACACAACCTGCGCACAGGGATGTGAGGCAGGCCGATGGGGTTATGTTGGTGGCAACGACCGGTTTGACGACGAGTAGCGCACAATTGGAAGACCAATCGTTGAGGTCGACGAGCAAGTCGTGAACGCAACGTGGGTCGACATCGCACAACATAAGCTGGGAGGCGATGATCTGAGGACGCACAGGCGAGCCGCAGATAGTCCCGACGCACAACACAACGTCGAGAGCCTGGTGACGCAGCTGCTGTTGGAGGAAACATGGCTGTGGAGCTTGGTGCAGAACATAGGGCGGTCCTATAGGGAGGTGAGTAGGGAGCATCGCGCGTGGGCGGGTCGCGCAATCGGTAAGCAGCTCCATGGATGGGCGAGGTCGGAGGTCCGGGCGGGGAGACGACCGATGCGTTGAGAAGTGAAGGTGCCGGACCACCATGGCAAGCTGGAGCGTGGGGCAAGGAAGAGCTGATGGTCATGGCCGGTGATGGAGGCTGCTCCGGCAAAAGGGGCGGCCACTAGATCGAGGTCCGGACTCGACGGCAGCGCAGCACCACCACGAGACGGAGGCGATCTGGCGATGACGGCCATGACCAGAAGAGTGCTAAAGCGGAGCGCTGGGCGTCCAGGCTTCAACGATTTAGTGGCAAGGACGAGTAGCTGATGGTGGGGCTGAGTGGGGTAAGGACCGAGCACTAGAGAGGCACCTAGAAGTCGAGCTCGGATAAGGCAGGACCTGCAGCCTGGAGATGGAGACATATAGGATAGGAGACTTCCAGGCCAAGCATACACAGCGTAAAAGGAAAATTGCTTCCTGGTTGCCACAACAAGCAAATAAGGAGCAAGACACATGAGAGATATTTACACGGAGATGTATATGACCGTGTAACCGGCTAAAGATAATATCAACAAAAGATAAGGCTAGAAGCCTTGAGAGGGAATGACGTGTGGTTGAGAGGATAAGGGGATTATCCCTTTTTTTAAAAATGAAGACATAAAGATAATTAGGTAAGAGGAATAGAGGGCAGTGGAGATATTTACGGGGGATTTTTTTTTCTATTTTTCCCTTTTTTACAAAAGCGAAATACAAATATTTTAGGGTATGAAATTAGGGCCTAAAAGATGTATAAAAGGGTCGAATAAGAATGAGATAGGTAACAATATTTAGATATGGTTTAATTTGGTGAATATTCTGGAATCAGACGAATTCTTACCTGTTATTTATATTTGAAAATTTAGATCGGAGCGAGAAACACATGGACCGAACCAAACGAGATCAGAGTCGAGATATTAGGACTGTGCTTAATTTAATTTGACTCGAAACTCGATAATTTTATCCGTAGTCTGAACAGGAAAACAACTTAATTATGAATAATCAATATCGGCTCTAATTATCTCCGTCAAATTTAATCTCGCATCAACACTCCTGTCGTCGAGCTTCTAATAAACTTTACTCGGGTCAAAAATCACAAGAGTGGGTTGAGTTTTCAAATTCTTATTCACTTCCAAATTATTATTCACTTAATCGATAAATTTAAATTAGACACAAGACTCGACACCTCGCAAAATAAATACGCGAGATCGATGCGGCATCGCAATTGTAATCCTTACAGAAACGACATCACGCAACGTCCACGTGGGCGACAGGTTGTGCGCTGTCCACACACAGGTTAGCACCTGCCACACGTGTCATGATGTCAGGCCACAAAGAGACACGTGCAACGCAAGCGTGAAAGAATTTCAAATAGAGTTTAAGAAACCAGATTCGATTTCAAGGATTAGAGTTTAGGCAAGACGTCGATGGCTCAACCCAAACGATATTGGATTCGATGTTTCGAAAGATTACTAAAGTCTAAATTTTGCAAAATTAAATTAGCGACAATTTAGACAGATGGAGACATACACGATATTAAAATCATGATAGACAATGATGATTAAAATTTAGTGTCCATTTTATTTACCGCTATCACGTGTTAAAGTCCGCACTCGTGGTCGAGCAGACGATAAACACCTGGGGTGTTACAATAACTCCATCGGGGTCACCGTGGATGAAATTTTGTTCTGAGGAAAACGCATCAACTTTAGCAAAGCTATTCTTCAAATTCTTGGCGCATTCGATAACCACATTGTAGCATTTTTCTTTAGCTGCACGAAGCTCGTCAATATTTCTCTGTACCCTTGATCGTTCGATTTCAGATATTTCACGTTTTGTTAGCTCCACATTAAAATTTTCAGTTGCTTCGGTAACTTTCTTTTCTAACTCTTGCACTTCAGCTTTGTGCACTTCTGCTTGAGCGGATAGCTTAGCATCACTGGTTATCAGCCTTTCCACCAAAGATTGCAAAATCTTGTCCTTTGCAAGAGCTTCGTTTCTCAAGGTTATAACCTCCGATCGGAGGTTTCCATGTGCTATCTGATAGCTCTCGTCCTCTGCATCTTTTTGAGCCCTCAGAGCCTTACTAGGGATAAGACCCTACCAAACAAAAGAACAAACAAACAATAAAAGTAAGAATTACGAAAAAATAGTTCGAAAAGTACTAAATACGAAGCCATAATGTGCAAACCTTCAAGCTATTGTAAGCGTGGCTATCCACAAGCTGATCCTTTGTCATAGCGGACAAACCAAGCTCGAGCTTCAAAAATCCCATGTTGTTCATCATCTTGCGGCAAACATTAACCTCCTTACTGTCAGACAGACAGTAGAGGAAGTCGTCTTTGCCATCCCCTCCGTATACCTAGGACCCCCGGGGGTATTTCAAGTCCTTGGCATAGTGTTGCGCTTCGACAATTTGTTCTAATGATAACTGCTTTCCCAAAGCGTGTCGAACAATGTATTCCAAGTCACCATGGGGAGGTGCTTCGGAAGCAGGAGATGTAGATTTTTCAGAAACACTCTCTTCCACCAGCCCTATTGGTGCAGCTTTCGAAGGTCTGGCTTCGGCGATAACATTAGCCGTGCTTGCAGTAATCGCTTCTCTTGCATCTGCAGATTTTTCACCAGATGCTTCGGCAGAAGCAGGAATTGGCGCTTTCATGGATTCTAAAACAGCATCTAAAACGCTAGCCATTCTTCTCTTCCTTGGAGTCCCTATTGTAGTACTCGATGGCTTCGACAACCCTGTTCCAATTGGAGGGCTCAGCACCTTTGGCTGTTTTGCTGTCTTTTCTGATTCCGGCTCTTTTACCAGGCTTATACTAGCTTCGATCGACATCACAGGAGCAGTTTCTGTCACTGAGGGGGCAGCCTCGGCACTTTCAATAAGCTTTAGCACCTTGACCGTCCCAATAGGCTTCGGCCTACGTGTCAAGACCTTGGCCCTCTTCGGTTTCGGCGCACTAGAAGACATTGAAGCAGCAACTTTCCTTTTTCCCCTTGCCTTGGGACAGGAAAATAGTAATTAGGGTAAACAAACCCAATAACATCAAAACCCCTATTCAGTCTCCTTTTCCCTCGAGCGCCGAAGGCAACAATCATGGCCTCGTCCTCTATCCTCGAGTAAGCTCCAAGTAGCTCATCACTCGTTTCCTCTATAGTGTCTAGCCAATAATTATTTGGCTCATCAAATTGTCTTCTGTACTAGAAGGTGTACTTTAGGTAAACCAAGCCACCCTGACTAGAGCCAGTGATAGTTTCCTTTGGCATTTCCCATTCATTCGTAAGAGGCCATACTTTGAAAGCGATGTGTTCTTGAACTAAATCCTTGGTACCGATGTAAGTACATACGATGTTGAAAGCCTTTAGGCACACTTGCACTTCATTCCCAGTTGTGATTGATGGCCTTCTAATGCCGAAATGCGACCATATGGGACATTGAACGATGCCCCTTGTGGCAGAACCTCCCAAGTTATTGGACCCACATGCACCTGTCCTTGTCTCAAAGACCTCAGACTACTATGCATGTGCACTAGATAACTTAACAAGATCTGTCTGATCACCCCAAGGACATCGGATAAACAACTTACAACCAAGATCGCGAGATTAAGTAACACAAATCACACACCAACAGTTTGTAGCGGAAATTTTATTACCAAATTTTACAAGTTACAAAATATTTACTTTGTACATGATTGGAGTGATTACAAAAGTGATTCAAAGAAATAACTTTGAACTGTTATAAATTATTTGTAGTTTTGAAATATATGCTAGCTCAAGTGACCATCCTTAATAAGAAGTATAGAAGAGTTACTTAGACTTATAAGAAGGCCGAGCCCACCAGCACTTAACACCATCATCAGCAGCACAAAACTGTAACGCCCTGAATTTGGGGGTAGAATTTTTTCTTCTTTTCTCTCACCAAATTTGGGCATTACTCTCTTTTCTCTTCCCATTCAGCTCCTTCTTCCCAATTTCAAACCAGTATAGTGACAGGTGTCCGTGTCATGTATGAACAAAACCTAAGTGTCATGGGTGTTGCATCATGCCGAAACACGTTTCTTTGTCTAATGCGTGTGTTCGTCTCGTTCCGCTTCGGATTTCAGTTCGCGATTTAATTCCGTTTAATGGTCGTGCGTGTCGTGGGTTTTGATCCACGATGTGACCCAGCCCAGCCCAGCCCAGCCCGACCCGGCCCAGCTAGGCTCACGCGCCCCCGGCGCCCCACACCCCCCCATGCGCCCCCTCCTCCTCTCCCTCTCTCATTTGGATTTCCCGTGCAGCAACCTCTCTCTCCCTCTCCCATCTCTCTCTCCCCATGGTGCCCTAGGGCTTGGAGACGGCGATCACCGGAATTTGGACCCCGAGGTGAGCTCCCCTCCCCACCCTTCTCCTCTCTCTCTCCCTCTCTCCCTCTCCCTCCTCTCTCCCCCTGCGCGTGCCCCCTCTTCTCTCCCCTGTGCGCGCGCGTCCCTGCGCGGCGGCGCGGCACCCCGCCCCGCCCCTCCCCTTCCCCGTCCAGTGCGGGCGCGGCCCCTCCCCTCCGGTCCCCGACGGCGCTCGGCCCGCCCGTCCCCTCCCCTCCCCGGCGGCGCTCGGCCCCGCCCCTCCCCTTCCCCATCCGGCGCTGCCCCTCCTGTCCCCTCTCCGGCGGCGCTCGGCCCGCCCCTGCTCCTCGGCCCCCCGGCGCGGCCCCTTCCCCGGCGCGGCTCGGCGCGAGCGCGTCCCTGCGCGGGCGCGGCTCGGCCCCGGCGCAGGCGCGGCCCCGGCGCGGGCGCTTCCCGGCACGAGCGCGGCCCCTGCGCGGGCGCGGCTCGGCGCGGGCGCGGCCTCGGCGCGCGGCCTCGGCCCCCGGCGATGTGGCTCCGCCCCCTGCGCGTGGCCTCGACCCCCCATGCGCGCGGCCGTTCTAGCCCCGTTGCGCGGCGTCCAACCCTCGGATTAGTTAGTTTCAAAATTAGTTTAATGAGTGCGTTGCGTCGCGCGCTTCGTCGCGCGACGATTAAATTCAAGTTCGTATTTATCAATGTGCTGCGTCGCGCGCTTCGTCGCGCGACGATTCTTTTAGTTTATATTCATTAAAGTGTTGTGTCACGTGCTTCGTCGCGCGACAATCTATTTTAATTTCAGGTTGTTTAAGGTGCGATGTCGCGCGTCCAGACGCGCGACGTTCCACTTTAAACTCAGCTCTGTTGGCGTATGTCATCGTGTGCTTCGTCGCACGATGCTTAACATCTCTTTATAATTAGTGCAAGTGTCTCGTTGTGCGCTCTGTCGCGCGGCGAGTCGTTTACTTCTTAATTCAATTTAAATTTCGTGTCGTACGTCTCGACGTGCGACCACTCCCTTTCAATCATCTTCAATTGTTTATAATAATTAAATGTGGAACTTGACTTTACTTTATGCTAAAACGTAGTGTCCAAATTAATTCCCTTCCATTGAGCGAGTAATTTAATTCATAATCATGTAACGTGATCGTTTCTCGACTGTCTTTTTCTCTTTCTCTCTTAGCCTTAATTGCGAACCCGCGTGGAACGTCTGTTTATTTACTGCATTCTATTGTATAGTGTATTGTTCTTTTATATTAAATATGTGGATGTATGTATGTTTGCGCTCGCATAGAGAACGATCCGGTTGAAGAGCCCGAAGAACTCGCAGGAGAAGCCCCTGAGCAGCAGTCGGTTGGTGGAGGCAAGTGTCCCTTTACCTATCTCTGTCCTGTACATTCTTTAATTCACCTCCCGCATTACACATTTATACCTAAGGATTTACTAGTTTTTGTTATCCGTGTCCTTGTTTACCTATTTGGGTTGGATTATTATTGCTTAGTCTTATGCTATTGCTCAACTCTAATCAATGAACATGATGAGAATTATCAATGATACGTTGTTTTCCCTTCGTTTATTATGATGTTATACTTGTGGTCTTCAAGGGGGCTCGAGCGGTTTCTCGAGTGCCTCTCCGTAAGGACCTGTTCGTTGAATGACCGCCCAGGAAAACAGTGCAATCATGAGGGTGGAGTGGGACGCCCTTAGCTGAATAATTAGAGGAATCGGGGTGTAGTTTGCTTAGCCGTCGTGCCGTCAATGGGGCTCGGTGTATGCGGCTCGCTCTGCCAAGGTTGATTTGTCCCTTGGGGAGGAGTGTGGTACATTTAGGAAACCTAACGGGCGGCTACAGCCCCGGGGAATCTTTGTAAAGGCTACGTAGTGATATCCTGCTGGGTCACCTTGGTAGTGATCAATGGAGAGTCATGATCTCCGGGCAGAAAGGGAAATCACGGCTTGTGGGTAAAGTGCACAACCTCTGCAGAGTGTTAGAAAACTGATATATCAGCCGTTCTCATGGTTATGAGCAGCCAAGGGAGCTTCAGTGATTAGTGGTACTTGATCAGAGATGTTAGGATTTGCAAGTGGCAATGAGATTGATGGTTCTTGGTATTGACTCTGGTAATGGTAAGTGGTGCTCTTTCCGTTTGGAAAGGAGTACGCTTGGGTTAATAACGTGGGTTAATCCTAAAACTTGGCTTTCTCTACTAGTAATAATAATCTAATCAACTAAAAGCAACTGCTTGACTTACCCCCACATAAAGCTAGTCCACTACAGCCAAACAGGATACTTGCTGAGTATGTTGATGTGTACTCACCCTTGCCCTACACACCAACCCCTCCCCCCAGGTTGTCCGCATTGCAACCACTGCTCAGGAGAAGATGAAGTCGTGGAAGGAGACTTCCAGGAGTTCCAAGACTACGATGAGTTCTAGGTGTGGGTTAGCGGCAACCCCCAGTCGGCTGCCTGTGAAGGCCGCGTTTATCTATGTTTCGTTTTCGCACTTTGATTTACTGTAAAGACTATGTGGATGTCTCAGACATATGATGTAATCGACTATTATTTCCCTTTTTAATACTATTTGAGCACTGTGTGATGATGTCCATGTTATGTAACTGTTGTGTACGTGAATTGCTGATCCTGGCACATACATGGTTCGCATTCGGTTTGCCTTCTAAAACCGGGTGTGACATAGGTGGTATCAAAGCCGTGCTAACTATAGGACCGCTAACCTAGAGTAGAATGGTCATTCTAAGGATTATAGACCTCTGTCCCTGTCTTGACTTTGGTATCCCTTCAAAAGTTGGTCATATCGACCAAACCTATGTTCTACTATATATTATACCTTGCTGAAAATTGTGTTTTATTCTAATCCTTCATTTATTTATGGTTCATTATTTGCTGGTCATACTAGTTCTGTTCTCACTCTTGTGCTAGCGGTGTCTTTTGTAGATGGCTCGTCTTAGACACACCGCACGGAAGTCTATCATCCCCTTCTTACCCTCTCGTCTCGTGGAGCGTCCGCTTCGCCGTCCCATGGCCGGTCAGTCTAGCCACTTGGAGAGGCTGCACCACCGCCTGTATGAGGAGCAGAAACATCAACGATAGGTGCAGCAGGGCTCTTCTTTCTCGCTCTAGCAGGAGATAGAGTCTGTGAGGAGCTGCTCCCCCGTGCTTCCCCTAGAGGCGCCCCCTGCACCACCACTGAGTGCCCCAGTCCCTGGAGTAGCTACTGGAGGAGACCCAGATGACGGAGGAGGCGACAGTAGCTCGAGCCACGACACCGACTTTTCTGCTGACCAGGAGCTGGAAGGATGGGTTGCTCGACCCATCACTCGCGACGCTGCTCGCGGGTGTCACTTCCACGATGCGCTCGACACCCTGTTACGTCGGGCACTTGACCGGCATACTTGGTCTATCGAGTATCGTTGTGTGGTCTTCCAGCACAGTCGCGGGGTCTACCCGGACCGCTGGGAGGCGACCTGCTTGGTGCGCCGTCCAGAGAACAGTCTCTGGGGTGCTGAGGTCTGCTCAGAGCACTAGTCCATCTCTGAGCGGGACTCAGCTGAGGCGGCCATGCAAGATGTTGCACGGCGTGCGCTTTCGCACTACTGCTTAGTTCTCGGTGGGATAGCTGATGGTCTCAACCTGAAGTACTACCCCCGTCGTCCATCTGGCAGCATAGGAGGCGTGATTGTCTCACCTGTCGTTGAGGACAATCCTAGGTTGAGTAGCACAGTCAACCTAGCCGCTGTGCTAAACACGAAGCTGGACCATGCATTAGACGAGCTGAGTAGGGCTCGTGCTGAGATCGCCCAGCTGCGGGCTGAGCGCGCGGAACGTCGTCACCTGGATGATGGTTCCCTCGCTCCCGTCGGGACTCAGCACCCGTACCGCTCACCTCGGCGTGGACACCAGTCTTATGGCAACCCCGACTGCAAGACCAAGATAAATTTAGAACCATAGATCGTCAGAGTCAGATCTTGTAATTAATACAAAGATATATACATAGAAGCTATAGTCCTAGCATTAGTCTCGCTCTTAGTTAGTCTTAGTTAGACAGGGTAGTTTGCTATATCCTGTGCATTTATGTTTGTCATGATGAACTATGTTTGATTTGGATCTTTGTAATGACTGTCACCAGGATGTGGGTATCCCCTGCATTTTGGTTTACATGTTATATGTTAATGGAGTTAGCTATTTAGTTGGGAAGCCTTTTATTCCACTTTCCTCTTTATCTAAGAAGCTGTGTTGGTCTGTGTTGGAGATCAGTGAAGATGCTCATCTACTCAGTGTTGTGGAGAATTCTATACTCTTTTCTTATGCTGCAAGATTTGCAAGATCAGTTCTGATGTGTGGTTGCGTTCTGCAGATGTCAGAAAATAGGCGCAGAGGAGGAAGGCGTGCTCAGCAGGAGCAGGTAGCTCAGCAGGATGAGGCACCCCAGCAGCAGCAGCTGCCGCCCCCGCCCCCGATGTCCATCGAGCAGATGTTTCTGATGCAGACTCCGACAGTTCAAGCCATTGGTCAGACTCTGGCCGCTATTCAGCAGCAGCAGCAGCAGCAGGCACCACCTCAGCCTCAGATGCCTCAGATGCCCAGGGACAAACGTGCTGAATTCATGAGAGGTCATCCCCCAACGTTTGCTCACTCTTCTGACCCCATGGATGCTGAAGACTGGCTGCACACTGTGGAGCAGGAGTTGCATACCGCTCAGTGCGATGACAGGGAGAAAGTCCTGTATGGTCCCCGTCTATTGAGAGGAGCAGCCCAGTCATGGTGGGAGTCTTATCTCGCCACCCATGCCAACCCCGACACCATCACCTGGGAAGAGTTCAGAGGAAGCTTTCGTCAGTACCATGTTCCTGCAGGTCTGATGACAGTGAAAAAGGAGGAGTTCCTGGCCCTCAAGCAAGGGTCATCGTCTGTCAGTGAGTACCGGGACAGGTTTCTGTAGTTGTCTCGCTATGCTCCTGAAGATGTCAACACCGACACCAAGAGACAATACCGTTTACTGAGAGGCTTGGTTGACCCTCTATAGTATCAGCTGATGAATCACACCTTCCCGACATTCCAGCACCTGATTGATAGAGCAATCATGACAGAGAGGAAGCGTAAGGAGATGGAGGATCGCAAGCGCAAAATCAGTGGACCCTAGCCTGGAAGCAGCAACCGCCCTCGTTTCTCAAGCAATCAACCTCAGCAGTTCAGGCAGAACCAGTGTCCACCTCAGCAGCAGCAGTTTCAAAGGCAGTTTCCTCAGCATCAGCATCAGAATCGCCAGAACAATCAGTCAGGAGGAGGTCAGTTCCAGAGGCAGAATCAGCAGGCACCTCGTCTTCCTGCCCCAGCAAACCAACAGAACAGTCAGGTAGCACCAGCTCAGGTTGGAAACAGAGCATATTTCCACTATGGAGAGCAAGGCCATTGGGTGATGCAATGTCCGAAGAAGGCAGCCCAGCAGCAGTCAGGCCCCAATGCCCCAGCGAAGCAGAATGTGTCTCAGCCTGGAGCAGGCAACCGCTCTCAGCCGCGCTATAACCATGGGAGACTGAACCACTTGGAGGCTGAAGCAGTTCAGGAGACCCCTGGCATGATAGTAGGTATGTTTCCAGTCGACTCCCATATTGCAGAAGTGTTATTTGATACTGGAGCAATGCATTCATTCATTACCGCATCATGGGTAAAAGCACATAGTCTTCCAATAACTATCATGTCAACCCCCATTCAAATTGACTCAGCCGGTGGTAGAATTCGAGCCGATAGCATTTGTTTGAATGTAAGTGTGGAAATAAGGGGGATAGCGTTTCCCGCTAATCTCATAGTAATGGGTACTCAGGGAATAGGTGTCACCCTAGGGATGAATTGGCTAGATAAGTATCAGGCAGTTATCAGTTGTGATAAGAGGACAATCAAGTTGGTGTCCCCACTAGGAGAGGAAGTGGTGACAGAGTTAGTCCCGCCTGAGCCAAAGAAAGGAAGTTGTTATCAGATGGCTGTTGATAACAGTGAAGTAGACCCAATTGAGATTATCAAGGTTGTGTCTGAGTTCCCAGATGTGTTTCCAAAGGACTTACCAGGTATGCCACCAGAGCGGAAAGTTGAGTTTGCTATAGAGCTTCTTCCTGGAACCGCCCCTATCTTTAAGAGAGCTTACAGAATATCCGGACTAGAGTTGGTTGAACTTAAGAAGCAGATTGATGAGCTGTCAGAGAAAGGTTACATTCGGCCAAGCACCTCACCTTGGGCCGCCCCTGTCCTATTTGTGGAGAAGAAAGATGGCACCAAAAGGATGTGTATCGATTATCGAGCTCTGAACGAAGTCACCATCAAGAACAAGTACCCCTTTCCTAGAATAGAAGATCTGTTCGACCAGTTGAGAGGAGCCAGCGTGTTCTTTAAGATAGATCTGAGGTCAGGTTATCATCAGCTCAGGATCCGACCTTCAGATATTCCGAAGATGGCATTCATTACCAAGTATGGGTTGTATGAGTTCACTGTGATGTCTTTCGGTCTAACCAATGCACCGGCCTTCTTCATGAACTTGATGAACAGTGTATTCATGGATTATCTTGATAAGTTTGTGGTGGTATTTATTAATGACATTGTGATATATTCTCAAAGCGAAGAAGAGCATGCAGATCATTTGAGGATGGTATTGCAGAGATTGCGAGAGCACCAGCTATATGCAAAGTTCAGCAAGTGTGAGTTCTGGATCAGTGAAGTTCTGTTCTTGGGTCACATAATCAACAAAGAAGGATTGGCTGTGGATCCGAAGAAAGTGGCAGACATTCTGAACTAGAAAGCGCCAACAGATGCTCGAGGAATCAAGAGCTTCATTGGAATGGCCAGATATTATCGGTGATTCATTGAAGGGTTTTCGAAGATTGCGAAACCAATGACAACTTTGCTAGGCAACAAGGTTGAGTTCAAGTGGACCTAGAAATGTCAAGAGGCCTTTGAAGTGTTGAAAGAGAAGTTGACTACAGCGCCTGTCTTAGTCTTTCCTGATGTGCACAAGCCCTTCTCGGTGTATTGCGATGCCTGTTACACCGGTTTGGGATGCGTGTTGATGCAAGAGGGAAGAGTTGTGGCTTACTCGTCCCGACAGCTGAAGGTTCATGAGCAGAATTATCCAATCCATGACCTAGAGTTGGCAGTAGTGGTTCATGCATTGAAGACATGGAGGCACTATCTGTATGGACAGAAATATGATGTTTACACAGACCACAAGAGTCTGAAGTACATATTCACTCAGTCAGAGCTGAATATGAGGCAAAGAAGATGGTTAGAGTTGATCAAAGACTATGAGTTGGAGATTCACTACCATCCAGGCAAAGCGAACATAGTGGCAGATGCTCTGAGCAGGAAGAGTCAAGTCAATCTGATGGTCGCTCGTCCGATGCCTTATGAGTTGGCCAAAGAGTTTGACAGGTTGAGTCTCGAATTTCTGAATAATTCGCGAGGAGTCACAATTGAGTTGGAACCTACCCTAGAGCGGGAAATCAAAGAAGCGCAGAAGAATGATGAGAAGATCAGTGAAATTCGGCGACTGATTCTAGACGGCAGAGGCAAAGATTTTCGGGAAGATGCAGAAGGTGTTATATGGTTCAAAGACCGCTTGTGTGTTCCCAATGTCCAGTCTATTCGAGAATTGATTCTCAAGGAAGCTCATGAGGCAGCCTATTCGATTCACCTCGGAAGTGAGAAGATGTATCAGTATCTGAAGAAGAAATTTTGGTGGTACGAAATGAAGAGGGAAATTGCAGAGTATGTGGCTATGTGTGATAATTGTCGGCGGATCAAGGCAGAGCACCAGAGACCAGCTGGATTGTTGCAACCATTGTGAATTCCTCAGTGGAAATGGGATGAAATCGGTATGGACTTCTTAGTCGGATTGCCTCGCACTCGAGCCGGCTACGATTCCATTTGGGTAGTCGTGGACCGCTTGACCAAGTCAGCCCACTTGATACCTGTCAAGACCAACTACAGCAGTGCAGTATTGGCATAATTGTACATGTCCCGAATTGTTTGTCTTCATGGTGTGCCAAAGAAGATAGTGTCAGATAGAGGAATGTAATTCACCTCTCATTTCTGGCAGCAGCTGCATGAAGCTTTGGGCACACATCTGAATTTCAGTTCAGCTTATCATTCGCAGATAGATGGTCAGACCGAAAGAACCAATCAAATTCTTGAAGATATGTTGAGAGCCTGTGCCTTGCAAGATCAGTCCGGATGGGACAAGAGATTGCCTTATGCAGAGTTCTCCTATAACAATAGTTACCAGGCCAGCTTGAAGATGTCACCTTTTCAGGCGCTCTATGGGAGGAGTTGTAGAACTCCGTTGCAATGGGATCAGCCTGGAGAAAAGCAAGTGTTCGGGCCAGACATTCTACTTGAAGCTGAAGAGAACATCAAGATGGTTCAAGAGAACCTGAAGATAGCGCAATCAAGGCAGCGAAGCTATGCAGACACAAGAAGAAGAGAGCTGAGTTTCGAGGTTGGAGATTTTGTCTATCTAAAAGTGTCACCGATCAGAGGAGTCAGAAGATTTGGAGTCAAAGGCAAGCTAGCACCCCGCTACATCGATCCGTATCAAATTCTCGCAAAGCGTGGAGAAGTGGCCTATCAGCTCAGTTTGCCCGAAGGTTTGTCCGCAGTGCATGATGTCTTTCATGTGTCTCAGTTGAAGAAGAGTTTGTGTGTGCCAGAAGAGCAGTTGCCAGTTGAAGGTCTGGAGGTCCAGGAGGACTTGACCTACACCGAGAAACCAGCACAAATCCTTGAGACAGCAGACAGAGTCACCCAAAGGAAGACCATCACAATGTGCAAAGTCAGATGGAATCATCACTCTGAGGAAGAAGCAACCTGGGAGCGTCAAGATGATCTGATGGCTAAATACCCTGAGCTCTTTGCTAGCCAACCCTGAATCTCGAGGGCGAGATTCTTTTAAGGGGGATAGGTTTGTAACGCCCTAAATTTGGGGGTAGAATTTTTTCTTCTTTTCTCTCACCAAATTCGGGCGTTACTCTCTTTTCTCTTCCCGTTCTGCTCCTTCTTCCCAATTTCAAACCAGTATAGTGACAGGTGTCCGTGTCGTGTATGAACAAAACCTAAGTGTCATGGGTGTTGCATCATGCCAAAACACGTTTCTTTGTCTGATGTCGTGTCTTCGTCTCGTTTCGCTTCGGATTTCAGTTCGCGATTTAATTCCGTTTAATGGTCGTGCGTGTCGTGGGTTTCGATCCGCCATGTGACCCAGCCCAGCCCGGCTTGCGCGCCCCTGGCACCCCACACCCCCCCATGCGCCCCCTCCTCCTCTCCCTCTCTCATTTGGATTTCCCGCGCAGCAACCTCTCTCTCCCTCTCCCATCTCTCTCTCCCAGTGGTGCCCTAGGGCTTGGAGACGGCGATCACCAAAATTTGGACCCCGAGATGAGCTCCCCTCCCCTCCCTTCTCCTCTCTCTCTCCCTCTCTCCCTCTCCCTCCTCTCTCCCCCTGCGCGCGCCCCCTCTTCTCTACCCTGCGCGCGCGCGTCCCTGCGCGGCGGCGCGGCACCCCGCCCCTCCCCTCCCCTTCCCCGTCCGGCGCGGGTGCGGCCCCTCCCCTACGGTCCCCGGCGGCGCTCGGCCCCTCCCCTTCCCTCCCCGGCGACGCTCGGCCCCGCCCCTCCCCTTCCCCGTCCGGCGCTGTCCCTCCTCTCCCCTCTCCGGCGGCGCTCGGCCCGCCCCTGCTCCCCGGCCCCCCGGCGCGGCTCGGCGCGAGCGCGTCCCTGCGCGGGCGCGGCTCGGCGCGGGCGCGGCCCCGGCGCAAGCGCGTCCCGGCGCGGGCGCGGCTCGGCGCGGGCGCGGCCCGGCGCGAGCGCGGCCCCTGCGCGGGCGCGTCCCGGCGCGAGCGCGGCCCCTGCGCGGGCGCGGCTCGGTGCGTGCGTGCGGCCTCGGCGCATGGCCTCGACCCCCCTGCGCGCGGCCGTTCTAGCCCCGTTGCGCGGCGTCCGACCCTCGGATTAGTTAGTTTCAAAATTAGTTTAATGAGTGCGTTGCGTCGCGCGACGATTCAATTCAAGTTCATATTTATCAATGTGTTGCGTCGCGCGCTTCATCGCGCGACGATTCTTTTAGTTTATATTCATTAAAGTGTTGTGTCGTGCGCTTCGTTGCGCGACGATCTATTTTAATTTCAGGTTGTTTAAGGTGCGATGTTGCGCGTCCAGACGCGCGACGTTCCACTTTAAACTCAGCTCTGTTGGCGTATGTCGTCGTGCGCTTCGTCGCATGATGCTTAACGTCTCTTTATAATTAGTGCAAGTGTCTCGTTGTGCGCTCTGTCGCGCGGCGAGTCGTTTACTTCTTAATTCAATCTAAATGTCGTGTCGTACGTCTCGACGTGCGACCACTCCCTTTCAGTCATCTTCAATTGTTTATAATAATTAAATGTGGAAGTTGACTTTACTTTATGCTAAAACATAGTGTCCAAATTAATTCTCTTCCATTGAGCGAGTAATTTAATTCATAATTATGTAACGTGATCGTTTCTCGACTGTCTTTTTCTCTTTCTCTCTTAGCCTTAATTGCGAACCCGCGTGGAACGTCTGTTTATTTACTGCATTCTATTGTATGGTGTATTGTTCTTTTGTATTAAATGTGTGGATGTATGTATGTTTGCGCTCGCATAGAGAACGATCTGGTTGAAGAGCCCGAAGAACTCGCAGGAGAAGCCCCTGAGCAGCAGTCGGTTGGTGGAGGCAAGTGTCCCTTGACCTATCTCTGTCCTATACATTCTTTAATTCACCTCCCGCATTACACATTTATACCTAAGGATTTACTAGTTTTTGTTATCCGTGTCCTTGTTTACCTATTTGGGTTGGATTATTATTGCTTAGTCTTATGCTATTGCTCAACTCTAATCAATGAACATGATGAGAATTATCAATGATACGTTGTTTTTCCTTTGTTTATTATGATGTTATACTTGTGGTCTTCAAGGGGGCTCGAGCAATTTCTCGAGTGCCTCTCCGTAAGGACCTGTTCGTTGAATGACCACCCGAGAAAATAGTGCAACCATGAGGGTGGAGTGGGACACCCTTAGCTGAATAATTAGAGGAACCAGGGTGTAGTTCGCTTAGCCGTCGTGCCGTCAATGGGGCTCGGTGTATGCAGCTCGCTCTGCCAAGGTTGATTTGTTCCTTGGGGAGGAGTGCGGTACATTTAGGAAACCTAACGGGCGGCTACAGCCCCGGGGAATCTTTGTAAAGGCTATGTAGTGATATCCTGCTGGGTCACCTTGGTAGTGATCAATGGAGAGTCATGATCTCCGGGCAGAAAGGGAAATCACGGCTTGTGGGTAAAGTGCACAACCTCTGTAGAGTGTTAGAAACTGATATATCAGCCGTGCTCACGGTTATGAGCGGCCAAGGGAGCTCCAGTGATTAGTGGTACTTGATCAGAGATGTTCGGATTTGCATGTGGCAATGAGATTGATGGTTCTTGGTATTGACTCTGGTAATGGTAAGTGGTGCTCTTTCCGTTTGGAAAGGAGTACGCTTGGGTTAATAATGTGGGTTAATCCTAAAACTTGGCTTTCTCTACTAGTAATAATAATCTGACCAACTAAAAGCAACTGCTTGACTTACCCCCACATAAAGCTAGTCCACTACAGCCAAACAGGATACTTGCTGAGTATGTTGATGTGTACTCACCCTTGCCCTACACACCAACCCCCCCCCCAGGTTGTCCGCATTGCAACCACTGCTCAGGAGAAGATGAAGCCGTGGAAGGAGACTTCCAGGAGTTCCAAGATTATGATGAGTTCTAGGTGTGGGTTAGCGGCAACCCCCAGTCGGCTGCCTGTGAAGGCCGCGTTTATCTACGTTTCGTTTTCGCACTTTGATTTACTGTAAAGACTATGTGGATGTCTAAGACATATGATGTAATCGACTATTATTTCCCTTTTTAATACTATTTGAGCACTATGTGATGATGTCCATGTTATGTAACTGCTGTGTATGTGAATTGCTGATCCTGGCACGTACATGGTTCACATTCGGTTTGCCTTCTAAAACCGGGTGTGACAAAAACTATAACCTAAAAACAATAGGGAATAAAACACTGAGTACGGAATTACTCAGCAAGACTTACCCGACTAAAGAAAAGACTCTCAAAGGTATGTTGGTTTTAAAAGGATTAAAGGAAAGGCTTATCAAGAATCAAGGACTCTGTTTTGCAAAAAAGCTTACTATGAGTGGATCCTTAAAATCCATTTTTACTTGTCAAGTTAAGTAAAGTTACCTGCATCTACAGTTCTTTCTATCCTAGTTCAAGCACTTGGCCTATACTAGCCATCTTTTATCGACCCTTTAGTTCACTGGATTTCTACGTGTAAGTCAGTGACCAAGTCTTCATGTCCGAGAAGTAACGGCGATCCGAATCGATTAATACTCAGCTGAGGATCTCCAATCACACGACATATGTAGCACTTAACCCTTGCATATGTCAACTCGCCACCGGGGTTTTTAAGACTAGATCAGGTTCACGCCAACCGAGAGCACAGATACACCACCGTCCTAGCCTATTGCCATGGAGGGTACACGCTACTCTCGCCATCTCTCCACTCCCATTGCGTGTTATCTTATTTTGGTATTAGTCTGCCCGAGGCCAAGCTTACACATGATGAGGCATGTGACCAGTTAAAGGGTCCTCGGTCAGCAGGCCCACATCAACACGGTCCTTAATCGACTCAGACGGAGACACTACACCGAGACTCCTTTCTCGTGCAAGTCAACCGCCCGGTCTCAGCTTTATCATTTAAACCCAAAGTTTGGTACCTGGCAGAGGTACATCTTTTCCGATGTTGAACCCATCATGGCAATGATGGATCCACCATCAAGTTTTATTTTTGAAAACATTCCCATCCACTGAAGCATCACTTTTGTTTTAAAACAAAACATTTTGTTTTTCTAAAGCAAGGCTAAGCATCAAAAATCCTTTTTATAAAAGGGTGTTAAGGAAGGGTATTCAATTTTCCATGGAAGGAAATGCATCAATGGTTTAGCACACAACTCCTATCACCTAATGCATCAAACAAGGTGATAAAGATTTTAAAACACAAGGAGGTGGCAAATACACCAGGGCTTGCCTGGGTAACACTAGGTTAGTGTTTGTTAGGCGATGTCCACTTGACGATCATCCTTGTCCTAGCACTTGATCAGGTAGGTTCGTCCATCAGCATCACCATGCGGAGTAGCCCGCGCTTGGGGTCGACTTGACTCGTCTTCCGCATCACGCGATTAATTAACGTACCTGAATGAAATGCATTATGCACATGAATGCATATAGACAAGAATATTAGAAACCTAAATAGTGTTATGCGATAGCGAATTTAACACCTAGCGTCGAGGCGTTGTACAATTTTATACGGAAACACTAGTTACCGATATACGACTACGCCCCAATTATTATATTTTTCTAGCGTAATCGCGTCTACTTCAAACATAAAGTAATAATAAGCTAAGCACAAGTCTTTTGCTAAAACACCCAATATCAAATTACTCATCACATTTTTATTCACTATTTTTGAATACCGACAACATAGAGTAAGGGGGCACATTAACTAACTTTCTAAATTGTGTTTCTCAATTATCTTGAATTCCACGCTAATTAGATAGGTCGATGCCATTCACTGTTAATTACACGAGGTAATTTGCACATCCCTCATGACATCGAACTAAATACCAAACCTAGAATAAACTAACTAATTAAGCAGGGCATCGACTAAATCAATTAACCAAATTGACATAATGACACTAGAAAATCTATCAACTAGCTGATAGGAATACTAAGCCTATTTTTTGTCATCAGCTTGCCTGAATATCGTAGAATTTAATCTACCTCTCGCATTACTAACTCCATCGTATTTCACACATATTTAACACTACCACAACACGCCTGTGCTAACACGAGGATTATTACGATTAATAAATCTAGCCAATCAAATTACCATTCCAACTATCCGAAGTAATGAGTTTGCTTGCCAATATTAAGTCGCTCCACTTCCATGGACACGGCGATAAATTCTACTTCAGACTTCCTGTCGAGTACTAGGTAGACGTCACCCAGGGGTCTTCTTTTCTTCAGTAATCAACTGCTGAAGCTCTTCTTCTGACGATTACTGGAGCGGCATTCGACAAAGCGTGAGCGCGTGAGTGAGGATCGCAAGTCGTCGACACAGTGCTGTGATCAAGGGTGATGGCGAGGCGGAGATCGAGGATGAGCACATGAAGGGGAATGACGATGTTGTTGGTCACAGCACGAAGGCGAACGACAATGACATGGGTAGTGTTGGATGTGGCCAAATCCGTTCAGAGCTTCACTTTGATGACCACCAGATCGATATCGGGACTCGACGGCAGCACAACACCACCATGGGATGGAGGCCAACTGGCTACGACGGCCTAGGACGGGTGCGGAGGCTGACAGCAGGGGACTTCGCGATGGGCAGCGAGGCTCGACGGCGAACGACGTGACGACGAACGATGACAATCGACGAGGTTGATGACGCGATGGGGATTAAACTGAGCGAGCCGAGAGGGCGCGCTGGCAAGCAGGAAACAGGACGCGCGGCGAGGCTCGACGAGGAAACTCGACGCGTCGTGATGAGCAGAGAGGAAGTGCTGGCAGGAACTCGATCAGGTCGACGTCGAGCTGCAAAAATGAATAGGACAGCGTCCATGGCCAAAGCGAGCACAGCCGAAGGGGATCGAGCTAGGGCTTCCACGAAACGACGCGTGGGCAGATTCCATGGCGGCCACGGCAGAGTGGAGGACGAGTTTGAGGGGCACGCGTAGGGACGAGCTCAACCAAGAGAGCAGCGCGATCGGTCAAGCTAGAGGGTGAGCAACACCGGCGAGCCTGCGACGCCAGGGAGCAGGGAGCGGCTGGGCTAAATCCGAGCAGAGAGCGCCGAGTAGAGAAGAAGCAGCGCGCGTAGGGAGCTTCAACGGCGACGACTTGGGCGAGCTTGCAGGGGATCCAGCGCCATGGAGAAAACCGAGCAGGGGTGCCACAACCCGAGCGCCATGGGACGAGCGGAGCACGCAGGGTGAGATGGACAGGGCCAAGCTCGAGGACGCGGTTGCCATGGGCGGGTGCTCCATGGAGGAGAAGCAGAGGAGGCGCGCGCCATAGAAGCTTGGCCGGACGCGGCGAGGAAGAAGATGTGGGCGCGCAGGGGCGAGCAGGGCCAAGCCAGGGGCTAGGCGCGAGCTATGCGTGGTGTGGAGAAGGGGAGAAACGGCTGAGCGCTGGAGGAAGAGATAGAGACACGGAGAAGAAGAAGCGCGCGCGGCACGATTTTTATCAGAGCAGCGGCTAAAAAAATCCTCAAGGGCGGCGTAGGGATAGGGATTAGGAGAAGATTTTTTTGTAAAATTTCTTTTCTCTCTTTTTTTTAAAGAAAATCGTAGATATTTTTGGATCAAGATTTTTAGCGCTGTACAAAGGGTCGAATAGTTAGGATTGACAGCAACAATTGGACAGGATTTGATTTGGTGAATTTTTTTCGGGATCAGATGAGTTTTCACCCGTTATTTATATTTGGAGATTTAGATCGAGACAAGAAACACACGAATTGAACCAAACGAGATCGGGACTAAGATTTTAGTCCGCTTTTGTTTACATAGGAATCGAACAAATTTCCATAATTGTAAACAGTGGAACAGATTAATCACGAATACTCAGTTCGGATCAAGTTATCTCGGTCCGATATAACATTTTTGCATTAACTGTTGTCGCCGAGTTCAAATTAATTTGCCTGGGATAAAAATCACCCAGTGGGTCGAGCTTCCAAATTCGTATTCGCGCGAGCAATGAATTTTACATAATCACCGGACGCACCAATTTTCAGAACAATGATGTTCTGAACATCATGAAAATTTAGGATGAGCCCGGATAGATAAAAATGATGTTGAACTCACAACAGACGAAACAGATGCGATATTAAAATCATGATAGGCGAAGATATTTAAAATTTAGCATCCGTTTTATCCACTGATATTACGTGTTAAAGTTCGCACTCGTGGTCGAGCAGACGATAAACACCTGGGGTGTTACAGCCCTCCCCCCTTAAAAGAATCTCGTCCCGAGATTCGGAATGAAAGACTTCTAAGAGTAGAGAATAATGTAACCTATGTCCATATCAGCGGTAATCACAAGGCAGTTCGAAGCAAAGGCGAGTGTCTCAGAATGTGGTTTCTCTAGCGGACATAACATGTATCGCCTTAGGCTAATTTAGAAATGTCCACCAATAAAGACGCTGTCTGCCAGAGGAACACATAAGGTTCCGTGTGTGCAGGTTGCTTTTTCTGATGACACTGTACTATCTGAGTCTGTTGAGCGAGCGGCAAATACGTGAGTTTACCCAAACAGAATCAGATGCACCATCTTGGGTAAAACACACAGAAGGAGATTTACCAATAAGTGGTCACGGTAAGTTCGTAGCATACAAGACGGGTGTGAATGTCGAATAACATCATAGTTAACTCGTGTTAAGCTAGAAAATCTAAGTCCCAGAAAGGTGATATAGATTCAAGAAAATCACCAACGGAGGGATCTGTAGATACTGCCTTCGTAACCAATCCATTTTATCGAGCACTAATCATGGCTCGCCCTGATCACTCATGCTGGAAAAGCACACGTGAGGCGATCGAGACACGACTAGAGCGATGATTAGGTGGTTACTGGTCGGCTTAATTTTGATTCTTGAAAGTACATCCTTAAGATGGGTTGAACCAAAATGAGTTTAGACAACTCGATAAAACAATCTCTAAACTCAACCTTTGTTCATGGGGCAGTTACAAGTTAGAAAAACCAACTTGTTGAACTACTTTTGACATTGAGCAGGTCCTCTCAGTACCATCGGTAAGCCAAGGGTTGAGAGTTCACATTTGCTAGCAGGAGATCATGCACTTGGGTAGAAATCCATTTAGTTTGGTTGTTCATCTGTTTCTTCATGCAAGACGAACTGACATGGTTCAGGAATACATAGATTAGATAAGAGAGTGAATGAACAAACTCCTGCATCTCAGCAGCAGGGGAAACAGATCTCCATTTTGAGCTAACCAGTTGTTTTCCAACACTAAAAATCTTCAAGGCTTCACCTTTACACAAAGGATGCAAAGGGAACGTGTAGGGGTAGTCACTACTAAGATCAAAAGAAAAGAGACCACATATGAAAGTGGTATGCCCTTTTGATCCAACAGAGATGATAGATGTTGCTTGATCACTTTGACAAACAACACAGAAACTGTTTCAAGGAAGTAATTTACGGAAGATAACATATCAGTATAGTTCCACAATGGATCATGACCAAAGACCTCGGTACCTGCATGCGCCAAGCAGCAGAATCCTAGGTGCACATTCACAGGAGGCTCTCAGTTTCACGGTGGTATCATAAGTCATTAATCAAGACACCATTATCGAACTGGCACCAATAATGAATCTCGCATGGTAAGAACAATTTGTGCAGAGACAACATATCGATATAGTCTCATAATGGATTATGACTACTAACGGTGTTACCAGCGCGTGCCGAGCAGCACAACCATGTGACGATCATCCACAAGAGGCCCTCGGTTTCATCGAGGCACCATCGATTTTAGTCACAACACCATTACCAGACGTAACCAATAAGAAATCTCGCACCGCACCAATAGATTGAGCAAGGGTGACAATATACAAAGAGATACTCCACCTGTAAAAATGGTTACAAGTAGAGAGCCAAATAGATCATGGCCCGATAAAATAAACAAGACATGGCCATAACCTAACTTGATGAGAGAAGTATGATGGAAGACTGTTAATTCAGCCCCAAGCATATTTCTATGCCATCGCTACAACTACAAGGTCAAGGATTAGTATCTGATTAGATACGGAGGGAAAATAATCATAAGATTAAGTTGGTATGCCTTTGATAGATATGAGGAAACCAAAGGCATCAAATTCAAGAAAATGATAGGTCATGTCTTTCCTGAGTTAGGTTGATAAAACAACATTGCAATCTTCAAGAACAGGCAAACTGGAATAGAGACATCAGCTTGTGCCAATCGAACAAGGGCATGGTCTAAGTGGAAATGTGACAACTAAAACGTCACATATTACATAACGAGAACACAGACTCGAGATCCTAGCTTAAAGCTCATGCACATCTTGCGTTGGAGAAAGAAATTATCCAAACATCCATTTGCATGAGTTTGATCATGGAGGAATAACGGAAAATTCAAATTTGGGTCATGGTTCACTAAATAAGAACATGGCCTAGTTTTGGGTTTAAGCAAACAACTACCAACCTTCTATCAGCACATCAAGTATAAGAGCAAACACAATTTGCACTAATGGTCAAATTATGAAAAGCTAGAAGCCACCTAAACACGTATCTCTAAGTCATCACATTATTTACAATCACTGGTTGCTAGAATAAAGATGAGAGAAGCATCTTGGATGTATAGGTGACAAACATGATGCAACAATCAGGATGTATGCTCGTCCTATGCGTCCTCACGAGTTTTGCCAACATACTGTGGCAATAACATTCTATATCGATGGCATACTTATGACTCTCTCGATATTTTGCTAGTCGTCAACTACACATACGTTTTCGAGGTTAGTGTACCTACAGAAAATTCCATCATAGCCCATTTTTCCCATGATGCAGTTCACACATGACAGTTTATCATAGTTTATACTCCATATATTGATATATGGAGGCCAGCTCATCATTAAGCGCTGAGCCACGCATAGGCGTCGTTGCCACACTTTAACCATATGGCAACTCATTATGGTAACTCAACTTCTTACCTGAACGTAGGTGCGTCGTTGCAAGTACATTACACTTCTCAGTACTCCCATGTCTGTATACCCATACACATCCATGAGGTACTGAATTCCTAGAAAAGTAAATACTCCACATCGCAGCCTTCATATATACATATGTAGAACATGTATATAGTCAAACGCTTTTCATACTCTTCCCTAGACCGACGTTTGTTCGGTCATGCTCTCACATCTCACCTTACCTGAGCTCGATCCATTCAAAACTGAATGGCCTCAAAAATAACAATACACATGTATGCAATACCCCCGGTTGTGGGTTAGTGGTTTTTAAATAAGCCACCTAATAGTCCTAAATTTTGGGCTTAACAGAGGATGTCGGTAGCATTATAGTTTTTCAAAACCATTTTTCAAAGCCAGACAATGTGTTTAGTTGAAAATAGGTTTTTCGAAACCAAAACTTTTGTTTTGAAAATACGTATGTGACCGTATTAACTTAATCTTGCTCCGATACCAGCTGTGGCAGAACCTCCCAAGTTATTGGGCCCACATGCACCTGTCCTTGTCTCAAAGACCTCAGACTGCTATGCATGTGCACCAGATAACTTAACAGGATCCGTCTGATTGCCCCAAGGACACCGGATAAACCACTTACAACCAAGATCGCGAGATTAAGTAACACAAATCACACACCAACAGTTTGCAGTGGAAATCTTATTACCAAATTTTACAAGTTACAAAAATTTTACTTTGTACATGATCGGAGTGATTACAAAAGTGATTCAAAGAAATAATTTTGAACTGTTATAAATTATTTGTAGTTTTGAAATATATGCTAGCACAAGTGAACATCCTCAATAAGAAGTATAGAAGAGTTACTTAGACTTATAAGAAGGTCGAGCCCACCAGCACTTAACACCATCATCAGTAGCACAAAACTATAACCTGAAAAACAATAGGGAATAAAACCCTGAGTACGGAATTACTCAGCAAGACATACCCGACTAAAGAAAAGACTCAAGGGTTTGCTGGTTTTAAAAGGATTCAAGGAAAGGCTTATCAAGAATCAAGGACTTTGTTTTGCAGAAAAGCTTACTATGAGTGGATCCTTAAAATCCATTTTTACTTGTCAAGTTAAGTAAAGTTACCTGCATCTACAGTTCTTTCTATCCTAGTTCAAGCACTTGGCCTATACTAGCCGTCTTTTATCAACCCTTTAGTTCACTAGATTTCTACGTGTAAGTTAGTGACCAAGTCTTCATGTTCGAGAAGTAACGGCGATCCGAATCGATTAATACTCAGCTGAGGATCTCCAATCACACGACATATGTAGCACTTAACCCTTGCATATGTCAACTCGCCACCAGGGTCCTTAAGACCAGATTAGGTTCACGCCAACCGAGAGCACAGATACACCACCATCCAGCCTCTTGCCACGGAGGGTACACACTACTCTCGCCATCTCTCCACTCCCATTGCGTGTTATCTTATTCTGGTATTAGTCTGCCCGAGGCCAAGCTTACCCATGATGAGGTATGTGACCAGTTAAAGGGTCCTCGGTCAGCAAGCCCACATCAACACGGTCCTTAATCGACTTAGACGGAGACACTACACCGAGACTCCTTTCTCGTGCAAGTCAACCGCTCGGTCTCAGCTTTATCATTTAAACCCAAAGTTTGGTACCTGGCAGAGGTACATCTTTTCCGATGTTGAACCCATCATGGCCATGATGGATCCACCATCAAGTTTTATTTTTGAAAACATTCCCATCCACTGAAGCATGACTTTTGTTTTAAAACAAAACATTTTGTTTTTCTAAAGCAAGGCTAAGTATCAAAAATCATTTTTATAAAAGGGTGTTAAGGAAGGGTATTCAATTTTCCAAGGAAGGAAGTGCATCAACGGTTTAGCACACAACTCCTATCACCTAATGCATCAAACAAGGTGATAAAGATTTTAAAACACAAGGAGGTGGCAAATGCACCGGGGCTTGCCTGGGTAACACTAGGTTAGTGTTTGTTAGGCGATATCCACTTGACGATCATCCTTGTCCTAGCACTTGATCAGGTAGGTTCGTCCATCAGCATCACCATGCGGAGTAGCCCGCGCTTGGGGTCGACTTGACTCGTCTTCCGCATCACGCGCTTAATTAACGTACCTGAATGAAATGCATTATGCACATGAATGCATATAGACAAGAATATTACAAACCTAAACAGTGTTACGCGATAGCGAATTTAACACCTAGCGGCGAGGCGTTGTACAATTTTATACGGAAACACTAGTTACCGATATACGACTACACCCCAATTATTACATTTTTGTAGCGTAATCGCGTCTACTTTAAACATCAAGTAATAATAAGCTAAGCACAAGTCTTTTGCCAAAACACCCAATATCAAATTACTCATCACATTTTTATTCACTATTTTTGAATACCGACGACATAGAGTAAGGGGGCACATTAACTAACTTTCTAAATTGTGTTTCTCAATTATCTTGAATTCCACGCTAATTAGATAGATCGATGCCATTCACTGTTAATTACACGAGGTAATTTGCACATCCCTCATGACATCGAACTAAATACCAAACCTAGAATAAACTAACTAATTAAGCAGGGCATCGACTAAATCAATTAACCAAATTGACATAATGACACTAGAAAATCTATCAACTAGCTGATAGGAATACTAAGCCTACTTTTTTGTCATCAGCTCACCTGAATATCGTATAATTTAATCTACCTCTCGCATTACTAACTCCATCGTATTTCACACATATTTAACACTACCACAACACGCCTGTGCTAACACAAGGATTATTACGATTAATAAATCTAGCCAATCAAATTACCATTCCAACTATCCGAAGTAACGAGTTCGCTTACCAATATTAAGTCGCTCCACTTCCATGGACACGGCGATAAATTCTACTTCAGACATCCCGTCGAGTACTAGGTAGACGTCACCTAGGGGTCTTCTTTTCTTCAGTAATCAACTGCTGAAGCTCTTCTTCTGACGAGTACTGGAGCGGCATTCGACAAAGCGTGAGCGTGAGAGTGAGGATCGCAAGTCATCGACACAGTGCTGTGATCAAGGGTGATAGCGAGGCGGAGATCGAGGATGAGCACATGAAAGGGAATGACGATGTTGTTCCTGACAGCACGAAGGCGAACGACAACGACATGGGTAGTGTTGGATGTGGCCGAATCCGTTTAGAGCTTCACTTCGACGACCACCAGATCGATATCGGGACTCGACGGCAGTGCAACACCACCACGGGATGGAGGCCAACTGGCTACGACGGCCTAGGATAGGTGCGGAGGCTGACAGCAGGGGACTTCGCGTTGGGCAGCGAGGCTCAACGGCGAACGACGTGACGACGAACGATGACAACCGGTGAGGTCGACGACGCGATGGGGATTAAAGCCGAGCGAGCCAAGAGGGCACGCTGGCGAGCAGGAAACAGGACGCGTGGCGAGGCTCGATGAGGAAACTCGATTTGCCGTGGCGAGCAGAGAGGAAGTGCTGGCAGGAACTCAATCAGGCCGACGTCGAGTTGTAAAAATTAACAGGGCGGCGTCCATGGCCAAAGTGAGCACAGCCGAAGGGGATCGAGCTGGGGCTTCCACAGAACGGCACGTGGGCGGATTCCATGGCGGCCATGGCAGAGTGGAGGACGAGTTTGAGGGGCACGCGCAGGGATGAGCTCGGCGCGCAGAGAGCAGCGTGGTTGGCCGAGCTGGAGGGCGAGCAACGCCGGCGAGCCTGCGATGCCAGGGAGTAGGGAGCGACAGGGCTAAATCCGAGCAGAGAGTGCCGAGCAGAGAAGAAGTAGCACGTGCAGGGAGCTTCAATGGCGGTGACTTGGGCGAGCTTGCAGGGGATCCGGCGCCATGGAGAAAACCAAACAGGGGCGCCGCAACCCGAGCGCCATGGGACGAGCGGAGCGCGCAGGGCGAGATGGACAGGGTCGAGCTCAAGGACGCGGCTCCCATGGGTGGGTGCTCCACGGAGAAGCAGAGGAGGCGCGCGCCACGGAAGCTTAGCTGGACGCGGCGAGGAAGAAGACGTGGGCGCGCAGGGGCGAGCAGGGCCGAGCCAGGGGCTAGGCGCGAGCTGCGTGGTGTGAAGAAGGGGAGAAACGGCTGAGCGCTGGAGGAAGAGATAGAGACGCACGGAGAAGAAGAAGCGCGCGCGACGCGATTTTTATCAGAGCAACGGCTAAAAATCCTCAAGGGCAGCATAGGGATAGGGATTAGGGGAAGACTTTTTTTGTAAAATTTCTTTTATCTCTCTTTTTTTAAAGAAAATCGTAGATATTTTTGGATCGAGATTTTTAGCGCTGTACAAAGGGCCGAATAGTTAGGTTTGACAGCAACAATTGGACATGATTTGATTTGGTGAATTTTATTTCGGGATCAGATGAGTTTTCACCTGTTATTTATATTTGGAGATTTAGATCGAGACAAGAAACACACGAATCGAACCAAACGAGATCGGGACTGAGATTTTAGTCTGCTTTTGTTTACATAGGAATCAGACAAATTTCCATAATTGTAAACAGTGGAACAGATTAATCAAGAATACTTAGTTTGCATCAAGTTATCTCGGTTCGATATAACGTTTTTGCATTAACTGTTGTCGCCGAGTTCAAATTAATTTGCCCGGGATAAAAATCACCCAGTGGGTCGAGCTTCCAAATTCGTATTCGCGCGAGCGATGAATTTTACCTAATCACCGGATGCACCGATTTTCGGAACTACGATGTTCTGAACATCACGAAAATTTAGGATGAGTCCGGATAGATACAAATGATGCCAAACTCACGACAGATGAAACAGATGCGATATAAAATTGTGATAGGCGAAGATGTTTAAAATTTAGCATCCATTTTATCCACTGATATTACGTGTTACAGTCTGCACTCGTGGTCGAGCAGACGATAAACACCTGGGGTGTTACACTCCTCACATCATCCCTCTGATTCATATCATTCTTTACGTAAAACCATTGCTTCATCCAAGAGCCAAGCCACTTCTTCCGAAATGTAGGCACAAGATAATTTGCCTCAGAGCGGGGCACGAAGCTATAATAGCCGAAGTTGTTATGGTATTACTCTTTTCCGATTGCCTTCGTCTCGTAAGATAACTCGTGAATATTGCAGAAGCACCTAGCATCCGGCTATAGCCCCTGACTCCTCATAGCCCATATAAAAACCCCCACTTTGATAAGGGCTTCAGGGGTATGTTGGTGAAGGTATATTTCGAATGTCTTCAGAACTTCAACCAACATCTTGTGTAGTGGAAAGTGAAGCCCAGCTTTCATGAAGCTCTTAAAGACCACCACCTCATCAGGTTCGGGAAGGAGAACGGTGCTTTTCCCCCCAGCCCTCACTATAGAAACATTATGAAAATATTTGCCCTTCATCGCTTTGATTTGCCCTTGTTTAACAGCTTACTTCCCAAAAACAACATGGCTCGGCCTCCACGACCGATCTTCGACATCTTCATTCCCACTCTCCACATCAAAACTGTCGCTATCGCTAGAATCCTCAGACAACCTAGCTAGCATCTCATTGGTGATCTTTTCTGTGTTGGTATTCTCCATAGCTTCTTAAAACCCAGACATTGTGGGGTTTGTAATCTTCTTGTCCTCAGCCATTTGGATGATGGTTGTGGCAAATGTCAAGGCTCAAAAGTCAATCGAGCTCGCAAAAGAGAATAAGGCTAAGATAGAAATCATAGCGCAAACAGCTAGATGGCACGAAAAATATTCACGACACATGCTTCTCTATATATACTCAGAGCTCCACAGCTCAGTGGGTCCTACGGTTTAGAATGATTCGCTATTCTAGCGAAGGGAAGGTGTTTTTTCAGACCTTCAGCTAAAGGCGTTCATTCACGTCGCAGTCTAAATTTGTTACAAAGAAATAAATTAATACTGCGAGGGGCTACTATTGGGGGCCTTCCTCTTCCGAAGGTCCTCGAAAGTATGACTAACCATATGTTTTCAGCATAATATGGATTATTTCAGGGAGCTTCGGCTTCAGGATGGAAGTTTTCTCCCATGGAAAAGGCATACGAGGCGAAGATATAATCCGAAGATGATAAGAATGAACGCTGAAGCTATAGCGAAGAGTAATGGTGATGAAGACCAAACATGATGCTGATCGGAAGGGAAAAAGACTAGCTAGTCCCTAATGATTTATGTTATAGTTATATGTAAATGTCAAGGACACAAATGTACCTTTACTCGGGCTGCATCTCGTTCCTATAAATAGATGAACAGTAGCATTATACTGTTCATGCTGGATTGTAATCACTCTTGCATCAGCGCCTTCGAACAAGTCGAAGGTATCAATGAAAGCATGTCATTCATGACCTTCGCCCAAAGTTCATTATATCCAAGAGGTGATAATTTTCCAGAGGATGAAGGTCCTTAATTCTTAACAATTGTGTTTCCCTGTTCTTGATCCATAGCATTCGAGAACAAGTGACCAACACAAACCATATGACGGAGGAGAAGCGGATGCTCTCTTCTTACATCAAGAACAAGGATTCCCACAATACGATCATCTTCGGTGACGGGAACCAAGGCAAGGTTAAGGGGTTGGGTAAGTGAAAGTTGCCTAGAGGGGGGTGATTGATGCCAACACAAACCAAAGCGAATATATAAGTGCAGAATTGAACTAGTTTGCATAATGTAAGTGCATAGGTTACTTAGAATTAAACCAATTTATAATTTCACTAGATATGCATGGATTGCTTTCTTTTTAAACATTTTGGACCACGCTTGCACCACTTGTTTTGTTTTTGCAAATTCTTTTATAAAGTCTTTTCAAAGATCCTTTTGCAAATAGTCAAAGATATATGAATAAGATTGTAAGAAGCATTTTCAAGATTTGAAATTTCTCCCCCTGTTTCAAATGCTTTTCCTTTGACTAAAACAAAACTCCCCCTGAATAAAATTCTCCCCTTAGTGTTCAAGAGGGTTTTTACTAATTTTTTGAAAATACTAAAAACTTTCTCCCCGTTTTGAAAAACACATTAAGATACCAATTTGAAAACTTTGTTTTAAAATTTGGTGGTGGTGCGGTCCTTTTGCTTTGAGCTAATACTTTCTCCCCCTTTTTGGCATTAATCACCAAAAGCGGAGACATTTAGAGCCCTTTTATATTTTCTCCCCCATTGGTACAAGTAAATATGAGTGAAAAGATTATACCAATTAGGAGTGTTGTGGAGTGACGACGAAGGGTAAATGATACCGATAGAGTGGAGTGGAAGCCTTGTATTCGTCGAGTACTCCATTTCCCTTTCAATCTATGACTTATCATAGCAATATACTTGAAAACACATTAGTCGTAGCAAATGAAAGAGATATGATCAAAGGTATATAAATGAGCTATGTGTGCAATGTTTCAATCAAAGTTCCGAGAATCAAGTATATTTAGCTCATTCCTAAGTTTGCTAAAGGTTTTCTCATCTAAAGGCTTGGTGAAGATATCGGCTAATTGGTCTTTGGTGTTAATATAGGCTATCTCAATATCCCTCCTTTGTTGGTGATCCCTCAAAAAGTGATACCGAATGTCTATGTGCTTAGTGTGGCTATGTTCAATAGGATTCTATGCCATGCGGATAGCACTCTCATTGTCACATAGGAGAGGGACTTTACTCAATTTGTACCCATAGTCCCTGAGGGTTTGCCTCATCCAAAGTAAATGCGCACAGCAATGGCCTGCGGCAATATACTCGGCTTCGGCGGTAGAAAGAGCTACTGAGTTTTGTTTCTTTGAAGCCCAAGACACCAGGGATCTCCCTAGAAACTGACAAGTCCCTGATGTGCTCTTCCTATCAATTTTACACCCTGCCCAATCGGCATCTGAATATCCTATTAAATCAAAGGTGGATCCCTTAGGGTACCAAACCCTAAACTTGGGAGTGTAAACTAAATATGTCATGATTCTTTTCACGGCCCTAAGGTGAACTTCCTTAGGATTGGCTTGGAACCTTGCACACATGCATACATAAAGCATAATATCCGGTCGAGATGCACATAAATAGAGTAAAGATCCTATCATCGATCGGTATACCTTTTGATCTACGGATTTGCCTCCCGTGTCGAGGTCGAGATGCCCATTAGTTCCCATGGGAGTCTTGATGGGTTTGGCATCCTTCATTCCAAACTTTATAAGTATGTCTTGAATGTACTTTGTTTGGCTGATGAAGGTACCCTCTCGAAGTTGCTTGACTTGAAATCCTAGGAAATATCTCAACTCTCCCATCATAGACATCTCGAATTTTTTAATCATGATCCTACTAAACTCTTCACAGTTAGATTTGTTAGTAGACCCAAATATAATATCATCAACATAAATTTGGCATACAAACAAATCATTTGCAACAGTTTTAGTAAAGAGAGTAGGATCGTCCTTGCCGACTTTGAAGCCATTAGTGATAAGAAAATCTCTCAGGCATTCATACCATGCTCTTGGGGCTTGCTTGAGCCCATAAAGCGCCTTTGAGAGTTTGTAAACATGGTTAGGGTACTCACTGTCTTCAAAGCCAGGAGGTTGCTCAACATAGACCTCTTCCTTGATTGGTCTATTGAGGAAGGCACTTTTCACATCCATTTGGTACAGCTTAAAGCCATGGTAAGTAGCATAGGCAAGTAATATACGAATTGACTCAAGCCTAGCTACAGGTGCATAAGTTTCATCGAAATCCAAACCTTCGACTTGTGAATAACCTTTGGCCACAAGTCGGGCTTTGTTCCTTATCACCACACCATGCTCATCTTGCTTGTTGTAGAATACCCATTTGGTACCTACAACATTTTGATTAGGACGTGGAACTAAATATCATACCTCATTCCTCATGAAGTTGTTGAGCTCCTCTTGCATGGCCAGCATCCAATCCGAATCTCTTAGTGCATCCTCCACCTTGTATGGCTCAATAGAGGACACAAAAGAGTAATGTTCACAAAAATGAGTGACTCGAGATCGAGTAGTTACACCCTTATGGATATCACCAAGAATGGAGTTGACGGGGTGATCTCTTTGAATCGCCTGGTAGACTCTTGGGTGTGGCGGTCTTTGACCCTGAATTTCTTGCTCATCTTCCTTGTCTTGATTAGCTTCATCTCCCCCTTGATCATTGTCCTCCTCTTGAGGTGGCTCATCTTCTTGATCTTCTTCTTCATCACCTTGAGCCTGTTCTTCATCTTGAGTTGGTGAAGATGCTTGATTGGAAGATGACGGTTGATCTTGTGCTTGTGGAGGCTCTTCGGATTCCTTAGGACACACATCCCCAATGGACATGTTCCTTAGCGCGACGCACAGAGCCTCTTCATCATCTAGTTCATCAAGATCAACTTGCTCCACTTGGGAGCCATTAGTAACCTCAACCAATCCAGTGGATTTGTTGAAGACTCTATATGCCCTTGTATTTGAGTCATAACCAAGTAAAAAGCCTTCTACAGCCTTAGGAGCAAATTTAGATTTTCTACCTCTTTTAATAAGAATAAAACATTTGCTACCAAAGACTCTAAAATATGAAACATTGGGCTTTTTACCGGTGAGGAGTTCATAAGATGTCTTCTTGAGGATTCGGTGAAGATATAACCGGTTGATGGAGTAGCAGGCGGTGTTAATCGCCTCGGCCCAAAACTGGTCCAGTGTCTTGTACTCATCAAGCATGGTTCTTGCCATGTCCAGTAGAGTTCTATTCTTCCTCTCCACTACACCATTTTGTTGAGGTGTGTAGGGAGAAGAGAACTCATGCTTGATGCCCTCCTCCTCAAGAAAGCCTTTGATTTGAGAGTTCTTGAACTCCGTCCCATTGTTGCTTCTTATCTTTTTTATTCTCAATCCGAACTCATTTTGAGCCTGTCTCAAGAATCCTTTTAAGGTCTCTTGGGTTTGAGATTTTTCTAGCAAAAAGAATACCCAAGTGAAGCGGGAATAATCATCCATAATTACTAGACAGTACTTACTCCCGCCGATGCTTATGTAAGCGATCAGGCTGAATAAATCCATGTGGAGTAGCTCCAGTGGCATGTCCGTTGTCATGATGTTCTTGTGTGGATGATGGGTGCCGACTTGCTTTCCTGCTTGGCATGCGCTACAAACCCTGTCTTTCTCAAAATGAACATTTGTTAGTCCCAAAATGTGTTCTCCCTTTAGAAACTTGTGAAGATTCTTCATTCCAACATGGGCTAGTCGGCGATGCCAGAGCCAACCCATATTAGTCTTAGCAATTAAGCAAGTGTCGAGTTCAGCTCTATTAAAATCAACTAAGTATAGCTGACCCTCTAACACTCCCTTAAATGCTACTGAATCATCACTTCTTCTAAAGACAGTAACACCTATATCTGTAAAAAGACAGTTGTAGCCCATATTGCACAATTGAGAAACAGAAAGCAAATTGTAATCTAAAGAAACTATAAGAAAAATATTGGAAATAGAATGGTCAGGTGATATAGCAATTTTACCAAGTCCTTTGACCAAACCTTAATTTTCATCCCCGAATGTGATAGCTCATTGGGGATCTTCGTTTTTCTCGTAGGAGGAGAACATCCTTTTATCCCCTGTCATGTGGTTTGTGCATCCGCTATCAATTATCTAGCTTGAGTCCCCGGATGCATAAACCTGCAAAACAATTTAGGCCTTGTTCTTAGGTACCCAAACGGTCTTGCATCCTTTCACATTAGAAACAAGCACCTTGGGTACCCAAACACAAGTCTTTGAACCCTTGTGTTTGCCCCCAACAAATTTGGCAACTACTTTGCCTGATTTGTTAGTAAGCACATAAGAAGCATCAAAAGTCTTAAATGAAATGTTATGATCATTTGATGCAGTAGGAGATTTCTTTTTAGTCATTTTAACATGGGTAGAATGCCTAGAGCTAGATGCCTCATTCTTATACATAAAAGCATGCTGAGAAACAGAATGAGATTTCCTAGCATAAATTCTCCTAATTTTGTGTTCGGGATAATATTCAGGATATAAAATGTAGCCCTCATTATCCTGAACCATGGGAGCCTTGCCCTTTACAAAGTTAGACAATTTTTTAGGGGCATTAAGCTTGATATTGCTTCCCTGTTGGAAACCAATGCCATCCTTAATGCTAGGGCGTCTCCCACTATGGAGCATGCTTCTAGCAAATTTAAATTTTTCATTTTCAATTTCATGCTCATTGATTTTAGTAGTTAGTTGAGCTATGTGATCATTTTGTTGTTTAGTTAAAGCAAGGTGATCATGGATAGCATCAACATCAATATCTCTATATCTAGTGCAAATAGAAACATGATCAACAGTTGATGTAGATGTTTTGCAAACATTTAATTCATCAATCTTAGCATGTAATATGGCATTCTCATTTCTAAGACTGGAAATAGAATTATTGCAAACATTTAAATCTTTAGCCTTAGAAATTAATTTATCATTCTTAGTTTTGAGGCTAGAAATTGATTCATTCAATTTATCAATCTTCACAATTAAACTGGCATTTTCATTTCTAAGACTAATAACTGAATCATTACAAGCATTTAATTTTTCAACATTAGCAATTAAACTAGCATTCTCAGTTCTAAGGTTGGAGATAGTGTCATGGCAAATGCTAAGCTCCTTAGTCAAATTTTCATTTTTCTCTACTTCTTGAGCATAAGCATTTTTTACTTTAACATGCTTCTTGTTTTCCTTAATAAGGACTTCCTCTTGGCTGTCCAAGAGTTCATCCTTCTCATGAATAGCACCTATCAATTCATTCAATTTTTCTTTTTGTTGCATATTAAGGTTAGCAAAAAGAGTGAGCAAATCATCCTCATCTTCACTAGAGCTACCCTCATCACTAGATGGTGTATATTTAGTGGAGGCTCTAGATTTTACCTTCTTCTTTTTGCTGTCCTTTGCCATGAAGCACTTGTGGCCGACATTGGGGAAGAGGAGACCCTTGTTGACGGCGATGTTGGTGGCATCCTCGTCGGAGGAGGAGTCGGTGGAGCTCTCGTTGGAGTCCCATTCCCGACATACATGGGCATCGTCGCCCTTCTTCTTATAGTACTTCTTCTCCTTCCTCTTTCCCTTCTTGTCGTCACCCCTATCACTATCACTAGACATAGGACATTTAGCGATAAAATGATCGGGCTTACCACATTTGTAGCATACCCTTTTGAAACGGGGCTTGTAATCTTTCCCCTTCCTTTGCTTGAGGATTTGGCGAAAGCTTTTGATGATGAGCGCCATTTCCTCGTTGTCAAGCTTGGAGGCATCGATGGGGAGCCTATTTGGTGTAGACTCTTCTTTCTTTTCTTCCATCGCTTTGAATGTGACGGGTTGCACCTTGGGTGTGGAGGTGCCGCCTTGCTCCAAGTTGATGATTTGTTTGGAGCCTTTGATCATCAATTCATAGCTCACAAACTTTCCTATCACTTCCTCGGGAGACATTAGCTTGTATCTAGGATCACCACGTATTAATTGAACTTGAGTAGGATTACGAAATACGAGTGATCTAAGAATAACCTTGACCATTTCATAGTCATCCCATTTTGTGCTTCCGAGGTTGCGTACTTGATTCACCAAGGTTTTGAGTCAGTTGTACATCGCTTGTGGCTCCTCTCCTTGGTTGATGATGAATCGACCGAGCTCCCCCTCGATCGTCTCCCGCTTGGTGATCTTGGTCACCTCATCTCTTTCGTGTGCCGTCTTGAGGACATCCCAAATCTCTTTGGTCGTCTTTAACCCTTGCACCTTATTATACTCCTCTCGACACAAGGAGGCGAGGAGTATAGTTGTGGCTTGGGAGTTAAAGTGTCGAATTTGGTCGACCTCGTCCGAATCATAGTCCTTATCCCCTACCTTTGGTACATGCGCTCCATACTCAACAATATCCCATATGCTTTTGTGGAGTGAGGTTAGATGATGCCTCATTTTATCACTCCACATAGAATAATCTTCGCCATCAAAACATGGTGGCTTGCCTAATGGAACGAAAAGTAATGGAGTGCGCTTAGAAATACGAGGATAGTAGAGGGGCATCTTACTATACTTCTTTCGCTCATGGCGCTTAGAAGTAGCGGACGATGAGTCGGAGCCGGAGGTGGAGGGCGACGAAGAGTCGGTCTTGTAGTAGACCACTTTCTTCATCTTCTTCTTCTTGTAGCCTCTCCGATAGGACTTGATGGAGGAAGAGGATTCCTCCTTGTGCTTGTGGCCGGACTCCCTCGAGTGGGTTCTCCCCGGGCTTGCGGGCTTATCGCCGGTCACAATCTCCCTCTTGGCGTGATCTCCCGACATCACTTCGAGTGGTTAGACTCTAATGAAGCACCAGCTCTGATACCAATTGAAAGTTGCCTAGAGGGGGATGAATAGGCGTAATCTGAAATTTACAACTTAAAACAACAAACTACAAGCCGGGGTTAGTGTTAGAATTAAATTCGAGTTCGAAAGAGAGGGTGACAACAAATCAACCAAGAAATAAAATGGAGGACACGATGATTTGTTTTACCGAGGTTCAGTTCTTTAGAACCTAGTCCCCGTTGAGGTGGTCACAAAGACGGGGTCTCTTTCAACCCTTTCCCTCTCTCAAACGGTCACCTAGACCGAGTGAGCTTTCTCCTTAATCAAACGGGTCACCTAGACCCCACAAGGACCACTACAAACTTTAGTGTCTCTTGCTTTGATTACAAGTCACTTAGAGAACAAGAATGAGGAAGAATAAAGCAATCTAAGAACAAGAGCTCAAAGAACACGAACAAAACACTCTCTCTAGTCATTAGGTGTTTGGAGTGAATTTGGAACTTGGAGAGGCTTTGATTCTTTTGAATTATGTCTAGTATTGAATGTTCTAACTCTTGTATTGAATATGGAGCGCTGGAAACTTGGATGCTTGGAGTGGTGGTGGTTGGGGGTATTTATAACCCTCAACCACCAAAACAGCCGTTGGGGATGGCTGCTGTCGATGGACGCACCGAACAGTCCGGTGCGCCACCGGACACTGTCCGGTGCGCCAGCCACGTCACCCAACCGTTAGGGTTCGGGCGCTGTCGACCGTTGGAGCTTTGTCTTCATGTGGCACCGGACAGTCCGGTGCCACACCGGATAGCTACTTTTCAGTGTTCGATGCATCCCTGACTTCTGCTCTGACTTCTGTCGTGAACTGTAGCGCTATCAGGGCACTGTGCAGTTGACCGTTACGCTGGAGAGCCATTGCTCCGTTGGTGCACCGGACAGTCCGGTGGCACACCGGACAGTCCAGTGAATTATAGCAGAGTGACGCTGGAGAAGCCCGAGACTTGCGAGTTTGGAGTTGTACGCCGAGACTTGCAAGTTTGGAGTTGTACGGTCCTGGTGCACCGAACACTGTCCGGTGGCACACCAGATAGTCCGGTGCGCCAGACCAGGGCACACTTGGGTTTCTTTTCTCCTTTCTTTTTGAACCCTTTCTTTAATTTTTTATTAGTTTGTGTTGAACCTTTATGCACCTGTGGAGTATATATAATCTAGAGCAAACTAGTTAGTCCAATATTTGTGTTGGGCATTCAACCACCAAAATTATTTATAGGAAAAGGTTAACCCTATTTCCCTTTCAGTAAGATTGCCATCACTACCGAGCATTCAATTTCCAATGTTTTTGTGGTAGAATCTCTTGGCTATAGCCTGCTTTCTGTCAGGCAGCTTTGCCATATGGGTTACAATTTCTTATTTACAAATGTTGATGTAACTATCTTTAGAAGGAGTGATAGTTCACTAGCTTTTAAAGGTGTACTAGATAGCAAGCTTTATCTGGTAGATTTTGTAAAAGAGAATTTCAATCTAGATGCATGTTTAATCGCTAAGACCAACATGGGCTAGCTGTGGCATCGCCGTCTAGAACATGTTAGAACGAAGAACCTTCATACACTTCTAAAGAGAGAACATGTGCTAGGACTAACCGATGTCTATTTTGAGAAAGATAGACCTTGTGCAACATGTCAAGCAGGGAAGCAGGTTGGGACAAGTCATCCAAGCAAGAATGTTATGACGACATCAAGACTATTGGAGTCTCTTCATATGGATCTCTTCGGACCCGTTGCTTATCTTAGCATCAGAGGGAGTAAGTATGGTCTTGTTAAAGTTGATGACTTCTCGTTTCACTTGGGTATTCTTTTTGCAGGAAAAATCTGAAACTCAAGGAACTCTCAAGCGCTTCTTAAGGCAAGCTCAAAATAAGTTCGAATTGAGAATCAAAAAGAGAAGGAGCAACACCAGTTCTGAGTTCAAGAGCCTTCAAGTGGAGGAATACCTTGAGGAGGAAAGCATTAAGCATGAGTTCTCAGCCCCCTACACACCATAACAAAATAGTATGGTGGAGAGGAAGAACATGACACTTATCAATATGGCGAGAACAATGCTGGGAGAGGACAAGATGCCAGATCGGTTTTGGGCGAAAGATGTGAACATAGCTTGCCACGCCATAAACTGGTTGCATCTACATCGCCTCCTCAAGAAGACTATGTGCGAACTCCTAACCGGTAACAAATCCAATGTTTCATACTTTAGTGTATTTAGGAGAGAATGTTATATCTTGGTTAAGAAAGGTAGGCATTCGAAATTTGCTCCCAAAGTTGTAGAAGGGTTTTTACTTGGTTACGATTCAAATACAAAATCATATAGGGTCTTAAACAAATCTTCTAGACTAGTTGAAGTCACTAGTTGATGTAGATGAGAATGAAGTTCCAACAGCCGCGCTAAGAAAAATGGTGATTGGAGACGTGTGACCGCAGGAACCACAAGAACAGGATCAACCATCTTCCTCAACTATGGTACAACCTCCTACTCAAGATGAGGAACATGTACCTTAAGATAACGACATTAATAGGGGGAGCACATGAAGAAGACAAAGGAGGAAGAAGATATTCCACAGACACCTCCACCCCAAGTCTGCACCACCATACAATGTGATCATCCGGTGTGTAATACCCAAAATTCTAAAAGGGGAATATTACCATATAAACCCTAGTGCTTAAGTGATCAACATAATAAGACTATACATCTCATGCTGGATCTTTGTGTGTTGCATTTAATTTGCAAAGTTATATTTAAATCATACATGAATGTGAATCATAATTTGACAACATATGAAAGAGATATAAAAGAAAAGCAACAAAATGGAAAAGGAAAAAAGAAAAAAGGAGTCCTAAATTGCGCTGGGCCCAAAGCACAGTGTTCGGCCCAACTTGTAAGCCAGCCCACACGTGTGGCAGCGCCGATAGGCGGAAACCGCCCGCCAGCACTCAGTCACTGACAACCAGGCCCGCTATGTCAGCCACTGTTTCCTTTCTAACTCTGCACACCGTCACTGTACTATGGGATCGCCTCGACAGGGAGCTCCGCCAGATAGCCATGGCTGCGACCAACTGCCCACGCGCGATACGTCTGGAGCCAGCTGGCGTAATGGCCTCCCCAATAACTCCGTCCTCGGCCACGTGGGATATATAAGCCCCTGGGAACTCATCTATAATGTGTAATCGTGTATCGGCGGAGATCTACCACCGCCATAAGCTGCCAGGGAAAAGAGGAACCTGCTGTCGTTGTCGTCCGCCTGCAAAGTCGCTCGAGGACAGGGACTCAGCCTTGGGGCTTCGCAGTGTCGTGGGGAAGGTGTGTACGCCTCCATCCAGCAGGATCATCGGTCTGGGACCAGGAATCGCTCACCAGAGTCCTAGGGAGTAGCTGAGGCGCGAACCACCATGTGCAGTGCGACGGCTATGTGTAGATCCGGTATGTCCCTCTCTATCGTGTTCACCTAGTCCCTGTAATCGTGCGCAACCCATCTCGGTTCGGTTTTGGGGTGCGGTCTCCTGGGAATTTCTCACTGGACCAGTATAGCCATCGTGGGTTGGGGCTCTAGGGCGCCGAGACCGCGGTCTCCGGCGTGCTCGCGGTCGTGATGTGGGCGGCACCACCTTGGTCAGCATCGCGGGAAGGAGAAAACACGGTGGTCGTCGATCTGTTATGGAATGGTTGAGATTAGGTCCCTAAGAGCATCTCCAACAACGTGACCTATAAAAATGCCTTATAATTTGAAAATAAGTAAATTTTATAGAATTTAGGATACCAACAAAACACTCCGCTCCAACAGTAAAGCCCCAAATCTAGATTATAGGGCAGCCCACTGCGGTGTAGTATTTTTGAGGCACTTGAGAGGGTGCCCTATAGTTTTTTGACAAAATTTGTTGAATCGAGGCACTGTTGGAGTGGTTTTTCCTGTGTAGAGCCCTATATTTCGATTTAAGGCATTAGTTTGAGGCATTGTTGGAGATGCTCTAAATACCCCTTTGCGGGATTAATCCGGGGACGTCGGATCGTGATCGGGTGAACCCGAATCAATCTCGGTTATGTAAAATCCAGACCATTGATCCTAGATCCTCTCGCTACGGGTGAATATCGGTTTGCTTTAAGATTATTCTAATCCTAGCCGCGGGACTTAGATCCAACGGCTAGAAATCGTTGGAACCCTTGGGCTCAACTAGGTTTAAAAAAGAGTCCTCGTGCTTTATTTAAATCAACCCGCGGTCCCCTCATATTCAAAGATTATCATAAGTAGGTCTTGTTATTTATAAAATCACCCCAAGCTTCTAGAAAATTATGTCCGCCATCCGAATTTTTATTTAATTAAATAAATAATTTCAGAAATGGCTTAATAATCATTTGTAAGTGTTAAATTAATTTAGAAATCTTAGATAATTCATATCTTCTCCATCTTAACTCTGATTTCAGTGGTTCTCAAACCTACGAATTCATTGCGACCTATAGTTGTTTTATTACTTGGTGTGATGTTAATTTTTGTCTATGTACTGTTTGTTTGTATTGTTGCGAGTAGACGAGCATGTGACCAAGGAGCCCGAAGCACCGTAAGTTGACACTACAGGAAACACATAAATTTTCGTGGGCCTGGCTATTTTCGTCGGCCCTCGTGACTGACGAACATGTGGCCTATTTTCGTGGGCCAGTACATATTTTCGTGGACAGGCCGACGAAAATACGAAAGTTATTTTCGATGGCCTCGGGACCGACGAAAATGTGGTGTAAGTTTCGTATTTTCGTCGGCCTGCGTCCGGCCGATGAAAATAAGGCATTAACCGACCACTATTTTCGTCGGCCTCAGTTAGGCCGATGAAAATACAGGCCCGTTAATCGTCCGCCTCGGCCTCAGCGCACCTTCTCTCTCTCGCTCGTCACTCTCTCGCTCGTCACAACCTAGCGTCGCCGCCCGCCCGCCCTCCATCGCCGCGCCGCCGTCCGCGCCCGCCCGCTCGCCCTCCCTCCCTCGCTGCAACGCCGCCCGCGCCCGCCCGCACGCGTCGTGCCGCGCCGCCGCACGTGGCCCGCGCGCCCTCGCCGCTCCGCGCCGCCGCGCGCGGCTCGCCTGCGCCCCGCTCGCCCGCGAAGAAGAGAGCCCACCGTCCACGAAGGGAGCTTGTGGCTGCCGTCGTGAAGAAGAGAGCCCGCCATCCGTCCGTCCACGCCGCGGCCGCCGTTCGTCCACGTCGTGCCCGTCGTCCGTCCACGTCGCCGTCGTTCCCCGTGGTGAGCCTCCCCGTCTCCCTTCTTCCCTGACATATTTGATGCTCATGGCGGCCGTGGCGTGCCGTGCGCACGGCCGTGGCGTGCCGTGCGCGCGGCCATGGCGGCCGTGGCGTGCCATGCGCGTGTCGTGCGCGCGGCCGTGCGCGTGCCGTGGCGGCTGTGCGCGTGTCGTGGCGGCCGTGCGCGTGCGGCGTGCCGTGCGCTTGCCGTGGCGTGCCGTGCGTGGCCGTGCGCTTGCGGCTTGCCGTGGCGGCCGTGACGAGCCTCGCAAGAAACTACTCCAGTTCCATGCCTATTGCAGTACACTTAATGTGAATGTTATTTGTCTTTTGTTTAAGTCATTTATTATGGACGGTGATCGGAGGGTGATGTCTTTTGTTTACTCTCCGAGATATTTTTTAATGTTTAGAGTTTAGTTTTAATCGTTAACCGTAGCGAACCGTATGCGTCACCCGTTCGGGAACGGCGAACGTCACATTGGCTTGTGAGGTTCGCTGTTTCGGAATTGTCCACGTATTTTGGACACCCTGAGAGTGTAAGTCGATACTTATGATTTGTGACATGTGCCTTACGATTGACACGGAATTTTGGTTGTGTAACCCAGTTGTTCTCCAACACACCATGTTCAGGCGTGTGCTTGGAGAGCAGCGGGGTTATGCTGCCAAAATTTCGCGGCAATCGTAGGGTACACGTCACAAATCACAAGCATCGACCTACACTCTTGGGTGGGTTTAGGGCCTTTACCTAATAGGGAGTTCACCTAAGCCACGGACGATCGTTGATGTTCTTTGTCTTTTGTTTAGCCTTTGAAATGGACGGTGATCGGAGGGTGATGTATGACGAGTGGAGAAAGGATGGGGCACATTCGAATGAATGGATGGGTGTAACAAAGGCTTTTCTTGAGCACGCTTTCAAAGATGCAACTGGTCGTCTAGTGAAGTGTCCTTGCAATCGCTGCGAGAACAAGTGGCCTCAGAAGATAGAAGAAATGGAGAAACACCTTTGCAAAAGTGGGTTTATGCCGAACTACCTTGTATGGTACAGACATGGAGAGTCTATTAGACACGTTGACGCGGAGGTGGAACTTGATGACGATCATGATAGGATGGACGACATGTTGCATGATCTTGGTAGGGATGTTGAAATGAACGCTGAGGAGCCGGGGCAGCTTCCACGCGATGCTCAGGAATTCTTCCGGCTACTCGCCGCGGGAGAAGAGAGACTGCACGAGCACACTCAGATGTCAGTTCTTGGGACTCTCACAAGACTAATGGCGATAAAGTCAAAGCACAACATTTCAAACAGTGCTTACAACGACATCGTCCAACTGATGGGCGAGGTTCTCCCGGAGAATCATAAGTTGCCAAAGAATATATACTTCGCAAAGAAGATGTTGGCTGGTCTTGGGATGACATATGAGAAGATCGACGTGTGTCCCAACAATTGCATGCTATTCTTTGAGGAGGATGACAAGCTGGACCGTTGTAAGCATTGCGAAGCTTCTAGATATGTCGAGGTGACAAATGATGAGGGTGAATTGGTAGTTACGAAGGTCGCAGCTAAGCAACTTCGTCGGTTGCCCATCATTCCTCAGCTTTCAAGGTTGTTCCTCAACAAGGAAATAGCTCTGCATATGACGTGGCCAAAGAATGGTGTATGTCTCGTCACTGATCTAGACATAATGGTCCATCCGTCGGACGGTGATGCGTGGAAGGCATTTGACGAGTTTGATCCCGAATTTGCAAACGACCCTAGTGAGAGCACCTAGAGGGGGGGTGAATAGGTGATCCTGTAAAACTTGACACTTAAAGCCATAAAACTTGATTAGGTGTTAGCACAATAATGCCAAGTGGCTTAGAGAGGAGTCTCAACAAAACACAATAACCACAGAGATATCAACACAGAGATGGCACAGTGGTTTATCCCGTGGTTCGGCCAAGACCAACGCTTGCCTACTCCATGTTGTGGCGTCCCAACGGACGAGGGATGCAATCAACCCCTCTCAAGCGGTCCAAAGACCCACTTGAATACCACGGTGTTTTGCTTTGCTTTTCTTTATCCCGTTCGCGAGGAATCTCCACAACTTGGAGCCTTACACTTTGAAGTTTACAAAGAAGCACGGAGTAAGGGAGGGATGAGCAACGCACACAAGACACAAAATCAGAATGTCAACATGCACACAAGTCACAACAAGAGCTCGCAACACAACCCGACGAGTTCACAACTCAACAAGAGCTCTAGATGCTATCACGAAGAAACAAATGCGCGGAATTTAAGTCTTGGTGCTTAGGAATGTTGTGAGAATGCTTTGTGTGCTCCTCCATGCGCCTAGGGGTCCCTTTTATAGCCCTAAGGCAGCTAGGAGTCGTTGAGAGCATTCCAGGAAGGCAGATCTTGCCTTCTATCGCCTGGCGCACCGGACAGTCCGGTGCACCACCAGACACTGTCCGGTGCGGATTCCCTTCCTTATTTGGCGCAGTCGGCCGTTGCTGATTGAGAGCCGTTGGCGCACCGGACACTGTCCGGTGCACACCGGACAGTCCGGTGCCCCAATGTGACCGTTGGCTCAGCCACGCGTCACGCGCGGAATCCTCGGCCGACCGTTGGCCCGGCTGACCAATGGCTCACCGGACAGTCCGGTGCACACCGGACAGTCCGGTGAATTATAGCCGTACGCCGTTAATTACTTCCCGAGAGCGACGATTTCGCCTGTGAACAGCTCACCGGACAGTCCGGTGCACACCGGACAGTCCGGTGATTTATAGCCGTACAACGTCGTCGAAGTCCCGAGAACAGCGAGTTCGCCAGAGCCTGCCTGGCGCACCGGACATTGTCCGGTGCACCACCACAGAGCAGACTTTGGCTGAACAAAGCCATCTTATTTCCAACTCGATTTTTCCTGTTTCCAGCACTTAGACACAATACATTAGTCCATAAAACAATGTACTAAGTCTAGAAACATACCTTTTGACATGATTTGCACTTTGTCCACCACTTTGCATAGATTAACACAAAAGCACTTGTGTTGGCACTCAATCACCAAAATACTTAGAAATGGCCCAAGGGCACATTTCCCTTTCAATCTCCCCCTTTTTGGTGATTTATGCCAACACAACATAAAGCAACTAGAACAAGTGCAATATCAATGCAAATGAAAACTCAATATAGTTTTGATTCATATTTGGCATATATGGATCACTCTTTGCCACCACTTGGTTTGTTTTTGCAAATCAAACTCAATTTCCTATCTCTAAGTCAAATTCACTTGTAGAGACATAAAGAGAGGTATTCCAAAAGAAAATGATCAAGGATTTCAAAAACTCCCCCTTTTCCCCATAATCAACACTTCTCCCCACAAAAGGCCAACTTTTGACAAAAGAAACAATAAAAGAGTTTTGACAAACCAAAAGCTCTATTCTACTATTTTCAAAATTTCTCAAGTGGTAGCTGATCCATTTATTGCTTTGGCCTTATTTTCTCCCCCTTTGGCATCAAGCACCAAAACGGGATCAATCTTGGCCCTTTAACCCCATTGCCTCACCAAAATCTTCAATTAAGAATACAAAGGCAATAGGAGTACATGAGATGAACTTGGAATAAGGTACCCTTTCATCGGAGTGCAGTGGAAGTCTTTCATGGTCCAAGTCCACCTTTTCCCTTTCAAACCTTCTTTGAGACTAGATTAAGAAAACTAAAACACATGGTTAGTCTCAAAGGGTCAAGTTGTAGCACATCTCCCCCTAAATATGTGCATCACTTGCAAAAGGACTTGTGAGGTCCGAGGAGTGCTTGTACAACTTGAGCACCATACATAAGCAACAAAATGCATAAGGAACATGATCAAAGGCATAAACACATGTATGCTATAAATCAATCCAAGTTCCGCGAATCTAAGACATTTAGCTCACTACGCAGCCTGCAAAAGGTCTTCTCATCTAAAGGCTTAGTGAAGATATCGGCTAGCTGGTTCTCGGTGCTAACATAAAACACTTCGATATCTCCCTTTTGCTGGTGGTCTCTCAAAAAGTGATGTCGGATGTCAATGTGCTTTGTGCGGCTGTGCTCAACAGGATTTTCCGCTATTCGGATAGCACTCTCATTATCACATAGGAGTGGGACTTTGCTCAGATTGTAGCCAAAGTCCCGGAGGGTTTGCCTCATCCAAAGTAGTTGCGCGCAACACTGTCCTGCGACAACATACTCGGCATTAGCGGTGGATAGGGCAACGGAGGTTTGTTTCTTAGAATTCCATGACACCAGGGACCTTCCTAAGAATTGGCACGTCCCCGATGTACTCTTCCTATCGACCTTACATCCAGCATAGTCGGAATCTGAATATTCAATCAAGTCAAAGGTAGACCCCTTTGGATACCAGATCCCGAAGCAAGGCGTAGCGACTAAATATCTAAGAATTTGCTTCACGGCCACTAAGTGACACTCCCTTGGATCGGATTGAAATCTAGCACACATGCATACGCTAAGCATAATATCCGGTCTACTAGCACACAAATAAAGTAAAGACCCTATCATAGACCGGTATGCTTTTTGATCAATGGACTTACCTCCTTTGTTGAGGTCGGTGTGTCCGTCGGTTCCCATCGGAGTCTTTGCGGGCTTGGCGTCCTTCATCCCAAACCGCTTTAGCAAGTCTTGCGTGTACTTCGTTTGGGAGATGAAAGTGTCGTCCTTGAGTTGCTTCACTTGGAACCCAAGGAAGTAGTTCAACTCGCCCATCATCGACATCTCGAATTTCTGCGTCATCACCCTACTAAACTCTTCACAAGACTTTTGATTAGTAGAACCAAATATTATGTCATCGACATAAATTTGGTACACAAAAAGATCACCATCGCAAGTCTTAGTAAAAAGAGTTGGATCGGCTTTCCCAACCTTGAAATCATTAGCAATTAAAAAGTCTCTAAGGCATTCATACCATGCTCTTGGGGCTTGCTTAAGTCCATAGAGCGCCTTAGAGAGCTTACACACGTGGTCGGGGTACCGTTCATCCTCGAAGCCAGGGGGTTGCTCCACGTACACCACCTCCTTGAGTGGCCCGTTGAGGAAGGTGCCCTTCACATCCATTTGGTACAACCTGAAAGAATGGTGAGCGACATATGCTAGCAAAATACGAATTGATTCTAGCCTAGCCATAGGAGCAAAAGTCTCCTCAAAGTCCAAACTTTGACTTGGGCATAACCTTTTGCCACAAGTCGAGCCTTGTTCCTCGTCACCACCCCGTGCTCGTCCTGCTTGTTGCGGAACACCCACTTGGTTCCCACAACGTTTTGCTTGGGACGAGGCACCAGTGTCCAAACTTCATTCCTCTTGAAATTATTGAGCTCTTCCTGCATGGCCAACAACCAGTCCGGATCTAGCAAGGCCTCTTCTACCCTGAAAGGCTCAATAGAAGAGACAAAAGAGTAATGCTCACAAAAATTCACCAATCTAGAGCGAGTAGTTACTCCCTTGCTAATATCACCCAAAATTTGGTCGACGGGATGATTCCTTTGAATCGTCGCTCGAACTTGGGTTGGAGGTGCCTGAGGTGCTTCTTCCTCTTCAACTTGAACATCCTGTGCTCCCCCTTGATCACGCGCCTCCACTTGAGGTACCTGTTCGTCACCTTGAGTTGGAGGATGCACCATTGTTGAGGAAGACGGTTGATCTTGCTCCTTTTGCTCCAGTGGCCTCACATCTCCAATCGCCATGGTGCGTATTGAGGCCGTTGGAATGTCTTCTTCATCTACATCATCAAGATCAACAACTTGCTCTCTTGGAGAGCCATTAGTCTCATCAAATACAACGTCGCTAGAGACTTCAACCAAACCCGATGATTTGTTGAGGACCCTATACGCCTTTGTATTTGAATCATAACCTAACAAAAACCCTTCTATAGCTTTGGGAGCAAATTTAGAAGTTCTACCTTTCTTCACAAGAATATAACACTTGCTCCCAAATACACGAAAGTAAGACACATTGGGTTTGTTACCAGTTAGAAGCTCATACGAAGTCTTCTTGAGGAGGCGGTGAAGGTAGACCCGGTTGATGGCGTGGCAAGCCGTGTTCACGGCTTCCGACCAAAAGCGCTCGGGGGTCTTGAACTCTCCAAGCATCGTCCTCGCCTTATCGATGAGCGTCCTGTTCTTCCTCTCTACCACACCATTTTGCTGTGGTGTGTAGGGAGCGGAGAACTCGTGCTTGATCCCTTCCTCCTCAAGATACTCCTCCACTTGAAGGTTCTTGAACTCGGACCCGTTGTCGCTCCTTATCTTCTTCACCTTGAGCTCAAACTCATTTCGAGCTCTCCTGAGGAAGCGCTTGAGGGTCCCTTGGGTTTCAGATTTATCCTGCAAAAAGAATACCCAAGTGAAGCGGGAAAAATCATCAACTATAACAAGACCATACTTACTTCCTCCTATACTCAGATAGGTGACAGGTCTGAAGAGGTCCATATGAAGCATCTCCAAAGGTCTTGATGTGGTCATCACATTTTTGGTGTGATGAGAGCTTCCCACCTGTTTGCCTGCTTGACAAGCTGCACAAGGTCTATCTTTTTCTAAATGCACGTTAGTTAGACCTATCACGTGTTCTCCCTTTAGTAGCTTGTGAAGGTTCTTCATCCCCACATGTGCTAAGCGGCGATGCCACAACCAGCCCATGCAAGTCTTAGCAATTAAGCATGCATCTAGACCGGCCTCCTCTTTTGCAAAATCAACTAAGTAAAGTTTGTCGTCTAGTACACCCTTAAAAGCTAGTGAACCATCACACCTTCTAAAGACAGACACATCTACATTTGTGAATAAACAATTATATCCCATTTTACAAAGTTGACTAACGGATAACAAATTATATCCAAGTGACTCAACTAAAAACAGATTAGAAATAGAGTGCTCGGATGAAATAGCAATCTTCCCTAACCCTTTTACCTTGCCTTGGTTCCCATCACCGAATATGATTGAATCTTGGGAATCCTTGTTCTTGACGTAGGAGGTGAACATCTTCTTCTCCCCCGTCATGTGGTTTGTGCATCCGCTGTCGATAATCCAGCTTGAACCCCCGGATGCATAAACCTGCAAGGCAAATTTAGGCTTGGGTCTTAGGTACCCAACTCTTGTTGGGTCCTACAAGGTTAGTCACAATGGTCTTAGGGACCCAAATGCAAGTTTTGTCTCCCTTGCATCTTGCCCCTAATTTCCTAGCAATCACCTTCTTATCCTTTCTACAAATGGCAAATGAAGCATTGCAAGCATGATATATTGTTGAAGGTTCATTAATTTTCCTAGGAACATTTACAACATTTCTCCTAGGCATATGATGAACAACATTTCTCCTAGACATATCTCTACCATGCATATAGGAAGAACTAGAAGCAAACATGGCATGAGAATCAAAAGCATTATAACTTCTATAGGCATTCCTAGAATGTCTCCTATCATGATACATGAAAGCATGGTTCTTTTTAGCACTACTAGCCATAGGGGCCTTCCCTTTCTCCTTGGCGGAGATGGGAGCCTTATGGCTTGTTACGTCCTTGGCTTCCCTCTTGAAGCCAAGTCCATCCTTAATTGAGGGGTGTCTACCAATCGTGTAGGCATCCCTTGCAAATTTTATTTTATCAATTTCACTCTTGCTAGTCTTAAGTTGGGCATTAAGACTAGCCAATTCATCATTCAATTTGGAAATTGAAACTAGGTGTTCACTACAAGCATCAATGTCAAAATCTTTACACCTATTGCAAATTGTAACATGTTCTACACAAGATGTTGATTTACTAGCTATCTCTAACTTAGCATTCAAATCATCATTTGTGCTCTTTAAGCTAGAAATTGTCTCATGGCAAGAAGATAGTTCACAAGAAAGCATTTCATTTCTTTTAACTTCTAAAGCATGAGATTTTTGTGCCTCTACAAATTTGTCATGTTCTTCATACAACAAATCCTCTTGCTTTTCTAATAATCTATTTTATCATTCAAAGCATCAATCAATTCATTGATTTTATCAATTTTATTTCTATCTAAACCTTTAAATAAACTAGAATAGTCTATTTCATCGTCATCACTAGACTCATCCTCACTTGAAGAAGCATAAGTGGTATTGTCTCGAGTAAATACCTTCTTCTCCTTTGCCATGAGGCATGTGTGACGCTCGTTGGGGAAGAGGGATGACTTGTTGAAGGCGGTGGCGGCGAGTCCTTCATTGTCGGAGTCGGATGACGAACAATCCGAGTCCCACTCCTTTCCAAGGTGTGCCTCACCCTTGGCCTTCTTGTAATTCTTCTTCTTTTCTCTTTTGTTCCCTTTTTCCTGGTCACTATCATTATCGGGACAGTTAGCAATAAAATGACCAATCTTACCACATTTGAAGCATGAGCGCTTCCCCTTTGTCTTGGTCTTGCTTGGCTGTCCCTTGCGACCCTTTAGCGCCGTCTTGAAGCGCTTGATGATGAGGGCCATCTCTTCATCATTGAGCCCTGCCGCCTCAACTTGCGCCACCTTGCTTGGTAGCGCCTCCTTGCTCCTCGTTGCCTTGAGAGCAACGGGTTGAGGCTCATTGATTGGACCATTCAACGCGTCGTCCACGTATCTCGCCTCCTTGATCATCATTCGCCCGCTTACGAACTTCCCAAGAACTTCTTCGGGCGACATCTTGGTGTACCTAGGATTTTCACGAATATTGTTCACCAGATGTGGATCAAGTACAGTAAAGGACCTTAGCATTAGACGAACGACGTCGTGGTCCGTCGATCACGTGCTTCCGTAGCTCCTTATTTTGTCGATGAGGGTCTTGAGTCGATTGTATGTTTGGGTTGGCTCCTCGCCCCTTATCATCGCGAATCTTCCAAGCTCACCCTCCACCAACTCCATCTTGGTGAGCAAGGTGACGTCGTTCCCCTCATGAGAGATCTTGAGGGTGTCCCAGATCTGCTTGGCATTGTCCAAGCCGCTCACCTTATGGTACTCGTCTCTGCACAAGGAGGCTAACAACACAGTAGTAGCTTGTGCATTTTTATGAATCTGTTCATTAATAAATATAGGACTATCTGAGCTATCAAATTTCATTCCATTCTCAACAATCTCCCATATGCTTAGATGGAGAGAGAACAAGTGACTACGCATTTTGTGTCTCCAAAATCCGTAGTCCTCCCCATCAAAGTGTGGAGGTTTGCCGAGAGGAATGGAAAGCAAATGAGCATTTGTACTTTGCGGAATACGAGAGTAATCGAAAGAAATGTTCGAATTGACCGTTTTCTGTTTCTCGTAGTCGTAGTCGTCCTTTTGGGAAGAAGTGGACTCGTCGCTGTCGTCGTAGTAGACGATCTCCTTGATGCGCCTTGTCTTCTTCTTCTTCCCATCTTTCCGTTTATGGCCCGAGCCTGAGTCGGTAGGCTTGTCGTCTTTTGGCTCGTTGACGAAAGACTCCTTCTCCTTATCGTTGATCACAATTCCCTTCCCCTTAGGATCCATCTCTTCGGGCGATTAGTCCCTTCGTGAAGAGAACGGCTCCGATACCAATTGAGAGCACCTAGAGGGGGGGGTGAATAGCTGATCCTGTAAAACTTGAGACTTAAAGCCACAAAACTTGATTAGGCGTTAGCACAATAATGCCAAGTGGCTTAGAGAGGAGTCTCAACAAAACACAATAACCACAGAGATATCAACACAGAGATGGCACAGTGGTTTATCCCGTGGTTCGGCCAAGACCAACGCTTGCCTACTCCACGTTGTGGCGTCCCAACGGACGAGGGTTGCAATCAACCCCTCTCAAGCGGTCCAAAGACCCACTTGAATACCACGGTGTTTTGCTTTGCTTTTCTTTATCCCGTTCGCGAGGAATCTCCACAACTTGGAGCCTCTCGCCCTTACACTTTGAAGTTCACAAAGAAGCACGGAGTAAGGGAGGGATGAGCAACACACACAAGACACAAAATCAGAATGTCAACACGCACACAAGTCGCAACAAGAGCTCGCAACACAACCCGACGAGTTCACAACTCAACAAGAGCTCTAGATGCTATCATGAAGAAACAAATGCGCGGAATTGAAGTCTTGGTGCTTAGGAATGTTGTGAGAATGCTTGGTGTGCTCCTCCATGTGCCTAGGGGTCCCTTTTATAGCCCCAAGGCAGCTAGGAGCCGTTGAGAGCATTCCAGGAAGGCAGATCTTGCCTTCTGTCGCCTGGCGCACCGGACAGTCCGGTGCGGATTCCCTTCCTTATTTGGCGCAGTCGACCGTTGCTGATTGAGAGCCGTTGGCGCACCGGACACTGTCCGGTGCACACCGGACAGTCCGGTGCCCCAATGTGACCGTTGGCTCGGCCACGCGTCACGCGCGGAATCCTCGACCGACCGTTGGCCCGGCTGACCGTTGGCTCACTGGACAGTCCGATGCACACCGGACAGTCCGGTGAATTATAGTCGTACGCCGTTAATTACTTCCCGAGAGCGACGACTTCGCCTGTGAACGGCTCACCGGACAGTCCGGTGCACACCGGACAGTCCAGTGATTTATAGTCGTACAACGTAGTCGAAGTCCCGAGAACAGCGAGTTTGCTAGAGCCTGCCTGGCGCACCGGACATTGTCCGGTGCACCACCGGACAGTCCAGTGCACCACCACAGAGCAGACTTTGGCTGAACAAAGCCATCTCATTTCCAACTCGATTTTTCCTATTTCCAGCACTTAGACACAATACATTAGTCCATAAAACAATGTACTAAGTCTAGAAACATACCTTTTGACATGAATTGCACTTTGTCCACCACTTTGCATAGATTAACACAAAAGCACTTGTGTTGGCACTCAATCACCAAAATACTTAGAAATGGCCCAAGGGCACATTTCCCTTTCACCTAGAAGTGTATGGCTTGGTCTATCGACGGACGGATTCACACCTTTCAATACCAGTGCAAGCCCTTACTCGTATTGGCCTGTCTTCATTGTGCCATATAATCTTCCTCCTGAGTTGGTCAATGTAGCATCCCAAAAATTCAAATTCTGAAATTTTCTCAAACTTGCCCTAAATTCAAAATGAATTTCAAATTTCGTTTCAAAATGTTTGTTTGCAAGTTGATATCAACAAATAAAATATAGTGGTCTATATTCTCTCTAAAATCCTCCTCAAAATATCCTACAAATATTTCCCCAGTGATCACCCTCAAACTCTTTCAGAAATACTGCCCAAATATTCCACCGATATATGTCCAAGTATTTTCCTCTTGAGAAATACCTTCAGAATCATTTTTCAAGTCCCTACAAATATTTTCTTCATAACTTTCTTCATGCTCATACGTATACGTATGCCTCCGGTGTCATACGGTGAGCTCTACAAGCTAATTACACTCATATAAGACAAATCCATGCTAATCTCCCACTAATCCTCTCATCCTCCCACTAATCCCCTCATCCCTCCCCCCCTAACCCCCCACCATGGCTATAAATAGAGGGGCAAGGGCCTCCTCTCATCCCACCCCAAGCCATTTCATGGCAACTCCCTCCCCCCCCCCCCCCACACACCCACACGCCCACTCCCACTCCCACTCCCACTCCACCTCCCACACAAGCACACACAAGCACAAGGATCGTTCGGTCGTTCTTCGATCGTTCGTCCCCCTGTTCTTAGTTTGTTCATTCGTTCGTCCGATCGTTCGATCGTTCGTCCGATCGTTCATGGTTCGTTCGTCCGATCGTTCGATCGTTCGTCCGTTCGTTCGTCCAAATAATCTTTTTCCTGCCGTTATGCTGCCGAAATTCCGATTGTTCGTTCGTTCGATCGTTAGATCGTTCGTTCGATCGTTCATGGTTCGTTCGTCCGATCGTTCGATCGTTCGTCCGTTCGTTCGTCCAAATAATCCTTTTCCTGCCGTTATGCTGCCAAAATTCCGATCGTTCGTTCGTTCGATCATTCGATCGTTCATCGTTCGTTCATAGTTCCTATTCATCGTTCATCGTTCGTTCATCGTCACTATTTACCATCACTATTTACCGTTACTATTTACCGTTACTTTTTACCGTTACTATTTACCATTACTTTTTACCGTTACTATTTACCGTTACTATTTACCGTTACTACTTACCGTTACTATTTACCGTTACTTTTTACCGTTACTTTTTACCGTTACTATTTACCGTTACTTTTTGATGTTACTATTTACTGTTACTATTCACCGTTACTATTCATCGATCATCCGATCACCCCAAATTTCAACTACTCATCCATCATGCTGTCCAGTCCACCTAAGACCAGCCAGACCCATATTCCAGTTATACAAACTCCGGTGACTGTGATTTTCATTCCAGTAGGGAACTTCCAATCTGGTCACACATCCTAGGTTTCTCCAAGTTGAGCACGCTTAACTTGAGATTCCTTCGAACCAGGCTTCCAAACTCAGATTCCAATAATTCTCGTTTCTAAATTCTTATCAAACTATTCCCTATCCAACCATGTCATCCCTTAACCATGGTTCATGTTCCAGAAAAATCCCAAAATACTCTCGTCCCATATTCTGCCTATAACTCTCCTGTTCATATTAAGTCAGACGATTCATTCGTCACTATTCTCACCAACAGTGAACTTTGCTGTGCTACACCACATACACCCAGCTATAAATACACCCAGCTACCCTCTCCCTCTCCACACACACGCAACACCCTCAGCCAAGGCAAACACCCCACTCACTCAGTTACTCCGCTCTGCCAGCTACATGCATAGTGTCGCTTCGTCTCCAGTCCACCCTCCTGGTAAGCACCTTCGCTCCACCACCAGCAGTATCTCAACACCACATGACACATATTCTACTCAAGACTCTACCCATCCATATATCGCTATTCTGACCACTATACTAAATATTTGTTGGTATACTTGTTGGTTTGTATGTTTGCTTGTTCATGTTGCATAGTTATCGGAGCGTTCGTACCGTCTCGTGGAGGCCAGATCTACAAGTCTACGCCAGGAGCCAGAAGCCAGTTCCGCGAGCTCTCTTTCCCCTTCGCCGGATAAGCACGGCAAGCTCACTGGATCCCTTTGATGCATAAATTACCTAAGCTTTTTCAACCACAACCCTCAGCCTGTTATTTTATGCATAATATGATTTTGAGACAAGTTATTATGGCCACCCAGCCGCTTGCCGCAATCAATCCCTGATATAATTGTTACAAATGATTTGAGGAAAGGTGTGAGTTTTCAAAAGAAAATTCTTTTCAAAATGTGTTTGATGAAGGGTTTTCACCCTTATCACCTTTGAGTAGGGATGATCAGGGACTCCCTGGTTTAGGGGAGGGCCTAAGGTGATGGCTCAGCTGGTTTAGGCGTGAGCAGAAGGATTGTCCCCTCGTATAAGGACCGGTTTGTCATCTTTCACTACCTGTACTCATGACAAGTACAACCACTCGAGACTGTGTGGGCAGTCACTCAATCTGAACTCGTACGGTCCAACCCCAGGGTTATGAAGGCTGGGGAGCACCGGGAGGATAAGGAGGGGGAAAGTTTTGTCCGTTTTGGACATGGTGGTGGCCTGACTCCTTCCGGATAACCATTAAGGTTAGGACGTGCGGGGAAAGAAAGAGATTCGGATTCGGATCTCACTCATCATGAGATCGCAGAGCCGGACTAGTGGGTAAAGTGTACACCTCTGCGCAGAGTTTGAAAACCTATTCGAATAGTCCGTGTCCACAGGAATGGACGAGTCTGGTATGGTATGGCAATTAATGTTTTGTTTTCAAAAAAGGGTGTGTTTGAGAAAATGTTTTTTAAAGGTTCAGCGGTTGAGCCGTGAGCTATGGTGGACGGGAAGTCCAGTAGCTATTTTTGAAAAGGAAAACCAGTGGGAAACTGCTGAGATACCTGGATGGTTTAGTCCAGGGGATTTTTGTTCTAATACTGAAAAACTTCCTGCTCCTTTGGGAGAGGATGCGCTTTGCAAAATACAAAATGTTTTACAAAACAACCCTGCATAAAATATTGTTGTTTCTGCAAAATATCTTGAGCTCCACATATTCCATGCATTATATCTGATTTCCCCATTCCGCGGGTGAAGGTGGGCTGTTGAGTACGTTTGTACTCACCCTTGCTTATATATTTTTTTTCAGAAAAAGGAGATCGGGTAAGAGTTACGACTGTTCCCAACCTTGCCTGTGGCTGTTGGACCGCTGATTTGCTTCGCTGCGTATATCGGGCTGCTTTAGCCCCACTCTGATGATATGTCTCGAGTTGTGGACCAACTCTTAAAGTTGATCGCCACCTGTATAGGTTTGTCTCATTTAAGCAGATCTGAGATCATCTGTTGTATAAATGTGTTTACTAGCCTCCTGGGACTAGTAATTATATCACATTTGAGTCCCAGAGGATTGGGGACGCTTTAGGTGGTATCAGAGCTGTTAGGTTGGCCGCAGGACGTAACCCTTAGCCTGATCCAAAAGTTTTTGAGTCAAAACTATTTTCTTAAAAAAATTCTTGCTCTTATCCCTTCATTTCAAAAATGGTTTCCTCCTTTCCTTCTCTCAGAAGTCAGATGGAGGTTCACTGCCAAACCAGCTTTTGCCAGAATGAAGATGGTTTCCCCAAGTTGCTGAGAGCATGCACAGTTCACCTCGAAATCCGGAGCCAGCCAGAGTATGATGGTCGTGAATTCATCGAGCATGGCACAGAGAAGTGTGTCGTGACTGTATACATTGGATCCAGTCCGCACCATGTGGAATGGAGTGTCACTGCTGCTGGGCACAGATTCAAAGACACCTGCCAAGTCGTCGCTCGCAAGGCATTGAGGGCCCTGTGTCAGATTTATGAAGAAGAAGTGGCCGACACCCCGCTCAGATTCTTTCCGCCCTTTCAGAGAGACCATCCAGTTTGGATGGCCAGGATGCGTGCATTGGAAGGTCAGCAGCTGCTTGAGGACGACCCCATAGTCGTGTACCTCACTGCCTACCTGCTCACCCTGGATGCACAGTATGATTTCTTGGCTCGGCACCACCGTCAGATGATTGCCCGAGCAGAAGATGCAGAGAAGCTCAACTGTAAGCTCCATGTGGATCTCACCATAGCTCAAGCCCGTGTAGCTGCCTTGGAAAGTCGTGAAGCCATTGCTGTTGAAGCCTAGAAGCAAGCCAAGGATGAGCACATCCAGAAGTTGATGGATGCCTACTTGGTAACCCATAACCAACGTAGATCCCTACGGATCCAAGAGCCCACTTCATCCAACCCTGTTCAACCCATCAGAGCTGAAGACCCCCAGATTCTTGAAGGTCACCCGGTCTGTATCAGAGGAGATAAGAAGGCTTGGGAACTACCGGAAGGAGCCATAGTCTTGGAAGGAATTCCAGTCTTCCCTCAGGCTATGAATAAGCAAGAGCACCCCGAGTCCTCCCAAGACCCCCTGCCAGAGTTGTTTGAGCCCCTCACCATGAAGAAGATTCCAGCACCATCCCTTGAAGTCAAGGAAGAAGCTGCAAGCACCCCGCCAGCACCACCGCCCTCTGAGGAACTACAAGAGCCTGTCCCGCTTCAAGAAGAGTTCGACCCCGTGCTGCCATCTCAGTCGTCGCCAGAAGAAGCCATCAATATCAGCTCCCTCTTGACCCATCCAGGAGATGTCTCAGATTGAAGTTGTGTGCAAGCCTTGCCAGAAGAGAAGCTACCAGATTTGAGTTAGTTATGCCCAGTCCTCTGCATGCATTGGGTAGTGAAGTTTTTCTTCACTTTGGCTAGAGCCCTGCATGTATGAGAGGTAATCGTGTAGTCTCGTGTTTCGAAAAACCCTAATTGTGTGGCCCCCTAGGGCATTTCAAAATGAATTTCGCTTGATGTTTTCTCCCCTTTGGAGTGCATATGTGATGCTTTAACGTTAGTGCTCATAAGTTGCATTTAGCATAGTTCTCAATTCAGGAGCCGAGCAATAGTAGTTATGCTTAGCCCTCGAATCTGAGTAGTTCGTGCTTTGAAGAAACTCTATTTTTCCCTTATTCAAAACATTTGATTGGTTTGTGCTTATCATTGCTGAGCTTGTGTGTTTTCTTTCTTTTTAAGAAAGGTTTTCTCTAAAAACATAGATCACAAATTAGAGCTAATCCTCACCTTATGCTTCCATTATCATCTTAACCCATCTCAAGAGAAAAGCACCTTACCCAAGAAGATACCAGAAAGCTTACCCTGGAAGCCTGGAATAAGCTACAGAAGGAACCAGTCCAGCCGCTCAGTCAAAAGGACCGACCGTGGGAATCAAAGCACTGCCCCTGAGTCAAAGTAAACAGGAAAAGAGGACAGAAGGAGTTATTACCATACAGAGAGGCAAAGATTCTTGGAACCAGAGACCACAAACATTAGGGTCATCGACCCCACCACTCACTTGTACCCTCGCATGCGTGCCCGCCTCCATGCGCACCACCACCGCCCATGCCCCCCTTTGCAGCGCACTACCACCGCCCACCTCCCTTTGCAGCGCACCCACCACCACCATTGTCGCCGGCAACAGCCCCCCCCACCCCTTGTCGCACCTGCTGCCGCGTGTCACCTGCTCCGTCATCGCCACTCCGCACCCGAGCACCCTCAACTCCCATCTCGCTCAAAGAAAAGCACACTCCAGATAAAATCCCCTTTGCCAAATCGCAAGCAACTCCATTTTCCACTCCCTCGCCCCTGAGATCACAATGCTTGGTGATTCTTGGGTTGAAGACTGTTGTATATGGTTCAACATCTTTGGTTTCCTCCTCTGTATAATGGTAATACTCATCGATAGAATCCTCCAGTGGGAAGAGGAAAGAGAAAGAAAGAGGCAGTGAAAAGTGAAAAGAGAAGATAGTGAAGAAAAGATAAGAAGATTCTCACAGAATCAACCCTGTGTCAGTCATCTCTCCGCAGTCTGCTCAAGCAGCAGCAGAAGAAGGCCCCGTAACACCCTTGTTATGTGGTACTTCAAGGAGTTCAAATCCCCAAGATTCAAGAGTCCTACCCTCATTCTTTTTAAGTGGGGTAGTATTCCAGTAAGGTTCCTGCTATGGAGAAAAAGAAGAAGGCCTGTAGCAAGCTTGTGGAAGTTCGCAAGAGGAAGGTTTGCGTGTCGGCATCGATGCTTCTTCAATAAGCTAGCTGCCAAGCGAAACCTAGAAGCCTGAAGATGATTCTTTGAGTAGCCAGAATCAGCGTTTGCAATCGGCAACCAGAAGCTCCTCAAAGGCCAGATTTTGTTGAAGCTCTATCTCCTCGAAGAGTCTACAAAGTGAAGATATGTAGCTGAAGTAAAGCTATACCCATAACCCTTCTAAGCCGAATCTCGAGGATGAGATTCCTTTTAAGTGGGGTAGATTTGTAGCATCCCAAAAATTCAAATTCTGAAATTTTCTCAAACTTGCCCTAAATTCAAAATGAATTTCAAATTTCGTTTCAAAATGTTTGTTTGCAAGTTGATATCAACAAATAAAATATAGTGGTCTATATTCTCTCTAAAATCCTCCTCAAAATATCCTACAAATATTTCCCCAGTGATCACCCTCAAACTCTTTCAGAAATACTGCCCAAATATTCCACCAATATATGTCCAAGTATTTTCCTCTTGAGAAATACCTTCAGAATCATTTTTCAAGTCCCTACAAATATTTTCTTCATAACTTTCTTCATGCTCATACGTATACGTATGCCTCCGGTGTCATACGGTGAGCTCTACAAGCTAATTACACTCATATAAGACAAATCCATGCTAATCTCCCACTAATCCTCTCATCCTCCCACTAATACCCTCATCCCTCCCCCCCTAACCCCCCACCATGGCTATAAATAGAGGGGCAAGGGCCTCCTCTCATCCCACCCCAAGCCATTTCATGGCAACTCCCTCCCCCCCACACACCCACACGCCCACTCCCACTCTCACTCCACCTCCCACACAAGCACACACTAGCACAAGGATCATTCGGTCGTTCTTCGATCGTTCGTCCCCCTGTTCTTAGTTTGTTTGTTCGTTCGTCCGATCGTTCGATCGTTCGTCCGATCGTTCATGGTTCGTTCGTCCGTTCGATCGTTCGTCCGTTCGTTCGTCCAAATAATCTTTTTCCTGCCGTTATGCTGCCAAAATTCCGATCGTTCGTTCGTCCGATCGTTTGATCGTTCATCCGATCGTTCATGGTTCGTTCGTCCGTTCGTCCGATCGTTCGATCGTTCGTCCGTTCGTTCGTCCAAATAATCCTTTTCCTGCCGTTATGCTGCCAAAATTCTGATCGTTCGTTCGTTCGATCATTCGATCGTTCATCGTTCGTTCATAGTTCCTATTCATCATTCATCGTTCGTTCATCGTCACTATTTACCATCACTATTTACCGTTACTATTTACCGTTACTTTTTATTGTTACTATTTACCATTACTTTTTACTGTTACTTTTTACCGTTACTATTTACCGTTACTATTTGCCGTTACTTTTTACCGTTACTACTTACCGTTACTATTTACCGTTACTTTTTACCGTTACTATTTACCGTTACTTTTTATCGTTACTTTTTGCCGTTACTATTTACCGTTACTATTCACCGTTACTATTCATCGATCATCCGATCACCCCAAATTTCAACTACTCATCCATCATGTTGTCCAGTCCACCTAAGACCAGCCAGACCCATATTCCAGTTATACAAACTCTGGTGATTGTGATTTTCATTCCAGTAGGGAACTTCCAATCTGGTCACCCATCCTAGGTTTCTCCAAGTTGAGCACGCTTAACTTGAGATTCCTTCGAACCAGGCTTCCAAACTCAGATTCCAATAATTCTCGTTTCTAAATTCTTATCAAACTATTCCCTATCCAACCATGCCATCCCTTAAGCATGGTTCATGTTCCAGAAAAATCCCAAAATACTCTCGTCCCATATTCTGCCTATAACTCTCCTGTTCATATTAAGTCAGACGATTCATTCGTCACTATTCTCACCAACAGTGAACTTTGATGTGCTACACCACATACACCCAGCTATAAATACACCCAGCTACCCTCTCCCTCTCCACACACATGCAACACCCTCAGCCAAGGCAAACACCCCACTCACTCAGTTACTCCGCTCTGCCAGCTACACGCATAGTGTCGCTTTATCTCCAGTCCACCCTCCTGGTAAGCACCTTCGCTCCACCACCAGCAGTATCTCAACACCACATGACACATATTCTACTCAAGACTCTACCCATCCATATATCGCTATTCTGACCACTATACTAAATATTTGTTGGTATACTTGTTGGTTTGTATGTTTGCTTGTTCATGTTGCATAGTTATCGGAGCGTTCGTACCGTCTCGTGGAGGCCAGATCTACAAGTCTACGCCAGGAGCCAGAAGCCAGTTCCGCGAGCTCTCTTTCCCCTTCGCCGGATAAGCACGGCAAGCTCACTGGATCCCTTTGATGCATAAATTACCTAAGCTTTTTCAACCACAACCCTCAGCCTGTTATTTTATGCATAATATGATTTTGAGACAAGTTATTATGGCCACCCAGCCGCTTGCCGCAATCAATCCCTGATATAATTGTTACAAATGATTTGAGGAAAGGTGTGAGTTTTCAAAAGAAAATTCTTTTCAAAATGTGTTTGATGAAGGGTTTTCACCCTTATCACCTTTGAGTAGGGATGATCAGGGACTCCCTGGTTTAGGGGAGGGCCTAAGGTGATGGCTCAGCTGGTTTAGGCGTGAGCAGAAGGATTGTCCCCTCGTATAAGGACCGGTTTGTCATCTTTCACTACCTGTACTCATGACAAGTACAACCACTCGAGACTGTGTGGGCAGTCACTCAATCTGAACTCGTACGGTCCAACCCCAGGGTTATGAAGGCTGGGGAGCACCGGGAGGATAAGGAGGGGGAAAGTTTTGTCCGTTTTGGACATGGTGGTGGCCTGACTCCTTCCGGATAACCATTAAGGTTAGGACGTGCGGGGAAAGAAAGAGATTCGGATTCGGATCTCACTCATCATGAGATCGCAGAGCCGGACTAGTGGGTAAAGTGTACACCTCTGCGCAGAGTTTGAAAACCTATTCAAATAGTCCGTGTCCACAGGAATGGACGAGTCTGGTATGGTATGGCAATTAATGTTTTGTTTTCAAAAAAGGGTGTGTTTGAGAAAATGTTTTTTAAAGGTTCAGCGGTTGAGCCGTGAGCTATGGTGGACGGGAAGTCCAGTAGCTATTTTTGAAAAGGAAAACCAGTGGGAAACTGCTGAGATACCTGGATGGTTTAGTCCAGGGGATTTTTGTTCTAATACTGAAAAACTTCCTGCTCCTTTGGGAGAGGATGCGCTTTGCAAAATACAAAATGTTTTACAAAACAACCCTGCATAAAATATTGTTGTTTCTGCAAAATATCTTGAGCTCCACATATTCCATGCATTATATCTGATTTCCCCATTCCGCGGGTGAAGGTGGGCTGCTGAGTACGTTTGTACTCACCCTTGCTTATATATTTTTTTTCAGAAAAAGGAGATCGGGTAAGAGTTACGACTGTTCCCAACCTTGCCTGTGGCTGTTGGACCGCTGATTTGCTTCGCTGCGTATATCGGGCTGCTTTAGCCCCACTCTGATGATATGTCTCGAGTTGTGGACCAACTCTTAAAGTTGATCGCCACCTGTATAGGTTTGTCTCATTTAAGCAGATCTGAGATCATCTGTTGTATAAATGTGTTTACTAGCCTCCTGGGACTAGTAATTGTATCACATTTGAGTCCTAGAGGATTGGGGACGCTTCAGTCAATAAAGAAGAGTTCATGTTCCTTACACTAGTCATCCCAGGCCCCAAGCATCCAGGGCCAAAGCTGAATATGTTTGTTCACCCTTTAATTGAAGAGCTGAAACAATTGTGGAGAGGTGTGAAGGCTTATGACAGTCATACTAAAAAGGAGTTTACCATGCGCACTGCTTATTTGTGGTCAGTGCATGATCTGCTGGCGTATGGAGATTGGTCTGGATGGTGTGTTCATGGTCGATTGTGCTGTCCCATATGTATGAATAATATGGATGCATTCAGATTGAAGCATGGTGGGAAAGTGTCATTCTTTGATGCTCATCGATGTTGGACTCCATTCAAGCATGATTTCAGGAGTTCGCTTACTGCATTTAGAAGTGGAGCCAAAATCAGAAATGGGCCACCAAAGAGGCAAACTGCACCGTAGATAATGGCATGGCATGCTTGTCTGAAGCAAGGAGAAAATGATAGGTTCCAAGGCTACGGGGAGGACCACAACTGGACCCATATTTCATCAATATGGGACCTTCCATATGCAAAAGCCTTGATCATGCCGCACTGAAAGTCGCCTAGAGGGGGGGTGAATAGGGCGAAACTGAAATTTACAAAGTTAATCACAACTACAAGCCGGGTTAGCGTTAGAAATATAATGCGAGTCCGAGAGAGGGCGTAAAAACAAAACGCAAGCAAATAAAGAAGTGAGACACAAGGATTTGTTTTACCGAGGTTCGGTTCTCTCAAACCTACTCCCCGTTGAGGTGGTCACAAAGACCGGGTCTCTTTCAACCCTTTCCCTCTCTCAAACGGTCGCTCGGACCGAGTGAGCTTCTCTTCTCAATCAACCGGGAACCAAACTTCCCCGCAAGGACCACCACACAATTGGTGTCTCTTGCCTCGATTACAATTGAGATGATCACAAGAAAGAATGAGAAAAAGAAGCAATCCAAGCACAAGAGCTCAAATGAACACAACAATCACTCTCTCTAATCACTAAAGCTTTGAGTGGAATTGGGAGAGGATTTGATCTCTTTGGTGTGTCTAGAATTGAATGCTAGAGCTCTTGTAAGTAGTTGGAAGGTGGAAAACTTGGATGCAATGAATGTGGGGGTGGTTGGGGTATTTATAGCCCCAACCACCAAACTTGACTGTTGGTGGAGGCTTCTGTCGTATGGCGCACCGGACAGTCCGGTGTGCCACCGGACACTGTCCGGTGCGCCAGCCACGTCACCTGGCCAAAGGGTTCCGACCGATGGAGCTCTATCTTGTGGGCCCGCCTGGCTGTCCGGTGGTGCACCGGCCAGGCCATGTAGGCTGTCTGGTGTGCCACCCGCGCGTGCTCTGCTACTCTGCGCGCGCTGGCGCGCATTTAATGCGTTGCAGACGACCGTTGCGCTCGAAGTAGCCGTTGCCCCGCTGTCACACCGGACAGTCCGGTGACTCACCGGACAGTCCGGTGAATTATAGCGAAGCGGATTCCCGAAGCTGGCGAGTTCAGAGTTGCTCTCCCTAGAGCACCGGACACTGTCCGGTGGTACACAGGACAGTCCGGTGAATTATAGCGAAGCTCCTCTAAAAAATTCTCGAAGGTGAAGAGTTGGACGAAGAGTTCCCTGGTGCACCGGACACTGTCCGGTGGCACACCGGACAGTCCGGTGCGCCAGACCAGGGTGCCTTCCGGGAAATCCTTCGCTCTCTTGATTGAACCCTTTTCTTGGTCTTTTTATTGGCTTATTGTGAACCTTTGGCACCTGTAGAACTTATAGACTAGAACAAACTAGTTAGTCCAATTATTTGTGTTGGGCAATTAAACCACCAAAATCATTTAGGAAAGAGGTGGAAGCCTAATTCCCTTTCAATCTCCCCCTTTTTGGTGATTGATGCCAACACAAACCAAAGCAAGTATAGAAATGCATAATTGAACTAGTTTGCAAAATGTAAGTGCAAAGGATACTTAGAATTGAGCCAATATTCTCATAAGATATGCATGGATTGTTTCTTTATATTCTCAACATTTTGGACCACGCTTGCACCACATGTTTTGTTTTTGCAAATACTTTTGTAAATTCTTTTCAAAGTTCTTTGCAAATAGTCAAAGGTAAATGAGTAAGATTTTGAGAAGCATTTTCAAGATTTGAAATTTTCTCCCCCTGTTTCAAATGCTTTTTCCTTTGACTAAACAAAACTCTCCTTCAATAAAATTTTCCTCTTAGTGTTTAAGAGGGTTTTAAGATACCAATTTTTTGAAGGTGCTACTTTCTCCCCCTTTAGAACACAATGAGATACTAATTTGAAAATCATAAGTTTTAAAATTTGGTGGTGGTGCGGTCCTTTTGCTTTGGGCTTAATACTCTCCCCCTTTGGCATGAATCGCCAAAAACTGATGTTTGAGTGAAATGTAAGCCCTTTCGTGAACTACTTTCTCCCCCTTTGGCAAATAATATGAGTGAAGATTATATCAAAAGACGGAGAGATGCTCGGAGCGACGGCGAAGGAAGAGTGATGGAGTGGAGTGGAAGCCTTTGTCTTCGCCGAAGACTCCAATTCCCTTTCAATACACCTATGACTTGGTTTGAAATTCACTTGAAAACACATTAGTCAAAGCATATATAAAAGAGACATGATCAAAGGTATATTTATGAGCTATGTGTACAAGACATCAAAAGAAATTTCTAGAATCAAGAATATTTAGCTCATGCCTAAGTTTGGTAAAAGTTTGTTCATCTAGTGGCTTGGTAAAGATATCGGCTAATTGATCTTTAGTGTTAATATATGCAATCTCGATATCTCCCTTTTGTTGGTGATCCCTAAGAAAATGATACCGAATGGCTATGTGTTTAGTGCGGCTATGTTCAACGGGATTATCCGCCATGCGGATTGCACTCTCATTATCACATAGAAGAGGAACTTTGGTTAATTTGTAACCATAGTCCCTAAGGGTTTGCCTCATCCAAAGTAGTTGCGCGCAACAATGGCCTGCGGCAATGTACTCGGCTTCAGCAGTTGAAAGAGCCACAGAATTTTGCTTCTTTGAAGCCCAAGACACCAAGGACCTTCCCAAGAACTGGCAAGTCCCCGATGTGCTCTTTCTATTGATTTTGCACCCTGCCCAATCGGCATCAGAATAACCAATTAAATCAAATGTGGATCCCCGAGCGTACCAAAGCCCAAACTTAGGAGTATAAGCCAAATATCTCAAGATTCGTTTTACGGCCGTAAGGTGAGATTCCTTAGGGTCGGCTTGGAATCTTGCACACATGCATACGGAAAGCATAATGTCCGGTCGAGATGCGCATAAATAGAGTAATGAACCTATCATCGACCGGTATACCTTTTGATCGACGGATTTACCTTCCATGTCAAGGTCGAGATGCCCATTGGTTCCCATGGGAGTCTTGATGGGCTTGGCATCCTTCATTCCAAACTTGTTTAGAATGCCTTGAGTATACTTCGTTTGGCTAATGAAGGTGCCCTCTTGGAGTTGCTTTACTTGAAATCCCAAGAAATACTTCAACTCCCCCATCATTGACATCTCGAATTTCTGTGTCATGATCCTACTAAATTCCTCACATGTAGATTCGTTAGTAGACCCAAATATAATATCATCAACATAAATTTGGCATACAAACAAATCGTTGTCAAGAGTTTTAGTAAATAAAGTAGGATCGGCCTTGCCGACTTTGAAGCCATTAGCAATAAGGAAATCTCTTAGGCATTCATACCATGCTCTTGGGGCTTGCTTGAGCCCATAAAGCGCCTTAGAGAGCCTATAGACATGGTTAGGGTACTCACTGTCTTCAAAGTCGGGAGGTTGCTCAACATAGACTTCTTCCTTGATTGGTCCACTGAGGAATGCACTCTTCACGTTCATTTGATAAAGCTTGAAGCCATGGTAAGTAGCATAGGCTAATAATATACGAATTGACTCAAGCCTAGCTACGGGTGCATAGGTTTCACCAAAATCCAAACCTTCGACTTGGGAGTATCCCTTGGCCACAAGTCGAGCTTTGTTCCTTGTCATCACACCATGCTCATCTTGCTTGTTGCGGAAGACCCACTTGGTTCCTACAACATTTGGTTAGGACGTGGAACTAAATGCCATACCTCATTCCTAGTGAAGTTGTTGAGCTCCTCTTGCATCGCCATCACCCAATCCGAATCTTGGAGTGCTTCCTCTACCCTGTGTGGCTCAATAGAGGAAACAAAAGAGTAATGCTCACAAAATTGTGCAACACGAGATCTAGTGGTTACCCCCTTATGAATGTCGCCGAGGATGGTGTCGACGGGGTGATCTCGTTGGATTGCTTGGTGGACTCTTGGGTGTGGCGGTCTTGGTTCTTCATCCTCCTTGTCTTGATCATTTGTATCTCCCCCTTGATCATTGCCGTCATTTTGAGGTGGCTCATCATTTTGATTTTCTCCTTCATCAACTTGGGCCTCATCCTCATTTTGAGTTGGTGGAGATGCTTGCGTGGAGGAGGATGGTTGATCTTGTGCTTGAGTGGGCTCTTCGGATTCCTTAGGACACACATCCCCAATGGACATGTTCCTTAGCGCGATGCACGGAGCCTCTTCATTACCTATCTCATCAAGATCAACTTGCTCTACTTGGGAGCCGTTAGTTTCATCAAACACAATGTCACAAGAAACTTCAACTAGTCCTGAGAACTTGTTAAAGACTCTATATGCCCTTGTGTTTGAATCATATCCTAGTAAAAAGCCTTCTACTGTCTTAGGAGCAAATTTAGATTTTCTACCTCTTTTAATAAGAATAAAGCATTTGCTACCAAAGACTCTAAAATATGAAATGTTGGGCTTTTACCGATTAGGAGTTTGTATGATGTCTTCTTGAGGATTCGGTGTAGATACAACCGGTTGATGGCGTAGCAGGCGGTGTTGACCGCCTCGGCCCAAAACCGATCCGGCGTTTTGTACTCATCAAGCATGGTTCTTGCCATGTCCAATAGAGTTATATTCTTTCTCTCCACTACACCATTTTGTTGTGGCGTGTAGGGAGAGGAGAACTCATGCTTGATGCCCTCCTCCTCAAGGAAGCCTTCAATTTGAGAGTTCTCTTATTTTCTTGATCCTTAAGCCAAACTCATTTTGAGCTCGTCTCAAGAATCCCTTTAAGGTCTCTTGGGTTTGAGATTTTTCTTGCAAAAAGAACACCCAAGTGAAGCGAGAATAATCATCCACAATAACTAGACAGTACTTACTCCCGCCGATGCTTATGTAAGCTGTCGGGCTGAATAGGTCCATGTGTAGGAGCTCCAGTGGCCTGTCAGTCGTCATGATGTTCTTGTGTGGATGATGAGTGCCAACTTGCTTCCCTGCTTGGCATACGCTACAGATCCTGTCTTTCTCAAAATGAACATTTGTTAATCCTAAAATGTGCTCTCCCTTTAGAAGTTTATGAAGATTCTTCATCACAACATAGGCTAGTCGGCGGTGCCAGAGCCAACCCATGTTAGTCTTAGCTATTAAGCAAGTGTCGAGTTCAGCTCTATCAAAATCTACCAAGTATAGCTGACCCTCTAACACTCCCTAAAATGCTATTGAATCATCACTTCTTCTAAAGACAGTGACACCTACATCAGTAAAAAGACAGTTGTAGCCCATTTGACATAATTGGGAAACAGAAAGCAAGTTATAATCTAAAGAATCTACAAGAAAAACATTGGAAATGGAATGGTCAGGAGATATAGCAATTTTACCCAAACCTTTGACCAAACCTTGGTTTCCATCCCCGAATGTGATAGCTTGTTGGGGATCTTGGTTTTTCTCATAAGAGGAGAACATTTTCTTCTCCCCGGTCATGTGGTTTGTGCACCCGCTATCGATGATCCAACTTGAGCCCCCGGATGCATAAACCTACAAAACAAATTTAGTTCTTGACTTTAGGTACCCAAACGGTTTTGGGTCCTTTGGCATTAGACACAAGAACTTTGGGTACCCAAACACAAGTCTTGGAGCCCTTGTGTTTGCCCCCAACAAACTTGGCAACTACCTTGCCGGATTTGTTAGTCAAAACATAAGATACATCAAAAGTTTTAAATGAAATGTCATGACCATTTGATGCATTAGGAGTTTTCTTCTTAGGAAACTTAGCACGGGTTGGTTGCCTAGAGCTAGATGTCTCACCCTTATACATAAAAGCATGATTAGGGCCAGAGTGAGACTTCCTAGAGTGAATTCTCCTAATCTTGCTCTCGGGATAATCGGCAGGGTACAAAATGTAACCCTCGTTATCCTGAGGCATGGGAGACTTGCCCTTAACAAAGTTAGACAATTTCTTAGAAGGGGCATTAAGTTTGACATTGTCTCCCTTTTGGAAGCCAATGCCATCCTTGATGCCAGGGCGTCTCCCACTATAAAGCATACTACGAGCAAATTTAAATTTTTCATTTTCAAGTTCATGCTCGGCAATTTTAGCATCTAATTTTGCTATATGATCATTTTGTTGTTTAATTAAAGCCACATGATCATGAATAGCATCAATATCAACATCTCTACATCTAGTGCAAATGGAAACATGCTCAACGGTAGATGTAGAGGGTTTGCAAGATTTTAATTCTACAATCTTAGCATGTAATATATCATTTTCACTTCTAAGATTGGAAATAGTAACATTGCAAACATCAAAATCTTTAGCCTTAGCAATTAATTTTTCATTTTCATTTCTAAGGCTAGCAAGAGAATCATTCAATTTTTCAATCTTAGTAAGCAAATTAGCATTATCATCTCTAAGATTGGAAATTGAATCATCACAAACATTAGAATCAACCTTAGCAATTAATCTAGCATTTTCATTTCTAAGGTTGGCAATCAAATCATGGCATGTGCTTAGCTCACTAGTTAATTTCTCACATTTTCAACTTCGAGAGCATAAGCATTTTTAACCTTAACATGCTTTTTGTTTTCCTTGATTAGGAAGTCCTCTTGGGAGTCCAAGAGTTCATCCTTCTCATGGATGGCACTAATTAGTTCATTTAGTTTTTCTTTTTGTTGCATGTTGAGGTTAGCAAAAAGAGTACGCAAATTATCCTCCTCATCACTAGCATTATCATCACTAGAGGACTCATATTTAGTGGAGGATTTGGATTTAACCTTCTTCTTTTTGCCGTCCTTTGCCATGAGGCACTTGTGGCCGACGTTGGGGAAGAGAAGTCCCTTGGTGACGGCGATGTTGGCGGCGTCCTCGTTGGAGGAGGAGTCGGTGGAGCTCTCGTCGGAGTCCCACTCGCGGCACACATGGGCATCGCCGCCCTTCTTCTTGTGGTACCTCTTCTTTTCCTTTCTTCTCCCCTTCTTGTCGTCGCCCCTGTCACTGTCACTAGAAATAGGACATTTGGCAATAAAGTGACCGGGCTTACCACACTTGTAGCAAACCTTCTTAGAGCGAGGCTTGTAATCCTTTCCCCTCCTTTGCTTGAGGATTTGGTGGAAACTCTTGATGATGAGTGCCATTTCCTCGTTGTCGAGCTTGGAGGCGTTGATGGGTTGTCTACTTGATGTAGACTCCTCCTTCTTTTCCTCCGTCGCCTTGAATACCACCGGTTGTGCTTTGGGCATTGAGGAGGTGCCTTGCTTGATGATTTTATTTGAGCCTTTAATCATTAGCTCAAAGCTTACAAATTTTCCTATAACCTCCTCGGGAGACATTAGCTTGTATCTAGTATCACCTCGAATTAATTGAACTTGTGTAGGGTTAAGAAAAATGAGGGATCTAAGAATAACCTTGACCATCTCATGGTCATCCCATTTTTCGCTCCCGAGGTTGCGCACTTGGTTCACCAAGGTCTTCAAGCGGTTGTACATAGCTTGTGGATCTTCCCCTTGGTGAAGCATGAAGCGACCGAGCTCCCCTTCGATCGTCTCCCGCTTGGTGATCTTTGTCACCTCGTCTCCTTCGTGCGCGGTCTTGAGTACGTCCCAAATTTCCTTCGCACTCTTTAACCCTTGCACCTTATTATACTCCTCTCGACTTAGAGAGGCGAGGAGTATAGTGGTGGCGCAGGAGTTAAAGTGGTGGATTTGGGCCACTTCGTTCGAGTCGTAGTCTTCATCCCCTATGGATGGTACCTGTACACCAAACTCAACAACATTCCAAATGCTTGTGTGGAATGAGGTTAGATGATGCCTTATTTTAACACTCCACATGTTATAATCTTCACCGTAAAAAACCGGTGGTTTGCCTAATGGAACGGAGAGTAAAGGAGTACGCTTTGAAATACGTGGGTAGCGTAGGGGAATCTTACTATACTTCTTGCGCTCATGGCGCTTAGAAGTAACGGACGGCGCATCGGAGCCGGAGGTCGATGGTGATGAAGTGTCGGTCTCGTAGTAGACCACTTTCCTCATCTTCTTCTTTTTGTCACCACTCCGATGCGACTTGTGGGAAGAGGGTTTCTTCTCCTTCCCCTTCCCTTTGTTGCGGGACTCTTCCGATGAAGCCTTTCCGTGGCTTGTAGTGGGCTTGTCGCCGGTCTCCATTTCCCTCTTGGCGTGATCTCCCGACATCACTTCGAGCGGTTAGGCTCTAATGAAGCACCGGGCTCTGATACCAATTGAAAGTCGCCTAGAGGGGGGTGAATAGGGCGAAACTGAAATTTACAAAGTTAATCACAACTACAAGCCGGGTTAGCGTTAGAAATATAATGTGAGTCCGAGAGAGGGCGTAAAAACAAATCGCAAGCGAATAAAGAAGTGAGACACAAGGATTTGTTTTACCGAGGTTCGGTTCTCTCAAACCTACTCCCCGTTGAGGTGGTCACAAAGACCGGGTCTCTTTCAACCCTTTCCCTCTCTCAAACGGTCCCTTGGACCGAGTGAGCTTCTCTTCTCAATCAACCGGGAACCAAACTTCCCCGCAAGGACCACCACACAATTGGTGTCTCTTGCCTCGATTACAATTGAGATGATCGCAAGAAAGAATGAGAAAAAGAAGCAATCCAAGCGCAAGATCTCAAATGAACACAACAATCACTCTCTCTAATCACTAAAGCTTTAAGTGGAATTGGGAGAGGATTTGATCTCTTTGGTGTGTCTAGAATTGAATGCTAGAGCTCTTGTAAGTAGTTGGAAGGTGGAAAACTTGGATGCAATGAATGTGGGGGTGGTTGGGGTATTTATAGCCCCAACCACCAAACTTGACCGTTGGTGGAGGCTTCTGTCGCATGGCGCACCGAACAGTCCGGTGCGCCACCGGACACTGTCCGGTGCGCCAGCCATGTCACCTGGCCGAAGGGTTCCGACCGATGGAGCTCTGTCTTGTGGGCCCGCCTGGCTGTCTGGTGGTGCACCGGACAGGCCCTGTAGGCTGTCCGGTGTGCCACCCTCGCGTGCTCTGCTACTCTGCGCGCGCTGGCGCGCATTTAATGCGTTGCAGACGACCGTTGCGCTCGAAGTAGCTGTTGCCCCGCTGTCACACCGGACAGTCCGGTGTGCATCGGACACTGTCCGGTGACTCACCGGACAGTCCGGTGAATTATAGCGGAGCGGATTCCCGAAGCTGGCGAGTTCAGAGTTGCTCTCCCTGGAGCACCGGACACTGCCCGGTGGTACACCGGACAGTCCAGTGAATTATAGCGAAGCTCCTCTGAAAAATTCCCAAAGGTGAAGAGTTGGACGAAGAGTTCCCTGGTGCACCGGACACTGTCTGGTGGCACACCGGACAGTCCGGTGCGCCAGACCAGCGTGCCTTCCGGGAAATCCTTTGCTCTCTTGATTGAACCCTTTTCTTGGTCTTTTTATTGGCTTATTGTGAACCTTTGGCACCTGTAGAACTTATAGACTAGAACAAACTAGTTAGTCCAATTATTTGTGTTGGGCAATTCAACCACCAAAATCATTTAGGAAAGAGGTGGAAGCCTAATTCCCTTTCACGCACAACATAGACTTGATGCACCAAGAGCGTAACGTTGCTGAAAGCATCATAAGCACATGTTTCGATGTGACTGATAAAATGAAAGATAATATGAAGGCAAGAAAAGACATGGCTGAAATTTGTAAGAGGCCGATGCTCGAGTTGAAAGTAAGCGATAAAGGGCATGAGAGTAGGCCGTGAGCTGATTACTGCCTCAAGCCGGATGAAAGGAAAGAAATATTTAAGTGGTTGAAGAATCTGAAATTTCTAGATCGATATGCGGCAAATCTGAAACGGGCAGTCAATCTGAAGACCGGTAAATTGGTCGGTTTGAAAAGCCATCACTACCATATTATTATGGAGAGGCTGATGCCTGTGATGTTTCGAGGCTATTTTAAGGATGAGCTTTGGAGCATATTTGCAGAGCTGAGTTACTTCTATAGGGAAGTATGCGCAAAGACGGTATCGAAGAGGTTGATGCAGAAATTTGAGAAAGAAATTCCAATTCTTATTTGTAAATTTGAAAAGGTTTTCCCGCCAGGATTCTTCAATGTGATGCAACATCTAATTGTGCATTTGCCTTGGGAAACTTTGGTAGGCGGACCAGTGCAATTCAGGTGGATGTATCCTATAGAAAGGGTGTTGAAAAAGCTCAGGGCGTCTGTTCGCAACAAGGCTAGAGTTGAAGGGTGTATTGCTGAGGCTTTTGCCCTTAAGGAGATATCTCAATTCTCAACCAGGTATTTCGCTCGAGCCAACAATGTGTTTGCGCCTTCAGTGCGACTTCATGTCGAAAATGAATCACTTCAAAGCACCCTTCAAATTTTTGCGAATCCGGGTAAAGCAGTTGGAAAAGGGAGTGTATGTCACATTGAAGGATCAAATCTAAACACGCTAATGCTATATATGTATAGCAATATTGACAGCACACATGAGGCGTTCGAGTAAGTTTTCCTCATAGTTACGTCCATTTTCTCATCTCATAATTTCTATAGTGTGTAATCTCCATGTTTCTAATATGTCCAGCATGTTTGATGAAGAATGTTGGAAATCTACTAGTAAACCTATGGCCATCCAATTAGAAAATCTTCGACGTGATGGGTTGAAAGGTGGACCAAACTTCGTGCAGTGGTTTCGTAATTATGTTAGTAATTGTCGTTCTCTCATTGTCCATACTTAATCTTTGAATTTTGGACTTGGAAGATATAATGCATATACTAATTCCTTGTATAGGTTTCCAAAAACTCTGTGCACCCGGACTTGCAGCAAATGGCACATACCTCTATGTCCGTCCGAAACTATACTTGCTATGATGTAAATGGATATCGCTTCCGAACCGTGAAATTAGAGAAGAGTCGACCATTGGCAGCCACCACCAATAATGGTGTGTTGGCAAGTTCATATGTTGACAATGACAAAGTAGTGGACTATTATGGTGTTCTTCAAAACATTGTAGAGTTGATTTTTGATGGCCCCAAGGAACTTAAAGTCGTGTTTTTCGAGTGCGACTGGTTTGATGCTCATAGTGGGACTCGTGTCGACAAGTATGGTAATGTCGAGGTGAAGCATAGCTCTAGGATTTCGAGCAGTATGAGCGATGTTGTCCTTGCAAATCAGGCAAAATAGGTGTACTACCTGCCATATCCTCACCCAAGCCTTAGGGCTTGGTTGGTTGCAATCAAAGTCAACCCACAAGTCATCGCTCCAGAGAGTGCTGACTACGTGAGTACGAGCAGGGACAACGATGATGCTATTTTTCAACCAGAAGCGGCGTCGAATCAAGACATAGCTCATCGATTCCATGTGACCAATGGAGAAGGCCTTGAAAATCTCTATTGCAATTCAAGCGACTTAATTGAAGAACCTAGGTCAAAGCGCAAACGACTTATCGTCGTTAGAAGATCAGAAAGGATCCAACGAAATCAAGAGCGTATGAATAAATAACGAGCCGAAGAAGCATCATCAGATGCAGATGATTTTTGATTAGTATGTTTCTTTTAGTTAATCAATTAAGCTATGTATTCCAATTTTCACATTATTAATTTTCATATTATTTGTTTCATATACTGTGGTTTGACATTAATTTATCTACAGTTGAACATGTTCAAGCATAGGAGATCGAGGAGGAGTGGGGGCAGCGTGGCCAGCGAGGACAGCTCGGGCAGTGGGCTTTTTCAGGGCACCTCACAGAGCCAACAGAGGCAGCAGCAACTTCTCGACTGTCTAGACGAAGTGCATGGTGAGGAGGGTGAGCAGGAGGCTCCTCAGTAGGATGCTCATGTGCAGGGTGAGGAGGGTGAGCAAGATGAGGAGGGTGAGCAGGATGAGGAGGTTGACCCTATGGGGGCAGGCAGCGCGGGCAACACGTCAGATGGTTCTACGTCCTTCAGGTATTATTATGCATATTAGTTTAATTGATATTAGTTTTTAATCATTTCATCATATTGAATTTACTTGTATACTTAGGTATAAGAAGAGCAATGTGCTTGGTCCCAGACCTGCCGAGAGGAGGCTCATCCGGCCGCATGGAGAATGGTGGGGCTTATTTCTGTTGTGTTAATTTTTTAATGTGAACATGATTGCACTGGTTTACTTGTTTTATTAATGTTTGTAGGTCATGGGAAGACTTGACTTGGGACGGTACAGGCAGACGTCCCAAGGTGAACACGGTGTTGGGTAGCCTCTGTCGCTTCTACTACCCTGGCATGGTGGAGCTCAATGGCGAGAGGTTCGCGGCTATGTAGTGGGCCGACTAGGGTCTGAAGGACTATGTCCAGCCAGGGGAGCCAGGGGAAAGCAGTAGCGGAGGGGGAAGTTCAAAACAAAAACGAAGGACTTGTCAGGTGGCTGTGTGGGACGAGTTCTGGGTGAGTTTACTTTCGTATATAAGCAATTCACTGAATTATTGCTTCTCCTAATCTTACTTTAACTTAACTTCTCCATTGATATGTAGGGGAGGTTCCAATTGTCGGATGACATCGAGGAGGATCAGGCTCAGTGGGCACGTGTGAAGAGGCACTTTCGGAAGTGCGCTGATAAGGTCATCAAGGATGCCATGTACAATGCTCGCATCGCGGCCGTCAACTACTACTACAAGAAGATAAAGGGGCAGAAAATGAGCAAAGCATTAGGGGCCAATGAGATCTACCTCACAAAGGAGCAGTACCTAGAGAGCGTTGTGGATTGGCTGGCGAAGGACATGGAAGCCTAGAGGTGGTTGGCTAAGAGATGGGCATCGCCTGAGTGGATTGCAGAGTCCAACAAGCACCGTGCCAACCGTGGCACTGAAGGACCGGGGCACAGGTACGGCGCCAATGGACATCTTGGTACCGCACGCCGCATGGTAAGTATATAAATCAAACTTGTATGTTACATCTATTACAATTCTATGGTTTAACTCTTCTTTTTCATGCAGGAAGCTGAAAGTGGAGTTGCTCCAAGTTTTATGGAGGTTTACGTCCGTGGTCACCGTGGCCCTGATCCGGCGAACCCTTGATGAGCTATGCAGCGAGGTGACAAGAGAGAAAATGGTAAACAAGTTTGTATTTACGAATTAAATTGCATGTTTTGTGTCTAACTCCAACTCTAACTTTCTTTGCAGAATGCATATGGGGAGGAAATGACTCAACGCCATGGGCCTGATTTTGACTGGATGCATTCAGACTTAAATGACTCGGCGTTGTACCACAGTGGTGGGGGTAGAAAGCATGGCAGGTGAGGTGGTTGTCTTTGATTCGACAATTTCATTAACAAGAATGTGTCCACTTAATGGCTCAACTATGTGTATCATGCAAGTTTGCCTTTGGCACCGGCGTTGTGGAGTACAACAGGACAATAGGTCAAGGGAAGGCATCATCTTCGGCAGGGAGTTCTCGCTCCTCCAAGTCTGCTCGAGAGGCTCAGCTGGAGGAGGAGACTCGGGCAGCATAGGAGCAGGCTCGAGCAGCACAGGAGCAGGCTCGAGCAGCACAGGTGTAGGTCGGACAACTGACGCAGTATATGACTTCTTATTTTCAGGTAATTCGTCTATCTCATCACGTGTCATTGAATTCAAAGTATAATGTTGCGATTCTAACGTTTCATCCATTTGCAGGAAATGACTACTCGACTCGGCCCTGATATGAACTTGCCCGCTTTTCGCCCTCCCCAGGTAACACTATCTGAACACTTCAATTCCATAGCAACTCTTTTTTTATTATCAAAAATGGCTCGCAGGCACAAGGATGGGGACAGTGGCCAGGACAAGCTCCAGCGTCGCAGCCACAGTGGACCGGTGTTGGGTGGACGCAGGCACCTCCAGGCACTTGGACGCCTCCACCACCCCAAGGATCACAGCCATTTCAAGCGTGGATGGCACCGCCACCGACGGGGTGGGTGCCACCACCTCAGGGGTGGTCAGCACAACAGTACCCGTGGATGCATGCACAACCTCCTCATCATCATGGATCACAGGTGACGTTCCATGTTTAGTTTTATGCAAATAGTGACCAAACATAGCAAGTATAGGTATAGGGATAGCAAAACACAGCCTTATTTGAATGATTGATGAATAGCAGGGTTCAACGTCACATGCTCAGGAGGGTGCTGTCAACGTCCACGACTTCCTCGTCCATGGTTCTGGAGGGAGTGGCCACCTTCCTGGTGGTGGAGGAGGGAGTGGCCAAAACTCCCACAACCCGTAGGAGTGAGTTTGTTTGAAACTATGGACTTATGGTATTGAAACTATGTATGGACTATAGACTTATGGACTATAGACTATTTATGTATATGTGAATGTGTTTTGTGATATGTATATGTGAATGTGTTTTGTGATATGTATATGTGAATGTGTTTTGTGAATTGTGTATTTTGCTTGTGAATCTGTATATGTGGTATTGTGAATTGTGTATTTTGCTGTCAATTAAAAGGTGCAGAAAAATCTGTTTTGTGGGGGGTATCATGAATTTTCGTCGGCCTCCAATCAGGCCGACGAAAATACTGCCCAGATATTTTCGTCGGCCACCACCGGGGCCGACGAAAATCACGTTCCTATTTTCGTCGGCCACCGAGGCCGACGTAAATAGTCAGTCGACCAACTATTTTCGTCGGCCTTGGGAAAGCCGACGAAAATAGGTCATTTTCGTTGGTACCGACGGAAATAGTTGCCTATTTTCGTCGAACTTATTTTCGGCGGCTATTTTCGGCGGCCTGCCGACGAAAATATGCTATTTTCGTCGGTTTAAGCTTATTTTCGTGGGTTTTTGGCCCACGAAAATTTAGGTGTTTCCTGTAGTGTGAGGAATCTGAGCAGGAGCTCATAGAAGGCAAGTTATGTCCTTGATCACATTCTTTGACCTAATAATGTTCATGATTCTGATAATCATCGTGGCATTGTTAGGCTTAATTTGATGGGACCTAATAGGTTACCTAGTTTTGTTTACCTTACACCTTGCATACAAATGAATTATTGTGTTGTCTTGTTGTTTCTTTACTTGGTTTTGGGATTAATGCTATATATGATTTATGATCATGCTCTATTATGATTTATTATTGCTGGATATCTATGCATGTTAAGATTATTTTGTTTAATTGGAACATGGAGCGACCACCCGAGATAACATTGCTACCACAAGGGCGGAATGTGACTTCTTTGGCTGAATAATTAGGCATGCTAGTAAGGGATTACCTTACCTAAAAGGGGCAAGCGAGGAGGAGTTGCCGCAAGTATTGGGAGGTTTTCGGGTCTTACTTTCTGTGATAGCTTTTCGGACGAGGGATTCCTATACCCCCTTTGCCTGAAACCATAGCGGGTTTTCTCGAGCTAGTAGAACTTTGTAAAGGCCTCGTAGTGAACCCTCGCTAACTCAGTTTGGAAGTGTTTAAGGGCCCGTACAACCCCGGATAAAAAGGAAACACGACTTGTGGGTAAAGATATGCAACCTCTATAGAGTACAAAACTGGTATATCAGCCGTGCTCACGGTTAGGACTGGGCAAAAATACACGAGACCAAAAACCGAACCCGATCAGACTGAACCCTAAACCGAATAGAGGTTACACATATTTTAAATGGTTGTGTAAAAAGGGGGAGAATTTTTCTTTTTTGTATTTTTTTGAATTCATTGTGGGGGATTTTGACACACATATTGCACAACATTGCACATTTATCTTCTTTTTAGGGGAGATTTTGATTTTGATCTTTTCATGATCTTTTTTACTTTGCTTTTGGCTTTTAATCAAAATATTTTTTTGAAAGGGGAGATTGTGAAACCGTGTCTGACGAAAGCATTGTTTAGTTGACATTAGAACATTGTAGTAATTTATTATTGTCATCATAAAGTGATTTACATGCTTTTGAACGTAATTCATGCATACAAATATGTGGCTTTCATTAATGTTTAATTATTCATGTGTATTAAGATGTGTTTTGATATTAATTCAACATACTCAGTGGAGTGATGTTGCATGATTAACCTTGAGTCAAGTCGCAGACTTGTGCTCGTACACAGTTGCGTGCGTTATTCATGTGCAGGTATTGCTTGAGGTAGAACATGATCGGTGATGTGTTGAAACTAAGTTCAGGAGGAACTAAGGTTTTGCGACTAAGTTTAGGGAGGAACTGAGGTCCTATTTGGCTAAGGTATCATTGCGGGCATTCGAGCTTGAAAACGGTGCAAATGAAGGTGGACGTTGTATTGGAGACGCAACGTGGTGTATGACCGCAGTACATGAGGACATGGATGTTTGTTTAGAAACGTGAGTGGATCTAATTAGTGTGTGGTATGCATGCTAGCATATGTAGACCATATGTTTGGTTGCCATATAAGTTGAGCCAGGCCCACATGGGTCTAGCTAGTATTGGTACAACCAAGGTGATTTCATGCAGGACAGTGGTGGAGGGCGCTCAAAATCAAGGTATTGCTAACGCAGCGCCGAATGAAAATTCATGACATAATTTAATATAATTTATAGCTACAAAATACTTCCTCCATTCAAAAATATAATTCGTTTTAGACTAAAAAATACATTTATTCATTAACTTATGAATGTAGTTTGTCGAATGTGGATAGAGAAAAAAGAGAGTTAGAAAGAACCACGACACTTTGAAAGTGAGGGGGTAAGTGATAGATATAAAAAAATACCTTATTCAAGAGTTATTGTGATCATAATTCATTTACAACCAAATGTTATATAGCAAATAAAATATAAAAAAATAAAAAAAATAAATTAACAGTGGTAAATTGAAGTAAAAACTGTTAAACATGTGAAATAAGAACGTACCATAATAAAGAGAGATATTTTTTGGGCAGTCTTCTTTCACTTGTTTTTATTTCCATCGATGTATACCGATGTTTGGAATAGGAACCAAAAATAGATCTACACATTGACAAATAAATCGGATTAAATATCTTTGTCGCAACAGTCCAGTCCAGAATCCCTAGATCGCCAGACGATCCAGTTGAATCCTTACACAAGCAGACCAGACAATGAAACAAGCTTCACCTAAGTCCTCAATTGTGCACCCGACGCTAGAGCACCGCACGCTGCTGCTACCTGGGACTGGGAGGGAGGCTGGGACCGTGGGACGAGCGAGCCGGCGAGGGACTAGCCGCGCTGCCACGGGTACAACTGTTGCTTGCACTGAGATATGTAGGGCTTGTTTGGTTTGTGGCTAACTGTGCCCCACTTTGCCTAAGGTTAGTAGTTCGAATTGAATAACTAACCTTAGGCAGAAAAGTTAGGCAAAGTGTGGTAATTGAGGTAAGAACCAAACATGCCTGTAGTAATGACGTATAAATAAGTCTTCAAATGTTATATGCATGTGGCGTACAACTGCTGTTTTATCCGGATATATACAGGTAATCAAACAACTGCTACTTTTAAGGAATCACGGGTACAGCTGCAAGCCTGCAAGCGAGAAGGAACCAAACACGTGGAGAGTGCATGCATGACTTTCACGTGTGTGCAAGGCAGCAGGCAAGGGTGGTGCTGGTATGCATGGGCTAGCGTACGTGGGCATGCATGGGCTAGCGAAGCGCGTATGGGCTACCTGCTCAGCGTTTTGTGCCCAGGCGGCAGTGCGTGGAGGTGCTGATGATCCACAGATGCATGCGGCATGCTTGCCCATGATTGGCGTTGGACGGACCGAGAGCCGGCCCAGCGCGCGGGAAGGCTGTGGTCGCGTCCCGAGCAGTGCAGTGGTGGGGCGTTCGGCCTAGCGACCCGAGTAGCAGGCCGCAGCGAGATCGCGGCTGGAATTCAAGTCCAGGCCGGTCGCAGGATTAGAAAGTTTTAGGGCTAAGAACTTCTTTTTTCCGGGGGCTTTTTATTTTCTTAATAGAAATTAATTTATTTTCCTTTGGGAAATTGGAAATCACATAGAAAAATGGGATTATTAAACTAGCCCTTAATAATGTAGTCTACTGTGGGTTTTATGACGTTGTCATGTCATAAATAGTCAATTAAGAGCAACTCCAAAAGAGGATGTAAACTTATCCCAAACCAAACACTAGAAAAGAAATCTGAATCTTTCTTATTCTAATAGCTCCCTTATCATCCTCCAAAAAATTGCACATCCCGCATCAGCGTCTTTCCCTCCTGCATATTTTCACGTGAAGGCTTGTCCCCAATCCGTCACGCGTGCATCGCTCAGATGGTTTCAACCTGGCAGCGCATCAATTAGAGGAGGCGTCCAGCACATGCAGATGGTTAGTGCTTTGCCCCGTGTAGCAATAGGATTAAAAAGGCCCACTTTTAAAAGCCCATATGCATTTCCAAAGAGGGCTGCCTGGAGGGTGTTTTTTTAAAATTTGAGCCCGGTTTTTCGGTTTTTTTTTCAATTATTTTTATGTGAACGGTTGGAGTATACACAATAATTTACCTCTAAATTTTTTAAACCTACTCTTAATAATCATTCTTTTAGAAAACATTTTAGCATCCTTTTGGAGTTGCTCTAAAAGCCTACTTATATAATAACTCTCTCATGATACAAACTATATATTTAATATTTTTCATCTCTCTCATAGTATTGGAATCAGTATATAGCCTACTCATAGCTCGCTACTAGTGAGAAACCCATTTTTTTCTCTCTTCCCTTCTCTCTTAAATTTGATATGGTATCTCTTGCAGCCACACATATATCAACTTATTGTACTTGCTCTTAGATGAGATGTACTAGATTAGATTTTATTAGAGAGATTAATCTAGGGCCTTTGGATCGTTTAAGTTAGATTTTTGGTTCTTTTGGAGAGTATTTTTTGTGCACAAATTTTGATGATTAAAGAATTTATTATACAAGATTAGTATGGTAACATTATTTCTCTCTTTGGTGATTATTTGCATTCTTAGTTTTGATTCTAAATTGAATCTTTATTTTTACCCATTTTTAATGATGTTTTGATTCATCTATATCATTTCTAAGGCATCTATTTACTGGTATAAATAGTTTGAGATATTAATTTTTTTTCCTGGTTATTGTTTAATTTTGAGATTATATCTTGATTAATTTTCGTTACTCTATAACATCGATCTTGTTTTGTTGATAATTTTAGCTTCAGAAGTCCTAACGTGATTCTAGTTGGGCTAAATTTTGAGAACGATCGAAGTTATAGAATTTATTCAGCAACGATTTTATTAACGTAACAATAATCTAGTCTGTCCAAATTTATAAAAATGCATTAATTTGGTCTTGTGATTAAAAGGTGGAATAATTATTTTTAAGCTTTCATAATCATTTGATCCCTCTGATTACCTATTCTAGCATCACACGGTCTTTATAGTCTCCATTTTTGTCATGATATTTGAACTTTTCATTGGCTCCGAACCAAATATCCAGTGCTCTTCCATGCTCACAGCCTCGCACTCTTATTCCTCCGTATCATGCTGCCAACTGCTCACGATCGTGACCAACTAAAACCACATGTGCACGGAGGCATAGACAACACAGCCGGCGTTGTATTTGCGTCAGCGAGACATTTGGAGGAACGAAGTTGAACGAAAAAGAAAATTCAGGACCAAAACAAATAAGCTTGGGACAATACCTAAGGAACCAAACTGACTGTTCTGCTGTCTTAAAATGTTAGGAATTTATAGGTAGTCTACTTAAAACACTCGCATACATTCATGCATTTTTACTCCTACAAACACATGGATACCATACCTCCATGAGCTGTTTCAAAGAAAACAGAACCAATAGTACATGTTGAGATTAAACCGTCTTCACATGTCAACGAACAAAAGCATACCACCAGAAGAATTGACTCCTTAAATAATTTGATGAAAATATAAACATCCGTATAGGTTGAGGACTTATGGTCACTGCAATAAAGCTAACGCCTTAATGGAGGAAAATTGCAAAGAGAACGGTCTGCTATTTCCATGTCAGTTAATCCATTTTATATCAACTAGACTCATTAAGGGCTTGTTTGTTTTACTGTTAATCCATGTGGATTAAGTGGTATTGATTCGGTTTAAATCAAGTAAAAATTCATCACAATCCATTCGAATACACTCCAATCCACATGGAATTATTAAAATAACCGAACAAGGTCCAAGAACTTATTCGTTTAGACATGATTCCATATAAATTGGACTGGATTAAGTGGGTTTGGGATATATTTTGACTTGCTATGGACTTAAACTGACGCAATACCATCTAATCCATATGGATTGAAGAACAACCGAATAGGCCCTAACGGAGACATCGTCATTTATTCGTCAGTCAACTGGAAAGCCAAGAAATCTGTTGATCAGGGTGACGACTGGTTTGGCATCCCCTGGCTCATAAGGAACCAGTGTCTCTAGGTCCATTGCCCGGATGGTCTCTCCCAATGTTTGTGGGCGTGCACAGAAGAGATGCTTCCTTTCAGCCAATTCTTCTGCTAATTCACTCTGGTGATTGTCCATCAAATCTTCATTTACAACAACGATTAGTGGTTTGCCGAGTCGCAGTGTCTCAAATATGCTTCCTGAACCTGCCAGTGCTAAATCTTGAGAAACAAAACAATAAATAACATAGGCAGACAAGATATTTCAAACAAAAAACTTTGTCAATCGCAAGGCCTGGCTTTTGAGTGCGCAGTTAAAAGCTTATTGATCCAGATATGCAGAACAGCTGAGTTGCAAAAGGCACCCGTGCTGATCATTTTTTAGCATCACGAACTTAAAAGAAAAACTGAATACTGCCTGCAAGTTTTGATTCACTGCTGCAGAATAGTCCTTATGCAAATTATTCAATGATATGCAAATGGAAAACTTTTGATAGTAACAAAAGATGTAGCGAATTCTGAACAGTAAAAGGGTTAAAATATATCATAGTTGCAATTAACAAACCCACTTTTTACATTGCCTTGTACTGTCCTGGATTCTAGGGTAACCTAGCAATCTTTCATCTTTCATGATAACAGAGGCATGATTCTTAAAACCAGAGGTTGTAGTCCTTGATTATTTACTAAATCTCTTGCATCTATTAGGTTGTGACCAGCAGATCGTACATATTGCCATGCATAACACTGTTTTGTATTGTAGACTGTATTGTACTCAGAGAGGAGATTGAAATACGAGATAAGATAGTTAAGACTGTCTCCAGCAGATCGTGCATATGGTCGTACAAAACACTTTTGCATCGTAGACTACACTGTTCACAAAGTGAAATTTAAAAGAGGAGATGAGGTGGGAGATGATGGATAAACTGCTGGAGACAACCTTAAGGATTGAAGGTTCTCAAATCTCAATCACTTCATCAGAAAAATAAGGAAGTGGGGCAGAGTGAAAATAGCTCAGATTCCAAAGAATATGATAAATTGTTACTTATATAGCTCATCATTCTAAAATAGAAAGAGAAGAGCAAGCTAAAAGGAAGTATGTTATTTCACATTTTATGGTCTAAATATAAAATTAGTGGAAAAATTCTCCGATGCATTTAGTTCATCCTAGCAATTTCAAGATTTAGCGAAGAAAAATATAATGCCATGGAAAATATTCTAATGTTTTCATCCATTTTGGAAAGACTATAACACACCTGCATGGCTGATAACTAGGGAAGCTGTTCTCATATTGTCAGAGATGCTTGGTGAAAATGTGAAATGATCAACTTGAAGGGTAGCATCTCCTGAGACCTGTAGTCCCAAATCGATAAATACTATTAACTTTACTGTATAACTAGAAACAGGGGACGAGAACCACATGAATATTTAAAAAAGGAAAGCAAGGTTAATACAATTAAAGTAAGCAGCTGGTGAAACAAGTTGGACATATGAATAAGGGGTGAACAATACTGCAAAACAACTATAGGTTTGTTTTCTCAAACATAAAAAACTGCTGCTCAGAAAACATCAGTTCACACAAACACTGTTTACTAAAACAACATTTGTTTGGGAAAAGTCTTAGTCATAAAGCATTTGAATCAATATTTGCGCAAAACAATTTGCAGGACATTCATTTGCCAAAAAAACATATGTGGTGTGCTTTCAGTTTGGTTTTCATTTAGGATGACTTAAATTTACCAGTTATGAAAATTCCTATAAGAAAGTAGAAATTGTCATAATGCAAACTAGTAGACAGAAATTAAATGGTTGATAGTTTACTTCAGAGGTATAAGTGTCCTAACCTTCAATGGAACATATGTTCCTCGGCCCATCTGAATAAGAAGATTACTATAACCTTTTTGCAATAAAGCCTTCTTCACTTCTGGAGAATCTACCGCCATGACAAGAGCATCAAAGCATGTCGTCCCCACCGTGACAAATACTGTTCGATGCTCCCTATCTGCCATCGATCCTGACAAGCATTGAGTTGTGTGTAGCTATATTTCTTATGCTGCAAAACTGTAGGCAAAGAAAACAAAAAATCAGATAATGCTGCAATGTTAGGTAAACTTGTAACAAAGATAATAAAGGCAATATAAGAGTAGACCAAACTGTTTGTTCCAATCATGTACTAATTTCTTGATAGCTAGGACCATGGGAGCAAATATTATGCAAAGAAAAGGCAACAAAAAAAGTGGGAGGCGACTTACCCGCAGCCACAGGGAGCAGCAGCGGGCGTCCTCGACGCTGATCTAATCTGTGTGTTGGACCGAGAGGTGCAGGCAACTTAGCACAGGGAAATTGTAGGTTAGAAAAGGGTCAGGCCTAAACTAAATAAGTTTAATAGCAATCACAATGTGACATACAAGTAATACTTTTTTCAGCAACAGCACAAAAATAGAATATCACAAGCTAACTTCTGAGAGAAAGCAGAATAAGCATATGATTGCACAAAAGAATGAGGTTCATGAATATAACAGCTTAATTAACACCAAACAGCATGTTCTGCACAAACGTACAGATTGTTTCAGAAATATCTAATACTATTGCAGAGAAGTACTGTTAAACAGGTTGTTCACTGATAGCAAATTTGTCAAGCCAATGGCTATTGATTTTGTGACGGACTAAACATCTGAACGAAACAGCTACCGAATTGAAGGACTCCAGCTCTGCATATCCATTTCACGATAAAACTCTCATTTATACTCCATTCCGCTAAAATAAATGGTGTTTTTACCACGAAACCGTAACCCTAACATCAAATGAGCTCAAATCGACGAAATTCATGTCCAATATTGAGGAGTTCCACAGAAAAAACACCAACAGATCCGCCCCTAAAATCCATCCACAGATTTCAGCCCCCACGCCCCAGCACAACCCCCCCCCCCACACACACACACACAAACCCATCCCCAGCAGGAAGAAAAGCCGGTACGGAGGAAGGCAAGAAACGTACGGAAGCATCGCTGCCCGGCCTTCGATCGGCGTAGATCAGGGGCGAGGAAGGGAGGGGGAGCCCGGCGCCGCTCGCTGCTTTGTCCCTTTCGAGTTTCGGCCGCTTCCGGCGTGCTCCGATGTATCGAGGAGGTGGAGGGGCGGGTCCCGACCGTTGGATGGGGCCCATCGACGGGTATGCTGCCTCTAGCCACTCGTGATTTACTAAAAGTGTAAAGTGTTTGAATGCATGAGTTAGAGCATCTTTAAGGACTCTTTATTTTTTACTCTCTATTTAACTCTTTATTTATCTCTCTATAAAAATTAAATTTTATATATAAGATCGTATTTCAACAGACTCTCTACCATACAAATTAGCTTGGCTAGCGATAGTTGATAGCTAAATTTGGCTAGTGACGGAGTCTATTTAGAGAGCCGGATAGCTTGTCAAGTTAAATGACTAGTCTGTTGGAGAGCAATTTTGCTATTAATTAGCTAAAATTTAGCTTGACAATCTATTTAACTAGTCTCTTGGAGATGCTCTTAGTTGTTGGTTAAAAAATTGGTATTAGAATTATATAGCTAACTATTAGTAAATAGCTAAAATATTAGCTAGACCATTTAAATATCTTTAACTAATTTAGTAGCTAATTATTAGTTCTAGTGCATTCAAATACTTCCTATTTAATGTTTATAATTAATATTTAAATATTTGATATGACATAAACTAAACTTTAGTCATGTGAACTAGACACCCTTTAAAACTGTTTGTTATAAATGTTTGTCGATGTTGGCAGCTGACCACTAAATTTTGAATTTTTTATGCTAATGTCCCTTTGAAGAATAGGCACTTCCAATACGTTAATTGAGCATATAATATGATAATGGTCACGTTTTAAATATATAGCATTAAAGATATCTTTGCCTCTCAATGGATCATTATACCCATGTATCCGTTAGCTCTTCCTCTACTTTTTGTTGTCCTCGTTACTTCGTCCCTGGCTGTTGTACCAAAGAGTCCTTCTCTTCTCCCGACATGGCTAGCATTGTCGATGTCTCTACCTTTAAGTCTCGTGTCGCATCGTTGCCTCCTCCACGGTTGTAGCTAGTAAGGTCCACAGCCGTTGTTGCGGCGGGGCATGAAAACCATTTAGTAGCTGATTCAGATAACATGACTGAGTTGAGAAGTTAACTATTATAGAATAACATCACTGAGTGTATCATCATACACTTGACATCGTAAACAAACCTCTGAGCATGAAGAAAACCCATTAGCATATATAATTAATCATCAACAAAGCAACGTATCAGCTATAGAAAATTCCCAGTATACGTAACACGGTGAATCACACCAAAATTTGGGAAACCCACAACAAAAAGGACCTCGGAGCGTCATAGAGCAAACATGGTTCGTAGGCCGTAGTAACCATACCTTTACACAACCCACACGACGCAATAAGCATGAACAAAATGTCTCGCTTCATCGATACTCATCTGTCAAGCAATGTATCATCCATAGAAATTCCTTCAATGCATCACATGCCAAACAACAACAAAAAGGGAGCAAACCACCTTAATTCGACATCTAAGCATCACAGTGAAAACAACCCTTAGTTATATTCTTTAAGTTCTTCTCAACAACATGAAGAACTCAGAGTGAATCGGATAACAACATTAAACACCACTTAGTGTATTAGATAACAACATGTAGTACTCGCTCATTGCTCAACAAACCTATGATCATGTTGAACACAACCCTCGACATATATATTCATCAACCAATCAATGTATCAGCCATATGTAGTGCCCAAATTGTAATTAATGAGAATAGTGATTTATCCCTTTAAGTGTGTGGCTACCACTCATTAACACATGTGAACACCACATTTAAAAGTAAATAAATAATAGATGACACATCCCTAATTTGTGCACCATGTTGGCTTTTAATTAAATTTAACAATAATAGTAGTCACATTAATGGAAATAAATTAATAATCCAATTGGGGATTAAATGACTAACTTGAATATTTAGAAATGGGAATTTACAAAGAAAAGAAGAGAAAGGAAATTATATTAAAGCCATTACTAGAATTAATTAAAGGGAAGAAGAAATTACAAGAAGTAAAGGTATTATTCTAGTGAGAATCATGAATTAAAAGTTTAAACATGAATTTAAATTTAGTTTTGGAATCTGTAAAAAAAAGAGGAAATAGAAAAGAAGCAGAAAATAAAAAGAAAATATACTTCAGCCGCACTGGGCCGAAATTGGGATGGCCTCGGCCCACCCGCCTCCTTCCTGTGCAGCCCACCCTACGCATCACGCGCCGCACGCTGCTTCAATGGGGTCACCGCCATGTGGGCCCTATAGCCATCCGGTCTCCTTCTTCCCGAACAGCTTCTCCACTCCCTGCGCTGCGATCTCCGTAGGTTGCGCGGCTCCAGCGGCTCCACGCGCGTGTCCCGCGCGGATGCGCACTCGCGAGCTCAGTTTGCCCCAGCGCCGCGGCTGTGTGGGACCCATTCGTCGGGTCGTTCTTTAAGCTCGAGCACGGATCGGCTGGGCCGTTCTTTCCGCCGCCGGACTCGCTCCTCGTTTCCCTGGGAGGCCATATAAACTCAGACCGAGCTTTTCCCCTGTTAGCAAGTCGCGTTCTTCGCCACCGGGCCACCGCAACCACGCGCTACGCCGCCGTGGAGCCTCGCGTGCGGGCTCGCTCATGACAGTGGGTCCAGCGCAGGATTCCGTCGGTGTTCGGTCGGTTCATCGTGGAACATCGAAGGGGTGAGAACCTGGGTGCGTGTGGGTCGCCAGAATCGGGTCTCGGAGTTCGTCGTAGTCCCGCCCTCAAGATACATCTGGGTGATTCACTTGGGACCGCTGAGTGCGTGGTGACCTCGACGCTCGGGAAATTTCTACCAACGCCACTGGGATTGTCCGTCGTCATCGGGGGCTCATCGCTGGCCGCCTTGCGCCGTGTCCTTGGCAGATAATTGCATAATTCACGGTATGATCACCCCTCCTGGTTTTGTATCGTCTTCAATTTAGTTTTTGCACCATACGAGGGCTTGCATCGCGCTCAGGAGTGAGTTCTGGTACGGTGCGGCAATGGCGCCGCTGCGGTGTGATGGACACCGTCGTCGCCGGCGTTTTCTCTGGGGAAACGCCGTGGGCCGTCGATCTCAGGAGTTGCGGCTAGGATTAGATGGAGTCATGTAGTGGTTATGATCGTAGGATCCCCACCCTGCGCGTAGAGATAGATCAGGGGGGTACGATCTGGGACCGTTGATTCCGGAACAGACGGACCTGATGCATTAGTCCCTGGCCTGTTGTGCATTTAATCTGGACCATTCGTGCGGATCCAACGGCTGGTATCCCACGATACCCCTTCACCTAGACCTTTTGCATAAAACCCCCCATAGTTTTAATAAATAACCCGCCATCCATTATAGTGATATGATCATCGCGCTTGGGTCCTGGAATTTTATTGTGACCCCCTGGACTTCTGAAAAATAGTGTCCCCAGTCCAGCAGCCATGGGAAATTTAGAATTTATTTAGAAAATGATTTTTAGTATAAAAATAAATCCAGAAACTTATGTAATTCATAGAAAATCCATTCTAGCTCCAAATTAGTCCATTCCAGTTCCTATAATTTTGTAATAATGTTGTTTATCACATAGTATCACTGTTTTGACATGAATGTTGCAATAAAATTTATATCCTATTTAATCTTGTACAAAACACATAAAACCTGCAGAAATTCATACCTTAAAATATATAACTCCAAATTGATTCATTTCAGTGACATTTATTTTGTTTAAATATTGTTTATCACCTGGTGTCTTTGTCTAACCATGAAACTTGATTTAAAATTATGCACATGAATAACTCTATTCTAGGCATTAAATAACTTTAGAAAATCATAACTTAATAACCCTAACTCCGATTTTAGTGGTTTTCGAACCCGCGATCTCGTAGCAACGCGTAGATCATTATCATTCAGTTTGTTATTATGTTTGGTGTGATGTTAATTTTGTCTATACACTGTTTGTTTGTATTGCTACGACTAGCGCGAGGACACGTGTCATCTGAAAAGCAAGTTGGTAACTGGAATCTCAAGTGCCAGGCAAGTTGTGCCCTTGATTCACTTTTGTTACCCAATAATGTTCTTTATAATCATTTACCATGCATAGGCTTAATTTTGATGGGACCCAATAGATTTCCCTAGTCTGTTTATCCTGTTTACCTTGTTTACCCCTGAATCATATGGGTAGTTATGCTATTGCTTTACATGGTTTTGGGTTAATATTTCATTATATCCATGTTCCAGTTATTTTGTTATTCTATTTATGTTCATGTCAAGATCCTTATATTATTGTTAATTGGAACATGGAGCTTAACTTGAGAAACACGTGCCACCACAAGGGAGGAATGGGACCCCTTGGCTGACTAATTAGGAAAGCTAGTGGAAGACTACCTTACCCGAAAGGGGCAAGGGCAGTAGGGGAGTGGTCAGTGTAGGGAGGTCCTTGGTTGATTTTGCTGCGATGACGGTCAGGCAAGAACCCTGCATTGGAACTTCCTATAAACTGTAGCGGGTTTTCGGAAGCTAGTGGAACTTTGTAAAGGCCTCGTAGTGGATCCCTAGCCATTCACCTTGGTAGTGTCTAAGGGCCTAGCTAACCCTGGCAACATGGGAAACACGACTTGTGGGTAAAGGGTACAACCTCTGCAGAGTGTAAAACTGGTATACTAGCCGAGCTCACGGTCATGAGCGGCTCAGGACTCTCCGATGATTAAATTATGGAACCTAAACTCAATTTGTCATTTGCATTTGCATGGGATTATTAAGTTTGTTCTATTATGTTATTATGGTTTGGTATTCACTTACACTTAGTAACTGCTAATAAAATTTTGACCAACTTTAAAAGCAATGCTCAGCTTTATCCTTTCCCTTTGGTAAGCCTTACACCTTACATGATCTCCCACCTTTGTGAGTTCATGCCACATTGTTCCCCACAACTTGTTGAGCGATGAACATGTGTGAGCTCACCCTTGCTGTCTCACACCCCCCCACAGGAGAAGAACAGGTGGTTTCAAGTGGAGTCAAGTATTGAGGAGTTTGATCTGATCTAGGTGGCGTTTCTCAGTTGACATTGGCACCGGCGATCCTTAGTTTGTGTTATATTTATCTTTTATTTTGTAAGTCTTCCTCTATGTAATAAATACTCTGATGTTTTGTGACATTTATCTCTATACTCTCTGTTATTATATATGTTGTCTTCTTGGCGCATGTATGAGATGCACCTGGCTTTGTCCCTTAAAGCCGGGTGTGACAGAAGTGGTATCAGAGGAATGTTGACTGTTGGACGAAACCTAGATAGAAATGGACAACCAATACTTACTTACCTTACTCTGATTCATTCTATACTTATCTCATCTTGATCCTGTCTCACCTTTTGCTATTCTACTCTGATTATTCTTACCTTTACTACTCTAAGACAAGATGGATTTCACATCTTGGAATCCTACATTTATGAACCTTTTAAGAGATAGGAGACCTAAGACAAAATTAAAACTATTTTCTCTATAAAAAATGTTGGTTGATTGTTCTGATGATAACTGCTTGATTTGCTTCTTTGATTGATTGAAACATTATAGTTGGGCATCTTAGTATGTACCACTATAAGGTAATGTATTAGCTTAGGTGGGTGACACACTAATCTACTTAGCTAATAAATCCCCCGCAGTAACATTCCCTATAATTACTCGCCTTGTCTACAATTCTTCCTTTCTTACCCTGTGTTTCTAATCAAGATGGGCTACCCCTATAGTGTTAGAAGAGAGCACTATAGACTTGATCCTTGGTATGTCATGGTTAAGCAAGGCAAAGGCAGTATATACACTGTGCTAAGGGAACCGTGGAACTCACCAGTTCCAAAGGACAAAGATTTGAAGTTGAAGTTGCAGTAACTACCACCATCAGATTAGCAGCATTCTTAGTAGATGAGAAGTTTGTGGGCGAAAACATTCGTGCAGTTAGAGATTTTCCGAATGTCTTTCCAGAAGAGTTACCAGGGATGCCACCAGATGAAGAAGTTGAGTTTGTCATTGATCTCTTACCTGGAACTACTCCTACTCCCAAACGGTCATATAGGATGTCTGTAGAAGAGTTAAAGGAACTTAAGAAACAATTAACGGAGTTACAAGAGGCTGGGTACATTCGTCTGAGTCCCTCACCTTGCGGGAGCGCCAGTTCTATTTGTACAGAAGAAAGAAGGATCGCAAGGGATGTGCGTGGATTATAGGTCCCTTAACGATGTCACTGTAAAGAACAAATGTCCACTACCCCGCATTGAGGATTTATTTAATCGGATAAGAGGTGCAAAGGTATTCTCGAAGATTGATCTCCGATCGGGTTACCATCAAATGAAGATTAGGCCATCGGATATTCCCTACACAGATTTCTCGACTCGATATGGATTATATGAGTTCACTGTTATGTCGTTTGGACTAACTAATGCACTAGCCTATTTTATGGATCTGAAGAATAAGGTGTTCATGATCTGGACAAATTCGTCGTGGTTTTCATCGACGATATTCTTATTTATTCCAAGAGTGATAGTGATCATGAGGAACATCTGAGATTAGTGCTACAGAAGTTACGAGATAATCAACTCTACGCCAAGTATAGTAAATGCGAGTTCTGGATTGACGAGGTGCCATTCCTTGGATATATCATTTCTAATGGAGGGATACCAGTGGATTCTGCTAAAGTCAAGGAGATAGTGGCGTGGAGCATACCCACTATAGTTACTGAGGTCAGGAGTTTCTTGGAACTTGTAGGATACTATCGGAGATTTATCGAAGGATTTTCTGAGATCGCTAAGCCTAAGACCTCGCTTCTAGAGAAGGGAAGAGAATTTAAGTGGGACGAGAGGTACCAAGATAGTTTTAACCAATCAAAGTTGAGATTGATGTCACCCCAGTGTTGGTTATGCCAGATCTACAGAAAGGATTTGACATTTATTGTGGTGCCTGCAGCCAAGGCTTAGGATGTGTGCTTATGCACGAAGGACACGTGATTGCCTACGCGTCTCGTTAGTTGCAGAAACATGAATTGAACTACCCCACTCATGACTTAGAATTGGTAGCCGTTGTGCATGCGCTTAAGATTTGGAGACATTATATTATGGGAACCAATTGTCAAGTATACACGGATCATGAGAGTTTGAAGTATATATTCACACAGAAGGACCTCAACCTTAGGCAACGCCGTTGGTTGGAGCTTATTAAGGATTATGATTTGGAAATTCACTATCACCCGGGCAAGACGGATTTAGTTGCAGATGCCTTGAGTCAAAAGGAGCACGTTCATTTAGCTATTGTGGCTCAGCTACCTGACGAGATTGTTGAGGATTTCAGGAGACTTAACCTGGGGATAGTTGCTCACACTAAACGAGTTACTATCGATGTGGAACATACTTTGGAGCAAGATATCTGCAAAGGATAAATTGGTGATGCTAAAATACAAGAGATTAGGGATCTGATTACTGAAGGTCGAGGTCTGGGATTCACGGAAGATGAACAAGGCACAATATGGTTCAAGGACAGGATATGAGTTCCTGAGATTGATAGCCTTCGTGAAACTATTAAAAAGGAGGCCCATGACTTGGATTATTCTATTCATCCTGGTAGCACTAAGATGTATCAGGATTTGAAGCAGAAGTATTGGTGGTATGGATTGAAGAGAGATGTGGCTGCACATGTGGCTATGTGCAATGTGTGTCAAAGAGTTAAGGCTGAACACCAGAGGGCAGCTGGATTACTGCATCCACTGAAGATACCCGAATGGAAGTGGGAAGAGATTGGTATGGACTTCATCACGGGATTGTCTCACACCTCGAAAGGATATGATGCTATATGGGTGATTGTGAATAGATTGACTAAAGTGGCCCATTTCATTCCGGTCAAGACTACTTATAAGTGATCTACATTGGTTGAGTTATATATGGCTCGGATTTTGTCTCTACACGGTGTATCGAAGAAGATCATTTTGGATAGAGGATCACAGTTTACCTCCAGATTTTGGAAAAGTTTTCATGAGAATACGGTTGTGAAGTTGAATTTTAGTTCGGCCTACCATCCTCAGACTGATGGACAGACTAAAAGGACTAATCAAGTATTGGAGGACATGTTGAGAGCTTGTTCCCTTCAGCATGGTAGTAGTTGGGACAAGAGTCTACCTTATGCTGAGTGCTCATATAATAATAGTTACCAGACCAGTCTAAAAGATGTCACTGTTCGAGACTCTATACGACAGGAAATGCAGGACTCCTCTATATTGGATCAGACTAGAGGAAGACAGTTCTTTGGGCCCGAACTTATTCAAGGGGCAGAAGAACAAGTTTGTATAATTCGAGAGAATTTGAGGGTAGCTCAGACCAGGCAAAAGAGCTATGCGGATAATAGAAGAAGACCACTGGAGTTTGAGGAAGGTGATCATGTGTACCTCAAGATGTCACCACTTCATGGAATGAAGAGATTTAAAGTCAAGGGCAAATTGTCCCCTCGCTATATTGGACCATTCTGAGTGTTTAGGCAAGTTGGAGAGATGGCCTATCAACTCGAGCTACCTGATAATCTATCTGATGTGCATAATGTATTTCATGTGTGTCAACTTAAGAAGTGTCTCCATGTCCCTGAGGAACAATGACCAATGGAAGAGCTCAGTGTTCAGGGTGATTTGACTTACACGAAGTATCCTATCAAGATTTTGGATACTTGACACGAGTTACAAGAAATATGGTGATAAAGATGTACAAAGTACAATGGAGTCACCATGGAGAAGATGAAGTAACATGGGAAAGAGAAGAAGAGCTTCGCATAGATTTTCCCCATCTTTTCCCTCGTTCCTCCTGAATCTTGAGGACGAGATTCTTTTTAAGGGGGGGTAGGATTTGTAGTGCCCAAATTGTAATTAATGAGAATAGTGATTTATCCCTTTAAGTGTGTGGCTACCACTCATTAACACATGTGAACACCACATTTAAAAGTAAATAAATAATAGATGACACATCCCTAATTTGTGCACCATGTTGGCTTTTAATTAAATTTAACAATAATAGTAGTCACATTAATGGAAATAAATTAATAATCCAATTGGGGATTAAATGACTAACTTGAATATTTAGAAATGGGAATTTACAAAGAAAAGAAGAGAAAGGAAATTATATTAAAGCCATTACTAGAATTAATTAAAGGGAAGAAGAAATTACAAGAAGTAAATGTATTATTCTAGTGAGAATCATGAATTAAAAGTTGAAACATGAATTTAAATTTAGTTTTGGAATCTGTAAAAAAAAGAGGAAATAGAAAAGAAGCAGAAAATAAAAAGAAAATATACTTCAGCCGCACTGGGCCGAAATTGGGATGGCCTCGGCCCACCCGCCTCCTTCCTGTGCAGCCCACCCTACGCATCACGCGCCGCACGCTGCTTCAATGGAGTCACCGCCATGTGGGCCCTCTAGCCATCCGGTCTCCTTCTTCCCCAACAGCTTCTCCACTCCCTGCGCTGCGATCTCCGTAGGTTGCGCGGCTCTAGTGGCTCCACGCGCGTGTCCCGTGCGGATGCGCACTCGCGAGCTCAGTTTGCCCCAGCGCCGCGGCTGTGTGGGACCCATTCGCCTGGTCGTTCTTCAAGCTCGAGCATGGATCGGCTGGGCCGTTCTTTCCGCCGCCGGACTCGCTCCTCGTTTCCCTGGGAGGCCATATAAACTCAGACCGAGCTTTTCCCCTGTTAGCAAGTCGCGTTCTTCGCCACCGGGCCACAGCAACCACGCGCTACGCCGCCGTGGAGCCTCGCGTGCGGGCTCGCTCATGACAGTGGGTCCAGCGCGGGATTCCGTCGGTGTTCGGTCGGTTCATCGCGGAGCATCGAAGGGGTGAGAACCTGGGTGCGTGTGGGTCGCCGGAATCGGGTCTCGGAGTTCGTCGTAGTCCCGCCCTCAAGATACATCTGGGTGATTCACTTGGGACCGCTGAGTGCGTGGTGACCTCGACGCTCGGGAAATTTCTACCAACGCCACTGGGATTGTCCGTCGTCATCGGGGGCTCATCGCTGGCCGCCTTGCGCCGTGTCCTTGGCAGATAATTGCATAATTCACGGTATGATCACCCCTCCCGGTTTTGTATCGTCTTCAATTTAGTTTTTGCACCATACGAGGGCTTGCATCGCGCTCAGGAGTGAGTTCTGGTACGGTGCGGCAATGGCGCCGCTGCGGTGTGATGGACACCGTCGTCGCCGGCGTTTTCTCTAGGGAAACGCCGTGGGCCGTCGATCTCAGGAGTTGCGGCTAGGATTAGATGGAGTCATGTAGTGGTTATGATCGTAGGATCCCCACCCTGCGCGTAGAGATAGATCAGGGGGGTACGATCTGGGACCGTTGATTCTGGAACAGACGGACCTGATGCATTAGTCCCTGGCCTGTTGTGCATTTAATCTGGACCATTCGTGCGGATCCAACGGCTGGTATCCCACGATACCCCTTCACCCAGACCTTTTGCATAAAACCCCCATAGTTTTAATAAATAACCCGCCATCCATTATAGTGATATGATCATCACGCTTGGGTCCTGGAATTTTATTGTGACCCCCTGGACTTCTGAAAAATAGTGTCCCCAGTCCAGCAGCCATGGGAAATTTAGAATTTATTTAGAAAATGATTTTTAGTATAAAAATAAATCTAGAAACTTATGTAATTCATAGAAAATCCATTCTAGCTCCAAATTAGTCCATTCCAGTTCCTATAATTTTGTAATAATGTTGTTTATCACATAGTACCACTGTTTTGACATGAATGTTGCAATAAAATTTATATCCTATTTAATCTTGTACAAAACACATAAAACCTGCAGAAATTCATACCTTAAAATATATAACTCCAAATTGATTCATTTCAGTGGCATTTATTTTGTTTAAATATTGTTTATCACCTGGTGTCTTTGTCTAACCATGAAACTTGATTTAAAATTATGCACATGAATAACTCTATTCTAGGCATTAAATAACTTTAGAAAATCATAACTTAATAACCCTAACTCCGATTTTAGTGGTTTTCGAACCCGCGATCTCGTAGCAACGCGTAGATCATTATCATTCAGTTTGTTATTATGTTTGGTGTGATGTTAATTTTGTCTATACACTGTTTGTTTGTATTGCTACGACTAGCGCGAGGACACGTGTCATCTGAAAAGCAAGTTGGTAACTGGAATCTCAAGTGCCAGGCAAGTTGTGCCCTTGATTCACTTTTGTTACCCAATAATGTTCTTTATAATCATTTACCATGGATAGGCTTAATTTTGATGGGACCCAATAGGTTTCCCTAGTCTATTTATCCTGTTTACCTTGTTTACCCCTGAATCATATGGGTAGTTATGCTATTGCTTTACATGGTTTTGGGTTAATATTTCATTATATCCATGTTCCAGTTATTTTGTTATTCTATTTATGTTCATGTCAAGATCCTTATATTATTGTTAATTAGAACATGGAGCTTAACTTGAGAAACACGTGCCACCACAAGGGAGGAATGGGACCCCTTGGTTGACTAATTAGGAAAGCTAGTGGAAGACTACCTTACCCGAAAGGGGCAAGGGCAGTAGGGGAGTGGTCAGTGTAGGGAGGTCCTTGGTTGATTTTGCTGCGATGGCGGTCAGGCAAGAACCCTGCATTGGAACTTCCTATAAACTGTAGCGGGTTTTCGGAAGCTAGTGGAACTTTGTAAAGGCCTCGTAGTGGATCCCTAGCCATTCACCTTGGTAGTGTCTAAGGGCCTAGCTAACCCTGGCAACATGGGAAACACGACTTGTGGGTAAAGGGTACAACCTCTGCAGAGTGTAAAACTGGTATACTAGCCGAGCTCACAGTCATGAGCGGCTCAGGACTCTCCGATGATTAAATTATGGAACCTAAACTCAATTTGTGATTTGCATTTGCATGGGATTATTAAGTTTGTTCTATTATGTTATTATGGTTTGGTATTCACTTACACTTAGTAACTGCTAATAAAATTTTGACCAACTTTAAAAGCAATGCTCAGCTTTATCCTTTCCCTTTGGTAAGCCTTACACCTTACATGATCTCCCACCTTTGTGAGTTCATGCCACATTGTTCCCCACAACTTGTTGAGCGATGAACATGTGTGAGCTCACCCTTGCTGTCTCACACCCCCCCACAGGAGAAGAACAAGTGGTTTCAAGTGGAGTCAAGTATCGAGGAGTTTGATCTGATCTAGGTGGCGTTTCTCAGTTGACATTGGCGCCGGCGATCCTTTGTTTGTGTTATATTTATCTTTTATTTTGTAAGTCTTCCGCTATGTAATAAATACTCTGATGTTTTGTGACATTTATCTCTATACACTCTGTTATTATATATGTTGTCTTCTTGGCGCATGTATGAGATGCACCTGGCTTTGTCCCTTAAAGCCGGGTGTGACACCATAGCATTCCCCCCTTTATATGCATCACTGGCCAAATGACAACAAAAGGGGATATTGAAAGGGAAATGTGCCCTTAGGCCATTTCTATTTTGTTTTGGTGATTAAATTCTCAACACATTGATTAGGACTAACATCATCTTGTATGAGCATGAGCACATGTAGTTAAAGCAAATTAAGAAAAAGGCACTTCTAGGCTCGAAAATGGGCATACTACAAATCGATGTGGTTCCAAGTGAAAAAGGTATGCTTCTAGCACTTAGTCAAATGTTTTAGGTACTAATCATATTTGTCTAAGTGTTAGGGACTATGTGAAGTCGAGCAAACGGAGCAAAAGGGAATTGGCATGAAAAAGGAGCATCTGGGTTCTTCTGCGTTGCACCGGACGATCCAGTGCCATCCACCGAACAGTCTAGTGTGCAGTCTGGCTGAATGGGCTGCTCTCGAGAAATGCAGACTTCCTCGGCTATAATTCATCGGATGGTCCGCGCAGAGCATCGGATAGTCCGGTGTGTCAGCCAGCCAACAGTTACTTGACACATCAGCTAGAGCCAACGGTCAATAGGAGCACCGGATAGTCCGGTGCCCCTAGAAGCGGAAAGTAGCCAATCAAGTGATTCATAGCCGTTGCACTGTGTAGTGTCCGGTGCACCAGCGGGCAGAAGGCAACCAGAGCCTTCCAAATGGAGCTCCAACGACTCCTAGGTCCCTTAGGGCTATAAAAGGACCCCCTAGGCGCCATGGAGTAGTACATAAGCATACTTTGAGCACACTACAACTCCAAGACTTCGTGACCATGCTGTTGATTCATTAGAGAGGGATTTGAGCATGTTCTTGAGCTGTGACTCTGTCGTTTTGATTCTTACGCTGCCACACCCGATTTTAAGGGACAAAGCCGAGTGCATCTTATACATGCGCTAAGAAGACAACATATAGAATAACAGAGTGTATCAAGACAAATGTCACTATAACATCAGAGTATTTATTACATAGAGGAAGTCTTATTACAAAATAAAAGATAAATTTAAAACGAACTAAGGATCATCCTTGATGCAAAAGTCAGCTGGGGAAACACCACCTAGATCAAATCAAACTCCTCGCTTTGTGGCTCCTCCTAAACCAACTGTTCTTCTCCTGTGGGGGGGGGGGTGTGAGACAGCAAGGGTGAGCTCACACATGATCATAGCTCAACAAGTTGTGGGGAAACCAGTGGATATGAACTCACCAAAGGTGAGAGTTCATGTGATGTGTAAGGCTGATCAACAATAGGGGTTTAAGCTGAGCATTGCTTTTAATTAGTTGGTCAAAATTTTATTAGCGGTTACTAAATGTAAGTAAATACCAAACCTTAAATAAAGTAATAGAACAAAATTAATAAATAAGCCCATGCGATGCAAATGATAAATTGAATTTAAGTTACATAAATTAATCATGCGAGAGTCCTGAGCTACTCATGACCGAAGCTCGGCTAGTATACCAGTTTTACACTCTGCAGAGGTTGTACCCTTTACCCACAAGTCGTGTTTCCCATGTCACCAGGGCTAGCTAGACCCTTAGACACTACCGAGGTGAATGGCTAGGGATCCACTACGAGGCCTTTACAAAGTTCCACTAGCTTCCGAAAACCCGCTACAGTTTATAGCAAGAGCACTTGCAAGAATCCTCCGTCTGACCGCCACCGCAGCAAAATCAACCCGAGAACCTCCTTGCATACAACTCCCCTACTGCCCTTGCCCCTTTTGGATAAGGTAGTCTTCCACTAGCTTTCCTAATTAGTTAGCCAAAGGGTCCCATTCCTCCCTTGTGGTGGTATGTGTTTCTCAAGTTAAGCTCCATGTTCCAATTAATATTAATGATCTTGACATGAACATAAATAGAATAACAAAATAATTGGAACATGGATAAAATGAAATATTATCCCAAAAACCATGTAAAGCAATAGCAAAACTACCTAAGTGATTCAGGGATAACAAGGTAAAATGGATAAACAGACTAGGGTGACCTATTGGGTCCCATCAAAATTAATCCTATGCATGGTACATGAATATAAAGAACATTATTGGGTAAACAAAAGTGGTCAAGGGCACAACTTACCTTCAATGAGCTCCTGCTCAGCAACTTCTATCTGTTGGTCACCAGGATCCTCAGTCACAGGCTCTTCTACTCGCCATCATACAAACAAGCACAATATATAAAGAAAATTAACATCACACCAAACATGTAAACAAAATATACAATAAGAATCTACACATTAAAATAAGTACCTAGGAACATGAATCATTAATTTTGGAGTTATAGATCTTAAGATATGAATTTCTGAAGGTTTTATGTGCTAAGTACTGGATTAATTAGGAGATAAATTTTAATAAGACTTTCATGTCAAAACAGTGGCACTAATGGATAAACAATAATATTACAAAATTATAGAAATTGAAATGGGTCAATTTGGAATTAAAATGAATTAAATATGAATTTTTCAAGTTTTCTAGAATTATTTTTGTATAAAAAACCATTTTCTATATTTATTTCTCTATTTTAATTCTTCTCTGGTCTCGACGTCAAATTTTAGAAAGTGCAGGGGCATTCTCGCAAAATCCCCACAGACTCAGTTCTCATGCGCTGGTGGTGTCACACCCGGCTTTAAGGGACAAAGCCAGGTGCACCTCATACATGCGCCAAGAAGACAACATATATAATAACAGAGTGTATAGAGATAAATGTCACAATATAATCACAGTACATATTACATAGCGGAAGACTTACAAAATAAAAGAATAAATATAAAACGAACTAAGGATCGTTGGCGCCAATGTCAACTGAGAAACGCCACCTAGATCAGATCAAACTCCTCGATACTTGACTCCACTTGAAACCACCTGTTCTTCTCCTGTGGGGGGGGGGGTGTGAGACAGCAAGGGTGAGCTCACATATGTTCATCGCTCAACAAGTTGTGGGGAATAATGTGACATGAACTCACAAAGGTGGGAGTTCATGAAGTGTAAGGCTGATCAACAATAGAGGTTAAAGCTGAGCATTGCTTTTATAAGTTGGTCAAAATTTTATTAGCAGTTACTAAGTGTAAGTGAATACCAAACCATAATAAAATAATAGAACAAAATTAATAACAAATCCCATGCAAATGCAAATGACAAATTGAGTTTAGGTTCCATAATTTAATCATCGGAGAGTCCTGAGCCGCTCATGACCGTGAGCTCGGCTAGTATACCAGTTTTACACTCTGCAGAGGTTGTACCCTTTACCCACAAGTCGTGTTTCCCATGTCGCCAGGGTTAGCTAGGCCCTTAGACACTACCAAGGTGAATGGCTAGGGATCCACTACGAGGCCTTTACAAAGTTCCACTAGCTTCCGAAAACCCGCTACAGTTTATAGGAAGTTCCAATGCAGGGTTCCTGGCTGACCGCCATCGCAGCAAAATCAACCAGGGACCTCCCTACACTGACCACTCCCCTACTGCCCTTGCCCCTTTCGGGTAAGGTAGTCTTCCACTAGCTTTCCTAATTAGTCAGCCAAGGGGTCCCATTCCTCCCTTGTGGTGGCACGTGGTTCTCAAGTTAAGCTCCATGTTCCAATTAACAATAACATAATGATCTTGACATGAACATAAATAGAATAACAAAATAACTGGAACATGGATATAATGAAATATTAACCCAAAAACCACGTAAAGCAATAGCATAAACTACCCAAGTGATTCAGGGGTAATCAAGGTAATGAGATAAACAATCTAGGGTGACCTATTGGGTCCCATCAAAGTTAAACCTATGCATGGTAAATGATTATAAAGAACATTATTGGGTAACAAAAGTGAATCAAGGGCACAACTTGCCTGGCACTTGAGAATCCAGGTACCAACTTGCTTTTCAGATGACACGTGCCTCGCGCTAGTCGTAGCAATACAAACAAACATGGTATAGATAAAATTAACATCACACCAAACATAAGAACAAACTGAATAATAATAATCTACGCGTCGCTACGAGATCGCGGGTTCGAAAACCACTAAAATCGGAGTTAGGGTTATTAAGTTATGATTTTCTGAAGTTATTTAATGCCTAGAATAGAGTTATTCATGTAGATAATTTTAAATCAAGTTTCATGGTTAGACAAAGACACCAGGTGATAAACAATATTTAAACAAAATAAATGCCACTGAAATGAATCAATTTGGAGTTATATATTTTAAGGTATAAATTTCTGCAGGTTTTATGTGTTTTGTACAAGATTAAATAGGATATAAATTTTATTGCAACATTCATGTCAAAACAGTGGTACTATCTGATAAACAATATTATTACAAAATTATAGGAACTATAATGGGCTAAAAAGGACTTCATATAAATTTTATATGAATTACACAAATTTTAGCATTTATTTTCTCATTAAAATCATTCTCTAATCACTTTTTTCGGATTTTATAATTCCCTGGACTGGGCGCACTATTTACAGATAACGCAGGGGCCAAATCCTAATTTTCCCTAGAGACATAGCACAGTCGGGTTGGACTGCGGGTTAATTCTTGAAAAGTGGAGGGGCTCTTTAACAAATAAGCCAATGAAGGGGTATCTGGGAATCCTGACCGTCCGATCTCTGCCCATCGGCCTAGATTTCCCTAGGTGAAACGTCAACGCCAAGTAATATGAGCCATCGGATCAGGAGTCTGCGGTATCCGGCCCATCTCCTTCCTCCACCGCACAGACACGGTGGTAGGCCAACCCTGCGGCGATGCGTTCCACCCGGCGGTGGCGCCATGGCTGCCCAGCCCCCAACCTTCACCCAGATGCCCCCAATCTAAAATTCAAAGCGCTCAAACCAAATTGAAGTCAAAGTGAGTGGCTTGAGACTATTATTACCGGAGATGGAGATCATGGCAAGGCTGGCCCCAGAGCTGCGCGGCTCCGCGGCAAGTCAAGCAGCTGGTGAGAAATTCCGCTCGCCATGCCCACCAACCGCGCTAGGAGAAGCCACAGACGAATTCCTCGTGAACCGGTAATGATTCCTGAGAACTCCCCATGGCATTAGCGACGACGTGCGGTGGATTGATGGGTGGCGGCGGAACATGTCCCGCGGCGGCGCCGTCGCAGTGACGGGTACCCGAGAGCACTGGTGTCCCAGCCATCGAGCGAGGAGCAGATAAACATAGTGAGAAATATGGCGAGGACGCGAGGAGGGTAGACTCACCAGTAATGAGACCCGAGTGACTTGACCACGGCGTGCCATGGCACCGAAGCTCCCCAACAGCGTGAGATTTCTGGCCATCCACACGCACGATTCAGTCAACGGAAACGGTCCCAAGTTAACCCCGAGCGATGGCACGGCATGTGGTTTCTCTTTCCCTCTCGATTCGTTCTTCCAGTATGACGGCCAATGCGGCCACATCTTTTCTCTCTCTATTTCAGCTATGGCACCGAGGAGACCACAAACGAGGCTCCGATGATGCGGATCAGGGGAGGTAGTCGACGCGCGGCGAAGTGGTGGACCGGATCTGCGCATTTATGGCCCCCAGGGAACAAGGAAACCACCCAAGCGAGCACCCAGGCGAGGAACTCGGTCCATGCGCAACCTCCTGGGAAGAAGACCGAGCTGACCTCCGTGGCCCACAGCACAGCGTCAGTCACAGAGGCCGCAGACCAGGCCCGCGATTCAGGGGGCGTGAGGACTCGCGCGTGCTGTGTGACTGCGCCCCGGACCCACCAGTCGGCGAGAAAACACCCAGGCGCGCGCAAGTGACTGAGTACACGAGTTGGGCCAAGAGAGGAGATAAGTGGAGATGGGCCGACAGAGGTTAGGAATTCGGCCCAGCAGGGGAAAAACTGTTCTATTTTTTTTCTTTTCCCATTCTTTTCTTCTCTCTTTAAATTTGAAATGCTCAACTAAATTTGAACTCTTGTTTTGAATTCTAGATTCCACTTGTCAAACAAAATTATAATACTTCTTTTGCTTGAAATGATATTATTTATTTGTTATTATTATTTGTTCTCTTTCCATTTATTTATTTATAGAAGGAACAATGACTTTATTCACTTTCCTCCCTTTTCTATTTTCAAACCCCTAATTCTCAATTTAGGATTCAAACCTCATCTCAAGTCATTGTTTTATTTCTACTAGCAGTTTCATTGTTATTATTTTATTGCACAAGCCAACAAAACTCCAAAGAATGCACAAGTTATTTGAGTGTCTTTTGTTAACTATTTATTCCTGTTAAGTAAAGTGTTCTCATGTGATGATAAATATAACACCCACATAAAATAAGAAAGTAACCTTTCTCATTTTTTTTATATTATCTTTTACAAATTGAGTATCACAAATCCTACCCCCCTTAAAAATAATCTCGTCCTCGAGATTTAAGAAGGTCTAGGGAAAAGATGGGAAAAATCTATGCGAAGATCTTCTCTTTCCCATGTTGCTCCATCTTCTCCATGGTGACTCCATTACTTTGCACATCTTTATCATCTTATTTCTTGTAACTCTAGTCAAAGTGTCAAGAATCTTGGTAGGATATTCCGTATAAGTCAAATTTCCCTGAATTCTGAGCTCTTCCATTGGTAACTGTTTCTCAGGGACACAGAGACACTTCTTCAGTTGAGGTACATGGAACACATTATACACATCAGATCGATTGTCAGGTAGCTCGAGTTGATAGCCACCTCTCCAACTCGCCTAATAAAAACTCTAAAAGGTCCAATAAAGCGAGGGGACAATTTGCCCTTAACTTTTGAATCTCCTCATTCCACAAAGTGGTGACACCTTGAGGTACACATGATCACCTTCCTCAACTCAAGTGGTCTTCTTCTATTATCCACGTAGCTCTTTTGTCTGGTCTGAGCTACCCTCCAATTCTTCTGAATTATACTGACTTGTTCTTCTGCCTCTTGAATAAGTTCAGGTCCAAAGATCTGCCTTCCTCTAATCTGGTCCAAAATAGAGGAGTCCTGCATTTCCTGTCATACAGAGTCTCGAAGGGTGACATCTTCAGACTGGCCTGGTAACTATTATTATATGAGGACTTAGCATAAGGTAGACTCTTGTCCCAACTACTACCATGCTGAAGGGCACAAGCTCTCAACATATCTTCCAATACTTGATTAGTCCTTTCAGTCTGTCCATCAGTCTGAGGGTGATAAGCCGTACTGAAATTCAACTTCGTACTCATGTTCTCATGAAAGCTTCTCCAAAATCTTGAGGTAAACTGTGAACCTCGATCAGACACGATCTTCTTTGGTACTCCATGCAAACACACAATCCAAGCCATATATAACTCTGCTAGCTGAGCACCTTTATAAGTAGTCTTGACAAGAATAAAGTGAGCCACTTTAGTCAATCTATCCACAATCACCCATATAGCATCATATCCTTTCTGGGTGCAAGGCAATCCAGTAATGAAATCCATACCAATCTCTTCCCATTTCCACTCAGGTATCTTCAGTGGATGCAATAGTCCAGCTGGCCTCTGGTGTTCAGCCTTAACTCTTTGACATACATCGCACATAGGCACATGTGCAGCTACATCTCTTTTCAATCCATACCACCAATACTTCCGCTTCAAATCCTGATACATCTTAGTACTACCAGGATGAATAGAATAATCCGAGTCATGGGCCTCCTTTAAAATAGTCTCTCGAAGGCTTTTAATATCAGGAACACACATCCTGTCCTTGAACCATATAGTGCCTTGCTCATCTTCCGTAAATTCCGGACCTCGTCCTTTAGTAATTAGATCCTTGATCTCTTGTATCTTAGCATCACCAATCTGTCCTTTGCGGATCTCTTGCTCCAAAGTAGGTTCCACATCAATAGTAACTCCTTCAGTATGAGCAACTATCCCCAGGTTAAGTCTCCTGAAATCCTCAACAATCTCATCAGGTAGCTAGGCAACAACAGCTGAATGAACATGCTCCTTTCGATTCAAGACATCTGTAACCAAATTTGCCTTGCCCGGGTGATAGTGAATCTCCAAATCATAATCCTTAATAACTCCAACCAATGGCGTTGCCTAAGGTTAAGATCCTTCTGAGTGAATATATACTTTAAACTCTTATGATCCGTGTACACTTGGCTTTTGGTCCCCATAATATAATGTCTCCAAATCTTAAGTGCATGCACAACGGCTGCCAATTCTAAGTCGTGAGTGGGGTAGTTCAACTCTTGTTTCCGCAACTGACGAGACGCATAGGCAATCACATGGCCTTCTTGCATAAGCACACATCCCAAGTCCTTGGCCACATGCATCACAATAAATGTCAAATCCCTTCTGTAGATCTGGCATAATCAATGCTGGGGGTGACATCAATCTCTCCTTCAGTTGATCAAAGCTATCTTGGTACTTCTCATCCCACTTAAATTCTTTTCCCTTCTCCAGAAGCGAGGTCATGGGCTTAGCAATCTTAGAAATCTTTCAATAAATCTCTGATAGTATCCTGTAAGTCCCAAGAAACTCCGAATCTCCATGATTGTAGTGGGTATGCTCCACGCCACTATCTCTTTGACTTTAGCAGGAACCACTAATATTTCCTCCATTAGAAATGATATGTCCAAGAAATGGCACCTCGCCAATCCAAAACTCGCATTTACTGTACTTGGCGGAGAGTTGATTATCTCATAGCTTCTTGTAGCACCAATCTTAGATGTTCCTCATGATCACTATCACTCTTGAAATAAAATAAAAATATCGTCAATGAAACCACGACGAATCTGTCCAGATCATGAGCACCTTATTCTTCAGATCCATAAAATAGGCTGGTGCATTAGTTAGTCCAAATGACATAACGGTGAACACATATAAACCATATCGGGTCGATAAAATCGTCTTGTGAATATTCGATGGCCTAATCTTCATTTGGTGATAACCCGGTCAGAGTTCAATCTTCGAGAATACCCTTGCATCTCTCATCTGATCAAATAAATCCTCAATGCGGGGTAATGAATGCTTGTTCTTCACAGTGACATCGTTAAGGGTCCTATAATCCACGCACATCCCTTGTGATCCTTCTTTCTTCTGTACAATTAGAATTGGTGCTCCACAAGGTGAAGAATTCGGATGAATATATCCAGCCTCTTGTAATTCCATTAATTGCTTCTTAAGTTCCTTTAGTTCCCCTACGGACATCCTATATAGCCGTTTAGAAATAGGAGCAGTCCTAGGTAAGAGATCAATAACAAACTCAACTTCTCTATCAGGTGGCGTCCCTAATAACTCCTCTACAAAGACATCCGGAAAATCCCTAACTGCACGGATGTTGTCACCCTCCAACTTCTCATCTACTAAGAAAGCTGCTAGTCTGGTGGTAGTTACTGTGACCTCAACTTCAAATCTTTGTCCTTTGGAATTGGTGAGTTCTATGGTTCCCTTAGCACAGTGTATATACTGCTTTTGCCTTTCTTAGCCATGACATACCAAGGGTTATGTCTATAGTGCTCTCTTCTAACACTATAGGGATAGCCCATCTGGGTTAGAAATACCGGGTAAGACAGGAAGAATTGTAGACAAGGCGAGTAATTACGAGGAATGTTACTGCGGGGGATTTATTAGCTAAGTAGATTAGTGTGTCACCTACTAAAGCTAATACATTACCTTATGGTGGTACATGCTAAGATGCCCAACTATAATGTTTCAATCAATCAAAGAAGCAAATCAAGCATTGATCATCAGAACAATCAACCAACATTTTTAATAGAGAAAATAATTTTAGTTTTGTCTTAGGCTTCCTATCTCTTAAAAATGTCATAGGGGTAGGGATTCCAAGGTGTGAAATCCATCTTGTCTAAGAGTAGAAAAGATAAGAATAATCAGAGTAGAGTAGCAAAAGGTGAGACAGGATCAAGATGAGATAAGTATATAATGAATCAGAGTAAGGTAAGTAGTGAAGGGTTTTGTCCATTTCTATCTAAGTTTCGTCCTACAGTCAACATTTCCTCTGATACCACTTCTGTCACACCCGGCTTTAAGGGACAAAGCCAGGTGCACCTCATACATGCGCCAAGAAGACAACATATATAATAACAGAGTGTATAGAGATAAATGTCACAATATAATCAGAGTACATATTACATAGCGGAAGACTTACAAAATAAAAGAATAAATATAAAACGAACTAAGGATCGTTGGCGCCAATGTCAACTGAGAAACGCCACCTAGATCAGATCAAACTCCTCGATACTTGACTCCACTTGAAACCACCTGTTCTTCTCCTGTGGGGGGGGGGTGTGAGACAGCAAGGGTGAGCTCACATATGTTCATCGCTCAACAAGTTGTGGGGAATAATGTGACATGAACTCACAAAGGTGGGAGTTCATGAAGTGTAAGGCTGATCAACAATAGAGGTTAAAGCTGAGCATTGCTTTTATAAGTTGGTCAAAATTTTATTAGCAGTTACTAAGTGTAAGTGAATACCAAACCATAATAAAATAATAGAACAAAATTAATAACAAATCCCATGCAAATGCAAATGACAAATTGAGTTTAGGTTCCATAATTTAATCATCGGAGAGTCCTGAGCCGCTCATGACCGTGAGCTCGGCTAGTATACCAGTTTTACACTCTGCAGAGGTTGTACCCTTTACCCACAAGTCGTGTTTCCCATGTCGCCAGGGTTAGCTAGGCCCTTAGACACTACCAAGGTGAATGGCTAGGGATCCACTACGAGGCCTTTACAAAGTTCCACTAGCTTCCGAAAACCCGCTACAGTTTATAGGAAGTTCCAATGCAGGGTTCCTGGCTGACCGCCATCGTAGCAAAATCAACCAGGGACCTCCCTACACTGACCACTCCCCTACTGCCCTTGCCCCTTTCGGGTAAGGTAGTCTTCCACTAGCTTTCCTAATTAGTCAGCCAAGGGGTCCCATTCCTCCCTTATGGTGGCACGTGGTTCTCAAGTTAAGCTCCATGTTCCAATTAACAATAACATAATGATCTTGACATGAACATAAATAGAATAACAAAATAACTGGAACATGGATATAATGAAATATTAACCCAAAAACCACGTAAAGCAATAGCATAAACTACCCAAGTGATTCAGGGGTAATCAAGGTAATGAGATAAACAATCTAGGGTGACCTATTGGGTCCCATCAAAGTTAAACCTATGCATGGTAAATGATTATAAAGAACATTATTGGGTAACAAAAGTGAATCAAGGGCACAACTTGCCTGGCACTTGAGAATCCAGGTACCAACTTGCTTTTCAGATGACACGTGCCTCGTGCTAGTCGTAGCAATACAAACAAACATGGTATAGATAAAATTAACATCACACCAAACATAAGAACAAACTGAATAATAATAATCTACGCGTCGCTACGAGATCGCGGGTTCGAAAACCACTAAAATCGGAGTTAGGGTTATTAAGTTATGATTTTCTGAAGTTATTTAATGCCTAGAATAGAGTTATTCATGTAGATAATTTTAAATCAAGTTTCATGGTTAGACAAAGACACCAGGTGATAAACAATATTTAAACAAAATAAATGCCACTGAAATGAATCAATTTGGAGTTATATATTTTAAGGAATAAATTTCTGCAGGTTTTATGTGTTTTGTACAAGATTAAATAGGATATAAATTTTATTGCAACATTCATGTCAAAACAGTGGTACTATCTGATAAACAATATTATTACAAAATTATAGGAACTATAATAGGCTAAAAAGGACTTCATATGAATTTTATATGAATTACACAAATTTTAGCATTTATTTTCTCATTAAAATCATTCTCTAATCACTTTTTCGGATTTTATAATTCCCTGGACTGGGCGCACTATTTACAGATAACGCAGGGGCCAAATCCTAATTTTCCCTAGAGACATAGCACAGTCGGGTTGGACTGCGGGTTAATTCTTGAAAAGTGGAGGGGCTCTTTAACAAATAAGCCAATGAAGGGGTATCTGGGAATCCTGACCGTCCGATCTCTGCCCATCGGCCTAGATTTCCCTAGGTGAAACGTCAACGCCAAGTAATATGAGCCATCGGATCAGGAGTCTGCGGTATCCGGCCCATCTCCTTCCTCCACCGCACAGACACGGCGGTAGGCCAACCCCGCGGCGATGCGTTCCACCCGGCGGTGGCGCCATGGCTGCCCAGCCCCCAACCTTCACCCAGATGCCCCCAATCTAAAATTCAAAGCGCTCAAACCAAATTGAAGTCAAAGTGAGTGGCTTGAGACTATTATTACCGGAGATGGAGATCATGGCAAGGCTGGCCCCAGAGCTGCGTGGCTCCGCGGCAAGTCAAGCAGCTGGTGAGAAATTCCGCTCGCCATGCCCACCAACCGCGCCAGGAGAAGCCACAGACGAATTCCTCGTGAACCGGTAATGATTCCTGAGAACTCCCCATGGCATTAGCGACGACGTGCGGTGGATTGATGGGTGGCGGCGGAACATGTCCCGCGGCGGCGCCGTCGCAGTGACGGGTACCCGAGAGCACTGGTGTCCCAGCCATCGAGCGAGGAGCAGATAAACGTAGTGAGAAATATGGCGAGGACGCGAGGAGGGTAGACTCACCAGTAATGAGACCCGAGTGACTTGACCACGGCGTGCCATGGCACCGAAGCTCCCCAACAGCGTGAGATTTCTGGCCATCCACACGCACGATTCAGTCAACGGAAACGGTCCCAAGTTAACCCCGAGCGATGGCACGGCATGTGGTTTCTCTTTCCCTCTCGATTCGTTCTTCCAGTATGACAGCCAATGCGGCCACATCTTTTCTCTCTCCGTTTCAGCTATGGCACCGAGGAGACCACAAACGAGGCTCCGATGATGCGGATCAGGGGAGGTAGTCGACGCGCGGCGAAGTGGTGGACCGGATCTGCGCATTTATGGCCCCCAGGGAACAAGGAAACCACCCAAGCGAGCACCCAGGCGAGGAACTCGGTCCATGCGCAACCTCCTGGGAAGAAGACCGAGCTGACCTCCGTGGCCCACAGCACAACGTCAGTCACAGAGGCCGCAGACCAGGCCCGCGATACAGGGGGCGTGAGGACTCGCGCGTGCTGTGTGACTGCGCCCCGGACCCACCAGTCGGCAAGAAAACACCCAGGCGCGCGCAAGTGACTGAGTACACGAGTTGGGCCAAGAGAGGAGATAAGTGGAGATGGGCCGACATAGGTTAGGAATTCGGCCCAGCAGGGGAAAAACTGTTCTATTTTTTTTCTTTTCCCATTCTTTTCTTCTCTCTTTAAATTTGAAATGCTCAACTAAATTTGAACTCTTGTTTTGAATTCTAGATTCCACTTGTCAAACAAAATTATAATACTTCTTTTGCTTGAAATGATATTATTTATTTGTTATTATTATTTGTTCTCTTTCCATTTATTTATTTATAGAAGGAACAATGACTTTATTCACTTTCCTCCCTTTTCTATTTTCAAACCCCTAATTCTCAATTTAGGATTCAAACCTCATCTCAAGTCATTGTTTTATTTCTACTAGCAGTTTCATTGTTATTATTTTATTGCACAAGCCAACAAAACTCCAAAGAATGCACAAGTTATTTGAGTGTCTTTTGTTAACTATTTATTCCTGTTAAGTAAAGTGTTCTCATGTGATGATAAATATAACACCCACATAAAATAAGAAAGTAACCTTTCTCATTTTTTTATATTATCTTTTACAAATTGAGTATCACAGGTGGACGGCGGGTTCTGTTCTCTAAAAACATAAGGTCTCTTTTGAATAAGTGCCGAGGCGAAGGGGTATCCGTAGATGTGGACCGTTAGATTAGATCCGGACGGCGCAGATGAATCTAACTTCATACCGAACCGGTATGGGATCACGCCCCTTGGATTAAAAATCGATGGTCAGAATTTTATAGTTCTATATTTAATCCGACATGCTCAGCTTATATCGAACGACCACGATTGCTTCTGCGTTGTGCGACCCCCAGATCGAATCAGTACCGCATAACGGCGATCCCATGGCTTTCAGCATCACAACACTTCACCTAATCCTGGCTGCTAGTTCTGAGATCAACAGCCTAGAGCTTATTTTCCTCCCCATCGAGCCGGATAAGCCCGACGTCGACCGAGTACCAACAGGCCTCGCCACCGTCGACCCCCAACCCCCTGCCTACGCGCAAACCCTGACGCGACAAGTGCTACATGACCTGGGAATCAAGGCGAACAAGAGGGAAAGGTCATCACCTAGATTACACACACGAAGGCCCCAAACCACGGAGGAACGCGACACCACGGCGATGTCGTATGTCCGGCGAGCTATTCCAACATTGCTGACGGCCAAACCCAGGTGTTGCGGCCCCGACCGCCTACTCCGCAGCCAAGGAGAGGCCTAGAGCGCCCCACAGGAGGTGCAGATGACGGCAATTCGGAGCACCCCACGACAGCCCCCGTTTTCCCCCACGGCGGCGCAGAATTATCAAGGCGGTGGCGAGGAGGGTAGGTAATGGTGAGGCGAGAGGTAGAGATAGAATCCTAGGGTCCCTTATAAGCCAGGCGAAAACCCCGATTTCAAGGAGGCCATTCAGCCGATCCGCCCGTGGCGGGAGGCACGACGGAGGCGAAGGTTGTTAACAGGGGGCAAGAACCTGGCGTGATGGCCCCCACACGACAGCAGCGGAGTGGATGAGGGCAGTTGGGTCGTGGGTCCCACGCGGCGGCCAAATTGCTAGTGTGCACACGGAAGTGGATGACTGGCAGGCCTGCCCCACATGTCGGCGCCGTCCCCCGCACTGGGCCGCACGCGGGGTAACATCTACCTAGGCCAAAATGGTACCGAGGCCCAACCACGACCCCCTTTCTTTTTTTATATTTCTTCTTCCTTTTCTTTTGCCTTTTTGATTTGAACTTTAAATTTTTGAATTCACAAACTGTTGTGGTTTTATTATTCACACATAATTTGAACATACCAGTATTACTTTTATTTATAATATTTATTTTGTATATTTTTTGTACTTTTCTTTCTTCTTCTCCACTTTTCAAGGTTTTGTTTTCAAATTAGAGTCTAAATTATATGGACCCATTAATATATTATTATTGACACTTTTATTTTTATTATCCACAAATGCACAATCAAATAAACTCCAGTATGATGCACAGGTTATTTATGTGTTCTTTGTTCTAATTATCCACTTTTATCCAGGGTTGATCACATGTAATGAATAGTAGAGGCCACAAACTATTGAGATTATCTCTATTCTCTTTATTGCACTTTTGGGTATTACATACGCTCTCTTCTTGGCTTGTGTGCGTGTTGTTGCTGCGATTGTTTTCTTGTGTGTGTTTCTACTCCCATCCTTACTTCATTTTGATTGTAAACAATTATGTAAGGCATGAGAGACTCCAATTTGTGGAGATTCCTCACAACGGGATTTTTTATATAAGGAAGATATTGTGGCACTCAAGTTTGATCTTTGGATCACTTGAGAGGGGTTGAGTGCAACCCTTGACCAAAGGAGGTCACCACAACGTGGAGTAGGCATTGACCGAACCACGATAAAAATAGTTGTGTCACTTGTCTATTTATTTATTGCGATTACTATCTTCTTGAGTTCTCTACACTCTTGCAATATTGCTCCTAAGTTTAATACTCATCTTAAAGGAGCAATCAAGAGAAGAGTCCTCTCTCCATCTCTATTCATACCAACTTGGTTTTAGTTTTCACTAACACTCATTATAAACCAAGTCTATGTTGTTTAGGGTTGATTTTTTGCAAGATCGCTTATTCACCCCCCTCTAGGTGCCTCAATTGGTATCAAAGTCGTTCACTTTATTAAGGGACTAATCGCCCAAAGAGATAGATCATGACAACCATAGTTTAAATAGTAGCCAGATATAAGTTATCTAATGATCCTTAGATTGTGTGCCTTTTAAAAATTATTATAGTGTCGTGATGTAGATTTGCAAATGAAAAATTTAAAAAGGAAATATAACCCATGTGCTTCCTGATAGAAATTACAATAAATAACTAGTTAATTATCTAGATTCCATAAAGGTTGAGCTAGCGTTATATTTACGTATTTTTAAATGAATCTATGTAGTGTGTTTCCATGATTAATTTACCATATAGTCTTTTCTAGGAAAATGGTGAAACTAAATAATTAGTAAGTCATGTCATAAGCAAATAGAATGATTACCGGTGTATTTTAATTCATATTATAGTTACTGTAAGTGCAATCAACCCTAATTGAGGGTTTTGGTGATTAAATGACAAAACAAATAGAGATTATAACAAGTTTGCTCCTAGCATGTACACAGTTATTCTACAGACAGGAGAAGCACAGATCTTATGAGTATGCAAATGTAAAAGCACAGCGGATTAAAATTCTACATCATATGGCGTGCTCCAAGTGCTTGGAAACAACGACAGTTTACTTTTTCTAATTCTTGAGTTATAGAAATCGTCGTTCAATTAAGAGGGATCCACAATAAGTTAAGTAAGTTTTGCAATGAGCTCAGTTCAAATTCCTTCAAATCCTCTAAGAGAACACTTTTCTAGATCATGAATGTCCTTTGAAAAACCACTCTTACTCCCTACAAAAGTTCCACCTTGGTTCACTTCAGTTTTGTCAAAACTTGCTCTTCAGTTTCAAAAACCGGTTCAACCGGACCTGAAACCGGTTCAACCGGTTTCTGGACTGTTTCTTCTGCCACCTCTGTCTTGCTAGTCTGACAATCAAAAGCTGTCAGAAATGTCATGAGCAGAAATTTTTCGAAAACCGGTTCAACCGGATTGGAGCCCGGCTCAACCGATTTTGAGTCCGATCGAGTCTCCAGCTGAGTAGCTCAGTGAACCGAGAACCCCCTGGTGGAAACCGGTTCAACCGGTTTTAGAACCGGTTCAACCGGTTTTTGGTCCACTTCTCCCAACGGCTACCAGCTTTTGGGGGATCCTTTAAATACCCCCACAATCTCTCTCTTCATTCACTTCTGCTCTTCCACGGATTCTTGGTTGACCAACCTCCAAACAAAGGCATTCATTTCACCTCTCACACCCGCAATCGCATCACCTTCAATCGTTTGAAGGATCCCTGGTGTGAGGTGAAGTCGATCTAACACACTGTTGATTTCATCTTGATTCTCCTATTCTCTTCATTCTCGAGCTCATTGCAAACTTAACCTTGTGCGGATTTGTTACTCTTGGAACCTTGCGTTCCTTGACGGTTAGAGGTTGCTTGGGAGTCTCCAAATTTGTGGACGGCCCCAAGAAGTTTGTATCACCCGCTCTTTGAGCAAAATTGAGAAGAGATTGCCTTGACCTTGGTGGTCGGCTTGTGGAGGATTAGGGTTGGAAAAGACCCGGCCCTTTGTGGGCTCCTCAACGAGGAGTAGGACACCTTTGTGGTGGTTGCTGAACCTCGGGTTAAATCGTGTGTTCTTGATAAGCACTTTAATTGGTTGGTTAGTTCATATTCGGCTATATTGTGTGCAGATTGTGTGAAAACAATTCACACAATTTGTCATCTATTTGAGTGGATTTTCTCTAGGGCAAGTCTTTAGCATAATTTCTAACTACTTCGTCTCATTTGTTTAACTATTTATCTAATCTAAGTTGAGCAGGTTCAAACTTGTTCAGTTGTAAACAAAATCAACTGAACCGGTTTGCACCAGTGCAACTTGAATTTGACACTATTTCGAAGTTTTTAGTGGAAAATTTCAGGTGTAGCCTATTCACCCCCCTCTAGGCTACTTTCAATTGGTATCAAAGCTTCGTACCTCGTTTTACGCTTAACCGCGTGAGGAAACGATCATGTCTACTCAAAGGGACTATGTGGATCCTCTCCTCGAGGAAATCCCCATCACATCTTCCGGTGAGGAAGTGGACCCCAAGGTCCTCGACCTCGCCATGAAAATTACCGAGAAGATGTTCCTCAAAATGAAAGAGGAAGATGCTAAGAAAAGGGCCGAAGAAGAAGAATCAAGAAGAAAGGCCAAAGAAGACAAAGGAAAGGGAAAAATTGAATACAATGATGACCTAGTGGAACTTTTGGTGTCAAAGGTGATGATCAAGGTAAGTCTCAACACCGAAGGATCATCTACCAAAATTAAAGGTAACGAGTTCAACAAAGTTCAATTTGATTATTCTAGAAATTTTATTCCCAACTTCTCTTCCGCCCCACTTGGAAAGTTACCAACTCTTAGTGAGTTGAACTATGACGAGTGGGCCAATAAGATGAAGTCGCATTTAATCGGTGTACATCCTAGTCTTTGGGAGATTGTCAATATAGGTATGTATAAGCCCGCCCAAGGAGAAGAGATGACTCCGGAAATGATGCAAGAAGTTCACCGCAATGCTTAAGCGGTGAGCATAATAAAAGGAAGTCTTTGTCCGGAAGAATACCGAAAAGTTCAAGGAAGAGAAGATGCTCGTGACATTTGGAACATTCTTAAAATGTACATGAAGGAGACCCCAAAGCTAAGAGACATAGAGTTGAAGCTTTGGAGAGTGAGCTTGCTAGATATGATTGGAGTAAGGGTGAGTCACTTCAATCACTCTTTGATCGGTTAATGGTGTTGGTAAACAAAATAAGAGTGCTTGGAAGTGAAGATTGGAGTGACTCCAAGGTTACTAGACTATTCATGAGAGCATACAAAGAAAAGGACAAGAGTCTAGCAAGGATGATAAGAGACCGTGACGACTATGAGGAAATGACGCCTCACCAACTATTTGCAAAGATTCAACAACATGAATCTGAAGAAGCCCCAATCAAGACAAGAGACTCTCATGCCTTGATCTCAAATGAACAAGACACCCCCAAGAAGAACAAAGACCACAAGGCAAAGAAAGTGGTCGAGACATCAAGTGATGAAGATAGCTCAAGTGATGAAGACACAACTTTGTTCATCAAAACCTTCAAGAAGTTTGTAAGGAAAAATGATAAGTTTCAAAGGAAAGGAAAGAAGAGGGCATGCTATGAATGTGGCCAAACTGGTCATTTCATAGCGGATTGTCCTAACAAAAAGGAGCAAGAAGCAAAGAAGGAATACAAAAAGGACAAGTTCAAAAAGGGAGGCAAGAACAAAGGATATTTCAAGAAGAAGAAATATGATCAAGCCCATATTAGTGAAGAATGGAACTCTGATGAAGAGAGTTCTAGCTCTAAAGAAGAGGAAGTGGTGGCAAACGTTGCCATCCAATCTACTTCAAGCTCGCAACTAATCACCAACCTCCATGATGACTCCTACACTCCAACTTGCCTCATGGCAAAAGGAGATAAAGTAACTTTATTTAATGATGAGTTCTCAAATGATGATGATGAATAAATTGCCATGAAAAATAAAATGATTAAAGAATTTGGCTTAAATGGATATAATGTTATAACTAAATTAATGGAGAAGCTAGATAAAAGAAAAGCAACTCTTGATGCTCAAGAAGACTTGCTCATCCTTGAAAAGGAGAGAAACCTAGAGCTTCAAGAATTGCTACTCAATAAAGATGAAATGCTAGAAGTCTTGACTAAGGAAGTATCTTTAGTCAAGATAACTATAAAGGATAAAGAAAAAGAAATGACAAATATGAAAACCTCTATAGTTAATCTTGCAAATGAAAAGGATGCACTTGAATCAAGCATGTTAAGCTTGACTGTCCAAAATCAAGAACTTCAAGTGCAACTTGAAAACTGCAAGAACATCAATGCTTCATCTTTATTGATTGAATCTAAGTCTAGCTCCTCAAATAATACCATTTGCAAACATTGTGTCAAATACCATGCTTCTTGTTGTTTGACTAACCATGCAAGGAAGAAAAGTCCACAGGTTAAGGTCAAATAAATATTGAAGAGATGCTCTAGCAATGATGGGTTAAAGAAAGTTGAACCCAAGTACAAGTTCTTGAAGCCCAACAATGGAAAAAGGGGGCTTGGGTTCAACTCATATAAGGAAAACCCTAGCATAGTGCATAAGGGGTGGAGATCCCCCAAGTTCATAGAGGGAACTACCCAATATGATGCCTTAGGGAGGATTCACTCCTCAAATGACAAGTCAACTCAAGTAAAGGTAAATTTGAGTTCCACAAAGAATAAGATGAAGGAAGCGGGATCCACAAGTGGTGAAAAATTTAATGCACCCATTTCTCATTCTTATCTTTGTGATTATATGTTGACTTGGGATTCAGGGAAATTGGTTGTGAAATATGTGGGTGCCTACACTAAAAGAAAAGTCATGAAAAGAAGTGTGTGGGTACCCAAGGCTATAACTAACACTGTAGGACCCAATTCAATTTGGGTACCTAAAAGCATAGCCTAAATCTGTTTTGCAGGTCTACTCCTCTGGTGGGTCAAGCTGGGTGCTTGACAGTGGATGTACAAATCACATGACCGAGGAGAAAGACATGTTTCACTCCTTGCAACTAACTCAAGAAGCACAAGAAATTGTGTTTGGAGATAGTGGCAAGAGTAAAGTGATTGGTATTGGTAAAATTCCTATCTCTGACCAACAATCACTTTTAAATGTTTTACTAGTAGATTCTTTAAGCTACAATTTGTTATCTATTTCACAACTTTGTGGAATGGGATATAATTGCCTATTTACTGATGTTGATGTGAAGATCCTTAGAAGGGAGGATTCCTCTGTTGCCTTTACAGGTCGCTTGAAGGGCAAACTCTATCTTGTTGATTTCACAACAAATAGGGTGACACTTGAGACTTGTTTAGTGGTAAAATCTGACAAGGGGTGGCTTTGGCATCGCCGGCTAGCTCATGTTGGCATGAGGAACTTGGCCAAACTTCAAAAGGATAGTCACATTATTGGACTAACTAATGTTGTGTTTGAGAAAGATAGGGTTTGTGGCGCATGCCAAGCAGGAAAGCAACATGGAGTCCCACATCAATCAAAGAATGTTGTCACAACAAAGAGGCCATTGGAGCTTCTTCACATGGACCTCTTCGGACCTATGGCTTACATCAGTATTGGTGGTAGTAAGTATGGCTTAGTTATTGTTGATGATTTTTCTCGCTTGACCTGGGTTTTCTTTTTGAGTGACAAAGGTGAAACCCAAGAGACCTTGAAGAAATTCATGAGAAGAGCTCAAAATGAGTTTGAGCTTAAAATTAAGAAAGTGAGAAGTGATAATGGGACAGAATTCAAGAACACAGGTGTCGAAGAATTCTTAGGCGAAGAAGGAATCAAACATGAGTTCTCGGTCCCCTACACTCCACAACAAAATGGTGTTGTGGAAAGGAAGAACCGAACACTAATTGAGGCTGCTAGAACCATGTTGGATGAGTACAAGACCCCTGACAATTTTTGGGCAGAGGTGGCCAACATCGCCTGTCATGCAATCAACCGCCTTTATCTTCACAAGATTTACAAGAAGACTGCCTACAAGCTTCTCACTGGTAATAAACCTAAAGTTGATTACTTTAGGGTATTTGGTTGTAAATGATTTATTCTTAACAAGAAAGTCAAGAGCTCGAAGTTTGCTCCTAGAGTGGACGAGGGCTTCTTGCTTGGTTATGCATCAAATGCGCATGGATATCGTGTTTTCAACAATACCACCGGTCTTGCTGAAATAGCGATAGACGTGATATTTGATGAGTCTAATGGCTTGCAAGGGCATGTTTCTCATGACATTGCAGGAAATGAAGAACCACCTTGTAAGGCCATAAAGAAGCTTGCAATAGGTGAAGTGAGACCTCAAGAAAAGGATGATGAGGAAGGAACCTTGTGGATGACCAATGAGGTTTTTGATGTGGGCGCAAAGGTGGTGGGTGATAAATCCTCCACCCAAGCAAACCCATCAACCTCAAGTCATCCAAGTCTTGAAGAAGGTCATCAACCCCAAAGATTGCCAACCGTGGTGGAAGGTGAACATGAAAGTGTTGATGTTGAAGTGCCTATTGATCAAGTGGATGATGAGGAGGAGCAAATTCAAAGACAACCATCAGTGCCCCATCCTCGAGTCCACCATACTATCTAAAGAGATCATCCGGTGGACAACATCCTGGGTAGCATCAGGAGAGGGGTAACAACTCAATCTCGTTTAGCAAATTTTTGTGAATTTTACTCATTTGTCTTCTCTCTTGAGCCACTTAAGGTTGAAGAAGCGCTGGGTGATCCAGATTGGATAATTGCCATGCAAGAGGAGTTGAACAACTTCACCCGGAATGAAGTCTGGTCCTTGGTTCAATGACCCAAGCAAAATGTGATTGGGACAAAATGGGTCTTTAGGAACAAACAAGATGAACATGGCGTTGTTACAAGAAACAAAGCACGGTTGGTTGCCCAAGGCTACACTCAAGTGGAGGGACTTGATTTTGGTGAAACATATGCGCTGGTAGCAAGGTTAGAGTCAATTAGAATATTAATTGCCTATGCTACTAACCTTGATTTCAAGTTGTACCAAATGGATGTTAAGAGCGCATTTCTAAATGGACCACTACAAGAGCAAGTCTATGTGGAGCAACCGCCGGCTTTGAAGATCCAAGGAAGCCAAACCATGTCTATCTACTTCACAAAGCGCTCTACGGGCTTAAACAAGCCCCTAGAGCTTGGTATGACTGTCTTAAAGATTTTTTAATTAAAAATGGATTTACAATAGGAAAAGCTGATTCTACATTATTCACTCGCAAAGTTGATAATGAGTTATTTGTGTGCCAAATATATGTCGATGACATTATATTTGGTAGTACTAATGAAACATTTTGTGAAGAATTTAGCAAAGTGATGATGAACAGGTTTGAGATGTCTATGACGGGTGAGCTCAAATACTTCCTGGGATTTCAAGTCAAACAACTCAAGGAAGGTACCTTTCTATGCCAAACCAAATATACACAAGACATACTCAAGAAGTTTGGCATGGAAAAGGCAAAGCACGCCAAGACTCCAATGTCATCAAATGGACATCTTGACCTAAATGAAGAAGGTAAACCGGTAGACCAAAAATTGTATAGATCTATGATAGTGTCTCTGCTTTACTTATGTGCATCTAGACCTGATATCATGTTAAGTGTTTGTATGTGTGCACGCTTTCAAGCTAATCCTAAAGATTTTCATCTTGTTGCCGTTAAAAGAATCCTAAGATACTTAGTCCACACCCAAAACCTAGGATTATGGTATCCTAAAGGCTCCCTTTTCGATTTACTTGGCTATTCTGACTCAGACTATGCCGGTTGCAAAGTGGGACTTGCCAATTCCTTGTGCGGTCCTTAGTGTCATGGAGTTCCAAGAAACAAAATTGTGTTGCACTTTCCAGTGCAGAAGCTGAGTACATAGCAGCCAGTGCATGCTGTGCACAGTTGCTATGGATGAAGCAAACCCTTAGAGATTTTGGTTGTGAGTTTAATAAAATTCCACTACTGTGTGACAATGAGAGTGCCATAAAACTTGCAAACAATCTTGTGCAACATTCTAGAACCAAACACATTGATATTAGACATCATTTCTTGAGAGACCATGAAGCCAAAGGAGATATCGAATTATTTCATGTGAGCACTGAAAATCAACTAGCCGATATCTTCACCAAACCCCTTGATGAGACTAGGTTTTGTTTTCTAAGGAGTGAACTAAATATCTTGGATTCTCGAAACGTGTCTTAAGAACTAAAATTTGAACACATGATTGATTGATATAAAATTGTTGTATGCACAAAATGACATGTGAATCCTGTTTTTATTGTCAAAATTACTCATGTCATAAATATTGATTGTGTTTTAGGCCTTACCGGGCTATATCTAAAAACTGGTTGAGTAAACCGGCTGAGTAGGCCACTCAACCAGATTTTCTCTAATGGGAACCGGTTGAACCGGTATAAAAACCGGTTGAACCGGTTTTTGTCGCCTCGGCGTCCGCGCTGTCTGTCAGCCCCGCAGTCTGCGCCGTCAGTTTCGTAGACTGTGCTATCAGTGTGGCAGGTTTTATGCGCAGTCAACGTTGTTTTCTGCACATTTTACTATTCACGCTGCAGCAAAACCGGTTGAACCGATTTTAGAACCGGTTGAACCGGTTTTGGTCCGCTGACCAACCGTCGCCTCCTCTTTTCTCTCCTTCCCTTCCCTCTTTCTCTCTTTACCCTTTCATTTGTTACTGCCGCCGACGCCTTCACTTTCTCTCTCTCTCTCTCTCTCACTCACACCACACTCCAAATCCCTTTCGAGCCATCAAATCCTTGAGGAGTTTGTTGAAAACTTGTTCCCCTCGGCCTCCTCCATCAACTCCTTCCTCTTCGTTGGAATTTCTGTGGTTGAATCGACAGATCGAGGTATTGTTTTATTTCCCCAATTTTTTTGATCCAACACCGTTCTTGATTATCTTGTGTATCTTTCCAAGGATACTGTATGGTTTAGGTGCTTGGCACACTTAAACTATTATCATTTGTCTCGAACATGGCTTGAGTTAAGTAGTTTGGTATTGTTCGTTGTAGTTAAACCGCTCACTTGAACGGTTAAAGTGCATGCTTAATATCATACTTGTCTTTACTCAAACATGTTCGATAAAATCCTTGAACATCGATTTCCTTGCTCACCATATGTCTCTTTTTTATCTTAAGGATGGTGCGTCGTAGGAATCCATCAGTAGTTGAGTCTCACTCTGATGATGACGCTCAAGAGATTCGTGAAGAAACTCCTCCGCGTTCTAAATCCAAGCGTGGGTGCTGGTCTGAGAATGTGATGCAAGGTGGTGAGGCCTTAGGGTCTCATGGTGCTCGCGGTCAAATTACCCAGAATCCCTCTGGTCGGTCTCGACCCATGGCCAATCCTCAAGCCTGGGAGGCAACTAGCAATGATGATGGAGGCAAAGATGATGAAGTTGATCTCCCATCTGCCAACACACCCATTATCCGGGGGTTGGTTCTTCACAGGGCGAAGGCCCGTCGCTCTGCCAATGAGCCTGTCACTGATTTCACTGCAAGCGGAGGGTCTGTCCTTCTCTAGAACATCCTCTTCCAAAATCCTACATTACGTGTTCGTGATGTTAGGATCGATGGTAATCGGTTCTGGACCCTCCAACATGTCGATTTTTATAATTCTGTGATTCTTCCGAAGAAGTATCAGCCAATCCTACATCAGAGATATATTAACTGGGAAGGATGTGAAGCAATTGGTGATCCAGAGATGACACAGGCTTTGAGGGCCTGTGAGAGGAAGAGGATGAAGAACATTATGACGTTCCAATACGATTAGAATGATGAAGTTATTGCTCAGTTCTATTCTACCCTTTGGATCAAGCTGGCTGATGAGGAAAGTCCTTATAACTTTCCTTATCTTAATTTCTATTTTGAAGGCAGCTGGTACAAGGTGAGCTACCGGAGGTTTGCTCACATTCTTGGATTTTCTGATGGAGATATTTTAGGCGACAAGATTAAGATTCATGACTTTCGTCCTCCCACCAAGGATGAAGCCAGGGATTTTCATATATCTGAGTCTGGTAAATATTGTAGTCTACCAATCTACACAAATTCTACAGATACATTAATTCTCTCTGCAGAATGACTCTCATTCCAATAGGAGGTAATCAAATGAATATCCTGGGAGAGAGCAAAGTCTTGCTCTCATTTATGAAGCCAAATAGTTCTGAAAGCATCAATGTATTTGACATGATTTAGCAAGAAATCGTTCATGTTGCCTGCTTCCCTCTCAAGGGATGTCTTCACGCCCCCTTCATCATGAAGATGATTGAAGTGGTGACTCAGTTTCGCTTTGAGAAAGGAACAAGACATCTCTCGTACACCCCCTTCTGGATTGATCCAAACAATCCAGCAGGGCGTCTGAGGAAAGCCCCCTCCCGCTCTCGTGGACCTGCTGCTGCCGGTCCCTCACGTTCCTCTCCTGGCCGCGGATCTCCCACACCACGTGGTCGTGGTCGTGGTTGAGGTCGTGGTCGTGGGATGGGAGCTCAACTGGCACACGGTATTGCAGCATTTTTTTCCATGTGCAGGAGCATATCTTCCGATGTGCATGAGCTGGCGAGGCGTCAGCGGGAGACTGACGACAACCTCCGTGTCACACCCTGGGCTTTAAGGGACAAAGCCAGGTGCATCTCATACATGTGCCAAAGAAGACAACATATATAATCACAGAGTGTATAGAGATAAATGTCACAATAATCAGAGTACTTATTACACAGCGGAAGTCTTACAAAATAAAAGATAAATGTAGTAGGATCTAAAATCCATCCTTGGTGCTAGAAAGTCAACTGGGAGACGACCTAAACCTCTCACGAACACAGCGCATCATCCTCCATGCGCCTCATCCTGTGGTACCTGTCCTTGACCTGTGGGGGGTGTGAGACAGCAAAGGTGAGCTCACACATGTTGATCGCTCAACAAGTTGTGGGGAATAATGTGGCATGAACTCACCAAAGGTGGGAGTTCATGTGATGTGTAAGGCTAATCAACAATAGGGGTTAAAGCTGAGCATTGCTTTTAATAAGTTGGTCAAATTTTATTAGCAGTTACTAAATGTAAGTAAATACCAAACCATAATAAATAGTAGAACAAAATTAATAACAAATCCCATGCAATGCAAATGACAAATTGAATTTAAGTTCCATAGTTTAATCATGTGAGGGTCCGAGCTGCTCATGACCGTGAGCACGGCTAGTATACTAGTTTTACACTCTGCAGAGGTTGCGCATCTTTACCCACAAGCCGTGTTACCCATCTGCCAAGGGGTCATGAATCCCATACACCTCTACCAAGGAAGCGAGGCAGGGTAACACTACGAGGCCTTTACAAAGTTCCACTAGCTTCAGAAAACCCGCTACAGTTTATAGGAAGCTCCAGTGCAGGAATCCCTCGCCTGACCGCCATCGCAGCAAAATCAACCCAAGGACCTCCCTACACTGACCACTCCCCTACTGCCCTTGCCCCTTTCGGGTAAGGTAGTCATCCACTAGCTTTCCTAGTTAATCAGCTAAGGGTGTCCCATTAAATCCTTGTGGTAGCACTATTTTCCCGGGTGGTCGCTCCATGTTCCAATTAACATAATGATCTTATCATGAACATAAATAACATAACAGAATAATTGGAACATGGATGTAATGAAATATTATCCCAAAACCATATAAAGCAATAGCATAACTACCCAAATGATTCAGGGATAAACAAGGTAAAAAGGATAAACAGACTAGGGTGACCTATTGGGTCCCATCAAAATTAAACCTATGCATGAATAAGTGACATTAAAGAACATTATTAGGTAATAAAAGTGGATCAAGGGCACAACTTGCCTGACACTTGAGATTCCAGTTACCAGGGTGATTCTTCAGATCCTCGTGACCGCACTGCTAGTCGTAGCAATACAAACAAACATGGTATAGACAAAATTAACATCACACCAACCATAAGAACAAACTGCATAATAATAATCTACGCGTCGCTACGAGATCGCGGGATCGAGATCTACTAAGATCGGAGTTACGATTAAGGAGTTATGATTTCATGGAGGATTTATATGATTAAAAAATGTTAAACTAAATTATAAATTGGTGAATATAAATCATATAAGAGAATATCTTATAAATAATTAACTCACTTTGATATAAGTTATAAATGGACCATAGATCATATTTTAATAGATTATAATGATAAATAGATTAACAAGGCTATCCAACATAAGTTAAATAAGGATCTAATTATAAAAGAATGAGACATGGTATAATAAATGTTTTATTGCATAGTAAATATTTATACAAGACTAACACAACTTGAACGGATCAAATCGGAGTTAAAATGTATAGATTATGAATTTCCGAAGTTCGTATGTGCTTGCTACAAAATTAATGGAGTAATCAATTCTAGTATGGGTTTCATGCTAAAATAGTGTTACCAAGTAATAGACAATATTAATACAAAATTATAAGAACTGGAATGGACTAAAAAGGATTAAATATGAATTTTCTATGATTTAAATGAGTTCTAGAATTATTCATACACTAGAAATTCATTTTTCTAATTCATTTATCAATTTTCCTAGGTCCTGGATTGCGCGCACAATTAGCAGATAGTACAGGGTCTTCTGCGCAAGAATGCCTATGACTCATAACTCCTCTGTTGTGGACTGCGGGTCGATTCCATTTAAACTAGGGGTCTCTTTTGCAAAGATGCATAGCCGAAGAGGTATGGATGGATTCTGGCCATTGGATCTCATTCCGAGGGCCATGATTAGATGACGCATTAGGTGAACAGGTACGCAGTCCTAGCCACCAGATTTTGATCGGACGGTTATGATTTTAAAAGGGTTCGATCTAATCTACGCCGTCCATCGCAAGATCGATGGTCGAGGGCAAGCACACTGCCAAATCTAATCGTGTGCGCCCACCATGAATCCGACGGTCATAAGTGATTGGGGCGAATCGTTTTCTTATCTCAATCTCAGTCGGCCATCCGGAGATCGACGGCTGAGGGGCATCTTCCCCAGTCCAGTCACGTGAAGCGGTGCCGCCCCACCATTACGGTGGACCTCGCCGGAGCTGCCTGGTTTTCCAACCCCCGACGCCCTAAATCTCGATTGAGTTGCTTCTGTACGATGCGAGGCACGAAACGAGTTCGCGGGTGGGTAACGTACCTAGCTTGGTGACCGGCGAAGAAGTGTTTCACGGTGCGGCGTGACACACGTCAATGGCGAGAAATTCCGAGCTTCCCAGGCTTCAAGTCCACACGGCAGTGCCCTGAACTCAACCCAAGGAACCCCGCGAACCCACAAGGCCAGCCCTTTTGGTCCAAAAAGCTTCGCAGGCTGGGTTCCACGGTGGCGTTCACCCACCACCCTCTCTCCTACTGTGATCTCTCCCTGGTGGCGCGCAACGGGCATGGGGTCATGACCCTACCTTTATATACCTCTGGGAAGGGCGAACCTGAGCCGAGGAGCTCTGCTGCGGGTTGCGCGCACAGTTACAACCTATTCCCAAAGAAAGCGGAGACGGGCACAGGTTGGTGTGCAGGGACCTTCACATGGGAGAAAGAACTGACTGCTGGGCCTGGTTGCCAGAGGGAGTGAGGCCGTGCGCGGTGCGAAAGGCTGGGAAGAAGCGGATGCGCGCTGCGGCTGACCCACCAGCGCCAGAGGAATCGGAGAATGCTTGCATGCGGAGTCCGCGCGGCAGCTTCGGTGTTCAGTTGGGAAGGAACGACGTCGGGAGGGGATAAAATCTGAAAGGTGGGGCCTGACTGCAGTCAGTGTTGACGATGCTAGTCAAAGCGCGAGCGCGAGAGAACCGGCCCACTGACGAGATGGCCCCACGTGGCGGTGAAACGGCACATCAGGCGCGCAGGATTATTGGTTCTGCGGAAATGGGTCCCACCTGTCATACTGTGGCGTGGTGCGGGAAATGAAGCTGGGCTGAGCTAGGAGTGGGCCGAAATAGGTGACCTCAGGCCAAGATGAGGTTTCTGACCTTTCTCTTTTTATTTGCTTTTCAAATTCCAATTAGATTTTAAATTCAAACCTAATTCAACTTTGAATTTCAAGCACAATTCTAATGTGGACAGAAATCCCATCATCATATTTATTATTATTATTTTTATTATTTATCTTCTTCCTCACCATTTAGTTCTAAAAAGGAATAGATAATTATCATAATTACCTTTCTCACTCTTTTCAAATCCATGTTTGATCTTCAAATTTCCAAGTGACCAAATTATTAATAATGTGAATGTTGGGGACTTGTTCTTAAATGCTTCGCCTTAAGAACAAGGCAACACAAAAATGTCAAGTATAAATATCCTTCGTCCGCTGAAGCATTATCTCCTCAAGGATATAATGAGCTTCGGACGAAGGTCAAGAGTAAGATATTACGAAGATTTCACTTTTGTAATCATACTTGTAAAACAACAAACAATAAGAAATGAAATGTAAAGTATGAAATGTATTCATGTGTTTCATTATGTGAATATATAAGTGTTAAAACATAATATTTGGACACATTTATACCTTCGCCTTGGCGGAAAGCAATAATTCAAGCGTAACGTGCAAATGATTACAAGATCGCGTGAATAGTGTCAAGGTACTGTTCACCTATTTATAGGCACAGGGTGCAACCTGCGCAAAATTACATTTATGTCCTTTACAATCGATTACAACAGTGACACGAAACATCATGGGTCTTTAAGTCAATTCATCTTTAAGTCGGTTCGACCCTTCATCTTGAGATCTGTCTTTATGCCGAAGCTTTATAGGTAGTAGCTTCAGCGATTGCTTCTGAGAAGACCTTTCGAAGGTGCTCTTTTTAGGATCTTCAGCTACGAAGCATACCCCAAACAGTAGCCCCTTCGTGGTGTCAGATCGTTTTTCGTAACGAGCTTGATCCGTGAAAAAGTCTTCTAGGCTTTGGGACGCCGAAGATCCAAAAAACACCTTCCCTGAGCTCGTTGGCGAGAAACGATTAAAATAATCGTTGCGCGCGTGCTCCATCTTGCACCAATTACGCACGCGCCAGCGATTTACCTTGTTAGACCCTGTGGCCCACCGTTCACTGAGTGTGGGTGACTGTTTGTTCGGTGCTGGAGACCTTGCCGATTCACCTTGTCACCTGTGGCACTATATAAACAGACAGGTAGGTGTGAAGTTACCACAGCATTCGTTGCTACTGCACTGTTTTGCTGCCAAATTTTTAGTCATAGCCGAAACTTAATCATCGTGCTCAGACGAAACCTCGCTTGTGATTCTGCTTCGGTAAAAGAGTAGGAGCTTCGGAAAAAAAAACAAAAAAAGTCAACACCAGAAATTTCAAGTAAGCCATAATCAAATGGCCATAGTTCGCTCTACTGCAAGGGTCGATCGTGAGGGAGATGAGACCGAAGCTACTGAGACTGTTCCTATTTCGGAAGCAATGAAGCGCTCTGGGTTGGTAACACCGGAAGACATCCCGGCTGTTGAAGCAGAACAAGCTGGTGATGAAGAGACCGATTCTGAAGACTGTGGCAGAACCTCCAAGTTATTGGGCCCACATGCACCTGTTCTTGTCCCAAAGACCTCAAACAGCCATGCATGTGCACCAGATAACTCAACAGGATCTGTCCGATTGCCCCAAGGACATCGGATAAACCACTTTCAACCAGAACCGCGGGATTAAGTAACACAAATCACACACACCAATATTGTTGCAGCGGAAATCTTACTACCAAATTTTACAGGTTACAAAAATTTTACATTAGTTTATCGGAGTGATTACAAAAATATAAGTTTAAAATATATGCTAGCTCAAGTGACCATCCTCAATAAGAAGTATAGAAGGGTTACTTAGACTTATAAGAAGGCCGAGCCCACCGGCACTTAACACCATCACAGCATCACAAAGTTAGACCTGAAAAACAACAGGGAATAAAACCCTGAGTATGGAATTACTCAGCAAGTCTTACCCGACTAAGGAAAAGACTCTCAAGGGTATGCTGGATAAATAGGAGTCAAGGAGAGGCTTTAGCAAAAATCAACTTATACTTTTGCAGAAGCAGCTTACTAAAGTGAGTCCTTACTTTCAATCTTTTAATGTCATATTAGGTATTAATAGACTCTATTTGCATCTAGTCTAATTTTAACATCTCATCCATACAACATCATTTTTATCCATAGTGTTCACATCCTGACTTTAGGTTGCAGGGCAGTGACCAAGTCTTCATAACCGCGAAGGTACGGCGATCCGAATCGATTATACTCAGCTGAGGATCTCCAATCACACGACATATGTAGCACTTAACCCTTGCATATGTCAACCCGCCACCGGGGTTCTTAAGACCGGATCAGGTTCACGCAAACCGAGAGCACAGATACACCACCGTCCAGCCTCTTGCCACGGAGGGTACACGCTACTCTCGCCACCGCTCCACTCCCATTTCGTGTTATCTTATTCCGGCCTTAGTCTGCCCGAGGCAAGGCTTACCCATGACGAGGCATGTGACCAGTTAAAGGGTCCTCGATCATCAAGCCTACATACGCGTTAATCCTTAATCAACCTGGGTAGAACATCACCTGTTCCTACCCCAAGTCTCAATTTACGTATTTCCATCCTTAGGATTGTGTCTGTTCCTTAGGATGAAAGAGCATCACAGGGAACTTTGCAGTAAGATCCCACCATTGCTCCAGTGAAAATATTCTTGCAGGTAGAAGCCATCCTCTCCCGGGTTAAATTGAGGACAACCTCTATCCACAAGATCTAAGCAAGGCTAAGCATTTTTGTAAAATCATAATTTTAATACTTCACAGAAGTATCTATAAAGGTATGGATATCAAGGAAAGCAATGCATCAAAGGGTTTCAAGCAATTCCTATGAACCTAATGCACATTTCACTAGACTTAAAGTGTGCGAAAAGTATTTTAAAAACACAAGGAAAGGGGTTGCATGCACCGGGGCTTGCCTGAGTAACACTAGGTTAGTGTTGTTAGGTGATGTCCACTTGACGACCATCCTTTGGCTTCGCATTTGTTCAGTCTGCCCATCTTCAGATTCGTCCATCAGCGTCACCATACGGAGTAGTCCGCGCTTGGGGTCGTCTTGGTTCGTCTTCCGCATCACGCGATTAATTACGTACCTAAATGAAATGCATTATGCACATGAATGCATATAGACAGGAATAATACACGACTAATTATCGTTATACCGAAGAGGATTAAATTTTTAACCGCAAGGCATCACAACTTTCGTAAGTAAATCCTTTATACCTCTAATTTAAAATAACCAACAGTAGCATTTTAAATGACGTAGAATTATTACTCTAATTATTATACACCTTATATCGGCTAAACACGATATCAACGTAAATCAATCATACAGAAATCATGATATATATACGCATCATACACCAACTAATTAAAACATCGTGCTATTTGATCTAGCTGGTAAAATATTATTAAATAAGAAAGTGTTCCGGAAAACTATAGACTTAATAATTTAAATATTTAAAGTATTTGTGTGCACTATTCACTACGAAGTTTTCAAGTTTTAGTTGTAACCGGCTTATTTATATTACTTATGTTTAGACACTCGGAACAACAATCACCATTTGACACGAGCAATACAGAAAACGCCTACCACTAAAATATTCATAGGATGGATAGAAGCAATTTATTTAATTGTCTAAATTTCTTTTCCAAACTCACTTGCATATTCTACAAACTAATTATAATATCTCGATTTACTAACTTCGGACACCAAATAATCACAGTAAGTTAATTAATTTCTTAATCAACTAGTTTTTGCGCAAGCATCAAGGAAGCAGTATACTGGACACATCACATGAGGCATCGATTTAACAATATTAGACTCTATCACATTACTATATGACATACAAGAGAATCATTGCGAATATTATATTATCCAATCTATTAGATTAATTAATAGGAGTAGCGAGCCAGCACATTATTACCAATCGATGTCTAGAGTGGCGAGTGCCATTGTCCATGGGTGGAGCAAAACAGCGAACAGGTGGAGCGCATCGGGGAATCAGATGTCCATGGTCGGTGATGTCGACGACGGGAGGAGCAGGGAGGTTGATCGACGGCCACATGGAGGGGCTTGGCTGGGCTGGGCACCGGCAGGGAAAAACCACCACGATGGAGCAGAGGGCGCGCAGTGGCCATGGATGCAGGGAGAAGCTCGACGAGCTGGAGGGAGGAGCGCGGTCAGAGCAGAGGAGATGGACGTGCGATCGAGCAGGGCCTCAGCTGGGGAAGGAGCGGCTGGGCGCGCCATGGCTGCTCGAAGGGCGACGACGGCTTGCCACCAGACGGACAGAGAGGAAAGAACAAAGGCAATTGGACCTAGGCAGAGGGACGAGCTCTCGGCTGGGATGGCTGGGAGCTCGGCACACCAGCGAAAGGAGAGGGAGCACAGATGCAGCTAGAAGCCGAGCGTGCGTGAGCTTGTGAGGGAGAGATAGGTGTGTGGAGAGGATAAACGAGAGACATCGCTGGTAGAAGAAATATCGCGCGGTAGCTGATCCAGATCAGGAAAGCATTCACGATAAGAACGAACGTGAGAAGACGCTAGAAAGTTAGGGGACGAGTGGACGACGGCCACTAAAGGAAAAATGGATTTTCCATCCCTTTTTTTAAAAAATAAACATGAATTCTGATATTTAGGTTTAAAAAAGCAGTACAGGATTGAACCAAAATAATACCGGATACAATATTTAGATAAGATTTGATTCGTTGAGTATTCTGGAGTCAGATGAATTTTTACTCTTTATTTATATTTGAAAGATTAGGTAATGGCAAGAAACTCACGGACCGAAATCAACAAAAATCGGGTCCGATATTTTAAACTGTATTTGATATGGCGCATACTCGGGAGCCGGATGAATTCGTACCGTTAATTCACCTTTTTAGATCGAGGCGAGAAGCAACAGACCGAATTAAACGGATTTCGGCTTCGATAATTTATTCTGCGTGATTCGACTAATATTAGCTGAAACCATATCGGCTAATGCACACATGGTTTCGTTACCAAAACAGCATGCTGAAGAATGAATGGAATCATAACCTCACGCACGATTTTCTCAGACAACGCGCGATACAAAGTATTTTGCCCCGAACATTTTAGTCGTCGAGTTCCAACTAATTTGCTTAGGATAAAAAAAATCGCAAGAATAAATCGAGCCTCCAATTTCGTATCCGTGCGGGCGATGAATTTTAAATAATCACCGGACGCACCGATTTTCGAAACAGTTATGTTCCGAACACCACGAAAATTTAGGAAGAGCCCAGATAGATAAAAATAAAAACAATGTCGCACTCACGACAGACGGAACAGATGCGATATTAAAATCGCGATAGGCAAAAATAATTAGACCTTAGTGTCCGTCTTATTTACTGATATCACGTGCTTAAATTCGTACTCGTTGTCGAGCGGAATATAAACACCTGGGGTGTTACAGCCCTCCCCCCTTAAAAGAATCTCGTCCCGAGATTCGGAGCGAAAGACTTTTAAGAGTAGAGAAGCATGTAACCCATATCCGTATCAGCAATAATCATGAGACATTTCCAATTAAAGGCGAGTGTCTCAGGACGTCGTTTCTCTAGTGGACATAGCATGTATCACCACAAGCTAATTTAAAGATGTCCATCAATAGAGACGATGTCTGCCAGAGAAACACATAAGGTTCCATGTGTGCAGTTTGCTTTTTCTGATGACACTGTACTATCTGAGTCTGTTGAGCGAGCGATAGATATGCGATTTTACCCAAACAGAATCAGATGCAACCTCTTGGGTAAAACACACAGAAAGAGGTTTACCAACAAGTGGTCACAGTAAGTTCATAGCACACGAGACGGGTGTGAACGTCGAACAACACCACAATTAACTCGTGTTAGGCTAGAAAATATAAGTCCAATGAAAAATGATAGAGACTCGAAAAATCACCAGCGAAGGGATCTGTAGATGCTGCCTTCGCAACCAGTCCATTTTATCTAGCACTAATTATAGCTCGACTTGATCACACATGCTGGAAAAGCACACGTGAGACAATCGAGGCATGGCTAGAGCGATAATTAGGTGGTTATTGGCCGACTTAATTTTGATTCTTGTAAGTACTTTCTTTAGGTGGGTTGAACCAAAGTGAGTTTAGACAACTCGACAAAACGATTTCTAAACTCAACCTTTGTTCATTGGACAGTTGCAAGTTAGTAAAACCAACTTGTTGAACTACTTTTGACATTGAGCAAGTCCTCTCAGTACGATCGGTAAGCCAAGGGTTGAGAGTTCACTCTTATAAACAATTGATCATGCATTTGGGTAGAAATCCATTTGGTCAAGTTGTTCCTTTGTTTCTTCATGCGAGATGAATCATCAACTTGGTTAGGAAATACTTGGATTAAATAAGGGGGCGAATGAACAAATTCCTGCAATCTCAGCAGCAGGGAAAATCAATCTCCATTTCGAGAGCTAATCAGTTGTTTTTTTTTTCAACACTAAAAAGCTCCAAGGCTTCACCTTTACACAAAGGATGCAAAGGGAACGTGTATGTGTGAAGTCACCATCAAAGTCAAGGAAAAGAGACCCCACATGAAAGGGGTATGCCATTTTGATTCAATAGAGATGCTAGATGTTGCTTGGCCATTTGACAAACAACATAGAAATTGTTTCAAGGGAGAGATCTACGGAAGATAATATATTAGTGTAGTTCCACAATGGATCATGACTAGAGACCTCGATACCAGCATGCGCCAAGCAGCATAACCTTGCGTGTACATTCACAAGGGGCTCTCAGTTTCGCTGCGGCACCACAAGTCATTACCCATGACACCATTACCGAACTAGCACCAATAAAGAATCTCACGTAGCAAAACTAGATTGTGCCAAGATAACACATTGATATAGTCTCATAATGGATTATGACTACTAGCCATGATACCAGCGCGTGCCGAGCAGCACAACCGTGTGTGCGCACACACAGAAGGCCCTCGGTTTCGTCACGGCACCACAGGTTTTAGCCATAATGCCATTACCAGACGTAACCAATAAGAAATTTCGCGCGATACAAATGAATTGAACAAGGGTGACAATATACAAGGAGATACTCCACCTGTAAAAATGGTTACAAGTAGAGAGCCAAATAGATTATGTCCCGATGAAATGAACAAGGCGTGGCCATAACCTAAAATTAATGAAACGAGTACGATGGGAGACTGTTAATTCAGCCTCAAGCATATTTCTATGCCCATCGTAGAGATTACAAGGTCAAGAATTAGTATCCGATTAGATACGGAGGGGAAACAATCACAAGGTTAAGTTGGTATGCCTTCGATAGATATGATGAAACCAAAGGCAACAAACTTCAAGAAAGGGATAGGACATGTCTATCCTAGGTTAGGTTGATAAAACAACATGGCGATCCTTAAGATAGGCAAACTGGATAAAGGACATCAGCTTGTGTCAATTGAACAAGGACATGGTTTAGGATGGAGACATAACTCGATATTCTTGTTTTAAGCTAGGTACACTTTAGGTCCAACATAGAAATTATCTAGGCATTTATTTTTATGTGTTTGGTCATGGAATGATAAGGGAAAATTCAAATTTGGGTCACGGTTCACTAAATAAGAACATGGCCTAATTTTGGGTTTAAGCAAACAAATTACTAACCTTTATTTCAGTGCATCAAGCACCAGAGCAAAGACATATAACACCTAAATAGATTCCCTAAGGAACAGAGGACAACTATTTCATTGAAGTTCATAATTCAACATTACACCACATTATCTACAATCACTGGTTACCGGAATAAAGATGAGAGAAGCATTTTGGAGGTATAGGTGACAAACATGATGCAACAATCAGGATGCATGCTCGTCCTATTCGTCCTCACTGATTTTGCCAACACACTGTGGCAATAACGTTCTATATCGGTGGCATACTTACGATTCTCACGGTATTTTGCTAGTCGTCAACTACACATACGGTTTCGAGGTTAGTGTACCTGCAGAAAATTCTATTGCAGCCCAATTTCCCAATGATGCAAGTCACACATGATAGTTTATCACAGTTTATACTCCATATATTTCTATATGGAGGCCAGCTCATCATTAAGCACCGAGCCACGCATAGGCGCCGTTGCCACACTTTAACCATAGGGCAACTCATTATGGTAACTCACCTTCTTACCTGAGCGTAGGTGCGTCGTTACAAGTACATTACACTTCTCAGTATTCCCATGTCTGTATACCCATACACATCCATGGGGTACTGAATTCCCAGAAAAGTAAATGCTCCACATTGCAGTCTTCATATATACATATGTAGAACATGTATATAATCGGACGCCACTTTTAAACACTTCCCTAGACCGACGGTTGTTCGGTCATGCTCTCACATCTCACCTTACCTTAAGCGTCGATCCATTCAAAACTGAATGGCCTTAAAAAAAACAATACACATGTATGCAATACCCACCCGGTTGTGGGTTAGTGGTTTTTAAATAAGCCACCTAATAGTCCTTAACTTAGGGCTTAACAGAGGATGTCGCTAGCATTATAGTTTTTTTTCAAAACGGTTTTTCAAAACCAAACAATGTGTTTAGTTGAAAATAGGTTTTTCAAAACCAAAACTTTTGTTTTGAAAATACGTATGTGACCGTATATACTTAATCCAGCTCCGATACCAGCCTGTGGCAGAACCTCCAAGTTATTGGGCCCACATGCACCTGTCCTTGTCCCAAAGACCTCAGACAGCCATGCATGTGCACCAGATAACTCAACAGGATCTGTCCGATTGCCCCAAGGACATCGGATAAACCACTTTCAACCAGAACCGCGGGATTAAGTAACACAAATCACACACACCAATATTGTTGCAGCGGAAATCTTACTACCAAATTTTACAGGTTACAAAAATTTTACATTAGTTTATCGGAGTGATTACAAAAATATAAGTTTAAAATATATGCTAGCTCAAGTGACCATCCTCAATAAGAAGTATAGAAGGGTTACTTAGACTTATAAGAAGGCCGAGCCCACCGGCACTTAACACCATCACAGCATCACAAAGTTAGACCTGAAAAACAACAGGGAATAAAACCCTGAGTATGGAATTACTCAGCAAGTCTTACCCGACTAAGGAAAAGACTCTCAAGGGTATGCTGGATAAATAGGAGTCAAGGAGAGGCTTTAGCAAAAATCAACTTATACTTTTGCAGAAGCAGCTTACTAAAGTGAGTCCTTACTTTCAATCTTTTAATGCCATATTAGGTATTAATAGACTCTATTTGCATCTAGTCTAATTTTAACATCTCATCCATACAACATCATTTTTATCCATAGTGTTCACATCCTGACTTTAGGTTGCAGGGCAGTGACCAAGTCTTCATAACCGCGAAGGTACGGCGATCCGAATCGATTATACTCAGCTGAGGATCTCCAATCACACGACATATGTAGCACTTAACCCTTGCATATGTCAACCCGCCACCGGGGTTCTTAAGACCGGATCAGGTTCACGCAAACCGAGAGCACAGATACACCACCGTCCAGCCTCTTGCCACGGAGGGTACACGCTACTCTCGCCACCGCTCCACTCCCATTTCGTGTTATCTTATTCCGGCCTTAGTCTGCCCGAGGCAAGGCTTACCCATGACGAGGCATGTGACCAGTTAAAGGGTCCTCGATCATCAAGCCTACATACGCGTTAATCCTTAATCAACCTGGGTAGAACATCACCTGTTCCTACCCCAAGTCTCAATTTACGTATTTCCATCCTTAGGATTGTGTCTGTTCCTTAGGATGAAAGAGCATCACAGGGAACTTTGCAGTAAGATCCCACCATTGCTCCAGTGAAAATATTCTTGCAGGTAGAAGCCATCCTCTCCCGGGTTAAATTGAGGACAACCTCTATCCACAAGATCTAAGCAAGGCTAAGCATTTTTGTAAAATCATAATTTTAATACTTCACAGAAGTATCTATAAAGGTATGGATATCAAGGAAAGCAATGCATCAAAGGGTTTCAAGCAATTCCTATGAACCTAATGCACATTTCACTAGACTTAAAGTGTGCGAAAAGTATTTTAAAAACACAAGGAAAGGGGTTGCATGCACCGGGGCTTGCCTGAGTAACACTAGGTTAGTGTTGTTAGGTGATGTCCACTTGACGACCATCCTTTGGCTTGGCATTTGTTCAGTCTGCCCATCTTCAGATTCGTCCATCAGCGTCACCATACGGAGTAGTCCGCGCTTGGGGTTGTCTTGGTTCGTCTTCCGCATCACGCGATTAATTACGTACCTAAATGAAATGCATTATGCACATGAATGCATATAGACAGGAATAATACACGACTAATTATCGTTATACCGAAGAGGATTAAATTTTTAACCGCAAGGCATCACAACTTTCGTAAGTAAATCCTTTATACCTCTAATTTAAAATAACCAACAGTAGCATTTTAAATGACGTAGAATTATTACTCTAATTATTATACACCTTATATCGGCTAAACACGATATCAACGTAAATCAATCATACAGAAATCATGATATATATACGCATCATACACCAACTAATTAAAACATCGTGCTATTTGATCTAGCTGGTAAAATATTATTAAATAAGAAAGTGTTCCGGAAAACTATAGACTTAATAATTTAAATATTTAAAGTATTTGTGTGCACTATTCACTACGAAGTTTTCAAGTTTTAGTTGTAACCGGCTTATTTATATTACTTATGTTTAGACACTCGGAACAACAATCACCATTTGACACGAGCAATACAGAAAACGCCTACCACTAAAATATTCATAGGATGGATAGAAGCAATTTATTTAATTGTCTAAATTTCTTTTCCAAACTCACTTGCATATTCTACAAACTAATTATAATATCTCGATTTACTAACTTCGGACACCAAATAATCACAGTAAGTTAATTAATTTCTTAATCAACTAGTTTTTGCGCAAGCATCAAGGAAGCAGTATACTGGACACATCACATGAGGCATCGATTTAACAATATTAGACTCTATCACATTACTATATGACATACAAGAGAATCATTGCGAATATTATATTATCCAATCTATTAGATTAATTAATAGGAGTAGCGAGCCAGCACATTATTACCAATCGATGTCTAGAGTGGCGAGTGCCATTGTCCATGGGTGGAGCAAAACAGCGAACAGGTGGAGCGCATCGGGGAATCAGATGTCTATGGTCGGTGATGTCGACGACGGGAGGAGCAGGGAGGTTGATCGACGGCCACATGGAGGGGCTTGGCTGGGCTGGGCACCGGCAGGAAAAAACCACCACGATGGAGCAGAGGGCGCGCAGTGGCCATGGATGCAGGGAGAAGCTCGACGAGCTGGAGGGAGGAGCGCGGTCAGAGCAGAGGAGATGGACGTGCGATCGAGCAGGGCCTCAGCTGGGGAAGGAGCGGCTGGGCGCGCCATGGCTGCTCGAAGGGCGACGACGGCTTGCCACCAGACGGACAGAGAGGAAAGAACAAAGGCAATTGGACCTAGGCAGAGGGACGAGCTCTCGGCTGGGATGGCTGGGAGCTCGGCACACCAGCGAAAGGAGAGGGAGCACAGATGCAGCTAGAAGCCGAGCGTGCGTGAGCTTGTGAGGGAGAGATAGGTGTGTGGAGAGGATAAACGAGAGACATCGCTGGTAGAAGAAATATCGCGCGGTAGCTGATCCAGATCAGGAAAGCATTCACGATAAGAACGAACGTGAGAAGACGCTAGAAAGTTAGGGGACGAGTGGACGACGGCCACTAAAGGAAAAATGGATTTTCCATCCCTTTTTTAAAAAAATAAACATGAATTCTGATATTTAGGTTTAAAAAGGCAGTACAGGATTGAACCAAAATAATATCGGATACAATATTTAGATAAGATTTGATTCGTTGAGTATTCTGGAGTCAGATGAATTTTTACTCTTTATTTATATTTGAAAGATTAGGTAATGGCAAGAAACTCACGGACCGAAATCAACAAAAATCGGGTCCAATATTTTAAACTGTATTTGATATGGCGCATACTCGGGAGCCGGATGAATTCGTACCGTTAATTCACCTTTTTAGATCGAGGCGAGAAGCAACGGACCGAATTAAACGGATTTCGGCTTCGATAATTTATTCTGCGTGATTCGACTAATATTAGCTGAAACCATATCGGCTAATGCACACATGGTTTCGTTACCAAAACAGCATGCTGAAGAATGAATGGAATCATAACCTCACGCACGATTTTCTCAGACAACGCGCGATACAAAGTATTTTGCCCCGAACATTTTAGTCGTCGAGTTCCAACTAATTTGCTCAGGATAAAAAAAATCGCAAGAATAAATCGAGCCTCCAATTTCGTATCCGTGCGGGCGATGAATTTTAAATAATCACCGGACGCACCGATTTTCGAAACAGCTATGTTCCGAACACCACGAAAATTTAGGAAGAGCCCGGATAGATAAAAATAAAAACAATGTCGCACTCACGACAGACGGAACAGATGCGATATTAAAATCGCGATAGGCAAAAATAATTAGACCTTAGTGTCCGTCTTATTTACTGATATCACGTGCTTAAATTCGTACTCGTTGTCGAGCGGAATATAAACACCTGGGGTGTTACAAAGATGATTATAGCAGCTCGGTGCCGAGCAAACCCAGCCACCTGGAGTTTGGAAAATCCACGGTCTCCGAAGGCGATTTTTCGAAGATGCTGAAATTGGGCTATTTCAACGAAGATAAGAAAGAGCTGATTCGCTTCGGTGGAGAAGAAACTACTTCGAAGCCAAAAAAAGATGAAATAGTAGTTTTTAAAAGTTTCTTCAAAGCTGGTTTGAGATTCCCTTTGAATAAGATGATTGCCGATGTGCTAAAGAAGTTTGGGATCCACTTTCACCAGCTAACTCCTAACGCTATCGTTAGGCTTAGTGTTTATATTTGGGCTCTCCGAAGCCAGGGGGTGGAACCATTTGCCGAAGGTTTCTGCCGGGTGCACGAGCTACATTACCAAACCAAGGCCAGAAAGGACGGATTACATGAAAACTTTGGCTATTACAATTTTGCTTACCGGAAGACTACAAAATTTCCTATGATCAGCTACCGAAGCAAGTGGCCGGCAGGCTGGAAATCGGAATGGTTCTACGTCAAAGTTGACGATGATAGGGAGAAGCTGGTCCAAAGCCCGCTAGAGCTGATCTTCGGAGAGACCAGACCCCAATGTAATATGACACCAGAGGGTCCAACCCAAACTGCGTTGGCTGAATTCAGGATTATCGCAGAGCACACTGGCACTAGGGACTTAGTGCAGGAATTTTTGGCTTTCAAAATATTTCCAACTATGAAGGAATGGGCCATGCCAAGGCTTGAAGGAAAGAAAAAGGAGGGGGAACTTATCCGACTGCCCTACCATTACAAGTTCAAGAGACATTTCAAAGTACCCTGCCAAGAATGGCTGGAGACAACTGAAGTAATGTGTAACGAAATTCTTGGAAATTATTTCAAAAAAGAAGATCAATTGATGACAACGGCTTTCGGCACCCGCCCGAAACGAAGGTTAAACCGAGTGATGGATGCTATAGGCTTTGAATATCCTGACTATGAGCGACTGGATAAGGGTGCCGAAGGGCAAAAAAGAAAAAGAGTGGCTAGTGCTTTAAATAAGGATGACGAAGATCAATCAAAGAAGAAGAAACAAGAATCTGAGGTAAAAGAGATTGCTTCGAAGAAAAGAAGGGCTTCGACTCCAAAACAAAAATCAATTGATGAAAAAGAGAAGACTTCTGCGACATCTTCTGCTACTGAAATAGAGGAAATCCTAAAGGTAATGACTGAAACTTTGCCTGTCAAACTAAGTCCACTGGGGCTGCATCTGACGAAACTTTTTCATAAGGGAAAGGAGCCAACAAAAACAAAGGCACCTAGGCCAAAGAGGCAAAGGATTGTTACTGTGACAGAAGTGATTGATGCAACACCACCAAGGGCTTCAGCTCCGAAAGTGCCGGCAATTGAAAGAACGACAGCTACTGAAGGTGTACCTCTGAAGGCTGCCGCGGAAGAAGCCAGAGCCGAAGATGCCAAATCCGAAGACATTAATTTAGAGAACATAGCTGCTGATATAGATAAATTGCTACTAAACATGGCCACGGAAGAAGCTGCTGCAGCCACCGAAGAGACCACGGCCGCAAAACCCGAGAAGGAAGAAATAACCGAAGAAACTTCGGAAGATAAAACCTTTGACTTCCGAAACATAGTTGGCTAAGAGCTGACAGAAGCTGAAAAAGAGGAATTAAAAGAGTATGCTATATCTTGCGGGTACCGGCCGGGGGCGCTTCTCTTCGGTGGCATTGATGATGAAGGGTTAAGCTGTATACGAGATCAAACCGGTGCGAAGGTTATCGATACTCTATCAAAGAGTATCGATTTCCCGAAGCTTGAAGCAGATATTAGCCGCTACCGTCGACAACACATTGTCGGCAGTTTGTTTTATTCCAATTTTAAGGTAAACATCTTGTGTCTAACTCTTGTTATTTGTAATAACAGAAATATTTTCTAACGAAGGTTATTTGTCCATAGAGTATACTTTTGAGCAAGGCCTTAAAAATGCAGCAGGACTTAGAGGATAAAAGGCACGAAGTTATAGTTGAGAACTTAGAAAACAAGATAAAAGAGAAATCAGCTGCCATCGAAAAGAAAGACTTCGAGCTTCAAAGAGCCGAAGGCTTATTAGCGGATGCTGAAGCAAAAATAGCAGAATTAAATTCGAAGCTTCTTTCCCAATCAGAAAATTTTGAACAAGAAAAGCTGAAACTTGATGCAGAGCTTGAAGCCGAAGTTCAAAGAAGTTCGGAGCTGAAAGAATCTTTGAAAAATCTTCAGAATAAGTGTCTGGAGTTCAGCACTCGATGTATTCAACAGTTGAAGCAGGTGTTCCATTTTGTTGGAGCCAGTAGTGAAGAGTTTACTCCTTTGGCTGAAGACCTGCCTGGTGCCTTCGAGCATATTGAAGGTGAAATTAATGATCTTGACGAAGTTATAGCTGGACATGGCGACTTCTGTGCCCTGGCAGCTTCTCGGGGCACAGCTGTTGCCTTTTTGAAGTCTGGCTGTGAACACGGCAAGATTGTTAATAGACCCAACTTCAGCCTGTCACCAGCAGACCTAGATAATATTCCCAATCTGGCTCGAAGTATTGCAAATAGATTTATAAAGTTAGTATGGACAAAGGGTGGACGGGGCAAAGCTGGTGACGAAGCTCGAAGTCACATTTTGCTGGTAACAAAATCATACCTTATGCTTACCTTTTCTTTTGAATTTTGAACTTAGCTTATAATACTTACATACAGGTTAACCAAGTCGAAGCTGAAGCTGCAGAGTAAGACGATGAAGCTTTATGGATGCTGTCGAAGCTCGAGTAGTCTGTAAAAATAGCTCAAAAACTTTGTATAAAATATGATGTAATCAAATTTCACTTTGTAATATAATCTTACTTTTCCGTCAACGTATGAAATGCTTTGGTGTGGACGAAATTGATACTTTTGAGCTGAAGGCGAAAAACACCTTCCCTTCTTTGCGTACACAGTGAAGCATAAAATTGCCTCTTTCCCCCTTTTTTCCGAAGCCTTCTCTTTCAAAGCCGAAGCAAGTTTGCATGTTATGATGATGATGCACCTATGTATGTCTAAGTGAATGTTTATGAATGCAAATGTATGATGTAATGTATCGTGCAAATGAGTGTTCAAAGAAACATGACCACAACTCTTATTCCCTTAGGAATAACAAATCTTTGTCGTTTATTTTTCGGCTTCACCGCTTATTTTTCGGTGTATCAGCGCTGACTTTTTGCTGTAAGCCTCCCTTAGGAGCTTCTTCGCCTTATATTTCGGTGGAATCAACGTTGACTTTTCGCTGTAAGCCTACCTTAGGAGCTTCTTCGCCTTATATTTCAGCGGAATCAGCGTTGGCTTTTCGCTGTAAGCTCTGCATTCCCTTAGGAACGACTTTTGAGCAGAAAACTTACACTACGCTCCTTTAAGAACGACTTTTTTGTAGCTTGGTTGTGCTCTGCATCCCCTTAGGGACGTTTTTCGATCTTCTCTGTGTTTTTTTTCTTTTCTCGCTGCACTCGATGGTGCATGCCCAGTTTTTACATTTACATCTTCGGGGGATACTGCTCTTGTAGAGCCGATATAAGAAAAAGGGAAATTACATGCTATGGCCCCATTAAAAACCTTTCTCCCCCTTTGAAAAGGAAAAGGGTGCCATAGGAAAAAATAAAATAAAAAAGATTACATCAGGTTACACATAATACCGCCGAAGCTCATCCGCATTCCAAGATCTAGGAATATCGCTGCCGTCCATATCCTTTAACTTGTAGAAACCGGGTCTTGACGAAGATACTACCAGAAAAGGTCCTTCCCACTTCAGTTGTAGCTTGCCTATTGTGTCCGGGTTGGCCACTCTTCGAAGCACCAAATGTCCTGGCTTAATTTTCTTCAACCGAACCTTTCTATCACGCCATTTTATTGTTTCGGCTTGGTATTTATTGATGTTTTCCACAGCCTGAAGCCTGATCCCTTCTATAGCATTTTTGTCCACAGAGTAATCAGCTTCGTCTTTCGCCGAAGCCACTGTTCTTATTGACCCTGCCTTGGCTTCTTCTGGGGTTATTGCTTCGTCACCAAACAACAATTTGAATGGTGTAAAGCCTGTGGACCTTGATATTGTGTGTTGTGGCTCCACACCACTTTGATTAATTCGTCGGGCCACTTCCCCCTGGGCTGATTGAAGATTAACTTCATTATTCCTGTCATTATGATGCCGTTAGCTCTTTCGACAAGTCCATTTGACTCCGGATGCCGAACTGTCACACCCGGCTTTAAGGGACAAAGCCAGGTGCATCTCATACATGCGCCAAGAAGACAACATATATAATAACAGAGTGTATAGAGATAAATGTCACAATAATCAGAGTACTTATTACATAGCGGAAGACTTACAAAATAAAAGAATAAATATAAAACGAACTAAGGATCGTTGGCGCCAATGTCAACTGAGAAACGCCACCTAGATCAGATCAAACTCCTCGATACTTGACTCCACTTGAAACCACCTGTTCTTCTCCTGTGGGGGGGGTGTGAGACAGCAAGGGTGAGCTCACACATGTTCATCGCTCAACAAGTTGTGGGGAATAATGTGGCATGAACTCACCAAAGGTGGGAGATCATGAAGTGTAAGGCTTATCAACAATATGGGTTAAAGCTGAGCATTGCTTTTAAGTAGTTGGTCAAACTTTTATTAGCAGTTACTAAGTGTAAGTGAATACCAAACCATAATAAACTAATAGAACAAAATTAATAATAAACCCATGCAAATGCAAATGACAAATTGAGTTTAGGTTCCATAATTTAATCATCGGAGAGTCCTGAGCTGCTCATGACCGTGAGCTCGGCTAGTATACCAGTTTTACACTCTGCAGAGGTTGTACCCTTTACCCACAAGTCGTGTTTCCCATGTCGCCAGGGTTAGCTAGGCCCTTAGACACTACCAAGGTGAATGGCTAGGGATCCACTACGAGGCCTTTACAAAGTTCCACTAGCTTCCGAAAACCCGCTACAGTTTATAGGAAGTTCCAATGCAGGGTTCTCGTCTGACCGCCATCGCAGCAAAATCAAACAAGGACCTCCCTACACTGACCACTCCCCTACTGCCCTTGCCCCTTTCAGGTAAGGTAGTCTTCCACTAGCTTTCCTAATTAGTCAGCCAAGGGGTCCCATTCCTCCCTTGTGGTGGCACGTGGTTCTCAAGTTAAGCTCCATGTTCCAATTAACAATAACATAATGATCTTGACATGAACATAAATAGAATAACAAAATAACTGGAACATGGATATAATGAAATATTAACCCAAAAACCACGTAAAGCAATAGCATAAACTACCCAAGTGATTCAGGGGTAAACAAGGTAATGAGATAAACAATCTAGGGTGACCTATCGGGTCCCATCAAAATTAAACCTATGCATGGTAAATGATTATAAAGAACATTATTGGGTAACAAAAGTGAATCAAGGGCACAACTTGCCTGGCACTTGAGATTCCAGGTACCCACTTGCCTTTCAGATGACACGCCACGCGCTAGTCATAGCAATACAAACAAACATGGTATAGATAAAATTAACATCACACCAAATATAATAACAAACTAAATAATAATGATCTACGCGTTGCTACGAGCTCGCGGGTTTGAAAACCACTAAAATCGGAGTTACGGTCACCGAGTTATGATTTTATGTAGTTATTAAGTACCTAGAATAGAGTAATTCATGTGAATAATTTTAAATCAAGTTTCATGGTTACGTAAAGGTACTAGATGATAAACAATATTTAAACAAAATAAATGCCACTGGAATGAATCAATTTGGAGTTATATATTTCAAGTTATGAATTTCCAAAGGTTTTATGTGCTTAAAGTAGGATTAAGTGAGAGATTATTTTTCTTATTGTTTTCATGATAAAACAGAGACTCTAAGTGCTAGATAATAAAATTACAAAATTTTAGGAACTGGAATAAAGTAATTTGGAGCTCATATGAATTTTCTATGAATTATACAAGTTTTACAATTATTTTTATACTCAAAATCAATTTCTAAATCTATTTTTCCTGTTTTATTTAATTCGCTGACCGAGCCTCAAATACAGGAAAGCACAGGGTCTTCTGCGCAAGAATTCCTATGACTCAGTTCACCCACCGCAGGACTGCGGGTTGTATTTAGGTAAAACATAGGGGCTCTTAAGAAAATGTTACATCGCGAAGGGGTATGGAGCATCCTCGGCCATCAGATTAGAATTCTACAGCTCTGATTAAATCAACACGAGGTCGAATCGGTACGCAAGGCAGGCCACTGGATCTGCAATCAACGGACGGGATTTAAATACCTAGGATTGAGTTATAGGCGTACGATTTAAATCGGACGGTTCTACATCGCTGGCCGAATTGTTACCTAAGATCTAATCCCTAACGTCCATTTTGTTTCGAGTGGCCAGGAACTCTTGTTTTCCGCCCGACCTGAGAAGCGACGGCGCAACCCCGACCAGCGGCGGCGCGAGGCGAAGCCGGCCAGCAATGGCCCAGCCACGGAAGGCTCCGACCGACAACCCGAGCAGTTCTACGCGATGCCGGCAAAAATCTAAACATATTGCTTGATGTCTTACCGCAGATTATGTCGCACAGCGCCCTGCTCACAGCGAACGGCGGCCCGGCGGTGACTCTCTTGCTACGGCGAGCGATTCCCGGTGCTCTGGTCAAGGATTCGCCGAGGCGAGCCCGAATTCACCACTGCCATGGTCCGATGATGCTCCCGGTCCAACACCCGAGGGTTGAGAGGTTGCCTAGCGTGACTTCCGCGGTGGCTTCCCTTTTTTCTGCCCGCACTGGTCAGCGCGGCTAGAAGCTCCAGGGGTGCCCACGAAGCTTGATTCGGCGATGAAGACGTGCGTCTGGGTCCACCGCTCCTGCCCACCCTCACGAATCCGCCCAACAGCCGACCGTAGTCGCGGAGGAAGCCTGACGGCGGCGGTCCTCACACGGCGGCCTGATGTTCTCGAACGGCACAAGGCGGAAGACGAGAGTAAAGGGGGGGAAGGGTAGCGGCTAGGTTTCCTTTATAACAGCCTAGGCTAGGCAGGCGAGGTGGTTGAGGGTCCGGTCCACGGGTGCGCGGCAATGGCGGCATGGCCGCGGCTTTGGCGGAGGTGAGGGACGACCCGGACACAGCAGAGGGGAAAGAGACTGCCGCGCGGGGCCCACCCGTCGGCGCCATACTGCGCGAGCACCAGCTGGGCCACCCGAGTGCAATGGCTAAGTGGGCCAAAAATTGGTTCTGCGGCCCAAAGCAAGCTTCTTTTCCTTTTCTTTTATCTCTTCTTTTCTTTTTACTCCTATTTGAATTTTCCCTTTTCATTTGAGTCTCCAAATTTGAATTTGCATATGAGTTTCACCCTTGAGCCAAATGTACACATTCAAATCCTAGTATAGAAATAATATATTTTTATGTATATTTTTATACTTTTTTTTATCCTCATAATATTTTCTTTCTCTTTCCTTAATTTCTAGAGTTTCCTTTGGAACTTAAATTCTAATTTGAGCATTACATTATTTTTCTACTATCACACAAAATGCACACAAAATAAAATCTAGCCTGATGCACGATTTAGTGGCATGTCTTTTATTAATTATTTGTTTTTGAATATGGTGTTCACATGTGATGATGTCTAAAGGTCAAACTCACATAAGGAGAAATTGTTTCTCTATTTATATTATTCCTAACAAATTACAAATTGGGTATTACAAATCCTACCCCCCTTAAAAATAATCTCGTCCTCGAGATTTAGGAAGAACGAGGGAAAAGATGGGGAAATCTATGCGAAGCTCTTCTTCTCTTTCCCATGTAGCTTCGTCTTCTCCGAGGTGACTCCATTGAACTTTACACATTTTTATCACCTTATTTCTTGTAACTCGAGTTAAAGTATCCAAAATCTTGATCGGGTACTTCGTGTAAGTCAACTCACCCTGAACACCAAGCTCTTCCATTGGTAACTGTTCCTCAGGGACATGGAGACACTTCTTAAGTTGAGACACATGAAATACATTATGCACATCAGATAGATTATCAGGTAGCTCGAGTTGATAGGCCATCTCTCTAACTTGCCTAAAAACTCAGAATGGTCCAATGAAGCGAGGGGACAATTTGCCCTTGACTTTAAATCTCCTCATTCCACGAAGTGGTGACACCTTGAGGTACACATGATCTCCTTCTTCAAATTCGAGTGGTCTCCTTCTATTATCAGCATAGCTCTTTTGCCTGGTTTGAGCTACCCTCAAATTCTCTCGAATTATACGATCTTGTTCTTCTGCCTCTTGAATAAGTTCAGGTCCAAAGAACTGTCTTCCTCTAGTCTGATCCCAATATAGAGGAGTCCTGCATTTCCTGCCATATAAAGTCTCGAATAGTGACATCTTCAGACTGGTCTGGTAACTATTATTATACGAGAACTCAGCACAAGGTAGACTCTTGTCCCCACTACTACCATGCTGAAGGGTACAAGCTCTCAACATGTATTCCAATACTTGATTAGTCCTTTCAATCTGTCCATCAGTCTAAGAATGGTAGGCCGAACTAAAATTCAACTTCGTAGCCATATTCTCATGGAAACTTTTCCAAACTCTGGAGGTAAAATGTGATCCTCTATCCAAAATGATCTTCTCGGTACACCGTGTAGAGACACATCCGAGACATATATACTCTGCCAATTGAGATCCCTTGTAAGTAGTCTTGACGGGAATGAGTGAGCTACTTTAGTCCATCTATCCTCAATCACCCATACAGAATCATATCCTTTAGAGGTGCGAGGCAATCCAGTAATGAAGTCCATACCAATCTCTTCCCACTCGCATTCGGGTATCTTTAATGGGTATAATAGTCCAGCTGGCCTTTGGTGTTCGACCTTAACTCTTTGACACACATCGCACATAGCCACATGTGCAGCCACATCTCTCTTCAATCCATACCACCAATATTTCCGCTTCAAATCCTGATACATCTTGGTACTACCAGGATGAATAGAATAATCCGAATCATGGGCCTCGTTCAGTATAGTCTTACGAAGGCTTTCAATACCAGGAACACATATCCTGTCCTTGAACCACACAGTGCCTTGCTCATCTTCCGTGAATTCCGGAACCTCGACCTTCAGTAATCAGATCTCTAATCTCTTATATGTTAGCATCACCAATCCGTCCTTCTGCGGATTTCTTGCTCCAACGTAGATTCCACATCAATAATAACTCCTTCAGTGTGAGCAACTATCCCCAGGTTAAGTCTCCTGAAATCCTCAACAATCGCATCGGGTAGCTGGGCAACAACAGCTGAATGAACGTGCTCCTTTTGACTCAAGGCATCTGCAACCAAATTTGCCTTGCCCGGGTGATAGTGAATCTCCAAATCATAATCCTTAATAAGCTCCAACCAACGACGTTGTCTAAGGTTGAGATCCTTCTGAGTGAATATATACTTCAAACTCTTATGATCCGCGTTCACTTGACACTTGGTTCCCATAATGTAATGTCTCCATATCTTAAGTGCGTGCACAACCGCTGCCAGTTCCCAGTCATGAGTGGGGTAGTTCAATTCATGTTTCCGCAACTGACGAGACGCATAGGCAATCACGTGTCCTTCTTGCATGAGCACACATCCTAATCCTTGGCCACATGCATCACAATAAATGTCAAATCCCTTCTGTAGATCTGGCATAATCAATACTGGTGGTGACATCAATCTCTCCTTCAATTGATCAAAGCTCTCTTGGCATTTCTCATCCCACTTAAATTCTCTTCCCTTCTCCAGAAGCGAGGTCGTAGGCTTAGCGATCTTTAGAAAATCCTTTAATAAATCTCCGATAATATCCTACAAGTCCCAAGAAACTTCGGACCTCAGTAACTATAGTGGGTATGCTTCACACCACTATCTCCTTGACTTTAGCAGAATCCACTGATATTCCTCCATGATATATCCAAGGAATGACACCTCGTCAATCCAGAACTCGCATTTACTGTACTTGGCGTAGAGTTGACTATCTCATCGCTTTTGTAGCACCAATCTCAGATATTTCTTGTGATCACTATCACTCTTAGAATAAATAAGAGTATCGTCGATGAAAACCACGACGAATCTGTCCAAATCATGAACACCTTATTCTTCAGATCCATAAAATAGGCTGGTGCATTAGTTATCCAAATGACATAACGGTGAACTCATATAATCCATATCGAGTCGAGAAATCCGTCTTGGGAATATCTGATGGCCTAATCTTCATTTGATGGTAACCCGATCGGAGATCAATCTTCGAGAATACGCTTGCACTTCTCATCCGATTAAATAAATCCTCAATGCGGGGTAATGGACACTTGTTCCTCACAGTAACATCATTAAGGGATCTATAATGCACGCACATCTCTTGCGATCCATCTTTCTTCTGTACGAATTGAACTGGCGCTCCACAAGGTGAAGAACTTGGACGAATGTACCCAGCCTCTTGTAACTCTGTTAACCGCTTCTTAAGTTTTTTTAACTCTTCTACAGACATCATGTATGACTGTTTGGGAGTAGAAGTAGTTCCAGGTAAGAGATTAATGACAAACTCAACTTCCCTATCTGGTGGCATCCCTAATAACTCTTCTGGAAAGACATCCTAAAAATCCCTAACTGCACGGATGTTGTCACCCACAAACTTCTCATCTACTAAGAATGCCGCTAATCTGGTGGTGGTAGTTACTGCAACTTCAACTTCAAATCTTTGTCCTTTGGAACTGGTGAGTTCTACGATTCCCTTAGCACGGTGTACATACTGCCTTTGCCTTTCTTAACCATGACATACCAAGGATCAAGTCTATACTGCTCTCTTCTAACAGTATAGGGGTAGCCCATCTGGGTTAGAAACACAGGGTAAGAAAGGAAGAGTTGTAGACAAGGCGAGTAATTACGAGGAATGATACTGCGGAGGATTTATTAGCTAAGTAGATTAGTGTGTCACCCACTAAAGCTAATGCATTACCTTATAGTGGTACATGCTAAGATGCCCAACTATAATGTTTCAATCAATCAAAGAAGCAAATCAAGCATTCATCATCAGAACAATCAACCAACGTTTTTTTAATAGAGAAAATAGTTTTAGTTTTGTCTTAGGTCTCCTATCTCAAAAAAAAGTTCATAAATGTAGGATTCCAAAGTGTGAAATCCATCTTGTCTTAGAGCAGAAAAGATAAGAGTAATCAGAGTATGACAGCAAAAGGTGAGACAGGATCAAGATAAGATAAGTTTAGAATGAATCAGAGTAAGGTAAGTAGGTAAGGGTTGTCCGTTTCTATCTAGGTTTCGTCCTACAGTCAACATTTGCTCTGATACCACTTCTGTCACACCCGGCTTTAAGGGACAAAGCCAGGTGCATCTCATACATGCGCCAAGAAGACAACATATATAATAACAGAGTGTATAGAGATAAATGTCACAATAATCAGAGTACTTATTACATAGCGGAAGACTTACAAAATAAAAGAATAAATATAAAACGAACTAAGGATCGTCAGCGCCAATGTCAACTGAGAAACGCCACCTAGATCAGATCAAACTCCTCGATACTTGACTCCACTTGAAACCACCTGTTCTTCTCCTGTGGGGGGGTGTGAGACAGCAAGGGTGAGCTCACACATGTTCATCGCTCAACAAGTTGTGGGGAATAATGTGGCATGAACTCACCAAAGGTGGGAGATCATGAAGTGTAAGGCTTATCAACAATATGGGTTAAAGCTGAGCATTGCTTTTAAGTAGTTGGTCAAACTTTTATTAGCAGTTACTAAGTGTAAGTGAATACCAAACCATAATAAAATAATAGAACAAAATTAATAATAAACCCATGCAAATGCAAATGACAAATTGAGTTTAGGTTCCATAATTTAATCATCGGAGAGTCCTGAGCTGCTCATGACCGTGAGCTCGGCTAGTATACCAGTTTTACACTCTGCAGAGGTTGTACCCTTTACCCACAAGTCGTGTTTCCCATGTCGCCAGGGTTAGCTAGGCCCTTAGACACTACCAAGGTGAATGGCTAGGGATCCACTACGAGGCCTTTACAAAGTTCCACTAGCTTCCGAAAACCCGCTACAGTTTATAGGAAGTTCCAATGCAGGGTTCTCGTCTGACCGCCATCGCAGCAAAATCAAACAAGGACCTCCCTACACTGACCACTCCCCTACTGCCCTTGCCCCTTTCAGGTAAGGTAGTCTTCCACTAGCTTTCCTAATTAGTCAGCCAAGGGGTCCCATTCCTCCCTTGTGGTGGCACGTGGTTCTCAAGTTAAGCTCCATGTTCCAATTAACAATAACATAATGATCTTGACATGAACATAAATAGAATAACAAAATAACTGGAACATGGATATAATGAAATATTAACCCAAAAACCACGTAAAGCAATAGCATAAACTACCCAAGTGATTCAGGGGTAAACAAGGTAATGAGATAAACAATCTAGGGTGACCTATCGGGTCCCATCAAAATTAAACCTATGCATGGTAAATGATTATAAAGAACATTATTGGGTAACAAAAGTGAATCAAGGGCACAACTTGCCTGGCACTTGAGATTCCAGGTACCCACTTGCCTTTCAGATGACACGCCACGCGCTAGTCGTAGCAATACAAACAAACATGGTATAGATAAAATTAACATCACACCAAATATAATAACAAACTAAATAATAATGATCTACGCGTTGCTACGAGCTCGCGGGTTCGAAAACCACTAAAATCGGAGTTACGGTCACCGAGTTATGATTTTATGTAGTTATTAAGTACCTAGAATAGAGTAATTCATGTGAATAATTTTAAATCAAGTTTCATGGTTAGGTAAAGGTACTAGATGATAAACAATATTTAAACAAAATAAATGCCACTGGAATGAATCAATTTGGAGTTATATATTTCAAGTTATGAATTTCCAAAGGTTTTATGTGCTTAAAGTAGGATTAAGTGAGATTATTTTTCTTATTGTTTTCATGATAAAACAGAGACTCTAAGTGCTAGATAATAAAATTACAAAATTTTAGGAACTGGAATGAAGTAATTTGGAGCTCATATGAATTTTCTATGAATTATACAAGTTTTACAATTATTTTTATACTCAAAATCAATTTCTAAATCTATTTTTCCTGTTTTATTTAATTCGTGGACCGAGCCTCAAATACAGGAAAGCACAGGGTCTTCTACGCAAGAATTCCTATGACTCAGTTCACCCAGCGCAGGACTGCGGGTTGTATTTAGGTAAAACATAGGGGCTCTTAAGAAAATGTTACATCGCGAAGGGGTATGGAGCATCCTCGGCCATCAGATTAGAATTCTACAGCTCTGATTAAATCAACACGAGGTCGAATCGGTACGCAAGGCAGGCCACTGGATCTGCAATCAACGGACGAGATTTAAATACCTAGGATTGAGTTATAGGCGTACGATTTAAATCGGACGGTTCTACGTCGCTGGCCGAATCATTACCTAAGATCTAATCCCTAACGTCCATTTTGTATCGAGTGGCCAGGAACTCTTGTTTTCCGCCCGACCTGAGAAGCGACGGCGCAACCCCGACCAGCGGCGGCGCGAGGCGAAGCCGGCCAGCAATGGCCCAACCACGGAAGGCTCCGACCGACAACCCGAGCAGTTCTACGCGATGCCGGCAAAAATCTAAACATATTGCTTGATGTCTTACCGCAGATTATGTCGCACAGCGCCCTACTCACAGCGAACGGCGGCCCGGCGGTGACTCTCTTGCTACGACGAGCGATTCCCGGTGCTCTGGTCAAGGATTCGCCGAGGCGAGCCCGAATTCACCACCGCCATGGTCCGATGATGCTCCCGGTCCAACACCCGAGGGTTGAGAGGTTGCCTAGCGTGGCGACGGCTTCCCTTTTTTTCCGCCCGCACTGGTGAGCGCGGCCAGAAGCTCCAGGGGTGCCCACGAAGCTTGATTCCGCGATGAAGACGTGCGTCTGGGTCCACCGCTCCTGCCCACCCTCACGAATCCGCCCAACAGCCGACCGTAGTCGCGGAGGAAGCCTGACGGCGGCGGTCCTCACACGGCGGCCTGATGTACTCGAACGGCACCAGGCGGAAGACGAGTGTAAAGGGGGGGAAGGGTAGCGGCTAGGTTTCCTTTATAACAGCTTAGGCGAGGCAGGCGAGGTGGTTGAGGGTCCGGTCCACGGGTGCGTGGCAATGGCGGCATGGCCGCGGCTTTGGCGGAGGTGAGGGATGACCCGGACACAGCAGAGGGGAAAGAGACTGCCGCGCGGGGCCCACCCGTCGGCGCCATACTGCGCGAGCACCAGCTGGGCCACCCGAGTGCAATGGCTAAGTGGGCCAAAAATTGGTTCTGCGGCCCAAAGCAAGCTTCTTTTCCTTTTCTTTTATCTCTTCTTTTCTTTTTACTCCTATTTGAATTTTCCCTTTTCATTTGAGTCTCCAAATTTGAATTTGCATATGAGTTTCACCCTTGAGCCAAATGTACACATTCAAATCCTAGTATAGAAATAATATATTTTTTATGTATATTTTTATACTTTTTTTTATCCTCATAATAATTTCTTTCTCTTTCCTTAATTTCTAGAGTTTCCTTTGGAACTTAAATTCTAATTTGAGCATTACATTATTTTTCTACTATCACACAAAATGCACACAAAATAAAATCCAGCCTGATGCACGATTTAGTGGCATGTCTTTTATTAATTATTTGTTTTTGAATATGGTGTTCACATGTGATGATGTCTAAAGGTCAAACTCACATAAGGAGAAATTGTTTCTCTATTTATATTATTCCTAACAAATTACAAATTGGGTATTACACGAACTGATGCAAAATGGATCTTCGTGCCAATTTGTTCACAAAACTCTCTGAAAGCTTCAGAATCAAACTGCGTTCCGTTGTCCACGGTAATGGCCTTCGGCACTCCGAAGCGACAAACAATATTTTGCCAGAAGAACTTTTGAACCGTAACCGAAGTTATCGTGGCTAAAGGCTTTGCCTCAATCCATTTAGAGAAATATTCAACTGCCACTACAACTTATCTTAAATTCCCTTGTGCTGGTGGAAGTGGGCCTAGCAAATCAAGGCCCCATCTTTGCAATGGCCAAGTGGGCTGTATTAATTGAGTTAGAGACGAAGGTTGTTTTTGAACTCTTGCACATTTTTGACAACCTTCGCATTTTTGGACTAATTCTGCTGCATCCGAAGCTGCCTTCGGCCAATAGAATCCTTGACGAAAAACTTTACCCAATAAAGGCCTAGATCCGATGTGAGATCCACACAGGCCTGCATGTATTTCTTTCATCAGCTCTATACCTTCAGTTCTGGATAAACATTTGAGCAATGGAGAACAGACTCCACGCTTGTACAACTCCCCTTCTATTATTACATATGGACGGGCTCTTGCAGCTATTCTCTTTTGATAAGCTTCGTCATCTGAAAGGAAATTGCCTAGGAGAAAAGACATGATCTCAGTTCTCTAATCTTCGCTGTAAAGAGGAGATATATTGAGCACTGCTCTTTCAAGAAGGTCTACCGAAGGTGCTTTTATTGCTTCAAAGAAAACTTCCGAAGGTAATGGCAGCCCCTGTGCTGCTGACTTGGCTAATAGATCAGCATGTTCATTTTCTCCTTGTGGTATATTCTTAACGAAAAACCCTTCGAAGGAGGCTTCAAGTCTTCGAACCGTATCCAGATATTTTTCAAGCTTCGGATCTCTTGCTTTGCAACTTTTGTCAACATGGCCAGAAATAACTTGGGAATCAGTTTTGAGGACCTCCCTTCTTATCCCCATTGCTTTCAACTTCCGAAGGCCCAAAAGCAAAGCTTCATATTCAGCAATATTATTTGTACAACTAAAATCAAGTTTCACTGCGTAGCATGTTCTAACTTTAGAAGGTGCAATTAAAACGGCAGCTGCCCCTGCCCCGAAGGTTCCCCAAGAACCATCGCAGAATACTGTCCAAGCTTCGGCATCTTTACTTGCTTCTTCTTCCTGAACCCCTGGCGTCCAGTCAGCAATGAAATCTGCTAACGCCTGGGACTGAATCGAAGATCTGTGCACATAATCAATATAGAACTCATTGAGTTCCGCAGCCCACTTTCCAACCCTTCCAGTAGCTTCTCTATTTCTCATAATATCCTTCAATGGTTGTGAAGAAGGAACAATTATATGGTACGCTTGAAAATAATGTCGAAGCTTTCTGGAAGCCATCAAAACAGCATACAACACCTTCTCCAATTCTGTATAATTTTTCTTTGATAAACTAAGGACTTCGGAGACAAAGTATATTGGAGCTTGCTTTTTGGTTTGCCCTTCAAGCTTTTCTTGGACAAGTGCCGCACTTACCGCTGAGTGCGAAGCTGCCACATATAACAACAGAGGAGCCCCTGGCGTTGGTGGAGTTAATGTTGTTAGATCTATCAAATACTGCTTCAGCTCATCGAAGGCTTTCTGCTGAACTGGTCCCTATTGAAAAACTTCGACTGACTTCAGCACCTCAAAAAATGGTAAATTTCTCTCTGTTGATCTAGATATAAATCGATTCAGAGATGCAAGTCTTCCCGTCAGTCGCTGAGCCCCCCTTTTTGTGCTTGGTGGTTCCATTCGAAGAATAGCTTCGATTTTATTCGGATTAGCCTCAATCCCTTTTGTTGAGACTAAGCAACCAAGGAATTTCCCCTTCTTTACCCCGAAAACGCACTTTTCTGGATTCAGCTTTAAACCCAGCAGTACCTTCTGCTCTGCAATATCTTCACATAAAAGCATGGGCTTCGGCTGATCGGCTGAAGCAGCCTTCTCCCTTCTGTACTTGTATTGCTCACAAGCTTCATTTCCATCTATATTATGGATTGCCTTTGAATCTGTCCAGTTCCCTTCAGCTTTTCTGGCAGCTTCCTGACTCCCATGGATAGCAATAGGTCCCTGATCCGAAGGTATCTTCATGCAAAGATATGCTGGGTGAAGAATTGCTTCAAAAGCATTAAGTGTTCCACGACCAATGATTGCATTATAGGGATACTCCATGTCAACAATATCAAACACAACTTGTTCAATCCTTGTGTTGTTGATAAATCCGAAGGTTACTGGCATCGTGATCTTGCCAAGTGCTACAATCTGCCTTCCTCCGAAGCCACAAAGAGGATGTGTGGCATCATGGATCTTGTCTTCGGGCTCTTGCATCTGTCTGAAGGCTTTGGCAAATATAATATCCGCTGCACTGCCTGTGTCAACCAAAACATTGTGGACCAGAAATCCTTTGATAACACAAGAGATAACCATAGCATCATTGTGAGGATAGTCCTTGAGCTGAAGATCCTCTTGGGAGAAGGTAATGGGGATGTGAGACCATCTTGACTTGATGAAGGGTCCTTGCACCCCTACATGTTGTACCCTTCTCTGTGCCTCCTTCTGCTTCTTGTTAGCCGGCTCTGAGCATGAACCGCCTATTATCGGGAGCACAAGCTTCGGAGCCGAAGCAACTCCAGCTTTGAACGAAGCCATCAGCTCAGCAAGTGGTTGTGAGTTCACCGGAGGTGGGCGCCAATGTTGGGGACTTGTTCTTAAATGCTTTGCCTTAAGAACAAGGCAACACAAAAATGTCAAGTATAAATATCCTTCGTCCGCTGAAGCATTATCTCCTCAAGGATATAATGAGCTTCGGACGAAGGTCAAGAGTAAGATATTACGAAGATTTCACTTTCGTAATCATACTTGTAAAACAACAAACAATAAGAAATGAAATGTAAAGTATGAAATGTATTCATGTGTTTCATTATGTGAATATATAAGTGTTAAAACATAATATTTGGACACATTTATACCTTCGCCTTGGCGGAAAGCAATAATTCAAGCGTAACGTGCAAATGATTACAAGATCGCGTGAACAGTGTTGTGGTACTGTTCACCTATTTATAGGCATAGGGTGCAACCTGCGCAAAATTACATTTATGTCCTTTACAATCGATTACAATAGTGACACGAAACATCATGGGTCTTTAAGTCAATTCATCTTTAAGTCGGTTCGACCCTTCATCCTGAGATCTGTCTTTATGCCGAAGCTTTATAGGTAGTAGCTTCAGCGCTTGCTTCTAAGAAGACCTTTCGAAGGTGCTCTTTTTAGGATCTTCGGCTACGAAGCATACCCCCAACAGTGAATATAACTTTTATTGTTTATAATGTCATTATTTATTCTTCTCCTTGTTATTTAATTCATGGGAGGTATAAATGGTTTCCTTTAAAAGAAAATTTCCTTTCTCATATATATATATATATATTTCCTAATTACCAAAGCATTATAATACTATATTTGTTTATTATTTTATAATTATATATTTTTTTTCTTATACACATTTGGGCCTTACAAATCCTACCCCCTTAACAGAAATCTCGTCCTCGAGATTTGTAAGAAAAGGGTGTATACTCATATTGTCTCAACACATATGCACAAACAAAAGTCTCAGCATGATGCATAATTTATTAGCAACACATGAGGTTAACTAGACCTTATTATTCCTCCTGAAATAGTATCATACTATTTACTAACTAATGTAACATTTAGATCTTACAAATAGTAGTAATTTATATATATGTTTATGTAGCTTGGTGGGGGTTGGTGATGGTGGTGGAGGTTGTTGTTGTCGTTGTCTCTCCAACCGTGCTTGCCTTATTTCTTGATGTATCTCCAGTCGTACCTGACGTATTTCCTCGCGTTCTTGTCTTATCTGATTTTGCATTTCGGTCATCATGTCTGTCAATTGTTGTATTACCAGCCTTTGGGCGACAACCACTTGATTAGTTCCAGCCGATGGAGGGTTTGGAGGATTCATTTCTGTTTGTTGTTGCCTGATAATCTTCCCTTCCTAGTGTTGACCACGAAAGTTAGAAGCATATGGTAGGATAGCTTTGCAATGAAAAGTATTTGGTAAACAGAAAGAATAGCTAGTAGCTGGTTATGATCTAAAGATTCTTTAGCAGGGCTTATTCTTTGTTTTATGTCTAGATTGGGGTAACTAGTCGTATAAGGTGGATATCCAAAGGTAGAATAAAATTTGTCAAGATGAGATAGTCTACATGATGTAGGTTAAAAGTTTGTTTGAGGTTAGGTGAGGATAGTCAGTTTATGCAATTCATCATGACACTATGGGTTGAGTTAGCTCTTATGCCCATGGTTGAGTTGGTCTAATGTGCCAAGTTATGTTAACACCTAGTCAGTAGGGTTCAAGTACCATTAATCTGTTTAGGCAGACCACAATAGATTAAATCACACTAGATTCCTTATTCTATTTAAGAATATCGTTTAGTTAAGCATATCAAGCTTACATTATCTTTATGAAGTTCAAGTATATATTTTTTTATCTCAGTGAAATTTCCAAACAGTATATATTTTTATACACCTAAAATTCTTCATGTCATTAATAGGTGTGGTATAGAAACAAGGGTACATCATGTTTTAGCTATTTGGTGAGTGTTGACATAGAATGACTGTACTATGGCATAATTGAGCTTCCTTTGGGGGTCTGGATTAGGGACCATCGGTCGTGGTGTTAGATGCCATTCTCCAATTTGGGAGAACAATTGAGGGTACATGGGATAGGTAGGTTAAACAGGGTTTTACTTTGCTTTTGGGATAAATGGATTGGGCGACCTATAACACAGGCTAGGTCGTGGTTTCATGGACGAGTTGGTCTAAAACAACTGTTTAAGTTTAAAACCTGTTTATAAGAATATGGTTTAGTTAATACTTGAGGTAGATCAGAATTTTTCGTTTAAATTAAAACAGAGTTATGCAACCATCGAATGGTTAAGGTAGTTGCATAAGGCCGAGTTGGTCGGTTATTCTTAATATTTTGCCGAGTGAATCACGTTAGAACAGGTGGATAGGGTCTAATCCATGTTACAAGTATTAACTAACCTGTTTGAGTGGGTCACATTGGGTTAGTCCAGATTAGATGGAAACTAGCTTAGTTTAGCATAACTAGATTTGACTAAATAGGACCTAATTAATTTTGGATCAGTTTAGGTTGAATGGGTTCTAGGCATGACGAGTATGTGGTCTAGTCTAAATTGGAATCTCAGTCCAACTTGGATTAAAATATATTTATAAGAGTAGGATCTGATCTTATTTTACCAGTATTATCTAACATGTTTGTCCATTATGTTAGATCTGATCAGATTAGATGGGGTCAGAATTAAATTGGCATAATCATATTAAACTAGATAAGATCTACTTAATTTATTTTGGAATAGATCATGTGTTACACTATTATGAGATAAGCAAAGTGATGTGGATATGTATGCTTATTAGGACAGGATGAATCTCTAAGCATAAGATAGAATCTTTTGAGGTTAGTTGGATCTATTAGGATGGGATAGAATCTTTTAGAGATAAGATGGGTCTATTACGATAAGAAAGAATCTTTTTAATATAAGAGAGAATCTTTTAAGGTAAGAAGGGTCCATTTAAAATATATACACTTTAATGGAGGATAATCTAGGTTGTTTAGTTATCTCATGAATTCTATTTATTTATATTTATACCTATACGTACATGCAGATGTAATTGTGGACATTACTCCACAACTAATCACACTCAATCAAAGATCCAAATCAGACATATATCACAAGAACAATCACTCAAGCGTATAGATACCTATAAAAACAGTTTTGTTTTTTTTTGTTCCTAAGAGTAGGTTTTCTATTCCTAAAGGTCACTTTAGGCACAGGATTTCAAAGTGTGAAATCCACATTTGTCTTTAGAAGGAAAAGGTAAGAATAATCAGAGTAAATACCAAACCATAATAAATAGTAGAACAAAATTAATAACAAATCCCATGCAATGCAAATGACAAATTGAATTTAAGTTCCATAGTTTAATCATGTGAGGGTCCAAGCTGCTCATGACCGTGAGCACGACTAGTATACTAGTTTTACACTCTGCAGAGGTTGCGCATCTTTACCCACAAGCCGTGTTACCCATCTACCAAGGGGTCATGAATCCCATACACCTCTACCAAGGAAGCGAGGCAGGGTAACACTACGAGGCCTTTACAAAGTTCCACTAGCTTCAGAAAACCCGCTACAGTTTATAGGAAGCTCCAGTGCAGGAATCCCTCGCCTGACCGCCATCGCAGCAAAATCAACCCAAGGACCTCCCTACACTGACCACTCCCCTACTGCCCTTGCCCCTTTCGGGTAAGGTAGTCATCCACTAGCTTTCCTAGTTAATCAACCAAGGGCGTCCCATTAAACCCTTGTGGTAGCACTGTTTTCCCGGGTGGTCGCTCCATGTTCCAATTAACATAATGATCTTATCATGAACATAAATAACATAACAGAATAATTGGAACATGGATGTAATAAAATATTATCCCAAAACCATATAAAGCAATAGCACAACTACCCAATTGATTCAGGGATAAACAAGGTAAAAAGGATAAACAGACTAGGGTGACCTATTGGGTCCCATCAAAATTAAACCTATGCATGAATAAGTGATATTAAAGAACATTATTAGGTAATAAAAGTAGATCAAGGGCACAACTTGCCTGACACTTGAGATTCTAGTTACCAGAGTGATTCTTCAGATCCTCGTGACCGCACTGCTAGTCGTAGCAATACAAACAAACATGGTATAGACAAAATTAACATCACACCAACCATAAGAACAAACTGCATAATAATAATCTACTCGTCGCTACGAGATCGCGGGATCGAGATCTACTAAGATCGGAGTTACGATTAAGGAGTTATGATTTCATGGAGGATTTATGTGATTAAAATGTTAAACTATATTATAAATTGGTGAATATAAATCATGTAAGAGAATATCTTATAAATAATTAATTCACTTTGATATAAGTTATAAATGGACCATAGATCATATTTTAATAGATTATAATGATAAATAGATTAACAAGGCTATCCAACATAAGTTAAATAAGAATCTAATTATAAAAGAATGAGACATGGTATAATAAATGTTTTATTGCATAGTAAATATTTATACAAGACTAACACAACTTGAATGGATTAAATCGGAGTTAAAATGGATAAATTATGAATTTCCAAAGTTCGTATGTGCTTGCTGCAAAATTAATGGAGTAATCAATTCTAGTATGGGTTTCATGCTAAAATAGTGTTACGAAGTAATAGACAATATTAATACAAAATTATAGGAACTGGAATGGACTAAAAAGGATTAAATATGAATTTTCTATGATTTAAATGAGTTCTAGAATTATTCATACACTAGAAATTCATTTTTCTAATTGATTTATCAATTTCCCATGGGTCTTGGATTGCACACACAATTAGCAGATAGTACAGGGTCTTCTGTGCAAGAATGCCTATGACTCATAACTCCTCTGTTGTGGACTGTGGGCCGATTCCATTTAAACTAGGGGTCTCTTTTGCAAAGATGCACAGCCGAAGAGGTATGGATGGATTCTGGCCATTGGATCTCATTCCGAGGGCCATGATTAGATGACACATTAGGTGAACAGGTATGCAGTCCCGGCCACCGGATTTCGATCGGACGGTTATGATTTTAAAAGGGTTCGATCTAATCTACGCCGTCCATAGCAAGATCGATGGTTGAGGGCAAGCACACTTCCAGATCTAATCGTGTGCGCCCACCATGAATCCGACGGTCATAAGCGATTGGGGCGAATCGTTTTCTTATCTCAATCTCAGTCGGCCATCCAGAGATCGACGGCTGAGGGGCACCTTCCCCAGTCCAGTCGCGCGAAGCGGCGCCGCCCCACCATTACGACGGACCTCGCCGGAGCTGCCTGGTTTTCCAACCGCCGACGCCCTAAATCCCAATTGAGTTGCTTCTATACGATGCGAGGCATGAAACGAGTACGCGGGTGGGTAACGTACCTAGCTTGGTGACCGGTGAAGAAGTGTTTCACGGTGCGGCGCGACGCATGCTGAGGGCGAGAAATTCCGAGCTTCCCAGGCTTCAAGTCCACACGGCGGTGCCCTGAACTCAACCCAAGGAACCCCACGAACCCACAAGGCCAGCCCTTTTGGTTCGAAAAGCTTCGTAGGCTGGGTTCCGGCGTTCACCCGGCACTCTCTCTCCTACTATGATCTCTCCCTAGTGGCGTGCAACGGGCATGGGGTCATGACCCTACCTTTATATACCTCTGGGAAGGGTGAACCTGAGCCGAGGAGCTCCGTCGTGGGTTGCGCGCATAGTTACAATCGATTCCCAAAGAAAGCGGAGACGAGCACGGGTTGGTGTGCAGGGACCTTTGCGTGGGAGAAAGAACTGACTGCTGGGCCTGGTTGCCAGAGGGAGTGAGGCCGTGCGCGGTGCGAAAGGCTGGGAAGAAGCGGATGCGCGCTGCGACTGACCCACGAGCGCCGGTGGAATCGGAGAACGCTTGCATGCGGAGTCCGCGCGGCAGCTTCGCTGTTCAGTTGGGAAGGAACGACGTCGGGAGGGGATAAATCTGACAGGTGGGGCCTGACTGCAGTCAGTGTGGACAACGCCAGTCAAAGCGCGAGTGCGAGAGAACCGGCCCACTGATGAGATGGCCCCACGTGGCGGTGAAACGGCACATCAGGCGCGCAGGATTATTGGTTCCACGGAAATGGTCCCACCTGTCATACTGTGGCGTGGTGCGGGAAATGAAGCTGGGCTGAGCTAGGAGTGGGCCGAAATAGGTGACCTCGGCCGAAGATGAGGTTTCTGACCTTTCTCTTTTTATTTGCTTTTCAAATTCCAATTAGATTTTAAATTCAAACCTAATTCAACTTTGAATTTCAAGCACAATTCTAATGTGGACAGAAATCCCATCATCATATTTATTATTATTATTTTTATTATTTATCTTCTTCCTCACCATTTAGTTCTAAAAAGGAATAGATAATTATCATAATTACCTTTCTCACTCTTTTCAAATCCATGTTTGATCTTCAAATTTCCAAGTGACCAAATTATTAATAATGTGAATATAACTTTTATTGTTTACAATGTCATTATTTATTCTTCTCCTTGTTATTTAATTCATGGGAGGTATAAATGGTTTCCTTTAAAAGAACATTTCCTTTCTCATATATATATATATATATTCCCTAATTCCCAAAGCATTATAATACTATATTTGTTGATTTATTTTATAATTATATTTTTTTTTCTTATACACATTTGGGCCTTACACTCCGTCGTCAAGCTTCTTCCATGGGTATGCCATTTGCTCCCCGCTTGCCTGATGTGCCTCTTCATCCTCCTCCACCAGAAATCAATGAATGGCACCAGCAGGTCTATGGGGTGCCCTTTATGTCAGCTGAAGATGAAGAAGAAGAGGAAGAATATTTTGATGATCGTGAGCAGTTTGCCCCGCCTCCCCACCAAGGGGATCCGGGTCAATCTTCTTCTTATCCTCCGCCCTAGGATCCTTCGGGTAGCTATCCTCCCCCAGCTCAGCCTGGGGAAGAAAACTTTGTGGCTAACTTGGCATCTCAATTCTTTGATCCGACTCCTCCTCAGTGGTGATTTGTGGTTGGTGGTTCTCTCCTTTTTTGGTGCTTGTTGCCAAAAAGGGGAAGAAGTATTGACATCTTGGTAGCAGCTTGGCTTGGTAGCCCTCAGGGGCTTTTAATTTTTGTAATGAACACCTGGTGTGTAATAATTTTATTCGCCTGACTATTGTGATGCATGTGGTGTTGGCCTAGAGCCACAAACACTTTAATGATGTGATGACCTTATTGTAATAGCCAGTACCATTTCATATCTTATGCTATACAATGATGGATTTGTTAGAGTAATGCTGTTTTTATATCATCACATCTTATATAATTTTGTTGCATCCCTCAGTGTTTGTGTATTGTGTTGTTTTTTTTCACTCTCTCCAAATAGGTTGCAAATTGACATATCAAGTCAATATGAATATCACAAAAATCATGCACATATTTAGGGGGAGCTGCACATACACAAGTATTTATATCTTGCCAGTGCTTTTACTTTTATTTTTATATCTACTCTAGTTTGTTTTGGCATCAATCACCAAAAAGGGGGAGATTGTAAGTGCAATCAACCCTAATTGAGGGTTTTGGTGATTAAATGACAAAACAAACAGAGATTCTAACAAGTTTGCTCCTAGCATGTACACAGTTATTCTACAGACAGGAGAAGCACAGATCTTATGAGTATGCAAATGTAAAAACACAGCGGATTAAAATTCTACATCATATGGCGTGCTCCAAGTGCTTGGAAACAACGACAGTTTACTTTTTCTAGTTCTTGAGTTATAGAAATCGCCGTTCAATTAAGAGGGATCCGTAATAAGTTAAGTAAGTTTTGCAATGAGCTCAGTTCAAATTCCTTCAAATCCTCTAAGGCCCCATTTGTTTCGTTGGAATTGAATTCCATTTTAATAATTATATTTTAGACAAAACTAATTAAGTTCATATATTTATATATGTAATATATTTGTATATTATTCTAAATCATACGAGAGAGATAGTTATATACTACATTTATGTTATAGCGAAGCAAGTAGAAGAGTGTGCTATAAGTTGTACATCGGAAAAATTGCATGTAAATCTATAGAATCAATTTCCATCTCTTGCCCCATGAATTTGAGATAGGCTTATATGATAACTTTGGAAAGTGGTGGAATGTCATATTCTAAAAAATAGCCTATTTCATTAGTAAGATTCCAATTCCTCAAAATGAAAGGAAACAAATGGGACCTAAGAGAACACTTTTCTAGATCATGAATGTCCTTTGAAAAACCAGTCTTACTCCCCACAAAAGTTCCACCTTGGTTCACTTCAGTTTTGTCAAAACTTGCTCTTCAGTTTCAAAAATCGGTTCAACCGGACCTGAAACCGGTTCAACCGGTTTCTAGACTGTTTCTTCTGCCACTTCTGTCCTGCCAGTCTAACAGTCAAAAGCTGTCAAAAATGTCGTGAGCAGAAATTTTTCGAAAACCAGTTCAATCGGATTGGAGCCCGACTCAACTGATTTTGAGTCCGGTCGAGTCTCCGGCTGAGTAGCTCAGTGAATCGAGAACCCCCTGGTGGAAACCGGTTCAACCGGTTTTAGAACCTGTTCAACCGGTTTTTGGTCCACTTCTCCCAATGGCTGCCAGCTTTTAGGGGATCCTTTAAATACCCCCCACACTCTCTCTCTCTTCATTCACTTCTGCTCTTCCACGGATTCTTGGCTGACCAACCTCCAAACAAAGGCATTCATTTCACCTCTCACACCCGCAATCGCATCACCTTTAATCGTTTGAAGGATCCCTGGTGTGAGGTGAAGTCGATCTAACACACTGTTGATTTCATCTTGATTCTCCTATTCTCTTCATTCTCGAGCTCATTGCAAACTTAACCTTGTGCGGATTTGTTACTCTTGGAACCTTGCGTTCCTTGACGGTTAGAGGTTGCTTGGGAGTCTCCAAATTTGTGGATGACCCCAAGAAGTTTGTATCACCCGCTCTTTGAGAAAAATTGAGAAGAGATTGCCTTGACCTTGGTGGTCGGCTTGTGGAGGATTAGGGTTGGAAAAGACCCGGCCCTTTGTGGGCTCCTCAACGAGGAGTAGGACACCTTTGTGGTGGTTGCCGAACCTCGGGTTAAATCGTGTGTTCTTGTGTGTTCTTGCGTGTTCTTGATAAGCACTTTAATTGGTTGGTTAGTTCATATTCGGCTATATTGTGTGCAAATCGTGTGAAAACAATTCACACCGATTTGTCATCTAATTGAGTGGATTTTCTCTAGGGCAAGTCTTTAGCATAATCTCTAACTACTTCATCTCATTTGTTTAACTGTTTATCTAACCTAAGTTGAGCAGGTTCAAACTTGTTCAGTTGTAAACAAAATCAACTGAACCGGTTTGCACCAGTGCAACTTGAATTTGACACTATTTCGAAGTTTTTAGTGGAAAATTTCAGGTGTAGCCTATTCACCCCCCCTCTAGGCTACTTTCAGTTACAAATAAAGTTATGTGTTTGGATGTTTTCCTTTTATAAGTATGAATTGTGTAATGCATATTTTATTGTTTGTTGGATGGTGCTTGTTTATTTATTGGTGCATGTTTTCTCTTTTGTATGTGCGATGTTTGACGTGATTAGAAGCTGATTGTGTGGTAGAGGACCCGAATTCGTTTGAGGACGATCCGCGGGACACTTTTGAGCAAGGCAAGTGGATTATCCCTCTGCATTTCTGTTTGTACCCAAATAATACATATAATAATGCTTACTTTTTGAATATTTGCATAATTTGATGGGATTTGCCTAAATAGAATTTCCTAGAAATACCAATCCTATTCCTTGATTACCCTGGGATAAATACTATGCTTAGCAATTTATGCTACCGCTCAACTTGATAATTATGATGTCACTCTTTAACGATACTATTGCTCTAGAAATGAAATTTGTATTATGATGTTAACCCGATGGTTAAACAAGATTATTTCATATTAAATGGAACATGGAGTGACCACCTAGGATAATAGTGCAACCACAAGTGCGCTTAGTACCTAGCAACCTTACCTGAAATACGGACAATAGGGGGAGCGACAGTGGTGGCAGCTCACGTTAACATGGGGACGTATTCTTGGCTAAGGCACCTCGCCAAGAGGGCCTCCACACCGACTTAGAAACCTTAGCAGGTTGATTTGTATTAAGTGTATTTTGTGAAAACCTCATAGTGGATCCCTAGCCATTCACCTTGTAGTGTTTAAGGGTCCGTACAACCCAGGCTAGATGGGATACACGGCTTGTGGGTAAAGTTGTACCACCTCTGCAGAGTGTAAAACTGATATGTCAGCCATGCTCACGATTAAGAGGAACCTAGACCCTCACATGATAATTGAACATAAAGATGGAGAATAAATCGTGATCCGATGATTCACAAATGGTTTGCTTAAGTGATTTCACTTAAGTATTTTTTGATATAATCTTATGCCTTTGACTAATTGGGATATTTGGAACGCACTTATTAGTAAGACAGGTGTTGCTAATAAAATATTGACCAACTAAAATGCTTACCGCTTAACCTTAGCCTTACCTTATTAAACTTGCATAATTTCCCCCACTTGCTGAGCCTCGACCATAAGTGAGCTCACCCTTGCTAATATTTTGATCATAGGATGATGAAGAAGACTTAGATGGAGATTTTGATGAATACTAAGTCTAACGATGTGTTGGTCATCTTCCTGTGGGAGATTACCCATGTTATTTTTGCTATACTTTGATGATATTGTTTAAGATACTTATGTCTGGATGATGTAATAAAGTTATTCTACTCTCTTTACACCTTTATTGCATTGTCTTTTGATATATTACACTTGTGACGTCAACATAAGTGTGGAAAATGGATCTTGGCACACATATGCTATGCATTCGGCTTTGCCCCCAGAACCGGGTGTGATAGATAGACTGAAATCTAATGAGGCTAAGCTTGCTGCCCAAGCCGAAGCTCACAAAGCCGAAGTACAAGAACTAAAGAGGAAGGTTGTTGAAGCAACCGAAAATTTTGAAGTGGAAGTGGTGAAGCATGAGATATGCGAGACTGAAAGATTAAGAGCGCAAAAGAATGTCGATGAGCTTCGTGCTGCCAAAGAAAAATGTTACGAAGTATCCTTGGACTGTGCTAAGAGTTTAAAGAATAGCTTCGCTAAGGTTGGAGCCTATTCCTCTAAGCAAAGATCTATCTGTGGTGACCCCGATGGAGTTATCCAGTGGATCAGTGGGGAAGCCGAAGCTTTTGAAGAAATTCTCAGTGATTGAGGGGATTTTTGTGTCTTTGCTGGTGCCCGGGGGGCCACATCCATCTTGGAGAAGGCTGGTTGCAATCATACTAAGGTTGTAGCTTAGTCAAACTTCGCCTTCTCAGTTGATGATATCAAAAACCCTTTAGCCGAAGCTACTACCCTAGGTGGAAAATTTTACTCCGTGATATGGCTGAAGGGCGGACGAGAAGTCGCTGATGAAGCCATCAAAAGGAACAAAAAGGAATCACGTGATGCTTCAGAAGAGGCGAAAAGGGCAGAAGAAGTTGCCGAGCGGGCTAGGCTTATAGGTACATCTATTGTGTTTTAGCTTCGGAACTAACAAACATACTTCGGTGCAGCTGAACTATCTCCCCCTCCGGAGCCATATGATCCAGAGGCTAATCCGTCCCTGAAGGAAGCGCTCGAGACTATTAGAATTGCCAATGAAGTTGTTGACGAAGCTATCAACAAGCTGTTAAACGAAGCTACCGAGAAGGTCCTGAATGAAGACTAGAACTTTGTATTTTTGCTAGTTGAATGTCGTTGAACATGATCCCTAGTTTTGCAAGAAACACTTGTAAACAATTTGTGTGTATATTGTTGTAATATATTTCTTTGTGATGCATGAAACTTCCGTACATACTGTTTTTGAGCCGCTGGCGAAAAAACACCTTCCCTTCTTTTCATGCTCCATGAAGAAAAAAATTCCCCTTCTGTCGATTCAATACTGAGTATTTTTCCATGATTGCTGTATAGTAATACTGTTGACAAAGATTCCCCTCCTGTGTAAAAATATGTCTGCCGAAGGCATATCTTGTGCTACAACACATTCTTTCATGAACCGACATGTATTTTCAAAGGAGCAATTTTCCTTCTTCTCCACGACTTTTTGCTGATGCAAAATGATGTATGATGTGATGCTATGCTATATGATGGTATGATGCAAAATGATGTTTATGTCGAAGGTAAAAACCCACACAAATACACACCCAGACTCTGCATCCCCTTAGTAATGACTTTGGAGTCTCTTCACCTTTTACTTAGGTGGTATTTCAGCTCTGCATTCCCTTAGGAACAACTTTGGAGCTAAGCTCTGCATCCCCTTAGGAATGACTTTGGAGCTTCTTCACCTTTTACTTAGGTGGTATTTAAGCTCTACATCCCCTTAGGAACGACTTAGGAACGACATTGGAGCTTCTTCACCTTTTACTTAGGTGGCATTTTAGCTCTGCATTCCCTTAGGAACGACTTTGGAGCTTCATCATCTTTCCTATTACACTCGATGGTGTAACCACAGATTTTTTACAACAAGTCGAAGGTTAAACCTTCTTATATTATCTTCAAAGGGGAGCAACATAAGGACAGAAAGGTAAAGAGTACATTAGGTATGAAAATTTTGTGATGGAGCCCCTGTGTGACTTCAATAAATATGCCTCGACTTGGGCACAGTGCAGTTGACTGTGCGAGCTTCGGATTCTTCATGCACGCCATGCTGTTGCTGAGCCTGACGATGCCCTTATGGCTATTGGTTATGAACCAAGGCAGGCGCCAGTGGTGGCAACTGAGCCCAGGAGGCTTGGAAGTGACTTGCTGAAGCAACAGAAGCTGTAGGCTGTTGATTGCCCACATACTCCAGGATATACAAGACCTGCTTCGGTGGGTTCTACTGTGCTTCGGCTTCAGCGATTTCCTTTTGCTTTTGGATCGTGACTTGGCACGTCCTTGTCATGTGTCCCTTATCTTCACCATAGAAGAGGCAGAACAGTCTCCTGGGTTGATTGCCATATCTTCCTCCGAAGCTCCTGCCCCTCTACCTCTTAGAGCTGGTGGCCTGAAGGAACTTTGTTGTGCCCTTGATGATTGGGTGTTGTGTTGTTGCCCTTGGGTATGATTTCCCCTATCGTCGCTTGAGCTGGGATTATGGATCGTCCTAACATGCCTAGGGTGGAGTCTTCCTCTGAAGCCCTTGGTCATCTCGGAGTATCTGTAGGCTTCTTCCCTTCTCTGCCAAAACTCATTGTTGGCTCTGATGTACTCGTCCATTTTCTAGAGAAGCTTCTCCAAGGTTTGTGGTGGCTTCCTTGCAAAATATTACGCTGTAGGTCCTGGTCTGAGCCCCTTGATCATAGCTTCAATGACAATCTCATTAGGCACTGTAGGTTCCTGAGCTCTTAGTCGCAAAAACCTTTGGACGTACGCCTGCAAGTACTCCTCATGGTCCTGCGTACACTGGAATAGAGCTTGGATAGTTACTGGCTTCATCTGGAAGCCTTGGAAACTAGTGACTAGCATATCCTTCAGCTTCTGCCACAAAGTAATTGTTCCTGACCGAAGAGAAGAATACCATGTTTGAGCCACACTTCTGACTACCATGACGAAGGACTTCGCCATGACAGCAGTGTTGCCCCCATATGAGGATATGGTTGCTTCGTAGCTCATCAGGAACTGCTTCAGATCTGAGTGCCCATCATACATGGGGAGCTAAGGTGGCTTGTAAGATGGTGGCCATGGGGTAGCCTGCAACTCTGCTGCTAGAGGAGAAGCATCATCAAAAGCAAAGTTACCACGATGAAAGTCATCGTACCATTCATCATCATTGATTGGGCTTTCCTGACGAAGCTCCCTGTGTTGGGGCCTTCGGTCTTGGTCATCCTGAGTAAGGTGACGCATTTCTTTGGCAGCTTCGTCGATCTTTTTCTAAAGGTCAGCTAGTCAAAGCATCTTTTCTCTCTTCCTTTGCACTTGCTGGTGAATAGCCTCCAAGTCCCTGATCTCCTGGCCCAACTTCTCCTCCTGAGGTGTTGGGCTAGTAGCCTTTCTCTTCTGGCTCCTAGCTTCTCGCAGGGAGAGTGTCTCCTGATTTATGTCTAGTGGCTGCAGGGCAGCCCCTAGCGTTGTTGTCTTCTTCGGCGGCATGACGAAGGTGGATGCTTGCCGAAGGTTGTAGAAGTGAGTTCATCGATGGTGGGCGTCAATGTTGGTCACTTGTTCTCAAATGTTGTGAATCAAGAACAAGGCAACACAATTGTTAATTATTACGAACCTTCGTCTTCCGAAGCATTATCTTCGTATGGGTATAATGCTCATCGGACGAAGGACAAGAAGGACATACCTTCATCATTTAATATACGAATAAGAATGTATAAGAATGGAGATAATAACTGTATCTCGTCAATTCATTCGTATTTGCATTCTACAAAGCATGTATAAATATTAACATAATTCATAATACATTGATACCTTCGGCTTGCTCGAAGGTGCGGACGCGAGAGAGTGATTACAAATCAGCGTGAACAGTACGGTGCTACTGTTCATCTATTTATAAGCACAGGATGCAGTCCGGGTAAAAGTACATTTATGTCCCTGACATCTATTTATAATTATAAAATGAATCATTAAGGACTAAATAGTCTTTTTTCCCCTTTCGGACAACATCATATTTAGTCTTCGTCACCATATTAAGACGAAGCTCCTCGACTACAGCTTCGGCGACCATTCTTGTCCCCTTCGGGTTGCATCTTCACATCGTATGTCTTTACCATGAGAGAAGACCTTTATACCAAAGCCGAAGCCCCCTGTAATAATCCATATACTAAAAACATATGGTCAGTCACATTTTTGAGGACCTTCGGAAGAGGAAGGCCCCCCAACACCTTGGTGGTGAGCCAAACCACGAGATAAATCCATGTCTTGTGTGCCTCATTTACATTCTTCCATATTCATATTGTTGAACTAGGTGAGTGCCTGTGCGTTGCAACAGAAACATACAATACTATAGTTAAGTGTTCGTGTGCTGCGACGGAAACATATAATATCATTATCCTAGGGTTGTCATAAGAAAACAGAAAATTAGAAATTCAACAAATACAAATAAATCTAACCCTTGGCAACAGTACATCAGAGTTTCCAAAAGTCAGCACATATTATTCAATGAAAAAGTCACTTGCACGCATGCTAAACCTTGTATCAAAACACATTGAGATCAGAAACACCAAGCACCCTGAGTGGGAACCATACTGAGATAAAAAAATAATTACTCTAGCTTCCATGCTACTTTACACAATGCCACACTCGACTGATTTATTATTACTGTGAACTCGAAGATGAAGAAGCCTTGGCCCTTGCTGATCCTGTGCTCGTGCATCTCGAACATCTGGCCTTATTCGGCAAGACCTCGCGCAGAGCATGGACTTGAACTGGTTCCAGTTCATCGAGTCGCCCATGAGCAATAGCCGCTTGCCGTGCAGCCGCTCTAGGAAGTCTATCCCGTTGAGCCACTGAGTCCGGGACACTGTCGCCGTCGTCCGCGTCCAGCAGCTCCTGCGTGTACATGACCGAGTTCGTCCCTGTTGAGGGCACCAATTGTTGTCCTTCCTCGCCCTCCTGCTCCTCTCGCTCCTCTCCATGGGGACGGGGACAGTGAGAAGGTGCAAGGAGTTCCTGTCTGGACAATTTCCTGAAATCGGCACAGAAACACAATACACCCAACATAGTAATAAGTGACACCAACAATCTCAACTTGGTAATGAACAATTCAACTAAGATTTAAACTTTGATCTCTCATAATGTTATATCCTTGTGTTTCCAAGCAACATGTCCCATCAAAGTGCAAGACATATAGGGCCTTCAAAAGCAACCAAATCAAGCTTCAAATCTGCAGATTGCTGCTGGTGTACCAGATTTACTTGTTGGTCAGCCAAAACTACAAGACCTTCAAAAGCAACCAAATCAAGCTTCAAATCTGCAGATTGTTGCTGGTGTACCAGATTTACTTGTTGGTCAGCCAAAACCACATACTATTAAAATTGAGTCTAGTTCTCAAGAAAAAGGTAGCTCACTGTGTCGATTTAGTGAGTGATGACCATGAAAGCAGTAAGCAAGGGCTAGGGAATGCTACAGTTCTTTCAATCCAAAAATATTCTTCCATTTGGTGACGGGTGCAATTTTGACCAAGACTGCACGTCAGCGCACATATTCACCACAGATGTCCCCAATTCTCTTGACTTTCATATATTTAAATATATGGATCTTAGTTACAATTATAAGTCTTGTCAATTGTTTTTATATACTATCCACCCTCATCATGTCATCATAGGTCCTTTCATTTACTTATTACCTTATGTCATCTCTGGTTTTGGTTATGACAGTTGAGAAATTAAATGAATTGCTTGTTGCATCTAGTCCACCACAATGGGATCAAAGTAATAGTTTATAATGTTCATATCTCATTCATAGTACTCACTTAAGTGGAATGCAACAATGGTTAGAGATTCCAGGGTGTGTCAAGGTGTAAACTTTAGAGATCCTATCGGAACCCAGAGCACTCTGGAAGCCCGATGACCATCAATAGGTGATTGGTGTTGAAGGCCACGTAGATCTCGCATTTGGTTGCATCCTTCTGCAACAACAGATACATAAGAAACAATCATCGCTCCTTTTTCGATATCTTTGATCCACATAATGGTACAAAAACATTTTTTGAAATGACTATAGTAAATGGAAGAAGGAAGGTGTAGTGATGATGGTGATATGTGTTATGTCTGAATCATGGTGAAAGCAATGAATCAGTTAGCCTTTGGTCAGTTAGGCTTCCCAGGCTCATAATCGTGGCATTGCAAATATTCTGAAGTCAAAAGGCTCTCAAGGGCAAGAGATTCTCATTCCCTGTATTGCACATCAAAAGAACATGGATAGACAATATGAGCAACTTAAAATGTACAGAATCTCACCAATTTAGTGAAGAGGAACAAGCATTATACAAATAAAAAAGAGGGAGTACAAAATTATTAGTCACAATATGTGAATGATGACACTTACCGCACCAAGGTTCAGGAAAAAACCAGTTTTGTTATCCAAACCAACAACATATGGCTGATAAAAAGGTGCAATTTCTCACTTTTTCTCATATAAAGCATATAGCAAGACTAACTGATGACAATGCAGCAGAACAAACTATGTGAATATCACACAAATAGTAGATAAGAATATTCATTGAGACAACCATATATCCCGCCAATAGTAGATAAGAATATTAATTGAACATAGGTGGAGAACGAGAAAAAAATCATTGAAAAACTTATAGGTAACAACTGAGTTATAGCACTCAAACAGTAGGAATGAAGGAGATGAAAAACTGGTGATGACAGAGTATAATTTTGAAGCATTAGAATTTTACAATAAACACTGGATACCATGTTATTAGCTACTCAGTTTGGACAAAATTATGTGTTACTAATTAGATATCCTCATGCTAAAGATGAAAGCATCAAGCATCTCTTATAGCATTTTGATCAGTGATTTCAGGATCATAAAAATTTGGTTGATGTGCTTTTGAGAGCAGATCATACAAAACAAATGGCATGGTTGTTTCTACATTGTCATATAGTATAACAATTATTGATTCCTACCTTCAGAATGACCAGTCGTAACTATCAATAGAATGTCATATATAGTTTTGTACTTCCATCAGCTAATCACAATCCTATGTTAGCAAGCAGTTAGTGCAAAAGTTTTTTATGAGTTATCATGTGTACTGCGTAGTGCATACTTGCAGTTTACATTGTCTGAATTCTTGCATAGCAAAGCAATAGACTTGAAGACAATGGATCTATCTGCTAGCCAGCTTTTACTGTAAACTGGAATCGATGTTTCAGTAGTAGGATTGAAATAGTCCTAATTTTAATACTGTTTGAAGAACATAATTTATATTTGTGGTCTAGTACACCTCTCACGTGAGTAAAAGTTTTTTATACCCACTACACGACGGTTCACTTACAGCGACTTACGGTTGGTTGCTAAAACGGCCTTCAGCGATCTACGGTTGGTCGCTAAAAACTTTTAGCGACCCATAAGGATGGTCGCTGTAAGTGCCGTCGCTAAAGGCTTTAGCGACCGACATCTTTTTAGCGACCGACTGTCCGTTGCTAATATTGTATATTTAGCGACCAACCGTGGGTTGTTGTACTATAGATTTAGCAACCAATCGTGAGTCGTTATACTATACATTTAGCAACCAACAGAAAGTTGCCCCTAGTTATAGTCATTAATAATGATAATATACCATTAATTAGCATTCAACAACTGTTATATATACAAAAGCATCACAAATCACGGTGATGGTCAGAGGTTTTTACGCGGCATCGGCGTATGAAACACGGTGGTGTTCACCTTTTTTTTCTCTCAAACTTGGGCGGCATATATAATAAATAAGTTACTACACCCATCCTATAACTTACTTTCACCACGTTTTAGCTCTGTCCTGGACGGCTGGACCCACATATCAGTGGCTCATCGCCATTGACGTGTGGTTAAAAAAGAGAGAGAGGGAGAGGGGATATGGAAGGGGTGGAGGTCGCATATGCATTCCTCTGTCCACGGCGGCATGTACAAAACTCAGGACAGACGACAGCCGCCGTCGGTGGCTAATGCTGGTAGGAGCCCTGCGACACCGAGGACAGCACAGTGGAGGCGGTCCGGACGGTCGCGGAGGAGGCGGTGGTGGCGGACGACAACCGCGGCGGGGCCGTGGCCGTGGGCGCGCCTGCCTGATCACCACGGTGGGCAGGCCCGGGTTGCGCGCCCGCCACTGCTGCTCTTTCACCAGCTCTGCCACGAACGCGTCCAGCTTCTCCTGGTTCGACTTCTCCGACACCCGACGCCCCCGGAATAGCTCCGCCTCCACATTCCGCTGCGCCAGCATGCCGTCCGCCGCCACTGCCTTCTTCGCGTCCAGCGACCGCAACGCCTTCCTCCCGGAGCACGACGCCTGGATGGATCGATCGGAGGCCCAGCACCAGCAAAGCGGGGGATGACGTTAATTATTCATAATGGCATGACCGGTGTGTGGCTGGCGGTACAAAGTCAAAAGAACAGCAGAGACACCACAACCCACCTGGATGCGAACATAGTTGCACCCGCAGGTGGCGGCGCACACGTCGCGGAGCCGGAAGTCGAAGCTGTCACTCTCCACGGCGTCAGCGTGGGAGAAGAGGAAGGGCGCCGCCGTGGCTAGGTCGTAGCAGGGGACCAGCAGCGGCACAGGCTCGCACAGTGGCACTAGCGTCGGTGTAGGCGCGTCGGGGGAGGGCGGCTCGACCAGGGCTCGGCCGCTGCTGCTCGGTCGGGACAGAGAGGAGCGAAGCGAGGGAAGGGAGGAGAGAGGTGAGGGGAGAGAGAAGAGCGAAGGGAGAGATAGAGGCGGCGACGGCTGGGAGAGAAGCCAGGGAGCGCGCAGCTGATGGGCCCCTAGTGGGCCTTAGGGTTAGGGAGGGTTTTTTTTATTTATTTTGAAATGCATTTTTAAATTACTCAAAAATTCATAAAAAATTTACCAAATAAATAATAAATATTTGAATAAATTATTACGAATGCAAATAAATAATAAACATTTTAATAAAAATTTATTACCCTATTTATCGTAATAACTAAATTCATTATTTTTAGTTGATGGCTTTTATAGTGTTACAACAACTCAGATATTGCATTATCTTCTGTAGGATGCTCGCTAAACTCATCATCATTGTTACCATGATTCACAAAAGAGGACGAAGCTTCTCCATGTAAGGTCCATGTTGTGTACCCTTTTAGAAAACCATCACATATCAAGTGTTCTCGCACTTCACCGACCTCTCTCCAAAATGAGTTAACACACTTCTTGCAAGGGCATAGTATCTTGTTTCCTATTGCTGAATGTCTAAATGCAAAAGCTAGAAAACCATTCACCCCTTGTTTATAAACCTTTGTCTCCCTAGAAAACCATTCACTTGTGATCCATGATTTATCCATACTCTTTATGTAGGATTTGAAACGACTTTCAACTTGAATCTAATATCATATAAGCACAAAGAACACAGTTGCATACTCTAGTCATGTCCATACATAAACAAACCATGAAATAAACATACAAGCAATATTAAAAAGAAATAAATCACCATGTAATTGTGATCAATGTTTACTTGTTTTAATTAATTTTTAGTCACTAACATCTACATGTACGTTCAGGCTATAAGATTTGATAGTGATCCTTGCTCTATAGCAACCCACCGCTAGTCCCTGACGATATCTATAGCGACCAACCATAAGTTGTTAAATTTCTAGACTTTTAGCGACCAACCGACCGTTGCTACAAAAGGATTTAGCGACTGACCGTCGGTCCCTAACCTTTAGCAACCAACAGTTGGTACCTAATAAGGGTCGCTAAAGATCAACCGTCGTGTAGTGACCTCCATGGTCTAACCGCTACTCCAATAGTAACTAAGTTTGACTGCTAAACCATCTTTTCGTCAAACAAACACTCCGATATTTTTTCAGTAAAAAATATATAAGCAGTGATGCGAGTTTATGCAGCGTAGTTAACGCAAAAAACAAAATCCCGAAAACGAAGCTCGCGTCCACTCATTCAGCAACCCGTCATCCAACCACGCGAGTGGTACAGCAGGTGGGTTGTTGATACAGAGAGGAGTAAGGTGAGATACGCTCGTACGAAAGTCAAGGGTGAACCCACCTGGCTTGGGGAAGTCAGGGATGACATTGATGGAGGAGGCGATCCCCGCCAAGCGCGCGTCGGCGGACGCCATCGCCACCACCGCCTACCCTCGCCTCCCGCCAGTGACACTGATGCGCACGCTCAACGCGACGCCGATGTAGGGACGGGTCACGTGGCCTCACTCAACGGCAAGCTGCTTGTTCTTCCACCGCGACGAGACCACCGAGCGACGAAGCAGAGGAGAGCAGATCTAGATCTCCGCCTGCCCGCAAACGTGGGAACGTAGACTCTCTGAAGGGTTTGAGGGGACGATGTGGCTGTCCCGCATCGCGGTGTCTCTGCGGTGGGGGAGGGGATGGGCGCGACAGTGGGATAGGCGGGGAGCGGTCGACGGTGCACGGGTTTGGGGGTTGGGGTGTGACAGCGGACGCGGCCGTCACGGGGGGGGGGGGTGGGGGGGAGGGGGCAAGGGCGAGGATCTGTCCGTGGGGAGGGGGGTGGTTGGTGGAGCTCGAGCGTGGGTTCTGAGGTGAGGAATTTGCGGTGCAGGGAGCCACGGAGGGGCACAGAGGATGGGAGCGCGGCAGAGGGGTCACGCGTGGGGCGGGGAGGAAGGTGACGAAGCTGCGGCCGCTTATCTCGCGGGCACTGTGGCAGGGGCATGGTGACGCCGGGTGGACGCCCTCGATAGAGTCATATGGTGTAGTAGAGATTAGAGTTTGTGATCGATCTACTTGCTCACTAGTGATATACTTGATTTATCTCTCAATCTATAATCTATATACCTGTAGAAAGGTTAGAAATTTATCTAATCTAAGCTCTATAGGTGACATTTTAAATTTGGCTTATTTCTCCATGGCGTAGGTCGGTAGTGTCATCCTTATAGGCCAACAACACCGTCCTCTATTCTGATAGAATTTCGAGTTGAATTTTTATAGGTCTATTCACCCCCCTCTAGGCCTCCATCCTATTCCAGGAGATCCTACAATGTGATATTTTGATGGAAAATGACCCTTATACCCTTGAAACGATGTATTGAGATACATAATGTAGTTTTGTGTGTAATTTTCATTAGTAAAAGGGGAGATGGTGTTGTCGGGTTGGGGATGAAGTCATGAACTGTTGTGTGAGGAGAACATCTAGATCCATAACGTCCATCCTGCCTTCGCCCTGATGGTCCTCTCCCATGGTTGGGTGGGGGCCAAGGGAGGAGAGATGAGGCATAGGGGATTGAGGGGTTTTTTATAGTGGTAAAGATGAGGACATCTAAATCTCTTCAATTCATGAAGTACCCCTTTCTCCGTTGCAAGAAATTTGTGAAGTTCTCCTTAACTTCATATTTTTTTAGTGAAGAGGTTGGATTGATTTGGATGCCGGTTTGTAAAGTTGAGCTGAAGCAGTTCCAAAAATGCCCTAAAAATTGAACAAATCCCATACTAAATGCCACTAGCAATCTAAAGAATATTTCTGTATCTCATGACTTGAAGTCTGAGGCTGAACATTGTCGTGTGGTGTTCAGCTAGGTAATAATCTCTACTACTTATTAAGTAAGCAATAGTAGTTGTCGTGTGGTGTTCAGCTAGGTAATAATCTCTACTACTTATTAAGTAAGCAATAGTAGTCTGCCGTTCTGCCCTCTCCCATTCCGCGCGCAGAAAAAAAATCAAACTATGGCTGTTTAGGGATCGAACCTTGGATCTATTGAGCAGAATACCTAGCCTTCCACCCTCTAGCCAACATGACTCATGTTGAATTGTTTACAACTTCAACTAAGACGTCTTTTGTGTTTAACCCGTCGTCCACTCTGTATGCTCACTGAGTCTAAAAAAACATTTATAGTTTGGCCCCTGATCTTTCTGGAATTTGGGACGCAGTCCAGGAAATAAAAAAAATAGGGAAAAGGAGTTTCGAAATTGATTTTTAGTTTAAAAATAATTGCAGAAACCCATTTAATTCATGGAAATTTCATATTAAATCCAAATGAGTTCATTCCAATTTCTATAATTCTATAATATTATTTTTATCACATAATACCTCTGTTTTGTCATGAAAACAATAATAAAATTGGTTTCCTAATTAATCCTATATCAAATACATAGAAACTTTGGAAATTCGTAACTTCCCCATTTTAATTCCAAATTGAATCGTTCCAGTTGTGTTAGTCTCGTATGAATATTTACTACGCAGTAACAACATTGATTATATCATGCTTCATACTTTTATAATTAGATATTTATTTATCCTATGTTAATTGGGTTAATCTATGTCTATTGGATTAATTTATTTAATATATTAATATAGTATTCTAACTTTATGGTTATACGATGTTTGACCATTAGTCTTGCAAACACACACTTACCTTTTTGTTTAAGCAAAAGCGTATGGTGGTACGTGTCCGATGACTAACGATGTACGAGGGATTTTCTTTCGGTATGTGTGAAACGTGCTCTCCAATAATGAGACCATGCAAATCGTGACATATATCGAAGTCTGCATGATACTGATGGTTGCAATGTAGTGGTGAAACAGATAGATTATAAATAACAAAATTTAGGTATGGCCAGAATCACAAATTGATTATGAAACATTTTCTCATAACGGTATAACAAATATTTTGTATATACGTTATCGTAGTATACTGGTATTATATATTCCCGTTGCAACGCACGGGCATTCAGCTATCATGTATAGAAGTCTGCACGGTACTGTTGGTTGCAATGTAGTGATGAAATAGTTAGATTGAAATAACAAAATTTATGTATGGCTAGGATCATAAATTAATTACGAAACATTTTCACATAACAGTATAACACACATTTGTTCATAAGTTATCATGATATTAAATGTTTCTGTTGCAACGCACGGGCACCCACCTATATGTGTTTATGTCTACATCTATGACAGGAAACACATCTACTACATCTCTCTCCAAGCTCACTTTCTACCATTGCACAATGCGTAGTAGTAGATAAGTATCACCGAGATTCTTGAATTATATTTTTGGATGGAGGTAATATTATTTAAAGAAGAGCTTTGCATGCTATTTCTTTTGTTTGAATAATGCATTATACTTAAATTCCCTTTTTTGCATGTGTGACATTTTTTCTTCGTAATATTTTTTCCATGGATCAGACTTGTGAGTCATTTTCATAAACCAACGCCAAGCATGAATCCATGTTTCCTACTTCAAACCCCGAACAAACTCCATGAGCAGGAGGCACTCGCGTTGTCGTCGCTCATCGATGACGAGAAGAAGCTTGGCGACTGTCAGTTCGACCTCTAAAAGCAGTCTTACGTGGTCGCATGCGCTGCTGTGTACGACAAGCTCCCGCGAAGCCGCCGCTTGGACGCGGTCCAGAGCAGCTGCACCGCGCTGTCCATCGTTAAGCAGGGGGGCCTCATGGTTGTCGCCAACGTCGACGACTCTCGGGTTGTTCTGGACACCGCATCCGACGACGACGCCATCACGCCATCCAGCTCATCGTCCACCTGAAGCCCAACCTGCCACGTAAGTCGCTACTGACCGGACATGAATTCTTGTGCGCTGGGACGATGGACGTTGCTGACGTTGTATGAGTGTCCTGAACATGATGTATGTAGTGGAATAGCGCATCCGGTGGTGCAACGGCCAGGGGTACTACCTCACTGATGAGTCCGGGATGCACTTCCTTTGGCAGCCCAACCAAGAGTCATCGGTACTTGTCATGTCGTGTGCGTTCGACGACTACTATATCGAGGATTGTGGCGTCATCTTGGCGCCGGAGGTGACACAGAGGAGGATCGACAACAGTGACCAGTTCGTCATCCTCGCCACCGTCAGGGTAGCTTTTGTGTCGGCCTGCCTTTAATTCTCTTCGCAAACACATACACACTTACCTTTTTGTTTAAGCAAGAGGATATGGTGGTGCGTGTTTGATGACTAACGATGTACGAGGGACTTTTTCCGGCATGTGTGGAACGTGCTCTTCAATGATGAGACCATACAAATCGTGGCATATATCGAAGACTGCATGATACTGATGGTTGCAATGTAGTGGTGAAATAACTAGATTAAAATAACAAAATTTATGTATGGCTAGGATTACAAATTGATTATGAAACATTTTCTCATAACAATATAACACATATTTTATATATATATATCGTAGTATACTGGTATTATATATTTCCGTTGCAACGTACGGGCATTCAGCTAGTACTTAAATATGAAATACAGTAATAATTTGTTTACACCCATCCATGTCAATCAGTGCACAAAAAGTAACCTCGATGTAGTGTCTACTACTACTGCTACTACTAATTAGATAGACATCATAATCCTCTCACCAAACCTCTCCATGAACTTTGCCACCGACCAGGTATATATCGGTCGGACCCACCTGTCATTCTTTCAAAGTTTCACAGATCTCTTCTCATGCAAGGCCGCAGCACAGATAGAAGCATTGCTTACGCCGTGAGCAACCAGTCCAGTCAGCATTTGTCGACGTCCCTCCACTTGAGGTACTCGACTCCGGCGTGGTAGTGCGCGTACGCGCCGGCGATGACGAAGAGGTGGAACAGCTGGTGGCTATGTCCGACTAGGTCGAACCTCCCGGGCGCCCACCGCTCGGGGACGCGCGCGGCGTACACGGCGACGCCGAGGCCGTAGAGTACGCCCATGAGCGCCTCGTACCCCGCCGAGGCTACGGCGCCGGGCGCCGTGCCGCCGTAGAGGAGCAGCTTGTGCGCGATGGGCACGGCGCCCGACGCGCCCATGCAGGAGAAGAGCGCGGCGCGGAGCGGGCGCAGCTCAGGCGCCTGGAACGCGGGGACCAGCGACGCCGTCACGGCGGCGGCGCCCAGCGCCGTGATGGAGCCCATGTAGAGCCGCTGCAGCGCCGGGTTGCAGAGGAAGGAGTAGTAGGCGAGCGGGTAGAAAGAGGTGACGATCAGCGCGGCGATGCCGGCGTAGTCGAGCCGGAGCGTCACGTACGCCGTGCGCTCCGAGTGGCACAGGATCAGGTGACACACGCTGCTCGTCAGCAGGCACACCATCGCGCCGACCAGGTACGCGAACAGCGGCCACCGCGTGATGGGGTCGGCGGCGGTGCCGGCGTCCACGGTGGGCGCCGTACCAGTGCTGCTCTGCATGCAAGCACGTACAGATCATCAGATGCTGTTCTTGCCGGATTTAACTTTACTGCAGTAAACACAACAACTACTAGCTAACTCATGTCACCTATGGAGTGAAAGTGCACCATGAAGGAATTGTCAGTTGTGGTCCCTCCTCAGATCTCAGATTTACTACAGGAAAGCATTTAATGATTTATTTAAGAGGGCTTTTCTGGTTACATGAAAATTCAACCATGTTTTATAAATCAAACATGATACTTAATTCATTCCAATTTATAATTTGTTTGACTTCTTTTACTACAATTTTAACCGACTCGTCCTATTTAAAAAAATTATAATTATTATCAATTTTTACTATGATATTGTTTATCATATAATATACTTTAAGTATAGTTTTGATTTTTTTATTTTTTCGTAAATTTTTTGAATAAGACGAGCTAGTCAAACATGATAAAAAAAAGTAAAACGAATTTAGTATAAAGTAAGTATGAGCATTTGATTAAGCGGAAAAATTACACTTTGGCAACATATATAGCACACTAAATCTGAATTCCGAATGTGTGGTCCTGTCAGGTGAATTCCCGAGATCCAGAATTTTATGTTAGTCATAGGTGGAGTGGTAATAGATCCTGATCCAAATGATTCTTCACAAAATATTAGGGCCCTAAATAAATTGTAGTTAAAAATAAATAGAATTAGAACCTGATTCTAATATAATCCTATCCTTAAATCTTATAGTGTAAAGTTTAGAGCATATTGTCACCTTAGTCATGGGACCTATTGTCCTCACAGCTCACTACTGTATTTGTTTTATCAATACGCGCACACCCCCTATATTTGATTATACATATTTGAAGGTTAGAAAAAAATACTATATATATATATAGACACACACACACTAGCTAGCGAGCGTGTTCAGTTGCAAATGCAAGTGTCGCTATCTCAATGCATGTAGCAATCATGATTAGAACTGCTGCTGACCAAAACAAAACAAATCAAACCGATCTAGTTGTTGTCCATCACATCAACAAAAATGTAGTAGCTACGGTTGCACTGTTTTGGCTGAAACCGTTACATATACACATCTATCACTCCAAGTTTCAGACACATTTGCAAAGCACAGCCAATTTTTTACTGCTGCTGCTCGTGCATGACAACCTAATAACTAGCTTGATGACATTTTGCAAAAGCAGAACACAACAGGTAAAGCAGGTTATTAAAAGCATGCATCATTGCATCAACAAGGTGGTTAAGAACCCTAGCTAGCAGGGAAAGCAGAAAGGACTTGCTGTGTGTGCAAATGCAATGCAGATGTAGCCTGCCAGCAGCTAGCTAAGCTAGCAGCCCATTAAACACATGCCAACTACTAACCCAGAAGTTATTAAGGAAGCCACCTACCTGAGATCAGTACCCTGACAGGGCCCATTAACAACAACAGCACATAACCACATGACACTGACAGTACTGTAGTCCTCCAGCTACTAATTGCTTATAAATTAGTCAAAGACTAAGAATAATAAACATAATAATCTTCTCCCTCTCATGACAAATTAGTTTCATATACGTGCCTAATTTAATTACTATGGTCATCAGCACACTATTTTGAGCACGAATTACTGGCAAAAAAGGATACCAGTGACCAAATAAGTTTTCAAATGGGAACTATATGGAAAGTAACCAGTGACTAGAGAGAGTACACGTACTAGCAGCTACTGGACTTGAAAACAAAGAAACAAAAAACAGTCTAGTAATTTGGTACCTGGATCTGGATGGCATGATGATGGGAGGAGGAAGTGTTGGGTGGACAGCTGGTTGGGATCTGCTGCTGACCATCTTCAGACAAAGCAGCAGCAGATGGTGGCAGCAGGAAACACGCTGCAAGTGCCTCGTGCCTCAGCGCTACCGTCATGTTGGCCATCTCCACCAGATCTCCCAGCTGGTATGCAGCGCTGTTACTGCTCCTGCTGCTGCCATTCCCATTCCTTGGGATCACCATTGCTGTAAAGATTGCCAGGCACAGGAACAGCAGGAACCCTAGCAAATGCCTGCCAGCAGCAGAATAGATCGACGTCAGGTAAAAAAAAAATACACGTGGAGTGCAGGAATTACTGTCTGAAGGATATATATATTAGTATTAACGACTTAGATAAAAAGTAAATTAAACTGTAGAGAAACACTGATGAGGTCAGGCCAGGGGACTCACGACCAAACATTGAGGGTCTCGTTGTGGATGGAGAAGATGCTGAGGACGGTCTCCTTCATCGGCCACTCGCACCGGTAGTAGCCATGGATGAACTCGTTGTCCTTGAGCCACTCAGGCAGTGCTTCGTACCCGACGAGCTCACACTTCCGCTTCTCCTCCTTCTCATCGGTACTGCCATTATTGCAAGCTATGCAGGAAGAAGCAGCCATGAGCTCCTCCTCCAAGCTCACCACACCAAGGTCTTCTAGCTAGCTTTAATTTTGGAGATGTATAATTCCAGCACACCTCTTGGTTGTAGCCTTGCTCTCTCTGGTGAAGCGCGCAGTGGCCCTGGCCTTTCTTGCATAAGACCAGACGACACCGTGGTTGTGTTGTGAAGCTGGTCAAGACAAGGAACAATGCATCAGAAGCAATCTAGCTATGCTGCCTGGCAATGGTGGTTAGGTTCTGTAAAGGTATCTATAGACTGAAGTTTTGTGTGTGGACATCTGAATGTATGTATCTATCTATCTGCCCCCCTCTCTCCCTCCCTATCTCTCTATACATTTATATATACGCACATATATAGCTCTCTCTCTCTCTCTTGTGCTTGGAGCCAAACAAGAAGTGTGGGATCCCTGAGACCATATACTAATAATATTCCAATTTGAGTAGTAGATCCCTCCACGTAGATGCGAAGATTCCCATCGGCTATGTGGACTAGTAGTTGGGTTTGGCGTGAGAGAGGGAGAGAGGTGGTTTAAATTGCTTGTCCCATACCCCATGTGTGTGTTCATGAGAGAGGAGAAATAAAAAAATTTGTCCCATGTGTCCCTTTCCTGTTCTTTATCAAGTAGGAGTCTTGCATGTATATATTTATGGCTTTCTTGCAGGATTTGATTTATTTGCACGGAGTACGCGCACTGAGAGCATTGACAATGCGTGTTTATTTCGTCCAGCAAATCAAATTAAGGAACCGATTCAGATCAACCTCTTTCTTTATTGTTGTTGGTTTGTTACTCGATGGTGGTTGCTTCTTATCTGAACACTGTTTTTTTAGGGAAAGAAATCGTGTTAGATTAGGGCGGTGGACAATTGAGCAAATAAAAGAAACCTAGTCTCAAATCACACGTAACGTGTAACAACCAAACATGAATTAGAGTTAGGAGATTGAATTATCAAAAGTTTGCTCCAGTAGTCGGAAAACCTACGAGTAGGGATAGATCTCTGATGATGTTGCACATCCATATATATATAATATGCTCCAGCTTAAGCATTTCAAAACTGTGAAAAAGCTCCGATCCAAATGTTCAGTAAAACATTGCAGCAACCTGGATAATAACATTCTCTCTTCTTCAATATCTGTACATAAGTGAGCAGGGATGGCAGAACAGATCGGATGGAAGAATGGTGAACAGTCAGAATGGTACGTCCAGATCTACAGATGGCAGTAAAATTTTGTAGTTGTAGAATAGTTTACTATTTACTATGTTCTTTTTTATTTGTTGCGTTTTAGTTTAAAAATAATCTAGCGGAGGATAAATATTCGAGAACAGAGATAGCACTAGTACAATTTGGCTCTATACAAGCGATAGGATTTTTACATCACAGGCGGTTCGGTTAGAAAACCGCCTGTGATGTAATAGTATCACAAGCGGTTTTTGTTTAGGACCGCCTGTGGTGCTCTATCATTTTCACAAGCGGACCCTAAGACAAAACCGCCTGTGATTGTAAAAATATGAAAATACAATTTAAATATGAAAATAATTTTAATTTTTAACAGAAATATGCAAATACAATTTAAATGAATTAATATTTAATTTTTAACAATAATATGCAAATACAATTTAAATGAATTATAATAGCACACATAGATAACTAGAGAGATTTTAAATTAATTGGCAACCACAATTCATAGTCGATCATACATGATAACAAATACAATTTGATTCATACAATTTTTCATGAACTACCATTTTTCCGCATGTATGGCTTTAAGTTCTTATCAATTTTCTTTTCCACACGCTTGATTCTCTCTGGACCGTTAAAGACGAACATCTCTTCATACTTATTGTATTCCTCATCTTGGTCTCCCACATTCTCAACTCCAACAATGTTTTGCTTTCCAGAAATAACTACATGCATCTTGTCATCTGCTGGATCAAGTACATAGAACACTTGTGCAACACATTCGGCGAGAACCCACGGGTCATCTTTATATCCTACTTTCTTTAAGTCTACCAGTGTGAGTCCGTAGTTATCCACTATCACCCCCACGGGATGTTGTACCCATTGGCACTTAAATAAGGGTATTTTCATGCTTGGGCCATAATCAAGTTCCCATATTTCCTCTATGAATCCAAAATATGTGGTCTTCTGTCCATGTAGGTCAAAAGCATCGATACGAACACCGCTATTTTGTGCAACACTTTTCATGTCTTTTGATTTAGTGTAGAATGTGTACCCATTGATGTCATATGCTTGCCATGATGTCACAAAACACGATGGCCCAGAAGCCAAATTCTTCATTGTTTTCTCATCCGAAGAGTCTCCGAATGGGATGTTTTTGTCCATTAACCATTCGCTGAAACGATGTTTGTGCTCCCTCATGATCCAGTCCTCTGTGCGGTTCTGATTTTCTTTACGAAGCTCATTCAGGTGTTCCTCTATGTAAGGCTCGGCTATCGTGAGATGTTGTAGTACACTACCATGAGCACAATGTACTAGTTTGTAATCCTCAACGCGAAAAGTTTTCTTGCCCATTCTCCCTCTCCCACATAGTTTACCCTCATGTTTAGGTACAGGCACACCTATCATTGTTCCGTCACTGATGTAATCTATACAGCTCTCAATCACTTCTTCTGTAGTGTATCCCTCCATGATTGAACCCTCTGGGTGAGCGCGATTTTGCACATAACCTTTTAATACTCCCAGGTATCGCTCCAACTGAAACATATGATGTAAATATAGTGGCCCTAATATTTTTATCTGATCCACGAGATGTATGATTAGGTGTACTTGCATATCAAAAAATGATGTAAATATAGTACTTATTGCTTTACTAGGTATGTGCTCGTAAGTTGCCACGAGGTAGGGGAGCGGCGCCTAGGCTACAAATATAATTAATGTTTATTTCTAAACACTAAGTTACATGTGATCTGATAGTTAGCCTCAAATTTCTAGAGTAGAAGGGGTGTTGGTTCAAGTGCTTGTTTTGCACTATTTTTTGCGGGCGCTGGGCGTGGCGAGGATGAAGCACCTGGTAGCACCAGGTCCCCACATTAGGTTCTTAATAGATTAACTAGCCAGTTGTTCATGCTTTTGCTATGGTTTTTATATATCATATAAATATGTATTGAGATATTTATTCAAATTATAATTATTGTTTATTTCTAAACACTAAGGTACATGTAGTTTGATGGTTAGCCTCAAATTTCTAGAGTAGGGTGGGCATGTGTTCAAATGATCGCTTTGCACTATTTTTAGTATAATTATTGTTTATTTTAAAACACTAAGCTATGTATGGTCTGGTGATGGCGGTATGGGGCAGTAGTTGAAAGCTTGCTGAGCGTGGGGTGAAGCCGTGGTAGCACCAGGTGCCCACCTTCCGTTCTTAATAGTATTACTAGTAGCACCAGGTACCCACCTTCCGTTCTTAATAGTATTGCTAGATATGCGCCCGTGCGTTGCCACGAGAGTTAAAATTTCTAAGACATTAATAACCGCGCGTAGATAGTTAAATTTCTAACATGTCTTATGTTGCACAAGCTGAAGCATATATTCATGCACAAATCATATATCGTTTTATCACCAGTCGTACCTTCAGCATTCGGCTCCATCTAGTCGCCGGGGCGGGGAACGCGCACAGGCAGAGGAGCAGCAGCAGCGCGCTCAGCCTCAGTGCATGCACAGGCGACCACCGCATCGTGTCTTTCACTGTGGATAGGCGACGGAGAAGGCGGCGGCAACGGACGCGTACGTGTCCTCGGGCTGCATGACGTAGGTGACGAGCGTCGTGGCGTTGTCGGTGGCGGCCGAACACTGGCAGAAGACGTGGAACGTGACCATGGTGCTGACGTTGAGGTCGGTGGGCACCAGCGTGAGGTTCACGCGCTCCATGGACTGGTACTGCGTGAGGTTCTACAGCTTGGTGGTGGAGACGATCCAGTAGGTGTCCCCCCGCCCTTCTGGTACTGCATCGACGCGTACGAGTTGGGGGACCGGGAGGGGCAGCCGCACTGGAGCGGCACGAGCAGCGGCTGCCCGTTGGCCGGCGCGGCTGTGGTGGAGAGGTTGTTGGCGTGCGCGACCATGAAGCGGCTAACGGCGAAGAGGTCACCGATGGCCGCGAGATCGAGTGGCACGCCCGCGAAGCCAATGCGGTAGAGCGCGTATGCCTGGCACGGGTACGTGCGGTTGGCGATGTAGTTGAACCCCTCGACGGACGCCGGTGCGACCGTGGCTATGGTCATGTTCTGCGACCACGCCGGTGAGGGGAACGCGGACAGGCAGAGGAGCAGCAGCAACACGTTCAGCCTCAGTGCATGCAACAAGACAACGACGATCGCAGAGCCTCAGAGGAAACACGATGGGTGGCACCTCGCTAGGTTCCTCCCGCCCAGCCCAGTCAGTGCTTGCATAGTGTTCCTTAGTGCATAGTGGTTCATGATAGTGCAGCATGAGTGGAGGGAGACACGAGGGCCAGCTTCTGCGGCTTGCATGCAGTGGGAGGGTAGGCGGCTTGCATGCTTGCATGTTGCATGCAGTGGGAGGATAGGTGCACACGACACGCAATAAGGGGAGGTGGGGGCACGGCGTGGTCTACGTTAGCTTCTTAATAGTTAGTAGAGACTAGTTAGGTGCATGTGCGTTGCGACGGCACACAATCACGGAAACAGGCTTTCGGACGTAATTATCGCTACCTTCTTTGTTCTACCAATGCAAACAAAGTCTATGGCTAGGTACCAAGTATGACAACATGGTGGTAATATTGAATTCCATGTTGTTAGTAGTGTTTAGAGTGTGCATCCCTCACAAAATAGTATATGTATATACACTCACAATCTCAAATCCATCTCGAATTAACGAACAAATAGATAGACATTTGAAGCATGATCTTGTTTATCCTGTAGCAGCTACACGGTATCACTAACCTTATCAATACTTTTGCCAGCAGCAGCTGCATGGTCCTTTTTCTCTTGCTTAAGTCGTTTAAATAGTCGATCATCTATATGATCACTAAGAACAGTTATTCGTAAAACTTTTTCCCCAAGAAGAGCACACTGTGGTAAAGGTTTGCGTAGCCCATATTTGACCTCCTCGACGTAGCAATTGGGGCATGTATATTCAACTTGTCCTCCATCATTCCTTCTTCCATTAAATAGAGCAGAAATTTGATGTTGCTAGCATTCACATTTGTCACTTTGAGCCCACTGCAGAATGCATGATTCGAAAATGTTTAGCACAAAAGAAAAAAATCAAATGTTTGAGCTTTTATGACACTACTGTATCAATGGAACTGAAGAACTTACTCATTCTTCGCCTTCGGAAATGTTTGATTCCATATATACCACCCCAGGAGCATCAAAAAGGTACAGAGGAAAAGGGTACTGAAGCATCTAATGAGACACTAACCGTACCACCTTGATGTGAGGGCAGGGAACTTTTCACTCTTGCTCTTAGCATTTCCATGAGTAATGGACCTTCTTTTGTGTAATAAGAAAAAAGGATATGCACAAGTTAGCGATACTGTCAAGTTTGCTTTATGATATTATGGGCTTCCTTTTTGATCATGACTGATAAGAATCAGTGGACCTATCGTGAAGTCTACGTGGATGTAGGATGTAATTCACAAAACGTAGAGCTTATGTGAAAGACTGAATGTGCTAAGACCAACTCTATTCTAAGCTTATCTTATTAACATCTAAAAAGACTAGGTCACAGTAATAAACTGTACCATAAGTAACAAGTTCATTCAACATACATCAATATTTACTTGAAGTTCAGTATTTACCTCTGGAGCTGAAATTGCCTTAGGTCGATCACATGTTCTCTGTCTTCTTGGATCCATCGCCATTAACTCTACCACCAGCAGCTCTTAAACTGTTGAACATGGTAGACAAGTCAGGTAGCACCATGGTAGTGTATAACAAGTGCTCAACTAAATTGACTTGAGACCACAAACAAGGAGAAGGGAAGGCCTAGGTAGCACTAACACAAATGGATGGGAAGATGGGATGTAAGGTTCATCTCCAGTGGCATGCACGACACCCAGGACAACTACATTAGTGCACAGGAACACAAAAAGCCCCATGAACAAAACAAGTCGCAATAAGGTTAATTGGTCCAATTCTGCTAGCAAGTGTCTATATTAATTCAGATCAGAAGAGGGAGGGAGCTAATGACAGTTGTGAGTTATCAGTAACATGGTAAAAGAGCTGACATCGTTTCTAAAGTTGTGCAGGTAAAGAATGAAGTATCGACCTTTGGTACTTTCACATGTGAAGTCAGGTCTGCTTGAACCACCCCATCTGCAAAAGGAATGGGAGAAGTCAATGCATAGTGCCATACTGCCATCAAATGCATCAGAGTTAGGTAAAATCAGAATTGATACCTGAATACCTCTAAACATACGCCATGAGATTTTACAATCTAAGGACCAGATGTCCTCTTAAAATTTAAGGAGCAGATGACATCCTAAAATTTAAGGACCAGATCAATTAATAGTCGGATAAAGTCCAAATCCAAAAGAAAGATGTAACCCATTGGTTGGATTAGCTATACTTTTTAGCTCAAGTGAACACTATTCATGAATGATGAAAAAATAGCAAACATAGTATAGCATATAAGCAAGCTAGATTCTTGAATTGACGCAGCACCTGCACCTCCCATGGTACGGTTCCACCCCTTCCGACTCTACTCCCACTGATGTGGCTGTGGAGCTACATGCATTCGTTATCATTATGTGTTTCTTGCCGCGTTGTATAGTTAAACATATTCATACACACCTAACTAAACATATTCATATAGTTAAACATAAAATAGTTTCTTAGCATTTTTCATACACCTAACAGCCATACTATCCTCATTCACAACAATAGTCAGCATGCACCTGATTTATGTAGAGAAAGATATTTCTGAAAATAAGGCATGGTGACAAGTCTATTGATAAATGTGCTCTGTCAATATCTAATATTAAAACAAGGAAACCTTACAATTCACATGCAACCATAAATGAGCTATGTAAAATTACTTGAGTGTGCATAAATAAAGCTGGTGGAAACAAATCAATAAAATTATCTCTGAAAAGATTGCAGGGCATTTCAACCAACACAACTACACCAGTTAATCAGATAAAGTCCTATAAATCATATGTACCTCTCGTAATACAAGTGTGGCACTTTGACAAACATAACCCTAGCAAAGCGTTCCTAACACGTTCTCCATGGCTCCCATAATCTTAACTCTCAGCAAACTACTATTAGCAAACGACAAAAAGCTAAGACCATGAATGAACAAGGAGACGAAAGTTTTGGTTGTATTATTTGAATACTGAATATATCAACCCATCCAACAGTTTTCTATCAAGCATAGTGTTTTGTTTCCCTTCTTCTCCAATAGCGTCAATTATGTACTCCAACTCATAATGGCAATTGGCAAGCACCTTTTTTATCTGCACAGACAGAGTCAGTAGGTTATTCATCTACATATGTTGTTAAGCAGCTAATTACTTAATCCCCAAGAGTTTAAAAAAGTTCTTTAGAAGATACAATATTGGCACAATGAAGCTACATTATGGCTATTGTTACAAGTGCACTTGGATTGTGAATCTTAAAAAGAAATGTAGGAGAGAAAAAATCAAATATACAACATTAAGATGATATTGTGGAACTTGGTACCTTCATTGTTGAATATGCAATGTCTACCTCCAAAAGGAGAGAACTTTTGAAATAATTTCCAAAGTGACAGCAAAAAATTAGTAGCAAGGACAACCTAAAAGATCAGGTAAAAAGTAGCCATTTTCATTGTTAATGAGAACGCAATTTCTCACTGAAATTGCCTCCAATTCTATAAAATGAACCTTGTTGGGGCGAAGGCGAAGACGACACCCTTCGCTCGATGCCTTCGCTAGCCCCGCTGTACCAACAGAGACAAGACGACTGGCAGACTTTACCCTTCGTCCCACGCGTCGCTGGACGGAGGCCTATGACGAGGTCGTCCCATCCCGCGCCCGAGTCTAACATGGAGGCCCACGTGTGATCCGGCCCGTTGTAACAGGCCCTGCGAGGCCGCTGCGCATTACGGGCCTAATTTGTAAAGGTTTCCCTATAATTACAGTCTGTAACCCTGCTTTATGGGAATATTCTGGGGATAACCTAGGCGCTTGAGGGCACATGCGTCCTTAACTCAAGATGCTGGGCACTCAGGCACCTATAAATACCCCCACACAGTGCCCTTGAGAGGCTAGATTGACAGAGCTATTGCCATATCAAATTGAAACCTTGTTCACATTGCTTTCACTCCCCCATTGGATCAACTTGCCTAGGAGAGCAAGTTCCAACATTTGGTGCCCACCGTTCGTGCTACGAAAAAACCACCCGCGATGGCACCCAAGAGAGCTACCTCGAAGGCTAACGAGGCTGCGAAGGCAGCGCTGCTGGCCGAGAAAAAGGGCAAGGCCCTTATCGACACCACCCACTAGGAGGCCTGCGAAGACGACGCAAACAGCAAGAGGCAGCGCAACGAACAACCCACTCCCGAAGGCAGTCTCCACACCTACAGCTCTGGAGGACAACCGCAACTTCCCCCAGGCTTCGCTCCACCAGAGGGCGCGAACGCCACCGAGGACGGCGAAGTCATCGGCGTTTCAGCAGAAGAGCAGCTATAGCTGCGTGCCTTGCGCATCAAGAACCGCAACCTCCAGAAGCAAAAAGAGATCCTCGAGGCCAAGCGCCAATGTGTGTCTGCACAAGCCAAGGTGCGACAGATGATACGCGACGAAGAGCAGAAGGCTTAGGAGCTTGAACAAGAGATCGCGCTCATGCAGAGCGAAGGCCAACTCGGCCTGCAACATGGCCCACCACTCCAATAGCGCGCACAAATCGAAGACCTGTTCATCCCTCAGCGTGGACACGCCATCCCACACGCCGTAGCATTCCAAGGCGTCAACTACCTTGACGAGCAAAGTCCCCTGGCGCCTCACCTGCAAGTGTCACCATGGCCCGCCAACTTCAGGGCAGGGACCTATCCCAAGTACAACGGCAGCACCGACCCAGCACAGTACATCATGAGCTATCAGGTCGCCATTGCATCATCCGGAGGTGACGACGCCACGTTGGCCAAGTCATTCATCATTGCCCTCGAAGGCCCAGCCCTCATCTGGTACACCAGGTTGCCCCCATTGTCCATCGACTCCTGGAGAAGTCTCCGGGACAAATTCTTGCTCAACTTCCAAGGGTACCGCCCAGACACCGATGCCTTGGCTGAACTTTCACTCTGCAAGCAGCTGGAAAAAGAGACTCTGTGGGAGTACTACCGCAAGTTTCTGACCCTCAAGTCACAACTGCCTTCGGTTGATGACCAAATCGCCATCCACTACGCCATCAGTGGCCTTTGGGCTGACGTCCTTTACAGCCACTGCATCAGGGATCCCCCCAAGAACCTCCAGGAGCTGTATCAGCTATTTGAAAAATATGCCAGATCCGAAGAGCTCCACCAGCGCAAAGTCGAGTCTTAGAGGAAACCCAAAGACACTCCACAGTCCAGCCGCACGTGGACGAGGTCCTCGCAGGCAGACTCCGGCCGGGACGGCCGAATCAGCAGCAGGTGCACAACATCGCCAACCAGCACCCCGTTGGTGAGGCCCCTCGCCGCCAGGAGTATCCCCCCAGGGCCGCGGAAACGGAACTCGTGGTCGGGGCCGGGGACGTGCGCAGCAGCCGCGCAGATTTTACTGCCTGTTCCACGACGAAGACTGCGCCAACCCTACCAGAGACTGCCCAGAAACGAAAGCCACCAGAGACAGGATGGCACGGGCGCAACCAGCCGACAACCCTAGAGTTGTCGCGCACACATATCAGCAACTTCCTCAGCCATACAACCACGGCCCCGCTCCGCATCCACCGCACCACGCATACCAACACCACCAGGAGGTACAAATCGTACCTCCCCCACCCCCACCTCCACACCAGCAACAACAAAACATCCATCACCCCCAAGCCCCAAAGCAAGAAGACTTCACCGATCAGCCGTATCGAGGAGTCATCCACATGATCACTGGGGGGTCCAGCGCCGACTTCGACACAAAGCGGCAGAAGAGGGACCATTACCGCAGCATCAACCACGTCGCCGTCACCGATCCAGTCGTGCAGACAAAATGGTCCCATGTGCCATTGACCTTCGACACCCGAGACGTCGATCTGCGCAGCGCACCCCACATCGACGCCATGGTTATCAACTGCAGCGTGGCAGGCTGGGACCTGCACAAAGTCTTAGTCGACAATGGCAGCCAGGCGGATATCATTTTCCTCCATGCTTTCGATCGCATGGGCATAAGCCATAGCCTGCTCAAGTCTTCGGACAACCCGCTGTACGGCTTTGGCGGCAAGGGCACCTTTCCTGTCGGCAAAATAGAGCTACCTCTCTCTTTCGGTGTAGCACCCAATGCCCGAAGTGAGCAAGTCACATTCGACATCGTCGACATGGTGTACCCGTACAACGCCATAATGGTCCAGGGCTCCATCAACAAGTTTGAGGCAGCCATTCACAGACTTTACCTGTGCATGAAGATCCCAGGTCCGCAGGGCGCCATCACAGTCTACGGCAACCAGCAGGCTGCGTGTAACATAGAAAGAGACTTTGTTCCCGGACAAAGAAACGTACACTGCCTCATGGCCCAGCGCGAGGTCCCCGAGTCTGCCAGCCCAACCGCCAAAGAACATGACAAAGCACATCTGCAGAGCAACGACAGAACCAAGTCTGTTCCCCTCGACCAGGCGACGCCCAAGCAGACAGTTACCATCAGCGAAGACCTCACTTTGCATGACGAGGAGAGACTCCTCTACTGTCTGTCCAAGAATAAAGATGTCTTCGCCTGGTCTGCCCTCGACCTGGTCGGAGTCAGTCGCTCCATCATCGAGCACAGCTTAGGAATCGACCCTTCGGTGAGGCCGAAGAAGCAGCGGCTGCGTAAGATGTCTGACGAGAAGACAGAAGCCGCCAAGGCCGAGGTGCATTGCCTGCTTGAGGCCAAATTTATCGAGCCAATTGCCTACCCTACATGGCTCGCCAACGTAGTGATGGTGCAGAAGAAGAGCGGCAAATGGCGGATGTGCATCGATTTCACCAGTCTTAACAAGGCCTGCCCCAAGGACAACTTCCCGCTGCCTCAGATCGACAAAATCGTCAATAGCGCGGCCGGGTGCGAAGTCATGTCACTCCTTGATTGCTTCTCCGGCTACCATCAAATATATATGAAGGAGGAGGACAAGGCGAGCACCAGTTTCATAACACCCTTCGACACGTATTGCTTCATCAGAATGCCGGAGGGACTTAAGAACGCCGGGTCCACTTTCTCTTGGCTCACCAAAATGGTACTCGAGGGCCAAGTCGACAGAAATATATTTACGTATGTGGACGACATCGTCGTCGCCAGCCGAAGCAAGGAAGACCATCTGGCTAACCTCACCGAAATGTTCGCGAACATGCGGGACGCACGACTTTGCCTAAACCCCGAAAAGTGCGTCTTCGGCGTTCGCCAGGAGAAAATATTGGGCTACCTGGTGTCGCACCGTGGGATTGAAGCCAATCCAACCAAAATCCAGGCCATCATCAACATGACGCCCCCACAGTCAGCCAGAGACATCCAACGACTGACAGGCAGATTGGCCGCCCTCAACAGATTCATCTCTAAATCCGCAGAGCGAAGCCTCCCTTTCCTCAAAACACTCCACGGCGCAAAAGACATCGCATGGGGACCAGAGCAGGCGGCGGCCTTCGCTTCATTGAAGCAGTACCTGTCAGAGTTGGTGATTCTTACAAGCCCAGACCCCTTGCTACCCCTGTTGCTCTACATAGCAGCTTCGCCGCATGCGGTCAGCGCAGCACTGATTCAAGAGTAGAGCAGAGAGGGCACGGTCAGGCAATGTCCAGTTTTCTATGTCTCCGAAGTACTTACGACATCAAAATGTAATATGACGGAACTGGAAAAAATCGCCTATGAAGTTGTTATGGCTTCGCGCAAATTGCACCATTATTTTGAAGCATTCAAGGTACGGGTCACCTCAGATAGGGGACTCGGCGAATTGTTTTGAAACCCGGAGGCATCCGTCCGGATTGCCAAATGGGCGGCCGAACTCTCCGGCTACCACATCACATTCGAACCCAGGACAGCCATCAAGTCACAAGTCCTGGAAGACTTCGTCATCGACTAGACTGGGCCAGTAACACAGCCGGACCCGTCTGCAGAGAAGGTGTGGACAATCCATTGTGATGGCGCATGGTGCCATGCGGGGGCAGGTGCCGCTGCAGTCATTACTTCACCCACAGGGGTCAAACACAGATACGCAGCACGCCTCAGCTTTGCTTTGGAGTCTGATAGATGCACCAACAACATAGCAGAATACGAAGCTGTTATCCTCGGCCTTCGCAAGCTAAGGGCACTTGGCGTCACCACCTGCATCATCAAAATAGACTCCAAGGTATCGTCGGCCAAGTTGAGAAAGACTACACAGCGAAGGACCCCGCACTTATGCAGTACCTCGCGGCTATCCGTAGTCTCGAAAGGCAATTCAAAGGTTTCACCTTGCAGCATGTGGACCGTGTAAAGAATGAGGAGGCCGACGCATTGGCCAAGGCAGCCGCCAGAGGCGAGGCCCTCCTGTCACACCCGGCTTTAAGGAACAAAGCCAGGTGCATCTCATACATGCGCCAAGAAGACAACATATATAATAACAGAGTGTATAGAGACAAATGTCATAAAACATCAGAGTATTTTTTTTACATAGCGGAAGACTTATTACAAAATAAAAGATAAATATAAAACGAACTAAGGATCGTCGGCGCCAATGTCAACTGAGAAACGCCACCTAGATCAGATCGAACTCCTCGCTTTGTGGGTCCTCCTGAACCACCTGTTCTTCTCCTGTGGGGGGTGTGAGACAGCAAGGGTGAGCTCACACATGTTCATCGCTCAACAAGTTGTGGGGAATAATGTGACATGAACTCACCAAAGGTGGGAGTTCATGAAGTGTAAGGCTGATCAATGAAATAAAGGCTGAGGCTGAGCATTGCTTTTATAAGTTGGTCAAAATTTTATTAGCAATTACTAGGTGTAAGTAAATACCAAACCTTACTAATAATTAAGGAAAGTAATAGTAAAATAATCCCAAAAGCGATGCAAATGTCAAATTAAATTTAAGTTCCATAAATTAATCATGTGAGGGTCCGAGCCGCTCATGACCGTGAGCACGGCTAGTATACTAGTTTTACACTCTGCAGAGGTTGCGCATCTTTACCCACAAGTCATGTTACCCATCTGCCAAGAGACGGCCAATCCCATACACCTCTACCGAGGAGGCGAGGCAGGGTAACACTACGAGGCCTTTACAAAGTTCCACTAGCTTCAGAAAACCTGCTACAGTTTATAGGAAGCTCCAATGCAGGGTTCTTGCCTGACCGCTATCGCAGCAAAATCAACCAAGGACCTCCCTACACTGACCACTCCCCTACTGCCCTTGCCCCTTTCAGGTAAGGTAGACCTCCACTAGCTTTCCTAGTTAATCAACCAAGGGCGTCCCATTAAACCCTTGTGGTAGCACTGTTTTCCCGGGTGGTCGCTCCATGTTCCCATTAATTTAATGATCTTAACATGAACAGTAATAATAACAAGATAATAAAAGAGTAATCATGAATGTTGTATCTCCATACCCAGTCCACATAAAGCAATAGCAAGTACTACCCAAAAAAGTTTCAGTGGTGAACAAGGTATAAAGATAACCAAAACTGGGGTAACCTAAAGGATCCCATCAAAATTAACCTATGCAGATCATTATAATTAATAAGAACATGGCTGGGAAAAGTAAGTGATCAAGGGCACAACTTGCCTTCAATGAGCTCCTGCTCAGCTACTTCTACTTGTTGAACCTCAGATTCCACAGTGGCTTGCTCGTCTACTCGCATCAACACAATACATAAATAGTATAGCATAAATTAACATCACATCAAACATGTAAATAAAATATACAGTAAAAATCTACACATTAAAATGAGATCATAGGAACCGGATTCATTAAATTTGGAGTTATAGATTTCAAGTTATGAATTTCCTAAGATTTAATGTGCTTGAAATAAGATTAAATGATAAATTAATTTTCTTACTACTTTCATGTCAAAACAAAGACACTAAATGATAGAGAATATTATTACAAAATTTTAGAAATTGGAATGGTTCAATTTGGAGCAAAAATGGAATTTCTATGAATTTTACAAGTTTCTAGATTTGTTTTTGTATTAAAAATGAATTTCTGATATTATTTCTCTGTTTTTAAACATCTCTGGACTGGGCCTCAATTTCTGAAAAAGTCAGGGGCTCTGGCGCAAGATTACTCTAGACTCAGAAAACTTCCCACTGGACGGCAGGTTCTAATTCGACTAAACGGAGGGGCTCTTATGCAAAGTTCCAGGGCCGAAGGGGTATCGTGCAATTTGAGTCGTGAGATCAACCAGGGACGACTACGATTAGATCTGATCTCCCGCGAAGCGGTATGCGATCACAGTCGTCAGATCCAAATGCAACGCTCCCGATTTAAAAACCTAAGATCTAATCCTGTGCACACGATTTAGATCGGACGGTTCCGTGACGTTGAACCGAACCGGTATCCAACTTCTAATCGTGGCCGTTGATGTGGATCGAACGGTCCATGATCCTTCTTCCCCCCTTCGACCCGAGGCGCGGCGGCGCTGCGCAGTTTCTGCGATGGAGACCCGCCGCGTGCCCACGATTTGACGTCCCAATGCCCCAAGCCCAAAATTGACGGGTGCTACACAACGAAGAGATGAAGACGAATCATTTGGACGGTTTTCTTACCGGAATTAGAGGCGACGACCTCACTGCCCGTGGCGCAAGGCGGATACGCGGCGGAAGTCGAACTACGGCGAGCGATTACAGTCGCCCCGAGGCCCCGCAGTTCAAATTGATGGCGCGGTCAGCTTCACGGGTCCCCGACGAACGCCCTCACCCGCACGCGCGAACCCGAGCGCGTGTACATGGGAGAGTCACCGGCGGCGGGCACCCATCGTGCGGATGCGGCGATTTGCGAGGTTAGTGGCGGTCGCAAGGGAAGACAAGAGGTGGAATCGGGGGGTCCGGGGTCGTGGCACCTATATGGATGCGTACGGGGGCAGTGCCGCAACGACCGGGCCGGACTCCGCGAATTCGTCGCGGCAGCGCTCCGCCATGCGCGCGAGGTGGGCGCGATGAGCGCGGTGTCTGGTGAGTGGGCCCCGTCGGTCAGTGGCACCAAGCGCGCGCGCGGAGGACCATCAACAGACGCGCGGGCCTGCGTTGTCAGTACCAGCAGGGCGCGCACGTGGGGGGGGGGGGGGGGTTCGTGCCTGGGCCACGCGGGATGGTTTGCGTACTGGGCCGAATACTAGGTTAGGGCCCAGTTAGGCTAGGTTAGCTTTATTCTTTTCTTTTCTTTTCTATTCTTCATTTTCAAATCCAATTTGAATCCAAGTTTAAATTCAAACTTTTATGGCTCATCATTTACACTATGTTTGTACAGTTAAAAGTAATAAGTTTAAGGATATTTATATTATTATTTTTTTATATATATTTTTATATCATTCCTCTTCTTCCTATTTTCAAAACCCTATTTTCCAATTTAGGGTTTAATCAAACTTCAAATACTTATTACCTTATTATTTTTATCCCCATTATTTTATTTAATGCTCAAACATATAAAACTCCAACAAAATGCACTTTCTTTTATTTTAGATTCATTGGTTTTAATTAATCACTCTCAATTATATAGGTGCTCTTTTTATGATGCAAATAAGGCACATAAAATAAGGAAATCACCATGTATTTCTTATACACAATTTTGAGTATTACAAATCCTACCCCTTAAAAATAATCTCGTCCTCGAGATTTAGGAAGATCTAGGGAAAAGGTGGGGAAAATCTATACGAAGCTCTTCTTCTCTTTCCCAAGTGGCTTCATCTTCGCCATGGTGACTCCATTGAACTTTGCACATCTTTATAACTTTATTCCTTGTAACTCGAGTCAATGTATCAAGAATCCTGATGGGGTACTCAGCATAAGTCAAATCCTCTTGAACACTAAGGTCCTCCATTGGTAATTGTTCCTCAGGTACTTTAAGACATTTCTTTAGCTGAGATACATGAAAGGCGTCATGAACATCCGCAAGATGATCCGGTAACTCCAATTGATATGCAACCTCTTTCACTCGCTTTAAGATTAAAAAGGGTCCAATAAAGCGAGGGGACAACTTTCCTTTGACTTTGAATCTTCTCATACCCCGGAGTGGTGACACCTTCAAATAGACATAATCACCCTCCTTAAACTCATGCAGTCTTCTCCGGGTGTCAGCATAACTTTTCTGCCTGGATTGTGCAGTTCTCAAATTCTCCCTTATTTGCTGAACTTGTTCCTCCGCTTCTTGTATAATCTCAGGCCCAAACAACTGCCTTTCACCAGTTTGATCCGAATATAGTGGAGTCCTGCATTTTCTGCCATACAAAGCCTCAAACGGTGACATCTTCAAACTGGCCTGGTAGCTATTATTATATGAGAACTCCGCATACGGTAGACTCTTATCCCAACTACCACCATGCTTAAGGGCACAAGCCCTTAACATATCTTCCAGCACTTGGTTAGTCCTCTCAGTCTGTGGATGGTAAGCCGAACTAAAGTTCAATCTCGTATCCAATGACTCGTGCAACTTCTTCCAATATCGAGAGGTAAACTGTGATCCCCGGTCTGACACAATCTTCTTTGGCACACCATGTAGGCATACAATCCGTGCCATGTACAACTCTGCTAACTTGGCTCCTGAATACGTGGTCTTCACTGGAATAAAGTGGGCTACTTTGGTTAGCCTGTCCACAATTACCCATATAGAATCATACCCAGCAGACGTGGGGGGTAATCCAACAATAAAGTCCATACCAATCTCTTCCCATTTCCACTCAGGTATCTTCAGTGGATGTAGTAGTCCGGCTGGCCTCTGGTGTTCAGCCTTAACTCTTTGACACACATCGCACATAGCCACATGTGCAGCCACATCTCTCTTCAATCCATACCACCAATATTTTTGCTTCAAATCCTGATACATCTTAGTACTCCCAGGATGGATAGAATATACTGAATCATGTGCCTCCTTCAATATGGTTTCCTGAAGACTATCAATATCGGGAACACAGATCCGATTCTTGAACTATATAGTGCCTTGCTCATCCTCCGTGAACTCTGGGCCTCTACCCTCCGTTATCAGATCCTTGATCTTCTGAATCTTAGCGTCACCAACCTGACCTTTACGAATTTCTTGCTCCAAGGTAGGTTCCAATTCAGTGGTAATTCCTTCCGTATGTTTAACAATTCCCAGGTTGAGTCTCTCAAAATCTTTTGCTAATTCATCAGGCAACTGGACAACGAAAGCGGAGTGAACATGCTCCTTCCGACTCAAGGCATCTGCAACCAAGTTTGCCTTGCCTGGGTGGTAATGAATCTCCAAATCATAATCCTTAATGAGCTCCAACCAACGGCGTTGCCTAAGGTTGAGATCCTTCTGAGTGAATATGTACTTCAAGCTCTTATGATCCGTGTATACTTGGCACTTAGTTCCCATGATGTAGTGTCTCCAAATCTTAAGTGCATGCACAACGGCAGCCAGCTCCAAGTCATGAGTGGGGTAGTTCAATTCATGCTTCCGCAACTGACGAAATGCATAGGTAATCACATGTCCTTCTTGCATGAGCACACATCCAAGTCCTTGGCCACATGCATCACAATAAATGTCAAATCCCTTCTGTAGATCTGGCATAACCAATACTGGTGGCGACATCAACCTCTCCTTCAGTTGATCAAAGCTCTCTTGGCATTTCTCATCCCAATTGAATTCTCTTCCTTTCTCCAAAGCGAGGTCATAGGCTTGGCAATCTTATAGAACCCTTCAATAAATCTCCGATAGTATCCCGCAAGCCCCAAGAAACTCCGAATCTCAGTAACTGTAGTGGGCACTCTCCACTCCATAATCTCCTTGACCTTAGCAGGATCCACTACTATTCCTCCATTAGAAATAATATGTCCAAGGAATGGCACCTTGTCAATCCAAAACTCGCACTTGCTAAACTTAGCATAGAGTTGATTATCTCGCAACTTCTGTAGCACCAACCTTAGATGTTGTTCATGATCACTTTCATTCTTAGAATAGATAAGAATATCGTCGATAAACAACACGACGAATCTGTCCAAATACTCCATAAACACCTTATTCATCCAATACATGAAATAAGCTGGTGCATTGGTCAATCCAAATGACATGACAGTGAACTCGTATAATCCATATCGGGTTGAGAAAGCCGTCTTAGGAATATCCGAGGGTCTAATCTTCATCTGATGGTATCCTGATCGGAGATCAATCTTCGAGAATACCCTGGCTCCTCTCATCTGATCAAACAAATCCTCAATACGGGGTAACGGGTACTTGTTCTTCACCGTGACATCATTAAGTGATCTATAGTCCACGCACATTCGTTGATCCATCCTTCTTCTGTACGAATAACACCGGTGCTCCCCAAGGTGAGGAACTCGGATGAATGTACCCAGCCTCTTGTAACTCAGTTAACTGCTTCTTAAGTTCCTTCAACTCCTCTACAGCCATCCTGTATGGTCGCTTAGAAATAGGGGCAGTTCCAGGTAAAAGATCAATCACAAACTCAACTTCCCTATCTGGTGGCATCCCTGGTAACTCCTCTGGAAAGACATCCGGAAAATCTCTAACCACCCGGATATTGTCACCAACAAACTCTTCAGGTATAAAGAACATTGCACGCATGGATGAGGAGGTTACTGCAATATTAACTTGAAATCTTTCTCCTTCAATGGTAGTGAGTTCTACGGTACCTCTACCACATGCTATAACGGCCTTTGCCTTCCTTAGCCATGACATACCAAGGATCAGATCTATACTGCTTGACTCTAATATTATAGCAGTAGCTCCAAATTCTCTACCCATAATGGTCAATGTCAATCTACATGTCATTTGATTCGCCCCAACAGGCCCTTTAGGTGTAATTACTATCATTGGTTTTCTCATATTTAGCAGTGGTATTTCATTTGTGTTGGCATATCTAGCAGACATGAATGAATGTGTAGCACCAGAATCAAATAATATGGTTGCAGGAATTGCATTAACATAAAACATACCAAGTACGATGTCCCCACCATCCGGAGTAGCATCAACGCTGACTTGATTAACCTTGGCAATAGAATATCCCTTGCCAGATCCTGGAGTTTGCTGCCTGTTCTGAACTGGAGTAGTAGCAATCCTCTATGGGCAGACATTTGCATAATGACCAGTCTTCCCACACTTGAAACAAGTAGTGCCTGGACTCTGTCCTGAAAACTTTGTCGGGGTGCCAATGGGGGTAGCCTGTCGAGGAGGTGGAGTCCTTAGTGGTGATTGCTGAACTGGGCGCTAGCCTCCACCAGTGTGAACTGGTGTACCCTGAGGTGAACTGTAGCGAGGACGAACACTGCTGCTTCCTTGTCCTTGAGATATAGCCTTTCTCTTCAAATCTCCCAGCTGAACACGCTTGTGTTCAATAGCCAGGGCCTTATCAAGCAGCCTCTGAAATGATGGAAATGTGTGTGCCACTAGAGCATACTGCAGTGGTCCATTAAGTCCTTCAATAAAATGCTCTTGTTTCCTCTCATCCTCAGCAACTTCATCAGGGGCATATCTGGATAACTGGATAAACTTGTCGCGATACTCGCTGACTGACATACTTCCTTGCTTCAATGACAGAAATTCCTTCTTCTTAATCTTCATCAATCCAGCTGGTATATGATAATTCCGGAACTGTGTACTGAACTCTGCCCAGGTAATAGTATCAGCAGCATCGTGGGCAGCAGTATATGAATCCCACCAGTCAGCAACAGGACCTGTCAGACGTCCAGAAGCATATAAAACCTTCTCCCGGTCAGTGCATTGTGCAATATTCAGCATCTTCTCAACGGACTTCAGCCAATCATCCGCGTCCAATGGATCAGGTGAGCTAGCGAATGTAGGTGGCTTATGACTCATGAACTCCCTATGCTTATCTTAGGGTGGAACTGGTGGTGGTGGAGGAGGCAGTGGTACTTGTTGCTGTTGTTGCTGTTGTTGAAGTTGTTGTTGCAGCTGCTGTTGTTGCGCCCTTCTCTCCTGGCGTATCTCCTATCTCTCCTAGCGCAACTCCTGACGTATATCTTCTCTTTCCTGACGCATCTCTTGGCGTTCTTGCTGCATCTGCGCACGCATATCAGCCATAGTGTCCGCCATTTGCTGCATCACCGCCATCTGAGCTGCAACCAGTGGATCAACTCCGCCTGGTGGAGGATTAGGAGGATTCATCCCTGTTGGCTGTGGCTGAGGTTGTCTATATATCCTTCGTGTGTGTCGATTAGGAGGCAAATAAATTCCACCACCCCTCCTGGTATTGACCATCTGAGTTAGATACATATGGTAAGAGAGAGCAGTAGACAAGGCAGTAATTACGAATCATGTTACTTTGGGGGATTTATTAGCTAAGCAGTTTAATGTTTTACCTACCATAGCTAATTTATTACCTTATGCTGGCACATGCTAAGATGTCCATATATAATATTTCAATCAATCAAAGAAGCAAATTAGGCATTGATCATCAGAACAATCAACCAACATTTTTAATAGAGAAAATAGTTTTAATTTTGTCTTAGGCTTCCTATCTCTTAAAATGTCATAGGGGTAGGGATTCCAAGGTGTGAAATCCATCTTGTCTAAGAGTAGAAAAGGTAAGAATGATTAGAGTAGAATAGTAGAAGGTGAGACAGGATCAAGATAAGTGTAGAAAGAATCAGAGTAAGGTAAGTATAGAATGAATCAAAATAAGATAAGTAGGTAAGGGTTTTGTCCATTTCTATCTAGGTCTCGTCCTATAGTCAACATTCCTCTGATACCACTTCTGTCACACCCAGCTTTAAGGAACAAAGCCAGGTGCATCTCATACATGCGCCAAGAAGACAACATATATAATAACAGAGTGTATAGAGATAAATGTCAATAATATCAGAGTATTTATTACATAGCGGAAGACTTATTACAAAATAAAAGATAAATATAAAACGAACTAAGGATCGTCGGCGCCAATGTCAACTGAGAAACGCCACCTAGATCAGATCGAACTCCTCGCTTTGTGGCTCCTCCTGAACCACCTGTTCTTCTCCTGTGGGGGGGTGTGAGACAGCAAGGGTGAGCTCACACATGTTCATCGCTCAACAAGTTGTGGGGAATAATGTGACATGAACTCACCAAAGGTGGGAGTTCATGAAGTGTAAGGCTGATCAATGAAATAAAGGCTGAGGCTGAGCATTGCTTTTATAAGTTGGTCAAAATTTTATTGGCAATTACTAGGTGTAAGTAAATACCAAACCTTACTAATAATTAAAGAAAGTAATAGTAAAATAATCCCAAAAGCGATGCAAATGTCAAATTAAATTTAAGTTCCATAAATTAATCATGTGAGGGTCCGAGCCGCTCATGACCGTGAGCACGGCTAGTATACTAGTTTTACACTCTGCAGAGGTTGCGCATCTTTACCCACAAGTCATGTTACCCATCTGCCAAGAGAAGACCAATCCCATACACCTCTACTGAGGAGGCGAGGCAGGGTAACACTACGAGGCCTTTACAAAGTTCCACTAGCTTCAGAAAACCCGCTACAGTTTATAGGAAGCTCCAATGCAGGGTTCTTGCCTGACCGCTATCGCAGAAAAATCAACCAAGGACCTCCCTACACTGACCACTCCCCTACTGCCCTGGCCCCTTTCGGGTAAGGTAGACCTCCACTAGCTTTCCTAGTTAATCAGCCAAGGGCGTCCCATTAAACCCTTGTGGTAGCACTGTTTTCCCGGGTGGTCACTCCATGTTCCCATTAATTTAATGATCTTAACATGAACAGTAATAATAACAAGATAATAAAAGAGTAATCATGAATGTTGTATCTCCATACCCAATCCACATAAAGCAATAGCAAGTACTACCCAAAAAAGTTTCAGTGGTGAACAAGGTATAAAGATAACCAAAACTGGGGTAACCTAAAGGATCCCATCAAAATTAACCTATGCAGATCATTATAATTAATAAGAACATGGCTGGGAAAAGTAAGTGATCAAGGGCACAACTTGCCTTCAATGAGCTCCTGCTCAGCTACTTCTACTTGTTGAACCTCAGATTCCGCAGTGGCTTGCTCGTCTACTCGCATCAACACAACACATACATAGTATAGCATAAATTAACATCACATCAAACATGTAAATAAAATATACAGTAAAAATCTACACATTAAAATGAGATCATAGGAACCAGATTCATTAAATTTGGAGTTATAGATTTCAAGTTATGAATTTCCTAAGATTTAATGTGCTTGAAATAAGATTAAATGATAAATTAATTTTCTTACTGCTTTAATGTCAAAACAGAGACACTAAATGATAGAGAATATTATTACAAAATTTTAGAAATTGGAATGGTTCAATTTGGAGCAAAAATGGAATTTCTATGAATTTTACAAGTTTCTAGATTTGTTTTTGTATTAAAAACGAATTTCTGATATTATTTCTCTGTTTTTAAACATCTCTGAACTGGGCCTCAATTTCTGGAAAAGTCAGGGGCTCTGGCGCAAGATTACTCTAGACTCAGAAAACTTCCCACTGGACGGTGGGTTCTAATTCGACTAAACGCAGGGGCTCTTATGCAATGTTCCAGGGCCGAAGGGGTATCATGCAATTTGAGCCGTGAGATCAACCAGGGACGACTACGATTAGATCTGATCTCCCGCGAAGCGGTATGCGATCACAGTCGTCAGATCCAAATGCAACGCTCCCGATTTAAAAACCTAAGATCTAATCCTGTGCACACGATTTAGATCGGACGGTTCTGTGACGTTGAACCGAACCGGTATCCAACTTCTAATCGCGGCCGTTGATGTGGATCGAACGGTCCACGATCCTTCTTCCCCCCTTCGACCCGAGGCGCGGCGGCGCCGCGCAGTATCTACGACGGAGACCCTCCGGCGCGCCCATGATTCGACGTCCCAATGCCCTAAGCCCAAAATTGACGGGTGCTACACAACGAAGAGATGAAGACGAATCATTTGGACGGTTTTCTTACCGGAATTAGAGGCGACGACCTCACTGCCTGCGACGCAAGGCGGATACGCGGCGGAAGTCGAACTACGGCGAGCGATTACAGTCGCCCCGAGGCCCCGCAGTTCAAATTGATGGCGCGGTCAGCTTCTCGGGTCCCCGACGAACGCCCTCACCCGCACGCGCGAACCCGAGCGTGTGTACAGGGGAGAGTCACCGGCGGCGGGCACCCACCGTGCGGATGCGGTGATTTGCGAGGTTAGTGGCGGTCGCAAGGCAAGACAAGAGGTGGAATCGGGGGTCCGGGGTCGTGGCACCTATATGGATGCGTACGGGGGCAGTGCCGCAACGACCGGGCCAGACTCCACGAATTCGTCGCGGCGGCGCTCCGCCATGCGCGCGAGGTGGGCGCGATGTCTGGTGAGTGGGCCCTGTCGGTCAGTGGCACCAAGCGCGCGCGCGGAGGACCATCAATACACGCGCGGGCCCACGTTGTCAGTACCAGCAGGGCGCGCGCGTGGGGGGGGGGGTTCGTGCCTGGGCCGCGTGGGATGGTTTGCGTACTGGGCCGAATACCAGGTTAGGGCCCAGTTAGGCTAGGTTAGCTTTATTCTTTTCTTTTCTTTTCTATTCTTCATTTTCAAATCCAATTTGAATCCAAGTTTAAATTCAAACTTTTATGGCTCATCATTTACACTATGTTTGTACAGTTAAAAGTAATAAGTTTAAGGATATTTATATTATTTTTTTTATATATATTTTTATATCATTCCTCTTCTTCCTATTTTCAAAACCCTATTTTCCAATTTAGGGTTTAATCAAACTTCAAATACTTATTACCTTATTATTTTTATCCCCATTATTTTATTTAATGCACAAACATATAAAACTCCAACAAAATGCACTTTCTTTTATTTTAGAATCATTGGTTTTAATTAATCACTCTCAATTATATAGGTGCTCTTTTTATGATGCAAATAAGGCACATAAAATAAGGAAATCACCATGTATTTCTTATACACAATTTTGAGTATTACACCTCCCCTCCGACGTATTCTACCATGTCATCGGCACGCCAGCCGTCTGCAGCCCAGAGGGGCTCTAAATAACCAATGACAACGAGGGCCACCGCATAGTCAACCTTATCATGACCGAAGACTGGCGAGCACCAATAACCCTGTTCCTGCAGGGGTACTATCACCCAACCAACATTAATGAGGCCAAGCGCCTCAAACATCGAAGCTGGGACTTCGCACTAATCGAAGGCCAGCTTTACAAGAAGGGGGTCAGTCAACCCATGCTTAAATGTGTCACCGAGACCGAAGGCGTCCAAATTTTGCGCGAAGTCCACAGCGGGACGTGCAGCTCTTACGCAGGGCCCAGGGCCCTAGCCGTAAAGGTAATCCATCAAGGTTTCTACTGGCCCGCCATGATCTGCGCCACAAATCGGGTCGCAAGGTCCTGCGAAGCCTGCCAGAAATTTTCTCCATGCTCGGGAAGCCCTTCGCAATTCACGAAGCTAATCGCCCACACATGGCCTCTTCAGCGCTGGGGCCTGGACATTGTCGGGCCCCTACCCACGGCTCAGGGGAACCTCAAGTTCACCTTCGTCGCTGTCGAGTATTTTACCAAATGGATCGAGGCGAGGGCTGTATCCACAATAACATCGAAGACCGCCCAGAAATTCTTCTGGCAAAACATTGTTTGCCGCTTCGGAGTCCCATCCGAACTCACAGTTGACAATGGCAAGCAATTTGACAGCCAAGACTTCAAGGACTTCTGCTTCTCCATTAGCACCAAGCTTGCCTTCGCCTCAGTGTACCATCCACAATCCAACGGAGTTGTGGAACGCGCAAATGGCAAAATTTTCACAGCCGTCAAGAAGATGCTCCTCGACGACAAAAAAGCAAGTGGGCCAACCTGTTACCTGAAGCGGTCTGGGCACTGAACACGACTGAGTGCAGGGCAACTGGGTTCACCCCTTTCCGCCTTCTATATGGATCGGAGGCCATGACCCCGCAAGAAATCAAACATGGGTCACCACGGACAGTTTTGTCAGCCGTCCCCGACGTGGATGAGCCTACTTCGAAGGACCTCATCGACGGAGACCGCGTCTTCGCCCTACAGGCTCTAAACAAATACTAAGCTCAAACAAAAGCATGGCACGACCACACGGTCATCCCGAGGGAATTCAGCCAAGGAGACCTCGTTCTCGTCCGGACAGCACGGACAAAGTCCCAGGGCAAGCTGGAGCCCAGGTGGGAGGGCCCTTTCATCGTCAAGATGAAGGCGTCCCCTAGCACGTACAGGCTCACAATGCCATCCGGCGAAGACTTAGAACATTCTTGGAACATCGATAATCTTTGCAAATTTTTTGTTTGACTCCTCAGGGCCAACTCGCCCTTGTAATTCGCAAAACAATCTTATTCTGGCCCACACTCTTTTCCTCGCGGGGGGTGAGGTTTTTAACGAGGTGGGGCCATGTAATATACACGCGAAAAATCCCCCACAAAAATCTATGTCGAAAAAAGACCGCATCGATGGTCTTCGGCATTCGACCAAAACAAAGTCACCGCGAGGGGCAGCGCTGGCTACCCTCGCGTGCGACACTCTGCGTAAAAGTCGCCTAAGGGTGCAGCCGAACTTGCACAACAAGTGCGCAAAATCGAAGTCTTCCTCAAAAGACTATCCGTGCAAAAGTCGCCTAAGGGTGCAGCCGGACTAGCACAACAAGTGCGCAAAATCGAAGTCTTCCTCAAAAGACTATCCGTGCAAAAGTCGCCTAAGGGTGCAGCCGGACTAGCACAACAAGTGCGCAAAATCGAAGTCTTCCTCAAAAGACTATCCATGCAAAAGTCGCCTAAGGGTGCAGCCGGACTAGCACGACAAGTGCGCAAAATCGAAGTCTTCTTCAAAAGACTATCCGTGCAAAAGACGCCCAAGGGTGCAGCCAGACTAGCACAACAAGCGCGGCATAATAAACATGCTAGAACAAATGCACAAGTCCCCCACGGGCACGGCTGGATCAGTGAAGGCACATAGACTCATCATACAAATTACAGTTACATACGTATAGCGAGGGCACCACACATTACATTGGTTCAATCTTCGGGATGATACCCATCTCCCTATAGTTAAACAACATTATCCTCAACGCTTCACCCTCAAAAAGATTTCGCAACTCCCCCTCACCCACGCTCACCCCAGCCGGCGAAGCCAACAATTCCCGCTTGCCAGCCCTGTCCACACGAAGACAACCACCCTCAACCTCACTCACCCTACGCTTCGCCACCGCCCTTCGCCACCTACGCCCAACACTCGGACCGGGAACAACATCCATCACACGCGGAGAAGTCTCCGCCGCAGCCACATCCAATGCTGCGAAATAATCCAAATCCTCATCCGAAGACTCCTCCGTCCACACCAGCGAACTCCAAGAACCATCGGACTCAAAAAACTTAGACACAGAATCATCCGAATCATTTTCCACAACCGTGGTCGAAGCCGCCACAAAATTAGCATTTTCAGTGGTGGTTGCGTGCGCAGGCCCAAAATCCTGAACCTGCGCAGCACCCGAGGTACAGTAACACGTAGACAAAATTTACAACTTCCCCTCCACCTATTCAACTACTTAGCCACCTGCGAAGGCACGGCCGCGGCCATAGGGTCTTCGACCGCCGGCTCCGCCACCACCTCCTGGGCGCCTTCGGCTGTCGGCACAGCGGCCAACACAGGGTCCTCGCCGGCAGCAGCAGGCACGGGGTCCTCGCCGGCAGCAGTAGGCACGGGCGCATCCGACGGGCCTTCACCAGCATCCAAGGGCAGCACCGGTTTGCCCTCCACAGCCTCGGGCGGTGCGCCGGCTAGACTTCCGAAGTCCTCGACGTCCTCGGCGTGCTCCATCTGCAGCAGCAGCACATTCTTTTAGCAAAGACCACACACGACAACGCACAACAAACCACAACAAAACAATAAACATCACCGGCTCCCTCGCTCGGTCGGACTGTTCCCTGACAGCCTCCCGACCATACGCCCCCCACATCCTATCAAACAGTGCCCCCGCTTACTGCTTCACAACTGGGTCTTCGGCCTTAAAAATCTCACATTCAAAGCTCTCGTCAGCTTGGTCGAAGACCTCAAAGTGTCTGCAGCCCTCGCGAGACAGCGCGTTCATGGCCCCTTCGCAGGTGATGAGGGAGGCAAAGGACATGAAACCCTCCACCAGGGTTGGGAGCACCGGCAGTTCCTCTTGCAACCACTCGAGGAAGCGAAGGCCCGCCTCTCGGTCGGGCACCTCGAAGTCAGCTGTCCGCGCACCCAGCTCGCGGTACGCCTCCACGAGCTGTGCGTGCGTCCGTTCCACCTCCGAGCGCGTAGAGGCCTCGACCTTCTCCACGCGGCCGTGCAGAGCGTTGAACCGCTCCTCCCACTCCTCCGCGCGTTGGCTGGCAAGGCTTCCCTCCGCCCGCGCCAGCTTGGCCGCCGCCTGCGCGGCCTGCGCCTCGGCAATAGCCTGGTTGGCCTCCCTCCTTTCTTCCACCAGCTAGCGCCGAAGGTCCGTCCTCTCGGCCTCCAGGGCGGCCACCTTCTCCGCCAGCTTGCGGCTCTTGCTCTCCGCGGCCGACTTCTCCCGGACGGCGTCCGCGTGCTGCGCCCGAAGTCTCTCAACTTCGGCAGACACATCTGCAGTGAGGGCACCCGACACCACGCGGTCAGCAAAGTCGGCCGCCTAACAGAAATACATGAGACCACAATCCCCATGAAAACGGCAAACCTCGAAGTCTAGCTCAACTTACTTGACTTAGCTGCTGTGACAGCTGCAGCGACGCCTCCCTCAACCGGTGGGACATGGTGCCCACCTCGCCCTTGACGGCAGCGGCCGACGAAATCTCGCCGCTTGCGTAGAAAGTGCTACCCTTCGCCCCGACCACCGCGGTTGACGCCGTGGTTGCCACCGCAGGCGGGACAACAATCATTTGCCCTCGCCTGACCCTGCAACGTACCACCGGTCAAAAAAAACTTACCGACGAAATAGTCGTCCATGCTAATATTGGTACCGAAGTCGGCAACGCGTTTCCCCGACGAAGGCAACTCCCGGACCTTCGCCGCCTCGCCCTGGGTCGACTTGGTTCCACCGGCAGCAACAGCCTTCGCACTCTCCGACACCTTGCTGGAGCCGGGTGCGGCCGGTTTCGCGGCCAGTGTCGGCTAGCTACCACCGGCGGCGGTAGCCTTCGCGCTCCCCCGCGCTCTCTTCACTTCCGCCTAGGATCGGGAAGCCTGACGACCGCCCGGCGCTTCTGCGCAGCATCCTGGCGATCCTTGTTCATCACTGCCGACACAACAGCAGCAATATTCCGTCCGTAAGGGAAAATCTTCAATCCACGAGCTATACGAGGCATAGACATGTCTTCGCCCTCTGCCCAGGGGATCAGAAGATTCTTTGGCCACCGACCCCCGGTAACCTCCAGCATTCGCGCCGAAGACTCCCGGAGCTCGGGTGAAGACATCCTTCCCCCGGGGGCCGCACATGTCCCCATCAACTCCACAACAAAATGATTAGACACCCCCTTTTTCCCCACTATAGTACCTAATTTTCTCTTCTTAGTGGCTGGGGCGGCCTCCGGCGATGGCCCTTCCTCGGTACCGCCCATCGGTTTCTTCCCGCGGCGGTTGGCGGCGTCTTCCCCTGGGTAACCACCGTAAGTTAAACGGTTCAACTCGAAGACTCGATTCAGCCTGTCATTGGTCCCCCGGATATCCCAGCTCCGCAGACCCTCCGTCTTCGGCACGTAGCGCCCCACAATCTTCGCCGCACCATCTTCCGCTTCACGCATGAATGCGGTGGGATCTCGGCCATGCAAATCCAGTGCGAAGATAGGACTCCGCACCTGCATCCCGCCATGGGAGGGCATCTGGCGAGGGCATACTTCGCCCAGCGCCCAGCCACGAGCCAAGGGCCATACCCCATACCCGACAAACTCCTGAACAAGGTCGCGCCCGCTACTCATGCGAGCCACGTACCGAAGGGCCCCTTCGTTTTCATCCTCCTCCGCTACCTCAAACTGCGGGTACGCTGCGTAATAATGCGAACACATGACGTCCACGGGGAGCCCAGGATGGTCTTCGACTGTGCCTTCGGCAACGTAGAACCAAAATTCCCACCAGTTGCCCCAGTTATTGCGGGCGCAGGGAACCAACTCCACGACTTCCATCGAAGTCTTGCCGGTCTTCGGCGTAAATGTGCAAGATCCAAATTGAGCAATCTTATTTCTGATTTTCCTTTTCTGCCAATGCAGACAATAATGCTTCGCGAAAACTTCGACCGAGGGCTGCCCGCCGTACGAAGTCGTTGCCCAGACATACTTTGCCAGGGCCACCACAGCATTCGGTGTCAGCTGGTGGACCTGGACTTCGAATCTACGCAGAACTTCTCCCACAAATCGATGCGCGGGCAGACGAAGGCCTGTTGGAACTTGCTCTCAGCAGCAAGGGGATCCAACAAGGGTGAACAGTGATGACAACAGGGCACTCGCGTTAGATGGCAAAAGCTCTGTTAATCTGGCCTCTCACGGGCACTGTACAGGGGTATTTATAGGTACCTGAGCGCGCAGCACCTCGACCTAAGGACGCATGTGCCCTCAGGTACCTAGGTTATCCCAAGAATATTCCCATAAAGCGGGGTTACAGACCGTAATTACAGGAATGCTTTTACAACATAGGCCCGTAACACAGGGCGGCCAAGCGGGGCCCGTTACGATAGGCCGGATTGCACGTGGGCCTCCGAGCTAGGCGAGGCCGCGCCGTGGGATGCCCTTTGTCGCCAGTCTTCGCCTGGAACGGAAGAAGCGAAGGGTGTCCCCGCCTGTTCTGTTTCTGTCAGTTCAGCTGCTGCAGCGAAGGCTTCGAGCGAAGGGTGGCGCCTTTGCCTTCGCCCCAACATTTGCCCTCCGAGGGACCAGTTCGACAAAGTCACCTGGTGCCGAAGACGTCGTTAGATGGCGGAGACGCTGCCCTCGCTCGAAGTGGTTCCGCGGGGGTTTTTGATGTGACCGTTGATTGACGGCGTACTGTTGGATTGCGGGTTTCCCGAAGCGCCGCACCCTGTCTATAAAAGGGGGCGGGGGCCGGCGCTTTTTGAACTTCACCTTCCGCGCTCCGCGAAAACCCTAGCCGCCCTTTCCGCCGACTTGCTGCTCGTCTGCCTGCCGCGGTCTTGTTCGCCGGAGATCTGGCTCGAGTGAAGCAGACCGCCCGCCGCCGCTGACGGTACGTTGCGATGCCGTCCTCGTCTTCTTCCGCTGCCGCTACGCCGCCGGCCGTTCCCTCGCCGCCGGCCGCCGCCTCGTCTGAGGAGACGCTGAGTAGCTTAATGGTGGAGGAGTTGCACGCCGGCGACTCTGTTGATTTCGGCATATCGCGGATCTCGTCGGCCCGCGTGCAAGATATGCAGCGGTTGGGTTACTTCAGCGGCGGAGTTGGTCGAGTCCCGGGGGCGGAGGAAGTCCCCGAGCCAGAGGGCGAGTTGGTCGTTTTTGAGGCGTTCTTCACCGCCGGGCTCCGCTTGCCTGCGCACCGGTTTGTTGGCGAAGTCCTGCGCAGGTTCAACGTTCAAATACACCAGCTGACACCGAATGCCATAGTGGCACTGTCGAAGTATGTCTGGGCGACGACTTCGTACGGCGGACAGCCATCGGTGGAAGTTTTTGCGAAGTATTATTGTTTGCATTGGCAGAAGAGGATGATTGGAGGCGAAGTCGCTCAGTTTGGATCCTGCACGTTCACGCCAAAGACCGGCAAAACCACGATGCAGGTAGTCGAGTTGGTTCCTTGCGCCCGCAACAAGTGGGGCAACTGGAATGAATTTTGGTTTTACGTCGCAGAGGGTACCGTCGAAGGCCATGAGGGACTCCCCGTGTCCGCGATGTGTTCTCATTTTTACTCGGCGTATCCGCCCTTTGAAGTGGCGGAGGAGGATGAGGACGAAGGGGCTCTTCGGTGCGCCGCCGGCCTGAGCAGTGGGCGCGACTTGGTTGAAGAGTTTGTGGCGTACGGGGTGTGGCCGTTGGCACGTGGCTGGGCGTTGGGCGAAGTATGCCCTCGCCAGATGCCTTTTCATGGTGGAAGGGTGGTGCGGAGTCCCGCCTTCGCATTGAATCTGCAAAGTCGCGATCCGGCCGCCGTTGTGCGTGAGGCGGAGGATGGGGCGGTGTGGCTTGTTGGACGCTACGTGCCGAGGACAGAGGGCCAGCGCAGCTGGGATATCCGTGGGTCGAACGACCGCTTGAACAGGGTTTTTGAATTAAATCAATTGCCATATGACGGCTACCCTGGTCAAGACGATGTGGACCGCCGTGGGAAGAGACCGGCGGTGGAGACCGGAGACGACCCTGCGCCGGCGGCCGCCCCGTCCTCTAAAAAGAGAAAATTAGGTACTGCTATGGGAGGACTTGGGGTTTCTGATCGTTTTGCTAGAGAGTTGATGAAGACGTGCGCGGCCCCGGGGGAAAGGATGTCTTCACCCGAGCTCCGGGAGTCTTCGGCTCGGATGCTGAGGGTTACCGGGGGTTGCTGGCCTAGGAATGTTCCTGTCCCCCGCGCGGCTGGCGAGGACTTTTTTACATCTCGCATGGTTCGTGAATGGAGGGTTTTTCCTTACGGGCGGAATATTGCTGCTGTTGTGTCAGCAGTGATGGACAAGGATCGCCAGGGAGCTGCCCAAAAGCGCCAGGCGGCTATCAGGCTCGTTGAAGCCAGGCCGAAGAGGCAGTGGGGGACTTCGAAGGCTGCGGCCTCCGGCGGAGGCCGGCCGCCGCTGGCGGCGAAGTCGAACGTCCCTGCATCTAGCAAGGCGCCGGAGGCAACGGCAGGCGCCGAAGGCTCGAAGTCGGCGAAGGCGGTGCCGCCGTCCAGCGGAGTGGCGGAGGTCGCGAGGGTGGCCCGAACGTTGCCGTTGGCGGGCAAACGTGTCGCCGACTTCGGCACCGATATTAGCGTGGACGACTATCTCGGTGGTAGGTCGTTGGCTTTTCTTTCTCTCTCTTTTTTTTGTGTTTTTTTTAATCGGTTCATTGGTACGCTGCAGGGCTGGGCGAAGGACAACTTGCTGTGGTTGCGCCTGGCGCGGCGACCACGACGGCTGCCGCAGCGCCGAAGGCGAAGGGCGGGGCTCTTAGCGCTGGTGGTGAGGCGTCGGCCCTCGCGGTTGTCATGGATGAGGCGGGCGCTGCGTCCCGCCGGCTGGCGGAGGCGACGGAGGCGCTACGTCAGGTCCGCTGAGTTGGACCTCGTCCCCCCCTCTTTTTTTTTAGGACCGCAGTCTTACGATTGTTCTGCAGGTGGCTGACTTCACTAGCCGCACTGCGTCGGGGGCCCTCACGGCAGCCGTGGCTGCCGAATTCGAAAGACATCGGACGCAACACGCTGACGCCGTCCGCGAAAAATCGACCGCCGACAGCAAGTGCCGCAAACTGGCGGAGAAGGTGGCCACACTGGAGGACGAGAAGGCCGCCCTCCGTCGCCAGCTGGCGGGGGAAAGGAGGGAGACCAACGAAGCCCTTGTCAAGGCGCAGGCTGCACAGGCGGAGGCCAACCTGGCACGGGCGGAGGGCAATCTTGCCAGGGAGCGCGCCGAGCAGTTGCAGGAGCGGCTCACCGCCCTGGAGAGCCGCGTGAAGGGGGCCGAGGCCGCGGCACGAGCGGAGGCAGAGCGGACGCGCCAACTGCTCGTAGATACGTACCGTGGCCTGGGCGCGGGGACCGGTGAATTCGAAGTACCGGACCGAGAGCCCGGACTTCGGTGCCTGGAGTGGGTTCAGGAGGAGCTGCAGGCGCTCCCCACTGTCGTGGAGGGTTTTATGGCGTATGCCTCCCTGGTCACCTGCGAGGGGGCGATGAACGCGCTCTCCCGCGAAGGGTGCCGGCACTTCGAGGTCTTCGACCAAGTCGAAGAGGACTTTGAGCAAGATATCTTCAAGGTCGAGGACCCCGTAGTGAAGGATTCTGTCGGGGCTATCTTCGACCGGCTGTGGGGTCCATACGGGCGCGAGGTGGTCAGGGAGCGCGCCGAGACGGCGAGGGTTCAGGTAACGTTTTCGCTTGTTTGGTATTTGTTGGACGTGGGCTGTGTGCGTGTTTGATGAATTTTGTGTGTTTTGGCTTAGGCGGCACATGGCGAGAGGGTCGACGACTTCGGGGCGCTGAACAGCATGTTGGCTGACCCGGAGTCGGCCCCGGCGGAGGCTGTGTCCAAGGTCGCCCTGGCGCCGACCCCGGCCGCATCCGCTGCGGCCGTGATAGTCGCCTAGAGGGGGGGGTGAATAGGGCGAAACTGAAATTTACAAAAATAATCACAACTACAAGCCGGGTTAGCGTTAGTAGTAAAGAAACGAGTCCGCGAGAGAGGGCGCAAAACAAATCGCAAGCAAATAAGAGTGTGACACGAGGATTTGTTTTACCGAGGTTCGGTTCTCGCAAACCTACTCCCCGTTGAGGAGGCCACAAAGGCCGGGTCTTTTTCAACCCTTCCCTCTCTCAAACGATCCCACGGATCGAGTGAGCTTTCTCTTCTTCTCAATCAACCGGGAACAAAACTTCCCCGCAAGGGCCACCACACAATTGGTGCCTCTTGCCTTGGTTACAATTGAGTGATGATCTCAAGAACAAATGAGAAAGAAAGAAAGCAATCCAAGCGCAAGAGCTCAAAAGAACACGGCAAATCTCTCTCGCTAGTCACTAAGGGTTTGAGTGGAATTGGAGAGGATTTGATCTCTTTGTATGTGTCTAGAATTGAATGCCTAGCTCTTGTAAGTGGTTGAGAGTTGGAAAACTTGGATTGCCATGAATGTGGGGTGGTTGGGGTATTTATAGCCCCAACCACCAAAAGTGACCGTTGCTGGAACTCCTCTGTTCGATGGCGCACCGGACAGTCCGGTGCACACCGGACAGTCCGGTGCCCCTGCCACGTCACCATTGCCGTTGGATTCTGACCGTTGGAGCTTCTGACTGGTGGGCCCTCCTGGGTGTCCGGTGCACACCGGACATGTACTGTTTGATGTCCGGTGCACCGGCATGGGCGTTCCTGACGACTGCGCGCGCTGCGCGCGCATTTAATGCACCGCAGGGAGCCGTTGGCGCCGCAGAGAGCCGTTGCTCCGCTGGTACACCGGACAGTCCGGTGCACACCGGACAGTCCGGTGAATTTTAGCGGAGTGACAGCCGAGCGAACCCGAGGCTGACGAGTTCCGGAGGCCGCGTTTCCTTGGAGCACCGGACATGTCCGGTGCACACCGGACAGTCCGGTGAATTTTAGCGCGCCGGCTTCCGAGAATTCCCGAGGGCGAAGAGTTTGGAGTCGAAGTCCTCTGGCCGCACCGGACAGTCCGGTGCACACCGGACAGTCCGGTGCCTCCGGCCAGAGGAGCCCTCGGTTGCCTTGCTGCTCCTTTGTTGAATCCAACACTTGGTCTTTTTATTGGCTGATTGTGAACCTTTTTGCACCTGTATAACTTATGCACTAGAGTAAACTAGTTAGTCCAATGTTTGTGTTGGGCAATTCAACCACCAAAATTATTTAGGAACTAGGTCTAACCCTAATTCCCTTTCAATCTCCCCCTTTTTGGTGATTGATGCCAACACAAACCAAAGCAAATATAGAAGTGCATAATTGAACTAGTTTACATAATGCAAGTGCAAAGGTTGCTTGGAATTTGAGCCAATATAAACTTATATGATGCGCATGGATTGTTTCTTTGTATTTGACATATTGGACCATATTTGCACCACGAGTTTTGTTTTTGCAAATTCTTTTGTAAATTCTTTTCAAAGTACTTTTGCAAGATAGTCAAAGGTAAATGAAGAAGATTTTGCAAAGCATTTTCAAGATATGGAATTTTCTCCCCCTATTTCCAAAGCTTTTCCTTTGACTAAGCAAAACTCCCCCTCAAATAAGGTCTCCTCTTAGTGTTCAAGAGGGTTTTAAGACATCAATTTTGAAAATACTTGTTACTCCCTTCTTAGAACACAAAGAGATACTAATTTTGAAATTTACCAATTATCAAATTTATGAAATTAGGTGGTGGTGCGGTCCTTTTGCTTTGGGCTCATATTTTCTCCCCCTTTGGCATGAATCGCCAAAAACGGAATCATTAGAGCCCAATAAAGCGCATTCTCCCCCTTTGGTCATGAAATAAAAGAGTGAAGGTTATACCAAAGTTGGAGAGGTGATGTGGAGCGACGGCGAAGGATGAGTAGTAGAGTGGAGTGGAAGCCTTGTCTTCGCCGAAGACTCCTATTCCCTTTCAATATACCTATGACTTGGTTGAAATACACTTGAAAACACATTAGTCATAGCATATATAAAAGAGACATGATCAAAGGTATATTTATGAGCTATGTGTGCAAGACTAGCAAAAGAAATTTCTAGAATCAAGAATATTAAGCTCATGCCTAAGTCGGGTAAAAGATTGTTCATCAAGAGGTTTGGTAAAGATATCGGCTAATTGATCTTTAGTATTAATATAAGAAATCTCGATATCCCCCTTTTGTTGGTGATCCCGAAGAAAGTGATACCGAATGGCTATGTGCTTAGTGCGGCTATGCTCGACGGGATTGTCGGCCATTTTAATTGCACTCTCATTGTCACATAGTAAAGGGACTTTGGTTAATTTGTAACCGTAGTCCCGCAGGGTTTGCCTCATCCAAAGCAATTGCGCGCAACAATGGCCTGCGGCAATATACTCGGCTTCGGCGGTAGAAAGAGCGACCGAATTTTGCTTCTTTGAAGCCCATGACACCAAGGATCTTCCCAAGAACTGGCAAGTCCCCGATGTGCTCTTCCTATTAATCCTACACCCCGCCCAATCGGCATCCGAATAACCAATCAAATCAAATGTGGATCCCCGAGGGTACCAAAGCCCAAACTTAGGAGTAAAAGCCAAATATCTCAAGATTCGTTTTACGGCCGTAAGGTGTGATTCCTTAGGGTCGGCTTGGAATCTTGCACACATGCAAACGGAAAGCATAATGTCCGGTCGAGATGCACATAAATAAAGCAATGATCCAATCATCGACCGGTATACCTTTTGATCCACGGACTTACCTCCCGTGTCGAGGTCGAGATGCCCATTAGTTCCCATGGGTGTCTTGATGGGCTTGGCATCCTTCATTCCAAACTTGCTTAGGATATCTTGAGTATACTTCGTTTGGCTAATGAAGGTGCCCTCATGGAGTTGCTTGACTTGGAATCCTAGAAAATACTTCAACTCCCCCATCATAGACATCTCGAATTTCTGTGTCATGATCCTACTAAATTCTTCACATGTAGATTTGTTAGTAGACCCAAATATGATATCATCAACATAAATTTGGCATACAAACAAATCATTGTCAAGAGTTTTAGTAAATAAAGTAGGATCGGCCTTGCCGACTTTGAAGCCATTTGCAATAAGGAAATCTCTAAGGCATTCATACCATGCTCTTGGGGCTTGCTTGAGCCCATAAAGCGCCTTTGAGAGCCTATAAACATGGTTAGGATACTCACTGTCTTCAAAGCCGGGAGGTTGCTCAACATAGACCTCCTCCTTGATTGGTCCATTAAGGAAAGCACTCTTTACGTCCATTTGATAAAGCTTGAAGCCATGGTAAGTAGCATAGGCTAATAATATACGAATTGACTCAAGCCTAGCTACGGGTGCATAGGTTTCACCAAAATCCAAACCTTCGACTTGTGAATACCCCTTGGCCACGAGTCGAGCTTTGTTCCTAGTCACCACACCATGCTCGTCTTGCTTGTTGCGGAAGACCCACTTGGTTCCTACAACATTTTGATTAGGACGTGGAACTAAGTGCCATACCTCGTTCCTTGTGAAATTGTTGAGCTCCTCTTGCATCGCCATCACCCAATCCGAATCTTTAAGTGCCTCCTCTACCCTGGTTGGCTCAATAGAGGAAACAAACGAGTAATGTTCACAAAAATGAGCAACACGAGATCGAGTAGTTACCCCCTTATGAATGTTGCCGAGGATGGTGTCGACGGGGTGATCTCGCTGTATTGCTTGGTGGACTCTTGGGTGTGGCGGCCTTGGTTGTTCATCCTCCTTGTCTTCTTCATTTGAATCTCCCCCTTGATCGTTGCCGTCATTTTGAGGTTGCTCATCTTCTTGATTTTCTTGTTCAACATCTTGAGCCTCATCCTCAACTTGAGTTGGTGGAGATGCTTGCATGGAGGAGGATGGTTGATCTTGTGCATGTGGAGGCTCTTCGGATTCCTTAGGACACACATCCCCAATGGACATGTTCCTTAGCGCTATGCATGGAGCCTGTTCTTCACCTACATCATCAAGATCAACTTGCTCTACTTGAGAGCCGTTAGTCTCATCAAACACAACGTCACAAGAAACTTCAACAAGTCCTGAGGACTTGTTAAAGACTCTATATGCCCTTGTGTTTGAGTCATATCCTAGTAAAAAGCCTTCTACAGTTTTAGGAGCAAATTTAGATTTTCTACCTCTTTTAACAAGTATAAAACATTTGCTACCAAAAACTCTAAAATATGAAATATTGGGCTTTTTACCGGTTAGGAGTTCATAGGATGTCTTCTTGAGGATTCGATGAAGATATAATCGGTTGATGGCGTAGCAGGCGGTGTTGACCGCCTCGGCCCAAAACCGATCCGGTGTCTTGTACTCATCAAGCATGGTTCTTGCCATGTCCAATAGAGTTCGATTCTTCCTCTCCACTACACCATTTTGTTGAGGAGTGTAGGGAGAAGAGAACTCATGCTTGATGCCCTCATCCTCAAGAAAGCCTTCTATTTGAGAGTTCTTGAACTCCGTTCCATTGTCGCTTCTAATTTTCTTGATCCTTAAGCCGAACTCATTTTGAGCCCGTCTCAAGAATCCCTTTAAGGTCTCTTGGGTTTGTGATTTTTCCTGCAAAAAGAATACCCAAGTGAAGCGAGAATAGTCATCCACAATTACAAGGCAATACTTACTACCGCCGATGCTTATGTAAGCGATCGGGCCGAACAAATCCATGTGAAGGAGCTCCAGTGGCCTGTCGGTAGTCATGATGTTTTTGTGTGGATGATGGATACCAACTTGCTTCCCGGCTTGGCAAGCGCTACAAATCCTGTCTTTCTCAAAATGAACACCGGTTAGTCCCAAAATGTGTTCTCCCTTTAGAAGTTTGTGAAGATTCTTCATTCCAACATGGGCTAGTCGACGGTGCCATAGCCAACCCAAGTTAGTCTTAGCAATTAAGCATGTGTCGAGTTCAGCTCTTTCAAAATCTACTAAATATAGCTGACCCTCTAACACACCCTTAAAAGCTATTGAATCATCACTCCTTCTAAAGATAGTAACACCTGTATCAGTAAAAAGACAGTTGTAGCCCATTTGACATAATTGGGATACGGAAAGCAAATTGTAATCTAATGAATCTACAAGAAAAACATTGGAAATAGAATGGTCAGTAGATATAGCAATTTTACCCAAACCTTTGACCAAACCTTGATTTCCATCCCCGAATGTGATAGCTCGTTGGGGATCTTGGTTTTTCTCATATGAGGAGAACATCCTTTTCTCCCCTGTCATGTGGTTTGTGCACCCGCTGTCGAGTATCCAACTTGTGCCCCCGGATGCATAAACCTACAAAACAAGTTTAGTTCTTTGTTTTAGGTACCCAAACGGTTTTGGGTCCTTTAGCATTAGATACAAGAACTTTGGGTACCCAAACACAAGTCTTGGAGCCCTTGTGTTTGCCCCCAACAATTTTGGCAACTACCTTGCCGGATTTGCTAGTCAAAACATAAGATGCATCAAAAGTCTTAAATGAAATAGCATGATCATTTGATGCATTTGGAATTTTCTTTCTAGGCAACTTGGCATGGGTTGGTTGCCTAGATCTAGATGTCTCACCCTTATACATAAAAGCATAATTAGGGCCAGAGTGAGACTTCCTAGAATGAATTTTCTTAATTTTACTCTCAGGATACCCGGCAGGGTACAAAATGTAACCCTCGTTATCCTGAGGCATGGGAGCCTTGCTCTTAACAAAGTTAGACAAGTTCTTAGGAGGAGCATTAATTTTGACCTTGTCTCCCCTTTGGAAGCCAATGCCGTCCTTAATGCCCGGGCGTCTCCCATTATAGAGCATGCTTCTAGCCAATTTAAATTTTTCATTTTCTAAGTCATGCTCTCTAATTTTAGCATTAAGTTGAGCTATGTGATCATTTTGTTGTTTAATTAAGGCTAGGTGATCATGGATAGCATCAACATTAATGTCTCTACATCTAGTACAAATGGAAACATGCTCAACATGAGATGTAGAGGGTTTGCAAGTTTTAAGTTCAACAACCTTAGCATGCAACATATCATTTTTAGTTCTAAGGTCGGAAATAGTAGCATCAAAATCCTTAGCCTTAGCAATTAATTTCTCATTTTCATTTCTAAGGCTAGCAATGGAAACATTCAACTTATCAATCCTAGCAAGCAAATCAACATTATTATTTCTAGGATCAATGCAAACATGAGAATCAACCTTAGCTAACAAATTTGCATTTTCATTTCGAAGGTTGTCTAAAGTCTCATGACAAGTGCTTAGCTCACTAGACAATTTTTCACATTTTTCTCTTTCTAGAGCATAAGCATTTTTAACCTTAACATGTTTCTTGTTTTCCTTGATTAGGAAGTCCTCTTGGGAATCCAAGAGATCATCCTTTTCATGGATGGCACTAATTAGCTCATTTAATTTTTCCTTTTGTTCCATGTTAAGGTTGGCAAAAAGAATGCGTAAGTTATCCTCTTCATTTTTATCATCATCCTCATCACTAGATGTTTCATATTTAGTGGAGGACTTTGATTTTACCTTCTTTTTGCCGTCCTTGGCCATGAGGCACTTGTGGCCGACGTTGGGGAAGAGGAGGCCCTTGGTGACGGCGATGTTGGCGGCGTCCTCGTCGTCGGAGGAGTCGCTTGAGCTTTCGTCGGAGTCCCACTCCCGACAAACATGGGCATCGCCGCCCTTCTTCTTGTAGTACTTCTTCTTTTCCTTCCTCTTGCCCTTCTTGTCGTCACCCCTGTCACTATCACTTGATAATGGACATTTAGCAATAAAGTGACCGGGCTTACCACACTTGTAGCAAACCTTCTTGGAACGGGATTTATAGTCCTTCCCCTTCCTTTGTTTGAGGATTTGCCGGAAGCTTTTGATGATTAGGGCCATCTCCTCGTTGTCGAGCTTGGAGGCGTCAATTGGTTGTCTACTTGGTGTAGACTCCTCCTTCTTCTCCTCCGTTGCCTTGAACGCCACGGGTTGCGCCTCGGATGTGGAAGGCTCATCAAGCTCGTTGATCTTCTTGGAGCCCTTAATCATGCATTCAAAACTAACAAAATTCCCGATGACTTCCTCGGGGGTCATTTGTGTATATCTAGGATTGCCACGAATTAATTGTACTTGAGTAGGGTTAAGGAAAATAAGGGCTCTTAGAATAACCTTAACCACTTCGTGGTCATCCCATTTTGCGCTCCCGAGGTTGCGCACTTGGTTCACCAAGGTCTTGAGCCGGTTGTACATGTCTTGTGGCTCCTCCCCTTGGCGAAGACGGAAGCGACCGAGCTCCCCCTCGATCGTTTCCCGTTTGGTGATCTTGGTGAGTTCATCACCCTCGTGCGCCGTCTTGAGTAGGTCCCAAATCTCCTTGGCGTTCTTCAACCCTTGTACTTTGTTGTATTCCTCCTTGCTTAGTGAGGCAAGGAGAATGGTTGTGGCTTGGGAGTTGAAGTGCTCGATTTGGGCCACTTCGTCCGTGTCGTAGTCTTCATCCCCTACGGATGGTACCTGTACACCAAACTCAACAACATCCCATAATCTTTTGTGGAGAGAGGTTAGATGAAATCGCATCAAATTACTCCACATAGCATAATCTTCACCATTAAAAGTTGGTGGTTTGCCTAATGGGACGGAAAGTAAAGGTGTATGTTTAGGAATGCGAGGGTAGCGTAGGGGAATCTTACTATACTTCTTACGCTCTTGGCGTTTAGAAGTGACGGACGCCGCGTCGGAGCCGGAGGTGGAGGTCGATGAAGTGTCGGTCTCGTAGAAGACCACCTTCCTCATCCTTTTGTGCTTGTCCCCACTCCGATGCGGCTTGTGAGAAGAAGATTTTTCCTTCTTCTCCTTGTGGTGAGAAGAGGAAGATCTTTTCTCCTTTCGCTTGGAGGATCTCTTCTTCTTCTCTCTTCTCTTGGTGCGGGACTCTTCCGATGAAGATGAAGTGCTCCCTTGGCTTGTAGTGGGCTTGTCGTCGCCGGTCTCCATCTCCCTCTTGGTGTGATCTCCCGACATCACTTCGAGCGGTTAGGCTCTAATGAAGCACCGGGCTCCGATACCAATTGATAGTCGCCTAGAGGGGGGGGGGTGAATAGGGCGAAACTGAAATTTACAAAAATAATCACAACTACAAGCCGGGTTAGCGTTAGTAGTAAAGAAACGAGTCCGCGAGAGAGGGCGCAAAACAAATCGCAAGCAAATAAGAGTGTGACACGAGGATTTGTTTTACCGAGGTTCGGTTCTCGCAAACCTACTCCCCGTTGAGGAGGCCACAAAGGCCGGGTCTTTTTCAACCCTTCCCTCTCTCAAACGATCCCACGGATCGAGTGAGCTTTCTCTTCTTCTCAATCAACCGGGAACAAAACTTCCCCGCAAGGGCCACCACACAATTGGTGCCTCTTGCCTTGGTTACAATTGAGTGATGATCTCAAGAACAAATGAGAAAGAAAGAAAGCAATCCAAGCGCAAGAGCTCAAAAGAACACGGCAAATCTCTCTCGCTAGTCACTAAGGGTTTGAGTGGAATTGGAGAGGATTTGATCTCTTTGTATGTGTCTAGAATTGAATGCCTAGCTCTTGTAAGTGGTTGAGAGTTGGAAAACTTGGATTGCCATGAATGTGGGGTGGTTGGGGTATTTATAGCCCCAACCACCAAAAGTGACCGTTGCTGGAACTCCTCTGTTCGATGGCGCACCGGACAGTCCGGTGCACACCGGACAGTCCGGTGCCCCTGCCACGTCACCATTGCCGTTGGATTCTGACCGTTGGAGCTTCTGACTGGTGGGCCCTCCTGGGTGTCCGGTGCACACCGGACATGTACTGTTTGATGTCCGGTGCACCGGCATGGGCGTTCCTGACGACTGCGCGCGCTGCGCGCGCATTTAATGCACCGCAGGGAGCCGTTGGCGCCGCAGAGAGCCGTTGCTCCGCTGGTACACCGGACAGTCCGGTGCACACCGGACAGTCCGGTGAATTTTAGCGGAGTGACAGCCGAGCGAACCCGAGGCTGACGAGTTCCGGAGGCCGCGTTTCCTTGGAGCACCGGACATGTCCGGTGCACACCGGACAGTCCGGTGAATTTTAGCGCGCCGGCTTCCGAGAATTCCCGAGGGCGAAGAGTTTGGAGTCGAAGTCCTCTGGCCGCACCGGACAGTCCGGTGCACACCGGACAGTCCGGTGCCTCCGGCCAGAGGAGCCCTCGGTTGCCTTGCTGCTCCTTTGTTGAATCCAACACTTGGTCTTTTTATTGGCTGATTGTGAACCTTTTTGCACCTGTATAACTTATGCACTAGAGTAAACTAGTTAGTCCAATGTTTGTGTTGGGCAATTCAACCACCAAAATTATTTAGGAACTAGGTCTAACCCTAATTCCCTTTCAGGCCGGCGAAGGCCTGCCCCCAGAGGTCGCCGAAGGCTCGCCCGATGCTTCTGCAGTTGCCGTGTGGAGTGCTGAGGATCCCGCAGCGGTAGCGGCGGGGATAACAGCGGAAGCAGCGGCAGAGCCAACAGCGGAGGCTCCCGCAACGTCAGGGCCGTCGCAGGTGGCGTAGTAGGTGTAGAGGGTTGGGGAAGTTTGTACATGTTACTGAATTTTGGTTGCTGCGCAGGTTCAAGATTTTGGGCCTGCGCACGCAACCGCTACTACTAAATTTTTGGCGGCTACGACCGCGGAAGATGGTAATGAATGTGGTGGTTCTTCATCTGAGTTTTTTGATTGTGCTGATTCTAGGAGCTCGATTGAGTGGACGGAGTCGTCGGAGGACTTGGACTACTTCGCGGCCTTGGATGTGGCTGCGACGGAGGCCTCGCCGCACGCCGCGGATGCAGGAGATGTGCCAGGTCCTTGCACCGGGCGACGGCGGCGAAGGGCAGTTGCGAAACGTATGGTTAGTGGGGCGGAGGGGGCTCGGCTTCGTGTAAGTGGGGCTGGTCGGCAGGAACTGTTGTCTTTGCCGACCGCCGAGAATATAGGTGAAGGGGAACTGCGAAGTCTTTTTGCGGGTGAGGAGCTCAGGATAATGTTATTTAATTATAGGGAGATGGGAATTATTCCTAAGGTTGAGCCGATGTAGAGTGTGGTGCCCTCGCTTGTATATGTAGAGGCTTGTATGATGAAATTGTATGCCCTCGCGTGCATATGTGTGTGCGAAGGCATTGTGTATTTTGTCTGGTTTGTTTTGTTGGGCTGTGTTGGCGTGATTGTAGTTGGTCTTGGCGTGGACGGTTTGATGTTGTCGATTCAGCCTTTGTTGTGCTAGTCCGGTTGTACCCTTAGGTGTCTACTGCACAGATAGTCTTCGGTTTTTTCGCACTTGTTGTGCTAACCCGGCTGCACCGTTAGGCGACTTCTGCGCGGATAGTCTTCGCGATAGACTTAGATTTTTTTCGGCACTTGTTGTGCTAATCCGGCTGCACCCTTAGGCGACTTCTGCGCGGATGGTCTTCGCGACAGACTTAGATTTTTTTCGCACTTGTTGTGCTAATCCGGCTGCACCCTTAGGCGACTTCTGCGCGGATAGTCTTCGCGATAGACTTAGATTTTTTTCGCACTTGTTGTGCTAATCCGGCTGCACCGTTAGGCGACTTCTGCGAGGATAGTCTTCGCGATAGACTTAGATTTTTTTCGCACTTGTTGTGCTAATCCGGCTGCACCCTTAGGCGACTTCTGCGCGGATAGTCTTCGCGATAGACTTATATTTTTTTCGCACTTGTTGTGCTAATCCGGCTGCACCCTTAGGCGACTTCTGCGCGGATTTGTCGCATGCGAGGGTAGCTAGCGCTTAGCCTCGCGGTGACCTCGTGGTGGTCGAATGTCGAAGACCGTCATCGCGGTCTTTTTCGACGCATGTCTTTGCGGGGGATTTTTCACGCATATATTACATGGCTCCGCCTCGTTAAAAACCTCACCCCCCAGGAGGAAAAGAGTGCGGGCCGGTGCAAGATTGTTTTTGCGAATTACAAGGGCGAAGACAGCCCTGAGGAATCAAACAAAAAATTTGCGGAGGTTGTCGATGTTCCAGGAGTGCTCCAGGTCCTCGCCATTTGGCGTTGTGAGCCTGTAAGCGTTGGGGGAAGCTTTTGTCTTGACGATGAAAGGGCCCTCCCACCTGGGTTCCAGCTTGCCCTTAGACTCCGTCCGAGCTGTTCGAATGAGTACGAGGTCCCCCTCGCTGAACTCCCTCGGGATGACTGAGTGGTCGCGCCATGCTTTGGTCTGGGCTTGATATTTGTTCAGGGCCTATAGGGAGAAGACACGGTCTCCGTCGATGAGATCCTTTGAAGTTGGCTCGTCCACATCAGGGACGGCTGACAGAACTGTTCGCGGGGACCCGTGCTTTATTTCTTGCGGGGTCATGGCCTCCGATCCGTATAGAAGACGGAAGGGAGTAAACCCGGTCGCCCTGCACTCAGTCGTGTTTAGTGCCCAGACTGCCTCAGGTAGGAAATCGGTCCATCTGCCCTTTTTTTCATCAAGGAGCATTTTCTTGATAGCTGTGAAGATTTTCCCGTTGGCGCGCTCCACGACCCCGTTGGACTGCGGATGATAGACTGAGGCGAAGGCAAGCTTGGTGCCGACAGAGAAACAAAAATCCTTGAAGTCTTGGTTGTCAAACTGCTTGCCGTTGTCGACTGTTAGTTCGGACGGTACTCCGAAGCGGCAAACGATGTTCTGCCAGAAGAATTTTTGGGCAGTCTTTGATGTTATTGTAGAAACAGCCCGTGCCTCGATCCATTTGGTGAAGTACTCGACCGCGATGAAGGCGAACTTGAGGTTCCCCTGAGCGGTGGGCAGGGGTCCGACAATGTCGAGACCCCAACGCTGGAGAGGCCATGTATGGGCGATCAGCTTTGTATACTGCGAAGGGCCGCCTGACCGAGGAGAAAACTTCTGGCAGGCTTCGCAGGACCGAGTGACTCGATTTGCGGCGCAGATCATTGCGGGCCAGTAAAAACCCTGGCGGATCACCTTAGCAGCTAGGGCCCTCGGCCCCGCGTGTGAGCCGCACGTGCCACTGTGGACTTCACGTAGAATCTGCATGCCTTCGGCCTCGGTGACGCACTTAAGCATTGGCTGACTGACCCCTTTTTTGTAGAGCTGGCCTTCAATCAGAGCGAAGTCTCGGCTTCGATGTCTGAGACGCTTGGCCTCACTGATGTCGGCTGGATGATAATACCCCTGCAGGAACAGGGTTATGGGTGCCCGCCAGTCTTCGGTCATGATGAGGTTGACTGTGCGGTGGCCCTCACTGTCATTGGTTATTTGGAGCCCTTCGGGGCTCCGGACTGCTGGCGTGCCGATGACATGAAAGAACACGTCGGAGGGCAGAGTTTCGCCCCTGGCCGCGGCCTTGGCCAATGCGTCGGCCTCCTCATTCTTGGCCCGATCCACATGCTGCAAGGTGAACCCCTTGAACTGCCTCTCGAGACTTCGGATGGCCACGAGGTACTGCATGAGTGCGGGGTCCTTGGCTGCATAGTCTTTCTCGACTTGGCCGGCAACTACCTTGGAGTCTGTTTTGATGATGCATGTGGTGACTCCGAGGGCCCTTAGCTTGCGGAGGCCGAGGATGACTGCTTCGTACTCTGCTATGTTATTTGTGCATCTGTCGGATTCCAGATTGAAGCTGAGCCGTGCTGCATATCTGTGCTTGACCCCGACTGGTGAGGTTATGACTGCAGCGACGCCTGCTCCCGCATGGCACCATGCGCCGTTGCAATGGATCGTCCAAGTCTTCTCTGCGGACGGATCTGGCTGTGTTGTTGGCCCAGTCCAGTCGACGACGAAGTCTGCCAGGACTTGAGACTTGATAGCTGTCCTAGGCTCGAAGCAGATGTGGTAGCCGGAGAGTTCGGCCGCCCACTTGGCAATCCTCACCGACGCCTCCGGGTTTCTGAATAATTCGCCGAGCCCCCTGTTTGAGGTGACTCGGACCTTGAATGCTTCGAAGTAATGGCGCAGTTTGCGCGACGACATGACGACTGCGTAGGCAATCTTCTCCAGCTCTGTCATGTTGCACTTGGACGGTGTCAGCACTTTAGAGACATAATACACGGGGCACTGCCGGACCACGCCCTCGACAGTCTGCTCCTGCACTAGTGCCGCGCTGACCGCATGTGGTGAAGCCGCGACGTAGAGCAGTAGGGGGAGCGAGGGGTCAGGGCTGGTAAGGACGGCCAACTCTGTAAGGTACTGTTTTAATGAGGCGAAGGCCACCGCCTGCTCTGGTCCCCAGGCGAAGTCCTTTGCACCACGGAGTGTCTTGAGGAAGGGGAGACTTCGCTCGGCGGACCTGGATATGAATCTGTTGAGAGCGGCCAATCTGCCTGTCAGGCGCTGGACGTCCCTGATGGACTGCGGAGGCGCCATGTCCAAGATAGCCTGAATCTTGGTTGGGTTGGCCTCGATGCCGTGGTGTGATACCAGGTAGCCCAATATTTTGCCCTGGCGAACGCCGAAGACACACTTTTCCGGGTTTAGGCGGAGTTGTGCGTCGCGCATGTTCGCGAATGTTTCGGCGAGGTCGGCGAGGTGGTCCTCCTTGCTCTTGCTGGCGACGACAATGTCGTCTACATATGTGAATATATTTTACCAACCTGCCCCTCGAGCACTGTTTTGGTAAGCCTGGAGAAGGTGGACCCGGCGTTCTTGAGTCCCTCCGGCATTCTGATGAAGCAATATGTGCCGAAGGGTGTTATGAAGCTGGTGCTAGCCTTGTCCTCTTCCTTCATGTATATCTGGTGGTAACCGGAGAAGCAATCGAGGAGGGACATGACCTCGCATCCGGCCGCGCTATCGACTATTTTGTCGATCCGTGGCAACGGGAAATTGTCCTTTGGGCAGGCTTTATTGAGACTGGTGAAGTCGATGCACATTCGCCACTTCCCGCTCTTTTTCTGCACCATTACGACATTGGAGAGCCATGTGGGGTAAGCCACCGGCTCGATGAATTTGGCCTCCAGGAGGCGGTGCACTTCTGCCTTGGCGGCCTCCGTCTTTTCGTCGGACATCTTGCGAAGCCGCTGCTTTCTCGGCCGTACCGAAGGGTCGATTCCCAGACTGTGCTCAATTATTGAACGGCTGACCCCGACCAGGTCGAGGGCCGACCAGGCGAAGACATCTTTGTTCTTGGACAGGCAGCAGAGGAGCTTTTCTTCTTCGTGCGAAGTAAGGTCTTCGCTGATAATAACTGTCTGCCTGGGCGTAGCCTGGTCGAGGGGGACGGACTTGGTCCCGTCGTGGCTTTGCAGCTGCGCCTTGTTATGCTGCTTGTTGGTTGGGCTGGCAGGCGCGGGGGCTTCGCGTTGGGCCGTGAGGCAGTGCACGTTTCTTTGACCGGGCACGAAGTCCCGCTCTATGTTACGGGCAGTCTGTTGATTGCCGAAGACTGTGATAACGCCTAACGGACCTGGTATCTTCATACATAGGTACAGTCCGTGAATGGCTGCTTCGAACTTATTGATGGAGCCCCGGCCCATGATGGCATTGTAAGGGTATACCATATCCACAATGTCAAAGGTTATTTGCTCGCTTCGGGCGTTGGGTGCTACACCGAAGGAGAGAGGCAGCTCTATTTTGCCGACGGGGAAGGTGCCCTTGCCGCCGAAGCCATACAACGGGTTGTCCGAAGGCTTAAGCAGGCTGTGGCTTATGCCCATGCGATCGAAGGCGTGGAGGAAGATGATGTCCGCCTGGCTGCCGTTGTCAACGAGGACCTTGTGCAGGTCCCAGCCTGCCACGCTGCAATTGATAACCATGGCGTCGCAGTGGGGGGCGCTGCGCAAGTCGACGTCCCGTGCGTCGAAGGTTAGCGGTATGTGGGACCACTTTGTCTGCATGACTGGGCCCGTGACGGCGACATGGTTGATACTGCGGTAGTGGTCCCGCTTCTGCCGCTTGGTGTCGAAGTCGGTGCTGGACCCCCCAGTTATCATGTGGATGACTCCGCGATATGGTTGATCGGTGAAGTCTTCCTGCTTTGGGGGATGGGGGATGTTTTGGTGTTGCTGGTGTGGTGGTGGGGGTGGAGGAGGTACGATTTGTACTTCCTGATGGTGTTGGTAAGCGTGGTGCGGTGGATGCGGGGGAGGAGCGTGGATATATGGTGGAGGGGGTTGCTGGTAATTGTGCGCGACAATTCTGGGGTTGTCGGCTGGCTGCGCCCGTGCCATTCTGTCTCTAGTAGCCTTCGTTTCGGGGCAGTCTTTGGTGTGGTGGGTGCAGTCTTCGCCGTGGAAGAGGCAGTAGAATCGGCGCGGCGGCTGCGCACGCCCTCGGCCCCTGCCGCGAGTGCCGTTTCCGCGGCCCTGGGGGGGATAGTCCTGGCGACGAGGGGGGTCGGCAGCGGGATGCTGGTTTGCGATGTTGTGCACCTGCTGCTGATTGCGGCCGTCTCGACCGGAGTCTGGCTGCGGAGTCCTTGTCCACGTGTGGCTGGACTGTGGAGCATCTTTTGGCTTCGTCTGGGACTCAATCTTGCGCTGGTGGAGCTCTTCGGATCTGGCGTACTTTTCAAACAGCTGATATAACTCTTGGAGGTTCTTTGGCGGATCTCTGATGCAGTGGCTGTAAAGTACGCCGGCGCGAAGACCACTGATAGCATAGTGGATGACAATCTGGTCATCGACTGAGGGTAGCTGTGACTTGAGTGTTAGAAATTTGCGGTAGTACTCCCTCAGGGTCTCCTTTTCTAGCTACTTGCAGAGTGAAAGCTCGGCCAGGGCGTCGGTGTCTGGGCGGTACCCTTGGAAGTTGAGCAGGAACTTGTCCTGGAGACTTCTCCAGGAATCAATGGACAACGGAGGCAACCTGGTGAACCAGGTGAGTGCGGGGCCCTCGAGGGCGATGATGAAAAACTTCGCCATTGTGGCGTCGTCTCCCCCGGACGATGCAACGGCGACCTGGTAACTCATTATGTATTGAGCCGGGTCGGTGCTGTCGTTGTACTTGGGATAGGTCCCTGCCCGGAAGTTAGCTGGCCACGGCGTCACTTGCAGGTGAGGCGCCAGGGGACTTCGCTCATCGAGATAGTTGACCCCTTGGAATGGCGCGGCGTGCGGGAAGGTGTGGTCGCGTTGAGGGAAACGCGGGTCCTCCGGTTGCGCGCGGTGTTGCAGGGGTGGCCCATGCTGCAGGCCGGGGTGGCCTTCGCGCGTGTCTTCGTCTTGTGCGCGCTGCTGGAGGGGTGACTCGTGCTGCAGGCCGAGGTGGCCTTCGCGCTGCATCAGCGCAATCTCCCGCTCGAGTTCCTGGGCCTTGTGCTCTTCGTCGCGTATCATTTGCCGCACTTTGGCTAGTGCAGACACGCGTCGGCGCTTGGCCTCCAGTATCTCCTTCTGCCTCTGGAGATTGCGGTTCTTGAGGCGCAGGGCGCGCAGCTGTAGCTGTTCTTCTGCTGAGACGCCGAGGACCTCACCGTCCTCGGCGAGGTCCGTGTCCTCCGGTGGTGCGAAGCCTGAGGGTGGCTGCGGTTGTCCCTCGGGGTCGCAGGTGCGGAGGGTGTCGTCTTCGCATGCGCGAGGGGCATCGTCTTCAGTGGCCTCTTGGTGTGTGGATTGGGTGAGGGCGAGGGCCTTGCCCTTTCTTGCGGCGAGCAGTGCTGCCTTCGCAGCCTCGTCAGCCTTCGGGTTAGCTCTCTTGGGTGCCATCGCGGGTGGTTTTCTCGTAGCACGAACGGTGGGCGCCAAATGTTGGAACTTGCTCTCAGCAGCAAGGGGATCCAACAAGGGTGAACAGTGATGACAACAGGGCACTCGCGTTAGATGGCAAAAGCTCTGTTAATCTGGCCTCTCACGGGCACTGTACAGGGGTATTTATAGGTACCTGAGCACGCAGCACCTCGACCTAAGGACGCATGTGCCCTCAGGTACCTAGGTTATCCCAAGAATATTCCCATAAAGCGGGGTTACAGACCGTAATTACAGGAATGCTTTTACAACATAGGCCCGTAACATAGGGCGGCCAAGCGGGGCCCGTTACGACGGGCCGGATTGCACGTGGGCCTCCGAGCTGGGCGAGGCCGCGCCGTGGGATGCCCTTCGTCGCCAGTCTTCGCCTGGAATGGAAGAAGCGAAGGGTGTCCCCGCCTGTTCTGTTTCTGTCAGTTCAGCTGCTGCAGCGAAGGCTTCGAGCGAAGGGTAGCGCCTTTGCCTTCGCCCCAACAAGGCCAACGGCGAAAAAAGCCTCGAAGACGACCAACTCGCCTTCTGGCTCGGGGACCTCCTCCGCCCCCGGGACACGTGCCACTCCGCCGCCAAAATACCCAAGCTATTGCATGTCTTGCACGCGGACTGAGGACATCCGCGACGCGCCGAATTCCACTGTGTCACCGGGACGCAACTCCTCCGCCGCCACATTGCTCAGCGTCTCCTCGGACGATGCGCCGGCCGGCGGTGTATCGGCAGCAGAAGAGGAAGAGGACGGCATGGCTACGTACCGTCGGCGGCGGCGGGCGGTCTGCTTCACACGGGCCAGATCTCCGACGAGTAGGAGCAAGGAGGGCAGACGAGCAAGCGAGCGGTTTGAAAAGGAAGTTAGGGTTTTCGCGGCGCGCGGAAAGATAAAGTTCAAAAGGCGCCGCCCCCCACCCCCCTTTTATACACTGGGCACGGCGCTTCGGGAAACCCTCAATCCAACAGTGCGGCGTCAATCAACGGTCATGTCAAAAACCCCCGCGGAACCACTTCGAGCAAGGGCAGCGTCTCCACCATCTAGCGACGCCTTCGGCACCAGATGACTTGGTCGAACTGGTCCCTCGGAGGGCAAATGTTGGGGCGAAGGCGAAGACGCCACCCTTCGCTCGATGCCTTCGCCAGCCCCGCTGTACCAACGGAGACAAGACGACTAGCAGACTTTACCCTTCGTCCCACGCGTCGCTGGACGGAGGCCTATGACGAGGTCGTCCCATCCCGCGCCCGAGTCTAACATGGAGGCCCACGTGTGATCCGGCCCGTTGTAACAGGCCCTGCGAGGCCACTGCGCATTACGGGCCTAATTTGTAAAGGTTTCCCTGTAATTACAGTCTGTAACTCTGCTTTATGGGAATATTCTGGGGATAACCTAGGCGCTTGAGGGCACATGCGTCCTTAACTCAAGATGCTGGGCACTCAGGCACCTATAAATACCCCCGCACAGTGCCCTTGAGAGGCTAGATTGACAGAGCTATTGCCATCTCGAATTGAAACCTTGTTCACATTGCTTTCACTCCCCCATTGGATCAACTTGCCCAGGAGAGCAAGTTCCAACAAACCAGAAGTGTCAAAGTAGAAAAGGGAAAATATATAAATTCCAAGAACAGGTACTCCAATCAAAGCATCAAAATACTGGTTTTGAAGGCCGCAAAAAATACAGATCCACATTTCAAAAAAATTTCTGGGTCCTTTTTATGATCGTTCTTACTCTCCATGGAATTCATTGTTTGCTGTAATGAATGCTTAGGGAAGAGCAACATTGAATCACAGTCGCTGAGCACACAATTACAAACAATTCTAACTAAACAATAATTGCTTGCTATATACAAAAAGAATCATTTTTCCTTTCGTGTTCCTCATAGACATAAGACGCCTCCTTGTCCATGGAGGGGGTGCACCTGGAGATTGACGGCAATGAGGAAGTGCACAATGGGTCCTTCCTGTGGTGTGCATGGTGGAAGGCAGGCGACACGGTTGTTGTCGAGGCGTGCTTGGGAGCAAAGGCAATCGACGTCGCCAGAGCACATCACTCACTCCATGGCAGACAATAACTTGCTATCTAGGTGAACCATGCTTAAAATTCTACAATGTGTTCAAGCTCAATTTGGTTGACTAATTTGTAAAGTTTAGGTTTCCAAACGACATGATTCAAAAACCAATATCTTAGATCCTTAGATATTGAGTAAGTCCATTTTTCATAATTTTATCCCGAGTAGCAAATTAGAAAAACAAAGGAATCAGATGTTCGCAATTCTAGATTCGAGTTATATGATATAAAAGATAGAAGAATTGAAGTTATAGATCCAATTTTGATTTTGTTGAAACAACCAAGCTTTGACATCTGAAAAACATTACGAGATGATTCCAGTGGACTACACAAAGATTATTCCAGACACGTGTTTCAGTAATAAACTGTATACACCAATGTAATCTAACATAGAAGATCACAGTACAATGCAAGGTAAGGTGGTTTTGTTTTCTTAATAAGCTGCTCATTATCTGATTAAATTAAGCCGATTGAAAAACCACCTTAACTTATTTCAAAGAAGAATACATGTGGCTTAGCACTAACACAATTAGCCATCTACATATTTAAGTGGATCTATCTGTAACCAAAACCAAGTTAATTAGATGAATACTAAAGTTTGCCAAGGAATTAGGTAAAAACATAAGGAGTAGCTTTTGTTAGGAGTTGGGGTGTGCCTTTCCTGGTATGAGGTGGGGATGTCTCATTGCTAACTTGGAAGATAGGCATTCGTTTTGTTAGAGAACTGGCGAAACAATAGATGTGGACAAGAGGAACTACTGAGGAGAGGCAACTGGGGGCGACAGGTCCCGCCCGTGGAGCACAATAGATGCGGTCTACGATGCTTACGAACAGCGCCTCACCGTTGTTCTAACTAAACAATAAATATTCACATCATGTTAATTGATTAAGTTAAAGTAATAGCATAAAGCTAACAATGATAACCCAAAAAGTAAACAAGGATAAAGTAAATACAGGCTAGTCAATCCTTAGTTTTTAATAATGTAATGTGCGACGGTGAATTAAAAGTGAATGGGATATAATAGGTCAGAGGACACTTGCCTTCACCAAACAGATGCTCAGGATCTTCAGCCTCGTAGAACTCGAAGAGTTTGATCTCTTAGTCACCGAAGCTTGACCGTCGATTCCTCGAAGCTCGGAATGGATCGCAGCCTATTCGCGACGCGCAACGAATACAAACAGGCACAAACAAACAAACATATATATGCATAAGAACATTACACCATTCAAATAAAAACATAATAAAATATACAAAACGAAATAGAGCGTGTTACTACGTTCACGCGAGGAAAAAGAAACGCGACAGTCGGAGCTACGGTCGAGAAGTTATCGCGTCTACACTAAACGAGTATTAATCATAACATTAGTTTGACCTGATTATATTAATTGATATTTATTTAAAATGAAGCTAGAGCTATCACACAGTTTTAATTAGCTAACCACACTAACAATTCTTAGTTAAATAAGTAATTTAAATAACATCAGCGACTCTAAGCGGAACGAGTTAGCGGAGCGAGGCGAAATATGTAACGCGTGAAACAGCACGACCGCACGAGACCTAGCGCGTGCACCACGCGTAGCATGCGCAGACAATGTGTCGACGGCGAACCCAACATGACAGCGTGCAAACGACGCACGGACACGCGCAACATAACACGCTGACGACACACGAAACAGCATGCGCGACCAGCGCGAACGAGCATGCCACTACGTGCGGAACAGCACGCGCGACATGTGAGAAAACTAAATAGGGGACGCGTTTATACTAAACAAATATTAAATAAATAGAAAGTATTCAAGTTAATATTAACCATGTTAATATTTATTATTAAAGCGCAAGTTGAAAACTATACAATTAATCAAATAAATATTAGTCGAGCAAATCTTAAGTTAATTATCTAAAATATATGACCTGACAAATTAACCTTATTAACATGAGTGATTATAAGCGAATAGTTTAATCTCGCGTGCGGACAACGCGTGATACGCGCGAACGGCGCGCGGCAAGGCGCGCGATAACGCGCGCGAATAGCACGCGCGACACTGGCAAATGACACGTGAAGACACACGCGAAATAGCACCGCGACACGCACACGGTATGCGCGGGCCAACATGCGAAAGTAATAAATAAATGACAACATGATTACACTAAACAATTATTAATAAGTCACATTTCAGTTAAGGTTAATCATGTTGGTGACTAATTATAAATACACAAATCGAATTCCTAAATTAAATTTTAAAATTGAAACGTCATTGTAGTAGCCATTGGTTAAATAAACATTTAAGTAAATTAAATAATATGCGTAACAGTGGGGATAATATTTCTAAATTAAGATAATTTTAATACAAATCTAACACAACTTGAATGGATCGAATCGGGTTTAAACGTAAAAGTTACCATTGTTTTAAACTAGAATGTAATTCACACATACTAAATTACAGAACTACCATCATTTAATTACATAAATTAATTAACGTGAGCGATTCTAGGCGAAACAGTTTATTGTCGTGCGACACGGCGCACAACTCACTAAACATGGTGTGCGGAACGACGTACGCGACAGCGCGCGTCGACACGTGTGAATGACATGCACGATGCGTGCGAACGACACACATTGACTTAAACACGCTACGCGAATATTGATTATGATATTTTATTCGACTTAGCCATATTAGCAAACAATTATTGTAAGCACCAATAAAATCATTACTTAACTCTGATTGTGTTGTTACTTGAATAATCGTCGTTTTAGTACGTAGTTAATTAGTACGAGCGATTCTAGGTGGAGTGGTTTACTGAAGCGTGATGAGACGTGCAACGCATGAGAGCGATGAGCGCGCTGCACGCGAGATAGCGCGCGCGATAGCGCGGATAGGCAACACGTTCGACACGTGAACAAACGATGGGTGCGATGGCGGGGTTATGGACACGCAGGGGGTAGACGGACGTCGTCTATGGGTAGAAGAACGTTGTCAAAACCCCAACGGCGCGCCGCGAGGGCGCAGAAACATGTCGCACGAAGGTGCGGGGGCTGTGCGGGGTGCTACGTAGACCGCGCAGAGCGCGCGCAGGACTGCGTTGGCCACGGCGGAGCGCCAGGTGCTAGGACGGACCGGCAAGGACAGGGACGCACCGTGGGGGAGGGGCCAGGCTACGAACCGCGCGCAGGGCTATGCCGGCCACGCTGGCCGTGTGCAGCCGCGCCGCACTGGCCAAACCGGCCGTGATGGGCGGGTTCCTCACCGGGCGCTACGAGCGAAAAGGAGAGGGATGAGGAGGGGGAGAAGGAGAACTCACCTCGACAGATTCTGTAACACCCCTGGTGTTACTGCCACTAAAACTTGAACATGACATCATAAGCATTGGCATATCATGTGTTTGTCACACCTAGAATGCATTCACTAGGCAAAAAATTTCAAACAAGTTGTGTGGATATGACTGGTTGTGGGTAAAACCTAGAATAAGGTACTTAACCCTAAACTGGACTCAGAAGAGTAAACAAAGCCTAATAAGAGAAAACTTCAAAACTCATTAGAAATAGTCATAAAATGTCACCATGAATAGACTTAAGTGGCATCCAAACCCTAAAAGTACTAGAAACCCTAAATAGACCCCTGGAAAACCCTAGACTGAAACCCTAAGGGGTTATATGCAAAATGTGCACATTTTTGGACCTAAGTGCAAAAACCATGAAATTAGGGTACCTTAGGTCATATGGTTCACATATTTGGAAATTTGCAAATGAAACCCTAAGTTTTGGGCCTATTTGCAAAAAAGCCACATTTGGGCTCCATGGGCTAAGTCTGAATTGTAGTGGTATAGGGCCAACTTTGAAGCCCTATATTTTCCAATTTATGAGGATTTTGCCCTAGGTCAGCACATCAAAAGTCTAGAGCTATTTTAGGAGAGTAACTTTGGTGCAGATATCTTCTTTGGTTGTTATACAAAAATTAAAGAAACTGTAGCCCAAAGTTGGACTGTCAGTCTGCCTAAAACCTGAATTATGGTATTCAGTGGCATAGGATGAACTTTGGGGGCCATTTTGAAGATGATCTCGTGGATGTTTGAGCATGGTTACCACAGTCGGTTTATAGCTGGATCATAGGGCTACAGGTTTGCTACAAACGGATTAGTAAGTTCTTACATGAAAATTCAAGATTTTGGTGTCACAAATCTGTCTATCGGGCTGACTAAAGAAGATCGTGATGGTACAATAACCAAAAAAATCAGCAGGTTCAGTGAACTGGCCGTCGGTGACCCTTCGCTGGGATTAGTGCTGCTCGCCGCGATTCGTGTGTCTGGTCTGTGGATTGAGTTATCCGGTGAAAAGATCTCGTCGCGGATGGGTTCAAGTTACTGTGGCCTCGCTGTTCCTCAATCACTTGCACCGGCGACGTGGCTTTATGGCCATCACCGGAGTTGGCGTCTTTCACCGCGATTGTGCCACGCCCCAGGCCTTTAACCACATCGCTTCCAGCCGCACCAGCTCGCCAATAACCGCCGTAGCCCCTCAGCCGGTGAGTGCCACTGTTTCACCCGTGCTAGTAGCCTTCTCCCTCTCCGGCCGCCAGCGCGTCTTCACGAAATTGGACACCATCGCTGTCGGTGTTCCGAGACCGGGGGGTCCCTGGGCCGACGAGTGAATGTTGCCGCGTGCCTCAGCCCAGATGGGTCGAGCGCGAGGGCGAGCGCGAAGGGGGAGAGCGAGGCGGCCGGAGACCGGCGTGAGAGAGGTGGGAATCCCATGGCCTTCGTGTTCGTCTCGCGCCCAGGTCGGGTGCGCTTGCAGTAGGGGGTTACAAGCGTCCACGCGGGAGAGGGAGCGAGCGGCTCCAGGCGAGCGCCTGTTCTCGTCCTCGTCCCCGCGCGGCCAACCTTCTCTAAGAGGGCCCTGGTCCTCCCTTTTATAGACGTAAGGAGAGGACCCAGGTGTACAATGGGGGGTGTAGCAGGGTGCTACGTGTCTAGCGGAGGTGAGCTAGCGCCCTAGGTACATGCCGTTGTGGCAGCCGGAGAGATCTTGGCACCCATCTGGTGTGATGTCGTGGCCGTCGAAGGAGCGATGGAGCTTGGCGGAGGGACAGCTGTCGGAGCGGTTGAGCCCTTGCTGACGTCCTCTTGCTTCCGTAAGGGGGCGGAGAGCCGCCGTCGTCACAGAGCATGCGGGGCGCCATCATTGCCTATCTGGCGGCGCGAGCCAGATGGGACGCTAGTCTTGTTCCCTGCGGCCCGAGTCAGCTCGGGTAGGGTGATGATGGCGCCTCCTGTCGACGTGGCTAGTCTACGCCCTAGGTTGGGCGATGTGGAAGCTCCTCCGAAGCCGAGGTTGAGTCCGAGCCCCCGGGTCGGGTGAGGCGGAGATCGTCGTCTTCTGGGGCCGAGCCCAAGTCGGAGCCCTGGGTCGGGCGAGGCGGAGATCGTCGTCTTCTGGGACTTAGCCCGAGTCCGAGCCCTGGGTCGGGCGGAGCGGAGTTCGCCGTCTTCCGGGACTTAGCCCGAGTCCGAGCCCTGGGTCGGGCGGAGTTCGTCGTCTTCCGGGACTTAGCCCGAGTCCGAGCCCTGGGTCGGGCGGAGCGGAGTTCGCCGTCTTCCGGGACTTAGCCCGAGTCCGAGCCCTGGGTCGGGTGGAGCGGAGTTCGCCGTCTTTCGGGACTTAGCCCGAGTCCGAGCCCTGGGTCGGGCGGAGTTCACCGTCTTCCGGGACTTAGCCCGAGTCCGAGCCCTGGGTCGGGCGAAGCGGAGCTTCCTATGGTGCCTCCGGCAGGGCCTGACCGCTTGTTAGTCTTACTCTGTCCAGTGGCACTGTAGTCGGTGTGGCGTAGGCGGCGCTGTCCTTTCGTCAGGCCGGTCAGTGGAGCGGCGAAGTGACGGCGGTCACTTTGGCTCTGCTGGCGGGGGGTGCGTGCCAGGATAAGGGTGTCAGGCCACCTTTGCATTAAATGCTCCTGCGACTTGGTCGGTCGGTGCAGTGACTTGGTCAGGGTTTCTTCTTAGCGAAGGCAGGGCCTCGGGCGAGCCGGGAATATGTTCGCCGCTAAAAGGGGGGCCTCGGGCGAGACAGAAATCCTCCAGGGTCGGGTGCCCTTGTCCGAGGCTAGGCTCGGGTGAGGCGTGAGCGTGTCCCTCGAATGGACTGATCCTTGACTTAATCGCACCCATCAGGCCTTTGCAGCTTCATGCTGATGGGGGTTACCAGCTGAGAATTAGGAGCCTTGAGGGTTCCCCTAATTATGGTCCCCGACAGTAGCCCCCGAGCCTCGAAGGGAGTGTTTGCACTCGCTTGGAGGCTTTCGTCGCACCTTTTTGCAAGGGGACCAGCCTTTCTCGGTTGCGTTTTGTTCCAGTGGGTGCGCGCGAGCGCACCCGCCGGGTGTAGCCCCCGAGGCCTCGGAGGAGTGGTTTCACTCTTTCGAGGCCTTACTGCCTCACGTAGTGCTTCGGCTGGTCTGGTCGTTCCCTCATGCGAACTGGCCGTAGCCCAGGTGTACGGTTGGGTCCCAAGTTCTTGGGCTGGTATGTTGACGCTGTCAACGGTTCGGCCGGAGCCGGGTTTGCGAGAGCAGCCCCCGAGCCTCTGCACAGAGCGAGAGGGCGGTCAGGGGTAGACTCGGCTTTTTTACATACGCCCCTGCGTCGCCTTTCCGCAAGGAGGAGGGGGGGAAGCGCCATGTTGCCCTCGATGGGCGTCGAACATGGTGTCTCCGACGAGCTGCAAGCGGGTAATCCGAGTGGACGTCCGTGCCCCGTTCGTTAGGGGTCGGCTAGGGGCCCAGAGGCACGCCCAAAAGTACCTGCGGGTGATCTGCCAGACCCAGTCCCCTGGCGACTGGGTCCGAGGGCTCGATGCCTCCCTCTGGTGGGATTCTGTTACAAGATCGTTCCCGCCGGTCTCGGAAATGTCCTAGGGTACCTCGGGAGCGCAGCCCGAGCCTTGGTTATGTATCGAACGTACCCATGGTCATCCCTTGCTCGGCGTCTGAGGTGGCTATGAACCCTTCGGGGGCCAGCCTTCAAACCCCTGATCAGTATTGGGCGCAGAGCCCGAGCAGCCTGAGGCGGTCGTTGAACCCTTTCGAGGGGCCGGCCTTCGAACCCCTGACCAGTAGTGGGTGTAGGGCCCACGCGATCTGAAGCGGCTGTTGAACCCTTCCGGGGGGCCAGCCTTCGAACCTCTGATCAGTAGGGGGGCTCGGAGCCTGGTTCCTTCTCGGGGAAGGATCCTTTTCGGGGTATCCCCCTTTCCCGGTCCCTGTTGCAAGAGAGAGAAAGAGGAAAAATGGAAAAGGATACGAAATCGAACGACGCGGCGTACCTTTTTGGACGCGTTCATTTTGGCGAAGGGGAAGCGTCGCCTGCTTCTCCTGCCAGAGGCGCTGCGTGTCCCGTCGCGGAGTTAATGTGATGGGGCGAGTGGTTGGAGAGGCGACCGTTGCGCGTGTGCGAGCCGCTCGAGGAACGGCTGTTTCGCTTCGCGTTTTTGAATCCCACGTCCGGTCCGGGCGGAACGTTTGAACCGGCCACGCCTTGGTCTTCATATACTCGGGAGAGGGCCAGGCGATGGTTCTTTGCTCCGCTTCCTGTCTCCCTCTTAGGTTTTTCGCAGCCTGAGAGACTTAGCCGGAGAAAAGGTAACCGCCCTCCCTGTCCTTTGCGCCGCCACCCCTTCCGCTCGGCGATGGCTGACCGGGTGACCATCATCTCGCCGCGCGACCCATGGCCCTTCTCCACAGTGATGGCGAGTGATCTGGAGGATCTCATTAGCGAGGGTTTACTTCGCCCTCTCACCGATGAGCAGCGACCGGAATGGATCCCCCCCGTGGGCGGAGCCGCTCCATCCCCACCGCCGGGGTACATCGTGAGCTTCGTCTCCTTCCACGAGCGAGGCTTCGGTGTGCCGGTGAGCCGCTTTATGCGGGCGATCCTGCACCACTACGGGGTGGAGTTGCACAACCTTAGCCCCAACTCTATCTCGCAGGCCGCCATCTTCGTAGCGGTGTGCGAGGGGTACTTGGGGATCGCCCCCCATTGGGATCTGTGGACCCATCTCTTTTTCGCGGAGCTTTTTGCCTCGCCGACAGGGGAGAGGAAGGTCCGCGCAGCGGTGCGGGCCGGCGGCTGCACCCTCCTGCTGAGGCAGTCGCGGGCGTCGCTGTATATTCCCGCCATCCTCGCGTCCTCGAACAAGGGGTGGCAGCGCCGGTGGTTCTACCTCCGGAATGACGGCGAGTTGCTCCCGCCGTTCTCTCAGCGAGTAGTCACCGCTGCCGTTGATGCTTGGCGCCACGGGACCCCTCATGAAAGACAGAAGAACCTCAAACCCCTCCTCAAGGCCTTGGAGGTGTTGAGGAAGGGGGGACTCACTGCTGCCGGGGTTATTGCCGCCATCCACCGCTGGAGGGTGCTTCCCTTGGCAGAGCGACGGCTGCCGCTTTGGGAAATGACACCGGAGGCGGAGTTGGAGGGCTCGCGGATGTCCTCTGATCCCCTTCCCCCCGACGTCCTCCACGGGCAGGTGTCCGTTGCGTTGGGGAAGCCGGACCCCAGCGCCCTCTCCCAGCCTTTGATGCGCCCTAACCAAGGGTGCGTGACTCTGGTGAGTGTCCATTTCTTTCTTCTAGCGTCGGATCGCCCCTGGTTTCTAAGGCCAGGATTTCCACCCGTATTTAGGAGGTAGGGTGGCACAAGTCTTCCCTGCCACGGGTCCCGCAAGATGTGGCGGGCCGAGCAGCGTGGTGGGTCACCGCGGAGGAGAAGAAGAAAAAGAAGGACGCGGAGAAGGCCCGGGCCCGCGAGCGGAGGCGGGCTCGAGACGCCTTGGAAAAGCTTCGTCGCCGGCAGGAGAGGGAGGGACTCCCGAGGGAGCCGTCGCCGGAAACGCCCGACGACGACGATGATGACGAAGATGATGACGAAGAAGACGACATGGCTGCTCGCCATGGCCTCAGCCCCGGCTTGGGGTCAGGCCTGGAGCCATCAATCCAGCCCCCGAGCGGGTTGACGCCGTCGGTCCTCGGAGTCAGGACGCCGGGGTCCCGGCCCGAGGAGCGGGGGCAATCCGGGAGGGTACTTGACCCCTCGGCTGGAGGAGCCGAAGCGACCCCGGGGAGCCAGGTCGGGGCGTCTGCTCCCCGAGAGCCGCCGCCCACGCCGGCAGCGCAAGGGAGCGGCCCCCAGGTCGTCGTGGCGGTGCCTGAGCAGCCCGCCTCCCAGGCGTCCAGGGCGCCCAAAGCAAGGGTGATGCCGAAGCCGCCGGCGAAGCGGACCTCGGCGGCGTTGCCGGGGGTCGAGGTCCGAGAGACCTCCCCCCAGGCACGGTTGATCATGGCCCGAAGCAGGTGAGTATCCTGGAACGTCTTCGCCCTGGTTTTTATTCCGTATGTACTGGCCGTGATTTTTTCCTTTTTTCCCCAGCAAGCGAAGCCATGGGCTGACTGACCTGGCGCCCCGGAAGGCCCTTAAGACGACACCGGCTTGCATGGCCAGCGCCGCTCCGGGCCCTGTCGTTCAGGTGACCTTCTCGCAAGGCGCTCCACAGCAGGGGGCTCAGGCGGCACCAGTCGCCGTGGAGCGGGTTCCCGAGGCTGGCGCTTCTGCCGGGGCGGCCGTCGTGATGGGGGTGGCGGCCGACGCAGACGTGGCCCTGGGCCCACCGGACGTGCCGGCGATGCCGGCACCTGTCGCTACCGAAGTCGCCACCGTCCCAGTCGGGGAGCGACCGGCCGCTGCCGACGTCGAGACGGCTGAGGCGTCGGCGCTCGGTGCCTCAGAAGAGGGAAGCGTGGAGGCGCGATCCGTCCCGCCGGGCGGCAGCCTCGTCGCTGTGCGGCGGAGCTCCGAGGGCCGGCGCCAGTTGCTCCGGTTCCGGACCCGTGAGGCCTCGGATCCTGGCTTTGTTCTCGACGATGAGCGGGAGGACCAGTCCTGGGACGAGCTCCGCGAGTGCGCCGAAGCAACGGTGGGGTCGCTCCGGTCGTCGCTGGAGGTTTTCTGCAGGGACGTCCCCAAAATCCTCCAGGTAACGGTTTCAGGCATACCTTTTCTCTTTCGTGACCAAGGCGCCTTTCGTGACGCCCCGTTTCCTTCCCTCAGGATCTAACGGATCGAAGCGCCGCCAAGTCGTCGTTCATCCGCCGTGAGGTCGACGTCTGGGGCTCACTGCGATCCCTGAGGACCTCGCTTGCCGGGGCTACTGCGCGCCTCTCCCAGCAGGGTGCCGAGGTGGCGGACCTTCGGTTGCTCTGCACCAATCTGAGAGCCGAGGCGGCAGCGGCGCGCGCGGAGGCGGCCGCGGCGCGTGCAGAAGCGCAACGACAGCAGTCGGAGTTCGCCCGGGTCGTCAAGGAGCGGGACCAGTCTCGGGGCCAGGCTGCCGAGGCCGAAAGCCAGGCCGAAACCCTTGCGGCCGACCTAGCCGCAGCCCAGGTCGCGGCCTCGGAGCAGCGTACCCGAGCCGGAGGTACGACTTGGCCATCTTCGGTTTTCGTTTCTGCTTGTTTCCTCTGCTTGTGTTTGAGATCCTTCCTTTGGCTGTTCGCAGAGCTCGAGTCCGCCCTCGATGAGTCCGCCAAGGCGCTTGCCGAGGCGCTTGCCGGGGCGGCCGAGCAGAGGGAAGCCGACCACGTGGCCATGTCCGAGGCCGTCTCAGACGTTTACCGGGTCCTTGGCTCCGGCGACGTCCCCTCAGGAAGCTCCCCTCGAAGCCGCCTTCAAGTCTTGGGCGATCATGTGCGCGGCAGGCTCCGCGAGGGGTTGCACCATGGCGTCAGGCGGGCCTTCGCCGTACTCGCTTCCCACTACGTTGTGGACCTGGAGCGGGTTAGCGAGGGGTATTGCCTTTCTGACGAGGACGAAGCCGCCCTGGCAGAAGTCCAGAGGCTCGATGCGGCCGCCGCGGGTCCGAGCGCAGTGCTGGCGACCACCTTCGAGGCAGAGATCCTCCCACCTGCGCCGTCGCCGGAAGCCGAGATGGACTTTGCCGATGGTGGGGACGAAGCCGAATGTGCGGCTCCTTCCCGAGGCGACGCCTAACTCTGTTGGATCAGTTTCTGTCGGATGCCCGTGTGTCCTTCTGCGGCCGCTGAGGCCTGAACACTTTGTTACCGTTGCATGAAGTCGTACTCCTTTCCTTTTTGCGTGTCCGGCTTCGCCTGTTTAGTAACAGGGTGGTTTTCCCAAGTAGGGGTCACTTTTTGCGGCGGGTGACGAATGAGGTGTTCCTAACTCGAAGGCATAGGAGTCCCTCGGCTTAGTCGGCCTTGCCGCTTACATGCACCCGCGTTCGCTCCTTGGGGCCTTGCTTCCGACATAGCCAGGGGGAACGCAAAAAGCTTTTTTTAATTTGAAAATCTTGGACGCAAAGAGGTCCCTCAACTTTGATGCGGAGGGGTTCCCCCCCTTTTAGCCCCCGAGGGAGGGTCGGGCTTTGCCGAGGCGAGGCCGACCCTTCCTTGATGACTAAACTTAGTGTGGGTGCGAGGTATATGATCAACTTGAAAACGTCTTAAGGGTAGAAGCGACGTAGCTGTTGGATGTTCCAGGCGTTGTCGTAGACCTCGTCTTGGCTGTTGGCTAGCTTGTATGTTCCGGGCTTCAGAACCTTGGCGATGACGAATGGCCCCTCCCAGGGAGGCGCGAGCTTGTGCCGCCCTCGGGCGTCTTGTCGCAGCCGAAGCACCAGGTCGCCCACCTGGAGGTCTCGGGACCGGACCCCTCGGGCGTGGTAGCGTTGCAGGAACTGCTGGTACCGCGCCGAGTGTAGCAAGGCCTGGTCTCGAGCCTCCTCCAGCTGGTCCAGCGAGTTTTCTCGGCTGACTTGGTTGCTTTGGTCGGTGTAGGCCCTCGTCCTCGGGGAGCCGTTTCTAAGTCTGTGGGCAAGATGGCTTCGGCCCCATAGACTAGAAAGAACGGCGTGAAGCCCGTGGCTCGGCTCGGCGTTGTCCTCAGACTCCATACCACCGAGGGGAGTTCCTTCATCCATCGCTTGCCGAACTTGTTGAGGTCGTTGTAGATCCGAGGCTTGAGCCCTTGTAGAATCATGCCATTGGCACGCTCCACCTGCCCATTCGTCATGGGATGAGCCACAGCGGCCCAGTCCACCCGGATGTGGTGATCCTCGCAGAAGTCCAGGAACTTTCTGCCGATGAACTAGGTGCCGTTGTCGGTAATGATGGAGTTCGGGACGCCGAAGCGATGGATGATGTTGGTGAAGAACGCCACCGCCTGCTCGGACCTGATGCTATTCAGGGGTCGGACCTCGATCCACTTGGAGAATTTGTCGATGGCGACCAGCAGGTGTGTGTAGCCCCCAGGTGCCTTCTGCAAGGGGCCGACAAGGTCCAGACCCCACACCGCAAAAGGCCAGGTGATGGGTATCGTCTGCAGAGCCTGAGCGGGCAGATGGGTCTGCCTCGCGTAGAATTGGCACCCTTCGCAGGTGCGGACGATTCTTGTAGCGTCGGCCACCGCCGTTGGCCAGTAGAAGCCTTGCTGGAAAGCGTTCCCGACAAGGGCTCGAGGCGCTACGTGATGGCCGCAAGCCCCCGAGTGTATCTCTCGCAGGAGTTCCTGACCTTCGGCGATGGAGATGCATCGCTGGAGGATGCCTGAGGGGCTGCGGTGGTAGAGCTCCTTCTCATCTCCCAGCAAGACGAACGACTTGGCGTGCCGCGCCACCCGCCGAGCCTCGGCTCGGTCGAGGGGCAGCTCTCCTCGGTGGAGATATTGCAGGTACGGGGTCTGCCAGTTTTGATTAGGCGCGACCCCGCTTTGCTCCTCCTCGACGCGCAGTGCCTCACCCTCGGGGGCCGAGGGTACCTCGGACTGAACCGAGGGCGCCTCGGGTCGAGCTGAGGGTGCCTCGGACTGAGCCGAGGGCGCCTCGGGTTGAGCTGTGGGCGCCTCAGACTGGGCCGAGGGTACCTCGGGCTCGGACGTGTCGTCGATCTTGACGGAAGGTTGATGCAGGTCTCGGGAGAAGATGTCTGGGGGAACCGTCGTTCGCCCCGAGGCTATTTTAGCCAGCTCGTCCGCAGTCTCGTTGTAGCGCCGAGCGATGTGGTTGAGCTCGAGCCCGTAGAACTTGTCTTCCAGGCGCCGAACCTCATCGCAGTAGGCCTCCATCTTCGGGTCGTGGCAATGGGAGTTCTTCATGACTTGGTCGATGACGAGCCGCGAGTCACCACGAGCATCGAGGCGTCGGACCCCTAGCTCGATGGCGATCCGCAACCCGTTGACCAGGGCCTCATATTCGGCCACATTGTTGGACGCTGGGAAGTGGAGGCGTAGCACGTAGCGTAGATGCTTTCCGAGGGGTGAGATGAAGAGTAGGCCTGCGCCGGCTCCTGTCTTCATCAGTGACCCGTCGAAGAACATGGTCCAGAGCTCCGGTTGGATCGGAGTCGTCGGTAGCTGGGTGTCGACCCATTCAGCCACGAAGTCTGCCAAGACCTGGGACTTAATGGCTTTCCGAGGAGCGAACGAGATTGTCTCGCCCATGATCTCCACCGCCCACTTTGCAATCCTACCCGAGGCCTCTCGGCACTGGATGATCTCCCCCAGGGGGAAGGATGACACCACAGTTACCGGATGAGACTCGAAGTAGTGTCGCAGCTTCCGTCATGTTAGGATCACCGCGTACAGCAGCTTCTGGACTTGTGGGTAGCGGATCTTGGTTTCGGACAGTACCTCGCTGACGAAGTAGACTGGCCTCTGAACGGGCAGTGCATGCCCCTCTTCTTGCCTCTCGACCACAATCGCGGCGCTAACCACCTGGGTGGTCGCGGCGACGTAGACCAGGAGGGCTTCTCCGGCAGCTGGGGGCACCAAGATAGGCGCCTTTGTGAGGAGCGCCTTCAGGTTCCCGAGGGCTTCCTCGGCCTCAGGGGTCCAAATGAAGCACTCGGCCTTCCTTAAGAGGCGGTACAGAGGTAGACCTCTTTCGCCGAGGCGTGAGATGAAACGGCTCAGAGTCGCGAGGCATCCCATGACCCTCTGTATGCCTTTCAAGTCCTTGATGGGCCCCATGCTGGTAATGGCTGCGATTTTTTCCGAGTTGGCTTCGATGCCCCGCTCGGAGACGATGAACCCCAAGAGCATGCCTCGGGGCACCCCGAAGACACACTTTTCGGGATTGAGCTTGACGCCTTTTGCCATGAGGCATCGGAATGTCGTTTCAAGGTCGAAAAGGAGGTCGGAGGCTTTCCTCGTCTTGACTACGATGTCATCGACGTAGGCCTCGACCGTGCGGCCAATGTGTTCGCCGAACACATGGTTCATGCACCGCTGGTACGTCGCGCCCGCATTCCTCAAACCGAACGGCATGGTGACATAGCAGTACATGCCGAAGGGTGTGATGAAAGAAGTCGTGAGCTGGTCGGACTCTTTCATCTTGATTTGATGATACCTCGAGTAGGCATCAAGGAAAGACAGGGTTTCGCACCCAGCAGTGGAATCCACGATCTGGTCGATGCGAGGCAGAGGGTAGGGAACCTTCGGACATGCTTTATTGAGACCAGTGTAGTCTACACACATCCGCCATTTCCCCCCTTTCTTGCTCACAAGCACAGGGTTGGCAAGCCATTCGGGATGGAATACCTCTTTGATGAACCCTGCCGCCATTAGCTTGTGAATCTCCTCGCCTATAGCTCTGCGCTTCTCCTCGTCGAATCGGCGTAGCGGCTGCTTGACGGGTCGGGCTCCGGCTCGGATGTCCAGCGAGTGCTCGGCGACTTCCCTCGGTACGCCGGGCATGTCCGAGGGACTCCACGCGAAGACATCGGCGTTCACGCAGAGAAAGTCGACGAGCACTGCTTCCTATTTGGGATCGAACCCGGAGCCGATCCGGATCTGCTTGGAGGTGTCGCCGCTGGGGTCGAGGGGGACGGACTTAACCGTCTCCGCTGGCTCGAAGTTGCCGGCGTGACGCTTCACGTCTGGCACTTCCTTAGAGAAGCTCTCCAGGTCGGCGATGAGGGCCTCGGACTCGGCGAGGGCCTCGGCGTACTCCACGCACTCCACATCGCATTCAAACGCGTGTTTGAACGTAGGGCCGACGGTGATGACCTCGTTGGGGCCCGGCATCTTGAGCTTCAGGTAGGTGTAGTTGGGGACGGCCATGAACTTCGCGTAGCATGGCCTCCCCAGTATTGCATGGTAGGTCCCTCGGAACCCGACCACCTCAAACGTCAGGGTCTCCCTTCGGAAGTTGGAGGGTGTTCCGAAGCAGACAGGAAGGTCGAGCTGTCCGAGGGGTTGGACGCGCTTCCCGGGGATGATCCCATGGAAGGGCGCAGCGCCTGCCCGGACAGAGGACAGATCAACACGCAGGAGCCCGAGGGTCTCGGCGTAGATGATGTTGAGGCTGCTGCCTCCGTCCATGAGGACCTTGGTGAGCCTGACGTCGCCGATGACGGGGTCAACGATGAGCGGGTATTTCTCCGGGCTCGGCACATGGTCGGGGTGATCGTCTCGGTCGAAGGTGATGGGCTTGTCGGACCAGTCTAGATAGACTGGTGCCGCCACCTTGACCGAGCAGACCTCCCGGCGCTCTTGCTTGCGGTGCCGAGCCGAGGCATTCGCCGCTTGCCCACCATAGATCATGAAGCAGTCGCGGACCTCGGGGAACTCTCCTGTCTGGTGATCTTCCTTCTTGTCGTCATCGCGGGCCTTGCCACCCTCCGCGGGTGGCCTGGCCCTGTGGAAGTGGCGCCGAAGCATGACGCACTCCTCAAGGGTGTGCTTGACCGGTCCCTGGTGATAGGGGCACGGCTCCTTGAGCATCTTGTCGAAGAGGTTGGCACCTCCGGGGGGCTTCCGAGGGTTCTTGTACTCGGCGGCGGCGACAAGGTCCGCGTCGGCGGCGTCGTGTTTCGCTTGCGACTTCTTCTTGCCCTTCTTCTTGGCGCCGCGCTGAGTTGACGCCTCGGGAGTACCTTCCGATGGGCGGCCCTGGGGCTGCTTGTCCTTTCGGAAGATAGCCTCGACCGCCTCCTGGCCGGAGGCGAACTTGGTGGCGATGTCCATCAGCTCGCTCGCCCTGGTTGGGGTCTTACGGCCCAGCTTGCTCACCAGGTCGCGGCAGGTGGTGCCAACGAGGAACGCGCCGATGACATCCGAGTCAGTGATGTTGGGCAGCTCGGTGCGCTGCTTCGAGAATCGCCGGATGTAGTCTCGGAGAGACTCTCTCGGCTGCTGTCGGCAGCTTCGGAGGTCCCAGGAATTCCCGGGGCGCACATACGTGCCTTGGAAATTGCCGGCAAAAGCTTGGACTAGGTCGTCCCAGTTGGAGATCTGCCCCGGAGGCAGGTGCTCCAACCAGGCGCGAGCGGAGTCGGAGAGGAACAGGGGGAGGTTGCGGATGATGAGGTTGTCATCGTCCGTTCCACCTAGCTGGCAGGCTAGACGGTAGTCCGCGAGCCACAGTTCCGGTCTCGTCTCCCCCGAATACTTCGTGATAGTAGCCGGGGGTCGGAACCGGGTCGGGAACGGCGCCCGTCGGATGGCTCGGCTGAAGGCTTGCGGACCGGGTGGATCGGGCGAGGGACTCCGATCCTCCCCGCTGTCGTACCGTCCCCCACGCCTGGGGTGGTAGCCTCGGTGCACCCTCTCGTCGAGGTGGGCCCGTCGGTCGCGGTGGTGGTGCTCGTTGCCGAGGCGATCCCGGGGCCGCAGGCGCGGTGTTGCGCGTGCGCCCGGTGTAGACCGAGGCTTCCCGCATGAATCGGGAAGTCGCGGCATGAGGTTCCGAGGGGTACCCCTGCCTTCGGGAGGCAGAGCTCTCGGCCCGTCGGACCGCGGCGCCTTCCAGGAGATTCTTGAGTTCTCCCTAGATTTGCCGCCCCTCGGTGGTTGATGGCTCTGGCATCGCGCGAAGAAGCATTGCTGCTGCCGCCAGGTTCTGGCCGACCCCACTGGATGCGGGTGGTGGCCTGAGCCTGACGTCGTCGGCGATGCGGTGCTGGAAGCCTTGGGGTAGATGACGTATTTCTTCGGCCGGAGGTTGGCCCGCCCATGCCTGCCCGATGTCCCGATGGATCGGCTCCAGCGCTCCTGCTCCCTCGTCGAGCCTGGCCTGCACCCCGTGGATTTGCTCGAGCTGTGGGTCATGACCCCCCGCCTGAACGGGGACCACAGCTAGCTCCCGTGGGATGTCAACGCGAGGCACCGACCTAGGAGGGTCACCGTCCTCCGGCATGCCGAGATGGCTGCCTTCGGGGGGACCCCCTAGATCGACGTGGAAGCATTCGCGACTTGGGCCACGATCCTCGTCGCCGAGGCTTCGGCCACCGTCGGAACAGTCGGAAAGGCAGTAGTCGCATGCGGTCATGAAGTCCCGCATGGCACTGGGGTTACCAAGTCCAGAGAAATCCCAACAGATGTTGGGTTCGTCGTCTTCCTCGGACCCAGAGGGCCCGTAGGTCGAGACGTCCGTCAGCCGGTCCCAAGGTGACCGCACACGAAACCCCGGAGGGTCTGGATTTGCCTCTACGAGAGTGCTTGCCAAAGCGAAGTCGCTAGACGGGTTGAGGCTGAACCCAAAAGACGTGGGATGGGAATCGATCGGTACCTTTTGGTCGACGGGCGGCGATAAGGTCGCGTCGGGGACTGACTGCGCCGTCGTCTCAGGTACGAGGGTGACATCCAGCAAGCTTTTCGCGAGCGTGCTGGCGTCGTCCGCTTGCTCGGGATTGGCGTGTCGCGGGGAGACGGCGCTCGCCTTCGTCTCAAACGCGAGGTTGACGCCTGGTGCGCCCTCCGTTGGGGTGCCAGGACCATCGACTCGCTCGACAGCCGACGAGGCGCTGTCTCCTGCTTGGCCTTGGTTGCCCCGCCTCCTCCTCCATCGACGGGGGAGAGGGCGGGGTGAGCTCGAAGGTTGCTCTTCCACCATGCGGGGAAGACGTCGCCGATTCCGCCGCCGGCAGGCGTGTTGTCGGCCGCCACTGTTGTTGTTGCACGGCGGTGGAAGGAGTATCATGTCGTAGCTGCCGTCGAGGGACGTGAACTCAAGACTCCCGAAACGGAGCACCGTCCCGGGTTGGAGAGGTTGCTGGAGACTGCCCATCTGGAGCTTGACGGGAAGCTGTTCGTCAACACGCAGCAGGCCCCTACCTGGCGCGCCAACTGTCGGCGTTCCAAGACCGGGGGGTCCCTGGGCTGACGAGTGAATGTCGCCGCGTGCCCCAGCCCAGATGGGTCGAGCGCGAGGGCGAGCGCGAAGGCGGGAGAGCGAGGCGGCCGGAGACCGGCGTGAGAGAGGTGGGAATCCCGTGGCCTTTGTGTTCGTCTCGCGCCCAGGTCGGGTGCGCTTGCAGTAGGGGGTTACAAGCGTCCACGCCGGAGAGGGAGCGAGCGGCTCCAAGCGAGCGCCTGTTCTCGTCCTCGTCCCCGCGCGGCCAACCTTCTCTAAGAGGGCCCTGTTCCTCCCTTTTATAGACGTAAGGAGAGGACCCAGGTGTACAATGGGGGGTGTAGCAGGGTGCTACGTGTCTAGCAGAGGTGAGCTAGCGCCCTAGGTACATGCCGTTGTGGCAGCCGGAGAGATCTTGGCACCCAGCTGGTGTGATGTTGTGGCCGTCGAAGGAGCGATGGAGCTTGGCGGAGGGACAGCTGTCGGAGCGGTTGAGCCCTTGCTGACGTCCTCTTGCTTCCGTAAGGGGGCGGAGAGCCGCCGTCGTCACAGAGCATGCGGGGTGCCATCATTGCCTATCTGGCGGCGCGAGCCAGATGGGACGCCGGTCTTGTTCCCTGCGGCCCGAGTCAGCTCGGGGTAGGGTGATGATGGCGCCTCCTGTCGACGTGGCTGGTCTACGCCCTAGGTTGGGCGATGTGGAAGCTCCTCCAAAGCCGAGGTTGAGTCCGAGCCCCCGGGTCGGGCGAGGCGGAGATCGTTGTCTTCTGGGGCCGAGCCCAAGTCCGAGCCCTGGGTCGGGCGAGGCGGAGATCGTCGTCTTCTGGGACTTAGCCCGAGTCCGAGCCCTGGGTCGGGCGAGGTGGAGATCGTCGTCTTCTGGGACTTAGCCCGAGTCCGAGCCCTGGGTCGGACGGAGCGGAGTTCGCCGTCTTCCGGGACTTAGCCCGAGTCCGAGCCCTGGGTCGGGCGGAGTTCGTCGTCTTCCGGGACTTAGCCCGAGTCCGTGCCCTGGGTCGGGTGGAGTTCGCCGTCTTCCGGGACTTAGCCCGAGTCCGAGCCCTGGGTCGGGCGGAGTTCGCCGTCTTCCGGGACTTAGCCCGATTTCGAGCCCTGGGTCGGGCGAAACGGAGCTTCCTATGGTGCCTCTGGCAGGGCCTGACCGCTTGTCAGTCTTACTCTATCCAGTGGCACTATAGTTGGTGTGGCGTAGGCGGCGCTGTCCTTTCGTCAGGCCGGTCAGTGGAGCGGCGAAGTGACGGCGGTCACTTCGGCTCTGCCGGCGGGGGGTGCGTGCCAGGATAAGGGTGTCAGGCCACCTTTGCATTAAATGCTCCTGCGACTTGGTCGGTCGGTGCGGCGACTTGGTCAGGGTTGCTTCTTAGCGAAGGTAGGGCCTCGGGCGAGCCGGGAATATGTTCGCCGCTAAAAGGGGGGCCTCGGGCGAGACGGAAATCCTCCGGGGTCGGCTGCCCTTGTCCGAGGCTAGGCTCGGGTGAGGCGTGATCGTGTCCCTCGAATGGACTGATCCCTGACTTAATCGCACCGATCAGGCCTTTGCAGCTTCATGCTGATGGGGGTTACCAGCTGAGAATTAGGAGCCTTGAGGGTACCCCTAATTATGGTCCCCGACAATCGCCTTGCGCTCCTATAAATTGATGGCCTGGTCTGTTGCGCCATACTATCACGAAGCCAGAGCACCCATTCCCGCCTTCAATTAGCCACCATAGCCGAAGAATTTCCTTCTTCCCCCAATTCGGTCGACTGTGCCGCCGTGAACCGCCTCATCACGGCTAGATGCTTCTAGGTCCGCCCTCACTCTTTTTGTCCATGTTTCAGCGCCCACACGTGCTTGTGATCGTCACCTGCTCAGCCCATTGAGCTTGACTTCACCTCATCAACCGAAACGTCTTGATCTGTGTTTGGTATCCACTGTCACCGTGGTCAGGCACATCTTGGCCCGGATTAATCCAATTAAAGCTTGTTCTGGGGTCGCCTCGGGTCAGTAATGCTTATCCAGCAGCTGGTTTGGGCAGCCGCCGAAGTTCTTGGCCGGTCCGAGCAACGGGATGGTCGGATGTGAGCATGCCGTGGTCTAGGGGTCAGGTTAAAGAAGAAACAGAATTGGAGGGGGTGTTTTTGTAAGGTGTCAGTGAGACATGGGAATAGCACCGTGACCCTTTTACAGTTAGTCAAAACGATAGGGGCATTTCTACAAAGCCGACAGCGCAGGCGCGCGCGAGCGCGCTTCTGCCTATAGATGGGCTGGCTCGGGCCAATTTCAGCCTAGCACTGTAGAGTTTTTTTTTCCTTTTCTATTAGAGCTAAAGAAATTCTAGAAAATTACAGAAAAATGCTAAAAATACCAGACCAATTTTGCTAGGCTTCTAATTTCTTATAGTATTTAATAAAAATAGTTTCATGATTTTTAGTTCCAATAGGGAATTTTGGGGCATTTAAAATAGCCAAAATCCATACTTCTGGAATTTTATAGAGTATTTTATAATTCCAAAATTCACCAAACTTTTTAGATGAGCTTTAAATAATATTTAGAAACCTTGGGTAAAGTTTGGTATGATTTGGACCATGTTTGATACTTAGAACCCAAAACCCTAGCCCCCTTGCTCTATGAACTTCACTATAGACTCCGAAACCCTAGTTTCCCGGAGATCCGTGAAGGAAAGTTATATTCAAGACATTAGATAATAAACTTTTATTAACTTTGCATCTTCATGAGCATTACATGAGCATTCATGATTACATATGGTTATATCTAGAGAACGAAGAGGAAATAGAAGTTGAATAAGTGAGAACTTCACCACCACCACCTGAAGAACCTCAGGCAACAAACTGCTTTTACTTTGATATATGTGGAGCAGAGCCTGATTCACCTATCACTCAAGGCAAGCCCCGGTGCATTTGCCACCCCCTTGTTATTTTGAAATCTTTCTCACTTACTTGATGAATTAGGTGATAGGAATTGTGTGCTAAACCAGTTGCTGCATTTCCTTCCTTGGAATTGATTACCTTTATCTCCTGTTTTATCAAAAAGGTTTTTCTTATGTTTAGCTTTTCTCTAGAAAAACAAAATGTTTTGTTTTGACAAAAGATGATGCTTCAAAGTGGGTGGGATGTTTTCAAAAATAAAACTTGATGGTGGATCCATCATGGCCATGATGGGTCCAACATCGGAAAAGATGTACCTCTGCTAGGTACCAAACTTTGGGTTTGAAATGATAAAGCTGAGACCGGGTGGGTGACTTGCACGAGAAGAGAGTCTCAGTGTAGTGTCTCCGTCTGAGTCGATTAAGGACCTTGTCGATGTAGGCCTACTGACCGAGGACCCTTTAACTGGTCACATGCCTCATCATGGGTAAGCTTTGCCTCGGGCAGACTAATACCAGAATAAGATAACACATAATGGGAGTGGAGAGATGGCGAGAGTAGCGTGTACCCTCCGTGGCAAGAGGCTAGATGGTGGTGTATCTGTGCTCTCGGTTGGCGTGAACCTGATCTGGTCTTAAGAACCCCGGTGGCGAGTTGACATATGCAAGGGTTAAGTGCTACATATGTCTTGTGATTGGAGATCCTCAGCTGAGTATAATCGATTTGGATCGCTGTAACTTCGCGGACATGAAGACTTGGTCACTGACTTACACATAGCATTCTAGTGAATAAGAAGGGTAGTTAAGAAATTGGCTAGTATAGGTCAAGTGATTGAACTAGGGTAGAGAGAACTTTAGATACAGGTAACTTTACTTAACCTGACAAGTAAAACTAGATTTTAAGGATCCACTATTAGTAAGCATTTCTGCAAATAGAGTCTTTGACTATTGATAAGCCTTACCTTGACTCCCTTAAAAGCCAGCATATCCTTGAGAGTCTTTTATATTGACGGGTAAGACTTGCAAAAGTACACTTCGTACTTAGGGCTTTGTCCCATGTTGTTTTAGGTGAGGAAGCGGCAAATTTTTGCTGCTTTTGTTCAAAGGTGGTGCCGAAAGAGGAAAACCAAGACTGAAGCTGCGGGAGGAAGGGTCCTCTGTTAAGAAAAACTTTTTACTGTATCGCGAGGGGTTTTTGCCTCCCGGTGATGTAATATTAATAATACTTCAACACTCCTATATTTTAACTCTAGTCTATAATAATATTACTCTTTCCTGTTTTAAATAAAGTAAGTTATTGTAACTGCTTCCGCATTTTTCGTACCTCCGATGTATTGTAATGTCTGCGTGACGGGTGAAACGCTCTTGGGAAAGGTAAGGAATACAGATACCAAACTTGTCAAGTGATTCAGGGGCACCTGCAGGGTTGTCTAAGGTCCGTTGGACAAGGACAACTATAGGTGGATCTAATGACTTGGGAGGTTTCGTCATAGATTTGACGGCGAGCACCGGCCGAGCGAGCTCAGCGACGGCGAGCTGGGCGGGTGGTGGTGAAGAGGCTTGGGCGCGGGTGGCTTGGAGAGGTAGGAGGGCACGGCGTCGGGCGCTTGAGTGGGGAGAGCCTAGGCAGGCAGTTGGCGAGAGTATCATGTCGTGGGCGGTTCCCTCGGAGAAGACGAATAGGAACGACGTGACGTGCGGGTCTGGAGAAATCAGTGCGTCCACTACTACATGCGTCCGTTGCTGCAGGTGGGCTGCTGGGGAAGGAAATGCCAAGCGGGCCGCAGGGGGTGCTGCTGGGCCTTAGGGAGGAAAAAGGGGGGCAGACACGGTGTGGGCTGGGCGCTAGGGCGCTGCTGGGCGCATTGGGCTGCAGGGCATGGGGCAGCTGGGCCTTGGGCGCACGCAGTGACCCAGGAGCACGGGTAGGATGCGAGGCGGGGGGAGGCGAAGGCGAGTGGGCCAGGGTGGCCAAGCGTCCCAGGAAGGGGGGATGGGCCACGATTGGGAAAATGAAGGGAAAAGAATGGTGGGCTTTTTTCTTTTATGTTCCTCTTCTTTTATTTGTCTATTTCTTTTCTTCCCTTTCTATTTAAATTTGGTTTTAGTTTTGAATTCAAAATATACCATGCCTTATGAATCTAGATGAATGCACAATGAAGCACAATCATCACAAAAAATAGGTGCTCCAGCATGATGCAATAATCAAAAACTCTTTTAGGGTTTCATTGCACTACACCTAATACCTACATAAAAACAAAATATTCCCCCACTATTTGGAAAAGAGAAAGAAATGCAAAGGGAAGAAAGGATAACAATTGAATTTGGTGGATATTAGAAAAGAAATTTTATACCCCCAAATTCAGGGTGTTACAAATCTAACCCCCTTAACAGAATCTCGCCCTCGAGCTTCAAGAAGAGGCTAGCAAGAAAAAGAGATTGGTTCATTGGTCTTTCATAGCTCCTTTTAACTCAACTTTGACTCTGGCAACTTTGACTTGCGGCTGGTTGCTTTGACCTTCAAATGCTTGAGACCGATTGATACAATTCTTAAGGATCTCTTGGACCTGTCGGTTAGGACCCACACACGCTTTCGCTACGCCACTCTGATCTTGTTGGTTGATGTTGATCGCATTGTTTTCATTGGGGTTAGCGGCTAACCCCTTAACAGGAGCATTGATATGCACTTGGTGAAGTTGCTGCCGACTCTGATCTTGACTGATTAAGAGAGGTTGTAGGATGCCAACCGGACATGTGCAAGAGGAAAGGGTATAGATAGAAAAGGTAAGCATAGATGGATTCAAGAGAGCAGTGGAGAGAACCCAACTACCTAACTATATGGCACTCACCTAGTAAATTGATGTCATTACGGACCAAAGGCCACAACACATCAACACTCATCAAAATGAAGCAAATCAGTCATAACATAAAGACAAGCAGCACAAGCATACAACAACAAACATCTCGTTGCTAAACGTTCTTTTTAATTAAATGGTGGTCTTCCTTTGTCACACCCGGTTTTGGAAGGCAAACCGAATGTGTACCATGTACGTGCTAGGATCAGAAACTCACATACACAGTGATTACATAATTGGACATCATCACACATTGCTCAAAGTAAATAGCGGAAAGGTACTTTATTACAATAAGATGTCTAAGACATCCACATAGTCTAATACATAGCCATAGTCATTAACATTAATATCAAAGTGCGGAAATACATAACGTAGTAGATAAGGCCTACACAGACAGCTGACTGGGGGTTTGCCACTAAGAAAAACTAGAACTCGTCGTAGTCCTGGAACTCCTCAAAGTCCTCCATATTGCCAGCATCTCCTCCTGAGCACTGAATACAGTGGGGACAACCTGGGGTGGGGTGGTTTGTAAAGCAAGGGTGAGTACACATCAATGTACTCAGCAAATGTCCTGTTTGGCTAAAGTGGACTAGTTGTATGTGGGGTTAAGGTTAAGCTGTGACACCCCAGTGTCACTTAGGGTTTCTTCCCTAAGTTAACCCTAACCATTATCACATGTAAACCAAATGAAGGGATAAAACATCAAAAAGTAAGAACAAAGAATCATACTTAGCCTTCTCAAACTCTCCTTAATCTTGTCATGAATAGTAAGAAAGGAAAACTCTTAAACCCTAATTAATCCTAAGTGAACCACTTAAGCATAAAAGGGTATTTGGGAAAAATCTTGGGAGAAAATTTTCAAATTTTGGTAAAAACCAAATTACAAAGTTTTAGTTCACTAATCAACCAACAAAGCATAGTAAGGAAGTTTTGCCATTTGAACTTTTCAAAATCCCCAAAAACAACCCCTAAACTAATGCACTTGGGGGAAATTCAGAAATTCAGAATCTGAATTTCAGCCCCCTTTCCAAAGATCAATCACATTCTCTGTTTTTCAAAACTCAAACCAAACAAGTCCAAATATCAAAGTGGCACCAAATTCCCTTGAACACGCCGTGGCAAAGTTTGGAAACCTCTCTCCACTGTTTGAAACGCCCTTGACATGGTTTTCCTCGGGACTCAACCTTGTGACACTGCCACCTTTGTGACACGACAAATCTCTGTACACCGCCCAAACCGCTTGACTTCCACACATAAACGACAAAGCTCTGTCGAGGGAGCAAATCTTGCGCAGTGATCATGGCCAAATTCACGAAGATCTTCAACCTATGAACGCTTGAACTCGGGTAGAAGCAAAGAGACACGTGTTCGATCGCTTGCCTGACCGGCCGAGCGCGGATTAGCCGCGGCAGCACGCGCCCCGCGTGGTCGCACTGCCCCCACATGTCTGTGCCTCGCCCTCGCCTATAAATGCCTCCAGAGGCCTTAGCCGTTGGCACTTGCACACCCAGAGCCTCGCCCGAGCCAAAGATCACCGGAGCTCGCCGTGAAAAGCAAGCACCACCGCCTGCGCTCTCTGCCCAAGCCCGGCCATTTCTGTTGAACTCCAGCCTCACCCTAGCCCCTGGATCGCTTCCACGTGAAGCTGTGAAGCTTCTCCAAGCTTGAGCTGAGGCATTGCCTCACCGGAGAGGCGGTTTCACCCTCGCCGGACTTCGGTCTTCCGCCGTCGCGCGTGGACCGAGCTAACCAGTGAGTCTATTTCCAATTCCTTGCACCCATGACTTCCCTAGCATCCCGTGAAGCTCTCTGACCCATTCAATTGACCTATCGCGCCGTGAGTAGGTCGGATTCCTCACCGCCGACGAGCAACTCCGCCTACGCACGTGAACCGGCTGACTCCAACCATCCCCGACGGCGACCCACACATCGTCGTGATCCCCGAGACCTCCCCTACGTCCTCGACCACCTCACCAGAGCAACCTCGCCGCCGGTAAGCCCCTCCGCCCCTTTCTTCCTCCGCGACCACTGTTCCATTAGGGAGGGACCGCGGGTTCGATTTCCAGAAACCCTAGGGGGTTTTCTGCAGAGCCGTAGACTCAAATGAATAGTGCCCCGGGGACCTGTCTGTAATTCCTTTAAGATCTTTCGCCAGGGACCCCAGCGCAAAACTACTTTTCTTTAAACCATTTCTAATTAATCTTTTATTATTCAGCAGAGGACTTAGGAAATTCATAACTTGAGGAATATTTAACCAAAAATTATCAAACCAATTTTGCTGGATTCAAAATATTATGGACTATCAATTAAAAATACTGAACCCCATGCTTTTTGTTTTGAATTTTTTAGTTTGAAATTAATTACAGAAACTGACCAAACCTTATTAAATTAAAGAAAATTAGTTATGCTTCTATGCTAAACTTGGGAAAATTTGTAGATGTTCAGACCTCAATTAGACACTGTTTAAAAATACAAGACACCCTAGTATTGAAAGTTTAAGTAGGGTTATCCAATAAAAGCCATTTTTGCCCAAAACTTAAGAAAATCAGAAAGGTGTCAGAAAGTAATGAACAGTGACTGCAATTATTTTTCCTAGCCTACTTAAGTAACAGGGAACCTAGGAAAAATAAAGGGACCCCTAGTCCAGAACAGAATCAAAGTGAAATATTTTATTTAGCATTATTCCAATTAGAAAATGATTATTAGAATTATAAAAGCAAATCCAAAACTCCTAATAAAAATCCAGTGGACTTGTAACCACTAGAACCCCACTACAAAAATGATAAACACCCAGCCTATCATTTTAAATAGGGTAAATAAATAGAACTTGATATTAAACCATATTTCAATTAAATCATAAGTAAGCCAAAAAAAATGTGCAACACTGGGCAAATAAATTTTTACTAGATTAATAATGAAGTAGGCCACCAGAGAAAAATGCAAAACCCAATTGAAAGCTACCAATAATACCTATTGCCAATACTTTATGAAAAAGGCCATTTAATCCAATTAATTCCTACCACCCCTCCCTTAAGCAAAAAGATGCCAAACTTCAGAATGATTGCTCTTGCACAAAGAAGAAGCTAGGAAAAATCAGAAATCTATTGTTTGATATTTTTCAAATATAGTAGTAGTAGAAAGCACCCCTTTGGCTAGAAACTTTGGAAAATCATAGTAAAATAACTAATGAGTATTAGTGGCTAAAAATTTGTACAAAATCATGTTATAGCATCTGAATGCCAATAAAAATAAGTCTTGGGAGATAACTCACTGAAAAAGAAGTTTGTAGTTCAAAACGCCCCTTCTGCCCTAATATTTGATAATTTTATACAAAGAGAACCCCTCACTGTTTAAGCCCCAAATTTTGAGACAGAGAATAATACACCAGTAAGAAGCCACTGTAATTTTTACAGAATTTTTGGAAATTTATTAATATAACTTGTAGTTCAAACCCACCTTAAAGGCATAAAGGAAATAAGAAGAAAGGAAAATAATAAACCTCGCTCCAATAAGTTTAACTAGAAATCTGGATAAATTCTCACAAGGACATTAAAAAGAATTTAATGGAACACTAAAATAGACTTACCACTTAGTCAACTAAGCTTAACCCTGAATTGTTAAGTATACTCCAAGAATCTTCAAGTAGCAAGGTTAAGCTCTACCTCGTTAATTTAATCATTCACCCTTAAAAGTTTAAGTGCTAGCTTTCATATCATATCATGCATGTATCTTACTCATTGCATTCTTTAGACTGCAATCTAGCTGACAGAGAGTACGTGCTCATCCCCGAGCAAGGAGCTATCCATGAGGAAGACCAGGAGCAAGCTCCCGAGACTGCCATTGAAGATCTCCCCGTAGCCCCAGCATCTGAAGGCAAGCCCCGGTTCTATGCATAACCATTTATATATGCTACTTTACTACACTTAATGTTTGTAGGTTTGTAATATGCATTTAAGTGTAGGAGTTGCTTGAAACCTTCAGTTGCATGAACTTAGGATTCTTTTTTGAGATGAATACTAGTATGCCAGGTCGAGTAGCTCCTATGCTAATCAGGATCTCGGTAGAAGTCGAGTGATTTTTCTAGCACTCGCGCGAGGTCAGGAATTGATTGTATTCATCTTGATAACGGGGTTTACGATGGTCTATGGACTGGATCCAGGAAGGATGCTTTGTCCATGAGACGGGAAAAAAGGAATTAAGGATTAATGTGTGGATACCTGAGTCAAGCGTTTGAACGTACTAAACAAATGTCGGGAAATATGGTAACCGATAAACCTAGTACCTAAGTGAAGCCGGGCGCAGACTTTTCTCCTCACTTGTCTTGAGACTGGGTCTCCCATGCTAGCTGTGGTGGGTACAAGTGCGGTCACTGCACGGCGGCAACCGGGGTCAGTGGAGCATTGTATGCCAAGGCAGTGAGCGCTGGCCGCGAACGAAGGATCGATGGGGACGGTTGACGTGTGTGGGGACGGAGTGCCCCTACATGTCGTGTGTTTAGGTTTACCTTGCAAGGTAAAAACTCGATTCGAATCGTCTGCTTCTCGCAACTAATGAGACTGCTTGACCCCTTGTACTACATTGGGTAAGAAGTGAAATGAGGTTTACTTGAGATAACTTATTGGTTGCACTAAATGATTGCTACCATGTATGCTTAGAAGGAGCAAACTTAGCTAAGATAATGATGCTAGAAATTGAAAAGCTAAAATTTGATTTTAGACTGAGCTAGTGCTTTTGGCAAACCAAACCCCTCTGCCAAACAGCTGCATGGTCTAGATGTAGAGGAGTAGTTTCCTCACACCGAGTAAGTCTAGCTGAGTATTAGTATACTCACCCTTGCTTGTGGCATAATTTTTGCAGGTGCGCTTCAGGATATGGTTGATGGTGTGACTTGGCCTACAACCCTGCCATCGGGTTGGACGGTTGAGTGGGATGCTGCTCCAGCAGGAGAGGAGCAGGAGGAGTAGTGGGCTAGGCCTTGCCCATTTCCTCGCTACCGACGATATCGATTATCCGCTGCATCTTATTTTATGAACTTATTTCAGTTACTAAAAAACTCCGATTTATGTAATAATCTAGTACTTTAACTTGATGTTTTCCTGTTTTATTGTATCTCTTCCGTGACTCACCTTCAAGTGAGATTGTGGTATTTGATCCTGGTTAAGTGGCTTTATCAGACTAGATCTGAGGGACTGACAGGTTATTCCGATTTAAGTGTGTTATGGCCCCCGAGGCGTGACTTAGGCACTTAAGCCGGAATAATTCGGGCGGTTCCGCCACAGCTGGTATCGGAGCAAATACCACCACAGAGAAGGATAATAAACCATGAATAATAATTTTCAAAATCTAAAACTTGTTTGAAACTGATAAGAATCGTCAGGACTACACTGCTAGACCTAGGACGAAAGGCCTTAGGAATAGAGGGGGGAATAGGTGGCTAAGTAAGTAGGCCCTATGGGCCAGTCCTTAGCTTTTGAAGGATGCCCTAGGAGCACCCTTTGTTTCGGAGAGGAGCCATTATTTTCAGCATGCATGCATTATAAAAATTTGGAAGATTAAGAACTAAAGAAGTAAAACTTGAGCTAACCCTCTTCCTTTCAAACCACCCAGACTCTTTTATTTTCTTCCTTCCATCATAATCTTTACATCTGATCCCCTTCCGCAGATGAATTCACCCACCCCCGCCAGTGGAGGAGACACTTGTTTCAACTCTGACTTCCTTTCTCACGATGGCTTTCCTTCCATCTTGTGGGAAGTGCTTAGCTCCGCCGGTTACCCTACGCCCCCTTTGTACACGGTGCAGTTGTACGAGGAGCATCGGGTACCCTGTTGCCGAGTCTGGCTGTCCTTGGAGGCTCATCCCCTTCAGCCGGGTTGGCGTTCTCTTGACTCCAAGACAATTGGATTCAGGACGGATGACACCACTGAAGCAGCAGCCATGAAGACCCTGACAACTTTCTGTGGCTACCATCCCCTGAAGATGGTGATGCACCCCTTGGGACTCTTCCCTGCTGAGAAGAAGGATGACCCCATGTGGTGTAACCGTGTGAGCCATGTGAAGGATGTGTGGGCGATGTATGCCGACTTGGTTGGGAGGGTCACTGTGTAGTGCATGAGTGCGCTGTATCGCCTTCAGGCCCTGCAGAGCGACGCTATGGCACATCTTGCTAACATCGCTCAAACCACCAAGCTCACCCTCAACAACTGAGAAGATTTTGTGGTCGACTTGTCCTCCGAGTTGGTGTAGAAGGATTTGCAGGTGGAAAGGATGAGCCAGCGCATTACCACCTTGGAGCAACATGTGGAGATCCGAGACAACACTATTGATGTCTTGGAGAACCAGCTCCATGATGTGTAGCGAGAACTCGAAGAAGCTAATGACCACCTGGACATGCACCACTTAGAGATGGAGGCCAATGAGGCCGGAAGCGAGGGAGAAGAGGCTCCTGAGGAGTTAGGACTAGCCCCTGGTGCCAATGGGACTACCTCCGTGATGCCCCCTTCACCCGCATCCAGTGTCGCTTCCACCGCTCAGGGTTGATCAGTCGTTTTGACGTTTTAGGCAGATAGAAACCCACGCAAGCTTAGTGATGATAGATTTTGGACTAGGCTTACGGGTACCTTCCCCTAATTGATGTAACCCTTGAGAACTTTTGAGATCTGTGGGATGTTGTAACCATGCTATATTCATTTTGAACTTAATGTTGTGATTATGGCAATTTTCCTTCCATACAAGATACTAGCATGTCGTTTGAGCTGGTAAATTGAGATAACATTGGCGACAATCTTTGTTTTCAGATGGCAGCTAGGCAGTGTCGCGGGCAAAACGAGCAAGTTCACCTGCCACCTCCTCCAGCTCCCATAGTGCAGGAGCTGATGGCCCAGCAGAATGAGATTCTGCGACAGCTCTTGCAGTGCCAGCCCCACCCTCAGCAGTATGGTGGAGGCCAGTAGCAGCGACCTCCAGCAGTGGCGACCTACCAGGAGTTCCTGAGTACGCAGCCGCCCTTGTTCACCAAGGCAGAGGATCCGCTGGACACCGACGTGTGGCTACGCGTTGTGGAGTCCAAGTTTCCCCTCCTCACGGGAGACTGCCCTGATGATACCAAGACTCGCTTTGCCGCGCAGCAGCTTCACGGATCTGCTCGGACTTGGTGGGACCACTTCCGTGCTATGCTACCTGCTGATCATGAAGTGTCTTGGGAGGAATTCAAGACTACTTTCAGAGGGCACCACATTCCAGCAGGAATTCTTGATCGCAAGCTGAATGAGTTTCTAGCACTTAATCAAGGAACCCGCACGGTATTGCAGTATGCTCAGGCCTTCAACGACCTGTGCCAGTATGCAAGTTATCATGTGGATTCTGATGAGAAGAAGAGAGACCGCTTCCATAGGGGTCTCAACACTGTCACACCCGGATTTCGGGGCACCAAGACCCGGGCGCGAACAATCACTAGGTGCTGGGACCAAGTCTCACACATGATGAATCATGGCACAGGATCGAATGTCACATCTTTACTATATAACAGGAGTTCTATACAAAATAAATAAATAATTACATTATAAGGAGACAATGGTCCAGCAACCCAAAGTTGACTGGGAGACGACGGCCTAGACCTCTCACAAACACATCGCAGCATCCTCCATGCGCCTCATCCTGTGGTACCTGTTCTTGACCTGTGGGGGGTGTGAGACAGCAAGAGTGAGCTCACATACGTTCATAGCTCAACAAGTTGTGGGGAATAATGTGCATGAACTCGCCAAAGGTGGGAGCTCACGTGAAGTGTAAGGCTTACCAAAGAGGATGGTTGAAGCTGAGCATTGCTTTTAAAGTTGGTCAAAATTTTATTAGCAGTTACTAAGTATAAGTAAATACCAAACCCAATTAAGTAGTAGAACAAAAGTAACAACATCACCTACGATGCAATGCATATGACAAATTGAATTTAAGTTCCATAAATTAATCATGTGAGTGTCCGAGCTGCTCATGACCGTGAGCACGGCTAGTATACCAGTTTTACACTCTGCAAAGGTTGCGCATCTTTACCCACAAGTCATGTTACCCATCTGCCAAGAGACGGCCAATCCCATACACCTCTACAGAGGAGGCGAGGCAGGGTAACACTACGAGGCCTTTACAAAGTTCCACTAGCTTCAGAAAACCCGCTACAGTTTATAGGAAGCTCCAATGCAGGAATCCCTCGTCTGACCGCCATCGCAGCAAAATCAACCCGAGGACCTCCCTACACTGACCACTCCCCTACTGCCCTTGCCCCTTTCGGGTAAGGTAGTCCTCCACTAGCTTTCCTAGTTAGTCAGCCAAGGGCGTCCCATTAAACCCTTATGGTAGCACTGTTTTCCCGGGTGGTTCTCCATGTTCCAATTAACATAATGATCTTATCATGAACAGTAAATAATAACTGATAATAAAAGATAATCATGAATAAAATGTGTATCTCTATACCCAAAACCACATAAAGCAATAGCAGGTACTACCCAAAAATTCAATGGTGAACAAGGTATAAAGATAGTCAAACTAGGGTAACCTATTGGGTCCCATCAAAATTAACCTATACAGATCATTATGATTAATTCGAACATGACTGGGTAAAAAGAAGTGATCAAGGGCACAACTTGCCTGGGACTTGAGCTTCCAGGTACCAGGATGATTCTTCGGGTGACACGTAACCTCGCTGCTAGGCGTAGCAATACAAACAAACATGGTATAGACAAATTTACATCACACCAAACATAAGATTAAACTGCATAATAATAATCTATATGTCGTTACGAGATCGTGGGCTCGAGAATCACTGAATTCGGAGCTACGGTTATCAAGTTATGGTTTATGAAAAATCTACGTGATTTAAATATTAAATTATAAATTGGTTAATATACATCATACAAGGAAATATACTCCAAATAGTTAAGTAAACTTTAATCCAAATTATAACTTGTTTAGAAATCATATTATAGTTAAATTACTATCATGGTCTAGTTTAACTTTGGTTAAAAGGTATAATCTACTAAACATAGGCTAAACAAATATCTAATTATAAAAATATGTTTTATGGTACAATTAATGTTGCCACCATGTAGACAATAATTTTATGAAGCTAACGGAATTTGAATGGATCGAATCGGAGTCACGGTTCTCGAGTTACGATTTTCCGAAGTCATTAAATATTTAGAATATAATAAATCAAGTGGATAATTTTTATCTAGGTTTCATGACAAAACATGGTTACTAGATGATAATCAATAATATTACAACATTATATAAACCGGAATAGGTCAATTTGGACTTCACATGAATTTTCTAAGAATTATACAAGTCCTAGCAATTATTTTTGCATCAAAAATCATTTTCTATAATTAATTTTCTAATTTCCTAAAGGTCCTGGACTGGGCACATAATTTTATAAGAATGTAGAGGCTAAAACATAATTTTTTGGGCTCGGCTGCAATTTGTTTTGGCTTAGGATGGATGGCGGGTTAGTTTCTGGAAAGTGTAAGGGCTCTTTTGCAATTTCGCCACGGCAGAAGGGTGTGCATAGATCCCAGCCATCCGATCTGACCTGGACAGCCTAGATTAAATCGACGCTCCAGCCGAACCGGTATGCACCCGCACCCGTTGGATTTGAGATCAGCGTCCCACAACAGAACACGCCATCACATACCACAAGCCCTAGGACGGCCGATCAACGTCCCAGATTGAATGTGCTGAAAGGGTACCTTCAACGATCAATTTGAGCCGTACCCCACGATCCAACGGTGCTGGTGCATCTTCTCCAACATAACCCCCAGAGCAGCGGCGCGTTCACGTCACCCGGCGGTGGCCAAGACAGGGGCATCCGGTCAACCCAGCTGGACCCTAAACTCTGGTTTGAATGGCCCTACACGCAGCAGAGGAAACAACCAGAAAATATACTCACCCAGCGACGGACGGCAGATCTCCCAAGTGTCGCAGGCGAATTCTCTGGCCTGATCGTTAACGCGATCTGGGCTGCCCCGCGCTAGACGCCCCTGGTATTCGCTCCGCGCAGCCTTCACTCCTCCCGGTATGCGGCTATGGTGGCTATTACGAGGAGGGTAGATGCTAGCCAACATACAGAATGACGTCACAGTGCTCTTGGATATATAGGCACGGGTAAGCGCTAGAGTCTGTTAGGATCATCTCCGTGATCTTCGGCGATTCTGTTTTCTTGCTCGCGGTTGGATGCTTCACGCCGTGGAAGAGCAACAGGGAAGAATTGATACGTGAAAAAAAATTGATGATGTCTTGTACGAAATTGTGCTGACACAAGGGCTGGTGGAAGGAATCATAAAATGATAAATAAAAAGGAAGAGACGCTACATCACTACATGGCCCTAGTGGCCATGACTCACGGGAGAGGTGAGTTTCACCGGCCCCTATTTATTTTCTGTTTCTTCTTCTTTTTATTTTCTATATTTCTTATTTTCTGTTTTCATTTTATTTTCATGTTTCAAATTTAGAATTCAAATTTGAAATATACACAGAAGATGCACCAATCAAAATACGCAGCATGAGATACAAGTCATATTTGTGGATATATATATATATATATATATATATATATATATATATATATATATATATATATATATATATATATATATATATATATATTACTTATTTTATCCATTTTTGGAAAATGCTCCCAATATGCAGTTCACACATAATTATTAAAATATAATTTTTGAATGAGCTGTAAATTTATAAAGATATTTATAAATTTAATAATTATCATATTTTTACTTAATAGAATATAATCTCTAATGTAATCTCCCTTAAGAGAGGCTCAATCAAATCTCTTAGAGAACGTATTTAATTTTTACAAAATGGTATTTCAGTTTATATAAATATTTCTTTATTTTTTATTATTATTATTTTCTTTTCTTTTACCAATTTTAGGGCTTTACAAACACCCAGCTGCAAGAACGTCTCAACACTGTCCGGGCTAATAGCTTCAATGAGTTGGTCAACCTGGCCATCTCCCACGAGGATTGTTTTGTAGCTCACCGGCCAGAGAAGAAGAGAAAGACACCAATGGCAGCACCATCCGCTGAGGCCCAGAGATTCCAGATTGTTTCTCACAATTAGAGCAGGGGTTTTCAGCAGCAGGCAGACAGATGGGTGATCAGGCCACCTCAGTAGCAGCAGCAGTCGGCACCCACTCGTTTTCTAGCTCCCGCCCCAAGGAACAATCAGCCTTCGCAACAGCAACAGTTCCGCCAGGGCAATGGGAACAAGTGCTTCACTTGTGGCAATGTGGGTCACTATGCCAAGAATTGCCCAAGAAATCAGCAGAGGCAGATGCCAGCACCAAATCAAGACAAGGGGAGGAAGCAGAAGGTGCAAGTCAGACAAGGGAAGCTCAACTTCACTACTATAGAGGAGTTGCCTGAGGGAGCCCCCATCATGACTGGTATCTTTTCAATTTTTAATCAACCTGCTTTAATTCTGTTTGATTCTAGTGCATCTTATAGTTTTATTAGCCAGAAGTTCTGTACAAAATGTCAATTGCCTTTCTGTCATACAAAAGGGTCATTCATGATAGCCACACCTGGGGGTAAAATTGCAACCAACCAATAAATCCGAAGTGTGCCTATCCCAATGGGAAGTAAAATCTTCAAAACCACACTCCTAATTTTGGGATTAGAGGGTATGGATATCATTCTAGGAGCCGACTGGATGACTCATCACCGAGTAGTGATGGATGTAGCTGCCAGAGCCTTGGAGATTCGTTCCCCTACCTCCGAAGACCTGGTATTGTATCTACCCAGCCAAGATTCTACTCAATCATGTGCTTTTGCTATGATGGAGTCACCTGTGAAGAAGATTCCAGTGGTCTGTGAGTATGCAGATGTTTTTCCTAATGAATTGCCAGGAATGCCACTAGACCGGGACATCGAATTCGCCATCGAGTTGCAACCGGGAACGGCACCAATTTCCAAGAGGCCCTACCGAATGTCACCCGCTGAGTTGGCAGAATTGAAGAAGCAATTGCAAGAATTGCTGGACAAGGGTTTTATTCGCCCAAGTACTTCGCCTTGGGGATGCCCAGCCTTGTTTGTGAAAAAGAAAGACGAAAGCTTGAGGCTGTGCATAGATTACCGCCCCCTTAATGCGGTGACTATCAAGAACAAGTATCCTTGGCCTCATATTGATGTCCTTTTCGATCAGTTGGTCGGAGCCAAAGTGTTTTCAAAGATATACCTTTGCTCCGGCTATCATCAGATCAAGATACGGGCAAGTGATATTCCGAAGATAGCTTTCTCGACCAGATATGGGTTGTATGGATTCTTGGTGATGTCTTTTGGGCTGACTAATGCACCAGCATACTTCATGTATCTGATGAATTCTGTTTTCATGCCTGAATTGGACAAATTCGTGGTGGTTTTCATCGATGATATCCTGGTGTACTCAAAGAGCGAAGAAGAACATGCCGGGCATTTACATGTAGTGCTTCAACGTCTGCGAGAGCACCGTCTCTATGCCAAATTGTCAAAGTGTGATTTTTGGCTAAAGGAGATTAAATTCTTGGGTCACACTATCTCCCAGGCAGGCATAGCTGTTGATCCTAATAAGGTGCGAGAGGTGATGAACTGGAAGCCACCAACGACTGTCCGTTAGATTCAGAGTTTTCTGGGATTAGCTGGTTATTACCGATGATTCATTCCGGATTTCTCTCGGATTGCGAAGCCCATCACTGAATTGTTGAAGAAGGAAGCCAAGTTTGTTTGGGGTCAGAAGTGCGAAGATGCCTTCCATGCATTGAGGCAACATCTGACCATAGCACCGGTGTTAGCGCAACCCGACAGCAGCAAGCCATTTGATGTGTATTGTGATGCCTCTGCCACTGGACTAGGTTGTGTCTTGATGCAAGACAACCGAGTCATTGCTTATGCATCAAGAGCACTCAGGCCTCATGAGCAGAATTATCCCGCTCATGACCTAGAGTTGGCAGCCGTGGTTCATGCATTAAAAATGTGGAGGCACTATTTGATGGGAACCCACTGCAACATCTTCATTGATCATAAGAGCCTTAAGTATATCTTTACTCAGGCTAATCTCAACATGAGGCAGAGAAGATGGCTAGAGCTGATCAAGGAATATGACCTGGAGGTACATTATCACCCAGGAAAAGCCAATGTGGTAGCCGATGCCCTGAGTCGGAAGTTGCAATGCAACTGTGTTATGATGGATTCTCGCATTAACACCTTGTGCGATGAGTTGAGCAAAATGAAGATCGAAGTGATTCCTTCTGGTGCTTTGTCTCATATTTCCTTTGAGCCAACTTTGCAAGACCAGATCATCATGGCCCAGCTCAGTGACAAGGGAGTGCAAATTATTAAGGAGAATCTCCATCAGAAGACCAAGAAGTATAAATGTTTCCTCCAAGATGGAAAGGGTATATTGTGGTTTGAGAGCAGATTGGTGGTTCCTAAAAACAAGGATCTCAAGAAGAGAATCTTGGATGAGACCCATCTCTCCAAATTCTCCATGCATTCGGGAAGCACCAAAATGTACCATGATTTGAAACCTTGTATTGGTGGACTAGAATGAAGAGGGAGATAGCCCAATATGTATCAGAATGTGACACCTATCAGAGAATAAAGGCAAGCCACTTGAAATCAGTTGGAACTTTGCAACCCCTATCTATACCTTCGTGGAAATGGGACGACATCAGCATGAATTTCAATGGGGGTCTGCCCAACACCTCTCGTCATCATGATTTGATTTGGGTTATTGTGGACCGACTGACGAAAGTGGCACATTTTCTCCCTGTGCACACCACTGATAAGGCTCAAAAGTATGCAGAATTATACATTGACCGGATCGTGTGTCTGCACGGATTGCCTCGGACCATTGTTTCTGATCGAGGAGCCCAATTTGTTGCCAGATTTTGGGAACAACTGCAAGAGTCTTTGGGAACCAAGCTAATCAGAAGTTTAGCTTACCACCCACAGACTGATGGTCAGACCGAGAGGGTGAATCAAATTCTTGAAGATATGCTAAGAGCTTGTGCGATCAATTATGGCAAGAACAAGGATAAGCACCTCTCCTTGGCATTTTGCTTATAACAACAGTTATCAATCCAGCCTGAAGATGGTACCCTTCGAAGCTCTCTATGGAAGAAGATGTAGAACACCGCTCAATTGGTCTCAGCCTAGAGAGACAGAAGTTTTCGGACCTGACTTAGTGACTGAAGCCGAAAGAAAGGTCAAACTAATCAAGAAGAATCTAGAAGCTGCTTAGGCCAGGCAGAAGAGTTACCATGATAAGAGAAGGAAACCTCTCCAGTTCAAGGTGGGAGATTTCGTTTATCTAAAGGTATCACCCACCAAGGGAGTGCAGAGATTTGGAATCAAAGGCAAGTTAGCCCCTCGTTACATTGGACCTTATGAGATCATAGAGGCATGTGGATCTGTGGCATACAAATTGAAGTTATCTCCAAAAATGTCTGCCATCCACAGTGTGTTCCATGTATCTCAGCTGAAGAAGTGTGTTCGATTGCCGACTGAGATCATAGTAGAACCAGAATTGGAGATAGAGCCAGATCTATCGTACCAAGAGTACCCTTCCAAGATTCTAAATTGCAAAGAAAGATCAACTCGGGCTAAATCGATCAAGATGTATAAGATCCAATGGAGTAATCACTCAGAGGAAGAGGCTACTTTGGAGACTGAGGAATTTCTACATTCCAATTTTCCTGATTGTCTGCCTAAGGAAATTGGTACGTAATCATACCAAAACCCCCTGCCCTTCAAACCTAAATTTCAGAAAAATGATCTTAAAATAAAGAGAGTTAATTATAAGGCAAGAATTAAAAGGACTTCCTTCTGAAGTTGCAAAGAGAATGACATTCGAAGAGCAATTGCCTTAATAAATAAAGCATCCACTTCAAGTAAGTCCCACCCTTCGCTTCACCCCGGGAGGACTCCGACCTGAATCTCTGGACGAGATTCCTTTAAGGGGGGAAGGCTGTGACACCCCAGTGTCACTTAGGGTTTCTTCCCTAAGCTAACCCTAACCATTATCACATGTAAACCAAATAAAGGGATAAAACATCAAAAAATAGGAACAAAGAATCATACTTAGCCTTCTCAAACTCTCCTTAATCTTGTCATGAAGAGTAAGAAAGGAAAACTCTCAAACCCTAATTAATCCTAGGTGAACCACTTAAGCATAAAAGGGCATTTGGGAAAAATCTTGGGAGAAAAATTGCAAATTTTGGTAAAAACCAAATTACAAAGTTTTAGTTCACTAATCAACCAACAAAGCATAGTAAGGAAGTTTTGCCATTTGAACTTTTCAAAATCCCCAAAAATAGCCCCTAAACTAATGCACTTGGGGGAAATTCAGAAATTCAGAATTTGAATTTCAGCCCCCTTTCCAAAGATCAATCATGTTATCTGTTTTTCAAAACTCAAACCAAACAAGTCCATATATCAAAGTGGCGCCAAATTCCCTTGAACATGCCATGGCAAAGTTTGGAAACCTCTCTCCACCGTTTGACACGCCCTTGACATGGTTTTACCTCGGGACTCAACCTTGTGACACTGCCACATTTGTGACACGACAACTCTCTGTACACTGCCCCAAACTGCTCGACTTCCACTCATAAACGACAAAGCTCTGTCGGGGGAGCAAATCTTGCGCAGTGATCATGCCCAAATTCACGAAGATCTTCAACCTATGAACGCTTGAACTCGGGCAGAAGCAAAGAGACACGTGTTCGATCGCTCGCCTAACCGGCCGAGCATGGACTGGCCGCGGCAGCGCACGCCCCGCGTGTGGTCGCCCTGCCCCCGCGCGTCTGTGCCTCGGCCTCACCTATAAATGCTTCTAGAGGCCTTAGCCGTTGGCACTTGCACACCCAAAGCCTCGCTCGAGCCAGAGATCACTGGAGCTCACCGTGAAAAGCAAGCACCGCCGCCCGCCCTCTCTGCCCACGCCCGGCCATCGTGGCCAGCCATTTCTGTTGAACTCCAGCCTCGCCCTAGCCTTTGGATCACTTCCCCGTGAAGCCATGAAGCTTCTCCAAGCTTGAGCCGAGGCATTGCCTCATCGGAGAGGCGGTTTCACCCTTGCCAGACTTTGGCCTTCCGCCGCCGCGCGTGGACCGAGCTAACCAGTGAGTCTATTTCCAATTCCTTGCACCCACGACTTCCCTAGCATCCCGTGAAGCTCTCTGACCCGTTCAATTGGCCTATCGCGCTGTGAGTAGGCTGGATTCCTTGCCGCTGACGAGCATCTCCACCTGCGCACGTAGACCGGCTGACTGCAACCATCCCCGACGGCGACCCACACATCGCCGTGATCCCCGAGACCTCCCCTACGTCCTCGACCACCTCACCGGAGCAACCTCGCCGCCGGTAAGCCCCTCCACCCCTTTCTTCCTCCGCGGCCACTGTTCCATTAGGGAGGGACCGCGGGTTCGATTTCCAGAAACCCTAGGGGGTTTTCTGCAGAGCCGTAGACTCAAATGAATAGTGCCCCGGGGACCTGTCAGTAATTCCTTTAAGATCTTTCGCCAGGGACCCCAGCGCAAAACTGCTTTTCTTTAAACCATTTCTAATTAATCTTTTATTATTCAGCAGAGGACTTAGGAAATTCATAACTTGAGGAATATTTAACAAAAAATTATCAAACCAATTTTGCTGGATTCAAAATATTATGGACTATCAACTAAAAATACTGAACCCCATGCTTTCTGTTTTGAATTTTTGAGTTTGAAATTAATTACAGAAACTGACCAAACCTTATTAAATTAAAGAAAATTAGTTATGCTTCTATGCTAAACTTGAGAAAATTTATAGATGTTCAAACCCTAATTAGACACTGTTTAAAAATACTAGACACCCTAGTATTGAAAGTTTAAGTAGGGTTATCCAATAAAAGCCATTTTTGTCCAAAACTTAAGAAAATCAGAAAGGTGTTAGAAAGTAATGAACAGTGACTGCAATTATTTTTCCTAGCCTACTTAAGTAACATGGAACCTAGGAAAAATAAAGGAACCCCTAGTCCAGAATAGAATCAAAGTGAAATGTTTTATTTAGCATTATTCCAATTAGAAAATGATTATTAGAATTATAAAAGCAAATCCAAAACTGCTAATAAAAATCAAGTGGACTTGTAACCACTAAAACCCCACTACAAAAATGATAAACACCCCAGCCTATCATTTTAAATAGGGTAAACAAATAGAACTTGATATTAAGCCATATTTCAATTAAATCATAAATAAGCCAAAAAATATGCAACACTGGACAAATAAATTTTTACTAGATTAATAATGAAGTAAGCTACCAGAGAAAAATGCAAAACCCAATTGAAAGTTATCAATAATACCTATTGCCAATACTTTATGAAAAAGGCCATTTAATCCAATTAAGTCCTACCACCCCTCCCTTAAGCAATAAGATGCCAAACTTCAGAATGATTTCTCTTGCACAAAGAAGAAGCTAGCAAAAATCAAAAATCTGTTGTTTGATATTTTTCAAATATAGTAGTAGTAGAAAGCACCCCTTTGGCTAGAAACTTTGGAAAATCATAGTAAAATAACTAATGAGTATTAGTGGCTAAAAATTTGTACAATTTCATGTTATAGCATCTGAATGCCAATAAAAATAAGTCTTGGGAGATAACTCACTGAAAAAGAAGTTTGTAGTTCAAAACGCCCCTTCTGCCCTAATATTTAATAATTTTATACAAAGAGAACCCCTCACTGTTTAAGCCCCAAATTTTGAGACCGAGAATTATACACCAGTATGATGCCACTGTAATTTTTACAGAATTTTTGGAAATTTATTAATATAACTTGTAGTTCAAACCCACCTTAAAGGCATAAAGGAAATAAGAAGAAAGGAAAATAATAAACCTCGCTCCAATAAGTTCAACTAGAAATCTGGATAAATTCTCACGAGGTCATTAAAAAGAATTTAATGGACACCAAAATAGACTTACCACTTAGTCAACTAAGCTTAACCCTGAATTGTTAAGTATACTACAAAAATCTTCAAGTAGCAAGATTAAGCTCTACCTCGTTAATTTAATCATTCACCCTTAAAAGTTTAAGTGCTAGCTTTCATATCATATCATGCATGTATCTTACTCATTGCATTCTTTAGACTGCAATCTAGCTGACGGAGAGTACGTGCTCATCCCTGAGCAAGGAGCTGTCCACGAGGAAGACCAGGAGAAAGCTCCCGAGACTGCCATTGAAGATCTCCCCGCAGCCCCAGCATCTGAAGGCAAGCCCAGTTCTATGCATAACCGTTTATATATGCTACTTTACTACACTTAATGTTTGTAGGCTTGTAATGTGCATTTAAGTGTAGGAGTTGCTTGAAACCTTTAGTTGCATAAACTTAGGATTCCTTTTTGAGATGAATACTAGTATGCTAGGTCGAGTAGCTGCTATGCTAATCAGGATCTCGGTAGAAGTCGAGTGATTTTTCTAGCACTCGCGTGAGGTCAGGAATTGATTGTATTCATCTTGATAACGGGGTTTACGATGGTCTATGGACTGGATCCAGGGAGGATGCTTTGTCCATGAGACAGGAAAAAAAGAATTAAGGATTAATGTGTGGATACCTGAGTCAAGCGTTTGAACATACCAAACACATGCCGGGAAATATGGTAACCGGTAAACCTAGTACCTGAGTGAAGCCGGGCACGGACTTTTCCCCTCACTTGTCCTAAGACTGGGTCTCCCATGCTAGCTATGGTGGGTACAAGTGCGGTCACTGCACGACGGCAGCCAGGGTCAGTGGAGCATTGTATGCCAAGGCGGTGAGCCCTGGCCGTGAACGGGGGATCGATGGGGACGATTGACGTGTGTGGGGACGGAGTGCCCCTGCATGTCGTGTGTTTAGGTTTACCTTGCATGGTTAAAACTTGATTCGAATTGTCTGCTTCTCCTAGCTAATGAGACTGCTTGACCCCTTATACTACATTGAGTAAGAAGTGAAATGAGGTTTACTTGAGATAACTTGTTGGTTACACTAAATGATTGCTACCATGTATGCTTAGACGGAGCAAACATAGCTAAGATAATGATGCTAGAAATTAAAAAGCTAAAATTTGATTTTAGACTCAGCTAGTGCTTTTGGCAAACCAAACCCCTCAGCCAAACAGCTGCATGGTCTAGAGGTAGAGGAGTAGTTTCCTCACACCGGGTAAGTCTAGCTGAGTATTAGTATACTCAGCCTTGCTTGTGGCATAATTTTTGTAGGTGCACTTCAGGATATGGTTGATGGTGTGTCACACCCGGGTTTTAAAGGACAAAGCCGGGTGCATCTCATACATGCGCCAAGAAGACAACATATATAATAACAGAGTGTATAGAGATAAATGTCATAAATCATCAGAGTATTTATTACATAGCGGAAGTCTTATTACAAAATAAAGATAAATATAAAACGAACTAAGGATCGATGGCGCCAATGTCGACTGAGAAACGCCACCTAGATCAGATCGAACTCCTCAGTGTTAGGCAGCTCCTCTTCAACCACCTGTTCTTCTCCTGTGGGGGGGTGTGAGACAGCAAGAGTGAGCTCACATACGTTCATAGCTCAACAAGTCGTGGGGAATAATGTGGCATGAACTCACCAAAGGTGGGAGTTCATGAAGTGTAAGGCTGATCAATGAAATAAAGGCTAAGGCTGAGCATTGCTTTTATAAGTTGGTCAAAATTTTATTAGCAATTACTAAGTGTAAGTAAATACCAAACCTTAATAATAATAAAGAACAGTGATAGTAAAGTAATCCCAAATGCGATGCAAATGTCAAATTAAACTTAAGTTCCATAATTAATCATGTGAGGGTCCGAGCCGCTCTTGACCGTGAGCACGGCTAGTATACCAGTTTTACACTCTGCAGAGGTTGCGCATCTTTACCCACAAGTCGTGTATCCCATGTCGCCTAGGTTTGCAAGGCCCTTAGACACTACCGAGGTGAATGGCTAGGGATCCACTACGAGGCCTTTACAAAGTTCCACTAGCTTCCGAAAACCCGCTACAGTTTATAGGAAGATCCAGTACAGGGTTCCTGGCTGACAGCCATCGCAGCAAAATCAACCAGGGACCTCCCCGCACTAACCTCTCCCCTACTGCCCTTGCCCCTTTCGGGTAAGGTAGTCTTCCACTAGCTTTCCTAATTAGTCAGCCAAGGGCGTCCCATTAAACCCTTGTGGTAGCACTGTTTTCCCGGGTGGTCGCTCCATGTTCCCATTAATTTAATGATCTTAACATGAACAACAATAATAACAAAATAATAACAGAATAATCATGAATAATGAATCTCCATACCCAATCCACATAAAGCAATAGCAAGTACTACCCAAAAATATTTCAGGGGTGAACAAGGTATAGAGGTAATCAAAACTGGGGTACATAAAGGCTCCCATCAAAATTAACCTATGCAGATCATTAAAATTAATAAGAACATGGCTGGGAAAAGTAAGTGATCAAGGGCACAACTTGCCTGTAATGAGCTCCTGCTCAGCTACTTCTACTTGCTGAACCTCAGTTTCCACAGTGGCTTGCTCGTCTACTAGCATCAATACAAAACATACATAGTATAGCCAAAATCAACATCACACCAAACAGATGAATGAAATATACAGTAAAAATCTACACATTAAAATAAAACCATAGGAACTGGAATCACTGAATTTGGAGTTATATACTTCAAGTTATGAATTTCTGTAGCTTTTATGTATTTAATACAAGATTAAGTATTAGATAAATTTAAATGAGCCTTTCATACCAAAACAGAGGCACTAACTGATAAAGAATATTATTACAAAATTTTAGAAACTGGAATGGTTCAATTTGGAGCTAAAATGAATTTTCTATGAATTATACAAATTTCTAGAATTGTTTTTGTATTAAAAACGAATTTCTAATATAAATTCTCTGTTTTTAATATTCTCGGGACCGGGCGTCAAATTCCAGAAAACTCAGGGGCCTGCGCGAATAAAATCCTAGACTCAGTGTACAGTGGCCAGTGGACTGCGGGTTGATAACTAAATTTTCCAGGGGCTCTTTAACAAAAAGTACCCGCGAAGGGGTACGGTGCAATCTGGGCCGATGGATCTAGATTGGATGGCTCAGATTTAAATAAACGAAGGGGTATGTTATGTCTAATCTAAGACGCTCATTATCAATCGGACGGTCCAGATTGGATCGCCCAGGGGGGGTATGCGTGATTAAATCTGCTCCGCCCATCTAAGATCCTACGGCCGCCACCTGCACTATCCTCCGTCTAATCACGAGCGTCCGATATCAGATCGACGGCCACCATTTCACCGCACGGGGTCTAATCCTCCACGTCCGATCTAGGATGAACGACCGAGGGATCGTCTTCACCCCACCGACGGCCGAACGCGGCGGCGCACCTCGCCACCGCGATATATGCCGGCGAACATCACTGTCCGGCGATACCAAGCGCTAAACCCTAATTCTACCAGCGCTAGATGGTCACTACTGTCGCGCGAACACTAGAAATGGCTACTCACCGAGAATTGAGGTGCAGAGACCACCCGACGACGGCACGGTGCGGGGCCAGGCGATGCGCACGGCGGCGACGAGGAAATTCGGTGAGACAGCTTGCGTTCCGGTGCAAAGAAGCCTGCGATCACCACCGGGGCTGCGTCGCACGCACTCCGACCCAACGCCGAGGCGCGCGCACCCACACACTTGCCGGACGATGACGGCGGCCAGACCCGAGCCCGCGGCGGCGGTAGCAGCGGCGGTTTTTCAACGGACTGCGGGCGCGAGGGAGGGCGAGAAGTTAGCAGGGAAAGGATGGGTCACGGAGGCTCCCTTTTATCTCCTGGAGTCCAGGTCCGAACGGAGGGGAAGGTCGCCCATGACCCCGGCAATGGCGGCGACTTCCGCGCCAGCCGTTGCGAACGATGGGGAGAAGGTACTGACCTGCGGGTCCCGCGCGCCAGAGGGGTCAACGGTGAACACGCACACATAGGAGACTGCCAGTGGGCCCCATCCGTCTGATGGCTGCGTGCGCGCGGAATGGAACTGGGCCGCGCGGCTTGAGTTTGGGAGTGGGCCGAATGCAGGGAAATCCAGCCCAATAGTGGGATTTTGCTTTTTCCTTTTTCTTTTCATCTCCCATTTTCTTTCCTTTCTTTCTAAAATCAATTTGAATTCAAATTTAGTTTCAATCCTTGTGTAAATTTATTCTCCAATCATGTTGTGAAATGAAAAATACCAATTTTAGAAATATATCTATATTATATTTTTTTTATTTTCATATCACTTCTCTTCTTACTTTTAAACCCTAGTTTTCAATGTAGAGCTTAATCCAATTTCTAGCCATTTTATATTATTGTTATTTTTATTTAATGCACAAACATAAAAACTCCAACAGATGCACTTTTTCTTTATTTTAGAATAATTGTTTTATTTAGTCACTCTCAATTACATAGGTGCTCTTTTTATGATGCAAATGAAACACAAAATGAGGAACTCTCTTTATTACTCTTGGTATACAACTTGAGTATTACAAATCCTACCCCCCTTAAAAATAATCTCGTCCTCGAGATTTAAGAAGATCTAGGGAAAAGATGGGGAAAATCTATACGAAGTTCTTCTTCTCTTTCCCAAGTTGCTTCATCTTCACCGTGGTGGCTCCATTGCACTTTGCACATCTTTATAACCTTATTCCTCGTAACTCGAGTCAAAGTATCCAAAATCTTGATGGGGTACTCAGCATAAGTCAAGTCCTCTTGAACACTAAGGTCTTCCATTGGTAACTGTTCTTCAGGCACTCTGAGACATTTCTTCAGCTGAGATACATGAAAGACATCGTGTACATCTGACAGATGATCGGGTAACTCCAATTGATATGCAACCTCTCCCACTCGCTTTAAGATTAAGAAGGGTCCAATAAAGCGAGGGGACAACTTTCCTTTGACTTTGAACCTTCTCATGCCCCGGAGTGGTGACACCTTCAAATAGACATAATCACCCTCCTTAAACTCAAGTAGTCTTCTCCGGGTGTCAGCATAGCTTTTCTGCCCAGACTGTGCAGTTCTCAAATTCTCCCTTATTTGCTGAACTTGTTCCTCTGCTTCTTGTATAATCTCAGGTCCAAACAACTGTCTTTCACCAGTTTGATTCCAATACAAGGGAGTCCTGCACTTTCTGCCATACAACGCCTCAAACGGTGACATCTTCAAACTGGCCTGATAGCTATTATTGTAAGAGAACTCTGCATAAGGCAAACTCTTATCCCAACTTCCACCATGTTTAAGAGCACAAGCTCTTAACATATCCTCTAGTACTTGGTTGGTCCTCTCAGTCTGCCCATCAGTCTGGGGATGGTAAGCCGAACTAAAATTCAATCTTGTATCCAATGACTCGTGCAACTGCTTCCAATATCGAGAGGTAAACTGTGATCCTCGATCTGACACAATCTTCTTTGGTACACCATGCAGGCATACAATCCGCGCCATGTACAACTCTGCCAACTTAGCTCCTGAATAAGTGGTCTTCACTGGAATAAAGTGGGCTACTTTAGTTAGCCTGTCCACAATCACCCATATAGAATCATATCCCGCAGACGTGCGGGGTAATCCAACGATGAAGTCCATGCCAATCTCTTCCCATTTCCACTCAGGTATCTTCAGTGGATGCAGTAGTCCGGCTGGCCTCTGGTGTTCAGCTTTAACTCTTTAACACACATCGCACATCGCCACATGTGCAGCCACATCTCTCTTTAGACCATACCACCAATACTTTTGCTTCAAATCCTGATACATCTTAGTGCTCCCAGGGTGGATAGAATAAACTGAATCATGTGCTTCCTTCAATATGGTTTCCCGAAGACTATCAATATCGGGAACACAGATCCGATTCTTGAACCATATCGTGCCTTGCTCATCCTCCGTGAACTCTGGGCCTCTTCCTTCAGTAATAAGATCCTTAATCCCTTGAATCTTAGCATCACCAATCTGACCTTTACGAATTTCTTGCTCCAAGGTAGGTTCCAATTCAATAGTCACTCCTTCCGTATGTGTAACAATTCCCAGGTTGAGCCTCTCAAAGTCTTTTGCTAATTCATCAGGTAGCTGGACAATGAAAGCGGAGTGAACATGCTCCTTCCGACTCAAGGCATCTGCAACCAAATTCGCCTTGCCTGGGTGATAGTGAATCTCCAAGTCATAATCCTTAATGAGCTCCAACCAACGACGTTGCCTAAGGTTGAGATCCTTTTGAGTGAATATGTACTTCAAACTCTTATGATCCGTATACACTTGGCACTTAGTTCCCATGATGTAGTGTCTCCAAATCTTAAGTGCATGCACAATGGCAGCCAGCTCTAAGTCATGGGTGGGGTAGTTCAATTCATGCTTCCTCAACTGACGAGATGCATAGGCAATCACATGACCTTCTTGCATAAGCACACATCCAAGTCCTTGGCCACACGCATCACAATAAATGTCAAATCCCTTCTGCAGATCTGGCATAATCAATACTGGAGGTGACATCAATCTCTCCTTCAACTGATCAAAGCTTTCTTGACACTTCTCATCCCACTTGAATTCTCTTCCTTTCTCCAAAAGCGATGTCATGGGCTTAGCAATCTTAGAAAATCCTTCAATAAATCTCCGATAATATCCTGCGAGTCCCAAGAAACTCCGAATCTCGGTAACTGTAGTGGGTACTCTCCACTCCATTATCTCCTTAACTTTAGCAGGGTCCACGGCTATTCCTCCATTAGAAATAATATGACCAAGAAATGGCACTTCGCCAATCCAAAACTCGCACTTGCTGAACTTGGCATAGAGTTGATTATCTCGAAGCTTCTGTAGCACCAACCTTAGATGTTGTTCATGATCACTTTCATTCTTAGAATAGATGAGAATATCGTCGATGAATACCACGACGAATCTGTCCAAATACTCCATAAACACCTTATTCATCAAATTCATGAAATAAGCCGGTGCATTGGTTAGTCCAAATGACATAACAGTAAACTCATATAATCCATATCGGGTTGAGAAAGCCGTCTTAGGAATATCCGATGGTCTAATCTTCATCTGATGGTAACCGGATCGGAGATCAATCTTCGAGAATACTCTAGCACCTCTCATCTGATCAAATAAATCCTCAATACGGGGCAACGGATACTTGTTCTTCACCGTAACATCATTAAGAGATCTATAATCCACACACATCCGTTGCGATCCATCCTTCTTCTGTACAAATAACACCGGTGCTCCCCAAGGTGAGGAACTTGGACGAATGTAACCAGCCTCTTGTAACTCTGTCAACTGCTTCTTCAGTTCCTTCAACTCCTCTACGGACATTCTATATGGCCGTTTAGAAATAGGGGCGGTTCCAGGCAAGAGATCAATAACAAACTCAACTTCTCTATCAGGTGGCATCCCTGGTAACTCCTCTGGAAAGACGTCCGGAAAATCTCTAACCACCCGGATGTTGTCACCAACAAACTCCTCAGGCATAAAGAACATTGCACGCATGGATGAGGAGGTTACTGCAATATTAACTTGAAACCTTTCTCCTTTAGTGGTAGTGAGTTCTATGGTACCTCTACCACAAGCTATAACAGCCTTTGCCTTTCTTAGCCATGACATACCAAGGATCAGATCTATACTGCTTGACTCTAATATTATAGCAGTAGCTCCAAATTCTCTACCCATAATGGTTAATGTCAATCTACGTGTCATTTGATTCGCCTCAACAGGCCCTTTAGGTGTAATTACTATCAGGGGTTTTCTCATATTTAGCAGTGGTATTTCATTTGTGTTGGCATATCTAGCAGACATGAATGAATGTGTAGTACCAGAATCAAATAATATTGTTGCAGGAATTGCATTAACATAAAACATACCAATCACGAGGTCCCCTCCATCCGGAGTATCATCAACGCTGACTTGATTCACCCTGGCTATAGAATATCCCTTGCCAGGGGTCTGTTGCTTGTTCTGAGCTGGAGTAGTAGCAATCCTCTGCGGGCAGACATTTGCATAATGATCAATCTTCCCACACTTGAAACATAGAGTGCCCGGACTCTGTCCTACAAACTTCGTCGGGGTGCCAGTGGGAGTAGCCTGTCGAGGAGGTGGAGTCCTCAGTGGTGATTGCTGAACTGGGCGTGGTCCTCCGGGTCGAGTCGGTGTACCCTGTGGTGAGCTGTAGCGAGGACGAACACTGCTGCTACCCTGTCCTTGTGAGATAGCCTTCCTCTTCAAATCACCCAGTTGAACACGCTTGTGTTCAATAGCAAGAGCCTTATCAAGTAGCCTCTGAAACGACGGAAAAGTGTGTGCCACTAGAGCATACTGCAGCGGTCCATTAAGTCCTTCAATAAAATGCTCCTGCTTCCTCTCGTCTTCAGCAACTTCTTCAGGGGCATATCTGGATAGCTGAATAAATTTGTCTCTGTATTCGCTGACTGACATGTTGCCTTGCTTCAATGACAGAAACTCCTTCTTCTTGATCTTGATCATACCAGCTGGAATATGGTAGTTCCTGAATTGTGTACCGAACTCTGCCCAAGTAATAGTATCCGCAGCATCATGGGCAGCAGTATAAGAATCCCACCAGTCAGCAGCAGGACCAGTCAGACGTCCAGAAGCATATAAGACCTTCTCCCGATCAGTGCACTGTGCAATATTCAGCATCTTCTCAATTGACTTCAACCAATCGTCTGCATCAAGTGGATCTGGCGAGCTGGCGAAGGTTGGTGGCTTGTGACTCATAAACTCCCGGTGCTTATCACGAGGTGGAACTGGTGGTGGTGGAGGCAATGGCACTTGTTGCTGTTGCTGCTGCTGTTGAAGTTGTTGTTGCAGCTGCTGTTGTTGCGCCCTCCTCTCTTGGCGTATCTCATCTCTCTCCTGGCGCAGCTCCTGGCGTATATCTTCTCTTTCTTGACGCATCTCCTGGCGTTCTTGCTGCATCTGAGCACGCATATCCGCCATGGTGTCTGCCATCTGCTGCATCACCGCCATCTGAGCAGCAACCAGTGGGTCAACTCCGCCTGGTGGAGGATTGGGAGGATTCATCCCGGCAGGTTGTGGCTGAGGTTGTCTTCGAGTGTGTTGGTTAGGAGGCAAGTCAATTCCACCACCCCTCCTGGTATTGACCATCTGAGTTAGATACATATGGTAAGAAAGAGCAGTAGACAAGGCAGTAATTACAATCATGTTACTTTGGGGGATTTATTAGCTAAGCAGATTAGTTTGTCACCTACTAAAGCTAATACAATACCTTATAGTGGTACATGCTAAGATGTCCATCTATACTATTTCAATCACTCAAAGAAGCAAATCAGGCATTGATCATCAGAACAATCAACCAACATTTTAAAATAGAGAAAATAGTTTTAATTTTGTCTTAGGTTCCCTATCTCTTAAAATGTCATAAGGGTAGGGATTCCAAAGTTTGAAATCCATCTTGTCTCAGAGTAGAAAAGATAAGATTGATCAGAGTAGAACAGTAGAAGGTGAGACAGGATCAAGATAAGTATAGAAAGATTCAGAGTAAGGTAAGTGTAGAATGATTCAGAATGAGATAAGTAGGTAAGGGTTTGTCCATTTCTATCTAGGTTTCATCCTACAGTCAACATTTCCTCTGATACCACTTCTGTCACACCCGGGTTTTAAAGGACAAAGTCGGGTGCATCTCATACATGCGCCAAGAAGACAACATATATAATAACAGAGTGTATAGAGATAAATGTCATAAATCATCAGAGTATTTATTACATAGCGGAAGTCTTATTACAAAATAAAGATAAATATAAAACGAACTAAGGATCGATGGCGCCAATGTCGACTGAGAAACGCCACCTAGATCAGATCGAACTCCTCAGTGTTAGGCAGCTCCTCTTCAACCACCTGTTCTTCTCCTGTGGGGGGGTGTGAGACAGCAAGAGTGAGCTCACATACGTTCATAGCTCAACAAGTCGTGGGGAATAATGTGGCATGAACTCACCAAAGGTGGGAGTTCATGAAGTGTAAGGCTGATCAATGAAATAAAGGCTAAGGCTGAGCATTGCTTTTATAAGTTGGTCAAAATTTTATTAGCAATTACTAAGTGTAAGTAAATACCAAACCTTAATAATAATAAAGAACAGTGATAGTAAAGTAATCCCAAATGCGATGCAAATGTCAAATTAAACTTAAGTTCCATAATTAATCATGTGAGGGTCCGAGCCGCTCTTGACCGTGAGCACGGCTAGTATACCAGTTTTACACTCTGCAGAGGTTGCGCATCTTTACCCACAAGTCGTGTATCCCATGTCGCCTGGGTTTGCAAGGCCCTTAGACACTACCGAGGTGAATGGCTAGGGATCCACTACGAGGCCTTTACAAAGTTCCACTAGCTTCCGAAAACCCGCTACAGTTTATAGGAAGATCCAGTACAGGGTTCCTGGCTGACAGCCATCGCAGCAAAATCAACCAGGGACCTCCCCGCACTAACCTCTCCCCTACTGCCCTTGCCCCTTTCGGGTAAGGTAGTCTTCCACTAGCTTTCCTAATTAGTCAGCCAAGGGCGTCCCATTAAACCCTTGTGGTAGCACTGTTTTCCCGGGTGGTCGCTCCATGTTCCCATTAATTTAATGATCTTAACATGAACAACAATAATAACAAAATAATAACAGAATAATCATGAATAATGAATCTCCATACCCAATCCACATAAAGCAATAGCAAGTACTACCCAAAAATATTTCAGGGGTGAACAAGGTATAGAGGTAATCAAAACTGGGGTACATAAAGGCTCCCATCAAAATTAACCTATGCAGATCATTAAAATTAATAAGAACATGGCTGGGAAAAGTAAGTGATCAAGGGCACAACTTGCCTGTAATGAGCTCCTGCTCAGCTACTTCTACTTGCTGAACCTCAGTTTCCACAGTGGCTTGCTCGTCTACTAGCATCAATACAAAACATACATAGTATAGCCAAAATCAACATCACACCAAACAGATGAATGAAATATACAGTAAAAATCTACACATTAAAATAAAACCATAGGAACTGGAATCACTGAATTTGGAGTTATATACTTCAAGTTATGAATTTCTGTAGCTTTTATGTATTTAATACAAGATTAAGTATTAGATAAATTTAAATGAGCCTTTCATACCAAAACAGAGGCACTAACTGATAAAGAATATTATTACAAAATTTTAGAAACTGGAATGGTTCAATTTGGAGCTAAAATGAATTTTCTATGAATTATACAAATTTCTAGAATTGTTTTTGTATTAAAAACGAATTTCTAATATAAATTCTCTGTTTTTAATATTCTCGGGACCGGGCGTCAAATTCCAGAAAACTCAGGGGCCTGCGCGAATAAAATCCTAGACTCAGTGTACAGTGGCCAGTGGACTGCGGGTTGATAACTAAATTTTCCAGGGGCTCTTTAACAAAAAGTACCCGCGAAGGGGTACGGTGCAATCTGGGCCGATGGATCTAGATTGGATGGCTCAGATTTAAATAAACGAAGGGGTATGTTATGTCTAATCTAAGACGCTCATTATCAATCGGACGGTCCAGATTGGATCGCCCAGGGGGGGTATGCGTGATTAAATCTGCTCCGCCCATCTAAGATCCTACGGCCGCCACCTGCACTATCCTCCGTCTAATCACGAGCGTCCGATATCAGATCGACGGCCACCATTTCACCGCACGGGGTCTAATCCTCCACGTCCGATCTAGGATGAACGACCGAGGGATCGTCTTCACCCCACCGACGGCCGAACGCGGCGGCGCACCTCGCCACCGCGATATACGCCGGCGAACATCACTGCCCGGCGATACCAAGCGCTAAACCCTAATTCTACCAGCGCTAGATGGTCACTACTGTCGCGCGAACACTAGAAATGGCTACTCACCGAGAATTGAGGTGCAGAGACCACCCGACGACGGCACGGTGCGGGGCCAGGCGATGCGCACGGCGGCGACGAGGAAATTCGGTGAGACAGCTTGCGTTCCGGTGCAAAGAAGCCTGCGATCACCACCGGGGCTGCGTCGCACGCACTCCGACCCAACGCCGAGGCGCGCGCACCCACACACTTGCCGGACGATGACGGCGGCCAGACCCGAGCCCGCGGCGGCGGTAGCAGCGGCGGTTTTTCAATGGACTGCGGGCGCGAGGGAGGGCGAGAAGTTAGCAGGGAAAGGATGGGTCACGGAGGCTCCCTTTTATCTCCTGGAGTCCAGGTCCGAACGGAGGGGAAGGTCGCCCATGACCCCGGCAATGGCGGCGACTTCCGCGCCAGCCGTTGCGAACGATGGGGAGAAGGTACTGACCTGCGGGTCCCGCGCGCCAGAGGGGTCAACGGTGAACACGCACACATAGGAGACTGCCAGTGGGCCCCATCCGTCTGATGGCTGCGTGCGCGCGGAATGGAACTGGGCCGCGCGCCTTGAGTTTGGGAGTGGGCCGAATGCAGGGAAATCCAGCCCAATAGTGGGATTTTGCTTTTTCCTTTTTCTTTTCATCTCCCATTTTCTTTCCTTTCTTTCTAAAATCAATTTGAATTCAAATTTAGTTTCAATCCTTGTGTAAATTTATTCTCCAATCATGTTGTGAAATGAAAAATACCAATTTTAGAAATATATCTATATTATATTTTTTTTTATTTTCATATCACTTCTCTTCTTACTTTTAAACCCTAGTTTTCAATGTAGAGCTTAATCCAATTTCTAGCCATTTTATATTATTGTTATTTTTATTTAATGCACAAACATAAAAACTCCAACAGATGCACTTTTTCTTTATTTTAGAATAATTGTTTTATTTAGTCACTCTCAATTACATAGGTGCTCTTTTTATGATGCAAATGAAACACAAAATGAGGAACTCTCTTTATTACTCTTGGTATACAACTTGAGTATTACATGGTGTGACTTGTCCTACAACCCTGCCGCCGGGTTGGACGGTCGAGTGGGATGCTGCTCCGGCAGGAGAGGAGTAGGAGGAGTAGTGGGCTAGGCCTTGCCCATTTCTTCGCTATCGACGATATCGATTATCTGCTTCATCTTATTTTATGAACTTATTTCAGTTACTAAAAAAACTCCGATTTATGTAATAATCCAGTACTTTAACTTGAGGTTTTCCTGTTTTATTGTATCTCTTCTGTGACTCACCTTCGAGTGAGATTGTGGTATTTGATCCTGGTTAAGTGGCTTTATCAGACTAGATCTGAGGGACTGATGGGTTATTCCGATTTAAGTGTGTTACGGCCCCTGAGGCATGACTTAGGCACTTAAGCCGGAATAATTCGGGCGGTTCCGCCACATAAGCATTTGATTTTAGTTGGTCAAGTATTTATTACTATTAGTAAAGCCAAATTTTTAGTAATAAACTCAGTTATTGTCCAAATGTACCTCTTCCAAGAGGAAATACCAGAGATCAAAATTATAACCATCATTATTAACCGTTATCATAAGAGTAACCAAAGTTCTAATCAAATAGGAACCCAAGGCCGCTCTTAACTGTGAGCTCGACTGATATACCAGTTTCTAACACTCTGTAGAGGTTGCACACTTTACCCACAAGTCGTGATTCCCGTTTTGCCCAGAGATCATGACTCTCCATTGATCACTACCAAGGTGACCAACCAGGGTCCCACTATGTAGCCTTTACAAAGACTTCCCTAGTGCGTAACTGCTCATTAAGTTTAGCTAGTCATAAAAACGCAGTACAACTCCCCAAGGTGGGTGACTAACAAAGCCAAATCGAATGAACCTCTGCACCACCCCTTGGCAGAGCAAGCACTACGCCCTGGCCCCCATTGACGGCCCTCAGGCAAAGCCAACTACACTCCTAGGTTCATCTAATTATTTAGCTAAGGGCGTCCCATTCCACCCTCATGGTTGCATTGTTATCCCGGGCGGTCACTCCACGAACAGGTCCTTACAGAGAGGTACTTAGGAAAATGGCCTGATTCCCCTAGAGTATCACAATATCATCATCGGGATAACATCATCGTATCATAAATTTTCACATCATGTTCATTGATTAAGTTGAAGCAATAGCATAAGCTAACCATGATTAACCCAAAAAGGTAAACAAGGATAAGTAAATACAGACTAGTCAATCCTTAGGTTTCAATAATGTAATGCGGGACAGTGAATTATAGAGTATGTAGTACATAATAGGTCAGAGGACACTTGCCTTTGCCAGGTTATTACTAAGGAAGAACTTCAGCAAAACACTGAGGAACCACGGACTGCTCATTATCTAAATAAAGCGATCATACATTCAATACATTTGGTAACTAACAAAGGAACAGTACATCAATCATGTACAAACATTGGAACACATCTCAAAAGGAAAAGTATAAACTCAAAAGGGAGTTTAAATTGTAGGGTAAACTAATCTCATTTAGTAGTTGATTATTCTTTAAGTGTTGTCCATGATTACATAATTTGATTCTATTCCTTTTAATGAGACATAATAGTTAAACCAGAGATAAATTCATGTAATACACATTATTAATCTCACAAGATTAAATATTCTTTAACCACTAGGGTTTTCCTTTTATTTATTTTATTAAGTGAATAGATCAATACATATACTAATCTATAGTTAGACACAAAAATTAGAGTGTGCAGACTGTAAATGAACCTAATTTACTTAAACAGAGAATGTTCCTATGAACATTTTGCAATTTGAATCACTAAATTTGGAGTTCTTATGCAAAAGATATGAAATAAACAAGTTTAGGATTTTAAAATATGAAAATAGGTCTAATTCTGTAATTATTTAAAACCCCAGGGTTCAATCTACAAGATTACAGGGGCCTACACGCGAAAACCAGGGACGACGGGTTGATTCCCGGAAACCCGAGGGGTTCTTGAGCCAAACCACCGAGCGAAGGGGTACGAGGTCTGCTCAACCGTTAGATCTAAAATCAATGGCCGAGATTAGATCCGCGGGCGAGCGCGTGGACGCGGGCGCGGGCGCGCACTGACCAGCGGGCTAGGGCGGTCAGCGACCAAGGCGAGGAGGCAGACTGATCGGTTGGGCCCGGTGCCAGGGGCACAGGCGACCGACAGGTGAGTCCGGACGCAGGGCGCGCGTGCGCGAAGCGGTATCCCATGATCTAGGCCATGCGATCCAAATCGGACGGTCGAGATCAACATCGAGAGGGCTGATGGCTGCGGGCGATGCTGCTCCTACTCACGGCGGTGAGATCACTGGAGTTGGGGCGAGTGCGTGCTACGGCGGTTCCGGGGTCGCCGGGACTGGCCAGAAATGAAGAAGACTCAGCGAACTCACTGGTGGGGCTTCGACCACGAGACCAGTGTTAGAGAGGGTAGAACGGTGGAGGAAAGGCTCCGGGCGGGTCGGGGCAACTCCGGCAAGGAATCATGGCCGAGGAGAGGGGGGCCTGGGGCACTCTAGGGCCTAGACTAACTTCAGCTGAGTGAGGGGAACATCAGGGACCGACGCAGGGGCAACCGAACTCCGGCAAAGTCAGAATTGGTCGATGACAAAGCATAATTGGGGAAACCGAGCATGGGAACGGGTGTCTCACCTCGGGGTGAAGCTCGGGGTCGCTTGGCGTGGCTTCTGGCGGGCTAGGTGACCGACACGGTGGTCGCGAGTCTCTGGCAAGGTCGAGCAGTGAGGGCAGAGCGCGAGAGAGAGCGAGCCTATGCGAAATGGGACGGGGGAGCGAGTGCAGGTGTGGGTGGTGCTCATAATGGAGCTAGGGTGCATGAGCAGGCGACACGGCCTGGGATCTCTGCGTGCGTGTGTGCTGCTGGTCCACGGCAGGTCGCGGGGAAGGCAGAGCTGACAGGGCGGTCCCACGACGCAGCGAGAGGGAACGGGCGCATGGGGAAACGGTTCAGCACACTGATGAGGCGGGCCCGCGAGGCAGAGAGGGAGAGGGGCGCGCGGGTGAGGGCAACTGGCGCTGACAGAGCGGCCCCACTGGCCAGAGGGAGAGGGGGGAGGTGGCACGCGCTGAGGGAAACCGTCGCTGACAGGTGGAGCCCACCTGTGAGGCGGCACGGGCGTGTGGCCCCGCTAGGCTGGACTGGATCGGCTTGGGCTGAATTGGGATTTTCTATTTTCTGGAATTTCTAATTGCTTTTCTATTTTCTTTTCTCTAGGGTTTTCAATTCAAATTTAAACCAAGTTTCAAATTCAAACTAATTCAAACATGTGCAACAATTCAAAGGATATTTAAGCTGAGCATGATGCAACATTTCATGACTCATAATGTTTTGACAAAAATAAATAATTAATCCCTCCCCAATTAAGCTAAATCTACTCAAAAGGAAAGAGAGAGAGAGAAGCTAGAGAGAGATACAAGAGTAACACCTGAATTTGGTAGATACTTAGAAAGAAATTTTATACCCCCAAATTCAGGGTGTTATAGACCTATCCCCCTTAAAAAGAATCACGCCCTCGAGATTCAGGGTTGGCTAGAAAAGAGCTTAGGGTACTTGGCTTTCAAATCATCCTCTCTTTCCTAGGTTGCTTCTTCTTCTGAGTGATGGCCCAATTTGACTTAGCACATCCCGATGGTGGTTCTAAGAGTGACCTGATCTGCTATCTCCAGAATCTGAGTTGGCTTCTCAATATATGTCAGATCCTCTTGAACATCAAGGTCCTCCGTTGACAACTGATGTTCTGGCACTCTCAAGCATTTCTTCAACTGAGACACATGGAACACATCGTGCACAGCTGACAGATTCTCTGGTAAACTGAGTTGATATGCCACTTCTCCACGTCTTGCTTGAATCTAGTATGGTCCGATGTATCGAGGCGCTAGTTTGCCCTTGACTTCGAATCTTTTGATTCCTCTGATCAGTGACACATTCAAGTAGACGTAATCTCCCACTTCGAAACTCAGATCTCTTCGTCGAGTGTCATCATAGCTTCGTTGTCTAGACTGTGCTATCTTCATATTCTCTCAAACCATTCTGATGTTCTCTTCAGCTTCAAGCAAAATATCTGGACCGAACACCTGCCTTTCGTCGGGTTGGTCCCAATGCAACGAAGTTCTGCAATTTCTCCCATAAAGTGCTTCAAATGGTGACATCTTCAGGCTAGCTTGGTAGCTGTTGTTGTAGGAGAATTCTGCATACGGTAGCCCCTTGTCCCAACCTATCTTGTCTTGCAAAGCACAAGCCCTTAACATGTCTTCAAGAATCTGGTTGGTTCTCTCTGTCTGACAATCTGTCTGCGGGTGGTAAGCTGAACTGAACTTTAAGTGTGTGCCCAAAGCTTCGTGCAACTGCTGCCAAAAATGAGAAGTGAACTGGGTGCCTCTGTCTGATACTATCTTCTTTGGAATGCCATGCAGGCACACAATCCGAGACATGTATAATTCTGCCAACACTGCACTATTGTAGGTGGTCTTGACTAGTATGAAATGGGTCGCCTTTCTCAAATGGTCCACTACTACCCAGATGGAGTCATAACCAGTACGAGTGCGAGGCAAACCAACTATAATGTCCATTCTGATCTCATCCCATTTCCACTGAGGAATCTGCAATGGCTGCAATAAACCTACAGGCCTCTGGTGTTCTGCCTTGATCCTCTAACAACTGTCGCATACAGCCTCATACACTGCTATCTCCCTTTTCATACCGTACCACCAGAATCTTTTCTTTAGGTCTTGGTACATCTTCTCGCTACTAGGGTGTATAGAGTATGCTGTCTCATGAGCTTCCTTGAGAATCAGTTCCTGGATTGATTTGATGTCGGGAACACACAGTATATCCTTGAACCATACCACTCCTTCTGCATCTTCAAGGAAATCTTTGCCTTTTCCATCTATGATCAGCTGCCGAATCTCGTTGATCTTCTCATCATCTTTCTGGCCCTTCCTGATATCTTGCTCTAGGGTGGGTTCCAGCTCAATTGTCACTCCTTGAGTGTTGTTTAGAAATCCGAGACTCAATCAGTTGAATTCCTTTGCTAGCTCATACGACATGGGGTGAGCGGCCAACATATTGACTTGACTCTTTCTGCTTAGAGCATCTGCAACCACATTTGCTTTGCCTGGGTGATAATGTATCTCTAGCTCATAGTCTTTGATTAACTCGAGCCATCTTCACTACCTCATGTTCAGCTCTGACTAGGTGAATATGTACATGAGACTCTTGTGATCCGTGTAGATATCACACTTCTACCCATATAAATAGTGCATCTAGGTCTTCAGTGCATGAACCACTACGGCTAGCTCTAGATCATGAGTAGGATAATTCTTCTCATGAATCTTCAACTGTCGGGACGAGTATGCCACTACTCTCCCTTCTTGCATTAGCACAATCCTAGACCGGTGTATGAAGCATCACAATATACTGAGAATAACTTGTGGACATCTGGCAGAATCAATATTGGTTCTGTTGTCAACTTCTCCTTCAATGTCTCAAAGGACTTTTGGCATGCTGGGGTCCACTTGAACTCAAACTTCTTTGCCAACAAAGCTGTCATTGGCCTGGCAATCTTGGAGAAACCTTCAATGAAACGCTAATAATAACCGGCCATTCCAATGAAACTCTTGATTTCTCGGGCGTCTTTCGGTGCTTTCCAGTCTAGAATAGCTGCTACCTTCTTCGGATCTAGAGCTAATCCCTCTTGGTTTATGATGTGACCCAAGAACAGGACTTCACTGATCCAGAACTCGCACTTGCTAAGCTTGGCATACAACTGGCAATCCCGTAGCCTCTGCAGTACTTTCCTCAAGTGCTCTTCATGCTCTTGATCATTCTGGGAATATACAAGGATATCATCAATGAACACCACTACGAACTTGTTGAGGTAGTCCATGTACACACTGTTCATCAAGTACATGAAATAAGCTGGCGTATTCTTCAAACCGAATGACATGACAGTGAACTCATATAGCCCATACTTGGTGATAAAGGTTGTCTTCAATATGTCCGAAGGCCAGATTCTGAGCTGATGGTAACCAGACCTTAGATTTATCTTTGAGAACACACCAGCTCCTCTCAACTGATCGAATAAGTCTTCAATTCTGGGTAGGGGGTACTTATTCTTGACAGTGACTTCATTCAAGGATTTGTAATCAATGCACATCCTTTTCGTTCCATCCTTCTTCTCCACAAATAGCACTGGGGCTACCCAAGGCGAGGTACTTGGTCTAATGTGGCCTTTTTCTAGCAACTCATCAATCTGCTTCTTGAGTTCCACCAATTTTGGTCCGGACACTCGATAGGCTCTCTTAGAAATAGGGGCGGTGCTAGGTATAAGCTCTATGGAAAATTCAACTTTCCTTTCAGGTGGCATGCCTGGTAACTCCTTGGGAAACACATCTGGAAACTCTGATACTATGTTGATAGCTTCTGATGGTTTGATTTCCTCAATATGGGCGGTGACTTGGTGACAGCTTCCTTTCCTTGGTCTAGACAAGACCAACTCCACTAACACTTCTTCTCCTGGTAAGGATACTAACTTCACCGTTCTCTTGTCACAGCTAAGACTGGCTTGGTACTTGGTTAGCCAATTCATACCTAGGATGACATCTATAGTCGTATCCTGGTTACCCATAACTATTAAATCAGTGGGGAACTCTATCCCCCTTATTTGAACTCTTGCACTAGGGCAAAATCTATCCGTTTGGGTTATCCCACCAATTGAACTAACCCTCATAGGTGGGTACATGGGTGCTACTGGTTTGTTTTGTGATTCTACCCATGATGCAGTCACAAAAGAATGTGTTGCTAAAATATCAAATAACACATTTGCAGAATGGTACTCAACTAAGAACGTACCTAGTGCCACTCCTGGGGTCTCCTGGACTGTGTCAGCCTCCAAGTGGCTCACCTTTCCATACTAGGCACGAGGCTACCCACGGTTGTAGCCTCCTTGTTGCATTGCATTCTGCTTGACAGGGGCATTAGGAGCTGGCTGCTACTGAGCTGCTTTCTTTGGGCAATGATTCGCCCAATGGCCTTGATCCCCATAGTGGAAACATGCACGACCTCCTCCTTGCATTGGAGTTGCTTGGTTGTTCTGATTGGTTGCTAGGGCAGGAAGGCAAGGTGCCTGGTTGCTCTGATGTTGGTACTGATTTCCTCCGTGCTGGTTGTTCTGGCGGTAATGCTGTTGCTGCTGAGGAAACTGCCTCTGGTACTGCTGCTGCTGGTTCTGACGCTGATGTTGGTGTTGGTGACCTTGCTTGAATTGCTGAGATGGATTGCTTGAGTAGCAAGGACGACTGCTACTCCTGGCCTGAGATCCACCAATCTTACGTTTCCTATCTTCCATCTCTCGGCGCTTCCTTTCAGTCATAATGCTCTATCGATCAAGTGCTGGAAGGTAGGTGTTGGGGTCGTGCTTCGGCGCGCCGAAGGTCTCACACGAAGAAGCAGCTTCGGCTGAAGTCGTCTCCAAGAGATGGCCGAAGGTTCCTTTTCATGGACCTTCGGCGTTTCAAACCGACATAGAGATAGAATGACCTTTTTATACATATAGGTCTGAGTCAATGTTGTAAACATTTGTAAGGGGCATAATTGTAATTTGTCACAGGCTGCGACCTGTGCCTATAAATAGATGAACAGTACCTCTGTACTGTTCACGCGAACCTGTTATTGGCCTTCGCATCACACTTGTATTCTCGCTTTCCTCAGGACCGAAGGTACATTTGTAATTTGAAATCATTTATATTTATTCATGTTAAGAAATGATTCTATGTTAACATTTAAATGTTCATTTTATACATCATGATTTATACGAATATTTCATCCTTCATTATTATGTTTACGAAGGTACGTCCTTCGTAACCTTCGTCCGAAATCCTTTGTATTCCGAAAGGATATAATGTGATGGAGGACGAAGGACCTTAATATTTAATATTTTCTGTGTTGCCTTGTTCTTAACTCTTAGCATTTGAGAACAAGCCCCCAACATTGGCGCCCACCTCCGGTGAACTCACTTCCACTTTTCTGAGCTGATGGCTTCGTTCAACAATCAAGCTGGAGCTGCTTCGGCTTCGAAGCTGGTGCTCCCGATAACAGGCGGTTCTTGCTCAGAGCCGGCTAACAAGAAGCAGAAGAAGGAGGCTCAGAGAAGGGTGCAGCATGTTGGAGTGCAGGGACCTTTCATCAAGTCAAAATGGTCTCATATTCCAATTACCTTCTCTCAGGAAGACCTTCAGCTTAAGGATTATCCTCACAATGATGCTATGGTTATTTCTTGCGTGATCAAAGGATTTCTGGTCCACAATGTCCTAGTTGATACAGGCAGTGCAGCTGACATTATATTTGCTAAAGCCTTCAGACAAATGCAAGAGCCCGAAGACAAGATTCACGATGCTACGCACCCTCTTTGTGGCTTCAGAGGGCGGCAGATTATGGCACTTGGGAAGATTACCATGCCGATAACTTTCGGATTTGTTAACAACACAAGGACTGAGCAAATTGTGTTTGATATTGTTGACATGGAATATCCTTACAATGCTATCATTGGTCGCGGAACTCTTAATGCTTTCGAAGCAATTCTTCACCCAGCTTATCTCTGCATGAAGATACCTTCGGACCAAGGACCTATTGCTATTCATGGAAGCCAGGAAGCTGCTAGAAGGGCCGAAGGAAGCTGGACTGACTCTAAGGCAATCCATAACATAGATGGAGCTGAAGCTTGTGAACAGTACAAATTCAGGAGGGAGAAGGCAGCTTCAGCAGACCAGCCGAAGCCCATGTTATTGTGTGAAGACATAGCAGAGCAGAAGGTGCTGTTGGGCTCGCAACTATCTGAAGACCAGGAGAAAACCTTGATAAGGTTTTTATTCAACAACAAAGATGTTTTTGCATGGTCAGCCAATGATCTTTGTGGAGTGAATCGGGATGTTATTGAACATTCGCTCAATGTTGACCCATCCTTCAGACCCCGAAAGCAGAGGCTTCGGAAAATGTCTGATGACAAGGCCGAAGGGGCTCGCAATGAAGTAAAAAGACTCCTCAGTGCAGGAGTTATCAGAGAAGTGAAGTATCCAGAGTGGTTAGCTAACACCGTTATGGTGAAGAAGGCCAATGGCAAGTGGAGAATGTGTATTGATTTCACAGATCTCAACAAGGCTTGTCCGAAGGATGAATTCCCGCTACCAAGGATAGACTCTTTAGTTGATGCAGCAGCTTCTTCGGAGCTCATGAGTCTCCTGGACTGCTACTCAGGCTATCATCAAATCTGGATGAAGAAGGAAGATGAGCCGAAGACTAGTTTCATCACCCCAAGTGGTACATATTGCTATCTTTGGATGCCTGAGGGGCTCAAGAATGCTGGAGGGAGTTTCAGCAGAATGACTGCGAAGGTTCTCCAATCTCAGATAGGCAGAAATGTGCTGACTTATGTCGATGACATCATTGTAAAAAGCACGAAGCAAGAAAATCATATTGCTGATCTGCAGGAGACCTTCGCCAGCTTCAGACAGGCTGGTCTGAAGCTGAATCCAGAAAAATGTGTCTTCGGAGTGAAGAAGGGCAAATTTCTTGGATGCTTGGTTTCAACAAAGGGAATCGAAGCTAATCCAAATAAAATCGATGCTATACTTCGAATGGAGCCACCAACCACAAGAAAGGGGGCCCAAAGATTGACAGGAAGGCTGGCATCTCTCAACAGATTTATATCCAGATCAGCAGAAAGAAACTTACCATTCTTCGAGGTGCTGAAGTCAGCTGAAGTCTTTCAATGGGGCCCAAGTCAACAAAAAGCCTTCGAAGAGCTGAAGCAATACTTAATAGATCTCACAACATTAACTCCACCAATGCCAGGGGCTCCTCTGTTGTTGTATGTGGCAGCTTCGCACTCAGCAGTAAGTGCGGCGCTTGTCCAGGAGAAGTTTGATGGACAAGTCAAGAAGCAGGTCCCAGTATATTTTGTATCTGAGGTCCTTAGTGTTTCAAAGAAAAATTATACAGAGCTGGAGAAGGTGTTGTATGCCGTTTTAATGGCATCCAGGAAGCTTCGGCATTATTTTCAGGCATACAATATTATTGTTCCTTCTTCGCAGCCGTTGAAGGATATCATGAGAAATAGAGAAGCTACTGGCCGAATTGGAAAGTGGGCTGCGGAGCTCAATGAATTTTACATTGATTATGTGCATAGATCCTCAATCCAGTCTCAAGCATTGGCAGATTTCATTGCCGACTGGACGCCAGGGGCTCAGGACGAAGAAGCGAATAAAGATGCCGAAGCATGGACAGTGTTTTGCGATGGCTCTTGGGGAACCTTCGGAGCAGGTGCAGCTGCTGTTTTGGTCTCACCATCCAAGGTTAAAACTTGCTATGCAGCAAGACTTGACTTCAGCTGCACAAATAATATCGCTGAGTACGAAGCTTTGCTCCTGGGTCTTCGGAAACTAAAGGCAATGGGGATCAGAAGGGCGATTCTTAAAACTGATTCCCAGGTTGTTTCGGGTCATATTGATAAAAGTTGCAAAGCTAAGGACCCGAAGCTTGAAAAATACCTAGACACGGTCCGAAGGATCGAAGCTTCCTTCGAAGGATTTTCTGTTAAGAATATCCCTCGAGGACAAAATGAGCATGCTAATTTGTTAGCCAAGTCTGCAGCACAGGGGCTGCCGCTACCTTCGGATGTATTCTTCGAAACAATAAAGGCACCTTCAGTGGAGCTACTTGAAAGAGCAGTCCTTAACATTTCTCCTGTGTACAGTGAAGATTGGAGAACTGAAATAATCTCTTACCTTCAGGGTAACTTCTTATCAGATGACGAAGTTTATAATAAAAGGATAGAGGCAAGAGCTCGTCCCTATGTCATGATAGAAGGGGAGTTATACAAGCATGGAGTTTGTGCCCCGCTGCTCAAGTGCTTGTCTAGAGCCGAAGGTATAGAGTTGATGAAGGAGATACATGCAGGCCTGTGCGGATCCCACATCGGATCCAGGCCGTTACTTGGAAAAGTGTTCCGCCAAGGATTTTATTGGCCGAAGGCAGCTTCGGATGCAGCGGAGTTAGTTCAAAAGTGCGAAGGTTGTCAAAGATGTGCAAGAGATCAAAAACAACCTTCGTCTTTGACACAGCTGATACAACCCATCTGGCCATTGCAAAGGTGGGGCCTCGATTTACTGGGTCCATTACCACCGGCTCAAGGCAATCTGAAATATGTTATAGTGGCTGTGGAGTATTTTTCCAAGTGGATTGAGGCGAAGCCATTAGCTACAATAACTTCGGCCACTGTCCAAAAATTTTTCTGGCAGAATATTGTCTGTCGCTTCGGAGTGCCGAAGGCCATCACTGTAGATAATGGAACACAGTTTGACTCCGAAGATTTCAGAAATTTCTGTGATCAAATTGGAACGAAGATCCATTTTGCATCAGTCAGGCATCCGGAGTCGAATGGGCTTGTTGAAAGGGCCAACGCCATCATAATGACAGGAATAATGAAGCTAATCTTTAATCAACCAAGGGGAAAGTGGCCAGATCAGTTGACCAAAGTGGTGTGGAGCCACAATACAACAACATCAAGGTCTACAGGCTTTACCCCATTTAAGTTGCTATTTGGTGACGAAGCAATAACCCCGGAAGAAGCCAAAGCCGGATCAATAAGAGTGGTAGCTTCGGCAGAATCAGGTTCCGAAGATACTTGTCTCGTGGAAAAAGATGCATTAGAAGGGATCAGGCTTCAAGCCGTGGAGAATATCAATAAATACCAGGCTGAAACAGTTAAATGGCGAGATAGAAAGGTCCGGCTAAAAAATATTGAGCCGGGACACTTGGTGCTTCGGAGAGTGGCCAACCCGGATACAGTGGGCAAGCTACAATTGAAATGGGAAGGGCCTTTCTTAGTAGCATCTTCGTCAAGGCCTGGTTCGTACAGACTGAAGGACATGGATGGCAATGAAATTCCAAGATCTTGGAATGCGAATGAGCTTCGGCGGTTTTATGTATAACTCGATGTAATTTTGTCTTTTCTTTTCTTTTTCATGGCACCCTTTTCCTTTCTAAAGGGGGAGAAAGGTTTTTAATGGGGCCATCATATGTAATTTCCCTTTTTAGTTTTATAAGAGCAAAATCCCCCAAAAAATGTAAATGTAAAAGCTGAGAGTGCACCATCGAGTGCCGAAACTGAAAAAGCGAAAAAGCTCCGAAGACGTCCCTAAGGGGATGCAGAGCTCGCAGCGAAAAGTCAACGCTGGTTCCGCCGAAAGTAAAAGGCGAAGAAGCTCCAAAGACGTTCCTAAGGGAATGCAGAGCTTATACCGCCTAAGTAAAAGGCGAAGAAGCTCCAAAGACGTCCCTAAGGGGATGCAGAGCTTACAGCGAAAAGTCAACGCTGATACTGCCTAAGTAAAAGGCGAAGAGGCTCCAAAGTCGTTCCTAAGGGAATGCAGAGCTAATGTGTGGTTGTTTCTAAGTAATGGCTGACAATGTGGCTTCGGACATATGCTTCGGACATTCATTCGCGCATTACATTACATCATAACATTTGCATGCATAAGCATTCATTCATAGCATTTGTGTTCCCAAGTGGCTGCTTCGGCAAAAAGCTTCGGAGAAGTGGTTTTTTATGATTCGTTATGTAAAAGAAAAGCTTCGGAGAAGTGCGTTTTTATGATTTGTTATGCTATGTTGTGTACAAAAGAGAAAAGTTTCGTTGCTCGGCAAAAAGAAGAGTTGTTTTTATGCTTCGTTGTGTACGAAAAGAAGGGAAGGTGTTTTTTCGCCTTCGGCTCAAAATACTGATTTCGTCCACATCAAAGCGCCTCAATCGAAGGGTAAGAATATATTACAAGGTATGTACAAAGTTCCCTAAAGAACAGTTTAATTCTATTTACAAGAGTTGTTACAAAAATATCCTGAGTTTTTCTATAGCACACTTCTACTAATCTTCATTAAGCTTCAGCTTCGGCGACAGCTTCGGCGACATATCTTAGGCATCATTTTCACCTTCGTCATCCTACATGAATCAAGGAATCGTGAGTAAAAATCAAGCCCAAAGGAAAAGGTAAGTACGAAATATCATTTCTTACTGGTTCAAGATGACTTCGGGCTTCGTCTCCAGCCTTCTCCCGCCCGCCTTTTGTCCATATCATTTTTATAAATCTATTGGAGATACTTCGGGCGAGGTCAGGCATATCATCCAGGATTGATGGAGATAAGGTGAAGTTGGGCCTGTTGACAATTTTTCCATGTTCGCAGCCGGCCTTCAGAAATGCAGCAGCGGTACCCCGAGAAGCTACCCAGGCACAGAAGTCGCCGTGCCCGGCTATAACTTCGTCAAGCTCTTCGATTTCAGCTTCAATATGATCGAAGGCCTGGGGTAAATTTTCCGCTGAAGGGTTAAATTTCCCGCTGCTGGCTCCAACAGAGTAAAATATCTTCTTTAATCGTCCAATGCAATTATTGCCAAAGTTCAAGCATTTGTCTTGAAGGCTTGTTAATGTTTTCTTCAACTCTGAGCTGGTCTGGACTTCGGCTTTAAGCTTCGAATTCAGTTCTAGCTTCTCCTGATCGAATTGTTTTGATTGATTGATAAGCTTCGAATTCAACTCTGATAATTTAGCCTCAGTCTCAGCCAGTAAGCCTTCGGTCGATTGGAGCTCGAAGTCTTTCTTTTCAATGATGGCAGATTGCTCTTTTATTTTGCTTTCTAAGTTTTCAATTATAGCTTCGTGCTTTTTGTCCTCCAAGTCTTGTTGCATCTTCAGAGCTTTGCTCAGTAGCATGCTCTGTACAGAAACAACTTATGTTAGTAATATTTTCATTGTTAACAGCAACAAAAACCAGAGAAAAGGTTGTTTACCTTGAAGTTAGAATAAAATAAGCTGCCGACGATATGTTGTCGTCGGTAGCGGCTGATGTCTGTCTCTAGCTTCGGAAAACCGATACTCTTTGATAGAGTACCGATTACCCTAGCTCCAGTCTGGTCTCGAATGCAGCCTAGCTTTTCATCGTCTACACCTCCAAATAGGAGAGCACCTGGCTTGTTGTAATACTCAAGTTGTATACCAAGAGTAATAGAGAGAGTTTCTCATTTTGTGTGTCTTATTTGCATCATAAAAAGAGCACTTATGTAATTGAGAGTGACTAAATAAAACAATTATGCTAAAATAAAGAAAAAGTGCATTTGTTGGAGTTTTATGTGTTGTGCATTAAATAAACCATGAGGATAAAAATAATAAGGTATTAATTATGTGAAACTTGATTTAACCCTAAATTTGAAATTAGGGTTTTGAAAATAAGGAAAAGAGAAGAGATAGGTAAAAATAAATAAAATGTATAAATAATTACCTTCAGTCTTAGTATTTCTAATGGCAAAAATAAAGTTTATAAAAGAGGATCCACAAAAGTTTGAATTAAATCAAATTGGGTTTGAAAATAAAGAAAATGGAAAGAAAAATGAAAAAGAAAAAGACAAAAAGCTTACCTGGGCTCCGGCTACCTCGATTTGGCCCACCTAACCATTCGGCCTCCGCGCGGCCCAACTGAGCTCTCCCGCCGCGCGCTGACAGCCGAACCCCACCGCTCAGCTAAGCTCTTCAGCGCCGCGCGCTCGCCTCACACTCGCTTACGCGTTGGGCCCGCCTGTCAGTCCCTCGAGCGCGCTACTGCACGTTCTTCTTCCTCGCGTGAATCGCGGGCGGCTTCTCCACGTGCTCGCGCTCTCTGCACCCGGGGCCCGCTGGCCATTTCCCACACCGCATCACGCGCTTCGTGTGTCACTGCTACGTGGGCCCACTCCCTTCAGCTCAAGCTCCTCCCCGCGGACTCCGCGCAACAGGAAGACCACCAAATCCCCGTCGCCTCCGCCGTGAATGTCGCCAACGCAATTGACCGCGCCTGCAGGGTCTTGGGCGGCTGGCTATAAACCAGGCCGTCGCCTTACTCCATTGAACGAGTTCACCGTGGGCTCTGCAATTACCTTGCTGCGGTCACCACCATTGACGCCGAGAGAGAGAGGGAGAAAAGGTTACAGCGCCGTCGTCGTGGCTGGCTTGATTGAGCACTCCGGTGCTTGAGCCTCGGCATTGGGAAGCTTCGGCGGCTCAGGGCGGAACTAGTCGTGTCGTCAATTTGGGCCGAGCACCCCTGGGACTCGGGGAATTTCTCGCCGTACCTCGTCCTCCGCATCGCGCCGTGGTCGGGCACCTTCGCGTCACTAATCCCGGTAAGAAACCTAGTCTAGCGATTCGCCTTCACCTCCTGGTGGCGTGGCACCTTTCAATTTCGGATTTAGGGCACTTAGGCGTAGAATTGCGTGCGCGCCGGCGATGGTCCGCCGCGGGCCGGGGGCGGCGCCGCCGCGCGGCTCGGTTGGTTGGGGGAAGTAGCGTCGCCCGTTGATCTTTGGATGGACGACCGGGATTAGAACTAGCGTCCCCCTTCGCCGCGTGGACCGTGAACCGTTGGATATTGATCGGAGGGCTCAGGGTAGATCTCGGTCATTTAGAATCTGAACCGTAAGATCTTGATCCGACGGTTCGGAGCGCGTAGCGTTTTATAATAGATAAGATCTAATCTCTGCCGCTCGACGTCGATCCAACGGCCCACATCTAAGGATACCCCTTCGCGGGGCAGTTTTTCTAAAGAGCCCCGCAGAATCATAAAACCAACCCGCCGTCCATTTGTCACTGTTCTCTGTGTCTAGGATAAATTACGCCAGACCCCCTGAGTTTCCTGGAATTTGACGCCCAGTCCAGAGGGTATTAAAAACAGAGAAATTAATATTAAAATTCATTTTTAATACAAAAACAATTCTAGAAATTTGTATAATTCATAGAAAATGCATTTTAACTCCAAATTGAGTCATTCCAATTCCTAAAATTTTGTAATATTATTCTCTACCATTTGGAATCACTGTTTTGACATGAACTCTGTTAGAAAATAAATTTATCATTTAATCCTATTATAATCACCTTAAATCTTAGAAAATTCATAACTTAAATTCTATAACTCCAAATTTAGTGATTCCAGTTCCTATGAATTCATTTTAATGTGTAGATTTTTACTGCATATTTCATTCATCTGTTTGGTGTGATGTTGATTTTGGCTATACTATGTATGTATTGTGTTGATGCGAGTAGACGAGCAAGCTACTGTGGAAACTGAGGTTCAGCAAGTAGAGATAGCTGAGCAGGAGCTCATTACAGGCAAGTTGTGCCCTTGATCACTTACTTTTCCCAGCCATGTTCTTATTAATTTTAATGATCTGCATAGGTTAATTTTGATGGGAACCTTTATGTACCCCAGTTTTGATTACCTCTATACCTTGTTCACCCCTGGAATATTTTTGGGTAGTATTTGCTATTGCTTTATGTGGATTGGGTATGGAGATTCATTATTCATGATTATTCTGTTATTATTTTGTTATTATTGTTGTTCATGTTAAGATCATTAAATTAATGGGAACATGGAGCGACCACCCGGGAAAACAGTGCTACCACAAGGGTATTATGGGATGCCCTTGGCTGATTAATTAGGAAAGCTAGTGGAAGACTACCTTACCCGAAAGGGGCAAGGGCAGTAGGGGAGAGGTCAGTGCGGGGAGGTCCCTAGTTGATTTTGCTGCGATGGCTATCAGCTAGGAACCCTTTACTGGATCTTCCCATAAACTGTAGCGGGTTTTCGGAAGCTAGTGGAACTTTGTAAAGGCCTCGTAGTGGATCCCTAGCCATTCACCTTGGTAGTGTCTAAGGGCCTTGCAAACCCAGGCGACATGGGATACACGACTTGTGGGTAAAGATGCGCAACCTCTGCAGAGTGTAAAACTAGTATACTAGCCGTGCTCACGGTCAAGAGCGGCTCGGACCCTCACATGATTAATTATGGAACTTAAATTCAATTTGTCATAAGCATTGCATTGCAGGTGGTGTTGTTACTTTTGATCTATTACTTAATTGGGTTTGGTGTTTACTTACACCTAGTAATTGCTAATAAAATTTTGACCAACTTATAAAAGCAATGCTCAGCCTTAGCCTCTATTTCATTGATCAGCCTTACACTTCATGAACTCCCACCTTTGGTGAGTTCATGCCACGTTATTCCCCACGACTTGTTGAGCTATGAACGTATGTGAGCTCACCCTTGCTGTCTCACACCCCCCCCACAGGAGAAGAACAGGTTGTTGAAGAGGAGCTGCCTAACACCGAGGAGTTCGATCTGATCTAGGTGGCGTTTCTCAGTCGACATTGGCGCCATCGATCCTTAGTTCGTTTCATGTTTATCTTTATTTTGTAATAAGACTTCCGCTATGTAATAAATACTCTGATGATTTATGACATTTATCTCTATACACTCTGTTATTATATATGTTGTCTTCTTGGCGCATGTATGAGATGCACCCGGCTTTGTTCTTTAAAACCGGGTGTTACAGAAGTGGTATCAAAGGAAATGTTGACTGTAGGACGAAACCTAGATAGAAATGGACAAACCCTTACCTACTTATCTTATTCTGATTCATTCTACACTCACCTTACTCTGATTCTTTCTATACTTATCTTGATCCTGTCTCACCTTCTACTGTTCTACTCTGATCATTCTCACCTTTTCTACTCTAAGACAAGATGGATTTCACACCTTGGAATCCTATGACTATGATCTTTCTAAGAGATAGGGAACCTAAGACAAAATTTAAAACTATTTTCTCTATTTAAAAATGTTGTTTGATTGTGCTGATGCTAAATGCCTGATTTGCTTCTTTGATTGATTGAACTATGGACATCTTAGCATGTACCACCATAAGGTATTGAATTAGCTAGGATATGTAAAATATTAATCTGCTTAGCTAATAAATCCCCCAAAGTAACATGATTGTAATTACTGCCTTGTCTACTGCTTCTTCTTACCATATGTATCTAACTCAGATGGTCAATACCAGGAGGGGTGGTGGAATTGACTTGCCTCCTAACCAACACACTCGAAGACAACCTCAGCCACAACCTGCAGGGATGAATCCTCCTAATCCTCCACCAGGCGGAGTTGACCCACTGGTTGCTGCTCAGATGGCGGTGATGCAGCAAATGGCAGATACTATGGCGGATATGCGTGCTCAGATGCAGCAGGAACGCCAGGAGATGCGTCAAGAAAGAGAGGATATACGCCAGGAGTTGCGCCAGGAGAGAGATGAGATACGCCAAGAAAGGAGGGCGCAACAACAGCTTCAACAACAGCAACAGCAGCAACAAGTGCCATTGCCTCCACCACCACCACCAGTTCCACCTCGTGACAAGCACCGGGAGTTTATGAGTCACAAACCACCGACCTTCGCCAGCTCGCCAGATCCACTTGATGCAGACGATTGGTTGAAGTCAATTGAGAAGATGCTGAATATTGCACAATGCACTGATCGGGAGAAGGTCTTATATGCTTCTGGACGTCTGACTGGTCCTGCTGCTGACTGGTGGGATTCGTATACTGCTGCCCATGATGCTGCGGATAATATTACTTGGGCGGAGTTCAGCACACAATTCAGGAACTATCATATTCCAGCTGGTATGATCAAGATCAAGAAGAAGGAATTTCTGTCATTAAAGCAAGGAAGCATGTCAGTCAGCGAGTACAGAGACAAATTTATTCAGTTATCCAGATATGCTCCAGAGGAAGTTGCTGAGGATGAAAGGAAGCAGGAGCATTTCATTGAAGGACTTAATGGACCACTGCAGTATGCTCTAGTTGCACACACTTTTCCATCATTTCAGAGACTGTTGGATAAGGCCCTGGCTATTGAACACAAGCGTGTTCAATTGGGAGATTTGAAGAGGAAGGCTATCTCACAGGGACAGGGTAGCAGCAGTGTTCGTCCTCGCTACAGTTCACCACAGAGTACACCGCCTCGACCAGGAGGACCGCGCCCAGTTCAGCAATCACCATTGAGGACACCTACTCGACAGGCTACACCCACTGGCACCCCGACGAAGTTTGCAGGACAGAGTCAGGGCACTCAATGTTTCAAGTGTGGGAAGATTGGTCATTATGCAAATGTCTGCCCACAGAGGATTGCCACTACTCCAGCTCAGAACAAGCAACAGACCCCTGGCAAGGGATATTCTATAGCCAGGGTGAATCAAGTCAGCGTTGATGATACTCCGGATGGAGGGGACCTCGTGATTGGTATGTTTTATGTTAATACAATTCCTGCAACAATATTATTTGATTCTGGTGCTACACATTCATTCATGTCTGCTAGATATGCCAACACAAATGAAATACCACTGCTAAATATGAGAAAACCCCTGATAGTAATTACACCTAAAGGGCCTGTTGAGGCGAATCAAATGACACGTAGATTGACATTAACCATTATGGGTAGAGAGTTTGGAGCTACTGCTATAGTATTGGATTCAAGCAGTATAGATTTGATACTTGGTATGTCATGGCTAAGGAAGGCAAAGGCCGTTATAGCATGTGGTAGAGGTACCATAGAACTCACTACTACTAAAGGAGAAAGGTTTCAAGTTAATATTGCAGTAACCTCCACATCCATGCGTGCAATGTTCTTTATGCCTGAGGAGTTTGTTGGTGACAACATCCGGGTGGTTAGAGATTTTCCGGATGTCTTTCCAGAGGAGTTACCAGGGATGCCACCTGATAGAGAAGTTGAGTTTGTTATTGATCTCTTACCTGGAACCGCCCCTATTTCTAAACGGCCATATAGGATGTCCGTAGAGGAGTTGAAGGAATTGAAGAAGCAGTTGACGGAGTTACAAGAGGCGGGGTATATTCGTCCAAGTTCATCACCTTGGGGAGCACCAGTGTTATTTGTGCAGAAGAAGGATGGATCGCAACGGATGTGTGTGGATTATAGATCTCTTAATGATGTTACGGTGAAGAACAAGTATCCGTTGCCCCGTATTGAGGATTTATTTGATCAGATGCGAGGAGCAAGAGTATTTTCGAAGATTGATCTCCGATCGGGATACCATCAGATGAAGATTAGACCATCGGATATTCCCAAGACGGCTTTCTCGACTCGATATGGACTATATGAGTTTACTGTTATGTCGTTTGGATTGACCAATGCACCAGCTTATTTCATGAATTTGATGAACAAGGTGTTTATGGAGTACTTGGACAGGTTCGTCGTGGTATTCATCGACGACATTCTTATCTATTCTAGGAATGAAAGTGATCATGAACAACATCTGAGGTTGGTGCTACAGAAGCTACGAGATAATCAACTCTACGCTAAGTTCAGCAAGTGCGAGTTTTGGATTGGCGAAGTGCCATTTCTTGGTCATATTATTTCTAATGGAGGAATAGCAGTGGATCCTGCTAAGGTCAAGGAGATTATGGAGTGGAGAGTACCCACTACAGTCACTGAGATTCGGAGTTTCTTGGGACTCGCAGGATATTATCGGAGATTTATTGAAGGATTTTCTAAGATTGCTAAGCCCATGACATCGCTTTTGGAGAAAGGAAGAGAATTCAAGTGGGATGAGAAGTGTCAAGAAAGCTTTGATCAGTTGAAGGAGAGATTGATGTCACCTCCAGTATTGATTATGCCAGATCTGCAGAAGGGATTTGACATTTATTGTGATGCATGTGGCCAAGGACTTGGGTGTGTGCTCATGCAAGATGGTCATGTGATTGCCTATGCATCTCGTCAGTTGAGGAAACATGAATTGAACTACCCCACCCATGACTTGGAACTGGCTGCCGTTGTGCATGCACTTAAGATTTGGAGACACTACATTATGGGAACTAAGTGCCAAGTATACACGGATCACAAGAGTTTGAAGTATATATTCACTCAGAAGGATCTCAATCTTAGACAACGCCGTTGGTTGGAGCTCATTAAGGATTATGACTTGGAGATTCACTATCACCCAGGCAAGGCGAATTTGGTTGCAGATGCCTTGAGTCGGAAGGAGCATGTTCACTCCGCTTTCGTTGTTCAGCTACCTGATGAATTAGCAAAAGATTTTGAGAGACTCAACCTGGGAATTGTTACACATACGGAAGGAGTGACTATTGAATTGGAACCTACCTTGGAACAAGAGATTCGGAAGGGTCAAATGGGTGATGCTAAGATTCAGGAGATTAAGGATCTTATTACTGAAGGTAGAGGCCCAGAGTTCACGGAGGATGAACAAGGCACGATATGGTTCAAGAATCGGATCTGTGTTCCCGATATTGATAGTCTTCGGGAAACCATATTGAAGGAAGCACATGATTCAGTTTATTCTATCCACCCTGGGAGCACTAAGATGTATCAGGATTTGAAGCAAAAGTATTGGTGGTATGGACTAAAGAGAGATGTGGCTGCACATGTGGCTTCGTGCGATGTATGCCAAAGAGTTAAAGCTGAACACCAGAGGCCAGCCGGACTATTGCATCCACTGAAGATACCTGAGTGGAAATGGGAAGAGATTGGCATGGACTTCATTGTTGGATTACCCCGCACGTCTGCTGGATATGATTCTATATGGGTGATTGTGGACAGGCTAACCAAAGTAGCCCACTTTATTCCAGTGAAGACCACTTATTCCGGAGCTAAGTTGGCAGAGTTGTACATGGCACGGATTGTATGCCTGCATGGTGTGCCAAAGAAGATTGTGTCAGATCGAGGATCACAGTTTACCTCTCGATATTGGAAGCAGTTGCACGAGTCATTGGAAACGAGATTGAATTTTAGTTCGGCTTACCATCCCCAGACTGATGGGCAAACTGAGAGAACTAACCAAGTACTGGAAGATATGTTAAGAGCTTGTGCTCTTAAGCATGGTGGAAGTTGGGATAAGAGTCTACCGTATGCAGAGTTCTCATATAATAATAGCTATCAGGCCAGCTTGAAGATGTCACCGTTTGAGGCCTTGTATGGCAGAAAGTGCAGGACTCCCTTGTATTGGAATCAAACTGGAGAAAGGCAATTGTTTGGGCCTGAGATTATACAAGAAGCAGAGGAACAAGTTCAGCAAATAAGGGAGAATTTGAGAACTGCACAGTCCAGGCAGAAAAGTTATGCTGACACCCGGAGAAGACTACTTGAGTTTAAGGAGGGTGATTATGTCTATTTGAAGGTGTCACCACTCCGGGGTATGAGAAGGTTCAAAGTCAGAGGGAAGTTGTCCCCTCGCTTTATCGGACCCTTTTTAATCTTAAAGCGAGTGGGAGAAGTTGCATATCAATTGGAGTTACCGGATCATCTCGCGGATGTTCATGATGTATTCCATGTATCTCAGCTGAAGAAATGCCTCAGGGTGCCTGAAGAACAGTTACCACTGGAAGACCTTAGTGTTCAAGAGGATTTGACTTATGCTGAGTACCCCATCAAGATTTTGGATACGTTGACTCGAGTTACGAGGAATAAGGTTATAAAGATGTGCAAAGTTCAATGGAGTCACCACGGTGAAGATGAAGCAACTTGGGAAAGAGAAGAAGAGCTTCGTATAGATTTTCCCCACCTTTTCCCTAGATCTTCTTAAATCTCGAGGACGAGATTATTTTTAAGGGGGGTAGGATTTGTAATACTCAAGTTGTATACCAAGAGTAATAGAGAGAGTTTCTCATTTTGTGTGTCTTATTTGCATCATAAAAAGAGCACTTATGTAATTGAGAGTGACTAAATAAAACAATTATGCTAAAATAAAGAAAAAGTGCATTTGTTGGAGTTTTATGTGTTGTGCATTAAATAAACCATGAGGATAAAAATAATAAGGTATTAATTATGTGAAACTTGATTTAACCCTAAATTTGAAATTAGGGTTTTGAAAATAAGGAAAAGAGAAGAGATAGGTAAAAATAAATAAAATGTATAAATAATTACCTTCAGTCTTAGTATTTCTAATGGCAAAAATAAAGTTTATAAAAGAGGATCCACAAAAGTTTGAATTAAATCAAATTGGGTTTGAAAATAAAGAAAATGGAAAGAAAAATGAAAAAGAAAAAGACAAAAAGCTTACCTGGGCTCCGGCTACCTCGATTTGGCCCACCTAACCATTCGGCCTCCGCGCGGCCCAACTGAGCTCTCCCGCCGCGCGCTGACAGCCGAACCCCACCGCTCAGCTAAGCTCTTCAGCGCCGCGCGCTCGCCTCACACTCGCTTACGCGTTGGGCCCGCCTGTCAGTCCCTCGAGCGCGCTACTGCACGTTCTTCTTCCTCGCGTGAATCGCGGGCGGCTTCTCCACGTGCTCGCGCTCTCTGCACCCGGGGCCCGCTGGCCATTTCCCACACCGCATCACGCGCTTCGTGTGTCACTGCTACGTGGGCCCACTCCCTTCAGCTCAAGCTCCTCCCCGCGGACTCCGCGCAACAGGAAGACCACCAAATCCCCGTCGCCTCCGCCGTGAATGTCGCCAACGCAATTGACCGCGCCTGCAGGGTCTTGGGCGGCTGGCTATAAACCAGGCCGTCGCCTTACTCCATTGAACGAGTTCACCGTGGGCTCTGCAATTACCTTGCTGCGGTCACCACCATTGACGCCGAGAGAGAGAGGGAGAAAAGGTTACAGCGCCGTCGTCGTGGCTGGCTTGATTGAGCACTCCGGTGCTTGAGCCTCGGCATTGGGAAGCTTCGGCGGCTCAGGGCGGAACTAGTCGTGTCGTCAATTTGGGCCGAGCACCCCTGGGACTCGGGGAATTTCTCGCCGTACCTCGTCCTCCGCATCGCGCCGTGGTCGGGCACCTTCGCGTCACTAATCCCGGTAAGAAACCTAGTCTAGCGATTCGCCTTCACCTCCTGGTGGCGTGGCACCTTTCAATTTCGGATTTAGGGCACTTAGGCGTAGAATTGCGTGCGCGCCGGCGATGGTCCGCCGCGGGCCGGGGGCGGCGCCGCCGCGCGGCTCGGTTGGTTGGGGGAAGTAGCGTCGCCCGTTGATCTTTGGATGGACGACCGGGATTAGAACTAGCGTCCCCCTTCGCCGCGTGGACCGTGAACCGTTGGATATTGATCGGAGGGCTCAGGGTAGATCTCGGTCATTTAGAATCTGAACCGTAAGATCTTGATCCGACGGTTCGGAGCGCGTAGCGTTTTATAATAGATAAGATCTAATCTCTGCCGCTCGACGTCGATCCAACGGCCCACATCTAAGGATACCCCTTCGCGGGGCAGTTTTTCTAAAGAGCCCCCGCAGAATCATAAAACCAACCCGCCGTCCATTTGTCACTGTTCTCTGTGTCTAGGATAAATTACGCCAGACCCCCTGAGTTTCCTGGAATTTGACGCCCAGTCCAGAGGGTATTAAAAACAGAGAAATTAATATTAAAATTCATTTTTAATACAAAAACAATTCTAGAAATTTGTATAATTCATAGAAAATGCATTTTAACTCCAAATTGAGTCATTCCAATTCCTAAAATTTTGTAATATTATTCTCTACCATTTGGAATCACTGTTTTGACATGAACTCTGTTAGAAAATAAATTTATCATTTAATCCTATTATAATCACCTTAAATCTTAGAAAATTCATAACTTAAATTCTATAACTCCAAATTTAGTGATTCCAGTTCCTATGAATTCATTTTAATGTGTAGATTTTTACTGCATATTTCATTCATCTGTTTGGTGTGATGTTGATTTTGGCTATACTATGTATGTATTGTGTTGATGCGAGTAGACGAGCAAGCTACTGTGGAAACTGAGGTTCAGCAAGTAGAGATAGCTGAGCAGGAGCTCATTACAGGCAAGTTGTGCCCTTGATCACTTACTTTTCCCAGCCATGTTCTTATTAATTTTAATGATCTGCATAGGTTAATTTTGATGGGAACCTTTATGTACCCCAGTTTTGATTACCTCTATACCTTGTTCACCCCTGGAATATTTTTGGGTAGTATTTGCTATTGCTTTATGTGGATTGGGTATGGAGATTCATTATTCATGATTATTCTGTTATTATTTTGTTACTATTGTTGTTCATGTTAAGATCATTAAATTAATGGGAACATGGAGCGACCACCCGGGAAAACAGTGCTACCACAAGGGTAGTATGGGATGCCCTTGGCTGATTAATTAGGAAAGCTAGTGGAAGACTACCTTACCCGAAAGGGGCAAGGGCAGTAGGGGAGAGGTCAGTGCGGGGAGGTCCCTAGTTGATTTTGCTGCGATGGCTATCAGCTAGGAACCCTTTACTGGATCTTCCCATAAACTGTAGCGGGTTTTCGGAAGCTAGTGGAACTTTGTAAAGGCCTCGTAGTGGATCCCTAGCCATTCACCTTGGTAGTGTCTAAGGGCCTTGCAAACCCAGGCGACATGGGATACACGACTTGTGGGTAAAGATGCGCAACCTCTGCAGAGTGTAAAACTAGTATACTAGCCGTGCTCACGGTCAAGAGCGGCTCGGACCCTCACATGATTAATTATGGAACTTAAATTCAATTTGTCATAAGCATTGCATTGCAGGTGGTGTTGTTACTTTTGATCTATTACTTAATTGGGTTTGGTGTTTACTTACACCTAGTAATTGCTAATAAAATTTTGACCAACTTATAAAAGCAATGCTCAGCCTTAGCCTCTATTTCATTGATCAGCCTTACACTTCATGAACTCCCACCTTTGGTGAGTTCATGCCACGTTATTCCCCACGACTTGTTGAGCTATGAACGTATGTGAGCTCACCCTTGCTGTCTCACACCCCCCCCCACAGGAGAAGAACAGGTTGTTGAAGAGGAGCTGCCTAACACCGAGGAGTTCGATCTGATCTAGGTGGCGTTTCTCAGTCGACATTGGCGCCATCGATCCTTAGTTCGTTTCATGTTTATCTTTATTTTGTAATAAGACTTCCGCTATGTAATAAATACTCTGATGATTTATGACATTTATCTCTATACACTCTGTTATTATATATGTTGTCTTCTTGGCGCATGTATGAGATGCACCCGGCTTTGTTCTTTAAAACCGGGTGTTACACTTGTAGCCGCAAGATTTGGCATAGTCTTTAAGTTCTTCTATTTCGTCCTTCGTAAGTTTTTGCCCAATTAAATTCTGAAAGGAGTAGGCTTCGTCGTCCGAAATGTCTTCGGCTATTTCTTTTCCTTTTTCAGGCACTGTGGCCATGGTTTTTTCAGTAGCAACACCAGCCTCTTCTGCAGTCATGTCTTCCAAAATTTTGTTAACATCCTCAATGGTTGTTTCTAAATTAACATCTTCGGCTGTAGCGGCTTCGGTAGCCGCGACCTCCGAAGGTGCGACTTCGACGTTTATGGTGCTTTCGGCAGCTGCTGTTTTCTGAACTGACGCTCTTGGCGGTGTCTTATCGATAACTTCAGTTACCGCAATGATTCTTTGCCGTTTGGGTTTGCTTATCTTCGTCTGATCCGGCTCGTCCACCTTTTGAAAAAGCTTCGTCAGTTGGAGCCCTAATGGACTTAGCTTCGTGGGCATGGGTTCAGTCATTACCTTTAAAATTTCTTCCACGTCGCTGGTAGAAGGCGGTGTGGGGGTCCTCTCTTCTTCGGATATTTTCCGTTTCGGAGTTGATATTTTCCTTTTCTTCGGAATTTTCTTCTCTGCTGCTGGTTGCTCTTCATCCTTGGTCAGAATTTCGGCTACTCTTTTTCTTTTGTGGCCCTCGGCACCCTTGTTCAACTGCTCATAGTCTGGGTACTCGAAGCCCAGGGCATCGAATACTCGGTTCAGCCTTCGCTTCGGTCGGGTGCCGAAGGCCGCTGTCATTAATTGATCCTCTTTTTTGGAGTAATTCCCCAAGATTTCATTGCACATTGTCTCAACTGTGTCTAACCACTCTTTGCAGGGTTTCTTAAAATACTTCTTGAATTTAAAGTGATAGGGCAGACGGACCAGCTCCCCCTTCTTCTTTTCTCCCTTCAGCTTCGGCATTTCCCACTCTTTTAGAGTAGGGAAAACTCTGAATGCCAAGAACTCCTGAACTAGATCCCTGGTGCTAATATGTTCTGAAATAATTTCGAATTCACCCAGAGCAGCCCAGGTAGGACCCTTTAAATCGCCGATGCGGCAGCGTGGCCTCGTCTCTCCGAAGATTAACTCCAGAGGGCTTTGTACCAATTTTTCTCTGTCTTCGTCAACTTTTACGTAGAACCACTCAGACTTCCAGCCTGCTGGCCATTTGCTTCGGTAGCTGATGACAGGACACTTTGTTGTCTTCCGGTAGGCAAAATTATAGCAGCCGAAATTATCATGTAGTCCATCTTTTCTGGCCTTTGTTTGGTAATGTAATTCGTGAACTCGGCAGAAGCTGTCGGCAAACGGTTCCACAGCTTGGCTTCGGAGGGCCCAGATATAAACATTGAGCCTAACGATGGCGTTAGGAGTCAATTGATGAAAGTAGATACCAAACCTCCTCAGTATCTCCGCAATAATATTGTGAAGAGGGAATCTAAGCCCGGCCTTTAGAAAGCTCTTGAAGATAACAATCTCATCCTTCCCTGGCTTCGGGGTGGTTTCTTCTCCCCCGAAGCGGAGTAGCTTCTTCTGATCTTCATTGAAATAACCTGCTTTTACCATCTTCGAAAGGTCAGCCTTTGAAACGGTTGATTTCCCAAAATCCAGGTGACTGGGCTTGCTGGGCATAGCAATGTGGTAGTCATCTTCGGGGTCAGTCTCTTCAATGTTCTCTTCTTCTCCTTCGGCTGTTGTCGGGTTTGCTTCAGCAGCAGGCGTTTCTCCCGCAGTCACTAGACCGGAACGCTGCATCGCTTCGGAGATGGGCACAGTGTCTGAACCTTCAGCTTCGTCTCCCTCACGTACAACTTTGGCAGTAGACCGCACTCTCACCATTTGATTCTGAGTTTGGGGAAGTCAGAAACTTTTTTCTTTTTTCTTTTCTTTTCTCCGAAGCTTTTCTTTCTGACGAAGCAGACGTTGGGACGGACCTTCGTTCGATTCTGAGAGTCAGGCTTCGGCTACGGTGGAAAATTTTGGCAGAAAAACAGTGCAAATAGCAATGAATGCTGTGGTAACTTCACACCTACCCGTTTGTTTATATAGTGCAGCAGGTAAGAAGGCGAAGCGGCAGGATTTTTATACCAGACGGGCGGTCACTTGTACTCGCTGTGCAGTGGACCGCAAGGATCAAACAGTAACTCTGCAAGGTGGGCCTGGCACGCGCTCGGAAGCCGGATCGTTTCTCCGCAACGAGCTCCGGGAAGGTGTTTTTTGGACCTTCGGCTTCCCGAAGCTGAAGAGGCTTTTTTCACGGGTCAAGCTCGTTACGAAAAACGATCTAGCACCGCGAAAGGGGCTACTGTTGGGGTCGTGCTTCGGCGCGCCGAAGGTCTCACACGAAGAAGCAGCTTCGGCTGAAGTCGTCTCCAAGAGATGGCCGAAGGTTCCTTTTCATGGACCTTCGGCGTTTCAAACCGACATAGAGATAGAATGACCTTTTTATACATATAGGTCTGAGTCAATGTTGTAAACATTTGTAAGGGGCATAATTGTAATTTGTCACAGGCTGCGACCTGTGCCTATAAATAGATGAACAGTACCTCTGTACTGTTCACGCGAACCTGTTATTGGCCTTCGCATCACACTTGTATTCTCGCTTTCCTCAGGACCGAAGGTACATTTGTAATTTGAAATCATTTATATTTATTCATGTTAAGAAATGATTCTATGTTAACATTTAAATGTTCATTTTATACATCATGATTTATACGAATATTTCATCCTTCATTATTATGTTTACGAAGGTACGTCCTTCGTAACCTTCGTCCGAAATCCTTTGTATTCCGAAAGGATATAATGTGATGGAGGACGAAGGACCTTAATATTTAATATTTTCTGTGTTGCCTTGTTCTTAACTCTTAGCATTTGAGAACAAGCCCCCAACAGTAGGGAAAGTGTGGTTCATCGGCTGATAGTGAAGGGGATCAACCAATCCTCTTAGGAAACGGTACTGCCTCTTAGCATCCGTGTTGACATCTTTTGGCGTATAACGAGACAGCTGTAGAAACTTGTCCCTGTACTCACTAACAGACAGGGGACCTTGCTTCAAGGCTAGAAACTCCTCCTTCCTTACTATCATTAGTCCCTCAGGGACATGGTAGTGACAGAAGTTGTCTCTGAATTCTTCCCAGGTGATGGCTTCAGGGTTGGCATGGGTGGCAAGGTAAGACTCCCACAAAGACTGTGTTGCACCTTTTAGCTGACGGGGTCCATACAGCACCTTCTCACGATCGTTGCACTGAGCAGTGTGCAACTCACGTTCCACAGTATGCAGCTAATCTTCTGTGTCCATGGGATCAGTAGAATGGGCAAAGACAGGGGGATGGCCCCTCATGAATTCTGCTCGCTTGTCTCTAGGCACTTGAGGCATCTAAACTTGCACCTGAGGTTAAGGTGGGGGTGGCTGCTGCTGCACCTACTGTATTGCTGCTTGGGTCTGACCAATTTCTTGAACTGCTTGGGTCCGCATCAGGAACATCTACTCAATGGTCATTGGGGGTGGCGGTGGCAACTGCTGCTGAGCTTCATCTTCCTGGGGTGCCTGCTGCTCCTGCTGAGCATGCCTTGCACCATGGCGCTTGTTTTCAGACATCTGTAGAAAGCACACACATATTAGATCCGACTCTGCAGTCTTTCATCATAAGAAAAGATATATGGAAGAACCTCATAGCACTAAACAATTGATCAACTTCACTGACTCCCAACACAGCTTCTCTGATAAAGAGGGAAGTGGAAGTAAATAGGTTGCCCAACTAGATAACTGACTTTATTAATAACTACACCAAGTTGCAGGGGATGCCCACACCTTGATGACAATCATTACAAAGATCCAACTTCATTACATTTTCATCATGACAAGCATTCTAACATATGATAAGCAAACTAACTCTAACTAAGACTGACTAAGACTAAGATACTGAATTAATCATTATTACAGACTCTGACTCCGTCGATCTATGGATCCAAATCTATCTGGGTCCTGCAGTCTGGGGTACCATACTCGAAGCCACCATGGGGCGGTGAACGGTAAGGGTGCTGAATCCCGACAGGGCGAGAGAACCACCATCCAAATAGTGGCGTGCTGCGCACTCAGCACGCAATTCCGCAACCTCCGCCTGAACCTTGCCCAACTCGTAAAGGGCGTGGTCCAGCTCGGTGTTGAGCACGGCGACCAGGTTGACCATACTATTCAGCCTAGGATTGCCCTCACCAACAGGCAAGACAATCACACCGGCGAGGGTAGTACTTCAGATCAAGGCCGTCAGCTACCCTGCTGAACAACGAGCAATACTGAGAAAGTTCACGTCATGCTGCATCTTGCATGGCTGCCTCGGCAGTGTCCCTCTCAGTGATAGAATAGTGCTCTAAGAAGGCCTCTGCACCCCAGAGATCATTGTCCAGATGGCACACCAAGCAAGTAGCCTCCCACTAGTACGGTTATAACCCGCGACGATGCTGGTAGACTACACAACGGTACTCAATGGACCAAGTGTGTCAGTCGAATGCCCGATGTAGCAAGGTGTCGAGAGCATCGTGGAAGTGACACCCGAGAGCGGCGTCGCGAGTGATGGGTCTAGCGTCCATCCCTCAGGCTCCGCGCTGTGGCTCGAACTGCCACCAACGTTGTCATCATCTCTTTCTCTGTCAGGGTCTCCTCCAGCAGCCAGGATGCCCTATGGTGGTGCAGGGGCATCTCTAGATGAGGTGCAGGGGAGGGCTGCCTCCCAGACTCCACCTCCTGCTAAGGCGAGGGGGAAGAGTCCTACTGCACTTGGTCCTACTCTTAGTCCTAGCATCAGCGCTCCTGCTCCTCGTGCAGGCGACGATGCAGTCTCTCCAGGTGACTGGACTGACCTGGCACCGTGCGACGCAGTGGGCGCTCCGCCAGATGAGAAGGCAAAAAGGGGATCACTAACTTACGTGCAGTGCATCTAATACGAGCCATTTACAAAAGACATCGTAAGCACAAGAGTGGGAGTAGAACTATATGACTAGCAAGTAAACAGAAAGAAAAGTGAGACAAAATTTTGTAAGATGAGTAATAACATAGAATTGGTCAAGATGACCAACTTTTGAAATGATACTAAAGATCAAGGTAAGAGTAGGGGTCTATAGTCCTTAGGGCGACCATTCTAGTCTAGGTTAGCGGTCCTACAGTCAGCAAGGCTTTGATACCACTTATGTCACACCCGGTGTTGGAAGGCAAACCGAATGCTAACCATGTACGTGCCAAGATCAAAAACCCATGTACATAGTGACTACATAATTGGACATCATCACACATTGCTCAAAGTAAATAGCGAAAAGGTACTTTATTACAATAAGATGTCCAAGACATCCACATAGTCTAATACATAGCCATAGTCATTAACATTAATATCAAAGTGTGGAAATACGTAATGTAGTAGATAAGGCCTACACAGGCAGCTGACTGGGGGTTTGCCACTAAGAAAAACTAGAACTCGTCGTAGTCCTGGAACTCCTCAAAGTCCTCCATGTTGCCAACAACTCCTCCTGAGCACTGAATACAGTGGGGACAACCTGCGGTGGGGGTGGTTTGTAAAGCAAGGGTGAGTACACATCAACGTACTGAGCAAATGTCCTGTTTGGCTAAAGTGGACTAGTTGTATGTGGGGTTAAGGTTAAGCAATTGCTTTTAGTTGGTCAAGTATTTCTTACTATTAGTAAAGCCAAATTTTTAGTAATAAACCTAGTTATTGCCCAAATGTACCTCCTCCAAGAGGACATACCAGAGATCAAAATTAAACCATCATTATAACTATTATCATCAGAGTAACCAAAGTTCTTCTAATCAAAGAGGATCCAAGGCCGCCCTTAACCGTGAGCCTGGTTGATATACCAGTTTCTAACACTCTACAGAGGTTGCACACTATACCCACAAGTCGTGATTCCAGTTTTCCCGGAGATCATGACTCTCCATTGATCACTACCAAGGTGACCTAGCAGGGTCTCACTATGTAGCCTTTACAAAGACTTCCCTAGTGCTTAGCTGCTCGTTAGGTTTCACCAGTCATACAAACGTAGTACACCTCCCCAAGGTGGGTGACTAATAAAACCAAATTGAATGAAGCTCTGCACCCCCTTGGCAGAGCGAGCACTACGCCCTGGCCCCCATTGATGGCCCTCAAGCAAAGCCAACTACACCCCTAGGTTCATCTAATTATTTAGCTAAGGGCATCCCATTTCACCCTCATGGTTGCACTGTTATCCCGGGTGGTCACTCCATGAATAGGTCCTTACGGAGAGGTACTCAGGAAAATGGCCTAAGTCCCCTAGAGTATCACAATATCATCATCGGGATAACATCATCGTATCATAAATGTTCACATCATGTTCATTGATTAAGTTGATGCAATAGCATAAGCTAACTATGATTAACCCAAAAAGGTAAACAAGGATAAGTAAATACAGACTAGTCAATCCTTTGGTTTCAATAATGTAATGCGGGACAATGAATTATAGAGTATGTAGGACATAATAGGTCAGAGGACACTTGCCTTCACCAAGATGTTGTCAGGAAGATCTTCAGCAACACACTGAGGAACCACGGGCTGCTCGTTGTCTAAATAAAGCGATCATACATTCAATACATTTGGTAACTAACAAAGGAACAGTACATCAATCTTGTACAATCATTAGAACACATCTCAAAAGGAAAAAGTGTTGGGGACTTGTTCTCAAATGCTTCGAATTAAGAACAAGGCAACATAAAATGTTAAAGGTTAATAGCCTTCGTCCTTCAAAGCATTATCTCCCTTAGGATATAATGATCTTCAGACGAAGGTCATGAAGGACATACCTTCATCATTGCAGTATATGATAATGAAAGAAGAATCATATGAAATATAAGAGGTAACATGAATAATTATATGATATTATTAACATCTATTCTTTTTATTATGATGGATAAACAGAAACAGTATTGAATTACATTTGTACCTTTGGCTTGACAGAAGGTAAAAGTCCAAGCTTGATGCACGAGCGAATACCAGTCAGCGTGAACAGTACAGGGGTACTGTTCACCTATTTATAGGCACAGGACACAGTCCGATCAGAATTACATTTATATCCTTGATGACTAGTTACAATCATGACACAAATCATCATGGACTGATCGGTCTTTTCCTCTTTAAGTCAGTGCAGCCCTTCGTCTCAAGGCATGTCGCTATGCCGAAGCTCCTTGGATCGTGGCTTCGACGTGCACCTTCGCGCTGTGCTTGATTACACGCTGGTCTTTCGAAGGTACTTCTTCAAAGGACCTTCGGCGACGAAGCAGGCCCCAACATTAGCCCCTTCACGGTGCTAGATCATTTTTCGTAACGAGCTTGATCCGTGAAAAATCTTCAAGGCTTCGGAATGCCGAAGGTCCGAAAAACACCTTCCCTGAGCTCGTTGCCGAGAAACGATTAAAGTACTCCAGGCGCGAGGTGGCCCACCACACAGCGGGTAGTGGTCCACCATTCAGCGGGTGCGGGTGACTGTTCACCGGGTGCAAGCGACTTGGCGATTCACCTTTCCACCTGCAGCACTATATAAACAGACGGGTAGGTGTGAAGTTACCACAGCATTCATTGCCATTACATTGTTGTGCTGTTGAAAAATTTGACCATAGCCCAAGCTTTTTCACCGCATTCTCAAGCGAATCATCACTTTGGATTAGCTTCGTTAAAAGAGGGAGCTTCGTCAAAACTGTAAAAAACATCAGCTTCATAAAAACTACAAAAAGATCCATTAGATGGCGAGAGTATGCTCGACTGTGAGGGTAACCCATGAAGGAGAAGAGACTGAGGCTACCGAGATAGCTTCGATTTCCGAAGTCATGAGACAATCGGGGTTAGTTGTGACAGAGGGAGCCATTGAAGAAGGTGCACCTACTACCAAAACTGAACAAGCTGATGTTGAGGAAGAAAATGCTGATAAAAAAGAAGAAGATTATAGCATTCTGATCCCATCAAAACCCAGCCGCTTGGATTTTGAAAAATCTATTGTGTCTAAAACCGATATGCCCATGATGATAAAACTGGGCTACTTTGGAGAAGCTGAGAAGAAGCTTATTCGTTTTGCTGGAGAAGAAACCACTCCGAAGCCGAAGGATGACGAAGTAGTGGTTTTCAAAAGCTTTTTTAGGGCAGGATTGCGATTTCCCTTGAACGAGATGATTGGAGAGGTTTTGGATAATTTTGAGATTTTTCTTCACCAGCTGACTCCTAACGCCATCATTAGGCTCAGCATCTTCATTTAGGCCCTTCGAAGCCAAGGGATGGACCCAAATGCTGAAGCTTTCTGCCGAGTGCATGAGCTGCATTACCAAACAAAGGCCAGGGAAGACGGACTGCATAAAAATTTTGGTTGTTATAACTTCGCGTATCACAAGGATACGAAGGCTTCGGTCCTCAGTTATCGCACTAAGTGGCCAACTGGCTGGAAGAGTGAGTGGTTTTATATCAAGGCCGATGAGAAGAAGAGGGAGAAGCTGAAGACGATGGTCACGAGCCCACTGAGTTTAAGCTTCGGGGTGACCAGACCCTTGTGCAACATGAAGCCAGGGTTACCATGCCAGCTAGTCGTAGCAGAATTCAGAGTGGTGGCTGAACATATCAGCAACAGGGATCTAGTACAAGAATACTTGGCGAACAGGGTCTCTCCAACATTGAGTGAATGGAGTATGCCGAAGCTGAAAGGAACAAAGAACAAGGGTGAACTTGTTCGATTGCCCTATCGCTTCAAGTTTGAGAAACAATTCAAAGAGCCTTGCCAAGAGTGGCTAGAGATGATTGAGGCTATGTGCAACGAAATTTTGGGCAATTATACCAAAAAGGAAGATCAACTGATGACTGTAGCCTTCAGCACCCAACCAAAATGAAGGTTGAATCGGGTAATGGACGCTTTAAACTTTGAATACCCTGACTATGAACGACTAAGCAAGGGTGCCGAAGGACCAAAGAGAAAAAGGGTTGTCACTGTTATGAGCAGACAGGCTGCTAGGATGGTGAAAGAGGACGAAAAAGCTCTGAAAAAGAGAAAATCTAGTCCTGAGCCGAAGGTGGCGACCTCAAAGAAGAGAAAAACTGCAACTCCAGAGCCGAAGATGGCTAAGATATAGGGAGAAGCTCCTTCTAAGAGCACCTAGAGGGGGGGTGAATAGGTGATCCTGTAAAAATCAAATACTTGAAGCCACAAAACTTGATTAGGTGTTAGTTCAATAATGTCAAGTGGCTAAGGATCGAGCTCTTGTGAAACATAGTGGTCACGAAGAAAACAAGCACAAGAGACACGGAGATTTATCCCGTGGTTCGGCCAAGTATCACACTTGCCTACTCCATGTTGTGGCGTCCCAATGGACGAGGGTCGCACTCAACCCCTTTCAAGTGATCTAATGATCAACTTGAATACCATGGTGTTTTTCTTTCACTATTTCCCGTTCGCGAGGAATCTCCACAACTTGGAGCCTCTCGCCCTTACAAATGATGATCACAAAGAAGCACAGAAGTAAGGGAGGGAAGAGCAACACACACAAGACTCAAAGAACGAGCACAATCACGCACACAAACCACAACTTGAGCTCACAACACGATGCGGGGAGTTCACTACTCAACTAGAGCTCAAGTCACTTATCACAAAGAATCGAATGCGCGAGAATGGAGTCTTGGTGCTTGGGGATGATCAAAGAATGCTTGGTTGTTCTCCTCCATGCGCCTAGAGGTTCCTTTTATAGCCCTAAGGCAGCTAGGAGCCGTTAGAAGCAATCTGGGAAGGCAATTCTTGCCTTCTGTCGGGTGGCGCATCGGACAGTCCAGTGCACCACCGGACAGGCACTATTCATAGTCCGGTGCAGATTGCCTTCCAAAAATAGAACAGTCGACCATTGCAGAAATGGAGCTGTTGGCACACCGGACACTGTCCGGTGCACACCGGACAGTCCGGTGCCCCCTGCCGACCGTTGGCGCGGCCATGTGTCACGCGCGAATTATGCGGCCGACCGTTGGTGCAGTCGACCATTGGCTCACCAAACAGTCCAGTGCCTCACCGGACCGTCCGGTGAATTTTAGCCATACACCGTTGAACGATTCCCGAGAGCGACGACTTCGCCGCAGATGGCTCACCGGACAGTCCGGTGCACTACCGGACAGTCCGGTGAATTATAGCCATACACCGCCGTCAGTTCCCGAGAGTGGCCTATTCACCGGAGGCTAGCCTGGCGCACCGGACAATCCGGTGTGCCAGACTGCGCTGAGTCTTGGCTGTTTCAGCCAAGATATTTTCTTCTTCTCTTTTCTCTGATTCCAGCACTTAGACAAATAAGTTAGTACACAAAATCCAATGTACTAAGTCTAGAATCATACCTTCTTGTTGATTTGCCCTTCATCAATCATTTGGCACAAGATTACTCAATACGTGTTGGGCACTTAATCACCAAAACTATACTAGAAATGGCCTAAGGGCACATTTCCCTTTCAATCTCCCCCTTTTTGGTGATTTATGCCAACACATCAAAAAGCAACTAAAAGGAAGTGCAACATCAAAGCAGTTGAGAAAAAGAATTGTTTTTGATTCAAATTTGGCATATTTGGATCATTCTTTGCCACCACTTGGTTTGTTTTCGAAATCAAACTCAATTTCCTATCTCTAAGTCAAACACACTTGTTTAGGCATAAAGAGAGGTATTCCATGAGAAAAATTGATCAAGAGCCAAAAACTCCCCCTTTTCCCATAATCCTACATTCTCCCCAAAAGAGGCCAAATTTTGCACATAAGAGTATTTTGACAAAACAAAAGTTCTAACTCTAGTAGCTGATCCATTTGCTTTGGCCTTAATTTCTCCCCCTTTGGCATTAAGCACCAAAACGGGATCATTATCGGCCCTCAAACCCCATTGCCTCACCAAAATCTTCAATTAAGAGTAAAAAGGCAATAAGAGCATGGAGATGAACTTGGAGTAAATTACCCTCTCATCGAAGTGCAACGGAAGTCTTGCATAGTCCAAGTTCACCTTTTCCCTTTCAATCCTCCTTTGAGACTAAATTAAGAAAACTCAAGCACACGGTTAGTCTCAGAGGGTCAAGTTGTAGCATTTCTCCCCCTAAATATGTGCATCATTCACACATGGACTTGTGAGGTCCGGGGATCCCTTGCACAACTTGAGCACCATAAATAAGCAATAAAATGCATAAAGGAACATGATCAAAGGCATGAAACACATGTATGCTATAGATCAATCCAAGTTACGCGAATCTAAGACATTTAGCTCACTACGCAGCCTGCAAAAGGTCTTCTCATCTAAAGCTTTGGTAAAGATATCGGCTAGCTGGTTCTCGGTGTTAACATAAAACACTTCGATATCTCCCTTTTGCTAGTGGTCTCTCAAAAAGTGATGTCGGATGTCTATGTGCTTTGTGCGGCTGTGTTCAACAGGATTGTCCGCCATGTGGATTGCACTCTTATTGTCACATAGGAGTGGGACTTTGCTCAGATTGTAGCCAAAGTCCCGGAGGGTTTGCCTCATCCAAAGTAGTTGCACGCAACACTGTCCTACGGCAACATACTCGGCCTCAGCGGTGGATAGGGCAACAGAAGTTTGTTTCTTTGAACTCCAAGACACCAGGGACCTTCCTAGGAATTGGCACGTCCCTGATATACTCTTCCTATCAACCTTACATCCAGCATAGTTGGAGTCTGAGTATCCAATTAAGTCAAAGGTAGACCCCTTTGGATACCAGATCCCGAAGTAGGGCGTAGCAACTAAATATCTAAGAATTCGCTTAACGGCCACAAGGTGGCACTCTCTTGGGTCGGATTGAAATCTAGCACACATGCATACGCTAAGCATAATATCCGGTCTACTAGCACATAAATAAAGTAAAGACCCTATCATAGACCGGTATGCCTTTTGATCAACGGACTTACCTCCTTTGTTGAGGTCGACATGTCCGTCGGTTCCCATTGGAGTCTTTGCGGGCTTGGCGTCCTTCATCCCAAACCGCTTGAGCAAGTCTTGCGTGTACTTCGTTTGAGAGATGAAGGTGCCATCCTTGAGTTGCTTCACTTGGAACCCAAGGAAGTAGTTCAACTCGCCCATCATCGACATCTCGAATTTTTGTGTCATCACCCTGCTAAACTCTTCACAAGACTTTTGGTTAGTAGAACCAAATATTATGTCATCGACATAAATTTGGCACACAAATAGATCACCATCACAAGTCTTAGTGAAAAGAGTTGGATCGGCTTTCCCAACCATGAAAGCATTAGCAATTAGAAAGTCTCTAAGGCATTTATACCATGCTCTTGGGGCTTGCTTAAGTCCATAGAGCGCCTTAGAGAGCTTACACACGTGGTCAGGGTACCGTTCATCCTCAAAGCCAGCGGGTTGCTCCACGTATACCTCTTCCTTGATTGGCCCGTTAAGGAAAGTGCTCTTCACGTCCATTTGGAACAACCTGAAAGAATGGTGAGTGGCATAGGCTAACAAAATGCGAATTGACTCTAGCCTAGCCATAGGAGCAAAAGTCTCCTCAAAGTCTAAACCTACGACTTGGGCATAACCTTTTGCCACAAGTCGAGCCTTGTTCCTTGTCACCACCCCGTGCTCGTCCTGTTTGTTGCGGAACACCCACTTGGTTCCCACAACGTTTTGCTTGGGACGTGGCACCAGTGTCCAAACTTCATTTTGCTTGAAGTTGTTGAGCTCTTCCTGCATGGCCAACACCTAGTCTGAATCTAGCAAGGCCTCTTCTACCCTGAAAGGCTCAATAGAAGAGACAAAAAAGTAATGCTCACAAAAATTAGGTAATCTAGAGCGAGTGGTTACTCCCTTGCTTATATCACCCAATATCTGGTCGACGGGATGATTCCTTTGAATCGTCACTCGAACTTGAGTTGGAGGGGCCTGTGGTGCTTCTTCCTTCTCAACTTGGACTTCTTGTGCTCCCCCTTGATCACAGACCTCCTCTTGAGGAACCTGTTCATCATCTTGAGTTGGGGGGTGCACCATTGTTGAGGAAGAAGGTTGATCTTGCACTTGGTGTTCCTGTGGTCGCACATCTCCAATCGCCATGGTACAAATTGCGTCCGTTGGAACATTGTCTTCATCTATATCATCAAGATCAACTTGCTCTCTTGGAGAGCCATTAGTTTCATCAAATACAACGTTGCTAGAGACTTCAACCAAACCCGATGATTTGTTGAAGACCCTATACGCCTTTGTATTTGAGTCATAACCTAGTAAAAACCCTTCTACATCTTTGGGAGCAAATTTTGAATTCCTACCTTTCTTCACTAGAATATAACATTTACTCCCAAATACACGAAAATAAGACAGTTGGGTTTGTTATCGGTTAGAAGTTCATACGACGTCTTCTTGAGGAGACGATGAAGGTAGACCCGGTTTATGGCGTGGCAGGCTGTGTTCACAGCTTCCGACCAAAACCACTCGTGCGTCTTGAATTCTCCAAGCATCGTCCTCGCCATGTCTATAAGCGTCCTTGAAAGCTCTCTTGTGGGTTTTGGTGTTTGGATGACAACTCAATTAAAGGACTAACAAGTGTGCTAAGTGTTGAATAGGTGCTTAATGTAAAGCTAACAGGGTTCAACACAAGTGAACAAGTGTGATGGTCCAAGGACTAGATGATGGATAAATAATGGGCATCACAAGTAAGATGAACATTGCATAAAGTGAGACTCGGGTGCGTAGCTCGGAGACAACTGATCAAGCCAAGGATGGAGGCAAGAAGAACTTCGAGGTACCAAGTGCACGGGAGAAGGTCAAAGAGGCTGAGGAACCCAATGCCAAGGGTGAAGAAGAAGGCTTGCAAAGTCAAGGGTGATCGAGTTGAGAACAGCTACGACACATCAAGGATCACTACATAAGGACGTGACTTACAACCAATGAGGAAACATATCTAGTTATGTGGTGTAAGTCATAAGGCTCAAGACCAAGCTCTAAGAAGGAGATCAAGGTCACTAGAAGAAGAAGCAGTGTCAAAACCATAACTGGAAGCAGCCCAAAAGAGCTAAGTGCACTTCGACCTTTAGTTTGGGTTCTTCCTATGTTTGGAGATGTTCTATGTGACCTTTGCAGGATGTTGGAGCTAAGAAATGTCAATCTAGATCAAGTCAAGCTGACTTGATGATTTATGAGTCCAACATCGAAGCTCAAGCATGTCAAATGCTATAGATATGAAAATCCAAGAGAAGGTATGTTTCTAGACATAGTACATTGGTTTTTATGTACTAACATATTTGTCTAAGTATTAGAAACAGAGAAAAGAAGAAAAGAAAAGAGGTCCAAAAGGCTTGGCTGTGTACAGCCAAGACTCAGCTCGGTCTGGCACACCGGACTGTCCGGTGGTGCACCGGACAGTGTCCGGTGCGCCAGGCCGAACTCTGGTGAACAGGCCGCTCTCGGGAGAAGTCAGCGGCGTACGGCTATAATTCACCGGACTGTCCGGTGGTGCACCGGACTGTCCGGTGAGCCAACGATCGGCTGGGCCAACGGTCGGCCGCGCAATCCGCGCGTGACGCGTGGCCGAGCCAACGGTCAGATGGGGGCACCGGACTGTCCGGTGTGCACCGGACAGTGTCTGGTGCGCCAACGGCTCCAAGACTGCAACGGTCGACTGCGCCAGTTTTGGAAGGAAATCGGGCACCGGACAGTGTCCGGTGGCGCACCGGACTGTCCGGTGCGCCTACTGACAGAAGGCAAGAATTGCCTTTCTGGATGGCTTCCAACGGCTCCTAGGCCCCTTGTGCCTATAAAAGGGACCCCTAGGCGCCTCAAGCAAAACAGACAAGTGCAGCCAACAAGTGTAGACATCAATCTGATCAATTCTCACTCTCCCTCTTGTGTGTATCTCTCTAGTTTGTGTAGAAGGCAAAGCTATAGGCCTTTAGAGAGTGGAGAAGAGCTGCTAAGAGCTAGAGCAAGGTCTTGGGCATATCGTTACTCTGCCGGGGTGCTGTCAAGAAGATTGTAAACAGTCGCGGCTCTGTTGTAACTACCTCAACATAGTGGAAAGCTTTATCTGTCATACTGACAGATCTGAGCAAACGAAGGAAGGAGTTGAAATAGACTCCAAGCCCAGGTGTGGCTAACTCCAACGAGGACTAGGCAAGCATTTCAGGCTTGGCCGAACCTCGGGATAAATTCTTGTGTCCACGTGCTCGGCTCTGTGTTGTGAGCTGACTCTCTGTCTTATTCAGTTCTTACATCTGCACTTCACTACTTACTTGTGGTACTAGCTTTCTTTGAAGTGCAGGATATTCTTAAGATAAGAATCTCAATTCTGCTGCAACCTACTCGAAGAGTTCTCTCATTCCACTATGGTCTAGTCTTCGAGTAGAGTAAGATTTAAGTTTTTCAAGTGATAATTTTTATTCGCCTATTCACCCCCCCTCTAGGCGACATCCAGATCCTGTTCCCGGGCCAAAGGGAACTTTCAATTGGTATCAGAGCTAGGCCTCTCCAGTGTGGGCTTAGCCGTCCGGAGATGACGATGTTGTCCCAAGAGGTAATTGTAGAACTTCTTTTAGGCGATGGTTCTAATTACAAATCTTGGTCTGTCTCTATTTATAGTGCTTTCATGCATGTTGATCCTGATTTGAGACAGATCTTTAGTAGAAGTATTTTTCCCTCTGATTTTAGTAAAAATCCTTCTAATGCTGAACTAAGATGTTTATCTCTCAATCACCGTGCTTGCAACATCTTAGTTGACTCTCTTTCTAGAAGTGCTTATTTTGCCATCATGGGTAGTGATAGTGATTTATTTGTTGATGCTCATGATTTATGGAATAGAATTAAAGGAAAATATTCTGTGGCAAATTGTGATGCTCCTACTCCCTATATTACTTGTGATACTAACCATTCAAAGGGAGAAGAAAAGTGTTGGGCACCAAACGATGAATCCACCTCATCAACAGGTTTGTTCTCCACTAGTAATAAATGTTTTATTGCTAGCAATGACGGTGGAGACGAAAGCCATGATAAGGAGGAATATGAGGATGATAGCGAGGATGAATCTTCATCACCACAAGGTGCATTTTCCTGTTTTGCTTCCACTGATAATAATGATAGGGAAAATGAGACCGACGATGTGGAAGAGGAGATTCGCCGTTTCTACATCCATCTCAACAAAGAAGACAAAGCGCTCTTGATTAAGCTGTTGAGAAGGAACAAAGAACAAGGCAAGACGCTTCTCAGGCTAAAGGAGACTCTAATCAAAACCAACGACAGCCTGGAGAAGATGACCAAAAAACATGAGGAGCTAAAATACTCTCATGAGAATTTGGTCCAACGGTATGAATCTGTTTTAATTGGGCAAAGAAATAATCATGATGTATTATCTAATGCTGCTCAACTTAAAACTAAAAATTCTATGCTTAGGAGTCAAGTAGAATTGTTAAGTCATGATAACCTTGCTCTAACTAAAAAATATGACTTATTGTCTTGTTATCATGATAATCTCTTGGATAGACATATCATGCTTGAAGTTGCTCATGAGGTTGTAATTACAAACTTAAATTCATGTGAACCTCATTCTTGCACAAGTACACACCTAGATAATATATCGTCATGTGCTAATCTCTGTCGCTCAAAAGGAAGCAAATGTTTGAATGAGCAACAAGTTGTAGCGTCAAAAAGGAAATTACGTGGGAACAAGAAACAAAGACAATTAAGGAGAAGACGTCATGCTCGACTTCCTCAAGATATCTACGAAAATGTGGTGAAGAAGCTTGAGGAAGGAGAAACCGCAGCAAGGGTCAAACTCCACAAGAAAGAAGTTCCTAAGGCAATCAACATGAAACAAGAAAAAGGTAACGATTCAACTAATCATGTTGTTTGCGCTAACTATCTCTCTATGTCATCTAAAAGTAACAAGAGAAGAGGAAAACGGAGATGCTTCAAGTGCAAGGCATTAGGCCACCTCATCGCATCTTGTCCATACAAAGACAAGGACGAAGGGATAAGAAGATGTTTTGGATGCAACAACAAGGACCACATGATCACTTCATGTCCGGTCATGAAGAATCAAAGATGTGCATTCTCCAAGATGACTCTCACCAAGGAAAATGACAAACAACAAACGTCATGTCAGGTTGAGCGATATTTCTGCTACAAGTGTGGTGAGCAGGGTCATCTATCCAAGGTATGTAATAAAGGTAAAGTTTCTAAGCAAGTGAATTTGTCTCAATCTCATTCGCTTAGGAGACCCAAATCATATATTTGTGCTAGATCTATAACGAGATCACCTAGAACTAGCACAAAGACTATTTGGGTACCGAAGGCATTTTTAGTTGAACGTCATGGACCCATCCCGAGGTGGGTACCAAACTGTGCCAACTAGACAATGCAGGTGCCTTGAGATGGAATGGAGACCATGGGAGAGCTTAAGACGGTTATCTCAAACTATATGCTTAAGTTGTTAATTGTTTTGGTGTTTATTCATTAACCCAAGGTTGAATTATTGTGAGACACTGTCACACCCGGCTTTAAGGAACAAATCCAGGTGCACCTCATACATGCGCCAAGAAGACAACATATATAATAACAGAGTGTATAGAGATAAATGTCATGAACATCAGAGTATTTATTACATAGCGGAAGACTTATTACAAAATAAAAGAGTAAATATAAAATGAACTAAGGATCGTCGGCGCCAATGTCAACTGAGAAACGCCACCTAGATCAAGTCGAAGGCCTCAGTGTTAGGCGGCTCCTCTTCGACCACCTGTTCTTCTCCTGTGGGGGGTGTGAGACAGCAAGGGTGAGCTCACATACGTTCATAGCTCAACAAGTCGTGGGGAATAATGTGACATGAACTCACCAAAGGTGGGAGTTCATGAAGTGTAAAGTTGATCAACGAAATAAAGGCTAAGGCTGAGCATTGCTTTTATAAGTTGGTCAAAATTTTATTAGCAGTTACTAAGTGTAAGTAAATACCAAACCTTAATAATAATAAAGAACAGTAATAGTAAAATAATCCCAAATGCGATGCAAATGTCAAATTAAATTTAAGTTCCATAATTAATCATGTGAGGGTCCGAGCCGCTCATGACCGTGAGTACGGCTAGTATACTAGTTTTACACTCTGCAGAGGTTGCGCATCTTTACCCATAAGTCATGTTACCCATCTGCCAAGAGACGGCCAATCCCATACACCTCTACCGAGGAGGCGAGGCAGGGTAACACTACGAGGCCTTTACAAAGTTCCACTAGCTTCAGAAATCCCGCTACAGTTTATAGGAAGCTCCAGTGCAGGGTTCTTGCCTGACCGCCATCGCAGCAAAATCAACCAAGGACCTCCCTACACTGACCACTCCCCTACTGCCCTTGCCCCTTTCGGGTAAGGAAGACCTCCACTAGCTTTCCTAGTTAATCAGCCAAGGGCGTCCCATTAAACCCTTGTGGTAGCACTGTTTTCCTGGGTGGTCGCTCCATGTTCCCATTAATTTAATGATCTTAACATGAACAGTAATAATAACAAGATAATAACAAAATAATCATGAGTAGTGTATCTCCGTACCCAATCCACATAAAGCAATAGCAAGTACTACCCAAAAATATTTCAGGGGTGAACAAGGTATAAAGATAACCAAAACTGGGGTAACTTAAAGGATCCCATCAAAATTAACCTATGCAGATCATTACAATTAATAAGAACATGGCTGGGAAAAGTAAGTGATCAAGGGCACAACTTGCCTTCAATGAGCTCCTGCTCAGCTACTTCTTGCTGAACCTCAGATTCCACAGTGGCTTGCTCGTCTACTCGCATAAACACAATACATACATAGTATAGCAAAAATTAACATTGCACCAAACATGTAAATAAAATACACAGTAAAAATCTACACATTAAAATGAAATCATAGGAACTGGAATCACTAAATTTGGAGTTATAGAATTCATGTTATGAATTTCTTAAGGTTTAATGTGCTTGAAATAGGATTCAATGATAAATTAATTTTCTTACTGTTTTCATGTAGAAACAGAGACTCTAGATGATGGAGAATAAAATTACAAAATTTTAGGAACTGGAATGGAGTGATTTGGACTAAAAATGGATTTTCTATGCATTTTACAAGTTTCTATATTTGTTTTTGTATTAAAAACGAATTTCTATAATTAATTCTCTGTTTTTAATCATCTCAGGACTAGGCGTCTATTTTCAGAAAGATCAGGGGCTAAACCAGAGTTTTCCCCAAGACACAGATCACAACTACGTGGACTGCGGGTTGAATCTCAATAAACCCAGGGGTTCTTTAATAAAAAGCCGAGGCCGAAGGGGGTATCGGTGAACCCAGGCCGCCCGATCTTGAATGAGCGGCGCAGATTAAATCAATCCCGATCGAAGCGGTACCCAATCCGATCCGTTGGATCGTCATCAGGCAGTCCTGAATAGCCCATACTGGCAACATAGCCCAACCCTCTGATCCGAGATCAACGCTCCAGATTCTAAAAACCCGGATGGATTCCTACGCCTTGGATCTAAATTGGACAGTGCATGCTAAACAATTGAAGGGGTATCCCTCGATCAGATCTACGCCGTCAAACATGCATCTAACGGACAAAACCTTTCTCTTCCCCCCCCCAGGTCCCCACAGCGTGACGGCGATGAGCTCCGCGGCGGCGGACTCACCGGCGAACTGCGAACCGGTGCTCCAGTGCGCCATACACTGATTAACTAGTCCTACATATTGCGCTAAACGAGACGAACGTGGCTGAGGTATCCGTACCTGGAATTGGAGACCTGACGAGGCCGGACACGGTGCGAGGCGGATCCGTGGCGGTGGAACGACGGCGAGCAATTCGGAGTGCTCCGCTGACTAATTCCACCCGAATGTGCCACAGACAGTTTTGGGTGTTGCCCACGAACCCCCCGGACGCCTTGCCACGGCCGAAAACCCCCGTAGTACTGATCTAGCCGGCGGCGGCCCTCCCTCGGTTTGAGCTTGTCGCGGCGCTGCGCTCGCTGTGGTGTACTCGCCGAGGAAAGCAGAGGGGAGGAGGAGATCGTGGGCGCGCCCGTCTTTTATCTCCCCCGATTAGCTCAACGACCATCGCGGTATTCGTGGCGGGGACGGCGGGGATGCGGCGACCATGCTGTTGCTCCCGCACGCGAAGTCCGCGGAGGGGAAGGACCCGACAGCGTGGTCCCGCGTGTCAGCGATGGAGCGAAGGAGGCGGCCGCGTGAGTGAGTAGCGGGCGAGGCTGACCGAGTAGCCCCACATGTCGGCGCCGGTTCTGTGGTTTGGGCCGCGCGTGAGTGGAGAGGTGGTTGGATGGGCCGAAATGGGATAAGCCGGCCCAGGTAAGGTTAGTTTTGTTTTATTCTTTTCTTTTTCATTTCTTTTTCTCCATTTTCAAATCCAATTGAATTCAAGTTTGAATTCAAACTTGATGGCTCATCATTTACACTGTGTTTGTACAGTTAAAAGTAATAAGTTTAAGGATATCTATGTTTTTATATTTTTATATCATTTCTCTTTTTCTTATTTTCCAAACCCTATTTACAAAATTAGGGTTTAATTCTAGTTCTAATAATTATTATATTATTATTATTAACATTATTATTTTACTTAATGCGCAAACATATAAACTCCAATATGATGCATTTTCTTTTATTTTAGTGTCTTTGGTTTTAATTGATCACTCTCAACATGTATGCTCTTTTATTGATGCAAAATGAGGCACATAAAATAAGGAAATCACCATGTATTTCTTGTACACAATTTTGAGTATTACAAATCCTACCCCACTTAAAAATAATCTCGTCCTCGAGATTTAGGAAGATCTAGGGAAAAGGTGGGGAAAATCTATACGAAGCTCTTCTTCTCTTTCCCAAGTTGCTTCATCTTCACCGTGGTGGCTCCATTGCACTTTGCACATCTTTATAACCTTATTCCTTGTAACTCGAGTCAAAGTATCCAAAATCTTGATGGGGTACTCAGCATAAGTCAGGTCATCTTGAACACTAAGATCTTCCATTGGTAACTGTTCTTCAGGTACCCTGAGACATTTCTTCAGCTGAGATACATGAAATACATCATGAACATCCGCAAGATGATCCGGTAACTCCAATTGGTATGCAACCACTCCCACTCGCTTTAAGATTAAGAAGGGTCCAATAAAGCGAGGGGACAACTTTCCTTTGACTTTGAATCTTCTCATACCCCGGAGTGGTGACACCTTCAAATAGACATAATCTCCCTCCTTAAACTCAAGTAGTCTTCTCCGGGTGTTAGCATAGCTCTTCTGCCTGGACTGTGCAGTTCTCAAATTTTCCCTTATTTGCTGGACTTGTTCCTCTGCTTCTTGTATAATCTTAGGTCCAAACAACTGCCTTTCACCAGTTTGATCCCAATACAGTGGAGTCCTGCACTTCCTGCCATATAAAGCTTCGAATGGTGACGTCTTCAAACTGGCCTGATAGCTATTATTATAAGAAAACTCCGCATAAGGCAAACTCTTATCCCAACTACCACCATGCTTAAGGGCACAAGCTCTTAACATATCTTCTAACACTTGGTTAGTCCTCTCTGTCTGCCCATCAGTCTGGGGATGGTAAGCTGAACTAAAATTCAATCTTGTATCCAATGACTCGTGCAACTTCTTCCAATATCGAGAGGTAAACTGTGATCCCCGGTCTGACACAATCTTCTTTGGCACACCATGTAGGCAGACAATCCGTGCCATATACAACTCTGCTAACTTGGCTCCTGAATACGTGGTCTTCACTGGAATAAAGTGGGCTACTTTGGTTAGTCTGTCCACAATCACCCATATAGAATCATATCCAGCAGACGTGCGGGGTAATCCAACAATGAAGTCCATGCCAATCTCTTCCCATTTCCACTCAGGTGTCTTCAGTGGATGCAGTAGTCCGGCTGGCCTCTGGTGTTCAGCCTTAACTCTTTGGCACACATAGCACATAGCCACATGTGCAGCCACATCTCTCTTCAGTCCATACCACCAATACTTTTGCTTCAAATCCTGATACATCTTAGTACTCCCAGGGTGGATAGAATAAACTGAGTCATGTGCCTCCTTCAATATGGTTTCCCGAAGGCTATCAATATCGGGAACACAGATCCGATTCTTGAACCGTATAGTGCCTTGCTCATCCTCCGTGAACTCCGGGCCTCTACCCTCCGTTATCAGATCCTTGATCTCCTGAATCTTAGCATCACCAACCTGACCTTTATGAATTTCTAGCTCCAAGGTAGGTTCCAATTCAATGGTAATTCCTTTCGTATGTGTAACAATTCCCAGGATGAGTCGCTCAAAATCTTTTGCTAATTCATCAGGTAGCTGGACAACGAAAGCGGAGTGAACATGTGAGAGCACCTAGAGGGGGGGTGAATAGGTGATCCTGTAAAACTTGAAACTTAAGCCACAAAAACTTGGTTAAGTGTTAGCACAATAATAGCCAAGTGGCTAGAGAGGAGTCTCTACAAAACACAATAACCACAAGAGATCAATCACAGAGATGGCACAGTGGTTATCCCGTGGTTCAGCCAAGACCAACGCTTGCCTACTCCACGTTGTGGCGTCCCAACGGACGAGGGTTGCAATCAACCCCTCTCAAGCGGTCCAAAGACCCACTTGAATACCACGGTGTTTTGCTTGCTTTTCTTAATCCCGTTTGCGAGGAATCTCCACAACTTGGAGCCTCTTGCCCTTACACTTGAAGTTCACAAAGAAGCACAGAGCAAGGGAGGGATTAGCAACTCACACAAGACACCAAGATCACAGCGAATACACACACACAAGACTCAGACTTAAGCTCAAAAGACTAGCACACTAGAACGGAGCTTAAATCACTAGAATGTCGAACAAGTGCGTAAAAATGGAGTATGAGTGATCAAGAGTGCTCTAGGAATGCTTGGTATACTCTTCCATGCGCCTAGGGGTCCCTTTTATAGCCCCAAGGCAGCTAGGAGTCGTTGAGAGCAATTCTGGAAGGCAGATCTTGCCTTCTGTCGACTGGCGCACCGGACAGTCCGGTGCACCACCGGACACTGTCCGGTGCAGATATCCTTTCTTATCTGGCGAAGCCGACCGTTGGAGTCTGAGAGCCGTTGGTGCGCCGGACACTGTCCGGTGCACACCGGACAGTCCGGTGCACCAATGTGATCGTTGGCTCGGCCACGCGTCACGCGCGGAATCCTCGGCCGACCGTTGCCCCGGCTGAATGTTGACTCACCAGACAGTCCGGTGCACCACCGGACAGACCGGTGAATTTTAGCCGGACGCCGTTAATCATCTCCCGAGAGCGACGAGTTCGTCTGTGAATGGCTCACCGGACAGTCCGGTGCACCACCGGACAGACCGGTGAATTTTAGCCGTACACCGCCGTCGAAGTCCCGAGAGCAGCCTGTTCGCCAGAGCCAGCCTGGCGCACCGGACACTGTCCGGTGCACCCAGACTGAGCAAACTTTGGCTGAACAAAGCCATCTTATTTCCAATTCAATTTCTCCTGTTTCCAGCACTTAGACACAATACATTAGTCCATAAAACAATGTACTAAGTCTAGAAACATACCTTTTGACAAGATTTGCACTTTGTCCACCACTTTGCATAGATTAGCATAAAAGCACTTGTGTTGGCACTCAATCACCAAAATACTTAGAAATGGCCAAAGGGCACATTTCCCTTTCAACATGCTCCTTCCGACTCAAGGCATCTACAACCAAATTCGCCTTGCCTGGGTGATAGTGAATCTCCAAATCATAATCCTTAATGAGCTCCAACCAACGGCGTTGCCTAAGGTTGAGATCTTTCTGAGTGAATATATACTTCAAACTCTTATGATCTGTATATACTTGGCACTTAGTTCCCATGATGTAGTGTCTCCAAATCTTAAGTGCATGCACAATAGCAGCCAGCTCCAAGTCATGAGTGGGGTAGTTCAATTCATGTTTCCGCAACTGACGAGATGCATAGGCAATCACATGTCCTTCTTGCATGAGCACACATCCCAATCCTTGGCCACATGCATCACAATAAATGTCAAATCCCTTCTGTAGATCTGGCATAATCAATATGGTGGCGACATCAATCTCTCCTTCAATTGATCAAAGCTCTCTTGGCATTTCTCATCCCACTTGAATTCTCTTCCTTTCTATAGAAGCGATGTCATAGGTTTGGCAATCTTAGAGAACCCTTCAATGAATCTCCGATAATATCCTGCGAGTCCCAAGAAACTCTGAATCTCAGTAACTGTAGTGGGTACACTCCACTCCATTATCTCTTTCATTTTAGCAGGATCCACTGCTATTCCTCCATTAGAAATAATATGTCCAAGGAATGGCACCTTGTCAATCCAAAACTCGCACTTGCTGAACTTAGCATAGAGTTGATTATCTCGCAGCTTTTGTAGCACCAACCTTAGATGTTGTTCATGATCACTTTCATTCTTAGAATAGATAAGAATATTGTCGATGAACACCACGACAAATCTGTCCAAATACTCCATAAACACCTTATTCATCAAATTCATGAAATAAACCGGTGCATTGGTTAATCCAAACGACATAACAGTAAACTCATATAATCCATATCGAGTCGAGAAAGCCGTCTTGGGAATATCCGATGGTCTAATCCTCATCTGGTGGTAACCGGATCGGAGATCAATCTTCGAGAATACTCTAGCACCTCACATCTGATCAAATAAATCCTCAATACGGGGTAATGGGTACTTGTTCTTCACAGTGACATCATTAAGTGATCTATAGTCCACACACATCCGTTGCGATCCATCCTTCTTCTGCACAAATAACACCGGTGCTCCCCAAGGTGAGGAACTCGGACGAATGTACCCCGCTTCTTGTAACTCAGTTAACTGCTTCTTAAGTTCCTTCAACTCCTCTACGGACATCCTATATGGCCGTTTTGAAATAGGGGCGGTTCCAGGTAAGAGATCAATAACAAACTCAACTTCTCTATCAGGTGGCATCCGTGGTAACTCCTCTGGAAAGACATCCGGAAAATCTCTAACCACCTGGATGTTGTCTCCAACAAACTCCTCAGGTATAAAGAACATTGCACGCATGGATGAGGAGGTTACTGCAATATTAACTTGAAATCTTTCTCCTTTAGTGGTAGTGAGTTCTACGGTACCTCTACCACATGCTATAACGGCCTTTGCCTTTCTTAGCCATGACATACCAAGGATCAGATCTATACTGCTTGACTCTAATATTATAGCAGTAGCTCCAAATTCTCTACCCATAATGGTCAATGTCAATCTACAAGTCATTTGATTTGCCTCAACAGGCCCTTTAGGTGTAATTACTATCATGGGTTTTCTCATATTTAGCAGTGGTATTTCATTTGTGTTGGCATATCTAGCAGACATGAATGAATGTGTAGCACCAGAATCAAATAATATGGTCGCAGGAATTGCATTAACATAAAACATACCAAGTACGATGTCCCCACCATCCGGAGTAGCATCAACGCTGACTTGATTAACCTTGGCAATAGAATATCCCTTGCTAGATCCTGGAGTTTGCTGCCTGTTCTGAACTGGAGTAGTAGCAATCCTCTGTGGGCAGACATTTGCATAATGACCAGTCTTCCCACACTTGAAACAAGTAGTGCCTGGACTCTGTCCTGAAAACTTCGTCGGGGTGCCAGTGGGGGTAGCCTGTCGAGGAGGTAGTCCTCAGTGGTGATTGCTGAACTAGGCGCTGGCCTCCGAGTCGAGTCGGTGTACCCTATGGTGGTACGTAGCGGGGACGAACACTGCTGCTACCCTGTCCTTGTGAGATAGCCTTCCTCTTCAAATCACCCAGTTGAACACGCTTGTGTTCAATAGCAAGAGCCTTATCCAGCAGCCTCTGAAATGATGGAAAGGTGTGTGCAACCTGTGCATACTACAAAGGTCCATTAAGTCCTTCAATAAAGTGCTCCTGCTTCCTCTCATCCTCAGCAACTTCATCAGGGGCATATCTGGATAACTGGATAAACTTGTCGCGGTACTCGCTGACTGACATACTTCCTTGCTTTAGCGACAGAAACTCCTTCTTCTTAATCTTCATTAATCCAGCAGGTATATGATAATTCCGGAACTGTGTACTGAACTCTGCCCAAGTGATAGTATCAGCAGCATCGTGGGCCGCAATATATGAATCCCACCAGTCAGCAGCGGGACCTGTCAGACGACCTGAGGCATAAAGAACTTTCTCCCTGTCTGAGCATTGGGCAATGTTGAGCATCTTCTCAATTGCTTTCAGCCAATCATCTGCATCTAGTGGATCTGGCGAGCTGGCGAAGGTCGGCGGCTTATGGCTCATAAACTCCCGGTGCTTATCACGAGGTGGAACAGGTGGTGGTGGTGGAGGCAATGGTACTTGTTGCTGTTGCTGCTGTTGTTGAAGTTGTTGTTGCAGCTGCTGTTGTTGCGCCCTCCTTTCTTGGCGTATCTCCTCTCTCTCCTAGCGCAACTCCTGGCGTATATCTTCTCTTCCCTGACGCATCTCCTGGCGTTCTTGCTGCATCTGGGCACGCATATCAGCCATAGTGTCCGCCATTTGCTGCATCACCGCCATCTGAGCTGCAACCAGTGGATCAACTCCGCCTGGTGGAGGATTAGGAGGATTCATCCCTGCTGGCTGTGGCTGAGGTTGTCTATATATCCTTCTAGTGTGTCGATTAGGAGGCAAATCAATTCCACCACCCCTCCTGGTATTGACCATCTGAGTTAGATACATATGGTAAGAGAGAGCAGTAGACAAGGCAGTAATTACAAATCATGTTACTTTGGGGGATTTATTAGCTAAGCAGTTTAATGTTTTACCTACCATAGCTAATTTATTACCTTATCCTGGCACATGCTAAGATGTCCATATATAATATTTCAATCAATCAAAGAAGCAAATCAGGCATTGATCATCAGAACAATCAACCAACATTTTTAATAGGGAAAATAGTTTTAATTTTGTCTTAGGCTTCCTATCTCTTAAAAATGTCATAGGGGTAGGGATTCCAAGGTGTGAAATCCATCTTGTCTCAGAGTAGAAAAGGTAAGAATGACCAGAATAGAACAGTAGAAGGTGAGACAGGATCATGATAAGTGTAGAAAGAATCAGAGTAAGGTGAGTGTAGAATGAATCAGAATGAGATAAGTAGGTAAGGGTTTGTCCATTCTATCTAGGTTTCGTCCTACAGTCAACATTTCCTCTGATACCACTTCTGTCACACCCGACTTTAAGGAACAAAGCCAGGTGCACCTCATACATGCGCCAAGAAGACAACATATATAATAACAGAGTGTATAGAGATAAATGTCATGAACATCAGAGTATTTATTACATAGCGGAAGACTTATTACAAAATAAAAGAGTAAAAATAAAACGAACTAAGGATCGTCGGCGCCAATGTCAACTGAGAAACGCCACCTAGATCAAGTCAAAGGCCTCAGTGTTAGGCGGCTCCTCTTCGACCACCTGTTCTTCTCCTGTGGGGGGGTGTGAGACAGCAAGGGTGAGCTCACATACGTTCATAGCTCAACAAGTCGTGGGGAATAATGTGACATGAACTCACCAAAGGTGGGAGTTCATGAAGTATAAAGCTGATCAACGAAATAAAGGCTGAGGCTGAGCATTGCTTTTATAAGTTGGTCAAAATTTTATTAGCAGTTACTAAGTGTAAGTAAATACCAAACCTTAATAATAATAAAGAACAGTAATAGTAAAATAATCCCAAATACGATGCAAATGTCAAATTAAATTTAAGTTCCATAATTAATCATGTGAGGGTCCGAGCCGCTCATGACCGTGAGCACGGCTAGTATACTAGTTTTACACTCTGCAGAGGTTGCGCATCTTTACCCACAAGTCATGTTACCCATCTGCCAAGAGACGGCCAATCCCATACACCTCTACCGAGGAGGCGAGGCAGGGTAACACTACGAGGCCTTTACAAAGTTCCACTAGCTTCAGAAATCCCGCTACAGTTTATAGGAAGCTCCAGTGCAGGGTTCTTGCCTGACCGCCATCGCAGCAAAATCAACCAAGGACCTCCCTACACTGACCACTCCTCTACTACCCTTGCCCCTTTCGGGTAAGGAAGACCTCCACTAGCTTTCCTAGTTAATCAGCCAAGGGCGTCCCATTAAACCCTTGTGGTAGCACTGTTTTCCCGGGTGGTCGCTCCATGTTCCCATTAATTTAATGATCTTAACATGAACAGTAATAATAACAAGATAATAACAGAATAATCATGAGTAGTGTATCTCCATACCCAATCCACATAAAGCAATAGCAAGTACTACCCAAAAATATTTTAGGGGTGAACAAGGTATAAAGATAACCAAAACTGGGGTAACTTAAAGGATCCCATCAAAATTAACCTATGCAGATCATTACAATTAATAAGAACATGGCTGGGAAAAGTAAGTGATCAAGGGCACAACTTGCCTTCAATGAGCTCCTGCTCAGCTACTTCTACTTGCTGAACCTCAGATTCCACAGTGGCTTGCTCGTCTACTCGCATCAACACAATGCATACATAGTATAGCAAAAATTAATATTGTACCAACCATGTAAATAAAATAAACAGTAAAAATCTACACATTAAAATGAAATCATAGGAACTGGAATCACTAAATTTGGAGTTATTGAATTCAAGTTATGAATTTCTTAAGGTTTAATGTGCTTGAAATAGGATTAAATGATAAATTAATTTTCTTACTGTTTTCATGTAGAAACAGAGACTCTAGATGATGGATAATAAAATTACAAAATTTTAGGAACTGGAATGGAGTGATTTGGACTAAAAATGGATTTTCTATGCATTTTACAAGTTTCTATATTTTTTTGTATTAAAAACGAATTTCTATAATTAATTCTCTGTTTTTAATCATCTCAGGACTGGGCGTCTATTTTCAGAAAGATCAGGGGCTAAACCAGAGTTTTCCCCAAGACACAGATCACAGCTACGTGGACTGCGGGTTGAATCTCAATAAACCCAGGGGTTCTTTAATAAAAAGCCGAGGCCGAAGGGGGTATCGGTGAACCCAGGCCGCCCGATCTTGAATGAGCGGCACAGATTAAATCAATCCCGATCGAAGCGGTACCCAATCCAATCCGTTGGATTGTCATCAGGCGGTCCTGAATAGCCCACACCGGCAACATAGCCCAACCCTCTGATCCGAGATCAACGCTCCAGATTCTAAAAACCCGGATGGATTCCTACGCCTTGGATCTAAATCGGACGGTGCATGCTAAACAATCGAAGGGGTATCCCCCGATCAGATCTACGCCGTCAAACATGCATCTAACGGCCAAAACCTTTCTCTTCCCCCCCAGGTCCCCACAGCGCGACGGCGATGAGCTCCGCGGCGGCGGACTCACCGGCGAACTGCGAACCGGTGCTCCAGTGCGCCATACACCGATTAACTAGTCCTACATATTGCGCTAAACGAGACGAACGTGGCTAAGGTATCCGTACCTGGAATTGGAGACCTGACGAGGCCGGACACGGTGCGAGGCGGATCCATGGCGGTGGAAGAACGACGGCGAGCAATTTGGAGTGCTCCGCTGACTAATTCCACCCGAATGTGCCACAGACAGTTTTGGGTGTTGCCCACAAACCCCCCGGACGCCTTGCCATGGCCGGAAACCCCCGTAGTACTGATCTAGTCGGCGGCGGCCCTCCCTCGGTTTGAGCTTGTCGCGGCGCTGCGCTCGCTGTGGTGTACTCGCCGAGGAAAGCAGAGGGGAGGAGGAGATCGTGGGCGCGCCCGGCTTTTATCTCCCCCGATTAGCTCAACGACCATCGCGGTATTCGTGGCGGGGACAGCGGGGATGCGGCGATCGTGCTGTTGCTCCCGCACGCGAAGTCCGCGGAGGGGAAGGACCCGACAGCGTGGTCCCGCGTGTCAGCGATGGAGCGAAGGAGGCAGCCGCGTGAGCGAGTAGCGGGCGTGGCTGACCGAGTGGCCCCACATGTCGGCGCCGGTTCTGTGGTTTGGGCCGCGCGTGAGTGGAGAGGTGGTTGGATGGGCCGAAATGGGATAAGCCGGCCCAGGTAAGGTTAGTTTTGTTTTATTCTTTTCTTTTTCATTTCTTTTTCTCCATTTTCAAATCCAATTGAATTCAAGTTTGAATCAAACTTGATGGCTCATCATTTACACTGTGTTTGTACAGTTAAAAGTAATAAGTTTAAGGATATCTATGTTTTTATATTTTTATATCATTTCTCTTTTTCTTATTTTCCAAACCCTATTTACAAAATTAGGGTTTAATTCTACTTCTAATAATTATTATATTATTATTATTAACATTATTATTTTACTTAATGGGCAAACATATAAACTCCAATATGATGCATTTTCTTTTATTTTAGTGTCTTTGGTTTTAATTGATCACTCTCAACATGTATGCTCATTTATTGATGCAAAATGAGGCACATAAAATAAGGAAATCACCATGTATTTCTTGTACACAATTTTGAGTATTATAGACACTAATCCCATGTTCATCTCAAGTGAAATAAGTTGAATAGGTCCTTAATCATTATTGGTGAATCAAGCAAAGGACCTTGACGAGATTCTGCAACTTGCTCTCCATAGGATGGTACCCTTGTATCTTGAGTTCTTTGTTGATAATCAGTATTGCTCTTAAGACTGATTGCTGTGCTACCTGTCCTTGGAGTAGTTATGTTTCTTGATTGCCTGTGTTGAGTACCTTTCAATCAATGATTAAAGATTTCCAAGATCGTAACCATACTTGCTTAATCAGGATTGTGTGCTTTAGAGGTTATGTCTCTTGAATCATTTAATGGATAGTTTTTCATTAGATATATCCACCATGATTAACTCCTTTTGTGTCTGTGAATAAACCTGTATTCCTTTGTGAGTTATGCTATATGGTTTTAATGATTAACCTATGAGCAAATATGACATTTTGTTTAGTTTATGTTCACATGATTACTCTAGTCTGGTATTGTGTGAATACCAACTCTATGTTGTGCCTCTAATGCACTCTTTTGAGCTATAAGGTGCATAATCAAAAGGAGCCCTCAATTAGTGACAACTGGTGCTCTCATGGCAATTCAGGAAAAGGCAAAGGTATGGAGAATGGAACTATGCAATTTCATTAAATATCTTGAGGTTCCATTGATTGTGATCACAACTATGGTCTTGCCTCTGAATTGGTAGTATCTTGGCTTAGGTGCTCCTTCCTTTAAAATGGTGTTTCTTTTGGTGTACCTAAGGAACCTTCTTAATTATGATGTGCTTAGACATTGCGCTTTATATGCATGATCGTGTTGCTTTTCAATTTGTATATGTGGTGCAATGATTATCAAGTATGAAGCATGTCTAGGTTGCTTGTAAAATGTTATACTTCTTGAGGCATGCATTGTTGTATTAAGTCAACCTTTCATTTAGTATTCAATGGGTATCTCTTTATGGTAAAATTGAGAGTATGCCTTGACCAAGATGTGTTGTGATCCCCTCTAATTCTGAGAAAGCTAGAATGTGCAAAGTGCAAGTCTTTCAAATACTTGATGCACAACTTTAGGGGGAGTACACATAACTTGTGTCTTTTGAGACTAATTATTTCTTGAGTGATCTTGTATAGTCTCAAGGTGGAAAAGAGAAGATGAGCAGGAAATGGAGCAATCAGGACTTGGGTACCTCTGTGAGTCAAGAAATTGGTATCTTAAGTCGTGAGCAATTGCATATTTTCAGATTGCTCATGCTCTTTGGTGATACTCTATGCTTATCCTTAAATATCATGAAGATATGATAATAAATGACTTTTCAATTGGTAGCCGTGATAGTTTGCTTCAATTGACATCTTTTGATAATCACTAGAATAGAAGCTTCATCTTGTGCCACAATACTATAACTTGCTCTAAACTTGGTGTCTTAGCAACAAGAAAAGGTTAGGATAAAGGATCAGGCACAAGTGTGGAGAAGCTCCTGAGAGAGTAATACTTTCAGGATGGGAAGTACACTACAACAGGGTAAAGGTACAAAAGGAAGTATTGATCTTTTTGCGTATATGTATCTTACTCAAAATGTTGGTAGTGCATACGTTCAATAAGTAAGGGGGAGTTTTGATAGTGTATTTTTCCTCCTTAAAACCCCTGCTGTCCCTTGACATCATCCTATGTTCTTGCTTGAATATGGTTTTAGTGTTTGATGTCAAAGGGGGAGAATCTGTGCATTAAAGCTTATCTCAACCTGAGAGGAAAGCTTATCCTAAGGGGTGATGTGTTAGTTTGAGCATTGTTTGATGTGTTAGTTTGAGCATTGTTAGATGTGTTAGTTTGAGCATTGTTAGTGTGTTATTGTGTTATTGATAATTCTTATCATGTGCTTCTTGTAGTATTATATGTGTTGCATCATATGGACTAGTATTTCCGCTGCTATGAATTAATTGGCATCTATAGTGTTTACTCTATAATAGATATTCATGTGGTTAATGGTGCTTTAAGATTAATGGTGCTTTAAGATTGATTTAAATTGGTATCTTAATGGTGAATAGTGGTAGGTTGATATACCTGTGATATATCCACTCTAGTGAATGGTGTTTAACTCTGATCCTGTGCATTTGTGTGTTATACGCATCATGGTTTGATCCTTGACACAATGCATCCCGTAGGTGCTAAGGTGTAGCAATGCTTCGATTTAGCCTAAGTATGTGCATTTTGGCATTTAAGGCCAAAGCTAAGATATTAATGTAAGCACATATTTAGGGGGAGCATTCTACAATCTTAGAATTCAAAATGTGTGCTTTAAATTTCACTTTTATGTAAGCTTTAATTGTGTTGCCATCAATCACCAAAAAGGGGGAGATTGAAAGCTCTCTTGTGGGTTTTGGTGTTTGGATGACAACTCAATTAAAGGACTAACAAGTGTGCTAAGTGTTGAACAGGTGCTTAATGTAAAGCTAACAGGGTTCAATACAAGTGAACAAGTGTGATGGTCCAAGGACTAGATGATGGATAAATAATGGGCATCACAAGTAAGATGAACATTGCTGTAATACCCAGAATTTTAAATCATAAGAAGAGGTAATGACCTTGTGTGTATTGACTATACCTGCTATCACATGTGAATAAACATCATCCAAAAAGGGATTAAATAACCAAAGACACCTAGATAAATCATGCATCATGCCGAGTTTTATTTGATTGCGCATTTGCAAATAATAAAATAAATGTTTCATTAACAATGTATTAATGGATCCATGGAATTTAACCCCTAATTGGAAAACAAATCTCTAAAGAAAAGTGAAAAGGGAGAAGAGAGGTACTAAAGAGAAAATATATAAAATAAATATTATAAAAGTGATACTAGTATATTCAGATTATGTGTTAGATTGAAATAATAAATCCATAGTGAATTGGAATTCAAAATTTGGAATTCAACAGAATTATGAATAAAAGAAAAACAGAAAATAAAAACAAAAGAAAAAGGGAAGGAAAGCTCAACTGGGCTCTAGACCTCATTTTCGGCCCACCTGCTCATTTCCTGCTTCCCCGCGCAGCCCACGAAGCCAACCTCACATGCGCGCCTAGCCCTGCGTGCGGGCCCTATCTGGCAGCCCCTTTGATCGCGCGTCACTGCCACGTGGGTTCGATGTGCTGGGTCGCTGACGGTGGGTCCAGTTCGTCGGATATCTTTACCCCAGCTGAGATCCACGCAGACCAAAAATCCCAATCTGTTGCCGCGTGATCTCCAATTATTTTGCTGGTGCCGATGCACCAAGCCACGGATGGTGGGTCCTGGCATCCAGGGGTTCTTCTACCGTGCGTATCTCGCTACGGACTCAGACTCGGTTGCTCAACGGTGCCAGCGCCATATCCGCGGGATTCGCGTCAACTAACGCCGCATCTGGGGCAGATCGAACGGAATCTCCATGCTAGCTTCTCGGGATCCTTGGCGCTTCTCTCTTCACCCTTTAGACTCGCTCCGAGGTATTTAAATCGCCCTGGTCGCACCCTGTTTAGTGTTGGCCACCATGCTGGGGCCTGCACGGTCAAACGCCATGGCCGGTAGCAGCAGACAGGGCGGTTCGTGGGAGCTCGCTCGCGACTAACATCCAACCCTGGGCGATGGCCATGGGAATCTCTGACGCGCGTGATGCTTTGTTGGGGCGCTCAACGAGGGGCGCGCTCCTGCCGGGCGTACCTGGGGGGCGAACCACCAGGTCATCGCCGTTTTCTCGCCGCCCCTCCTCATCGCCGTGGGATCGCCCTTCGCCATGGTCGGGGCGTTGTCAGCACGAGTAGCCCGGTGAGCCCCCTTTTCCATCACGGTCGTCTAGTATAGATCATCGTGTTGTGCCCTTTTGAATTGAAGCTTTGTGCCGAGGTGGTCGGTCTCCTAGTACCCGGTAATGGTCGTCGCCGTGCCGGCCTTGCGTGCCACTGTGCTGGGTGGTCGAGCAGGGAAGATGCCCCTTTAACCGTAGATCTTCTATTGTGCGGTCACGATTAAATCCCTGAGTCACTACGCCGAGGATCTGGTGATCGATGGCACCTGTTCACCGTGGCGTATAATGCCTCGGGCCGTTGATTTTGATCCAAGGGCTGGTAGTCCACACCACGTTAATGAAGTCTCAATCTAATCCGCACCGCTCGATCGTGATCCAACGGCTTGGATCCGAAGATACCCCTTCGGTCGCAAGATTTACAGAAGAGCCCTTCAGTTATTAGATAACTAACCTGCGGTCCACAGAACACTGCACCGAGTCTTAGAATTATTTGTACCATAGCCCCTGCTCTTATTAATTATTGGGGCTCAGTCCAGAGTTCATAAGAACTGAATAAATAAAATCCGAAAATGATTTTTATGAGAAAAAGAATTGCTAGAACTTGTTTAAATTGTAGAAAATCCATATGAACTCCAAATTGGTTCATTCCAGTTCCTAAATTTTTGTAATAATATTGTCTATCCATTAGTGCCTCTGTTTTGACATGAAAGACTCAAGAAAATTTATCTATTACTTAATCTTGTATTAATTACATAAAACCTTGGAAAATCCATAACTTAAAGTATATAACTCTAAATTTAATAATTCCGGTTCCTATGATCTCATTTTAATGTCTAGATTATTACTGTGTATTTTATCTACATGTTTGGTGTAATGTTAATTTTTGCTATATTATGTATGTATTGTGTTGATGCGAGTAGACGAGCAAGCTACAGAGGATTCCGAGGTTCAGCTGGTAGAGACTGCTGAGCAGGAGCTCGTGGAAGGCAAGTTGTGCCCTTGATCACTTCTTTTTACCCATTCATGTTCTTATTATTCATGATGATCTGCATAGGTTAATTTTGATGGGACCCAATAGGATACCCTAGATTTTGACTATCTTTATACCTTGTTTCACCCCTGGTTTTACTACTAAAGTTTTGGGTAGTTCATGCTATTGCTTTATGTGGATTTGGGTATAGAGATATTCATCACTCATTGTTATACTTTTTATTATCTGTTTTATTCTTTACTGTTCATGATAAGATCATTATGTTAATGGGAACATGGAGAATCACCCGGGAAAATAGTGCTACCACAAGGGTTTAATGGGACACCCTTGGCTGATTAACTAGGAAAGCTAGTGGAGGGCTACCTTACCCGAAAGGGGCAAGGGAAGTAGGGGAGTGGTCAGTGTAGGGAGGTCCTTGGGTTGATTTTGCTGCGATGGCGGTCAGGCGAGGGATTCCTGCACTGGAGCTTCCTATAAACTGTAGCGGGTAGTCTGAAGCTAGTGGAACTTTGTAAAGGCCTCGTAGTGGTACCCTGCCTTGCTTCCTTGGTAGAGGTGTATGGAGTCTGATCAACTCAGTGGAAAATGGGTAACATGACTTGTGGGTAAAGATGCGCAACCTCTGCAGAGTGTAAAACTGGTATACTAGCCGTGCTCACGGTCATGAGCGGCCCGGACACTCACATGATTAATTTATGGAACTTAAACTTAATTTGTCATTTCATTGCATCTAGGATTATTTTAATATTACTTTTATTTATTATTTCTAAGGTTCGGTATTTACTTACACTTAGTAATTGCTAATAAAATTTTGACCAACTTATAAAAGCAACGCTCAGCTTCATCCTTTATTTCATTGATCAGCCTTACACTTCATGAACTCCCACCTTTGGTGAGTTCATGTCACATTATTCCCCACGACTTATTGAGGTATGATCGTATGTGAGCTCACTCTTGCTGTCTCACACACCCCCCCACAGGAGAAGAGCCGGTGGTTCAGGAGGAGCCACAAGGCGAGGAGTATGATCTGATCTAGGTGGCGTTTCTCAGTTGACATTGGCGTCGACGATCCTTAGTTCGTTTTATATTTATTCTTTTATTTTGTAATAAGTCTTCCGCTATGTAATAAATACTCTGATGTTTTATGACATTTATCTCTATACACTCTGTTATTATATATGTTGTCTTCTTTGGCGCATGTATGAGATGCACCTGGCTTTGTTCCTTAAAGCCCGGGTGTGACAGAAGTGGTATCAGAGGAAATGTTGACTGTAGGACGAAACCTAGATAGAAATGAACAAAACCCTTACCTACTTACCTTACTCTGAATCCTTCTAAACTTACCTTACTCTCATTTCTTCTACACTTATCTTGATCCCATCTCACCTTCTACTGTTCTACTCTGATCATTCTTACCTTTTCTACTCTGAGACAAGATGGATTTCACACCTTGGAATCGTACATTTGTGACCTTTTTAAGAGATAGGAGACCTAAGACAAAAATTAAAATTATTTTCTCTATTAAAAATGTTGGTTGATTGTTCTGATGATCAATGCTTGATTTGCTTCTTTGATTGATTGAAATAGTATAGACAGGCATCTTAGCATGTACCACCATAAGGTATTGAATTAGCTTTAGTAGGAAAAACATTAATCTGCTTAGCTAATAAATCCCCCAAAGTAACATGCCTCGTAATTAGATGCCTTGTCTACAATTCTTCCTTTCTTACCCTGTGTTTCTAACCCAGATGGGCTACCCCTAGTGTTAGAAGAGAGCAGTATAGACGTGATCCTTGGTATGTCATGGTTAAGGAAGGCAAAGGCAGTTTATGCACCGTGCTAAAGGAACCATAGAACTCACCAGTTCCAAAGAAGAAAGATTTGAAGTTGGAATTGCAGTAACCACCTCATCCAAACGTGCAATGTTCTTTATACCTGAGGAGTTCGTTGGTGACAACATCCGGGTGGTTAGAGATTTTCTGGATGTCTTTCCAGAGGAGTTACCAGGGATGCCACCTAATAGAGAAGTTGAGTTTGTCATTGATCCTCTACCTGGAACTGCCCCTATTTCTAAACAGCCTTACAGGATGTCTGTAGAAGAGTTGAAGGAACTTAAGAAGCAGTTAACTGAGTTACAAGAGGCTGGTTACATTCGTCTGAGTTCCTCACCTTGGGGAGCACCGGTTCTATTTGTACAGAAGAAGGATGGATCCCAAAGGATGTGTGTGGACTATAGATCACTTAATGATGTTACTGTGAAGAACAAGTATCCATTACCCCGTATTGAGGATTTGTTTGATCAGATGAGAGGAGCCAGGGTATTCTCGAAGATTGATCTCCAATCGGGATACCATCAAATGAAGATTAGACCATCAGATATTCCTAAGACGGCTTTCTCGACTCGATATGGATTATACGAGTTCACTGTTATGTCATTTGGATTAACCAATGCACCAGCTTATTTCATGAATTTGATGAATAAGGTGTTTATGGAGTATTTGGACAGATTCATCGTGGTGTTCATCGACGATATTCTTATCGATTCTAAGAATGAAAGTGATCATGAACAACATCTAAGGTTGGTGCTACAGAAGTTGCGAGATAATCAGCTCTATGCTAAGTTTAGCAAGTGCGAGTTCTGGATTGACAAGGTGCCATTTCTGGGACATATTATTTCTAATGGAGGAATAGCAGTGGATCCTGCTAAGGTCAAGGAGATTATGGAGTGGAGAGTGCCCACTACTATTACTGAGATTCGAAGTTTCTTGGGACTCACAGGATATTATCAGAGATTTATTGAAGGATTTTCTAAGATTGCCAAGCCTATGACATCGCTTCTGGAGAAAGGAAGGGAATTTAAGTGGGATGAGAAATGCCAAGACAGTTTTGATCAATTGAAGAAGAGATTGATGTCACCGCCAGTATTGATTATGCTAGATCTGCAGAAGGGATTTGACATTTATTGTGATGCATGTGGCCAAGGATTGGGATGTGTGCTTATGCAAGAAGGTCATGTGATTGCCTATGCGTCTCATCAGTTGAGGAAACATGAACTGAACTACCCCACTCATGACTTAGAGCTGGCAGCCGTTGTGCATGCACTGAAGATTTGGAGACACTACATTATGGGAACTCAGTGCCAAGTATATACGGATCATAAGAGTTTGAAGTATATATTCACTCAGAAGGATCTCAACCTTAGGCAACGTCGTTGGTTGGAGCTCATTAAGGATTATGATTTGGAGATTCACTATCATCCAGGCAAGACGAATTTGGTTGCAGATGCCTTGAGTCAGAAGGAGCATGTTCACTCCGCTTTTGTTGTCCAGCTACCCGATGAATTAGCAAAAGATTTTGAGAGACTCAACCTAGGAATTGTTACACACACTGAAGGAGTCACCATCGAGTTAGAACCTACCTTGGAGCAAGAGATTCGTAAAGGTCAGGTTGGTGATGCTAAAATCCAAGAGATTAAGGATCTGATTACGGAAGGTCGAGTTCCGGAATTCACGGAGGATGAGCAAGGTACTATATGGTTCAAGGACAGAATGTGTGTTCTTGATATTGAAAGCCTTCGTGAGACTATATTGAAAGAAGCTCATGATTCTGATTACTCTATCCACCCTGGTAGCACTAAGATGTATCAGGATTTGAAGCAAAAGTATTGGTGGTATGGACTGAAAAGAGATGTTGCTGCACATGTGGCTAAGTGTGATGTGTGTCAAAGAGTTAAGGCCGAACATCAAAGACCAGCTGGATTATTGCACCCATTGAAGATACCCGAGTGGAAATGGGAAGAAATTGGTATGGATTTCATTGTTGGACTACCCCGCACTCCAGCAGGATATGACTCTATCTGGGTAATTGTGGACAGATTGGCAAAAGTGGCTCATTTCATACCTGTGAGGACTAATTATACAGGAGCCAAGCTAGCAGAATTGTATATGACTCAGATAGTTTGTCTGCATGGAGTACCTAAGAAGATCGTGTTTGATCGAGGATCACAGTTTACTTCTCGGTTTTGGAAGAAGTTGCATGAGAGCTTGGATACAAAGTTGAATTTTAGTTCGGCCTACCATCCTCAAACTGATGGACAGACAGAGAGGACTAACCATGTGCTAGAGGATATGTTAAGAGCTTGTGCTCTTAAACATGGTGGAAGTTGGGATAAGAGCTTACCATATGCGGAGTTCTCTTATAATAACAGTTACCAAGCCAGTTTGAAGATGTCACCATTTGAGGCTTTGTATGGCAGAAAGTACAGGACTCCACTGTATTGGGATCAAACTGGAGAAAGACAGTTCTTTGGGCCTGAACTGATTCAAGAGGCAGAAGAACAAGTTTGTATAATTCGAGAGAATTTGAGGGTAGCTCAAACCAGGCAAAAGAGCTACGCAGATAATAGAAGACCACTAGAATTTGAGCAAGGTGATCAAGTGTACTTCAAGGTATCGCCACTTCGTGGAATGAGGAGATTTAAAGTTAAGGGCAAGTTGTCCCCTTGCTATATTGGACCATTCTGAGTTTTTAGGCAAGTTGGAGAGATGGTCTATCAACTCGAGCTACCTGATAATCTATCTGATGTGCAAAATGTATTCCATGTGTCGCAACTTAAGAAGTGTATCCGTGTCCTTGCGAAACAGTTACCAATGGAAGAGCTCAGTTTTCAGGGTGATTTGACTTATACGGAGTGCCCTATCAAGATTCTGGATACTTTGACTCGAGTCACAAGAAATATGGTTATTAAGATATGTAAAGTGCAATGGAGTCACCATGCAGAAGATGAAGCAACAAGAGAAAGAGAAGAAGAGCTTCGCATAGATTTTCCCCATCTTTTCCATAGTCCTTCCTAAATCTCGAGGACGAGATTCTTTGTTAGGGGGGTAGGATTTGTAATACCCAGAATTTTAAATCATAAGAAGAAGTAATGACCTTGTGTGTGTTGACTATACCTGCTATCACATGTGAATAAACATCATCCAAAAAGGGATTAAATAACCAAAGACACCTAGATAAATCATGCATCATGCCGAGTTTTATTTGATTGCGCATTTGCAAATAATAAAATAAATGTTTCATTAACAATGTATTAATGGATCCATGGAATTTAACCCCTAATTGGAAAACAAATCTCTAAAGAAAAGTGGAAAGGGAGAAGAGAGGTACTAAAGAGAAAATATATAAAATAAATATTATAAAACTGATACTAGTATATTCAGATTATGTGTTAGATTGAAATAATAAATCCACAGTGAATTGGAATTCAAAATTTGGAATTCAACAGAATTATGAATAAAAGAAAAACAGAAAATAAAAACAAAAGAAAAAGGGAAGGAAAGGTCAACTGGGCTCTAGACCTCATTTTCGGCCCACCTGCTCATTTCCTGCTTCCCCGCGCAGCCCACGAAGCCAACCTCACATGCGCGCTTAGCCCTGCGTGCGGGCCCTATCTGGCAGCCCCTTTGATCGCACGTCACTGCCACGTGGGTCCGATGTGCTGGGTCGCTGACGGTGGGTCCAGTTCGTCGGATATCTCTTCCCCAGCTGAGATCCATGCAGACCAAAAATCCCAATCTGTTGCCGCGTGATCTCCGATTGTTTTGCTGGTGCCGATGCACCAAGCCACGGATGGTGGGTCCTGGCATCCAGGGGTTCTTCTACCGTGCGTATCTCGCTATGGACTCGGACTCGGTTGCTCAACGGTGCCAGCGCCATATCCGCGGGATTCGCGTCAACCAACGCCGCATCTGGGGCAGATCGAACGGAATCTCCATGCTAGCTTCTCGGGATCCTTGGCACTTGAGAGCACCTATAGGGGGGGTGAATAGGTGATCCTGTAAAACTTGAAAACTTAAGCCACAAAAACTTGGTTAAGCGTTAGCACAGTAAATGCCAAGTGGCTAGAGAGGAGTCAAAACACAATAACCACAAGAAATCAATCACAGAGATGGCACGGTGGTTATCCCGTGGTTCGGCCAAGACCAATGCTTGCCTACTCCACGTTGTGGCGTCCCAACGGACGAGGGTTGCAATCAACCCCTCTCAAGCGGTCCAAAGACCCACTTGAATACCACGGTGTTTTGCTTGCTTTACTCAATCCCGTTTGCGAGGAATCTCCACAACTTGGAGCCTCTCGCCCTTACACTTAAAGTTCACAAAGAAGCACGGAGCAAGGGAGGGATTAGCAACGCACTCAAGACAAGAAATCACAGCGACACCACGCACACAAGTCGCAACGAGAGCTCACAACACAACTCAATGAGTTCACCACTCAACTGGAGCTCTAATTGCTATCGCAAAGAATCAAAGGCGCGGAATCGATGTCTTGGTGCTTAGGAATGTTGTAGGAATGCTTGGTGTCTCCTCCATGCGCCTAGGGGTCCCTTTTATAGCCCCAAGGCAGCTAGGAGCCGTTGAGAGCAATCTAGGAAGGCTGATCTTGCCTTCTGTCGACTGGCGCACCGGATAGTCCGGTGCACACCGGACACTGTCCGGTGCCCGATTTCCTTCCATAAATGGCACAGTCGACCGTTGGCAGCCTGAGAGCCGTTGGCGACATGTCCGGTGCACACCGGACAGTCCGGTGCCTCCTACTAGCCGTTGGCTCGGCCACGTGTCCCGCGCAGATCGCGCGGCCGACCGTTGGCCCGGCCGACCGTTGGCTCACCGGACAGTCCGGTGCACACCGGACAGTCCGGTGAATTATAGTCGTACGTCGCCGATGAATTCCCGAGAGCGACGAGTTCGCCTGTGAACGGCCCACCGGACAGTCCGGTGCACCACCGGACAGTCCGGTGAATTATAGCCGTACACCGCTGTCGAAGTCCCGAGAGCAGCCACTTTGCTCGAGCCAGCCTGGCGCACCGGACACTGTCCGGTGCACCACCGGACTGTCCGGTGCTCCCAGACTGAGCAGATTCTTGACTGCTCGAGCCAAGACATTTCCAATTGGATTTTTCCTGTTTCCAGCACTTAGACACAATACATTAGTCTCTAAAACAATGTACTAAGTCTGAGAAACATACCTTTATCCTTGATTTGTACTTTGTCCACCATTTTATACTTAGGCACTTGTGTTGGACACTAAACCACCAAAATACTTAGAAATGGCCCAAGGGCACATTTCCCTTTCAATCTCCCCCTTTTTGGTGATTTATGCCAACACAACATAAAGCAAGTAGAACAAGTACAAAATCACTTCAAATAAGAACTCAAATTGTTTTGATTCAAATTTGACATATATGGATCACTCTTTGCCACCACTTGGTTTGTTTTTGCAAATCAAACTCAAATTTCTATCTCTAAGTCAAACACACATGTTAAGACATAAAGAGAGTCATTCCAAGAGAAATTGATTCAAGATTTCAAAAACTCCCCTTTTTCCCGTAATCAACACTTCTCCCCACAAGAAGCCAACTTTTGACAAGAGAGACAACAAAAGAGTTTTGACAAACCAAAAAGCTCTATTCTACTATTTTCAAAATCTCTCAAGTGGTAGCTGATCCATTTATCGCTTTGGCCTTTATTTTCTCCCCCTTTGGCATCAAGCACCAAAACGGGATCAATCTTGGCCCACTAACCTCATTGCCTCACCAAAATCTTCAAATGAGAACACAAAGGCAATAGGAGTATAAAGATGAACTTGGAAAAGTTACTCTTTTCATCGGAGTGCAGTGGAAGTCTTGCATGGTCCAAGTCCACCTATTCCCTTTCAATCCTCCTTTGAGGCTAAAACAACCAAACTCAAGTACATGGTTAGTCTCAAAGGGTCAAGTTGTAGCACAGCTCCCCCTAAATATGTGCATCACTTGCAAAACGGACTTGTGAGGTCCAGGGAGTGTTTGTACAACTTGAGCACCACAATAAGCAACAAAATGCAGAATGAACATGATCAAAGGCATAAACACATGTATGCTACAATTCAATCCAAGTTCCGCGAATCTAGGATATTTAGCTCACTTCGCAGCCTGCAAAAGGTCTTTTCATCTAAAGGCTTAGTGAAGATATCGGCTAGCTGGTTCTCGGTGCTAACATGAAACACTTCGATATCTCCCTTTTGCTGGTGGTCTCTCAAAAAGTGATGCCGGATGTCAATGTGCTTTGTGTGGCTGTGCTCAATAGGATTCTCCGCTATTCGGATAGCACTCTCATTGTCACATAGGAGTGGGACTTTGCTCAGATTGTAGCCAAAGTCCCAGAGGGTTTGCCTCATCCAAAGTAGTTGCGCACAACACTGTCCTGCGGCAACGTACTCGGCCTCAGCAGTGGATAGGGCAACGGAAGTTTTTTCTTAGAGTTCCACGACACCAGGGGCCTTCCTAAGAATTGGCACGTCCCCGATGTACTCTTCCTATCGACCTTACATCCAGCATAGTCGGAATCTGAGTACCCAATCAAGTCAAAGTTAGACCCCTTTGGATACCAGATCCCGAAGCAAGGCGTAGCGACTAAATATCTTAGAATTCGCTTCACAGCCACTAAGTGACACTCCTTAGGATCGGATTGAAATCTAGCACACATGCATACGCTAAGCATAATATCCGGTCTACTAGCACATAAATAAAGCAAGGAACCTATCATGGACCGGTATGCTTTTTGATCAATGGACTTACCTCCTTTATTGAGGTCGGTGTGTCCGTCAGTTCCCATCGGCGTCTTTGCGGGCTTGGCGTCCTTCATCCCAAACCGCTTTAACAAATCTTGCGTGTACTTCGTTTGGGAGATGAAGGTGCCGTCCTTGAGTTGCTTCACTTGGAACCCAAGGAAGTAGTTCAACTCGCCCATCATCGACATCTCGAATTTCTGCGTCATCACCCTGCTAAACTCTTCACAAGACTTTTGGTTAGTAGAACCAAATATTATGTCATCGACATAAATTTGGCACACAAAAAGATCACCATCGCATGTCTTAGTAAAAAGAGTTGGATCGGCTTTCCCGACCTTGAAAGCATTAGCAATTAAAAAGTCTCTAAGGCATTCATACCATGCTCTTGGGGCTTGCTTAAGTCCATAGAGCGCCTTAGAGAGCTTACACACGTGGTCGGGGTACCGTTCATCCTCGAAGCCAGGGGGTTGCTCCACGTACACCTCTTCTTTGATCGGCCCGTTGAGGAAAGCGCTCTTCACATCCATTTGGTACAACCTGAAAGAATGGTGAGCGGCATATGCTAGCAAAAAATGAATTGATTCTAGCCTAGCCACAGGAGCGAATGTCTCCTCAAAGTCCAAACCTGCTACTTGGGCATAACGTTTTGCCACAAGTCGAGCCTTGTTCCTTGTCACCACCCCGTGCTCGTCCTGTTTGTTGCGGAACACCCACTTGGTTCCCACAACATTTTGCTTGGGACGAGGCACCAGTGTCCAAACTTCATTGCACTTGAAGTTGTTGAGTTCCTCCTGCATGGCCAATACTCAGTCCGGATCTAGCAAGGCCTCTTCTACCCTGAAAGGCTCAATAGAAGAGACAAAGGAGTAATGCTCACAAAAATTAACTAATCTTGAACGAGTAGTTACTCCCTTGCTAATATCACCCAAAATTTGATCGACGGGATGATCCCTTTGGATCGTCGCTCGAACTTGGGTTGGAGGTGCCTGAGGTGCTTCTTCCTCTTCAATTTGAACATCCTGTGCTCCCCCTTGATCATGCGCCTCCACTTGAGGTACCTGTTCGTCATCTTGGGTTGGGGGATGCACCATAGTTGAGGAAGACGGTTGATCTTGCTCCAATTGTTCCTGAGGCCGTACATCTCCAATCGCCATGGTGTGTATCGCGGCCGTTGGAACGTCTTCTTCATCTATATCATCAAGATCAACAACTTGCTCTCTTGGAGAGCCATTAGTCTCATCAAATACAACGTCACTAGAGACTTCAACCAAACCCGATGATTTGTTGAAGACCCTATACGCCTTTGTATTTGAATCATAACCTAATAAAAACCCTTCTACAGCTTTGGGAGCAAATTTGGAATTCCTACCCTTCTTTACTAGAATGTAGCATTTACTCCCAAATACACGAAAGTACGATACATTGGGTTTGTTACCAGTCAGCAGCTCATATGAAGTCTTCTTGAGGAGGCGGTGAAGGTAGACCCTGTTGATGGCGTGGCAAGCCATGTTCACGGCTTCCGACCAAAAGCACTCGGGGGTCTTGAACTCTCCAAGCATAGTCCTCGCCATATCTATGAGCGTCCTGTTCTTCCTCTCTACCACACCATTTTGCTGAGGTGTGTAGGGAGCGGAGAACTCGTGCTTGATCCCCTCCTCCTCAAGGAACTCCTCCACTTGAAGATTCTTGAATTCGGATTCATTGTCACTCCTTATCTTCTTCACCTTGAACTCAAACTCATTTTGAGCTCTCCTGAGGAAGCGCTTGAGGGTCCCTTGGGTTTCAGACTTATCCTGCAAAAAGAACACCCAAGTGAAGCGGGAAAAGTCATCAACAATAACTAGACCATACTTACTTCCTCCTATGCTCAGATAGGCGACGGGTCCGAAGAGGTCCATATGCAGCAGCTCCAGAGGTCTTGAAGTGGTCATCACATTCTTGCTGTGATGTGCTCCTCCCACCTGTTTACCTGCTTGACAAGCTGCACAAGGTCTATCTTTTTCGAAATGTACATGGTTAGACCTATCACGTGTTCTCCCTTTAGAAGCTTGTGGAGGTTCTTCATCCCCACATGTTCTAAGCGGCGATGCCACAACCAGCCCATGCAAGTCTTAGCCATTAAGCATGCATCTAGACTGGCCTCTTCTTTTGCAAAATCAACTAAATAAAGTTTGTCGTCACTTACACCCTTAAAAGCTAGTGAACCATCACATCTTCTAAAGACAGACACATCTACATTTGTAAATAGACAATTATATCCCATATTACATAATTGACTGACAGAGAGTAAATTATATCCAAGAGACTCAACTAAAAACACATTAGAGATAGAGTGCTCATTAGATATTGCAATCTTGCCTAAACCTTTCACCTTGACTTGGTTCCCATCACCGAATATGATTGAATCTTGGGAATCCTTATTCTTGACGTAGGAGGTGAACATCTTCTTCTCCCCCGTCATATGGTTTGTGCATCCGCTGTCAATAATCCAGCTTGAACCCCTGGATGCATAAACCTGCAAGGCAAATTTAGGCTTGGGTCTTAGGTACCCAACTCTTGTTGGGTCCTACAAGGTTAGTCCCAATTTCCTTAGGGACCCAAATGCAAGTTTTATCACCCTTGCATTTTGCCCCTAATTTCCTAGCAACTATCTTCCTATCCTTTCTACAAATAGCAAAGGAAGCATTTAAAGCATGATAAATTGTAGAGGGTCCATTCATAACTTTCCTAGGAACATGAACAATATTCTTTCTAGGCACATGATGAATATTCTTCCTAGGCATATCTCTACCATGCATATAGGAAGAACTAGGAGCAAACATAGCATAAGAATCATAGGTATGTGAATCAAAAGCATTATAACTCCTATGAGACTGTCTTTTATCATTGTACATAAAAGCATGGTTCTTTTTAGTACTACATGCCATAGGGGCCTTCCCTTTCTCCTTGGCGGAGATGGGAGCCTTATGGCTTGTTAAGTTCTTGGCTTCCCTCTTGAAGCCAAGCCCATCCTTAATTGAGGGGTGTCTACCAATTGTGTAGGCATCCCTAGCAAATTTTAGTTTATCAAAATCACTTTTGCTAGCCTTAAGTTGGGCATTAAGGCTAGCCATTTCATTATTTAACTTTGCAATAGAAGCTATGTGTTCACTACAAGCATCAATATCAAAATCTTTACATCTATTGCAAATAACAACATTTTCTACACAAGTTGTTGATTTACTAGCTATTTCTAACTTAGCATTCAAATCATCATTAATGCTCCTTAAGTTAGAAATTGTCTCATGGCAAGAAGATAATTCATAAGAAAGCATTTCATTTATCTTAACTTCTAAGGCATGAGATTTTTGTGCTTCTACAAATTTGTCATGTTCTTCATATAGCAAGTCCTCTTGTTTTTCTAAAAGCCTATTCTTATCATTCAAGGCATCAATCAATTCATTAATTTTATCTACCTTGGTTCTATCTAGGCCCTTAAATAAACATGAATAATCTATTTCATCCTCATCACTAGGTTCGTCCTCACTTGAAGAAGCATAAGTAGAGTTTCGAGTACATACCTTCTTCTCCCTTGCCATAAGGCATGTGTGACGCTCGTTGGGGAAGAGGGATGACTTGTTGAAGGCGGTGGCGGCGAGTCCTTCATTGTCGGAGTCGGACGAGGAGCAATCTGAATCCCACTCCTTGCCAAGATGTGCCTCGCCCTTTGCCTTCTTATAGTTCTTCTTCTTCTCCCTCTTGTTCCCTTGATCCTGATCACTATCATTGTCGGGACAGTTAGCAATAAAATGACCAAGCTTACCGCATTTGAAGCATGAGCGCTTCCCCTTGTGTAACACCCGGTTTTAAAGAACAAAGCCGGGTGCATCTCATACATGCGCCAAGAAGACAACATATATAATAACAGAGTGTATAGAGATAAATGTCATTAACATCAGAGTATTTATTACATAGCGGAAGACTTATTACAAAATAAAGTAATAAAGATAAAACAAACTAAGGATCGTCGGCGCCAATGTCGACTGAGAAACGCCACCTAGATCAAGCCAAACTCCTCGCCTTGAGGCTCCTCCTGCAACACCTGCTCTTCACCTGTGGGGGGGGGTGTGAGACAGCAAGGGTGAGCTCACACATGTTCATCGCTCAACAAGTTGTGGGGAATCATGTGACATGAACTCGCCAAAGGTGGGAGATCATGAAGTGTAAGGCTGATCAATGAAATAAAGGCTGAAGCTGAGCATTGCTTTTATAAGTTGGTCAAAATTTTATTAGCAAATACTAAGTGTAAGTAAATACCAAACCTTAATAATAATAAAGAATAGTGATAGTAAAATAATCCCAAATGCAATGAAATGACAGGTTAAGTTTAAGTTCCATAATTTAATCATGTGAGGGTCCGAGCCGCTCTTGACCGTGAGCACGGCTAGTATACTAGTTTTACACTCTGCAGAGGTTGCGCATCTTTACCCACAAGTCATGTTACCCATCTGCCAAGAGATGGCCAATCCCATACACCTCTACCGAGGAGGCGAGGCAGGGTAACACTACGAGGCCTTTACAAAGTTCCACTAGCTTCAGACTACCCGCTACAGTTTATGGGAAGATCCAGTACAGGGTTCCTGACTGACCGCCATCGCAGCAAAATCAACCGGGGACCTCCCCGCACTGACCTCTCCCCTACTGCCCTTGCCCCTTTCGGGTAAGGTAGCCCTCCCCTAGCTTTCCTAGTTAATCAGCCAAGGGCGTCCCATTCCACCCTTGTGGTAGCACTGTTTTCCCGGGTGGTCGCTCCATGTTCCCATTAACATAATGATCTTAACATGAACAAGGAATAATAAAACAGATAACAATAAGTGATGAATATCTCTATACCCAAATCCACATAAAGCAATAGCATGTACTACCCAAAACTTTAGTAGTAAAACCAGTGGTGAAGCAAGGTATAAAGATAGTCAAAATCTAGGGCATCCTATTGGGTCCCATCAAAATTATCCTATGCAGATCATTATGATTAATAAGAACATGAATAGGTAAAAAGAAGTGATCAAGGGCACAACTTGCCTGGCACTTGAGAATCCAGGTACCAACTTGCTTTTCAGATGACACGTGTCCTCGCACTAGACGTAGCAATACAAGCAAACATGGTATATACAAAATTAACATCACACCAACCATGTAAACAAAATATACAGTAAAAATCTACACATTAAAATGAATTCATAGGAACTGGAATCACTAAATTTGGAGTTATAGGGTTCAAGTTATGAATTTCCTAAGATTTAATGTGCTTGAAATAGGATTAAATGACAAATTAATTTTCTAACTGTTTTCATGTCAAAACAGTGATACTAAATGATAGAGAATATTATTATAAAATTTTAGAAACTAGAATGGTTCAATTTGGACCAAAAATGGATTTTCTATGAATTAAACAAGTTTCTATATTTGTTTTTGTATTAAAAATGAATTTCCATAATTATTTCACTGTTTTTAATCTACTCTGGACTAGGCCTCAATTTTCAGAAAGTCCAGGGGCTTAGGCGCAAAAGAAACTGTGACTCAGACCAGCTGGCGCATGTACCGCGGGTTAATTTCGTGAACTCCGGAGGGCTCTTTAACAAATGATCCTCCCGAAGAGGTATGGTTGGATCTCGACCATTGGATCAGATCCAAGGGCCAAGAACAGATCGCGCCCCATTAACCGAGTCGTGCACAGATCACCCTTCGATTAAAATCCAACGGCGCGGGTTTAATGACACCTGAACCGCACCCGACTCCTACGATCAACAATCGACGGTCCTCCATGACTCAAGCGTATCGGCATCTGGTTTCTAATCCCAGTCATTCATTTACGATCCTACGGCCTACGACTCATCTTCCTCCCTGGCGATGTACAGCCGCGGCGCCGCGCGTTATACCCCGGCGGCGGCCATGGCGCCCAGAGCTACGCGTGGCCGAGGAAATTGTCTAGGCACAGAGTAGGGCTCACCGTGGTAGAAACGAGCCCCGACGTCGATGTCGCAGAGGTCGCAGTCCTCGCTGGCGCGCGGTATCGCACCGAGGCGAGCCGTCAGGAACCCAGCGAACACTCGCACGCGCGATCACCGCCGACGAGAGAGGCGAGCCCACGGAACACCACCACCGTGCACAGCATCGACAGTCAAAAACCCCGCACCAGTCACTGGAAGCCGGACGGCGCGCGACGGCTACAGACACGAGGATGTTCACTGGACAGAGAGGAGATTTCTACACTGGCGGCGCGAGAGGAAAAACTGGGCAACGAGTGCCCCTATTCAATCTAAATAGCCCAGGCTCCACCATTAGCGGAAGTGGCGGTTCATCCGCAGCCGCCGAGCGCAGGGCCGTTCAGTGGTCGTTGCAAGTGCCCAAGAAGCGCGCCGGAGCTTTCGGCGAGGTCTTGCGAGCGGGGAGAGAAGAAACGGAAGACCCACCTGACGTTTTGGGCCCACCCACCAGCGCGTATCGCACACAGGGGAGGAAGGTGGCTGACGGCGCGGCCCACTGATCAGTGAAAGCACGGAACCGGGCACATGGTGGCGGCTAGGGTTTTGAGTAGCCGGGTAGGCGCGCAGGAGCACTTTGAGCCGGTGGCGTGAGTTGGGCCGCGGGGTGGGAAAATGGTATTGGGCCAACAGAAAGGAATTTGGCCCAGGCGCGGAGAGAAGGGAAGCGGAGTGGGCCAAATGCGGTGAATTGAGCCCACGCACGCATTTTTTTCTTTTTCTTTTGTTCATTTCTTATTCTCTTTTCTCCTAATTCAATAATTCAAATTAGATTTGATTTGCTGGTTTGAATCTCAAATTCTCAAATATTAATGGCACTCTAAGATTAATGCTATCAATGTTTTGCCACAATCTCACTGGTATTATTAATATTATTATTATTATTATTCCTATTCATTCTTCAATTCCTTCGCTCCCATAATTAAAATCTCAAACTGGGTTTTGAAGTTATACTTGTTTTACTTATTTGTTTGAATTTTAAATGCACATACAAAGGAAGTCCAGCATGATGCACGTATTAATTTAGGTGTCATTAGTTAATTAGTGACTTTTGAAGTGTTGGTTTACATGTTATAATAATCAGAGGCAAAAACATGTATGTAAATCAACTATGTCTTCTTTTACATTTTTTTTTGGGTATTACAAATCCTACCCCCCTTAAAAATAATCTCGTCCTCGAGATTTAAGAAGTGCTAGGGACAAGGTGGGGAAAATCTATGCGAAGCTCTTCTTCTCTTTCCCATGTTGCTTCATCTTCACTGTGGTGACTCCATTGCACTTTACACATCTTTATCACCTTTTTTTTCTTGTAACTCGAGTCAATGTATCCAAAATCTTGATCGGGTACTCAGCATAAGTCAAATCTTCTTGAACACTAAGGTCTTCCATTGGTAATTGTTCCTCAGGGACACCCTGAGACATTTCTTCAGTTGATATACATGGAACACATTATGCACATCCGATAGACTAGCAGGTAGCTCGAGTTGGTAGGCCATCTCTCCAACTTGCCTAAAAACTCTAGATGGTCCAATAAAGTGAGGGGAACAATTTGCCCTTGACTTTGAATCTCCTCATTCCACAAAGTGGTGACATCTTGAGGTACACATGATTTCTTTCCTAAAATTCCAGTGGTCTTCTTCTATTATCCGCACAGCTCTTTTGCCTGGTTTGAGCTACTCTCAAATTCTCTCAAATTTTCCCTGATTATACAGACTTGTTCTTCCGCCTCTTGTATGAGTTTAAGTCCAAGGAACTGTCTTTCCCTAGTCTGATCCAATATAGAGGAGTCCCGCATTTCCTACCTTATAAAGCCTCGAACGGTGACATCTTCAGACTGACCTAGTAATTATTATTATATGAGAACTCAGCATAAGGTAGACTCTTGTCCCAACTTCTACCATGCTGAAAGTCACAAGCTCTCAACATCTCTTCCAATACTTGATTAGTCCTTTTAGTCTGTCCATCAGTCTGAGGATGGTAGGTTGTGCTAAAATTTCAACTTCGTATCCATATTCTCATGAAAACTTTTCCAAAATCTGAAGGTAAACTTTGATCCTCTATCCGAAACGACCTTCTTTGGTACATCATGTAGAGACTCAATCCGAGACATGTATAACTTAGCCAATTGTGATCCATTATAGGTAGTCTTGATCGGAGTGAAATGAGCCACTTTGGTCAGTTTATCCACAATAACCCATATAGGATCATATCCTTAATCTCTTGTATCTTAGCATCACCAATTTGTCCTTTACGGATTTCTTGCTCCAAAGTAGTTTCCACATCAATAATAGCTCCTTTGGTATGAGTAACTATCCCCAGGTTAAGTCTCCTGAAATTCTCAACAATCTCATCGAGTAGCTGGGCAACAACAGCTAAATGAACATGCTCCTTTCGACTCAAGGCATCTGTAACCAAATTCGCCTTGCCCGGGTGATAGTGAATCTCCAAATCATAATCCTTAATAAGCTCCAACCAACGGTGTTGCCTAAGGTTGAGATCCTTCTGAGTAAATATGTACTTCAAGCTCTTTATGGTCCGTGTATACTTGGCACTTCTCGTCCCACTTGAATTCCCTTTCCTTCACCAAAAGCGAGGTCATAAGCTTAGCAATCTTAGAAAATCCTTCAATAAATCTCCATTAATATCCTGCAAGTCCCAAGAAACTTCGGTCCTCCGTAACCGTAGGGGGTATGCTCCACACCACTATTTCCTTGACTTTAGCAGGATCCACTGATATCCCTCCATTAGAAATGATATGTCCAAGAAATGGCACCTCGCCAATCCAAAACCCGCATTTGCTGTACTTAGCGTAGAGTTGATTATCTCGTAACTTATGTAGCACCAACCTTAGATGTTCTTCATGGTCACTCTCATTCTTAGAGTAGATAAGAATATCGTCGATGAACACCACGACGAATCTGTCCAAATACTCCAAAAACATCTTATTCATCAAATCCATAAAATAAGCTAGTGCATTAGTTAGTCCAAATGACATAACGATGAACTCATATAATCCATATCGAGTCGATAAATCCATCTCAGGAATATCTGATGGTCCAATCTTCATCTGATGGTACCCCGATCGGAGGTCAATCTTCGAGAATACCCTGGCTCCTCTTATCTGATTAAATAAATCCTTAATGCGAGGTAACAGAAACTTGTTCTTCACAGTGACATCATTAAGGGACCTTTAATCCACGCATATCCCTTGCAATCCATCTTTCTTCTTTACAAACAAAATTGGTGCACTCCAAGGTGAAGACTCGGACGAATGTACTCATCCTCTTGCAACTCCGTTAAGTGCTTCTTGAGTTCTTTTAACTCTTCTACAGACATTCTATACTGCTTGGCTCCAATATTATAGCAGTAACTCCAAATTCTCTACCCATAATGGCCAATGTCAATCTACGTGTCATTTGATTCACCACAACAGGCCCTTTAGGTGTAATTACTCTCATGGGTTTTCCCATATTGTCCAACACATTTGCACAAACCCAAAATCTCAGCATGACGCATAATTTTATTAGCAACTCATGGGGACAAATAGACCTTTTTTATTCCTCCTAAAATGGTATCATACCGAATACTAACTAAAGGAACATGTAGATCCTACAAATAGTAGTAATTTACATATATGTTTATGTAGCTTGGTGGAGCCGGTGGTGGTGGAGATGGTGGTTGCTCTTGTTGTTGTCTCTCCAACCGTGATTGCCTTATTTCTTGCTGTATCTCCAGACGGGCCTGACGTATTTCCTCGCGTTCTTGTCTTATCTGGCTTTGCATTTCGGTCATCATGTCCGTCAATTGCTGTATTACCAGCCTTTGGGTTGCGATCACTTGCTCGGTTTCAACAGGTGGGGGATTTGGAGGATTCATTTCTGTTTGCTGTTGCGTGATAATCTTTCCTTTCCTGGTATTGACCATCTGAGTTAGATACATAAGGTAAGAAAGAGCAATAGACAAAGCAGTAATTACAATCATGTTACTTTGGGGGACTTATTAGCTAAGTAGATTAGTATGTTACCTACTGAAGCTAATACAATACCTTATAGTGGTACATGCTAAAATGCCCATCTATACTATTTCAATCAATCAAAGAAGCAAATCAGGCACTGATCATCAGAACAATCAACCAACATTTTTAAATAGAGAAAATAGTTTTGATTTTTTTTTGTCTTAGGCCTCCTATCTCTTAAAATGTCATAGGTATAGGGATTCCAAGGTTTGAAATCCATCTTGTCTAAGAGTAGAAAAGATAAGAATGATCAGAGTAGAACAGTAGAAGGTGATACAGAATCAAGATAAGTATAGAGAGAATCAGAGTAAGGTAAGTAGGAAAGGGTCTGTCCATTTCTATCTAGGTTTCGTCCTACAGTCAACATTTCCTCTGATACCACTTCTGTAACACCCGGTTTTAAAGAACAAAGCCGGGTGCATCTCATACATGCGCCAAGAAGACAACATATATAATAACAGAGTGTATAGAGATAAATGTCATTAACATCAGAGTATTTATTACATAGCGGAAGACTTATTACAAAATAAAGTAATAAAGATAAAACAAACTAAGGATCGTCGGCGCCAATGTCGACTGAGAAACGCCACCTAGATCAAGCCAAACTCCTCGCCTTGAGGCTCCTCCTGCAACACCTGCTCTTCACCTGTGGGGGGGGGGGGTGTGAGACAGCAAGGGTGAGCTCACACATGTTCATCGCTCAACAAGTTGTGGGGAATCATGTGACATGAACTCGCCAAAGGTGGGAGATCATGAAGTGTAAGGCTGATCAATGAAATAAAGGCTGAAGCTGAGCATTGCTTTTATAAGTTGGTCAAAATTTTATTAGCAAATACTAAGTGTAAGTAAATACCAAACCTTAATAATAATAAAGAACAGTGATAGTAAAATAATCCCAAATGCAATGAAATGACAGGTTAAGTTTAAGTTCCATAATTTAATCATGTGAGGGTCCGAGCCGCTCTTGACCGTGAGCACGGCTAGTATACTAGTTTTACACTCTGCAGAGGTTGCGCATCTTTACCCACAAGTCATGTTACCCATCTGCCAAGAGATGGCCAATCCCATACACCTCTACCGAGGAGGCGAGGCAGGGTAACACTACGAGGCCTTTACAAAGTTCCACTAGCTTCAGACTACCCGCTACAGTTTATGGGAAGATCCAGTACAGGGTTCCTGACTGACCGCCATCGCAGCAAAATCAACCGGGGACCTCCCCGCACTGACCTCTCCCCTACTGCCCTTGCCCCTTTCGGGTAAGGTAGCCCTCCCCTAGCTTTCCTAGTTAATCAGCCAAGGGCGTCCCATTCCACCCTTGTGGTAGCACTGTTTTCCCGGGTGGTCGCTCCATGTTCCCATTAACATAATGATCTTAACATGAACAAGGAATAATAAAACAGATAACAATAAGTGATGAATATCTCTATACCCAAATCCACATAAAGCAATAGCATGTACTACCCAAAACTTTAGTAGTAAAACCAGTGGTGAAGCAAGGTATAAAGATAGTCAAAATCTAGGGCATCCTATTGGGTCCCATCAAAATTATCCTATGCAGATCATTATGATTAATAAGAACATGAATAGGTAAAAAGAAGTGATCAAGGGCACAACTTGCCTGGCACTTGAGAATCCAGGTACCAACTTGCTTTTCAGATGACACGTGTCCTCGCACTAGACGTAGCAATACAAGCAAACATGGTATATACAAAATTAACATCACACCAACCATGTAAACAAAATATACAGTAAAAATCTACACATTAAAATGAATTCATAGGAACTGGAATCACTAAATTTGGAGTTATAGGGTTCAAGTTATGAATTTCCTAAGATTTAATGTGCTTGAAATAGGATTAAATGACAAATTAATTTTCTAACTGTTTTCATGTCAAAACAGTGATACTAAATGATAGAGAATATTATTATAAAATTTTAGAAACTAGAATGGTTCAATTTGGACCAAAAATGGATTTTCTATGAATTAAACAAGTTTCTATATTTGTTTTTGTATTAAAAATGAATTTCCATAATTATTTCACTGTTTTTAATCTACTCTGGACTAGGCCTCAATTTTCAGAAAGTCCAGGGGCTTAGGCGCAAAAGAAACTGTGACTCAGACCAGCTGGCGCATGTACCGCGGGTTAATTTCGTGAACTCCGGAGGGCTCTTTAACAAATGATCCTCCCGAAGAGGTATGGTTGGATCTCGACCATTGGATCAGATCCAAGGGCCAAGAACAGATCGCGCCCCATTAACCGAGTCGTGCACAGATCACCCTTCGATTAAAATCCAACGGCGCGGGTTTAATGACACCTGAACCGCACCCGACTCCTACGATCAACAATCGACGGTCCTCCATGACTCAAGCGTATCGGCATCTGGTTTCTAATCCCAGTCATTCATTTACGATCCTACGGCCTACGACTCATCTTCCTCCCTGGCGATGTACAGCCGCGGCGCCGCGCGTTATACCCCGGCGGCGGCCATGGCGCCCAGAGCTACGCGTGGCCGAGGAAATTGTCTAGGCACAGAGTAGGGCTCACCGTGGTAGAAACGAGCCCCGACGTCGATGTCGCAGAGGTCGCAGTCCTCGCTGGCGCGCGGTATCGCACCGAGGCGAGCCGTCAGGAACCCAGCGAACACTCGCACGCGCGATCACCGCCGACGAGAGAGGCGAGCCCACGGAACACCACCACCGTGCACAGCATCGACAGTCAAAAACCCCGCACCAGTCACTGGAAGCCGGACGGCGCGCGACGGCTACAGACACGAGGATGTTCACTGGACAGAGAGGAGATTTCTACACTGGCGGCGCGAGAGGAAAAACTGGGCAACGAGTGCCCCTATTCAATCTAAATAGCCCAGGCTCCACCATTAGCGGAAGTGGCGGTTCATCCGCAGCCGCCGAGCGCAGGGCCGTTCAGTGGTCGTTGCAAGTGCCCAAGAAGCGCGCCGGAGCTTTCGGCGAGGTCTTGCGAGCGGGGAGAGAAGAAACAGAAGACCCACCTGACGTTTTGGGCCCACCCACCAGCGCGTATCGCACACAGGGGAGGAAGGTGGCTGACGGCGCGGCCCACTGATCAGTGAAAGCACGGAACCGGGCACATGGTGGCGGCTAGGGTTTTGAGTAGCCGGGTAGGCGCGCAGGAGCACTTTGAGCCGGTGGCGTGAGTTGGGCCGCGGGGTGGGAAAATGGTATTGGGCCAACAGAAAGGAATTTGGCCCAGGCGCGGAGAGAAGGGAAGCGGAGTGGGCCAAATGCGGTGAATTGAGCCCACGCACGCATTTTTTTCTTTTTCTTTTGTTCATTTCTTATTCTCTTTTCTCCTAATTCAATAATTCAAATTAGATTTGATTTGCTGGTTTGAATCTCAAATTCTCAAATATTAATGGCACTCTAAGATTAATGCTATCAATGTTTTGCCACAATCTCACTGGTATTATTAATAATATTATTATTATTATTCCTATTCATTCTTCAATTCCTTCGCTCCCATAATTAAAATCTCAAACTGGGTTTTGAAGTTATACTTGTTTTACTTATTTGTTTGAATTTTAAATGCACATACAAAGGAAGTCCAGCATGATGCACGTATTAATTTAGGTGTCATTAGTTAATTAGTGACTTTTGAAGTGTTGGTTTACATGTTATAATAATCAGAGGCAAAAACATGTATGTAAATCAACTATGTCTTCTTTTACATTTTTTTTTTGGGTATTACACCTTGGTTTTGGTCTTGCTTGGCTGTCCCTTTCGACCCTTAAGCGCTGTCTTGAATCTCTTGATGATGAGGGCCATTTCTTCATCATTAAGTCCAGCCGCCTCAATTTGTGCCACCTTGCTAGGTAGCGCCTCCTTGCTTCTTGTTGCCTTGAGAGCAAGGGGTTGAGGCTCGTTGATTGGACCGTTTAGAGCGTCGTCCACATACCTCGCCTCCTTGATCATCATTCGTCCGCTTACGAATTTTCCAAGGACTTCTTCGGGCGACATTTTGGTGTACCTGGGATTCTCACGAATATTATTCACCAAATGAGGATCAAGAACGGTAAAGGACCTTAGCATCAGTCGGACGACGTCGTGGTCCGTCCATCGCGTGCTTCCGTAGCTCCTTATTTTGTTGATAAGGGTCTTGAGCCGGTTGTATGTTTGTGTCGGCTCCTCGCCCCTTATCATCGCGAACCGTCCAAGTTCGCCCTCCACCAACTCCATCTTGGTAAGCAAGGTGACGTCGTTCCCCTCATGAGAAATCTTGAGGGTGTCCCAGATCTGCTTGGCGTTATCCAAGCCGCTCACTTTGTGGTATTCATCCCTGCACAATGAAGCTAGAAGAACAGTAGTAGCTTGTGCATTCTTATGAATTTGCTCATTAATGAACATGGGACTATCCGTACTATCAAAGTGCATTCCACTCTCTACAATCTCCCATATACTAGGATGGAGAGAGAATAGGTGACTACGCATTTTGTGGCTCCAAAATCCGTAGTCTTCTCCATCAAAATGAGGAGGTTTGCCAAGTGGAATAGATAATAAATGAGCATTTGTATTTTGAGGAATACGAGAGTAGTCAAAAGAAAAGTTCGAATTAACCGGTTTCCTTCTCTCGTAGTCATTGTGGTCGTCGTCCTTTTGGGAAGAAGTAGACTCATCGCTATCGTCGTAGTAGACGATCTCCTTGATGCGCCTTGTCTTCTTCTTCTTCCCTTCCTTCCGTCTATGGCCCGAGCCGGAGTCGGTAGGCTTGTCGTCCTTCGGCTCATTGACGAAGGATTCCTTCTCTTTATCATTGATCACGATACCCTTCCCCTTAGGATCCATCTCTTCGGGCGGTTAGTCCCTTTGTGAAGAGAACGGCTCTGATACCAATTGAGAGCACCTAGAGGGGGGGTGAATAGGTGATCCTGTAAAACTTGAAAACTTAAGCCACAAAAACTTGGTTAAGCGTTAGCACAGTAAATGCCAAGTGGCTAGAGAGGAGTCAAAACACAATAACCACAAGAAATCAATCACAGAGATGGCACGGTGGTTATCCCGTGGTTCGGCCAAGACCAACGCTTGCCTACTCCACATTGTGGCGTCCCAACGGACGAGGGTTGTAATCAACCCCTCTCAAGCGGTCCAAAGACCCACTTGAATACCATGGTATTTTGCTTGCTTTACTCAATCCCGTTTGCGAGGAATCTCCACAACTTGGAGCCTCTCGCCCTTACACTTAAAGTTCACAAAGAAGCACGGAGCAAGGGAGAGATTAGCAACGCACTCAAGACAAGAAATCACAGCGACACCACGCACACAAGTCGCAACGAGAGCTCACAACACAACTCAATGAGTTCACCACTCAACTAGAGCTCTAATTGCTATCGCAAAGAATCAAAGGCGCGGAATCGATGTCTTGGTGCTTAGGAATGTTGTAGGAATGCTTGGTGTCTCCCCCATGCGCCTAGGGGTCCCTTTTATAGCCCCAAGGCAGCTAGGAGCCGTTGAGAGCACTCTAGGAAGGCTGATCTTGCCTTCTGTCGACTGGCGCACCGGACAGTCCGGTGCACACCGGACACTGTCCGGTGCCCGATTTCCTTCCATAAATGGCGCAGTCAACCGTTGGCAGCCTGAGAGCCGTTGGCGCACCGGACATGTCCGGTGCACACCGGACAGTCCGGTGCCTCCTACTAGCCGTTGGCTCAGCCACGTGTCCCGCGCAGATCGCGCGGCCGACCGTTGGCCAGGCCGACCGTTGGCTCACCGGACAGTCCGGTGCACACCGGACAGTCCGGTGAATTATAGCCGTACGTCGCCGATGAATTCCCGAGAGCGACGAGTTCGCCTATGAACGGCCCACCGGACAGTCTGGTGCACCACCGGACAGTCAGGTGAATTATAGCCGTACACCGCCGTCGAAGTCCCAAGAGCAGCCACTTTGCTCGAGCCAGCCTGGCGCACCGGACACTGTCCGGTGCACCACCGGACAGTCTGGTGCTCCCAGACTGAGCAGATTCTTGGCTGCTCGAGCCAAGACATTTCCAATTGGATTTTTCCTGTTTCCAGCACTTAGACACAATACATAAGTCTCTAAAACAATGTACTAAGTCTGAGAAACATACCTTTATCCTTGATTTGTACTTTGTCCACCATTTTATACTTAGGCACTTGTGTTGGACACTAAACCACCAAAATACTTAGAAATGGCCCAAGGGCACATTTCCCTTTCAGCACTTCTCTCTTCACCCTTTAGACTCGCTTCGGGGTATATAAATCGCCCTGGTCGCACCCTGTTCAGTGTTGGCCACCACGCTGGGGCATGCACGGTCAAACGCCGTGGCCGATAGCGGCGGACAGGGTGGTTCGTGGGAGCTCGCTCGTGACTAACATCCAACCCTGGGCGATGGCCATGGGAATCTCTGACACGCGTGATGCTTTGTTGGGGCGCTCAACGAGGGGCGCGCTCCTGCCGGGCATACCTGGGGGGCGAACCACCAGGTCACCGCCGTTTTCTCGCCGCCCCTCCTTACCGCCGCGGGATCGTCCTTCGCCATGGTCGGGGCGCTATCAGCACTGAGAGCACCTAGAGGGGGGAGGGGTGAATAGGTGATCCTGTGAAACTTGAAAACTTAATGCCACAAAACATGGTTAGGCGTTAGCACAATAATGCCAAGTGGCTAGAGAGGAGTCTCAACAAAACACAATAACCACAAGAGATCAATCACAGAGATGGCACAGTGGTTTATCCCGTGGTTCGGCCAAGACCAACGCTTGCCTACTCCACGTTGTGGCGTCCCAATGGACGAGGGTTGCAATCAACCCCTCTCAAGCGGTCCAAAGACCCACTTGAATACCATGGTGTTTTGCTTTGCTTTTCTATATCCCATTCGCGAGGAATCTCCACAACTTGGAGTCTCTCGCCCTTACACTTGAAGTTCACAAAGAAGCACGGAGTAAGGGAGGGATGAGCAACGCACACAAGACACAAAATCAGAATGTCAACACGCACACAAGTCGCAACAAGAGCTCGCAACACAACCCGACGAGTTCACAACTCAACTAGAGCTCTAGATGCTATCACGAAGAAACAAATGCGTGGAATCGAAGTCTTGGTGCTTAGGAATGCTTTGAGTATGCTTAATGTGCTCCTCCATGCGCCTAGGGGTCCCTTTTATAGCCCCAAGGCCGCTAGGAGCCGTTGAGAGCATTCCAGGAAGGCAGATCTTGCCTTCTGTCACCTAGCGCACCGGATAGTCCGGTGCACCACCGGACTCTGTCCGGTGCGGATTTCTTTCCTTCTATGGCGCAGCCGACCGTTGCTGATTGAGAGTCGTTGGCGCACCGGACACTGTCCGGTGCCCCAATGTGACCGTTGGCTCGGCCACGCGTCACGCGCGGAAACCTCGGCCGATCGTTGCCCCGGCTGATCATTGGCTCACCGGACAGTCCAGTGCCTCACCGGACAGTCCGGTGAATTATAGCCGTACGTCGTTGATGGCTTCCCGAGAGCGACGAGTTCGCCTGTGAACGGCTCACCGGACAGTCCGGTGCACCACCGGACATTCCGGTGAATTATAGTCGTACACCACCGTCGAAGTCCCGAGAGCAGCAACTTCGCCAGAGTCAGCCTGGCGCACCGGACACTGTCCGGTGCACCACCAGACAGTCCGGTGCACCCAGACTGAGCAGACTTTGGCTGAACAAAGCCATCTCTTCTCTAACTTGATTTTTCCTGTTTCCAGCACTTAGACACAATACATTAGTCCATAAAACAATGTACTAAGTCTAGAAACATACCTTTTGACATGATTTGCACTTTGTCCACCACTTTGCATAGATTAACACAAAAGCACTTGTGTTGGCACTCAATCACCAAAATACTTAGAAATGGCCCAAGGGCACATTTCCCTTTCAATCCCCCCCTTTTTGGTGATTTATGCCAACACAACATAAAGCAACTAGAACAAGTGCAATATCAATGCAAATGAAAACTCAATATAGTTTTGATTCAAATTTGGCATATATGGATCACTCTTTGCCACCACTTGGTTTGTTTTTGCAAATCAAACTCAATTTCCTATCTCTAAGTCAAATTCACTTGTAGAGACATAAAGAGAGGTATTCCAAAAGAAAATGATCAAGGATTTCAAAAACTCCCCCTTTTTCCCATAATCAACACTTCTCCCCACAAAAGGCCAACTTTTGACAAAAGAAACAATAAAAGAGTTTTGACAAACCAAAAGCTCTATTCTACTATTTTCAAAATTTCTCAAGTGGTAGCTGATCCATTTATTGCTTTGGCCTTATTTTCTCCCCCTTTGGCATCAAGCACCAAAACGGGATCAATCTTGGCCCTTTAACCCCATTGCCTCACCAAAATCTTCAATTAAGAATACAAAGGCAATAGGAGTACATGAGATGAACTTGGAATAAGGTACCCTTTCATCGGAGTGCAGTGGAAGTCTTTCATGGTCCAAGTCCACCATTTCCCTTTCAAACCTTCTTTGAGACTAGATTAAGAAAACTCAAACACATGGTTAGTCTCAAAGGGTCAAGTTGTAGCACATCTCCCCCTAAATATGTGCATCACTTGCAAAAGGACTTGTGAGGTCCGAGGAGTGCTTGTACAACTTGAGCACCATACATAAGCAACAAAATGCATAAGGAACATGATCAAAGGCATAAACACATGTATGCTATAAATCAATCCAAGTTCCGCGAATCTAAGACATTTAGCTCACTACGCAGCCTGCAAAAGGTCTTCTCATCTAGAGGCTTGGTAAAGATATCGGCTAGCTGGTTCTCGGTGCTAACATAAAACACTTCGATATCTCCCTTTTGCTGGTGGTCTCTCAAAAAGTGATGCTAGATGACAATGTGCTTTGTGCGGCTGTGCTCAACAGGATTTTCCGCTATTCAGATAGCACTCTCATTATCACATAGGAGTGGGACTTTGCTCAGATTGTAGCCAAAGTCCCGGAGGGTTTGCCTCATCCAAAGTAGTTGCGCGCAACACTGTCCTGCGGCAACATACTCGGCCTCAGCGGTGGATAGGGCAACGGAGGTTTGTTTCTTAGAATTCCATGACACCAGGGACCTTCCTAAGAATTGGCACGTCCCCGATGTACTCTTCCTATCGACCTTACATCCAGCATAGTCGGAGTTTGAATATCCAATCAAGTCAAAGTTAGGCCCCATTGGATACCAGATCCCGAAGCAAGGCGTAGCGACTAAATATCTAAGGATTCGCTTCACGGCCACTAAGTGACACTCCCTTGGATCGGATTGAAATCTAGCACACATGCATACGCTCAGCATAATATCCGGTCTACTAGCACATAAATAAAGTAAAGACCCTATCATTGACCGGTATGCTTTTTGATCAACGGACTTACCTCCTTTGTTGAGGTCGGTGTGTCCGTCGGTTCCCATTGGCGTCTTTGTGGGCTTGGCGTCCTTCATCCCAAACCGCTTTAGCAAGTCTTGCGTGTACTTCGTTTGGGAGATGAAGGTGCCATCCTTGAGTTGCTTCACTTGGAACCCAAGGCAGTAGTTCAACTCGCCCATCATCGACATCTCGAATTTCTGCGTCATCACCCTGCTAAACTCTTCACAAGACTTTTGATTAGTAGAACCAAATATTATGTCATCGACATAAATTTGGCACACAAAAAGATCACCATCGCAAGTCTTAGTAAAAAGAGTTGGATCGGCTTTCCCAACCTTGAAAGCATTAGCAATTAGAAAGTCTCTAAGGCATTCATACCATGCTCTTGGGGCTTGCTTAAGTCCATAGAGCGCCTTAGAGAGCTTACACATGTGGTCGGGGTACCGTTCATCCTCGAAGCCAGGGGGTTGCTCCACGTACACCTCCTCCTTGATTGGCCCGTTGAGGAAAGCGCTCTTCACATCCATTTGGTAAAACCTGAAAGAATGGTGAGCGGCATATGCTAGCAAGATACGAATGGACTCTAGCCTAGCCACAGGAGCAAAAGTCTCCTCAAAGTCCAAACCTGCGACTTGGGCATAACCTTTTGCCACAAGTCGAGCTTTGTTCCTCGTCACCACCCTGTGCTCGTCCTGTTTGTTGCGGAACACCCACTTGGTTCCCACAACATTTTGCTTGGGACGAGGCACCAGTGTCGAAACTTCATTACGCTTGAAGTTGTTGAGTTCCTCCTGCATGGCCAACACCCAGTCTGGATCTAGCAAGGCCTCTTCTACCCTGAAAGGCTCAATAGAAGAGACAAAGGAGTAATGCTCACAAAAATTAACTAATCTAGAACGAGTAGTTACTCCCTTGCTAATATCCCCCAATATTTGGTCGATGGGATGATCCCTTTGAATCGTCGCTCGAACTTGGGTTGGAGGTGCCGGTTGTGCTTCTTCCTCCATCACATGATCATCTTGTGCTCCCCCTTGATCACACGCCTCCTCCTGATGAACCTGTTCATCGTCTTGAGTTGGGGGATGCACCATTGTTGAGGAAGAAGGTTGATCTTGCTCCTTTTGTTCCTGTGGACGTACATCTCCAATTGCCATGGTACGTATTGCGGCCGTCGGAACGTCTTCTTCTTCTACATCATCAAGATCAACAACTTGCTCTCTTGGAGAGCCATTAGTCTCATCAAATACAACGTCGCTAGAGACTTCAACCAAACCCGATGATTTGTTGAAGACCCTATATGCCTTTGTATTTGAGTCATAACCTAATAAAAACCCTTCTACAGCTTTGGGAGCAAATTATGATGTTCTACCTTTCTTCACAAGAATATAACACTTGCTCCCAAATACACGAAAGTAAGACACATTGGGTTTGTTACCGGTTAGAAGCTCAAACGAAGTCTTCTTGAGGAGGCGGTGAAGGTAGACCCGGTTGATGGCGTGGCAAGCCGTGTTCACGGCTTCCGACCAAAAGCGCTCAGGGGTCTTGAACTCTCCAAGCATAGTCCTCGCCATATCGATGAGCGTCCTGTTCTTCCTCTCTACCACACCATTTTGTTGTGGTGTGTAGGGAGCGGAGAACTCGTGCTTGATTCCTTCCTCCTCAAGATACTCCTCCACTTGAAGGTTCTTGAATTCGGACCCGTTGTCGCTCCTTATCTTCTTCACCTTGAGCTCAAACTCATTTTGAGCTCTCCTGAGGAAGCGCTTGAGGGTCCCTTGGGTTTCAGATTTATCCTGCAAAAAGAATACCCAAGTGAAGCGGGAAAAATCATCAACTATAACAAGACCATACTTACTTCCTCCTATGCTTAGATAGGCGACGGGTCCGAAGAGGTCCATATGAAGCATCTCCAAGGGTCTTGATGTGGTCATCACATTTTTGGTGTGATGAGAGCTTCCCACCTGTTTCCCTGCTTGACAAGCTGCACAGGGTCTATCTTTTTCGAAATGCACATTAGTTAGACCTATCACGTGTTCTCCCTTTAGAAGCTTGTGAAGGTTCTTCATCCCCACATGTGCTAAGCGGCGATGCCATAGCCAGCCCATGCAATTCTTAGCGATTAAGCATGCATCTAGACCGGCCTCTTCTTTTGCAAAATCAACCAAATAAAGTTTGCCGTCTAGTACACCCTTAAAAGCTAGTGAACCATCACACCTTCTAAAGACAGACACATCTACATTTGTGAATAGACAATTATATCCCATATTACAAAGTTGACTTACAGATAACAAATTATATCCGAGTGACTCAACTAAAAACACATTAGAAATAGAGTGCTCGGACGAAATAGCAATTTTACCTAACCCTTTCACCTTGCCTTGGTTCCCATCACCGAATATTATTGAATCTTGGGGATCCTTGTTCTTGACGTAGGAAGAGAACATCCTCTTCTCTCCCGTCATGTGGTTTGTGCATCCGCTGTCGATAATCCAGCTTGAGCCCTCGGATGCATAAACCTGCAAGGCAAACTTAGGCTTGGGTCTTAGGTACCCAACTCTTGTTGGGTCCTACAAGGTTAGTCACAATTGTCTTAGGGACCAAAAAGCAAGTTTTATCTCCCTTGCATCTTGCCCCTAACTTCCTAGCAATCACCTTCTTATTCTTTCTACAAATGGCAAATGAAGCATTGCAAGCATGATATATTGTAGAAGGTTCATTAACTTTCCTAGGAACATTAACAACATTTCTCCTAGGCATATGATGAACAACATTTCTCCTAGACATATCTCTACCATGCATATAGGAAGAACTAGAAGCAAACATGGCATGAGAATCAAAAGCATCATAAGCATTACAACTCCTATAAGCATTTCTAGACTGTCTCCTATCATGGTACATAAAAGCATGGTTCCTTTTAGCACTACTAGCCATAGGGGCCTTCCCTTTCTCCTTGGCGGAGATGGGAGCCTTATGGCTTGTCAAGTTCTTGGCTTTCCTCTTGAAGCCAAGTCCATCCTTAATTGAGGGGTGTCTACCAATCGTGTAGGCATCCCTTGCAAATTTTAGCTTATCGAATTCACTTTTGCTAGTCTTAAGTTGGGCATTAAGACTAGCCAATTCATCATTTAATTTAGAAATTGAAGCTAGGTGTTCACTACAAGCATCAATGTCAAAATCTTTACACCTATTGCAAGTCATAACATGTTCTACACAAGAGTTAGATTTACTTGCTACTTCTAGTTTAGCATTTAAATCATCATTAACACCTTTTAAAGTAGAAATGGTTTCATGACAAGTAGATAGTTCACAAGAAAGCATTTCATTCCTTTTAACTTCTAGAGCAAGTGAATTTTGTGCACTAACAAATTTATCATGCTCTTCATATAAAAGGTCCTCTTGTTTCTCTAAAAGTCTATCCTTTTCATTCAAGGCATCAATCAATTCATTAATCTTATCTATTTTAGTTCTATCCAATCCGTTGAACAAACTAGAGTAATCTATTTCTTCATCACTAGACTCATCATCACTAGAAGAATCATAAGTGGCATTGTTTCGAGTACATACCTTCTTCTCCTTCGCCATGAGGCATGAGTGACGCTCGTTGGGGAAGAGGGATGACTTGTTGAAGGCGGTGGCGGCGAGTCCTTCATTGTCGGAGTCGGATGACAAGCAATCCGAGTCCCATTCCTTTCCAAGGTGTGCCTCGCCCTTGGCCTTCTTGTAACTCTTCTTCTTTACTCTTTTGTTCCCTTTTTCCTGGTCACTATCATTATCGGGACAGTTAGCAATAAAATGACCAATCTTACCACATTTGAAGCATGAGCGCTTCCCCTTTGTCTTGGTCTTGCTTGGCTGTCCCTTGCGACCCTTTAGCGCCGTCTTGAAGCGCTTGATGATGAGGGCCATCTCTTCATCATTAAGCCCGACCGCCTCTACTTGTGCCACCTTGCTAGGTAGCACCTCCTTGCTCCTTGTTGCCTTGAGAGCAATAGTTTGAGGCTCTTGGATTGGTCCATTTAGTGCATCATCGACGTATCTTGCCTCCTTGATCATCATTCGCCCGCTTACGAACTTCCCAAGAACTTCTTCGGGCGACATCTTGGTGTACCTAGGATTTTCACGAATATTGTTCACCAGATGTGGATCAAGTATAGTAAAGGACCTTAGCATTAGACGAACGACGTCGTGGTCCGTCCATCGCGTGCTTTCGTAGCTCCTTATTTTATTGATGAAGGTCTTGAGCCGGTTGTATGTTTGAGTTGGCTCCTCGCCCCTTATCATCGCGAATCTTCCAAGATCGCCCTCCACCAACTCCATTTTGGTGAGCAAGGTGACGGCGTTCCCCTCATGAGAGATCTTGAGGGTGTCCCAGATCTGCTTGGCATTGTCCAAGCCGCTCACCTTATGGTACTCGTCCCTGCAAAAAGAGGCTAACAACACAGTAGTAGCTTGTGCATTTTTATGAATCTGTTCATTAATAAATATAGGACTATCCGAGCTATCAAATTTCATTCCATTCTCAACAATCTCCCATATGCTTGGATGGAGAGAGAACAAGTGACTACGCATTTTGTGACTCCAAAATCCGTAGTCCTCCCCATCAAAGTGTGGAGGTTTGCCAAGAGGGATGGAAAGCAAATGAGCATTTGAACTCTAAGGAATACGAGAGTAATCGAAAGAAAAATTCGAATTAACCGTCTTTCTTTTCTCGTAGTCATTGTCGTCGTCCTTGTGGGAAGAAGTGGACTCATCGCTGTCGTCGTAGTAGACGATCTCCTTGATGCATCTCGTCTTCTTCTTCTTCCCATCTTTGCGTTTATGGCCCGAGCCCGAGTCGGTAGGCTTGTCATCCTTCGGCTCGTTGACGAAGGACTCCTTCTCCTTATCATTGATCACGATTCCCTTCCCCTTAGGATCCATCTCTTCGGGCGATTAGTCCCTTCGTGAAGAGAATGGCTCCGATACCAATTGAGAGCACCTAGAGGGGGGGTGAATAGGTGATCCTATGAAACTTGAAACTTAATGCCACAAAACTTGGTTAGGCGTTAGCACAATAATGCCAAGTGGCTAGAGAGGAGTCTCAACAAAACACAGTAACCACAAGAGATCAATCACAGAGATGGCACAGTGGTTTATCCCGTGGTTCGGCCAAGACCAATGCTTGCCTACTCCACGTTGTGGCGTCCCAACGGACGAGGGTTGCAATCAACCCCTCTCAAGCAGTCCAAAGACCCACTTGAATACCATGGTGTTTTGCTTTGCTTTTCTATATCCCGTTCGTGAGGAATCTCCACAATTTGGAGTCTCTCGCCCTTACACTTGAAGTTCACAAAGAAGCACGGAGTAAGGGAGGGATGAGCAACGCACACAAGACACAAAATCAGAATGTCAACAAGCACACAAGTCGCAACAAGAGCTCGCAACACAACCCGACGAGTTCACAACTCAACTAGAGCTCTAGATGCTATCACGAAGAAACAAATGCGTGGAATCGAAGTCTTGGTGCTTAGGAATGCTTTGAGTATGCTTGATGTGCTCCTCCATGCGCCTAGGGGTCCCTTTTATAGCCCTAAGGCCGCTAGGAGCCGTCGAGAGCATTCCAGGAAGGCAGATCTTGCCTTCTTGTCGCCTGGTGCACCGGACACTGTCCGGTGCAGATTTCTTTCCTTCTATGGCGCAGCCGATCGTTGCTGATTGAGAGCCGTTGGCGCACCGGACACTGTCCGGTGCACACCGGACAGTCCGGTGCCCCAATGTGACCGTTGGCTCGGCCACGCGTCACGCGCGGAAACCTCGGCCGACCGTTGCCCCGGCTGACCGTTGGCTCACCGGACAGTCCGGTGCCTCACCGGACAGTCCGGTGAATTATAGCCGTACGCCGTTGATGGCTTCCCGAGAGCGACGAGTTCGCCTGTGAACGGCTCACCGGATAGTCCGGTGCACCACCAGACAGTCCGGTGAATTATAGCCGTACACCGCCGTCGAAGTCCCGAGAGCAGCAAGTTCGCCAGAGTCAGCCTGGCGCACCGGACACTGTCTGGTACACCACCGGACACTGTCCGGTGCTCCACCGGACAGTCCGGTGCACCCAGACTGAGCAGACTTTGGCTGAACAAAGCCATCTCTTCTCTAACTTGATTTTTCCAGTTTCCAGCACTTAGACACAATACATTAGTCCATAAAACAATGTACTAAGTCTAGAAACATACCTTTTGACATGATTTGCACTTTGTCCACCACTTTGCATAGATTAACACAAAAGCACTTGTGTTGGCACTCAATCACCAAAATACTTAGAAATGGCCCAAGGGCACATTTCCCTTTCAAGCACGAGTAGCCCGGTGAGCCCCCTTTTCCATCATGGTCGTCTAGTATAGATCATCGTGTTGCGCCCTTTTGAATTGAAGCTTTGTGCCGAGGTGGCCGGTCTCCTAGTGCCCGGTAATGGCCGTCGCTGTGCCGGCCTTGCGTGCCACTGTGTTGGGTGGTTGGGCAGGGAAGATGCCCCTTTAACCGTAGATCTTCTATTGTGCGGTCACGATTAAATCCCTGAGTCATTACGCCGAGGATCTGGTGATCGACGACACCTGTTCACCGTGGCGTATAATGCCTCGGGCCGTTGATTTTGATCCAAGGGTTGGTAGTCCACACCACGTTAATGAAGTCTCAATCTAATCTGCACCGCTCGATCGTGATCCAACGGCTTGGATCCAAAGATACCCCTTCGGTCGCAAGATTTACAGAAGAGCCCTTCAGTTATTAGATAACTAACCCGCGGTCCACAGAACAGTGCACTGAGTCTTAGAATTATTTGTACCATAGCCCCTGCTCTTATTAATTATTGGGGCTCAGTCCAGAGTTCATAAGAAATGGATAAATAAAATCCGAAAATGATTTTTATGAGAAAAAGAATTGCTAGAACTTGTTTAAATTGTAGAAAATCCATATGAACTCCAAATTGGTTCATTCCAGTTCCTAAATTTTTGTAATAATATTGTCTATCCATTAGTGCCTCTGTTTTGACATGAAAGACTCAAGAAAATTTATCTATTACTTAATCTTGTATTAATTACATAAAACCATGGAAAATCCATAACTTAAAGTATATAACTCTAAATTTAATAATTCCAGTTCCTATGATCTCATTTTAATGTCTAGATTATTACTGTGTATTTTATTTACATGTTTGGTGTAATGTTAATTTTTGCTATATTATGTATGTATTGTGTTGATGCGAGTAGACGAGCAAGCTACAGAGGATTCCGAGGTTCAGCTGGTAGAGACTGCTGAGCAGGAGCTCGTGGAAGGCAAGTTGTGCCCTTGATCACTTCTTTTTACCCATTCATGTTCTTATTATTCATGATGATCTGCATAGGTTAATTTTGATGGGACCCAATAGGATACCCTAGATTTTGACTATCTTTATACCTTGTTTCACCCCTGGTTTTACTACTAAAGTTTTGGGTAGTTCATGCTATTGCTTTATGTGGATTTGGGTATAGAGATATTCATCACTCATTGTTATACTTTTTATTATCTGTTTTATTCTTTACTGTTCATGATAAGATCATAATGTTAATGGGAACATGGAGAACCACCCGGGAAAACAGTGCTACCACAAGGGTTTAATGGGACGCCCTTGGCTGATTAACTAGGAAAGCTAGTGGAGGGCTACCTTACCCGAAAGGGGCAAGGGCAGTAGGGGAGTGGTCAGTGTAGGCAGGTCCTTGGGTTGATTTTGCTGTGATGGCGGTCAGGCGAGGGATTCCTGCACTGGAGTTTCCTATAAACTGTAGCGGGTAGTCTGAAGCTAGTGGAACTTTGTAAAGGCCTCGTAGTGGTACCCTGCCTCGCTTCCTTGGTAGAGGTGTATGGAGTCTGATCAACTCCATGGCAAATGGGTAACACGACTTGTGGGTAAAGATGCGCAACCTCTGCAGAGTGTAAAACTGGTATACTAGCCGTGCTCACGGTCATGAGCGGCTCGGACACTCACATGATTAATTTATGGAACTTAAACTTAATTTGTCATATCATTGCATTTGGGATTATTTTATTATTACTTTTACTTATTATTACTATGGTTTGGTATTTACTTACACTTAGTAATTGCTAATAAAATTTTGACCAACTTATAAAAGCAACGCTCAGCTTCAGCCTTTATTTCATTGATCAGCCTTACACTTCATGAACTCCCACCTTTGGTGAGTTCATGTCACATTATTCCCCATGACTTGTTGAGCTATGATCGTATGTGAGCTCACTCTTGCTGTCTCACACACCCCCCACAGGAGAAGAGTCGGTGGTTCAGGAGGAGCCACAAGGCGAGGAGTATGATCTGATCTAGGTGGCGTTTCTCAATTGACATTGGCGCCGACGATCCTTAGTTCGTTTTATATTTATTCTTTTATTTTGTAATAAGTCTTCCGCTATGTAATAAATACTCTGATGTTTTATGACATTTATCTCTATACACTCTATTATTATATATGTTGTCTTCTTTGGCGCATGTATGAGATGCACCTAGCTTTGTTCCTTAAAGCCCGGGTGTGACAATTGCATAAAGTGAGACTCGGGTGCGTAGCTCGGAGACAACTGATCAAGCCAAGGACGGAGGCAAGAAGAACTTCGAGGTACCAAGTGCACGGGAGAAGGTCAAAGAGGCTGAGGAACCCAATGCCAAGGGTGAAGAAGAAGGCTTGCAAAGTCAAGGGTGATCGAGTTGAGAACAGCTACGGCACATCAAGGATCACTACATAAGGACATGACTTACAACCAATGAGGAAACATATCTAGTTATGTGGTGTAAGTCATAAGGCTCAAGACCAAGCTCTAAGAAGGAGATCAAGGTCACTAGTAGAAGAAGCAGTGTCAAAACTAGAACTGGAAGCAGCCCAAAAGAGCTAAGTGCACTTCGACCTTTAGTTTGGGTTGTTCCTATGTTTGGAGATGTTCTATGTGACCTTTGCAGGATGTTGGAGCTAAGAAATGTCAATCTAGATCAAGTAAAGCTGACTTGATGATTTATGAGTCCAACATCGAAGCTCAAGCATGTCAAATGCTATAGATATGAAAATCCAAGAGAAGGTATGTTTCTAGACTTAGTACATTGGTTTTTGTGTACTAACATATTTGTCTAAGTATTAGAAACAGAGAAAAGAAGAAAAGAAAAGAGGTCCAAAAGGCTTGGCTGTGTACAGCCAAGACTCAGCTCAGTCTGGCACACCGGACTGTCCGGTGCGCCAGGCCGAACTCTGGTGAACAGGCCGCTGTCGGGAGAAGTCGGCGGCGTACGACTATAATTCACCGGACTGTCCGGTGGTGCACCAGACTGTCCGGTGAGCCAAAGGTCGGCTGGGCCAACGGTCGGCCGCGCAATCCGCGTGTGACGCGTGGCCGAGCCAACGGTCAGATGGGGGCACCGGACTGTCCGGTGTGCACCGGACAGTGTCCGGTGCGCCAACGGCTCCAAGACTGCAACGGTCGATTACGCCAGTTTTGGAAGGAAATCGAGCACCGGACAGTGTCCGGTGGTGCACCGGACTGTCCGGTGCGCCAACCGACAGAAGGCAAGAATTGCCTTCCTGGATGGCTTCCAATGGCTCCTAGGCCCCTTGTGCCTATAAAAGGGACCCCTAGGCGCCTCAAGCCAAATAGACAAGTGCAGCCAACAAGTGTAGACATCACTCTGATCAATTCTCACTCTCCCTCTTGTGTGTATCTCTCTAGTTTGTGTAGAAGGCAAAGCTATAAGCCTTTAGAGAGTGGAGAAGAGCTGCTAAAAGCTAGAGCAAGGTCATGGGCATATCGTTACTCTGCCGGGGTGCTGTCAAGAAGATTGTAAACAGCCGCAACATAGTGGAAAGCTCTATCTGTCATACTGACAGATCTGAGCAAACGGAGGAAGGAGTTGAAATAGACTCCAAGCCCAGATGTGGCTAACTCCAACGAGGACTAGGCAAGCATTTCAGGCTTGGCCGAACCTCGAGATAAATTCCTGTGTCCACGTGCTCGGCTCTGTGTTGTTAGCTGACTCTCTGTCTTATTCAGTTCTTACATCTGCACTTCACTACTTACTTGTGGTACTAGCTTTCTTTGAAGTGCAGGATATTCTTAAGACAGGAATCTCAATTCCGCTGCAATCTACTCGAAGAGTTCTCTCATTCCACTACGGTCTAGTCTTCGAGTAGAGTAAGATTTAAGTTTTTCAAGTGATAATTTTTATTCGCCTATTCACCCCCCCCCCTCTTGGCGACATCTAGATCCTGTTCCTGGGCCAAAGGGAACTTTCAGTCTTGTTCTTCCTCTCTACCACACCGTTTTGTTGTGGTGTGTAGGGAGCGGAGAATTCATGCTTGATTCCTTCCTCCTCAAGAAACTCCTCCACTTGAAGGTTCTTGAACTTTGACCCGTTGTCGCTTCTAATCTTTTTCACCTTGAGCTCAAATTCGTTTTGAGCTCGCCTTAGAAAGCGCTTGAGGTTCCCTTGGGTTTCTGATTTATCCTGCAAAAGAATACCCAAGTGAAGCGGGAAAAATCATCAACAACAACAAGACCATACTTACTTCCCCCCATGCTAAGGTAGGCTTCGGGTCCGAAGAGATCCATATGCAGTAGCTCCAGAGGTCTTGATGTAGTCATCACATTCTTGTTGTGATGAGCGCTTCCCACTTGTTTACCTGCTTGATAAGCTGCACAAGGTCTATCTTTTTTGAAAAACACATTTGTTAGACCTAACACATGTTCTCCCTTTAGAAGTTTGTGAAGGTTCTTCATCCCAACATGTGCTAGACGGTGATGCCACAGCCAACCCATGCTAGTCTTAGCAATCAAGCATGCATCTAGACTGGCCTCCTCTTTCGAAAAATCCACTAAGTAGAGTTTGTCGTCTAGTACACCCTTAAAAGCTAATGAACCATCACTCCTTCTAAAGACAGACACATCTACATTGGTAAATAAGCAATTGTAACCCATATTACATAGTTGAGTAACGGATAACAAGTTATACCTGAGCGATTCAACTAGGAACACATTAGATATGGAATGCTCGGATGAAATAGCTATCTTTCCTAGTCCTTTAACCTTGCCTTGATTCCCGTCTGCAAAGATGATCGAATCTTGGGAATCTTTGTTCTTGACGTAGGAGGTGAACATCTTCTTCTCCCCGTCATGTGGTTTGTGCATCCGCTGTCGATAATCCAGCTTGAGCCCCCGGATGCATAAACCTGCAAGGCAAATTAGGCTTGGGTTTTACGTACCCAACTCTTGTTGGGTCCTACAAGGTTAGTAACAATAGCCTTAGGGACCCAAATGCAAGTCTTGTCTCCCTTGCATTTGGCCCCCATCTTTTTAGCAACCACCTTTTTATTTTTGCATGAAAGAACAAACGTAGTGTTGCAAGTATGAATAATAGTGGTAGGTTTATTACAAACTTTCCTAGGAGCATGAGACACAATATTTCTCCTACGCCTACCATTAAAATTGGAACTCAAAGCAATCATAGCATGTGAGTCAAAAGCATTATAACTCCTATAATAACGAACATCTCTAGAATATTTTCTATCATGGTACATGAAAGCATGGTTCTTTTGACTACTACTAGCCATAGGGGCCTTCCCTTTCTCTTTGTTGGGAATGGGAACCCTTTGGCTTGTTGAGTTCTTGGCTTCCCTTCGAAAGCCAAGCCCATCCTTAATTGAGGGATGTCTACCAACGGTGTAGGCATCCCTAGAAAATTTTAATTTATCAAAGTCATTTTTGCAAGTCTTAAGTTGGGCATTAAGACTTGCTACTTCATCATTAAGTTTTGTAATAGAAGTAAGGTGCTCAACACATGCATCAACATTGAAGTCCTTACACCTATTACAAATCACAACATGCTCTACACAAGGACTAGATTTATCAACTATTTCTAGCTTAGCATTTAAATCATCATTCAAAGTCTTCAAGCTAGAAATAGATTCATTGCAAATTGATAACTCAGAAGATAGTAATTCATTCCTTTTAATCTCTAAGGCAAGAGACTTTTGAACACTAACAAATTTGTCATGTTCCTCATATAAAATGTCCTCTTGCCTTTCTAGCAGTCTATCTTTTTCATTCAAGGCATCAATCAATTCATTAATCTTTTTTACTTTAGTTCTATCTAATCCTTTGAACAAGCTAGTGTAATCTACTTCATCATCACTAGAGTCCTCATCACTAGAAGTAGAGTACTTAGGAGTTTCTTGAGTGTTTACCTTATTTTCCCTTGCCATTAGGCAAGTATGGCGCTCGTTGGGGAAGAGCGACGACTTGTTGAAGGCCGAGGCGGCGAGTCCTTCGTCGTCGGAGTTGGACGAAGAACAATCCGAGTCCCACTCTTTGCCAAGGTGCGCCTCGCCCTTCGCCTTCTTGTAGGCCTTCTTTTCTCCCTCTTCCCGTTCCTTTCTTGTTCCTGGTCATTTGTATTATCGGGACATTGAGCAATAAAATGACCTGCCTTACCACATTTGAGGCAGGAGCGCTTTCCCTTTGCTTTGTTCTTGTTAGGGTGCTGCTTTCGTCCTTTTAGCGCCGTCTTGAAGCGCTTGATAATGAGGGCCATTTCATCCTCCTTTAGCTCGGCTGCCTCAACTTGCGCCACCTTGCTCGGCAGCGTCTCCCTGCTACTTGTTGCTTTGAGAGCAACGGTTTGAGGCTCGTAGATGGGCATGGGACCATTCAATGCCTCATCCACATATCTCGCTTCCTTGATCATCATCCGCCCGCTTACAAACTTTCTGAGTATTTCCTTGGGCGTCATCTTTGTGTACCTAGGATTTTCATGGATAGAGTTCACAAGATGAGGATCAAGGACAGTGAAGGACCTGAGCATAAGTCGGACAACGTCATGATCCGTCCATCTCGTGCTTCCGTAGCTCCTAATTTTGTTGACCAGTGTCTTGAGCATGTTGTACGTTTGGGTTGGCTCCTCTCCCTGATCATTGCGAACCTCCCTAGTTCGCCTTCCACCAACTCTATCTTGGTGATCATGGTGGCATTGTTCCCCTCATGAGAGATCTTGAGGGTGTCCTAGATTTGCTTGGCGTTATCCAAGCCGCTCACCTTATGGTACTCGTCCCTGCACAAGGATGCTAGCAAAACAGTGGTAGCTTGTGCATTTTTGTGGATTTGCTCATTAATGAAAACGGGGTTGTCAGTACTATCAAAAAGCATTCCGTTTTCAACGATCTCCCAAATACTTGGATGGAGAGAGAATAGGTGACTACGCATTTTGTGACTCCAAAAGGCGTAGTCCTCTCCATCAAAGTGAGGAGGTTTCCCAAGTGGAATTGAAAGTAAATGAGCATTTGAGTTAAATGGAATACGAGAATAATCAAAAGAAAAGTTTGAGTTGACCGTTTTCTTTTTCTCGTCGTAGTCGTCGTCTCTTTGGGAAGAAGAAGACTCGTCGCTGTCGTAGTAGATGATCTTCTTGATGCGCCTCTTCTTCTTCCCGTCCTTTTTATTATGACTTGAGCCAGAGTCCGAGGGCTTATCATCTCTTGGCTCCTTGACGATGGACTCTTTTGTCTTGTCGTTGACCACCATCCCCTTTCCCTTAGGATCCATCTCTTCGGGCGATTAGTCCCTTGCGTGAAGAGAATGGCTCTGATACCAATTGAGAGCATCTAGAGGGGGATGAATAGGTGATCCTATAAAAATCAAATACTTGAAGCCACAAAACTTGATTAGGTGTTAGTTCAATAGAGTCAAGTGGCTAAGGATCGAGCTCTTGTGAAACACAGTGGTCACGAAGAAAACAAGCACAAGAGACACGGAGATTTATCCCGTGGTTCAGCCAAGTATCACACTTGCCTACTCCACGTTGTGGCGTCCCAATGGACGAGGGTCGCACTCAACCCCTTTCAAGTGATCCAATGATCAACTTGAATACCACGGTGTTTTTCTTTCAATATTTCCCGTTCGCGAGGAATCTCCACAACTTGGAGCCTCTCGCCCTTACAAATGATGATCACAAAGAAGCACGGAAGTAAGGGAGGGAAGAGCAACACACACAAGACTCAAAGAACGAGCACAATCACGCACACAAACCACAACTTGAGCTCACAACACGATGAGGGGAGTTCACTACTCAACTAGAGCTCAAGTCACTTATCACAAAGAATCGAATGCGCGAGAATGGAGTCTTGGTGCTTGGGGATGATCAAAGAATGCTTGGTTGTTCTCCTCCATGCGCCTAGGGGTCCCTTTTATAGCCCCAAGGCAGCTAGGAGCCGTTGGAAGCAATCTGGGAAGGCAATTCTTGTCTTCTGTCGGGTGGCGCACCGGACAGTCCGGTGCACCACCGGACATGCACTGTTCATAGTCCAGTGCAGATTGCCTTCCAAAAATAGAATAGTCGACCATTGCAGAAATGGAGCCGTTGGCGCACCAGACACTGTCCGGTGCACACCGGACAGTCCGGTGCCCCCTACCGACTGTTGGCGCGGCCACGCGTCACGCGCGGATTTCGCGGCCGACCGTTGGCGTAGTCGATCGTTGGCTCACCGGACAGTCTAGTGCCTCACCGGACCGTCCGGTGAATTTTAGCCGTACGCCGTTGAACGATTCCCGAGAGCGACGACATCGCCGCAGACAGCTCACCGGACAGTCCGGTGCACCACAGGACAGTCCAGTGAATTATAGCCGTACACCACCGTCAGTTCTCGAGAGTGGCCTGTTCACCGGAGGCTAGCCTGGCGCACCGGACACTGTCCGGTGCACCACCGGACAGTTCGGTGTGCCAGACTGCGCTGAGTCTTGGCTGTTTCAGCCAAGATATTTTCTTCTTCTCTTTTCTCTGATTCCAGCACTTAGACAAATAAGTTAGTACACAAAAACCAATGTACTAAGTCTAGAATCATACCTTCTTGTTGATTTGCCCTTCATCAATCATTTAGCACAAGATTACTCACTTAATACGTGTTGGGCACTTAATCACCAAAACTATACTAGAAATGGCCTAAGGGCACATTTCCCTTTCACCTTTGATGCCTTCTATTGGCGAAGTAGAAGAAATTTTAAAGGTAATGACCGAATCCTTACCTATCAAGCTGCTAAGTCCTCTGGGGCCACATCTGACGAAGCTTTTACAGAAGAAGGACGAGCCTTTGGCAGCAAAAAAGGCGGTTGGGCCAAAAAAGTGAAGAATTGTGCAAGCCATTGAGGAAACTCCACCGCCGGCCTCAGCATCAAAAATAACACCCGCTACTGAAGCTGCTATTTCTGCTGAAGCTGCGACTGCCGAAGCTACCAATCTAGAGAGTACATTATCTGCTATTGATAAAGTGCTCTTGGATTTGGCCACGGAGGAGACTGTTGCGGCTGTGGAAGGAGTCCTGGCCATAGAGGAGACTGCTGCGGTTATAGAAGAAGCCCTGGCCACAGTGCCTGGAAAAGGGAAAGAAATTGCCGAAGATACTTCGGAAGAAAAAAGCTTCAACTTTCAAAATCTAGTTGGTCAAGAATTATCTAAGGCTGAGAAGGAGGAGCTGCAGGAGTATGCTATATCCTGTGGCTACCAACCAGGAGCCATGCTCTTTGGTGGAATCAACAAAGAAGCCTTAGGATGCATTCGAGACCGCACCGGTGCAAAGGTTATCAGCATTCTATCAAAGAGTGTTGGTTTTCCAAAGCTTGAAGCTGACATCAGCACCTACCGACGACAGCATATCGTCGGTAGTTTATTCTACTCCAACTTTAAGGTAAAGCTTTTTTCCTCAGTTTTTATTGTTTTGTGATGAAGCAAAGATTTCTGACGAAGATTATTTTGCACAGAGTATGCTGCTAAGCAAAGCCTTGAGAATGCAACAAGACCTCAAAGATAAGAAGAATGAGGTTATAATCGAGGGCTTGGAAAATAAAATCAAAGATCATGAAGCTTCTCTAGAAAGGAAAGACTTCCTTCTTCAGACAATGGAGGGTTCATTGGCTGAAGCCCAAGCCGAAGTTGCCAGATTAAACTATGAACTCCTCCGAAGATCGGAAAGCTTCGAGCAAGAAAAGAAGAATTTCGATGCAAAGCTCGAAGCCGAAGTCGAGAAAATTTCGAATCTGCAAAAATCCTTAAAAGAGCTTCAGAACATATGCTTGAACTTCGGCAGCCGATGCGTGCAGCGGCTGAAACAGGTCTTCAACTCAGTGGGAGCCAGCTCTGAAAAATTTGAACCTTCGGTTGAAGACCTACCAAGCACCTTCGAACATATCGAGAGCGAAGTTGAGGCACTTGAGGAAGTTATAGCTGGGCACGGCGACTTCTATGCCCTGCTGGCTTCTCGCGGCACAGTTGTAGCTTTTATGAAGGCTGGTTGCACGCACGGAAAGATTGTCAACAGACCAAACTTTAGCTTATCACCAGCGGACTTAACTGATATCCCTAGCCTCGCCCGAAGCATTGGAAATAGATTTATGACACAAATTTGGATGAAGGGTGGGCGTGATTTAGCTAGTGACGAAGCTCGTAATCATCTTAAGCCGGTATTAAACTTGTACTTGTTGCTTACCTTCTCCTGAGATTACTTTTTTACCTTGTACTGCTTTGTTGTGTACAAGATGACGACGCCGAAGGTCGATAATCTGAAGCTTGACGGAGACTGATGAAGCTGTTGCGCAAAGCTCTAGAGACATTTGAATTATCTTTGTAAAATATATTGTAATTTAGGAATGAAACATTACTCTGTAAATTTGTCCATACTGTGTAATATATTTTCTACCTTTTCATCCGTGTGTGAATTGCTTTGATGTGGATGAAACTTATATCTTTTGAGCCGAAGGCAAAAAACACCTTCCCTTCTTTTCGTACACAACGAAGCATATCTTTGCTTCTTTATACTCATCGAAGCCTTGTCATCAAAGCCGAAGCATCTGTCTGTACTCTATGTTATGATGATGATGATCCTACGAATGTCTAAATGAATGTGTATGAATGCAATGAATGATGTGATGTAATGTGCAAATGAATGTCCAAACACACGCACACGAAGCCACACCCAGACTCTGCATCCTCTTAGGAACGTCTTTTGAGTCTTAAGCTTTGCATCCCCTTAGCAACGTCTTTTGAGCTTCTTCACCTTCTATTTCGGTGGTATAAGTTCTGCATCCCCTTAGGAACGTCTTTTTAACTTCTTCGCCTTCTATTTCAGCGGTATAAGTTCTGCATCCCCTTAGGAACGACTTTTGAACTTCTTCGCCTTATATTTCGGCGGTATCAGGCTCTGCATTCCCTTAGGAATGACTTTTGAGCAGAAAACTTACGTTGCACTCCCTTATGAACGAATTTTTGTAGCTTCGTCATGCTCTGCATCCCCTTAGGGATGACTTTTGAGCTTCTCCCTGCTTTTCCTCTTTTTTTCTCTCTCTGCACTCGATGGTGCATGCTCAGATTTTACATTTTACATCCTTTTGGGGGATTTGGCTCTCATGGAGCTAAATATGAAAGGAAAAATTACAAGCTGTGGCCCCATTAAAAACCTTTCTCCCCCTTTGGAAAGGAAAAGGGTGTAACACCCTGATTTTGGAGGTATAAATATTCTTTCTAATTATCACCCAAAATCAGGTGTTACTCTTCCTTTTCTCACTCTAGGTTTTCTCTCTTTCTAGATTCTCTCTCCCTTTCTCCCTTTTAAGTAGAATTAGCTTAAGTTAGAGAGATTTAATTATTTATTTTGCTAAAACATTTTGGGTCATGACATGTTGCATCATGCTAAGCTTAAAATATTCTTTAGAGTGTTGCACATGTTTGAATTTATTTGAATTTGAAACCTAGTTTGAATTTGGATTTGAAAACCCTATAAAAAAGAAATAGAAAAGGAATTAGAAAATCCAGAGAAAAAGAGAAAGTAGCCCAGCCGGCCCAGCTAAGCCCAGCCAGGCCGCGCGCCCGCGTGCCTGCCGCCCCTGACAGGCGGACCCCGCCTGTCAGCGACAGTTTTCCCTCGCGTGCCCTCTCTCTCTCGCTCGCTACCCAATGGGGCCGATCTATCGGCGCCAGCTTCCTTTGCCCACGTGCTCCCTCTCTCTCTCTGTATCGCAGGCCCGGATCGCCAGTCATCGAGCCGTTGCCCCGAGCGTCCCTCTTTTCTCTCTCTGCGCCGTGGGCCAGCCCTGTCAGCTCCGCCCTCTCCGTGCGTCACCGTGGACGGCGCATGCGCACTCGCGCACGTCGCCGGGTTTCTCAGCCACGACGCCCGCCCACGCGCCCAACTCTCTTCCTATAGCCCTGCCAATGCCCCGCGCACACCCCTCACCTCATTTCACACACCCTCACCCTCTCTCACGCTCTGCTCTCGCCGCCAGCCGCCGCCGGAGACCCACGCCCGCGTCCCCGGCCATCCAGCTCACCGGAGCCCGCGCCAAGCCTCCCCGAGCTCCGCCCCGAGGTGAGACACCCGTCCCCGTGCCCAATTTCCCTTATTGTGCCCTGTGCTCGGCCAATTTTGCCTTCGCCAGTGCTCGGTCGCGGCGGTCCACCGTGCTCGCATGGTGGCCGGCCAATTTGGCCCGATTTAGTTCACCAGAGTAGGTCTCTGTGTCAGCCCTGTCTCTGCTAAAGCTAGCCTCGGCCTTAGCGCGCCTTAAGTCCCTTCGTCGTGGTCGGAATGGCTCACCGGAGTTTCTCTGCCCTGCCCAAGGCAACCTCACCGCCGCTCTCCCCTCTCTGCCCGTAGATTCATGGCCTCTTCCCCGCCATCGAGTTCGCCGTGGCGCCCTCTTCCCCTCTACCCAACTCTGGCAACCTCGGAGCCACCCTAGCCTGCGTCTACCTCAACTCCGGCGACTTCACCGCCACGGAGAGGAGCGACGTCGCCCGCAGCCATCTGTTTTCCCTCGGTCTGATTTCCCCTCCGTCTAATTTAGATCGAACGGCCTGGATCACGAGATACCGCTTCGCGCACGTGCACCTGACACGCCCTAGCCCGCCTGTCAGCGCCAACCGTAGCTGCTCATCCTTCCTAGTCTGGTCTTCCTTGTCCGATCCTGATCGAAGGGCTCGGACCCGCTCGGACCCGTTCGGAACCCCTCTGGACTCCCTCCGTCCGATCTTGATCGAACGGTTCGGACCCCCTCGGACCCCTGTAGCCGTTCGTTTCCCTCTGGCGCTGGGCTCGCTCGATCAGCGCGCACTCTCCCCCTCTGTCGCTGACACTCCCTGGCCCGCTTGTCAGTGCTCGCTCGCCCGCACGCGCGCGCCCTCGGTCGCAGATCTAATCCCAGCCATCGGTTTCTGAACCAACGGTTAGATTCACCCGATACCCCTTCGCGCAGTAGTTTTCTTAAAGAGACCCTCGGTTTATTGTAAATCAACCTGCTGTCCCTGGTTTTCGCACGTAGACCCCCGTACTCTCGCAGATTGAACCCTGGACTTTTAAATATTCACAGAATTAGACCTAATTTCATATTTTGAATTCCCAAACTTGTTTATTTCATATCTTTTGCATATGAACTCCGAATTTAGTGATTCAAATTGCAAAATGTTCATAGAATTGTTCTCTGTCTAAATAAAATGGTTTTATTTACTGTCTGCACATTCTAATTTTTATGATTGAATATGAACTAATATAGATGTAGTTTTATTTATTTAATAAAATAAATAAAAGGAGAACCCTAGAGATTTAATCATTTTTAAACTTCTGAGATTAATGATAGGTTCATCTCTGTCCTAAATTATAGGTCACAATAAAATAAATAGATCCATGCTTATGTACTTATAAATAACACTTAGGGAAATAGTAATCTATGTCCAAATGAAAGTAGTTTATGTTATAGTTCATGTTATACTTTGGTCTCAGTAATTCTTAATTGTGTTTTAAGATGCATTTCTATGTTTGTACATGTTTGGTGTGTTGTTCTTTTGTACTTTCCAAATGTATTGAATGCATGCTCGCTTTATTTAGACAATGAGCAGTTCGAGGTTCCTAAGTGTGTAGTTGGAGACCTCCCTGAGCAACAACCTGGTGAAGGCAAGTGTCCTTAGACCTATCATGTCCTATTTTACTTTACAATTCACAGTCCCGCATTACATTATTGAAACCTAAGGATTGACTAGTCTGTATTTCCCTTACCCTTGTTTACCTTTTTGGGTTAATCATGGTTAGCTTATGTTATTGCTCTAACTTAATCAATGAACATGATGTGATCTTCTATGATACGGTGACATTATCCCGATGAGGTCCTTGTGACTTCTTTAGGGGGCTCAGGCTGTTTCCTGAGTGCCTCTCTATAAGGACCTGTTTGGGAAGTGATAACCCGGAATAACAGTGCAACCATGAGGGTGGAATGGGACGCCCTTAGCTGATTAATTAGATGAACCAGAGGAGTAGTTGGCTTTGCTGTAGGGCCATCAATGGGGTCCGGGCACAGTACTTGCTCTGCCAAGGTTGGTTGCAGAGGTTCTTTGATTTGGTTTTTGTTAGTCACCCTTCCTTTGGGGAGATGTATTGTGTTTATCAAACTGGAGAAACCTAACGAGCGGCTATGTCCTCTGGGAAATCTTTGTAAAGGCTACGTAGTGAGACCCTACTAGGTCACCTTGGTAGTGATCCATGGGGAGGCTAGAACCCCGGGCAGAATGGGAATCACGGCTTGTGGGTAAAGTGTGCAACCTCTGCAGAGGGTTAGAAACTGGTATATCAGCCGTGCTCGCGGTTAAGAGCAACCTTGGTATCCTCTTCGATTAGAAGAACAATGGTTACTTTTATGATGATGATTAACAGTGATGCTATAAAATCTGATTTTTTTGGTATTTCCTCGTTTGAGGAGGTACTTTTGGGTAATAACTAGGTTATTACTAAAATTTGGCTCTACTTATAATAATAAAACTTGACCAACTAAAAGCAACTACTTAACCTTAAAATCCACATACAGCTAGTCCACTTTAGCCAAACGGGACATTTGCTGAGTACGTTGAAGTGTACTCACCCTTGCTTTACAAACCACCCAACCCCAGGTTGTTCCCACTGTTCTCAGTGCTCAGGAGGTGAAGCCGGCAACATGGAGGACTTCGAGGAGTTCCAGGAATACGACGAGTTCTAGTTTACCTTAGTGGCAAACCCCCGGTCAGTTGCCTGTGTAGGCTTAGCATCTACGTTTCGTTTTCCACACTTTGATAATTATGTTGAACAATGATTATGTAATAGACTCTATGGATGTCTTGGACATCTTGATGTAATAAAGTACCTTTCCGCTATTTATTTTTGAGCATTATGTGATGATGTCCATCTATGTAAGCGCTGTGTACGTGAGTTCTGATCCTAGCACGTACATGGTTCGCATTCGGTTTGCCTTCCAAAACCGGGTGTGACAAAGGGTGCCATAGAAAAAATGAAAAAAGATTACATCAAATTACACATAATATCGCCAAAGCTCATCCGCATTCCAAGATCTAGGTATGTCGTTGTCGTCCATATCCTTCAATTTGTAAGAACCGGGCCTCGACGAAGATACCACCAGAAAAGGTCCTCTCCGAAGCACCAAATGCCCAGGCTTAATATTTTTCAACCGAACTTTTCTGTCAAGCCATTTTATTGTTTCGGCTTGATATTTGTTGATGTTCTCTACCGCCTGAAGTCTGGTCCCCTAATATCTTTTGCTACATGATAATCAGCTTCGTCTTCTGCCGAAGCTACTATTCTTATTGATCCTGCTTTAGCTTCTTCTAGAGTTATAGCTTCATCACCAAATAATAGTTTGAAAGGTGTAAAACCTGTTGATCTTGACACGGTTGTGTTGTGGCTCCACACCACTTTGATCAACTCATCTGGCCACTTTCCTCTGGGCTGATTAAAGATTAGCTTCATTATTCCTGTCATTATAATGCCATTTGCTCTTTCTACCAGTCCATTTGATTCTGGGTGCCTTACTGACACAAAATGAATCTTCATGCCAATTTGATCATAGAAATTTTTGAACGTTTAAGCATCGAACTGTGTTCCATTGTCCACATTTATAGCCTTCGGCACGCCGAAGCGACAAACAACATTTTGCCAGAAGAATTTTTGGACTGTAACCGAAGTTATTGTAGCCAAAGGCTTTGCTTCAATCCACTTAGAAAAATATTCTACAGCCACCACAACATATTTCAAATTACCTTGCACTGGTGGAAGTGGGCCTAACAGATCTAGGCCCCATCTTTGCAATGGCCAAGTAGGCTGTATCAGATGTGTGAGAGACGAAGGTTGCTTCTGATCTCTTGCACATTTTTGACAATTCTCGCACTTTTGAACTAACTCTGCTGCATCCAAAGCTGCCTTTGGCCAATAAAATCCTTGTCTAAACACTTTTCCCAACAAGGGCCTAGACCCAATGTGAGATCCACACAGACCTGCATGTATCTCCTTCATTAATTCTATACCTTCGGTTCTGGATAAACACTTGAGGAGTGGAGAACAGACTCCATGCTTATATAATTCCCCCTCTATCATCACATATGGTCTTGTCCTTGCCTCCATTCTTTTATTATAAGCTTCGTCATCCGAAAGATAGTTACCTTGGAGAAAAGATATAATTTCAGTTCTCCAATCTTCACTATGTACAAGAGAAATTGTAAGCACTGCTCTCTCCATAAGTTCAACCGAAGGTGCTTTTATTGTTTCAAAGAATACTTCCGAAGGTAGAGGGAGCCCGTGTGCCGCTGATTTGGCTAACAGATCTGCATGTTTATTTTGTCCTCTTGGAATATTTTTGACAGAAAAACCATCGAAAGAAGCCTCCAACCTTCGAACTGTATCCAGATATTTTTCAAGCTTCGGATCTCTTGCCTTACTACTTTGTCTAAATGACCAGAAATGACTTGAGAGTTAGTTTTAAGGATGGCCCTTCTTATACCCATTGCCTTTAACTTCCGAAGGCCCAACAGAAGTGCTTCGTATTTAGCAATATTATTTGTACAACTGAAGTCAAGCTTTGCTGCATAACATGTTTTGATTTTGGAAGGCGCAACTAGGACCGTAGTTGTTCCTGCGCTGAAGGTTCCCCAAGAACCATCGCAGAATACTGTCCAAGCTTCAGCGTCTTTATTGGTTTCTTCTTCCTGGGCCTCTGGCGTCCAATCAGCAATTAAGTCTGCTAACGTCTAGGACTAAATTGAGGATCTATGTACATAATCAATACTGAACTCGTTAAGCTCCGCAGCCCATTTTCCAATCCTTCCAGTAGCTTATTTGTTCCTCATTATGTCCTTCAGAAGCTGTGACGAAGGAACAATTATGTGATATGCTTAAAAATAATGTTGAAGCTTCCTAGAGGCCATTAACACAACATACAACACCTTTTCCAATTCTATATAATTTTTCTTTGATAAACTTAAAACTTCAGAGATGAAGTACACTGGAGCCTGCTTTTTGATTTGGCCATCTAGCTTCTCCTGTACAAGAGCCACACTAACTGCAGCGTGCGAAGCTGCCACATATAAGAGTAATGGAGCCCCTGGCGAAGGTGGAGTTAGTGTTGTTAGATCAATCAAGTATTGCTTCAGCTCTTCAAAAGCTTTTTGCTGGGCCTAACCCCATTGAAAAACTTCGGTTGACTTCAGTATTTCAAAGAATGGCAGATTTCTTTTTGCTGATCTGGATATGAATCTGTTTAATGATGCTAATCTTCCTGCCAGCCGTTGGGCCCCCTTCTTTGTGCTTGGCGGCTCCATCCGAAGAATAGCTTCAATCTTGCTCGGGTTGGCTTCAATTCCCTTCGTTGATACCAAACAGCCAAGGAACTTGCCCTTCTTCACCCCAAAAACACACTTTTTGGATTTAACTTCAGGCCAACTTGCCTGAAATTGGCAAATGTCTCTTGCAAATCAGCAATGTGATTTTCTTGCTTCGTGCTTTTCACTATGATATCATCAACATAAGTCAGTACATTCCTACCTATTTGAGAATGAAGGACCTTGGTTGTCATTCTGCTGAAGCTTCCTCCAGCATTCTTGAGCCCCTCAGGCATCCGAAGGTAGCAATAGGTGCCACTAGGAGTTATGAAGCTAGTCTTCGGCTCGTCTTCCTTCTTCATCCAAATTTGATGATAGCCTGAGTAACAATCGAGTAGACTCATGAGCTCTGAAGAAGCTGCTGCATCTACTAGAGAGTCTATTCTTAGCAATGCGAACTCGTCCTTTGGGCATGCCTTGTTGAGATCTATGAAATCAATACACATTCTCCATTTACCATTGGCCTTCTTTACCATAACAGTGTTGGCTAGCCATTCTGGGTATTTCACCTCTCTGATGACACCGGCACTGAGAAGTCTCTTTACTTCGTTCCAAGCACCTTTAGCTTTGTCTTCAGACATCTTCCGAAGCCTTTGTTTTCTTGGCCTGAAGGATGGATCCACATTGAGTGAATGTTCAATAACATCTCTGTTGACACCATAGAGATCATTGGCTGACCAAGCAAAGACATCTTTGTTGTTGAATAGAAATCTTAGCAAAGTCTTCTCTTGCTCATCAGATAATTGAGACCCCAGCAGTACCCTTTGTTCTACTATATCTTGACATAAAATCATAGGCTTTGGCTGATCCGTCGAAGCAGCCTTCTCTCTTTTGTATTTATATTGCTAACAGGCTTCAGCTCCATCTATGTTATGGATTGCCTTTGAATCTGTCCAATTCCCTTCGGCCCTTCTGGCAGCTTCTTGACTTCCATGGACAGCAATGGGACCTTGTTCCAAAGGTATCTTCATGCATAAATATGTTGGATGAAGTATTTCTTCAAAGGCATTAAGTGTCCCTCGACCAATGATTGCATTGTAGGGGTATTTCATGTCAACAATGTCAAAGATAACTTGTTCAGTCCTTTTGTTGTGGACATAGCCGAAGGTAACTGACATTGTGATTTTACCAAGTGCAACAATCTGCCTTCCTCCGAAGCCACAAAGAGGGTGTGTAGCATCATGAATTTTGTCTTTTGGCTCTTGCATCTGTCTGAAGGCCTTAGCAAATATGATATCCGCTGCACTGCCTGTGTTAACCAGAACATTATGGACCAGAAATCCCTTAATGACACAAGATATGACCATAGCATCATTGTGAGGGTAATCTTTGAGCTAAAGGTCCTCCTGGGAGAAGGTGATTGGAATGTGAGACCATTTGGACTTGATGAAGGGTCCCTGCACTCCAACATGCTGCACCCTTCTCTACGCTTCCTTCTTCTGCTTCTTGTTAGCCGGCTCTGAGCTTGAACCGCCTGTTATCGGGAGCACCAGCTTCATAGCCGAAGGTACTACGACTTGGTTGTTGAACAAAGCCATCAGCTCAAAAGTGGAAGTGAGTTACCAGAGGTGGACGCCAATGTTGGCGACTTGTTCTCAAATGCTTCAAATTAAGAACAAGGCAACATAAAATGTTAAAGGTTAATACCCTTCATCCTTCGAAGCATTATCTCCCTTAGGATATAATGATCTTCAGACGAAGGTCATGAAGGACATACCTTCATCATTGCAGTATATGATAATGAAAGACAAAGCATATGAAATATAAGAGGTAACATGAATAATTATATGATATTATTAATATCTCTTCTTTTTATTATCATGGGTAAACAGAAACATATTGAATTACATTTGTACCTTCGGCTTGACAGAAGGTAAAAGTCCAAGCGTGATGCACGAGCGAATACCAGTCAGCGTGAACAATACGGGGGTACTGTTCACCTATTTATAGGCACGGAACGCAACTCGATTAGAACTACATTTATATCCTTGATGACTAGTTACAATCATGACACAAATCATCATGGACTAATCGGTCTTTTCCTCTTTAAGTCGGTGCAGCCCTTCATCTCAAGGCATGTCGCTATACCGAAGCTCCTTGGATCATGGCTTCGGCGTGCACCTTCACGCTATGCTTGATTATACACTGGTCTTTCGAAGGTACTTCTTCTTAAAGGACCTTCGGCGACAAAGTAGGCCCCCAACAAAAAGTATAAATTGAAAAGGGAGTTTAAATTGTAGGGTAAACTAATCTCATTTAGTAGTTGATTATTCTTTAAGTGTTGTCCATGATTACATAGTCTGATTCTATTCCTTTTAATGAGACATAAAAGTTAAACTAGAGATAAATTCATATAATACACATTATTTATCTCACAAGATTAAATATTCTTTAACCACTAGGGTTTTCCCTTTATTTATTTTATTAAGTGAATAAATCAATACATATACTAATCTATAGTTAGACACAAAAATTAGAGTGTGCAGACTGTGAATGAACCTAATTTATTTAAATAGAGAATATTCCTATGAACATTTTGCAATTTGAATCAGTAAATTTGGAGTTCATATGCAAAAGATATGAAATAAACAAGTTTAGGAGTTTAAAATATGAAAATAGGTCTAATTCTGTAATTATTTAAAAGCCCAGGGTTCAATCTATAAGATTACATGGGCCTGCGCGTGAAAATCAAGGACGGTAGGTTGATTCCCAGAAACCCGAGGGGTTCTTTAGCAAAACCAGCATGCGAAGTGGTACGGGGTCTGCTCAACCGCTAGATCTAAAATCAACGGTCGAGACTAGATCTGCGGGCGAGCGTGCGGACGCGAGCGTGGGCGCGCACTGACCAGCGGGCCAGGGTGGTGCCTGCTGCAAGGGGCACAGGCGACCGACAGGTGGGTTCGGACGCAGGGCGCGCGTCCACGAAACGGTATCCCATGATCTGGGTTATGCGATCTGAATCGGACGGTGGAGATCTACACTGGGAGGGCTGATGGCTGCGAGCGGTGTCGCTCCTGCTCACGGTGGTGAGGTCGCCGGAGTTGGGGCGGGTGCGTGCTACGGCGCTTCCAGGGTCACCGGGACTAGCCAGAAATGAAGAGGAAAACTCGGCGAACTCACTGGTGGGGCTTTGACCATGAGACCGGGGTTAGAGAGGGGAGAACGGCGGAGGAAAGGCTCCGGGAGGGTCAGGGCAACTCCAGCGAGGAATCGCAGCCGAGGACAGGGGTCTAGGGCGCTAGGGCCTAGACTAACTGTCACACCCGGTTTTAAGGAACAAAGCCGGGTGCATCTCATACATGCGCCAAAGAAGACAACATATATAATAACAGAGTGTATAGAGATAAATGTCACAATAAAATCGGATTACTTATTACATAGCGGAAGTCTTACAAAATAAAAGGTGAATAAAGCAGGAACTAAAATCTATCCTTGGCGCCAGAAAGCTGACTGGGAGACGCCACCTAGATCAAATCGAAAGCCGCAGTATTAGGCGGCTCCTCTTCAACCACCTGTTCTTCTCCTGTGGGGGGGTGTGAGACAGCAAGAGTGAGCTCACACATGTTCATCGCTCAACAAGTTGTGGGGAATAATGTGACATGAGCTCACCAAAGGTGGGAGTTCATGAAGTGTAAGGTTGATCAATGAAATAAAGGCTGAAGCTGAGCATTGCTTTTATAAGTTGGTCAAAATTTTATTAGCAATTACTAAGTGTAAGTAAATATCGAACCTTAGAAATAATAAATAAAAGTAATAGTAAAATAATCCCAGATGCAATGAAATGACAAATTAAGTTTAAGTTCCATAAACTAATCATGTGAGTGTCCGGGCTGCTCATGACCGTGAGCACGGCTAGTATACCAGTTTTACACTCTGCAGAGGTTGCGCATCTTTACGCACAAGTTGTGTTAACCATTTTCCACAGAGTTGATCAGACCCCATACACCTCTACCAAGGAAGCGAGTCAGGGTACCACTATGAGGCCTTTACAAAGTTCCACTAGCTTCAGACTACCCGCTATAGTTTATAGGAAGCTCCAGCGTAGGAATCCCTCGCCTGACCGCCATCGCAGCAAAATCAACCCAAGGACCTCCCTACACTGACCACTCCCCTACTGCCCTTGCCCCTTTCGGGTAAGGTAGTCATCCACTAGCTTTCCTAGTTAATCAGCCAAGGGCGTCCCATTAAACCCTTGTGGTAGCACTGTTTTCCCGGGTGGTTCTGCATGTTCCCATTAACATAATGATCTTATCATGAACAGTAAATAATAAACAGATAATAAAAAGTATAAAAATGAGTGATGAATCTCTATACCCAAATCCACATAAAGCAATAGCATGTACTACCCAAAAAGTTAGTAGTAAAACCAGTGGTGAAACAAGGTATAAAGATAGTCGAATCTAGGGTAACCTACTGGGTCCCAACAAAATTAACCTATGCAGATCATTATGAATAATAAAAACATGAATGGGTAAAAGGAAGTGATCAAGGGCACAACTTGCCTTCAACGAGCTCCTGCTCAGCAGTCTCTACCATCTAAACCTCGGAATCCTCTGTAGCTTGCTCGTCTACTCACATCAATACAATACATACATAGTATATCAAAAATTAACATCACACCAAACTTGTAAATAAAATACACAGTAATAATCTAGACATTAAAATGAGATCATAGGAACTGGAATTATTAATTTTAGATTTACAGATTTTAAGATATGAATTTCTGAAGGTTTTATGTATTTACTACAAGATTAAGTAAAATAATTTTAATGTGTCACTAATGGCTAGACAATAATATTACAAAAATTTAGGATGTGGAATGAATTAATTTGGAGTTCACATGCATTTTCTATGAATTAAACAAGTTTCTGCAATTTATCTATGCATTAAAACTAATTTCTGATATTAATTCCTGATTTTCAATACTCGCTGGATTGGGCATCAAATAGTGAAGAGTACAGGGGCTACGGTGTAAATGTTTCTAAGACTCAGAACGCTACTGAGTGGACTGCGGGTTGATTGCTTAGAACTCCAGGGGCTACGGTGTAAATGTTTCTAAGACTCAGAACGCTACTGAGTGAACCGCACGATCAGAACCCTACGACGCAGATTAGAAGCCATTCCCCCGCGAATCGGTACGCAACAGTGGTCGGAGGATCGAGATCTGATGGCCACCCTACTTCCATAACACGGATTCAATCCAGACCCTCCGATCGACGCTTTACGACCCAGATCGAACTCGACCGAAGGGGAATCCCAATCTAATCAGAGCCGCGCAAAACACATCCAACGGTCTGTGGCGCTTTCCCCCAATTTCTCTGCCAGCAACGGCGCCACCGCCCGACATCACGGTGCCCTCTCGCTGGAGAGAGGCAATCCGACGCCATAACGCACGATCCTCACCACGGGCAGGTGCTACACCGAGCTAGCAACAACTAAAAACGATCTGGAGGCCGTACCAGTAAGTCGGTCGACGATAAGGAGCTCTCCACCACGAATGGCGGCCCAGCGGCGCATACAAAAATCCGGCGAGCAATCTACGGCTAACCACCGATCCGACTACTGCCCTATTGGAGTCACACGACCCCACGGATGTAACGAGCAGGCTAGTGCACTTACCAGAGGTCAGGATGGAGATGGCGAGCTTGGCCACGGTGCAGGCAGTACTGCGGCGGATACACGGTGACGGACAGTGCTGGTGAGGAGTTCCTGGTGCCTGCCCGACAATCCGACTCCGGAGCGCCTTGAGGAGGTCTTCGATCACGTTCGACGGACACGCAGGGAGGCGAATGTTGCTGTCGACGGTGATGGTGGATCTCTCATGCTCTGCCCCCTCCCTTTTCTCTCAGCTGGCTACTGAGGTGGGTTTAAGGCTATGGCGGTGGACCTACTGGGTCTTATAGGTGCACGGCACGGGGTACTCGATCCGCAGATTACGACGCTGACCAGCGAGGCTTCCGCGGCGATCCCGCGCGACGTGCGCGGAGTTCGTTGCGCGCCGGGCAAGGAGGTCGGCTGACATTGTGGGCCCACAACACAGAGATAGGATGCCAACGCGCGCGGTGGATAGCTGTGGGGCCTGGGTGTCAGTGTGGAGCGCGCGGACGAATTCGGTTGTGGGCCAAAATTAGATCCCGCGGCCCAGGTACGCTTTTTATCCCTTTTCTTTTCTTTTGCTATTAGTTTCTTTTCTTTCTTATATTTTTGAATCCAACTTTGAATCCTAAAATCTGTGGTGAATTTTGTCTTCATTTTAATGTACCATTGAATGCACCAGTTAGATAAGAATTTTATTCTTATTTTTATATTTATTTTATGTAACATTTTCTTATTTCCTTCCCATTTCTAGTTTTATTATTCCAATGCTCTAAATTATAATTCTTTGATTAAATTCTAATTTAGACATTAGCACATTTTTATTAATCCAGCCAGCATTAGATGCACAAACATAAGACTCAACATGATGCAATATTTTAGTGGTATATCTTTTTATTAATTGTTTTTTTTAAAAGAAGGTGTTCACATGTGATGACAAATAGAGATACATACACATATATAGAGGAGAGCAAATTCTACTTTTATTCTTCCTTATAATTTGGGTATTACAAATCCTACCCCCTTAAAAAGAATCTCGTCCTCGAGATTTAGGAAGGACTATGGAAAAGATGGGGAAAATATATGCGAAGCTCTTCTTCTCTCTCCCAAGTAGCTCCATCTTTTCCATGATGACTCCATTGCACTTTGCACATCTTTATCACCTTATTTCTTGTAACTCGAGCCAAAGTGTCCAGAATCTTGATAGGGTACTCAGCATAAGTCAGGTCATCTTGAACACTAAGGTCCTCCATTGGTAGCTGCTCCTCAGGTACCCTGAGGCACTTCTTTAGTTGAGACACATGAAAGACATCATGTACATCTGACAGATGATTGGGTAGTTCCAGTTGATATGCAACTTCTCCAACTCGCTTTAAGATCAAGAAAGGTCCAATGAAGCGAGGGGACAACTTTCCTTTAACTTTAAATCTCCTCATACCCCGGATCGGTGACACCTTCAGATACACGTGATCACCCTCCTTAAACTCTAGGAGTCTTCTCCTATTATCAGCATAGCTCTTTTGCCTTGATTGTGCAATTCTCAAATTTTCTCCTATCATTCGAACTTGTTCATCTGCCTCTTGAATAAGTTCAGGCCCAAAGAACTGTCTTTCTCCAGTTTGATCCCAATATAGAGGAGTCCTGCATTTTCTGCCATATAGAGCCTCAAACGGTGACATCTTCAAACTGGCCTGATAGCTATTATTATAAGAGAACTCTGCATATGGTAAGCTCTTATCCCAACTTCCACCATGTTTAAGAGCACAAGCTCTTAACATATCCTCCAGCACTTGGTTAGTCCTCTCTGTCTGTCCATCAGTCTGAGGATGGTAGGCTGAGCTAAAATTCAACTTTGTATCCAAGCTCTCATGCAAATTCTTCCAAAACCGAGAAGTAAACTGTGACCCTCGATCTGACACGATCTTCTTAGGCACTCCATGTAGACAAACTATCTGAGTCATATACAATTCTGCTAGCTTGGCTCCCGTGTAATTAGTCCTCACTGGTATGAAATGAGCCACTTTTGTCAATCTGTCCACAATCACCCAAATAGAGTCATATCATGCTGGAGTGCGGGGTAGTCCAACAATGAAATCCATACCAATTTCTTCCCATTTCCACTCGGGAATCTTAAGCGAGTGCAATAGTCCAGCTGGTCTTTGATGTTCGGCCTTAACTCTTTGACACACATCACACTTAGCTACATGTGCAGCAACATCTCTTTTCAGTCCATACCACCAATACTTCTGCTTCAAATCTTGATACATCTTAGTGCTACCAGGGTGGATAGAATAATTAGAATCATGGGCTTCCTTCAATATAGTCTCACGAAGGCTATCAATCTCCGGAACACATATCCGATCCTTGAACCATATAGTACCCTGCTCATCCTTCGTGAATTCTGGACCTCTACCTTCAGTAATAAGATCTTTAATCTCTTGAATTTTAGCATCACCAACCTGACCTTTACGAATCTCTTGCTCCAAGGTAGGTTCCAACTCAATGGTAACTCCTTCAGTGTGAGTAACAATTCCAAGGTTGAGCCTCTCAAAATCTTTTGCTAATTCATCAGGTAGCTGAACAACAATAGCAGAGTGAACATGCTCCTTCCGACTCAAGGCATCTGCAACCAAATTTGCCTTGCCCGGGTGATAATGAATCTCCAAATCATAATCCTTAATGAGCTCTAACCAACGGCGTTGCCTAAGGTTGAGATCCTTCTGAGTGAATATGTACTTCAAACTCTTATGGTCCGTGTACACTTGACACTTAGTTCCCAATAATGTAGTGTCTCCAAATCTTTAGTGCATGCACAACGGCTACCAGTTCTAAGTCATGAGTGGGGTAGTTCAATTCATGTTTCCGCAACTGACAAGATGCATAGGCGATCACGTGTCCTTCTTGCATAAGCACACATCCCAATCCTTGTCCACATGGATCACAATAAATGTCAAATCCTTTCTGCAGATCTGGCATAATCAACACTGGTGGAGACATCAATCTCTTCTTCAATTGATCGAAGCTGTCTTGGCATTTCTCATCCCTCTTAAATTCTTTGCCCTTCTCCAGAAGCGAGGTCATAGGCTTGGCAATCTTAGAGAATCCTTCAATAAATCTCCTAAAATATCCTGCAAGTCCTAAGAAACTACGAATCTCAGTAACTGTAGTGGGCACTCTCCACTCCATTATATCCTTCACTTTAGTAGGATCCACTGCTATTCCTCCATTAGAAATGATATGTCCAAGGAATGGCACCTTGTCAATCCAAAACTCGCATTTGCTAAACTTGGCGTAGAGTTCATTATCTTGTAGCTTCTGTAGCACCAACCTTAGATGTTCTTCATGATCACTTTCACTCTTAGAATAGATAAGAATATCGTCGATGAACACCACGACGAATTTGTCCAAATACTCCGTAAACACCTTATTCATCAAATTCATAAAATAACCTGGTGCATTAGTCAATCCAAATGACATAACAGTGAACTCATATAATCCGTATCGAGTTGAGAAAGCCGTCTTGGGAATATCCGCTGGTCTAATCTTCATCTGATGGTATCCCGATCGGAGATCAATCTTCGAGAATACTCTAGCACCTCTCATCTGATCAAATAAATCCTCAATACGGGGTAATGGATACTTGTTCTTCACAGTAACATCATTAAGTGATCTATAATCCACACACATCGGTTGTGATCCATCCTTCTTCTGTACAAACAATATCGGTGCTCCCCAAGGTGAGGAATTCGGACGAATGTACCCTGCCTCCTGTAACTCCGTTAACTGCTTCTTCAGTTCCTTTAACTCTTCCACAGACATCCTGTAAGGCCATTTAGAAATAGGGGCAGTTCCAGGTAGAAGATCAATCACAAACTCAACTTCCCTATCTAGTGGCATCCCTGGTAACTCCTCTGGAAAGACATCCGGAAAATCTCTAACCACACGGATGTTGTCACCAATAAACTCCTCAGGTATAAAGTATATAGCCCGCTTGGAAGAGGTGGTTACTGCAATTTGAACTTGAAACGTTTCTCCTTTAGGGCTAGTAAGTTCTATAGTACCCGTACCACATGCTATAATGGCCTTTGCCTTCCTTAACCATGACATACCAAGAATCAGATGTATACTACTGGCCTCTAATATTATAGCGGCAGCTCCAAATTCTCTTCCCATAATGGTTAATGTCAATCTACGTGTCATTTGATTTGCCTCAATAGGCCATTTAGGTGTGATTACTATCATTGGTTTTCTCATGTGTAGCAGTGGTATCTCATTTGTGTTGGCATATCGAGCAGACATGAATGAATGTGTAGCACCAGAATCAAATAATATGGTTGCAGGAATTGCATTAACGTAAAACATACCAAGTACGATGTCCGCACCATCCGGAGTAGCATCAACGCTGACTTGATTCACTCTGGCTATAGAATATCCCTTGCCAGGAGTCTGTTGCTTGTTCTTAGCTGGTGTACCAGAATTTCCCATCGGACAAGCATTAGCATAGTGCCCAATCTGACTGCACTTGAAGCATGTAGGGCCGGTCTTCTGTCCTGCAGACCTCATCGGGGTGAAAGTGGGAGTAGCCTGACGAGTAGGAGGTGTCCGTGGAGACCCCTGTGGAGCATACTGAGCTGGGCATGGTCCTCCTGGTCGAGTCGGTGTACTCTATGGCGAAACGTAGCGGGGACGAACACTGCTGCTACCCTGTCCCTATGAGATTGCCTTCCTCTTCAAATCACCCAGTTGAACACGCTTGTGTTCAATAGCAAGAGCCTTATCCAGCAGCCTCTGAAATGACGGAAATGTGTGTGCAATCAGTGCATACTGTAGGGGTACATTAAGTCCTTCAATAAAGTGCTCCTGCTTTCTCTCATCCTCAGCAACCTCATCCGGAGCATATCTCGACAACTGAATGAATTTGTCTCTGTACTCGCTGACAGACATGTTGCCTTGTTTCAATGACAGGAACTCCTTCTTCTTGATCTTCATCAAACCAGCTGGAATGTGGTAGTTTCTGAACTGTGCACTTAACTCTGCCCAAGTAATAGTATCAGCAGCATCATGGGCAGCAGTATAAGAATCCCACTAGTCAGCAGCAGGACTGGTCAGACGACCAGAAGCATAAAGAACCTTCTCCCGGTTTGAGCATTGGGCGATGTTGAGCATCTTCTCAATTGCTTTCGGCCAATCATCTGCATCAAGTGGATCTGGCGAGCAAGCGAAGGTCGGCGGCTTATGGCTCATAAACTCCTAGTGCTTATCACGAGGTGGAACTGGTGGTGGTGGTGGAGGCAATGGCACTTGTTGCTGTTGCTGCTGTTGTTGAAATTGCCGTTGCGCCCTTCTTTCCTGGCGTATCTCCTCTCGCTCCTGGCACAATTCCTGGCGTATCTCTTCTCTTTCCTGACGCATCTCCTGGCGTTCTTGCTGCATCTGAGCTCGCATATCTGCCATAGTGTCTGCCATTTGCTGCATCATCCTCATCTGAGCTGCAATCAGTGGGTCGACTCCGCCTGGTGGAGGATTAGGAGGGTTCAACTTTGCTGGTTGTGGCTGGGGTTCTCTATATATCCACCGAGTGTGTCGATTAGGAGGCAAATCAATTCCACCACCCCGCCTGGTATTGACCATCTGAGTTAGATACATATGGTAAGAGAATAGTAGACAAGGCAGTAATTACAAATCATGTTACTTTGGGGGATTTATTAGCTAAGTAGTTTAATGTTTTATCTACCATAGCTAATTCATTACCTTATAGTGGTACATACTAAGATGTCCATATATAATATTTCAATCAATCAAAGAAGCAAATCAGACATTTATCATCAGAACAATCAAACAACATTTTTAAATAGTGAAAATAGTTTTAATTTTGTCTTAGGCCTCCTATCTCCTAACAAGGTCATAATTGTAGGATTCCAAAGTGTGAAATCCATCTTGTCTCAGAGTAGAAAAGATAAGAATGATCAGAGTAGAACAGTAAAAGGTGAGACAGGATCAAGATAAGTATAGGTAGAATCAGAGCAAGGTAAGTATAGAAGGATTTTAATAACATAAGTAGGTAAGGGTTTATCCATTTCTATCTAGGTTTCGTCCTACAGTCAGCATTTCCTCTGATACCACTTCTGTCACACCCGTTTTAAGGAACAAAGCCGGGTGCATCTCATACATGCGCCAAAGAAGACAACATATATAATAACAGAGTGTATAGAGATAAATGTCACAATAAAATCAGGTTACTTATTACATAGCGGAAGTCTTACAAAATAAAAGGTGAATAAAGCAGGAACTAAAATCTATCCTTGGCGCCAGAAAGCTGACTAGGAGACGCCACCTAGATCAAATCGAAAGCCACAGTATTAGGCGGCTCCTCTTCAACCACCTGTTCTTCTCCTGTGGGGGGTGTGAGATAGCAAGAGTGAGCTCACACATGTTCATCGCTCAACAAGTTGTGGGGAATAATGTGACATGAGCTCACCAAAGGTGGGAGTTCATGAAGTGTAAGGCTGATCAATGAAATAAAGGCTGAAGCTGAGCATTGCTTTTATAAGTTGGTCAAAATTTTATTAGCAATTACTAAGTGTAAGTAAATACCGAACCTTAGAAATAATAAATAAAAGTAATATTAAAATAATCCTAGATGCAATGAAATGACAAATTAAGTTTAAGTTCCATAAATTAATCATGTGAGTGTCCGGGCCGCTCATGACCGTGAGCACGGCTAGTATACCAGTTTTACACTCTGCAGAGGTTGCGCATCTTTACCCACAAGTCATGTTACCCATTTGCCACGGAGTTGATCAGACCCCATACACCTCTACCAAGGAAGCGAGGCAGGGTACCACTATGAGGCCTTTACAAAGTTCCACTAGCTTCAGACTACCCGCTACAGTTTTATAGGAAGTTCCAGCGCAGGAATCCCTCACCTGACCGCCATCGCAGCAAAATCAACCCAAGGACCTCCCTACACTGACCACTCCCCTACTGCCCTTGCCCCTTTCGGGTAAGGTAGTCATCCACTAGCATTCCTAGTTAATCAGCCAAGGGCGTCCCATTAAACTCTTGTGGTAGCACTGTTTTCCCGGGTGGTTCTCCATGTTCCCATTAACATAATGATCTTATCATCAAAAGTAATTAATAAATAGATAATAAAAAGTATAACAATGAGTGATGAATCTCTATACCCAAATCCACATAAAGCAATAGCATGTACTACCCAAAAAGTTAGTAGTAAAACCAGTGGTGAAACAAGGTATAAAGATAGTCGAATCTAGGGTAACCTATTGGGTCCCAGCAAAATTAACCTATGTAGATCATTATGAATAATAAGAACATGAATGGGTAAAAGGAAGTGATCAAGGGCACAACTTGCCTTCAACGAGCTCCTGCTCAGCAGTCTCTACCAGCTGAACCCCGGAATCCTCTGTAGCTTGCTCGTCTACTCGCATCAATACAATACATACATAGTATAGCAAAAATTAACATCACACACTACAGGAATTCACTTAATTCCCGTCGGCCAGAAACCGACGGGAATAAGCATATACCGACGGGAATTACTTAATTCCCGTCGGTTTAGGGCTTATTCCCGTCGGTTTTCAGCTGCCAGGCGTCCCTTGTCGGGGATACGTTTATCCCCGTCGGCGGCCGATGGGAATTATTAATTCCCGTCGGCCATTAACTAGCCGACGGCAATTAATGCTAACTCCCGTCGGCTCACCAGGCCGACGGGAGTTATTAGTTAATTCCCGTCGGTTCACCAGGCCGACGGGAGTTATTAGTTAATTCCCGTCGGTTCACCAGGCCGACGGGAGTTATTAGTTAATTACCGTCGGTTCCCTAGGCCGACGGGAATTAACTGGGCCGATGAGAGTTATTAGTTAATTCCCGTCGGTTCGACCATAGCCGACGGGAATTAACTGGGCCGACGAGAATTACCCTATACTGCTACAAAAACAGCACGAAATTAGGACACTATTTCTGCACACATAACATATATCACACATAACATAAATAACAGATAACAGCCACATTACAAACACATGCATTCATAATAAAATCACGCATTACAAACATAACATCCACCAACATTTCAAATATAAGTTCAACCACCACATCGAGTCAACGAGTACGACATAGTATTGAAATATAAGTACGACATATGTTCAAGTACGACCAAGAGTCCACGAGTTAAGAAACATGTTCATGTGTTTAGAGATAACCACCACTTGGGTGGTTAGAGCTTTGACCGCTGCCGCCACCACCACCAGGAGGAGGGAACGCGAAGAGCGAGTCAACAAATCCAGTCCCTGCTGCAGGATCAGATCCACTACCACCAGCTTCGGGCGTAACCTATGCAAGTTAGCAAATATCATCACGTTAAATGCAAATATCAAAAAAGTATACAAGTATATAAATTAATGGAGAGTTATCAAACGTACCCTATCTCCAGGTGCAGGTATATGTGTCGGAGGGGTGGTGAACTGTGGTGGTGGAACTGGTGTGTTTGCAAATTGGCTCCATTGTGGTGGCGGTGGAAAATTTGATGTCATGCCCTGTTGCTGCATTAACTGTTAAACATATATGTGTTACTACCGAAGATGTTGTATTGAAATATAATAATTTAGAGTTCGGATTATGTGTACTCACTTGATACATCGCTTGGTTATGTGCATTGCAAGCCTCCATAAATTCGCGTTGTTGTCTCATCTCTTCGCGCATCCTCATAATCTCCAACTCCTGCTCGTTCGGTCGACGAGAGCATGAGCTACGGGAAGATGAACCCGTCCTCTGAGATCTCACTGACGACGAGTCAATGAATCCGTCGAAGAGTGCGTATCTATAAGTTATTCAAAAAATGTGATTATTGTATAATCAATTTAGTGTCAACCATATAATTTCATAAGTTAGAGCTTACCGTCCATGCGCTTTGCCACCACCACTTGCGTACACCACCGAGGGATCCACCGGTTCATGGCGCCAGTCGAAGTTAGGGCCATGGCGACGAACCATCTCCTCCCCATATGCCGCCTATACATCATTGACAACCTTACAAATGCAAGAATTTATATACTTTGAACGTTTGAACTTTTGAGCCAAAACTCACCAAGCGATCCGTGGCTGTCTGGCTGCAGAGCTGGTCAGGGTTGTTCGGGTCTGGTCCTTTGTGGCCCTCCTGGTAGACCTCAATGTCACTAGGCTTTTGGCCACTCGTAGCTTCCTGTATAAACAAAAAACATTCATAAGCAATCGTATTATTTGCTGATCGACATAGATAGATCAAACTTACCATTCTTTTAGCTTTTCGTATCATGTCGTCACCGCCAAACTTGTGGTTAGGATTGGTTCCTCGACATTGTCTGTGATGCGCTGACGCTTTCTGGAAGCCTTCGGAAGCCCAATATCGACACCAAGCATAGTACGCATCAGGCACGGGCGCCATCCATGGAACCATCACCTGCACACACACAATGTTACATATTATCAATCACAACAATAAATATAAAGGGTAAAACAAATTGAATACTAACCTCACGATATTGATCCTTAGTCAAATATATCTTTGACGACCCTTCCTTTTTAGTCAAGGGGCCTGCTTCTTCCGGATGCTTTTGAAAATACAGGTTTGTAGCCTGAATTCTCGCATAGTATATGGCATCCTTCACCAGCTTCTTTGCATTATTTTGGAAGACACGTTCAGCGTGCCCCATGTAATCCTCTCCGTCAGGCAACCGATATCGAAGCTACAACATAAAGAATACAAATACAATGGTATAAGTCATAGATTTACAATATTAAGAAACATAACAAAAATAATAAAGAATTCATACCCAAAAGTCATTACGCACAAGTCCCTGTCTGTCGGTGTGGTTTCGTTCCTTTTTAAACTTGTACTCATCCCAGGTACTGACGAGCACCTCATCCTCGGTATCACCGTTTGACACCTTCACTATACCAGGGTAGTGAAGGCGGCAAAGAGAACCCAACGTAAGGTTAACCTGAGTGTGGTGTCCCTTGCCGTCAAAGGACAGGTCCTCCCAATTCCTGCATTACACAAAAACATTAACAATACACATAATAGTTATATGAGATAAGTTAATATATTACACTCACCGATCTCCATGTGGCATGATTAAAGTCCTATCAGCCTCTCGCTCTATCGCGTGACGAGGCTTTACTGAGTGGCTTTTTCTTGAGCGACGTGTGCGTGTCGCTGAAGAGCCTCCCGAGCCATCATCCATCGGGTTGTCAGCCGGTTCGCCCTGTTGGCCCCACTGGTCCCACGCCTGTTGCTGCTCTCTCTGGTGGTCCCACTGGTCCCATGGCTGGTGATGCTGTGCGGCCTAGTCCCATGTCACGTGCTCCACCTCCTCATTGTGCTCCACCTCCTCATTGTGCTGCTCAGCCTCATTGTGCTGCTCCTCCTCAATGTGCTGCTCCTCAGTGTGCTGCTCATCCTGGTACATACAACTCAAGATTTATTTGTAAATATGTAAACAAATTTATTTGTACAAGATATGTTACCTCATCTCCATGTACCGCGCTCAACAGCTCTCGACGTCTGCTGCTGCTCGAAGAACTGCCCTGAAAAAGGCCCAGGCCCTTGAACAGCCCCTTTACTGACTTCTTTGATTTTGGCGGCATCCTGCATAAAAAATAAGAAAACAACTTTACTTGTTAAATATAAACAAATTAGGATAAAAAATGACATAATACTTAAAATATAAACAACAAAACAACTTTACTTGTTAAATATCATCAAAATCAGGATCGATTTGTTCTCTTCTATGCAGAGGTCGCCATGTTACTTTTCTCCTAACAGGTTGTCTTCTCCTTTTCTCGGGAAAAGTTAAGTCGTTAACGTCTGCAACTAGTGAATCTAATGCCGGTGCAGGATCAATATGAAAACTAGTTGGCAACTCTTCTTCTTGAAACACCTCATCAACCTGCTCAAGGTGACCAATTTGATATTCGTCCTCACCAGGAGTGTATAGGCGTTCGCGGGGATTTACATTGTACACAACCCTCCATTTAGACAACTTTTTGCATGGATATGTCGAGAAATAAACTTGGTCTGCTTGATGGGCAAGGATATACGTGTCGTGTCCTTGAAGCAATTTTTCAGGTTGGATCTGTGTCATCCCAAATTCGGTCCTATAATACTTCGGGTCATACCATTTACACTCAAAGAAAACTAGCGCTAAAGGCTTATTTCCAGCAAATGTAATCTCGATTATATTTTTGATTTTCCCGTAATAGCAGGCTTCGTGTCCTTCCATGTCGGTTGCCCTAGTAACGACTCCACTATTTTGAGTGGCGGCCATAGGATGACTTGATTTGAAAATGCTTGAACGAAAGCGATATTCATTGACGTCGTAACGTCCATAGCTTTTGGCAGTTACGCTTCCAATAGATAACTGACGTAAGTCATCATTCAAATTCATTTCCTCCCCCAAACTGTCAATTATGCCACAAAGTATTAGCAAATTCTGTAATATTAGTTAACTGAAATTAGCTGTCGGAGCCACATAATTAAGACTTACACGGTCCCGAAGCCACATAATGAAATTAGGTCGCCCATGCATACCATCGCGTCGCAATTTATCTATGTCTCTCGCTGTTGGCCTACCGAGACACCTCATGTTTTGTTCATCAAACTCGCTGTCAAATATTATTGTATGACATGAGATATTTGATAACATAAACTAATTCACATATGAACAATTTAAGAAAATAAGTCTTACACAAAGTATTTCTCCACCTCAGGCATATTCGTGAACATGTACAGTAAAGCAGACTTCCGTTCTTCCATACTGAGGTGATATGCCTTGGGTGGACCAACGGCTTTGCCGTTTGTCTGAAAAATCGAAAGATCACTACACGGAGGCATCTCTCGTTCATCATCATGGTACCTTTTCTTTCGAGCAAATACATTATGTTCTTCTGCAAAGTAACAACTTGTGAAGTGTGCTACCTCCTTTAGTTTAAATTGTTCCGCAATACATCCTTCAACTCTTGCCTTATTGCCCACCATTGCTCTAAGCTTCTTTAATGCTCTTTCTATATGAAACATCCACCTATACTGAACAGGACCACCGACCTTAGCCTCATATGGAAGATGTATAAAGAGATGCTGCATAGGATTGAAGAAACCCGGTGGATATATTTTTTCCAATTTGCACAAAAGCACCGGTGCCTCTTTCTCCAGCTGTTCCATCACATCTCTTCTGATTTCTTTAGCACACAACTGTCTGTAGAAATAGCTAACTTCAGCTAACGTTTTCCACACAGCTTCGGAAATGTACCCATGAAACATTACAGGCATGAGCCTCTCCATAATTATGTGGAAGTCATGGCTCTTCAGTCCATTCATCTTCATTGTCTTCAAGTTCACAGATCTTCTAAAACCAGCGGCATAACCATCGGGGAATTTAATATCCTTCATCCACTTCATCACTTCTCTCCGTTGCTTAGATTTCAGACAATAGTCAGCTTTTGGTTTGCCTCCGTTTTCTCTAAGCACTTGGGTTGGACGATCACATATCACTGCTAAGTCCATGCGTGCCTTGTCATTGTCTTTCGTTTTATCAGGGAAATCCATGCATGTATTTATGAGGGCTTGGCAAAAGTTACTCTCTTGATGCATGACGTCGATGTTGTGCATCATAATCAATGACTTAGCATAAGGAAGCTCCCACAAGCCACATATGTGAGTCCAGTTATGCTCCTCACCAAAACCTTGATACCTTTTACCACTCTCGTCTAGGACAAGTTTCATATGCTCTTCTGTAATTTCTATCCCACTACGTCGCTTGGGCGGTCCCTTCGTGACAATGGTGCCCTTCCTAAATTCCTTTCTCTGCCTTCTGAAGGGGTGATTGAAGGGTAGAAAACATCTATGGCAATCAAAGTAACATATCTTGCCACCAGCACTAAGACGAAAACAATCTGTATCTTTAGCACAATAAGGACACGTCAATCTACCATGCACGCTCCATCCAGAGAAAATACCATACGCCATAAAATCATGAACCGAGAACAGATATGCAACACGAAGATTGAATTTCTGCTTCTTGAAGCAGTCATAGGCTTCCACACCTTGCCATAGCTTCTTTAACTCTTCAATCAGTGGTTGAAGCATCACATTGAGGCGTACGCCAGGATGCTCAGGCCCAGGTATAACAAGACATAGGAACATAAACTCATATTTCATGCAAAGAGCAGGTGGAAGGTTGTACGGTATGGCAATGACAGGCCAACATGAATACGACGCAGCGGTCATATTGAACGGCGTGAAACCATCAGTTGCCAAGCCGATACGAACATTTCTTGCATCGCTGGCAAAATCTGGATCAAATTTGTCAAGAGCCTTCCATGCATCACCATCTGACGGGTGCACCATTAACCCATCTTGTCTGTCCATACAATCTTTATGCCACCTCATGTGCATAGCGGTCTTCCTCGAGAGAAACAAACGTTTCACTCTAGGAGTGAGAGGCATGTACCGAAGCTGTTTATGTGCAACCTTTGTCACCACCTTCTCCCCATCTTCATTTACAAGCTCCACGTACCTTGACTTCCCACATTTTAAGCATTTTTGTTCTCTGCCATGTTCCTTCCAAAAAAGCATACAGTTGTCTTGGCAAACATCAATCTTCTCATACTCCATACCAAGACCTTCAAGCAATTTTTTGGACTGGTACATGTATTTGGGCATCTTGTGACCCGTAGGAAGAACCTCGCTAATCAAATCCACAAGCTCCTTGTAACAATTAATTGAAAATGCAAATTTTGACTTGATTGACATCAGTCGGGTCACGAATTCGAGGACGGTCACGTCAGTGTGCCCGTGAAGAGGCTCTTCTGACGCTTTGAGTAGGTCGAAGAACTTCTGAACCTCCGGTGTAGGTGAATCATGATGATCTGGTGCCAGTTCAGGCTGCAGATCCTCAAGCATCTGGTCCATCCTATCAACATCATCTTCACCGTCATCAACTTCTACTTCTGCTGCTCGTTCAGCATCTTCACCGAGGAGATACCAGACCTTATAGCCTGGCACGAAACCATGCGAGCACAGGTGTAGTGTGACCTGCCTCTTGGTGTGGCTCGTCATATTTCTACATTTATTGCATGGACACCTAATATTATCTATTTGTGACAAAGCAGCTGCATGGTCCAGAAATATTTGCGTCTTGGCAAACCATTCACTAGTGTGACACCCACCCTTCTTGAAACCTTCATACATCCAATCACGTCTATCACCCATTATTGCGGCTGTGTACGAGTAAAGAGTGTGTGTAAGACAATCACGTTTCTACACGTCACACACATATATACATACATATATACATCTATAGGTAAGTAGTAAAACTATATATATACATAAATAATTATATATACACATAAATAACATCAAATTTATCAATATCGAAACATTCATACATCCTAATATTATAAGTTAAATCTAATCAATAAATAACATCAAATTTAACAATTCAATAGTATAAGTTAAATCTACTATAAGAATACAATAAATAATTACCTAACATGAAGCCACACATGTGATATTAAATTAACTATAATCACACTCTAATCACATGTGTTATTAAATTAATACTAATCACATGAAAGTTAACTCCCGTCGGCCATAAAAAACCGACGAAAATAAACATGTACACACATAATTAACATTCACAATCCAATGCATTAACATGTACACACATAATTAACTCACGTGGGTGTCGTAGTTGGTTCGGAGATGCGGTCGGGGGCGGAGGCGGCGCTTGGACGCGGCGGCGGCGCTCGAGGAGGCAGCGACGACGCTCCGAGAGACCCGGCGGCGATGTGGGCGGTGTGGGGCACGGCGGAGACGAGCGAGGGCGGGCACGGCCGCAACGGACGGGCGGGCGCGCGGCGGGGACGGGCGGCCGGGCTCGCGGCGGCGCTGACGGGCGCGCGGCGGTGGGGCGGCTGGGCGCTCGGCGCCGCGAGAGGACGGGCAGCGGATGGGCGGCGGACGGGCGACGCCGGGGCGCCCGGGTGCGCGGCGTCGGGCTCCGAGGGGCGGCGTCGGGCGGCGTGGACGGGCGGCACTCTAAGGGGCGGCGTCGGGCTCGGCCGGGAAGGCACGCCGGCGGGGAGGATAGGGCAGGCGGCGGCGGCGGCTAGGAAGAAAGACAGAGAAGAAATGAGCCCGCGCGGGCGAACCCGCGCTCATAAAAGCCTAATCCCCGTCGGCCTGCGCTCTGGCCGACGGGAGTTAAGTAATCCCCGTCAGCCTATTTTCTGGCTGACGGGAGTTAAGTTAACTCCCGTCGGCCTACTCTCTGGCCGACGGGCGTTACGTTATTCCCGTCGGCTTCAGTGTAGCCGACGGGAGTTACGTTATCCCCGTCGGCTTTTTCCCTGGCCGACGGGAATTATCCTGGCCGACGGGAATCATTAGGATTCCTGTAGTGACACCAAACATGTAAATAAAATACACAGTAATAATCTAGACATTAAAATGAGATCATAGGAACTGAAATTATTAATTTTGGAGTTACAGATTTTAAGATATGAATTTCTGAAGGTTTTATGTATTTACTACAAGATTAAGTAAAAGAATAATTTTAATGTGTCTTTCATGCCAAAACAGTGGCACTAATGGCTAGACAATAATATTACAAAAATTTAGGAAGTGGAATGAATTAATTTGGAGTTCATATGCATTTTCTATGAATTAAACAAGTTTCTACAATTTATCTATGCATTAAAACTAATTTCTGATATTAATTCCTGATTTTCAATACTCGCTGGATTGGGCATCAAATAGTGAAGAGTACAGGGGCTATGGTGTAAATGTTTCTAAGACTCAGAACGCTACTGAGTGGACTGCGGGTTGATTGCTTAGAACTCCAGGGGCTCTTATGCAATTCGGCCATGGTGAAAGGGTATCGGTGAGTATGGATCGCACGATCAGAACCCTACGGCGCAGATTAGAAGCCATTCCCCCGCGAATCGGTACGCAACAGTGGTCGGAGGATTGAGATCTGACAGCCACCCTACTTTCATAACACGGATTCAATCCAGACCCTCCGATCGACGCTTGACGACCCAGATCGAACTCGACCGAAGGGGAATCCCAAATTATCAGAGCCGCGCAAAACACATCCAACGGTCCATGACGCTTTCCCCCAATTTCTCTGCCAGCGACGGTGGTGCCACCCGACATCACGGCGCCCTCTCGCCGGAGAGAGGCAATCCGACGCCATAACGCACGATCCTCACCACGGTTAGGTGCTACACCGAGCTGGCAACAATTAAAAACGATCTTGAGGCCGTACCAGTAAGTCGGACGACGATAAGGAGCTCTCCACCACGAATGGCGGCCCAGCGGCACATACAAAAATCCGGCGAGCAATCTACGGCTAACCACCGATCCGACTACTGCCCTATTGGAGTCACACGACCCCACGGATGTAACGAGCAGGCTAGTGCACTTACCAGAGGTCAGGATGGAGATGGCGAGCTTGGCCACGGCGCAGGCAGTACTGCGGCGGATACCCGGTGACGGACAGTGCTGGCGAGGAGTTCCTGGTGCCTGGCCGACAATCCGACTCCGGAGCGCCCTAAGGAGGTCTCCGATCACGTCCAACGGACACGCAAGGAGGCGAATGCGGCTGTCGACGGTGATGGTGGATCTCTCGTGCTCTGCCCCCTCCCTTTTCTCTCAGCTGGCTACCGAGGTGGGTTTAAGGCTATGGCGGTCGACCTACCGGGTCTTATAGGTGCACGGCACGGGTTACTCGATCCACAGATTACGACGCTGACCGGCGAGGCCTCCGCGGCAATCCCGCGTGACGTGCGCGGAGTTCGTTGTGCGCCGGGCAAGGAGGACGGCTGACATTGCGGGACCACAACACAGAGACGGGATGCCAACGCGCGCGGTGGATAGCTGTGGGGCCCGGGTGTCAGCGTGGAGCGCACGGACAAATTCGGTTGTGGGCCGAAATTAGATCCCGCGGCCTAGGTAGGCTTTTTATCCGTTTTCTTTTCTTTTGCTATTAGTTTCTTTTCTTTCTTATATTTTTGAATCCAACTTTGAATCCTAAAATCTGTGGTGAATTTTGTCTTCATTTTAATGTACCATTGAATGCACCAGTTAGATAAGAATTTTATTCTTATTTTTTTTATTTTATGTAACATTTTCTTATTTCCTTCCCGTTTCTAGTTTTATTATTCCAATGCTCTAAATTATAATTCTTTGATTAAATTCTAATTTAGACATTAGCACATTTTTATTAATCCAGCCAGCATTAGATGCACAAACATAAGACTCAACATGACGCAATATTTTAGTGGTATATCTTTTTATTAATTGTTTTTTAAATAAGGTGTTCACATGTGATGACAAATAGAGATACATACACATATATAGAGGAGAGCAAATTCTACTTTTATTCTTCCTTATAATTTTGGGTATTACACTAACTTCAGTAGAGTGAGGGGCACATCAGGGACCGACGTAGGGCCACCAGACCGGGCTAATTCAGCCGGTCACCGCGCGGGCACGACAGACCACCGTGGCCGAACTCCAGCGAAGCCAAAATTGGCCGACGACAAAGCATAATTAGGGAAATCGAGCATGGGAACGGGTGTCTCACCTGGGGCAAAGCTCGGGGTCGCTTGGCGCGGCTTCTGGTGGGCTAGGTAACTGGCACGGCGGGCGCGGGTCTCCAGCGAGGTCGAGCAGCGAGGGCAGAGCGCGAGAGAGAGTGAGCCTGCGCAAAATGGGACGGGGGAGCGAGTGCGAGTGCGGGCGATGCTCAAAAGGGAGCTAGGTGCGTGGGTGGGCGACGTGGCCGGGGATCTCAGCATGCGTGCATGCGTGCGTGCTGCTGGTCCATGGCGGGTCATGGGGAAGGCGGAGCTGACAGGGCGGTCACACGGCGCAGCGAGAGGGAACGGGCACACGGGGGAAACTGTTCGGCGCGTTGACGTGGTGGGCTCGCGAGGCAGAGAGGCAGAGGGGCGCGCGGGCGAGGGCAACTAGCGCCGACAGAGCGGCCCCACTGGGCAGAGGGAGAGGGGGATGGGCACGCGCTGAGGGAAACCGACGCTAACAGGTGGAGCCCACCTGTCAGGCGGCACGGGCGCGCGGCCCTACTGGGCTGGACTGGGCCGGCTTGGGCTGAATTGGGATTTTCTATTTTTCTAGAATTTTTAATTGCTTTTCTATTTTATTTTCTCTAGGGGTTTCAATTCAAATTCAAACCAAGTTTCAAATTCAAACTAATTCAAACATGTGCAACAATTCAAAGGATATTTAAGCTCAGCATGATGCAACATTTCATGACTCATAATGTTTTTACAAAAATAAATAATTAATCCCTCCCTAATTAAGCTAAATCTACTCAAAAGGAAGAGAGAGAGAGAGAGAGAGAAGCTAGAGAGAGATACAAGAGTAACACCTGAATTTGGTAGATACTTAGAAAGAAATTTTATGCCCCCAAATTCAGGGTGTTACATCCTTGAAAAGGGAATAACTATTCTCTATGGTTGTTGAAGGACAAGGAGAAGAACAGGACATGTAGGATAGGGACATGAGCACATTAAGGGATGGAGTTAAAGCAAGCATTATGAGCGACCAGGAAAAGGTTACGACCAAGGGCATAATGGGTAGAACACCACTCTCAAGTTGAGATAGAAAAGAGGAGATCCCAAAAAGCAGACCTAATAAGCATCACAACAAGATATAGTGATTATAAAGGTAAGGGTGATATCCAACAAAAGTTAAGACTTGCAGCACAACAGAGGAAAAGGGAACGACCAAGAGCGGGGAAGGGTAAGACAACACTCTTGAACTGAAATGGGAGAGGAAGCTTTAAAATATGGGTACATGATGAGCATCAAGGTAAAGATCGAGGGATGACAAGGGTTAAGGGGATAATGGACAAACACACAATAAAGGATGTATTTTAGACAAAACTTGCAAGGCGTCGAAGAACGGGGAACAATCGATGATGAAATAGATGAAGCATTATCTCCGAACGGGGATGGAAAAGAGGAGGCTTCAAAGGGTAGGTTCAAGGTAAGCAGGAAAGCAAGGGCATAGATATCACGAGGGTTTTAAAGGTAATAATAGACATGGATGTAGGGGAGGAGGTATATTGGCATAAGAACAAAAGATATGAGTACCATAAAGGATGGAGTTAAGACCGGACCTGCAAATGGAAAAGGAGAGCGTACGTCTAAGGGCCAGATATGTAAACTGCCACTCTCAAATTGAGGTGGAAAAGAGGGGATTTTTAAAGAGTACGGATAAGGATGAGTATCGAGGCAAGATCGATGGACGAAAAGGTGAGGGTGACAGCAAATAGAAATACAACAAGGGATGGAATTAACACAAAACTTGTAAGGCGACAAGAAGTGAAAAGAAATCAAGGGAGAGGTATGTAACTCGCAACTCTCAAACTGGGTTGAGGGAGAGGGGAGGCTTTTAAAGGATAAGTACAAGGTGGGCATTTAGGTAGAAGACCTCAATATCGCAAGGGTCAAAGGCGATAACAGACAAGGGTATGAGAGAAAAGATGAAGGCATTGAAGAGCCAGTGGTATGAGTACAACAAAGAATGGAGTTGCGCCCAAGCTTAAATGCGGTAAAGAAGAGGATATAGCCAAGGGTGAGGTAAGTAAAACACCGCTCTCAAATTGGGATAGGAGATTGGAGATCTTAGAGAATGGACATAGTGTAATCACCGAGGTAAGGTCAAGAGATGAGAGAGGTAAAGGTAATACCCAACTGGAGCATGACAAAGGATAGAGTTAAAAACTCGCAAGCGACAAGGAAGAGAATATGACCAAGTGAAAATAGGTAAAATACAACTATAAAATTGAGATGGAAGAGAGAAGGTTTTAAAGGACGGGTATAATATAAGCATCAAGGTAAGATATAGAGGCGACAAGGGTAAAGATGATGATCATGAAAGCATAACCAAGGATAGAGTTAAGGCAAGACTCTCGAAGTGGCGAAGTGGATAGGACAATCAAGGGTGAGATAGGTAAGGTTCCCACAGAATGGTTGAAGTAAAAGAAATTATTATAGAGGGAAGTTATATGGAAATGATGAGGTCATCAAGGATGTGAGGAACAAAACGATCGCTCATGGATCATTAGGAAACAAGGGTGGTCAAGGATATGTTAACTAAAATGTCTTAAATAGATATTGGGATATAAAGGTAAGCATATATAAAAATAAGGCTATGCAAGATTCCAATGGTACGAGCATACCAAGACTAAGAGGATACAAATTGCCAAAAGATAGTGACTTAACAATAGAATAGGAAAGGGTCTCAAAAGACAGTAAGATCATGGACATATAAACTGAAAGGTTTAAATAGGCAGTAGAAATTCATATGTAAGTATTTGAAATAAAAGTATTGAAGAGTCTAGGAGTATGAGCATGTCAATACCTAGGGAATAGAGATGGTCAAATGGTAGCAATTTAATAATGGAAGAGGAAAGAATCCCAAAAGATTAAAGGCTATGGTCAGGGGTCATCTACAAAGATGTCGCAAGCACAAGGGTGAGATCAGATCTAATAGATTGAGAAAAGTATAGACCATACTTAGAAAAAAAATATTTTTGGCAAGGTGATATATAGGAGCACAACATAGAATTAGTCGATATGACTAATGTTTTGAAACAACATCAAGGATGAGGTGGAGTAATAATCAATAAGTCCTTAAAACAACCAATGCTACTCTAGGATAGCGGTCCTAAAGTTAGCGAGGCTTTGATACCACTTATGTCACACCCGGTTTTTGGAAGGTAAATCGAATGCGAACCGTGTATATGCCAGGATCATAAATTCACGTACACAGCGATTACATAAATGACTCATCATAGCACATGCTTTGAATAACAATAAAGAATAAATAATGATACTAAAGACTAGAGTCATTTACATAATATAAATCAAAGTGCACATAATAGAAACGTAGCCAACGTAAATTAACCCACCACTAGCAGCTGACTGGGGGAGGTCGCTATTCTAATCCTCGAACTCGTCGAAGTCCTAGAACTCCTGGAGATCCGCCTCGATGCCTTCTTCTTTACCTGAGCATAGATTGCACCAAAGGCAACCTGGTGTTTTGTGAAAGCAAGGGTGAGTAAACATCAACATACTTAGCAAATGTCCCGTTTGGCTAAGGTGGACTAGCTTTATGTGGAGTTAAGCTCAAGCAGTTGCTTTTAGTTGGTCAGGTATTTATTATTAGTGGAAGCCAAGTTTTATCATATAACCAACCCGTGAACCATTTCCTCGTCGAGGAAACATCATTATCATCATCGAACCATAAACCATTAATAGAATCATTGCATCTCGAACCATCTGTATCTCTAATCAAAGAGGATCCCAAGGCCGCTCATAACCGTGAGCACGGCTGATATATCAGTTTCATTCCCTTGTAGAGGTCGCACACTTTACCCATGAGTCATGATTCCCTTTCTGCCCGGGGAGAGCTAATCCCCATTGACCACTACTTAGGTGGCCTGGCAGGGTATCACTACGTAGCCTTTACAAAGACTCCCCTGGTGCATAGCTGCTCGTTAGGTTTCACCAGTCGTACAAGCACAGTACACCTCCCCAAGTTGGGTGACTAACAAAACCAAATCGATTCAACATCTGCACCCCCCTGGCAGAGCGAGCACTTGTAACACCCTGAATTTGGGGGTATAAAATTTCTTTGCTCATATTCACAAATTCAGGTGTTACTTCTCTTTTCACACCCTTCCCAATCTCCTCTTTCTCTTTTCTATAGAAGAAAAAGGGCTATTTTCTTTGGGTAATTAAAGTCTATTAGACCAAACTCCAAAGGAGTATGTATTGTGACATCATGATAAACCCTAAATTTCACTTTTGCTTGGTGCATAATACTTGGAAGTGCTAATTTGAATTTGTGGCCTATTTAGATTTGAATCAAATAGAGTAAATAAAAAGAAAAGGGAAAACAAATGCCAGAATAAAAGAAAAAGGAAAGAAGCCCACACCCCCCGCCCCCTCGGCCTTTCGGCCCATCTGGCCCATCCCGCGCGCGCGCCTTCCTCCCCCCCCCCCCCCCCCTCTTCTCTCTCTGCCCTGGCGGGCCCGCCCGTCAGCGCAGCCGCTTTCCCCGCGTCCGCGCCCGCTTCCCCCGCTCTCTCTGCTCGCGGGCCCGGGCTATCAGCTCCTCCGTCTCCGCGTAACCGCAGCCCCGAGCTGCGCGTGCCGCGGACTCCGCGCCCACGTCGCGCGTGGAGCTCGCAACCACCTCGCCCTCGGCCACTTGAGCCCGGAGCCTAGCCCACCCTCTCTCCCTCCCTCATTCGCGCACCTGCAGACCTCCCTTCCACCTCCCCCACGCTGCTCGCACGCCAAAACGCCGCCGCCATTAACCGCCGCCGCCCGAGCCCGTTTCTCCGTCGACGTTGGAGCCTTGCCGTGCCCTCTGCCACGGTGAGCTCCGCCTCAACGTCCGCAACCCGGGACACGCCCCAATTTCCCCTCTCCCTCCCCAATTTCCTCTACCCGCGCTCACCCGCCGTTCTCTGCGCAGTCGCCGAGGTCCGCCACCGTCGACTCGGGTTGCCGCCACGCCTTGGCCACCACCGAGGAGTCCCCGGAGTTCGCCTTGAGGTAAGGAACCTCCCCCGCCCCCTCCCTTCCTTTTTATTGCCCCCCGCTGCTTAATTCCTCGCCGGAGTCCTTTAGCGCCACCGCCGAGCCACATCGCCGTGGACCGCCCCCCTCCGGTGCCCCTGTTCCGACCTAGTCCCAACCAGAAGGTTCCCCGCGCCCTCCCCAACCTCCCCGGCCATCCAGGTCGCCCCAAGGACCCGCAGAGCCCCCGCGCCCCTCGTCTCCGGCGAGTTCTCCACCGCGGGAGCAGGCGCCGCCGCCTCTGCTAGCCGGAGGGGAAGATAGAAGCCGGCCGCCAGATCTCCGCCGTCCAGCTTAGATCGGACGGCCCTGTTTCAAATAGGCCGAGCCTAATCCTAGCCGTCCGCATGAGATCCAACGGCCCAGGGCCATTTCCCCCCCCCCCCCCCCCCGCACCCCGCCTTCCTGCCATTTGGGCCCCGCCTGTCAGCCGTCCGCCCCCGCGCTGCCCGCCTGGCCCCGCCTGTCAGCCGTCCGCGCCCACGCTGCCCGCCCAGCCCCACCTGTCAGCCGCTCATGCCGCCGCGCGCTCGCGCGCTCGCCCGCGGATCTAATCTCGGGCGTTGATCCGAGATCCAACGGCTATAAGAGCCCGATACCCCTTCACCCGCGCAATTTCTTAAAGAGACCCCCGGCTTTCTGCAAATTAACCCGCCGTCCCTGGATCTTCGCAGTTAGGTCCTCGGACCTTTTATTTAATCCAAAATAAGCATTTAAGGCATATTTTAATCCCTAATCTTGTAAAATTCATAACTTTGTCATATGAACTCCAAATTAGGTGCTTCAAATTGCAAAATGTTCATAATATTCTTATCTATCTATTTGAACAATGTTTCCCTGCTGTTTTTATGTCCCAATTAATAGTTGATCATTAGGGTAAAATTAATGTTATTGGAACCCTATTTGAGATAAATAAAAATTAGTAGACTTTAATAAAAGTTGCAGCACCTAAGTTTATGGACTTAACACCATGTAATGATTTAACCCCACCACTGACTTAGACCTGATTAGTGGATAATGAATCATTTTGTATAGTCATCCACCCTAGACCTAGGGGACACCAGATTGCCAATCCTTTTCTACTGTGAACTGTGATCTCTCTGCTGCATATGTTCGGTTTATTGCTTTTGTTTGTTACTTCCCAAGTGCATAGAATGAATGATTACTTTACATAGACAACGGGCAGTCTGTGTTTCCCGAGGAAGTTACAGAAGAATTCCCTGATCAGCAGTTTGGTGAAGGCAAGTGTCCTCTGACCCATTATGTCCTATTCACTTATAATTCACTTTCCCGCATTACTTAATTGAAACCTAAGGATTGACTAGCTTTATACTTTACCTTATCCTTGATGACCTGTTGGGTTATTATGGTTAACATTTTGCTATTGCCTCAACCTAATCAATGAACATGATGTGACTATTTATGATGCGATGCTGTTATCCTGATGATATTGATGAGCTTGTGATACTCTAGGGGGCTCGGGCTGTTTCCCAAGTACCTCTCCGTAAGGACCTGTTCGTTGAGAGACCACCCGGGATAACAGTGCAACCATGAGGGTGAAATGGGATGCCCTTAGCTAATTAATTAGAGGAACTAGAGGTGTAGTTGCTTCGCCGTCGTGCCGTTAATGGGGTCCAGGCACAGTGCTTGCTCTGCCGAGGCTGAGTGCTGAGGTTCTTTCGTTTTGCTTTTGTTAGTCACCCTCCTACGGGGAGAGGTACTGTGTTTATCAAACTGGAGAAACCTAACGGGCGGCTATGACCTCTAGGGAATCTTTGTAAAAGCTACGTAGTGATACCCTGCCAGACCACCTAGGTAGTGGTCAATGGGGATTAGCTCTCCCCGGGTAGAAAGGGAATCATGACTCATGGGTAAAGTGTGTGACCTCTGCAGAGGGTAGTGAAACTGATATATCAGCCGTGCTCACGGTTAAGAGCAGCCTTGGGATCCTCTTTGATTAGAGATACAGATGGTTCGAGATACAATGGTTCTATTAATGTTTTTGGTTCGGTGAGGATCATGATGTTTCTTCGATGAGGAAATGACTCATGGGATGGTTATAGGATAAAACTTGGCTTCCACTAATGATAAACGCCTAACCAACTAAAAGCAATCTGCTTTGACCTTAACCCCACATAAAGCTAGTCCACTTCAGCCAAACGGGGCATTTGCTGAGTACGTTGATGTGTACTCATCCTTGCTTTACTACAAAACACCAGGTTGTCCACATTGCAACCACTTCTCGGGAGAAGACGAAGCTGTGGAAGGAGACTTCCAGGAGTTCCAAGACTACGACGAGTTTTAGGTGTGGGTTGGCGGCAACCCCCAGTCAGCTGCCTGTGAAGGCCTTATCTTTACTGTGTTTCGCTTAGCACTTTGATTTATCCATTAAGTTGATGACTATGTGCATGTCTCTGACTCTGTGATGTAATAAGTTAATACTCTTTTATGTTAATATTCGAGCACTGTGCGATGATGTTCATTTATGTAATCGCTGTGTACGTGAGTTCTGATCCTGGCACGTACATAGTTCGCATTCGGTTTGCCTTCTGAAACCGGGTGTGACATAAGTGGTATCAAAGCCGTGTTGACTGTAGGACCGCTGACCTAGAGTAGCACTGGTCGTACTAAGGACTATTGACCTTCCCTCTCACCTTGACCTCTAATGTTACTTCAAAAGTCGGTCACCTCGACCAACCCTATGTTTTACTACATATATATATTAAATTATACCTTGTTAAAATTTTATTTTGTTCTGTCTATGGTTTATTCACTTGTCATATTAGTTCTGTTCTTACTCTTATGCTTACGGTGTCTTTTGTAGATGGCTCGTCTTAGACACACTGCACATAAGTCGGTGATTCCTTTCCTGCCGTCTCGCCTTGCGGAGCGTCCTCTGCGCCGCACCGTGTTCGGTCAGTCGAGTCACCTGGAGAGACTGCACCACCGCCTGCGTGAGGAGCAGGAACGCCGGCATCAGCATAGAGAGCAGCAAGGCTCTTCCTCCCCACCTGAGCAGGAGGTGGAGTCCGTGAGGCGTCGTTCCACTGTTCCTCAGCTGGAGGCACCCCCTGCACCACCGCGGGACGCCCCGGCTGTTGGAGGAGCTACTGGAGGGAGTCCTTGAGGAGACCCCGACGACGACGACTCAGACCACAGCACGGAGCCCTCTGAGCTGTAGGAGGCGGAAGGATGGGTCGCCCGACCCATCACCCGTGATGCCGCTCGCGGTTGTCACTTCCACGACGCACTCGACACCTTGTTGCGCCGGGCTTTTGATCGGCACACCTGGTCGATCGAGTATCGTTGTGTAGTCTACCAGCACAGTCGCGGGAGGTACCCGGATCGCTGGGAGGCTACCTGTCTAGTTCGCCGTCCGGAGGATGACCTCCGGGGTGCAGAGGCCATTTCGGAACACTACTCCATCTCCGAGAGGGACACTGCAGAGGCAGCTATGCAGGACGCAGCACGGCGTGCACTATCCCAGTACTGTTCTTTGTTCGGTGGGGTGGCCGACGGTCTTAACCTTAGGTACTACCCCCGCCGTCCTACTGGCAGCACAGAGAGTGTGGTTGTCTCACCCGTTGGTGAAGGTAACCTTAGGTTGAGCAGCACAGTCAACCTAGTCGCAGTGCTTAACACCGAGCTGGACCACTCTCTGGACGAGCTGAGCAGGGCTCGAATGGAGATTGCTGGGTTGCGTGCTGAGCTGGCAGAGCGCCGCCACCAGGAGGGTGGTTTTCCCGCTCCTGTTGGGACTCAGCACCCTTACCGCTCGCCGCCACGTGGTCACCACACTTATGGTTCCCCTGCTTGTAAGACCAGGATAGATCTGGATCCTTAGATCGTTAGCGTCGGAGTTTGTAATAATTCTTAAGTCAGATGTCTCAGTCTTAGATAGTCAGTTTAGTTTGCTTATCAGTTGCTTACATGCTTGTTATGATGAACTTGTGTTGGATTTGAATCTTTGTAATGACTGTTGCCAACATGTGGGTTTCCCCTGCAGTTTGGCTTAGCTAGTGATGTTAATGAAGTTAGTTATTTAGTTGGGAAACCATTTACTTTTACTTTCCTTTTTATCTGAGAAGTTGTATTGGATCATAATGAGGATCAGTGAAGCTCTTTGTTCACTCAGTGGCATGAAGAATTCTGTATTCCCTTTTCTTATGCTGAAGGATTGTAAGATCAATGCTGATGTATGAATGTCTTCCACAGATGTCTGACAACAGGCGCCGATGCAACAGGCGTGCTCAGCAAGAGCAGCATGCCCAGCAGGAGGAACATCAGAGACAGCCTCCCCCACCACCCCCGATGACCGTGGAGCAGATGTTCTTGATGCAGACTCAGGCAGTGCAGGCTATTGGGCAGACTCTGGCAGCCATGCAGCAGGCTCAACAGCAACCCCAACCCCGGTTGCAAGTGCAGATGCCCCAGATGCCACGGGATAAGCGTGGTGAGTTCATGAGAGGGCACCCTCCTACCTTTGCCCATTCTGCTGACCCCATGGACGCAGAAGACTGGCTGCATGCAGTGGAAAGGGAACTGCGCACCGCCCAATGTGACGACAGGGAGAAGGTTCTGTACGGTCCCCGCCAGCTAAGGGGAGCAGCCCAGTCTTGGTGGGAGTCCTACCTCGCCACCCATGCTGACCCCGAAGCCATCGCCTAGGAAGAATTCAGTGAGAGTTTCCGCAGATACCATGTTCCAGAGGGACTGATGATCGTGAAGAAGGAGGAGTTTTTGGCTCTGAAGCAGGGACCCCTGTCTGTTAGTGAATATAGAGACAAGTTTCTGCAGCTATCTCGTTATGCACCTGAAGATGTCAACACTGATGCTAAAAGGCAGTACAGGTTCATGAGGGGTTTGGTGGATCCCCTGCATTACCAGCTGATGAATCACACCTTCCCCACCTTCTAGCACCTGATCGATAGGGCAGTTATGACTGAGAAGAAGCGTAAGGATATGGAAGATCGGAAGCGCAAGATGAGTGGACCACAGTCCGGAAGTATCAGCCGCCCCCGCTTCTCAGGCAGTTCATCTCAGCAAGGCAGGCCTGGTCACCCACAGGGATATCAGCATCAGAGTCAGCGTCCGCATCAGCAGCAGTTTCAGAGGCAGTACCCACAGCAGCAGCAGTATCGTCAGAACAGCCAGCAGGGAGGTAATCAGTATCAGAAGCAGAACAACCAGGCACCTCGCCTTTCTGCCCCAGCAGCAAATCAGAACAACCAAGCAGCCCCAACACAAGGAGGAGGCAGAGGATGCTTTCACTGTGGGGAACAAGGCCACTGGGCGATGCAGTGCCCAAAGAAGATGGCGCAGCAGCAGACCAACCCCAATGCTCCAGCAAGGCAAGGTGTACCGCAGCAGGCAGCAGGCAATCGTGGCCAAGCGCACAACCGTGGAAAGGTGAACCACTTGGAGGCCGAAGCGATCCAGGATGCACCAGATGTGGCAGTATGTATGTTCTCAGTCGAATCTCATCCCGCAAAAGTGCTATTTGATACTGGTGCAACTCATTCATTTGTCACTGCAACATGGGTAGAAATGCATAACATCTCAGTAGAGGCAATGATGCCGCCCATGAGGATTAATTCGGTTGGTGGCAAGGTGCAAACAGATAAAATATGCTCAAATATAAGGGTGGAAATAAGGGGGATAGGGTTCCCCAGTGACCTAATAGTAATAGACACCCCTGGGGTAGATGTCATCCTAGGGATGAATTGGTTAATGAAATATGAAGCGAATGTCAGCTGTGACAAGAGGACCATAACATTGAAGTCCTCGTCCGGAGAGGAGGTAGTGGCTGAGCTAAAGATGCCTAAATCAGCGGAGGGAGTTTGTCACCAGATTTCAGTTGATAGTAAGGAGACCAACCCGCTCGAGGCTATCAAGGTTGTGTCGGACTTTTCGGATGTGTTTCCCGAGGAGCTAACGGGCATGCCACCCGAGAGAAAAGTCGAATTTGCCATAGAGCTTATCCCTGGTACCGCCCCCATTTCCAAAAGAGCCTATCGAGTGTTTGGACCAGAATTGGTCGAACTCAAGAAGCAGATAGATGAGCTGTTAGAAAAGGGTTACATCAGACCAAGTACCTCGCCTTGGGCTGCTCCAGTATTGTTTGTAGAGAAGAAACATGGTACCAAACGGATGTGCATAGATTACAGAGCCCTGAATGAAGTCACCATTAAGAACAAGTACCCCCTGCCAAGAATAGAAGATCTGTTTGACCAACTCAGAGGTGCCAGCGTATTCTCGAAGATAGATCTGAGATCAGGGTACCATCAACTCAGAATCCGACCCTCGGACATACCGAAGACAGCATTCATCACCAAGTATGGGTTATATGAGTATACAGTTATGTCCTTTGGTTTGACAAATGCGCCAGCCTTTTTTATGTACCTGATGAACAGTGTGTTCATGGACTACCTAGACAAGTTTGTGGTAGTGCTCATCGATGATATTCTCATATATTCTCAAACTGAGGAAGATCATGTGGAGCATTTGAAGGTGGTATTGCAAAGGCTACGACAGCATCAGCTGTATGCCAAGCTGAGCAAATGCGAGTTCTGGATTCATGAAGTCTTGTTTCTGGGTCACATCATAAACCAAGATGGATTAGTAGTGGATCCAAAGAAAGTAGCAGATATCCTGAACTGGAAAGCACCGAAGGATGTTCGTGGGATCAAGAGCTTCATTGGAATGGCCGGATACTATAGGCGTTTCATTGAAGGCTTTTCAAAGATTGCTAGACCAATGACAGCGTTGCTAGCAAAGAAAGTTGAGTTTAAGTGGACCCAAAAGTGCCAAGAGGCATTTGAAGAACTGAAGAATAGATTGACTACAGCACCTGTGTTAGTTTTGCCTGATGTTCACAAGCCATTCTCGGTGTATTGCGATGCTTCTTACACCAGATTGGGATGTGTGCTAATGCAAGAAGGAAGAGTCGTAGCATACTCATCTCGACAGCTGAAGATCCATGAGAAAAATTACCCCACCCACGACCTGGAGTTGGCAGCAGTGGTTCATGCGTTAAAGACATGGAGACATTACCTGTATGGGCAGAAGTGCGACATCTACACAGATCATAAAAGTCTGAAGTACATATTCACCCAGTCAGAGTTAAACATGAGGCAGCGAAGATGGTTGGAATTGATCAAAGACTATGAGTTGGAGATACATTACCATCCGGGCAAAGCCAATGTTGTTGCAGATGCTCTAAGCAGGAAGAGTCAAGTTAATATGATGGCCACGTACCCAATGCCATATGAGTTAGCCAAGGAGTTCGACAGACTGAGTCTTGGTTTTCTGAACAGTACGCAAGGAGTAACAGTGGAATTAGAGCCCACCCTAGAGCGGGAGATCAAAGAAGGGCAGAAGGATGATGAAAACATCAACAAGATCCGGCAACTGATCTTAGAAGGAAGAGGCAAAGACTTTCGAGAGGATGAAGAGGGAGTAATATGGTTCAAGGACCGATTGTGTGTTCCCGACATCAAACCTATTCGGGAGCTGATCCTCAAGGAAGCTCATGAGACAGCCTACTCCATACACCCTGGAAGTGAGAAGATGTATCAGGATCTAAAAAGGAGGTTTTGGTGGTATGGCATGAAAAGAGAGATCGCAGAATATGTCGCCATCTGTGATAGCTGTCAAAGAACCAAAGCAGAGCATCAGAGGCCCGCCGGATTGTTGCAGCCATTGCAGATTCCTCAGTGGAAGTGGGATGAGATCGGGATGGATTTTATAGTTGGCCTACCTCGTACCCGGGCCGGCTATGATTCCATCTGGGTGGTTGTTGACCGCTTAACAAAGGTGTCCCATTTCATACCCGTGAAGACAACATACACCGGAGCAACGTTAGCTGAGTTATACATGTCACGGATAGTCTGCCTTCATGGTGTGCCGAAGAAGATAGTGTCAGATCGAGGAACACAGTTCACCTCTCATTTTTGGCAGTAGCTACAAGAAGCTTTGGGCACACATTTGAACTTCAGCTCGGCTTATCACCCACAGACGGACGGTCAGACTGAGAGAACCAATCAGATCCTAGAAGATATGCTGAGAGCCTGTGCGTTGCAAGACAAGTCAGGATGGGACAAAAGGTTACCTTATGCAGAATTCTCCTACAACAATAGTTACCAGGCCAGCTTGAAGATGTCACCGTTTCAGGCACTCTATGGACGGAGTTGTAGGACTCCGCTGCATTGGGACCAGCCTGGAGAGAGACAGGTGTTTGTCCCCGACATCTTGCTTGAAGCCAAAGAGAATATCAAAATGGTTCGAGAGAACCTGAAGATAGCACAATCAAGACAGCGAAGCTATGCTGACAGAAGGAGAAGGGAATTGAGTTTCGAAGTGGGAGATTACGTCTATCTGAAGGTGTCACCTATCAGAGGAGTCAGAAGGTTCGGAGTTAAAAGCAAGTTAGCACCCCGGTACGTTGGACCATATCAGATTCAAGCAAAGCGTGGAGAAGTGGCTTATCAACTCAACCTACCAGAAAGTTTGTCAGCGGTGCACAATGTGTTCCACGTGTCGCAATTGAAGAAGTGTCTGCGAGTACCAGAAGAACAGTTGCCCGTGGAGGACTTGGAAGTCCAAGAGGATCTGACCTACGTAGAGAAGCCAACGCAGATTCTGGAGTTTGCAGACAGAGTCACCCAGAGGAACACCATCAGAATGTGCAAAGTCAGATGGGGCCACCACTCTGAGGAAGAAGCAACCTGGGAACGAGAAGATGATCTGAAGGCCAAATACCCTGAACTCTTTGCTGACCAACCTTGAATCTCGGGGCGAGATTCTTTTAAGGGGGATAGGTTTGTAACACCCTGAATTTGGGGGTATAAAATTTCTTTGCTCATATTCACAAATTCAGGTGTTACTTCTCTTTTCACACCCTTCCCAATCTCCTCTTTCTCTTTTCTATAGAAGAAAAAGGGCTATTTTCTTTGGGTAATTAAAGTCTATTAGACCAAACTCCAAAGGAGTATGTATTGTGACATCATGATAAACCCTAAATTTCACTTTTGCTTGGTGCATAATACTTGGAAGTGCTAATTTGAATTTGTGGCCTATTTAGATTTGAATCAAATAGAGTAAATAAAAAGAAAAGGGAAAACAAATGCCAGAATAAAAGAAAAAGGAAAGAAGCCCACACCCCCCGCCCCCTCGGCCTTTCGGCCCATCTGGCCCATCCCGCGCGCGCGCCTTCCTCCCCCCCCCTCTTCTCTCTCTGCCCTGGCGGGCCCGCCCGTCAGCGCAGCCACTTTCCCCACGTTCGCGCCCGCTTCCCCCGCTCTCTATGCTCGCGGGCCCGGGCTATCAGCTCCTCCGTCTCCGCGTAACCGCCGCCCCGAGCTGCGCGTGTCGCGGACTCCGCGCCCATGTCGCGCGTGGAGCTCGCAACCACCTCGCCCTCGGCCACTTGAGCCCGGAGCCTAGCCCACCCTCTCTCCCTCTCTCATTCGCGCACCTGCAGACCTCCCTTCCACCTCCCCCACGCTGCTCGCATGCCAAAACGCCGCCGCCATTAACCGCCGCCGCCCGAGCCCGTTTCTCCGTCGACGTTGGAGCCCCGCCGTGCCCTCTGCCACGGTGAGCTCCGCCTCGACGTCCGCAACCCGGGACACGCCCCAATTTCCCCTCTCCCTCCCCAATTTCCTCTGCCCGCGTTCACCCGCCGTTCTCTGCGCAGTCGTCGAGGTCCGCCACCGTCGACTCGGGTTGCCACCGCGCCTTCGCCGCCACCGAGGAGTCCCCGGAGTTCGCCTTGAGGTAAGGATCCTCCCCCGCCCTCTCCCTTCCTTTTTATTGCCCCCGCTGCGCTTAATTCCTCGCCGGAGTCCTTTAGCGCCACCGCCGAGCCACTTCGCCGTGGACCGCCCCCCTCCGGTGCCCCTGTTCCGACCTAGTCCCCACCAGAAGGTTCCCCGCGCCCTCCCCAACCTCCTCGGCTATCCAGGTCGCCCCAAGGACCCGCAGAGCCCCCGCGCCCCTCGTCTTCGGCGAGTTCTCCGCCGCGGGAGCAGGCGCCGCTACCTCTGCTAGCTGGAGGGGAAGATAGAAGCCGGCCGCCAGATCTCCGCCGTCCAGCTTAGATCGGACCGCCCTGTTTCAAATAGGCTGAGCCTAATCCTAGCCGTCCGCCTGAGATCCAACGGCCCAGGGCCGTTTCCCCCCCCCCCCCCCCCCCCCCGCACCCTGCCTTCCTGCCATTTGGGCCCTGCCTGTCAGCCGTCCGCCCCCGCGCTGCCCGCCCGGCCCTGCCTGTCAGCCGTCCGCCCCCGCGCTGCCCGCCCGGCCCCGCCTGTCAGCCGTCCACGCCCGCTCTGCCCGCCCGGCCCCACCTGTCAGCCACTCATGCCGCCGCGCGCTCGCGCGCCCGCCCGCAGATCTAATCTCGGGCGTTGATCCGAGATCCAACGGCTATAAGAGCCCGATACCCCTTCGCCTGCGCAATTTCTTAAAGAGACCCCCGGCTTTCTGCAAATTAACCTGCCGTCCCTGGATCTTCGCAGTTAGGTCCTCGGACCTTTTATTTAATCCAAAATAAGCATTTAAGGCATATTTTAATCCCTAATCTTGTAAAATTCATAACTTTGTCATATGAACTCCAAATTAGGTGCTTCAAATTGCAAAATGTTCATAATATTCTTATCTATCTATTTGAACAATGTTTCCCTGCTGTTTTTATGTCCCAATTAATAGTTGATCATTAGGGTAAAATTAATGTTATTGGAACCCTATTTGAGATAAATAAAAATTAGTAGACTTTAATAAAAGTTGGAGCACCTAAGTTTATGGACTTAACACCATGTAATGATTTAACCCCACCACTGACTTAGACCTGATTAGTGGATAATGAATTATTTTGTATAGTCATCCACCCTAGACCTAGGGGACACCAGAATGCTAATCCTTTTCTACTGTGAACTGTGATCTCTCTGCTGCATATGTTTGGTTTATTGCTTTTGCTTGTTACTTCCCAAGTGCATAGAATGAATGATTACTTTACGTAGACAACGGGCAGTCTGTGTTTCCCGAGGAAGTTGCAGAAGAAGTCCCTGATCAGCAGTTTGGTGAAGGCAAGTGTCCTCTGACCCATTATGTCCTATTCACTTATAATTCACTTTCCCGCATTACTTAATTGAAACCTAAGGATTGACTAGCTTTATACTTTACCTTATCCTTGATGACCTGTTGGGTTATTATGGTTAACATTTTGCTATTGCCTCAACCTAATCAATGAACATGATGTGACTATTTATGATGCGATACTGTTATCCTGATGATATTGATGAGCTTGTGATACTCTAGGGGGCTCGGGCTGTTTCCCGAGTACCTCTCCGTAAGGACCTGTTCGTTGAGAGACCACCCGGGATAACAGTGCAACCATGAGGGTGAAATGGGATGCCCTTAGCTAATTAATTAGAGGAACTAGAGGTGTAGTTGCTTCGCCGTCGTGTCGTTAATGGGGTCCAGGCACAGTGCTTGCTCTGCCGAGGCTGAGTGCCGAGGTTCTTTCGTTTTGCTTTTGTTAGTCACCCTCCTGCGGGGAGAGGTACTGTGTTTATCAAACTGGAGAAACCTAACGGGCGGCTATGACCTCTAGGGAATCTTTGTAAAAGCTACGTAGTGATACCCTGCCAGACCACCTAGGTAGTGGTCAATGGGGATTAGCTCTCCCCGGGTAGAAAGGGAATCATGACTCATGGTTAAAGTGTGCGACCTCTGCAGAGGGTAGTGAAACTGATATATCAGCCGTGCTCACGGTTAAGAGCAGCCTTGGGATCCTCTTTGATTAGAGATACAGATGGTTCGAGATACAATGGTTCTATTAATGTTTTTGGTTCGGTGAGGATCATGATGTTTCTTCGATGAGGAAATGACTCATGGGATGGTTATAGGATAAAACTTGGCTTCCACTAATGATAAACGCCTGACCAACTAAAAGCAATCTGCTTTGACCTTAACCCCACATAAAGCTAGTCCACTTCAGCCAAACGGGGCATTTGCTGAGTACGTTGATGTGTACTCATCCTTGGTTTACTACAAAACACCAGGTTGTCCACATTGCAACCACTTCTCGGGAGAAGACGAAGCTGTGGAAGGAGACTTCCAGGAGTTCCAAGACTACGACGAGTTTTAGGTGTGGGTTGGCGGCAACCCCCAGTCAGCTGCCTATGAAGGCCTTATCTTTACTGCGTTTCGCTTAGCACTTTGATTTATCTGTTAAGTTGATGACTATGTGGATGTCTCTGACTCTGTGATGTAATAAGTTAATACTCTTTTATGTTAATATTCAAGCACTGTGCGATGATGTTCATTTATGTAATCGCTGTGTACGTGAGTTCTGATCCTGGCACGTACATAGTTCGCATTCGGTTTGCCTTCTGAAACCAGGTGTGACAGCACGATGCCCCGGCCCCCATTGATGGCCCTCCGGCAAAGCCAACTACACCCCTAGGTTCATATAATTAATTAGCTAAGGGCGCCCCATTCCACCCTCATGGCTGCACTGTTATCCCGGGTGGTCACTCCACGAACAGGTCCTTACGGAGAGGTACTCAGGAAAACAGCCTGAGTCCCCTAAAATATCACAAGATCATCATCGGGATAACATCATCGTATCATAAATATTCACATCATGTTCATTGATTAAGTTAAAATAATAGCACAAAGCTAACCATGATAACCCAAAAGGTAAATAAGGATAAGGTAAATATAGACTAGTCAATCCTTAGGTTTTAATAATATAATGTGGGACGGTGAATTAAAACACTACCGGAATCCGTGGCTTTGCCGAGTGCTCGGCACTTTGCCGAGTGCTTTTTGTCGGGCACTCGGCAAAGAAACCTTTGCCGAGTGCCACACTCGCTAAAGTCTAGCTCTCGGCAAAGAATGTTTTTACCGAGAGCAGGACTCCCGGCAAAGAATTACGCTCGGCAAAGATACCTTTGTCGAGTGCCAAACACTCGGCGAAGGCGATGCTCGACAAAGGTCCGTCAGTAGCCATCTACAACTGACAGCCGTTAGCTTTTGCCGAGCACCAAGCATGGACACTCGGCAAAGATGCTTCTTTGTCGAGTGTCCACCAGCTGACACTCGGCAGATAACGCTTTGTGAGTGTCAGTTCTGGACACTCGGCAAAGTACATTTTTTTATTTTTTTTATTTTCCCAACCAAACTTTTTGTGGTATGTTCATACACTATGTACACCTACATGTACCATTTTGGGACAATTATAACAGTGTTTTCTATAACTAATGGATTTAGTTCGTTTATTTGAATTTCTTCGGAAAATTCACATTTGAACTGCAAGTCACTCGAAACATGGAAAACCGTGCATGCAAAAATGATATCCATGCTATTTAGCACAAGTTACGACCAATTTCAGGAGCGGACCAGAAACTTCGAGCACCATGCTCACTAAACGTGGCCGTGAACGTTCCATCTAGCTGTTTAAAAATTGTATAAAGCACAAACAAAGTCAGAAAATCATGAAACTTGTCCACGTGTCATCATATCATATGTAGAGGTTGTGATAAAAATTTGATAATGTTTCGAGAAAGTTGTGAGACACTATGTGTAGAAACCTAGGAGAACTACATTGAAACTCTATGATTTCATGTGTAGTTCTCCTAGGTTTCTACATATAGTGTCTAACAACTTTCTCGAAACATTATCAAATTTTTATCACAGCCTCTACATATGATATCATGACACATGGACAAGTTTCATGATTTTCTGACTTCGTTTGTGTTTTATACAATTTTTAAACAGCTGGATGGCAAGTTCATGGCCATGTTCAGTGAGCATGGTGCTCGAAGTTTCCAGTCTGCTGCTGAAATCGGTCATAACTTGTGCTAAATAGCATGGATATCATTTTTGCATGCACGGTTTTCCAAGTTTCAAGTGACTTGCAGTTCAAATGTGAATTTTTCGAAGAAATTCAAATAAACGAACTAAATTCATTAGTTATAGAAAACACTGTTATAATTGTCCCAAAATGGTACATATAGGTCTACATAGTGTAGGAACATACCACAAAAAGTTTGGTTAGGAAAACAAAAAAAAATATACTTTGCCGAGTGTCCAGAACTTACACTCGACAAAGCGTTCTCTGCCGAGTGTCAGCTGGTGGACACTCGGCAAAGAAGCATCTTTGCCGAGTGTCCACGCTTGGCGCTCGGAAAAACCCTAAATCCAGTTTTTGCCGAGCGCCTGTCAGTCGGCACTCGGCAAAGACGTCTTTGCTAAGTGCCAGATCCGTGGCACTCGGCAAAGTATATTTTTTAATTTTTAAGAAAACCTTTGCCGAGTACCCGCGATCTGGCACTCGGCAAAGCCGGTGAATATTACGTCGGTCGTCTTCCTCTTCTCTTCTCTCACTCTATCTGCCACTGTCGCTCGTGACCCGCTGCACCCGCGCGCCACCGCTCGCTGCAGCTCTGCCCCGCCGTGCGCCGCCACCGCGCCGCCGACCCGCGTGCCGCCCCGTGCCCCTCCATCCCCGCGCGCCGCCCCCGCCATCCCCATGCGCGACCGCCACCCCCGTGCGCTACCGCCCCTGCGCCCTGCCACCACCGCGCGTTGCCACCCCCACGCACCGCGCCATCTCTGCCACTCCCACTCTCGACCCCGTCAATCTCGCGCCATCCTCCCTGTCGCACCATCTCTGCCAACCACCGCCGCTCCGGCCATCTCCCCGTCAATCCCGCCCTCGACCCTGTCAATCTCGCGCCATCTCCGCCATCCTCCTCGGTTAAGGTATACATTTCTAATATGGTTATATGAAATGATTACAAATAGTTATATGTAGTTGGTCTACATATGGTTATATAAAATTGTTAGGTTTGATATTAAGTGATAGCACTCGGCAATGATTCGATTAAAATATAAATGTAGTTTGCATGTGGCTATGTAGTGGATTGAATATATATATATATATATATATATATATATATATATATATATATATATATATATATATATATATATATGTGTGTGTGTGTGTGTGTGTGTGTGTGTGTGTGTGTGTGATTGTCGGCCATCGTGCCGTTGAAATATGCGTGGTTGTTAGCCATCGTGCTGATACTTTTATTTGCAGGTTTTAGAAACCTCCCCATGCAAGGGAGGTGCTGCCGAAATTTTCTATTGCTAGGCTTCTGTTAGAGGATGTAGGACCGTGAGTGGATGTACACGGGCCATAGAGGAAGAAACGATGTCATGCCTAAATGGATTAGAAAGACCGATGATTTCATGGAACGGGCATATGGCGAAGCTGCTAAAGGAGCGAGTCTAGTCCCATGCCCGTGCAGCAAATGTGCCAACCGAAAAATAAAATCAAAGAAGGCCATGGTAGAACATATTTGGAAGAATGGATTTACACCGGACTATACTCGGTGGATCTTTCATGGTGAAGCGTATCGTACGAGAGAGGAGGTGCTGAGACAACGAGCCGAGGATTATGATGCCGATGCGGGGGTAGCAGATATGTTGAACGACTATCACGAGGCACAGTACGCCGGAGGATGTACGCATGACGAGCTAGAGCCGATTGCAAAGGCGTTCTATGACATGTTTGACGTGGCACAGAAGCCCCTTCACGGCTAGACAAAGGTTTCTCAACTGGATGCCATTGGGCGTGTAATGGCGTTCAAGTCGCAGTACAGCATGAGTCGAGACGCATTCGATGGCTTGTTGACGGTTATTGGGAGCCTCGTTCTGGAGGATCACGTTCTGCCAAAGAGCATGTACGAGGCACAGAAACTCCTTCGTGCACTCAAGATGACATATGAGCAGATACATGCTTGTCCGAAGGGCTGCGTGCTATTTAGGAAAGAATACGCGGAGGCAAAGTACTATCCCAAGTGTAAATCGTTTAGGTTCATGGAGGTAGACTCTAGTGATGGACAGAAGAGGCAACTCGACATCCCCTTAACAATCCTACGGCACCTTCCGTTCATACCGAGGATCCAGCGTCTATACATGACCGAGGAATCCGCAAAACAGATGACATGGCATAAAAATGGAAAACGATACAATCCTGACAAGATGGTGCACGCATCCGATGGTGAAGCATGGAAACACTTCGATGCCATTCACTGTGAGAAAGCTAAAGAGGCTCATAATGTACGTGTTGCGCTGGCCACAGATGGGTTCAATCCCTATGGAATCAGTGCTGCCCCGTACACATGTTGGCCCGTGTTTGTTATCCCAATCAATCTCCCCCCCCCCCTCGGTGTGTGCTTTCAAAGGCAGAATATATTTGTGTCATTGAAAATTCCCAGACACCGGGGAATAAAATGGGTGTGTACATGGAGCCTTTGATCGATGAATTGGTACGTGCCTGGGAGGAAGGGGTATGGACGTATGACTGAGCTACGAAGACAAACTTCAGAATGCATGTTTGGTACCAGTACTCCATGCATGACTTACCGGTGTATGGGCTATTTTGCGCCTGGTATGTTCACGGTAAGTTCGTATGCCTAGTTTGTAAGGAAGCTCTTAGGATCATTTGGTTGAAAAAGGTTGGAAAATATTCGTCCTTCAATAAACATCGACAATTTCTCCCTCCTGACCATCCATTCCGCCTAGACATCAAGAACTTTACGAAAGGTGTCGTAGTGACAGACCGCCTACCTGCAACGATGACTGGTGCCGAAATTCGTCAACAGATAGATGGGCTCGTGGCCAATACAGAAGGTGGTTTTGTGGGATATGGTGAGCAGCATATGTGGACATATAAGTTGGGCTTGACTCGGCTCCCCTATTATGATGACCTGCTCCTTCCACACAACATTGATGTGATGCACACTGAAAAGAATGTTGTCGAGGCACTTTGGGCAACAATTATGGACATTCCTGATAAGTCAAAGGATAACGTACAGGCAAGAGTGGATCTGGCAGCGTTATGTGATAGACCAAACCAAGAGATGAAGCCGCCAAGTGGTGGAAAGACATGGAGAAGGCCTAAGGCCTATTTCGTCCTAGGTAGGGCCCAGAGGAAGGAAGTACTTCAGTGGATCAAGATGTTGATGTTCCCTGATGGGTATGCAGCTAACCTGAGTAGGGGGTGAACTTATCTACTCTGCGAGTCTTAGGGATGAAGAGTCATGACTTCCACATATGGATTGAACGGATTCTTCCTATGATGGTTCGAGGCTATGTCCCTGAGCATGTCTGGCTAGCGCTTTCAGAGTTGAGCTATTTCTTCCGTCAGCTTTGTGCAAAAGAGTTATCTCGGACCGTGATTGCAGACTTGGAAAGATTGGCACCGGTGTTACTGTGTAAGCTTGAGAAGATATTTCCACCCGGCTTCTTCAATCCAATGCAGCATTTGATTCTTCATCTCCCCTATGAGGCACGAATGGGGGGCCCATGCAGGGACGTTGGTGCTATCCAATCGAGAGATGTCTAAAGACTATTCGAAAGAAATGTAGAAATAAATGCAAAATCGAGGCTTCCATTGCAGAGGCATACATTTTAGAGGAGGTGTCAAACTTCACAACAACTTACTATGGTGACAAATTGCCGAGCGTGCATAATTCAGCCCCTCGTTACAATGATGGCGACAATGAATCGAACCTCAACATATTTCGAGGCAACTCAGAAGCGCAAGTGGCTCGACCACCAAGACCCTACACATGAAGAGTGGCGGCATATCATGCTATATGTATTGACCAACCTTGAAGAGGTGACGCCATACATGGAACAATTTGTTCAAGAATTCTGGCGTCGATCAAGGCACCTAACTTCACAGGAATATGACATTCTTCTTAGAAAGGGTGCGAGAAATGGATTGCTCGATTTCATTTACTGGTTCAAACGTAAGGTACGTGCTTAGTCTGTCAAAGAGATCCGTCTATGAACTCAATTTAGCGTCTTTTAACTTGCGAATACTTGCAGGGCCAAAGAGATCTGTCTATGAGTGCCGAGTTAAGACAAGTAGCCAACGGCTTTGCTTATAGGGTCAAGAAATATTCTGGGTATGACGTCAATGGATACCATTTTCGCACAACAAACTACGACCAAAGTCGACCCAATCGGAAAACAACGTGTTCTGGAGTCTTTACGCCCGGCCTTGATGATGTCGATTATTTTGGACGAATCGAAGAAATATATGAAGTTAATTTTTACGATTCCAAATCTCTTACTTCAATGATATTCAAATGTCATTGGTTTGACCCTCAAGTGATGAGACGGACATATTCTAATCTTGGGATAGTCGAAATTCGACAAGATTCCACCTTACCAGGAGACGATGTCTATATCGTGGCCCAACAGGCCACACAAGTGTATTATCTCCCATATGCTCAGAGGACACTTGCCTTCACTAAACAGATGCTCAGGATCTTCAGCCTCGTAGAACTCGAAGAGTTTGATCTCTTAGTCGCCGAAGCTTGACCGTTGATTCCTCGAAGCTCGGAATGGATCGCAGTCTATTCGCGATGCGCAACGAATACAAACAGGCACAAACAAACAAACATATATATGCATAAGAACATTACACCATTCAAATAAAAACATAATAAAATATACAAAACGAAATAGAGCGTGTTACTACGGTCACGCGAGAAAAAAGAAACGTGACAGTCGGAGCTATGGTCGAGAAGTTATCGTGTCTACACTAAACAAGTATTAATCATAACATTAGTTTGACCTGATTATATTAATCGATATTTATTTAAAATGAAGCTAGAGCTATCACACAGTTTTAATTAGTTGACCACACTAACAATTCTTAGTTAACTAAGTAATTTAAATAACATCAGCGACTCTAAGCGGGACGAATTAGCGGAGCGAGACGAAATACGTAACACATGAAACAGCACGACCGCACGCGACCTAGCGCGCGCACCATGCGCAGCACGCGCAAACAACGTGTCGACGGCAAACCCAACACGACAATGTGCAAACAACGCACAGACACGTGCAACATAGCACGCTGACGACACACGAAACAACGCGCGCGACCAGCGCGAACGAGCACGCCACCACGTATGGAACAACACGTGCGATAGGTGAGAAAACTAAATAGGGGGCGTGTTTATACTAAACAAATATTAAATAAATAGAAAGTATTTAAGTTAATATTAACCATGTTAATGTTTATTATTAAAGCGCAAGTAGAAAACTATACAATTAATCTAATAAACATTAGTCGAGCAAACTTTAAATTAATTATCTAAAATATATGACCTAACGAATTAACCTTATTAACATGAGTGATTGTAAGCGAACAGTTTCATCTCGCGTGCGGACAACGCGCGATAACGCGTGCGAACAGCACCCGCGACACTCGTAAACGGCACGCGAAGACATGCGCGAAAAAGCACCGCGACCCGCATATGGTACGCATGGGCCGACATGCGAAAGTAATAAATAAATGACAACATGATTACACTAAATAATTATTAATAAGTAACATTTCAGGTAAGGTTAATCATGTTGGTGACTAATTATAAATACACAAATCAAATTCCTAAATTAGATTTTAAAATTGAAACGTCGTTCTACTAGCCTTGGTTAAACAAATGTTTAAGTAAATTAAATAATATGTGCAACAGTGGGGATAAATATTTCTAAATTAAGATAATTTTAATACGAATCTAACGCAACTTGAATAGATCGATTCGGGTTTAAAATACAAAAGTTATCATTGTTTCACACTAGACTGTAATTCGCGCATACTAAATTACAGAACTGTCATCGTTTAATTACGTAAATTAATTAACGTGAGCGATTCTAGGCGAAACAGTTTATTGTCGTGCGACACGGCGCACAACTCACTAAACAAGGTGCACGGAACGGCGCACGCGACAGCGCGCGTCGACACGTGTGAACGACATGCACGATGCACGCGAACGACACACGTTGACTTAAACGCGCTACGCGAATATTGACTATGATATTTTATTCGACTTAGCCATATTAGCAAGCAATTATTGTAAGCACCAATAAAATCATTACTTAACTCTAATTGTGTTGTTACTCGAATAATCGTCGTTTTAGTACGTAGTTAATTAGCACGAGCGATTCTAGGTGGAGTGGTTTACTGAAGCGCGATAAGACGTGCAACGCACGAGAGCGATGAGCTCGTTGCGCGCGAGATAGCGCGCGCGATGGCGCGGATAGGCAGCACGTTTGACGCACGAACAAACGATGGGTGCGATGGCGGGGTTATGGACACGCAGGGGGGTAGACGGACGTCGTCTATGGGTAGACGAACGTCGTCGAAACCCCAACGGCGCGCTGCGAGGGCGCAGAAACGTGTCGCATGAAGGCGCGGGGGCTGTGCGAGGTGCTGCGGAGACCGCATGGAGCGCGCATAGGTCTACGCTGGCCATGGCAGAGCGCCAGCCGCGCTAGGATGGACCACCAAGGACAGGGACGCACCGGGGGGAGGGGCCGGCAGCGAACCGCGCGTAGGGGTATGTCGGCTGCGCTAGCCGCGTGCAGCCACGTCGCACTGGCCAAACCGGGCGCGACGAGTGGGTCCCTCACCGGGCGCTACGAGCGAAAAGGAGAGGGGTGAGGAGGGGAGAGAAGGCGAACTCACCTCGACAGATTCGACGGTGAGCACTGGCCGAGCGAGCTCAGCGACGGCGAGCTAGGCGAGGGGTGGTGAAGAGGCTCGGGCACGGGTGGCTTGGAGAGGCAGGAGGGCACGGTGCCGAGTGCTTGAGTGGGGAGAGCCTAGGCGGGCAGTTGGCGAGAGTATCGTGTCGTGGGCGGTTCCGTCGGGGAAGATGAATAGGAACGACGTGACACGCGGGTCTGGAGAAAACAGCGTGTCCACTGCTGCATGTGTCCGCTGTTGCATGTGTCCGGTGCTACAGGTGGGCTGCTGGGGAAGCAAATGCCAAGCGAGCCACGGCGGGTGGGTGCTGCTGGGCCGCGGGGAGGAGAAAAAGGGGGGAAGACGTGGGGTGGGCTGCGCGCTAGAGCACTGCTCGACGCGCTGGGCTACGGGGCACGGGTAGCTGGGCCTCGGGCGCGCGCAGCGGCCCAGGAGCACGGGTAGGATGCGGGGCGGGGGGTGGAGGCGAAGGCGCGTGGGCAGGGTGGCCGAGCGGCCCAGGAAGGGGGGGGACGGGCCACGATTGGGAAAATGAAGAGGAAAGAATGGTGGGATTTTTTCTTTTATGTTCCTCTTCTTTTCTTTGTCTATTTCTTTTCTTCCCTTTCTATTTAAATTTGGTTTTAGTTTTGAATTCAAAATATACCATGCCTTATGAATCTAGATGAATGCACAATAAAGCACAATCATCACAAAAAATAGGTGCTCCAGCATGATGCAATAATCAAAACTTTTTTAGGGTTTCATTGCACTACACCTAACACCTACATAAAAACAAAATATTCCCCCACTATTTGGAAAAGAGAAAGAACGGCAAAGGGAAGAGAGGTAACCACTGAATTTGGTGGATATTAGAAAAGAAAATTTATACCCCCAAATTCAGGGTGTTACACCGTTGAGGTCGATGAGGACGGGGGAAGGGGAGTCGTCGAGGATGAGGCATCGAGCGGGGCGCCGAGGACAGGGAAGACGGGGTCATGCGTCGTTTGTCTTGGCGCGACGGGCAGAGGTTGGGGGTGGGCAACACGAGCGGGGACAGGCGGGGGCACCGCGTGGGTGTGGACGCCCTCGTTCGTATCTTAATAGAGCAGTATAGAAGAGTAGTATAGATATAAGTATTGTTTATTTTTAAACACTAAGGTACGTGTGGTCTGGTGGTGGCTGCGCGGGCAGAAGTTGAGAGCTTGCTGAGCGTGGGGCGGGCCCATTGTGTCAGCACGGGGTGAAGCCGTGGTAGCACCAGGTGCCCACCTTCTGTTCTTAATAGTATCATGGATAAGTATAAATTCACAAAGAGGAGAATAAGGGCCTGTTTGGCATGGCTCCAGAGCAAAACTCCAAGGAGGAGCTGGCCAGAGCATGCCAAACACCCTAACTCCAGCTCTATAGAATTTTTTGGAGCTGCAGTACAATTTTTTGGAGTATTTATTTTGCTGCTCCGAAAACTCCAAAAAAAGCAACATAGTCATGGAGTTTGGAGTTATTTACCCGTCACTGCCACCGGTCATGAGGAACAATCTAAACTATGGAGCAGAGCTGCTCCACGCAGAATTTTGGAGTAGAGCGGCTCTGTGTAGAGCAGAGTCATGCCAAACACGCCCTAAGTATCAAGCATGTGAGATGAAATTATGCAAAAAAAATTAGAATAATTGGCATGCTTTGTCTGCCGACTTGCTGTAATACCCACTTTGTAAGAAAAACCTAAAAGGAGAAAGTATATTCCTTTAACTATATGTGTGTTATATTTCTACTCACCATCACATGTGAACATCTCACTTACACAAGTAAATAATTAACAAAAGACACTCAAATAAATTATGCATCATGCTTGACCTTATTTTGTGCATTCTGTTACAATATAAAAATAATATAAATAATATATATTAATATCCAAATTTGGAGATTTAACCCTAATATGCAAATCGGAGTTTAGAGGAAAGAAAGAAAATGCTATACAAAATAAAGGAATAAATATATAAATAAGGGTAAAACTATTAATACTGGTATATTAATTTGAACAGTTGACCTAATTATGAATATCATAACTAGTTTGAATTCAAATATGAAATCTAAGAATTTGGAAATAGGAAAAATGGAGATAAGAATAAAGGAAAAGAATTCTTAACTCGGTTGGGCCTGGGAAACGAATTTCGACCCACTTCCTGTGTCCTTAGCTACGTGGCCCAGAACAGCAGTCAGAGCTGACATGTGGGCCCTCTGGGTCAGTCGCGCTCGCGCCTTCTCCTCTTTGTTACGCCGACTGGTGCGACCCACGGCACAGTCTGCCTGCTTTCGTGCGTGTGGCTTCCGTTTCACTGACTGGCGTGGACCACTCGTCAGATGCGTAGGCGTCCTCACTCCTACCGTTGCGGCCGCTAGCTGGGCCCCCGTGTTGGAGCGGACTCCGCTATGGTCGTGCCGGGTCAAACGACCTCCGCCATGGCCGCTGCACGCCGTGCATGGCGGAACCGCGTGCTGACTCACCCCTCGGGCGGCCATAAAGCGAGGCCTTAACCCTAGCAGGCTCTTATCCCTGTTGCTATGCCCCAGCTTCTCACCTGCATTGCGTATTGCGCCAGTCGGGTTCCGCCGCCGCGAGGACAGGCTTCAATTCTCGTTCATCTAGCCCTGGGATTTGGTTCTTGGTGCTCGGCCCAACCTCTGGAATCGTGTGGCGCTATTGTTTTCCCTCGGGCGCCTCTGTGGCGGCAATAATTCCTCGTCGGAGTACCATCCTTGCCGTTGATTCGCCTTGTGTCGTGGCTGGCCCTATCCTAGTCTCCGCCTCTGGTATGAAGCAATCTCAGTGATTCGGTTTTGTTTCCTTTGCGCATAGCACTGATTCCATCTGAGTAATTCACACCGCGGCGCCAAATCATGGGTCACCGGCAATAGTGTCGCTGTAATGCAAGGGCGGCGTCGTCGTGTTTGGTGATGGGGGGAGAAGACGAGCTCGCTGCCATCCAATTCTCTTTAGACGATTGAGATTAGAATGCACATACCCCTTCATTCCGGAGATCCCTGGCCGTTCATCTGCGAAATAGCGAACACGATTTCCCCACGGATGTGTTCGATCTGAATCGTTGATTTAGGATCCTGCAGTTACCATGTTGTCCTATTTCAGTGGAGTTAAGATCTAATCTGCACCACCCGCGTGGGATCGGACGGCCAGAATCTGGCGATACCCTTTTGCCATGGTTTAACTGCAAAAGAGCCCTTACTGAGTTTCAAAATAGAACCCGCCGTCCAGGGACCCTGTTCACTGAGTCTGGGATATTTTTCGCGCCAGCCCCTGCTCTCTCTGGAAAATGAGGCCCAGTCCAGTGACGTGATAAATTGAATAAATGGGTTAGAAAATAGGTTTTTATTATATAAATGAGTGCTAGAATTTGAATAATTCATAGAAAATTCATATGAGCCCCAAATTAACCCATTCCACTTTCTAAAAATTTGTAATAGTATTCTCTATCACATAGAGGCTCTGTTTTGGTCATGAAAATAGTAAGAAAATTTATTCCTCACTTAATCCTATTTTAAGCACATAAAACCTTTGGAAATTCATATCTTAAAATCTATAACTCCAAAAATTATGCTTCCTGTTCCTAGGGTTTTATTTTAATGTGTAGATTATTACTATGTATTTTGTTTACATGTTTGGTGTGATGTTAATTTTATCTATATATTGTGCTTGTTTGTATTGTGGCGAGTAGAAGAGCCAGTGGTTGAGGATCTTGGTGAGCAGCAGATAGAAGTAGCTGAGCAGGAGCTCATTGAAGGCAAGTTGTGCCCTTGACCACTTTTTACCCAATAATGTTCTTTAATGTCACTTATTCATGCGTAGGTTAATTTTGATGGGACCCGATAGGTCACCCTAGATTGTTTATCTCATTACATTGTTTACCCCTGAATCACTTTGGTAGTTTGCTATTGCTTTACATGGTTTTGGGATAATCATTTATTATATCTATGTTCCAATTCTTTTGTTATTCTATTTATGTTCATGTCAAGATCATCAATGTTAATTGAAACATAGAGCTTAACTTGAGAAACACGTGCCACCACAAGGGAGGAATGGGACCCCTTGGCTAACTAATTAGGAAAGCTAGTGGAAGACTACCTTACCCGAAAGGGGCAAGGGCAGTACGGGAGTTGCATGCAAGGAGGTTCTCGAGTTGATTTTGCTGCGATGGCGGTCAGAAGGGGGATTCTTGCAAGTGCTCTTCCCATAAACTGTAGCGGGTTTTCGGAAGCTAGTGGAACTTTGTCAAGGCCTCGTAGTGTTGCCCTGCCTCACTTCCTAGGTAGAGGTGTATGGGAGTCACAATCCCTTGGCAGATGGGTAACATGACTTGTGGGTAAAGGGTACAACCTCTGCAGAGTGTAAAACTGGTATACTAGCCGAGCTCATGGTCATTAGCAGCTCAGGACTCTCTGATGATTAATTTATGAAACTTAAATTCAATTTTGTCATTTGCATTTGCATGGGATTATTTATTAATTTTGTTCTATTACTTTATGTAAGGTTTGGTATTTACTTTCACTTAGTAACTGCTAATAAAATTTTGACCAACTAATTAAAAGCAATGCTCAGCTTTAACCCCTGTCATTGATTAGCCTTACACATCACATGAACTCCCACCTTTGTGAGTTCATGTCCACTGGTTCCCCACAACTTGTTGAGCTATGATCATGTGTGAGCTCACCCTTGCTGTCTCACACACCCCCCCCCCCCACGGGAGAAGAACAGGTGGTTCAGGAGGAGCCACAAGGCGAGGAGTTTGATCTGATCTAGGTGGCGTTTCTCAGTTGACATTGGCGCCAATAATGATCCTTAGTCATTTTATATTTATCTTTTATTTTGTAATAAGACTTTCGCTATGTAATAAATACTCTGATTATTGTGACATTTATCTCTATACACTCTGTTATTATATATGTTGTCTTCTTGGCGCATGTATGAGATGCATCTGGCTTTGTTCCTTAAAGCCGTGTATGACAGTAGTGGTATCAGAGGAAATGTTGACTGTAGGACGAAACCTAGATAGAAATGGACAAAACCCTTCAATACTTACCTTACTCTGATTCATTCTATACTTATCTCATCTTGATCCTATCTCACCTTTTTGTTGTTCCACTCTGATTAATCTTATCTTTTCTACTCTAAGACAAGATGGATTTCACACCTTGGAATCCTACACTTATGATCTTCTAAGAGATAGGGAACCTAAGACAAAATTAAAACTATTTTCTCTATTTAAAAATGTTGTATGATTGTTCTGATGATAAATGTCTGATTTGCTTCTTTGGTTGATTGAAATATTATATATGGACATCTTAGTATGTACCACCATAAGGTAATGAATTAGCTATGGTAAGTAAAATATTAATCTGCTTAGCTAATAAATCCCCCAAAGTAACATGCTTCGTAATTACTGCCTTGTCTACTATTCTCTCTTACCATATGTATCTAACTCAGATGGTTAATACTAGGAGGGGTGGTGGAATTGATTTACCTCCCAGACGACACACTCAGAGGATATTTAGACAACCCCAGCCATAACCAGCAGAGATGAATCCTCCTAATCCTCCACCAGGCGGAGTTGACCCTCTGGTTGCAGCTCAGATGAGGATGATGCAACAAATGGTGGACATGATGGTAGATATGCGTGCTCAGATGCAGCAAGAACGCCAGGAGATGCGCTAGGAACGAGAAGAGATACGTCGGGAGTTGCGCCAGGAGCGAGAAGAGATGCGCCAGGAGAGAAGGCCGCAACAGCAACAGCAGCAACAGCAACAAGTACCACTGCCTCCACCTCCGCCACCAGTTCCACCCCGAGATAAGCCTAGGGAGTTCAAGAGTCATAAGCCACCAACGTTTGCAAGCTCTCCTGATCCACTGGACGCGGATGATTGGCTGAAGGCTGTTGAGAAGATGTTGAATATTGCTCAATGCTGACCGGGAGAAGGTTTTATATGCTTCTAGACGTCTGACAGGTCCTGCTGCTGATTGGTGGGATTCATATACTGCTGCCCACGATGCTGCTGATACTATTACTTGGGCAGAGTTCAGTACACAGTTCCGGAATTATCATATACCAGCTGGATTGATGAAGATTAAGAAGAAGGAATTTCTATCGCTGAAGCAAGGAAGTATGTCAGTCAGCGAGTATTGCAACAAGTTTATCCAGCTATCCAGATATGCTCTAGATGTAGTTGCTGAACATGAGAGGAAACAGGAACATTTTATTGAAGGATTTAATGGACCCCTGCAGTATGCTCTTGTGGCACACACATTTCCATCATTTCAGAGGCTGCTTGATAAGGCTCTAGCTATTAAACACAAGCGTGTTCAGCTAGGAGATTTGAGGAAAGCTATATCTCAAGGACAAGGAAGCAGCAGTGTTCGTCCACGCTACAGTTCACCCCAGGGTACACCAGTTCGCTCTGGCGGAGGCCAGCGCCTAGTTCAGCAGTCACCACAGAGGACTCCACCGCCTCGACAGGCTACCCCCACTGGCACCCCGATGAAGTTTTCAGGACAGAGTGTAGGCACTACTTGTTTCAAGTGTGGGAAGACTGGACATTATGTAAATGTCTGCCCACAGAGGATGGCTACTACCCCAGTTCAGAATAAGCAACAGACTCCAGGATCTGGCAAGGGATACTCTATTGCCAGGGTTAATCAAGTCAGCGTTGATGCTACTCCGGATGGTGCTGAAATCGTACTTGGTATGTTTTACGTTAATGTTATTCCTGCAACCATATTATTTGATTCTGGTGCTACACATTCATTTATGTCTGCTCGATATGCCAACACAAATGAGATACCACTGCTAAATATGAGAAGACCAATGATAGTAATTAGACCTAAAGGGCCTATTGAGGCAAATCAAATGACACGTAGATTGACATTAACTATTATGGGAAGAGAGTTTGGAGCTACTGCTATAATATTAGAGGCAAGAAGTATAGATCTAATCCTTGGTATGTCATGGTTAAGAAAGGCCAAGGCCATTACAGCATGTGGTAGGGGTACTGTAGAACTCACCATCCCTAAAGAGAAAGATTTCAAGTTAATATTGCAGTAACCACCTCATCCAAACGTGCAATGTTGTTTATACCTGAGGAGTTTGTTGGCGACAACATCTGTGTGGTTAGAGATTTTCCGGATGTCTTTCCAGAGGAGTTGCCAGGGATGCCACCTGATAGAGAAGTTGAGTTTGTTATTTATCTCTTACCTAGGACTGCCCCTATTTCTAAACGGCCATACAGGATGTCTATAGAGGAGTTAAAGGAACTTAAGAAACAGTTAACGGAGTTGCAAGAGACTGGGTACATTCGTCCGAGTTCCTCACCTTGGGGAGCACCAGTTCTGTTTGTATAGAAGAAGGATGGATCACAAAGAATGTGTGTGGATTATATATCTCTTAATGATGTTACGGTGAAGAACAAGTATCTGTTACCCTGCATTGAGGATTTATTCGATCAGATGAGAGGTGCAAAGGTATTCTCGAAGATTGATCTCCGATCGGGTTACCATCAGATGAGGATTAGACCATCGGATATTCCCAAGACAGCATTCTCGACTCGATATGGATTATATGAGTTCACCGTTATGTCATTTGGACTAACTAATGCACTAGCTTATTTTATGAATTTGATGAATAAGGTGTTTATGGAGTATTTGGACAGATTCGTCATGGTATTCATCGATGATATACTTATTTATTCCAAGAGTGATAGTGATCATGAGGAACATCTGAGATTGGTGCTACAGAAGCTACGAGATAATCAACTCTACACCAAGTTTAGCAAGTGCGAGTTTTGGATTGGCGAGGTGCCATTTCTTGGTCATATTATTTATAATGGAGGAATATCAGTGGATCCTGCTAAGGTCAAGGAGATAATGGAGTGGAGAGTACCCACTACAGTTACAGAGATTCTGAGTTTCTTGGGACTTGCTGGCTATTATCGGAGATTTATTGAAGGATTTTCTAAGATCGCTAAGCCTATGACCTCACTTCTGGAGAAGGGCAAAGAATTTAAGTGGGACGAGAAGTGCCAAGAAAGCTTTGATCAATTGAAGAAGAGATTGATGTCGCCACCAGTGTTGGTTATGCTAGATCTACAGAAGGGATTTGACATTTATTGTGATGCATGTGGCCAAGGCTTAGGATGTGTGCTCATGCAAGAAGGACATGTGATTGCCTATGCGTCTCGTCAGTTACGGAAACATGAATTGAACTACCCCACTCATGACTTAGAATTGGCAGCCGTTGTGCACACACTTAAGATATGGAGACATTATATCATGGGGACCAAGTGTCAAGTATACACGGATCATAAGAGTTTGAAGTATATATTCACTCAGAAGGATCTCAACCTTAGGCAACGCCATTGGTTGGAGCTTATTAAGGATTATGATTTGGAGATTCACTATCACCCGGGCAAGGCAAATTTGGTTGTAGATGCCTTGAGTCGAAAGGAGCATGTTCATTCAGCTGTTGTTGCCCAGCTACCCGATGAGATTGTTGAGGATTTCTGTAACACCCACTTTGTAAGAAAGGTCTAGAAAGAGAAATTATATTGCTCTATAGATATGTGTGTTATCTCTATTCATTATTTCATGTGGACATCTCACTTACACAAAAAAATAACAAAGGACACCAAAAATAAATTATGCATCATGCTGGGATTTTATTTTGATGTGCATTTGGTGACTATATAAAAATAATATAAATAGAAATATATTAGTGTTCCATGTGGAATTTAAGACTTAAAATGGAATTTTTGATTTAAAAAAGGAGAGCACTAGTTATCATAAAATAAATAGTAAAAATTTTATGAATTCATCTGTACCATGTCAAAGATGAGAATTTAATGAGAAAAGAAATTGGCCATGAAGTTTGAATTGGAATGGGTATTTAAATTAGGAATCTGAAAATTAAAAGTAAAAGAAAAGAGAAAAGAATAAAGAAAATAGAAGAGAAATGGCGCTTGGGCCGATTATCCCCAATCCAGCCCACTTCTGCTTTATTCCGCGCGGCCCAGTTGCGCCTCCCCTTATGCTTGTGTCGTTGACCTCCCGGCCCCACGGATCAGCCAGTGTGTTCCACATGCCGTCACTAGTTCACTGGATCACGCTTGCGCCTCTGCCCTGTGGGCCCCGCGGGTCAGGGTCGTCTTCCCAGAGAAATCGCGTGCACCGACGCCACCACCTCCGCAATCCACGGTTGACTCGCCCAACTCCCGTTAATCTCAGTCGCGCATGCCTCTGGGCTATAAAACCCGACCCCCCATGAACTCCTTCGTCTGCCACTCTTCCTTTTCGTTAGGAACCGCGGCGCGGCACGAGGAGCTTTGCGCCTGAGCTGTGGACAAGGGCGCCGCCACCGTGGTTCTAGCCAACTGTGTCGTAGAGGGCACTCGGTTGGTTCAGGGAGTACCGCGGGATCTCGGCGGGCGTATTCCTAGAAAAATCAAGTGCGGCGAAGGCCGGAACGGCCGCCAATTTCTCAACGTTGATGCAACGCCACTTCTGCACCGCTAGCTGTCGTGGGCAGGGTTCTTCGTTCCACCAGAGCCGGTGAGTATTCCTCCATTCGGTTCAGTACATGTCCCTGTGTGTGCATGCGGTTGTGATTGAGGAATGGCGCTCTGGGGTTGGAGGTTGTCCTTGCCGGAGTGTAGTCTGGCGCCGCGGCCCTGTTCGCCGTTGTTCGCCGTGGTGCGGAAGAAGGGAGAATGCACCAGTGTCGTTGATCTCGGGATGAACGGCCCAGGGTCAGATAGGGTTTGGACCATGGGATGGATGTTGTGCAGCTCAGATCAAACAGTAGTATACCTCCTACGCGCATTAGATCGTGACCGTCGATTTCGTGGTCGACGATCCTCGGCATGTACCTTTTCATTAAAGACTAGATTCAATTCAGGCCGCATGATCTGGATTGTCCGGCCCACAATAGAAGATAACCCTTCGCGTGTGCAAATTGCTAAAGAGCCCCCGATAAACTAGGAAATAAACCCGTCGTCCATTTTCACTATGCACTGAGTCTAGGATATCTTGCGCAGAGCCCCCTGCGCTTCACAGGAAATGAGGCCCAGTCCAGAGCATTGAAAATCAGAGAAGGATTAATTAGAAATTGCTTTTTAATACAAAAATAAGTGGTAAATCTTCAATAATTCATAGAAAATTCATATGAGCTCCAAATCACTTCATTCCAGTTTCTAAATTTTTTTTAAATTATTCTCTATCACTTAGAGTCTCTAATTTGTCATGAAAACAGTAGGAAAATTTATTCCTCACTTAATCCTATTTCAAGCACATAAAACCTTTGGAAATTCATATCTTAAAATCTATAACTCCAAAAATTATGATTTCTATTCCTAGGATTTTATTTTAATGTGTAGATTATTACTGTGTATTTTGTTTACATGTTTGGTGTGATGTTAATTTTCTTTATATACTGTGTTTATTTGTATTGTGATGAGTAGAAGAGCCCGTGACTGGGGACCCTGGTGAGCAGCAGATAGAAGTAGCTGAGCAGGAGCTCATTGAAGGCAAGTTGTGCCCTTGACCACTTTTTACCCAAAAATGTTCTTTAATGTCATTTATTCATGTGTAGGTTAATTTTGATGGGACCAAATAGGTCACCCTAGATTGTTTATCTCATTACCTTGTTTACCCCTGATTCACTTGGGTAGTTTGTTATTGCTTTACATGGTTTTGGGATAATCATTTATTATATCTATGTTCCAATTCTTGTGTTATTCTATTTATGTTCATGTCAAGATTATTAATGTTAATTGGAACATAGAGCTTAACTTGAGAAACACGTGCCACCACAAGGGTTTAATGGGATGCCCTTGGCTGACTAATTAGGAAAGCTAGTGGAAGACTACCTTACCTGAAAGGGGCAAGGGCAGTAGGGGAGTTGCATGCAAGGAGGTTCTCGGGTTGATTTAGCTGCGATGGTGGTCAGACGGGGGATTCTTACAAGTGCTCTTCCCATAAACTGTAGCGGGTATTCGGAAGCTAGTGGAACTTTGTAAAGGCCTCGTAGTGTTACCCTGCCTCGCCTCCTAGGTAGAGGTGTATGGGAGTCGCGACCCCTTGGCAGATGGGTAACATGACTTGTGGGTAAAGGGTACAACCTCTGCAGAGTGTAAAACTGGTATACTAGCCGAGCTCACGGTCATGAGCAGCTCAGGACTCTCTGATGATTAAATTATGGAACTTAAATTCAATTTTGTCATTTGCATTGCATGGGTTTATTATTAATTTTGTTCTATTACTTTATTTAAGGTTTGGTATTTACTTACACTTAGTAACTGCTAATAAAATTTTGACCAACTAATTAAAAGCAATGCTCAGCTTTAACCCCTGTCATTGATTAGCCTTACACATCACATGAGCTCCCACCTTTGTGAGTTCATGTCCACTGGTTCCCCACAACTTGTTGAGCTATGATCATGTGTGAGCTCACCCTTACTGTCTCACACCCCCCCAGGAGAAGAACAGGTGGATCAGGAGGAGCCACAAGGCGAGGAGTTTGATCTGACCTTGGTGGCGTTTCTCAGTTGACATTGGCGCCAACGACGATCCTTAGTTTGTTTTATTTTTATATTTTATTTTGTAATAAGACTTCTTCTATGTATTAAATACTATGATGTTACTATGACATTTATCTCTATACACTTTGTTATTATATATGTTGTCTTCTTGGCGCATGTATGAGATGCACCTGGCTTTGTTCCTTAAAGCCGGGTGTGACAGAAGTGGTATCAGAGGAAATGTTGACTGTAGGACAAAACCTAGATAGAAATGGACAAACCCTTTCCTACTTACATTACTCTGATTTATTCTATACTCATCTCATCTTGATCTTGTCTTACCTTTTGCTATTCTACTCTGGTTACTCTTATCTTTTCTACTCTAAGACAAGATGGATTTCACACCTTGGAATCCTACCATTATGATCTTCTTAAGAGATAGGGAACCTAAGACGAAATTAAAACTATTTTCTTTTTTAAAAATGTTGTTTGATTGTTCTGATGATAAATGTCTGATTTGCTTCTTTGATTGATTGAAATATTATATATGGACATCTTAGCATGTACCACCATAAGATATTGAGTTAGTTTTAGTAGGTAAAATATTAATCTGTTTAGCTAATAAATTCCCCAAAGTAACATGATTCGTAACTACTTGCCTTGTCTACTATTCTCTTACCATATGTATCTAACTCAGATGGTCAATACCAGGAGGGGTGGTGGAATCGATTTGCCTCCTAATCGACACACTCGGTGGATATATAGACAACCCCAGCCACAGCCAACAGAGATGAATCCTCCTAATCCTCCATCAGGCGGAGTTGACCCACTGATTGCAGCTCAGATGAGGATGATGCAACAAATGGCGGACACTATGGCAGATATGCGCGCTCAGATGCAGCAAGAACGCCAGGAGATGCGCCAGGAAAGAGAAGAGATACGCCAGGAATTACGCCAGGAGCGAGAAGAGATACGCCAGGAGAGAAGGGTGCAACAGCAGCTGCAACAACAATTTCAGCAACAGCAGCAATAGCAACAAGTACCACTGCCTCCACCACCACCACCAATTCCACCCCGTGATAAGCACCGGGAGTGTCACACCCGGGTTTCGGGGCACCAAGACCCGGGCACGAACATAAACACCAGGTATGCTGGGACCAAGTCTCACACATATGATGTATAGTGGCACAGGATCGAATGTCACAACTTTATATATAACAGGAGTTCTATACAAAATAAATAATTATATTATAAGGAGACAACGGTCCAGCAACCCAAAGTTGACTGGGAGACGACGGCCTAGATCTCTCACGAACACGTCACAGCATCCTCCATGCGCCTCATCCTGCGGTACCTGTTCTTGACCTGTGGGGGGGTGTGAGACAGCAAGAGTGAGCTCACATACGTTCATCGCTCAACAAGTTGTGGGGAATAATGTGCATGAACTCGCCAAAGGTGGGAGCTCACGTGAAGTGTAAGGCTTACCAAAGAGGATGGTTAGAGCTGAGCATTGCTTTTAAAGTTGGTCAAAATTTTATTAGCAGTTACTAAGTATAAGTAAATACCAACCCAATTAAGTAGTAGAACAAAAGTAACAACATCACCTGCGATGCAATGCATATGACAAATTGAATTTAGTTCCATAAATTAATCATGTGAGGGTCCGAGCTGCTCATGACCGTGAGCACGGCTAGTATACCAGTTTTACACTCTGCAGAGGTTGCGCATCTTTACCCACAAGTCATGTTACCCATCTGCCAAGGGATCGCGACTTCCCATACACCTCTACCGAGGAGGCGAGGCAGGGTAACACTACGAGGCCTTTACAAAGTTCCACTAGCTTCAGAAAACCCGCTACAGTTTATAGGAAGCTCCAATGCAGGAATCCCTTGCAGGACTGCCATCGCAGCAAAATCCTCCCGAGGGCCTCCCTACACTGACCACTCCCCTACTGCCCTTGCCCCTTTCGGGTAAGGTAGTCTTCCACTAGCTTTCCTAATTAATCAGCCAAGGGGTCCCATTCCTCCCTTGTGGTAGCACCGTTTTCCCGGGTGGTCGCTCCATGTTCCAATTAACATAATGATCTTATCATGAACAGTAATAATAAACATATAATAAAAGTGTGATCATGAATAATGTACCTTCATACCCAAAACCACATAAAGCACTAGCAAGTACTACCCAAAAGGTTCAGTGGTAAACAAGGTATAAAGATAGACAAACTAGGGTAACCTATTGGGTCCCATCAAAATTAACCTATGCAGATCATTATGATTAATTAGAACATGAGTGGGTAAAAAGAAGTGATCAAGGGCACAACTTGCCTGTCACTTGAGATTCCAGGTACCAGGATGATCTTCAGATGACTCGTGACCTCACGCTAGTCGTAGCAATACAAACAAACATGGTATAGGCAAAATTAACATTACACCAAACATATATGCAAAATACATATTAATAATCTACATATTGAAATAAGATCACGGGAACAGGGATTATTAATTTTGACGTTATAGATTTTAAGTTATGAATTTCTGAAGGTTTTATGTGTTTTATACAAGATTAAATAGGATATAAATTTTATTGTGACATACATGCCAAAACAGTGGTACTAATAATAAACAATAATATTACAAAATTATAGGAACAGAATTGGATCAATTTGGACTTAATATGAATTTTCTATGAATTATACAAGTTCTGGAATTATTTTTATACTCAAAATCGTTTTCTAAATCTCTTTTCCTGTTTTCTTTAATTTCTGGACTGCGCACTAAATATTGGAAAGTGCAGGGACCCCTGCGCAAAAATTCTCAAGACTCACACTACTCCGAGTTGGATGGCGGGTTGATTTGTGAATATTACGGGGTCTCTTTAGCAAATAGGCCACGACGAAGGGGTATGCTTCAGTCTCAGCCGTTGAATCAGGTTTCAGTGGCCCAGATTAGGTCGATCCCACATAAACAAACCGGTACCAAATCCTGACCCTCGGATTGCCGATCAACCGTTGTGATTTAAAACGCGACAAGGGGGCTACGCTACTTTTAATCCTAACCGTGCATCCACTGATCCAACGACTATGGTGAATTCACCTAAATCGTTATACTCTCCTGTTAATCTACTCCCTTCATTCACCGATCAACGGCCGACGATGCATCTTCCCCACCACGCTCCCCAGCCGTGGCGGCGCGTTCGCATCACACGGCGGAGCTCACCTGAGAAGCTCAACCCGGCGGCCCGGCGCTCGATTCCCCACATCAACTACATCTACACAATACCGCGTTCAAAGTTAATGCATGGGAAGGGTCCTTACCAGATCTTATCGCATGGTGACCATCGCCCATGGCGGTGTGCGGTCCGATGGTGATGCCCAAGAACCGATGAGCAATTTCGAGTCCTCAGGCTGGTAATTCGCCCGCATCTTCATGCTTACACCTTCTACGGGTTCCATTCTACCACCCGAACCAAGTACCAGATTGAAGCCGATGATGCCCCCGCGGATTATCGACGGCGGATCGATTCCCTTCTACCCACACCCCCAGGAATGCTCTCGGTTGCAATGTCGACTCTCTTGGAGCTAGGCGTGGGACGGACCGAGGAGGGGGACGCTTAGCGGGGCTTGGTATTTATTAACTGGCCGAGGAATCCGTAGACTCCGGTAGCGGAGATCTCGTTGGACCCCAACAACCCAAGAGGCGGCCTCGGTGAAAGGGGGAAAGAGGAGCAGGGGGCCGAGACCCACATGCAAGCGGTTACGGGCGAGCAACCGGGAGCGTGCGGATTCCGAAAGGATCCCGTAGCTGGCGGCATTCACGGTTGAGTTTGTTGGCGCTCCCTTCGGATTTGCGTGGAGTTGTTCGGGGATTTGGAATACAGCCGCCGCGGCACCCAGCAGAGGAAGAAGGACCTGGCGAACGGGGCCCACGCGACAGAGGAGGCCAGAGCTGTCGCGCGCATGTGAGGATGATGGGAATGGCCCACAAGTCAGCCCATGAGGAAGGCGCGGGGAAAGCAGTCGGGCTGACCAAGCGCGGGGTGGTCGGTGGGTCGATGGAGGGGAAATTCGGCCCATTACTCAGGTAAGCAATTTGTTTCTTTTTCTTTTTATTCTGTTTTCTAATTCAATTCCAAATTCAAATCAGTTCTCAGTTTTAAAATTCAAAATAAATGCACAGTCAATACTCCAAGCATGAATGCGAAATTTTAGTTTATTTATTTCTTATATTTAAATGAATACCTCTAGATATATATTTAGTAACAGAGATATTTACCCAATAGCAAATCTTTATCAAGAGTTACAAAAAAAAATTGTACCTGAAGGGAAATAATCCATCCTAACAAATTTAAACTCTTTTTATTATTCATTTATTTAAACTTACAACTGAACTTATGTTTGTATTTTATTTTAACTGACATTGATTTTAAAGAGAATTCCATAGTATAATTATTTATTAGGACAACTTCCTTTGATTTCTTTTACTAATCTCATAATTTTGGATGTTACAAATCCTACCCCCTTAACAGAAATCTCGTCCTCGAGATTTGTAAGAAAAGGGATACATAAGGATTGGTTTGTGATTCGGCTTTTAGTCTATAATAGGTTCAAGATCCAGGGTTTCATATTTTTTTTAGACAATAGTGGGTGATTAGGAAGGCCTGTGTATATATGGGTATATCCACTTTATTATGCAGGGTGAAAGATATCTTTAAAGCATATATAGTTTTGGGTAAGAAAGAATGGGGTAAGAAAAGACTCCATCCAAGATTGTGGATCTTGACTCATCTTGGTGATCTCACTTGATCCTTGAAGACTTGAGTTGGTGCTCATCCTTTCTTGATGAAGTTGATCATCTTCGATCCTCGTTCTTGAAGTTGTTATCCGAATTAGGGACATGTAGTTAAGATAAAGTAGTAGGTGAAGCAGCTAGTTTAGTAGGTGGCTATAAGTTAAATGATATTAGTCATAATCTGGTTTGGTTGTTTTGCTTCTGAATGATTGGGATAGGTTATGTAACCTATTATGTAGGTCAGGTTGTTGGGTATGACCGAGTTGATCTAAGTTACCGATTTACGCTTAGGTGAATTAGGAGTATGGCCCTATTCCTTGTACCAGCATTAAGTAACTCACTCTAGATTAGATCATACTAGATTAGATAAAGTCTAGATTAGGTTGGTATGACTAGATTAAACTAGTTTAAGTTATAAATATTTACTAGGGTAGGATAAATATCATTAGGATATGTTAGAATCTTTTGAGATAAGAATGAATGGATCTATTATGCTTAATATATTTTAGTGGGGGATAATCTAAGTTGACTAGTTGTTTTATCAATTTTTTTACTATATGTATATATAGATGTAATTGTGGACATTACTCCACAACTCATCACACTCAATCAAAGATCCAAATCAGACAAGTATCATAAGAACAAGCATTCAAGCATATAGAAAAAAAAATAGTTTTGTTTTTGTTCCTAAGATTAGGTCTCCTATTCCTAAAGTCACTTTATGCACAGGATTTCAAAGTGTGAAATCCACATTTGTCTTTAGAGAGAAAAGGTAAGAATAATCAGAGTAAAGCGGAAATAGATGAGAAAAGATTAAGAAAAGTTTAGAAAAGAATCGGAGTAGCAAAGGTAAGTAGATAATGGTTATCTAGTTCTATCTAGGTTTCGTCCTACAGTCAACATTCCTCTGATACCACTTCTGTCACACCCGGGTTTCGGGGCACCAAGACCTGGGCGCGAACATAAACACCAGGTATGCTGGGACCAAGTCTCACACATATGATGTATAGTGGCACAGGATCGAATGTCACAACTTTATATATAACAGGAGTTCTATACAAAATAAATAATTATATTATAAGGAGACAACGGTCCAGCAACCCAAAGTTGACTGGGAGACGACGGCCTAGATCTCTCACGAACACGTCACAGCATCCTCCATGCGCCTCATCCTGCGGTACCTAGTTCTTGACCTGTGGGGGGGTGTGAGACAGCAAGAGTGAGCTCACATACGTTCATCGCTCAACAAGTTGTGGGGAATAATGTGCATGAACTCGCCAAAGGTGGGAGCTCACGTGAAGTGTAAGGCTTACCAAAGAGGATGGTTAGAGCTGAGCATTGCTTTTAAAGTTGGTCAAAATTTTATTAGCAGTTACTAAGTATAAGTAAATACCAACCCAATTAAGTAGTAGAACAAAAGTAACAACATCACCTGCGATGCAATGCATATGACAAATTGAATTTAGTTCCATAAATTAATCATGTGAGGGTCCGAGCTGCTCATGACCGTGAGCACGGCTAGTATACCAGTTTTACACTCTGCAGAGGTTGCGCATCTTTACCCACAAGTCATGTTACCCATCTGCCAAGGGATCACGACTTCCCATACACCTCTACCGAGGAGGCGAGGCAGGGTAACACTACGAGGCCTTTACAAAGTTCCACTAGCTTCAGAAAACCCGCTACAGTTTATAGGAAGCTCCAATGCAGGAATCCCTTGCAGGACTGCCATCGCAGCAAAATCCTCCCGAGGGCCTCCCTACACTGACCACTCCCCTACTGCCCTTGCCCCTTTCGGGTAAGGTAGTCTTCCACTAGCTTTCCTAATTAATCAGCCAAGGGGTCCCATTCCTCCCTTGTGGTAGCACCGTTTTCCCGGGTGGTCGCTCCATGTTCCAATTAACATAATGATCTTATCATGAACAGTAATAATAAACATATAATAAAAGTGTGATCATGAATAATGTACCTTCATACCCAAAACCACATAAAGCACTAGCAAGTACTACCCAAAAGGTTCAGTGGTAAACAAGGTATAAAGATAGACAAACTAGGGTAACCTATTGGGTCCCATCAAAATTAACCTATGCAGATCATTATGATTAATTAGAACATGAGTGGGTAAAAAGAAGTGATCAAGGGCACAACTTGCCTGTCACTTGAGATTCCAGGTACCAGGATGATCTTCAGATGACTCGTGACCTCACGCTAGTCGTAGCAATACAAACAAACATGGTATAGGCAAAATTAACATTACACCAAACATATATGCAAAATACATATTAATAATCTACATATTGAAATAAGATCACGGGAACAGGGATTATTAATTTTGACGTTATAGATTTTAAGTTATGAATTTCTGAAGGTTTTATGTGTTTTATACAAGATTAAATAGGATATAAATTTTATTGTGACATACATGCCAAAACAGTGGTACTAATAATAAACAATAATATTACAAAATTATAGGAACAGAATTGGATCAATTTGGACTTAATATGAATTTTCTATGAATTATACAAGTTCTGGAATTATTTTTATACTCAAAATCGTTTTCTAAATCTCTTTTCCTGTTTTCTTTAATTTCTGGACTGCGCACTAAATATTGGAAAGTGCAGGGACCCCTGCGCAAAAATTCTCAAGACTCACACTACTCCGAGTTGGATGGCGGGTTGATTTGTGAATATTACGGGGTCTCTTTAGCAAATAGGCCACGACGAAGGGGTATGCTTCAGTCTCAGCCGTTGAATCGGGTTTCAGTGGCCCAGATTAGGTCGATCCCACATAAACAAACCGGTACCAAATCCTGACCCTCGGATTGCCGATCAACCGTTGTGATTTAAAACGCGACAAGGGGGCTACGCTACTTTTAATCCTAACCGTGCATCCACTGATCCAACGACTATGGTGAATTCACCTAAATCGTTATACTCTCCTGTTAATCTACTCCCTTCATTCACCGATCAACGGCCGACGATGCATCTTCCCCACCACGCTCCCCAGCCGTGGCGGCGCGTTCGCATCACACGGCGGAGCTCACCTGAGAAGCTCAACCCGGCGGCCCGGCGCTCGATTCCCCACATCAACTACATCTACACAATACCGCGTTCAAAGTTAATGCATGGGAAGGGTCCTTACCAGATCTTATCGCATGGTGACCATCGCCCATGGCGGTGTGCGGTCCGATGGTGATGCCCAAGAACCGATGAGCAATTTCGAGTCCTCAGGCTGGTAATTCGCCCGCATCTTCATGCTTACACCTTCTACGGGTTCCATTCTACCACCCGAACCAAGTACCAGATTGAAGCCGATGATGCCCCCACGGATTATCGACGGCGGATCGATTCCCTTCTACCCACACCCTCAGGAATGCTCTCGGTTGCAATGTCGACTCTCTTGGAGCTAGGCGTGGGACGGACCGAGGAGGGGGACGCTTAGCGGGGCTTGGTATTTATTAACTGGTCGAGGAATCCGTAGACTCTGGTAGCGGAGATCTCGTTGGACCCCAACAACCCAAGAGGCGGCCGCGGTGAACAGGGGGAAAGAGGAGCAGGGGGCCGAGACCCACATGCAAGCGGTTACGGGCGAGCAACCGGGAGCGTGCGGATTCCGAAAGGATCCCGTAGCTGGCGGCATTCACGGTTGAGTTTGTTGGCGCTCCCTTCGGATTTGCGTGGAGTTGTTCGGGGATTTGGAATACAGCCGCCGCGGCACCCAGCAGAGGAAGAAGGACCTGGCGAACGGGGCCCACGCGACAGAGGAGGCCAGAGCTGTCGCGCGCATGTGAGGATGACGGGAATGGCCCACAAGTCAGCCCATGAGGCAGGCGCGGGGAAAGCAGTCGGGCTGACCAAGCGCGGGGTGGTCGGTGGGTCGATGGAGGGGAAATTCGGCCCATTACTCAGGTAAGCAATTTGTTTCTTTTTCTTTTTATTCTGTTTTCTAATTCAATTCCAAATTCAAATCAGTTCTCAGTTTTAAAATTCAAAATAAATGCACAGTCAATACTCCAAGCATGAATGCAAAATTTTAGTTTATTTATTTCTTATATTTAAATGAATACCTCTAGATATATATTTAGTAACAGAGATATTTACCCAATTGTCACACCCGGGTTTCGGGGCACCAAGACCCGGGCGCGAACATAAACACCAGGTATGCTGGGACCAAGTCTCACACATATGATGTATAGTGGCACAGGATCGAATGTCACAACTTTATATATAACAGGAGTTCTATACAAAATAAATAATTACATAATAGGGAGACAACGGTCCAGCAACCCAAAGTTGACTGGGAGACGACGACCTAGACCTCTCACGAACACATCGCAGCATCCTCCATGCGCTTCATCCTGCGGTACCTGTTCTTGACCTGTGGGGTGTGTGAGACAGCAAGAGTGAGCTCACATACGTTCATCGCTCAACAAGTTGTGGGGAATAATGTGCATGAACTCGCCAAAGGTGGGAGCTCACGTGAAGTGTAAGGCTTACCAAAGGGGATGGTTAGAGCTGAGCATTGCTTTTAAAGTTGGTCAAAATTTTATTAGCAGTTACTAAGTATAAGTAAATACCAGCCCAATTAAATAGTAGAACAAAAAATAACAACTTCACCTGCGATGCAATGCATATGACAAATTGAGTTTAAGTTCCATAATTTAATCATGTGAGGGTCCGAGCTGCTCATGACCGTGAGCACGGCTAGTATACTAGTTTTACACTCTGCAGAGGTTGCGCATCTTTACCCACAAGTCGTGTATCCCATGTCGCCAGGGTTTGCAAAGCCCTTAGACACTTCCGAGGTGAATGGCTAGGGATCCACTACGAGGCCTTTACAAAGTTCCACTAGCTTCCGAAAACCCGCTACAGTTTATAGGAAGATCCAGTGCAGGAATCCCTTGCAGGACCGCCATCGCAGCAAAATCCTCCCGAGGGCCTCCCTACACTGACCTCTCCCCTACTGCCCTTGCCCCTTTCGGGTAAGGTAGTCTTCCACTAGCTTTCCTAATTAGTCAGCCAAGGGCGTCCCATTCCACCCTCGTGGTAGCACTGTTTTCCCGGGTGGTTCTCCATGTTCCAATTAACATAATGATCTTATCATGAACAATGATAATAAACAGATAATAAAAGTGTGATCATGAATAATGTATTTCCATACCCAAAACCACATAAAGCACTAGCAAGTACTACCCAAAGAGTTCAGTGGTAAACAAGGTATAAAGATAGACAAACTAGGGTATCCTATTGGGTCCCATCAAAATTAACCTATGCAGATCATTATGATTAATTAGAACATGGCTGGGTAAAAAGAAGTGATCAAGGGCACAACTTGCCTGGGCCTTGAGAATCCAGGTACCAGGATGATCTTCAGATGACTCGTGACCTCACTGCTAGTCGTAGCAATTCAAACAAACATGGTATAGGCAGAATTAACATTACACCAAACATGTATGCCAAAATACATATTAGTAATCTACATATTAAAATAAGATCACAGGAAAAAGAATTATTAATTTTGGAGTTGTAGATTTTAAGTTATGAATTTTCAAAGGTTTTATGTGTTTAAAATGGATTAAATGAGAGATTAAATTTCTAATTGTTTTCATGACAAAACAGAGGCACTAAATGATAGGGAATTAAATTATAAAAATTTAGAAAGTGGAATGGACTAATTTGGAGCAAGTATGAATTTTCTATGAATTTATCAAGTTTTAGTAATTATTTTCATATTAAAAATCCATTTTCTATTTCATTTATTCAAATTAAATGGGCTCTGGACTGGGCCTCAATTAAACAGAAGCACAGGGGGCTCGGCGCAAGACTTCCCAGACACAGAGCACAGTCACCCTGGACTGCGGGTTAATAAGCTAAAAACGAAGGGGCTCTTTAGAAAGACACCCAGACCGAAGGGGTACGGGATAATCCGAGCCACACGATCTAAGTCCTGTGGCCAGGATTAGATCCTGCCGTCGCGGAATCTGTACGTGCCAGGGATCGTTGGATCCAGATCCAAGGCCCCAGAGTTAATATGCGTGAGATCCGATCCCACACCTTCATCTACGATCCAACGACCAAACTCCGTCCCCCACGCACCAGTGCGATGAACAAATCGCGCCCGTTCGTTCACTGATCGACGAAGGATACGCCCCAGCGCCATCGACGGAACACCCAAATCACCCCCACGCGAGAAACAGAGCTCGCCCGGTGGCGCACTCGCCGGCGATCGTCCAACCCCGTACTCCGCTACCCAACCCGACCACATGCGCGCGCAATACGACCACAGGACAAAGGCGAACCTAGGGATGCAACTTACCAGACTAGAAATTTGGTGACGAGAGCTAGCCACGGCGAGGAGCGGACCCACGGCGGCGTAGGAGCGATGGCGAGGAATTCGTTGGACCTTGGCGACGCCCACGCACAATTGCAAGCCCGCGCATGTTCCTTGGTTGCAGGCGAACACCCCTGACCCCTTCTATGGCTCCCAGCGGCGACGCATGGACGGGATGGACGGCGGCGGATCTTCCGCCCATGCCCCCGGCAATGGCCGCGCCTAACTCCAGCGTCTATGGTTCTCGGGTCAGCGCAATAGAGATAAGGAGCGACTGGGGCTTTTATAGGACTGATTAGGAGAAGATGAGGGTTGAGGTCAACTGCCCCGAAGATGCGGCGCCGGCATGCACGGAATTCGTTGAGCTCCGGCGGGTGCGGAGTCCTTGAAGGTGACCCCCCCACAGAGCGGGGTCCACATGGAAGAGAGCCGAAGACGCCACGCAGGCGCGACGCGAGTGGTGAAGTGAGCGGGCCGCGCGGGTGAGCTTTCCGAGCGAACGGCAATGGCGGATCGGTTTGTTACCGAGAAGCAAGGAGGTGCTGACGACTCGGGCCCACCTGCAAGCCACAGTGGAGTTTCGGGGATCACAGCAGACAGACAAGTGGGGTCCCAAGCGCAGTGACACGGATCACAGAGAACCAGTGCAGAATGGGCGAGGGGAGACCGCCCGACTGGGCCCACCTGTCGGCACCAGAATCCCACAAGCAGGAGTAGATGGGCCGTGCGGGATATCTGTTGGGCTGGCAGCGGATGGGATTCGGCCCAGGTAAGTTTTTCTTCTTTTTCTTTTTATTTTGTATTTTCTTTTCTCCATTTTCAAATCCAATTTGAGTTCAAGTTTAAATTCAAACTTTGTGAATAACTTGTCCTCAGTTTGAAAGGTATAATTTAATAATATAAGTGTGAAGGATGTTTATTCTGATTTTTATTTTATTTTATGTAGTATTTTTCTTAGTTCTTCCTTTCTCCTTTATTTTCTATTTTCTATTCCAAATTCAAATTTATACTTCTATTTTAGTTTTCAGATTTTTCAAATGTATCAATTGAAACCCAAAGGTAAATATAAACCATACTATTTTAATTTTACTAATTTAAGCTTTATTCTCCTTGTTATTTATTTCATGGGATGTATAAATGGTTTCCTTTAAAAGAAAAATCTTTTTCTCATCATTTTTCTTATTTTCCTAATTTCCAAAGCATTATGATACTTTATTTATATTTTTTCCTCTACTAATTTTGGGTCTTACAAATCCTACCCCCCTTAAAAATAATCTCGTCCTCGAGATTTGTAAGGAACATGATACAACAAATTTAGCTTGTAGTCTAGATTTCAGTTTCTAGCTAGTTCAAAAATCAAGAGTCCCCTTTTTTTAGTTAGTTATTAGGAGAGCATAGGTATATATGGTTATAGACACTTTATTATGCAGGATAAAGGATATCTTTTAAAGCCTATATAGGTTTGGGCAAGAAAGAGTGGGGTAAAGGAAGACTCCATCCAAGATTGTGGACCTTGACTCATCTTGGTGACCTCACTTGATCCTTGAAGACTTGAGTTGGTGCTCATCCTTTCTTGATGAAGTTGATCATCTTCTTCGGTCTTTTCTCATTGATTAGGAGTTAGTGTATATTATCGAGTTGGGGAATATGGTTAAAATAGATATGGGTGAGATTGACTACATGATATCGGTTAAAATCTGGCTTGATGTCAGGTGGTGGTTGATAGATTATGCAATCCATTAAGACTCTATTGATTGGGTAAGTTATGTAACTTGTTATATAGGTCGAGTTGTTGTGTATGGCCAAGTTGATATAAGTCTCCAGATTAGGTTTAAGTGATTTAGGAGTATGGCCTTATCCTTTGTATCAGCATTAAGTAACTCAATCTAGCTTAGATCATATTGGATTAGATAGAATCCAGATTAGGTTGGTATGACTAGATTAAACTAGTTAAGATTAGCTAGATCTACCAGGGTAGGATAAATATTATTAGGATATGTTAGAATCTTTTTCGAGATAAGATGAATTGGTTAGAATGAGAGTTTTTAGGATAAGATAAATCTCTTTAAGCTAGATATGTTCCAATGGGGACAATCTAGGTTGTCTAGTTATTTTATAAATATATTTTAATACCTATGTGTATATGCAGATGCAATTGTGGACATTACTCCACAACCCATCACACTCAAACAAAGATCCAAATCAGATAGATATCATAAGAACAAACATTCAAATACATAAACACTTATAAAAATAGTTTTGTTTTTGTTCCTAGGATTAGGTCTCCTAATCCTAAAGGTCACTTTAGGCACAGGATTTCAAAGTGTGAAATCCACTTTTGTCTTTAGAAGGAAAAAAGGTAAGAATAATCAGAGTAAAGCGGAATTAGATGAGAAAAGATTAAGATAAGTTTAGAAAAGAATCAGAGTAAGGTAAGTAGACAATGGTTGTCCAGTTCTATCTAGGTTTCGTCCTACAGTCAACATTCCTCTGATACCACTTCTGTCACACCCGGGTTTCGGGGCACCAAGATCCGGGCGCGAACATAAACACCAGGTATGCTGGGACCAAGTCTCACACATATGATGTATAGTGGCACAGGATCGAATGTCACAACTTTATATATAACAGGAGTTCTATACAAAATAAATAATTACATAATAGGGAGACAACGGTCCAGCAACCCAAAGTTGACTGGGAGACGACGACCTAGACCTCTCACGAACACATCGCAGCATCCTCCATGCGCTTCATCCTGCGGTACCTGTTCTTGACCTGTGGGGTGTGTGAGACAGCAAGAGTGAGCTCACATACGTTCATCGCTCAACAAGTTGTGGGGAATAATGTGCATGAACTCGCCAAAGGTGGGAGCTCACGTGAAGTGTAAGGCTTACCAAAGGGGATGGTTAGAGCTGAGCATTGCTTTTAAAGTTGGTCAAAATTTTATTAGCAGTTACTAAGTATAAGTAAATACCAGCCCAATTAAATAGTAGAACAAAAAATAACAACTTCACCTGCGATGCAATGCATATGACAAATTGAGTTTAAGTTCCATAATTTAATCATGTGAGGGTCCGAGCTGCTCATGACCGTGAGCACGGCTAGTATACTAGTTTTACACTCTGCAGAGGTTGCGCATCTTTACCCACAAGTCGTGTATCCCATGTCGCCAGGGTTTGCAAAGCCCTTAGACACTTCCGAGGTGAATGGCTAGGGATCCACTACGAGGCCTTTACAAAGTTCCACTAGCTTCCGAAAACCCGCTACAGTTTATAGGAAGATCCAGTGCAGGAATCCCTTGCAGGACCGCCATCGCAGCAAAATCCTCCCGAGGGCCTCCCTACACTGACCTCTCCCCTACTGCCCTTGCCCCTTTCGGGTAAGGTAGTCTTCCACTAGCTTTCCTAATTAGTCAGCCAAGGGCGTCCCATTCCACCCTCGTGGTAGCACTGTTTTCCCGGGTGGTTCTCCATGTTCCAATTAACATAATGATCTTATCATGAACAATGATAATAAACAGATAATAAAAGTGTGATCATGAATAATGTATTTCCATACCCAAAACCACATAAAGCACTAGCAAGTACTACCCAAAGAGTTCAGTGGTAAACAAGGTATAAAGATAGACAAACTAGGGTATCCTATTGGGTCCCATCAAAATTAACCTATGTAGATCATTATGATTAATTAGAACATGGCTGGGTAAAAAGAAGTGATCAAGGGCACAACTTGCCTGGGCCTTGAGAATCCAGGTACCAGGATGATCTTCAGATGACTCGTGACCTCACTGCTAGTCGTAGCAATTCAAACAAACATGGTATAGGCAGAATTAACATTACACCAAACATGTATGCCAAAATACATATTAGTAATCTACATATTAAAATAAGATCACAGGAAAAAGAATTATTAATTTTGGAGTTGTAGATTTTAAGTTATGAATTTTCAAAGGTTTTATGTGTTTAAAATGGATTAAATGAGAGATTAAATTTCTAATTGTTTTCATGACAAAACAGAGGCACTAAATGATAGGGAATTAAATTATAAAAATTTAGAAAGTGGAATGGACTAATTTGGAGCAAGTATGAATTTTCTATGAATTTATCAAGTTTTAGTAATTATTTTCATATTAAAAATCCATTTTCTATTTCATTTATTCAAATTAAATGGGCTCTGGACTAGGCCTCAATTAAACAGAAGCACAGGGGGCTCGGCGCAAGACTTCCCAGACACAGAGCACAGTCACCCTGGACTGCGGGTTAATAAGCTAAAAACGAAGGGGCTCTTTAGAAAGACACCCAGACCGAAGGGGTACGGGATAATCCGAGCCACACGATCTAAGTCCTGTGGCCAGGATTAGATCCTGCCGTCGCGGAATCTGTACGTGCCAGGGATCGTTGGATCCAGATCCAAGGCCCCAGAGTTAATATGCGTGAGATCCGATCCCACACCTTCATCTACGATCCAACGACCAAACTCCGTCCCCCACGCACCAGTGCGATGAACAAATCACGCCCGTTCGTTCACTGATCGACGAAGGATACGCCTCAGCGCCATCGACGGAACACCCAAATCACCCCCACGCGAGAAACAGAGCTCGCCCGGCGGCGCACTCGCCGGCGATCGTCCAACCCCGTACTCCGCTACCCAACCCGACCACATGCGCGCGCAATACGACCACAGGACAAAGGCGAACCTAGGGATGCAACTTACCAGACTAGAAATTTGGTGACGAGAGCTAGCCACGGCGAGGAGCGGACCCACGGCGGCGTAGGAGCGATGGCGAGGAATTCGTTGGACCTTGGCGACGCCCACGCACAATTGCAAGCCCGCGCATGTTCCTTGGTTGCAGGCGAACACCCCTGACCCCTTCTATGGCTCCCAGCGGCGACGCATGGACGGGATGGACGGCGGCGGATCTTCCGCCCATGCCCCCGGCAATGGCCGCGCCTAACTCCAGCGTCTATGGTTCTCGGGTCAGCGCAATAGAGATAAGGAGCGACTGGGGCTTTTATAGGACTGATTAGGAGAAGATGAGGGTTGAGGTCAACTGCCCCGAAGATGCGGCGCCGGCATGCACGGAATTCGTTGAGCTCCGGCGGGTGCGGAGTCCTTGAAGGTGACCCCCCCCACAGAGCGGGGTCCACATGGAAGAGAGCCGAAGACGCCACGCAGGCGCGACGCGAGTGGTGAAGTGAGCGGGCCGCGCGGGTGAGCTTTCCGAGCGAACGGCAATGGCGGATCGGTTTGTTACCGAGAAGCAAGGAGGTGCTGACGACTCGGGCCCACCTGCAAGCCACAGTGGAGTTTCGGGGATCACAGCAGACAGACAAGTGGGGTCCCAAGCGCAGTGACACGGATCACAGAGAACCAGTGCAGAATGGGCGAGGGGAGACCGCCCGACTGGGCCCACCTGTCGGCACCAGAATCCCACAAGCAGGAGTAGATGGGCCGTGCGGGATATCTGTTGGGCTGGCAGCGGATGGGATTCGGCCCAGGTAAGTTTTTCTTCTTTTTCTTTTTATTTTGTATTTTCTTTTCTCCATTTTCAAATCCAATTTGAGTTCAAGTTTAAATTCAAACTTTGTGAATAACTTGTCCTCAGTTTGAAAGGTATAATTTAATAATATAAGTGTGAAGGATGTTTATTCTGATTTTTATTTTATTTTATGTAGTATTTTTCTTAGTTCTTCCTTTCTCCTTTATTTTCTATTTTCTATTCCAAATTCAAATTTATACTTCTATTTTAGTTTTCAGATTTTTCAAATGTATCAATTGAAACCCAAAGGTAAATATAAACCATACTATTTTAATTTTACTAATTTAAGCTTTATTCTCCTTGTTATTTATTTCATGGGATGTATAAATGGTTTCCTTTAAAAGAAAAATCTTTTTCTCATCATTTTTCTTATTTTCCTAATTTCCAAAGCATTATGATACTTTATTTATATTTTTTTTTTCCTCTACTAATTTTGGGTCTTACACCAATAGCAAATCTTTATCAAGAGTTACAAAAAAAAAATTGTACCTGAAGGGAAATAATCCATCCTAACAAATTTAAACTCTTTTTATTATTCATTTATTTAAACTTACAACTGAACTTATGTTTGTATTTTATTTTAACTGACATTGATTTTAAAGAGAATTCCATAGTATAATTATTTATTAGGACAACTTCCTTTGATTTCTTTTACTAATCTCATAATTTTGGATGTTACAGGGAGTTCATGAGTCATAAGCCACCAACGTTTGCAAGCTCTCCTAATCCATTGGACGCGGATGATTGGCTGAAATCTGTGGAAAAGATGTTGAATATTGCACAATGCACTGACCGGGAGAAGGTTTTATATGCTTCTGGATGTCTGACAGGTCCTGCTGCTGACTGGTGGGATTCATATACTGCTGCCCACGATGCTGCTGATACTATTACTTGGGCAGAGTTCAGTACACAGTTTCGAAATTATCATATACCAGCCGGATTGATGAAGATTAAGAAGAAGGAATTTCTATCGCTGAAGCAAGGAAGTATGTCAGTCAGCGAGTACCGCGACAAGTTCATCCAGTTATCCAAATATGCTCCAGATGAGGTTGCTGAAGATCAGAGGAAGCAGGAGCATTTTATTGAAGGACTTAATGGACCTCTGCAGTATGCTCTAGTGGCACATACATTTCCATCATTTCAGAGGCTGCTCGATAAGGCTCTAGCTATTGAACACAAGCGTGTTCAGCTGGGAGATTTGAAGAGGAAAGCTATATCTCAAGGACAAGGAAGCAGCAGTGTTCGTCCTCGCTACAGTTCACCCCAGGGTACACCATTTCGCACTGGCGGAGGCCAGCGCCCAATTCAGCAATCACCACAGAGGACTCCACCGCCTCGTCAGGCTACCCCAACTGGCACCCCGACGAAGTTTTCAGGGCAGAGTGCAGGAACTACTTGTTTCAAATGTGGGAAGACTAGACACTATGCAAATGTCTGCCCATAGAGGATTGCTACTACCCTAGTTTAGAATAGGCAGCAAACTCCAGGATCTGGCAAAGGATACTCTATTGCCAAGGTTAATCAAGTCAGAGTTGATGCTACTCCGGATGGTGCTGACATCGTACTTGGTATGTTTTATGTTAATGCTATTCCTACAATTATATTATTTGATTCTGGTGCTACACATTCATTTATGTCTGCTCGATATGCCAACACGAATGAGATACCACTGCAAAAAATGAGAAAACCAATGATAGTAATTACACGTAAAGGGCCTATTGAGGCAAATCAAATGACATGTAGATTGACATTAACAATTATTGGAAGAGAATTTGGAGCTACTGCTATAATATTAGAGGCAAGCAGTATAGATCTGATCATTGGTATGTCATGGTTAAGAAAGGCAAAGGCCATTATAGCATGTGGTAGAGGTACCGTAGAACTCACCAGCCCTAAAGAAGAAAGATTTCAAGTTAATATTGCAGTAACCACCTCATCCAAATGTGCAATGTTCTTTATACCTGAGGAGTTTGTTGGTGACAACATCCGTGTGGTTAGAGACTTTCTAGATGTCTTTCCAAAGGAGTTGCCAGGGATGCCACCTGATAGAGAAGTTGAGTTTGTTATTGATCTTCTACCTGGAACTGCCCCTATATCTAAACGGCCATACAGGATGTCCGTAGAGGTGTTAAAGGAACTGAAGAAGCAGTTAACGGAGTTACAAGAGGCTAGGTACATTCGTTCGAGTTCCTCACCTTAGGGAGCACCAGTTCTGTTTGTACAGAAGAAGGATGGATCACAAAGAATGTGTGTGGATTATAGATCACTTAATGATGTTACGGTGAAGAACAAGTATCATTTACCCCGTATTGAGGACTTATTTGATCAGATGAGAGGTACAAGGGTATTCTCGAAGATTGATCTCCGATCCGGTTACCATCAGATGAGGATTAGACCATCAGATATTCCTAAGACGACATTCTCGACTCGATATGGATTATATGAGTTCACTGTTATGTCGTTTGGATTAACCAATGCACCAGCTTATTTTATGAATTTGATGAATAAAGTGTTCATGGAGTATTTGGATAGATTCGTCGTGGTATTCATCGACGATATTCTTATCTATTCCAAGAGTGATAGTGATCATGAGGAACATTTGAGATTGGTGCTATAGAAGCTAAGAGATAATCAACTCTATGCCAAGTTTAACAAGTGCGAGTTTTGGATTGGCGAGGTGCCATTTCTTGGTCATATTATTTCTAATGGAGGGATATCAGTGGATCCTGCTAAGGTTAAGGAGATAATGGAGTGGAGAGTACCCACTACAGTTACTGAGATTCGGAGTTTCTTGGGACTTGCAGGATATTATCGAAGATTTATTGAAGGATTTTCTAAGATTGCTAAGCCTATGACTTCGCTTCTGGAGAAGGGCAGAGAATTTAAGTGGGACAAGAAGTGCCAAGACAGCTTTGATCAATTGAAGAAGAGATTGATGTCACCACCAGTGTTGGTTATGCCAGACCTACAGAAAGGATTTGATGTCTATTGTGATGCATGTGGCCAAGGCTTAGGATGTGTGCTCATGCAAGAGGGACATGTGATTGCCTATGCTTCTCGTAAGTTGTGGAAACATGAATTGAACTACCCCACTCATGACTTAGAATTGGCAGCCGTTGTGCATGCACTTAAGATATGGAGACATTACATTATGGGAACCAAGTGCCAAGTGTACACGGATCATAAGAGTTTGAAGTATATATTCACTGTTGGAGTGTGAACCCTAACCCTAACAGGGGTTGGGTGATATATTAATAGGTTGAGTAAACTGGGCCAGGCCCATTACAGAGGGGTGAGATGGTCATTACATGGGGAAGACCCCAAACCCTAAACGGGTATTCTAACACCCCCCCCCCCCCCCCGCAGTCACAACTCTATCCTGTACAGATGTTGAGACTGGATCGAAAGTCTAAAAATACACTCGACGGTAACCCCTTGGTGAAGATGTCGACAAACTGTAGCGTGGTGGGGACGCTGAGAACCCGAACGTCACCGGCAGCGACACGCTCGCAGACGAAGTGCAGGTCGATCTCCACATGCTTCGTGCGCTGATGCTGCATGGGGTTGGTGGAGAGGTAGACCGCGCTGACGTTGTCACAGTAGACGAGGGTGGCGCGCTGGAGGGGACTGTGGAGCTCGTGGAGGAGCTAGCGCAGCTTGGAGGCCTCTGCCATGCCATTGGCCACGGCACGGTACTCAGCCTCAGTGCTGGAGCGAGAGACGACGGGTTGACGCTTGGCGGCCCAAGAGATGAGGTTGGCGCCCAGGAACACGGCGTAACCGGAGGTGGACCGGTGCGTGTCGGGACAGCCAGCCCAGTCAGCGTCGGTGTAGACCACGATCTTCGACGTCGGGGATGGTCGGAGAAGGAGGCCGTAGTCGAGGGAGCCACGGAGGTAGCGCAGAATTCGCTTGAGCGCGGTGAGATGGGGCTCCCGCGGAGTGTGCATATGCAGGCACACCTGCTAGACAGCGTATGCGATTCGGGCCTGGAGAATGTGAGGTATTGAAGCGCGCCGGTCAGGCTCCGGTAGGACGTCGCGTCGATGACTGGAGGCCCGTCGTCCTTAGAGAGCTTCGCCTGAGTGTCGACAGGCATGGAGCAGGGCTTGCAGTCAGACATGCTAGCCCGCTCCAGGATGTCGATGGCGTACTGGCGCTGGTGGAGGAAGAGACCCTGGGGCCGGCGCTCGGTGGTGATGCCGAGTAAGTGGTGTAGGGGCCCTAGGTCCTTCATCGCAAACTCCCACTGAAGGGCGACGATCGTGCGGTGTAGAAGGTCGGCGATGGATGCCGTGAGCACAATGTCGTCGACGTAGAGCAGGAGGTAGACGGTGTCGTCGCCACGCTGGTAGATGAACAGGGACGTGTCCGACTTGGCTTCAACGAAACCGATGGAGGCTAGGTAGGAGGCGAAGCGACTGTACCATGCCCGTGGCGCCTGCTTGAGGCCGTACAGGGACCGATTCAGCCGGCAGACCAGATCCGGACGGTCAGCGTCGACGAAACCGGTGGGCTGGCTGCAGTAGACAGTCTCCGTTAGAGTGCCATGGAGGAAGGCATTCTTGACATCGAGCTGATGGATCGCCCAGTCGTGGGACAGGGCGAGGGAGAGGACGGCGCGAACAGTGGCAAACTTGATGACGGGGCTGAAGGTCTCGTCGTAGCCCACTCCGGGGCGCTATGTGAAGCCCCGAAGGACCCAACAGTCCTTGTAGCGGTCGAGGGAGCCATCCGAGGTCAGCTTGTGGTGAAATAGCCACTTGCCGGTGACCACGTTGGTGCCTGGTGGACACGGCACCAGGTCCCAGGTGTGGTTGGCCAAGAGGGCTGCGTACTCCTCCTCCATAGCACGACGCCAATGTGGGTCGGCGAGGGCAGTGCGAACGGAGGAGGGCACCGGGGAAGCGTCGAGTGGAGTGCTAGACGTATCAGCTGCCAGGATCAGCCGGTCGATGGGGCGAAGAACGCTAGCGGCGCGCCGAGTCACCATCGGGTGGACATGTCCGAGGTCACGGTGGATGGCGACCGGGTGGTATACAGACGGCTCGGAGCGGACCGCCGGAACGTTGAGAGCGGCGGGTGTGGCCGGCTCACAGCGGTGATACACGACGGTGGGGTCAGCGAAGTGGGTCGCACTCGTCGACGGGCCCGAGTCGGGGGGCGCAGAGGTAGTGGCGTGGCCGCGGCGGTGGTAGACGAGCGTGGGGTTGGCAAAGCGAGCCAGGGTCATTGGGGCCGCGCGTGGCGCAGGCGGGGTCGACGGGGCCGCGCGTGGCGCAGGCAGGATCGACGGGGCCGCTCGGGGCGCAGGCGTGGTCGACGGGGCCGCGCATGGCGCAGGCGTGGTCGATGGGGTCGCGCGTGGCGCAGGCGGGGTCGATGGGGCCGCGCGTGGCGCAGGCAGGATCGACGGGGCCGCGCATGACGCAGACATGATCGACGTGGCCTCGCGTGGCGCAGGCGGGGTCGACGGCACCGCGTGTGGCACGGAGATGGGCGCGAGTGGTGGCGTCGTGGCTGCACGAGGAGCAGGTAACGGCGCAAGACGGGGCGCCGGGGGTGGGGGAACCAGGTCGGACTCGAGGAGGGAGTCAAGATCGGTGGGTGGGGTGGAGCCTGCAAGGGGAAACACATCTTCGTCGAAGACGACGTGACAAGAGATGATGATGCAGTGGGAGGTGAGGTCCAGGCACCGATACCCCTTGTGGTCAGGGGAGTAGCCGAGGAAGAGGCAGCGAGTCAAGCGAGGAGAAAGCTTGTGTAACACCCGGTTTTAAGGAACAAAGCCGGGTGCATCTCATACATGCGCCAAGAAGACAACATATATAATAACAGAGTGTATAGAGATAAATGTCATAAAACATCAGAGTATTTATTACATAGCGGAAGACTTATTACAAAATAGAGTAATAAAGATAAAACGAACTAAGGATCGTCGGCGCCAATGTCGACTGGGAAACGCCACCTAGATCAGATCGAACTCCTCAGTGTTAGGCGGCTCCTCCTGAACCACCTGATCATCTCCTGTGGGGGGGTGTGAGACAGCAAGGGTGAGCTCACACATGATCATAGCTCAACAAGTTGTGGGGAACCAGTGAACATAAACTCACAAAGGTGTGAGTTCATGTGATGTGTAAGGCTTAATCAATGACAGGGGTTAAAGCTGAGCATTGCTTTTAAGTAGTTGGTCCAAATTTTATTAGCAATTACTAAGTGTAAGTAAATACCAAACCATAAGTAAAGTAATAGAACAAAATTAATAACAAACCCATGCAATGCAAATGACAAAATTGAATTTAAGTTCCATAATTTAAACATCAGAGAGTCCTGAGCTGCTCATGACCGTGAGCTCGGCTAGTATACCAGTTTTACACTCTGCAGAGGTTGTACCCTTTACCCACAAGTCATGTTACCCATCTGCCAAGGGGTCATGAATCCCATACACCTCTACCTAGGAAGCGCGGCAGGGCAACACTACGAGGCCTTTACAAAGTTCCACTAGCTTCCGAAAACCCGCTACAGTTTATAGGAAGATCCAGTACAGGGTTCCTGGCTGACCGCCATCGCAGCAAAATCAACCAGGGACCTCCCTGCACTGACCTCTCCCCTACTGCCCTTGCCCCTTTCGGGTAAGGTAGTCTTCCACTAGCTTTCCTAATTAGTCAGCCAAGGGGTCCCATTCCTCCCTTGTGGTGGCACGTGTTACTCAAGTTAAGCTCTATGTTCCAATTAACATTAATGATATCAACATGAACATAAACAGAATAACAACAAGAATTGGAACATAGAGGTAATAAATGATTATCCCAAAACCATATAAAGCAATAGCAAACTACCCAAGTGATTCGGGGGTGAACAAGGTAATGAGATAAACAATCTAGGGTGACCTATTGGGTCCCATCAAAATTAACCTATGCATGGATAAGTGATATTAAAGAACATTATTGGGTAAAAAGTGGTCAAGGGCACAACTTGCCTTCAATGAGCTCCTGCTCAGCTACTTCAACCTGCTGCTCACCAGGATCCTCAGCAACGGGCTCTTCTACTCGCCACAATACAAACAAACACAGTGCATATAGAGAAATTAACATTACACCAAACATATAAACAAAATTCATAGAGATATTCTACATATTAAAATAAAAACCTAGGAACTGAAATCATAATTTTCTGAGTTATAGATTTTAAGTTATGCATTTTCAAAGGTTTTATGTGCTTTAAATAGGATTAAGTGATAAATAAATTTATTGCTGTTTTTATGCTAAAACAGAGACACTAAGTGCTAGAGAATAAAATTACAAAATTTTAGGAACTGGAATGGCTCAATTTGGAGTTAGTATGAATTTTCTATGAATTATTGAAGTTCTAGCAATTATTTTCCTATTAAAAATCTATTTAATAATCATTTTCCCTGGTTTTATAAAGTCCTGGACTGGGCCTCAAATCTAGAGAAACCCAGGGGGCTCGGGGCAAATTGCCCAAGACACAGCGCATAGTGTTCACTGGACGGCGGGTTTATTTCTATAAACTACAGGGACTCTTTTAAAAGACTGCCAGCGCGAAGGGATATGATCTAATTCCAGCCGTCCGATTAAAACCGAGCGCCAGGATTAAATCCGCGCTGCGTGAACCGGTACGCAACCTGAGCCGCAGGATCCACGATCAACGGCTCTGGTTCAATCCCCGAAGAGGTACGCTCAGGATCTAATCAGGACCGTCGGCTGGGATCCAACGGTCGGGCGCTCGTCACCCAACCCAGGCTGTCCCGACGGCGGCGTCGCACAGGGGCGCGGTGGCGGACTTCGCCGGAGCTCGCGAAATCCGGTCAATTCGAGCGCCAAACCCAAATTCGTCTGATCCTCGCAAGATTTGCGACCACCCGAACCCATGCTTCCCATCAATTTCAGCCACAGCACCCCGCAGACCCCCGGCCCACGCGCAGTTCAATCCACGGCGGGGATATATGCTACGGCGAGCGATTACAATGGTCATATGGCTCGAATCACGGCGCAATAAAGCTCCTATCGTCCAGTGAGTATTCCGCAAGCGAGAGGAGGAAGTTACCGCCAAGGGTCGCCGGTGGGAGCTCGGTTGCGGCAGTGGTCGCCTCGGACGTCGATGGCGGCGCCCTCCTCGTGCCGCCCAGGGTGGTCTAGGTACCGCGAGAAGGGGAGAGGAATGCGGCGCGGTGGGTTGAGGAGGAGGCGAGACGTGGCTGGGTCTTATACTCGGTCGAGCTCGGTCAATGGCGGAGCCGCGCGCGAGATGAACGGAGGAGCGAGCGGCGCGCGGAGGAAACGGAACCGAACGAGCAGGTGACCGATCGGTGGGCCCAACTCGTCAGTGACCATGGCGTGCGCGCGATTCAGGTAAAAAGGCGCTGACCCACGGGCCCCACCCGGCAGCGACAAAGTGTCCAGGCGCGCGCGCGCGGGTGTAATTCGGGGTAGAAGGCTGACCTGACCAGTGGGTCCCAACGCGTCAGCGACCGAGCCCAGGCGAGCGCGGGGATGAGTTATTGGGCTGCGCGGAGGCCGATTTGTTAGGTGGGCCAAATCGGTTTCCTGCGGCTCAGTTAGGTGTTCTTAACCTTTTCCTTTTTATTTTCTGTTTCATTTCTTTTTCAAATTCAAACTTCAATCCAAATTCAAACTTTGTGGCACTTTATATACTGGCTAATTATTTATTTTTATCATATCAACTGTGATGAAGTAATTTTAATGATAATTTTATTTGTATTGATTAATATTCCTTTCTCTTCTCTATTCTCAAGAATTTCTTTTAGGTTTTAAATTCCCTTTTTGGTCTTTAATATTTTTCTTGTCACAAAATGCACACAAAAATAAAATATTCAGCATGATGCAACAATTTAGTAGCATATCTTTTTATTAATTGTTCTTGGACATGGTGTTCTCATATGATGATGCATAAAGATCAAACTCACATAAAGAGATATTGTTTCCTCTATTGGTACTTTATCTAGCTATTACAAAGTGGGTGTTACAAATCCTACCCCCCTTAAAAATAATCTCGTCCTCGAGATTTAAGAAGAACGAGGGAAAAGGTGGGGAAAATCTATGCGAAGCTCTTCTTCTCTTTCCCAAGTTGCTTCATCTTCACCGTGGTGACTCCATTGGACTTTGCACATCTTTATCACCTTATTTCTTGTAACTCGAGTCAATGTATCCAAAATCTTGATCGGGTACTCCGTGTAAGTCAAATCACCTTGAACACTGAGCTCTTCCATTGGTAACTGTTCCTCAGGCACACGGAGACATTTCTTCAGTTGAGATACATGGAACACATTATGCACATCTGATAGACTAGCAGGTAACTCAAGTTGGTATGCCATCTCCCCAACTCTTCTAAAGATCAAGAATGGTCCAATATAGCGAGGTGACAATTTGCCCTTGACTTTAAATCTCCTCATTCCACGCAGTGGTGACACCTTGAGGTACACATAATCTCCTTCTTCAAATTCCAGTGGTCTCCTTCTATTATCAGCATAACTCTTTTGCCTGGTTTGAGCCACTCTCAAATTCTCTCGAATTATACGGACTTGTTCTTCTGCTTCTTGAATCAGTTCAGGACCAAAGAACTGTCTCTCTCCAGTCTGATCCCAATATAAAGGAGTCCTGCACTTCCTCCCATATAAAGCTTCAAAAGGTGACATCTTCAGACTGGCCTGGTAACTATTATTATACGAGAACTCAGCATACGGTAGACTTTTATCCCAACTTCCTCCATGCTGAAGGGCACATGCTCTCAACATATCCTCCAATACTTGATTAGTCCTTTCAGTCTGTCCATCAGTCTGAGGGTGATAAGCCGTACTAAAATTCAACTTTGTACTCATATTCTCATGAAAGCTTCTCCAAAATCTTGAGGTAAACTGCGAACCTCGATCAGACACGATCTTCTTTGGTACTCCATGCAAACACACAATCCGAGCCATATATAACTCTGCTAGCTGAGAACCTTTATAAGTAGTCTTGACAGGAATAAAGTGAGCCACTTTAGTCAATCTGTCCACAATCACCCATATAGCATCATATCCTTTCTAGGTGCGAGGCAATCCAGTAATGAAATCCATACCAATCTCTTCCCATTTCCACTCGGGTATCTTTAGTGGATGCAGTAGTCCAGCTGGCCTCTGGTGTTCAGCCTTAACTCTTTGACATACATCGCACATAGCCACATGTGCAGCCACATCTCTTTTCAATCCATACCACCAATACTTCCGCTTCAAATCCTGATACATCTTGGTACTACCAGGATGAATAGAATAATCCGAATCATGGGCCTCCTTTAAAATAGTCTCCCGAAGTCTTTTAATATCAGGGACACACATCCTATTCTTGAACCATACAGTGCCCTGCTCATCTTCCGTGAACTCCGGAACTCGACCTTCAGTAATCAAATCCTTAATCTCTTTTATTTTAGCATCACCAATTTGTCCTTTGCGGATCTCTTGCTCCAAAGTAGGTTCCACATCAATAGTAACTCCCTCAGTATGAGCAACTATCCCCAGGTTAAGTCTCCTGAAGTCCTCAACAATCTCATCGGGTAGCTGGGCAACAACAGCTGAATGAACATGCTCCTTGCGACTCAAGGCATCTGCAACCAAGTTTGCCTTGCCCGGGTGATAGTGAATCTCCAAATCATAATCCTTAATAAGCTCCAACCAACGGCGTTGCCTAAGGTTGAGATCCTTCTGAGTGAATATATACTTCAAACTCTTATGATCCGTATATACTTGGCACTTGGTCCCCATGATATAATGTCTCCAAATCTTAAGCGCATGCACAACGGCTGCCAATTCCAAGTCATGTGTGGGGTAGTTTAACTCATGTTTGCGTAACTGACGAGACGCATAGGCAATCACATGTCCTTCTTGCATGAGCACACATCCAAGTCCTTGGCCACATGCATCACAATAAATGTCAAATCCCTTCTGTAGGTCTGGCATAATCAATACTGGAGGTGACATCAATCTCTCCTTCAATTGATCAAAACTCTCTTGGCATTTCTCATCCCACTTAAATTCTCTTCCTTTCTCCAAAAGCGTTGTCATGGGCTTAGCAATCTTAGAGAATCCTTCAATAAATCTCCAATAGTAGCCTGCTAATCCCAAGAAACTCCGAATCTCAGTAACTGTAGTGGGTACTCTCCACTCCATTATTTCCTTAACTTTAGCAGGATCCACTGCTATTCCTCCATTAGAAATGATATGTCCAAGAAATGGCACCTCGCCAATCCAAAACTCGCATTTACCGTACTTGGCGTAGAGTTGATTATCTTAAAGCTTCTGTAGCACCAACCTTAGATGTTCTTCATGGTCACTCTCATTCTTAGAATAGATAAGAATATCATCGATGAACACCACGACGAATCTGCCCAAATACTCCAAAAACATCTTATTCATCAAATCCATAAAATAAGCTGGTGCATTAGTTAATCCAAACGACATAACGATGAACTCATATAATCCATATCGAGTCGAGAAAGCCGTCTTAGGAATATCTGATGGTCTAATCTTCATCTGATGGTACCCCGATCGGAGGTCAATCTTCGAGAATACCCTGGCTCCTCTCATCCGATTAAATAAATCCTTAATGCGGGGTAACAGAAACTTGTTCTTCACAGTGACATCATTAAGGAACCTTTAATCCACGCACATCCCTTGCAATCCATCTTTCTTCTTTACAAACAAAACTGGTACTCTCCAAGGTGAGGAACTCGGACGTAAGTAACTAGCCTCTTGTAATTCCGTTCACTGATTCTTCAGTCCCTTTAGGTGTAATTACTCTCATGGGTTTTCTCATATTGTCCAACACATATGCCCAAACCAAAATCTCAGCATGACGCATAATTTTATTAGCAACTCATGGGGTCAAATAGACCTTTTTATTCCTCCTAAAATGGTATCATACCGAATACTAACTAAAGGAACATGTAGATCTTACAAATAGTAGTAATTTATATATATGTTTATGTAGCTTGGTGGAGCTGGTGGTGGTGGAGATGGTGGTTGCTCTTGTCGTTGTCTCTCCAACCGTGATTGCCTTATTTCTTGTTGTATCTCCAAACGGGCCTGACGTATTTCCTCGCGTTCTTGTCTTATCTGGTTTTGCATTTCGGTCATCATGTCTGTCAATTGCTGTATTACCAGCCTTTGGGCTGCAATCACTTGATCGGTTTCAACAGGTGAAGGATTTGGAGGATTCATTTCTGTTTGCTGTTGCGTGATAATCTTTCCTTTCCTGGTATTGACCATCTGAGTTAGATACATAAGGTAAGAAAGAGCAGTAGACAAGGCAGTAATTACAATCATGTTATTTTGGGGGATTTATTAGCTAAGCAGATTAATATTTCACCTACTATAGCTAATTCAATACCTTATGTTGGTACATGCTAAGATGTCCATCTATAATAATTCAATCAATCAAAGAAGCAAATCAGGCATTGATCATCAGAACAATCAACCAACATTTTTAATAGAGAAAATAGTTTTAATTTGGTCTTAGGCCTCCTATCTCTTAAAAATGTCATAGGGGTAGGGATTCCAAGGTTTGAAATCCATCTTGTCTTAGAGTAGAAAAGATAAGAATGATCAGAGTAGAACAGTAGAAGGTGAGACAGGATTAAGATAAGTGTAGAAAGAATCAGAGTAAGGTAAGTAGGTAAGGGTTGTCCATTTCTATCTAGGTCTCGTCCTACAGTCAACATTCCTCTGATACCACTTCTGTAACACCCGGTTTTAAGGAACAAAGCCGGGTGCATCTCATACATGCGCCAAGAAGACAACATATATAATAACAGAGTGTATAGAGATAAATGTCATAAAACATCAGAGTATTTATTACATAGCGGAAGACTTATTACAAAATAGAGTAATAAAGATAAAACGAACTAAGGATCGTCGGTGCCAATGTCGACTGGGAAACGCCACCTAGATCAGATCGAACTCCTCAGTGTTAGGCGGCTCCTCCTGAACCACCTGATCATCTCCTGTGGGGGGGTGTGAGACAGCAAGGGTGAGCTCACACATGATCATAGCTCACCAAGTTGTGGGGAACCAGTGAACATAAACTCACAAAGGTGTGAGTTCATGTGATGTGTAAGGCTTAATCAATGACAGGGGTTAAAGCTGAGCATTGCTTTTAAGTAGTTGGTCCAAATTTTATTAGCAATTACTAAGTGTAAGTAAATACCAAACCATAAGTAAAGTAATAGAACAAAATTAATAACAAACCCATGCAATGCAAATGACAAAATTGAATTTAAGTTCCATAATTTAAACATCAGAGAGTCCTGAGCTGCTCATGACCGTGAGCTCGGCTAGTATACCAGTTTTACACTCTGCAGAGGTTGTACCCTTTACCCACAAGTCATGTTACCCATCTGCCAAGGGGTCATGAATCCCATACACCTCTACCTAGGAAGCGCGGCAGGGCAACACTACGAGGCCTTTACAAAGTTCCACTAGCTTCCGAAAACCCGCTACAGTTTATAGGAAGATCCAGTACAGGGTTCCTGGCTGACCGCCATCGCAGCAAAATCAACCAAGGACCTCCCTGCACTGACCTCTCCCCTACTGCCCTTGCCCCTTTCGGGTAAGGTAGTCTTCCACTAGCTTTCCTAATTAGTCAGCCAAGGGGTCCCATTCCTCCCTTGTGGTGGCACGTGTTACTCAAGTTAAGCTCTATGTTCCAATTAACATTAATGATATCAACATGAACATAAACAGAATAACAACAAGAATTGGAACATAGAGGTAATAAATGATTATCCCAAAACCATATAAAGCAATAGCAAACTACCCAAGTGATTCGGGGGTGAACAAGGTAATGAGATAAACAATCTAGGGTGACCTATTGGGTCCCATCAAAATTAACCTATGCATGGATAAGTGATATTAAAGAACATTATTGGGTAAAAAGTGGTCAAGGGCACAACTTGCCTTCAATGAGCTCCTGCTCAGCTACTTCAACCTGCTGCTCACCAGGATCCTCAGCAACGGGCTCTTCTACTCGCCACAATACAAACAAACACAGTGCATATAGAGAAATTAACATTACACCAAACATATAAACAAAATTCACAGAGATGTTCTACATATTAAAATAAAAACCTAGGAACTGAAATCATAATTTTCTGAGTTATAGATTTTAAGTTATGCATTTTCAAAGGTTTTATGTGCTTTAAATAGGATTAAGTGATAAATAAATTTCTTGCTGTTTTTATGCCAAAACAGAGACACTAAGTGCTAGAGAATAAAATTACAAAATTTTAGGAACTGGAATGGCTCAATTTGGAGTTAGTATGAATTTTCTATGAATTATTGAAGTTCTAGCAATTATTTTCCTATTAAAAATCTATTTAATAATCATTTTCCCTGGTTTTATAAAGTCCTGGACTGGGCCTCAAATCTAGAGAAACCCAGGGGGCTCGGGGCAAATTGCCCGAGACACAGCGCATAGTGTTCACTGGACGGCGGGTTTATTTCTATAAACTACAGGGACTCTTTTAAAAGACTGCCAGCGCGAAGGGATATGATCTAATTCCAGCCGTCCGATTAAAACCGAGCGCCAGGATTAAATCCGCGCTGCGCGAACCGGTACGCAACCTGAGCCGCAGGATCCACGATCAACGGCTCTGGTTCAATCCCCGAAGAGGTACGCTCAGGATCTAATCAGGACCGTCGGCTGGGATCCAACGGTCGGGCGCTCGTCACCCAACCCAGGCTGTCCCGACGGCGGCGTCGCACAGGGGCGCGGTGGCGGACTTCGCCGGAGCTCGCGAAATCAGGTCAATTCGAGCGCCAAACCCAAATTCGTCTGATCCTCGCAAGATTCGCGACCACCCGAACCCATGCTTCCCATCAATTTCAGCCACAGCACCCCGCAGACCCCCGGCCCACGGCGCAGTTCAATCCACGGCGGGGATATATGCTACGGCGAGCGATTACAATGGTCATATGGCTCGAATCACGGCGCAATAAAGCTCCTATCGTCCAGTGAGTATTCCGCAAGCGAGAGGAGGAAGTTACCGCCAAGGGTCGCCGGTGGGAGCTCGGTTGCGGCAGTGGTCGCCTCGGACGTCGATGGCGGCGCCCTCCTCGTGCCGCCCAGGGTGGTCTAGGTACCGCGAGAAGGGGAGAGGAATGCGGCGCGGTGGGTTGAGGAGGAGGCGAGACGTGGCTGGGTCTTATACTCGGTCGAGCTCGGTCAATGGCGGAGCCGCGCGCGAGATGAACAGAGGAGCGAGCGGCGCGCGGAGGAAACGGAACCGAACGAGCAGGTGACCGATCGGTGGGCCCAACTCGTCAGTGACCACGGCGTGCGCGCGATTCAGGTAAAAAGGCGCTGACCCACGGGCCCCACCCGGCAGCGACAAAGTGTCCAGGCGCGCGCGCGGGTGTAATTCGGGGTAGAAGGCTGACCTGACCAGTGGGTCCCAACGCGTCAGCGACCGAGCCCAGGCGAGCGCGGGGATGAGTTATTGGGCTGCGCGGAGGCCGATTTGTTAGGTGGGCCAAATCGGTTTCCTGCGGCCCAGTTAGGTGTTCTTAACCTTTTCCTTTTTATTTTCTGTTTCATTTCTTTTTCAAATTCAAACTTCAATCCAAATTCAAACTTTGTGGCACTTTATATACTGGCTAATTATTTATTTTTATCATATCAACTATGATGAAGTAATTTTAATGATAATTTTATTTGTATTGATTAATATTCCTTTCTCTTCTCTATTCTCAAGAATTTCTTTTAGGTTTTAAATTCCCTTTTTGGTCTTTAATATTTTTCTTGTCACAAAATGCACACAAAAATAAAATATTCAGCATGATGCAACAATTTAGTAGCATATCTTTTTATTAATTGTTCTTGGACATGGTGTTCTCATATGATGATGCATAAAGATCAAACTCACATAAAGAGATATTGTTTCCTCTATTGGTACTTTATCTAGCTATTACAAAGTGGGTGTTACAGCTTGTTAGGGGTGGTAGCAGAGATATTAGGGTAGCAGGCACAGCCGAACACGCGCAGGTGGTCATAGGAAGGGGTTGTGCCGTATAGGGAGAAGTGAGGTGTAGGGTAGCTCATCGCCATCTAGGGAAGACGGTTGAGGAGATGCGTGGCGGTATGAAGGGCCTCTACCCAGTAGGTGGCAGAAAGGGACGCCTAAAAGAGAAGGCAGCGGATCATGTTGGTGGTGGTGCGAATCACGCGCTTGGCCCGGCCATTCTGAGCAGAGGTGTAGGGACACGAGAGACGCAACTGGACGCCGTGAGTGAGGAAGAAAGAGCGGGAGGCGTTGTTGTAAAACTCGCGGCCATTGTCACACTGTAGGGCACGGACCGGGCGCCGGAACTGGGTGGATACCCAGGCGAAGAAGTGAGTGAGGGTGGTAAACGTGTCAGACTTCAGCCGAAGGGGGAAAGTCCAAAGGAAATGGGAGTAGTCATCAAGAATGACCAGGTAGTACTTGTAGCCAGAGAGGCTAAGGACAGGAGATGTCCAGAGATCAAAGTGGACAAGATCAAAGGCTTGAACAGCCCTGGACGTGGAAGTGGAAAAAGGAAGACGGGAGTGACAGCCGAGCTGACAAGCATGACAGAGGTGCTCAGAAGAGCCCCGAGTATATGATATGTCGGAGTGGCCAGAAAGCTAGGACATGACATCAGGTCCAGGGTGCCCGAGGAGACGGTGCCAAATGGCGAAGGAGGTGGTGGTGGTAGCAAGAGCATGTGATGTGGTGGTAGTAGTAAGTACAGGAGATGAGGCTACTCTAGTGTGGGGAGTGGAGGGCAAGTGAAGAGAATAGAGGGGACCGGAGCTGTCACAGCGAGCGAGCACAGCATGTGTGGGAAGGTGGCGTATGGTGAGGCCCCAGGGGTCAAACTCCATAGAGCACTGGTTGTCACTAGTGAAGCAACGAACCGAGAGGAGGGGATGAGTCAGTCCGGGAGCAACAAGGACGTCGTTAAGGCAGAATGGTCCTGGAAGAACCGATGTACCTACTGAGGTGACCGAGAGGGTGGAACCGTTGCCGACGACGATGGAGGTAGGATGTGAGGGTTGGGGTGGGTGGGAGTGGAGTAACGAATTAGTGGTGGGGGTAGTGTGGAAGGAGGCCACGGAGTCAACCACCCAATCGGTGGTGGTTCGGGGAGGTGGAAGTGGCGAAGGTACAGTGTGAGCGGAGAGGGCCAAAGAAGGTGCCGCGACAGAGGCACTAGGAAGGGAGGGAGATGACACAGGCTCAACCACTAGGGAGGCGATCGCAGCACGTGGGAAGACAAGCGGTCCAGGCACGTGACGGCACGCCTGAGGGTGGACCTCGACGCAGTCCCGAAGAATAGGGTTCCAGACTAGATCGAAGGACACGAACATGCCCCGGATGAGCTGGCCGTCATGGAGGAGGACACACACAGTCACGAGAGCGGCGGGCGAGGTAAAGCTCATGGCGACCGGTGTAGGCCGGCGCAGGGAGGCGCGGACTGGACAGCCGGGCACGGAACAGCATGGGCGGCTGGGTGCTCGGTCTCGGGCGTCCTCGGCACGGGACAGCAGGGGCACTGCTTGGCGCGGAACAGCAGGGGCGCGGGTCCTCCGGGCTGGTGCTCCAGGACGGCGCGGGGTTGACGGGCGCGAGCAGGACGGGTGCGGCTGCCGATGGGGGCGGTGGCGCCTGAGCGCGGGCGTCACGGCTGTTGGGTCGCTGCAGGCTCACAGGCACGGTTCAATTCGGCGCGCCGGAGCCCGAGAGGGCGAAGAGTTCGTCGTCGCCGATGTCGCTGAACTGGCAGGGGCGTGTCGGCGTCGACATGGCCGCTTGCATGGGGCACCGGTGCAGGGTGCTGGGCGCGGCTCCTGGAGCTCGCACGCATCGCGCGGTGTCGGGCGCGCGGGGAAGGTCGCGGGCGGAGCGGTGGCCTAGGCGGGTGGCAGGGCGGTCGTAGCTGGGGCGGCGTCGGGGCGCCGGGCCTGCTGGCGGCTGAGGGAGATGGGCCGGCGGCTGGGGGCCGACGGCGGGAGGGAGGCCGACGGCTCCTGGCGCGGCTGTGAGAGCGTCGGGCTCGCGGGCGTCTAGGAGCAGGGTGCGGCTTCTGTGCGGGCGCAGCTAGCGTGGGGCTCGGGACTTCCTGGCGCAGGTACTGCTGGCAGGTGGCAGTGGCCAGGGAGAGAAGGGCGAGGGAGAAGGAACCAGGGGGCGGCGGCTGTGCAGGGAAGGATGGGGCGGCGGCTGCAGGCGTGGAGAGGAAAAAAACTCTAAACCTAGGCTGATACCATGTTGGAGTGTGAACCCTAACCCTAATAGGGGTTGGGTGATATATTAATAGGCTGAGTAAACTGGGCCAGGCCCATTACAGAGGGGTGAGATGGTCATTACACGGGGAAGACCCCAAACCCTAAACGGGTATTCTAACATTCACTCAAAAGGATCTCAACCTTAGGCAACGCCGTTGGTTGGAGCTTATTAAGGATTATGATTTGGAGATTCACTATCACCCAGGCAAGGCAAATTTGGTTGCAGATGCCTTGAGTCGAAAGGAGCACGTTCATTCAGCTATTGTTGCCCAGCTACCCGATGAGCTTGTTGAGGATTTCAGGAGACTTAACCTGGGGATAGTTGCTCACACTGAAGGAGTTACTATTGATGTGGAACCTACTTTGGGGCAAGAAATCCGCAAAGGTCAAATTGATGATGCTAAAATACAAGAGATTAAGCATCTAATTACTTAAGGTCAAGGTCCGGAATTCATGGAAGATAAGCAAGGCACCATATGGTTCAAGGACAGGATATGTGTTCCTGATATTGAAAGCCTTCGAGAGACTATATTGAAGGAGGCCCATGACTCGGATTATTCTATTCATCCTAGTAGTACCAAGATGTATCAGGATTTGAAGCAAAAATATTGGTGGTATGGATTGAAGAGAGATGTGGCTGCACATGTAGCTATGTGCGATGTATGTCAAAGAGTTAAGGCTGAACACCAGAGGCCAGCTGGACTACTTCACCCACTAAAGATACCTGAGTGGAAGTGGGAAGAGATTGGTATGGATTTCATTACTGGATTGCCTCGCACCCAGAAAGGATATGATGCTATATGGGTGATTGTGGATAGATTGACTAAAGTGGCTCACTTTATTCCTGTCAAGACTACTTATAAAGGCTCACAGCTGGCAGAGTTATATATGGCTCAGATTGTGTGTTTACATGGAGTACAAAAGAAGATCGTGTCTGATCGAGGTTCGTAGTTTACCTCAAGATTTTGGAGAAGCTTTCATGAGAATATGAATACCAAGTTGAATTTTAGTACAGCTTATCACCCTCAGACTGATGGACAGACTGAAAGGACTAATCAAGTTTTGGAGGATATGTTGAGAGCTTGTGCACTTCAGCATGGAGGAAGTTGGGATAAAAGTCTACCTTATGTTGAGTTCTCATATAATAATAGCCATCAGGCCAGTCTGAAGATGTCAGCTTTTGAAGCTTTATATGGGAGGAAGTGCAGGACTCCTCTATATTGGGATCAGACTGGAGAAAGACAGTTCTTTGGGCCTGAACTGATTCAAAAAGCAGAAGAACAAGTCCGTATAATTCGAGAGAATTTGAGGGTAGCTCAAACCAGACAAAAGAGCTATGCTGATAATAGAAGAAGACCACTGGAATTTGAAGAAGGAGATTATGTGTACCTCAAGGTGTCACCACTTCATGGAATGAGGAGATTTAAAGTCAAGGGCAAATTGTCCCCTCGCTATATTGGACCATTCTTGATCTTTAGGCGAGTTGGGGAGATGGCATACCAACTCGAGTTACCTGATAGTCTATCGGATGTGCATAATGTATTCCACATATCACAACTGAAGAAGTGTCTCCATGTCCCCGAGGAACAGTTACCAATGGAAGAGCTCAGTGTTCAGGGTGATTTGACTTACACGGAGTACCCGATCAAGATTTTGGATACATTGACTCGAGTTACAAGAAATAAGGTGATAAAGATGTGTAAAGTGAAATGGAGTCACCACGGTGAAGATGAAGCAACATGGAAAAGAGAAGAAGAGCTTCGCATAGATTTTCCCCACCTTTTCCCTAGATCTTCCTAAATCTCGAGGACGAGATTATTTTTAAGGGGGGTAGGATTTGTAACACCCACTTTGTAAGAAAGGTCTAGAAAGAGAAATTATATTACTCGATAGATATGTGTGTTATCTCTATTCATTATTTCATGTGGACATCTCACTTAAACAAAAAATAATAATAAATAACAAAGGACACCAAAAATAAATTATACATCATGCTGGGATTTTATTTTGATGTGCATTTGGTGACTATATAAAAATAATATAAATAGAAATATATTAGTGTTCCATGTGGAATTTAAGACTTAAAATGGAATTTTTGATTTAAAAAAGGAGAGCACTAGTTATCATAAAATAAATAGTAAAAATTTTATGAATTCATCTGTACCATGTCAAAGATGAGAATTTAATGAGAAAAGAAATTGGCCATGAAGTTTGAATTGGAATGGGTATTTAAATTAGGAATCTGAAAACTAAAAGTAAAAGAAAAGAGAAAAGAATAAAGAAAATAGAAGAGAAATGGCGCTTGGGCCGATTATCCCCAATCCAGCCCACTTCTGCTTTCTTCCGCGCGGCCCAGTTGCGCCTCCCCTTATGCTTGCGTCGTTGACCTCCCGGCCCCACGGATCAGCCAGTGTGTTCCACATGCCGTCACTAGTTCACTGGATCGCGCTTGCGCCTCTGCCCTGTGGGCCCCATGGGTTAGGGTCGTCTTCCCAGAGAAATCGCGCACACCGGCGCCACCACCTCCGCAATCCGCGGTTGACTCGCCCAACTCCCGTTAATCTCGGTCGCGCATGCCTCTGGGCTATAAAACCTGATCCCCCACGAACTCCTTCGTCCGCCACTCTTCCTTTTCGTTAGGAACCGCGACGCGGCACGAGGAGCTTTGCGCCTGAGCTGTGGACAAGGGCGCCACCACCGCAGTTCTGGTTGACTGTGCCATAGAGGAGGCCCGGTTGGTTCAGGGAGTACCGCGAGATCTCGGCGGGCGTATTCCTAGAAAAATCAAGTGCAGCAGAGGCCGGACCGGCCGCCAATTTCTCGACGTTGACGCTACGTCGCCGCTGCTCCGCTAGCTGTCGTGGGTAGGGTTCTCCGTTCCACCGGAGCCGGTGAGTATTCCTCTATTTGGTTAAGTACATGTCCCTATGTGTGCATGCTGTTGTGATTGAGGAATGGCGCTATGGGGTTGGAGGTTGTCCTCGCCGGAGTGTAGTCTGGCGCCGCGGCCCTGTTCGCCGTTGTTCACCACGGTGCGGAAGAAGGGAGAATGCACCAGTGCCATTGATCTCGGGATGAACGGCCCAGGGTCAGATAGGGTTTGGACCGTGGGATGGATGTTGTGTGGCTCAGATCAAACGGTAGTATACCTCCTACGCGCATTAGATCGTGACCGTCGATTTCGTGATCGACGATCCTCGGCGCGTACCGTTTCATTAAAGACTAGATTCAATTTAGGCCACAGGATCTAGATCGTCCGACCCACAATAGAAGATACCCCTTCACATGTGCAAATTGCTAAAGAGCCCCCAACAAACTAGGAAATAAACCCGCCGTCCATTTTCACTATGCACTGAGTCTAGGATATCTTGCATAGAGCCCTCTGCGCTTCATAGGAAATGAGGCCCAGTCCAGAGCGTTGAAAATCAGAGAAGGATTAATTATAAATTGCTTTTTAATACAAAAATAAGTGCTAAATCTTCAATAATTCATAGAAAATTCATACGAGCTCCAAATCACTTCATTCCAGTTTCTAAAATTTTTTAAAATTATTCTCTATCACTTAGATGTCTCTGATTTGTCATGAAAACAGTAGGAAAATTTATTCCTCACTTAATCCTATTTCAAGCACATAAAACCTTTGGAAATTCATATCTTAAAATCTATAACTCCAAAAATTATGATTTCTGTTCCTAGGATTTTATTTTAATGTGTAGATTATTACTATGTATTTTGTTTACATGTTTGATGTGATGTTAATTTTCTCTATATACTATGTTTATTTGTATTGTGACGAGTAGAAGAGCCCGTGACTGGGGACCCTAGTGAGCAACAGATAGAAGTAGCTGAGCAGGAGCTCATTGAAGGCAAGTTGTGCCCTTAACCACTTTTTACCCAAAAATGTTCTTTAATGTCATTTATTCATGCATAGGTTAATTTTGATGGGACCCAATAGGTCACCCTAGATTGTTTATCTCATTACCTTGTTTACCCCTGATTCACTTGGGTAGTTTGCTATTGCTTTACATGGTTTTGGGATAATCATTTATTATATCTATGTTCCAATTCTTGTGTTATTCTATTTATGTTCATGTCAAGATCATTAATGTTAATTGGAATATAGAGCTTAACTTGAGAAACACGTGCCACCACAAGGGTTTAATGGGACGCCTTTGGCTGACTAATTAGGAAAGCTAGTGGAAGACTACCTTACCCGAAAGGGGCAAGGGCAGTAGGGGAGTTGCATGCAAGGAGGTTCTCGGGTTGATTTAGCTGCGATGGTGGTCAGACGGGGTATTCTTGCAAGTGCTCTTCCCATAAACTGTAGCGGGTATTCGGAAGCTAGTGGAACTTTGTAAAGGCCTCGTAGTGTTACCCTGCCTCGCCTCCTAGGTAGAGGTGTATGGGAGTCGCGACCCCTTGGCAGATGGGTAACATGACTTGTGGGTAAAGGGTACAACCTCTGCAGAGTGTAAAACTAGTATACTAGCCGAGCTCACGGTCATGAGCCGCTCAGGACTCTCTGATGATTAAATTATGGAACTTAAATTCAATTTTGTCATTTGCATTGCATGGGTTTATTATTAATTTTGTTCTATTACTTTATTTAAGGTTTGGTATTTACTTACACTTAGTAACTGCTAATAAAATTTTGACCAACTAATTAAAAGCAATGCTCAGCTTTAACCCATGTCATTGATTAGCCTTACACATCACATGAGCTCCCACCTTTGTGAGTTCATGTCCACTGGTTCCCCACAACTTGTTGAGCTATGATCATGTGTGAGCTCACCCTTGCTGTCTCACACCCCCCCCCCCACAGGAGAACAGTTGGATCAGGAGGAGCCACAAGGCGAGGAGTTTGATCTGATCTAGGTGGCGTTTCTCAGTTGACATTGGCGCCAACGACGATCCTTAGTTCATTTTATTTTTATCTTTTATTTTGTAATAAGACTTCCGCTATGTATTAAATACTCTGATGTTATTGTGACATTTATCTCTATACACACTGTTATTATATATGTTGTCTTATTGGCGCATGTATAGATGCACCTGACTTTGTTTCTTAAAGCCGGGTGTGACAATTTCAGAATACTTAACCTCGGGATAGTTGCTCACACTGAAGGAGTTACTATTGATGTGGAACCTACTTTGGAGCAAGAGATCTGCAAAGGACAAATTGGTGATGCTAAAATACAAGAGATTAAGGATCTGATTACTGAAGGTCGAGGTCCTGAATTCACGGAAGATGAGCAAGGCACCATATGGTTTAAGGACAGGATATGTGTTCGTGATATCGAAAGCCTTCGTGAGACTATTCTAAAGGAGGCCAATGACTCGGATTGTTCTATTCATCCTGGCAGTACCAAGATGTATCAGGATTTGAAGCGAAAATACTAGTGGTATGGATTGAAGAGAGATGTGGCTGCACATGTGGCTATGTGCGATGTATGTCAAAGAGTTAAGGCTGAACACCAGAGGCCAGCTGGACTGTTGCATCCACTGAAGATACCCGAGTGGAAGTGGGAAGAGATTGGTATGGATTTTATTACTGGATTGCCTCGCACCCAAAAATGATATGATGCTATATGGGTGATTGTGGATAGATTGACTAAAGTGGCTCACTTCATTCCTGTCAAGACTACTTATAAAGGTTCTCAACTGGCAGAGTTATGTATGGCTCGGATTTTGTGTTTACATGGAGTACCAAAGAAGATCGTGTCTGATCGAGGTTCATAGTTTACCTCAAGATTTTGGAGAAGCTTTCATGAGAACATGAATACAAAGTTGAATTTTAGTACAACCTATCACCCTCAGACTGATGGACAGACTAAAAGGACTAATCAAGTATTGGAAGATATGTTGAGAGCTTGTGCCCTTCATCATGGAGGAAGTTGGTATAAAAGTCTACCATATGCTGAGTTCTCATATAATAATAGATATCAGGCCAATCTGAAGATGTCCCCATTCGAAGCTCTATATGGCAGGAAGTGCACGACTCCTCTATGCTAGGATCAGACTGGAGAAAGACAGTTCTTTGGGCCTAAATTGATTCAAGAGGCAGAGGAACAAGTCCGTATAATTCGAGAGAATTTGAGGGTAGCTCAAACCAGGCAAAAGAGCTATGCTGATAACAGAAGGAGACCACTGGAATTTGAGGATGGAGATTATGTGTACCTCAAGGTGTCACCACTTCGTGGAATGAGGAGATTCAAAGTCAAGGGCAAATTGTCCCCTCGCTATATTGGACCATTCTTGATCTTTAGGCGAGTTGGGGAGATGGCATACCAACTTGAGCTACCTGCTAGTCTATCCAATGTGCATAATGTGTTCCACGTATCTCAACTAAAGAAGTGTCTCCGTGTCCCAGAGGAACAGTTACCAACGGAGGAGCTCAGTGTTCAGGGTGATTTGACTTACACAGAGTACCCGATCAAGATTTTGGATACATTGACTCGAGTTACGAGAAATAAGGTGATAAAGATGTGCAAAGTGCAATGGATTCACCACGGAGAAGATGAAGCAACATGGGAAAGAGAAGAAGAGCTTCGTATAGATTTTCCCCATGTTTTCCCTAGATCTTCTTAAATCTCGAGGACGAGATTCTTTTCAAGGGGGGTAGGATTTGTAATACCCACTTTGTAAGAAAAACATAAAAGGAGAAAGTATATTCCTTTAACTATATGTGTGTTATATTTCTACTCACCATCACATAAGAACATCTCACTTACATAAGTAAATAATTAACAAAAGACACTCAAATAAATTATGTATCATGCTCGACCTTATTTTATGTGCATTCTGTTACAATATAAAAATAATATAAACAAATATATTAATATCCAAATTTGGAGATTTAACCCTAATATGCAAATCGGAGTTTACAGGAAAGAAAGAAAATGCTATACAAAATAAAGGAATAAATATATAAATAAGGGTAAAACTATTAATACTGGTATATTAATTTGAACAGTTGACCTAATTATGAATATCACAACTAGTTTGAATTCAAATATGAAATCTAAGAATTTGGAAATAGGAAAAATGGAGATAAGAATAAAGGAAAAGAATTCTTAACTCGGTTGGGCCTGGGAAACGAATTTCGGCCCACTTCCTGTGTCCTTAGCTGCGCGGCCCAGAACAGCAGTCAGAGCCGACATGTGGGCCCTTCGGGTCAGTCGCGCTCATGCCTTCTCCTCTCCGTTACGCCGACTGATGGGACCCACGGCACAGTCTGCCTGCTTCCGCGCGCGTGGCTTCCGTTTCACTGACTGGCGTGGACCACTCGTCAGATGCGTAGGCGTCCTCACTCCTACCGTTGCGGCTGCCAGCTGGGCCCCCGTGTCGGAGCAGACTCCGCTATGGTCGTGCCGGGTCAAACGACCTCTGCCATGGCCGCTGCACGCCGTGCATGGCGGAACCGCGTGCTGACTCACCCCTCGGGCGGCCATAAAGCGAGGCCTTAAACCTAGCCAGCTCTTATCCCTGTTGCTGCGCCCCAGCTTCTCACCTGCACTGCGTATTGCGCCAATCGGGTTTCGCCGCCGCGAGGACAGGCTTCAATTCCCGTTCATCTAGCCCTGGGATTTGGTTCTTGGTGCTCGGCCCGACCTCTGGAATTGTGTGGCGCTGTTGTTTTCCCTCGGGCGCCTCCGTGGCAGCAATAATTCCTCGTCGGAGTACCATCCTTGCCGTTGATTCGCCCTGCGTCGTGGCTGGCCCTGTCCTGGTCTCCGCCTCTGGTATGAAGCTATCCCAGTGATTCGGTTTTGTTTCCTTTGCGCATAGCACCGATTCCATCTGAGTAATTCACACCGGGGCGCCAAATCGTGGGTCACCGGCAATAGTGCCACCGTAATGCAAGGGCGGTGCCGCCGTGTTTGGTGACGGGGGGAGAAGACGAGCTCACCGCCATCCGATTCTCTTTGGACGGTTGAGATTAGAATGTGCATAGCCCTTCGTTCTGGAGATCCCTGGCCGTTCATCTGCGAAATAGCGAACACGATTTCCCCACGGATGTGTTGGATCTGAACCGTTGATTTAAGATCCTGCAGTTACCACGTTGTCCTGTTCCAATGGAGTTAAGATCTAATCTGCACCACCCACGCGGGATCGAACGGCCAGAATCTGGTGATACCCTTTCGCCATGGTTTAACTGCAAAAGAGCCCTTACTGGGTTTCAAAATAGAACCTGCCGTCCAAGGACCCTGTTCACTGAGTCTAGGATATTTTTCGCGCTAGCCCCTGCACTCTCTGGAAAATGAGGCCCAGTCCAGTGACGTGATAAATTGAATAAATGGGTTAGAAAATAGGTTTTTATTATATAAATGAGTGCTAGAATTTGAATAATAAATAGAAAATTCATATGAGCCCCAAATTAACCCATTCCACTTTCTAAAATTTTGTAATAGTATTCTCTATCACATAGAGGCTCTGTTTTGGTCATGAAAACAGTAAGAAAATTTATTCCTCACTTAATCCTATTTTAAGCACATAAAACCTTTGGAAATTCATATCTTAAAATCTATAACTCCAAAAATTATGCTTCATGTTCCTATGATTTTATTTTAATGTGTAGATTATTACTGTGTATTTTGTTTACATGTTTGGTGTGATGTTAATTTTCTCTATATATTGTGCTTGTTTGTATTGTGGCGAGTAGAAGAGCCAGTGGCTGAGGATCTTGGTGAGCAGCAGATAGAAGTAGCTAAGCAGGAGCTCATTGAAGGCAAGTTGTGCCCTTGACCACTTTTTACCCAATAATGTTTTTTAATGTCACTTATTCATGCATAGGTTAATTTTGATGGGACCCGATAGGTCACCCTAGATTGTTTATCTCATTACCTTGTTTACCTCTGAATCACTTGGGTAGTTTGCTATTGCTTTACATAGTTTTGGGATAATCATTTATTATATCTATGTTCCAATTCTTTTGTTATTCTATTTATGTTCATGTCAAGATCATTAATGTTAATTGGAACATAGAGCTTAACTTGAGAAACACGTGCCACCACAAGGGAGGAATGGGACCCCTTGGCTAACTAATTAGGAAAGCTAGTAGAAGACTACCTTACCCGAAAGGGGCAAGGGCAGTAGGGGAGTTGCATGCAAGGAGGTTCTCGGGTTTATTTTGCTGCGATGGCGGTCAGACGGGGGATTCTTGCAAGTGCTCTTCCCATAAACTGTAGCGAGTTTTCGGAAGCTAGTGGAACTTTGTAAAGGCCTCGTAGTGTTGCCCTGCCTCGCTTCCTAGGTAGAGGTGTATGGGAGTCGTGATCCCTTGTCAGATGGGTAACATGACTTGTGGATAAAGTGTACAAACTCTGCAGAGTGTAAAACTGGTAATTACTAGCCGCGCTCACGGTCATGAGCAGCTCAGGACTCTCTGATGATTAATTTATGAAACTTAAATTCAATTTTGTCATTTACATTTGCATGAGATTATTTATTAATTTTGTTCTATTACTTTATGTAAGGTTTAGTATTTACTTGCACTTAGTAACCGCTAATAAAATTTTGACCAACTAATTAAAAGCAATGCTTAGCTTTAATCCCTATCATTGATTAGCCTTACACATCACATGAAATCCCACCTTTGTGAGTTCATGTCCACTGGTTCTCCACAACTTGTTGAGCTATGATCATGTGTGAGCTCACCCTTGCTGTCTCACACCCCACACAGGAGAAGAACAGGTGGTTCAGGAGGAGCCGCAAGGCGAGAAGTTTGATCTGATCTAGGTGTCAGTTAACATTGGCACCAATGATGATCCTTAGTTGTTTTATATTTATCTTTTATTTTGTAACAAGACTTCCGCTATGTAATAAATACTCTGATTATTGTGACATTTATCTCTATACACTCTGTTATTATATATGTTGTCTTCTTGGCGCATGTATGAGATGCATTGCTTAGCTACTAAACATATGTGCCACGGTACTATTAACTAATTTTAATGTCTCTTGTTAGGATATTGGCTCATCTTAGCATCAGATGATATGTGGACCGAGGGTTCACTAGAGGCAAACGTATTGGGCCACCAAGCTAATTAATGGTCTGTTTGGATCTTATTATTATGATCTAAATTATGTATAGGGTTATTTTTAAAAGGTCGCAAGAGATTAGCGATTTATGTTAGTAGAAGAAACGGGAAAAGCTCCAAAATCGCGGCAAAAATAATGCAGTATTGGGGTTTGAACCCGCACTCATTGGGTCAAAATATTCAAAATCTACCACTGAGACTCAAACCTATCTGTATTCAAATAAAAACAATATTTTAAATATCCATATACAAATATTTGAAATACAAATAATATAATAATGTTTGAATAAATATCTCATTTAAACAATATTATCTATATGATATATAAAAAACGTAGCAAAGCACAATCATCTGACAAGTATAATCTTATTAAAATAATCGGAATGGTTAAACTTGGTCTAAGGTTGTCAGTAACAGATCGTGTAAAATAAGAGACGTGAAATTTAAAATAGGATATGAGATAAAATAGATGTTGGAGACAACATAAGTGTGTCCATGTCTCATCCTATACTTTGGTTTTCCTTTTACCTAATACATATCTAGTAAGAGCCGACGAGTCACTTTCCGTTTTAAAAAATCATAATATCTTATTTTTACCACACATCATGCTACCTAATTTTTGAAATAAGAACTTCTCAGTAAACTTTAAATTACTCAATAAATGATATCATATTTTAAAAAAGTAAATTCATAGTATTATAGTAATTGTATTGCATATTTTAGTTGTGCCTTAATTAGTTAGTGGATATCTCGCACCAGACCTTCGGCAAGCATGAATACCTACATGGAGGAAGGATGGAGTCATATCTCTACTCATTTAAAGCACCGGTTTCACGTGTCGTGTGTCACGTCACGTGTGAAATGCGGGATTGCGGGTTGAATAAATAAAGGGGTAGGGGCTCTTATGCAAATGCTCACACACGAAAGGGTATCAATCGGTTAATCAGATCCGTTCGATCGCTATCTGGCAGTCCAGATTAGACCCAGCCCACATCGAATCGGTGCGCAATATAATCCCTTGGATCAAGATCACACGGTGGAGATTTTGATCTCGGTCGTGCGATGGACAATGGACGGCTATCCTAGGTCCGCCCACCTCCCGATGACCCGAGGCGGTGGGGGTTCGCGTCCACGGTGGCAGACCCGCCAGCGTTCGGTCTCTGATGACCCTCGCCTACTATTTCCGCCTAGTAGGCTACTATATGCGACGCAAGCATAAGCGAGTCGATTGAAGGAACACTCACTGTCAGTACTGATGATATGGAAGATGGTTATTACTACTCCACCATTGCCAGATGGTGCACAGGATGCTGCACAAGGTCAAGCTTCTTGGCGTGAACCTGGCACCAGACTGCGTCGCGTCAACTGCCACCTTAGTGGTCCTGAGGGAGTGTAAGTTTTGGCTGTGTTGGGCCGCTAGTGATGGGCCGTGAATTGTAACCATGGCTGGTATAACTTGAGGACCAGACAGAGTATAAGGAGATGGGAAAAACTGAGAATAGAATTGTCCGTTCCTACCTCTTCACTTCTTCCTTCTGAATCCTCCGTTCTTCCTCCTCCTCTGAACGGAGGATTCAGAAGGAAGAAGTGAAGAGGTAGGAACGGACAATTCTATTCTCAGTTTTTCCCATCTCCTCATACTCTGTCTGGTCCTCAAGTTATACCAGCCATGGTTACAATTCACGGCCCATCACTAGCGGCCCAACACAGCCAAAACTTACACTCCCTCAGGACCACTAAGGTAGCAGTTAACGCGACGCAGTCTAGTGCCAGATTCACGCTAAGAAGCTTGGCCTTGTGCAGCATCCTGTGCACCATCTGGCAATGGTGGAGTAGTAATAACCATCTTCCATATCATCAGTACTGACACTCACCGATGGCCATGATGCGTAGAGTCCTAGCCACGGAGACCTATGGTCTATGGCGCCCCACCGACGACGATGAGCAATCCCGGCAGCGCCGGCAACAATTTCCCGAGCGCCAAGGTCGCAACACACTCCGTGGAACCTAGTGAATCACTCAGGTGTGTCTTCGAGGGCGTGGCTGCGATGAACACCAAGGTCTGATCCCGGCGCCCACTGACGACTCGTTTTTCCCTCCTCCAATGTGGTGGACGCTGGCTCACCGCAACAGGGAGGGCAACGGGTTCCTGCGCAGGGTTTTATGGCCCTCCCCAAATGTCGGTTCAGTGATTTACTAGATCCTAGAGATTCGGGGTTCGGTTCATCCGATCGCCGTGCAACGAGAGCCTTCTATTGGAGCGCGCGACAGAGTATGCTTCAACGCGGGTCCACGAACCAGTGAGAGCGCACGAGCTTGGGAGACTTTCATGATGGGCCCACCAGCCAACGATGCCAGCGCCCAGATCCTCAAGTATCGACTGACACCGTGGGGTCCGCGGGGTAGCGGCGGGGGATACTTGGGTGTGCGCGTGGACGCGTAGGATGCGAGGCAGACATATGGGCCCAATTTTCGCATCCGCGACAATGGCACGCACGGCGGCTTGCCTGGCACCCGGGCCTGCGTGTCCTCGGCACCATGCGAGGGCGCGCACGCTGAGACCGCCAGCAAGGGCCCACTGGTCGGCGCACCAATGCCCCCAGCGCACGGTGGCAAACTAGGTCGGCCAGAATCGGCCTAGCCACATGGGGTTTCTTCTCCTTTTTCTTTCCTTTTCTTTTCTTATTCCTTTATTTTCTATTTTCATTTCCCAAGCTCAATTTGGTTTCGAATTCAAACAAAGTTCTAATTCAAAACCTTCATAGGTGCAAATTATTATTTTAAGGATGTAGTTTAATCATATAGTTTATTATATATTAGCATTCACTACTTATTTGATTTGGAAAGAAAGTAACATATAGTCTTTCATCACAGTTTACTTGAGTTCAATTATATTTTAAATAGTAGTTCTAATACAAATTAAATGCACAAACAAAATCTTCGGCATGACGCATAATTTCAACTTTTATTTATTTTTTCATTTTTTATAGGGAACATGTATTGCAAATAAAACATAGACTTACAATAAACTATAGTTTTATTCCAGCAAGAACTAGCTAATAATTTAAACCATCTTTTAAGGGTTTACAGAGGTGGGGATGAGGATGATCCAAATGACATCATCCATTGGATATGAGTGTGTAAGAGAAATGAAAATTTTAATAGAATCTCGTCCGTTAATTTTTAATGTGTTGATTTACTGGGTACAATTGCTTTGCATGAAGGGTAGTCTATGTCTATGGAGTTATTTTGTTGGAGTGACTTTAGATTTATTTGAAGTGTTGGATTATATAACGGTCTAGATATAGATATAAAATAGATTTACACTGAAAATTGTCGGATGGCCTGTTCAGGTCCGAACCTGGCCCAAATTGTGAAGCCCATGCCTGTCCTTTAGGCGGGTCTATTGTAAGCTCTAGACCCAAAACCAGTTGGACTTTTTGCGCATTCGGCCTGAACCCGGACTGGACCGAAGTCTAGCGGCAGGCGTCATGTGCACGTGCCACGTCGAAGGATGCCGTCGGCGCCATGTGACGCGCAGCGCCGTCCACTAGTCCCTCCTCTAGAACAAAATTGGCCCCACCGACCGGAGAGAAAAACTACGGACGCGACGCGACTCCTACGAAACCATAAATACCCACAGATAAGTGGGCCAGGCTAACCGCACTGCCAGCAGACCCCACACGTCGGTGAGACGCATGCGATTGCCCACCAGCAGAATTCTACACCCGAATATTCCATTCGCTTCCAACATCCTCTTCTCCGCTCCGCTCTTGGTTGGTTCTCCCAACTCACAAATCTCCGGCCACCGCCCATTCCCGAAATTCCCAAGCACGCATCGAGATCTCTTGAGGCCCCTGCTCCTCGCCTTTGAGTCTTTGACGTGCACAACCCCCAGTCTCAGATCACACCACCACCATGGGGAGCATACCGGCGGCGGCGGCGGGGCCGGGCACGGAGCTGGAGGACCTGCCGGAGGACGCGCTGCTGTGCATCCTCGTCCTCCTCGCGCCGCCCGACGCCGCCGCCGCCGCATGCTCCTGCCGCCGCCTCGCCGCCGCCGCATCCTCTCCGGCGCTCCCGCTCGCCCTCGCGCTCCGCCTCGGCCTGCCACCGCCACCACCGTCTCACCCGCTGCTCCCCGCCGCCCCCTGCCCCGCCGACGCTCGCAGGCTCCTCCGATCGCTTCACCGCCTCCGCCGCCTCCTCGGGCTCTGGCGCCGCCTCCCATCCGGCTCCGGCTACGCTTCCTCGTCCCTGTCCTCCCCGTCCCTCGCCGCGTTCGAGTGGGCCCCGCGCGCCACTCTCGCGGCGTCATTCCTCGTTCCCTCCGCGCACGGCGACGTTGGCGTCTCCAAGTCCCCCTTCGTGACGCTTTCCATCGAGGAGTCCGGCGACACGGTGGCGGTCGTTGGGGAAGTGTCGGTCTGCGTCAATTTTGTCGGGAACAACCACATTGTGGTGGAGGCGGTGGTGGGTGAAGATGAGGAGTTTGAAATGGTGAGCGGTTCTCCGCCGGAGGAGATCTATGCGCACTTTGCCAATAGGAGGAGCCCTGGGGCAGGTAGGAGGAGGAGGGGCAAGCAGGGGAGGAGAGGAGGCGGGATGGAGGCAGAGCACTTCGTGAGGATTGCGGACACTGAGCCGACGAAGGCACGGCCACTGCAAGGGCTGTGGAAGGTGCTTCTTCTGTACACCTGTTGTATACGATCTCCTAGCACTATGCTGTTTTCAATTGGAAAGTTCTATTGTTTGCATATTTAGCTGCAACACGCTGTTGAACGCCATTGCTTGTTTCTGTAATTACCCATAAACTAGATGCCTGGCACTGCACTCATTCCCATGAAGATGCCTCATTCACTCAGGGAACCTTACAGCCTTGGGATGGGATGGAATAGATGATCAAAATTTACCCTGCATCCTCTAAATGTTGAAGCGGAAAGTGCCTTCCGGGTTGACAGCTTCTCCTTTTTGAAGATTTTGGTTCACAATTGTTGTCACACACTCCTAGAACCATTGTTGGAGATTGAACTAAAAACCATACTCATCTGTTTGAGTTTTATTCACTCTCTATTACAGAAGAATTAGATGCTCGTAGCAGATGTCCACTCAGGTTGAGATTTTGCACATTCAGCACATATGCTTAGTGCTTACCACGCATCAGGGTGACATGTGTAAAGTTGTGTGTTGCTATGGTGAACTACATCTAGAATTTCAGGGATCATTGTTTTAGTTGGGCTCAATTGAATACCATTTAGGAGAACATGAAGCTGCTTCTTTAGAGTTGGCTAGATGCTAGCTTTGGCCTTTTAATATTTATGGTGCATTTATATACTGCCTTATGGGTTGTATTTTCTCTGACATAATTTCCTGCTGGTGTTTATGTAGACTTTGAACCCTTAACTGTTATCAGAACTACCTGTCCATGTGTCAATTGGGTTAATGAAATGACAAGTTTTCTTTGTCAAGCAAAGCTGTATGGTTTGGTTCCTGCCATTGCATAGTCCCTTGCACAGATCGATTCTCATAGTGTTATGTCATTGTTGATTAAGAGCCATGAACTGAAGTGTACTACGCCTTTGGCCTTACTGTGAGTCTTGACCATGAACCGGTGTCAGCAGGAAGCATGCTAGTGCTGAATTGCATTATGTGAATGGGTGCCCAAAACAACCCTAAGATTTGTTTTAATTTCATCGGATCTTGATACTTCAGAAGCTTGGAAAAATCTCATTCAATCATCCCAAAACATTTCTAGACACAAAAACTACTCTATGACTGGTTAGTTTCAAATGCTATCTGTATGTGTCTAAATAATAATGGTTTTCTGGATTATTTCGTTACTAAAAGCTGGGGAATTATCAGTTAACTTTTCCAGATTCCGATATTGCTGTGTTGTTATCAACTACATTTTTTATGAGGAAACAATTGTGGGAGGCTGGATATAATTAGCTGTGCCTGTAGCTGCATATTATTAGGGTGAATTAGTTGTGGTTTAACTAATCACCATCCTTGTACGGAATCCTACAATATTTTGCAGTTAGTATCATCTTGTTTAGCATTTTGCATCTTACCTCTGATTTGGAAAAGGCAGATGTCATTTTTAGAGTTTGAACAATACAGGTTAATTCGTGGGGCCAAGCAGCAATTGTGGTTTTCTAGGTGTGAGATCTCAAAAAAATTTATTCATTTTCATCGAAATGTTATAAATTTTTGTTTTTATCTCATCAATGATGAATGACCATTTAATTTTTAATATTCATTTATCTGTTTCTTTGAAAAATTGTTTTCATATTGTTGATCACTTGGCATGCACACAACAGAATGATGTTACCAATTTTGAATTGGAGGACTACTATGTACTTGGCAGAATGATTTATTATTAGTTGACCTTTTGCCAAGCACAATGGATTAATTTCCATGTTCCCAAACAGGGTATATGCGAGGATAGGACTCTGGAATTTTACCTTGTCACCTATGATGACATTGGTGGAGTAACTTGTCGACGATTTAGGGATACACAGAGCCAAAACTCTGGCTACTCTCCTGTCTTTTGGACAACAGATACTACATTTCTTGAACCACCATTCTCTGAGCAAGAGCTGGTTAATTATGCCAGCCGCGATCATATCCAAGGTGTTACTTCCAATCATGCAGGCCCTGAGAACAGGGTTGTCTCAAGGATATTACGCATCAATTCCAGTTATGATGTGGTTGATACTCATCTCTCGACTCCCTTGGATGATGGGAGGAGCGTGGAGGGAAGGATTTGGCTATATGAGGATGGAACCTTCGGTTTTGGATTTGTTGGCAGTAATTCAATTATAGATCTGAGGCATGTCTCCTCGGCTGGCTGTATTCTTGATACTTAACATTAGATGATCTGGATCTTGCTGGCACATAATTTTTGCCAGCGAGCCCCTTGTACAGTACTTGGCGTGAGGCATGTTGCCTCCGATTTGTTGTACTCTCTGAATACTGGTCCCTTCTGGCACTTAGCTGTTGCTAGAATGCCCTTGTAAACCGAACCTTGGTTCCTTTGGGCATGTACTTGTTGACATAATACCGATGTATATTACAGTACTATTTGTTCATTGAATTCCAATAAACTGCAACTGTTACTTCCTTATGAGGGCTGCTAGGTTCTTATGTCCTTGCTGCCGACTTACAATCGTGTACTCTCCCTTCCAAAATAGTAACCGTTTTAGCTTCTGATTGTTATGTCTATATTTAAATTGACGAAGATGAACCTAGACACATATAAAACACATACATCAAGTTTTGTATGAACCAATTGATTAACTAAAACAAATTTTAATTTGAGATGGAGGGATTAATAAAAAAACAAAGTTTTTGACTTTCTAACTTGTCATATGTCCGTCGAACACTAAAAGTAGTGGACGGTCTGGTCCTAACGTCTGGATAGTCTGTGCGCCTGTGATCAGATTAACTCGGACGATCGTACTTATCTCGTGTGTGGTTATCCATCTAATCATGTGTGATCTATTGACTATCGCTTAGGAACAAGTTCAGACCTGCTCCCCTATAAATACAAAGGAGTACGACCGATTGAGAACCCCAAACACATTCCAATCGAACGAATCTACTCTATCTACCTTTTTTGTTCTAGGAGTAGATGTAACGTAGCTTAAGTTGTAGCTTTTCGCATATCCACCCACGCCTTTTCGACTCTACGTCGTTTAGATCCGTCTTGGGTGGTTTGCCGACCCCAAGACGACCCAAGAATCTCACCCTAACGAGGTCTCTACATTCCTAGTTATCTGCTAGGAGCATGAATATATTTAGGTCTTCATCGTCGACCCGAATTCTTTATCCCTAGGCGACTCTACGCCGTCTACGAACGCTCTAGGTGTCACACCCGATTTTTTTAGAAGGCAAACCGAATGCGAACCATGTACGTACCAGGATCAGAAACTCACGTACACAGCGATTACATAATTAGACATCATCACACATTGCTCAAAGTAAATAGCGGAAAAGTACTTTATTATAACAAGATGTCCAAGACATCTAGTGAGTCTATAACATATTCATTAACATCAAAGTGCGGAAATACGAAACGTAGAAGATAAGGACTTTACAGGTAGCTGACTGGGGATTTGCCACTAAGATAAACTAGAACTCATCGTAGTCCTGAAACTCCTCAAAATCCTCCATGTTGCCAGCATCTCCTCCTGAGCACTGAGTACAGTGGGGACAACCTGGGGTGGGGAGGTTTGTAAAGCAAGGGTGAGTACACATCAACGTACTCAGCAAATATTCCGTTTGGCTAAAGTGGACTAGCTGTATGTGGAGTTAAGGTTAAGCAGTTGTCTTTAGTTGGTCAAATATTTATTACTATTAGTAGAGCCAAGTTTTAGTAATAAACCCAGTTATTACCCAAATGTACTCCCTCCAAGAGGAAATACCGGAGATCATAATTATACCATCATCATTAATCATCATCGTAAAAGTAACCAAAGTTTTTCTAATCAAAGAGGATCCCAAGGCCGATCTTAACCATGAGCATGGTTGATATATTATGATGCGTTTGGTTGCGGGATAGCCAGGACATGGACGTCCCCTGGCGTCTCATCTCGTCCCTCCAATTTTAAGGGATAACTGGGAACAATACTGGGATAGTCCTGTCGTAACCCTTGACCTTGAACCAAACAACTTTATTTGAGGGATCGTCACATCCCGTCCCGTCCTCTAACACTCTGCAGAGGTCGCACACTTTACCCACAAGCCGTGATTCCCATTCTACCTGGAAAGAGCCCGTCTCCATTGACCACTACCTAGGTGGCTTGGCAGGGTATCACTACGTAGCCTTTACAAAGATATCCCAGAGGTCATAACCGCCCGTTAGGTTTCTCCAGTTTGATAAACACAATACATCTCCCCAAAAGAAGGGTGACTAACAAAACCAAATCAAGAACCTCTACAACCAGCCCCGGCAGAGCAAGTACTGTGCCCGAACCCCATTGACGGCCCTACAGCGAAGCCAACTACTCCTATGGTTCCTCTAATTAATCAGCTAAGGGTGTCCCATTCCACCCTCATGGTTGCACTGTTATCCCGAGTTGTCACTATCAAGGGCGTTAAGCCCTCGAGCAGCTAGACCGTGGCTACGTAACTCGTATCCGTCGTCCGTCTTCTCCGGCGAGGTATTCCTCCGCCGTAGGCTTAGAGAGTACAGGGAGATGGGAGATTAAGGTGGTATATTTCTTATTCCCTTCATTGCCTCATGGTTCCATATAAATAGGCCACTGGCCCGACCAACTAGGTAACTTCTAATTTAGGAAATGACTTATTTAGAAACCCTAATTTAGGAAATGACTTATTTGGAAACCAACTCCCCTCCAATTAAGGCCTATTAATTTGGCCACTAATCTAGCCACTTTCCTTGGACGGACCTTCCTTGGTTGAGCTGTTGCTACTTTCCTCTTTGGACGAACCTTCCTTAGGTGAGCTGCTATTGGCGCCTCCCTTAAACGCCCTAGCCTCAGCCCTCCTGGCGTCGCGGGCCCGTGTGTAGGTGCGGCCCCACATGACATCTCTCTCCCCCTCGAGGTCCAGCTCGTCCTCGAGCTGAAAATCTGGGTAGGTGGTGCGAAATTTGTCGAGGTCCTCCCAGGTCGTTGAAGTTTCTGGTTCGCCCCGCCACTAGACCAGCACCTGTTGAACACCCCGTGCCAGGCGAGCGCGTTCCACCCGAGCTGGCTCTGGAACAATCGCCCCGTGATGGATGTCTGGTAGGGGCGGTGGGGCGGATGGGGGTGCCCCTACAAACTTCTTTAGGGTGCCCACGTGGAAGACGTCATGAATGCGGGCCTGTGGTGGTAGCTCCAGGCGAACGACGACATTGTTGATGAGCTCGATGACGCGGTATGGCCCTAGGAAGCGGGGCTTCAGTTTGCCCGATGTCTGTTGAGGCAGTGAGGACGGCGCTCGCTGGCGAAGTCAAAGGAGTGCCCAGTCGCCGACTGCATATGTCACTGGCCGGTGTTGCTTGTCGTAGTGGCGTTTCTGCATCGCCTGTGCCTGCTCGAGGCGATAGCGCACATCGGCGAGGAATGCCTCGCGGTCCTCCATGTTGCGTGCGACCGCATCCACCCTTGTTTCACCAGGCTCATAAGAGCGGATGGAGGGTGGGCCACGACCATACACCACCCGGAATGGCATCTCTCGGAGCGAGGACTGATATGCCGTGTTGTACACGTATTCGGCTCACGGCAGCCAGCGAAGCCATTGTCGAGGATGGTCGCCTGTGAAACAGCGTAAGTACATAATGATGACGCGGTTGGCCGCCTCCGTCTAGCCGTCGGACTGTGGGTGGAAGGCGGACGACATGTGTAGCTTAGTGCCCATGAGTCGCATGAGCTCACGCCAGAACGTCGAGGTGAACACCGGGTCGCGGTCGGACACCATGGATTGCGGCACGCCATGGAGGCGTACAATGTCGGTGAAGAAGGCCTGTGCCACCGACTCGACGGTGTATGGGTGGCCGAGGGCGATGAAGTGGCAATACTTGCTGAAGCGGTCGATGACAGAGAGGATCACCGACTTCCCATTGACACGGGGCAATGCTTCAATGAAGTCGAGGCCGATGTCTGCCCAAACGACGGTGGGAATCGGTAGTGGCATGAGGAGACCTGTCGGGTGAAGATGCTCCGACTTGTACCGCTGACAAGTGGGACATGCCCGTACGAAGTCCTGCACCACACTCTGCATGTTGGGAAAATGGAAGTCACGACGGAGGCGGTGTAGTGTGCGCTGGACGCCCTCATGTCCATCATTATGGACAGCCGCCACAATCTCCTGCAGAAGTGGCGAGGCCAGTGGGATGTACAGGCGCCTGTCGTAGAGAACCATGTCGTCGGCCACCGCCCATGGATCAGTGCGTGTGCCTGCCCTGACTTCATCGTGGATGGCAGCCAGAGCGGGCTCAGTAGCCTGGGCATGTCGGAGACGGCTGATGAAGTCGAAGCGGGGAGCTGAGATGGCCTAGAGAGTCCCCGTGCCATCCTCGTCGGTGTCGCGGCGCGAGAGCGCGTCGGCCACCGTGTTCGTTGCTCCTGACTTGTACTCAACGGAGAAGTCAAACCCGAGGAGCTTGCCCACCCAATGATGCCGCGGAATGGTCGCCAGGCGCTGATCGAGGAGGTACTTGAGGCTATAGTGGTCTATCTTGACGACGAAGCGTCGCCCCCACAGGTACGGCCTCCAATGCCGTACGGCAAGCACAAGCCCGATGAGTTCGCGCTCATAGGCCGCTAGGGAGCGATGGCGGGGCGCCATAGGTCGGCTGAAGAAGGCGATCGGATGAGCCTCATGTATGAGCACCGCCCCGAAGCCATAGGTGGATGCGTCGCACTCCACGACGAAGGGCTTGGTGAAGTCCGGTAATGTCAACACCGGTGCTGTCGTCATTGCCCTTTTGAGGGCACTGAAAGCGGCGATTGCCTTGTCGGACCACACGAACCCCTCTTTCTTCAGGAGTGCCGTGAGGGGTGCTGAAATGGCGCCGTAGTTGTGAACGAACTTGCGATAGTAGCCTGCCAAACCGAGGAAGCCACGCACGGCTCGCGCCGAACGAGGTTGGGGCCAGTCGTGGATGGCCTGGACCTTCGCGGGGTCCATAGCGACGCCAGCCGCTGAAATGACGTGGCCGAGGTAGGCGACGGAGTCAACACCAAAGGAGCACTTAGACCTCTTGACAAAGAGTCGGTGCTGGCGCAGGGTGTTGAGGACGACGTGGAGGTGCCGGAGGTGGTCCGCCCATGAGGTGTTGTATATCAAGATGTCGTCAAAGAAGACAAGCACAAACCGGTGGAGGTAGGTACGCAGGACGTCATTCATCAAAGCCTGGAATGTGGCTGGGGCGTTGCACAGCCCGAACGGCATCACCAGGAACTCGTAGAGGTCGTCATGGGTGCGGAACACCGTTTTATGGACGTCCTCCTGCCGCATCCGCACTTGGTGATACCCCGACCGCAGGTCCAGCTTGGTGAAGTGGCGTGCGCCATGGAGCTCGTCGAGGAGCTCGTCGACGACCGGAATCGGAAACGCGTCTTTGACAGTGAGCGCGTTCAACGCGCGATAGTCGACGCAGAAGCGCCACAACCCGTCCAGCTTCTTGACGAGGATGTCCGGGGAAGAAAACGCCGAGTCACTGCGGCGGACGATGCCCTGGTCGATCATGGCGGCGCACTGCCGCTCAAGTTCGTCCTTGTGCACCGTAGGGTACCTGTACGGTCGCACCGCCACTGGGGAGGAGCCTGGCTTGAGGACTATGTGGTGCTCGCGGCCCCGTGCTGGAGGTAGTCCGATCGGCTCGGTGAATACATCGACGAAGGTGTGTAGCAGCCCATCGATGAGGGTGTCGTCGGTTGTGGTGGCTAGGAGAGTCGGCGCGGATGGAGGTGCCACGCCGCGCCAGCAGACGTCCCGCCCCTCCCACTGGAATGCCATGGTTCGGGCGGTGAAGTCGCATACAATGGGCCCGAGCGTGGCCATCCAGTGCGTGCCGAGGACGACGTCGTACCCGGCTAAGGGCATTATGAAGAGGTCGACGCTGAATATCATGCCGCCCACATCGACCGGAGCTTGGCGAAGAACGCCCGGGCAGGCCACGCGCTCCCCATTGGCCACCGTTGCCGTGAGTCGAGGCCGCGGCTCGATGGTCAGCCTGGAGCGTCGCGCAGCCGCTTCCCTGATGAAGCTGTGTGTTGAGCCCGTGTCGATGAGCACGACGAAAGTAGCAGCGCCGACGATCACCTGCAGTTGTACCGTATTGCCGACGAGTACCCCTGCGACGGCATGAAGGGAGAACACCAGTGTCTCCGTGTCGGGGTTATCCCCCGTGGCGGACTCGTCGGCGGTGTCCAACTCGACGCCGTTGATGTAGAAGATCCACGTACAGACACGGTTGTGCCCCCATGTGTAGCGCTCGTTGCAGTTGAAGCAGAGGCCCTGCCGACGGCGCTCCTCTTGCTCCTGCATGGATAGGCGTTTGCGCCCATCTGCCATGACCGCGGGCGTGGCTGCCTTCTCAGCCGGTGGGGCAGGCAGAGCTAGTCGCGGTGCAGGGGTCAGCAGCAGGCCACAGGTCGTGCCCTTGGGAGGCGGTGGTGTATATTGTTCCCGAAGCTCCAGCTGGCGCGCCAGGCTCATGGCAGCCGCTAAGGGCTGCGGGTTGTGTACCTGGACGTCAAGGCTGAGCGGGGGATGGAGACCCCCCGTGAATAGTTGGACCCGTTGTGCCTCGTCGAGGGGTCCTGCACGTGGAAGGAGCGCCTGGAAGTGGTCCTGATAGTCCGTGACGGATCCCGTGCGACGGCAATCAGCCAGCTCGAAGAGAGGCGCGGCGCGGAGAGGAGGACCGTAGCACAGATTGAGCAACTCCTTGAACCGGCGCCACGATGGAGTACCCTCATCCGTCTGGACCTAGATATACCACATCTGTGCCCCGTGCTCCAAGTTGTAGGATGCCATCCAGACCTTCTCCTCCTCCATGATGCGCTGCTGATGGAAGTAGGATTCGCAGCGGTTGATGAAGATGAGAGGATCTGTTTTACCATCGTACCGGGGAAAGTCCAGCTTTTGGAACCTCGGTGGCCGGTCCCCATGGTGCTCTCCATAGCCGATCTTGTGGCCTGAGGCGGACGTGCGGTCGGCTGTGAGGCTGGCGATGGCCTAGGTGTTGGCCGCGACGGACGCCTGCAGTGACTTGAGAGCCTCGACAAAGGCCTTGAAGTCGTTGGAATCGCCCATGGCTGGAACGCAGGACGCCACAGAGGACGTCAGTGAGGTTGGTGCTGCGGCTAGGGGTGGTGGTGAGGTGGTGGCGGCTGGCGTAGTGGTGGACTGGGAAGAGGATCGCCGGGATCGTGATACCAGGTTGTCAAGGGCGTTAAGCCCTCGAGCAGCTGGACCGCGACTTCCTAACTCGTATCCGCCGTCTGTCTTCTCCGGCGAGGTATTCCTCCGCCGTAGGCTTAGAGAGTACAGGGAGATGGGAGATTAAGGTGGTATATTTCTTATTCCCTTCATTGCCTCATGGTTCCATATAAATAGGCCACTGGCCCGACCAACTAGGTAACTTCTAATTTAGGAAATGACTTATTTGGAAACCCTAATTTAGGAAATGACTTATTTGGAAACCAACTCCCCTCCAATTAAGGCCTATCAATTTGGCCACTAATCTAGCCACTTTCCTTGGACGGACCTTCCTTGGTTGAGCTGCTGCTACTTTCCTCTTTGGACGAACCTTCCTTAGGTGAGCTGTTGTTGGCGCCTCCCTTAAACGCCCTAGCCTCAGCCCTCCTGGCGTCGCGGGCCCACGTGTAGGTGCGGCCCCACATGACAGTCACTCCCCAAACAGGTCCTTACGGAGAGGTACTCAGTAAAATGGCCTGAGTCCCCTAAAGTATCACAGGATCATCATCGGGATAACATCATCGTATCATAAATATTCACATCATGTTCATTGATTAAAGTAAAGCAATAGCATAATGCTAACCATTATAACCCAAAATGTAAACAAGGGTAAGGTAGATACAGACTAGTCAATCCTTAAGTTTCAATAATATAATGCAGGACGGTGAATTATAAAGTAGATAGGACATAATAGGTCAGAGGACACTTGCCTTCACCAGGTTGTTGCTCAGGAAGATCTTCAGCAACACACTCAGGAACCACGGCTTCCTCGTTGTCTAAGTAAAGCGATCATACATTCAATACATTTGGAAAGTACAAATGAACAACACATCAAACATGTACAATCAAGTGAACACAAGTATGATAAAACACTAAGACCATATAGGGTAGACTTAAATGCTAGGGTTTAATATAATTAGAGATCAGTGATTCCCTAGATATTATGGACTATTTAGTTTAGTGCCACTAATTTTAGTGAGACACAAAATTATATCAGGGATCAATTCATGCACAACATTTTACTAATCTCACAAAATTACACATCTAAGTGCCATTAGCATTTCCTTTTTATTTATTTTCTTAAATAAATAAATCAACTCATAAACTAACCTATAGCTTGGACCAAAAATTAGAGTACTCAGACTGTGGATGAACATAATTTATTTGGACAAAGAATATTCCTATGAACATTTTGCAATTTGGACCACTAAATTTGGAGTTCATATGAAAAAGATATGAAATAAACAAGTTTTGAAGTTTAAAATATGAAACTAAGCCCAGTTCTGTGATTAATTAAAAATTCAGGGGTCTAATTAAAAGAAGTCAGGGGTCTGCGCGCTAAATAGTGGGACGGCGGGTTGATTCCCGGAAAACCGAGGGGTTCTTAAGAAAACCGCCGCGCGAAGGGGTACGGGGCTAAACGAACCGTCCGATCTCCGATCAACGACCCAGATTAGATCCCACAGATGAGCACGCGGGCGAGTGCGACTGACAAGTGGGGACAGGGCACCAACGACCAAAGGAGAAGGCGGGCTAACCAACCGGGCCCAGCGCCAGGGGGCGCAGGCGCTGACTGGCGGGCCCGGGGACAGAGCACGAGTGAGGGGAGCGGATCTGGATGGCTGGATTTGCATTAGACGGTCGAGATTAGATTGGTTCTAATTAAATCCTAACCGCCAGATCTCGGGTGAACGTCCGAGATCCATCGACCAGCGTGGTCAGGATGGCAGGTCCTTGGTGCGGCGGCGCCGCTTGACCTCGCGGTGGGATCTCGCCGGAGACGAGGGGAACGGCCACAGCAGGGCTCTAGATACTTGGGGAAGGGCTCAGGCGCATTCAAGGCAATCTGGCGAACACGACCGTGGGCACAACGCCAAAGTGGAGGCACCAGAGGGCACAGAACGCGACGAGATGGTCCCATGGCGGCGCGAATCTGCTCCGGCGAGCAATCGCGCGATGACCAGGGCAATAAACAGAAAAATAAGGGCGCGGGGAGGTTGCTCACCTCGAGAGGGAACACTGGAGTCCCGGAGCAACGGCGGAGATGCTGGGACGCCTCGGGTCGACGGTGGCGGAGCTCCGGCTGCACAGGGAGAACTCCGGTGAGCGCGGACTAGGCGGACCAGAGGGGCTAGGGGCGAACCGAGAGGTGTCCCGAGTTGTTGATGGCGATGGGCGTGGCGCGGGCTCTACGACGGCTGTAGAACGGACGACAGACTTCGGTGAGCAGCGGCAGAGTTGTCTGGATGCGCGCGCAGGGCGAGAGAGAGGGCGAGAGTGCTCGGCTGAGGGCGCAAATGAGCAGGGGGAAGTGGGCGAGCAGGGCGCGGGCTCTAAAGGGGGCGAGGGCGTGCGGAGGTGGCTGGAGAGTGCGCGGACGTGGGCGCGTCCATGGCGGGAGTGTGCGGGCGGGAGGTTAGGGACGGGGCCTGACGGGTGGGATCCGCGGGGGCAGCGAGAGAGGATGTGCGCTTGCGCGAAAGGAAACGACGCTGACAGATCGGCCCCACTGGTAGCGAGGGGGAGAGAGAGGGGGGGGGGAGAAGAACGTGGGCGCGGGCTGGCGCCGACAGGAGGGGTCTGCCTATCAGGGGCTGAGGGCGCACGCGCGCGGGGCTGGGCCGACTTGGGCTGAAATGGCTTTTTCCTTTTTCTAGGGAATTTCTAATGCTTTTCTATTTATTTTCTCTAGGGTTTTCAATTTAAATTCAAACCAATTTTCAAATTCAAACTAAATCAATCATGTGCAACAATTCAAAGAATATTTGGAGCTCAGCATAATGCAACATTTCATGACTTATATTGCTTTGACAAAATAAAATAATTAATCCCTCACTAATTAAGCTAAATCTACCCAAAAGAAAAAGAGAAACTATAGAGAGAGAAGAGTAACACCTGAATTCGGTAGGTAATTAGAAAGAAGTTTTATACCGCCAAATTCAGGGTGTTACACCAGGCATCCTGCCGATTCGGATCACCCTAAGGTCTCTCCCCCAAGGGGCGGTATCTAGGTCCTACGAGGAGAAGAAGGCGTCCCAGCGCCATCGTGGATCGTTCGGCACAGAGCGCGAACCGTCCGATCAGCGCATAGAGAAGGCTTGCTCCTACAGCAGGGTCGTGGACCATTTGGCCCCGAGCCATGGATAGTCCGCGCCACTATAGCGAGCAATGCACGGCGACCCGTCGCGGACCGCCGCGCCGTCCACCTCGCAGAGCCGAACCTAAGGTATGTCTCATCACGAGAAGGTCCTAAGGTTTGTTGTTGTTTGACCCCAAATAGGTGGTGACCATCATAGAGATGGTATCCCACCTTCAGGATAATCATCTTAGGTACACCAAGTTATCATCTCCTTAGTTCGAAGGTTTCTTTTCAAGGCCACATTTGAGATATCTTTATTTGTCTTACATCTTATCTACTATCTTGCTCTACAAGGTCTCGACCCTCCGTGGGCGAAACCTAGGATCATCCCAAGGTCCGGACTCACTACGAGGGAGACCTATGGATCATTAGTGTTTGGTCCAAAAAGGCGCCAACACACTTTTTGAAAATTCTGCTGGGGACGAAAGATCCGATCCATTAGATTATATCTATTAAGTTAGACCTATTAGATTGGCCACAATGGCCGATCCCAAATATCTCAACAATGTTACCCCACACAACAATACAAGGCTAACTAACTCACCGACCACTGAGGATGAGAAATTAGAAGACCACATGAAAAGGTTGAACGAGAAGTTCCAACGACAAAAGGCTCAAATAAGCAAGATGATGGAAAAGTGGTACCTCTTACACTTCAAAGTAGATGACCACCAGAAGGTCGTCAAGGAGACAGAAGTAAAGTACAATTCCATGTGAGCCTTGAAGCAGCAGCTCCCCATTATAAGTAACACCACACCATTAGCCGATATTCAATCTATTAAAATTATTTTTGATAATCGGATTAAAAGTATAATTGAGGATATAGATAATATGACACATGTATTAGAAAAACTCATACACCTGTTTTTTTGTCATATGAATTGGACACTAAAATAATTGCGTCAAACACATCGGCAACAAATGTGGCTTCTCAGTCCCAACCATATTGTTATGATTCTCTATTTTTATTTGGAAAAACATCGGTCTAGATTGTTTGCAGTTCGTGTTTTCCTTTTATTTTTGTTTGTTTGGATTCTCTATTTTTTTCTATTGTTATGCATCCTTTAGCCAAATATCATCTTGTTGAGCACCAAATTGAGCGCGCGGACGGTCCGGCCCTGAGGCCGGACGGTCCGCGGTCCGGACAGTCCGCGCCTGTGGGCCGGACGGTCCGCGCGTACGCAGAGCAGATTAGGGTTCCGAGTTTTGTGCTATGGTTGTTAGCTAAAATCATGGAATAAGCTCGGAAATTAGTTTGTAAAGGGTCCAGCCCCCCTCCTCTATAAATAGAGAGGTATACGACCGATTTGTAATCATCAATCGAATTAATACAACTTCTATTTCGCATTTTATCCTAGGAGTAGTTCTAGTCTAGTTTAGGTTTAGCTATCCAATCCCCAAATTCTTCGTCTCTCTTCGGCTCTACGTCGATTAGAGGAGTCTAGGTCGGCCGGCCCGAGCCTAGACACCACCTAGGATCTCTACTCCCCGACGGGGTCCCTCCCGGGAGCGAGATCCAGGCGCCGTCGGCGATCTTCCGCCGTCCCTGCGTACGCGCGGACAGTCCGGCCCCAGGGCGCGGACCGTCCGGCCGTCAGGCAGGAGCCCTAGCCGCACACCAGGTCGCGGACCGTCCGGCCCCAGGCCGCGGACAGTCCGCCCTTGCACAGAGAGCACCACCGCGCCTCGCACCAGGCCGCGGACCGTCGGCCCCTGCGCGCGGACCGTCCGCCCCTGTGCAGAGGGCACCGCCACGGTTCTTGTTGAGTGTTTGGCGCTCCGAAAAGGCGTCAACATACTTTTTGGCGACTCCGCTGGGGAAAACACATATAGACCTATCAAATCGGCCTTAAATGGCCGGTTCAAAAGATAGCTCTGAGGTTTCCACCAGCAATACCATCACACCGACATGGGAAGCCTTGCCGGCTGAAGAACAGCTCCTGTTCGAGGAGCGCCAGGAGCAGCTGATCCAAGAAGCAAAGGCGAAGTTCCTGGCTGACTTCAAAGTGGACAGGAACAACAAGGTCGTCCGACATCGGGCGACGGATCCGGCTTCGCTCCAACCCACGCCAGATATCCCCAATGTAAGTAATACCAACGATCTGCAATCTCTTAGAAATTATGTAGAAGATCAGCGTGAACAAATGCAGAACATCATAGGGGGTATGCAAAGCGATCTTAAGAGACTAGTACGTGCATTTGATAAATCTAGTACCGCAAATTTTCCTTCGCACGAGGTTGAGTTAGGAGATAACGCGCGTAACACATCGGCTACAGGTTGTCACGACCAGTCACAACCCCTTTATGGGATGCCGATGGACACATACCCTAAGCAACCGCAAATCGGCAGCAAACCAGCCGATCTGCACATGCCCGGACCGTCCGCACGTGAGCGCGGACCGTCCGGGCCAACAACAGTCGGGCCTATTTTTAATGAGTTACCTAGATATGCGCCCGAGCCACCACATATGACACAGAACCCAAACTACCCAGTCGGACGGTCCGCATACAATGACGGACGGTCCGCATATGATCACGGACGGTCCGGGTACATATCCGGACAGTCCGCGCATGAATCTTTTGAGGAGGATTATTACCTGAATCCTCACCCGTCCCAGCAGCACTTCCCATCACACTATGCAATGCACCAACACATTAATTCAAGATCCAGAGCCCAGGAAAGCTTTCCGGCCCCACCCAGGAGGCCGGAAAGAAACGATCAAACCTATGACCCATATAGGGCAAATGGAAATGCACCACGTAGCTCAAACCAATGGGGGGAACGACAACATACTAACATGCAACCAACCCCACCTATGTTTGACCAGAGAGCCGGTGGTCTTGCACCGGCTGCCATTGGTATAGTAAGGGAAGAAATAGCCGGGGCATTCCGAGATAAGCTCGGAGTAAGCATGGTCCCTGGGGGGCAATCATATCGGAAGCCTTATGACAGCCGATTTGATCACCACCTATACCCACAGGGAACCAGGATACCCGAGTTTGCAAAGTTTTCGGGTGATCAAGGAAAGAGCACGCGTGAGCACATAGGCCAGTTCCTAGCACAATTAGGAGAATTGGCCGACACCGAAGCATTCCGTGTGCGTTTATTTTCATTATCCTTAACAGGGACTGCATTCACATGGTATGCCACGCTCCCTCCTAATTCCATTTTGTCATGGGGAGACTTAGAGCAAAAATTTCATGAACATTTCTTCTCTGGTGATTATGAGCTAGATTTAGTAGACTTAGTGACCCTACGACAAGAAAAGGATGAATCGGTGTCACACCCGGCTTTAAGGAACAAAGCCAGGGGCATCTCATACATGCGCCAAGAAGACAACATATATAATAACAGAGTGTATAGAGATAAATGTCATAGAACATCAGAGTATTTATTACATAGCGGAAGACTTATTACAAAATAAAATAATGAATATAAAACGAATTAAGGATCGTCGGCGCAAATGTCAACTGAGAAACACCACCTAGATCAGATCATACTCCTCGCCTTGTGGCTCCTCCTGAACCACCTGCTCTTCTCCTGTGGGGAGGGTGTGAGACAGCAAGGGTGAGCTCACACATGATCATAGCTCAACAAGTTGTGGGGAACCAGTGGACACAAACTCACAAAGGTGTGAGTTCATGTGATGTGTAAGGCTAATCAATGATAGGGGTTAAAGCTGAGCATTGCTTTTAAGTAGTTGGTCAAAATTTTATTAGCAATTACTAAGTGTAAGTAAATACCAAACCATAAGTAAAGTAATAGAACACAATTTATAATAAACCCATGCAATGCAAATGACAAAATTGAATTTAAGTTCCATAATTTAAACATCAGAGAGTCCTGAGCTGCTCATGACCGCGAGCTCGGCTAGTATACCAGTTTTACACTCTGCAGAGGTTGTACCCTTTACCCACAAGTCATGTTACCCATCTGCCAAGGGGTCGCGAATCCCATACACCTCTACCTAGGAAGCGCGGCAGGGCAACACTACGAGGCCTTTACAAAGTTCCACTAGCTTCCGAAAACCCGCTACAGTTTATAGGAAGTTCCAATGCAGGGTTCCTGGCTGACCGCCATCGCAGCAAAATCAACCAGGGACCTCCCTACACTAACCACTCCCCTACTGCCCTTGCCCCTTTCGGGTAAGGTAGTCTTCCACTAGCTTTCCTAATTAGTCAGCCAAGGGCGTCCCATTAAACCCTTGTGGTGGCACGTGGTACTCAAGTTAAGCTCTATGTTCCAATTAACATTAATGAACTTGACATGAACATAAATAGAATAACAACAGAATTGGAACATAGAGGTAATAAATGATTATCCCAAAACCCGGTAAAGCAATAGCAAACTACCCAAGTGATTCAGGGGTAAACAAGGTAATGAGATAAACAATCTAGAGTAACCTATTGGGTCCCATCAAAATTAACCTATGCATGGATAAGTGATATTAAAGAACATTATTGGGTAAAAAGTGGTCAAGGGCACAACTTGCCTGGCACTTGAGATTCCAGGAACCAACTTGCTTTTCAGATGACACGTGTCCTCACGCTAGTCGCTAGTCGTAGCAATACAAACAAACATGGTATAGATAAAATTAACATCACACCAAACATAAGAACAAACTGAATAATAATAATCTACGCGTAGCTACAAGACTAACGCAACTTGAACGGGTCAAATCGGAGTTAAAACGGAGGAGTTATGAATTTCCTAAGGTTTTATGTATTTGATATAAGATTAATTAGGAAATGAATTTTGTGGTGACATTCATGTCAAAACAGAGGTACTAATTGATAAACAATAATATTACAAAACTATAGGAATTGGAATTAATTAATTTGGACTCCATATGAATTTTCTATGAATTAATCAAGTTATAGGAATTGTTTTTATGTTAAAAATTCTTTTCTATAATTATTTAACTGATTTCCTCGGATCTCTGGACTGCGCACCAAAATTCAGGAAATGCAGGGGCCACTGTGCAAAGATCCTAAGACACAGTGCACAACGACAAGGGATGGCGGGTTGATTTTAATGAACTATAGGGGCTCTTTTGTATAACGGTCAGGCCGAAGGGGTATTGTTTACTATCGGCCGTCCGATCACGATCTAAGGAATCCAATATAACGATGAAGGGGTACGCGCCATGGGCCACTGGATCGAGATCTGATGGCCCAGATCGATCCCGAGCCCATAATCAGTGCAGACCGTACGATTGACAATTGAGGGCACAGATTCAATTAATCCGAAAGGGTATATGCCTTCTAATCCTAGCCGTTCATTCTAATCCAACGACCATCGCACTGCCCTCAACCTCCCGACGGCCAGGGACGGCGGCGCCCACATGCCCGACGACGGAGATCCCACCGGTGAACCCCAATCGCGCACACACGTACAAATCCTTCGATCCAAAAGCCCTATGCGTTGCCGAGATGATAAAGAACTCAACGGAGGAATTCTTACCTCGATTCCGGCAATGGACGAACCGCCCCACGTAGTTTGGCGGATGTGCGGCGGTGAGCGATTCATTCCATCCCCGAGCGTTAATCCCTGCCTCCAGAAGCTCTACATGATGCGCACTCAACGACAGACTTCATCAAATCATACCTTACCGCTAGCAGCAGACTCATTATTGCAGGACATGTGATGGCGTGGCGCCACGGCGGCATCCTTGCCCCGTCGAGCAATTGGCAGCGTCCAGAGATCTCCCGTGCCCAGCCACTCTCTTGCACACGATGCAGGCTCTCCGACGATCACTCGAAGCGATTCACCATGGTGAAGAGGTAACGGGGATGTAGGCCAACAATGGCGCGCGGGTTTGTAGTTGTGCCAGAACCCCGGTGAGCAATCCAAAGAGCCCACAAGGATCCCCACGCCTGGGATGGCCATCAACACGCGCGGTGAGTGCAGGCGATCCCCCGTGACCACTAGATAGATCCTCGGGCGTCGTCGAGGTGCTAGTTCGATGGAGGCCGCCCGGATTCTCTTCACCGCATCCTTGTTGTGGCGGCGGCGCTTGGGTTCTGGTGGCGAAGGAGATGAAGACGGACAACTTTATACTCTGGCTGAGACCGAGCAGGTGGGCATGCAGGAGCTGCGGCGGAATCTGCGGTGAAGGCGTCGGGTTGTTACGCGCGGAAGAGGAGGCCAGAAATTTCGTAGAAGCTGGTAGCGGAGATCTCGTTCAATCCCAACAGCACCAGCTGCGGTGAACGGAGGAGGAAGAGGGGAGGATAGAAGAGACTTCTGTGCCGTTGGCCCACATGGCGGTCAAGGTGAGACCGAGCGGCTGATGAAGGGAATAACAGATGGGGCCCACATGTAAGCGCCAGGAATAAAGAAAAGGGGAAGGGAAGGAGATGGGCTGCGCAGGAGGGAAACCGAGTTGGGCCAGCCAGATTCGGCCCAGGCGCTATCTTTCTCTTTTTTTTCTAATTTCTTTTTTTTCCCTCTTTTAAACCTCAATTTGAATTCAAATGTTGTGGTGAACTTGTACTCAAATTAAAAAAATACAAAATAAACATACTAGTGTGAATTTTATTTATAAATTTTATTTTGTATTTTATAGTATTTCTTTCTAAACCCAAGTTTCAATCTAGCGGCTAGTTCATATTCTCCACTCATTATTGTATTCCTACTAATATATTGTTGTTATTATTTAAATGCACAAGCAAAAAAAACTCCAACATGATGCACCTTTCTTTTACTTAGTATTTTTTTATAGGTAGTCAGAGTTAATCCCATTGTTTGAAATATGCTAAGATGAGAATAACAACACAAGTGATCCAATGACCCTTTTATATTTCTCATTTCTTGTATCTTCTATTGCTCTCACTATTTGGGTATTACAAATCCTACCCCCCTTAACAAGAATCTCGTCCTCGAGATTTAGGAAAGACTAGGAAAAAGATGATGAAAAAATCTATCTGAAGCTCTTCTTCTCTCTCCCATGTAGCTTTATCTTCTCCATGATGACTCCATTGCATTTTGCACATCTTTATCGCCTTATTTCTTGTAACTCGAGTTAAAGTGTCAAGAATCTTTGTCAAGAATCTTGATAGGATACTCCGTGTAAATAAAATCACCCTGAACACTGAGCTCTTCCATTGGTAACTGTTCCTCCGGGATACGAAGACACTTCTTTAGTTGAGACACATGGAATACGTTATGTACATCAGATAGATTATCTGGTAGCTCTAGTTGATAGGCCATCTCTCCAACTTGCCTAAAAACTCTGAATGGTCCAATAAAGCGAGGGGACAATTTGCCCTTAACATTGAATCTCCTCATTCCACGAAGTGGTGATACCTTGAGGTACACATGATCACCTTCCTCAAATTCCAGTGGTCTTCTTCTATTATCAGCGTAGCTCTTTTGCCTGGTTCGAGCTACCCTCAAATTCTCTCGAATTATATGAACTTGTTCTTCTGCCTCTTGAATAAGTTCAGGTTCAAAGAACTGTCTTCCTCTAGTCTGGTCCAAAATAGAGGAGTCCTGCACCTCCTACCATATAGAGCCTCGAACGGTGACATCTTCAGACTGGCCTGGTAAACTATCATTATATGAGAACTCAGCATAAGGTAGACTCTTGTCCCAACTACTACCATACTGAAGGGTCCAAGCTCCCAACATATCTTCCAATACTTGGTTAGTCCTTTCAGTCTATCCATCAGTCTGAGGGTAATAAGTTGCACTGAAGTTCAACTTTGTATTCATATTCTCATGAGAGCTTCTCCAAAACCTTGAGGTAAACTGTGATCCTCTATCCAAAACGATCTTCTTCGGTACTCCATGTAAACACACAATCCGAGCCATATATAACTCTGCTAGCTGAGAACCTTTATAAGTAGTCTTGACAGGAATAAAGTGAGCCACTTTAGTCAATCTATCCACAATCACCCATATAGCATCATATCCTTTCTGGGTGCGAGGCAATCCAGTAATGAAATCCATACCAATCTCTTCCCATTTCCACTCGGGTATCTTCAGTGGATGCAATAGTCCAGCTGGCCTCTGGTGTTTAGCCTTAACTCTTTGACATACATCGCACATCGCCACATGTGCAGCTACATCTCTCTTCAATCCATACCACCAATATTTCCGCTTCAAATCTTGATACATCTTGGTACTACCAGGATGAATAGAATAATCCGAGTCATGGGCCTCTTTCAATATAGTCTCTCGAAGGCTTTCAATATCAGGAACACACATCCTGTCCTTGAACCATACAGTGCCTTGCTCATCTTCCGTAAATTCTGGAACTCGACCTTCAGTAATCAGATCCTTAATCTCTTTTATTTTAGCATCACCAATTTGTCCTTTGCGGATCTCTTGCTCCAAAGTAGGTTCCACATCAATAGTAACTCCTTCAGTATGAGCAACTATCCCCAGGTTAAGTCTCCTGAAATCCTCAACAATCTCATCGGGTAGCTGGGCAACAATAGCTGAATGAACGTGCTCCTTGCGACTCAAGGCATCTGCAACCAAATTTGCCTTGCCCGGGTGATAGTGAATCTCCAAATCATAATCCTTAATAAGCTCCAACCATCGGCGTTGCCTAAGGTTGAGATCCTTCTGAGTGAATATATACTTCAGACTCTTATGATCCGTGTACACTTGGCACTTGGTTCCCATAATGTAATGTCTCCAAATCTTAAGTGCATGCACAACGGCTGCCAATTCCAAGTCATGAGTGGGGTAGTTCAATTCATGTTTCCGTAACTGACGAGAAGCATAAGCAATCACATGTCCTTCTTGCATGAGCACACATCCTAAGCCTTGGCCACATGCATCACAATAGATATCAAATCCTTTCTGTAAATCTGGCATAACCAAAACTGGTGGCGACATCAATCTTTTCTTCAATTGATCAAAGCTGTCTTGGCACTTCTCGTCCCACTTAAATTCTCTTCCTTTCTCCAAAAGTGAAGTCATAGGCTTAGCAATCTTAGAAAATCCTTCAATAAATCTCCGATAATATCCTGCTAATCCCAAGAAACTCCGAATCTCAGTCACTGTAGTGGGTACTCTCCACTCCATTATCTCCTTAACCTTAGCAGGATCCACTGATATTCCTCCATTAGAAATAATATGACCAAGAAATGGCACCTCGCCAATCCAAAACTCGCACTTGCTGAACTTGGCATATAGCTGGTTATCTCGTAGCTTCTGTAGCACCAACCTCAGATGTTCCTCGTGATCGCTATCACACTTGGAATAGATAAGAATATCGTCGATGAATACCATGACGAATCTATCCAGATCATGAACACCTTATTCTTCAGATCCATAAAATAGGCTGGTGCATTAGTTAATCCAAATGACATAACAGCGAACTCATATAAACCATATCGGGTCAATAAAATCGTCTTGGGAATATTCGATGGCCTAATCTTCATTTGGTGATAACCCGGTCAGAGATCAATCTTCAAGAATACCCTAGCATCTCTCATCCGATCAAATAAATCCTCAATGCGGGGTAATGGATACTTGTTCTTCACAGTGACATCATTAAGGGTCCTATAATCCACGCACATTCTTTGTGATCCATCCTTCTTCTGTACAAACAGAACCGGCGCTCCCCAAGGTGAGGAACTCGGACGAATGTACCCAACCTCTTGTAACTCAGTTAACTGCTTCTTAAGTTCCTTCAACTCCTCTACAGACATCCTATATGGCCGTTTAGAAATAGGGGCGGTTCCAGGTAAGAGATCAATAACAAACTCAACTTCTCTATCAGGTGGCATTCCTGGTAACTCCTCTGGAAAGACATCCGGAAAATCTCTAACCACCCGGATGTTGTCACCAACAAACTTCTCAGGTATAAAGAACATTGCACGCATGGGTGAGGAGGTTACTGCAATATTAACTTGAAACCTTTCTCCTTTAGTGGTAGTGAGTTCTACGGTACCTCTACCACATGCTATAACGGCCTTTGCCTTTCTTAGCCATGACATACCAAGGATCAAATCTATACCGCTTGACTCCAATATTATAGCAGTAGCTCCAAATTCTCTACCCATAATGGTTAATGTCAATCTACGTGTCATTTGATTCACCTCAACAGGCCCTTTAGGTGTAATTACTCTCATGGGTTTTCTCATATTGTCCAACACATATGCACAAACCAAAATCTCAGCATGACGCATAATTTTATTAGCGACACATGGGGTCAAATAGACCTTTTTATTCCTCCTAAAATAGTATCATACCGAATACTAACTAATGGAACATGTAGATCTTACAAATAGTAGTAATTTATATATATGTTTATGTAGCTTGGTGGAGCTGGTGGTGGTGGAGATGGTGGTTGTTGTCGTTGTCTCTCCAACCGTGATTGCCTTATTTCTTGATGTATCTCCAGACGGGCCTGACGTATTTCCTCGCGTTCTTGTCTTATCTGGTTTTGCATTTCGGTCACCATGTCTGTCAATTGTTGTATTACCAGCCTTTGGGCTGCAATCACTTGATCGATTTCAACAGGTGAAGGATTTGGAGGATTCATTTCTGTTTGCTGTTGCGTGATAATCTTTCCTTTCCTGGTATTGACCATCTGAGTTAGATACATAAGGTAAGACAATAGTAGACAAGGCAGTAATTACAAATCATGTTACTTTGGGGGATTTATTAGCTAAGCAGTTTAATGTTTTACCTACCATAGCTAATTTATTATCTTATGCTGGCACATACTAAGATGTCCATATATAATACTTCAATCAATCAAAGAAGCAAATCAGACATTTTTCATCAGAACAATCAACCAACATTTTTAAAATAGAGAAAATAGTTTTATTTTCGTCTGAGGTTCCCTATCTCTGAAAAGACCATAAGTGTAGGATTCCAAGGCATGAAATCCTTCTTGTCTTAGAGTAGAAAAGGTAAGAATGATCAGAGTAGAACAGTAGAAGGTGAGACACGATCAAGATAAGTATAGAAAGAATTAGAATAAGATAAGTAGGTAAGGGTTTTGTCCATTTCTATCTAGGTTTCGTCCTACAGTCAACATTTCCTCTGATACCACTTCTGTCACACCCGGCTTTAAGGAACAAAGCCAGGGGCATCTCATACATGCGCCAAGAAGACAACTTATATAATAACAGAGTGTATAGAGATAAATGTCATAGAACATCAGAGTATTTATTACATAGCGGAAGACTTATTACAAAATAAAATAATGAATATAAAACGAACTAAGGATCGTCAGCGCAAATGTCAACTGAGAAACGCCACCTAGATCAGATCATACTCCTCGCCTTGTGGCTCCTCCTGAACCACCTGCTCTTCTCCTGTGGGGGGGTGTGAGACAGCAAGGGTGAGCTCACACATGATCATAGCTCAACAAGTTGTGGGGAACCAGTGGACACAAACTCACAAAGGTGTGAGTTCATGTGATGTGTAAGGCTAATCAATGATAGGGGTTAAAGCTGAGCATTGCTTTTAAGTAGTTGGTCAAAATTTTATTAGCAATTACTAAGTGTAAGTAAATACCAAACCATAAGTAAAGTAATAGAACACAATTTATAATAAACCCATGCAATGCAAATGACAAAATTGAATTTAAGTTCCATAATTTAAACATCAGAGAGTCCTGAGCTGCTCATGACCGCGAGCTCGGCTAGTATACCAGTTTTACACTCTGCAGAGGTTGTACCCTTTACCCACAAGTCATGTTACCCATCTGCCAAGGGGTCGCGAATCCCATACACCTCTACCTAGGAAGCGCGGCAGGGCAACACTACGAGGCCTTTACAAAGTTCCACTAGCTTCCGAAAACCCGCTACAGTTTATAGGAAGTTCCAATGCAGGGTTCCTGGCTGACCGCCATCGCAGCAAAATCAACCAGGGACCTCCCTACACTAACCACTCCCCTACTGCCCTTGCCCCTTTCGGGTAAGGTAGTCTTCCACTAGCTTTCCTAATTAGTCAGCCAAGGGCGTCCCATTAAACCCTTATGGTGGCACGTGGTACTCAAGTTAAGCTCTATGTTCCAATTAACATTAATGAACTTGACATGAACATAAATAGAATAACAACAGAATTGGAACATAGAGGTAATAAATGATTATCCCAAAACCCGGTAAAGCAATAGCAAACTACCCAAGTGATTCAGGGGTAAACAAGGTAATGAGATAAACAATCTAGAGTAACCTATTGGGTCCCATCAAAATTAACCTATGCATGGATAAGTGATATTAAAGAACATTATTGGGTAAAAAGTGGTCAAGGGCACAACTTGCCTGGCACTTGAGATTCCAGGAACCAACTTGCTTTTCAGATGACACGTGTCCTCACGCTAGTCGCTAGTCGTAGCAATACAAACAAACATGGTATAGATAAAATTAACATCACACCAAACATAAGAACAAACTGAATAATAATAATCTACGCGTAGCTACAAGACTAACGCAACTTGAACGGGTCAAATCGGAGTTAAAACGGAGGAGTTATGAATTTCCTAAGGTTTTATGTATTTGATATAAGATTAATTAGGAAATGAATTTTGTGGTGACATTCATGTCAAAACAGAGGTACTAATTGATAAACAATAATATTACAAAACTATAGGAATTGGAATTAATTAATTTGGACTCCATATGAATTTTCTATGAATTAATCAAGTTATAGGAATTGTTTTTATGTTAAAAATTCTTTTCTATAATTATTTAACTGATTTCCTCGGATCTCTGGACTGCGCACCAAAATTCAGGAAATGCAGGGGCCACTGCGCAAAGATCCTAAGACACAGTGCACAGCGACAAGGGATGGCGGGTTGATTTTAATGAACTATAGGGGCTCTTTTGTATAACGGTCAGGCCAAAGGGGTATTGTTTACTATCGGCCGTCCGATCACGATCTAAGGAATCCAATATAACGATGAAGGGGTACGCGCCATGGGCCACTGGATCGAGATCTGATGGCCCAGATCGATCCCGAGCCCATAATCAGTGCAGACCGTACGATTGACAATTGAGGGCACAGATTCAATTAATCCGAAAGGGTATATGCCTTCTAATCCTAGCCGTTCATTCTAATCCAACGACCATCGCACTGCCCTCAACCTCCCGACGGCCAGGGACGGCGGCGCCCACAGGCCCGACGGCGGAGATCCCACCGGTGAACCCCAATCGCGCACACACGTACAAATCCTTCGATCCAAAAGCCCTATGCGTTGCCGAGATGATAAAGAACTCAACGGAGGAATTCTTACCTCGATTCCGGCAATGGACGAACCGCCCCACGTAGTTTGGCGGATGTGCGGCGGTGAGCGATTCATTCCATCCCCGAGCGTTAATCCCTGCCTCCAGAAGCTCTACATGATGCGCACTCAACGACAGACTTCATCAAATCATACCTTACCGCTAGCAGCAGACTCATTATTGCAGGACATGTGATGGCGTGGCGCCACGGCGGCATCCTTGCCCCGTCGAGCAATTGGCAGCGTCCAGAGATCTCCCGTGCCCAGCCACTCTCTTGCACACGATGCAGGCTCTCCGACGATCACTCGAAGCGATTCACCATGTGGAAGAGGTAACGGGGATGTAGGCCAACAGTGGCGCGCGGGTTTGTAGTTGTGCCAGAACCCCGGTGAGCAATCCAAAGAGCCCACAAGGATCCCCACGCCTGGGATGGCCATCAACACGCGCGGTGAGTGCAGGCGATCCCCCGTGACCACTAGATAGATCCTCGGGCGTCGTCGAGGTGCTAGTTCGATGGAGGCCGCCCGGATTCTCTTCACCGCATCCTTGTTGTGGCGGCGGCGCTTGGGTTCTGGTGGCGAAGGAGATGAAGACGGACAACTTTATACTCTGGCTGAGACCGAGCAGGTGGGCATGCAGGAGCTGCGGCGGAATCTGCGGTGAAGGCGTCGGGTTGTTACGCGCGGAAGAGGAGGCCAGAAATTTCGTAGAAGCTGGTAGCGGAGATCTCGTTCAATCCCAACAGCACCAGCTGTGGTGAACGGAGGAGGAAGAGGGGAGGATAGAAGAGACTTCTGTGCCGTTGGCCCACATGGCGGTCAAGGTGAGACCGAGCGGCTGATGAAGGGAATAACAGATGGGGCCCACATGTAAGCGCCAGGAATAAAGAAAAGGGGAAGGGAAGGAGATGGGCTGCGCAGGAGGGAAACCGAGTTGGGCCAGCCAGATTCGGCCCAGGCGCTATCTTTCTCTTTTTTTTTCTAATTTCTTTTTTTCCCTCTTTTAAACCTCAATTTGAATTCAAATGTTGTGGTGAACTTGTACTCAAATTAAAAAAATACAAAATAAACATACTAGTGTGAATTTTATTTATAAATTTTATTTTGTATTTTATAGTATTTCTTTCTAAACCCAAGTTTCAATCTAGCGGCTAGTTCATATTCTCCACTTATTATTGTATTCCTACTAATATATTGTTGTTATTATTTAAATGCACAAGCAAAAAAAACTCCAACATGATGCACCTTTCTTTTACTTAGTATTTTTTTATAGGTAGTCAGAGTTAATCCCATTGTTTGAAATATGCTAAGATGAGAATAACAACACAAGTGATCCAATGACCCTTTTATATTTCTCATTTCTTGTATCTTCTATTGCTCTCACTATTTGGGTATTACAATCGGTTAGTGATTATATCCGGAGATTCCAGGATATGAGAAACCGATGCTTTCAAATTCATTTAACAGATAAACAACTGGCGGGAATAGCCTTTGATGGATTGCGCTATTATTTAAAAGAGAGATTAGAAGGCATCCAGTTCTTTACTCTAGCACAATTACATCAGAGAGCTTCGGCTTGTGAAAGCCGAAGCAAAGAACTAGTCAGAACGGTTCATCATAATGTCCCTATAGTAGAACACAATCAAAGTAGTTCGGACGATGAACCAAAGAAAGTTTACACTGCCGAAATAGTTTGGCCCGAGCAGGCCAAATCATCGGCTTGCTCCTCCTTGCAGTCGGTTCAAAAGGAACGACAGGAGGAGGTTAAGTTTACATTTAATGTAGGCAAATGTGATAAGATATTCGATGAATTACTAAAAAATGGTAACATTAAAATTGATTATATCGTTCCACCTGCCGACGAACTAAAGCGTCGCGCATACTGCAAGTGGCACAACTCATTTTCCCATGCCGCTAATGATTGTAATGTGTTCCGACGACAAATTCAATCGGCCATTAATGAGGGACGATTGAAATTTCAGGAGGACACGGAGCCCTTCCCAATGAATGTGATCGACTTTAATGGCAAAAAGGTCCTAATTCGGCCCAACACAGCCGATAAGGGCAAAGACAAAGAAGTCATCATCGGCAACGCACGGGAGGCCGATGGAAACAACAAAATTTCTTGCAGAAAAGTGATGGCCGAGAAGACTCCTGATGGAGGGGAGACACTGAAGGTAACCATCACAAACTCCAGCGGTGGGGGGCAAGCACAGACAATGGGATATGCGCGAGGACCCATACTACGCATCGCGGACGGTCCGGTGTCTAGGCGCGGACGGTCCGTAGCATCACCGGACGGTCCGAAGCGTTCCGACGGACGGTCCGGCAACGTTGAAGAGCCGCGGCGACCACGTACCTTCAAACCACGACGACCAGAAATAGGTACGTGGAAAACTAACACGTTCAAGGCAACTGGTCGGTTGGTAAAATCTAGCCCGACCTTTGATCAATTATTGTCTAAATATGTGAAAAAGAAGGCTGGCTCCAGCGACCGGCCACCAAAGGGACCTCGCTTACCCACCCAGGTGCGACGGCAGGTTAGGCCGATTGGACCACCACACCAATCGGAAAGGACGGAAGGTCATAATGTTCAATTAAGACCTAACGTACCTGCATGGACACCTCCACCACTATATCCACCTATGCCATATCCATACACATACATACCTTCACCATATGTCCCAAATCAAATGTGGGGCATGCCACCATACCCATTTGGGATACCACAGTACCCCGCTTGGGGGCACCCCAAACATCTGTATTCAATAGGTTGACACCTCCAGTACAAGACCGATTGAGAACCCCTCAATCTGGTCCACGAGCACAGGCCCAGCAAGATTGCCGAACAACTCGGCCCCAAAGGCTGACTAATCCGGCAGGGGGGCATACAGCTACAACCTCCAACAGTACGAAAAAGGGAGATGTCATTAAAATAGGAACGACAGATGTCGTCGTACAACAAAACAACGAAGGGCCGATGATTTTTGGTGAATCGGCCAACACAAACAAAAAAGAAAGTACGACTGTCAATAAAATAGCTGATCCAAAATACTCTATGCCCCGATGGTGCCCATCGGGACTGACACGATCGCAAAAGCGAAAATTACAGCGCCTCAGAGCAAAGGAGAATCAGGAAAAAGAGGCAGAAAGAATATTCAATGACACGCATCCGCAGTATCCGCGACCACAAAAGAGATGGAGACCAAAGGCCGTTGAGAAAAATCAAACGACCACAAAGATAGTAAATAAAACGACAACTGTGCATCTCTCTGCAGGTATGGTAGACTGTCCGGCTATAAAGGCCGGATCATCTGCACAGGACGCGGACCATCCGACCCCTGAGGCCGAACCATCCGCACTACACCAAGACACCTCCGACGACGTACCGACGCCCATGGAGGAAGACGACCTGCAAGATGCCTAAGAAAACCGATGTGGTAACATCGAGTTAGTTGCTTTTGGTTCGCTCAGCTCCACCAAAAGGCAGGGGGGCATATGTTGAGCACCAAATTGAGCGCGCGGACGGTCCGGCCCTGAGGCCGGACGGTCCGCGGTCCGGACAGTCCGCGCCTGTGGGCCGGACGGTCCGCGCGTACGCAGAGCAGATTAGGGTTCCGAGTTTTGTGCTATGGTTGTTAGCTAAAATCATGGAATAAGCTCGGAAATTAGTTTGTAAAGGGTCCAGCCCCCCTCCTCTATAAATAGAGAGGTATACGGCTGATTTGTAATCATCAATCGAATCAATACAACTTCTATTTCGCATTTTATCCTAGGAGTAGTTCTAGTTTAGTTTAGGTTTAGCTATCCAATCCCCAAATTCTTCGTCTCTCTTCGGCTCTACGTCGATTAGAGGAGTCTAGGTCGACCGGCCCGAGCCTAGACACCACCTAGGATCTCTACTCCCCGACGGGGTCCCTCCCGGGAGCGAGATCCAGGCGCCGTCGGCGATCTTCCGCCGTCCCTGCGTACGCGCGGACAGTCCGGCCCCAGGGCGCGGACCGTCCGGCCGTCAGGCAGGAGCCCTAGCCGCGCACCAGGTCGCGGACCGTCCGGCCCCAGGCCGCGGACAGTCCGCCCTTGCGCAGAGAGCACCACCGCGCCTCGCACCAGGCCGCGGACCGTCCGGCCCCTGCGCGCGGACCGTCCGCCCCTGTGCAGAGGGCACCGCCACGGTTCTTGTTGAGTGTTTGGCGCTCCGAAAAGGCGTCAACACATCTTAAACAAAAGATGGACCAAGATCTTACAGTTCTGTGTCTTGTAGGTGCAGAGGCATCTTCTGACCAATGAAAATGGTGAAACCAGGTAGAGTATCTGACTCAAAGATAACAACGTTTACATGCAGATACAAGACAACAATATCATTGTTCTCTGAACACACATGACCTCCATTGGTAAAACTGAAATCGAACCACGCCGCAGAAATACATAGTGCTCTAGGCAAATGCAAGAGGATTCATTATTCATCTGTGGTTGTGCTCAGTGATCAATACTCTTGTTCATCCTCCTCCAGTGACCCAGCCTGTGATGTCTTCTCGTGGTCATTCTCAAGCTGGCTGAAGTTCCCCTTCTCCTTGATCAGCTGGATGTGGTGGTGCTTGCAGTACAGCTTCCCCTCGTGCGCAATGTAGTTAGAAGGGCTGATGGTGCACCCTCCATGGCAGCACTTGAAGCAGCTCTTGTGGTACATAGTGTTGTTAACAGTGACCTGGATGCTTAACCGGTGAGTTGCAATCAGCATACTGATATTCATGTACAGTATTCCTGTCACCTTTCCTTATCTTTAGGCAAAAATATCAATAACTGAAACTTTCAACTTAGAAATGCAGCAGTTGCTGTCTTCATGGATATAAACGATTTATTTAATCTGGGAATCTTGTATTTATGTGATTCTTGAGTGAGAGATTTCTGTGACAGGTTGTCAAGTGGAGAAGGCTCAAACTACCGGAAGAATGATTGAGATGGTTGAACACAGAATCTTACCCTCTCAGTTGGATAGACTGTCTTGCTGCATCCAACACATTTCTCTCTGGTGCCAGCAAAGGCGCTTGAGACTTTAGTAGCATTCTGCCAAATAATATGCAATCATGATGAGCATTATCTAGTGCCAGTTGTTCATAAAGAACAAAACATGAAAGGTGTCAACTGGATGGGTGATATGAAACATGTTTAAAACCATATACAGCACTGATCTAGTCATATGCCTCATGAATATCAAGTTTTTTTTTGTGTGATCTGTTAAATATCTGGTGTTCTGACCTTTTTATTGGACAAGATTTACTCTGTTCTGATCCAAGCATAACAGTTAGGTTTTGAGTGGATCTTTCTCTCTCTAACCATTGGGATTGCTGTGCATTCAAGATCCAAGCATCTCACATCATGTTTAAGGAGTTGTTGTGCATCAATGATTGAATGTATTTGTTTCCTGTGCTACTCTGGACTGAAAAAAGTGAAAAAATGCAAACTTTGTAGGCACTGAGAAAAACACATAAACACATGAATCTTAAGGCGTTGCATATACCTCATTCCCAACGTTTCTTTCTGGCTTGACAACCTTCGGAGTTCCTGAAGCCATTTGTAGGTGAGGAGACACGCATGAACCACTGGATCTATTTCGTACTGCAAAGGGAAGGGGGTAAACGATGATACCTTCGAAGCTCTTGTCCAAGCTCCCTGTCCTCTTGAACAGCTGGTCGAAGTGAGGCCTGCAGTAGAGCACTCCCTCGAAGGAGTTGTAGTTGGCGAGCTGCGGCGGAGAACATACATCCTCAGACGCACAAACCAATGCTGGGCTCAGCTTTGCAGATGAAGCATGCAGGTCGTGGTACCTTGAGGGTGCCCTTGCAGTGGTGGCAGCGGAAGCAGGCCTTGTGGTAGATGCGGTTGTCGGCGGTGAGCTTGTCCACAAGGTACACCGTCTTGTCGCAGGCGGTGCACTTGGTGGTCGTCCCCTGGAAGGAGGTCGCCATGGCCGCCGTCGTCTCTCTTCCTGCCTCCGCAACGACACACTCTGCTTACGGAGGCGAGGCTGTGTAGCCGATGGCTGCCTATATGGGAACTGTGGGTTGGTTGGTTGGTTGGTGGTGGTGAGCTGCAGCCAGGTATTGATACCGCTAGGTAGGCAGGACACAGCTAGCTAGTGAGGGAGAATGTTGGGGGTGTCACCGTGTCAGGCATCAGCCATCAGCCATGGGAAGGAGAGAGAGAGAGAGAGCATACGAGGTGGAGGTGGGGGTCGGTCCTGCACGAATGCCGCCATACCACCATGATGCCACAGCATGTGCAGTGAACCAGAGCTTTATGTGGTCTTTGGTTGCTTCTAGTGCAGTGAAACGGAAACTGTATTTCCTTTTTGCTCTTTTTTTTTCTGTCACTCAGGAGTGGTTGCTTGCTTTTGTACCTGGAGAAAAAAATAAGTTGGCAATTAAGTTGAGATTTGATATTTCTATTTTAAATAAAAGAGAATCGAACCGATCTCGACGACAAGGCCACCCCAGCTGCCATGAAAAAAGTGAGACTGCATCAGGCCCCTGTCAGGCCAGATCGTTCTGTTGCAACCTTCAGCCTTACTCTTCAGCCTTACTCCTTGCTCATGATTTGCTCTTGTAAAGACAAGTACGTACTGATCCCGATTAATAAGCGCATGTCCGCTCCCAAGATGCTAATTTCATGTCGTATATATTCATGAGGTTTTGTTTGGTTACTTCAGTATTTATCTCAATTCACATGTATTAATATTAATTAATGTATGAATTAGTTTATTTTACATATCAATCTATCTCAACACATGTGGATTGAGCTGAATACTAAACAAGGTCTAAAGTGAATTGAGGTGAATACTAGAGTACCTAAAAAGGCCTGAGGTGGTGGTGATGATTCTATGTTGTTGTTGTTTATTAGCATTGATGGGAAGAATTCAAGTAACGATGATTTGGTGAACAGTTTGGGGTGACATCCTGCATTGTGCTTGAATTAGGGCCTGTTTGAGACTCCGACTTCTATAGGAACCCTAAAACGGTATAAAAAAAGAGTTTCTAATAAAGAGCACTGAGAATTCAGTCATTTTTATAGAAATAAACCAGAGAAAAAAAAACTGGCTTCTAGTGGCTTCTCTCCCACTCTCTCCTTAACCTTCTATCGTGCTAGGAGGAACTGTTTTGTTAAATAATTTGTTAAAGAAACACTATAGAGAAGCCGCTCTTAAGAGCCGAAGCCGTACCCTTAATAGCTGTCGCCCGCCGGAGCCATTTGTGTGCGCGAGAGCCAAAATATATTTTGGTCCCCATCTATCTCCTTGAATTCAGATGGGCTGTTTTTCTCTCTCATGTTTGTGGTTGGAGTAAAGTGCACTGCTTCTCCAAAAGACGTGACTTGGTGGCTGCCACTTGTTATATGTATTTAAATTCTGTAAAATCGTCTCGCGTGATGAATTTGCCCGTCGTCGTTTGCCTAGTATACTAAACATTGTTTTTTAAAAAAACTGACCCCCTTAGACAAGGAACAACTTAAATCTATACTACTATATTAAGACTGCAAGGGATAACCTGCCTCCCATGGTCCTGACTTCCATTAATCTACACCATCTATCTATATCATCAAATCTACACCATCCGCCACCAGCCCCATCCGACGCACCCCGCCCGAAACCCCCAGCGACATCAGCCCCATCCGCACCAGCCACATGCCACACATGTCCAACACCGCCAGCCTCATCCGAGAGCCGTGAGCAACCTCCCACTCCCCACCAACACGCCTTTGCCTCACCCTGAGATGCCCGGGACCTGCAACAGTCGTCGCCTCCCCCGGACCGGCTGAGATGCAGCTCTGTGCCCGTCCGTGTCCCCATGCCGTAGGAGCCACATTGTGCCTGCCGCCAGCCCCGACACCACCAAATGTTGCCTCCATCCATCCTTCGAGCTTGCCGCCCCCGCCCCAAACCCTAGACCCCCTGCAATCACGAGGAATGGGAGAACGACCGAGGAGGATGCTCCACGAGGAAGGGGAGGACGATCGAGGAGGACGCTGTTGCTCGTCGCTGAGCATCTTCGCGCCCTCAGTGCTACCAAGGAGCCCTCTCAATCCCTGATGGCACCCCAACCCTTGGTAATATCTCCACCTCAGCCATGGGCATTGCAACCCTCGATTCAATCTCTCCTCTTCGATCTCAGGCCTATCGACGGCGATGACGACCCAGCCTCCCTCTTCACGTCCCTGCTCTCCAACTCATACAGGTGTTGTGGCTCCCTCCTCTCCACCCCCCTATCTATTTGGTTGTTTGATGTCTACTTTCTTCGCTGCTCTGGTTGCGGCACGATCGATGCACCGCCTCCTCGTGCGAGGTGAGGGCAGAGGGCAGGCCTACACGTGCTCAACTCCATCAACAAACCCACCTTCACGCCACTCTAGGAGCGTGCCGAGTGGTGATGTGACAACTTGGTGGTCTATCGTCGTTGCCCTTCACGAGGTGCCGATCTCTTCGTCGGCGAAGAGCATCCACCAAGTATTCCCACCCCCTCCTTTGACCTATCCGAACAACACTACACATTTACATGTCATAGCAGCTTGTCTAACTGGCATTCTGCTTCCTAGTTCCATTCATTCATTATATGGTGAATGGCCACAGAACCATGTTCTATGATGGCACAAGGTCACACCAAGCTGTGTAGCCATGCGAACCATATTTGTCATGTAGCCACAAGGCCCCGTCGATCTGTTTTGGTTTACAATGTGGACGACAACAACGTGGAGCTCTGGCTTATGGGGGCTTCTCGACGCCAGCGGAGCTCGTGGGTGAGCTTACACAAGCTTTAAATTTATTCTCTTTGCCTAGAGTCAAGGAATAGTTTGACTAATATCACTACAAGTGATTGGATGAGAAATTCAGAATATAAGTCATTTTGATAAAAGAGACTATTGCATTCTGTTCTTCTAGGAAAAGAATGATTTGTGTTCATAAAAACTAGAATTTTGTGTATGTTTTTTCCAACCTATCTTCAAACTATACAAGAATTATTATCTAATATAAACAGTACATTAACAATAATGTACACAGAAATCCATGTATTTAATGTGTGTACACGGTATCATCATGTCTGACTAACCCTTTTTACTTTAATTGAATGAAGTTCGTACATGTATTTGAGGTATTTTTTATTTTCTTCCTACTATAACCCTTGCTTAGATACTGATCTAAGAGCATCTCCAAGGAACAAACCAAAAATCCTAGAGGTTCTCACATGAGTACGGTTTAGAGAAGGGATAAACTAAGGAAAGCCTTCCCCACAAATACAAAAAAGGATGCCTCGAACCTATGATTTGGTGACTCAGTGAAACAAACAACTCTCACTACTGCACTAGGTCTGCCATTGTTTACGAGCATCCCCAAGGGTCTTACTTAAATTCACTCTCTAAATTTTAATAAGGCGAGCCATTTTAATAAAAACTGTTTTTATAGGTTTTTTTACCTTCTAACAATATTTATGTATCTTGTACGCACTCTAGAGAACCAACCCACTCTCTGATCTTTATTTACTGCATGCTATTTAGGTCTGCTAAGCAAAAAATGATATTCTTTCTCAATCTTTTATCATGTTTAGATAAATTTGGGGGTTTTAGGATAAAGTTTGTGAAGGGCTTCACTTTTTCTGTCTGTAATTAACATTTAACTCAAAAGTTTTCCCTTGAAATTCAAGTTGATTTTGAGAAGTATGAAGGGATGATTGAGTTCATGGAGAAGGTGGTAATACATTTGATTCTATGGAGCTCACTGGAGGATCACTACCTTTTTCCAGTTGCTTGCAAGAATGTCATTGGAATCCGATAGGCTTCATGGCACATCGTATCCTTCATTGAGTATAGGGAAGAAGGTTGTGTCGACATGGACTGTGTCACTCTCATCGAGGACTACCATAACAAGATTGAAGTTGAACTCAACAAGATCTGTGATGGAACCCTCAAGCTCTTTGCTTCCCACCTTCCCCCCTCATTAACAGTTCCAAAGTCCAAGGCCTTCTACCTCAAGATGAAGGGTGATTACTACAGTATTATGATAATACTATTGTGCTTTAAGTTTCCTCTAAATTATGTTTTGCTGCACTGCAGTATTTTTAGTTCAATTCATGTGTATCAGGTACCTTGCGGAGTTTGAAACTTGATCTAGGAGAAAAGATGCAGCCAAGAATACCATGGTGGCACACAAAGTTGCTTAGTTAATTTGCTTATCCTTAATTTCACGGTTCACGTATTAAATTTATTGCCTAGGACATTAACCTTTTTATATGTACAATTGATCATTTAATTGATGTGTTCCTAATTCTTTTTCTGCTAAATCTTCCAGGATATTGCTTTGGAGGAGTTGGCCCCCTATCCTATTAGGCTTTGGCTGGTGCTTAACCTCTCAACTCTCCTAGTCTTGCTCGCGGTCTCCCCAAACAGGTTTGATTTCTAGATCCATTACATGGAGTGTGTCCTCTTTTTTGCAATCCTTATGATATGAATGTAAGCTTTGTGGAAAATATGATCTGACTACTAAGGTTATTATGCATTTCATAGTTTAGACAGATGTTATGAAATAACCTAGCTTTAGCTATGCCGGTCATTAGTTTAGTTTGTATTGGTTGTTGACAAAGAATTTGAAAGATATTGAGATCAATGATAATGTATGTGTTATTTGATTTTATGTAAATGTTGTGCACTAACATTTATCAAAATAATTTATGTGACGTAGCACATTGAAAACCACTGACTCGTCGGTGTCCTACACTTTGCCGGCCACGCTATTGTTCGTGCATGTTGGCAAGCAATGACTCCCGCGCTCTATGCTCGAGCGCGCGTGCTGGAGAGTGTGGACTATGGAGGAGTGATTGCGGGTGCTAATCTCTTGTCCCTACATGCCTTTGTCCACTTCATCCACTCGGCGGCCTCATGATGTGCCACTAGGTCTGGTCTACTCGTTCCCCTAAAATTGTGGCCTATAATCAGCTTCTTGGCATTTGATCCTTTTGTATCCAGGCAAAGCCAACGAATGAAAGGGACTCACTCGCAGCAACAACCAAAAAGCTGTCCACGCATTCTCCTTTTCACATTTGTTGCATTTATTTAATTCATCTAATAGCATAAATTAGCACTCCTTTTGTGTTATTGCTCTTTGATTGGTCTTATAGTTGTACTGCTTGCCATGTGTATTTTAACATAAGTGTTGTTTTGGCTAATCCCTAACGATGTAATACATTTCAGCAACACTTCAATTGTTTTGTTTTTTGAGCAATTATTCTAAATACCCAATGTTCACAACATATTTCACTTCCCATGGTTCACTATTTTGTTGTATTAGTAGCTCTAATTTTAAGGTGCCAATGAATCTTAGGCGAAAGAATTGTTAGTAGTAGTGGTCCAGAACAGACTTCATATTGTGATTTACAAACTTATGTATTATATCTTAGTTGAGAAACACATGGGTTGTGAATGGGTAGGACTTAAGTGAAAAAATTCAACTCTTTGCTATTTTTGTTCCTTGCCTCTTTGGTTTCAGTTGACACACTTGAAATGTTTTATTTTCAAATCACTTACCACTTCTTCCATTGGAGGAAAGGAACCTTGTTTGCTACTGATGACCAATGCATCTACAACAGATTGACATGGTGGGAGGAAAAAGACAATGGTCATCAACTTACTCAGAGCAAAAAGTTTTTAATTGTGGTACCCGTGGTGTTGTAAGTTCCATCTCATCCTCTTGCAGTTAACACTTGAACAAAGTACTCTTTAGATTCTGTACATGCAACGGTTGCTTATGCAATCATGTTCCACTTCATTCCTAATTAACAATTTGGGTCTTATGATTGACGACTTTGAATTTATCACCATAAATAAACCTAACACATGAACCATATCTAGATTCTGGAATAGGTTCCATGGTAGCATCAAAACTGGTCGCAATGGCGCCGGACCGGGTCGCATCGCTGGCATTGCTCAACACCACCGGAGGAGGCTACCGGTGCATCCCAAAGGTATGTGTGGTATCTCACTCGCCCATCAAAACAGATACTACAAATCATGTCACTTTTTTGCGTTTCAATTCAACACGTTCAGAAAAGCTCCATTTGTTTGAGTTGAGTCACAGTCACTTGAGGGGGGCCACAAGAGATTATCGACAACAAGGTTTTTGGCAACTGGCACCTGAGGCCTTGTTTGGATAAAGAGGGATTGAAGTGGATTGAAGTGTATTTTAGGGATTAAAAGGGAAATTAGTTCATATTACACTTCATTACACCTTATACCACCTCAATCCACTCCAATCCAAGATTACCCAAACAAGCCCTGAAGGGGGTCAGTGGCAGCACGAAGAGGAGGGTTAGCATTGCCCTGGAGATACTCATTAGGCCTCGACTGCTCTTCCTCGACGAGCCCACCAATGGTCTTAACAGGTACGCGCTTGCTTATGTTTTGGGCCTATCATCTGGGTGCGGTGCCCAAGTCACAGCTGATGCAATCAAGAAAACACACAAAATTATGGAGTGCTTCGGCGTTCTTCATGACAGATGCTGTGTGGGCTAGTGACGGATGGTCAGACTGTCATAGGATCGGTCCTTCAGCCGAGCAGCGAGGTTTTCTTGTTGTTCGACCGTCTCTATCTTCTGTCAGGAGGCTACCTTGAGAAGGCTTTGGAGGCTTGTTAGGTAACAGTATCAAATTGCTCGTCATATTTTTTACTCTTATATAGGAGTGTGTTTTTGCTACACCAATGAGGAAATGTATGTGTGGTCTACTGTGCATGAGAGCATTTCTTAGCTTGATTCTTCACTCAAGTTGGGTTCCCATGCCCGTTAATGCACAACCCATCGAACCATTTCCTTAGGTCCATAGTCTTAGATTTTGATACGGTGAAGGCCACCCTAAAATGGTCGATGAAGACGAGTGTGTCTTCATTCTTTAGTTTTGATCCTGCATTTTGAATATTCTCTAGATACATGCTAGATATTATTGATGTTATTTAACCAATGTTCCATCTCTTAGCTTTATTTGAACTCGATGTTGCATTGCTGCTCAGACACACAAGTCATCCATTTGCTGGTGGATGATGGAAAAATTACCTTCGAATTTCCACATTGTTTACCAGCTAATTTCTTATTCCATTTGGCAAACTAGCTCTGCAGTGTGCCCCTGCAAATTCTAACCAATAATTGTGCCCAGAAATAAAATTTAAATATATTTTGTTACGCTTTTCATTTGCACATATACTTTTACAGTTTTATGGAGTTTAGTAAAAACACCGTGTACTAGCACATAATATCAATGCAAAGTTGTTACTTAAACTCAATAAGAGAGCATCATAGTGTTGCATAAATAAGTGTGCTTATGATTCATATTTGCTCATTGCAAATTGGAGTTATTTGTGTTGTTTCTTTGTATACTCAACAAAGAGATGTTAGCCACTTGGGTTTATTTCATTGCCACACTCAGTTATGTCACGTAACTTCATTTTCATGTTTTATTTTGTTCCAGCAATGTAGTTTATCTTTGTTTTAATAGCTCTTTCTTTGTAAAACAATATTTTGCTGTGGTTACTATGCGGATAAGAGAACCTAAAACTACATCACTGTTGTTTGTGTGACATAAGAGAACCTAAAACACATTAAAGACGTTTGGGACCAAGAGCTACAGTGAAGTGGTTGATGTGCTTAGAGAATGAGAAGTTGAAGAATGGACTTAAGTTACTTGAACGACTTCGTTACCTCACGCGCACACGAGTCTTGTATAATGCACTATCCTTTTATGGAATCAATGTGTTTTATTTGAGATGTTTTAATATTCACTACAATATTGTTTATTTTTTTTATAAATGACAAAGCACATGTAAACCTTGTATGTCTTGTAAACATCCACTTTTAGTGATGCTAACAAAAGTATAAAATAAAAAAAATAAAAATTAGTGTTTTTGCATATCAATGTATTTTATCATATTGATTTCGTAGCAACACACGGATATATTTATATATAAGTTATCATGGTATTTATGTTGCCGTTGCAACGCACGGGCACTCATCTAGTATAAGGCTTAATTATACTAAAAATAGATGGTTATGACTGAAAAAAATACAATTGTTATCACAAAAGGTGTTGGATAATTAACAGAGCCTAAAATTAATTTGATAATGCAGTATAAAACGAAAACCTAGATCTACTGTTAGATAATATCCATGACATTAGAACAGAACATATCTGAACTAACTCAATAAGATTAACACATAAAAGAAGAATCGACAACAGATCTACCCATAAGACCGTCATTGCAATAAACTGAAAATGCAGATTTACTCGCGGTGATTTCCACGAGTTTTGTGGAGGAACCCGAGCGGACGTGCGGGAAGCACTTCGCAGAAACCTGATTCGCCGACACCCATTGTAACACCCTGAATTTGGGGGTGTAAAATTTATTTCTAGGTATCTACCAAATTCAGGTATTACTCTTGTATCTCCCTCTAGCTTCTCTCTCTCTTTTCCTTTTGAGTAGATTTAGCTTAATTAGGGAGGGATTAATTATTTATTTTTGTCAAAAAATTATGAGTCAAGAAATGTTGCATCATATTGAACTTAAATATTCTTTGAATTGTTGCACATGTTTGAATTAGTTTGAATTTGTAAACTTGATTTGAATTTGAATTGAAAACCCTAGAGAAAATAAAATAGAAAAGCAATTAGAAATTCCAGGAAAATAGAAAATCCCAATTCAGCCCAAACCGGCCCAGTCCAGCCCAGTGGGGCCGCGCGCCCGCGCCGCCTGACAGGTGGGCTCCACCTGTCAGCGGTGGTTTCCCTCAGCGCGTGCCCCCTCACCCTCTCCCTCTGCCTAGAGGGGCCGCTCTGTCTACACCAGTTGCCCTCGCCCGCACGCCCCTTTCCCTCTCCGCCTCGTAGGCCTACTTCGTCAGCGCGTCGAGCCATTTCCCTCGCGCGCCCGCTCTCCCTCTCGCTGCGCCGTGGGACCGCCCTGTCAGCTCCGCCTTCCTCACGACCCGCCATAGACCAGCAGCACGCACGCACGCATGCCGAGATCCCCGGCCACGTCGCCCGCCCATGCACCCCAGCTCCTTTTTGAGCACCGCCCGCACCCGCACTCGCACCCCCGTCCCGTTTCGCACAGGCTCGGTCTCTCTCGCGCTCTGCCCTCGCTGCTCGACCTCGCCGGAGACCCGTGCCCACCGTGCCGGTCACCTAGCGCGCTAGAAGCCGCGCCAAGCGACCCCGAGCTTCGTCTCGAGGTGAGACACCCATTCTCATGATCGGTTTCCCCAATTATGCTTTGTTGTCGGCCAATTTCGGCTTCGTCGGAGTTCGGCCGCGGCAGTCCGCCGCGCCCGTGCGGTGAGTGGTCGAATTAGCCTGGTCTGGTGCCCCTGCGTTGGTCCCTGATGTTCCCCTTACCCTGGTTAAGTTAGTCTAGGCCCTAGCGCGCCTTAGACCCCCCTCTCCTCGGCCGCGATTCCTCGCTGGAGTTGCCTCGACCTGCCTAGAGCCTTTCCTCTGCCGTTCTCCCCTCTCTGACCCCGGTCTCGTGGTCAAAGCCCCACTAGTGAGTTCGTCGAGTCTTCCTCTTCGTTTCTGGCCAGCCCCGGCGACCCTGGAACTGCCGTAGCCCGCACCCGCCCCAACTCCGGCGACCTCACCACCGTGGGCAGGAGCGGCGCTGCCCGCCGCCATCAGCCCTCCCATCATTGATCTTCACCGTCCGATTCAGTTCGCACGGTCTAGATCACGGGATACCGCTTCGCGCACGCGCGCCCTGCGTACGGACCCACCTGTCGGTCGCTTGTACCCCTGGCACCGGGCCCGACTGGTTAGTCTGCCTCCCCGCCTCGGTTGCTGACCGCCTTGGCCCGCTGATCAGTGCGTGCCCGTGCCCGCATCCGCGCGCTTGCCCGCGGATCTAATCTCGATGGTTGATTTTAGATCTAACGGTTGAGCAGACCCCATACCCCTTCACGCGGTGGTTTTGCTAAAGAACCCCTCAGGTTTCCGGGAATCAACCCCCGTCCTTGGTTTTCGCGTGCAAGCCCCTGAAATCTTGCAGATTGAACCCTGGGCTTTTAAATAATTACAAAATTAGACCTATTTTCATATTTTAAACTCTTAAACTTGTTTATTTCATATCTTTTGTATATGAACTCCAAATTTAGTGATTCAAATTGCAAAACGTTCATAGGAATATTCTCTGTTTAGATAAATTAGGTTCATTCATAGTCTATGTCACACCCGGGCTCTAAAGGACAGAGCCGAGTATATCTCATACATGCGCCAAAGAAGACAACATATATAATAACAGAGTGTATAGAGATAAATGTCACCATAACATCAAAGTATTTATTACATAGTGGAAGTCTTATTAAAAAATAAAAAATAAATATAAAACAAACTAAGGATCATCCTTGACGCCATAAAGTCAACTGGGAAATGCCACCTAGATCAGATCAAACTCCTTGTTGTGTAGCTCCTCCTGAAGCACCTGTTCTTCTCCTGTGGGGGGTGTGAGACAGCAAGGGTGAGCTCACACATGATCATAGCTCAACAAGTTGTGGGGAAACTAGTGGGCATGAACTCACCAAAGGTGGGAGTTTATATGATGTGTAAGGCTAATCAACTACAGGGGTTAAAGCTGAGCATTGCTTTTAATTAGTTGGTCAAAATTTTATTAGCAGTTACTAGAGGTAAGTAAATACCAAACCTTAATAAAAGTAATAGAACAAAATTAATAAAAAATCCCATGCAAATGCAAATGACAAAATTGAATTTAAGTTACATAATTAATCATGCGAGAGTCCTGAGGTGCTCTTGACCGTGAGCTTGGCTAGTATACCAGTTTTACACTCTGTAGAGGTTGTACCCTTTACCCACAAGTCGTGTATCCCATGTCACCAAGGTTAGCTAGACCCTTAGACACTACCGAGGTGAATGGCTAGGGATCCACTACGAGTCCTTTACAAATTTCCACTAGCTTCCGAAAACCCGCTACAGTTTATGGGAAGAGCACTTGCAAGAATCCCTCATCTGACCGCCATCATAGCAAAATCAACCCGAGAACCTCCCTGCATGCAACTCCCCTACTGCCCTTGCCCCTTTCGAGTAAGGTAGTCTTCCACAAGCTTTCCTAATTAGTTAGCCAAGGGGTCCCATTCCTCCCTTGTGGTGGCACGTGTTTCTCAAGTTAAGCTCCATGTTCCAATTAACATTAATGATCTTGACATGAACATAAATAGAATAACAAAATAATTGGAACATGGATATAATGAAAGATTATTTCAAAACCATGTAAAGCAATAGCAAAACTACCCAAGTGATTCAGGGATAACAAGGTAAAGTGGATAAACAGACTAGGGTGACCTAATGGGTCCCATCAAAATTAAAACTATGCAGGAATAAGTGATATTAAAGAACATTATTGGGTAAAAAGTGGTCAAGGGCACAACTTGCCTTCAATGAGCTCCTGCTCAGCAACTTCTATCTGCTGGGCACCAGGATCCTCGGTCACAGGCTCTTCTACTCGCCATAATACAAACAAGCACAATATATAGAGAAAATTAACATCACACCAATCATGTAGACAAAATACATAATAATAATCTATACATTAAAATAAAAACCCAGGAACATGAATAATTAATTTTGGAGTTATAGATTTTAAGATATGAATTTCTGAAGGTTTTATGTGCTTGAAATAAGATTAAGTGAGTAATTAATTTTCTTACTATTTTCATGTCAAAACAGAGACTCTAGGTGATAAACAATAATACTACAAAATTTTAGAAACTAGAATGGATCAATTTGGAGTCCATATGAATTTTCTATGAATTATACAATTCCTAGCATTTATTTTATATTAAAAATCTATTTTCTAGTTCATTTATTCAATTTAAAACGGCGCTGGACTGGGCCTCATTTTCTAGGAAGTCTAGGGGTTAATACAGAAGAGTTCCTTAGACTCAGCGCACTGTGCATAGGACGGCGGGTTCATTCCTAATAAACTCAGGGTTACTAATGCAAAAAATCTAGGCCGAAGGGGTATCGGCCAAGGTGGGCCGTCCGATCATAGATCGAGCGCCAGGATCAAACTATATTTAAAACAAATCTGTACGCGTCTACAGCCGATGGATCCGATATTGATGCCCGAGATCTAACCACGCGCGCGCCAAACTCCCAGCCCTCCGATCACCACTATCCGGTCACGATTGGATTTCTTCCACATGCTCATCCGTGAACGGATCTTGGCCACCCATTTCCGATCCAACTCAAGGGAAGTCATCCCCAACCTCGGGATAGAACCTGCCTAGCCCGTTCCGTTCACCCGACGGCACACCCACCGGTGGAAAGCCATCTCGCTTCCTAGACTAACATTGCTCTGCCCGAGATATGCTAATCGACCGGTATTGTGCGACGAACTGAATGGCAGAATTATTACCTTTGACGGTGTGATCAATCGCCCGCACCACGGAGAGGCCCGCTTCAACAGCGGATGCGCATCACCGGCGAAATTCCTCCGCCACGAAGGCCACCAGAGTTCCCCCGGAGCACCTGCGCAACACCGCGAAGCCACCCGACCAACTGATCACGAGTCTAATTACCTCAAATTCTTTTGCCTGGTCTGAGCTACCCTCAAATTCTCCTGAATTATATGGACTTGTTCTTCTACCTCTTGAATAAGCTCAGGCCCAAAAAACTGTCTTTCTCCAGTCTGATCCCAGTATAGAGGAGTCCTACACTTCCTGCCATATAAAGCCTCGAATGGTGACATCTTTAGACTGTCCTAATAACTATTATTATATGAGAATTCAGCATGTGGTAAACTTTTATCCCAACTTCCTCCATGCTGAAGGGCACAAGCTCTCAACATGTCTTCCAACACCTGATTAGTCCTTTCAGTCTATCCATCAGTCTGAGGGTGATAGGCGGTGCTAAAGTTCAACTTCGTATTCAGATTCTCATGGAAGCTTCTCCAGAATCTTGAGGTAAACTGTGAACCCCGATTAGACATGATCTTCTTTGGTACTCCATGTAGACACACAATCCGAGCCATATATAACTCTGCCAGCTGTGAGCCTTTATAAGTAGTCTTGACAGGAATAAAGTGAGCTACTTTAGTCAATCTATCCACAATTACCCATATAGAGTCATATCCTTTCTGGGTGCGAGGCAAGTAATGAAATCCATACCAATCTCTTCCCACTTCCACTCGGGTATCTTAAGTGGGTGCAGTAGTCCAGTTGGCCTCTAGTGTTCAGCCTTAACCCTTTGACAGACATCGCACATAGCAACATGTGCAGCCACATCTCTCTTCAATCCATACCACCAGTGTTTCTGCTTCAAATCCTGATACATCTTGGTGCTACCAGGGTGAATAGAATAATCCGAGTCATGGGCCTCCTTTAAAATAGTCCCACGAAGGCTTTCAATGTCAGGAACACATATCCTGTCCTTAAACCACACGGTGCCTTGCTCATCTTCCGTGAATTCCGGACCTCGACCATCAGTAATCAGATCCTTAATTTCTTGTATTTTAGCATCACCAATTTGTCCTTTGCGGATTTCTTGCTCTAGGGTAGGTTCCACATCAATAGTAACTCCTTCCGTGTGAGCAACTATCCCCAGGTTAAGTCTCCTGAAATCCTCAGCAATCTCATCAGGTAGCTGGGCAACAATAGCTGAATGAATGTGTTCCTTCCGACTCAAGGCATCTGCAACCAAATTCGCCTTGCCTGAGTGATAGTGAATCTCCAAGTCATAATCCTTAATAAGCTCCAACCAACGGTGTTGCCTAAGGTTGAGATCCTTCTGAGTGAATATATATTTCAAACTCTTATGATCCGTGTACACTTGGCACTTGGTTCCCATAATATAACGTCTCCATATCTTAAGTGTGTGCACAACAGCTGCTAGTTCTAAGTCATGAGTGGGGTAGTTCAACTCATGTTTTGGCAACTGACGAGACGCGTAGGCAATCACATGTCCTTCTTGCATGAGCACACATCCCAAGCCTTGGCCACATGCATCACAATAAATGTCAAATCCTTTCTGTAGATCTGGCATAACCAACACTGGTGGTGACATTAATCTCTTCTTTAATTGATCAAAGCTATCTTGGCACTTTTCGTCCCACTTAAACTCTCTTCCCTTCTCTAGAAGCGAGGTCATAGGCTTATCAATCTTAGAGAATCCCTCAATAAATCTCTGATAGTATCCTACAAGTCCCAAGAAGCTCCGGTGTGGCGGAACTGCCCGAATTATTCCGACTTAAGTGCCTAGGTCCCGCCTTAGAGGCTAGACCACACTTAAATGGGAATAACCCATCAATCCCTCGGATCTAGTCCGATGAGGCCACTGACAGGATCAAGTACCACAATCTCACTCGATGGTGAGTCACAGAGCAAATCCAATAAAGCATAAAACCATACATTAAGGAGTATCAAATTATTACATCAGCATCTGAGTTTTTGCAAAAGTGGTCATCATTGTTCGAAGTGCAGCGGAATAAAACTAACGATGAATAAACAGAGAGATGGGGAAGCCTGTCCCATCACTCCTCATGCTCCTCCTCGGCCGAGGCGGGGTCCCACTCAACAGTCCAACCTAGTGGCAAGGTGGACGACCAAGACACTCCAGCAACCATGTCCTCCAGAGAACCTGTAAAATTATGCCACAAGCAAGGCTGAGTATACTAATACTCAGCTAGACTTACCCGGTGTGAGGAGTCTACTCCTCTACCTCTAGACATGCAGCTGTTGGGCTGTGGGGTTTGGTTGCCAAAAGCACTAGCTGAGTTTCTAAAACAAGTTTTAGCTTTGTCAAGTTTAAGTGTGACTCTCTTAAGGCTAAATGTGTACTATCTACTCATACATAGTAGCAAACATTTTTAGCAGACAACATCTTGTATCAACTCATCACATTTCCACTTGTTACTCAATGCAGTACAATGGATCAAGCAGTCTCATTAGCTGCGAGAAGCAGACGATTCGAATCGAGTTATTATCCTTGCAAGGTAAACCTAAACACACGACATGGCGAGGCACTCCGTCCCCACACACATCAACCGTCCCCATCGATTCCCCGTCAGCAGATCAGGGCTCACCGCCTTGGCGTACAATGCCTCACTGACCCCGACTTCCGTCGTGCAGTGACCGCACTTGTACCCACCATAACCGGAATGGGAGACCACATCTCAGGTCGCGTGAGGGGCAAAGTCTACTGCCAGGTTCAATCAGGTACTAGGCTTACCGATTTACCATATTTCTCGGCATGTGCTTAGTACGTTCAAACGCTTGACACAGGTATCCGCACGTTAATCCTTATTCCAATTTCTCATCACGTAGACAACCAATCCCCATGGATTGTTGTCCACAGACCAGCATCATTGTGATATGAAAGTGGGTACAACCAATTCCTGACCTCGCGCGAGTGCTAGAAAATCACTCGACTTCTACCGAGATCCTAATTAAATAAGCAACTACTCGGCCTAGCATACTAGTATTCAGCTCAATAGGATTCCTGAGATCATGCAACTAGGGTTTCAAACAACTCCTACACTTAAGTGCACATTCAATCCTACAATCATTAAGTAGAGTAAAATAGCATAAATAACAGGTTATGCATAAACCGGGGCTTGCCTTCCAAAGCTGTGGCAGGCAGATCCTCAGGTGCAGGCTCTGGTGCTGGATCTGGGGCTACCTCCTGAGCAGCTCCTTGCTCCGGCACGAGGACGTATTCTCCGTCAGCGAGGTTACAGTCTATCGAAATGCAATGAATATGTATGTCATGATTATGCAGGATTTAATAACATGATGCTAAAGGAAGAAAAACTAAGTTAATGAGTAACTTAGGGTTTCTTGGTCAAACGTGGCTTTTGGTGGTTTATGCTTATCACTCTAGGTTTAGGTTTTATTAAGGATAAGCATAGTGGATTGGTATCTCCCTTGTATAATTCAGTGGACAATTTACAAAGGGTTTTAGGGTCACACTAATTTCCATCATCCATTTTCTCCTTCTTTATTTTCTATTTATAAATTCTAGTGTAGGTTTGAACTATAACCATGATTAAACTTTCCCCAAAAATTTTGTAAAAATTACAGTGGGTTGTCATTGGTCACTATAACCTGTTCTAGGAATTTGAGGTTCAAAATAAAAAGGCTATGCTTTAGACAAAAATAACAAAAGTTGGGGCAGATGGGTTACTTTGCACTACAACCCTTATCTAGGTGTGGGTTCTCTCTTAAGGATCATTTTTGTTGGTATCTAACAGTAATCACAAGTTTCTGTGCCAAAAATCACAGAAGGTTAATTGGTGGTTATTTAGTTGTGATTTTCTAAAGTTTTATGCCAAAAAGGTGCTTATAACTAACTTGTTATTTGAAAAATATCAAACAACAGACTTCATATTTTTCTTATGTTCATAACAACAACCCATTAGTTATCCCAAGATTTGGGGTGTTTTTGCCTTGGGGCTATTTTTCTAAGGTTTTTCTAAGTTTTCCTTGTTTTCTTAAAATAAAAGGTATCCTATTTATTTTATACTAAACCAGGGTATAATAAATTTTTCTAGTAAACTACACTAAATAAGTATACTAACAAAAATAGGGGTGCCCCCTGGTCCCTTAATTAATTCACCTTTCCTATTTTCTTTAACTTTAAGCACAATATAAAATAAATGGCAAACTCTACCTTAATGGGGTGTACAGAGGGGTTTATCATTTTTAAATAGGTCAGTAGGTGGTCATGTACTTCTCCAAATTTTCTTAACCTCAGTTAAATAGTGCAACTATTTTTCTTTCTATTGTTTAGCTTTTGGCCAAAACAATAATTAAATCAGAACTCTGAAGTTTTCTGTAGCACTTAGGAGTTTCATATTTTTCTTAGGTAGTTTATATTATTTAAGACCTGGCAAAATTGGTTTGACTTGATTTGGGTGAATAAAACAGAAGATATGAATTATTCAAGTTCTGTTCGAATTTAAATTAGATTTAATAAAAGGTTTCCTGGAAAACCCACTTTTCACCGAAGTCCCCGGGTTATTTCCAAACTAACTCTCTCAGTTATACCCCCGCGCTACTATTTCTCTGAGTCACTGACATTGCGCAAAACCCCCTAGCTTTCTCTTCTTCTCCCCCGCGGTCCCTCCCTAGGTTTAAACAGTACCCGCGAGAAAGAAAAGGGCGGCGCGGCCTACCGGCGGTGAGAGAGGTCCGGCGAGGGGCGGGGTTGGCTCCGGGAGGCTCTGGCGGTCACAACGGTGTACGGCTTGACGGCGAGGGTGGCCGGAATCGCCCGGTCCACGTGCGCAGGCGGGTGCTCTCGTCGGCGGCAGGTGCTCCGGCCAAACCACGGCGACCTAGTTCAATCCAATGGCACAGTGAGCTTCACGAGGTGACGTAGAGGCTGTGTGCACACGGAATCGAAGAATGGAGCAGAGGATTACCCGGTCTACGCTCGCCGGCGGTCGGGTGGAGTCCGGCGACCGTGGACTGGCCTCTCCGGCGAAGCAAACTCCGATTCCTCGCTCGGGGAGCTTCATCGAGGTGTGCACAGTCTTCTCCGAGGGCTAGCCGGGGTTGGGAAAGGCCTTGCTGGCCGGTCTACGGTGGCAGGTGTAATACCCACTTTGTAGTAAGAGTATAAAAAGAGAAATTATATTCCTTTGCATATATGTGTGTGTCATCCCTATTTAACATTTCATGTGGGCATCTCACTTACACCAATAAATAATTAAAAAAAAAGACACCAGTAAACTATGCATCATGCTGGTTTTATTTTGTGTGCATGTTGTGGCTATATAAAGTAATAATGTGACAAAGGAATATATTGAAAAGTCTAAAGTGAAATTTAAAAACCTAAACGAGATTTTAGAATTAGAAAAGAGAAGCAAAAAAAATAACATTTAGATAAGAATAAGGGAATAAAAAAAATTATATATTCCTACATTAGAGTTTGAATTTGTATAATTAGTTCAACGGTGAAATTTATTCAAATTCAAATCTGGATGCAAATAATTGTGAATAAAGAAAAACAGAAAAATAAAATCAGAATAAAGATAAACGAAGATAGCCTGCTGGGCCGATTTCCTCATTTCGGCCCACATCGCTCTCTTTACCGCGCGACCACGGTATCGGCCAGCTCCCACCCGCCTGCGCTGCGCTCCGTGCTTTCATTTCACCGACACGTGGGGCCCGTGTGCCAGTCAAACCAGCGCATGGGATCTTCGGGCTGTGGCGATGACGTGTGGGCCCTAGTAGTCAGGCCAAGCCTTCTTCTTCCCCCAACTAATTTCCGCCATCCGCGCACTGGTGGTCATGATCCGCTCGGCTGCGCAACTGAATCGCGCCAGAATCCACCGAAGTCCCTCGCTCACGCGACCAACGGACGGATGGGGCCCGCCTGTCATCCTTGATTCTCCCTCACAACGGGTTTCCGTGAACTCGGGCGAGCTCGGCCGGGGATTACGGCAACCACCGTGGCTCTTTCACCACGATCTCAGCCACGCGCAGTATTAAGCTTTCCCTCCAGCGCCTACCCTTTTCCCTGATCTCGCGCTCTGGTCTTTTCCTCTCAACCCCACCGTGCCGCCGACATTCATCCACTCCTTCTAGTGCCGCCGTGCGCAATTTCTTGCATCGGTCGTCAATGTCCCGATTAGCCGATGTTCGGCCCTCTGCGTCCATCGCGGGTGACTCACTAGCTCACCAGGAGGAGCTCACGACCTTCTCTGGGGGATATTTGGAACCCGGAGTCCTGGAATTCCTCACCGAGGCTGTGCCAGCCGCCGCTGGATGCGCTCCACCGTGGCCAGACCACCACGCTACTGTCCTCCGGTAAGAAACCCCCCCTCACATTCGTCGTAGCTCCAATTAGGCTTTGCATCTACCCTATGCCGTGGGGAAACGTCGGTGCGCCTGGGAGAAGGATCGCCGGCGTGCTCTGCCGCGGAGGCGCGTCCATGCGCCTCTCGCTGGTTAGCCGGGGGAAGACGACCTGTGGGCTGTAGATCGCGTTATCAGTGGCTAGGATTAGAAGCCAGGGCCAACTTGACTAGAGCCTATCTCCACCGTTCGATCCTCGGCCAACGTTTGGGATTGGACCCATGCACACCCCTTCGCGCTCCAAATCCGAACCGTAGATCTATATTGGACGGTTGAGGGTGATCCTGGCGTTTTAAAATTTAGAGCCTTGATCTCAAATCCTAGGGCTCTGGATGCGTACCCCTTCATCTTCTAATCTGGGCCCTCGGATCCGGATCGGATGACTCTAGGCGGCCAGTACCCTTTAGCCGTGGTCAAATTGCAAAAGAAACCCTGTAGAACTTAAAAACTAACCCGCCGTCCGTGCAATAGCGCCCTGAGTCTTAGAAAGGTTTCTGTTTTGGTCCCTGGGCTTTCCAAATATTTTGCGCGCAATCCAGATAACAAATAAAATCATAGAAATTCATTCTAAATTCATTTTTATACAAAAATAATGGTAGAAACTTGTATAAATCATAGAGAATTCATATTAAATCCTTTTTAACCCATTCCAGTTTCTATAATTTTATAATAATATTGTTTATCAATTAGTACCACTGTTTTGACAGGAATGTCACATTAAAATCTATATCCTATTTAATCTTGTACAAAACACATATAATCTTCAGAAAATCATAACTCCTCCATTTTAACTCCGATTTAATCCGTTCAAGTTGCGTTAGTCTCGTACAAACACGTAGATCATTATTATGCAGTATATTCTTATGTTTGGTGTGATGGTAATTTCATCTATACTATGTTTGTTTGTATTGCTACGACTAGCGCGAGGACACGTGTCATCTGAAAAGCAAGTTGGTACTGGAATCTCAAGTGCCAGGCAAGTTGTGCCCTTGATTCACTTTTGTTACCCAATAATGTTCTTTATAATCATTTACCATGCATAGGTTTAACTTTGATGGGACCCGATAGGTCACCCTAGATTGTTTATCTCATTACCTTGTTTACCCCTGAATCACTTGGGTAGTTGATGCTATTGCTTTACGTGGTTTTTGGGTTAATATTTCATTAAATCCATGTTCCAGTTATTTTGTTATTCTATTTATGTTCATGTCAAGATCATTATGTTATTGTTAATTGGAACATGGAGCTTAACTTGAGAACCACGTGCCACCACAAGGGAGGAATGGGACCCCTTGGCTGACTAATTAGGAAAGCTAGTGGAAGACTACCTTACCCGAAAGGGGCAAGGGCAGTAGGGGAGTGGTCAGTGTAGGGAGGTCCCTGGTTGATTTTGCTGCGATGGCGGTCAGCCAGGAACCCTGCATTGGAACTTCCCATAAACTGTAGCGGGTTTTCGGAAGCTAGTGGAACTTTGTAAAGGCCTCGTAGTGGATCCCTAGCCATTCACCTTGGTAGTGTCTAAGGGCCTAGCTAACCCTGGCGACATGGGAAACACGACTTGTGGGTAAAGGGTACAACCTCTGCAGAGTGTAAAACTGGTATACTAGCCGAGCTCACGGTCATGAGCGGCTCAGGACTCTCCGATGATTAAATTATGGAACCTAAACTCAATTTGTCATTTGCATTTGCATGGGATTTGTTATTAAATTTGTTCTATCATTTTATTATGGTTTGGTATTCACTTACACTTAGTATCTGCTAATAAAATTTTGACCAACTACTTAAAAGCAATGCTCAGCTTTAACCTCTATTGTTGATCAGCCTTACACTTCATGAACTCCCACCTTTGTGAGTTCATGTCACATCATTCCCCACAACTTGTTGAGCGATGAACATGTGTGAGCTCACCCTTGCTGTCTCACACCCCCCCACAGGAGAAGAACAGGTGGTTTCAAGTGGAGTCAAGTATCGAGGAGTTTGATCTGATCTAGGTGGCGTTTCTCAGTTGACATTGGCGCCGACGATCCTTAGTTCGTTTTATGGTTATACTTTTATTTTGTAATAAGTCTTCCGCTATGTAATAATTACTCTGATGTTTTATGACATTTATCTCTATACACTCTGTTATTATATATGTTGTCTTCTTGGCGCATGTATGAGATGCACCCGGCTTTGTTTCTTTAAAACCGGGTGTTACAGAAGTGGTATCAGAGGAAATGTTGACTATAGGACGAAACCTAGATAGAAATGGACAAAACCCTTACCTACTTACCTTATTCTGATTCATTCTATACTCGTCTCATCTTGGTCTTGTCTCACCTTCTGCTTTTCTACTCTGATTAATCTTATCCTTTCTACTCTAAGACAAGATGGATTTCACACCTTGGAATCCTACCATTATGATCTTTTTAAGAGATAGGGAACCTAAGACAAAAAAAAATGAAAATTATTTTCTCTATTAAAAAAATGTTGGATGATTGTTCTGATGATAAATGCTTGATTTGCTTCTTTGATTGATTGAAACATTATAGTTGGGCATCTTAGCATGTACCATCATAAGGTAATGTATTAGCTTTAGTGGATAACACACTAATCTACTTAACTAATAAATCCCCCGCAATAAGTTTTCTCGTAATTACATGCCTTGTCTATAATCCTTTCTTTCTTACCCTGTGTTTCTAACCCAGATGGACTACCCCTATACTGTTAGAAGAGAGCAGTATAGACTTGATCCTTGGTATGTCATGGTTAAGAAAGGCAAGGACAGTTTATACACTAGGCTAAGGGAACCATAGAACTCACTAGTTCCAAAGGACAAAGATTTGAAGTTGAAGTTGCAGTAACTACTACCTTCAGACTAGCAACATTCTTAGTAGATGGGAAGTTTGTTGGTGTCAACATCCGTGTGGTTAAGGATGTTCCGGATGTCTTCCCAGAAGAGTTAAAAGAACTTAAGAAGCGGTTAACAGAGTTACAAGAGGCTGGGTACATTCGTCCAAGTTCTTCACCTTGTGAAGCGCCAGTTCAATTCGTACAGAAGACAGATGGATCGCAAGAGATGTGCGTGGATTATAGATCCCTTAATGATGTTACCGTGAAGAACAAGTACCCGTTACCCCGCATTGAGGATTTCTTTGATCGGATGAGAGATGCTAGGATATTCTCGAAGATTGATCTCCGATCGGGTTACCATCAAATGAAGATTAGGCCATCAGATATTCCCAAGACGGATTTCTCGACTCGATATGGATTATATGAGTTCACCGTTATGTCATTTGGATAACTAATGCACCAGCCTATTTTATGGATCTGAAGAATAAGGTGTTCATGATTTGGACATATTCGTCGTGGTTTTCATCGACGATACTCTTATTTATTCTAAGAGTGATAGTGATCACAAGAAATATCTGAGATTGGTGCTACAAAAGCGACGAGATAGTCAACTCTACGCCAAGTACAGTAAATGCGAGTTCCGGATTGACGATGTGTCATTCCTTGGATATATCATGGAGGGATATCAGTGGATCCTGCTAAAGTCAAGGAGATAGTGGCGTGGAGCATACCCACTACCGTTACGGAAATTTGGAGTTTCTTGGGACTTGCAGGATATTATTGGAGATTTATTAAAGGATTTTCTAAGATTGCTAAGCCTATGACCTTGCTTCTGGAGAAGGGAAGAGAATCTAAGTGGGACGATAAGTGCCAAGATAGCTTTGATCAATTAAAGAAGAGGTTGATGTCGCCACCAGTGTTGGTTATGCCAGATCTACAGAAGGGAATTGATATTTATTTTGATGCATGTGGCCAAGGCTTGGGATGTGTGCTCATGCAAGGACATGTGATCGCCTACGCATCTCGTCAGTTGCGGAAACAAGAGTTGAACTACCCCACTCATGACTTAGAACTGGCAGCCGTTGTGCACGCGCTTAAGATTTGGAGACATTATATCCTGGGGACCAAGTGCCAAGTGTACACGGATCATCAGAGTTTGAAGTATATATTCACTTAGAAGGATCTCAACCTTAGGCAACGCCGTTGGTTGGAGCTTATTAAGGATTATGATTTGGAAATTCACTATCACCCGGGCAAGGCAAATTTGGTTACAGATGCCTTGAGTCGAAAGGAGCATGTTCATTTAGCTGTTATTGCCCAGCTACCCGATGAGATATTTGAGGATTTCAGGAGACTTAACCTGGGGATAGTTGCTCACACTGAAGAAGTAACTATTGATGCGGAACCTACCTTGGAGCAAGAAATCCACAAAGGACAGGTTGGTGGTGCTAAAATACAAGAGATTAAGGATCTAATTACGGAAGGACGAGGTCCAGAAATTCATGGAAGATGAACAAGGCACAATATGGTTCAAGGATCAGTTATGAGTTCCCAAGATTGAAAGCCTTCGTGAGACTATTCTAAAGGAAGCCCATGACTCGGATTGTGTGTTTACATGGAGTACCAAAGAAGATCGTTTTGGATAAGAGGATCACAGTTTACCCCCAGAATTTTGGAAAAGTTTTCAAGAGAATGTGGATACAAAGTTGAATTCTAGTTTGGCCTACCATCCTCAGATTGATGGACAGATTAAAAGGACTAATCAAGTATTGGAGGACACGTTGAGAGCTTGTGCCTTCAGCATGGTAGTAGTTGGGACAAGAGTCTACCTTATGCTGAGTTCTCATATACTAGTTAACAGGACAATCTGAAGACGCCACTGCTCGAGACTCTATATGGTAGGAAATGCAGGACTCCTCTATTTTTGGACCAGACTAGAGGAAGACAGTTCTTTGGGCCTGCACTGATTCAAGAGGCAGAAGAACAAGTCCGTATAATCAGGAAGAACTTGAGGGTAGCTCAGACTAGACAAAAGAGCTACGCAGATAATAGAAGAAGAACACTTGAATTTGAGGAAGGAGATTATGTGTACCTCAAGGTGTCACCACTTCATGGAATGAAGAGATTTAAAGTCAAGGGAAAAATTGCCCCCTCACTATATTGGACCATTCTGAGTTTTTGGGCAAGTTGGAGAGATGGCCTATCAACTCGAGCTACCTGATAATCTATCTGATGTGCATAATGTATTCCATGTGTCTTAACTTAAGAAGTGTCTCCGTGTCCCTGAGGAACAGTTACCAATGGAAGAGCTCGGTGTTCAGGGTGAGTTGACTTACACGGAGTACCCGATCAAGATTTTGGATACTTTGACTCGAGTCGCAAGCAATATGGTTATTAAGAAATGTAAAGTGCAATGGAGTCACCATGGAGAAGATGAAGCAACATGAGAAAGAGAAGAAGAAGCTTCGCATAGATTTTCCCCATCTTTTCCCTCGTTCTTCTTAAATCTCGAGGACGAGATTATTTTTTTTAAGGGGGGTAGGATTTGTAATACCCACTTTGTAGTAAGAGTATAAAAAGAGAAATTATATTCCTTTGCATATATGTGTGTGTCATCCCTATTTATCATTTCATGTGGGCATCTCACTTACACCAATAAATAATTAAAAAAAAAGACACCAGTAAACTATGCATCATGCTGGTTTTATTTTGTGTGCATGTTGTGGCTATATAAAGTAATAATGTGACAAAGGAATATATTGAAAAGTCTAAAGTGAAATTTAAAAACCTAAACGAGATTTTAGAATTAGAAAAGAGAAGCAAAAAAAATAACATTTAGATAAGAATAAGGGAATAAAAAAAATTATATATTCCTACATTAGAGTTTGAATTTGTATAATTAGTTCAACGGTGAAATTTATTCAAATTCAAATCTGGATGCAAATAATTGTGAATAAAGAAAAACAGAAAAATAAAATCAGAATAAAGATAAACGAAGATAGCCTGCTGGGCCGATTTCCTCATTTCGGCCCACATCGCTCTCTTTACCGCGCGACCACGGTATCGGCCAGCTCCCACCCGCCTGCGCTGCGCTCCGTGCTTTCATTTCACCGACACGTGGGGCCCGTGTGCCAGTCAAACCAGCGCATGGGATCTTCGGGCTGTGGCGATGACGTGTGGGCCCTAGTAGTCAGGCCAAGCCTTCTTCTTCCCCCAACTAATTTCCGCCATCCGCGCACTGGTGGTCATGATCCGCTCGGCTGCGCAACTGAATCGCGCCAGAATCCACCGAAGTCCCTCGCTCACGCGACCAACGGACGGATGGGGCCCGCCTGTCATCCTTGATTCTCCCTCACAACGGCTTTCCGTGAACTCGGGCGAGCTCGGCCGGGGATTACGGCAACCACCGTGGCTCTTTCACCATGATCTCAGCCACGCGCAGTATTAAGCTTTCCCTCCAGCGCCTACCCTTTTCCCTGATCTCGCGCTCTGGTCTTTTCCTCTCAACCCCACCGTGCCGCCGACATTCATCCACTCCTTCTGGTGCCGCCGTGCGCAATTTCTTGCATCGGTCGTCAATGTCCCGATTAGCCGATGTTCGGCCCTCTGCGTCCATCGCGGGTGACTCACTAGCTCACCAGGAGGAGCTCACGACCTTCTCTGGGGGATATTTGGAACCCGGAGTCCTGGAATTCCTCACCGAGGCTGTGCCAGCCGCCGCTGGATGCACTCCACCGTGGCCAGACCACCACGCTACTGTCCTCCGGTAAGAAACCCCCCCTCACATTCGTCGTAGCTCCAATTAGGCTTTGCATCTACCCTATGCCACGGGGAAACGTCGGTGCGCCTGGGAGAAGGATCGCCGGCGTGCTCTGCCGTGGAGGCGCGTCCATGCGCCTCTCGCTGGTTAGCCGGGGGAAGACGACCTGTGGGCCGTAGATCGCGTTATCAGTGGCCAGGATTAGAAGCCAGGGCCAACTTGACTAGAGCCTATCTCCACCGTTCGATCCTCGGCCAACGTTTGGGATTGGACCCATGCACACCCCTTCGCGCTCCAAATCCGAACCGTAGATCTATATTGGACGGTTGAGGGTGATCCTGGCGTTTTAAAATTTAGAGCCTTGATCTCAAATCCTAGGGCTCTGGATGCGTACCCCTTCATCTTCTAATCTGGGCCCTCGGATCCGGATCGGATGACTCTAGGCGGCCAGTACCCTTTAGCCATGGTCAAATTGCAAAAGAAACCCTGTAGAACTTAAAAACTAACCCGCCGTCCGTGCAATAGCGCCCTGAGTCTTAGAAAGGTTTCTGTTTTGGTCCCTGGGCTTTCCAAATATTTTGCGCGCAATCCAGATAACAAATAAAATCATAGAAATTCATTCTAAATTCATTTTTATACAAAAATAATGGTAGAAACTTGTATAAATCATAGAGAATTCATATTAAATCCTTTTTAACCCATTCCAGTTTCTATAATTTTATAATAATATTGTTTATCAATTAGTACCACTGTTTTGACAGGAATGTCACATTAAAATCTATATCCTATTTAATCTTGTACAAAACACATATAATCTTCAGAAAATCATAACTCCTCCATTTTAACTCCGATTTAATCCGTTCAAGTTGCGTTAGTCTCGTACAAACACGTAGATCATTATTATGCAGTATATTCTTATGTTTGGTGTGATGGTAATTTCATCTATACTATGTTTGTTTGTATTGCTACGACTAGCGCGAGGACACGTGTCATCTGAAAAGCAAGTTGGTACTGGAATCTCAAGTGCCAGGCAAGTTGTGCCCTTGATTCACTTTTGTTACCCAATAATGTTCTTTATAATCATTTACCATGCATAGGTTTAACTTTGATGGGACCCGATAGGTCACCCTAGATTGTTTATCTCATTACCTTGTTTACCCCTGAATCACTTGGGTAGTTGATGCTATTGCTTTACGTGGTTTTTGGGTTAATATTTCATTAAATCCATGTTCCAGTTATTTTGTTATTCTATTTATGTTCATGTCAAGATCATTATGTTATTGTTAATTGGAACATGGAGCTTAACTTGAGAACCACGTGCCACCACAAGGGAGGAATGGGACCCCTTGGCTGACTAATTAGGAAAGCTAGTGGAAGACTACCTTACCCGAAAGGGGCAAGGGCAGTAGGGGAGTGGTCAGTGTAGGGAGGTCCCTGGTTGATTTTGCTGCGATGGCGGTCAGCCAGGAACCCTGCATTGGAACTTCCCATAAACTGTAGCGGGTTTTCGGAAGCTAGTGGAACTTTGTAAAGGCCTCGTAGTGGATCCCTAGCCATTCACCTTGGTAGTGTCTAAGGGCCTAGCTAACCCTGGCGACATGGGAAACACGACTTGTGGGTAAAGGGTACAACCTCTGCAGAGTGTAAAACTGGTATACTAGCCGAGCTCACGGTCATGAGCGGCTCAGGACTCTCCGATGATTAAATTATGGAACCTAAACTCAATTTGTCATTTGCATTTGCATGGGATTTGTTATTAAATTTGTTCTATCATTTTATTATGGTTTGGTATTCACTTACACTTAGTATCTGCTAATAAAATTTTGACCAACTACTTAAAAGCAATGCTCAGCTTTAACCTCTATTGTTGATCAGCCTTACACTTCATGAACTCCCACCTTTGTGAGTTCATGTCACATCATTCCCCACAACTTGTTGAGCGATGAACATGTGTGAGCTCACCCTTGCTGTCTCACACCCCCCCACAGGAGAAGAACAGGTGGTTTCAAGTGGAGTCAAGTATCGAGGAGTTTGATCTGATCTAGGTGGCGTTTCTCAGTTGACATTGGCGCCGACGATCCTTAGTTCGTTTTATGGTTATACTTTTATTTTGTAATAAGTCTTCCGCTATGTAATAATTACTCTGATGTTTTATGACATTTATCTCTATACACTCTGTTATTATATATGTTGTCTTCTTGGCGCATGTATGAGATGCACCCGGCTTTGTTTCTTTAAAACCGGGTGTTACAGCAGGGGGATCGGGCAGCCGCGGACACGCCGTGCACAGGCAAACGCCGGTGGGTTTAGGCTCCAGTGAGGTCGAGCGCGTGCGGAGGGGTACGGTCAAGGTCCCTGGGGGCTTTATAGGCGCGGGCGCGGGCCATGGCGTCGGCTGGTCTTTGGCGCGACGCGGGGCACGCGGGGCGCGCGTCGGGCGTGCTCTGGCGAGTCCAGAGCGCGTCGAACACGTGGCCGTTGCCTTCTGCCCCTGTTCTTGCGCCTGCTGAGCAGCCAAGCGTGCGAATCTCGCCCTATGGCTTATGTAAGGTTTCTTCCCTGCACCTAGGGCTACCTAGTTCATGTAAGTTCCAAGAGAAGGTCGGGTCTGGTTTAGAAGATATGGTGGCGCCAAGTCTTGTCTGTCTGCACTGTTCAACCCGAGACAAAATAGGTGCCAACCCATGTCAAACGGTCTTGGCTCGGGTTCAAACTCTTCCATGGGGTTCCTTAGATAATTTGGCTCCTTTTTGCTATTTAGACCCTGGGGTTTCGGTGTCATTAGCTAGGTGAACACCCCTGATCTCTAGATTAGGGCTGATTTTGGGACTTAGAGGGAATGGGGTGATTCCATAGTGTTCTCCACTTGGGGCTGATTTAGGGGTCCTTTAGGGGTCTTTTTGTAAAGTTCCTTTGCTGTCTTTTGTAAACATTTTGGTACTCTTAAACTTTGGTTAAGGGTTTAAATCATGGAATGTGCATTTGCCTAATCTTTCTCTCAACTAAAGGCTTCAAGAGAGAGGGCCCAAGGTTCAATCCTCCCTTGCCCTAGGTGATCATTGCCTAAAGGCTTGGGTAATACCTTGGTCCCTAGCATTTCTTAACTCACTCATGCTTCCAAGGTCTTAAGTGCTCCCTCTCCTCCAAGTTTTAACCACATGTGATAATAGGTATATGTGTCATTAGGATGCCAGCCCTTGGTAACACCTGGGGTGTTACATCCAGATCTCAGTAATTTTAGTGGGTACGCTCCACGCCATAATCTTGTAACACCCACTTTGTAAATTGCTAGAAATAATACCAATAGAGAAACATTTTCTCTTTATGTGGGTTTGATCTTCATGCATCATCATATGTGAACACCATGCCTAAAAACAATTAATAAAAATATATACTACCAAATTATGCATCATGCTCGATTTTATTCTGTGTGCATTTTGTGACAAGAAAATATTAAAGACCAAAAAGGGAATTTAAAACTTAAAAGAGATTCCAAAATTTAGAAAAGAGAAGCAAACAAATATCATGTGGAATAAAAACATAAATAATATATAAATACATCCCCAAATTAGAATTTGTCATGACATAATATAATCTGTGGATAAGATTTGCCACAAAACATTTGAATTTGAATTTGGAGCTGATTTGAAAGGGAAATGAAAGGAAAATAAAAACAGAAAATAAAAAGAACAAGTACTGTTGCGCCTGGGCCTCACTACCTCAATTCGGCCCACAAACAGAAACCTCCACCGCGTGGCCCAACCCGTCCTCCCGCGCGCGCTCCGCGCTGCCTGTCACTTGCGCGTGGGGTCCGTGTGCCAGCCACTGAACTCCTATGCGCACGCGTTGCCTCTGCTCGCACTAGCTCGCTGCCAGGTGGGGTCCTCGCGCCAGTGACCGGGATGCGGTCCTGTGTTTCTTCCCTCCCGCACGACGCGCGCGCGTTCAACTGAACGCCGCTCTCCTCTCCGCAAACTCCGATTACATAACAAACCAGCTCCAAAGCTTCATGCCTCCCACGCGGGGGTATATAAGGGACCGTTCCTATCGCCTGCTCCACTGCTTGCTTCGAATTCCGCCGAGGGGAACCAAGAATTTGGTGAGCAGAGCGACCTGGCGGACCCGTCGCTGTGAGTCTTCAACGCCGTGCGCTTGGTTTGAGCCTAGATCCTCATCGCGCCACGCTGTGGATACCGGCGGCTCGGCAAACGACGTCGGGTGTCCTCGGCGCCTGGGATTTCGTAGCAACGTCAGACAGCGCGACCTCTGCCGTACTCCCACTCTTCCGTGGTCGGGCATCACCTCACCTCGGCTAGTCACAAGTGAGTTCCCATCGTGTTTGTCTTCCTTTCCCCCACATCATGCCCTAGCGAATTGGAGTATGGCGTAGCCGGATTCCTGGGAGCACTGGCCAACCATGGAGTCGCCGCGGTACACCGTACACCGGGTCCTACACTCGAGGTCAACCAAAATTGGTTGGGAAATTGGGTTCCGGGTAGCATCAGTTGTAGGTGGTATGGTTTAATTGGCTATACGTGCTCGGGATGGCCGGATTTGAACTCCGGCGGTCCGCCGCCGTGAATGGTGCCGGCACCGCGGGTGTCCCTTGAGTCAGGGCGAGGAAGAACGGATGTGCGCCGTCGGATTTGAGTGTACGGTGGAGATTAGATGTGGCGTACCCTTTCGCTGCGATTTGATCTGGTCCGTTGGGTTTGATCGGACGGATCCGGATGGCTGCGTCTGTTTAAAATCCTAGCCGTTAATTGGTAATCCATCGGCCACCGATGCATACCACTTCAGTACAGCGTGGTTTTGATCTGGGCCACTGTCGTCTAATCGGACGGCTCTGGGCGGGAGATAACCTTTCGCCTTGGCATATATACTAAAGAGACCCTAGGCTCCGGAGAAAATAACCCGCAGTCCTGTCTGCAGGACTATGTGTCTTAGGACCTTTTGCTCCGAGCCCCCTGTGTTCCTGTTTAAATGAGCCCCAGTCCAGTGTTGTTTTAAAGTGATTAAATGAATTAGAAATTAGATTTTTAATATAAAAATACACCCTAGAACTTGTATAATTCATAGAATATTCATATGGGCTCCAAATTAATCCATTCCACTTCCTATAATTTTGTAATTTTATTCTTTAGCACTTAGTGTCTCTGTTTTATCATGACAATAGTAAGAAAATTAATTCCACACTTAATCCTATTTTAAACACATAAAACCTTTGAAAATCCATAACTTAAATTCTATAACTCCAAAAATTATGATTCCTGTTCCTAGGATTTTATTTTAATGTGTAGATTATTACTGTGTATCTTGTTTATATGTTTGGTGTAATGTTAATTTCTCTATATGCACTGTGCTTGTTTGTATTGTGATGAGTAGAAGAGCCCGTGACCGAGGACCCTGGTGAGCAGCAGATTGAAGTAGCTGAGCAGGAGCTCATTGAAGGCAAGTTGTGCCCTTGACCACATTTTACCCAATAATGTTCTTTAATATCATTTATCCATGCATAGGTTAATTTTTATGGGACCCAATAGGTCACCCTAGATTGTTTATCTCATTACCTTGTTTACCCCTGAATCACTTGGGTAGTTTGCTATTGCTTTATATGGTTTTGGGATAATCATTTATTACCTCTATGTTCCAATTCTTTTTGTTATTCTATTTATGTTCATGTTGAGATCATTAATGTTAATTGGAACATAGAGCTTAACTTGAGTAACACGTGCCGCCACAAGGGTTTAATGGGACGCCCTTGGCTGACTAATTAGGAAAGCTAGTGGAAGACTACCTTACCCGAAAGGGGCAAGGGCAGTAGGGGAGTGGTCAGTGTAGGGAGGTCCTTGGTTGATTTTGCTGCGATGGCGGTCAGCCAAGAACCCTGCATTGGAACTTCCTATAAACTGTAGCGGGTTTTCGGAAGCTAGTGGAGCTTTGTAAAGGCCTCGTAGTGTTGCCCTGCCGCGCTTCCTAGGTAGAGGTGTATGGGACTCGCGACCCCTTGGCAGATGGGTAGCATGACTTGTGGGTAAAGGGTACAACCTCTGCAGAGTGTAAAACTGGTATACTAGCCGAGCTCACGGTCATGAGCAGCTCAGGACTCTCTGATGTTTAAATTATGGAACTTAAATTCAATTTTGTCATTTGCATTGCATGGGTTTATTATTAATTTTGTTCTAATATTCTTATTATGATTTGGTATTTACTTACACTTAGTAATTGCTAATAAAATTTTGACCAACTACATAAAAGCAATGCTTAGCTTTAACCCCTATCATTGATTAGCCTTACACATCACATGAACTCACACCTTTGTGAGTTTATGTCCACTGGTTCCCCACAACTTGTTGAGCTATGATCATGTGTGAGCTCACCCTTGCTGTCTCACACCCCCCCCCACAGGAGAAGAGCAGGTGGTTCAGGAGGAGCCACTGGGCGAGGAGTTTGATCTGATCTAGGTGGCGTTTCTCAGTTGACATTGGCGCCGACGATCCTTAGTTCGTTTTATCTTTATTATTTTATTTTGTAATAAGTCTTCCGCTATGTAATAAATACTCTGATGTTTTACGACATTTATCTCTATACACTCTGTTATTATATATGTTGTCTTCTTGGCGCATGTATGAGCTGCACCTGGCTTTGCTCCTTAAGGCCGGGTGTGACAAATCTCTTTGACCTTAGCAGGATCCACTGATATTCCTCCATTAGAAATGATATGTCCAAGGAATGGCACCTCATCAATCCAAAACTCACACTTGCTAAACTTGGCGTAGAGTTGATTATCTCGTAGCTTCTGTAGCACCAATCTCAAATGTTCCTCATGATCACTATCACTCTTGGAATAAATAAGAATATCATCGATGAATACCATGAAGAATCTGTCCAGATACTCCATAAACACCTTATTCATCAGATTCATAAAATAGGCTGGTGCATTAGTTAGTCCAAATGACATAACTGTGAACTCATATAAACCATATTGGGTCGAGAAAGCTGTCTTGGGAATATCCGATGGCCTAATCTTCATTTGATGGTAACCCGATCGGAGATCAATCTTCGAGAATACCCTAGCACCTCTCATCTGATCAAATAAATCTTCAGTGTGGGGTAATAGATACTTGTCCTTCACAGTAACATCATTAAGGGACCTATAGTCCACACACATCCTTTGTGATCCATCCTTCTTCTGTAGAAACAGAACCGACGCACCCCAAGGTGAGGAACTCGGATGAATGTACCCAGCCTCTTGTAGTTCCGTTAACTGTTTCTTAAGTTCTTTTAATTCTTCTACGGACATCCTGTATGGCCGTTTAGAAATAGGAGCAGTTCCAGGTAAGAGATCAATAACAAACTCAACTTCCCTATCTGGTGGCATCCCTAGTAACTCCTCTGGAAAGACATCCAGAAAATCCCTAACCACACAGATGTTATCACCAACAAACTCCTCAGCTATAAAGAACATCGCACGTCTGGAAGAGGTGGTTACTGCAATTTCAACTTGAAATCTTTCTCCTTTAGGGCTGGTGAGTTCTACCGTACCCCTACCACATAGTATACTAGCCTTTGCCTTTCTTAACCATGACATACCAAGGATCAGATCTATATTGCTTGCCTCTAATATTATAGCGGTAGCCCAGAATTCTCTTCCCATAATTGTTAATGTCAATCTACGTGTCATATGGTTTGCCTCAATAGACCATTTAGGTGTTATTACTATCATTGGTGTTTTCATATTTTTCAGTGGTAACTCATTTGTGTTGGCGTATCGAGCAGACATGAATGAATGTGTAGCACTAGAATCAAAAAGTATGGTTGCAGGAATTGCATTAATGTAAAACATACCAAGTGCAATGTCGGCACCATCAGGAGTAGCATCAGCATTGACTTGATTAACCCTGGCAATAGAGTATCCCTTGCCAGATCCTGGAGTCTGCTGCTTGTTCTGAACTAGGGTAGTAGCAATCCTATTTGGACAAACATTTACATAATGTCCAGTCTTCCCACACTTGTAGCAAGTAGTGCCTCCACTCTATCCTGAAAACTTTGTCGGGGTGCTAGTGGGGGTAGCCTGACGAGTCGGTGGAGTCCTCTGAGGTGAGGGCTGAGCTGGGCGCTGGCCTCCGCCAGTGCGAACTGGTGTACCCTAGGGTGAACTGTAGCGAGGACGAATACTGCTGCTTCCCTGTCCTTGGGATATAGCCTTCCTCTTCAAATCTCCCAGCTGAACACGCTTGTGTTCAATAGCTAGAGCCTTGTCAAGCAGCCTCTGGAATGATGGAAATGTATGTGCCACTAGAGCATACTACAGGGGTCCATTGAGTCCTTCAATAAAATGCTTTTGCTTCCTCTCATCTTCAGCAACTTCATCCAGTGCGTATCTGTATAGTTGGATGAACTTATCATGGTACTCGCTGACTGACATGCTTCCCTGCTTCAGTGATAGAAATTCCTTCTTCTTAATCTTCATTAGTCCAGTGGGAATATGGTACTTTCTGAACTAAGTAGAAAACTCTGCCCATGTGATAGTATCAGCAGCATCGTGGGCAGCAGTGTATGAATTCCACCAATCTACAGCACGACCTGTCAAACGACCAGAAGCATATAGAACCTTCTCCCGGTCAGAGCATTGGGCAATATTCGACATCTTCTCTATAGACTTCAGCCAATCATTAGCGTCCAGTGGATCAGGAGAGTTAGCAAATGTCGGTGGCTTATGGCTCATGAACTCCCGGTGCTTGTCCCAGGGTAGAACTGGTGGTGGAGGTGGAGGCAGTGGTACTTATTGATGTTGTTGCTGTTGCTGTTGCGCCCTTTTCTCCTAGCGTATCTCCTCTCGCTCCTGGCGCAATTCCCGGCATATCTCCTCTCGCTCTTGGCGCATCTCCTAGCATTCCTACCACATCTACGCGTGCATACCCGCCATGGTGTCTGCCATCTATTGCATCATCCTCATCTGAGCTGCAACAGTTGGGTCAACTCCTACTGGTGGAGGCTGTGGAGGATCCATCTTAGGTTGTTGTTGTTGTTGTTGTTGTTGGGTAGTCTAAATATCCTCCGAGTGTGTCGATTGGGAGGTAGATCAATTCCACCACCCTTCCTGGTATTAACCATCTGAGTTAGAAACATATGGTAAGAGAGAATAGTAGATAAGGCAGGTAGTTATGAATCATGTTACTTTAGGGGATTTATTAGCTAAGCAGATTAATGTTTTACCTACTAAAGCTAACTCAATACCTTATGGTGCTACATGCTAAGATGTCCATTTAAAATATCTCAATCAATCAAAGAAGCAACTCAGACATTTATCATCAGAACAATCAACCAACATTTTTAAATAGAAGAAATAGTTTTAATTTCGTCTTAGGTTCCCTATCTCTTAAGAATGTCATAAATGTAGGATTCCAAGGTGTGAAGTCCATCTTGTCTTAGAGTGGAAAAGATACGAATAATCAGAGTAGAACAGCAAAAGGTGAGGCAGGATCAAGATAAGATAAGTATAGAATGAACCAGAGTAAGGTAAGTAGGTAAGGGTTTTGTCCATTGCTATCTAGGTTTCGTCCTACAGTCAACATTTCCTCTGATACCACTTCTATCACACCCGGGCTCTAAAGGATAGAGCCGGGTGCATCTCATACATGCGCCAAAGAAGACAACATATATAATAACAGAGTGTATAGAGATAAATGTCACCATAACATCAGAGTAATTATTACATAGCGAAAGTCTTATTACAAAATAAAAGATAAATATAAAACGAACTAAGGATCATCCTTGGCGCCATAAAGTCAACTAGGAAACGCCACCTAGATCAGATCAAACTCCTTGTTGTGTGGCTCCTCCTAAACCACCTGTTCTTCTCCTGTGGGGGGTGTGAGATAGCAAGGGTGAGCTCACACATGATCATAGCTCAACAAGTTGTGGGGAAACTAGTGGGCATGAACTCACCAAAGGAGGGAGTTCATGTGATGTGTAAGGCTAATCAACAACAGGGGTTAAAGCTGAGCATTACTTTTAATTAGTTGGTCAAAATTTTATTAGCAGTTACTAGATGTAAGTAAATACCAAACCCTAATAAAAGTAATAAATTAATAAATAATCCCATGCAAATTCAAATGACAAAATTGAATTTAAGTTACATAATTAATCATGCGAGAGTCCTGAGCTGCTCTTGACCGTGAGCTCGGCTAGTATACCAGTTTTACACTCTGTAGAGGTTGTACCCTTTACCCACAAGTCATGTATCCCATGTTGCCATGGTTAGCTAGACCCTTAGACACTACCGAGGTGAATGGCTAGGGATCCACTACGAGGCCTTTACAAATTTTCACTAGCTTCCGAAAACCCGCTACAGTTTACGGGAAGAGCACTTGCAAGAATCCCTCGTGTGACCGCCATCGTAGCAAAATCAACCTGAGAACCTCCCTACATGCAACTTACCTGCTGCCCTTGCCCCTTTCGGGTAAGGTAGTCTTCCACTAGCTTTCCTAATTAGTTAGCTAAGGGGTCCCATTCCTCCCTTGTGGTGGCACGTGTTTCTCAAGTTAAGCTCCATGTTCCAATTAACATTAATAATCTTGACATGAACATAAATAGACTAACAAAATAATTGGAACATGGATATAATGAAAGATTATCTCAAAACCATGTAAAGCAATAGCAAAACTACCCAAGTGATTCAGGGATAACAAGGTAAAGTGGATAAACAGACTCGGGTGACCTAATGGGTCCCATCAAAATTAAACCTATGCAGGAATAAGTGATATTAAAGAATATTATTGGGTAAAAAGTGGTCAAGGACACAACTTGCCTTCAATGAGCTCCTGCTCAGCAACTTCTACCTGCTGGGCACCAGGATCCTCAGTCACAGGCTCTTCTACTCGCCACAATACAAACAAGCACAGTATATAGAGAAAATTAACATCACACCAAACATGTAAACAAAATACATAGTAATAATCTACACATTAAAATAAAAACCCAGAAATAGGAATAATTAATTTTGGAGTTATAGATTTTAAGATATGAATTTCTGAAGGTTTTATGTGCTTGAAATAAGATTAAGTGAGGAATTAATTTTCTTACTATTTTCATGTCAAAACATAGACTCTAGGTGATAAACAATAATACTACAAAATTTTAGAAACTGGAATGGATCAATTTGGAGTCCATATGAATTTTCTATGAATTATACAATTCCTAGCATTTATTTTATATTAAAAATCTATTTTCTAATTCATTTATTCAATTTAAAATGGCACTGGATTGGGCCTCATTTTCTGGAAAGTCCAGGGGTTAATATAGAAGAGTTCGTAAGACTCAGCGCACTGTGCATAGGACGACGGGTTTATTCCTAATAAATTTAGGGTTACTTATGTAAAAAATCTAGGCCGAAGGGGTATCGGCCGAGGTGGTCCGTCCGATTAGAGATCGAGCGCCAGGATCAAACCGTATTTAAAACAAATCTGTATGCGTCTACAGTCGATGGATCCGAGATCGATGCCTGAGATCTAACCACGAGCGTGCCAAACTCCGAGCCCTCCGATCACCACTATCTGGTCACGATTGGATTTCTTCCACGTGCTCATCCGTGAACGGATGTTGGCCATCCGTTTCCGATCCAACACAAGGGAAGTCTTCCCCAACCTCGGGATAGAACCTGCCTAGCCCCTTCTGTTCACCCGACAGCACACCCGCCGCCGGAAAGCCATCTCGCTTCCTAGACTAACATTGCTCTGCCCGAGATATGCTAATAGATCGGTATTGTGCGACGAACTGAATGGCAGAATTATTACCTTTGACGACGTGATCAATCGCCCGCACCATGGAGAGGCCCGCTTCAACGGCGGATGCACAGCACCGGTGAAATTCCTCCACCGCAAAGGCCACCAGAGTTCCCCCGGAGCACCAGCGCAACACCACGAAGCCACCCGACCGACTGATCACGAGTCTAATTACCTCACCGCGGCCGATTTCTTTGCTTTTCCCCCAAATGCCCACAGCGGCGCCCAGATCGCAGCTCCACAACTATGGCCATAGAACCGCTAGGCTTGTGGAATAGGGGCACGGGAAGCGCGGCGCGAGAGTCTTTATGGACCGGCAGCCGCGCGTGGAGTGTGGATCTTCTGGCCCAGAGGAGTAGCACGACCGTGCTGTGCACCGGTAATCTCGCGGAGTTCTGTTGCGCCAGGACGAAGGAGCTGACACGGGGGCCCTGCCAATCAGTGACCTAGTCCATCTAATGGTGAGTCCCGTCAACCCTGACCCACCAGCCAGCGAGCGCAAGGGCGCGCGGAGCGGCTGTCCACAGGGCCTAGCTGTCAGCACGTGTAGGATGCTTAAACTGGGCCACACGGTGAAGGTTTTCTAAATGGGCTGAAACCGGTTTAGTGAGCTCATCCCAGCGTTTTTTACCTTTTCTTTTATATTTTCTTTTATTTCTCTTTTCTTTTCCCTTTTTCTTTTCAAATTCATAATTTTGAATCCCCTTTCCAACTCAACCTTCATGGTAAATTTGTTCTCTCATTAAAGACTCATCTTAGACATGGTATGGATAAATTTGTCTAAATTTAGTATTTATTTCATGATAATCAGTGCTCTCTTTCTCCAATTCTAGAGTTTCTTTTAGATCTTAAATTCCCATTTGGGTATTAATATAATTCTTTTCACATTATATTATGTTGTCACAGAATGCACACAAAATAAAATCCCCAGCATGATGTATGTATTATTTTTGGGTGCCTTTTGTCATTTATTTATGTGTTTAATTGTGGTGTTCACATGAAATGATAAATATAGATAACACACATATATATAAAGGAATATAATTTCTCTTTTTAGACTTTTCTTACAAAGTGGGTATTACAAATCCTACCCCCCTTAAAGAGAATCGCGTCCTCGAGATTTAGGAAGGTCTAGGGAAAAGATGGGGAAAATCTATGCAAAGCTCTTCTTCTCTTTCCCATGTTGCTTCGTCTTCTCCATGGTGACTCCATTGCACTTTGCACATCTTTATCACCTTATTTCTTGTAACTCTAGTCAGAGTATCAAGAATCTTGATCGGATATTCCGTATAAGTCAAATCACCCTGAACACTGAGCTCTTCCATTGGTAACTGTTTCTCTGGGACATGGAGACACTTGTTAAGCTGAGACACGTGAAATACATTGTGCACATCAGATAGACTGTCAGGTAGCTCGAGATGGTATGCCATCTCCCCAACTCGCCTAAAGATTCTGAATGGTCCAATAAAGCGAGGGAACAATTTGCCCTTGACTTTAAACCTCCTCATTCCACGAATTCATAGGAATATTCTCTGTTTAAATAAATTAGGTTCATTCACAGTCTGCACACTCTAAATTTTGTGTCTAACTATAAATTAGTATATGTATTGATTTATTCACTTAATAAAATAAATAAAAGGAAAACCCTAGTGGTTAAAGAATATTTAATCTTGTGAGTTTAATAATGTGTATTACATGAACTTATCTCTAGTTTAGCTTTTATGTCTCATTAAAAGGAATAGAATCAGATTATGTAATCATGGACAACACTTAAAGAATAATCAACTACTAAATGATATTAGTTTACCCTACAATTTAAACTCCCTTTTGAGTTTATACTTTTCCTTTTGAGATGTGTTCCAATGTTTGTACATGATTGATGTACTATTCCTTTGTCATTTACCAAATGTATTGAATGTATGATCGCTTTATTTAGACAACGAGCAGCCCATGGTTCCTGAGTGTGTTGCTGAAGATCTCCCTAAGCAACAACCTGGTGAAGGCAAGTGTCCTCTGACCTATTATGTCCTACATACTCTATAATTTCACTATCCCACATTACATTATTGAAACCTAAGGATTGACTAGTCTGTATTTACTTATCCTTTTTTACCTTTTTGGGTTAATCATGGTTAGCTTATGCTATTGCTTCAACTTAATCAATGAACATGATGTGAACATTTATGACACGATGATGTTATCCCGATGATGATATTGTGATACTCTAGGGGACTCAGGCCATTTTCCTGAGTACCTCTCCGTAAGGACCTGTTCATGGAGTGACCACCCGGGATAACAGTGCAACCATGAGGGTGGAATGGGACGCCCTTAGCTAAATAAGTAGATGAACCTAAGGGTGTAGTTGGCTTTGCCTGAGGGTCGTCAATGGGGGCCGGGGCGTAGTGCTCGCTCTGCCAAGGGGGGGGGGTCCAGAGGTCCATTTGATTTGGTTTTCTTAGTCACCCACCTTGGGGAGGTGTAATGCGTTTGTATGATTGGCAAAACCTAACGAGCAGCTATGCACTAGGGAAGTCTTTGTAAAGGCTACGTAGTGAGACCCTGCTAGGTCACCTTGGTAGTGATCAATGTAGTGTCGTGATCTCTGGGCAAAACGGGAACCACGACTTGTGGGTAAAGTGTGCAACCTTTGTAGAGTGTTAGAAACTAGTATATCAGCGAGCTCATGGTTAAGAGCGGCCTTCGGATCCTCTTTGATTAGAAGAACTTTGGTTACTTTATGATGATGGTAAATAATGATGGTTATAATTTTGATCTCTAGTGTTTCCTCTTGGAGGAAGTACATTTGTGTAATAACTGGGTTATTACTAAAATTTTGGCTTTACTAATAGTAATAAATACTTGACCAACTAAAAGCAACTGCTTAACCTTAACCTCACATATGGCTAGTCCACTTTAGCCAAATGGGACATTTGCTGAGTACGTTGATGTGTACTCACCCTTGCTTTTACAAACCACCCCCACCCCAGGTTGTCCCCACTGTATTCAGTGCTCAGGAGGAGATGCTAGCGACATGGAGGACTTTGAGGAGTTCTAGGACTACAACGAGTTCTAGTTTTTCTTAGTGGCAAACCTCCAGTCAGCTACCTGTGTAGGCCTTATCTACTACGTTTCGTATTTCCGCACTTTGATGATATTAAGGACTATGTTATGTAATAGACTCTGTGGATGTCTTAGACATCTTATTGGAAGAAAAGTACCTTTCCGCTATTTACTTTGAACAATGTGTGATGATGTCCAATTATGTAATCACTGTGTACGTGAGTTTCTGATCTTGGCATGTACATGGTTCGCATTCGGTTTGCCTTCCAAAACCGGGTGTGACATAAGTGGTATCAAAGCCATGCTGACTGTAGGACCGCTAACCTAGACTAGAAAGGTCGCCCTAAGGACTATAGACCCCTACTTTTACCTTGATCTTTAGTGTCATTTTAAAAGTTGGTCATCTTGATCAACTCTATGTCATTAATCATCTTACAAAACTTTGTCTCACTTTTATTTTTGTTTACTTGCTGGTCATATAGTTCTACTCTCACTCTTGTGCTTATGATGTCTTTTGTAGATGGCTCGTATTAGATGCACTGGACATAAGTCAGTGATCCCCTTTTTGCCTTCTCGCCTGGCGGAGCGACCACTGTGTCGCACGGTGCTGGGTCAGTCCAATCTTCTAGAGAGACTGCATCATCGTCTGCACGAGGAGCAGAAGCGCCAACGCCAGGAGCAGGAGCAGTAGGACTCTTCCCCCTCACCTCAGTAGGAGGTGGAGTCTAGGAGGCAGCACTCCCCTGCACCTCAGCTCGAGATGCCCCCTGCACCACCACAGGGCATCCCGGCTATTGGAGGAGACCCTGACGGAGACGATGACGCTGGTGGCAGCTCGAGCCACAGCACGGAGCTCTTGGAGGAGTAGGAGCCTGAGGGATGGATCGCTAGACCCATCACTCGTGCCGCCGCTCGTGGGTGCCACTTCCACAACGCTCTCGACACCTTGCTGTGTTGGGCCTTCGACTGACACACTTGGTCTATTGAGTACCATTGTGTAGTCTACCAGCATCATCGCGGGTTATACCCGGACCAGTGTGAAGCTACTTGCTTGTTGCGCCGTCCGGACAATGATCTCCGAGGTGTAGAGGCCTTCTCAGAGCACTATTCTATCATTGAGAAGGATATTGCCGAGGCAGCCATGCAAGATGCAGCTCGACGTGCACTTACTCAGTATTGCTTGTTGTTCAGCGGGGTAGCTGATGGCCTCGACCTGAAGTACTATCCTTGCCGTTCGACTGGCAGTGCTGGAGGTGTGATTATCTCACCTGTTGGTGAGGGCAATCCCAGGCTGAAAAGTATGGTCTACCTAGCCGCCGTGCTCAACACCGAGCTGGACCACGCCCTTGACGAGTTGGGCAAGGATCGGGCAGAGGTTGCGGAATTGCGTGGTGAGTGCGCAACATGCCACTATTTGGATGGTGGTTCTCTCGCCCCTGTCGGGATTTAGCACCCTTACCATTCACCACCCCGTAGTCGCTTCAAGTATGGTACCCTAGACTGTAGGACCCAGATAGATTTTGATCCATAGATCGACAGAGTTGGAGTCTGTAATAATGATTAATTCAGTATCTTAGTCTTAGTCAGTCTTAGTTAGAGTTAGTTTGCTTATCATATGTTGGAATGCTTGTCATGATGAACATGTAATGAAGGTGGATCTTTGTAATGATTGTCATCAAGGTGTGGGCATCCCCTGCAACTTGGTGTAGTTATTAATAAAGTCAGTTATCTAGTTGGGCACCTATTTACTTCCATTTCTCTCTTTATTTGAGAAGCTGTGTTGGGAGTCAGTGAAGTTGATCAATTGTTTAGTGCTATGAAGTTCTTCCATATATATTTTCTTATGCTGAAAGACTGCAGAGTCAGATCTGATATGTGTGTGCTTTCTACAGATATCTGAAAACAGACGTCGTGGTGCAAGGCATGCTCAGTAGGAGCAGCAGGCACCCCAGGAAGATGCAGCTCAGTAGCAGTTGCCACCGCCACCCCTGATGACCATTGAGCAGATGTTCCTAATGCAGACCCAAGCAGTCCAAGCGGTTAGTCAGACATTAGCAGCGATGCAGCAGGTGCAGCAGCAGCGACCCCTACCTCAACGATAGGTGCAAGTTCAGATGCCTCAAGTGCCTAGAGACAAGCAGGCAGAATTCATGAGGGGCCATCCCCCTATCTTTGCCCATTCTGCTGATCCCATGGACGCCGAAGATTGGCTGCGTACCGTAGAATGTGAGTTGCACACTGCTTAGTGCAACGATTGTGAGAAGGTGTTGTATGGACCCCGTCAGCTAAGAGGAGCAGCACAGTCTTGGTTGGAGTCTTACCTCGCCACCCATGCCAACCCTGAAGCCATCACCTGGGAAGAATTCAGGGACAACTTTCGTCGCTACCATGTGCCTGAGGGACTGATGATAGTAAGGAAGGAGGAGTTTCAAGCCTTGAAGCAAGGTCCCCTGTCTGTCAGTGAGTACAGGGACAAGTTTCTGCAGCTGTTCCGTTATGCGCCAGAAGATGTCAACACGGATGCTAAGAGGAAGTATCGTTTCCTGAGAGGATTGGTTCATCCCCTTCACTACCAGCTAATGAACCACACTTTCCCTACCTTCCAACACTTGATCGATAGAGCCATTATGACTGAAAAGAAGCGGCGGGAGATGGAAGATAGGAAACGTAAGATTGGTGGATCTCAGGCCGGGAGTAGCAGCCGTCCTCGCTACTCAAGCAACCCACCTTAGCAATTCAAGCAAGATCACCAGCACAAACATCAGCGTCAGAACTACCAGTAGTAGTACTAGAGGCAGTTTCCTCAGCAGCAGCAGCAATACAGCTAGAACAACCAGTAGGGAGGAAATCAGTACCAGCATCAGAGCAACCAGGCACCTCGCTTTCCTGCCCCAGCAACCAATCAGAACAACCAAGCAACTCCAATGCAAGGAGGAAGCCGTGCATGTTTCCACTGTGGGGGACAAGGCCATTGGGCGAATCATTGTCCAAAGAAAGCAGCTCAGCAGCAGCTAGCTCCCAATGCCCTAGTCAGGCAGAATGCACTACAACAAGGAGGCAACAACCATGGGTAGCCTCGTGCCTAGTATGGAAAGGTGAACCACTTGGAGACCGACACAGTCCAGGAGACCCCAGGAGTGGCACTAGGTACGTTCTCAATCGAGTACCATTCTGCAAATGTGTTATTTGATACTGGAGCAATGCATTCTTTTGTGACTTCATCATGGGTAGAATCACACAACATACCAGTAGCACCCATGTACCCACCTATGAGGGTTAGTTCAATTGGTGGGAGAACTCAAACGGATAGATTTTGCCCTAGTGCAAGAGTTCAAATAAGGGGGATATAGTTCCCCGCTGATTTAATAGTTATGGGTAACTAGGATGCGACAATAGATGTCATCCTAGGGATGAATTGGCTAACCAAGTACCAAGCCAGTCTTAGCTATGATAACAGAACACTGAAGTTAGTATCCTTATCAGGTGAAGAAGTGTTAGTGGAGTTGGTCTTGTCTAGACCAAGGAAAGGAAGTTGTCACCAAGTCACCACCCATATTGAGGAAATTGAACCATCAGAAGCTATCAACATAGTATCAGAATTCCTAGATGTGTTTCCTGAGGAGTTACCATGTATGCCACCTAAAAGAAAAGTTGAATTTGCCATAGAGCTTATACCTGGCACTGCCCCAATTTCCAAGAGAGCCTATCGAGTGTCCGAACCAGAACTGGTGGAACTCAAGAAGCAAATCGATGAGTTGTTAGCGAAAGGCTACATCAGACCAAGTACCTCGCCCTTGGACAGTCCCAGTGCTATTTGTGGAGAAGAAGGATGGAATGAAAAGGATGTGCATTGATTATAGATCCTTGAATGAAGTTACTGTCAAGAATAAGTACCCCTGCCCAGAATTGAAGACTTATTCAATTAGTTGAGAGGAGCCAGTGTGTTCTCAAAGATAGATCTGAGGTCAGGTTACCATCAGCTCAGAATCTGGCCTTCAGACATACCAAAGACAACTTTATCACCAAGTATGGGCTATATGAGTTCACTGTCATGTCATTCGGTCTGACGAATGCACCAGCTTATTTCATGTACATGATGAACAGTGTGTTCATGGACTACTTCGATAAGTTCATAGTGGTGTTCATTGATGATATCCTTGTATATTCCCAGAATGAGCAAGATCATGAAGAGCACTTGAGGAAAGTACTGCAGAGGCTACGGGATTGCCAGTTGTATGCCAATCTTAGCAAGTGCGAGTTCTGGATCAGTGAAGTCCTGTTCTTGGGTCACATCATAAACCAAGAGGGATTGGCTATGGATCAGAAGGAGGTAGCAGCTATTCTGGATTGGAAAGCACCAAAAGATGCCCGAGGAATCAAGAGTTTCATTGGAATGGCTGGTTATTATCAACGTTTCATTGAAGGTTTCTCCAAGATTGCCAGGCTAATGACAGCCTTGTTGTCAAAAGAGGTTGAGTTCAAGTGGACCCCAGCATGCCAAAAGTCCTTTGAGGCATTGAAGGAGAAATTAACAACAACACCAGTATTGATTCTGCCAGATGTCCACAAGTCATTCTCAGTATATTGTGAAGCTTCGTACACTGGACTGGGATGTGTGTTAATGCAGGAAGGGAGGGTAGTGGCATACTCGTCCCGACAGTTGAAGATTCATGAGAAGAATTATCCTACTCATGATCTGGAGCTAGCCACAGTGGTTCGTGCACTGAAGACCTGGAGGCACTATTTATATGGGCAGAAGTGTGATATCTACACGGACCACAAGAGTCTCAAGTACATATTCACCTAGTCAGAGTTGAACATGAGGCAGCGTAGATGGCTCGAGTTAATCAAAGACTATGAGCTGGAGATACATTATCACCCAGGCAAAGCAAATGTGGTTGCAGATGCTCTGAGCAAAAAGAGTCAAGTCAATATGTTGGCCGCTCACCCCATGCCATATGAGCTAGCAAAGGAATTCGACCGATTGAGTCTCGGATTTCTAAACAACACTCAAGGAGTGACAATTGAGCTGGAACCCACCCTAGAGCAAGATATCAGGAAGAGCCAGAAAGATGATGAGAAGATCAACGAGATCCAACAGCTGATCATAGATGGAAAAGGCAAGGATTTCCGTGAAGATGTAGAAGGAGTGGTATGGTTCAAGGATAGACTGTGTGTTCCCGACATCAAATCGATACGAGAACTGATTCTCAAGGAAGCTCATGAGACAACATATTCTATACACCCTGGTAGCGAGAAGATGTACCAAGACCTGAAGAAAAGATTCTGGTGGTACAGTATGAAAAGGGAGATAGCAGAGTATGTGGATGTATGCGACAGTTGTCAGAGGATCAAGGCAGAACACCAGAGGCCTACAGGTTTGTTGCAGCCGTTGCAGATTCCTCAGTGGAAATGGGATGGGATCATAATGGACTTTATAGTTGGTTTGCCTTGCACTCGTACTGGTTATGACTCCATCTGGGTAGTAGTGAACCATTTGACAAAGGCGGCCCATTTCATACCAGTCAAGGCCACCTACAATAGTGCAGTGTTGGCAAAATTATACATGTCTCGGATTGTGTGCCTGCATGGCGTTCCAAAGAAGATAGTATCAGACAGAGGCACCCAGTTCACTTCTCATTTTTTGCAGCAGTTGCACGAAGCTTTGGTCACACACTTGAAGTTCAGTTTAGCTTACCACCCATAGATAGATGGTCAAACAGAGAGAACCAACCAGATTCTTGAAGATATGTTAAGAGCTTGTGCTTTGCAAGACAAGATAGGTTGGGACAAGAGGCTACTGTATGTAGAATTCTCCTACAACAACAGCTACTAAGCTAGCCTGAAGATGTCACCATTCGAAGCACTTTATGGGAGAAATTGCAGAACTCCGTTGCATTGGGACCAACCCGGCGAAAGGCAGGCGTTCGGTCCAGATATTTTGATTGAAGCTAAAGAGAACATCAGAATGGTTTGAGAGAATCTGAAGACAGCGCAGTCCAGATAGCGAAGCTTTGCTGACACCCGAAGAAGAGAACTGAGTTTCGAAGTGGGAGATTATGTCTACTTGAAGGTGTCACCGATCAGAGGAATCAAAAGATTCGGAGTCAAGGGCAAACTAGCGCCTCGATACATCGGACCATACTAGATTTAAGCAAGATGTGGAGAAGTGGCATATCAACTCAGTTTACCAGAGAATCTATCAGCTGTGCACGATGTGTTCCATGTGTCTCAACTGAAAAAATGCTTGAGAGTGCCAGAAGAGCTGTTGTCAATGGAGGACCTTGAAGTTCAAGAGGATCTGACATATATTGAGAGGCCAACTCAGATTCTGGAGACAACAGATAGGGTCACTCGGAGAAGCACCATCAGGATGTGCAAAGTCAAATGGGGCCATCACTCAGAAGAAGAAGCAACCTGGGAAAGAGAGGATGATTTGAAAGCCAAGTACCCTGAGCTCTTTTCTAGCCAACCCTGAATCTCGAGGGTGAGATTCTTTTTAAGGGGGATAGGTCTGTAACACCCTGAATTTGGGGGTATAAAATTTCTTTCTAAGTATCTACCAAATTCAGGTGTTACTCTTGTATCTCTCTCTAGCTTCTCTCTCTCTTTTCCTTTTGAATAGATTTAGTTTAATTAGGGAGGGATTAATTATTTATTTTTGTCAAAACATTATGAGTCATGAAATGTTGCATCATGTTGAGCTTAAATATTCTTTGAATTGTTGCACATGTTTGAATTAGTTTGACTTTGAAAACTTGGTTTGAATTTGAATTGAAAACCCTAGAGAAAATAAAATAGAAAAGCAATTAGAAATTCTAGGAAAATAGAAAATCCCAATTCATCCCAAACCGGCCCAGTCCAGCCCAGCGGGGCCGCGCGCCCGCCCGCGCTAGTGATAGGTGGGCACCACCTGTCAGCGGTGGTTTCCCTCAGCGCGCGCCCCCTCCCCCTCTCCCTTTGCCCAGTGGGGCCCTTCTATCGGCACCAGTTGCCCTCGCCCGCGTGCCCCTTTCCCTCTCTGCCTTGCAGGCTCGCTTTGTCAGCGCGCCGAGCCGTTTCCCCAGCGCGCCCGCTCTCCCTCTCGCTGCAGCGTGGGACCGCCCTGTCAACTCTGCCTTCCCCGCGACCCGTCGTGGACCAGCAGCACGCACGCCAAGATCCCTGGCGACGTCGCCTGCCCACGCACCCCAGCTCCCTTTTGAGCACCGCCCGCACCCGCACTCGCTTCCTCGTCCCATTTCGTGCGGGCTCGCTCTGTCTCGCGCTCTGCCCTCGCTACTCGACCTCACCGGAGACCCACGCCCGATGTGTCGGTCACCTAGCAGAAGCCGCACCAAGTGACCCCGAGCTTCGCCCCAAGGTGAGACACCCATTCCCATGCTCGTTTTCCCCAATTATGCTTTGTCGTCGACCAATTTCGGCTTCGCTGGAGTTCAGCCGCAGTGGTCCACCGTGCCCGCGCGGTGACCGGCCAAATTACCCCGGTCTGGTGCCGTTGCATCGGTCCCTGATGTTCCCCTCACCCTGATGAAGTTAGTCTAGGCCCTAGCGTGCCTCAGACCTGTAACACCCGGTTTTAAGGAACAAAGCCGGGTGCATCTCATACATGCGCCAAGAAGACAACATATATAATAACAGAGTGTATAGAGATAAATGTCATAAAACATCAGAGTATTTATTACATAGCGGAAGACTTATTACAAAATAAAGATAAATGTAAAACGAACTAAGGATCGATGGCGCCAATGTCGACTGAGAAACGCCACCTAGATCAGATCGAACTCCTCAGTGTTAGGCGGCTCCTCCTGAACCACCTGCTCTTCTCCTGTGGGGGGGGGGTGAGACAGCAAGAGTGAGCTCACATACGATCATAGCTCAACAAGTCGTGGGGAATAATGTGGCATGAACTCACCAAAGGTGGGAGTTCATGAAGTGTAAGGCTGATCAATGGAATAAAGGTTGAAGCTGAGCATTGCTTTTATAAGTTGGTCAAAATTTTATTAGCAGTTACTAAGTGTAAGTGAATACCAAACCATAGTAATAATAAATAAAAGTAATAATAAAATAATCCCAAATGCAATGAAATGACAGGTTAAGTTTAAGTTCCATAATTTAATCATGTGAGTGTCCGAGCCGCTCATGACCGTGAGCACGGCTAGTATACCAGTTTTACACTCTGCAGAGGTTGCGCATCTTTACCCACAAGTCGTGTTACCCATCTGCCACAGAGTTGATCAGACTCCATACACCTCTACCTAGGAAGCGAGGCAGGGTACCACTACGAGGCCTTTACAAAGTTCCACTAGCTTCAGACTACCCGCTACAGTTTATAGGAAGATCCAGTACAGGGTTCCTGGCTGACCGCCATCGCAGCAAAATCAACCAGGGACCTCCCCGCACTGACCTCTCCCCTACTGCCCTTGCCCCTTTCGGGTAAGGTAGCCCTCCCCTAGCTTTCCTAGTTAATCAGCCAAGGGCGTCCCATTAAACCCTTGTGGTAGCACTGTTTTCCCGGGTGGTTCTCCATGTTCCCATTAACATAATGATCTTAACATGAACAAGGAAGAATAAAACAGATAACAATAAATAGTATAACAATGAGTGATGAATATCTCTATACCTAAATCCACATAAAGCAATAGCATGTACTACCCAAAACTTTAGTAGTAAAACCAGTGGTGAAGCAAGGTATAAAGATAGTCAAAATCTAGGGTATCCTATTGGGTCCCATCAAAATTAACCTATGCAGATCATTATGAATAATAAGAACATGAATGGGTAAAAGAAGTGATCAAGGGCACAACTTGCCTTCAACGAGCTCCTGCTCAGCAGTCTCTACTTGTTGAAGCTCAGGTTCCACAGTGGGTTGCTCGTCTACTCGCATCAATACAATACATACATGGCATAGCATAAATTAACATCACATCAAACATGCAAATAGAATATACAGTAATAAACTAGACATTAAAACAAGATTACAGGAACTGGAATCATCAAATTTGGAGTTATATATTTTAAGTTATGGATTTTCTAAGGTTTTATGCATTTAATACAGGATTAAGTGAAAGAATAATTTTAATGTGTTTGTCATGCCAGAACTGAGGCACAAATAGATAGACAATAATTTTATGAAAATTTAGGAACTGGAATGGTCTAATTTGGAGTTCATATGCATTTACTATGAATTAAACAAGTTTTAACATTTATTTTTGCACTAAAAATTAATTTCTGATATTAATTTCTGATTTTTAAAGTTCTCTGGATCGGGCCTCATTTTCTGTAAAACACAGGGGGTTTCGGGTAAGAAATTCTAAGACTCAGCGCACTATACAGGTGGACCGCTGGTTGATTTCCTAAAAACCGGAGGGCTCTTATGCAAAACAACCCGGCCGAAGGGGTATCGGCCATCGAGAGCCGTCCGATCAAGCGCGGACGGCCGAGATTAGATCGGCCCATAAACGAACCGGTACGCATTGTGAACCATCCGATGTTGAATCTACGGCGCGGATCGCATCTTTACCCGGAGCCATCCGATCCATCCGATCGGATCTGAACGGACCCGGTTCACTCTGCGCGAATCGCTACGCCAGGACTATCGCAGCCGCCGAGATTTGATCCGACGGTTCTGGTTCCCCAACCCGAATCGGAACCCGGTGTCTAATCCAAGCCATCCGAAAGGAATCGGACGGCGCCAGCGCTCTCTTCCTCCCCTGCCGGCGCCCGACGGCGGCGCCGCCCTGGTGTTTGAAATCGCGCCGGCGAGCTTACCCAATCCGGTCCATCCGAGCACCATTCCCAAATTCCGTTGTTCCCTGCCGAATCGACGACGTGACGAACTCAACCACCCTACCAATTTCTACTGTCGTCGATCACAGGGCCCTGTCCACGGCGCGCAATGCCGCCCGCGGCGGAAACACCAAATTCCCCGAGGTGCGATGATCCCCGGACCTCGCCCTTATGCACTACGCTACACAGGTGTTCGGTGAAGGTTTAGGGCCACTTACCAGCAATGGGGGCGGGGTGAATCGACCCACCACACACCGGCCGCGGAGCGACGCAGACGAACCTCGCGTCTGTGAGTCCGCCGAGCTCCAATTCGCGAGTCGCCCGCACGTAGAATCTCTGGAGAAGCGAGATAGGAGGTGAGCGAACCAAAGTTGGCCCGCGGCGGCGGTGCGGCCTTGTTTGTCGTGGTGAATTTAGGAGGGTTTGCGGTGGAATTCTTAACGAAGGTACCGCGCCTTTATCCATGCCGAGGGAAGGTCCGCAAGGCGCGGGATTGATCGGGCGCAACGGTGAGCCGACTCCACCGGGTTCGCCGATATCGGTTGAGAGCGAAGACCGAGAGAGGGTCGGCGAGTTAGCTGGCCGGAGCTCTCGCGCAGCCGTTACGCGCCCGCGAGCGAAGGAAGGGGAGGCTGGCAGGCGGGTCCCGCGTGTCTGAGAAAGAGTGATCCGCGCGCGCGAGGAGGCTGAGTGAATGGCCAGTGGGCCCCATCCGTCAGATGGCTGCGTGCGCGCGGAATGGAACTGGGCCGCGCGGCTTGAGTTTGGGAGTGGGCCGAATGCAGGGAAATCCAGCCCAACAGTGGGATCTTGCTTTTCCTTTTTCTTTTCATTTCCCATTTTCTTTCCTTTCTTTCTAAAATCAATTTGAATTCGAATTTAGTTTCAAACCTTGTGTAAATTTATTCTCCAATTCATGTTGTGAAATGAAAAATACCAATTTTAGAAATATATCTATATTATTTTTATTTTTATATCACTTCTCTTCTTACTTTTAAACCCTAGTTTTTCAATGTAGGGCTTTAATTCCACTTCTAGCAATTCTTATATTATTATTTTTAACATTATTATTTTATTTAATGCACAAACATATAAACTCCAACATATGCACTTTTTCTTTATTTTAGAATAATTGCTTTATTTAGTCACTCTCAATTACATAGGTGCTCTTTTTATGATGCAAATAAGACACACAAAATGAGGAGCTCTCTCTATTACACTTGGTATACAACTTGAGTATTACAAGACCCCCCTCTCCTCGGTCGCGATTCCTCGCCGGAGTTGCCCCGACCTGCCCGGAGCCTTTCCTCCGCCGTTCTCCCCTCTCTGACCCCGGTCTCGTGGTTAAAGCCCCACTAGTGAGTTCACCGAGTCTTCCTCTTCATTTCTGGCCAGCTCTGGCGACCCTGGAACCGCCGTAGCCCGCACCCGCCCCAACTCCGGCGACCTCACCATCGTGGGTAGGAGCGGCGCCGCCCGCATCCATCAGCCCTCCCGACATTGATCTTCACCGTCCGATTCGGATCGCATAGTCTAGATCACGGGATATCGCTTCGCGCTTGTGCGCCCTATGTCCGGGCCCACCTGTCAGTCACCTGTGCCCCTGGCACCGGGCCTGACCGGTCTGTCCACCTCCCCGCCTCGGTCGCTGACCGCCCTGGCCCGCTGCTCAGTGCGTGCCCGCGCCCGCGTCTGCACGCTCGCCCACGGATCTAATCACGACCGTTGATTTTAGATCTAACGATTGAGCAGACCCCGTACCCCTTCGCGTGGTGGTTTTGCTAAAGAACCCCACGGGTTTCCGGGAATCAACCCGTCGTCCCTGGTTTTCGCACGCAGGCCCCTGTAATCTTGTAGATTGAACCCTAGGCTTTTAAATAATTATAGAATTAGACCTGTTTTCATATTTTAAACTCCTAAATTTGTTTATTTCATATCTTTTGCATATGAACTCCAAATTTAGTGATTCAAATTGCAAAATGTTCATAGGAATATTCTCTGTTTAAATAAATTAGGTTCATTCACGGTCTGCATACTCTAAATTTTGTGTCTAACTATAGATTAGTATATGTATTGATTTATTTACTTAATAAAATAAATAAAAGGAAAACCCTAGTTGTCGGTGTTTCGAGACCGGGGGGTCCCTGGGCCGATGAGTGAATGTCGCCGCGTGCCCCAGCCCAGATGGGTCGAGCGCGAGGGCGAGCGCGAAGGGGGGAGAGCGAGGTGGCCGGAGACCGGTGTGAGAGAGGTGGGAATCCCACGGCCCTCGTGTTCGTCCCGCGCCCAGGTCGGGTGCGCTTGCAGTAGGGGGTTACAAGCGTCCACGCGGGAGAGGGAGCGAGCGGCTCCAAGCGAGCGCCTGTTCTCGTCCTCGTCCCCGCGCGGCCAACCCTCTCTAAGAGGGCCCTGGTCCTCCCTTTTATAGGCGTAAGGAGAGGATCCAGGTGTACAATGGGGGGTGTAGCAAGGTGCTACGTGTCTAGCGGAGGTGAGCTAGCGCCCTAGGTACATGCCGTTGTGGCAGCCGGAGAGATCTTGGCACCCAGCTGGTGTCATGTCGTGGCCATCGAAGGAGCGATGGAGCTTGGCGGAGGGACAGCTGTCGGAGCGGTTGAGTCCTTGCTGACGTCCTCTTGCTTCCGTAAGGGGGCTGAGAGCCGCCGCCGTCACAGAGCATGCGCGGCGCCATCATTGCCTATCTGGCGGAGCGAGCCAGATGGGACGCCGGTCTTGTTCCCTGCGGCCCGAGTCAGCTCGGGGTAGGGTGATGATGGCGCCTCCTGTTGACGTGGCTAGTCTACGCCCTAGGTTGGGCGATGTGGAAGCTCCTCCGAAGCCGAGGTCGAGTCCGAGCCCCCGGGTTGGGCGAGGCGGAGATCGTCGTCTTCTGGGGCCGAGCCCAAGTCCGAGCCCTGGGTCGGGCGAGGCGGAGATCGTCGTCTTCTGGGGCCGAGCCCAAGTCCGAGCCCTGGGTTGGGCGAGGCGGAGATCATCGTCTTCTGGGGCCGAGCCCAAGTCCGAGCCCTAGGTTGGGCGGAGTTCGCCGTCTTCCGGGACTTAGCCTGAGTCCGAGCCCTGGGTCGGGCGGAGTTCGCCGTCTTCTGGGACTTAGCCTGAGTCCGAGCCCTGCGTCGGGCGGAGTTCGCCGTCTTCCGGGACTTAGCCCGAGTCCGAGCCCTGGGTCGGGCGGAGATCGTCGTCTTCTGGGGCCTAGCCCGAGTCCGAGCCCTGGGTCGGGCGGAGTTCACCGTCTTCTGGGACTTGGCCCGAGTCCGAGCCCTTGGTCAGGTGAAGCGGAGCTTCCTATGGTGCCTCCGGCAGGGCCTGACTGCTTGTTAGTCTTACTCTGTCCAGTGGCACTGCAGTCGGTGTGGCGTAGGCGGCGCTGTCCTTCTGTCAGGCCGGTCAGTGGAGCGGCGAAGTGACGGCGGTCACTTCGGCTTTGCCGGCGGGGGGGGGGGGGGGGGGGGGGGGCGCCAGGATAAGGGTGTCAGGCCACCTTTCCATTAAACGCTCCTGCGACTTGGTCGGTCGGTGCGGCGATTTGGTCAGGGTTGCTTCTTAGCGAAGGCAGGGCCTCGGGCGAGCCGGGAATATGTTCGCCGCTGAAGGGGGGCCTCGGGCGAGACGGAAATCCTCCGGGGTCGGCTGCCCTTGTCCGAGGCTAGGCTCGGGTGAGGCGTGATCGTGTCCCTCGAATGGACTGATCCCTGACTTAATCGCACCCATCAGGCCTTTGCAGCTTCATGCTGATGGGGGTTACCAGCTGAGAATTAGGAGCCTTGAGGGTACCCCTAATTATGGTCCCCGAAAGTAGCCCCCGAGCCTCGAAGGGAGTGTTTGCACTCGCTTGGAGGCTTTCGTCGCACTTTTTTGCAAGGGGACCAGCCTTTCTCGGTTGCGTTTTGTTCCGGTGGGTGCGCGCGAGCGCACCCGCCGGGTGTAGCCCCCGAGGCCTCGGAGGAGTGGTTTCACTCCTTCGAGGTCTTACTGCCTCACGTAGTGCTTCGGCTGGTCTAGTCGTTCCCTCATGCGAACTGGCCGTAGCCCAGGTGTACAGTCGGGTCCCAAGTTCTCGGGCTGGTATGTTGACGCTGTCAACGGTTTGGCCGGAGCCGGGTTTGCGAGAGCAGCCCCCGAGCCTCTGCACAGAGCGAGAGGGCGGTCAGGGGTAGACTCGGCTTTTTTACATACGCCCCTGCGTCGCCTTTCCGCAAGGAGGAGGGGGAAAGCGCCATGTTGCCCTCGATGGGCGCCGAACATGGTGTCTCCGACGAGCTGCAAGCGGGTAATCCGAGTGGACGTCCGTGCCCCGTTCGTTAGGGGTCGGCTAGGGGCCCAGAGGCACGCCCAAAAGTACCTGCGGGTGATCTGCCAGACCCGGTCCCCTGGCGACGGGGTCCGAGGGCTCGATGCCTCCCTCTGGTGGGATTCTGTTACAAGATCGTTCCCGCCGGTCTCGGAAATGTCCTAGGGTACCTCGGGAGCGCAGCCCGAGCCTTAGTTATGTATCGAACGTACCCATGGTCATCCCTCGCTCGGCGTCTGAGGCGGCTATGAACCCTTCGGGGGCCAGCCTTCGAACCCCTGATCAGTATTGGGCGCGGAGCCCGAGTAGCCTGAGGCGGTCGTTGAACCCTTTCGAGGGGCCGGCCTTTGAACCTCTGACTAGTAGTGGGTGTAGGGCCCACGCGATCTGAGGCGGCTGTTGAACCCTTCCGGGGGGCCAGCCTTTGAACCTCTGATCAGTAGGGGGGCTCGGAGCCTGGTTCCTTCTCGGGGAAGGATCCTTTTCGGGGTATCCCCCTTTCCCGGTCCCTGTTGCAAGAGAGAGAAAGAGGAAAAACGGAAAAGGATACAAAATCGAACGACGCGGCGTACCTTTTCGGATGCGTTCATTTTGGCGAAGGGGAAGCGTCGCCCGCTTCTCCTGCCAGAGGCGCCGCGTGTCCCGTCGCAGAGTTAATGCGATGGGGCGAGTGGTTGGAGGGGCGACCGTCGTGCGTGCGCGAGCCGTTCGAGGAACGGATCACGGGCGCGTCGTCTTCACGCCGTGGGAGAGGGTTCTCTCGCTGCCCCCGGATGGGACGTAAGCCTGGCTGACGACGCGACCGCTGCGCCTGCTCGCCTGCCACCGCCATTACTGCCGGCCCACTTTTGGCCGTGTTGACCGTCGCGCCAGGCTGGTGCTGCTGGGTCGCGCGCCGGGTCGCCTCGAGTCGCGGTATTGGTTCCGCAGTCGAGGAGGTGCGGTGGTGGCGCGGGTGGCGATGCAGTTACTCACACGTAGCAACCGGCGCACCGGTTGCATGACGCGTGGGCCTGGGCCTCCATGCCGGGCGTGTTGGGAGTCGGAGGAGCACGCCCACTTGGCGCGGTTGCATGCCGCCTGCATGGCTGCCCACCCTTTCACCCATTGGTCTGGGCAAAAGTGGAGGGTCGCTTGTAACCGCTGGGCAGTTGTATGCACCACGCGCGGCGGTTTGGCTTCTTCTGCCCTGAGTTGGCTTGTATGACGTGTGGGGCCCAGCCCCCGCGCCGTGGGGGAGGACCTTGGAGTGTGTTGGAGAAGACTCAGCCCGTGACGGCTGGGGACGCGAGTAGGGAGAACCGCCCTTAAAAGGAGGGTAACCCCCTTGGAGGGCGACCATGTCTTCGCGCTCCCTTATGCATCGTGTCTTTCCACCTTCCAGGCCCCCGGATGGGGGAGATCCGCCGTCTTGTCGCCTCGTCGTTGGGGGAACGCAACTCCGCGGGAGTTGGTACCTTTCAGCCATCATTCGGCTTCAAGGATTTTCATCAGCCAGCCCGGCCGCTTCCCCTCGCCGGGGGTCACCCAAGACGGTGACCACCAGCCCCTGGATGGGGAGGAGCAAGCTGGGCTGTGGTCTTTGCCCCGCCCCCAGCTGGTCTTCATCATCCCCGCTGGGACGGGGCCCGAGCCAAGCCGGTGCTCTGCCCCCTGCGTGGGTCGGCCGACCGCCTCCTCTTCCAGCTTCTGGTGGTGGAGACCATCCTCCAGTTCTGTGGAGGAGACGTCCTCCAGTCGTGCTGGGGGAGGCGGGCTGTTGCTGTCCAGCTAGGATGCAACATTCCGTCCTCTTCCTCGCTTGCGTGGCGAGGATAGGAGTGAGGACCTGCCGATGTGCCTTGGGGTGACCCGTGTTTGCTGGTGATTCGCCTAGAGCTTGTCGCTCCACGGGCTTCCCCGTCGTGGAGGTTGTCCATTCCCACGGGGACGGAACCGGAGTTCCGTTTGTAACGGCACCTTGAGTGCCAGCGTTTTTATTCATTGTGGCTGTCGGGGCCTGAACATGTATGTGATTTCGGCACGGAGCCGTGTATTTTCCTCCTTTTCGAGCACTGAGTCTCGCCTGTTGGCTGTCTGAACCGCTTCACCAAGCGTGAGTCGCCCCGTGTACAGGTGACGAGTGAGGTATCCGTATCCCGGAGGCGTAGGAGTCCCTCGGCTCGGTCGGCCTTGTTGTCCGAGGCTTCTCTAACTTAGTTAAAGGAACCCCTCAGCCTCTCTTCGATGAGCCGAGGCCAGGGGTAGCGGCGTCAACATGGACAGAGGCAGAGTTGGCTCGAAAAGGAAACCTGGTTGGCCGGAGCCTGGCCGGGTTGTCCGTTAGCGGGACCGACGCCGGAATTGACCAGCCGTGGCCTCGGGTCGGGCTGACGTCCTTGGAGGGCAGCTGGTCGAGGCCCCGGGGTGACCGGCCGAGCCGCCTGCTCGGGCCGGATTGACGTCCTCGGAAGGTAACTGGCCGAGGCCCCGGGGTGACCGACCGAGCCGCCTGCTCGGGCCGGATTCCCGGAGAAGACCCTAGCGGCGATGGCCCAGGCGTGGTGATGACGTCGTCCTCCAGAGTGGAGATCCTCGGACCGCGTCGCCGTCCGAGGCTAGGTTGGCCCTTGCCGAAGGTGTCGTCGATGCCAAGGGTGCTGCTGCTCCCTTCAGCCGTCAAGATCCGAGCCTGCAGGATCGGATTGTCTTGTAGCGTGTGTTTCCTGCGGCCGCCGAGGCCTAAACACACCCTCGCCATGTTGTAAAGCTGCATCTTTTTTCCTTTTATTTCGAGCATCTGGACTGTTTTGTCGGTAACAGAAATGTTTGTGCGAGCAAGAGTTGCTTCTCGCGGAAGGTGATGAGTGAGGTATCCGTATCCCGGAGGCGTAGGAGTCCCTCGGCTCGGTCGGCCTTGCCGCTTACGCGCACTCTTATCCGTCCATGGGGCTCTGTCACCGACGCAGTCGAAAAGGCTCGAAGGATCGCTTCGGCAGAAGAGCTTTCGAGCGTGAAGACTTGTCCGGTCCGCAGAATCACTTATCCGAACGTGAGTTACTTATCGCAGAAGGTGATGAGTGAGGTATCCGTATCCCAGAGGCGTAGGAGTCCCTCGGCTCGGTCAGCCTTGGCTGCTTACGTGTACTCCGTCATTTTTAGGATCCACTTTTTGAAGTAGCCAAAAAGCGCGAAAGACATTCTGGCAGAAAAGATCTCTTTTTTTCGAGGAAAATTTCGACGCAGAGGGGGTTCCCCCCCTTTTAGCCCCCGAGGGAGGGTCGGGCTTTGCCGAGGCGAGGCCGACCCTTCCTTGATGACTAAACTTTGTGCGGGTGCGAGGTATATGATCAACTTGAAAACATCTTAAGGGTAGAAGCAACGTAGCTGTTGGATGTTCCAGGCGTTGTCGTAGACCTCGCCTTGGCTGTTGGCCAGCTTGTATGTTCCGGGCTTCAGAACCTTGGCGATGACGAATGGCCCCTCCCAGGGAGGCATGAGCTTGTGCCGCCCTCGGGCGTCTTGTCGCAATCGAAGCACCAGGTCGCCCACCTGGAGGTCTCGGCTGACTTGGTTGCTTTGGTCGGTGTAGGCCCTCGTCCTTGGGGAGCCGTATTCTAAGTCCGTGGGCAAGATGGCTTCGGCCCCATAGACTAGAAAGAACGGCGTGAAGCCCGTGGCTCGGCTCGGCGTTGTCCTCAGACTCCAGACCACCGAGGGGAGTTCCTTCATCCATCGCTTGCCGAACTTGTTGAGGTCGTTGTAGATCCGAGGCTTGAGCCCTTGTAGAATCATGCCGTTGGCACGCTCCACATGCCCATTCGTCATGGGATGAGCCACGGCGGCCCAGTCCACCCGGATGTGGTGATCCTCGCAGAAGTCCAGGAACTTTCTGCCGGTGAACTGGGTGCCGTTGTCGGTGATGATGGAGTTCTGGACCCCGAAGCGATGGATGATGTTGGTGAGGAACGCCACCGCCTGCTCAGACCTGATGCTGTTCAGGGGTCGGACCTCGATCCACTTGGAGAATTTGTCGATGGCGACCAGCAGGTGCGTGTAGCCCCCGGGTGCCTTCTGCAAGGGGCCGACGAGGTCCAGACCCCACACCACAAAAGGCCAGGTGATGGGTATCGTCTGCAGAGCCTGAGCGGGCAGATGGGTCTGCCTCGCGTAGAATTGGCACCCTTCGCAGGTGCGGACGATTCGGGTAGCGTCGGCCACCGCCGTCGACCAGTAGAAGCCTTGCCGAAAAGCGTTCCCGACAAGGGCTTGAGGTGCTGCGTGATGGCCGCAAGCCCCCGAGTGTATCTCTCGCAGGAGTTCCTGGCCTTCGGCGATGGAGATGCATCGCTGGAGGATGCCTGAGGGGCTACGGTGGTAGAGCTCCTTCTCATCTCCCAGCAAGACGAACGACTTGGCGCGCCGCGCCACCCGCCGAGCCTCGGCTCGGTCGAGGGGTAGCTCTCCTCGGTGGAGATATTGCAGGTACGGGGTCTGTCAGTTTCGATTAGGCACGACCCCGCTTCGCTCCTCCTCGACGCGCAGTGCCTCACCCTCGGGGGCCGAGGGTTCCTCGGACTGAACCGAGGGCGCCTCGGGTCGAGTCGAGGGTGCCTCGGGTTGAGCCGTGGGTGCCTCGGACTGGGCCGAGGGTACCTCAGGCTCGGACGTGTCGTCGATCTTGACGGAGGGTTGATACAGGTCTCGGGAGAAGACGTCCGGGGGAACCGTCGTTCGCCCCAAGGCTATTTTAGCCAGCTCGTCCGCACTCTCGTTGTAGCGCCGAGCGATGTGGTTGAGCTCGAGCCCGTATAACTTGTCTTCCAGGCGCCAAACTTCATCGCAGTAGGCCTCCATCTTCGGGTCGCGGCAATGGGAGTTCTTCATGACTTGGTCGATGACGAGCTGCGAGTCACCACGAGCGTCGAGGCGTCGGACCCCTAGCTCGATGGCGATCCGCAACCCGTTGACCAGAGCCTCATATTCGGCCACATTGTTGGACGCCGGGAAGTGGAGGCGTAGCACGTAGCGTAGATGCTTTTCGAGGGGTGAGATGAAGAGTAGGCCTGCGCCGGCCCCTGTCTTCGTCAGCAACCCATCAAAGAACATGGTCCAGAGCTTCGGTTGGATCGGAGCCGTCGGTAGCTGGGTGTCGACCCATTCAGCCACGAAGTCCGCCAAGACCTGGGACTTAGTGGCTTTCCGAGGAGCGAACGAGATTGTCTCACCCATGATCTCCACCGCCCACTTTGCAATCCTACCCGAGGCCTCTCGACACTGGATGATCTCTCCCAGGGGGAAGGATGACACCACAGTTACCGGATGAGACTCGAAGTAGTGTCGCAGCTTCCGTCGCGTTAGGATCACCGCGTACAGCAGCTTCTGAACTTGTGGGTAGCGGATCTTGGTTTCGGACAGTACCTCGCTGACGAAGTAGACTGGCCTCTGAACGGGCAATGCATGCCCCTCTTCTTGCCTCTCGACCACAATCGCGGCGCTAACCACCTGGGTGGTCGAGGCGACGTAGACCAAGAGGGCTTCTCCGGCAGCTGGGGGCACCAAGATAGGCGCCTTTGTGAGGAGCGCCTTCAGGTTCCCGAGGGCTTCCTCGGCCTCAGGGGTCCAAGTGAAGCACTCAGCCTTCCTTAAGAGGCGGTACAGAGGTAGACCTCTTTCGCCGAGGCGTGAGATGAAGCGGCTCAGAGCCGCGAGGCATCCCATGACCCTCTGTACGCCTTTCAAGTCCTTGATGGGCCCCATGCTGTTAATGGCTGCGATCTTTTCCGGGTTGGCTTCGATGCCCCGCTCGGAGACGATGAACCCCAAGAGCATGCCTCAGGGCACCCCGAAGACACACTTTTCGGGATTGAGCTTGACACCTTTCGCCTTGAGACATCGGAATGTCGTTTCAAGGTCGGAAAGGAGGTCGGAGGCTTTCCTCGTCTTGACTACGATGTCATCGACGTAGGCCTCGACTGTGCGGCCAATGTGTTCGCCGAACACACGGTTCATGCACCGTTGGTACGTTGTGCCCGCATTCCTCAAACCGAACGGCATGGTGACATAGCAGTACATGTCGAAGGGTGTGATGAAAGAAGTCGCGAGCTGGTCGGACTCTTTCATCTTGATTTGATGATACCCTGAGTAGGCATCGAGGAAAGACAGGGTTTCGCACCCAGCAGTGGAATCCACGATTTGGTCGATGCGAGGCAGAGGGTAGGGAACCTTCGGACATGCTTTGTTGAGACCAGTGTAGTCTACACACATCCGCCATTTCCCCCCTTTCTTTCTCACAAGCACAGGGTTGGCAAGCCATTCGGGATGGAATACCTCTTTGATGAACCCTGCCGCCATTAGCTTGTGAATCTCCTCGCCTATGGCTCGACGCTTCTCCTCGTCGAATCGGCGCAGCGGCTGCTTGACGGGTCCGGCTCTGGCTCGGATGTCCAGCGAGTGCTCGGCGACATCCCTCGGTACGCCGGGCATGTCCGAGGGGCTCCACGCGAAGACGTCGGCGTTCGCGCGGAGAAAGTCGACGAGCACTGCTTCCTATTTGGGATCGAACCCGGAGCCGATCTGGATCTGCTTGGAGGTGTCGCCGCTGGGGTCGAGGGGAACAGACTTAACCATCTCTGCTGGCTCAAAGTTGCCAGCATGACGCTTCACGTCTGGCACCTCCTTAGAGAGGCTCTCCAGGTCGGCGATGAGGGCCTCGGACTCGGCGAGGGCCTCGGCGTACTCCACGCACTCCACGTCGCATTCGAACGCATGTTTGTACGTAGGGCCGACGGTGATGACCCCGTTGGGGCCCGGCATCTTGAGCTTCAGGTAGGTGTAGTTGGGGACGGCCATGAACTTCGCGTAGCATGGCCTCCCTAGTACTGCGTGGTAGGTTCCTCGGAACCCGACCACCTCGAACGTTAGGGTCTCCCTTCGGAAGTTGGAGGGTGTTCCGAAGCAGACGGGAAGGTCGAGCTGTCCGAGGGGTTGGACGCGCTTCCCGGGGATGATCCCATGGAAGGGCGCAGCGCCTGCCCGGACAGAGGACAGATCAACACGCAGGAGCCCGAGGGTCTCGGCGTAGATGATGTTGAGGCTGCTGCCTCCATCCATGAGGACCTTGGTGAGCCTGACGTCGCCGATGACGGGGTCGACGACGAGCGGGTATTTCCCCGGGCTCGGCACATGGTCGGGGTGATCGTCTCGGTCGAAGGTGATGGGCTTGTCGGACCAGTCTAGATAGACTGGCGCCGCCACCTTGACCGAGCAGAATTCCCGGTGCTCTTGCTTGCGGTGCCGAGCCGAGGCGTTCGCCGCTTGCCCACCATAGATCATGAAGCAGTCGCGGACCTCGGGGAATTCTCCTGCCTAGTGATCTTCCTTCTTGTCGTCGTCGCGGGCCTTGCCACCCTCCGTGGGTGGCCCGGCCCTGTGGAAGTGGCGCCGAAGCATGACGCACTCCTCAAGGGTGTGTTTGACCGGTCCCTGGTGATAGGGGCACGGCTCCTTGAGCATCTTGTCGAAGAGGTTGGCACCTCCGGGGGGCTTCGGAGGGTTCTTGTACTCGGCGGCGGCGACGAGGTCCGCGTCGGCGGCGTCGCGTTTCATTTGCAACTTCTTCTTGCCCTTCTTCTTGGCGCCGCGCTGAGTTGACGCCTCGGGAGTACCTTCCGATGGGCGGCCCTGGGGCTGCTTGTCCTTTCGGAAGATAGCCTCGACCGCCTCCTGGCCGGAGGCGAACTTGGTGGCGATGTCCATCAGCTCGCTTGCCCTGGTTGGGGTCTTGCGACCCAGCTTGCTCACCAGGTCGCGGCAGGTGGTGCCAGCGAGGAACGCGTCGATGACATCCGAGTCGGTGATGTTGGGCAGCTCGGTGCGTTGCTTCGAGAATCGCCGGATGTAGTCTCGGAGAGACTCTCCCGGCTGCTGTCGGCAGCTTCGGAGGTCCCAGGAATTCCCGGGGCGCACATATGTGCCCTGGAAATTGCCGGCGAAAGCTTGGACTAGGTCGTCCCAGTTGGAGATCTGCCCTGGAGGCAGGTGCTCCAACCAGGCGCGAGCGGAGTCAGAGAGGAACAGGGGGAGGTTGCGGATGATGAGGTTGTCATCGTCCGTTCCACCCAGTTGGCAGGCCAGACGGTAGTCCGCGAGCCACAGTTCTGGTCTCGTCTCCCCTGAGTACTTTGTAATAGTAGCCAGGGGCCGGAACCGGGTCAGGAACGGCGCCCGTCGGATGGCTCGGCTGAAGGCTTGCGGACCGGGTGGTTCGGGCGAGGGACTCCGATCCTCCCCGCTGTCGTAGCGTCCCCCACGCCTGGGGTGGTAGCCTCGGCGCACCCTCTCGTCGAGGTGGGCCCGTCGGTCGCGGTGGTGGTGCTCGTTGCCGAGGCGACCCGGGGCCGCAGGCGCGGTGTTGCGCGTGCGCCCGGTGTAGACCGAGGCTTCCCGCATGGATCGGGAAGTCGCAGCATGAGGTTCCGAGGGGTACCCCTGCCTTCGGGAGGCAGAGCTCTCGGCCCGTCGGACCGCGGCGCCTTCCAGGAGATTCTTGAGTTCTCCCTGGATTCGCCGCCCCTCGGTGGTTGATGGCTCTGGCATCGCGCGAAGAAGCATTGCTGCTGCCGCCAGGTTCTGGCCGACCCCACTGGTTGCGGGTGGTGGCCTGAGCCTGACATCGTCGGCGATGCGATGCTGGAAACCCTGGGGTAGATGACGTATTTCTCCAGCCAGAGGTTGGCCCGCCCATGCCTGCCCGACGTCCCGACGGATCGGCTCCAGCGCTCCTGCTCCCTCGTCGAGCCTGGCCTGCACCCCGCGGATTTGCTCGAGCTGTGTGTCATGACCCCCCGCCTGAACGGGGACCACAGCTAGCTCCCGTGGGATGTCAACGCGAGGCACCGGCCTAGGGAAGTCACCGTCCTCCGGCACGCCGAGATGGTTGCCTTCGGGGGGACCCCCTAGATCGACGTGGAAGCATTCTTGACTTGGGTCGCGATCCTCGTCGCCAAGGCTTGGGCTACCATCGGAACAGTTAGAAAGGCAGTAGTCGCATGCGGTCATGAAGTCCCGCATGGCACTGGGGTTACCAAGTCCAGAGAAATCCCAACAGATGCTGGGTTCGTCGTCTTCCTCGGACCCAGAGGGCCCGTAGGTCGAGACGTCCGTCAGCCGGTCCCAAGGTGACCGCACACGAAACCCCAGAGGGTCTGGATTTGCCTCTACGAGAGCGCCTGCCAAAGCGAAGTCGCTAGACGGGTTGAGGCTAAACCCGAAAGACGCGGGATGGGAATCGATCGGTACCTTTTGGTCGACGGGCGGCGATAAGGTCGCGTCGGGGACTGACTGCGCCGTCGTCTCAGGTACGAGGGTGACGTCCAGCAAGCTTTTCGCGAGCGTGCTGGCGTCGTCCGCTTGCTCGGGATTGGCGTGTCGCGGGGAGACGGCGCTCGCTGTGACACCCCAGTGTCACTCAGGGTTTTTCTCAAAAAGCCAAACCAAGAGCCATCATTTTATGTGAACCAAAGTAAGCATGAGCATCAAAATAACTTAAGTAATAATGAAGTCACCAAGTTCATACTTAAAAGTGTCATGATCAAAGCAATTAAGTCCCTTAAAAGATCAGATTGTACAACCCTAGTTTAAAAATCCTAAATGAGCCCCATGAGCAAAATTCAAAAAAAAATAAGAAAAAGGGAGTGAAAAATTTAAAATTTTGAGTTGAGCCAATTATAAAAATTGAAGTATATTTAATGGGCAACAAGAAAGGTTGAGAAAGCTTAGCCAAAATAATTCAACTAAAACCCCAAATCAAGCTTTCCATGTGTGGACTTAATGAGAATTCTGAAATTCAGATTTCTGAAATTCAGACCTTGGGCCAAAGATCAGGGATGTTCACCTTGATCCCTAACTCAAATCCTAATGGCCCCATTGACAAAAATGTGCCTAACTAACCCCTCTGTCGTGTGCCAGAAGATGGCATTGGGACGCGAGCCCTAGACACGACTAAACCATGGATTTGCCTCTGATTTGCGCAGGGAGACAGACCAGATTTCTTGGCTCCATATCTCTGCAACCAGTAGGCAAAATCCTATGACCCCCACACAAGATTGGTAGCTTGTAGGGAGGGGAAGAGGTTTTGTGCATTGACCAAGGCGAGAGCAGGCTCGGATGAGCGACTACACGCGCCAGAGCTTGGGCAGAACGCGTGCTCACACGTGTTCGACCCTGGTCGGCACGCCAGAGCTCGCCCAACCCGCGCGCGCGCGCTCCCCGGCGTTCGGTCAAGTCCGCCGCGCGCTCACGCCCTCGGCCGTGCCCGCCCGCGCCTATAAAGCCTCCCCAGGCGCGCCTCACTTCGCCCCGCACTCACCCTCGTCGGCCAGCCGCTTTCCTTAGCTCCGGCGAGCTTGATTTCCGCCCGCCATTGCCGCCCGAGCTTCGGCCACCGTGGCCAGCTCCCTCCAGCCACCCTCAAGTCAAGCCAGTGCTTCGGCCAGCTCCACCAGCAGCCCGTGAAGCTTGCCAAGCCCTCGGACCCAGCCGGACTTCACCGGAGGCCCGAGATCGACTTCACCGGACTTCGGTCTTCCGCCGCCGCGCGTGGACCGAGCTATCCAGTGAGTCTCCACCCAATTCCTCTCGCTCATGTCTTCTCTGGCATCCCGTGGACCTCCCTGACCCATTTGATTGAACTATCTCGCCGTGACCAGGCCGGTCTCCTCGCCGCCGACGAGCATCCCCGCCTGCGCGCGTGGACCGACCGACTCCGGCCATCTCCGACGGCGTTCCGCACACCGTTGTGATCCCCAGGACCTCCCCTTCATCCTCGACCTCTTCATCGGACCAGTCTCGCTGCCGGTAAGCCCCTCTGCCCTTTTCCCCGCCGCGGCTACTGTTTACGTTAAACTAAGGACCTCGGGTTAGGAGGTGAAGAACCCGAGGGGTTTTCTGTAATGTCAGAGACTCTGGTGAATAGTAGCCTAAGGACTGATTCGCGAGGAAAAACTTAGGAAACCGCCAGGGACCCCAGTGCAAAGTAGATTTTCTTTTAAACCGATTCTGATATTCTTTTTAAATAACCAGGGAACTTGTAAAATTCATAACTTGATGAATTCTTAATCAAAAAATGTCAAACCAATTTTGCTAGCCCCTGTATATTATAATCTATCATTTAAAAATAGTAGACCCTATGCCTTCTGTTCAAAATTTTAGAGTTTAAAATTAAAAACAGAAACCCACTAAACCTTATTTAATCAAGGAAAATTAGTTTTTCTTCTGTGCTAGACTTAAGAAAATTTGTAGATGTTTATACCCTATTTAGACACTGTTTAAAAATAATGGGAACCCCAGCATTAGAAATTATGATGTAGTTCCTCATTTAATGATGTTTTGCCCAAAACTTAGAGAAAATCAGAAAGGTATCAGAAATTAATGAACAGTGATTAATATTATTTTTCCTAGTTTACTTATGTAACAGAGAACTTAGAAAAAATATAGAGACCATTAATTTGGATCAAGGTTAAATTAAAATGAATTGTTTAGCCTAAATAAGACTGAAAATCAATTATTAAAGAGGCAAAACTATAACCAAAATGCTTAACAAAAATCCAGTGAACTTATAACCACCAGAACCCCACTACAAAAATACAGAGCACCTCAGCCCAACTTTTTAAGTAAGGAAAATAAATACATGATGAAAATAAGGCATTTTCCCAATAATTCTTGAACAACCTCAAATATTGTGATAATGGGCAACCAAAAATTAGCTAAGTCCATGATGAGGTGAACTACCAGAGAAAAATGCAAACCCATGAAAAGGAGGCAAACTCTTACCAATTGCTAATGATTTAAGAGAAAAGCCATTTAATTCAAATAATGCATACCACCCCTTCCCTTAAGCAAAAAGATGCCAAACTTCAGAATGATTGCTCTTGCACAAAACAATAACTAAGAAAAATAAGAACTCTGTTGTTTGATATTTTTCAAATATAGTGGTAGTAGAAAGCACCTATTTGGCTAGAAACTTGAGAAAACCATAGAAAAATAATTAAAAGGTATTAATGACTAGAAATTTGTATCAAGTCATGTTATAACACCTAAAAGCCAGCAAAAATAAGTTCTGAAGAATTACCCACTGTTAAATTGTAGTTGTAGTTCAAAGCACCCCTTCTACCTTAGAATTTAGTAATTTTGTGCAGAGAAAACTATTCACTTTCTGATCCCCAAATTTTAAGAAAGAGAAACACACACCAGTAGCAAGCCACTGTAATTTTTACAGAATTTTTAGAATTTTTTTTAGGCAACTTGTAGTTCAAACCTACTCCAAAACAATAAAGAGAATAAAGAAAAAGGAAAGAAGAAATAAACCCCACCTCAATCAGTCTAACTTGAGTACTTATCATTTGTCCCTAAAAAACTTAAAAAGAATTCAGTGGAACCCCAAAAGTAAACCTACCATTTACCTTAGCTAAATTTGAACTAGTTTACCAAGTATACCACCCAAGGGTCTTGCATAAGTAAAGTTGACTTTGTTTAACTCAAGAAAGATCATACACCTTTTAAGTTGTGATTTCTAAAAGCACATATCATATCATGCATATATCTTACGCATTGCATTCATTAGATTGTAATCTAGCCGACGGAGAGTACGTGCTCATCCCCGAGCAAGGACCTGTCCAAGAGGAGGACCAGGAGCAGGCTTCCGAGGCTGCCATTGAGGATCTCCCCGCAGCCCCAGCAATTGAAGGCAAGCCCCGGTTTTATGCATAACCTATTAATTATGCTATTTTACTACACTTAATGCTTGTAGGATTGTAATGTGCACTTAAGTGTAGGAGTTGCTTGAAACCTCTAGTTGCATGAACTTAGGACTCCTTTTTGAGATGAATACTAGTATGTTAGGCCGAGTAGCTGCTTGCTAATCAGGATCTCGGTAGAAGTCGAGTGATTTTTCTAGCACTCGCGCGAGGTCAGGAATTGATTGTATTCCTCTTGATAATGGGATATATGTTGGTCTATGGACTTGGATCCAGGGAGGATGCCTTGCCCATGAGACGGGAAAATGAATTAAGGATTAATGTGTGGATACCTGAGTCAAGCTTTTGAACGTACTAAACACATGCCGGGAAAAATGGTAACCGGTAAACCTAGTACCTGAGTGAAGCCGGGCGCGGACTTTATCCCTCATGCGACCTGAGACTGGTTCTCCCATGCTAGCTATGGTGGGTACAAGTGCGGTCACTGCACGGCGGCAGCCGGGGTCAGTGGAGCATTGTATGCCAAGGCGGTGAGGCCTGGACGCGAACGGGGAATCGATGGGGACGGTTGTCATGTGCAGGGTCGGAGTACCCTGACATGCCGTGTGTTTAGGTTTACCTTGCAAGGTTTAAAAACTCGATTCAAATCGTCTGCTTCTCGCAGCTAATGAGACTGCTTGATTCCTTGTACTGCATCAAGTAAGAAGTGAAATGTGGTTACATGAGATAACTTGTTGATTGAATTAATTGATTGTTACCATGTATGCTTAGAAGGAGCAAATCTAGCTAAGTTAATGATGGTAGAAATTGAAAAGCTAAAAGATGATTGTAGAAACAGCTAGTGCTTTTGGCAAACCAAACCCCTCAGCCAAACAGCTGCATAGTCTAGAGGTAGAGGAGTAGACTCCTCACACCGGGTAAGTCTAGCTGAGTATTAGTATACTCAGCCTTGCTTGTGGCACCATTTTTGCAGGTACCATGCAGGATTTGATTGATGGTGTGACATGGCCTACCACCCTGCCACCGGGTTGGACGGTCGAGTGGGACGTTGCTCCGGCAGGAGAGGAGCATGAGGAGTAGTGGGCTAGGCCTTCCTCATTTCCTCATTACCGACGACATCGATTATCCGCTGCACTTTACTTAATGAACTTTATTTGCTACTCCAAAACTCCGATTTATGTAATAATTCAGTACTTAATTTGAGGATTCCTGTTTTATTGTATTTCTTCTGTGACTCACCTTCGAGTGAGATTGTGGAATTTGATCCTGGTTAAGTGGCTCTATCAGACTAGATCTGAAGGACTGACGGGTTATTCCGATTTAAGTGTGTCACGGCCCTTGAGGCATGACTTAGGCACTTAAGCTGGAATAATTCGGGTGGTTCTGCCACACTCGCCTTCGTCTCAAACGAGAGGTCGACGCCTGGTGCGCCCCCCGTTGGGGTGCCGGGACCGTCGACTCGCTCGACAGTCGACGAGGCGCTGCCTCCTGCTTGGCCTTGGTTGCCCCGCCTCCTCCTCCGTCGGCGGGGGAGAGGACAGGGTGAGCTCGAAGGTTGTTCTTCCACCATGCGGGGAAGACGTCGCCGATTCCACCGCCGGCAGGCGGGTTGTCGGCCGCCACCGTTGTTATCGCACGGCGGTGGAAGGAGCATCATGTCGTAGCTGCCGTCGAGGGATATGAACTCAAGACTCCCGAAATGGAGCACCGTCCCGGGTTGGAGAGGTTGCTGGAGACTGCCCATCTGGAGCTTGACGGGAAGCTGTTTGTCAACACGCAGCAGGCCCCTACCTGGCCCGCCAACTGTCGGCGTTCCGAGACCGGGGGGTCCCTGGGCCGACGAGTGAATGTCGCCGCGTGCCCCAGCCCAGATGGGTCGAGCGCGAGGGCGAGCGCGAAGGGGGGAGAGCGAGGCGGCCGGAGACCGGTGTGAGAGAGGTGGGAATCCCGCGGCCCTCGTGTTCGTCCCGCGCCCAGGTCGGGTGCGCTTGCAGTAGGGGGTTACAAGCGTCCACGCGGGAGAGGGAGCGAGCGGCTCCAAGCGAGCGCCTGTTCTCGTCCTCGTCCCCGCGCGGCCAACCCTCTCTAAGAGGGCCCTGGTCCTCCCTTTTATAGGCGTAAGGAGAGGATCCAGGTGTACAATGGGGGGTGTAGCAAGGTGCTACGTGTCTAGCGGAGGTGAGCTAGCGCCCTAGGTACATGCCGTTGTGGCAGCCGGAGAGATCTTGGCACCCAGCTGGTGTGATGTCGTGGCCGTGGAAGGAGCGATGGAGCTTGGCGGAGGGACAGCTGTCGGAGCGGTTGAGTCCTTGCTGACGTCCTCTTGCTTCCGTAAGGGGGCTGAGAGCCGCCGCCGTCACAGAGCATGCGCGGCGCCATCATTGCCTATCTGGCGGAGCGAGCCAGATGGGACGCCAGTCTTGTTCCCTGCGGCCCGAGTTAGCTCGGGGTAGGGTGATGATGGCGCCTCCTGTTGACGTGGCTGGTCTACGCCCTAGGTTGGGTGATGTGGAAGCTCCTCCGAAGCCGAGGTCGAGTCCGAGCCCCCGGGTTGGGCGAGGCGGAGATCGTCGTCTTCTGGGGCCGAGCCCAAGTCCGAGCCCTGGGTCGGGCGAGGCGGAGATCGTCGTCTTCTGGGGCCGAGCCCAAGTCCGAGCCCTGGGTCGGGCGAGGCGGAGATCGTCGTCTTCTGGGGCCGAGCCCAAGTCCGAGCCCTGGGTCGGGCGGAGTTCGCCGTCTTCCGGGACTTAGCCCGAGTCCGAGCCCTGGGTCGGGCGGAGTTCACCGTCTTTCGGGACTTAGCCCGAGTCCAAGCCCTGGGTCGGGCGGAGTTCGCCGTCTTCCAGGACTTAGCCCGAGTCCGAGCCCTGGGTCGGGCGGAGACATCGTCTTCTGGGGCCTAGCCCGAGTCCGAGCCCTGGGTCGGGCGGAGTTCACCGTCTTCCAGGACTTGGCCCGAGTCCGAGCCCTTGGTCAGGCGAAGCGGAGCTTCCTATGGTGCCTCCGGCAGGGCCTGACTGCTTGTCAGTCTTACTCTGTCCAGTGGCACTGCAGTCGGTGTGGCGTAGGCGGCGCTGTCCTTCTGTCAGGCCGGTCAGTGGAGCGCCGAAGTGACGGCGGTCACTTTGGCTTTGCCGGCGGGGGGCGCGCGCCAGGATAAGGGTGTCAGGCCACCTTTGCATTAAACGCTCCCGCGACTTGGTCGGTCGGTGCGGCGATTTGGTCAGGGTTGCTTCTTAGCGAAGGCAGGGCCTCGGGCGAGCCGGGAATATGTTCGCCGCTGTAGGGGGGCCTCGGGCGAGACGGAAATCCTCCGGGGTCGGCTGCCCTTGTTCGAGGCTAGGCTCGGGTGAGGCGTGATCGTGTCCCTCGAATGGACTGATCCCTGACTTAATCGCACCCATCAGGCCTTTGCAGCTTCATGCTGATGGGGGTTACCAGCTGAGAATTAGGAGCCTTGAGGGTACCCCTAATTATGGTCCCCGACACTAGTGGTTAAAGAATATTTAATCTTGTGAGATTAATAATGTGTATTACATGAATTTATCTCTAGTTTAACTTTTATGTCTCATTAAAAGGAATATAATCAGATTATTAATCATGGACAACACTTAAAGAATAATCAACTACTAAATGAGATTAGTTTACCCTACAATTTAAACTCCCTTTTGAGTTTATACTTTTCCTTTTGAGATGTGTTCCAATGTTTGTACATGATTGATGTACTGTTCCTTTGTCATTTACAAAATGTATTGAATGTATGATCGCTTTATTTAGACAACGAGCAACCCGTGGTTCCTAAGTGTGTTGCTGAAGATCTCCCTGAGCAACAACCTGGTGAAGGCAAGTGTCCTCTGACCTATTATGTCCTGCATACTCTATAATTCACTATTCCACATTACATTATTGAAGCCTAAGGATTGACTAGTCTGTATTTACTTATCCTTGTTTACCTTTTTGGGTTAATCATGGTTAGCTTAAGCTATTGCTTCAACTTAATCAATGAACATGATGTGAACATTTATGATACGATGATGTTATCCCAATGATGATACTGTGATACTCTAGGGGACTCAGGCCATATTCCTGAGTACCTCTCCGTAAGGACCTGTTCGTGGAGTGACCACCTGGGATAACAGTGCAACCATGAGGGTGGAATGGGACGCCCTTAGCTAAATAATTAGATGAACCTAGGGGTGTAGTTGGCTTTGCCTAAGGGCCATCAATGGGGGCCAGGGCGTAGTGCTCGCTCTGCCAAGGGGGCGGTGCATAGGTTCATTCGATTTGGTTTTGTTAGTCGCCCACCTTGGGGAGGTATAATGTGTTTGTACGACTGGCGAAACCTAACGTGCAGCTATGCACCAGGGAAGTCTTTGTAAAGGCTACGTAGTGAGACCCTGCTAGGTCACCTTGGTAGTGATCAATGGAGACTCATGATCTCCGGGCAAAACGGGAATCACGACTTGTGGGTAAAGTGTGCAACCTCTGCAGAGTGTTAGAAACTGGTATATCAGCCAAGCTCACGGTTAAGAGCAGCCTTGGGATCCTCTTTGATTAGAAGAACTTTGGTTACTTTATGATTATGTTTAATAATGATGGTTATAATTTTGATCACTGGTATTTCCTCTTGGAGGAAGTACATTTGGGTAATAACTTGGTTATTACTAAAAATGTGGCTTTACTAATAGTAATAAATACTTGACCAACTAAAAGCAATTGATTAACCTTAACCCCACATACAGCTAGTCCACTTTAGCCAAATGGGACATTTGCTGAGTACATTGATGTGTACTCACCCTTGCTTTACAAACCACCCCCACCTAGGTTGTCCCCACTGTATTCAGTGCTCAGGAGGAGATGCTAGCGATATGGAGGACTTTGAGGAGTTCCAGGACTACGACGAGTTCTAGTTTTTCTTAGTGGAAAACCCATAGTCAGCTGTCTGTGTAGGCCTTATCTACTATGTTTCGTATTTCTGCACTTTGATGATATTAATGACTATGTTATGTAATAGACTCTGTGGATGTCTTGGACATCTTATTGTAAGAAAAGTACCTTTCCGCTATTTACTTTGAGCAATGTGTGATGATGTCCAATTATGTAATCACTGTGTACGTGAGTTTTTGATCCTGGCACGTACATGGTTCGCATTCGATTTGCCTTCCAAAACCGGGTGTGACACTGAAAGGGAAATAGGGTCAAACCTTTTCCTAAATGATTTTGGTGGTTGAATTGCCCAACACAAACAATTGGACTAACTAGTTTGGTCTAGATTATATGTTCTACAGGTGCCAAAGGTTCAACACAAGCCAATAAAAAGAACAAGTTAGGGTTCAAAAGAAAGGAGCAAAAGAAAACTGAAGTGTGCCCTGGTCTGGCGCACCGGACAGTGTCCGGTGCACCAGGGAGATCAACTCTGAACTCCTCAGCTTTGGGTTTTGTCCAGCGCACTCTGCTATAATTCACCGGACTGTCCGGTGTAGCATCAGACTGTCTGGTGTGCCACGCGGAGCAACGGCTACAACACCAACGGTCGACTGCAAAAGTGAACAGTGGCGTGAATAGTGCGCGGACAGTTCGCGCAGATTCAGAGCAACGCCAGAAGGTGCACCGGACAGTAAATAGTACATGTTTGGTGCGGCACCGAACTGTCCGGTGCCCCATGAAGACAAAGCTCCAATGATCGAAACCGTTAGAACCCTAATGGTTGGGTGACGTGGCTGGCACACCGGATAGTGTCCGATGGCGCATCGGACTGTCCGATGCACCCATCGACAGATAGCCTCCCCAATGGTTAGTTTGGTGGTTGGGGCTATAAATACCCCCCAACCACCACAATTCAAGGCATACAAGTTTCCAGCAATTTGCATTCAATACAAGAGCTCTAGACTTCACTCCAAGACACAAAACAAAAGATCAAATCCTCTCCAAGTCCCAAACTCATTCCAAATACTTAGTGGCTTGTGAGAGAGAGACATTTGTGTTCATTTGAGTTCTTGTCGCTTGGATCTCTTTTCTTCTTCCTCTATTCTTGTTCTCAAGCAACTTGTAATCAAAGCAAGAGACACCAATTGTGTGGTGGTCCTTGTAGGGGTCTAAGTGACCCATTTGATTAAGGAGAAAAGCTCACTCGGTCTAGGTGTCCGTTTCAGAGAGGGAAAGGGTTGAAAGAGACTCGGTCTTTGTGACCACCTCAACGGGGAGTAGGTTTGCAAGAACCGAACCTCGGTAAAACAAATCACCGTGTCATCCGCTTCATTTGCCTTTGTTTTGTTTTCCGCCCTCTCTCGCGGACTCGATTTTATTTCTAACGCTAACCCCGGCTTGTAGTTGTGCTTAAAGTTTGTAAATTTCAGATTCTGCCTATTCACCCCCCTCTAGTTGACTTTCAATTGGTATCAGAGCCCGGTACTTCATTAGAGCCTAACCGCTTGAAGTGATGTCGGGAGAACACGTCAAGAAGGAGATCATGACCGACGGTGACAAGTCCACAAGCCATGGGAAGGCTCCATCGGGAGAGTCCAGCAACAAGGTGAAGGGATCCCCTTCACACGTCAAGTCGCATCGGAGCGGCGACAAGAAAAAGAAAATGAAGAAGGTGTTCTACTACGAGACCAATTCTTCGTCGCCATCCACCTCTGGCTCCGATGCGTCGTCCGTCACTTCTAAGCGCCATGAGCACAAGAAGTTTAGTAAGATCCCCTACGCTACCCTCGCATTTCTAAACGCACTCCTTTACTTTCCATCCCACTAGGCAAACCACCGGTTTTTGACAATGAAGATTATTGTATGTGGAGTGATAAAATGAGGCACCATATAACCTCACTCCATGCTAGTACATGGGACATTGTTGAGTTTAGAGCACAGGTACCATCTGTAGGGGATGAAGGCTACGACTCGGACGAGGTCGCCCAAATCCGGCACTTCAAGTGCCAAGCCACTACTATACTCCTCGCCTCTCTATGTCGAGAGGAGTATAATAAGGTGCAAGGGTTGAAAAGTGTCAAGGAGATTTGAGACGTGTTCAAGACTGCGCACAAAGAAGATGAGGTGACAAAGATCACTAAGTAGGAGACGATCGAGGGGGAGCTCGATCGGTTCGTCCTCAACCAAGGAGAGGAGCCACAAGCAATGTACAACTAGCTCAAAACCTTGGTCAACCAAGTGCGCAACCTCAAGAGCACCAAATGGGATGACCATGAAATAGTCAAGGTTATTCTAAGCTCACTCATATTTCGTAATCCTACTCAAGTTCAATTAATACGTGGTGATCCTAGATACAAGCTAATGTCTCCCGAGGAAGTGATAGGAAAGTTTGTGAGCTTTGAGTTGATGATCAAAGGCTCCAAACAAATCGTCGAGCAAGGTGGCACCTCCACACCCGAGGTGCAACCCATCGCATTCAAGGCGACGGAGGAGAAGAAAGAAGAGTCTACATCAAGTAGGCTCCCCATTGACGCCTCCAAGCTCGACAATGAGGAGATGGCACTCATCATCAAGAGCTTCTGTCAAATCCTCAAGCAAAGGAGAGGGAAGGACTACAAACCCCGCTCCAAGAGGGTATGTTACAAGTGTGGTAAGCCCGGTTATTTTATTGCTAAATGTACTATGTCTAGTGATAGTGACAGGGGCGACGACAAAAAGGGAAAGAGGAAGGAAAAGAAGAGGTACTACAAGAAGAAGGGCGGTGATGCCCACGTGTGTCGGGAATGGGTCTCTGATAAGAGCTCCACCGACTCCTCCTCCAATGAGGACGCTGCCAACATCGCCGTCAACAAGGGCCTCCTCTTCCCCAACGTCGGACACAAGTGCCTCATGGCAAAGGACGGAAAAAAGAAGAAGGTAAAATCTAGAGCCTCCACTAAGTATACAACATCTAGTGATGAGTATAGCTCTAGTGATAATGAAGATGATTTGCTTAGTTTTTTTGCCAACCTTAACATGCAACAAAAAGAAAAATTGAATGAATTGATAGGTTCTATTCATGAGAAGGATGAACTCTTGGATAGCCAAGAGGAATTCCTTATTAAGGAAAATAAGAAGCATGTTAAGGTGAAAAATGCTTATGCTCAGGAGATAGAAAAATGTGAAAAATTAACTAGTGAGCTTAGCATTTGCCATGACACCATTTCCAACCTTAGAGCCGAGAATGCTAGTTTTATTGCTAAGGTTGAGAAGTTAAATGCTTGTGATGATTCAATTACCAATCTTAGAAATGATAATGCTAGTTTGATTGCTAAGATTGATAAATTGAATGCCTCACTTTCTAGCCTTAAAATTGAGAATGAAAAATTAATTTCTAAGGCTAAAGATTTAAATGTTTGCAATGATGTTATTTCCAATCTTAGAAATGAAAATGCCATGTTACATGCTAAGATTGATGAATTAAATGTTTGCAAACCCTCTACTTCTACTATTGAGCATATTTCTATTTGCACTAGATGTAGAGACATTAATGTTGATGCTATTCATGATCACATTGCTATGATTAAACAACAAAATGATCATATAGCTAAACTAGATGCTAAAATTGCCGAGCATGAACTAGAGAACGAAAAATTTAAATTTGCTCATAGCATGCTTTACAATGGGAGACGCCCTAGCATTAAGGATGGCATTGGTTTCCAACAGGGAGACAGTGTCAAGCTTAATGCCCCCAAAAAATTATCTAATTTTGTTAAGGGTAAGGCTCCCATGGGTCAGGATAACGAGGGTTACATTTTATATCCTGCTGGTTATCCTAAACATAAGATTAGGAGAATTCATGCTAGGAAATCTCATTCTAGTTCTCATCATGCTTTCATGTATAAGAATGAGGCTTCTAGCTCTAGGCAATCAACCCATGTTAAATTACCTAAAAGAAATCTCCTACTGCATTATATGACCATAACATTTCATTTAAGACTGTTGATGCTTCATATGTTTTAACTAACAAATCAGGCAAAGTAGTTGCCAAATATGTTGGGGCCAAACACAAGGGCTCAAAGACTTGTGTTTGGGTACCCAAGGTACTTGTTTCTAATGTGAAAGGACCCAAGACCGTTTGGGTACCTAAGAACAAGGCCTAAATTGTTTTGCAGGTTTATGCATCCGGGGGCTCAAGTTGGATCATTGATAGTGGGTGCACAAACCATATGACTGGGGAGAAAAGGATGTTCTCCTCCTATGAGAAAAACCAAGATCCCTAAAGAGCTATCACATTCGGGGATGGAAATCAAGGTTTGGTCAAAGGACTTGGTAAAGTTGCTATATCACCTGACCATTCCATTTCAAATGTTTTTCTTGTAGATTCTTTAGATTACAACTTGCTTTCTGTATCTCAATTATGCAAAATGGGTTACAACTGTCTTTTTACGGATATAGGTGTTACTGTCTTTAGAAGAAGTGATGATTTAGTAGCATTTAATGGAGTGTTAGAGGGTCAGCTATACCTAGTTGATTTCAATAGAGCTGAACTCGACACTTGCTTAATTGCTAAGACTAATATGGGTTGGCTCTGGCATCGCCAACTAGCCCATGTTGGGATGAAGAATCTTCACAAGCTTCTAAAGGTAGAGCACATTTTAGGACTAACCAATGTTCATTTTGAGAAAGACAGGGTTTGTAGCTCATGTCAAGCAGGAAAGCAAGTTGGTGCCCATCATCCACACAAGAACATCATGATGACCGACAGGCCGCTTGAGCTACTCCACATAGATCTATTTGGCCCGATAGCTTACATAAGCATCGGCGGGAGTAAGTATTGTCTTGTAATTGTGGATGATTATTCTTGCTTCACTTGGGTATTCTTTTTGCAGGATAAATCTCAAACCCAAGAGACTTTAAAGGGATTCTTAAGACGAGCTCAAAATGAGTTTGGCTTAAATATCAAAAAGATTAGAATCGACAATGGGACGGAGTTCAAGAATTCACAAATTGAAGGCTTCCTTGAGGAGGAGGGCATCAAGCATGAGTTCTCTTCTCCCTACATGCCATAACAAAATAGTGTAGTGGAGAGGAAGAATAGAACTCTACTGAATATGGCGAGGACCATGCTTGATGAGTACAAGACTCCAGACCGGTTTTGGGCCGAGGCGATTAACACCGCCTGCTACTCCATCAACCGGTTATATCTACACTGAATCCTCAAGAAGACATCCTATGAACTCCTCATCGGTAAAAAGCCCAATGTTTCATATTTTAGATTCTTTGGTAGCAAATGTTTTATTCTTATCAAAAGAGGTAGAAAATCTAAATTTGCTCCTAAGGCTGTAGAAGGCTTTTTACTTGGTTATGACTCAAACACAAGGGCATATAGAGTCTTCAACAAATCCACTAGATTAGTTGAGGTTTCTTGTGACATTGTGTTTGATGAGACTAATGGCTCCCAAGTGGAGCAAGTTGATCTTGATGAGCTAGATGATGAAGAGGCTCCGTGCGTCGCGCTAAGGAACATGTCCATTGGGGATGTGTGTCCTAAGGAATCCGAAGAGCCTCCACAAGCACAAGATCAACCATCATCTTCCATACAAACATCTCCACCAACTCAAGATGAGGAATAGGCTCAAGATGATGAAGAAAAAGATCAAGAAGATGAGCCACCTCAAGGAGAAGGCAATGATCAAGGGGGAGATGAAGAAAAACAAGACAAGGAAGATGACCAAGAAGGACAAGGTCAAAGACCGCCACACCTAAGAGTCCACCAGGTGATTCAAAGAGATCACCCCGTGAACACCATCCTCGACGATATTCATAAGGGGGTAACCACTCGATCTCGAGTCACTCATTTTTGTGAATATTACTCTTTTGTGTCCTCTATTGAGCCATACAGGGTGGAGGATGCATTAAGAGACTCGGATTGGGTGTTGGCAATGCAAGAGGAGCTCAACAACTTCACGAGGAATGAGGTATGGCATTTAGTTCCACATCCTAATCAAAATGTTGTAGGTACCAAGTGGGTATTCCACAACAAGCAAGATGAGCATGGTGTGGTGACAAGGAACAAAGCCTGACTTGTGGCCAAGGGTTACTCACAAGTCGATGGTTTGGATTTCGGTGAAACCTATGCACGGGTAGCTAGGCTTGAGTCAATTCGTATATTACTTGCCTATGCTACTTACCATGGCTTTAAGCTTTACCAAATGGACGTGAAAAAGTGCTTTCCTCAATGGACCCATCAAGGAAGAGGTCTATGTTGAGCAACCTCCCGGCTTTGAAGATAGTGAGTACCCTAATCATGTTTATAAACTCTCTAAGGCGCTTTATGGGCTCAAGCAAGCCCCAAGAGCATGGTATGAATGCCTAAGAGATTTTCTTATCACTAATGGCTTCAAAGTCGGAAAAGTCGATCCTACTCTCTTTACTAAAACTATTGCAAAAGATTTGTTTGTATGCCAAATTTACGTTGATGATATCATATTTGGGTCTACTAACAAATCTACTTGTGAAGAGTTTAGTAGGATCATGGTACAAAAATTCGAGATGTCTATGATGGGGGAGTTGATGTATTTTCTAGGATTTCAAATTAAGCAACTCCAAGAGGGCACCTTCATCAGCCAAACGAAGTACATTCAAGACATACTTACCAAGTTTGGAATGAAGGATGCCAAACCCATCAAGACACCCATGGGAACCAATGGGCATCTTGACCTCGACACGGGAGGTAAATCTGTAGATCAAAAGGTACACCGGTCGATGATAGGATCTCTACTCTATTTATGTGCATCTCGACCAGATATTATGCTTTCCGTATGCATGTGTGCAAGGTTCCAAGCCGATCCTAAGGAAGTTCATCTTAGGGTCATGAAAAGAATTTTGAGATATTTAGTTCATACTCCTAAGTTTGGTCTTTGGTACCCAAGGGATCCTCTTTTGATTTATTAGGATATTCAGATGCTGATTGGGCAGGGCGAAAAATTGATAGGAAGAGCACATCAGGGACTTGTTAGTTTCTGGGGAGATCCCTGGTGTCTTGGGCTTCAAAGAAACAAAACTAAGTAGCTCTTTCTGTCGGCGTTTCGACCCGGGGGGTCCCTGGACCGACGAGTGAATTATCGCTGCGTGTCCCTGCCCAATGGGTTGGCGTGGGATGGAACACAAGAGGTGGGACAAGCCTTGTATTATCCTGCACCAGGGGTGCCGCTCGCAGTAGGGGTTACAAGCGCGTCACGTGAGAGAGGGAGAGACACAGAGTTCGTCCGCCACTTCACTCGCGTGAACCCCCCTCAGGGTGGCCCTAGACCTCCCTTTTATAGAGGCAAGGAGAGAGTCCAGACGTACAACGGGGGGCGTAGCTATGCGCTAACGTGTCCGGCAGTGGAGTGCCTAAGCCCTGTGTACATGCCAACGTGGCCGTTGGGGGAGAGCTTGGGCCCTGTACATGTGATGGCGTGGCCGCCGGAGGAGCGCCTGAGTCTTGTAGGAGCACAGCTGGCAGCGCAGCGAGGATCCTACTGACGTCTCCTTGCTGTCGTAAGGGGCTGAGAGCCACCGGCGTCATGGCGCACGCGGGGCACCATCATTACCCATCGTCGGGGTAAGCCAGATGGGACGCCGGTCTTGTTCCTTGTAGCCTGAGCAGGCTAGGAATAGGAAAATGATGCATCCCCTATTAGCGTATAATACCCGAATTATATATGAATATGGACATTTAATAATTCTATTAGTATATAGCGTTTTTTTATAGTGCTCATTTTTTATGAATAGAATAATTAATAAATAAAGGTTTCATAGGCATTCCTTTATAAGTAAATATTAAACATTTAATTTTGAATATGGTTAAAGATCTATTCTCTTGAACAAATAATCTTTGAATGGTGTGATTTAATTTGTAGTGAGCTATATGTTTTGGCATCCTTACTTAAAATAATATGAATAATGATAGAAGTAAAATAAAATATACTTTGCATCATGCTTGATTTTCTTGTACTGTTGCACTCATATTTGAATTTATAATCTGGATTTGGATTTGAAGTAAGGATTTAAAACAAAAATAAGACAACAGGAAAAGAAAATAAAGAAAGAATGATGAAGCCTCATATCTATGTGAAAACCCATGACCGCTTGGCTCAATAGCCCAAAACGTGGACACAGTTTTTTTATATCTTTAATCCCCTAGCCGATTGACCTCATGGTGATATATCAGATGACTTCATCCCATCAGTCCCTTACGTGTGGGGCACAATAAATTGAGCCGTTCACATCTCCTGGGCATGCCGCATACATGCTCCTTGGTCACCTGCAGGTGGGTCTCGCTCGACAGCCACAGCAACGCTCCAACCATTCTTCCTTCTCCCTGAAGTATGGGTCGGCAAGCCAGGTGCTCCCCCTCCGATGAAATAGCTCATGCGCAAACAGAATTCCGAGCATCATGGCGTGGCTAAATCCTCGGAGGTCGTTTCCACTGACCTGCATATAACCGGCCCCAGGGACCCCTACCCGTAACCTTGAATAATCGTATAGAGAGCGCAGAGGGGCGCCACCATGGCCATGTGTGAGGAGAAGCTTCGTCGTGCCCCGACCGCATATGGATCCCGCCTCTGACCACGCGCATGGGACCCAGCCACCATGGGCCCTGCTCCTCTTCAGCTTCCCCTCTGCGCAGGCTCGCCTTCGGTCGTCGTGAGGACACCAGCAAGCTCCAGATCCGAACGCTCGTGCTCCAACTTTGGCCGGTCACCATCCTCTACACCGAGATCTTCCTGGTGCGCGGGTCCTTGGCCACCATCTCTGGGCGCCGCTGCCAAAGTCCGACCATAGCCCCTACCTTGACGCCACGTGATCTCTCACCATCTCTGCGGAGTTGCTGGGTCAACACCAATCATACCTCGCAGTTTCTATTCGACTTCAGAGTGTTGAGGAATCTTGTCGCTTCGTCGATGGTGATTTGCGGCCGGGCTCGGCAGAGAATTGGACAGCATCGCCTCTATCCAGAGAATAGCCGGGCGCGGAGTATGCACGTGGCATCGGGGTGCGTCCGCCGGAGTCGGAGGCCTGCACTGTATTGCGGTCTGGGCATCGTCGGCGTCATTGATTAAGGTGTGAGCCTGTTACCTCAGTCCTATCTCACTTTCGCTTGCCGTAGGGTATCAAGGATTGGAGAAACGTCGTTTGCTGACGCACTTCGGTGGTCGCCGGTGTAGGGGATCGCCGTGGGGCGTAGTGTGGGGAACGGGACATCATCGAGAGGAAGAAGAGGACGGCGCGTCTGTTGATCTGGAGATCAACGGTGCCCAGTGCATACCGGTTCGGGTAGTTGCTTGATTTAATCTGGGTCGTCCAAATCCGATCGTGTAACGCCCCGAATTTTGCAGTTGAATTTTTTCTTTTCTTTACTCGCCAAATTCGGGCGTTACCTTTTCTTTTTCTTTTTCCCCTCGCTAAACCTTGATCTTTTCCAAAGCTAGCGGGATTCGGTTTGGATTTCCCGTGTAAGAAAAACTCTAAAAATACTTTGTGTTGTTTGATGCACCATGCCGAACCTTGCATTTTTTTGATTGTTTGAGAGTGCAAACGCATTCATCTAGAAAGATCGGATTTCGAAAACAGGGAAATAATCTTTTCTTTTTTTCTTTTTTCTTTCTCTCTCTTTCTCTCTCCTCTTTTTCTCTCTCTCCCGCGCTGTGGGCCGACCCCGGCCGGCCCAGCCGCCCCTGGCGCCCCCTCTTGGGCCCAGAAAGGCCCAGCCGCCCCCCACCCCCCCTTTTTTTTTCTTTTTCCCAAAACCCCCTCTCCCTCTCCCTCATTCTCTCCCTCTCTCTCTCCCACCGCCGCCCTACTCCCTGCCCTAGGCCGCCGCCGCCGCCCCTTGCTCGGCCGCCGCCCCTCGCCGTCGACCGCCCCCGCCGGTGAGCCCCCTCCCCCTTCTCCCTCCTCCCTCCTTCCCCCTCCCCTCCTCTTTCCCCCGTCCGGCCATGGCTCGGCCGCCCCTGGCCGCGCCGGCCCTGGCCGCGCCGCCCGGCCAGCCCCCCGGCCAGCCCCCCCGGCCGCGCCCCCTCGCCCGCCTGGCCCTTGGCCGCCAGCTCGGCCGGCCTCGGCCGCCAGCTCGGCCGCCCCGGCCCCCAGCTCGGCCGCCCTCCCCCGCGCGCCCGCCCAGCTCGGCCGCCCAGCCTAGGGCCGGTTCAACCGCCCTAGGGCCGGTTCAACCGCCCCCCCCTCTGTTTTTTTTATTTTTTTTATTTTATTTTATTTACTTTCTGTGATCCTAATTACTTTATTTTAGGTAGACTGATCATTGTTCATGCTATGGAAAATAGGAAGTTTAATTTAAAATTCCGTTATGCTATTGATTCACGTAGTTAATTGTTTATCCCGTGCAATGTTGATCAACTAAAAATGATTAGGTTTCCATTAGTATATATATATAACAGAATTCTTTTGTTAAGAACCAATTGTAACTGATCATTAGTGCATAAACTTTAATCCCCCTGCGAGACCCTTTCCCGTTTCTTTCTAACCATAACAAATGCGATGTCAAATGTCATACTTGATGCATATTCATTTCACCTGTTCCCTTGTATGGTGTACTGTTCTTTTGTATTAAATATGTGGATGTATGTATGTTTGCGCCCGCATAGAGAACGATTCGGTCGAAGAGCCCGAGGAATTCGCAGGAGAAGCCCCTGAGCAGCAGTCGGTTGGTGGAGGCAAGTGTCCTTTGACCTATCTCTGTCCTATTCATTCTATAATTCACCTCCCGCATTACACATTTATACCTAAGGATTGACTAGCTTTTGTTATCCATGTCCTTGTTTACCTATTTGGGTCGGATTATTACTGCTTAGTCTGATGCTATTGCTCAACTCTAATCAATGAACATGATGTGATTATCTATGATACGCTGTTTTCCCCTTCTTATTTATGATCATACTTGTGGCATTTAAGGGGACTCGAGCGGTTTCTCGAGTGCCTCTCCGTAAGGACCTGTTCAATGGATGACCGCCCGGGAAAACAGTGCAACCATGAGGGTGGAATGGGACGCCCTTAGCTGAATAATTAGAGGAACCGGGGTGTAGTTCGCTTAGCCGTTGTGCCGTCAATGGGGCTCGGTGTATGCGGCTCGCTCTGCCAAGGTTGATTTGTCCCTTGGGGAGGAGTGCGGTACATTTAGGAAACCTAACGGGTGGCTACAGCCCCGGGGAATCTTTGTAAAGGCTACGTAGTGAGACCCTGCCTATTCACCTTGGTAGTGTTTAAGGGTTTGATCGGCCCGAGGCAAGAGGGAATCACGGCTTGTGGGTAAAGTGCGCAACCTCTGCAGAGTGTTATGAAACTGATATATCAGCCGTGCTCGCGGTTATGAGCGGCCAAGGGAGCTCCAGAGATTAGTGATACTTGATCAGAGACATTTTGGTACAGGTGGCAATGAGATTGATGGTTCTGATTATGATTATGGTATTGGTAAGTGGTATTCTTTCCGTTTGGAAAGGATACATTGGGCTAATAACTTGGGTTCATGTTAAAACCTGGCTCTCTATTAGTAAGTAATAACCTGACCAACTAAAAGCAACTGCTTGACTTATCCCCACATAAAGCTAGTCCACTATAGCCAAACGGGATGCTTGCTGAGTATGTTGATGTGTACTCACCCTTGCTCTACACACCAATCCCCCCCCCAGGTTGTCAGCATTGCAACCACTGCTCAGGAGAAGATGAAGCTGTGGAAGGAGACTTCCAGGAGTTCCAAGACTACGACGAGTTCTAGGCGTGGGTTAGCGGCAACCCCCAGTCGGCTGCCTGTGAAGGCCGTGTTATCTACGTTTCTTTTCCGCACTTTGATTTATTGTAAGAACTATATGGACGTCTCAGACGTATGATGTAATCGACTATTATTTCCCTTTTAATACTATTTGAGCACTGTGTGATGATGTCCATGTTATGTAACTGCTGTGTACGTGAATAACTGATCCTGGCACGTACATGGTTCGCATTCGGTTTGCCTTCTAAAACCGGGTGTGACATAAGTGGTATCAAAGCCGTGCTGACTGTAGGACCGCTAACCTAGAGTAGAATGGTCGTTCTAAGGATTATAGACCTCTGTCCCTGCCTTGACTTTGGTATCCCTTCAAAAGTTGGTCCTACTGACCAAACCTATGTTCTACTATATATTATACCTTGCTGAAAATTTTGTTTTATTCTGATCCTTCATTTATTTATGATTCATTATTTGCTGGTCATATTAATTCTGTTCTCACCCTTTTGCTTGCGATGTCTTTTGTAGATGGCTCGACTTAGACACACTGCACGAAAGTCCGTCATCCCCTTCTTACCCTCCCGCCTTGCTGAGCGTCCGCTTCGCCGTCCCGTGACCGGACAGTCCAGCCACTTGGAGAGACTGCACCACCGCCTGCATGAGGAGCAGGAACGTCGACGACAGGAGCAGCAGGGCTCTTCTTTCTCGCTCCAACAGGAGATAGAGTCTGTGAGGAGCTGCTCTCCTGTGCTTCCCCTGGAGGCGCGACGACAGCTTGAGCCACGACCTCGACTTCTCTGCTAACCATGAGCCGGAAGGATGGGTTGCTCGACCCATCACTCGCGACGCTGCTCGCGGGTGTCACTTCCACGACGCGCTCGACACCCTGCTACGTCGGGCACTTGACCGGCGTACTTGGTCCATCGAGTATCGCTGTGTGGTCTACCAGCATAGTCGCGGGGTCTACCCGGACCGCTGGGAGGCGACCTGCTTGGTGCGCCGTCCGGAGAACAGTCTCCAGGGCGCGGAGGCTTGCTCAGAGCACTATTCTATCTCTGAGCGGGACTCAGCTGAGGCAGCCATGCAGGATGCTGCACGGCGTGCGCTTTCGCACTACAGCTCGGTTCTCGGTGGGGTAGCTGACGGTCTCGACCTGAAGTATTATCCCCGCCGTCCATCTGGCAGCACAGGAGGCGTGATTGTTTCACCTGCTGGTGAGGACAATCCTAGGTTGAGCAGCACAGTCAACCTAGCCGCCGTGCTAAACACGGAGCTGGACCATGCATTAGACGAGCTGAGTAGGGCTCGTGCTGAGATCGCCCTGCTGCGGGCTGAGCGCGCGGAGCGTCGTCACTTGGATGATGGTTCCCCCGCCCCCGTCGGGACTCAGCACCCGTACCGCTCACCTCGGCGTGGACTCCAGTCTTATGGCAATCCCGACTGCAAGACCAAGATCAATCTAGAACCATAGCTCGCTAGAGTTGGATCTTGTAATTAATACAGAATATATATACCTAGAAGCTTCAGTCTTAGCGTTAGTCTCGGTCTTAGTTAGTCTTAGTTAGACAGGGTAGTTTGCTATATCCTGTGCATTTATGCTTGTCATGATGAACTATGTTTGGTTTGGATCTTTGTAATGACTGTCACCAGAGTGTGGGTATCCCCCGCATTATGGTTTACCTGTTATATGTTAATGGAGTTAGTTATATAGTTGGGAAACCTTTATTCTACTTTCCTCTTTATCTGAGAAGCTGTGTGGTCTGCGATGGAGATCAGTGAAGATGCTCATCTGTTCAGTGCTGTTGGAGAATTCTATACTCTTTTCTTATGCTGCAAGATTTGCCAGATCAGTTCTGATGTGTGGTTGCGTTCTGCAGATGTCAGAGAACAGGCGCAGAGGAGGAAGGCGTGCTCAGCAGGAGCAAGCCGCCCCGCAGGATGAGGTGCCCCAGCAGCAGCACCTGCCGCCCCCGCCCTCGATGTCGATCGAGCAGATGTTTCTGATGCAGACTCAGGCAGTTCAAGCCATCGGTCAGACTCTGGCCGCCATTCAGCAGCAAGCACCACCCCAGCCTCAGATGCCTCAGATGCCTAGAGACAAGCGTGCTGAATTCATGAGAGGTCATCCACCAACGTTCGCTCACTCTTCTGACCCCATGGATGCTGAAGATTGGCTGCGCACTGTGGAGCGGGAGTTGTATACCGCTCAGTGTGATGACAGGGAGAAAGTCTTGTATGGTCCCCGTCTGTTGAGAGGAGCAGCCCAATCATGGTGGGAGTCTTACCTCGCCACCCATGCCGATCCCGATGCCATCACCTGGGAAGAGTTCAGAGGTAGCTTTCGTCAGTACCATGTGCCTGCAGGTCTGATGACAGTGAAGAAGGAGGAGTTCCTGGCCCTTAAGCAAGGGTCATCATCTGTCAGTGAGTATCGAGACAGGTTTCTGCAGTTGTCTCGCTATGCTCCTGAGGATGTCAACACTGACGCCAAGCGACAGTACCGTTTCTTGAGAGGCTTGGTTGACCCTCTGTAGTACCAACTGATGAATCATACCTTCCCGACATTCCAGCACCTGATCGACACAGCAATCATGACAGAAAGGAAGCGTAAGGAGATGGAAGATCGTAAGCGCAAGATCAGTGGACCCCAGCTTGGAAGCAGCAGCCGTCCTCGTTTTTCAGGCAATCAACCTCAGCAGTTCAGGCAGAACCAGCGTCCACCTCAGCAGCATCAGCAGCATCAGCAGCGTCAGCAGTATCAGCAGTTCCAAAGGCAGTATCCTCAGCATCAGTACCAGAACCATCAGAGCAATCAATCAGGAGGTCAGTTTCAGAGGCAGAATCAGCAGACACCTCGTCTTCCTGCCCCAGCAAACCAGCAGAACAATCAGGCAGCACCAGCTCAGGTTGGAAACAGAGCATGTTTCCACTGTGGAGAGCAAGGCCATTGGGTGATGCAATGTCCGAAGAAGGCAGCCCAGCAGCAGTCAGGCCCCAATGCCCCAGCAAAGCAGAATGTGTCCCAGCCTGGATCAGGCAACCGCCCTCAGCAGCGCTATAATCATGGAAGATTGAATCACTTGGAGGCTAAAGCAGTTCAGGAGACCCCCGGCATGACAGTAGGTATGTTCCCAGTCGATTCCCATATTGCAGAAGTGTTATTTGATACTGGAGCAACACATTCTATTATTACTGCATCATGGGTAGAAGCACATAATCTTCCAATTACTGCCATGTCAACCCCCATCCAAATTGACTCAGCCGGTGGTAGAATTCGAGCTGATAGCATATGTTTGAATGTAAGCGTGGAAATAAGGAGGATAGCGTTTCCCGCCAACCTTATAGTAATGGGTACTCAGGGAATAGATGTCATCCTAGGGATGAATTGGCTAGATAAGTATCAGGCAGTTATCAGTTGTGATAAAAGGACAATCAAGTTGGTGTCCCCGCTAGGAGAGGAAGTGGTGACCGAGTTAGTCCCGCCTGAGCCAAAGAAAGGAAGTTGTTATCAGATGGCTGTCGATAGCAGTGAAGCAGACCCAATTGAGAGTATCAAGGTTGTGTCTGAATTACCAGATGTGTTTCCAAAGGACTTACCGGGTATGCCACCAGAGCGGAAAGTTGAGTTTGCCATAGAGCTTCTTCCTGGAACCGCCCCTATCTTTAAGAGAGCTTACAGAATATCTGGACCAGAGTTGGTTGAGCTTAAGAAGCAGATTGATGAGCTGTCAGAGAAAGGTTACATCCGGCCAAGCACCTCGCCTTGGGCCGCCCCTGTCTTGTTTGTGGAGAAGAAAGATGGCACAAAGAGGATGTGTATCGATTATCGAGCTTTGAATGAAGTCACGATCAAGAACAAGTATCCTTTGCCCAGAATAGAAGATCTGTTCGACCAGTTGAGAGGAGCCAGTGTGTTCTCCAAGATCGATCTAAGGTCAGGTTATCATCAGCTCAGGATCCGGCCTTCGGACATTCCGAAGACGGCATTCATTACCAAGTATGGTTTGTATGAGTTCACAGTGATGTCTTTTGGGTTGACCAATGCACCAGCGTTCTTTATGAATCTGATGAACAGTGTATTCATGGATTATCTCGATAAGTTTGTGGTGGTATTCATTGATGACATTCTGGTTTATTCTCAAAGTGAAGAAGAGCATGCAGATCATTTGAGGATGGTATTGCAGAGATTGCGAGAGCACCAGTTGTATGCAAAGTTGAGCAAGTGTGAGTTCTGGATCAGTGAAGTCCTGTTCTTGGGTCACATAATCAACAAAGAAGGATTGGCTGTGGATCCGAAGAAAGTGGCAGACATTCTGAACTGGAAAGTGCCAACGGATGCTCGAGGAATCAAAAGCTTCATTGGAATGGCCGGATATTATCGGCGATTCATTGAAGGGTTTTCGAAGATTGCGAAACCAATGACAGCGTTGCTAGGCAACAAGGTTGAGTTCAAGTGGACCCAGAAATGTCAAGAGGCCTTCGAAGCGCTGAAAGAGAAGTTGACAACAGCGCCTGTCTTAGTCTTGCCTGATGTGCACAAGCCCTTCTCTGTGTACTGTGATGCTTGTTACACAGGTTTGGGATGCGTGTTGATGCAAGAGGGAAGAGTTGTGGCTTACTCGTCCCGACAGCTGAAGGTTCATGAGAAGAATTACCCAATCCATGATCTAGAGTTGGCAGCAGTGGTTCACGCACTTAAGACATGGAGGCACTATCTGTATGGACAGAAATGCGATGTTTACACAGACCACAAGAGTCTGAAGTACATATTCACTCAGTCAGAATTGAACATGAGGCAAAGAAGATGGTTAGAGTTGATCAAAGACTATGAGTTGGAGATTCATTACCATCCAGGCAAAGCCAACGTAGTGGCAGACGCTTTGAGCAGAAAGAGTCAAGTCAATCTGATGGTCGCTCGTCCGATGCCTTATGAGTTGGCCAAAGAGTTTGACAGGTTGAGTCTCGGGTTTCTGAACAATTCGCGAGGAATCACAGTTGAATTGGAACCCACCTTGGAGCAAGAAATCAAAGAAGCGCAGAAGAATGATGAGAAGATCAGTGAGATTCGGCGACTGATTCTAGATGGCAGAGGCAAAGATTTTTGAGAAGATGCAGAAGGCGTGATATGGTTCAAAGATCGCTTGTGTGTTCCCAATGTCCAGTCCATTCGGGAGTTGATTCTCAGGGAAGCTCATGAGACAGCTTATTCGATTCACCCTGGCAGTGAGAAGATGTATCAGGACCTGAAGAAGAAATTTTGGTGGTACGGAATGAAGAGGGAAATTGCAGAGCATGTGGCTATGTGCGATAGTTGTCGAAGAATTAAGGCAGAGCACCAGAGACCAGCTAGATTGTTGCAACCGTTGCAGATTCCTCAGTGGAAATGGGATGAAATTGGTATGGATTTCATAGTCGGATTGCCTCGCACTCGAGCCGGCTACGATTCTATTTGGGTAGTAGTGGACCGTTTGACCAAGTCAGCCCACTTCATACCTGTCAAGACCACCTACAGCAGTGCAGTATTGGCAGAGTTGTATATGTCTCGGATCGTTTGTCTTCATGGTGTGCCAAAGAAGATAGTGTCAGATAGAGGAACGCAGTTCACCTCTCATTTCTGGCAGCAGCTGCATGAAGCTTTGGGCACACATCTGAATTTCAGTTCAGCTTATCACCCGCAGACAGATGGCCAGACCGAAAGAACCAATCAAATTCTTGAAGATATGTTGAGAGCCTGTGCGTTGCAAGATCAGTCCGGATGGGACAAGCGATTGCCTTATGCAGAGTTTTCCTATAACAACAGTTACCAGGCCAGTTTGAAGATGTCACCATTTCAAGCGCTTTATGGAAGGAGTTGTAGAACTCCGTTGCAATGGGATCAACCTGGAGAGAAGCGAGTGTTTGGGCCAGACATTTTGCTTGAAGCTGAAGAGAACATCAAGATGGTCCGGGAGAATCTGAAGATAGCGCAATCGAGGCAGCGAAGCTATGCAGACACAAGAAGAAGAGAGCTGAGTTTTGAAGTCGGAGACTTTGTCTATTTGAAAGTGTCACCGATCAGAGGAGTCAGAAGGTTCGGAATCAAAGGCAAGCTAGCACCCCGCTACATTGGTCCGTACCAGATCCTCTCAAAGCGTGGAGAAGTGGCTTATCAGCTCAGTCTGCCAGAGAATTTGTCAGCTGTGCATGATGTCTTTCATGTGTCTCAGTTGAAGAAGTGCTTGCGTGTGCCAGAAGAGCAGTTGCCAGTGGAAGGTCTGGAAGTCCAGGAGGACTTGACCTATGTTGAGAAGCCAGCTCAGATTCTTGAGGTTGCAGACAGAGTCACCCGAAGGAAGACCATCAGAATGTGCAAAGTCAGATGGAGTCACCACTCTGAGGAAGAAGCAACCTGGGAGCGTGAAGATGATTTGATAGCCAAGTACCTAGAGCTCTTTGCTAGCCAGCCCTGAATCTCGAGGGCGAGATTCTTTTAAGGGGGATAGGTTTGTAACGCCCCGAATTTTGCAGTTGAATTTTTTCTTTTCTTTACTCGCCAAATTCGGGCGTTACCTTTTCTTTTTCTTTTTCCCCTCGCTAAACCTTGATCTTTTCCAAAGCTAGCGGGATTCGGTTTGGATTTCCCGTGTAAGAAAAACTCTAAAAATACTTTGTGTTGTTTGATGCACCATGCCGAACCTTGCATTTTTTTGATTGTTTGAGAGTGCAAACGCATTCATCTAGAAAGATCGGATTTCGAAAACAGGGAAATAATCTTTTCTTTTTTTCTTTTTTCTTTCTCTCTCTTTCTCTCTCCTCTTTTTCTCTCTCTCCCGCGCCGTGGGCCGACCCCGGCCGGCCCAGCCGCCCCTGGCGCCCCCTCTTGGGCCCAGAAAGGCCCAGCCGCCCCCCACCCCCCCCTTTTTTTTTCTTTTTCCCAAAACCCCCTCTCCCTCTCCCTCATTCTCTCCCTCTCTCTCTCCCACCGCCGCCCTACTCCCTGCCCTAGGCCGCCGCCGCCGCCCCTTGCTCGGCCGCCGCCCCTCGCCGTCGACCGCCCCCGCCGGTGAGCCCCCTCCCCCTCCCCCTTCTCCCTCCTCCCTCCTTCCCCCTCCCCTCCTCTTTCCCCCGTCCGGCCATGGCTCGGCCGCCCCTGGCCGCGCCGGCCCTGGCCAGCCCCCGGCCAGCCCCCCCGGCCAGCCCCCGGCCAGCCCTCGGCCAGCCCCCCGGCCAGCCCCCCCGGCCGCGCCCCCTCGCCCGCCTGGCCCTTGGCCGCCAGCTCGGCCGGCCTCGGCCGCCAGCTCGGCCGCCTCGGCCCCCAGCTCGGCCGCCCTCCCCCGCGCGCCCGCCCAGCTCGGCCGCCCAGCCTAGGGCCGGTTCAACCGCCCTAGGGCCGGTTCAACCGCCCCCCCTCTGTTTTTTTTTATTTTTTTTATTTTTTTATTTTATTTTATTTACTTTCTGTGATCATAATTACTTTATTTTAGGTAGACTGATCATTGTTCATGCTATGGAAAATAGGAAGTTTAATTTAAAATTCCGTTATGCTATTGATTCACGTAGTTAATTGTTTATCCCGTGCAATGTTGATCAACTAAAAATGATTAGGTTTCCATTAGTATATATATATAACAGAATTCTTTTGTTAAGAACCAATTGTAACTGATCATTAGTGCATAAACTTTAATCCCCCTGCGAGACCCTTTCCCGTTTCTTTCTAACCATAACAAATGCGATGTCAAATGTCATACTTGATGCATATTCATTTCACCTGTTCCCTTGTATGGTGTACTATTCTTTTGTATTAAATATGTGGATGTATGTATGTTTGCGCCCGCATAGAGAACGATCCGGTCGAAGAGCCCGAGGAATTCGCAGGAGAAGCCCCTGAGCAGCAGTCGGTTGGTGGAGGCAAGTGTCCTTTGACCTATCTCTGTCCTATTCATTCTATAATTCACCTCCCGCATTACACATTTATACCTAAGGATTGACTAGCTTTTGTTATCCATGTCCTTGTTTACCTATTTGGGTCGGATTATTACTGCTTAGTCTGATGCTATTGCTCAACTCTAATCAATGAACATGATGTGATTATCTATGATACGCTGTTTTCCCCTTCTTATTTATGATCATACTTGTGGCATTTAAGGGGACTCGAGCGGTTTCTCGAGTGCCTCTCCGTAAGGACCTGTTCAATGGATGACCGCCCGGGAAAATAGTGCAACCATGAGGGTGGAATGGGACACCCTTAGCTGAATAATTAGAGGAACCGGGGTGTAGTTCGCTTAGCCGTTGTGCCGTCAATGGGGCTCGGTGTATGCGGCTCGCTCTGCCAAGGTTGATTTGTCCCTTGGGGAGGAGTGCGGTACATTTAGGAAACCTAACGGGTGGCTACAGCCCCGGGGAATCTTTGTAAAGGCTACGTAGTGAGACCCTGCCTATTCACCTTGGTAGTGTTTAAGGGTTTGATCGGCCCGAGGCAAGAGGGAATCACGGCTTGTGGGTAAAGTGCGCAACCTCTGCAGAGTGTTATGAAACTGATATATCAGCCGTGCTCGCGGTTATGAGTGGCCAAGGGAGCTCCAGAGATTAGTGATACTTGATCAGAGACATTTTGGTACAGGTGGCAATGAGATTGATGGTTCTAATTATGATTATGGTATTGGTAAGTGGTATTCTTTCCGTTTGGAAAGGATACATTGGGCTAATAACTTGGGTTCATGTTAAAACCTGGCTCTCTATTAGTAAGTAATAACCTGACCAACTAAAAGCAACTGCTTGACTTATCCCCACATAAAGCTAGTCCACTACAGCCAAACGGGATGCTTGCTGAGTATTTTGATGTGTACTCACCCTTGCTCTACACACCAATCCCCCCCCAGGTTGTCAGCATTGCAACCACTGCTCAGGAGAAGATGAAGCTGTGGAAGGAGACTTCCAGGAGTTCCAAGACTACGACGAGTTCTAGGCGTGGGTTAGCGGCAACCCCCAGTCGGCTGCCTGTGAAGGCCGTGTTATCTACGTTTCTTTTCCGCACTTTGATTTATTGTAAGAACTATATGGACGTCTCAGACGTATGATGTAATCGACTATTATTTCCCTTTTAATACTATTTGAGCACTGTGTGATGATGTCCATGTTATGTAACTGCTGTGTACGTGAATAACTGATCCTGGCACGTACATGGTTCGCATTCGGTTTGCCTTCTAAAACCGGGTGTGACAGATCGTACGGCCTAGATTGAGCGTACCCCCTTCGGCTGCGTAGTTTTCATAAGAGACCCTAGGGTATTTTATAATGAACCCGCCATCCCCTGGCAGTGGAGAATAAATACAAACAAGTCCCTAGAATTTATAGTTTAGACACTGGAATCTCCTGTATTTGTGGCCCCGGTCCAAATAGCTGTGAAATTCATTAAAATAGATATAGAAATCATTTTTAGTGCACAAATAAAGTCCCAATCTTAGGAAATTCATAACTCTATGATTCTAATCCCTTTTTGATCCATTCCAATTGCATTGGACTCATAATAATATTGTTTATCATCTAGAAACCTTGTATTGCCATGAAACCTATGATTAAAATCTTGTACCGCATTTGTTTTATATTAGCCACCTAAACCTTCCGAAAATCTTAACTTGTCCGTTTTAGCTCCGAATGGACCCGTTCAAGTTGCATTAGTTTCATATAAGTATTTACTACGAATTAATACACATTAATTAGACATACCACATGGTTTATGATTAGATACTTATTTATTCTATGTATAGTAGGTTAATCCAACTACTTAATGTAACATGTTTATAATGTGAATAAAAGATAATCATTAATCAAGTAACAATTTAGATTAAAGTTGAGTTAATTATTTATAAGATATCCTCTCATATGATTTATATTAACCAAATTATAATATAGTTTAATATTTTAATCACACAGATCTTTTATAAAATCATAACTCCTTAATTGTAACTCCGATCTTAGTAGTTCTCGATCCCGTGATCTCGTTATCAGGCGTAGATCATTATTATTCAGTTTGTACTTATGTTTGGTGTGATGTTAATTTTGTCTATACCATGTCTGTTTGTATTGCTACGACTAGCACGAGGTTTTGATGATCTGAAGAATCACCCTGGTAACTGGAATCTCAAGTGCCAGGCAAGTTGTGCCCTTGATTCACTTTTGTTACCCAATAATGTTCTTTATAATCATTTACCATGCATAGGTCTAATTTTGATGGGACCCGATAGGTCATCCTAGATTGTTTATCTCATTACCTTGTTTACCCCTGAATCACTTGGGTAGTTTGCTATTGCTTTATATGGTTTTGGGATAATCATTTATTATATCCATGTTCCAGTTATTTTGTTATTCTATTTATGTTCATGTCAAGATCATTATGTTATTGTTAATTGGAACATGGAGCTTAACTTGAGAAACACGTGCCACCACAAGGGAGGAATGGGACCCCTTGGCTGACTAATTAGGAAAGCTAGTGGAAGACTACCTTACCCGAAAGGGGCAAGGGCAGTAGGGGAGTTGCATGCAAGGAGGTTCTCGGGTTGATTTTGCTGCGATGGCGGTCAGACGGGGGATTCTTGCAAGTGCTCTTCCCATAAACTGTAGCGGGTTTTCGGAAGCTAGTGGAACTTTGTAAAGGCCTCGTAGTGGATCCCTAGCCATTCACCTTGGTAGTGTCTAAGGGCCTAGCTAACCCTGGCGACATGGGAAACACCACTTGTGGGTAAAGGGTACAACCTCTGCAGAGTGTAAAACTGGTATACTAGCCGAGCTCACGGTCATGAGCGGCTCAGGACTCTCTGATGATTAAATTATGGAACCTAAACTCAATTTGTCATTTGCATTCGCATGGGATTTGTTATTAATTTTGTTCTATTATTTTATTATGGTTTGGTATTCACTTACACTTAGTAGTTGCTAATAAAATTTTGACCAACTTATAAAAGCAATGCTCAGCTTTAACCTCTATTGTTGATCAGCCTTACACTTCATGAACTCCCACCTTTGGTGAGTTCATGTCACATTATTCCCCACAACATGTTGAGTGATGAACATGTGTGAGCTCACCCTTGCTGTCTCACACCCCCCACAGGTCTGGAGCAGGTACCACTAGAGGTGGCGCATGGTGGTTGTGCGCAGTGTTCGTGAAAGGTCTAGGTCGTCGTCTCCCAGTTGACTTTCTCGCGCCAAGGATGTATTTTTAGATCCTGTTATGTTTATCTTTTATTTTGTAAGTCTTCCACTATGTAATAATTACTCTGATTATTTTGTGACATTTATCTCTATACACTCTGTTGTTGTATATGTTGTCTTCTTGGCGCATGTATGAGATGCACCTGCCTTTGTCCCTTAAAGCCGGGTGCGACATAACGCGGTCAGTCCGAGCCCAGGGTCGGTCGAGGCGGAGACTTCTCTTGAGGCCGAGGCCGGGGTCGGGCGAGGACGTGATTCCTCTCGAGACCAGGGTCGAGGCCGAGTCCGGGGGTCGAGCAAGGCGGAGACCTCCTCCCGAGGCTAGAGCCTGAGGTCGGGCGAGGCGGAGACCTCGTCCTGAGGCCAAAGCATGAGGTCGGGCGAGGCGGAGCTTCCTGTTGCGCCCGAGGCTGAACTCGGTGGTTGATCGTGACTTGTTGTCAGTCATTGCCGGGGTGGCTGACACGGCAGTCGGAGCAGAGCAAGCGGCGCTGTTTTCCTGTCATATCGGACAGTAAAGAAGAGGGGCGAAGTGACTGCGGTCACTTCGGCCTGGCCGACTGAGGCGTGTGTGTCAGGATACGGCGTCTGGCATCCCCTGCATTTAATGCACCTGCGAAGCGGTTGGTTGGTGAGGCGGTCTGGCCAAGGTTGCTTCACAACGAAGCCTGCCCGAGCCGGGCCTTGGGAGTGCCGAGGGGGCGCCCGCTGCCTGAGGAGGCCCTCGGGCAAGGCGTGAACTTGTCTAAAACTACTATTCCAACCCGAGGCTGGGCTCGAGTGAGATCGCGTCCCTCGGGTAGGCGAAGTCTTGGCTTGAACCACACCCGTCAGTTGGTCTGAGGGTGTTTTACCAGCCACGATTAGGAGCGTTGGGGGTACCCCTAATTATGGTACCCGACAGTAGCCCCCGAGCCTCGAAGGGAGTGATGGTACTCGCTTGGAGGCTTTTGCCACATTTTTGGTGAGGGGACCGGCCTTTCACGTTTTTTGCCTTGTTCTGGTGGGTGCGCGCGAGCGCACCCGCCGGGTGTAGCCCCCGAGGCCTCGGTGGAGTGGATTGACTCCTCTGAGGTCTGAATGCTTTTCGTGGTGCTTCGGCCGGTCTGATCGTTCCCTCATGCGGCCCGGCAGTAGCCCGGGTGCATGGTCAGGTTCCAAGTTATCAAGTTGGTTTGTTGACGCTGTCAACAGTTTTGGCCATAGCCGGGTGCGAGAGCAGCCCTTGAGCCTCTGCACGGAGCGAGAGGATGATCAAGGACTTTCCCGACTTTTATTATACGCCCCTGCGTCACCTTTCCGCAAGGAGGAGGGGGGAAAGAGCCATGTTGCCCTCGGAGGGCGCCAAACATGGTGTTTCCAGTGAGCTGCTAATAGGTGATCCAAGTGGACGCCCGTGCCCCATTCGTTAGGGATCGGCTGGTGGCCCAGAGGCGCGCTCCAAAAGTACCTGCGGGTGATTCGCCAGACCCAGACACCTTCGACAGGGTCCGAGGGCTCGATGCCTCCCTCTAGTGGGATTTCGTTACAAATCGTTCCCGCCGGTCTTGGAAATGTCCTAGGGTACCTCAGGAGCGTAGCCCGAGCCTCGGCTATATATCGAACGTACCCAGAATCATCCCTCACTCTGCGTGCTCTGGGGCGACTGTCGAACCCTTCCGAGGGGCCAGCCTACGAACCCTTGATCAGTAGTGGGCATGGAGCCCGGGCGCTCTGGGGCGGCTGTCGAACCCTTCCGAGGGGCCAGCCTTTGAACCCCTGATCAGTAATGGGCTTGAAGTCCGAGTGCTCTGGGGCGGCTGTCGAAACCCTTTCGAGGGGCCAGCCTTCGAACCCCTGATCAGTAGGAGGGCTCGGGGCCCGCTTCCTTCGCCGAGAAGGATCCTTTCCACAATGTCCCCTTTCTCGATCCCTATTGCAAGAGAGAGAGAGAGAGAGAGGAGGAGGGGAAGGATATGAATTTAAATAAGGTGGCGCACCTTTTTTGACGCGGTCATCATGGCGGAGATGAAACGTCGCCTGCTTCGCCTGCCAAAGGTGTCGCTTGCCCTGCCGCGAAGTTAATGCGACGGGACGGGTGGTTCGCGGGGCAGCCGTTGTGCATGCGTGAGTCGTTCGAGGAACGGGCGTTTCGTATTTGAGTTTGAACTTCGCGGCGGGTTTGGGCGAGGTGTTGAACGGGTCTTGCCCGGTCCTTTATATACCCAGAAGAGGGACTGGTTGCGGTTCTTTACTCTGCCGCTCGCCTCCTGCTTTGGTTTTCGCAACCTAAGGGAATAGCCAGAGAAAGAAAACCGCGCACCTTGTCCGCTCCGCCACCACCCCCTTCGTTTGGCGATGGCCGACCAGGTGACCATCGTTCCAGCGCGTGATCCGTGGCCTTTTTCCATCGTCACAGTAGACGATCTGGAGGCCCTTGTCGCCGACGGTTTGCTCTGTCCCCTCTCTGGTGACCCGCAGCCGGAGTGGATGGTCCCTCCGAGCGGGGCTGACCCGACCCCGCCGCCGGGGTATGTGCTGAGCTTCGTCTCCTTCCATGAGCGGGGGATCGGAGTGCCAGCAAGCCGTTTCATGCGAGCGCTCCTACATTACTGTTGGAACTTGCTCTCCTAGGCAAGTTAATCCAACGGGGGAGCAAAAACAGTGTAAGCAAGGTTTCAACTCGAGATGGCAATAACTCTGTTGAATTTAGCCTCTCAAGGGCACTTTACGGGGGTATTTATAGGTGCCTGAGTGCCCAGCGTCTTGGCTTAAGGACACATGTGCCCTCAGGCACCCAGGTTATCCCCAGAATATTCCCATAAAGCAGGGTTACAGACTGTAATTACAGGGAAGCCTTTACAAATTAGGCCCGTAATGCGCAGCAGCCGCGCAGGGCCTGCTATAATGGGCCGGATCACACGTGGGCCTCCATGTTGGACGAGGTCGCGGGATGGGACGACTTCGCCGTAGGCCTTCGTCTTTCGATGCGTGGGACGAAGGGTAGAGTCTGCCAGTCGTCTTGTCTCCGTTGTTGCAGTGAGTCCGGCGAAGGCATCGAGCGAAGGGTGGCGTCTTCGCCTTCGCTCCAACATTTGCCCTCCGAGGGACCAGTTCGACTAAGTCATCTAGTGCCGAAGGCGTCGCTAGATGGTGGAGACGCTGCCCTCGCTCAAAGTGGTTCCGCGGGGGTTTTTGACATGACCGTTGATTGACACCGCACTGTTGGATTGCGGGTTTCCCGAAGCGTCGTGCCCTGTGTATAAAAAGGGGTGGGGCAGCGTAGATTGAAATTTACCTTTCTGCGCGCCGCTAAAACCCTAACCTTCCTTTTTCAAACTGCTCTCCTGCTCGTCTGCCCTCCTTGCTCCTGTTTGCCGGAGAACTGGCCCGCGTGAAGCAGACCGCGCGCCGCCATTGACGGTACGTAGCCATGCCATCTTCCTCCTCGTCTGCTGCGACCACACCGATGCCCGGGACGCCTTCCGAGGATCTCTCGGGCGGTGTGGCGGAATTGCGACTCGGTGGAGGTCTTCGCTAAACACTACTGTCTACACTGGCAGAAGAGAAGAATTGGACATAAGATTGCATAATTTGAATCGTGCACTTTCACGCCGAAGTCCGGGAAGACTTCGATGGAGGTTGTGGAGCTGGTCCCCTGTGCCCGAAATAAGTGGGGCAACTGGTGGGACTACTGGTTCTATGTTTCGGATGCTGAAGTTGAGGATCACCCTGGGCTCCCTGCTGCCATCATGTGTTCTCATTATTATGAGGCGTACCCGCCATTTGAAGTGGCGGAGGGTGATGAGAGTGAAAAGGCCCTTCGGATCGCTGCCCGTAGGAGTAGCAGGCGTGATCTAGTTGAGGAATTCATAGTGTATGGGGTGTGGCCCCTGGCTCATGGATGGACGCTGGGCGAAGTATGCCCTCGCGAGATGCCCTCCCTGAGTGGGCGGAAAGTGCGAAGTCCGCTTTTTGCTTTGGATGTGTGAGGGCGGGATCCTGCCGCGGTTGTGCGTGAGGCAGAGGATGGGGCGGTGTGAATTGTTGGTCGCTACATGCCGAGGATGGAGGCCCAGCGGAGCTGGGACATACGTGGATCCAACGACCACCTGAACAGGGTTTTTGAGTTGAATGGTTTGCCATATGGCGGTTATCCTGGAGTAGACGTTGCCGACCGCCGGGGGAAAAACCAGCGGCAGTGATCGAAGACGACCCCGCGCCGGAGGATGCTCCATCCACTAAGAAGAGGAAGCTAGGTACTGCGATGGGAAAACTGGGGGTCTCCGATAGCTTTGCTATGGAGTTGATGGGGACATGCGCGGCCCCCGGGGGAAGGATGTCTTCACTCGAGCTCCGGGAGTCTTCGGCGCGGATGCTGGAGGTTACCAGGGGTCGATGGCCCAAGAACGTTCCTATCCCCCGCGCGACTGGTGAAGACTTTTTTACATCTCGCATGGCCCGTGACTTGAGAGTGTTTCCTTACGGACGGAATATTGCTGCTGTTGTGTCGGCAGTGATGAACAAGAATCGGCAGGATGCTGCGTAGAAACACCGAGCGGTCGTCAGGCTCCCTGAGGCCAGGCCGAAGAGGGCGCGGGGGAGTGCGAAGGCTGCCGTCCCCGGTGGTAGCCAGCCCTCGCTGGCTGTGAAGGCGGCCGCGCCTGGATCTAGCAAGTTGCAGGAGAGCGCGAAGGCGGTTGGCGCTGGCGGGACCAAGTCCGCCCCGAAGGGAGCTGCGAAGGTCTGGGAGCAGCCTTCGCCAGGGAAGCGTGTTGCCGACTTCGGCACAGATATTAGCGTGGACGACTATCTCGTCGGTAAGTTTTTTTTGACCGGTGATACGTTACAGGGTCGGGCGAAGGGCAACTTGTTGTCGTCTCGCCTGCGGTGGCAACCACGGCGTCTGCCGCGGTTTTTGGGGTGAAGGGTGGAGCTTGCAGCGCTGGCGGCGAGGTTTCGGCGGCCACTGCCATCAAGGACGAAGCGGGCACTTTGTCCCGCCGGCTGTGGGAGGCGTCGCTACAGCTGACGCAGTAGCTGAATCAAGTAAGTTGAAGTAGGCTTCGTTGTGTGCCGCTTTCATGGTGATTGTGGACTCATGCGTGTCTGTTAGGCGGTCGACTTCGCCGATCGTGTGGCGTCGGGTGCCCTTACGACGGACGTGGCTGCCGAAGTCGAGAGACTTCGGGCACAGCACGCGGACGCCGTCCGGGAAAAATCGGCTGTGGAGAGCAAAAACCGCAGGCTGGCAGAAAAGGTGGCCGCCCTGGAGAGCGAGAGGACGGACCTCCAGCGCTAGCTGGTGGAGGAAAGGAGGGAGGCCAATCAGGCCATCACCAAGGCGCAGACGGCGCAAGCGGAGGCCAAATTGGCGAGGGCGGAGGAGAGCCTCACCAGCCAGCGCGCCGAGGAATGGGAGGCGCGGTTCAACGCTCTGCAGGCCCGCATGGAGAGGGCCGAGGCCTCTACTCGCGCGGAAGTTGAGCGGACGCGCAAACAGCTCGTGGACTCATACCGCGAGCTGGGTGCGCGGACTGCTGACTTCGAGGTGCCCGACCGAGAGGCGGGCCTTCGGTTCCTCGAGTGGCTGCAAGAGGAGTTTCTAGCGCTCCCGACCATCATGGCGGGCTTCGTGTTGTTTGCCTCCCTCGTCACCTGCGAGGGGGCTATGAATGTGCTGTCCCACGAGGGGTGCAGTCACTATGAGGGCTTCGACCGATCCGATGAAGATTTTGGGCGCGATATTTTTAAGGTCGAAGACCCTGTGGTGAAGGACGCCGCGGGGGCCCTCTTCGACCGGATGTGGGGCCCCCACGGTCAGGAGGCGGTTAGGGAACAGGCTGACCGGGTGAGGGATCAAGTAAAGTTTGTGTTTTGTTTTGTGTTATGGAATGTGGGTGTACGCAGGTGTGCTGAATCGGTGTGCTGCGTTGCAGACGGCGCGTGCTGAGGAGGTGGAGGACTTCGGGCGTCTGAACAGCGCGCTGCCCAAAGCGGAGGCCAAACCGGTGATGGCCGAGGCTGAGGTCGACCCAGCGCCGCTCCCGGAAACCGGTGAAGGTTCCCACGCTGCCCCTGCGTCTACTGTGTCTAGTGGAGGCTCGCCGGTAGCCACTGTGCCGATGGCGGAGGATCCCCCGAAGTCGGCGACGGAGCCAGCAGCGGAAGATCCCGTGGAGGCTGCTGGGTCTTCGCAGGTGGCTTAGTGTGTATGGGGTAGTTAGGGAATTTTGTCTGTGTTACTGAACCTTGGTTGCTGCGCAGGTTCGGGATTTTGGGCCTGCACACGCAACTGCTACTGCTAATTTTGTGGCGGCTTCGACCGTGGTTGCTGGAAATGAATCGGATGGGTCTACGTCTAAGTTTTCTGAGTTTGACGACTCTGGGAGTTCGGTTTTGTGGACGGAAGAGTCTTCGGATGAGGGCTTAGATTACTTTGCGGCCTTGGATGTGGCTGAGGCGGAGGCTTCTCCGTGTTTACGGATGCTGAAGTTTTGCCTGGTCCGAGTGTTGGGCGTAGGCGGCGAAGGGCGGTGGCGAAGCGTAGATTGAGCGGGTTTGATGGTGGTCGGCTTCGTGTGGGCAGGGCTGGCAGGCAGGAATTGTTGTCCTCGCCGGTTGGGGCGAGTATGGGTGAGGGGGAGTTGCGAAGGCTTTTTGAGGGTGAGGAGCTGAGGATAATGCTATTTAACTATAGGGAGATGGGGATCATTCCGAAGGTTGAACCAATGTAAGGTGTGATGCCCTCGCTGTACGCGTGTAACTGTAGTTTGTATGATAAGGTTGACTGCCTTCGCGCATCTGGCTATGTTCATAAGGCGTTGTGAGCCTGGTCTAGCACGTTTATTGTGTCGGTCCGGCTGCGCCCGTAGACTTTCGGACTGATGTAATGCACCTTCGATTTTTTGCACTCGTTATGCTAGTCCGGCTGCACCCTTAGGCGACTTTTGCACGGATAGTCTTTTGGAGAAGACTTCGAATTTACACACTTGTTGTGCTAGTCCGGCTGCACCCTTAGGCGACTTTTGCGCGGATTGTCTTTTAGAGAAGACTTCGATTTTACGCACTTGTTGTGCTAGTCCGGCTGCACCCTTAGGCGACTTTTGCGCGGTTTGTCTTTTTGAGAAGACTTCGATTTTACACACTTGTTGTGCTAGTCCGGCTGCACCTTTAGGCGACTTTTGCGCGGATAGTCTTTTTGAGAAGACTTCGATTTTACGCACTTGTTGTGCTAGTCCGGCTGCACCCTTAAGCGACTTTTGCGCGAACTGTCGCACGCGAGGGTAGCCATCGCTGCCCCTCGCGGTGACTTTTGTGTCAGTCGAATGCCGAAGACCATTGATGCGGTATTTTTCGACGTAGTTTTTGCGGGGGATTTTTCGCGTGTATATTACATGGCTCCGCCTCGTTAAAAACCTCACCCCCCGAGAGGAAAAGAGTGCGGGCCGGCTTAAAACTGTTCTACGGATTACAAGGGCGAAGTGGCCCTAAGGAGTTAAACAAAAAATTTACGAAGATTATCAATGTTCCAAGAATGTTCTAAGTCTTCGCTGGATGGCGTTGCGAGCCTGTACGCGCTGGGGGGACGCCTTCGTCTTGACAATGAAAGGGCCCTCCCATTTTGGCTCCAACTTGCCCCGGGACTCTGTCCGAGCTGTCCGGACGAGTACGAGGTCTCCTTCATTGAATTCCCTCGGGATGACTGTGTGGTCGCGCCATGCTTTTATCTGAGCTTGGTATTTGTTTAGAGCCTGTAGGGCGAAGATGCGGTCTCCGTCGATGAGGTCCTTCGAAGTAGGCTCGTCTACGTCGGGGACGGCCGACGCGACTGTTCGTGGTGACCCATGTTTTATTTCTTGCGGAGTCATAGCCTCCGATCCTTATAGAAGGCGAAAAGGGGTGAACCCAGTCGCCCTGCACTCAGTCGTGTTTAGCGCCCAGACCACTTCGGGTAACAGGTCGGGCCACTTGCCTTTTTTGTCGTCGAGGAGCATTTTCTTGACGGTTGTGAAAATTTTACCATTGGCGCGTTCCACGACTCCGTTGGATTGGGGGTGGTACACTGAGGCGAAGGCAAGCTTGGTGCCGATGGAGAAGCAGAAATCCTTGAAGTCTTGGCTGTCGAATTGCTTGCCGTTGTCGACTGTGAGTTCGGACGGCACTCCGAAGCGGCAAACAATATTTTGCCAGAAGAATTTCTGAGCTGTCTTCGATGTTATCGTGGATACAGCCCTCGCCTCAATCCATTTGGTGAAATACTCAACGGCGACGAAGGTGAACTTGAGGTTCCCCTGAGCCGTGGGTAGGGGCCTGACAATGTCTAGGCCCCAGCGCTGAAGAGGCCACGTGTGGGCGATTAGCTTCATGAATTGCGAAGGGCTTCCTGAGCGTGGAGAAAATATCTGACAGGCTTCGCAGGACCTTGCAACCCGATTTGCGGCGCAAATCATGGCAGGCCAGTAGAAACCTTGACGAATCACCTTTGCCGCTAGGGCCCTAGGCCCTGCGTGGGAGCCGCAAGTCCTGATGTGGACTTTGCGCAGAATTTGGACGCCTTCGGTCTCGGTGACACACTTAAGCATCGGTTGACTGACCCCCTTCTTGTATAGTTGGCCTTTGATTAGTGCGAAGTCCCGGCTTCGGTGTTTGAGGCGCTTGGCTTCATTGATGTCGGTTGGATGATAGTACCCCTGCAGGAACAGGGTTATTTGTGCCCACCAGTCTTCGGTCATGATGAGGTTGACTATGCGGTGACCCTCACTGTCATTGGTGATTTGGAGCCCTTCTGGGCTGCGGACGGCTGGCGTGCCGATGACGTGGTAGAACACGTCGGAGGGCAGGGCCTCGCCCCTGGCGGCTGCCTTGGCCAATGCATCGGCCTCCTCATTCTTGCACTACAGGGATTCACTTAATTCCCGTCGGCCAGAAACCGACGGGAATAAGCATATACCGACGGGAATTACTTAATTCCCGTCGGTTTAGGGCTTATTCCCGTCGGTTTTTAGCCGCCAGGCGTCCCTTGTCGGGGATACGTTTATCCCCGTCGGCGACCGACGGGAATTATTAATTCTCGTCGGCCATTAACTAGCCGACGGCAATTAATGCTAACTCCCGTCGGCTCACCAGGCCGACGGGAGTTATTAGTTAATTCCCGTCGGCTCACCAGGCCGACGGGAGTTATTAGTTAATTTCCGTCGGTTCCCTAGGCCGACGGGAATTAACTGGGCCGACGAGAGTTATTAGTTAATTCCCGTCGGTTCGACCATAGCCGACGGGAATTAACTGGGCCGACGAGAATTACCCTATACTGCTACAAAAACAGCACGAAATTAGGACACTATTTCTGCACACATAACTTATATCACACATAACATAAATAACAGATAACAGCCACATTACAAACACATGCATTCATAATAAAATCACGCATTACAAACATAACATCCACCAACATTTCAAATATAAGTTCAACCACCACATCGAGTCAACGAGTACGACATAGTATTGAAATATAAGTACGACATATGTTCAAGTACGACCAAGAGTCCACGAGTTAAGAAACATGTTCATGTGTTTAGAAATAACCACCACTTGGGTGGTTAGAGCTTTGACCGCCGCCGCCACCACCACCAGGAGGAGGGTACGCGAAGAGCGAGTCAACAAATCCAGTCCCTGCTGCGGGATCAGATCCACTACCACCCGCTTCGGGCGTAACCTATGCAAGTTAGCAAATATCATCACGTTAAATGCAAATATCAAAAAAGTATACAAGTATATAAATTAATGGAGAGTTATCAAACGTACCCTATCTCCAGGTGCAGGTATATGTGTCGGAGGGGTGGTGAACTGTGGTGGTGGAACTGGTGTGTTTGCAAATTGGCTCCATTGTGGTGGCGGTGGAAAATTTGATGTCATGCCCTGTTGCTGCATTAACTGTTAAACATATATGTGTTACTACCGAAGATGTTGTATTGAAATATAATAATTTAGAGTTCGGATTTATGTGTACTCACTTGATACATCGCTTGGTTATGTGCATTGCAAGCCTCCATAAATTCGCGTTGTTGTCTCATCTCTTCGCGCATCCTCATAATCTCCAACTCCTGCTCGTTCGGTCGACGAGAGCATGAGCTACGGGAAGATGAACCCGTCCTCTGAGATCTCACCGACGACGAGTCAATGAATCCGTCGAAGAGTGCGTATCTATAAGTTATTCAAAAAATGTGATTATTGTATAATCAATTTAGTGTCAACCATATAATTTCATAAGTTAGAGCTTACCGTCCATGCGCTTTGCCACCACCACTTGCGTACACCACCGAGGGATCCACCGGTTCATGGCGCCAGTCGAAGTCAGGGCCATGGCGACGAACCATCTCCTCCCCATATGCCGCCTATACATCATTGACAACCTTACAAATGCAAGAATTTATATACTTTGAACGTTTGAACTTTTGAGCCAAAACTCACCAAGCGATCCATGGCTGTCTGGCTGCAGAGCTGGTCAGGGTTGTTCGGGTCTGGTCCTTTGTGGCCCTCCTGGTGGACCTCAATGTCACTAGGCTTTTGGCCACTCGTAGCTTCCTGTATAAACAAAAAACATTCATAAGCAATCGTATTATTTGCTGATCGACATAGATAGATCAAACTTACCATTCTTTTAGCTTTTCGTATCATGTCGTCACCGCCAAACTTGTGGTTAGGATTGGTTCCTCGACATTGTCTGTGATGCGCTGACGCTTTCTGGAAGCCTTCGGAAGCCCAATATCGACACCAAGCATAGTACGCATCAGGCACGGGCGCCATCCATGGAACCATCACTTGCACACACACAATGTTACATATTATCAATCACAACAATAAATATAAAGGGTAAAACAAATTGAATACTAACCTCACGATATTGATCCTCAGTCAAATATATCTTTGACGACCCTTCCTTTTTAGTCAAGGGGCCTGCTTCTTCCGGATGCTTTTGAAAATACAGGTTTGTAGCCTGAATTCTCGCATAGTATATGGCATCCTTCACCAGCTTCTTTGCATTGTTTTGGAAGACACGTTCAGCGTGCCCCATGTAATCCTCTCCGTCAGGCAACCGATATCGAAGCTACAACATAAAGAATACAAATACAATGGTATAAGTCATAGATTTACAATATTAAGAAACATAACAAAAATAATAAAGAATTCATACCCAAAAGTCATTACGCACAAGTCCCTGTCTGTCGGTGTGGTTTCGTTCCTTTTTAAACTTGTACTCGTCCCAGGTACTGACGAGCACCTCATCCTCGGTATCACCGTTTGACACCTTCACTATACCAGGGTAGTGAAGGCGGCAAAGAGAACCCAACGTAAGGTTAACCTGAGTGTGGTGTCCCTTGCCGTCAAAGGACAGGTCCTCCCAATTCCTGCATTACACAAAAACATTAACAATACACATAATAGTTATATGAGATAAGTTAATATATTACACTCACCGATCTCCATGTGGCATGATTAAAGTCCTATCAGCCTCTCGCTCTATCGCGTGACGAGGCTTTACTGAGTGGCTTTTTCTTGAGCGACGTGTGCGTGTCGCTGAAGAGCCTCCCGAGCGATCATCCATCGGGTTGTCAGCCGGTTCGCCCTGTTGGCCCCACTGGTCCCACGCCTGTTGCTGCTCTCTCTGGTGGTCCCACTGGTCCCATGGCTGGTGATGCTGTGCGGCCTGGTCCCATGTCACGGGCTCCACCTCCTCATTGTGCTCCACCTCCTCATTGTGCTACTCAGCCTCATTGTGCTGCTCCTCCTCAATGTGCTGCTCCTCAGTGTGCTGCTCATCCTGGTACATACAACTCAAGATTTATTTGTAAATATGTAAACAAATTTATTTGTACAAGATATGTTACCTCATCTCCATGTACCGCGCTCAACAGCTCTCGACGTCTGCTGCTGCTCGAAGAACTGCCCTGAAAAAGGCCCAGGCCCTTGAACAGCCCCTTTACTGACTTCTTTGATTTTGGCGGCATCCTGCATAAAAAATAAGAAAACAACTTTACTTGTTAAATATAAACAAATTAGGATAAAAAATGACATAATACTTAAAATATAAACAAATTAAATAATAAAACAACTTTACCTGTTAAATATCATCAAAATCAGGATCTATTTGTTCTCTTCTATGCAGAGGTCGCCATGTTACTTTTCTCCTAACAGGTTGTCTTCTCCTTTTCTCGGGAAAAGTTAAGTCGTTAACGTCTGCAACTAGTGAATCTAATGCCGGTGCAGGATCAATATGAAAACTAGTTGGCAACTCTTCTTCTTGAAACACCTCATCAACCTGCTCAAGGTGACCAATTTGATATTCGTCCTCACCAGGAGTGTATAGGCGTTCGCGGGGATTTACATTGTACACAACCCTCCATTTAGACAACTTTTTGCATGGATATGTCGAGAAATAAACTTGGTCTGCTTGATGGGCAAGGATATACGTGTCGTGTCCTTGAAGCAATTTTTCAGGTTGGATCTGTGTCATCCCAAATTCGGTCCTATAATACTTCGGGTCATACCATTTACACTCAAAGAAAACATCTATGGCAATCAAAGTAACATATCTTGCCACCAGCACTAAGACGAAAACAATCTGTATCTTTAGCACAATAAGGACACGTCAATCTACCATGCACGCTCCATCCAGAGAAAATACCATACGCCATAAAATCATGAACCGAGAACAGATATGCAACACGAAGATTGAATTTCTGCTTCTTGAAGCAGTCATAGGCTTCCACACCTTGCCATAGCTTCTTTAACTCTTCAATCAGTGGTTGAAGCATCACATTGAGGCGTACGCCAGGATGCTCAGGCCCAGGTATAACAAGACATAGGAACATAAACTCATATTTCATGCAAAGAGCAGGTGGAAGGTTGTACGGTATGGCAATGACAGGCCAACATGAATACGACGCAGCGGTCATATTGAACGGCGTGAAACCATCAGTTGCCAAGCCGATACGAACATTTCTTGCATCGCTGGCAAAATCTGGATCAAATTTGTCAAGAGCCTTCCATGCATCACCATCTGGCGGGTGCACCATTAACCCATCTTGTCTGTCCATACAATCTTTATGCCACCTCATGTGCATAGCGGTCTTCCTCGAGAGAAACAAACGTTTGACTCTAGGAGTGAGAGGCATGTACCGAAGCTGTTTATGTGCAACCTTTGTCACCACCTTCTCCCCATCTTCATTTACAAGCTCCACGTACCTTGACTTCCCTCATTTTAAGCATTTTTGTTCTCTGCCATGTTCCTTCCAAAAAAGCATACAGTTGTCTTGGCAAACATCAATCTTCTCATACTCCATACCAAGACCTTCAAGCAATTTTTTGGACTGGTACATGTCTTTGGGCATCTTGTGACCCGTAGGAAGAACCTCGCTAATCAAATCCACAAGCTCCTTGTAACAATTAATTGAAAATGCAAATTTTGACTTGATTGACATCAGTCGGGTCACGAATTCGAGGACGGTCACGTCAGTGTGCCCGTGAAGAGGCTCTTCTGACGCTTTGAGTAGGTCGAAGAACTTCTGAACCTCCGGTGTAGGTGAATCATGATGATCTGGTGCCAGTTCAGGCTGCAGATCCTCAAGCATCTGGTCCATCCTATCAACATCATCTTCACCGTCATCAACTTCTACTTCTGCTGCTCGTTCAGCATCTTCACCGTGGAGATACCAGACCTTATAGCCTGGCACGAAACCATGCGAGCACAGGTGTAGTGTGACCTGCCTCTTGGTGTGGCTCGTCATATTTCTACATTTATTGCATGGACACCTAATATTATCTATTTGTGAAAAAGCAGCTGCATGGTCCAGAAATATTTGCGTCTTGGCAAACCATTCACTAGTGTGACACCCACCCTTCTTGAAACCTTCATACATCCAATCACGTCTATCACCCATTATTGCGGCTGTGTATGAGTAAAGAGTGTGTGTGAGACAATCACGTTTCTACACGTCACACATACATCTATAGGTAAGTAGTAAAACTATATATATATATACATAACATAACTTCATCACAATAACATGATTAATACTTGCATAACATCAAATTCATTAAATAATAATATTTGCAATAACTACTATTTGTATAACACATCACATTCACCATCATATTCAATAACTAATAACATCAAACAACACATTTTATTTTGCAACATAAAATTAAAAATAACAACTACACTGTATAAAGTCATATGAAGACTAATAACAATATCAACTAACAAATTTAAACAAAATCTAATCACATAACAGTTAACTCCCGTCGGCCACAAAAAACCGACGAAAATAAAATGTTTTAATATATATAATATACCTTGACTCGCGCGGACGACGGTGGTGCACGAAGACGGTGGACGACGGTGGTGCACGACGGCGTTGTGGCGACGATGGGCGGGCGGCGGTGCTAGGCGCGGAGGCCGGTCGGGCGGGCGGGCGGACGGGCGGGCTGCGGCGGTGGGCGCCGAGGCCGGACGGGCGGGCGGCGGCGCTTGGCCGGTCCGGCGGGCGGGCGGACGGGTGGGCTGCGGCAGCGTTGGGCGCGGAGGCCGGACGGGCGGCGGCGGCGCTTGGCACGGTCGGGCAGGTGGCCGGACGGGTGGCGGCAACGGTGGTCGCGGTGGCCGGACGGCGGTCGTCCTTGCGCGGCGGGCGGGCGTTCGTTTCCGGGGAGAGGAAGAGAAATGAATTCGCGGCGGCGTGGCTGTTGACTTATTCCAATAACTCCCGTCGGCCAGAGCATTGGGCCGACGGGAGTTAAGTTATTCCCGTCGGCTGCCAAACTGACCGACGGGAATAAAGTAATCGTCGTCGGCTGGCGTTCTTGGCCGACGGGATTTAATTAATCGCCGTCGGCCTTCTTTTGGCCGACGGGGATTACGTTATTCCCGTCGGCCCGGTCTCCGGCCGACGGGAATTAAAGTAGCCAACGGGGATGCTTCGGATTCCTGTAGTGTTGGCTCGGTCCACGTGTTGTAACGTAAAACCCTTGAATTGTCTTTCGAGGCTGCGGATGGCGGCGAGGTACTGTATGAGTGCGGGGTCCTTTGCTGCATAGTATTTCTCGACCTGGCCGGCGACTACCTTGGAGTCTGTTCTGATGATGCAGGTGGTGACACCGAGCGCCCTTAGCTTGCGAAGGCCGAGGATGACAGCCTCGTATTTTGCTATGTTGTAGGTGCACCTATCAGACTCCAAAGCAAAGCTGAGGCGTGCTGCGTATCTGTGCTTGATCCCGGTGGGCGAAGTGATGACCGCCGCGGCGCCTGCCCCTGCATGGCACCATGCGCCGTCGCAATGGATTGTCCACACTTTCTCTGCGGACGGGTCCGGCTGCGTTATTGGCCCAGTCCAGTCGACAACGAAGTCTGCCAGGACTTGTGACTTGATGGCTGTCCTGGGTTCAAATGTGATGTGGTAGCCGGAGAGTTTGGCTGCCCACTTGGCAATCCGTACTGATGCCTCTAGGTTTCTAAACAGTTCGCTGAGTCCTCTATCTGAGGTGACCCGGACCTTGAATGCCTCGAAATAATGGCGCAATTTGCGTGAGGCCATCACGACTGCATAGGTGATCTTTTCCAGTTCCGTCATATTACATTTTGATGTTGTGAGTACTTCAAAGACGTAATAAACTAGACATTGCCTGGTCGTGCCCTCTCTGGTCTGTTCTCGAACCAGTGCTGCGCTGAGCGCATGTGGCGAAGCCACGACATAGAGCAATAGGGGTAGCGAGGGGTCGGGGCTTGTAAGAATCGCCATTTCCGACAGGTACTGTTTTAATGAAGCGAAGGCCGCCGCCTGCTCTGGTCCCCATGCGAAGTCTTTTGCGCTGCAGAGTGTTTTGCGGAAAGGGAGGCTCCGCTCCGCGGACTTGGAGATGAATCTGTTGAGGGCGGCCAACCTGCCTGTCAGTCGTTGTACTTCTCTGGCTGACTACGGGGGCGTCATATTGATGATAGCCTGGATTTTGGTTGGATTGGCCTCAATTCCATGGTGTGATACCAGGTAGCCCAAGATTTTCCCCTGGCAAACCCCGAAGATGCACTTTTCGGGGTTGAGGCGAAGTCGTGCGTCCCGCATGTTCGCGAACGTTTCGGTGAGGTCAGCCAGGTGGTCTTCCTTGCTTCTGCTGGCGACGACGATGTCGTCCACATATGTGAATATATTTCTGCCGACCTGGCTCTCGAGCACCATTTTGGTGAGTCGGGAGAAAGTGGACCCAACGTTCTTAAGTCCCTCTAGCATTCTGATGAAGCAATACGTGCCGAAGGGTGTTATGAAGCTGGTGCTTGCCTTGTCCTCCTCCTTCATGTATATTTGGTGGTAGCCGGAGAAGCAATCAAGGAGTGACATGACTTCGCACCCGGCCGCACTATCGACGATTTTGTCGATCCGAGGCAGCGGGAAGTTGTCCTTGGGGCAGGCCTTGTTAAGACTGGTGAAGTCTATGCACATCCACCATTTGCAGCTCTTCTTCTGCACCATCACTACATTGGCGAGCCATGTGGGGTAGGCGATTGGCTCGATGAATTTGGCTTCGAGCAGGCGATGCACCTTGGCCTTGTCGGCTTTCATCTTCTCGTCAGACATCTTGCGCAGCCGCTGTTTTTTTCGGCCTCACCGAGGGGTTGATTCCTAAGTAGTGCTCGATGATGGAGCGACTAACTCCGACCAGGTCGAGGGTGGACCAGGCAAAGACGTCTTTATTCTTGGACAGACAGCAGAGGAGCCTCTCCTCCTCATGTGAAGTGAGGCCTTCGCTGATGGTAACCATCTGCTTGGGCGTTGCCTGGTCGAGGGGGACAGTCTTGGTCCCGTCGTTGCTCTGCAGCTGTGCTTTTTCATGCTCTTTGGCGGTTGGATTGGCAGACCCAGGGACTTCGCGTTGGGCCGTGAGGCAGTGTACGTTTCTTTGTCCGGGGACGAAGTCTCTTTCTATGTTACGTGCAACCTGCTGGTTGCCGTAAACTGTGATGGCGCCTTGTGGACCTGGGATCTTCATGCACAGGTAAAGTCCATGTATAGCTGCCTCAAACTTGTTGATGGAGCCCTGGGCCATTATGGCGTTGTATGGGTACACCATGTCAATGATGTCGAACGTGACTTGCTCACTTCAGGCATTGGGTGCTACACCGAAGGAGAGGGACAACTCTATTTTGCCGACGGAAAAGGTGCCCTTGCCGCCGAAGCCGTACAGCGGGTTGTCCGAGGGCTTGAGCAGGCTGTGGCTTATGCCCATGCGATCGAAAGCATGGAGGAAAATGATATTCGCTTGGCTGCCATTGTCGACTAAGACTTTGTGCAAGTCCCAGCCTGCCACGCTGCAGTTGATGACCATGGCATCGATGTGGGGGGCGCTGCGCAGATCGACATCTCGGGCGTCGAAGGTCAATGGCACGTGGGACCACTTTGTCTGCACGACCGGGCCGGTGATGGCGACGTGGTTGATGCTGCGGTAGTGGTCCTTCTTCTGCCGCTTTGTGTCGAAGTCGGCGCTGGACCCCCAGTAATCATATGAATGACTCCGCGATATTTTTGATCGGCGAAGTCCTCTTGCTTTGGGGCTTGGGGGTGGTTGGGGTGGTGGATGTTTTGCTGTTGATGGTGTGGGGGTGGGGGTAGGGGAGGTATGATTTGCACCTCCTGGTGGTGTTGGTATGCGTGGTGCGGTGGAAGCGAAGCGGGGCCGTGGTTGTATGGGTGAGGGGGTTGCTGATATGTGTGCGTGACAACTCTAGGGTTGTCGGCTGGTTGCACCCGTGCCATCCTGTCTCTGGTGGCCTTCGTCTCTGGGCAGTCTCTTGTGGGATGCGCGCAGTCTTCGCCGTGGAACAAGCAATAAAATCTGCGTGGCTGCAGCGCACGCCCCCGGCCCCGACCGTGAGTTCCGTTTCCTCGGCCCTGGGGGGATACTCCTGGCGGCGAGGGGCCTCACCAGCGGGGGGCTGGTTGGCGATGTTGTGCACCTGCTGCTGATTGCGGCCGTCCCGGCCGGAGTCTGCCTGCGAGGGCCTTGTCCATGTGCGGCTGGACTGCGGAGGGTCTTTGGGCTTCCTCTGAGACTCGACTTTGCGCTGGTGGAGCTCTTCGGATCTGGCGTATTTCTCAAACAGCTGATACAGCTCCTGGAGGTTCCTGGGCGGATCCCTGATGCAATGGTTGTAAAGGACGCCGGCCCGAAGGCCACCGATGGCGTAGTGGATGGCGATCTGGTCATCGACCGAAGGCAGTTGTGACTTGAGGGTCAAGAACTTGCGGTAATACTCCCGCAGAGTCTCTCGTTCCAGCTGCTTGCAGAGTGAGAGTTCAGCCAAGGCGTCGGTGTCTGGGCAGTACCCTTGGAAGTTGAGCAAGAATTTGTCCCGGAGACTTCTCCAGGAGTCGATGGACAATGGGGGCAACCTGGTGTACCAGGTGAGGGCTGGTCCTTCGAGGGCAATGATGAATGACTTGGCCATTATGGTGTCGTCCCCTCCGGATGATGCAACGGCGACTTGATAGCTCATGATGTACTGTGCAGGGTCAGTGCTGCCGTTGTACTTGGGATAGGTACCTGCCCTGAAGTTGGCGGGCCATGGTGTCACTTGCAGATGAGGTGCCAGGGGACTTCGCTCGTCAAGGTAGTTGACGCCTTGGAACGCTGTGGCATGAGGGGTGGCGTGCCCGCGCTGAGGGATGAACAGGTCTTCGATATGTGCGCGCTGCTGGAGGGGTGGGTCGTGTTGCAGGCCGAATTGGCCTTCGCCCTGCATGAGGGTGATTTCTTGCTCAAGCTCCTAAGCCTTCTGCCTCACGTTGGCGCTTGGCCTCGAGGATCTCTTTTTGCTTCTGGAGGTTGCGGTTCTTGAGGCACAAGGCGCGCAGCTGTAGCTGCTCTTCGGCCAGAACGCCGATGATTTCGCCGTCCTCGGTGGCGTCCGCGCCCTCTAGTGGAGCGAAGCCTGGGGGAAGTTGCGGTTCTCCAGAGCTGCAGGTGGGAGGTTGCCTTCGGTAGTGGGTTGTTCGTTGCGCTGCCTCTTGCTGTTTGTGTCGTCTTCGCAGGGCTCTTGGTGGGTGGTGTCGACAAGGGCCTTGCCCTTTTTCTCGGCCATTAGTGCTGCCTTCGCAGCCTCGTCAGCCTTCGAGGTGGTTCTCTTGGGTGCCATCGCGGGTCATGGGTTCGAGCCCCACGGTGGGCGCCAAATGTTGGAACTTGCTCTCCTAGGCAAGTTAATCCAACGGGGGAGCACAAACAGTGTAAGCAAGGTTTCAACTCGAGATGGCAATAGCTCTGTTGAATTCAGCCTCTCAAGGGCACTGTACGGGGGTATTTATAGGTGCCTGGGTGCCCAGCGTCTTAGGTTAAGGACACATGTGCCCTCAGGCGCCCAGGTTATCCCCGAGATATTCCCATAAAGCAGGGTTACAGACTGTAATTACAAGGAAGCCTTTACAAATTAGGCTCGTAATGCGCAGCGGCCGCGCAGGGCCTGCTATAATGGGTCGGATCACATGTGGGCCTCCATGTTGGACGAGGTCGCGGGATGGGACGACTTCGCCGTAGGCCTTCGTCTTCCGATGCGTGGGATGAAGGGTAGAGTCTGCCAGTTGTCTTGTCTCCGTTGTTGCAGTGAGTCCGGCGAAGGCATCGAGCGAAGGGTGGCGTCTTCGCCTTCGCTCCAACAATTACTACGAGGTGGAGCTGCACAACCTCAACCCCAACTCCATTGCGCAAGCAGCCATCTTCGCGGCGGTTTACGAAGGCTTTTTGGGGATTGATCCCCACTAGGATCTGTGGACCCATCTCTTCTCCGTGGAGCTTTTTGCCTTGAAGACGGGGGAGAAGAAGGTTCGTATGGCGGTGCGGGCCGGCGGCTGCACCCTCCAGTTGAGGCAGGCGAGCGCGCAACAGTACATCCCCGCCATCCTTGTGTCTTCGAACAAGGGGTGGCAGCGCCGGTGGTTTTACCTCCGGAATGACGATGGAAGGCTCCCGTCATTTTCTCAACGAGTGGTGACTGCTCCCGGCAGCAATTGGCGCTATGGGGCCGCGCGCGAGAAACAGGAGAAACTCCAGCCCCTTCTGGAGTCCTTGCAGGAGTTACGAGATGGGGGGCTCACCGCCGCTGGGGTGGTTGCCGCCATCCATCGTTGGAGGGTGCTTCCCTTGGCAGAGCGGCGGTTGCCGCTTTCGGAGATGATGCCGGGAGTCGACTTGGAGGGTTCGCAGATGTCCTCGGTCCCCCTCTCTGCCGATGACCTTCGCAGGCGGGTAGCGGGCACGGTGGGGAGGCTGGACGCCGGCGCCCTTACCCTGCCCTTGATGCGACCCGAGCGTGGGTGCGTGTCCTTGGTGAGTGTCCGCTCCTTGTCCTATCTTGTGTCAGGTTGCCTTTGATTCTCTCAGTCGGGATTTCCGCTCGTCTCCAGGAGTTGGGGTGTTACAAGCCTTCCCTGCCACCGGTCCCGGAGGACGCGGTGGACCAAGCCACACGGAGGGTCGCTACAGAGAAGAAGAAGGAGAAGAAGGACGCGAAAAAGGCTCGGGCTCACGAGCGGATGCAGGCTCGGGACGCCTTGGAGAGGCGCCATCGGAGGCAGGAGAGGGACGGGCTCCCAAGGGAGCCATCGCCGGAGACACCTGACGACGACGATGACGACGATGATGACGAAGACGTCGACATGGCGACCCGCCTTGGCCTCAGCCCAAATCTGAGGCTGGGCTAGGGGTCGTCGAGCCAGCCCCTGGGTGGGCTGGCGCCATCGGTATCTGGGGCCGGGTCATCAGGGTCTCGGTCCGAAGAGCAGGGGCAGGCTGAGGGGGTACATGACCCCTTGGCCGAGGTAGTTGAGGTGACCCCGGGGAGTCAGGCTGTCCCGCCTGTCCCCCACGAGCAGTCGCCTATGCCGGCCGTACAGGAGGTTGATCCTCAGGCCATCGTGACGTCGCATGGGCAAGCCATCCCTTCGGCGCCCTGGGTGCCCGAAGTGGGAACGGCGCTGAAGTCGGCAGCGGGGCGAACCTCGGCGGCGCCTGCGGGGACCGAGGTCCGAGGGGCCTCCCCGCAGGCACGATTGGCCTTGGTCCGGAGCGGGTAAGTTTCTGAGGATACCTATGTCCTGGCTCCTCCCTCGTGTGTCCTGATCCTGCTTTCCCTTTTCCTCCCAGCAAACGGAGGCACGGTTCGGCCGGTCTGACTCCCAGGAAGGCCCTTAAGACGGTGTCGGCTTCTGAAGCCAGTGCCGCACCGCGCCACGCCGGTCGGCCGGCCTCCGCACAAGATGCCCCCAAGCGGGGGGCCCAGGTGGCGCGAGTTGCCATGGGGCGAGCTCCCCAGGCCGACCCCTCCATCGAGGCGGCCGTCGTGCAGGGGGAGACTACTGGTGTGGCCACGGCCTTAAGCCCACCTGACGTGTTGTCGGCGCTGGCACTAGCTCCTGCCGAGGCTGTTGCCGTTCTGCCTGTGGAGCCACTCGTCACCGCTGATGCTGAGATGGTTGAGGTGCCGCTGCTTGAGGTCGTTGATCGGGAGCCCACCTTCTTAGCCGAGGGGGTACCCGATGTGTTGTAATACTCAAGTTGTATACCAAGAGTAATAGAGAGAGAGCTTCTCATTTTGTGTGTCTTATTTGCATCATAAAAAGAGCACCTATGAAGTTGAGAGTGACTAAATAAAACAATTACTCTAAAATAAAAAAAAAGTGCATTTGTTGGAGTTTTATGTGTTGTGCATTAAATAAAACCATGAGGATAACAAAAAAATGAATGATAAGGTAATTGAAGCTTGATTAAGCCATATTGAAAACTAGGGTTTAAAGGAAGAAGAGAAATGTTATGAAAATAAAGAAAATAATATAGATATATTCCAAAAATTTGTGTTTCATATTTCAGAATATGATTTGATAACAAGTGTGCACAAGGATTGAAGACTAAATTCAAATTCAAATTTAAACCTAGAAGAAAGAAAACAAAAAACAAAATAAAAAGAAAAAAAGGAATAAAGCATACCTGGGCTCTTCTCCTCTGTTTTCGGCCCACCAGGGGGGGGGAAGTCCCGCGCGGCCCATCTCCAACGCGTGAGAGCGCCGACCGGTGGGTCCCTTTCGTCAGCCACGCCTGCAGTTCTCGCGCTCCACCGTGCCCGAGCGACTCACACGTGGGCCCGCTCGGTCAGTGTATCACCCGCGCCCGCTGCTTGAGTCACTGGTTCTTCGGTCCCACTTGTCATCCCGCTGCTCGCGACAACGGATCGCGCGAGAAGCTCGCCACCATTGCCGGGCGCGTAACACCCTCCTTCCTTCGGACTCTAGGAGATAAATGGAGTAATCCCCGTGACCCGTTCCTCCGCCCACAACCTGCTCGCGCAAGCCTAGTTCCCTAAACAATTTTGCGCCGCCATTGCCGCCCTCAGGTTTTGCGATCCGCCACCGTCGACCGGGCGCTGCACTACAGCCGGGGCCCTGTGGTTCTACTGGGGAGCTTCGCCTGGCCGTGCCGCTTGTGCACAACCACCTTGGGAGGGCGGAAGACGTCCGACCATCCCTTAATTGCTCACCGGAATCTCTTCCTCCGCCGCGGATCCGCCTTCGCCGTCGCCGGACTCTCTGCGCGCCGTGCCTGCTGGTATTACTACCTCCCCTTGTTTCGCCATTCACCAGACATCGTGTTGAGGGGTTTTAATTGAACTTTGGAGAATCGGGGTCGAGGTTTCGGCGCACTCCGGCGAGGGCGCCGCCGTGCTCAGGTCGCTTGCGCCGCCACGGCGTGAGCGGGGTTGGGGAAGATGATACCAGCCGTAGATTGAGAAATCAAGGGTGTAGATTAGATCGGGGGGGCGGATCAGGCCTGAGTGAGTGCGGGCCGTTAGATCATGATCGGACGAACCTGAGTGATCCCCCGCGTTTTAAAATCTGAGCCGTTGATCGCCGATCGAACGGCTTCAGTCGCGTACCGGTTCGCGGGGGTTGTGGTTTAATCTGGGCGCTCAGCTTATAATCCAACGGTCAGATTTCACCCATACCCCTTCGCGATGGTCATTTTGTTAAAGAGTCCTCGGGTTTCCGGGAAATAAACCCGCCGTCCATGTGTTACTATTCACTGAGTCTCGGAAAACTTACGCCAGACCCCCTGTGTTTTCTGGAATTTGACGCCCAGTCCAGAGACATTTAAAAACAGAGAATTTATATTAGAAATTCGTTTTTAATACAAAAACAATTCTAGAAATTTGTATAATTCATAGAAAATTCATTTTAGCTCCAAATTGAACCATTCCAGTTTCTAAAATTTTGTAATAATATTCTTTATCAGTTAGTGCCTCGGTTTTGGCATGAAAGGCTCATTTAAATTTATCTAATACTCAATCTTGTATTAAATACATAAAAGCTACAGAAATTCATAACTTGAAGTATATAACTCCAAATTCAGTGATTCCAGTTCCTATGGTTTTATTTTAATGTGTAGATTTTTACTGTATATTTATTTTACATGTTTGGTGTGATGTTGATTTTGGCTATACTATGTATGTATTGTGTTGATGCGAATAGACGAGCAAGCCACTGTGGAAACTGAGGTTCAACAAGTGGAGATAGCTGAGCAGGAGCTCATTACAGGCAAGTTGTGCCCTTGATCACTTACTTTTTCCCAGCCATGTTCTTATTAATTTTAATGATCTGCATAGGTTAATTTTGATGGGATCCTTTATGTACCCCAGTTTTGATTACCTCTATACCTTGTTCACCCCTGGAATATTTTTGGGTAGTACTTGCTATTGCTTTATGTGGATTGGGTATGGAGATTCATTATTCATGATTATTCTGTTATTATCTTGTTATTATTACTGTTCATGTTAAGATCATTAAATTAATGGGAACATGGAGCGACCACCCGGGAAAACAGTGCTACCACAAGGGTTTAATGGGACGCCCTTGGCTGACTAATTAGGAAAGCTAGTGGAAGACTACCTTACCCGAAAGGGGCAAGGGCAGTAGGGGAGAGGTCAGTGCGGGGAGGTCCCTGGTTGATTTTGCTGCGATGGCTATCAGCCAGGAACCCTTTACTGGATCTTCCCATAAACTGTAGCGGGTTTTCGGAAGCTAGTGGAACTTTGTAAAGGCCTCGTAGTGGATCCCTAGCCATTCACCTCGGAAGTGTCTAAGGGCCTTGCAAACCCTGGCGACATGGGATACACGACTTGTGGGTAAAGATGCGCAACCTCTGCAGAGTGTAAAACTGGTATACTAGCCGTGCTCACGGTCATGAGCGGCTCGGACCCTCACATGATTAATTATGGAACTTAAATTCAATTTGACATTTGCATCGCATTTGGGATTATTTTACTATTACTGTTCTTTATTATTATTAAGGTTTGGTATTTACTTACACTTAGTAATTGCTAATAAAATTTTGACCAACCTATAAAAGCAATGCTCAGCCTTAGCCTCTATTTCATTGATCAGCCTTACACTACATGAACTCCCACCTTTGGTGAGTTCATGCCACATTATTCCCCACGACTTGTTGAGCTATGAACGTATGTGAGCTCACTCTTGCTGTCTCACACCCCCCCCCACAGGAGAAGAACAGGTTGTTGAAGAGGAGCCGCCTAACACTGAGGAGTTCGATCTGATCTAGGTGGCGTTTCTCAGTCGACATTGGCGCCATCGATCCTTAGTTCGTTTTATATTTATCTTTATTTTGTAATAAGACTTCCGCTATGTAATAAGTACTCTGATGTTTTATGACATTTATCTCTATACACTCTGTTATTATATATGTTGTCTTCTTGGCGCATGTATGAGATGCACCCGGCTTTGTCTTTTAAAACCGGGTGTTACAGAAGTGGTATCAGAGGAAATGTTGACTGTAGGACGAAACCTAGATAGACTGGACAAACCCTTACCTACTTATCTCATTCTAATTCATTCTACACTCACCTTACTCTGATTCTTTCTACACTTATCTTGATCCTGTCTCACCTTCTATTGTTCTACTCTGATCATTCTTACCTTTTCTACTCTGAGACAAGATGGATTTCAAACCTTGGAATCCCTACCCCTATGACATTTTAAGAGATAGGAAGCCTAAGACAAAATTAAAACTATTTTCTCTATTAAAAATATTGGTTGATTGTTCTGATGATCAATGCCTGATTTGCTTCTTTGATTGATTGGAATAGTATAGATGGACATTTTAGCATGTACCACTATAAGGTATCGAATTAGCTATAGTAGGTGAAATATTAATCTGCTTAGCTAATAAATCCCCCAAAGTAACATGATTGTAATTACTGCCTTGTCTACTGCTCTTTCTTACCATATGTATCTAACTCAGATGGTCAATACCAGGAGGGGTGGTGGAATTGACTTGCCTCCTAACCAACACACTCGAAGACAACCTTAGCCACAGCCTGCAGAGATGAATCCTCCCAATCCTCCACCAGGCGGAGTTGACCCACTGGTTGCTGCTCAGATGGCAGTGATGCAGCAAATGGCAGACACTATGGCTGATATGCGTGCCCAGATGCAGCAAGAACGCCAAGAGATGCGCCAGGAGAGAGATGAGATACGCCAAGAAAGGAGGGCGCAACAACAACAGCAACAGCAGCAACAAGTACCACTGCCTCCACCACCACCACCAGCTCCACCCCGAGACAAGCATAGAGAGTTCATGAGCCATAAGCCACCGACCTTCGCCAGTTCGCCAGATCCACTTGATGCAGATGATTGGCTGAAAGCAATTGAGAAGATGCTCAACATTGCACAATGCACTGACCGGGAGAAGGTTTTATATGCTTCTGGACGTCTGATTGGTCCTGCTGCTGACTGGTGGGATTCTTATACTGCTGCCCATGATGCTGCTGATACTATTACATGGGCAGAGTTCAGTACACAGTTCAGGAACTACCATATTCCAGCTGGGATGATAAAGATCAAGGAGAAGGAGTTTCTGTCGCTGAAGCAAGGAAGTATGTCAGTCAGCGAGTACCGCGACAAGTTTATTCAGCTATCCAGATATGCCCCTGAAGAAGTTGCTGAAGACGAGAGGAAGCAGGAGCATTTCATTGAAGGACTTAATGGACCACTGCAGTATGCTCTAGTGGCACACACATTTCCATCATTTCAGAGACTGTTGGATAAGGCTCTTGCTATTGAACACAAGCGTGTTCAGCTGGGTGATTTGAAGAGAAAGGCAATATCTCAAGGACAAGGAAGCAGCAGTGTTCGTCCTCGCTACAGTTCACCACAGGGTACACCGACTCGATCAGGAGGACCACGCCCAGTTCAGCAATCACCACTGAGGACTCCACCTCCTCGACAGGCTACTCCCACTGGCACCCCGACGAAGTTTGCAGGACAGAGTCCGGGCACTCAATGTTTCGAGTGTGGGAAGATTGGTCATTATGCAAATGTCTGCCCACAGAGGATTGCTACTACTCCAGCTCAGAACAAGCAACAGACCCCTGGCAAGGGATATTCTATAGCCAGGGTGAATCAAGTCAGCGTTGATGATACTCCGGATGGAGGGGACCTCGTAATTGGTATGTTTTATGTTAATGCAATTCCTGCAACCATATTATTTGATTCTGGTGCCACACATTCATTCATGTCTGCTAGATATGCCAACACAAATGAAATACCACTGCTAAATATGAGAAAACCCCTGATAGTAATTACACCTAAAGGGCCTGTTGAGGCGAATCAAATGACACGTAGATTGACATTAACCATTATGGGTAGAGAGTTTGGAGCTACTGCTATAATATTAGAGTCAAGCAGTATAGATTTGATCCTTGGTATGTCATGGCTAAGAAAGGCAAAGGCCGTTATAGCATGTGGTAGAGGTACCATAGAACTCACTACTACTAAGGGAGAAAGATTTCAAGTTAATATTGCAGTAACCTCCTCATCCATGCGTGCAATGTTCTTTATGCCTGAGGAGTTTGTTGGTGACAACATCCGGGTGGTTAGAGATTTTCCGGATGTCTTTCCAGAGGAGTTACCAGGGATGCCACCTGATAGAGAAGTTGAGTTTGTTATTGATCTCTTACCTGGAACCGCCCCTATTTCTAAACGGCCATATAGAATGTCCGTAGAGGAGTTGAAGGAACTGAAGAAGTAGTTGACGGAGTTACAAGAGGCGGGGTACATTCATCCAAGTTCCTCACCTTGGGGAGCACCAGTGTTATTTGTGCAGAAGAAGGATGGATCGCAACGGATGTGTGTGGATTATAGATCTCTTAATGATGTTACGGTGAAGAACAAGTATCCGTTGCCCCGTATTGAGGATTTATTTGATCAGATGCGAGGTGCAAGAGTATTTTCGAAGATTGATCTCCGATCCGGTTACCATCAGATGAGGATTAGACCATCAGATATTCCCAAGACGGCTTTCTCGACTCGATATGGATTATATGAGTTTACGGTTATGTCATTTGGATTAACCAATGCACCGGCTTATTTCATGAATTTGATGAACAAAGTGTTTATGGAATACTTGGACAGATTCGTCGTGGTGTTTATCGACGATATTCTTATCTATTCTAAGAATGAAAGTGATCATGAACAACATTTAAGGTTGGTGCTACAGAAGTTACGAGATAATCAACTCTATGCTAAGTTCAGCAAGTGCGAGTTTTGGATTGACAAGGTGCCATTCCTTGGTCATATTATTTCTAATGGAGGAATAGCTGTGGATCCTGCTAAAGTAAAGGAGATAATGGAGTGGAGAGTGCCCACTACGGTTACGGAGATTCGGAGTTTCTTGGGACTCGCAGGATATTATCGGAGATTTATTGAAGGATTTTCTAAGATTGCTAAGCCCATGACATCGCTTTTGGAGAAAGGAAGAGAATTTAAGTGGGATGAGAAATGCCAAGAGAGTTTTGATCAATTGAAGGAGAGATTGATGTCACCTCCAGTACTGATTATGCCAGATCTGCAGAAGGGATTTGACATTTATTGTGATGCATGTGGCCAAGGACTTGGATGTGTGCTTATGCAAGATGGTCATGTGATTGCCTATGCATCTCGTCAGTTGAGGAAGCATGAATTGAACTACCCCACCCATGACTTAGAGCTGGCTGCCGTTGTGCATGCACTTAAGATTTGGAGACACTACATCATGGGAACTAAGTGCCAAGTATACATGGATCATAAGAGTTTGAAGTATATATTCACTCAGAAGGATCTCAACCTTAGGCAACGCCGTTGGTTGGAGCTCATTAAGGATTATGACTTGGAGATTCACTATCACCCAGGCAAGGCGAATTTGGTTGCAGATGCCTTGAGTCGGAAGGAGCATGTTCACTCCGCTTTCGTTGTCCAGCTACCCGATGAATTAGCAAAAGACTTTGAGAGACTCAACCTGGGAATTGTCACACATACGGAAGGAGTGACTATTGAATTGGAACCTACCTTGGAGCAAGAAATTCGTAAAGGTCAGGTTGGTGATGCTAAGATTCAGGAGATCAAGGATCTGATAACAGAGGGTAGAGGCCCAGAGTTCACGGAAGATGAGCAAGGCACGATATGGTTCAAAAATCGGATCTGTGTTCCCGATATTGATAGTCTTCGGGAAACCATATTGAAGGAAGCACATGACTCAGTTTATTCTATTCATCCTGGAAGTACTAAGATGTATCAGGATTTGAAGCAAAAGTATTGGTGGTATGGTTTAAAGAGAGATGTGGCTGCACATGTGGCTATGTGCGATGTATGCCAAAGAGTTAAGGCTGAACATCAAAGGCCAGCCGGACTATTGCACCCACTAAAGATACCTGAGTGGAAATGGGAAGAGATTGGCATGGACTTCATTGTTGGATTACCCCGCACGTCTGCTGGATATGATTCTATATGGGTGATTGTGGACAGGCTAACCAAGGTAGCCCACTTTATTCCAGTGAAGACCACTTATTCAGGAGCTAAGTTGGCAGAGTTGTACATGGCACGGATTGTATGCCTGCATGGTGTGCCAAAGAAGATTGTGTCAGATCGAGGATCACAGTTTACCTCTCGATATTGGAAGCAGTTGCACGAGTCATTGGATACGAGATTGAATTTTAGTTCGGCTTACCATCCCCAGACTGATGGGCAGACTGAGAGGACTAACCAAGTACTGGAAGATATGTTGAGAGCTTGTGCACTTAAGCATGGTGGAAGTTGGGATAAGAGTCTGCCTTATGCGGAGTTCTCATATAATAATAGCTATCAGGCCAGTTTGAAGATGTCACCGTTTGAGGCTTTGTATGGCAGAAAGTGCAGGACTCCCTTGTATTGGAATCAAACTGGTGAAAGACAGTTGTTTGGACCTGAGATCATACAAGAAGCAGAGGAACAAGTTCAGCAAATAAGGGAGAATTTGAGAACTGCACAGTCCAGGCAGAAAAGCTATGCTGACACCCGGAGAAGAATACTTGAGTTTAAGGAGGGAGATTATGTTTATTTGAAGGTGTCACCACTCCGGGGCATGAGAAGGTTCAAAGTCAAAGGAAAGTTGTCCCCTCGCTTTATTGGACCCTTTTTAATCTTAAAGCGAGTGGGAGAAGTTGCATATCAATTGGAGTTGCCAGGTCATCTCGCTGATGTTCATGATGTCTTTCATGTATCTCAGCTGAAGAAATGTCTCAGGGTGCCTGAAGAACAATTACCAATGGAGGACCTTAGTGTTCAAGAGGACTTGACTTATGCTGAGTACCCCATTAAGATTCTGGATACTCTGACTCGAGTTACGAGGAGTAAAGTTATAAAGATGTGCAAAGTTCAATGGAGCCACCATGGTGAGGATGAAGCAACTTGGGAAAGAGAAGAAGAGCTTCGTATAGATTTTCCCCACCTTTTCCCTAGATCTTCGTAAATCTCGAGGACGAGATTATTTTTAAGGGGGGTAGGATTTGTAATACTCAAGTTGTATACCAAGAGTAATAGAGAGAGAGCTTCTCATTTTGTGTGTCTTATTTGCATCATAAAAAGAGCACCTATGAAGTTGAGAGTGACTAAATAAAACAATTACTCTAAAATAAAAAAAAGTGCATTTGTTGGAGTTTTATGTGTTGTGCATTAAATAAAACCATGAGGATAACAAAAAAATGAATGATAAGGTAATTGAAGCTTGATTAAGCCATATTGAAAACTAGGGTTTAAAGGAAGAAGAGAAATGTTATGAAAATAAAGAAAATAATATAGATATATTCCAAAAATTTGTGTTTCATATTTCAGAATATGATTTGATAACAAGTGTGCACAAGGATTGAAGACTAAATTCAAATTCAAATTTAAACCTAGAAGAAAGAAAACAGAAAACAAAATAAAAAGAAAAAAAGGAATAAAGCATACCTGGGCTCTTCTCCTCTGTTTTCGGCCCACCAGGGGGGGGGAAGTCCCGCGCGGCCCATCTCCAACGCGTGAGAGCGCCGACCGGTGGGTCCCTTTCGTCAGCCACGCCTGCAGTTCTCGCGCTCCACCGCGCCCGAGCGACTCACACGTGGGCCCGCTCGGTCAGTGTATCACCCGCGCCCGCTGCTTGAGTCACTGGTTCTTCGGTCCCACTTGTCATCCCGCTGCTCGCGACAACGGATCGCGCGAGAAGCTCGCCGCCATTGCCGGGCGCGTAACACCCTCCTTCCTTCGGACTCTAGGAGATAAATGGAGTAATCCCCGTGACCCGTTCCTCCGCCCACAACCTGCTCGCGCAAGCCTAGTTCCCTAAACAATTTTGCGCCGCCATTGCCGCCCTCGGGGGTTGCGATCCGCCACCGTCGACCGGGCGCTGCACTACAGCCGGGGCCCTGTGGTTCTACTGGGGAGCTTCGCCTGGCCGTGCCGCTTGTGCACAACCACCTTGGGAGGGCGGAAGACGTCCGACCATCCCTTAATTGCTCACCGGAATCTCTTCCTCCGCCGCGGATCCGCCTTCGCCGTCGCCGGACTCTCTGCGCGCCGTGCCTGCTGGTATTACTACCTCCCCTTGTTTCGCCATTCACCAGACATCGTGTTGAGGGGTTTTAATTGAACTTTGGAGAATCGGGGTCGAGGTTTCGGCGCACTCCGGCGAGGGCGCCGCCGTGCTCAGGTCGCTTGCGCCGCCACGGCGTGAGCGGGGTTGGGGAAGATGATACCAGCCGTAGATTGAGAAATCAAGGGTGTAGATTAGATCGGGGGGGCGGATCAGGCCTGAGTGAGTGCGGGCCGTTAGATCATGATCGGACGAACCTGAGTGATCCCCCGCGTTTTAAAATCTGAGCCGTTGATCGCCGATCGAACGGCTTCAGTCGCGTACCGGTTCGCGGGGGTTGTGGTTTAATCTGGGCGCTCAGCTTATAATCCAACGGTCAGATTTCACCCATACCCCTTCGCGATGGTCATTTTGTTAAAGAGTCCTCGGGTTTCCGGGAAATAAACCCGCCGTCCATGTGTTACTATTCACTGAGTCTCGGAAAACTTACGCCAGACCCCCTGTGTTTTCTGGAATTTGACGCCCAGTCCAGAGACATTTAAAAACAGAGAATTTATATTAGAAATTCGTTTTTAATACAAAAACAATTCTAGAAATTTGTATAATTCATAGAAAATTCATTTTAGCTCCAAATTGAACCATTCCAGTTTCTAAAATTTTGTAATAATATTCTTTATCAGTTAGTGCCTCGGTTTTGGCATGAAAGGCTCATTTAAATTTATCTAATACTCAATCTTGTATTAAATACATAAAAGCTACAGAAATTCATAACTTGAAGTATATAACTCCAAATTCAGTGATTCCAGTTCCTATGGTTTTATTTTAATGTGTAGATTTTTACTGTATATTTATTTTACATGTTTGGTGTGATGTTGATTTTGGCTATACTATGTATGTATTGTGTTGATGCGAATAGACGAGCAAGCCACTGTGGAAACTGAGGTTCAACAAGTGGAGATAGCTGAGCAGGAGCTCATTACAGGCAAGTTGTGCCCTTGATCACTTACTTTTTCCCAGCCATGTTCTTATTAATTTTAATGATCTGCATAGGTTAATTTTGATGGGATCCTTTATGTACCCCAGTTTTGATTACCTCTATACCTTGTTCACCCCTGGAATATTTTTGGGTAGTACTTGCTATTGCTTTATGTGGATTGGGTATGGAGATTCATTATTCATGATTATTCTGTTATTATCTTGTTATTATTACTGTTCATGTTAAGATCATTAAATTAATGGGAACATGGAGCGACCACCCGGGAAAATAGTGCTACCACAAGGGTTTAATGGGACGCCCTTGGCTGACTAATTAGGAAAGCTAGTGGAAGACTACCTTACCCGAAAGGGGCAAGGGCAGTAGGGGAGAGGTCAGTGCGGGGAGGTCCCTGGTTGATTTTGCTGCGATCCTTTACTGGATCTTCCCATAAACTGTAGCGGGTTTTCGGAAGCTAGTGGAACTTTGTAAAGGCCTCGTAGTGGATCCCTAGCCATTCACCTCGGAAGTGTCTAAGGGCCTTGCAAACCCTGGCGACATGGGATACACGACTTGTGGGTAAAGATGCGCAACCTCTGCAGAGTGTAAAACTGGTATACTAGCCGTGCTCACGGTCATGAGCGGCTCGGACCCTCACATGATTAATTATGGAACTTAAATTCAATTTGACATTTGCATCGCATTTGGGATTATTTTACTATTACTGTTCTTTATTATTATTAAGGTTTGGTATTTACTTACACTTAGTAATTGCTAATAAAATTTTGACCAACCTATAAAAGCAATGCTCAGCCTTAGCCTCTATTTCATTGATCAGCCTTACACTACATGAACTCCCACCTTTGGTGAGTTCATGCCACATTATTCCCCACGACTTGTTGAGCTATGAACGTATGTGAGCTCACTCTTGCTGTCTCACACCCCCCCCCCACAGGAGAAGAACAGGTTGTTGAAGAGGAGCCGCCTAACACTGAGGAGTTCGATCTGATCTAGGTGGCGTTTCTCAGTCGACATTGGCGCCATCGATCCTTAGTTCGTTTTATATTTATCTTTATTTTGTAATAAGACTTCCGCTATGTAATAAGTACTCTGATGTTTTATGACATTTATCTCTATACACTCTGTTATTATATATGTTGTCTTCTTGGCGCATGTATGAGATGCACCCGGCTTTGTCTTTTAAAACCGGGTGTTACATGTGTCGACCGCAGGAGGTCCCGACACCTTGGAGGAGGGGGTGCAGAACCGCGGCCCGTCTTGGGGAGCGGCGACCTCATCCCCGCGCGGCGCGATCCCAATGAGCGGCGCGCGCAGGCGCTCCGGTTCTGGACCCGCGGCGCCCCAAAACCCCTCTTCATCCTTGACGGTGAGCGGGAGGAGCAGTCTTGGGATGAGCTCCGTGAGTATGCTAAGGCCGCGATGGGGTCGCTTCGGTCGACCATGGAGATCTTTTCCAGGGACGTTCCTAGGATCCTCCAGGTAAGGATTTCAGGCATACCTTTCGCATGGCCAGGGCATTCTTTGTGACACCCTGCTTCCCTTCCTCAGGATCTGACGGATCTGAGCACCGCCAAGTCATCCTTCATCCGCCACGAGGCCGACGTCTGGGGTTCGCTGCGGTTCCTGAGGGTCGCGCTTACTGAGGCTACCGAACGCCTCGCCCAACTGAGCGCCGAGGCGGTGGACCTTCGGTTGCTCTATGATGAGCTGGGGGTGGAGGCAGTGGCGGCATGCGTAGAGGCGCAACAGTGGCAGCTGGAGCTTGGCCAGGTCATCGGTGAGCAGGACCAATCTCGGAACCAGGCCGCTGAGGCTGAAAGCCGGGCTGAGGCCCTTGGGGGCCAGCTAGCCGAGGTGTCTGCTCGGGCCGGAGCCCTTGCGGAGGACCTGGCCGCGGCCGTCGGGTCTGCCCAGTCCACCCAAGCCGCAGCCTCGGAGCAGCGTGCCCGGGCTGAAGGTATGTTTTGGCCGCTTTGTGACTTCGATCTTCATTCTTCAACTCATGCCTAAAGAATTCTGTTTGGCTGTTTGCAGAGTTCGAGTCGGCCCTCAACGAGTCCGCCAAGGCACTTGCCCGGGCGGCAGAGCGGGAGGAGGCCGACCGCGTGGCCATGTCTGAAGCTATCTCGGCCTTCTGTCGGGTCTTTGGTCTTGACGATGTCCCATCGGGAAGCTCCCCCCAGAGTCGCCTGCAGGCCTTGGGCGGCCATGTGCGCAGCAGACTCCGTGAGGTGCTGCATCACGGCGTTAGGCGGGCCTTCGCCGTGCTCGCTTCCCACTACGATGTGGATCTAGAGCGGGTCAGCGAGGGGTACTGTCTACCCAACGAAGATGAAGCTGCCCTACCCGAAGTTCAGAGGCTTGACGCGGCCGTCGCAGGCCCAAGCACGGTGCTGGCGTCCTCCTTTGAGGTGGAGATCCTTCCGCTTGCGTCGCCGTCCAAGGCCGGGGCAGATCTCGCCGAGGGTGGAGACGGCGCTGAGGGCGGAGACGAAGCCGAGGGTGCCGCTCCTCCCCCGGGTGATGCCTGATTCTGCCGGAGCAGTTTGTTTGGAACATGCATGTGTCTTTCACGGCCACCGAGGCCTAAACACTTTGTCGTCGTGTTATAAAGCTGCGTCTCTTTTCCTCTTGTTTCGAGTATCCTAACTCGTTTGTCAGTAGCAGAATTGCTTATCCGAGTAAGAGTTATTTTTCGTGGAAGGTGACAAGTGAGGTATCCGTATCCCGGAGGCGTAGGAGTCCCTCGACTCGGTCGGCCTTGCCGCTTACATGCGCTCTTATTCGTTTTGTGGGGTTTTGTTACCGATATAGTCAGGAAACACGAAAAGTCGTGTTGGTGGAAAATTTTTCCGAGGAAAATTTTAACGCAGAGGGGGTTCCCCCCTTCTAGCCCCCGAGGGAGGGTCAGGCTTTACTGAGGCAAGGCCGACCCTTCCTTGACGGTTAGACTTTGTGTATGTAAACGAGGTACATGAACAACTTAAAACATCTTAAGGGTAGAAGCGACGTAGTTGTTGGATGTTCCAAGCGTTGCTGTAGACCTTGCCTTGGTCATTGGCCAGCTTGTATGTTCCGGGCTTCAAGATCTTGGCGATGATGAAGGGCCCTTCCCAGGGAGGAGTGAGCTTGTGGCGCCCTCGGGCGTCCTATCGCAGGCGAAGCACCAAGTCTCCCACTTGGAAGCCTCGGGACCGAACGCTTCGGGCGTGGTAGCGCCGCAGCGACTCCTGGTACCGTGCCGAATGTAGTAGGGCGACGTCTCGAGCCTCCTTGAGTTGGTCCAGCGAGTCCTCTCGGCTGGTCTGGTTGCTTCGGTCGTCGTACGCCTTGGTCCTCGGGGAGCCATATTCTAAGTCTGTGGGGAGGACGGCCTCGGCCCCATAGACTAGAAAGAACGGCATAAAACCCGTGGCGCGGCTTGGCGTCGTCCTCAGACTCCAGACTACCGAGGGTAGCTCTTTCATCCACCGCTAGCCGAACTTGTTGAGGTCGTTGTAGATCCTTGGTTTGAGCCCCTGCAGAATCATACCGTTGGCACGCTCCACCTGCCCATTCGTCATGGGATGAGCTACGGCGGCCCAGTCCACACAGATGTGGTGGTCGTCGCAGAAGTCCAGGAACTTTTTTCTAGTGAACTGCGTGCCATTGTTGTTGATGATTGAGTTTGGGACCCCAAACCGATGGATGATGTTGGTGAAGAATGCCACCGCCTGCTCGGACCTGATGCTGTTTAGGGGTCGGACCTCGATCCACTTGGAGAATTTGTCGATAGCGACCAGCAGGTGCGTGAAGCCCCCGGGTGCCTTCTGCAAGGGACCGACAAGGTCTAGACCCCACACAGCAAATGGGCAGGTGATGGGTATCGTCTGCAAGGCCTAAGCGGGCAGATGCGTCTGCTTTGCGTAGAATTGACACCTCCGGCAGGAGCGTACAATCCTAGTGGCGTCGGCCACCACGGTTGGCCGGTAGAAACCTTGTCGGAAGGCATTCCCCATGAGGGCTCGAGGCGCTGCATGGTGGCCGCAAGCTCCCGAGTGTATTTCTTGCAACAGCTCTTGTCCTTGGCCGATAGATATGCATCGTTGAAGGATGCCCGAGGGGCTGCGGTGATAGAGCTCTTTTTCATCACCCAGCAAGACAAATGACTTGGCGCGCCGAGTCAGCCACCGAGCTTTGGTCTTGTCGATGGGAAGCTCTCCTCGTAGGAGATATTCCAGGTACGGGGTCTGCCAGTTCGGATCTGGCGTGACCCCATTCTGTTCCTCCTCGACGGGCAAGGCCTCTCCCTCGATGGCCGAGGGTGCTTCGGGTCCGGCTGAGGGTACCTCGGGTTCGGCCGAGGGTACCTCGGGCTGGGCCAAGACTTCCCCAGGCTCGGGCGCGTCGTCGATCTTGACGGATGGTTGATGTAGGTCTCTGGAGAAGACCTCCGGGGGAACCGTCGTTCACCCTGAGGCTATTTTCGCCAGCTCGTCCGCAGTCTCGTTGTACCGTCGGGCGATGTGGTTGAGCTCTAGCCCGTAGAACTTGTTTTCCAGGCGCCGGACTTCGTCGCAGTAGGCTTCCATCCTCTGGTCACGGCAGTGGGAGTTCTTCATGACTTGGTCAATGACAAGCTGCGAGTCGCCTCGAGCGTCGAGGCGTTGGACCCCTAGCTCGATGGTGATGCGTAGCCCGTTAACCAGTGCCTCGTACTCGGCCATGTTGTTTGATGCCGGAAATTGGAGGCGAATGACGTAGCGGAGATGCTTTCCGAGGGGTGAAACGAAGAGCAGGCCAGCGCCTGCTCCTGTTTTCATGAGTGACCCATCGAAGTACATGGTCTATAGCTCGGGTTGGATTGGAGTTGTCAGTAATTGGGTGTCAGTCCACTCAGCCAGGAAGTCTGCCAAGACCTAGGATTTTATGGCCTTCCGAGGAGCGATTGATAGCGTTTCGCCCATAAGTTCCACCGCCCACTTTGCTATCCTACCCGAGGCCTCGCGGCACTAGATGATCTCCCCCATGGGGAAGGATGACACCATAGTTACCGGATGAGACTCGAAGTAGTGTCGCAACTTTCACCATGTCAGGATCACTGTGTAGAGCAGCTTCTGGATCTGTGGGTAGCGAGCTTTGGTCTCGGAAAGAACTTCGCTGATGAAGTAGACTGACCTCTAGATGGGCAGTGCATGCCCTTCTTCTCGTCTCTCGACTACGATCGCGGCGCTGACCACCTGAGTAGTCGCGGCTACGTAGATCAAGAGGGCTTCTCCTGCAGCGGGGGGCACCAGGATGGGTGTGTTCGTAAGGAGCGCCTTAAGGTTTCCGAGGGCTTCCTTGGCCTCGGGGGTCCAAGTGAAGCACTCGGCCTTCCTTAAGAGGCGGTACAGAGGCAAGCCTTTCTCGCCAAGGCGTGATATGAAGCGGCTCAGAGCCGCAAGGCATCCCATGACCCTCTGTACTCCTTTCAAATCTTTGATCAGTCCCATGTTGGTGATGGCCACAATTTTCTTTGGGTTGGCCTCGATGCCCCGCTCGGAGACGATGAATCCAAGGAGCATGCCTCGGGGGACTCCGAAGACACACTTCTTGGGATTGAGTTTCACGCCTTTCGCTCTCAGACACTTGAATGTCGTTTCAAGGTCAGAGAGGAGGTCTGAGGTTCTCTTCGTCTTGACAACGATGTCGTCGACGTAAGCCTCGACCGTTCTGCCGATGTGGTCTCCGAACACGTGGTTCATGCACCTCTGGTAAGTGGCGCCTGCATTCCTCAACCCAAATGGCATTGTGGTGTAATAGTACATGCCAAAAGGTGTGATGAAAGAAGTCGCGAGCTAGTCGGACTCTTTCATCTTGATTTGGTGATAGCCTGAGTAGGCATCGAGGAATGACAGGGTTTTGCACCCAGCTGTGGAGTACATGATTTGATCGATGCGAGGTAGAGGGTAGGGAACTTTCGGACATGCTTTGTTTAGACCAGTGTAGTCTACACACATCCTCCATCTCCCATCCTTCTTCCTTACAAGAACAGGGTTAGCTAACCATTCGGGATGGAATACCTCTTTGATGAACCCTGCCGCGAGTAGCTTGTGGATCTCCTCGCCTATGGCCCTGCGCTTTTCTTCGTCGAAACGGCGCAGGGTTTGCTTCACGGACCGGGCTCCAGCTCTGATGTCCAGTGAGTGCTCGGTGACATCCCTCGGTATGCCGGGCATGTCCGAGGGACTCCACGCAAAGACATCGGCGTTTGCGCGGAGAAAGTCGATGAGCACTGCTTCCTATTTGGGGTCGAGCTCGGAGCCGATCCGAACTTGCTTGCTGGCATCGTTGCTGGGGTCGAGAGAGACGGACTTGACCGCCTCAACTAGTTCGAAGTTGCTGGCGTGCCGCTTCGCGTCGGGCGCCTCCTTGGAGAGGCGTTCCAGGTCGGCGATGAGGGCCTCGGACTCGGCGAGAGCCTCGGCGTACTCCACGCACTCCACGTCGCATTCGTACGCGTGGTGGTACGTGGATCCGACGGTGATGATCCCATTCGGGCCCGGCATCTTGAGCTTGAGGTAGGTGTAGTTGGGGATGGCCATGAACTTGGCGTAGCATGGTCTTCCTAACACCGCATGGTAGGTTACTCGGAACCCGACGGCCTCAAAGGTGAGAGCTTCCTTTCGGAAGTTAGAGGGAATTCTGAAGCAGACGGGTAAGTCGATCCGTCCGAGGGGTAGGATTCGCTTCCCGGGCGCGATCCTGTGGAAGGGTGCCGCACCGGCCCGGACTTCGGACCGATCAACCCCTAAGAGTTCCAGGGTCTCGGCGTAGATGATGTTAAGGCTGCTGCCTCCATCCATGAGGACCTTGGAGAGCCTAACATTGCTGATGATCGGATCGACGACGAGCGGGTACCTTCCGGGCTTGGCACAAAGTCAGGGTGGTCGCCTTGGTCGAAGGTGATAGGCTTGTTGGACCAGTCTAGGTAGACTGGTGCCGCCACCTTCACCAAGCAGACTTCCCGGCGCTCCTGCTTGTGGTGCCGAGCCGAGGCGTTCGCCGCCTGCCCGCCGTAGATCATGAAGCAGTTATGGACTTCCGGGAATCCCTCTTCCCCGCCGCCCTCCTTCTTGTCATTGTCATGGCCCTTGCCATCCTCTGCCGGGGGCCGGTCTTATGGAAGTAGCGCCGGAGCATGACACATTCTTCGAGGGTGTGCTTGGCGGGCCCCTGGTGATAGGGCACGGCTCTTTGAGCATCTTGTCAAACGCGCCGGCCCCTCCAGGAGGTTTCTAAGGGTTCCTGTGCTCGGCCGCAGCAACTAGATTCGCGACTACGGCGTCGCGCTTCGCTAGCGACTTGCTTTTAGCCTTCTTCTTCGTGCCCCGCTGGGCAGACGCCTCAGGGGCGTCTGTCTTCGGCTCCCCCTGAGGCTGCTTGTCCTTCCGGAAGATGGCTTCGACCGCCTCTTGACCCGAGGCAAACATGGTAGCGACGTCCATCAGTTCGCTCGCACAGGTGGGAGTCTTGCGCCCTAGTTTGCTCACTAGGTCTTGGCAAGTGGTGCCGGCAAGGAAAGCCCTTATGACATCCGAGTCAGTAACGTTGGGCAGCTCGGTGCGCTGCTTTGAAAACCACAGGATGTACTCTCAGAGGGACTCCCCTGGCTGCTGGCGGCAGCTTCGGAGGTCCCATGAGTCCCCAGGGCGCACGTACGTGACTTGGAAGTTCCCCGCGAAAGCTTTGACCAGATCGTCCCAGTCGGAGATCTGCGCAAGAGGCAGATGCTCCAACCAGGCTCGGGCGGCGTCGGAGAGGAAAAGGGGTAGATTACGGATGATGAGGTTGTCATCATCCACCCCTCCCAACTGGCATGCCAGTCGGTAGTCTGCGAGCCACAGCTCCGGCCTCGTCTCTCCCGAGTACTTGGTGATAGTAGTCGGGGCTCAGAAACGGGCAGGGAACAGCGCTCGTCGTATGGCCCGGCTGAAGACTCGCGGACCGGGTGGTCGAGAAGGTGGTGCTCATTGCCGAGGCGTTCTCGGGCGGCAGGAACCTCGTCCCGTGTACACTCGGGATGGACCAAGGCTTCCCGAATGCGCCGGGAGGACACCACGTGATGCTCCGAGGGGTCAGCTCGCCTGCGGGAGGCGGTGCTCTCGGCTTATCGAACTGCGGCGCCTTCTAGGAGATTCTGGAGTTCGCCCTGGATACGCCGTCCCTCGGTGGTGGATGGCTCCGGCATGGCCCGAAGCAGCATCGCCGCTGTAGCTAGGTCCTGGCCGGACCCGCTGACGGCCGGAGGCAGCGCTGCCCTGGCATTGTCGACGATGCGGCGCCGGATGTCTTGGGCCCGATGACAGGCTTCTCCGGCGAGTGATCAGCCTGCCCACTCCTGTTCGATGTTCTGTCGGAGCTGTACAAGTCGGCCTGCTTCCCCGTCGACCCGGGCCTGCATCTCACGGATTTGCTCGAGCTGTATGTCCTGACCCCCCGTAGGGACTAGGACCACAGCTAGCTCCCGCGGGATGTCAACGCGAGATGTGGGCCCAGGGGATCGTCAACCTCTGGCATACCGAGGTGGTTGCCTTTGTTGTGATCTCCCAGATCGACGTGGAAACATTCGTGACTTGGGCCGTAACTCTCGTCATCAAGGTCATGGCCATCGTCAGAACAACCGGATAGGCAGTGGTCACATGCGGACATGAAGCCCTGCATGGCACCGGGGTCATTGAGGGCAGAGAAATCCCAACCGGAGTCGGGGTCATCCTCTTCCTTAGAACCCGTCGGTCCGAAGGTTGAGACGGCTGTCAGTCGGTCCCAGGTCGACCACATGTGGTACCTCGGAAGGTTTGGATACACCTTTACGAAGGCGCTCACCACAACGGGGTCACTAGGTGGATCGAAGCTGAACCGAAAAGGTATGGGATGGAAAACGGACGGTACCTCTTGGTCGTTGGACGGTGGTGAAGTCGCGTTGGGGGCGGAGCACACCGTCATCTCAGGTACTAGGGTAACGCCCAGCAGGTCCTTTGCGAGGGTGCTGGCGTCATCAGTCCGCTTGGGGCTGACACGTCGCGGGGAAGTGACACCCACCGTCACCTCAGGTGCAAGGGCAATGTCCGACATGTCCCCCGGGGTAGTGCTGGCATCGTCGACTCGCTCTGGTGCGACAACCGACAAGGTGCCGCCTCCTGCGTGGCCATGGTTGCCTCGTCTCCGCCTCCTCCGACGAGGAGGGTGGCGGGGGATGACCGGAGTGCTCCTCTTCTGCCGCGGGGAGATGCTGTTGTAGAGCTCGCCGCCGCCGGGCGAGTTGGAGACCGTCATTGTCGTCATGCCGCGGGGGGAGGAGTACCATGTCGTAGCTGCCGTCGAGGGACATGAACTCGAGACTCCCGAAGCAGAGCACCGTCCCGGGCTGGAGAGGTTGCTGAAGACTCCCCATCTGGATCTCAATGGGAAGGTGTTCGTTAACACGTAGTAGGCCCCTACCTGGCGCGCCAACTGTTGGCGTTTCGACCCTGGGGGGTCCCTGGACCGACGAGTGAATTGTCGCTGCCTGTCCCTGCCCAGATGGGTTGGCGCGGGATGGAACACAAGAGGTGGGACAAGCCTTGTATTATCCTACACCAGGGGTGCTGCTCGCAGTAGGGGTTACAAGCGCGTCGCGTGAGAGAGGGAGAGACACAGAGTCCGTCCGCCGCTTCCCTCGTGCGAACCCCCCTCAGGGTGGCCCTGGACCTCCCTTTTATAGAGGCAAGGAGAGAGTCCAGACGTACAACGGGGGGCGTAGCTATGCGCTAACGTGTACGGCAGTGGAGTGCCTAAGCCCTGTGTACATGCCAACGTGGCCGTTGGGGGAGAGCTTGGGCCATGTACGTGTGATGGCGTGGCCGCCGGAGGAGCGCCTGAGTCCTGTAGGAGCACAGCTGGCAGCGCGGCGAGGATCCTGCTGACGTCTCCTTGCTGTCGTAATGGGCTGAGAGCCACCGGCGTCATGGCGCACGCGGGGCACCATCATTACCCATCGCCGGGGTAAGCCAGATGGGACGCCGGTCTGGTTCCTTGTAGCCTGAGCAGGCTAGGAATAAGGAAATGATGCATCCCCTATTAGCGCCGTCAGTCCGAGCCCAGGGTCGGTCGAGGCAGAGACTTCTCTTGAGGCCGAGGCCAAGGTCGGGCGAGGACGCGATTCCTCCCGAGACCGGGGTCGAGGCTGAGTCTGGGGGTCGGGGGAGGCGGAGATCTCCTCCCGAGGCCGGAGCCTGAGGTCGGGCGAGGCGGAGACCTCCTCCTGAGGCCAGAGCATGAGATCGGGCGAGGCTGAACTCGGTGGTTGATCGTGACTTGTTGTCAGTCGTTGCCGGGGTGGCTGACACGGCAGTCGGAGCGGAGCAAGCGGCGCTGTTTTCCTGTCATATCAGACAGTAAAGAAGAGGGGCAAAGTGACTGCGGTCACTTTGGCCTGGCCGACTGAGGCGCGTGTGTCAGGATACAGCGTCAGGCATCCCCTGCATTTAATGAGCCTGCGAAGCGGTCGGTTGGTGAGGCGGTCTGGCCAAGGTTGCTTCACAACGAAGCCTGCCTGAGCCGGGCCTTGGGAGTGCCAAGGGGGCGCCCGCTGCCTGAGGAGGCCCTCGGGCGAGGCGTGAACTTGTCTGGGACTACTGTTCCAACCCGAGGCTGGGCTCGGGTGAGATCACGTCCCTCGGGTAGACGAAGTCTTGGCTTGAACCGCACCCGTCAGTTGGTCTGAGGGTGTTTTACCAGCCACGATTAGGAGCGTTGGGGGTACCCCTAATTATGGTACCCGACATTTTCTATCGCCGAAGCCGAGTATATTACCGCAGGCCACTGTTGCGCACAATTACTTTGGATGAGGCAAACCCTCAGGGACGATGGCTACAAATTTAGCAAAGTCCCTCTCCTATGTGATAATGAGAGTGCAATCCGCATGACGGATAATCCTGTTGAACACAGCCGCACTAAGCACATAGCCATTCGGTATCACTTTTTGAGAGATCACCAACAAAGGGGGATATCGAGATTGCTTATGTTAGCACCAAAGAACAACTAGCCGATATCTTTACCAAACCATTAGGTGAGAAAACCTTTACCAAACTTAGGAATGAGCTAAATGTACTTGATTCTCAGAACTTTGATTGACACTTTGCACACATAGCTCATTTATATACCTTTGATCATATCTCTTTTATGTCCATGACTAATGTGTTTTCAAGTGTATTCTTATGCTTAGTCATAGCATTGAAAGGGAAATGGAGTATTCGGCAAAGATGACGCTTCCACTCAACTCCATCGGTATTAGTTACTTTTTGCCGGTATTCCGCCATCTCTCCACATTGGTATAACCTTTCACTCATATATTGTTTGCCAAAGGGGGAGAGCATTCAAAAGGGCTCACAAAGTCTCCGTTTTTGGCGATTAATGCCAAAGGGGGAGAGAGTATTAGCCTAAAGCAAAAGAACCGCACCACCATCACCACCTAATTTTTAATTGTGTTTTGAAAATTTTTATTGGTATACTTCAAATCGGTATTCCTCTAATGAAAGTATCTCAATCGGTATATCCCAAAACCCTCTTGAAAGCTAAGAGGAGAATTTCATTTAGGGGGAGTTTTGTTTAAGTCAAAGGAAAAGCATTTGAAATAGGGGGAGAAAATTTCAAATCTTGAAAATGCTTCTCGAAATCTCTTTCATGTACCTCTGACTATTTGCAAAAGGATTTTGAAAAGAATTTTCTGAATAATTTGCAAAAACAAAACTAGTGGTGCAAGCGTGGTCCAAAATGTTAAAATAGAAGAAAGCAATCCATGCATATCTAGTAGAAATAAAATGTTGGTTTAATTCCAAGCAACCTTTGCACTTACCTTATGCAAACTAGTTCAATTCTGCACTTATACATTTGCTTTGGTTTGTGTTGGCATCAATCACCAAAATAGGGGTGATTGAAAGGGAAATAGGGTCAAACCTTTTCCTAAATGATTTTGGTGGTTGAATTGCCCAACACAAACAATTGGACTAACTAGTTTGCTCTAGATTATATGTTCTATAGGTGCCAAAGGTTCAACACAAACCAATAAAAAGAACAAGTTAGGGTTCAAAAGAAAGGAGCAAAAGAAAAGCGAAGTGTGCCCTGATTTGGTGCATCAGACTGTCTAGTGTGCCACCGAACAGTGTCCGATGCACCAGGGAGATCAACTCTGAACTCCTCAGCTTCGGGTTTTCTCTAGCGCACTCCGCTATTATCGGCGTTTCGACCCCGGGGGGTCCCTGGACTGACGAGTGAATTGTCGCTGCGTGTCCCTGCCCAGATGGGTTGGCGCGGGATGGAACACAAGAGGTGGGACAAGCCTTGTATTATCCTGCACCAGGGGTGCCGCTTGTAGTAGGGGTTACAAGCGCATCGCATGAGAGAGGGAGAGACACAAAGTCCGTCCGCCGCTTCCCTCGTGCGAACCTCCCTCAGGGTGGCCCTGGACCTCCCTTTTAAAGAGGCAAGAAGAGAGTCCAGATGTACAACGGGGGGCGCAGCTATGCGCTAACGTGTCCAGCAGTGGAGTGCCTAAGCCCTGTGTATATGCCAACATGGCCGTTGGAGGAGAGCTTGGGCCCTGTACATGTGATGGCGTGGCCGCCGGAGGAGCCTAAGTCTTGTAGGAGCACAGCTGGCAGCGCGGCGAGGATCCTGCTGACGTCTCCTTGCTGTCGTAAGGGGCTAAGAGCCACCGGCGTCATGGTGCAGGCGGGGCACCATCATTACCTGTCGCTGGGGTAAGCCAGATGGGACGCCGGTCTTGTTCCTTGTAGCCTGAGCAGGCTAGGAATAGGGAAATGATGCATCCCCTATTAGCGCGGTTAGTCCGAGCCCAGGGTCAGTCGAGGCGGAGACTTCTCTTGAGGCCGAGGCCGGGGTCAGGCGAGGACGCGATTCCTCCCGAGACCGGGGTCGAGGCCGAGTCCGGGGGTCGGGCGAGGCGGAGACCTCCTCCTGAGGCCGGAGCGTGAGGTCGGGCGAGGCAGAGCTTCCTGTTACTCCCGAGGCTGAACTCGGTGGTTGATCGTGACTTGTTGTCAGTCGTTGTCGGGGTGGCTGACACGGTAGTCGGAGCGGAGCGAGTGGCGCTGTTTTCCTGTCATATCAGACAGTAAAGAAGAGGGGCGAAGTGACTGTGGTCACTTCGGCCTGGCCGACTGAGGCGCGTGTGTCAGGATATGGCGTCAGGCATCCCCTGCATTTAATGCGCCTGCGAAGCGGTCGGTTGGTGAGGCGTTATGGCCAAGGTTGCTTCACAACGAAGCCTACCTGAGCCAGGCCTCGGGAGAGCCGAGGGGGCGCCCGCTGTCTGAGGAGGCCCTCGGGCGAGGCGTGAACTTGTCTGGGACTACTGTTCCAACCCGAGGCTGGGCTCGGGTGAGATCACGTCCCTCGGGTAGACGAAGTCTTGGCTTGAACTGCACCCGTCAGTTGGTCTGAGGGTGTTTACCAGCCATGATTAGGAGCGTTGGGGGTACCCCTAATTATGGTACCCGACAGTAGCCACCGAGCCTCGAAGGGAGTGATGGTACTCGCTTGGAGGCTTTTGCCGCGTTTTCGGTGAGGGGACCGGCCTTTCTCGGTTTTTTCCTTGTTCTGGTGGGTGCGCTCGAGCGCACCCGCCGGGTGTAGCCCCCGAGGCCTCGGAGGAGTGATTTGACTCCTCTGAGGTCTGAATGCTTTTTGTGGTGCTTCGGCCGGTCTGATCGTTCCCTCATGCGGCCTGGCAGTAGCCCGGGTGCGTGGTCGGGTTCCAAGTTATCAAGCTGGTTTGTTGACACTGTCAACAATTTTGGCCGTAGCCGGGTGCGAGAGCAGCCCCTGAGCCTCTGCACGGAGCGAGAGGACGATCAAGGACTTTCCCGACTTTTATTATACGCCCCTGCGTCGCCTTTCCGCAAGGAGGAGGGGGGAAAGCGCCATGTTGCCCTCGGAGGGCGCCGAACATGGTGTTTCCAGTGAGCTGCTAACGGGTGATCCGAGTGGACGCCCGTGCCCCGTTCGTTAGGGGTCGGCTGGTGGCCTAGAGGCACGCTCGAAAAGTACCCGCGGGTGATTCGCCGGACCCAGACCCCTTCGACAGGGTCCGAGGGCTCGATGCCTCCCTCCGGTGGGATTCCGTTACAAATCGTTCCCGCCGGTCTCGGAAATGTCCTAGGGTACCTCGGGAGCATAGCCCGAGCCTCGGCTATGTATCGAATGTACCCAGAGTCATCCCTCACTCTACATGCTCTGGGGCGACTGTCGAACCCTTCCGAGGGGCCAGCCTACGAACCCCTGATCAGTAGTGGGCACGGAGCCTAAGCGGTCTGGGGCGGCTGTCGAACCCTTCCGAGGGGCTAGCCTTCGAACCCCTGATCAGTAATGGTCTTGAAGTCCGAGTGTTCTGGGGCGGCTATCGAAACCCTTCCGAGGGGCCAGCCTTCGAACCCCTGATCAGTAGGAGGGCTCGGGGCCCGCTTCCTTCGCCGAGAAGGATCCTTTCCACAATGTCCCCTTTCCCGATCCCTGTTGCAAGAGAGAGAGAGAGGAGGAGGAGGGGGAAGGATATGAATTTAAATAAGGTGGTGCACCTTTTTTGATGCGGTCATTATGGCGAAGGCGAAGCGACGCCCGCCTCGCCTGCCAGAGGTGTCGCCTGCTCTGTCAGGGAGTTAAAGCGATGGGACAAGCAATTCGCGTGCGCCCGTTCGCGTGCGAGCCGTTCGAGGAACAGGGCACGGGCACGTCGTCTTCTCACCGTGGGAGAGGGCTCTCCCGTCGCTTCAGGAGGGGACGCGAGCCTGTAGGTGATTTGACCGCTGCTTCCGCTCGTCTGCCGCAGCAGTTACTGGCGGCCCACTTTTGACCATGCCATCCGTCGTGCCTACCCCGCGGCTGACTGACCCATGGTCGTCGCCTTTAATTGGCACTGTTGGGTCATGCGCAGGGCTACCTTGAGTCGTGGTACTGGTTCCGCAGTCGAGGAGGCGTAGCATTGGCGTGAGTGGCGGTGTAGCTTCTTGCACGTCGTAACCGGCGCGCCGGTTACATGACACGCGTGCCCGCTTCCTTTGCGCTGGTCCACCGGATGTGGACGGAGCCGAAGGGGCGCACGGTTGCGGTGCAGTTGGATGCTTGTCGCGTGGCAGTCCACCCTTTCGACCACCGGTTTCTGCGAAGATGGGAGAGCGCTTGTAACCGCGGGACGGTTACATGCCTCACGTGCGGCGGTCCGCCTTCTTCGTGCTTCGGATCAGCTCATATGACGTGTGGGTCCTAGCCCCCATGTCGTAGGGGGAGAACCCTGGAGGATGTTAGTGGGGATTTCGCCCGTGACGCTAAGGGGTGCAAGCGAGGAGGCCTGCCTATAAAAGGGGGATCGATCCCCTGGGCAGTGGCCATGCCTTCGTTCTCCTCTCATGCATCACGCCCTTCCGCCTTTTGAGCCCCCAGATGGGGTGCTCTAGCGCCGCCTTGCTCTTGCTGTCATTGGAGGAGCGCGGCCTCGTGGAGATCGGCACCTTTCAGCCATTGCTCGGCTTCAAGGATTTTCGTCGTGCAGCCCGGCTGCATTCCCTCACCAATGGGCAGTTTGGTGGGGGGAAGCAAGCCGGGCTGCGGCCTCCGCCCCACCCTCAGCTTCAAGGATCTTTGTCATCCTTGCTGAGGCGGAGGGAGAGCTGAGCCGGGGTTCTACCTCCCGCGTGGGCCGGCAGGCCGTCTCCTCCTTCAGCATTCAGGGGAGAAGGCGCTCACTGACCTTGCGGAGGGGCGAACTTTGGCAACACAGGACCAGTCGGCCGCAAGCGTCGTCAGCTCCAGCGTGCCTGGCTTGCTGGCTCAGCTGGCTCTATCGCGGCCCCCAACGCTGCCTCCTGCCGCTTGATCCGGGCTCGGGCGTCTGTTGCGCCGCGCGCACCGGTGGACCGTCCAAGACATCGTACGCCGCATAGGCGGCGTTCGTGTTCTTGGATTGTCTTGTCCTCACTCCGGCATGACGCCTCCACATGGAGGTCGGGGCCTGCCCGTCCACGAGGACCTGAGTGGGGATCTGACGGTGCAGGCTGGGGCGTCCACCATTCACCAGCGTGGCGCCGGCGCGCAGGTGGCCGTTGTCGTCGGTGCTGAGGTGGTGGCAGCCGGAGAAGGTTTCTCCACCGACGAGACCGTCGGCGCCAGCTGCGGCCGGACCCCCGGCTCTTTGGCTTTGATGGCTTGTCCTCGCCCCTCGAGCAGAGACGCGAGTGAGGTCCTTGTCACAGCAGCGTTGGCCCTAAGGTCATCGCTGCTGCTGTTTAGCCGCCCGAAGCGAGGGTCGTTGTCGCTGCTGTCATGAGTCGCCGGCAAGCCGCCCGGAGTTCGTCATCCCATGGGCCCCCTGGTGTGGAGGTCATTCATACCCGCGAGAGCGGAACCGGAGTCCCGTTTGTAAAGAGATATACCGGGTTTTTGCTGGAGCCAAATGTAACTGCCCCAAGTACTTAGACATTTGTCGTAGGTCGGGAGAACCACCAAGGGTTCTGCCGATGTCTAAGTCTGTGTAGCATAGTTACCCCAGGTTTATATGTTTGTTCTTTATGGCTGTCGAGGCCTGAACATTTGGGTATTCGAGAATGAAGCTGTGTGTCTTCCTCATTCCGAGCGCTGGGACTTGTCTGTTGGCTAGCCGAACCACTTAACCGAGCGTCGGTTGCCTTTCACGGAAGGTGACGAGTGAGGTATCCGTATCCCGGAGGCGTAGTCGGCCTTGCCGCTCTAGGCTTCCCTTGCTCAGTTTTTGGAACCCTCGGCTGCTCTGCGATGAGCTAGAGCTGGAGGCAGTGGTGTTAGCGCGGACAGACGCGGAGTCGGCTCAGAAAGAGACTTCATCGGCCCGGGAGATGGCGGCTTCCCAGGCCGAGGAAGATGTGGTAGCAGCCGCTGGAGCTTGGCCAAGACATCTACTGGCGCGGTGCTGGCGTCCTCCCTTAGGTGGAGGTCCTTTTGCCCGGGTCACCGTCCGAGGCCGGGCCTGGTTCCGCCGAGGGTGGAAACAACGCCGAGGGTGCTGCCGCTCCCCCTGCCGATGCCCGAACCTGCAGGAACAGTTTGTGTATAGCATGCGCATGCTTTTTTGCGGCCGCCGAGGCCTAAACACTTTATCGTCGTGTTTAAAAAGTTGCGTCTTCTCTCCTCTTGTTTCAAGCATTACGACTTGTCTGTCAATAGCAAAATCGTTTATCCGAACGACAGTTACTTTCGCGGAAGGTGATGAGTGGGGTATCAGTATCCCGGAGGCGTAGGAGTCCCTCGGCTCGGTCGGCCTTGCCGCTTATGTGCGCTCTCATTTGGTCGAAGGATTCCATTATTGGTACAGTCGAGAAGGCGCGAAAGTCATTTTCTACCCAAGTGTTAGGACTTCTTCGGTAGCAGGATCGCTTATCCGAGCTTGAGTTACTTCTCGCGGAAGGTGATGAGTGAGGTATCCGTATCCCGGAGGCGTAGGAGTTCCTCGGCTCGGTCGGCCTTGCCACTTACGTGTACTCTCGTCGTTCTCAAGATCCCGCTATCGATACAGAAGTCAAAAGCACAAAGATTGTTTTGGTAGAAAAATTTTTCGAGGAAAATTTTGATGCAGAGGGGGTTCCCCCTTCTAGCCCCTGAGGGAGGGTCGGGCTTTGCTGAGGCAAGGCCGACCCTTCCTTGACGGTTAGACTTTGTGTATGTAAACGAGGTACATGAACGACTTAAAACATCTTAAGGGTAGAAGCGACGTAGCTGTTGGATGTTCCAAGCGTTGCTGTAGACCTCGCATTGGTCGTTGGCCAGCTTGTATGTTCCGGGCTTCAAGATATTGGTGATGATAAAGGGCCCTTTTTAGGGTGGAGTGAGCTTGTGGCGCCGATCGTTGTAGATCCTTGGTTTGAGCCCCTACAGAATCATATCGTTGGCACGCTCCACCTGCCCATTCGTCATGGGATGAGCTGCGGCGGCTCAGTCCACACGGATGTGGTGGTCGTCGCAGAAGTCCAGGAACTTTTTTCTGGTGAACTGCGTGCCATTGTTGGTGATGATTGAGTTTGGGACCCCAAACCGATGGATGATGTTGGTGAAGAATGCCACCGCCTGATCGGACCTGATGCTGTTTAGAGGTTGGACCTCGATCCACTTGGAGAATTTGTCGATAGCGACCAGCAGGTGCGTGAAGCCCCCGGGTGCCTTCTGCAAGGGACCGACGAGGTCCAGACCCCACACAGCAAATAGCCAGGTGATGGGTATTGTCTGCAAGGCCTGGGCGGGCAGACGCATCTGCTTTGCGTAGAATTGACACCCCCGGCAGGAGCGTACAATCCTAGTGGCGTCGGCCACCGCGGTTGGCCAGTAGAAACCTTGTCAGAAGGCATTCCCCACGAGGGCTCAAGGCGCTACATGGTGGCCGCAAGCCCCCGAGTGTATTTCTTGCAACAGCTCTTGTCCTTGGGCGATAGATATGCATCGTTGAAGGATGCCCGAGGGGCTGCGGTGATAGAGCTCTTTTTCATCACCCAGCAAGGTGAATGACTTGGCGCGCCGAGCCAGCCGTCAAGCTTTGGTCTTGTCGATGGGAAGCTCTCCTCAGAGGAGATATTCTAGGTATGGGGTCTGCCAGTTCGGATCTGGCGTGACCCCATTCTGTTCCCCCTCGACGGGCAAGGCCTCTTCCTCGATGGCCGAGGGTGCCTCGGGTTCGGTCGAGGGTACCTCGGGCTCGGTCGAGGGTACCTCAGTCTGGACCGAGGCTTCCTCGGGCTCGGGCGTGTCGTCGGTCTTGACGGATGGTTGATGTAGGTCTCTAGAGAAGACGTCCAGGGGAACCGTCGTTCGCCCCAATGCTATTTTTGCCAGCTCGTCCGCAGTCTCATTGTACCGTCGAGCGATGTGGTTGAGCTCTAGCCCGTAGAACTTGTTTTCTAGGCGCTGGACTTCATCGCAGTAGGCTTCCATCCTCCGGTCACGGCAGTGGGAGTTCTTCATGACTTGGTCAATGACGAGCTGCGAGTCACCTCGAGCGTCGAGGCGTCGGACCCCTAGCTCGATGGCGATGCGTAGCCCGTTAACCAGTGCCTCGAACTCAGCCATGTTGTTTGACGCCGAAAAATGGAGGCGAATGACGTAGCGAAGATGCTTTCCAAGGGGTGAAACGAAGAGCAGGCCAGTGCCTGCTCCTGTTTTCATGAGTGACCCATCAAAGTACATGGTCCAGAGCTAGGGCTGGATTGGAGTTGTCGGTAACTGGGTGTCAATCCACTCATCCAGGAAGTCTGCCAAGACCTAGAATTTTATGGCCTTCCGAGGAGCGAATGACAGTGTTTCGCCCATAAGTTCCACCACCCACTTTGCTATCCTACCCGAGGCCTCGCGGCACTAGATGATCTCCCCCAGGGGGAAGGATGACACCACAGTTACCGGATGAGACTTGAAGTAGTGTCGCAACTTTTGTCATGTTAGGATCACTGCGTAGAGCAGCTTCTGGATCTGTGGTTAGCAGACTTTGGTCTCAGAAAGCACTTCGCTGATGAAGTAGACTGGCCTCTGGACGGGCAGTGCATGCCCTTCTTCTCGTCTCTCAACTACGATCGCGGCGCTGACTACCTGAGTAGTCGCGGCTACGTAGATCAAGAGGGCTTCTCCTGCAGCGGGGGGCACCAGGATGGGTGTGTTCGTAAGGAGCACCTTAAGGTTTCCGAGGGCCTCCTCGGCCTCGGGGGTCCAAGTGAAGCACTCGGCCTTCCTTAAGAGGCGGTACAGAGGCAAGCCTTTCTCGCCAAGGCATGAGATGAAGCGGCTCAGAGCTGCAAGGTATCCCATGACCCTCTGTACTCCTTTCAAATCTTTGATCGGTCCCATGTTGGTGATGGCCGTGATTTTCTCCGGGTTGGCCTCGATGCCCCGCTCGGAGATGATGAATCCAAGGAGCATGCCTCGAGGGACTCTGAAGACACACTTCTTGGGATTGAGTTTCACACCTTTCGCTCTCAGACACTTGAATGTCATTTCAAGGTCAGAGAGGAGGTCGGAAGCTCTCTTCGTCTTGACAACGATGTCATCGACGTAAGCCTCGATCGTTCTACCGATGTGTTCTCCGAACACGTGGTTCATGCACCTCTGGTAAGTGGCGCCTGCATTCCTCAACCCAAATGGCATTGTAGTGTAACAGTACATGCCAAAAGATGTGATGAAAGAAGTCGCGAGCTGGTCAGACTCTTTCATCTTGATTTGGTGATAGCCTGAGTAGGCATCGAGGAATACAGGGTTTCGCACCCAGCAGTGGAGTCCATGATTTGATCGATGCGAGGTAGAGGGTAGGGAACTTTTAGACATGCTTTGTTTAGACCAGTGTAGTCTACACACATCCTCCATTTCCCATCCTTCTTCCTTACAAGAATAGGGTTAGCTAACCATTCGGGGTGGAATACCTCTTTGATGAACCCTGCCGCGAGTAGCTTGTGGATCTCCTCGTCTATGGCCCTGCGCTTTTCTTCTTCGAAACGGCGCAGGGTTTGCTTCACGGGCTAGGCTCTAGTTCTGATGTCCAGTGAGTGCTCGGCGACATCCCTCGGTATGCCGGGCATGTCCGAGGGACTCCACGCAAAGACTTCAGCGTTTGCACGGAGAAAGTCGACGAGCACTGCTTCCTATTTGGGGTCGAGCTCGGAGTCGATCCGAACTTGCTTGCTGGCGTCGTTGCTGGGGTCGAGAGAGATGGACTTGACCGCCTCAACTGGTTCAAAGTTGTCGAAGTGTCACTTCGCGTCAGGCGCCTCCTTGGAGAGGCGTTCCAGGTCGGCGATGAGGGCCTCGGACTCGGCGAGAGCCTCGGCGTACTCCACGCACTCCACGTCGCATTCGTACGCGTGGCGGTACATGGATCCGACGGTGATGATCCCATTCGGGCCCGACATCTTGAGCTTGAGGTAGGTGTAGTTGGGGACGGCCCTGAACTTGGCGTAGCATGGTCTTTCCAACACCGCATGGTAGGTTCCTCGGAACCCGACGACCTCAAAGGTGAGAGCTTCCTTTCGAAAGTTAGAGGGAGTTCCAAAGCACACGGGTATGTCGATCCGTCCGAGGGGTAGGATTCGCTTCCCGGGCGCGATCCCAGAAGGGTGCTGCACCGGCCCGGACTTCGGACCGATCAACCCCTAAGAGTTCCAGGGTCTCGGTGTAGATGATGTTAAGGCTGCTGCCTCCGTCCATGAGGACATTGGAGAACCTAACATTGCCGATGATCGGATCGACGACGAGCGGGTACCTTCCCGGGCTTGGCACGAAGTCGGGGTGGTCGCCTTGGTCGAAGGTGATAGGCTTGTCAGACTAGTCTAGGTAGACTAGCGCCACCACCTTCACCAAGCAGACTTCTCGGCGCTCCTGCTTGCGGTACCGAGCCGAGGCATTCGCCGCCTGCCCGCTGTAGATCATGAAGCAGTTATGGACTTCCGGGAATCCCTCTTCCTTGCCGCCCTCCTTCTTATCGCTGTCATGGCCCTTGCCATCCTCCGCCGGGGGCCCGGTCTTATGGAAGTAGTGCCGGAGCATGACACATTCTTCGAGGGTGTGCTTGACAGGCCCCTGGTGATAGGGGCACGGCTCTTTGAGCATCTTGTCAAATGCACCGGCCACTCTAAGAGGTTTCTGAGGGTTCCTGTGCTCGGCTGCAGTGACGAGATTCACGACTGCGGCGTCGTGCTTCGCTCGCGACTTGCTTTTAGCCTTCTTCTTCGTGCCCCGCTGGGCGGACGCCTCAGGGGCGTCTGTCTTCGGCTCCCCCTGAGGCTGCTTGTCCTTCCGGAAGATGGCATCGACCGCCTCTTGACCCGAGGCGAACTTGGTGGCGACGTCCATCAGTTTGCTCACACGGGTGGGAGTCTTGCGCCCTAGTTTGCTCACCAGGTCTCGCAAGTGGTGCCGGCAAGGAAAGCCCCGATGACATCCGAGTCGGTAACGTTGGGCAGCTCGGTGCGCTGCTTTGAGAACCACCGGATGTACTCTCGGAGGGACTCCCCTGGCTGCTGGCGGCAGCTTCGGAGGTCCCAAGAGTTCCTAGGGTGAAGGTACGTGCCTTGGAAGTTCCCCGCGAAAGCTTTGACCAGATCGTCCTAGTCGGAGATCTGCGCAGGAGGCAGATGCTCCAGCCAGGCTCGGGCGGCGTCGAAGAGGAAAAGGGGTAGATTACAGATGATGAGGTTGTCATCATCCGCCCCTCCCAACTGGCATGCCAGTCGGTAGTCTGCGAGCCATAGCTCCGGCCTCGTCTCCCTCGAGTACTTGGTGATAGTAGTTGGGGCTCGGAAACGGGCAGGGAACGGCGCTCGTCGTATGGCCCGGCTGAAGACTCGCGGACCGGGTGGTTCGGGCAAAGGACTGCGATCCCCCTCACTGTTGCAGCGTCCCCCACACCTAGGATGGTAGCCTCGGCGCATCTTCTTGCCGAGGCGGGCTCGATGGTCGAGATAGTGATGCTCGTTGCCGAGGCATTCCCGGGCGGCAGGCGCCTCGTCCCGTGTACGCTCGGGATGGACCAAGGCTTCCCGAATGCGCCGGGAGGACACCGCGTGATGCTCCGAGGGGTCGGCTCGCCTGTAGGAGGCGGAGCTCTCGGCTCGTCGAACCACGACGCCTTCTAGGAGATTCTTGAGTTCGCCCTGGATACGCCGTCCCTCGGTGGTGGATGGCTTCGGCATGGCCCGAAGCAGCATCGCCGCTGCAGCTAGGTCCTGGCCGAACCCGCTGACGGCCGGGGGCAGCGCTGCCCTGGCATCATCGACGATGCGGCGCCGGATGTCTTGGGCCCGATGACAGGCTTCTCCGGCGAGTGATCGTCCTGCCCACTCCTGTTCGATGTTCTGTCGGAGCTGTACAAGCCGGCCTGCTTCCCCGTCGACCCGGTCCTGCATCTCACGGATTCGCTCGAGCTGTATGTCCTGACCCCCCGCAGGGACTGGGACCACAGCTAGCTCCCGCAGGATGTCAACGCGAGATGCGGGCCCAGGGGGATCGTCAACCTCTGGCATACCGAGGTGGTTGCTTTCGTTGTGAACTCCTAGATCGACGTGGAAACATTCGTGACTTGGGCCGTAACCCTCGTCGTCAAGGTCATGGCCATCGTTAGAACAACCGGAGAGGCATTGGTCACATGCAGACATGAAGCCCCGCATGGCACCGGGGTCATTGAGGGCAGAGAAATCCCAACCGGAGTCGAGGTTGTCCTCTTCCTCAGAACCCGCCGGTCCGAAGGTTGAGACGGCTGTCAGTCGGTCCCAGGTCGACCACATGTGGTACCCCGGAAGGTTTGGATACGCCTTTACGAAGGCGCTCACCACAGCGGGGTCACTAGGTGGATCGAAGCTGAACCGAAAAGGTACGGGGTGGAAAACGGACGGTACCTCTTGGTCGTTGGACGGTGGTGAAGTCGCGTCGGGGGCGGACCACACCATCATCTCAGGAACGAGGGTAACGCCCAGCAGGTCCTTTGCGAGGGTGCTGGCGTCATCAGTCCACTTGGGGCTAACATGTCGCGGGGAAGTGACATCCGCCGTCGTCTCTGGTGCGAGAACGATGTCCGACATGTCCCCCGGGGGAGTGCCGGCGTCGTCGACTCGCTCTGGTGCGACAGCCGACAAGGTGCCGCCTTCTGCGTGGCCATGGTTGCCTCGTCTCCGCCTCCTCCGACGAGGAGGGTGGCGGGGACGACCGGAGTGCTCCTCTTCTGCCGTGGGGAGATGCTGTCATAGAGCTCGCCGCCGCCGGGCGAGTCGGAGACCGTCGTTGTCGTCACGCCGCGGGGGTAGGAGTACCATGTCGTAGCTGCCGTCGAGGGACATGAACTCAAGACTCCCGAAGCGGAGCACCGTCCCGGGCTGGAGAGGTTGCTGAAGACTCCCCATCTGGATCTCAATGGGAAGATGTTTGTTAACACGCAGTAGGCCCCTACCTGGCGCGCCAACTGTCAGCGTTTCGACCCTAGGGGGTAACTGGACCGACGAGTGAATTGTCGCTGCGTGTCCCTGCCCAGATGGGTTGGCGCGGGATGGAACACAAGAGGTGGGACCAGCCTTGTATTATCCTGCACAGGGGTGCCGCTCGCAGTAGGGGTTACAAGCGCATCGCGTGAGAGAGGGAGAGACACAGAGTCCGTCCGTCGCTTCCCTCGCGTGAACCTCCCTCAGGGCGGCCCTGGACCTCCCTTTTATAGAGGCAAGGAGAGAGTCCAGACGTACAACGGGGGGCGCAGCAATGCACTAACGTGTCCGGCAGTGGAGTGCGTAAGCCCTGTGTACATGCCAACGTGGTCGTTGGAGGAGAGCTTGGGCCCTGTACATGTGATGGCGTGGCCGCCGGAGGAGCGCCTGAGTCCTGTAGGAGCATAGCTGGCAGCGCGTCGAGGATCCTGCTGACGTCTCCTTGCTGTCGTAAGGGGCTGAGAGCCGCCGGCGTCATGGTGCACACGGGGCACCATCATTACCCGTCGCCGGGGTAAGCCAGATGGGACGCCGGTCTTATTCCTTGTAGCCTGAGCAGGCTAGGAATAGGGAAATGATGCATCCCCTATTAGTGCGGTCAGTCCGAGCCCAGGGTCGGTCGAGGTGGAGACTTCTCTTGAGGCCGAGGCCGGGGTCGGGCGAGGACGCGATTCCTCCCGAGACCGGGGTCGAGGCCGAGTCCGGGGGTCGGGCGAGGCGGAGACCTCCTCCCAAGGCTGGAGCCTGAGGTCGGGCAAGGCGGAGACCTCCTCCTGAGGCCGGAGCGTGAGGTCGGGCGAGGCGAAGCTTCCTGTTATGCCCGAGGCTGAACTCGGTGGTTGATCGTGACTTGTTGTCAGTCGTTGCCAGGGTGGCTGACACGACAGTTGGAGCAGAGCGAGCGGCGCTGTTTTCCTATCATATCGGATAGTAAAGAAGAGGGGCGAAGTGACTGCGGTCACTTCGGCCTGGCTGACTGAGGCGCGTGTGTCAGGATACGGCGTCAGGCATCCCCTGCATTTAATACGCCTGTGAAGCGGTCGGTTGGTGAGGCGGTATGGCCAAGGTTGCTTCACAATGAAGCCTGCCTGAGCCAGGCCTCGGGAGAGCCGAGGGGGCGCCCGATGTCTGAGGAGGCCCTCGGGCGAGGCGTGAACTTGTCTGGAACTACTCTTCCAACCCGAGGCTGGGCTCGGGTGAGATCACGTCCCTCGGGTAGACGAAGTCTTGGCTTGAACCGCACCCGTCAGTTGGTCTGAGGGTGTTTACCAGCCATGATTAGGAGCGTTGGGGGCACCCCTAATTATGGTACCCGAAAGCTATAATTCACCAGACTGTCCGGTGTGCCACGTGGAGCAACGGCTACAACGCCAATGGTCGACTGCAAAAGTGAACAGTGCGTGAACAGTGCGCGGACAATTCGTGTAGAGTCAGAGCAGTGCCAGAAGGCGCACCGGACATTAAACAGTACCTGTCCGGTGCGGCACCGGACTGTCCGGTGCCCCATGAAGACAGAGCTCCAACGGTCGAAACCGTCAGAACCCTAATGGTTGGGTGATGTGGCTAGCGCACCGGACAGTGTCCGGTGTGCCCATCGACAGACAACCTCCCGAACGGTTGGTTTGGTGGTTGGGGCTATAAATACCCCCAACCACCACCATTCAAGGCATCCAAGTTTCCAGCAATGTGCATTCAATACAAGAGCTCTAGACTTCACTCTAAGACACAAAACAAAAGATCAAATCCTCTCCAAGTCCCAATCTCATTCCAAAGACTTAGTGGCTTGTGAGAGAGAGACATTTGTGTTTATTTGAGTTCTTGTCGCTTGGATCGCTTTTCTTCTTCCTCTATTCTTGTTCTCAAGCAACTTGTAATCAAAGCAAGAGACACCAATTGTGTGGTGGTCCTTGTAGGGGTCTAAGTGACCCATTTGATTAAGGAGAAAAGCTCACTCGGTCTAGGTGACCATTTGAGAGAGGGAAAGGGTTGAAAGAGACCCGGTCTTTGTGACCACCTCAACGGGGAGTAGGTTTGCAAGAACCGAACCTCAGTAAAACAAATCATCGTGTCATCCGCTTCATTTGCCTTTGATTTGTTTTTCGCCCTCTCTCGCGGACTCGATTTTATTTCTAACTCTAACCCCGGCTTGTAGTTGTGCTTAAAGTTTGTAAATTTCAGATTCCGCCTATTCACCTGCCCTCTAGGTGACTTTCGAACACCCGTGCAGGTCGTCAACGCCGGCGGTGGTTCAGAGACACCGCTCTCTCTTGATCTGTTGCACAACAGACGAAGGGACGGCAGGGCAGAGAAGCGGCGTGCAGAGAATTGAGAAGAAGAGGACAAGTCGGTTGCTATTCGCCTATGTCCTCCGACTGAAGGACGTTTGCCCTTTATATACGGGTCACCGCAACCCCTTGATTTGATCTGCTAAATTCCAGGAATCGCCCCTAGAATATCTCTACGTGCAACCGCCCGGAGATCTCGCATGTAATGTGCGTGCCCATTACTCCTGGTTGACGTGGCAGTCTATGTGTGACATTTGATAACCAAATAAACAAAAGGCAAAAATTAAACAACCATTTAGAACTCGTCACGACGCGATCGCGCATCATCGCAAGTCACTAGTCACACGATAAATAACACGAAAAAACGTGAAACGCGAGCGAGCGAGCGCGCACGTGTGGCAGCCTCCATAGCCCTTTATTTGTCTCATGTGGAGAGTAGGGAACACTCCCACATATAAGCTGGTTCTATCCTACCTAGATGGGCGATATGGGACTAAATTCCCATGCCATCTCTACACACCACCTTGGCTTCCTTATTGAATTGGACCACAGACTAATATGCCTAATTCCAACAATCCCCACCAAAGCCAAGGTCTCTAATAGACTCAATCTCTATGGTTTCATATACCAGCTTTACAGTGCAGACCCGATATGGGTTGAGCTATACCTTGTAGTACATGATTCACCTCCTTACGACTTTGCAATGGACAAAGCCTTGAATTGCTAGTCTTGTGTAAGATGGTTTCACCTATAGGCATCACTGATACTAGGACACCTAAAGCCATGCCTCTGATTGGAGCGTTGCGGTCATGCTCCCATGTCTTTTTGTGAATTTATTTGGGATTACCGACATCTCATAGACTGCGACCTCATAGTCAAACTCACATAGGTGTATTATTACAAGTGTACCCTGCAGGGCAGTACCATGCCTGTTACAGGCCTCAGAATACATTAAGACAAAAGTCAACCTCCCTTGTAGTACTAAGAGTATGCATCTTCTAGTGGGAAACGAGTAAAATAATGTACTCTCTTATTATACAAAACAGTTTGTTCTTCCAAATTACTAATTCACAGGATCTTCGATCACATAGATTGGGTTACCACTGTATGATAACATCACGTGGGCTTCAATCCCATCTCCCTTGATGCTTCATCAATCATAGCACGTGCTAATCCGTTTGTATAAGAGTCCGCCAAGTTTCGAGCAGTATTAATATACTCTACGGCGATTTCTCCAGTATTTCTCAAATGCCTTACCGATTTGATACGTCGTTTCACATGCCTTGAGAACTTTGCATTTTCCTTTGCATTGCCTACAATTGTGATCACGCTTTGATTACCGCAATGCAATAGAATGGCTGGTACTGATTTATCAACCATTGACAAGTCCATCAAGAGTTCTTTCATCCACTCTGCCTTAGTAGTGGCTGACTCAAGTGCTACAAGTTCTACCTCCATAGTAGACTTCGTTAAGATAGTCTACTTATGAGACCTCCAAGAAACTGCAGCCCCACCAATTGTGAATATATATCCACTTGTGGCCTTCATCTCAGTTGCATCTGAGATCCAGTTGGAATCACTATACCCTTCAAGTACAGCAGGGTACCCAGTATAGTGAAGTCCATACGCAGAAGTACCTCTCAAGTATCTCATTACACGTTCTAGTGCATACCAGTGACCGCTTCCTGGATTAGAAGTGAATCTGCTCAAATTGCTCATAACAAACGAGATATCAGGTCTGGTTGCACCAGCAAGGTAGTATCTCAACTGATTAATTCCTTGTCCTCTGTTCTTGCGAAACTTTAGACTAGGATCAAAAGGTGTTAGAGAATCTTTAGAATCAGAAAACCCAAAGCATATGGAAAAGCATATGACTAACAGAGTAACCTGTTTATTGTTTTAGTATTATGTTGATAGAGTAACATGTTTCAAATAGGCACGTGACTAACGGAGTGGACCCGATAAAATTTCCATGAACTAAAAGTAGAGATGTTCCTTAAACATCTGACTTATATCACAAATTTAGTATTTTAGCATAGATATATATAGAATTTAAAGCTAATTTTTGACAATGTTATTAATAATATTATGAAGTATTTAAATAATTTTTTGTATAATTTTTATGTACATTATTTTATTCCTACAACAAAAAGGTAAAAAATATTCGAATTGTTATTTGGATAGATATTGGAATTTTATATCAATTATTTAAAAAGATATTGAACGAATTTAATGTTTATTTTTATAAAAATTAATAGCTTTAATGCTAAAAAAATATAAATTTATATAATAAATTCTATATGTTATTTGTTTGTAATGAAAAAAAACCAAAAATTTGATATACTAATAAGTACTCCTACCTCCGAACAAAATTTGAGATAGAGGCAAGGCAATAAAGTCCGTCGACATTGATAGCACGTAGGCGTACGAGAGGCTTCGCGCTACACGTGTTGGGCCATGGGGGCGCGCGTGCCGTACGGACGCGGTCAGGACTTACGGTCACGAGTCGTCCTTGGATGCGGCAGCGTCCCACGCGTCTTCTCGGGACTCGGGTTCACCGATCGATGCAGCAGTTGCTGACTTCCTGTTCTTCACTCGCCTGCAGGCTGCAGCGGACCACGCGCTCGACATGCTCACGCGGAGCTGCAGAGACCAGTAGCAGGCAGATGCGTCACAGCACGACCTTGCCTCGCTCACTTTCACTTTCACTTTCACTTTCACTTCAGCTATTATTTGGGCAGACGAGCAGCGGCGCTGTCGCAGACGCAGAGCATCCCACGGTTGTCACTCACTCGGCCCAGCGCTCACGAGTCACGACCCTGACCCACAACTGACGATCGTCCATGTTCGGCGGCGACGATGGCGCTAGGGCGCTGCGGCGAGCCGGCAGTTTCCCACGGGCACCGCCCCCGCCGGCGACGGCGAGGCACATCCTCTCCAGGAGCGAGTCAATCAAGAAGAAGAGCGGAGCCGCCAAGCGGTCGAAGCGGGCACGCGTGCGCGCGGGGCTCGCCGCCGCGCTGCAGGAGCTCAGGCTCGCCGGCCGGAAGCACGGAGCCAGAAGCCGGGGAGCCGGGGCGTTGTCAGAAGCTGTCAGCGCCGGCGCCGGAGCCGGAGCCGCCGCGGGGCCGCGGGCTAGCGATGACGTCCAAGGAGAAGGCTGCTGCGCCGCTGCTCCCCTGCACGTGTCCGACGTTGCCGACGAGGCGCAGGCGAGCAGAGGAGCAGCAGCCACCGCTGGTCGTCGTCGCGTGAACGCAGCAGGCGGCTGGACGACGCCGCTGCTTCTTGTAGCGGTGCTAGCCCTGGCGTGCGTGGTGGCGCTCGGCAGGACGCCGGCCGTTTGCTGCTGCTTAGTGCTGCACCTGTGCGGCATGGCTGTGCCGCGGCCCTCGACGGACGGGCGCCACCGGAGCAGCGAGCCCTCTGCTGCAGCGCGGTGCAGCGTCAGATGCCTGTGGCTGTGAGCTTAACATTGGACATGTACGAGCAGGTGATTAGCATCAGACGTGTTGTGTGTCACTCATGGACCGTCCGGTTCTACCGGCTTGGCATGAATGTTGCAGGCCTCGTAATTTAGCTAGAGCGTCTGTGTTGTATGTTTAAAGTTAGTGGCAGGTGTTTATACACACACACACATATATATATATATATATATATATATATATATATATATATATATATATATATATATATATATATATTCAGTGTGTGTTTACTATTTAATGCGTGGAGTGAAAATAATAGTAGCTGTACCAGTCTGTGTATTGTTATTACTCCCTCTTTCCGTGCATGAGGCCTTATTTCGTTGTAGTACATGTATCGGGATCGGGATCGGACAGGATTGAAGAAAACTATTTCCTTTATATTCAATTTGATTAGAAATGGATCAATTCCCTCTCAACTTATATATTATATCTCATCTTCTATTTTAAACTTGGCTTCGTAAATAGTATAGTCTACAATGCAGAACAATTAATATTTTCACTACCATATACATGATCTACTGGAGAACTCTAGTCTAATACGGTGTTAGAACAAGCCCCAAGGCTATTCCCAATAGACAATATCATACACATTAATGAGATGTCACGGAATTTTTCGGTTATGTGACAAGGTATTTAATATGAGGGAGAGAAAAGTTGTATCTTAAGTAAGATAACTAATGCTTTGGCACAATATCTTAGGTTATGAAACAAAAAATAATGCTTGGATGCATTCACAAAGACACAACATCACACAAATTAAATAATTAAAACATATAAGTATGATACTATATACTGTGAAAGGTGTATCTTGTACCAGTATCATACTTTTCATTCAAAAAATGGAGAGAGTAGTTAAAATATCTTACAATTTAGAACATTGGAAGTAGTTCTTTTGATATGGGAAGAGTATGGAAGATTTTATTCATTATAAACAAGAGACAGTGGAAGACTCGCTTTATAAAATGAGGTGGTAAACTTGAGTAGGAGGAGCGAGTTGAAAAAAGACTCCAAACCGTTGGACAACCTCTAACGTGGAGTAGACAAACATTTGAGACTTGGTTGTACCGCGAGATAAATCACGTGTCTTGTTCTTTGTATTTATTTCCATCACTTGCAATTCTTACATTATATTTGGTATAAGTGTTTGTGAAGTGCAGGTACTTTGTTGGATAATACATCAATCCACTAGGCGACATAAGTGTTTGTAAATCAAACAAGTTGAGTTTAATAGAGTTAAAGTTTTATAATTGTCTATTCACCTTCTCTAGGTGACATTGAAATCCTTCTATTACCTCCAAGACACTTTCAATATGATACTGTGTGAAAGGGAATTAGGCTTACACCTTGTCCCTAATTAATTTTAGTGGTTAAATTGCCCAACGCAAATATTGAACTAACTAGTTTGCTCTAGTGCATAAGTCATACAGGTGTCAAAGGTTCACACTTAGCCAATAAAAAGATCAAATATTGGGTTCAAACAAAGGAGCAAGGGTCAACCGAAGGCACCTCTGGTCTGGCGCACCGGACTATCCGGTGTGCCACCGGACATGTCTGGTGCACCAGAGGACTCCGAATTCAAACTCGTCACCTTCGGGAATTTCCAGAGGCGACTCCGCTATAATTCACCGGACTGTCCGGTGTACACCGGACATGTCCGGTGCTCTAAGGAAGAGCGGCCTCCGGAACTCGCCAGCCTCGGGAATTCATTGAAGCTGCTCTGCTATAATTCACCGGACTGTCCGGTGTACACCGGACTGTCCGGTGTAACAGCGGGGCAACGGCTATTTCGGCGCCAACGGCTACCTGCGACGCATTAAATGCGCGCGCTGCGCGCGCAGAGGTCAGACACGCCCATGCTGGCGCACCGGACAATCTACAGTGCATGTCCGGTGCGCCACCGGACATCCAGGCGGGCCCAAAAGACAGAGCTCCAACGGTCGAATCCAACGGCTTTTGGTGACGTGGCTATCGCACCGGACATGTCCGGTGTGCACCAGACTGTCCGGTGCGCCATCGAACAGACAGCCTCTCCAAACGGCTAGTTTGGTGGTTGGGGCTATAAATACCCCCAACCACCCACCATTCATTGCATCCAAGTTTTCACACTTCCAACTACTTACAAGAGCTCTAGCATTCAATTCTAGACACACCAAAGAGATTAAATCCTCTCCAAATTCCACACAACGCCCTAGTGATTAGAGAGAGAGATTTGCTTGTGTTCTTTCGAGCTCTTGCGCTTGGATTGCTTTCTTCTTTCTTGTTTCTTTCATTGCAATCAAACTCACTTGTAATTGAGGCAAGAGACACCAATCTTGTGGTGATCCTTGTGGGAACTTTGTGTTCCAAGTGATTGAGAAGAGAAAGCTCACTCGGTCCGAGGGACTGTTTGAGAGAGGGTAAGGGTTGAAAGAGACCCGGCCTTTGTGGCCTCCTCAACGGGGAGTAGGTTTGCGAGAACCGAACCTCGGTAAAACAAATCCGCGTGTCATACTCCTTATTCGCTTGCGATTTGTTTTGCGCCCTCTCTCGTGGACTCTATTATACTTCTAACGCTAACCCGACTTGTAGTTGTGATTACTTTTGAGAATTTCAGTTTCGCCCTATTCACCCCCCCCTCTAGGCGGCTTTCAATTGGTATCGGAGCCCGGTGCTTCATTAGAGACTAACCGCTCGAAGTGATGTCGGGAGATCACACCAAGAGGGAGATGGAGACCGGTGACAAGCCCACTACGAGCCAAGGGAGCACTTCATCGGAAGAGTCCCGCACCAAGAGGAAGGAGAAGAAGGACTCCTCCAAACGGAAGGAGAAAAGATCTTCTTCCTCACACCATAAAGAGAAGAAGGAAAAATCTTCTTCCCACAAGTCGCATCGGAAAGGCGACAAGCACAAGAGGATGAGGAAGGTGGTCTACTACGAGACCGACACTTCATCAACATCGACCTCCGACTCCGATGCGCCATCCGTAACTTCTAAGCGCCAAGAGCGCAAGAAGTTTAGTAAGATCCCCTTACATTATCCTCGTACATCTAGACCTACTCCATTACTTTCCGTTCCATTAGGCAAACCGCCAACTTTTGATGGCGAAGATTATGCTAGGTGGAGTGATTTAATGAAATTTCATCTAACCTCACTCGACAAAAGTATATGGAATGTTGTTGAGTTTGGAGCACAGGTACCATCCGTAGGGGATGAAGACTATGATACGGACGAAGTGGCCCAAATCGAGCACTTCAACTCTCAAGCTACAACCATACTCCTCGCCTCTCTAAGCAAGGAGGAATACAACAAGGTGCAAGGGTTGAAGAATGCAAAGGAGATTTGGGACCTTCTCAAGACCGCGCACGAGGGTGATGAACTCACCAAGATCACCAAGCGGGAAACGATCGAGGGGGAGCTCGGTCGCTTCCGTCTTCGCCAAGGGGAGGAGCCACAAGATATGTACAACCGGTTCAAAACCTTGGTGAACCAAGTGCGCAACCTCGGGAGTAAGAAGTGGGACGACCACGAGGTGGTTAAGGTTATTCTAAGATCTCTTATTTTCCTTAACCCCACTCAAGTTCAATTAATTCGTGGTAATCCTAGATACACACTAATGACTCCCGAGGAAGTAATCGGGAATTTTGTGAGCTTTGAATGCATGATTAAAGGATCAAAGAAGATCAACGAGCTTGACGAACCCTCCACGTCCGAAGCACAACCGGTGGCTTTTAAGGCGACGGAGGAGAAGAAGGAGGAGTCTACACCAAGTAGACAACCAATTGACGCCTCCAAGCTTGACAATGAGGAGATGGCTTTAATCATCAAAAGCTTTCGCCAAATCCTCAAGCAACGGAGGGGAAGGACTACAAACCCCGCTCTAAGAAAGTGTGCTACAAATGTGGTAAGCCCGGTCATTTCATTGCAAAATGTCCTATATCTAGTGACAGTGACAGGGGCGACGATAAGAAGGGAAAGAGGAGAGAAAAGAAGAAGTACTACAAGAAGAAGGGCGGCGATGCCCATGTTTGCCGGGAGTGGGACTCCGACGAGAGCTCCACCGAGTCCTCTTCCGACGAGGACGCCGCCAACATCGCCGTCACCAAGGGACTCCTCTTCCCCAACGTCGGCCACAAGTGCCTCATGGCAAAGGACGGCAAAAGGAAGAAGGTTAAATCTAAATCCTCCACTAAATATGAATCCTCTAGTGATGATAATGCTAGTGATGAGGAGAATAATTTGCGTACCCTTTTTGCCGATCTTAACATGCAACAAAAGGAAAAATTAAATGAATTGATTAGTGCTATTCATGAGAAGGATGATCTCTTGGACTCTCAAGAGGACTTCCTTATTAAGGAAAACAAAAAGCATGTTAAGGTTAAAAATGCTTATGCTCTAGAGGTAGAAAAATGTGACAAATTATCTAGTGAGCTAAGCACATGCCATGACACTATTGCCAACCTTAGAAATGAAAATGCTAAATTAATTGCTAAGGTTGATTCTCATGTTTGTATTGATTCAACTTCCTATCCTAGAAATGATAATTTTGATTTGCTTGCTAGGATTGATGAGTTGAATGCTTCTCTTGCTGGCCTTAGAGATGAGAATGAGAAATTGTTTGCTAAGGCTAAAGAATTAGATGTTTGCAATGTTACAATTTCCGACCTTAGAACTAAGAATGATATGTTGCATGCTAAGGTTGTAGAACTAAAATCTTGCAAACCCTCTACATCTACCATTGAGCACACTTCTATTTGTACTAGATGTAGAGATGTTGATGTCAATGCTATTCATGATCACATGTCCTTAATTAATGTAACACCCACTTTGTAATTTGCTAGAAATAATACCAATAGAGAAACAATTTCTCTTTGTGTGAGTTTGATCTTTATGCATCATCACATGTGAACACTACGTTCAAAAACAAATAAGTAATAAAAGGATATACTATTAGAGTTTATGCATCATGCTGAGTTTTTATTTGGATGTGCATTGTGCTTAATAAAATAAATATACCATTAATAGAATCTCAATGGATCCATAGAATTTAAAGTTTAACTTGAAAATAAAACCATGAAAATAGGGAAGAGAAAGGAATATTATTCAACACAAATAAAAATTTTCATTAAAATATCTGCACCACAGTTGATATGATCAAAGTAAATAATTAGCCAGTATACAAAGTGCCACAAAGTTTGAATTTGAATTGAAGTTTGAATCTGAAAAAGAAATGAGATAGAAAATAAAAAGAAAAAAAGAAGAAACCTTACCTGGGCCGCCAACCTTGAATTCGGCCCAACCTTCCTTTGATACCGCGCGGCCCACGTCGCTCCGCTCACCATGCGCGCACCCTGGGGTTTCTCTGCTGCTAACAAGTGGGTCCCGGAAGCCTAGCGTCCCCGCGTGCGCCGACAGCAAGGGCCCACGGGCCAGCCCCTCGTGCTCTCGCGCGCGCTCACGGGTTCTACCCTGCCACTGCCGTGTGGGGTCCTCGCACCAGGGACCGCGAGCGAGGCCATGTGCTTCTTCCCCGCGGAGATCGCGCGCGCAGCGGAATACCGAGATTCCTGGGTGCTATGGGGGGCGGCCAGATTCTTCGAACGGCGTGGCGTTTGACCCGGCGCTATCCCTCCGTGCTCTCCATTTATAGTGTCGCCCGTCCTTCTCGCGAGGCCAAACACCGAGCTCACCTCCGCCGCCGCGTGCGTTTGTGGGCGAATCCGCGATTCGCGGTCGTTGGCAACCCTCAAGGCAAAGTCGGGGCTTCACGTGATCAAGCGAAGGCGTTTCGTGGTGGAGGAGGCGTGTGGGAGCTCTCTGCGGCGCTGCGATTTCTCGCCGTCGACCCGCGCTCCGTCGCAGATCCGCCCGTACCGTGGCCAGTGGTCACCGCCTACTTCAACGCCGGTATGATGTACCTCAATCAGTTCGCTATGTACTCCTGTTCGCGTAGCACTAGTCGGGGTAGGAAATGGACCTCCGTAGCGCCGGTTGGCCGGTCTCCGGCGAGCGCGCCGCCGTGCGGGGTGTTTTCGTCGTCGGCAGGGATGGTGGTCGGCCGGATGCGTCTGCGCGGTTCGATCTAAGTTGAGCGGTTGAGATTAGATCACGTCTTACCCCTTCGCTGCGTTGATCTGAGCCGTTGATTCAGTATTGTGCGCATCAGATTAGATCGGGTCTCATTAAACCGTGGCCGTGGATCTCGGATCCGGCGGCTAGTATCGTGTATCGCTTTAGTGAAGTCGGATCTAATCTGCGCCCTAGAATTCTAATCGAACGGCCCACGTTAGTCCATACCCCTTCGCGCGTCAGTTTTGTTAAAGAGCCCCTGAGATTCCAGAGAATCAACCCGCCATCCACAGGGGCTGTTCTCTGTGTCTCTGGAATTTTATCCCCGAGCCCCCTGTGCTTCACGGATATTGAGGCCCAGTCCAAAGCACTCAAAAACCAGAGAAAATAAATGGAAAATAGATTTTTAAAATGAAAATAATTACTAGAGTTTGATAAATTCATAGAAAATGCATATGAACTCCAAATCACTCCATTCCACTTTCTAAATTTTTGTAATGTAATTCTCTATCAACTAGAGCCTCTGTTTTATCATGACAACAGTAAGAAAATTAACCTCACACTTAATCTTACTTAAAGCACATAAAACCTTTGAAAATCCATAACTTAAATTCTATAACTCCAAAAATTATGATTCCTGTTCCTAGGATTTTATTTTAATATGTAGATTATTACTGTGTATTTTATTTATATGTTTGGTGTAATGTTAATTTCTCTATATACACTGTGCTTGTTTGTATTGTGGCGAGTAGAAGAGCCCGTGACTGAGGATCCTGGTGAGCAGCAGGTTGAAGTAGCTGAGCAGGAGCTCATTGAAGGCAAGTTGTGCCCTTGACCACTTTTTACCCAATAATGTTCTTTAATATCACTTATCCATGCATAGGTTAATTTTGATGGGACCCAATAGGTCACCCTAGATTGTTTATCTCATTACCTTGTTTACCCTGAATCACTTGGGTAGTTTGCTATTGCTTTACATGGTTTTGGGATAATCATTTATTACCTCTATGTTCCAATTCTTTTTGTTATTCTATGTATGTTCATGTTGAGATCATTAATGTTAATTGGAATATAGAGCTTAACTTGAGTAACACGTGCCACCACAAGGGTTTAATGGGACACCCTTGGCTGACTAATTGGGAAAGCTAGTGGAAGACTACCTTACCCGAAAGGGGCAAGGGCAGTAGGGGAGTGGTTAGTGTAGGGAGGTCCTTGCTTGATTTTGCTGCGATGGCGGTCAGGCAAGAACCCTGCATTGGAACTTCCTATAAACTGTAGCGGGTTTTCGGAAGCTAGTGGAACTTTGTAAAGGCCTCGTAATGTTGCCCTGCCGCGCTTCCTAGGTAGAGGTGTATGGGATTCGCGACCCCTTGGCAGATGGGTAACATGACTTGTGGGTAAAGGGTACAACCTCTGCAGAGTGTAAAACTGGTATACTAGCCGAGCTCACGGTCATGAGCGGCTCAGGACTCTCTAATGTTTAAATTATGGAACTTAAATTCAATTTTGTCATTTGCATTGCATGGGTTTATTATTTATTTTGTTCATTTACTTTATTTATGGTTTGGTATTTACTTACACTTAGTAACAGCTAATAAAATTTTGACCAACTACTTAAAAGCAATGCTTAGCTTTAACCCCTTTCATTGATTAGCCTTACACATCACATGAACTCACACCTTTGTGAGTTTATGTCCACTGGTTCCCCACAACTTGTTGAGCTATGATCATGTGTGAGCTCACCCTTGCTGTCTCACACCCTCCACAGGAGAAGAGCAGGTGGTTCAGGAGGAGCCACAAGGCGAGGAGTATGATCTGATCTAGGTGGCGTTTCTCAGTTGACATTGGCGCTGGCGATCCTTAGTTCGTTTTAATTTTATCTTTTATTTTGTAATAAGTCTTCCGCTATGTAATAAATACTCTGATGTTTTATGACATTTATCTCTATACACTCTGTTATTATATATGTTGTCTTCTTGGCGCATGTATGAGATGCACCTGGCTTTGTTCCTTAAAGCCGGGTGTGACAATTAAACAACAAAATGATCATATAGCATTATTAGATGCTAAAATTGCCGAGCATAACTCAGAAAATGAAAAGTTTAAATTTGCTAGAAGTATGCTCTATAATGGGAGACACCCTGGCATTAAGGATGGCATTGGCTTCCAAAGGGGAGACAATGTCAAACTTAATGCTCCCCCTAAGAACTTGTCTAACTTTGTTAAGGGCAAGGCTCCCATGCCTCAGGATAACGAGGGTTACATTTTGTACCCTGCCGGTTATCCCGAGAGCAAAATTAAGAAAATTCATTCTAGGAAGTCTCACTCTGGCCCTAACCATGCTTTTATGTATAAGGGTGAGACATCTAGCTCTAGGCAACCAACCCGTGCTAAGTTGCCTAGAACGAAAACTCCTATTGCATCAAATGATCATAGCATTTCATTTAAAACTTTTGATGCATCTTATGTTTTGACTAACAAATCCGGCAAGGTAGTTGCCAAGTTTGTTGGGGGCAAACACAAGGGCTCTAAGACTTGTGTTTAGGTACCCAAAGTTCTTGTTTCTAATGCCAAAGGACCCAAAACCGTTTGGGTACCTAAAGTCAAGAACTAAAATTGTTTTGTAGGTTTATGCATCCAGGGGCTCAAGTTGGATACTCGACAGCGGGTGCACAAACCACATGACAGGGGAGAAGAAGATGTTCTCCTCATATGAGAAAAACCAAGATCCCCAACGAGCTATCACATTCGGGGATGGAAATCAAGGTTTGGTCAAAGGATTGGGTAAAATTGCTATATGACCTGACCATACTATTTCCAATGTTTTTCTTGTAGATTCTTTAGATTACAATTTGCTTTCTATATCTCAACTTTGTCAAATGGGCTACAACTGTCTCTTTACTGATGTAGGTGTCACTGTCTTTAGAAGAAGTGATGATTCAATAGCATTTAAGGGAGTGTTAGAGGGTCAGCTATACTTGGTAGATTTTGATAGAGCTGAACTCGACACTTGCTTAATTGCTAAGACTAACTTGGGTTGGCTCTGGCATCGCCGACTAGCCCATGTTGGAATGAAGAATCTTCATAAGCTTCTAAAGGGAGAACACATTTTGGGACTAACAAATGTTCATTTTGAGAAAGACAGGATTTGTAGCGCATGCCAAGCAGGAAAGCAAGTTGGGTCTCATCATCCACACAAGAACATCGTGACAAGTGACAGTCCACTAGAGCTCCTACACATGGATTTATTCAGCCCGATCGCTTACATAAGCATCGGCGGGAGTAAGTACTGTCTAGTTATTGTGGATGATTATTCTCGCTTCACTTGGGTGTTCTTTTTGCAGGAAAAATCGCATACCCAAGAGACCTTAAAGGGATTCTTGAGACGGGCTCAAAATGAGTTCGGCTTAAGGATTAAGAAAATTAGAAGCGACAACGGGACGGAGTTCAAGAACTCTCATATTGAAGGCTTCCTTGAGGAGGAGGGCATCAAGCATGAGTTCTCTTCTCCCTACACTCCACAACAAAATGGTGTAGTGGAGAGGAAGAATCGAACTCTATTGGACATGGCAAGAACCATGCTTGATGAGTACAAGACACCGGATCGGTTTTGGGCCGAGGCGGTCAACACCGTCTGCTACGCCATCAACCGATTATATCTACACCGAATCCTCAAGAAGACATCCTATGAACTCCTAACCGGTAAAAAGCCCAATATTTCATATTTTAGAGTTTTTGGTAGCAAATGTTTTATTCTTGTCAAAAGAGGTAGAAAATCTAAATTTGCTCCTAAAACTGTAGAAGGCTTTTTACTAGGATATGACTCAAACACAAGGGCATATAGAGTCTTTAACAAGTCCTCAGGACTTGTTGAAGTTTTTTGTGACGTTGTGTTTGATGAGACTAACGGCTCTCAAGTAGAGCAAGTTGATCTTGATGAGATAGGTGAAGAACAGGCTCCATGCATCGCGCTAAGGAACATGTCCATTGGGGATGTGTGTCCCAAGGAATCTGAAGAGCCTCCACATGCACAAGATCAACCATCCTCCTCCACGCAAGCATCTCCGCCAACCCAAAATGAGGACGAGGCTCAAGTTGATGAAGGAGAAGATCAAAGAGATGAGCCTCCTCAAGATGACGGCAACGATCAAGGGGGAGATGCAAATGATCAAGACAAGGAGGATGAATAACCAAGACCGCCACACCCAAGAGTCCACCAAGCAATACAACGAGATCACCCCGTCGACACCATCCTCGGCGACATTCAAAAGGGGGTAACTACTCGATCTCGTGTTGCACATTTTTGTGAGCATTACTCTTTTGTTTCCTCTATTGAGCCACACAGGGTAGAGGAAGCACTACAAGATTCGGATTGGGTGATGGCGATGCAAGAGGAGCTCAACAACTTCACGAGGAATGAGGTATGGCATTTAGTTCCACGTCCTAATCAAAATGTTGTAGGAACCAAGTGGGTCTTCCGCAACAAGCAAGACGAGCATGGTGTGGTGACAAGGAACAAAGCTCGACTCGTGGCCAAGGGGTATTCACAAGTCGAAGGTTTGGATTTTGGTGAAACCTATGCACCCGTAGCTAGGCTTGAGTCAATTCGCATATTATTAGCCTATGCTACTTACCATGGCTTCAAGCTTTACCAAATGGACGTGAAGAGTGCCTTCCTCAATGGACCAATCAAGGAGGAGGTCTATGTTGAGCAACCTCCCGGCTTTGAAGATAGTGAGTACCCTAACCATGTCTATAGGCTCTCTAAGGCGCTTTATGGGCTCAAGCAAGCCCCAAGAGCATGGTATGAATGCCTTAGAGATTTCCTTATTGCTAATGGCTTCAAAGTCGGCAAGGCCGATCCTACTTTGTTCACTAAAACTCTTGACAATGATTTGTTCGTATGCCAAATTTATGTTGATGATATCATATTTGGGTCTACTAACGAATCTACATGTGAAGAATTTAGTAGGATCATGACACAGAAATTCGAGATGTCTATGATGGGGGAGTTGAAATATTTTCTAGGATTCCAAGTCAAGCAACTCCAAGAGGGCACCTTCATTAGCCAAACCAAGTATACTCAAGACATTTTAAACAAGTTTGGAATGAAGGATGCCAAGCCCATCAAGGCACCCATGGGAACAAATGGGCATCTCGACCTCGACACGGGAGGTAAGTCCGTGGATCAAAAGGTATACCGGTCGATGATTGGTTCATTGCTTTATTTATGTGCATCTCGACCGGACATTATGCTTTCCGTATACATGTGTGCAAGATTCCAATCCGACCCTAAGGAATCCCACCTTACGGCCGTAAAACGAATCTTGAGATATTTGGCTTATACACCTAAGTTTGGGCTTTGGTACCCTCGGGGATCCACATTTGATTTAATTGGTTATTCGGATGCCGATTGGGCGGGGTGTAAGATTAATAGAAAGAGCACATCGGGGACTTGCCAGTTCTTGGGAAGATCCTTGGTGTCTTGGGCTTCAAAAAAGCAAAATTCGGTCGCTCTTTCTACCGCCGAAGCCGAGTATATTGCCGCAGGCCATTGTTGCGCGCAATTACTTTGGATGAGGCAAACCCTGCGGGACTATGGTTACAAACTAACCAAAGTTCCTCTTCTATGTGATAATGAGAGTGCAATCCGCATGGCGGATAATCCCGTTGAGCATATCCGCACTAAACACATAGCCATTCGGTATCATTTTCTTCGGGATCACCAACAAAAGGGGGATATCGAGATTTCATACATTAACACTAAAGATCAATTAGCCGATATCTTTACCAAGCCTCTTGATGAACAAACTTTTACCAAACTTAGGCATGAGCTCAATATTCTTGATTCTAAGAATTTCTTTTGCTAAACTTGCACACATAGCTCATAAGTATACCTTTGATCATGTCTCTTTAATATATGCTATGACTAATGTGTTTTCAAGTGTATTTCAAACCAAGTCATAGGTATATTGAAAGGGAATTGGAGTCTTCGGCGAAGACAAAGGCTTCCACTCCACTCTACTACTCATCCTTCGCCGTCTCTCCGCATCACTCACCATCTTTGGTATAATCTTTACTCATATGTTTTATTTATGACCAAAGGGGGAGAAAGTACTTCTAAGGGCTCTAATGATTCCGTTTTTGGCGATTCATGCCAAAGGGGGAGAAAGTATGAGCCCAAAGCAAAAGGACCGCACCACCACCCTAATTTTAAAATTAATGGTTTTCAATTGGATGGAAAATTTCAAATTGGTATCTCTTTGTGTTCTAAAGGGGGAGCAAGTAGTATTTTCAAAACTTGATATCTTAAAACCCTCTTGAACACTAAGAGGAGAATTTATTTGAGGGGGAGTTTTGTTTAGTCAAAGGAAAAGCATTTGGAACAAGGAGAGAGAATCTCAAATCTTGAAAATGCTTCTCAAATTTTATTCATTTACCTTTGACTATCTTGCAAAAGGACTTTAAAAAGAATTTACAAAAGAGTTTGCAAAAACAAAACATGTGGTGCAAGCGTGGTCCAATATATTAAAAATAAAGAAACAATCCATGCATATCTTGTAAGTATTTATATTGGCTCAATTCCAAGCAACCTTTGCACTTACATTATGCAAACTAGTTCATTTATGCACTTTTATATTTGCTTTGGTTTGTGTTGGCATCAATCACCAAAAAGGGAGAGATTGAAAGGGAATTAGGCTTACACCTAGTCCCTAATTAATTTTGGTGGTTGAATTGCCCAACACAAATATTGAACTAACTAGTTTGCTCTAGTGCATAAGTCATACAGGTGTCAAAGGTTCACACTTAGCCAATAAAAAGACCAAATATTGGGTTCAAACAAAGGAGCAAGGGTCAACCGAAGGCACCTCTGGTCTAGCGCACCGGACTGTCCGGTGTGCCACCGGACATGTCCAGCGCACCAGAGGACTCCGAATTCAAACTCGTCACCTTCGGGAATTTCCAGAGGCGACTCCGCTATAATTCACCGGACTGTCCGGTGTACACCGGACATGTCCGGTGCTCCAAGGAAGAGCGGCCTCCAGAACTCGCCAGCCTCGGGAATTCATTGAAGCTGCTCCGCTACAATTCACCGGACTGTCCGGTGTACACCGGACTGTCCGGTGTAACAGCGGGGCAACGGCTATTTCGGTGCCAACGGCTACCTGCGACACATTAAATGCGCGCGCTGCGCGCGCAGAGGTCAGGCACGCCCATGCTGGCGCACCCGACAATCTATAGTGCATGTCCGGTGCGCCACCGGACATCCAGGCGGGCCCAGAAGACAGAGCTCCAACGGTCAAACCCAACGGCTTTTGGTGACGTGGCTGTCGCACCGGACATGTCCGGTGTGCACCGGACTATCCGGTGCGCCATCGAACAGACAGCCTCTCCAAACGGCTAGTTTGGTGGTTGGGGCTATAAATACCCCCAACCACCCACCATTCATTGCATCCAAGTTTTCACACTTCCAACTACTTACAAGAGCTCTAGCATTCAATTCTAGACACACCAAAGAGATTAAATCCTCTCCAAATTCCACACAACGCCCTAGTGATTAGAGAGAGAGATTTGCTTGTGTTCTTTCGAGCTCTTGCGCTTGGATTGCTTTCTTCTTTCTTGTTTCTTTCATTGCAATCAAACTCACTTGTAATTGAGGCAAGAGACACCAATCTTGTGGTGATCCTTGTGGGAACTTTGTGTTCCAAGTGATTGAGAAGAGAAAGCTCACTCGGTCCGAGGGACTGTTTGAGAGAGGGTAAGGGTTGAAAGAGACCCGGCCTTTGTGGCCTCCTCAACGGGGAGTAGGTTTGCGAGAACCGAACCTCGGTAAAACAAATCCGCGTGTCATACTCCTTATTCGCTTGCGATTTGTTTTGCGCCCTCTCTCGCGGACTCTATTATACTTCTAACGCTAACCCGGCTTGTAGTTGTGATTACTTTTGAGAATTTCAGTTTCGCCCTATTCACCCCCCTCTAGGCGACTTTCACTGTGTAGTGTGTCCCTTTCCACATTGCTATCAGAGTCATTCATGTGCAGTTTTTGATTTGGATGGTTTGCATATAGGCAATATGATATACTTTTGCTTATGTTGTAGCATGGATTGAGATGGATGAGGTAGTTGTCGGTATAGTAGCATAACTTATTTTTCTCTACTGGCTAGAATCACCATAGGGGTATAAGGTTAGTTTGCTTTCCTTCCTAACCATATGCATAACTTTCTCCTACTAAATGGAATCACCATTCAGGCTAACAGTGCATGTACCTTTCACGTTGGGAAAGGCAACATATTCAAGTTATGTATACTGTTTTCATTCTATCTCACATAATTTTCAATATGGTTGACATTGAAATAGAGTTATTTAGAATGTAAAAAAGAATTAGTATGCTTTATGAGTTAAAGCAAAATTTGACCAACTAAAGGCAACTACTTGAGCCAAATCCATTATATAGCCAGCCTACTTACCAAATAGCGGGATACTTGTTCAGTGTGAAAGTACTCATCTTTGCCTTTTCCACTCTATCTGTAGGTACCCCGTGACTGGGGTACCACTCCTATTGTGTCAAGGCAGATACCTGTGTGGTAACCTCTAACCCCATGCTAAAGAACTAAGCAGCTAGACCCATGGGACTGGACTGCCTAACAGGACTGCTAGCCTTGGGACCCACTCCCCGCTCGGGGACAGGTGCGGGGCTGCCATGTGACCTGAGGATGAAAGTGCTAAGGGACTACTACCATGTGTACGGACCCCCAAGGGTGGGACCCAGACCCCCATGTATGCGTCCGAACCCCCATGGGTGGGTCCTAGACTTCCACATGTTCCGTCCAGACCCCTACATGAGGGTCCCGGACGGCCGGACCTCCCTATCAAACATGTAGACCCCCGGCAGGCGGGGCCCAAGTCTCTAGGACTGCAAGCGCTACTGGCCCCTACTCTCCGCTTGAGAAAGACTTTGATGCTGCCATGTGGCTCGTGGGTGCGTGGCACAGGCCTTCGGCTAGAAGCAAGCTCGCCGCCCGCATTCAATGCGAGCGGCTGAGGCGCACCCTGCTGTGCATAGGGCATGAACATGCTTTTGTTAGGCTACACAGGACCGAATGACCACTCCACGCGTTACTAAGGCGTGCAGTCATATCACAATGTCGCGTGTAGGGCCTGCACAGTAACCCATGTGTTACCGAGGAAAGCTGTTATGCCTCAGCGCCACACGTGTGGGATGCACCATCATGAGCGGTCGTTGGCTCGGGCAGTGCACCCGCTGTAGCACCAGCCAAAGGTGACATCACAAGTCATTCAACATTAACTCCTGTGCACGTGAGTAAGGGCAGCCCCTACAAACGTTAGCGTACCTAGCTCCACTTCGCAGCTGGCTCAAGTCGACAAATGGGGCGGAGACACACCTGATCAGAAGGTCTACACGGCGGCCGAGGGAGATGATCTCTGTCCCTTGAAACAGTTATTGCTCCATGTTGCATATATTAAATACTAGATTGCAGGGGCCCACTCGTCGAGGCTCAGCACCCTTGTAAGTGCCTCCCTTGGACTATAAAAGGGAGGGCACATGCGATACAAGGGACAAGCTCAACTTCATCCTCACACAGACTAAGACACGCTCAAGCTCTCAGCAATACAACTCACAAGTGGACGTAGGGTGTTATGCTTTGGTGACCCGAACCACTCTAAATCCTTACGTGTTCTAGTGTTCATGCATCTCTTCAGGCTAACCCTAGGCAACCCCTAATTCTTAGGATTAGGCGAGTGCATTTCACCACCTAGCTAGAGTTTACCTTCGACAATATCCTATGTATTTTTCTGCTCAGGAGAAGACATGAGTCCTAGAATCAAGATTTCTAGGATTTGACAAGTTCTAAGCACGTGATCAACCAGCCAACTACATAGATGGTCTAATAGTGGATCATATCAAACTTTTTGGTGTAATACTCAAAAATGTAAAATTGAAAACATAGTTGATTTACACACATGTTTTTGCCTCTGTTTATTATAACAGGTGAATCAACACCTCAAAAGTCATTAACTAGCTAATGACACTTAAATTAATATGTGCATCATGTTGAGTTTTATTGGATTGTGCATTTGTGGATAATAAAATAAATGTGTCAATAAAAATATATTAATATGTTAATGGACACATGGGATATAACCTCAAAATGACATAGAAAAAGAAACGAAAGAGAAGAAACATCATAAAATAAACCCAAACATAAATGGTATGATTAAGGTCTACCTTTAATTGGGTACTAAATTCACATTCATATTTGAAGTTCAAATTTGGGACTTAAATTTGAAATTAAAAGGAGAAAAGAAAACAGGAAATAAAAACAAAAGAAAAAGGAAGAAAGCTTACCTGGGCCGCGAACCATCACTTTCGGCCCATTGACTCAACACACGCACGGCCCATACCCCGTTCCACTGCGCGTGCATGATCGACTGCCATGCAGGGCCCACTGCTTGGTCTCAGGGGCGCACGCCGCGTACACCAGAATGAGTCGCCGACTGTCTGGGCCCACTGCCCAGCGTTCCTCAAGTGCGCGTGACTAACCAATCACCTACAGAGCGGGCCCGTTTGCCAGTACAGTCTTCACCTCCCGCGACAGTCGACTCTGCTCAACTGAAGCCAGAATCCACGCCGAGACCTTGACTACGCTACGGTGGCTGGGGCTGCTCGGGCAATCGTGCCACGACCCACACCGACCGGTTCTGGCGGACCTCCGCTGACCACTCTGGGCCGCTTACTAGTAGTAGCGAGGCCTCCTTCCACCTACCGTCGAAGTCGCCGTGGACTGTTACAAACTGAATCCACGAAATCCTCGCCGCGTGACTCCATGCCGAGTCTACCGCATGCGCACGGCAGCCGAAATCCGCGCGCACCTCGCGATTCCGTTCAACCGCCTTCCACCATCGGCCCAGTTGGGCTATAAAGCAGATTACCGACTTCCTCCGTCATCGCTGCTGCTCATCTCGCCTAGAATCGCCCACCATCGCCGCCACCGTAGATAGCCGCTGGTAACGCGACTCTGGCGCCATTCTGGTAACCTAAAGCTTGGGTTGCTCACGTTGAAGTTGTACGAGGGAGCAATCGAAAGGGCGGGTGGAATCCACGCGACAATTTCTCACCGGGCGGGATGACCACCGCGGGATTCCTCGTGCCGCGGCTAGCTTGGGTCGTTGCTCCAAACCAGTGGTAAGCACGTTTATTCTCTTCAAAACCTTCCCATATTCGCGTAGGACCGTCCAGGGAGGTAATGGAATCTAACCGGTAGACGCAATTTCTCATCGGAGGAATTTTCGTCGCCGTGGATACACTCGTGCCGTGGATACACTCGTGCCGCGGTCCGGCCCCTGTTGCCTAAACCATTAGGTAATAGCCCAACGGATTTGCCTCGGTAACCTCTCCGGCACTGTGTGAACTCGTTGATTTAGGGATGGGAGCCTCTAGACGCTGCGCCGGCGAAGGATCCGCCGCCGGGCGGGGCTGCATCGCCGCGTCGAGTCACCAGAGGAGGGAGACAAGCGCTCTGCCGTGGATCTGGCCGCGGACGGCTCTAATCTGGCGGTCGAGGTTGGTTTGGGTTTCATAAAATTTGGGCCATCAGATCTCGATCTAGTGGCTCATAGCGCATACCGTTTCGAGTAGCAGAGATCTAATTCGGGGCGTAGATTTCTTATCCTACGTCTGGGGCGTTCCGATAACCGTTCGGTCGTGTACTTATGCAAAAGAAACCCTATGAAAACTGTGAATAAACCCGCCGTCCATGCAACAACGCCCTATGTCTTGGGGATTCTTTCACCGAAACCCCTGCGCTTTACAGTTTTTATGCGCTCGGTCCAGTAAATTGAGTATTTAGGAAATTGATTATAAAAATTGATTTTTAACTCAAGAATAATTCTAGAAACTTGTAAGGTGCATATAAAATTCATTTTAACTCCTTTTTGACTCATTCCAGTTCCTATAATTTTGTAATAATATTGTTTATCAACTAGTACCACTGTTTTGATAGGAATATCACAATAAAATTTATATCCTATTTAATCTTGTACAAACACATAAAACCTTTAGAAATTCGTAACTTAAAATCTATAACTCCAAATTGATTCATTCCAGTGGCATTCATTTTGTTAAATATTGTTTATCACCTAGTATCTTTGTCTAACCATGAAACTTGGTTTAAAATTATCCACATGAATAACTCTATTCTAGGCATTAAATAACTTCAGAAAATCATAACTTAATAACCCTAACTCTGATCTTAGTAGTTCTCGATCCCGCGATCTCGTAGCAATGCATAGATTATTATTATTTGATTTGTTCTTATGCATGGTGTGATGTTAATTTTGTCTATACCATGTCTGTTTGTATTGCTACGACTAGCGCGAGGACGCGTGTCATCTGAAAAGCAAGTTGGTACCTGGAATCTCAAGTGCCAGGCAAGTTGTGCCCTTGATTCACTTTTGTTACCCAATAATGTTCTTTATAATCATTTACCATGCATAGGTTTAATTTTGATGGGACCCAATAGGTCACCCTAGATTGTTTATCTCATTACCTTGTTTACCCCTGAATCACTTGTGTAGTTTGCTATTGCTCTATATGGTTTTGGGATAATCATTTATTATATCCATGTTCCAGTTATTATGTTATTTATTTATGTTCATGATAAGATCATTACATTAATGTTAATTGGAACATGGAGCTTAACTTGTGAAACACGTGCCACCACAAGGGAGGAATGGGACCCCTTGGCTAACTAATTAGGAAAGCTAGTGGAAGACTACCTTACCCGAAAGGGGCAAGAGCAGTAGGGGAGTTGCATGCAAGGAGGTTCTCGGGTTGATTTTGCTGCGATGGCGGTCAGACGAGGGATTCTTGCAAGTGCTCTTCCCATAAACTGTAGCGGGTTTTCGGAAACTAGTGGAACTTTGTAAAGGTCTCGTAGTGGATCCCTAGCCATTCACCTTGGTAGTGTCTAAGGGTCTAGCTAGCCCTGGCGACATGGGAAACATGACTTGTGGGTAAAGGGTACAACCTCTGCAGAGTGTAAAACTGGTATACTAGCTGAGCTCACGGTCATGAGCAGCTCAGGACTCTCCGATGATTAAATTATGGAACCTAAACTCAATTTGTCATTTGCATTTGCATGGGATTTATTATTAATTTTGTTCTATTACTTTATTATGGTTTGGTATTCACTTACACTTAGTAACTGCTAATAAAATTTTGACCAACTTATAAAAGCAATGCTCAGCTTTAACCTCTATTGTTGATCAGCCTTACACTTCATGAACTCCCACCTTTGGTGAGTTCATGTCACATTATTCCCCACAACTTGTTGAGCGATGAACGTGTGTGAGCTCACCCTTGCTGTCTCACACCCCCCCACAGGTCAAGAACAGGTACCACTAGATGGCGCATGGTGGATGTTGCGCTGTATTCGAGAGAGGTCTAGGTCGTCGTCTCCCAGTCGACTTTCTAGCGCCAAGGATGGATTTTAGTTCGATCCTTGTACGTTTATCTTTTATTTTGTAATAAGACTTCCGCTATGTAATAATACTCTGATGTTATTGTGACATTTATCTCTATACACTCTATTATTGTATATGTTGTCTTCTTGGCGCATGTATGAGATGCACCCGGCTTTGTCCGCTAAAAACCGGGTTTTACAGAAGTGGTATCAGAGGAAATGTTGACTGTAGGACGAAACCTAGATAGAAATGGACAACTCTTACCTACTTACCTTACTCTGATTCATTCTATACTTACCTTATCGTGATCCTGTCTCACCTTTTGCTATTATACTCGGATTATTCTTACCTTTACTACTCTAAGACAAGATGGATTTCACACCTTGGAATCCTACAACTATGAACTTTTTCAGAGATAGGGAACCTAAGACAAAATTAAAATTATTTTCTCTATTAAAAATGTTGGTTGATTGTTCTGATGATCAATGCCTGATTTGCTTCTTTGATTGATTGAAATAGTATAGACGAGCATCTTAGCATGTACCACCATAAGGTAATGAATTAGCTTTAGTAGGGGACACACTAATCTACTTAGTTAATAAATCCCCCGCAGTAACATTTCTCGTAACTACTCGCCTTGTCTACAATTCTTCTTTCTTACCCTGTGTTTCTAACCCAGATGGGCTACCCCTATACTGTTAGAAGAGAGCAGTATAGATTTGATCCTTGGTATGTCATGGTTAAGAAAGGCAAAGGCAGTATATACATTGTGCTAAGGGAACCGTAGAACTCACTAGTTCCAAAGGACAAAGATTTGAAGTTGCGATTGGCGGCATTCTTAGTAGATGAAAAGTTTGTGGGTGACAACATTCGTGCAGTTAGAGATTTTCTAGATGTCTTTCCAGAGGAGTTATTAGGGATGCCACTAGATATGGAAGTTGAGTTTGTCATTAATCTCTTACTTGGAACTACCCCTATTTCTAAGCGGCCATACAGGATGTCCGTAGAAGAACTAAAGGAACTTAAGAAGCAATTAACAGAGTTACAAGAGGCTAGGTACACTCGCTCGAATTCTTCACCTTGTGGAGCACCAGTTCTGTTTGTACAGAAGAAGTATGGATCACAAAGGATATGTGTGGATTATAGATCCCTTAATGATGTTACTGTGAAGAACAAGTACCCATTACCCCGCATTGAGGATTTATTTGATCAGATGAGAGATGCTAGGGTATTCTCGAAGATTGATCCCTGATCGGGTTACCATCAAATGAAGATTAGGCCATCGGATATTCCCAAGATGGATTTCTCGACCCGATATGGTTTATATGAGTTCACCGTTATGTCATTTGGACTAACTAATGCACCAGCTTATTTTATGAATCTGATGAATAAAGTGTTTATGGAGTATTTGGACAGATTCGTCGTAATATTCATCGACGATATTTATTCCAAGAGTGATAGCGATCATGAGGAACATCTGAGATTGGTACTATGGAAGCTACGAGATAATCAACTATATGCCAAGTACAGTAAATGCGAGTTCTGGATTGACGAGGTGTCATTTTTTGGACATATTATTTCTAACGGAGGGATATCAGTGGATCCTGCTAAAGTCAAGGAGATAGTGGTGTGGAGCATACCCACTACAGTTACAAAGATTCGGAGTTTCTTGGGACTTGCAAGATACTATCGGAGATTTATTGAAGGATTTTCTAAGATTGCTAAGTCTATCACCTCACTTCTGGGGAAGGAAAGAGAGTTTAAGTGGGACGAGAAGTGACAAGATAGCTTTGACCAATTAACGAAGAGATTGATGTCGCCACCAGTGTTGGTTATGCCAGATCTACAGAAAGGATTTGACATTTATTGTGATGCATGTGGCCAAGGCTTGGGATGTGTGCTCATGCAAGAAGGACATGTGATTGCCTACGTGTCTTGTCAGTTACAGAAACATGAATTGAACTACCCCACGGATGACTTAGAACTAGCAGCCGTTGTGCATGCGCTTAAGATTTGGAGACATTATGTTATGGGAACCAAGTGTCAAGTATACACGAATCATAAGAGTTTGAAGTATATATTCACTCAGAAGGATCTCAACCTTAGGCAACGCCGTTGGTTGGAGCTTATTAAGGATTATGATTTGGAGATTCACTATCACCCGGGCAAGGCAATTTGGTTGCAGATGCCTTGAGTCAAAAGGAGCATGTTCATTCAGCTATTGTTGCCCAGCTACTTGATGAGATTGTTGAGGATTTTAGGAGACTTAACCTAGGGATAGTTGCTCACACTGAAGGAGTTACTATTGATGTGGAACCTACCTTGGAGCAAGAATTCCGTAAAGGACAAATTGGTGAGGCTAAAATACAAGAGATTAAGGATCTGATTACTGAAGGTCGAGGTCCGGAAACCGCGGAAGATGAATAAGGCACTGTGTGATTCAAGGACAGGATATGTGTTCCTGTTATTGAAAGCCTTCGTGAGACTATTTTAAAGGAGGCCCATGACTCGGATTATTCTATTCATCATGGTAGTACCAAGATGTATCAGGATTTGAAGTGGAAGTATTGGTGGCATGGATTGAAGAGAGATGTGGCTGCACATGTAGCTATGTGTGATGTGTGCCAAAGAGTTATGGTCGAACACCAAAGACCAGCTGGACTACTGCACCCACTAAAGATACCCGAGTGGTAGTGGAAAGAGATTGGTAAGGACTTCATTACTGGATTGCCTCACACCTCGAAAGGATATGATGCTATATGGGTGATTATGGATAGGTTGACCAAAGTGGCTTATTTCATTCCGGTCAAGACTACTTATAAGAGATCTCAATTGGTAGAGTTATATATGGCTCGGATTGTGTCTCAACACGGTGTACCAAAGAAGATCATTTTGGATAGAGGATCACAGTTTACCTCCAGATTTTGGAAAAGTTTTCATGAGAATATGGATATGAAGTTGAATTTTAGTTCGGCCTACCATCCTCAGACTGATGGACGAACTGAAAGGACTAATCAAGTATTGGAAGACATGTTGAGAGCTTGTGCCCTTCAGCGTGGTAGTAGTTGGGACAAGAGTCTACCTTATGCTGAGTTCTCATATAATAATAGCTATCAGGCAAGTCTGAAGATGTCACCTTTTGAGGCTTTATATGGGAGGAAGTGCAGGACTCCTCTATATTGGGATAAGACTAGAGGAAGACAATTCTTTGAACCTGAACTTATTCAAGAGGGAGAAGAACAAGTCCGTATGATTCGAGAGAATTTGAGGGTAGCTTGGACCAGACAAAAGAGCTACGCTGATAATAGAAGAAGACCACTGGAGTTTGAGGAAGGTGATCATGTGTACCTCAAGGTGTCACCACTTCATGGAATGAGGAGATTCAAAGTCAAGGACAAATTGTCCCCTCGTTTTATTGGACCATTCAGAGTTTTTAAGCGAGTTGGGGAGATGGCATACCAACTTGAGCTACCTGCTAGTCTATCGGATGTGCATAATGTGTTCCACGTATCTCAACTGAAGAAGTGTCTCCGTGTCCCTGAGGAACAATTACCAATGGAAGAGCTCAGTGTTCAGGGTGATTTGACTTACACCGAGTACCCTATCAAGATTCTTGATACTTTGACACGAGTTACAAGAAATAAGGTGATAAAGATGTGCAAAGTGCAATGGAGTCACCATGGCGAAGATGAAGCAACATGGGAAAGAGAAGAAGAGCTTCGCATAGATTTCCCCCCATCTTTTCTCTAGTCCTCCCTAAATCTCGTGGACAGGATTCTTTTTAAGGGGGGGTAGGATTTGTAATACTCAAAAATGTAAAATTGAAAACATAGTTGATTTACACACATGTTTTTTCCTTTGTTTATTATAACAGGTGAATCAACACCTCAAAAGTCATTAACTAGCTAATGACACTTAAATTAATATGTGCATCATGCTGAGTTTTATTGGATTGTGCATTTGTGGATAATAAAATAAATGTGTCAATAAAAATATATTAATATGTTAATGGACACATGGGATATAACCTCAAAATGACATAGAAAAAGAAAAGAAAGAGAAGAAACATCATAAAATAAACCCAAACATAAATGGTATGATTAAGGTCTACCTTTAATTGGGTACTAAATTCACATTCATATTTGAAGTTCAAATTTGGGACTTAAATTTGAAATTAAAAGGAGAAAAGAAAACAAGAAATAAAAACAAAAGAAAAAGGAAGAAAGCTTACCTGGGCGCGGACCATCACTTCCGGCCCATTGACTCAACACACGCACGGCCCATACCCCGTTCCACTGCGCGTGCGCGATCGACTGCCGTGCGGGGCCCACTGCTCGGTCTCAGGGGCGCGCGCCGCGTACACCAGAATGAGTCACCGACCGTCTGGGCCCACTGCCCAGCGTTCCTCAAGCACTCGTGACTAACCAGTCACCTACAGAGCGGGCCTGTTTGCCAGTACAGTCTTCCACCTCCCGCGACAGTCGACTCTGCTCAACTGAAGCCGGAATCCACGCCGGGACCTTGACTGCGCTACGGTGGCTAGGGCTGCTTGGGCAATCGTGCCACAACCCGCACCGACCGGTTCTGGCGGACCTCCGTTGACCACTCTGGGCCACTTACCAGTAGTAGCGAGGCCTCCTTCCACCTACCGTCGAAGTCGCCGCGGACTGTTACCAACCGAATCCACGAAATCCTCGCCGCGGGACTCCATGCCGAGTCTACTGCATGCGCACGGTAGCCGAAATCCGCGCGCACCTCGCGATTCCGTTCAACTGCCTTCCACCATCGGCCCAGTTGGGCTATAAAGCAGATTACCGACTTCCTCCGTCATTGCTGCTGCTCATCTCGCCTAGAATCGTCCACCATCGCCGCCACCGTAGATAGCCGCTGGTAACGCAACTCTGGCGCCATTCTGGTAACCTAAAGCTTGGGTTGCTCACGTTGAAGTTGTACGAGGGAGCAATCGAAAGGGCGGGTGGAATCCACGCGGCAATTTCTCACCGGGCGGGATGACCACCGCGGGATTCCTCGTGCCGCGGCTAGCTTGGGTCGTTGCTCCAAACCAGTGGTAAGCACGTTTATTCTCTTCAAAACCTTCCCATATTCGCGTAGGACCGTCCAGGGAGGTAATGGAATCTGACCGTAGACGCAATTTCTCATCGAAGGAATTTTCGTCGCCGCGGATACACTCGTGCCGCGGTCCGACCCGTGTTGCCTAAACCATTGGGTAATAGCCCAACGGATTTGCCACGGTGACCCCTTTGGCACTGTGTGAACTCGTTGATTTAGGGATGGGAGCCTCTTGGCGCTGCGCCGGCGAAGGATCCGCCGCCGGGTGGGGCTGCATCGCCGCATCGAGTCACCAGAGGAGGGAGACAAGCGCTCTACCGTGGATCTGGCCGCGGACGGCTCTAATCGGGCGGTCGAGGTTGGTTTGGGTTTCATAAAATTTGGGCCATCAGATCTCGATCTAGTGGCTCGTAGCGCATACCGTTTCGAGTAGCAGAGATCTAATTCGGGGCGTAGATTTCTTATCCTACGGCTGGGGCATTCCGATAACCTTTCGGTCGTGTACTTATGCAAAAGAAACCCTATGAAAACTGTGAATAAACCCGCCGTCCGTGCAACAGCGCCCTGTGTCTTGGGGATTCTTTCACCGAAACTCCTGCGCTTTACAGTTTTTATGCGCTCGGTCCAGTGAATTGAGTATTTAGGAAATTGATTATAAAAATTGATTTTTAACTCAAGAATAATTCTAGAAACTTGTAAGGTGCATATAAAATTCATTTTAACTCCTTTTTGACTCATTCTAGTTCCTATAATTTTGTAATAATATTGTTTATCAACTAGTACCACTATTTTGATAGGAATATCACAATAAAATTTATATCCTATTTAATCTTGTACAAACACATAAAACGTTTAGAAATTCGTAACTTAAAATCTATAACTCCAAATTGGTTCATTCCAGTGGCATTCATTTTGTTTAAATATTGTTTATCACCTAGTATCTTTGTCTAATCATGAAACTTGGTTTAAAATTATCCACATGAATAACTCTATTCTAGGCATTAAATAACTTCAGAAAATCATAACTTAATAACCCTAACTCTGATCTTAGTAGTTCTCGATCCCGCGATCTCGTAGCAATGCGTAGATTATTATTATTTGATTTGTTCTTATGCATGGTGTGATGTTAATTTTGTCTATACCATGTCTGTTTGTATTGCTACGACTAGCGCGAGGATGCGTGTCATCTGAAAAGCAAGTTGGTACCTGGAATCTCAAGTGCCAGGCAAGTTGTGCCCTTGATTCACTTTTGTTACCCAATAATGTTCTTTATAATCATTTACCATGCATAGGTTTAATTTTGATGGGACCCAATAGGTCACCCTAGATTGTTTATCTCATTACCTTGTTTACCCCTGAATCACTTGGGTAGTTTGCTATTGCTCTATACGGTTTTGGGATAATCATTTATTTTATCCATGTTCTAGTTATTATGTTATTTATTTATGTTCATGACAAGATCATTACATTAATGTTAATTGGAACATGGAGCTTAACTTGAGAAACACGTGCCACCACAAGGGAGGAATTGGACCCCTTGGCTAACTAATTAGGAAAGCTAGTGGAAGACTACCTTACCCGAAAGGGGTAAGGGCAGTAGGGGAGTTGCATGCAAGGAGGTTCTCGGGTTGATTTTGCTGCGATGGCGGTCAGACGAAGGCTTCTTGCATGTGCTCTTCCCTTAAACTGTAGCGGGTTTTCGGAAACTAGTGGAACTTTGTAAAGGCCTCGTAGTGGATCCCTAGCCATTCACCTCGGTAGTGTCTAAGGGTCTAGCTAGCCCTGGCGACATGGGAAACACGACTTGTGGGTAAAGGGTACAACCTCTGCAGAGTGTAAAACTGGTATACTAGCCAAGCTCACGTTCATGAGCAGCTCAGGACTCTTCGATGATTAAATTATGGAACCTAAACTCAATTTGTCATTTGCATTTGCATGGGATTTATTATTAATTTTGTTCTATTACTTTATTATGGTTTGGTATTCACTTACACTTAGTAACTGCTAATAAAATTTTGACCAACTTATAAAAGCAATGCTCAGCTTTAGCCTCTATTGTTGATCAGCCTTACACTTCATGAACTCCCACCTTTGGTGAGTTCATGTCACATTATTCCCCACAACTTGTTGAGCGATGAACATGTGTGAGCTCACCCTTGCTGTCTCACCCCCCCATAGGTCAAGAACAGGTACCACTAGATGGCGCATGGTGGATGTTGCGCTGTATTCGAGAGAGGTCTAGGTCGTCGTCTCCCAGTCGACTTTCTGGCGCCAAGGATGGATTTTAGTTCGATCCTTGTATGTTTATCTTTTATTTTGTAATAAGACTTCCACTATGTAATAATACTCTGATGTTATTGTGACATTTATCTCTATACACTCTGTTATTGTATATGTTGTCTTCTTGGCGCATGTATGAGATGCACCCGGCTTTGTCCTCTAAAAACCGGGTGTTACATTTGGTTATGTAGTAATACTTCTCTGCTATTAATAAAGTATTATGCTTTGATATAATCCACTATATGACATCATTGTGCATGTGATTTTGATTCAATTACATGTACAGTGGACATTCAATTTTGTTCTTAAAACTAGATGTGGCATGACCCGGTGTGCTTGGCCTAGCATTGATCTCCACCATCTATGTCTCTCATTTGGTCGTCCATTGTCCATGCGTGCACGTCACCATTGTATGCCACAGCACTGCCATGCTCACCGACACATGGTTGTTGAAAGTCGCCTAGAGGGGGGTGAATAGGCGAAACCTGAAATTTACAAACTTTAAACTTGCACTAGGGCTGGGATTAGCGTTAGAATTAAATCGGAGTTAGAAAGATTGTTCTCCTTGCTTAGAGTTGCTCAATCAATGCGAATAATGTTTGGGAGCAAACTCAAATCAATATGAGCAAGGGAACTTTAGAGAGAGGAAAGAGGGAAAACAAATCGAATGGAAATCAACACAAGTGAACACGGTGATTTGTTTTACGGAGGTTCAGTTCCAAAGAACCTAGTCCCCGTTGAGGAGGCCACAAAGGTCGGGTCTATTTCAACCCTTTCCCTCTCTCAAACGGTCTCTTATACCGGATGAGCCTTCTCCTTAATCACTTGGATCACTAAGACCCCGCAAGGATCACCACACACTTAGGTGTCTCTTGCTAGATTTACAAAGAACTTATGAGAATAAGAATGGCGAAGGAGAAAGAAATCCAAGCAACAAGAGCAACAAATGAACACAAATAATCCTCTCACAAGCTTCTAAGCACTAGAGTTGATTTTGGGAGCTTGGAGTGGATTGAATGCTTTGAATGTGTCTTGGAGTGTTTGGCTTTGCTCTTGAAATGGATATGGAGTTCAGAAAACTTGGATGCCAATGAATGAGGTGGTTGGGGTGTATTTGTAGCCTCCAACCACTTTCTAGCCGTTGGCTGTTTTTGCTGGTGATGGGCACACCGGATAGTCCGGTGGTTCACCAGACAGTCACTGTTCACTGTCCGGTGCGTGCCACGTTAGCACACCCGTGGAGGTTTGGAGCGGACGACCGTTGGAACCCTTTGTCCTGTAGTTGCACCGGACAGTCCGGTGCCACACCGGACATGTCCGGTGTGCTCCGACTTCTGCGCTTTGGCTTCTGCCGCGCACTGTTCACAATTGTTCCCTTTTGCAGTCGACCGTTGGTGCTAGGTAGCCATTGCTCCGTTGGCTCACCGGACATGTCCGGGGCACACCGGACATGTCCGGGGCACACCGGACAGTCTGGTGAATTATAGCGGAGTGCGCCCAGAAGAAACCCGAGAGTGAGCTATTCGAGTGGAACTCGGCCTGGTGCACCGGACATTGTCCGGTGCGCCATTTGTCAGCACACTCTCATGTCTTGCTCCAAATATTGTTGAGTCCCCAACTCAATTTCTTTCTTGGTTTGTGTTTAACCTTATGCACTTGAGATAAATGACACCTTGACAAACTAATTATGCCATGTGGTTTGTGATGGACGTCAACCAACAAAATTGATTATAAGAAAATATTAAGCCCATTTCCCTTTCAATCTCCCCCTTTTTGGCGATTGATGCCAACACAAACCAAAGCAAATATAAGGTGTAGAAATGTAAATAGTTTGCAATTGAGATTAATGTGCATAGGTTACTTAGAGTTAAACCAATTGAAAGACTTTACATATATGTATAAGAATAAACGTGATTGCTTTCTTCTATTTAACATTTTGGACCATATTTGCACCACTTTCTTGTTTTTGCAAATCTTTTGGAAAATCTTTTAAAATTCTTTTGCAAATAGTCAAAGGTATAAGAATATGATTGCAAGAAGCATTTTTAAGATTTGAGATTTCTCCCCCTGTTTCAAATGCTTTTCCTTTGACTAAATAAAAACTCCCCTTGAAGAAATTCTCCACTTAGCTTTCAAGAGGGTTTTTCCTTTTTGAAATAGATACACAATTGAATTATACCAAATGAAATCCTTATGCTAAGTGAGATTTTGAAATCAAATGGGATACTAATTTGAAAATTTTGAGACTCATTGATATACCAATTGAAAGATTTTGGGATACCAAATGAGACTAGCTAAGATACCAATTGAAATCTGAAATATCAATTGAAATAATTTCTTCCTTTAGGTTTTGAAAATTTGAAGAAATGATGGTGCAGTCCTTTTGCTTTGGGCTTAAGCAGTCCTTTTGCTTTGGGCTTAATACTTTCTCCCCCTTTGGCATGAATCGCCAAAAATGGAGAACTTGAGAGCCCTTAATACTTTTTCCCCATTGGTAAAAGAAATGTGAGTGAAGGGTCATACCAATTGAGAGTTTCCTTGGGTAACGACAAAGGATAAATGATACCGTCAGAGTTGGAGTGGAAGTCTTGTCTTTGCCGAATACTCTATTTCCCTTTCAATTTAATACTAAGCATTGAAATACACTTGAAGGCACATTAGTCTTAACCTTGGCACAAGAAGAATAAGAAATATGCATTTGTACCAAATGAAAGAGACATGACCAAATGTATATAAATGAGCTATGTGTGCAATGTTTCAATCAAAGTTCCGAGAATCAAGTATATTTAGCTCATTCCTAAGTTTGCTAAAGGTCTTTTCATCTAGTAGCTTGGTAAAGATATCGGCTAATTGGTTGTGGGTGCTAACATAAGCAATTTCGATATCCCCCTTTTGTTGGTGATCTCTCAGAAAGTGATACCAGATATCTATGTGCTTAGTGCGGCTGTGTTCAACGGGATTATCCGCCATGTGGATTGCACTCTCATTATCACATATGAGAGGGACTTTGCTCAACTTGTAGCCATAGTCCCTAAGAGTTTGCCTCATCCAAAGTAATTGTGCATAGCAATGTCCTGCAGCAATATACTCGGCTTTGGCGATGGAAAGAGCTACTGAGTTTTGTTTCTTTGAAGCCCAAGACACTAGGGATCTCTCCAGAAACTGACAAGTCCCTGATGTGCTCTTCCTGTCAATTTTACTTCCGACATAATCAGCATCGGAATACCCAATTAAATCAAAGGTAGATCCCTTGGGGTACCAAAGCCCAAACTTAGGAGTATAAACTAAATACACATGATTCGTTTCACAGCCCTAAGGTGAACTTTCTTAGGATTTGCCTGGAACCTTGCACACATGCATACAGAAAGCATTATATCCGGTCAAGATGCACATAAGTAGAGTAAAGAACCTATCATCGACCAGTATACCTTTTGATCTATAGATTTACCTCCCGTGTCGAGGTCGAGAAGCTCATTAGTTCCCATGGGAGTCTTGATGGGTTTGCCATTCTTCATTCCAAACTTCTTGAGTATATCTTGAATGTACTTAGTTTGGCTGATGAAGGTGCCATCTTGGAGTTGCTTGATTTAAAATCCAAGAAAATACTTCAACTCCCCCATCATCAACATCTCGAATTTTTGTATCATGATCCTACTAAACTCTTCACAAGATGACTTGTTAGTAAACCCAAATATAATATCATCAACATAAATTTGGCATATAAACAACTCTTTTGCAATTGTTTTATTGAAGAGAGTAGGATCAAATTTTCCAACTTTAAAGCCATTAGTGATAAGAAAGTCTCGCAGGCATTCATACCATGCTCTTGGGGCTTGCTTGAGCCCGTAAAGTGCCTTTGAGAGCTTATAGACATGGTTAGGATACTCACTATCTTCAAAGCTGGGAGGTTGCTCAACATATACCTCTTCCTTGATAGGGCCATTGAGGATGGCACTTTTCACGTCCATTTGATACAACTTAAAGCTATGGTAAGTAGCATAGGCAAGTAATATAGGAATTGATTCAAGCCTAGCTATGAGTGCATAGGTTTCATCGAAATCCAAACCTTCGACTTGTGAATAACCTTTTGCAACAAGTCGGGCTTTGTTCCTTGTCACCACACCATGGTCATCTTATTTGTTGTGGAATACCTATTTGGTACCTACAATATTTGGTTAGGACGTGAACTAAATGTCATACCTCATTCCTAGTGAAGTTGTTGAGCTCCTCTTGCATTGCCACCACCCAATCCGGATCTCTTAGTGCATCCTCCACCCTGTATGGCTCAACAGAGGACACAAAAGAGTAATGTTCACAAAAATGAGCAACTCGAGATCTAGTGGTTACCCCCTTGTGGATGTCACCAAGTATGGAGTTGATGGGGTGATCTCTTTGAATTGCTTGGTGGACTCTTGGGTGTGGTGGTCTTTGATCCCGTATTTCTTGATCATCTTCCTTGTCGTTATTATCTTCATCTCCCCCTTGATCAATGTCCTCCTCTTGAGGTGGCTCATCGTCTTGATCTTCATCTTCATCTTCTTGAGCCTGATCCTCATTTTGGGTAGGTGGAGATGCTTGTATGGAAGATGATGGTTGATCTTGTGCTTGTGTGGGCTCCTCGGATTCTTTTGGACACACATCCCCAATGGACATGTTCCTTAGCGCGATGCACGGAGCCTCTTCATCATCTAGTTCATCAAGATCAACTTGCTCTACTTGAGAGCCATTAGTCTCATCAAACACAATGTCACAAGAAACTTCAACTAATCCAGTGGACTTATTGAAGACTCTATATGCCCTTGTGTTTGAGTCATAACCAAGTAAAAAGCCTTCTACTACTTTAGGATCAAATTTTGAACTTCTACCACTTTTAATAAGAATAAATCATTTGCTCCCAAAGACTCTAAAATAAGAAACATTGGTCTTTTTACCAGAAATCACTTTGAGTTTGTTAGACTCTTAATGAAGCACTGACTTCGATACCAATTGAAAGTCACCTAGAGGGGGGTGAATAGGTGAAACCTGAAGTTTACAAACTTTAAACTTGCACTAGGGCCAGGATTAGTGTTAGAATTAAATCAGAGTTAGAAAGATTGTTCTCCTTGCTTAGAGTTGTTCAATCAATGTGGATAATGTTTGGGAGCAAACTCAAATCAATATGAGCAAGGGAACTTTAGAGAGAGGAAAGAGGGTAAACAAATTGAATGGAAATCAACACAAGTGAACACGGTGATTTGTTTTACCGAGGTTCAGTTTCAAAGAACCGAGTCCCCGTTGAGGAGGCCACAAAGGCCGAGTCTATATCAACTCTTTCCCTCTCTCAAACGGTCACTTAGGCCGGATGAGCCTTCTCCTTAATCACTTGGGTCACTAAGACCCCGCAAGGATCACCACACACTTAGGTGTCTCTTGCTAGCTTTACAAAGCACTTATGAGAATAAGAATGGGGAAGGAGAAAGCAATCCAAGCAACAAGAATAACAAATGAACATAAATAATCCTCTCACAAGTTTCTAAGCACACTACAAGAAACGCCTAAATTTTCGTGGGCCAAAAACCCACGAAAATAAGTCTAAACCGACGAAAATAGATAATTTTCGTCGGCAGGCCGACGAAAATAGCCGCCGAAAATAAGTTCGACGAAAATATGCGGCTATTTTCGTCGGCACCGACGAAAATAACCTATTTTCGTCGGCTTTTCCAAAGCCGACGAAAATAGGCAGTCGACCATCAATTTTCGTCGGCCAGTGGTGGTCGACGAAAATATGTGCAGGCTATTTTCGTCGGCCTAGGTGGTGGCCGACGAAAATAGCCTGGGAACATATTTTCGTCGGCCACCACCGAGGCCGACGAAAATTGATGGTTCCCCCCCCAAAACAGATTTTTCTGCACCTATTAATAATTCACAGCAATATACACAATATATCACAATTCACATATACAGATTCACAAGACTAATACATAATTCACAAAACACATTCACATATACATAGATAGTCCATAGTCCATTCAAATAAGTCTAGAGTCTATAAGTCCATTGTCCATTCAAATACACAATTCACAAAACTCTAGTCCATAAGTCTAGAGTCCATAAGTCCATAAGCTACTCACTACTCGCTACTCACTCCTCACTCCTCACTGATCACTCCGGCGGGCTGTGGGAGTTTTGGCCACTCCCTCCTCCGCCACCAGGAAGGTGGCCACTCCCTCCAGCACCATGGACGTTGACACCACCCTCCGATCCATGAGCATGTGACGCTGAACCCTGCAATTCATCAATCATTCAAATAAGGCTGTATTTTGCTATCACTATACATATACATTGCTGTGTTTGGTCAATATTTGCATAAAACTAAACATGGAATGTCACATGTGATCCATGGTGAGTAGGAGGTTGTGCATGCATCCACGGGTACTGTTGTGGTGGCCACCCCAGCGGTGGTGGCACCCACCCCGTCGGTGGCGGTGCCATCCACGCTTGAAATGGCTGAGAGCCCGCCGGTGGCTGGGAGACCGGTGGCACCCATCCCGGGACTGGCTGCGATCCTTGGGGTGGAGGCGTCCAAGTGCCTGGAGGTGCCTGCGTCCACCCAACACCGGTCCACTGTGGCTGCGACGCTGGAGCTTGTCCTGGCCACTGTCCCCATCCTTGTGCCTGTGAGCCATTTTTGATAATAAAAAAAGAGTTGCTATGGAATTGAAGTGTTCAGATAGTGTTACCTGGGGAGGGCGAAAAGCGGGCAAGTTCATATCAGGGCCGAGTCGAGTAGTCATTTCCTGCAAATGGATGCAACGTTAGAATCACAACATTATACTTTGAATTCAACGACGACACGTGATGAGATAGACGGATTACCTGAAAATAAGAAGCCATATATTGCGTCAGCTGTCCAACCTGCTCCTGCGCTGCTCGAGCCTGCTCCTGTGCTGCTCGAGCCTGCTCCTGTGCTGCCCGAGTCTCCTCCTCCAGCTGAGCCTCTCGAGCAGACCTGGAGGAGCGAGAACTCCCTCCCGAAGACGATGCCTTCCCTTGACCTATTGTCCTGTTATATTCCACAACGCCGGTGCCAAAGGCAAACCTGCATGATACACATAGTTGAGCCATTAAGTGGACACATTCTTGTTAATGAAATCGTCGAATCAAACACAAACACCTCACCTGCCATGCTTTCTACCCCCACCACTGTGGTACAACGCTGAGGCATCTAAGTCTGAATGCATCCAGTCGAAGTCAGGCCCATGGCGTTGAGTCATTTCCTCCCCATATGCATTCTGCAAAGAAAGTTGGAGTTGGAGTTAAACACAAAACATGCAATTTAATTCGTAAATACAAACTTGTTTACCATTTTCTCCCTTACCGCCTCGCTGCATAGCACATCAGGGTTCGCCGGATCAGGGCCACGGTGACCACGGACGTAAACCTCCATAAAACCTGGAGCAACTCCACTTTCAGCTTCCTGCATGAAAAAGAAGAGTTAAACCATATAATTTTCATAGATGTAACATACAAGTTTGATTTATATACTTACCATGCGGCGTGCGGTACCAAGGTGTCCATCGGCGCCGTACCTGTGCCCCGGTCCTTCAGTGCCACGGTTGGCACGGTGCTTGTTGGACTCTGCAATCCACTCAGGCGACGCCCATCTCTTAGCCAACCACCTCTAGGCTTCCATGTCCTTCGACAGCCAATCCACAACGCTCTCCAGGTACTGCTCCTCTGTGAGGTAGATCTCATTGGCCCCTAATGCTTTGCTCATTTTCTGACCCTTTATCTTCTTGTAGTAGTAGTTGACGGCCGCGATGCGAGCATTGTACATGGCATCCTTGATTATCTTATCAGCGCACTTCCGAAAGTGCCTCTTCACACGTGTCCACTGAGCCTGATCCTCCTCGATGTCATCCGGCAATTGGAACCTCCCCTACATATCAATGTACAATTTAAGTTAAAGTAAGATTAGGATAAGCAATAATTCAATGAATTGCTTATATACGAAAGTAAACTCACCCAGAACTCGTCCCACACAGCCACCTGACAAGTCCTTCGTTTTTTTTTTCCGAACTTCCCCCTCCGCTACTGCTTTCCCCTGACTCCCCTGGCTCGACATAGTCCTTTAGACCCCAGTCAGCCCACTGCATAGCCGCGAACCTCTCACCATTCAGCTCCACCATGCCAGGGTAGTAGAAGCGACAGAGGCTACCCAACACCGCGTTCACCTTGGGACGTCTGCCTGTACCGTCCCAAGTCAAGTCTTCCCATGACCTACAAAAATTAATAAAACAAGTAAACTAGTGCAATCATGTTCACATTAAAAAATTAACACAACAGAAATAAGCCCCACCATTCTTGTAACACCCGGTTTTAAAGAACAAAGCCGGGTGCATCTCATACATGCGCCAAGAAGACAACATATATAATAACAGAGTGTATAGAGATAAATGTCATAAATCATCAGAGTATTTATTACATAGCGGAAGTCTTATTACAAAATAAAGATAAATATAAAACGAACTAAGGATCGTCGGCGCCAATGTCGACTGGGAAACGCCACCTAGATCAGATCGAACTCCTCAGTGTTAGGCAGCTCCTCTTCGACCACCTATTCTTCTCCTGTGGGGGGGGGGTGTGAGACAGCAAGGGTGAGCTCACACATGATCATAGCTCAACAAGTTGTGGGGAACCAGTGGACATAAACTCACAAAGGTGTGAGTTCATGTGAAGTGTAAGGCTAATCAATGATAGGGGTTAAAGCTGAGCATTGCTTTTAAGTAGTTGGTCAAAATTTTATTAGCAGTTACTAAGTGTAAGTAAATACCAAACCATAAGTAAAGTAATAGAACAAAATTAATAACAAACCCATGCAATGCAAATGACAAAATTGAATTTAAGTTCCATAATTAAACATCAGAGAGTCCTGAGCTGCTCATGACCGCGAGCTCGGCTAGTATACCAGTTTTACACTCTGCAGAGGTTGTACCCTTTACCCACAAGTCATGTTACCCATCTGCCAAGGGGTCGCGACTCCCCATATACCTCTACCTAGGAAGCACGGCAGGGCAACACTACGAGGCCTTTACAAAGTTCCACTAGCTTCCGAAAACCCGCTACAGTTTATAGGAAGATCCAGTAAAGGGTTCCTGGCTGACTGCCATCGCAGCAAAATCAACCAGGGACCTCCCCGCACTGACCTCTCCCCTACTGCCCTTGCCCCTTTCGGGTAAGGTAGTCTTCCACTAGCTTTCCTAATTAGTCAGCCAAGGGCGTCCCATTCCACCCTTGTGGTGGCACGTGGTTCTCAAGTTAAGCTCTATGTTCCAATTAACATTAATGATCTCAACATGAACATAAACAGAATAACAACAAGAATTGGAACATAGAAGTAATAAATGATTATCCCAAAACCATATAAAGCAATAGCAAACTACCCAAGTGATTCAGGGGTAAACAAGGTAATGAGATAAACCAATCTAGGGTGACCTATTGGGTCCCATCAAAATTAACCTATGCATGGATAAGTGATATTACAGAACATTATTGGGTAAAAAGTGGTCAAGGGCACAACTTGCCTTCAATGAGCTCCTGCTCAGCTACTTCAACCTGCTGCTCACCAGGATCCTCAGCAACGGGCTCTTCTACTCGCCACAATACAAACAAGCACAGGATATAGGGAAATTTAACATTACACCAAGCATGTAAACAAAATACACAGAGATATTCTACATATTAAAATAAAAACTTAGGAACTGGAATCATAATTTTCTGAGTTATAGATTTTAAGTTATGCATTTTCAAAGGTGTTATGTGCTTTAAATAGGATTAAGTGATAAATAAATTTCCTTACTGTTTTCATGATAAAACAGAGACACCAAGTGCTAGAGAATAAAATTACAAAATTTTAGGAACTGGAATGGATTAATTTGGAGTTAGTATGAATTTTCTATGAATTTATAAAGTTCTAGCATTTATTTTCCTATTAAAAATCCATTTAATAATCATTTTCCCTGGTTTTATAAAGTCCTGGACTGGGCCTCAAAATCTGAGAACAGCAGGGGCCCAGACGCAAAAGATCCTGAGACTCAGAACACTATGCAGTAGGACGGCGGGTTTATTTCATTAAAACCCGAGGGCTCTTTAGAAAAATACCCAGGCCGAAGGGGTATGTACAGATCTAAGCCGTCCGATTACAAACCGACGGCCCAGATCCCCCACTTGGAGTAACGCCCTAGGATCTAATCCCATCCGCCAGATGTGGATCGGACGGTTCACAACCGATTCAACGAAGAGGTATGATTCTTCTTCTAATCGTGGTCGCATGCTACGAAATCAATGGCTCGCAGGGATCCGGCGATCCGCGCCTCTCCCAACCCCCCTGCGCACGGCAGCATGTTCATCCGCGGCGGACTGCCATCGCCGGTGACAGCCAAATCCGGCACCCCAACCATCTAACTCAACGTGGCTAGGTATTTTAAAGAGAAGAGAACATGGTGATCCTAATCGAATACTCTTTACCGGGGATTGTCGATCCGGCGGCGCTTGTCACGGTGCAAGGCGGGGCTGCGGCAGAGCGTGGTCAACGGCGAGAGATTGCGGTGAAGTTGGCAGCGAATCTCGAGTGGCGCAGCCACGACTGCCCTTCCCCAAGCCTGGAGAAGATCCTGGATACCTTCGAAGATGCAGATGACGACCAATTCGCAGATTCACCTGCGGCGGCGAGCACTCTCCCTCTACCCTATCGGCAGCTGCACAGAAACGGCTCCAATGCGGTGCAGACACTCGGAGCACGGGGCGGAGTAAGGTGGTGGCCGAATTTATAGCCAGGCACCCAAGATCCCGCAGGCGCGGACTGGCGAAAGCTCCGCGCAAGTAGTTGTGAGGTCCGTTCACGCAGCGCCGTTTTCGCGGAGACGACGATGGGTGGATGCGGGACCCACACGTCAGCACGCGCGAGGAAGAGCTGGGTCGTGCGATGGAGAGGCTGCCAGTGGGTCCCCAGTGACAGCGCCGTTTGGGTTGTGCGGTGAAGTGGAGTTGGGCCACGCGAGGGAAATCCCCTGGTGGGCCGAAAGTGAGGCTAGTGGCCCAACAGCGGGTTTTATCTTTTTTTTTCTTTTTATTTCCAGAATTCAAATTTTGAATCCAATTTTAAATGTGAACTTATATTCATTTGAAATATACATATTTGACCCAATAATACGGATGGTTTAACTATTTATTATATGTACATATTTCTTCATTTTTTTGTATATAATTTCTCTTCTCTCTTCTACATTATAGAATTTCTTTTGGATTTTAAGTTCCCATTTGGGTATTAATACATTTCTTTTCTCATTATTCTATGTTGTCACAATAATGCACATCAAATAAAAGATTCAGCATGATGCAATCATTTAATAGCATAACCTTTTATTACTTATTTGTTTTTGAATATAGTGTTCACATGCGATGATGCATAAGGTCAAACTCACATAAGGAGAGAAATTGTTTTCTCTATTGGTATTATTCTTAGCAACGACAAAGTGGATGTTACAAATCCTACCCCCCTTAAAAATAATCTCGTCCTCGAGATTTAAGAAGAACTAGAGAAAAGGTGGGGAAAATCTATGTGAAGCTCTTCTTCTCTTTCCCAAGTTGCTTCATCTTCACTGTGGTGACTCCATTGCACTTTACACATCTTTATCACCTTATTTCTTGTAACTCGAGTCAATGTATCCAAAATCTTGATCGGGTACTCCGTGTAAGTCAACTCACCCTGAACACCGAGCTCTTCCATTGGTAACTGTTCCTCAGGGACACGGAGACACTTCTTAAGTTGAGATACGTGAAATACATTAGGCACATCAGATAGATTATCAGGTAGCTCAAGTTGATAGGCCATATCTCCAACTTGCCTAAAAACTCAAAATGGTCCAATAAAGTGAGGGAACAATTTGCCCTTAACATTGAATCTACTCATTCCACGAAGTGGTGACACCCTTGAGGTACACATGATCATCCTCCTTAAACTCCAGTAATTTTCTCCTATTATCAGCGTAGCGCTTTTGCCTTTTGAATAAGTTCAGGTCCAAAGATCTGTCTTCCTCTAATCTGGTCCAAAATAGAGGAGTCCTGCATTTCCTGCCATACAGAGTTTCGAACGGTGACATCTTCAGACTGGCCTGTTAACTAGTATATGAGAACTCAGCATAAGGTAGACTCTTATCCCTACTAAATCGTCCCCACACTTTAAATCTCCTCTTACTTCCATTCGGGTATCTTTAGTGGATGCAGTAGTCCAGTTGGCCTCTGGTGTTCCACCTTCACTCTTTGACACACATCGCACATGACCACATGTGCAGCCACATCTCTTTTCAATCCATACCGCCAGTACTTCTGCTTCAAATCCTGATACATCCTGATACTACCAGGATGAGTAGAATAATCCAAGTCATGGGCTTCATTTAAAATAGTCTCACGAAGGCTTTCAATCTCGGGGACACATATCTGATCCTTGAACCATATTGTGCCTTGTTCATCTTCCATGAATTTCTGGACCTTGACCTTTAGTAATCATATCCTTAATCTCTTGTATCTTAGCATCACCAATTTGTCCTTTGCGGATCTCTTGCTCCAACGTAGTTTCCACATCAATCATAACTCCTTTAGTGTGAGTAACTATCCCCAGGTTAAGTCTCCTGAAATTCTCAACAATCTCATCGAGTAGCTGGGCAACAACAGCTAAATGAACATGCTCCTTTCGACTCAAGGCATCTGTAGCCAAATTTGCCTTGCCCGGGTGATAGCGAATTTCCAAATCGTAATCCTTAATAAGCTCCAGCCAACGGCGTTGCCTAAGGTTAAGATCCTTCTGAGTGAATATATACTTCGAACTCTTATGATCCGTATATACTTGGCACTTCTCGTCCCACTTGAATTCTCTTTTCTTCACCAAAAGCGAGGTCATAAGCTTAGCAATCTTAGAAAATCCTTCAGTAAATCTTCGATAATATCCTGCAAGTCCCAAGAAACTCCGAATCTCCGTAACTGTAGTGGGTATATGCTTCACACCACTATCTCCTTGACTTTAGCAGGATCCACTGATATCCCTCCATTAGAAATGATATGTCCAAGAAATGGCACCTCGCCAATCCAAAACTCGCATTTACCGTACTTGGCGTAGAGTTGATCATCTCGTAACTTCTGTAGCACCAATCTTAGATGTTCTTAATGTCACTCTCATTCTTAGAATAGATAAGATTATCGTCGATGAACACCATGACGAATCTGTCCAAATACTCCAAAAACATCTTATTCATCAAATCCATAAAATAAGCTGGTGCATTAGTTAATCCAAACGACGTAACGATGAACTCATATAATCCATATCGAGTCGAGAAATCCGTCTTAGGAATATCTGATGGCCCAATCTTCACCTGATGGTACCCCGATCGGAGGTCAATCTTCGAGGATACCCTGGCTCCTCTTATCCGATTAAATAAATCCTTAATGCGGGGTAACAGAAACTTGTTCTTCACAGTGACATCATTAAGGGACCTTTAATCCACGCACATCCCTTGCAATCCATCTTTCTTCTTTACAAACAAAACTGGTGCTCTCCAAGGTGAAGACTCGGACGAATGTACTCAGCCTCTTGCAACTCCGTTAAGTGCTTCTTGAGTTCTTTTAACTCTTCTACAGACATTCTATACTGCTTGGCTCCAATATTATAGCAGTAACTCCAAATTCTCTACCCATAATGGCCAATGTCAATCTACGTGTCATTTGATTCACCACAACAGGCCCTTTAGGTGTAATTACTCTCATGGGTTTTCTCATATTGTCCAACACATTTGCACAAACCCAAAATCTCAGCATGACGCATAATTTTATTAGCAACTCATGGGGACAAATAGACCTTTTTATTCCTCCTAAAATGGTATCATACCGAATACTAACTAAAGGAACATGTAGATCCTACAAATAGTAGTAATTTACATATATGTTTATGTAGCTTGGTGGAGCCGGTGGTGGTGGAGATGGTGGTTGCTCTTGTTGTTGTCTCTCCAACCGTGATTGCCTTATTTCTTGCTGTATCTCCAGACGGGCCTGACGTATTTCCTCGCGTTCTTGTCTTATCTGGCTTTGCATTTCGGTCATCATGTCTGTCAATTGCTGTATTACCAGCCTTTGGGTTGCGATCACTTGCTCGGTTTCAACAGGTGGGGGATTTGGAGGATTCATTTCTGTTTGCTGTTGCGTGATAATCTTTCCTTTCCTGGTATTGACCATCTGAGTTAGATACATAAGGTAAGAAAGAGCAGTAGACAAGGCAGTAATTACAATCATGTTACTTTGGGGGACTTATTAGCTAAGTAGATTAGTGTGTCACCTACTAAAGCTAATACAATACATATAGTGGTACATGCTAAAATGCCCATCTATACTATTTCAATCAATCAAAGAAGCAAATCAGGCACTGACCATCAGAACAATCAACCAACATTTTTAAAATAGAGAAAATAGTTTTGATTTTTTTTGTCTTAGGCTTCCCTAACTCTTAAAAATGTCATAGGGGTAGGGATTCCAAGGTGTGAAATCCGTCTTGTCTTGGAGTAGAAAAGGTAAGAATGATCAGAGTAGAACAGTAGAAGGTGAGACAGGATCGAGATAAGTATAGAAAGAATCAGAGTAAGGTAAGTAGGAAAGGGTTTGTCCATTTCTATCTGGGTTTCGTCCTACAGTCAACATTTCCTCTGATACCACTTCTGTAACACCCGGTTTTAAAGAACAAAGCCGGGTGCATCTCATACATGCGCCAAGAAGACAACATATATAATAACAGAGTGTATAGAGATAAATGTCATAAATCATCAGAGTATTTATTACATAGCGGAAGTCTTATTACAAAATAAAGATAAATATAAAACGAACTAAGGATCGTCGGCGCCAATGTCGACTGGGAAACGCCACCTAGATCAGATCGAACTCCTCAGTGTTAGGCAGCTCCTCTTCGACCACCTATTCTTCTCCTGTGGGGGGGGTGTGAGACAGCAAGGGTGAGCTCACACATGATCATAGCTCAACAAGTTGTGGGGAACCAGTGGACATAAACTCACAAAGGTGTGAGTTCATGTGAAGTGTAAGGCTAATCAATGATAGGGGTTAAAGCTGAGCATTGCTTTTAAGTAGTTGGTCAAAATTTTATTAGCAGTTACTAAGTGTAAGTAAATACCAAACCATAAGTAAAGTAATAGAACAAAATTAATAACAAACCCATGCAATGCAAATGACAAAATTGAATTTAAGTTCCATAATTAAACATCAGAGAGTCCTGAGCTGCTCATGACCGCGAGCTCGGCTAGTATACCAGTTTTACACTCTGCAGAGGTTGTACCCTTTACCCACAAGTCATGTTACCCATCTGCCAAGGGGTCGCGACTCCCCATATACCTCTACCTAGGAAGCACGGCAGGGCAACACTACGAGGCCTTTACAAAGTTCCACTAGCTTCCGAAAACCCGCTACAGTTTATAGGAAGATCCAGTAAAGGGTTCCTGGCTGACTGCCATCGCAGCAAAATCAACCAGGGACCTCCCCGCACTGACCTCTCCCCTACTGCCCTTGCCCCTTTCGGGTAAGGTAGTCTTCCACTAGCTTTCCTAATTAGTCAGCCAAGGGCGTCCCATTCCACCCTTGTGGTGGCACGTGGTTCTCAAGTTAAGCTCTATGTTCCAATTAACATTAATGATCTCAACATGAACATAAACAGAATAACAACAAGAATTGGAACATAGAAGTAATAAATGATTATCCCAAAACCATATAAAGCAATAGCAAACTACCCAAGTGATTCAGGGGTAAACAAGGTAATGAGATAAACCAATCTAGGGTGACCTATTGGGTCCCATCAAAATTAACCTATGCATGGATAAGTGATATTACAGAACATTATTGGGTAAAAAGTGGTCAAGGGCACAACTTGCCTTCAATGAGCTCATGCTCAGCTACTTCAACCTGCTGCTCACCAGGATCCTCAGCAACGGGCTCTTCTACTCGCCACAATACAAACAAGCACAGGATATAGGGAAATTTAACATTACACCAAGCATGTAAACAAAATACACAGAGATATTCTACATATTAAAATAAAAACTTAGGAACTGGAATCATAATTTTCTGAGTTATAGATTTTAAGTTATGCATTTTCAAAGGTGTTATGTGCTTTAAATAGGATTAAGTGATAAATAAATTTCCTTACTGTTTTCATGATAAAACAGAGACACCAAGTGCTAGAGAATAAAATTACAAAATTTTAGGAACTGGAATGGATTAATTTGGAGTTAGTATGAATTTTCTATGAATTTATAAAGTTCTAGCATTTATTTTCCTATTAAAAATCCATTTAATAATCATTTTCCCTGGTTTTATAAAGTCCTGGACTGGGCCTCAAAATCTGAGAACAGCAGGGGCCCAGACGCAAAAGATCCTGAGACTCAGAACACTATGCAGTAGGACGGCGGGTTTATTTCATTAAAACCCGAGGGCTCTTTAGAAAAATACCCAGGCCGAAGGGGTATGTACAGATCTAAGCCGTCCGATTACAAACCGACGGCCCAGATCCCCCACTTGGAGTAACGCCCTAGGATCTAATCCCATCCGCCAGATGTGGATTGGACGGTTCACAACCGATTCAACGAAGAGGTATGATTCTTCTTCTAATCGTGGCCGCATGCTACGAAATCAATGGCTCGCAGGGATCCGGCGATCCGCGCCTCTCCCAACCCCCCTGCGCACGGCAGCATGTTCATCCGCGGCGGACTGCCATCGCCGGTGACAGCCAAATCCGGCACCCCAACCATCTAACTCAACGTGGCTAGGTATTTTAAAGAGAAGAGAACATGGTGATCCTAATCGAATACTCTTTACCGGGGATTGTTGATCCGGCGGCGCTTGTCACGGTGCAAGGCGGGGCCGCGGCAGAGCGTGGTCAACGGCGAGAGATTGCGGTGAAGTTGGCAGCGAATCTCGAGTGGCGCAGCCACGACTGCCCTTCCCCAAGCCTGGAGAAGATCCTGGATACCTTCGAAGATGCAGATGACGACCAATTCGCAGATTCACCTGCGGCGGCGAGCACTCTCCCTCTACCCTATCGGCAGCTGCACAGAAACGGCTCCAATGCGGTGCAGACACTCGGAGCACGGGGCGGAGTAAGGTGGTGGCCGAATTTATAGCCAGGCACCCAAGATCCCGCAGGCGCGGACTGGCGAAAGCTCCGCGCAAGTAGTTGTGAGGTCCGTTCACGCAGCGCCGTTTTCGCGGAGACGACGATGGGTGGATGCGGGACCCACACGTCAGCACGCGCGAGGAAGAGCTGGGTCGTGCGATGGAGAGGCTGCCAGTGGGTCCCCAGTGACAGCGCCGTTTGGGTTGTGCGGTGAAGTGGAGTTGGGCCACGCGAGGGAAATCCCCTGGTGGGCCGAAAGTGAGGCTAGTGGCCCAACAGCGGGTTTTATCTTTTTTTTTTCTTTTCATTTCCAGAATTCAAATTTTGAATCCAATTTTAAATGTGAACTTATATTCATTTGAAATATACATATTTGACCCAATAATACGGATGGTTTAACTATTTATTATATGTACATATTTCTTCATTTTTTTGTATATAATTTCTCTTCTCTCTTCTACATTATAGAATTTCTTTTGGATTTTAAGTTCCCATTTGGGTATTAATACATTTCTTTTCTCATTATTCTATGTTGTCACAATAATGCACATCAAATAAAAGATTCAGCATGATGCAATGATTTAATAGCATAACCTTTTATTACTTATTTGTTTTTGAATATAGTGTTCACATGCGATGATGCATAAGGTCAAACTCACATAAGGAGAGAAATTGTTTTCTCTATTGGTATTATTCTTAGCAACGACAAAGTGGATGTTACAATTCTCCATGCGGCCGGATGAGCCTCCGCTCGGCAGGTCTCGGACCAAGCGCATTGCTCTTCTTATACCTAAGTATACAAGTAAATTCAATATGATGAAATGATTAGAAACTAATATCAATCTCTACTACTATTAAGCTATATATATAAATAATATTTAGTCTAATTTTTAATATTTAGTTGGTGGTGAGGATGGTGCAGATTATCCAGCCAACCTTTTCCTCAATGCTGGTTTGCAGAATGGTGTTCTTTTCCATACCAATGTTGACATGGTTACGGGTCAGCTATAATGCCAATTGATTTCTCTAAGTAAATGAATAATATAGTGCTCATCAATTTGAGCCTGTAATGTGTAGTGATTGTTCTACTGTAAGCATGGAAATTTTGTGTGTCTATGAAGACTGAGTAATGCTTTGTGGGTTTGCGGTAGGCAATGACGCTGATTCTAGAATTTTGTTCGATTGGTTGGTTGTTCAGATGGGATGGGAAGGGGATTGATTTCTTTTTTTCTTGTCCTTCCTGCCCCACCTTTTTAACAGTGCATGTTATCTTGGCCTTTTTCTAATTTTTTTATAATATTGTTCATAATAGGATGAGAATTGCAATTTATCACTACCGCTAACCTGCTTGAGTTAGACACGTGTTGCATTCATTTTCTTCTTAAATATACATCAGGTACCACTGTACCTATCTTCAGCTTATTCTATCTAGCAAACATTAACTCTATACTTTACACTCATTCATTCACTTTTTTAGTAGTGCAGTTCTGCATTTCAGATTTCAGGTTAAAAGAAGCATAGCAAGAAGCCATGGTAGAGTCCACACCATTGCTGGTTTGCTTGCTAGACACAAACACTGGTAAAAACTTTCACTGTTGCTGGCAAAGTTAAGTATTTTTAGAAATTAGATAACTCAAGAGTCAATTAAATTTGTGGTAAAAGTCACACCTCTAGAGAGGTCACACTTTTATTTGATATAATTCCCTGCTACAAATTTAAACTTCTTTTTATGGTTACTGCAATAACACAAGAATTTGAGCATTAAAAGGTTAATCTGGCTCCTAAACAGATGTTACGGTACATGTGGTTGACAAAAAAAAATGCATAATAAGTATTCAGAATATTTAGTAATTCTCAATAAGATAAATTCATTGAGCATGATAAAAGGGTCATGTGTTACCTTTGGTTGAGATGAAAATATTCAGAGGGAAAAAATGGGATATACAGATTTTTTCTGAACCGTTGGTTCGCAAAGAAAAATATTGAATAGACATTTTTTCGCCCACTGTGTTATCACCATAACGTTGTTACGCTGTCATAAAACTGGTCTGTTCTGTTGTTAAGAGTGCAGAGAATGATGGCATCATCTGACGGCCTGACCCTTGTATTTGCTGCCTCTTTCTTTCTCGGAAGAGATAATAGTGATCACTTTGGCCTGTGAACATGTGATTGCCTCCTAAACACTGCTCTTGCGTGAAACTAACTCCACCCCAAGAAAGTTCTAGACTTGTTTAGAGCTCGACACCTCCAAATGGAAATGCATTTCCTAACAAATCTAACTATACTTATTTAGGCCTGTTCCAAACCTCTACAGTTAATTATTAGTCAACTAATAAGTTATTTGGCTGGTTTTAGCTGGGTTAGAGCAGCTAACAACTGTTATATAGCTATTTAAGAGATATAACTAACAATTATATGGTTTATTGGCTGGTCTGTTCTGAACCACTCAGCTAATTTTAGCTGCTAACCGTTAGTTTGAGGTTTGGAACACGACCTTAGTATAAAAAAAACACTAATATCTTTTCATATTTGTACTTGTTTCGACTAAATGATTTCTATAACTGTTTTCAGAACTGGAGAAGCACATTGAAGACATGCAAGTCCTGATTACCACCCCATTCCACCCAGCTTATGTCACTGCAGAGAGGATAAAGAAGGCGAAGAATCTTGAGCTTCTTCTCACGGCAGGAATCGGCTCCGATCTTCCAGCAGCGGCTGCTGTGGGCTTAACTGTGGCTGAGGTCACTGGAAGCAACACTGTCTCTGTGGCAGAAGATGAGCTCTTGCGCATTCTGATTCTGCTCAGGAACTTCTTGCCTGGGTACCAACAGGTAGTTCAAGGCGAATGGAACGTAGCAGGCATTTCCCACAGAGCTTATGATCTTGAAGGAAAAACTGTTGGGACTGTTGGGGCTGGTCGTATTGGCAGGCTCTTGCTTCAGCGTCTTAAGCCCTTTAACTGCAACCTACTTTACCATGACAGACTTCAGATTGACCCAGAGCTTGAGAAAGAAATTGGGGCCAAATTTGAGGAGGACCTGGATGCTATGCTTCCAAAGTGTGATGTGATTGTGATCAACACACCTCTTACGGAGAAAACAAGGTTTGTATTCACCATGTACCTGACATTTCCAAAATAGTCTGACAGTATTTTCTGAGTTTTGTTTGCTGTTTTTTTTCAGAGGCATGTTTAACAAAGAGAGGATTGCAAAGATGAAGAAAGGTGTAATTGTTGTGAATAATGCTCGAGGAGCAATCATGGATGCTCGAGCAGTCGCAGATGCATGTTCTAGCGGTCACATTGCTGGTACTTACTACGTTAATATGTTTTCTTTGTCTCTTTACACAACAGTATTGCTACATAAGTTAGTCTGATTCTACTGAAGGGGTCCATGAATTAATATTATTTTCCTTAAGCTTGGCATGCTTTGTATTCCGTGGCTTCAGCACCAAAACTTCAAATGAGCCGTTTTGCTTTCCTGAAAAGACACCCTGCCTACATTTTATCTGAAGAATAGGGAAATAATGCGACTATATTCCTACATTGACAGGTACTTTGTGTAACATGGAGCATCTCATTCCCATTTCTCAGGATATGGTGGTGATGTGTGGTTCCCACAGCCAGCACCAAAGGATCACCCCTGGCGCTACATGCCTAACCATGCCATGACCCCTCACATCTCTGGGACTACAATTGATGCGCAGGTCAGGTTCTGAGTTTTGTTACCTGAGTTTGAAAATCTATCTAATTCTAATACCTCATAGGACACTAGGTCTCTGCTTCATGCATTAGCAGAACTCAATAGAATGTCAATCACCTTAAGGCTTTACTGGATTAAAATCGTACTGAGAACTGGAACAATTAGCTAATAGTGTGTCTGTGTACCTTGAGTCCTTGACGACATGTACACTGATAGCGCATTTTTCATGATGAGCCTCCGCTCGGCAGCTTCTCCATTTCTTTACACAATCTACTCTCCGTTGGGTCCTTCCTGATGGAATGTATGGTCCCAAGCAGACATACATGGAGAGGTCGGCTTCTAGGGAACTCCTTTTGTTTAGTTATATATGTATATAGGCAAAAAAAGATGGTGGGATTGGCTTGACTCGCCTAACAAAACAGCAAAAGTACAAAGGGGTGATGCTGTCACGAGATAAGACTGGCACGAAGATTTTTCTCCCCCGTTTTCCTTCTATTCTAGAAGACGACAGTTTTTTTTCTCTCTCTTTCAGAAAACAGCACCCAATCTTGTCACTAGTCAGCTGGGCTAGTCCTCTGGCTAATGAGCACCTGGGTCCCAATTCTTGTGTCCTACTACATCGCAGATTTGGCCATCTCTATGCAGAAACTGCCTGAATCCCCGGACATTTATGGAAGCAAATTAACCTGTGCTGTGCTGTCAGCCGCTCGCGACGATGGTGACCAGCAGTGATGATATAAACAAATGAACGCCAACCGAACTGGCAGTAATCCACATTCCTGAATTTGGAGACAAGTCAGCAGAGAAGGTTTGCCATGATCTTAAGATTAAAAGCCAGAACGACAAGGAGAAGCTTGCTGAAGCAAAAAGAATGACCTTGAAAGCTCACTGTCTTGAAGAAGGCACAGCTGTTTTGTATAGTGAGCCGGAGAAGAAGGTCATGTCTAGATCTGGTGATGAATGTGTTGTTGCCCTCACTGATCAGTGGTATATAACTTATGGCGAGGCTGAATGGAAGCAGAAGGCAGTCAAATGTTTGGACTGCATGAATACATTCTCAACTGAAACCCGCAATGGTTTTGAACATACGCTGGGCTGGCTGAAACCCGCGGTACTCGAATTCCATGGGATGAGCAGTTCCTTGCAAAATGGTAATATGTATGGGAAAGAAATATCTTCAGTAAGGCCAGAAGAAATGACAGATGAAGTCTGGGATTTCGTGTTTTGCAATGGGCATCTAATGCTTAACTCTGACAAAATGTCCAAGTCCACAGGGAATTTCCTAACTCTGGAAGATGCCATAAAAAAGTACTCTTCTGATGCCACTAGATGAACATTGCAATCAAAGAAACTGAGAAGAGCTACAATGCTTTCATGTTCAGAGACGCCCTGAAGTCTGGGTTCTATGACCTCCAATTGGCTAGAGATGAGTACAGGCTCTCTTGTGGTGCAGCAGGCATGAACCGTGATCTGTTGTGGCGATTTATGGATGTCCAGACCAGGCTTATCACCCCCATTTGCCCACACTATGCTGAGCACTATAAATATGCTCTTCCAATGCTCACTGTCTTGACTGACAAAGGTACTGGCATTGTGACTAGTTAAACTAATATGCATAATAATACCTGAAGGACGTAGAACCATCTGACGCGTCGCCCGCGCTGCCTGCCCCCATTGGGTCAACCTCCTCATCCTGCTCACCCTCCTCATCCTGCACATGAGCATCCTGCTGAGGAGTCTCCTGCTCACCCTCCTCACCCTGCACTTCGTCTAGACAGTCGAGAAGTTGCTGCTGCCTCTGTCGGCTCTGTGAGGTGCCCTGAAAAAGCCCACTGCCCGAGCTGTCCTCGCTGGCCGCGCTGCCCCCACTCCTCCTCGATCTCCTATGCTTGAACATGTTCAACTGTAGATAAATTAATGTCAAACCACAGTATATGAAACAAATAATATGAAAATTAATAATGTGGAAATTGGAATACATAGCTTAATTGATTAACTAAAAGAAACATACTAATCAAAAGTCATCCGCATCCGATGATGCTTCTTCGGCTCGTTGTTTATTCATACGCTCTTGATTTCGTTGGATCCTTACTGATCTTCTAACGACGACAGGTCGTTTGCGCTTTGACCTAGGTTCTTCAATTAAGTCGCTTGAATTGCAACAGAGATTTTCGAGTCCTTCTCCATTGGTCACATGGAATCGGTGAGCTATGTCTTGATTCGACGTCGCTTCTGGTTGAAAAACAGCATCATCGTTGTCCCTGCTCGTACTCACGTAGTCAGCACTCTCTGGAGCGACGACTTGTGGGTTGACTTTGATTGCAACCCACCAAGCCCTAAGGCTTGGGTGAGGATATGGCAGGTAGTACACCTGTTTTGCCTGATTTGCAAGGACAACATCGCTCATACTGCTCGGAATCCTAGAGCTATGCTTCACCTCGACATTACCATACTTGTCGACACGAGTCCCACTATGAGCATCAAACCAGTCGCACTCGAAAAACACGACTTTAAGTTCTTTGGGGCCATCGAAAATCAACTCTACAATGTTTTGAAGAACACCGTAATAGTCCACTACTTTGTCATCGTCAACATATGAACTTGCCAACACACCACTATTGGTGGTGGCTGCCAATGGTCGATTCTTCTCCAATTTCGCGGTTCGGAAGCGATATCCATTTACATCATAGCGAGTATAGTTTCGGACGGACACAGAGGTATGTGCCATTTGCTGCAAGTCCGGGTGCACAGAGTTTTTGGAAACCTATACAAGTAATTAGTATATGCATTATATCTTCCAAGTCCAAAATTCAAAGATTAAGTATGGACAATGAGAGAACGACAATTACTAACATAATTACGAAACCACTGCACGAAGTTTGGTCCACCTTTCAACCCATCACGTCGAAGATTTTCTAATTGGATGGCCGTAGGTTTACTAGTAGATTTCCAACATTCTTCATCAAACATGCTGGACATATTACAAACATGGAGATTACACACTATAGAAATTATGAGATGAGAAAATGGACGTAACTATGAGGAAAACTTACTCGAACGCCTCCTGTGTGCTGTCAATATTGCTATACATATATAGCATTAGCGTGTTCAAATCTGATGCTTCAATGTGACGTACACTCCCTTTTCCAACTGCTTTACCCGGATTCGCAAAAATTTGAAGGGTGCTTTGGGGTGATTCATTTTCGACATGAAGTCGCACTGAAGGCGCAAACACATTGTTGGCTCGAGCGAAATACCTGGTTGAGAATTGAGATATCTCCTTAAGGGCAAAAGCCTCCGCAATACACCCTTCGACTCTAGCCTTGTTCCGAACAGACGCCCTAAGCTTTTTCAACGCCCTTTCTATAGGATACATCCACCTGAATTGCACTGGTCCGCCTACCAAAGCTTCCCAAGGCAAATGCACAATTAGATGTTGCATCACATTGAAGAATCCTGGTGGGAAAACCTTTTCAAATTTACAAATAAGAATTGGAATTTCTTTCTCAAATTTCTGCATCAACCTCTTTGATACCGTCTTTGCGCATACTTCCCTATAGAAGTAACTCAACTCTGCAAATATGCTCCAAAGCTCATCCTTAAAATAGCCTCGAAACATCACGGGCATCAGCCTCTCCATAATAATATGGTAGTCATGGCTTTTCAAACCGATCAATTTACCGGTCTTCAGATTGACTGCCCGTTTCAGATTTGCCGCATATCGATCTGGAAATTTCAGATTCTTCAACCACTTAAATATTTCTTTCCTTTCATCTGGCTTGAGGCAGTAATCAGCTCGCGGCCTACTCTCATGCCCTTTATCGCTTACTTTCAACTCGAGCATCGGTCTCTTACAAATTTCAGCCATGTCTTTTCTTGCCTTCATATTATCTTTCGTTTTATCAGTCACATCGAAACATGTGCTTATGATGCTTTCAGCAACGTTACGCTCTTGGTGCATCAAGTCTATGTTGTGCGGCATGATCAAGGCTTTTGCATACGGAAGCTCCCATATTGATGAAATATGGGTCCAGTTATGGTCCTCCCCGTAGCCTTGGAACCTATCATTTTCTCCTTGCTTCAGACAAGCATGCCATGCCATTATCTGCGGTGCAGTTTGCCTCTTTGGTGGCCCATTTCTGATTTTGGCTCCACCTCTGAATGCAGTAAGCGAATTCCTAAAATCATGCTTGAATGGAGTCCAACGTCGATGAGCATCAAAGAATGACACTTTCCCACCATGCTTCAATCTGAATGCATCCGTATCATTCATACATATGGGACAGCACAACCGACCATGAACACACCATCCAGACCAATCTCCATACGCCAGCAGATCATGCACTGACCACAAATAAGCAGCGCGCATGGTAAACTCCTTTTCAGTATGGCTGTCATAAGCCTTCACACCTCTCCACAATTGTTTCAGCTCTTCAATTAAAGGGCGAACAAACATATTCAGCTTTGGCCCTGGATGCTCGGGGCCTGGGATGACTAGTGCAAGGAACATGAACTCTTCTTTATTGACCAACTCGGGAGGAAGATTATATGGCACAATGAAGACAGGCCAACACGAGTAAGGGCTTGCACTGGTATTGAAAGGTGTGAATCCGTCCGTCGATAGACCAAGCCGTACACTCCTAGGGTCGTTTGCAAATTCGGGATCAAACTCGTCAAATGCCTTCCACGCATCACCGTCCGACGGATGGACCATTATGTCTGGATCAGTGACGAGACGTACACCATTCTTTGGCCACGTCATATGCAGAGCTATTTCCTTGTTGAGGAACAACCTTGAAAGCCGAGGAATGATGGGCAACCGACGAAGTTGCTTAGCTGCGACCTTCGTAACTACCAATTCACCCTCATCATTTGTCACCTCGACATATCTAGAAGCTTCGCAATGCTTACAACGGTCCAGCTTGTCATCCTCCTCAAAGAATAGCATGCAACTGTTGGGACACACGTCGATCTTCTCATATGTCATCCCAAGACCAGCCAACATCTTCTTTGCGAAGTACATATTCTTTGGCAACTTATGATTCTCCAGGAGAACCTCGCCCATCAGTTGGACGATGTCGTTGTAAGCACTGTTTGAAATGTTGTGCTTCGACTTTATCGCCATTAGTCTTGTGAGAGTCCCAAGAACTGACATCTGAGTGTGCTCGTGTAGTCTCTCTTCTCCCGCGGCGAGTAGCCGGAAGAATTCTTGAGCATCGCGTGGAAGCTGCCCCGGCTCCTCAGCGTTTATTTCAACCTCCCTACCAAGATCATGCAACATGTCGTCCATCCTATCATGATCGTCATCAAGTTCCACCTCCGCGTCAACGTGTCTAATAGACTCTCCATGCCGGTACCATACAAGGTAGTTCGGCATAAACCCACTTTTGCAAAGGTGTTTCTCCATTTCTTCCTTCTTCTGAGGCCACTTGTTCTCGCAGCGATTGCAAGGACACTTCACTAGACGACCAGTTGCATCTTTGAAAGCGTGCTCAAGAAAAGCCTTTGTTACACCCATCCATGCATTCGAATGTGCCCCATCCTTTCTCCACCCATCATACATCACCCTCCGATCACCGTCCATTTCAAAGGCTAAACAAAAGACAAAGAAAATCAACGATCGTCCGTGGCTTATTTAGGTGAACTCCCTATTAGGTAAAGGCCCTAAACCCACCCAAGAGTGTAGGCCGATGCTTGTGATTTGTGACGTGTAGCCTACGATTGCCGCGAAATTTCGGCAGCATAACCCCGCTGCTCTCCAAGCACACGCCTGAACATGGTGCGTTGGAGAACAACTGGGTTACACAACCGAAATTCCGCGTCAATCGTAAGGCACATGTCATAAATCACAAGCATCGGCCTACACTCTCAGGCTGTCCAAAATACGTGGACAATTCCGGAACGGCGAACCTCACAAGCCAATGTGACGTTCGCCGTTCCCGAACGGGTGACGCATACGGTTCGCTACGGTTAACGATTAAAACTGAACTCTAAACATTAAAAAATATCTTGGAGATTAAACAAAAGACATCACCCTCCGATCACCCTCCGAACGAGTGACTAATAACTATATAGTAAATAATAAATGACACATTAACCGAAATTACGAAAACAATGTATACCTGAGAATAATGTACGAGTCCAGCTAACACGGTGGAGAAGGTCAAGTCGAAAGAACACCTATGTACAAAAATTACTATTGTCAATAAAAAAATCGGCAGCACCTCCACTATAAAGTGATGTTTCTAAAACCTGCAAAAAACAACAACACGATGGTTGCCAACACAGAATATTGCACGATGGACACCTCGGCGCAGTATTGTGGAAGTCGCTAGATGACAATCAAAGTGACTGCTTAATCAATGGTAGTCGAACCCCTACAATTTCTAGGTTACTTTGACTGCTAAATCAATGGCAATCAAAGTGTCGCTAGATGACAATCAAAGTGATCTCAACCAAAAAGAACTATCTACTACTCGTTCACAGGCTCAAGAGCGACATGTTGTTCACAGGCTTAAGAACTATCTACTGCCCATTCACAGGCTCAAGAACCAGCCAAACTCCAAAAGAATAATTTCTAGGTTATGCAGTATAAGAACTCGGAAGGGATTGGACATACCTTGATATGGTGTGCGGGTGGGAGCGGGGGCTCCTTCTTCGTAGCCGACAGCGGCACAACTCTGCGCGACGGCGGTTGCGCGCGGCTGCGAGCGGGTGCGGGCGGGCGCGCGGCGGGCGGGCCACGGCGCGGCGGCGGTTGCGCGCGGCTGCGGGCGGGCGCACGGCTGCGGGCGGGTGCGGGCGAACGCGCGGTTGCGGGCGGGCGCGCGGCGCGGCTGCGGCTGCGGCGGCGGCGGATGCGTGAGAGACGAGAGAGAGGGCGCGTGAGAGACGAGAGAGAGAAGGCCGGGAAGGAAGATAACGTCCTCTATTTTCGTCGGCCTCATTGAGGCCGACGAAAATAGTGGCCCGTTAAAAGTTTATTTTCGTCGGCCGGGCTGGTGCCGACGAAAAAAAATGACGTATGTTCGTCGGCCGATAGGAGACCGACGAAAATACAGACAATTTTCGTCGGTTTAGAGGCCGACGAAAATAACTTTCGTATTTTCGTCGGCAAGCCGACGAACATACAGCGTGACCCACGAAACTAGGCCGAATTTTCGTCGGTCACGAGGGCCGACGAAAATAACCTTCTATTTACGTGGGCCGGCCGACGAAAATAAATCGGCCTACGAAAATTTAGGCGTTTCCTGTAGTGGCACTAGAGTTGATTTTGGGAGTTTGGAGTGGATTGAATGCTTTTAATGTGCCTTGGAGTGTTTGGCTTTGCTCTTGCAATGGATATGGAGTTTAGAAAACTTGGATGCCAATGAATGAGATGGTTGCGGTGCATTTTGTAACACCCTGGGCTTTAAGGGACAAAGCCGGGTGTGTCTCATACATGCGCCAAAGAAGACAACATATATAATAACAGAGTGTATAGAGATAAATGTCACAATAAAATCAGAATACTTATTACATAGCGGAAGTCTTACAAAATAGAAGATAAATATAACAGGATCTAAAATCCATCCTTGGCGCCAGAAAGTCGATTGGGAGACGACGACCTAGACCGCTCACGAACACAGCGCAACATCCACCATGCGCCTCATCCAGGGGTACCTGTTCTTGACCTGTGGGGGGTGTGAGACAGCAAGGGTGAGCTCACACATGTTCATCGCTCAACAAGTTGTGGGGAATAATGTGACATGATCTCACCAAAGGTGGGAGTTCATGTGATGTGTAAGGCTTATCACAAAGAATGGTTAAAGCTGAGCATTGCTTTTAAAGTTGGTCAAAATTTTATTAGCAATTACTAGATGTAAGTAAATAGCAACCATAATAATAATAATAATAATAGAACAGAATTAATAACAAATCCCATGCAAATGCAAATGACAAATTTGACTTTAAGTTCCATAATTTAATCACGCGAGAGTCCTGAGCTGCTCTTGACCGTGAGCTCGGCTAGTATACCAGTTTTACACTCTGCAGAGGTTGTACCCTTTACCCACAAGTCGTGTTTCCCATGTCACCAGGGTTTGCAAGGCCCTTAGACACTACCGAGGTGAATGGCTAGGGATCCACTATGAGGCCTTTATAAAGTTCCACTAGCTTCCGAAAACCCGCTACAGTTTATGGGAAGAGCACTTGCAAGAATCCCCCCGTTTAACCGCCATCGCAGCAAAATCAACCCGATAACCTCCTTGCATGCAACTCCCCTACTGCCCTTGCCCCTTTCGGGTAAGGTAGTCTTCCACTAGCTTTCTTAATTAGTTAGCAAAGGGGTCCCATTCCTCCCTTGTGGTGGCACGTGTTTCTCAAGTTAAGCTCCATGTTCCAATTAACTTTAATGATCTTGACATGAACATAAATAAAATAACAAAATAATTGGAACATGGATATAATGAAATATTAACCCAAAACCATATAAAGCAATAGCAAAAACTACCAAAGTGATTCAGTGGTAAACAAGGTAAAAATGATAAACAGACTAGGGTGACCTATTGGGTCCCATCAAAATTAAACCTATGCATTGAATAGTGATAATAAAGAACATTATTGGGTAACAAAAGTGGATCAAGGGCACAACTTGCCTGACACTTGACATTCAAGTTACCAGGGTGATTCTTCAGGTCCTCGTAACCTCACTGCTAGTCGTAGAAATACAAACAAACAGTGTATAGACAAAATTAACATTACACCAAACATAAGTACAAACTGAATAATAATAATCTACGCGAAGCTACGAGCTCGGGGATCGAGAACTACTAAGATCGGAGTCGTGGTCATCAAGTTATGATGTGATTAAATGATTAAAACTAGGTTTTATTTTCTAATTCCAGAGAAAAGATAACCAAAAATTAGTAGTTAATTCAACTTTAATCTAAATTATAAATTGACTATAGATCATATTTTAGTAGATTATAATGGTAAGTAGATTAACAAGACTAACCAACATAAGTTAACTAAAGACCTAATTATAAAAGAATGAGACATGGTATAATCAATGTTGTTACTGTGTAGTAAATATTTATACGAAGCTAACGCAACTGGAACGGGTCAATTTGGAGTTAAAATGGGTATGTTATGAATTTCCAAAGGTTTTATACATTTGATACAAGATTAATTAAGAGATTAATTTTGATGAGGCTCTCATGTTAAAACAGTGGTACTATATGATAAACAATAATCTTACAAAATTATAGGAACTAGAATGAGTCAAAAGGAGTTAAAATGCATTTTCTAGGAATTGAATAAGTTTCTGGAATTAATTTTGCACTATTAATCATTTTCTAAATGAATTTCCATAGTTTATTCCCTGACTGGACTGCGCACCAAAAACTGGAAAGTGCTGGGGCTAACCTACAAAATTCTCTAGACTTAGTGAGCAATTACGGTGGACGGCGGGTTTATTATGTGAAAAACGAGGGGCTCTTTATAAAGTTGCCTGGCGAAGGGGTACGAGTCGGTTAGGGTCATCCGATCAAGATCCAACGCACCAGATCAGACCCCAAACCGGTACGCACCAGATTTAATCGCTACCGCTTGTTTTCAATCCGAAGGCCCGAGTTCTATTACTATGGGATCCCTTCTCCATTGCCCAACTACAATCGAACGGTCAGCATCCATCTTCTTCCTCCAGCGGACCGAGCGGCGGATACAGGCACGCCCACGCCGGCGCGCCCACCGGAGCCAGGTGATCGACCCACCTGACCAGATGGACGGCTCCTATTTCCTATTCTCTCTATACCCCCATGTAATCCCTACCGCAGAACCCTGGATCGATGGCCACGGAGCCATCATCTCCACCATGGCGGCCGGGCAGCGTCTGCGTACTCGGCGCGGAGAGAGTTTGCCGGAGTACCACCGCGCATCCAACTAGTGACTAAAGGTCATCAACAACCCGATTCACGCGCTGTGAGGATCAAGGCGAAGCAAGGGGAGCATCCATACCTTTATCCGCGCGACAACGAGGAGTGGTCACGGTGTATGGCCCGGCGGCGGCAATTTCTTCCTCTCCGGCGAGGAATTCACCACGCTAGGGCCGATGAAGTCACACGAGGAGACCATAATCATGCGCAGGAGGCCCAGGCGACTTGCCCGGACCGCACTCTAAGCCAAGAGTAGTGCCGCCGGTGAGCTGCCCATGTGCCAGTCACGACCTCACCCGGCAGCACTCAATCTCTCCCTGGTCGTAGCGGCAGTGGCGCCACCCCATCACTCGGATGCCTGGCGCGAGGGTCGTATGGTGCTTATATGGTCCCAAATGATTCCGATGGCAGGGGGATCACCGGTTTGAGATCCACTAACGGCGGATCCATGGCGTTTGTTACGCGGTGAAGGAGATGGCTATGGTTCTACGGATGAGGATGAAGCTGTTGGTGCGGACACACCCGCCAGTGGCTTGGGGAGGTGACACACCCACTTTGCGAGTGATGCGCAGCTGACGCGTGGGCCCACAGGTCATCCATGAGCTAGGCGCACCCACGACCGAGAGTGCAAGGAGGCTGGCGCCCGGCCCCACTGGTCAGCGCAGCATTGCCACTGGGCTGGCGCAGATAGAGGCGTGCTGGGCCGGATTGGGAAATCAGCCCATGAGCGCTGGTGGTTCTTTTCTATTTCTTTTATGGATTTTTTGTTTTGTTTTCAATTTCATGTATCCAAACTAAATTGAAATTCTCATTTTGCACTTTCAATTTTCCCAAGTGTCAAAATTAGTATTATTGTGAATATAACCTCTAATATTATTATTTATTATTTTCCTTGTTATATATTTATGGGAGGAATAAATGTCTTCATTACAATTTATTTTTCTCATTTTCTATTTTGTGTTTTTATTTAACATTGGAGATCAAGTTTATGTTTTCTATAAAACACATCACCACACATTCATTGTCACGAGATCAACCTTTCCTTTATCGATTTATTAGTTACTTAACTAATTTTAATATTATTGTTTGAATATGAGGAGGGGAAATCCTAATAGATTTCAAAGGTCTTCAAAAATTTTCACCACACTTACTATAGATATTTTATTTCCTTATTTTATTATTTTATAATATATGTATTTGTTTATTTATTTTTATTTTTATTTTACCAATTTTAGGTCTTATAAGTCCTACCCCCATTAACAGAAATCTCGTCCTCGAGATTTGTAAGGAAAGGGTGTATACTCATATTGTCTCAACACATATGCACAAACAAAAATCTCAGCATGATGCATAATTTATTAGCAACACATAGGGTCGACCAGACCTTATTATTCATCCTAAAATAATATCATATCATTTACTAACTAAAGAACATTTAGATCTTACAAATAGTAGTAATTTATGTATATGTTTACGTAGCTTGGTGGGGCTGGTGGTGGTGGTGGTGGAGGTAGTGGCCGTTCTTGTTGTTGTCTTTCCAACTGTGCTTGCCTTATTTCTCGACGTATCTCCAGCCGGTCCTGACGTATTTTCTCACGTTCTTGTCTTATCTGATTTTGTATTTTGGTAACCATGTCTGCCAGTAGTTGTATTACCAGCATTTGGGCGGCAACCACTTGATCGATTCCAACCGATGGAGGATTTGGAGGATTCATTTCTGTTTGCTGTTGCGTGATAATCTTCCCTTCCTAGTATTGGCCATGAAAGTAGAAGCATATGCGAATTAAATTTTGCAAGGAAAAATATTTGGCAGGCAGACGAATAGGCCAATAACTGGTTATGATCTGAAGATTCTTTAGCAGTGCTTAATCTTTGTTTTATACCAAGCTTGGGATAACTAGTCGTATGAGGTGAATATCCAAAGGTATGATAGAATCTGTCATGATGAGATAGATTACATGATGTAGGTCAAAATTTTGTTTGATGTTAGGTGGGGATGGATAGGTTATACCGTTCATCATAACTCTATGGGTTGGGTTAACTCATGGTGGAGTTGGTCTAATGTGCTAGGTTAGGGTAACACCTGGCTAGAAGGGTCCAAGTACCACTAATCTGATTAAGGAGACCACATTGGGTTAGATCACACTAGATTCCATAATCCTATTTAAGAATACCATTTAGTTGAGCATATCCAGCTGACTTTATCTTTATGAAATCCTAGTATATTTTTTTCTCAATTGAACTTCCAATTAGTATATATTTTTATACACTTAAAATTTCCATGCCATTAACAGGTGTGGCATAGAAAACAAGGGTACATCAGGTTTTAGCTATTTGGTGAGTGTTGACATAGAATGAGTGTACTATGGAATAATTGAGTTTCCTTTAGGGATCTAAATTAGGAACCATCGGTCATGGTGTTAGATGCCATTATTCGAGTTGAGATAACAATGCGAGTACATGGGGTAGATATATTAAACAGAGTTTTACTTTGCTTTTAAGATAAATGGGTTGGGCAACCTATAATATAGGCTAGTTTGTGATCTCATGGACGAGTTGGTCTAAGATACTCGTTTAAGTCTAAACCCATTTATAGAGATATGGTTTAGTTAATTCTTGTAACATAGATTAGACCATATTAGATTAGGTAGGGTCTAGATTAGATTGGTTGTAACTAGATTAGACTAATTTGAGTTAGATAGATCTACCAGGGTAGGGTATATATTATTAAGATATGTTAGAATCCTTTGAGATATGATATATTACATGGGTAGGTAGATCAGAATCTCTGTTAGGTTAAAACAAAAGGGGTTATGCAACTATCTGATGGTTAAGGTAGTCGCATATGGTTAGGTAGTTGTATGTGGTCTAGTTAATCTAGAGCACCAATTTAGGTTAAAACATGCTTATAGAAGTAGGGTCCAATCTATTTTCCCAGCATTATCTATCATGTTTCTCCATGAGATTAAATCTGATCAAATTAGATGGGATCAGAATTAAATTGGTATAATCAGATTAGACTAGATAAGATCTACTTAATTTATTTTGGAACAGATCATGTGTGTTACACTATTATGAGATAAGCAAAGTGGTTGGGATAAGTATGCTTGTTAGGACAAGATGAGTCTCTAAGATTATGGAAGAATCTTTTGAGATTAGTTACATCTATTAGGATAAGAGGAGAATCCTTTTGAGATGAGATGAGTCTATTAAGGTAAGAGAGTATCTTTTAAGATAAGATGGATCATTTAAGATAAGAGAGAGTCTTTTAAGATAAGAGGAATTTCTATGTAAAATAGATATACCTTAATGGAGGATAATCTAAGTTGTTTAGTTATCTTATGAATTCTATTTATGCCTATACGTATATGCAGATGTAATTATGGACATTACTCCACAACTAATCACACTCAATCAAAGATCCAAATCAAACAAGCATCATAAGGACAAACATTCAAGCGTATAGATACCTATAAAAATAGTTTTGTTTTTGTTCCTAAGAGTAGGTATCCTATTCCTAAAGGTCACTTTAGGCACAGGATTCTAAAGTGTAAAATCCACATTTGTCTTTTAGAAGGAAAAGGTAAGAATAATCAGAGTCAAGCGGAAATAGATGATAAATGATTAAGATAAGTTTAGAAAAGAATCAGAGTAAGGTAAGTAGGTAATGGTTTTGTCCATTTATATCTAGGTTTCGTCCTACAGTCAACATTCCTCTGATACCACTTTTGTAACACCCCGAGCTTTAAGGGACAAAGCCGGGCGCGTCTCATACATGCGCCAAAGAAGACAACATATATAATAACAGAGTGTATAGAGATAAATGTCACAATAAAATTAGAGTACTTATTATATAGCGGAAGTCTTACAAAATAGAAGATAAATATAACAGGATCTAAAATCCATCCTTAGCGCCAGAAAGTCAGCTAGGAGACGACGACCTAGACCGCTCACGAACACATCGCAACATCCACCATGCGCCTCACCCAGTGGTACCTGTTCTTGACCTGTGGGGGGGGGGGGTGTGAGATAGCAAGGGTGAGCTCACACATGTTCATCGCTCAACAAGTTGTGGGGAATAATGTGACATGATCTCACCAAAGGTGGGAGTTCATGTGATATGTAAGGCTTATCACAAAGAATGGTTAAATCTGAGCATTGCTTTTAAAGTTGGTAAAAATTTTATTAGCAATTACTAGATGTAAGTAAATACCAACCATAATAATAATAGAACAGAATTAATAACAAATCCCATGCAAATGCAAATGACTAATTTGACTTTAAGTTCCATAAATTAATTATGTGAGAGTCCTGAGCTGCTCTTGACCATGAGCTCGGCTAGTATACCAGTTTTACACTCTGCAGCGGTTGTACCCTTTACCCACAAGTCGTGTTTCCCATGTCGCCAGGGTTTGCAAGGCCCTTAGACACTATCGAGGTGAATGGCTAGTGTCAGAGAGGAAATTCTCCGGCTGGGTGGCGGAGTGCACTCGCCCTAAGTCCTAAGATGTGGAGGGGGCTTAAGCGTTTTGCCTGTTGGGAAAAGTAGGAATGAACACAAGAACACGCAAGAGTTTAGAGTGGTTCGAGCCGCCGGAGCGTAATACCCTACTCCACTGTGTGTTGTATTGCTTGAGAGCTTGAGTCATGTGTAAGCCTGAGGGAGTCTAAGTGTGTTCTCCGTAACGTTGCATGCTCGCCCTTTTATAGCTCAAGGGGGCATGTACAAGAGTGCTGAGCCCCGACATGTGGGCCCAGGAGCATAATGGATGCAAGACTTGGGGCATCAATAGTTGGCTGCTGGAGCAATCTTCCTGCGCCCTGACACCCGTGGCCCGCGTAGTGTTGGTGTGCTGGGGAAGCTTCCCTGGTCATGCACAAGTGCTGGTGGACATAGCGTATCTTACAGCACGGGCATACTGTTCGGATTAGACGGGCACGCCGCCTGTTGTATGGCCTGGGCGCCGTCTGCCAGCAGAGTGGACAGGACGCATTAAATGCCGAATGGGCACATCACCTGACAGTAGGGTGGACAGGCAGCACATCCTCTCCACAATAAATGCGGAGGCCACGCGGCCCAGAGTCCCTACGTCATGCACCGCCCGCTGGCCTACGTCACAGGCAATAAGCCATGTGGCAGCATTAGGCCCTTGGTCGAGCGCGGAGTGGAGGCGCACCGGATAGAGCCCGGACACGCATCAACACCGGACCCATGCCTAGGCCACGACACTTCCTCCCCCAGGACCTTGTTATGGGTGGTCTGGAGCTCACTTGGTGGGGTCCGAACTCCATCCAATGGCTCTGGGCTGCTTTACTTTGGGGGTCCGGGTTGTGCGCACAGGGGTCCTACGCCTTCTTGAGGAGCTCTGGGCCCAACGACATTGTCACCGAGAACACCACCTCAACTGCTCATGAGATATCCTTGGGGCTGTTCTCCACGTGGCTAGGGGTAGCCGCACAGGCATCGTGTCTTCATACCGTAGTAAGGGGTACCCCTGATCCAGAGTATCGACAGTGGCCCCCAGGCCCGCCTTAGGGGAGGGAACGAGCCTGCAGGTGGGGCCAAAGTTTGGTTGGTGACTGCCATGCTGCTCTAGCTCGCCCGCTATTGACCCGTGACTTCCGTATTTGACTGTTTCGCTGGGTCACGCGCAGGGCGCCTTCATTCTGCTGCATTAGCTTTGAAAATTTAACCTCCCTGTCTTCTGCGGCTGTCCCGAGGAGGCTCGACATTGGCGCGAGCAGTGGTTGGACTCCCCTGCACCAAGGAACTATCACCCGCGGTGGATGACTCGTGGGTCCAGGCCCCTGCGTGAGAGATTGTGTCGTTGCTTTTGGTGGGGGCGGAGAGGCGCGTCACCGTAGCCGGTGGCGTGCCTCTCCCGCGGCGGTCCGTCTTCTCCACGCGCAGGAACTGGCACGCCAGGTGCCTGACATGCAGACTTGGCCCTCGTGCCTGAGGTTGGACCATTGATCGCGGCGAAGATGAAGCGGTGTACCTACCGTGGGGTGGTAACACGCTCCTTGCACGGTAATTTGCCTTCTTCGCCCCAGCGAGCCAACTGCAAGTCATGCAGGGTCGGGCCCCCATGCCATAGGCTGGATACCTTGGTGTGCATTGGGGGAGACTCGCTCGTGACGCTTCGGGGCACGAGCGGGGAAATCTGCCTTTTAAAAAGGAGCCCATCCCTCGGGCAGTAGCCATGCCTCGCTACTCTTCAATTCGTTGCGCCCTTCCGCCTTCCGGGCCTCTGGATGGAGCACGTCGGTGTTCGTTGGAAGGATCCACGTCAGGGGCGCCCCCAGCGATCTTGCCACTGGGGAGCTCGCGCTCTTTGTTTCCTGTGCGGTGGTGCTGCCAATCTTGTCTTCTTCTTGCTGTTGTTGGAGGAGTGCAACCTCGTGGGGGTTGGCGCTCTTCTGCCATCGCTCAGTTTCAAGGATTTTCATCATGTAGCCGGGCTGCGGTCTTCCACTAGTGGTCATCTACAAGGATGACCACCAGCCTTGTGGTGGAGAGAAGCGAGCCGGGCTGCGGCCTCCCCCTGCCCTCAGCTTCAAGGATGTTCATCAGCCTTGCAGGGGTGGAGAGCGAGCTGGGTTGTGGCCCTGCCTTTCGCATGGGCTGCTGGCTCCCTTCTTCCTCCAGCATTCGGGGGAAAGGGCGTTCACCAGCCTCGCGAAGGAGGCCAACTTCGGCTACGTGGAGCCGACCGGGCTGCAGGCACCGTCAGCTGCCGTGTGTCTGGCACCTTGGCTTGGATGGCTTCGGTGCCGCCTCCAACGCTGCCTCTTGCCGCCAAGCGGGGCATGGTTGTCCGTCCACCGCACGGGTGACGGTCGCGCCGTGCAGGTCCGCCGCATCCGTAGCATCCCCTACGCCGCCGGCCACGCTGCTCCGACACCGCCCGGGGTGTTGTACAAGACGCCATATGCCATGGAGGCGGCGACCACATTCTTGGATGGTCTTGTCCTCACCCCCGTAGGAGGACAGGGGCGAGGACCACTTTGCCACGGCGCACGCGCTGTGGTGGCCACCGTCGCTGGCAAGCCGTCGGCGCATAGGTGGCCGCTGCCGCTGGTGAGGCTGCTCGGTGCAGAGGTGGTTGCCTCCGCTGGCGAGCCGCTCGGTGCAGTGGTCACCTCCGCTAGCGAGCCACTCGGTGTAGAGGTGGTCGCCGCCGCTAGCCAGACCACCAGCGCCACCTGCCGCCGAGCCTCCAACTCTTTGGCTTTAATGGCCTCGTTGTCACCCCCCGTAGGAGGACGGGGGTGAGGACCTCTTCGCAATGGCGCACGTATTGAGGCGGCCATCACCGCTGGCAAGCCGCCCTGGAGGATTCTGGAAGGACAGTGGCCGCGAGCTTCCAGCGCGATCCTACTGGCATCGAGTAGTTTATACCTGCAGAGTAGAGATGGAACTAGGACTCCGCTTGAAGGTGGATGTAATACTTTTGCTTTTTATAAGGTACTTTTGAGTACTATTTATCAAGCAGTGTTAGTACTTATCTGTGTACCGCCTATCCTTGCCGTGTGTGATGTTGTTGACTCCTCCCTGGTACCTGGCCCCCCGCCTGGGATGCAGGCTTGATGTGTCGAGGTTGGATACCAGCGTATCTGAAAGGGTTGTCAACAACTCCCGGGAGGCAACCTCGGCCGGGATCTGGACCTGTACACAGCTTCAGCTAGGGAGCGTTAGTAGTACACCCGTAGGGTCCTCTGTCTGACATTAGCCATCCTTTGATACATGCTCAGGACTCGCAGGGTTTAGTCCGGGTGGCCAAGTTGTGTGTCCGGACCCCCTTAGATCGCGGCTCTAGATACTAGGACTCCCGTTGCAGGGTGGTGGAGTGTGCAGGCTTACGGTACGGGACCAGGCTAAGCGGCTACACGGCTCCGGACCACCCCGGGAGACAAGTGTCCGTTTTCTAGAGCCGGACCCCAGGTTGTCGGACCCATAGGACTATAGTTCCAAATACTAAGGCACTCGTCACAGAATGGTGGGCTGTGCAAGCTTATGGTACGGGACCAGGCTAAGCAGCTACACTGCTCTGGACCACTCCATGGAACGAGCTCCCGTTCTTTAGAACCGACCCCTAGGCTGTCGAACCTCCCAGCTTTCGTAAAGGAGGTCCTAAACTGCAAGCCTGGCTGTTCAATTTGGATGTCGTCACGTCAGGACAGATGGGAACCGTGCGGGTGGGTTAGATAAAAAGTATTATCTGAAAACTGTAGGTCAAATCCATGAAGCAGGAAGATAAAGTTGTCATAGAAATGCGTTTGAGAGGGTGAATTTTCTCTCTATAACTTGACATGCATGGGTGTAAACCATTAGGTCAGGTTTATGAGGGCAGACCTCACCGGGCTGGTGTACACATATGCGAAATTTAAATATAAAAGAAGAAGAATTTAACCCCTCAAAGTTGCTTCTATGGATTGAACTTACAGAGATAGGAAGGGGTACTTCTTCAGCTATAGCAAAGTTGGCGTCCCCTGGGTTGGCATATTTCCATCGCCTTGAGGGGTTCCTCCCTACTGGGGGAGAGGTTGTGGACCCCCTCTTGGTTCAGTACTTTGCCGCAGGATTAGATCCCGGCCCTGGGTTCCCTACTATGCACGAACCGTTTGCCATAGGACTTGAGCGCCTGGTTACGATGTGCATTTCGGGTTGCAACTTGACATCTGAGTCCGTCGCAAGAGTTCACGTCCTCACACTGTAGTGGCCCCTACACAAACCCATCGAAAGGTTGGACCCGTGGGGAGTCCAGAAGGGTTTCCAGGGGAAGGCAGGCTTCGGTCCCGTAGGCCAGGTAGCACGGAGCTCCCCTGGTGGTCCGTCTAGTTGTCTTCACTAGAATTGGAGCCTCCAGTGAAGACATCCTTCAGGACCTCCTCGGGTGACTAATACCCAAGGTCTGGTTCGGCCGCGGCCACCTCTTCGTCGTTGGCCCTTTCCTTGCCGGGTCGGCGACGAGGTGGGGAGCCATCCCCGGAAGACTACTCGCGCCGCGCGCTGACACGTTTCCCGAGGTCGATGATCTCACGACATTCTGCGGTGTTGTGGCGACCGTTGGGGTGCATGGGGCATGTGCTGCCGTTACCCCTCGATGGCCGTGGGCGTTTGTTGCGGTCGCCACGGCCCCCAGTCGCAGCTGCCACGACTAGAGAGGCGGAGTGCGACTTCTCGTTGCCATGGTTCTTTTTCTTCTTTTTCTTGCCGTCCTGAGCAACGGCACCTGAGCTGCCCGTTTGGGCAGCCCCGGTCTGTGGTGCTGAGTGCCACACATAGCCCTCAGCAGCCCTGGCGCACTTGTCAGCCAGAGCAAAGAGAGTGGGGACCGTTTCCACGTCATGCGTGGCCAACTTCTCCAACATCTTTTTATCACGTACCCCCTAGCAGAAGGCCGTGATGATAGAATCATCGGAGATGCGAGGTATAGTACCTCGCATCTTGGTGAAGCGGGAGATAAATGTCCGGAGAGTTTCTCCGGGCTCTTGCCTCACTGCGTGGAGGTGGGCCTCCACGCTGTGTTGCTGGTAAGCACTGGCAAAGTTCAATGTGAACCGTGCGCAGAGCTCTTCCCAGGAGTAGATTGACCCTGGGGCAAGGTTCATCAGCCAAGTCCAGGCAGGCCCAAACAAGGCGACATGAAAATATGTCGCCATCACAGCGGTGTTTCCATCTGCTGCTGTGATAGCGGTGACGTACACCTGCAGAAATTCCGACGGGTTTGACGTACCGTCATACTTTTCCGGCAAGTGCGGTCGGAACTTGGATGGCCAAGATGCCGCGGGGAGATGATCCGCGAGAGCGACGCAGCCTACGCCAGCCAATGGGACACCAGCCTGGGTCCAGGCACTCGCCTGCGTTTGTGGTGTTACCGCTGCGAAGTCTTGATCGAGGTTACGCCCCTCGATGTTTTGTCGGTGCTCTCGCGCCCTCTCTAGGGAGACGCGAGCGTCCTCGCCCGCACGTCTGCGGTTGAGTTCTGCTCGCAGGTCATTAGACTTCCCTAGAGAGACCGGAGTGCCCTCCGTCGCGCGCTAGCGGTTGAGCTCCGTCCTCAGGTCCTCAGTTGGCGCTGCCCTCACCGAGGGTGAGCGCACAGACGCCAACGCCTCATGTTGACGCCGAGATGACCGAGGCTTGGGCCTAGTTGAGACAGAGTGCGCCATGCCAAGAAGGCGATCCACGTCGTCGCGCCACTACTTCATGGCACTTGGAGAGGCTGTGGAGCTTGGAGGGTGGCGCAGCAACTCCTTGCTGCTGACAGCGCCCCAGGCGCAACCCTAGACGCCCTGGACGCCTACGTGGGAGTGTGCTGTCGTGCAGAGTGCACAGCTGCCGCTGCACCAGGCGCCGGGAGGTTGGTGGCCGATGGAGCGGAAGAGGCAGCTTCCTCCTCCAGCATATAGTCCTTGGGCATGAAATCTTGGTGCTCGACGATATGGACCATGGCGTCGAGCAGGAAAACAAGCAAAAACTTCAAGCCTAGACCCCCTACCTGACATGCCAAATGTCGGAGAGGAAATTCTCCGGTCAGGTGGCGGAGTGTACCCGCCCTAAGTCCTAAGATGTGGAGGGGGTTAAGCGTTTTGCCTGTTGGGAAAAGTAGGAATGAACACAAGAACACAAAAGAGTTTAGAGTGGTTTGGGCCATCGGAGCGTAATACCCTACTCCACTGTGTGTTGTATTGCTTGAGAGCTTGAGTCGTGTGTAAGCCTGAGGGAGTCTAAGTGTGTTCTCCGTAACGTTGCATGCTCCCCTTTTATAGCTCAAGGGGGGCGTGTACAAGAGTGCTGAGCCCCGACATGTGGGCCCAGGAGCATAATCGATGCAAGACTTGGGGCACCAATAGTTGGCTGCTGGAGCAATCTTCCTGCGCCCTGACACCCGTGGCCCGTGTAGTGTTGGTGTGCTGGGGAAGCTTCCCTGGTCATGCACAAGTGCAAGTGGACATAGCATATCTTACAGCACGGGCATACTGTTCGGATTAGACAGGCACACCGCCTGTTGTATGGCCTGGGCGCCGTCTGCCAGTGGAGTGGACAGGACGCATTAAATGCCGAAGGGGCACATCACCTGACAGTAGGGTGGACAGGCGGTGCATCCTCTCCGCAATAAATGCAGAGGCCACACGGCCCAGAGTCCCTACATCATGCACCGCCCGCTGGCCTACGTCACGGGCAATAAGCCATGTGGCAGCATTGGGCCCTCGGCCGAGCGGGGAGTGGAGGCGCACCGGATAGAGCCCGGACACGCATCAACACCGGACCCATGACAAGGCCACGACACTTCCTCCCTCGGGACCTTGTTATGGGTGGTCTGGAGCTCACTTGGTGGGGTCCAAACTCCATCCAATGGCTCTAGGCTGTTTTACTTCGGGGGTCCGGGTTGTGCGCACAGGGGTCCTGCGCCTTCCTGAGGAGGTCTGGGCCCGACGACGTTGTAACCGAGAACACCACCTCAACTGCTCACGAGATATCCTTAGGGCTGTTCTCCGCGCGGCTAGGGGTAGCCACACAGGCATCATGTCTTCATACCATAGTAAGGGGTACCCCTGATCTAGAGTACCGACAGCTAGGGATCCACTACGAGGCCTTTACAAAGTTCCACTAGCTTCTGAAAACCCGCTATAGTTTATGGAAAGAGCATTTGCAAGAATCCCCCGTCTGATCGCCATCGCAGCAAAATCAACCCGAGAACCTCCTTGCATGCAACTCCCCTACTGCCCTTGCCCCTTTCGGGTAAGGTAGTCTTCCACTAGATTTTTTAATTAGTTAGCCAAGGGGTCCCATTCCTCCCTTGTGGTAGCACGTGTTTCTCAAGTTAAGCTCCATGTTCCAATTAACATTTAATGATCTTGACGTGAACATAAATAAAATAACAAAATAATTGGAACATGGATATAATGAAATATTAACCCAAAACCATATAAAGCAATAGCAAAAACTACCCAAGTGATTCAGGGGTAAACAAGGTAAAAATGATAAACAGACTAGGGTGACCTATTGAGTCCCATCAAAATTAAACCTATGCATTGAATAGTGATAATAAAGAACATTATTGGGTGACAAAAGTGGATCAAGGGCACAACTTGCCTGACACTTGAGATTCCAGTTACTAGGGTGATTCTTCAGATCCTCGTGACCTCACTGCTAGTCGTAGCAATATAAACAAACAGTGTATAGACAAAATTAACTGTCGGCGTTTCGAGACCGGGGGGTCCCTAAGCCGACGAGTGATGTGTCGCCGCGTGCCCCAGCCCAGATGGGTCGGCGCGAGGCCGAGCGCGAAGGGGGGAAGTGAGGTGGCCGGAGACGTGCGTGAGAGAGGTGGAAATCCCGCGGCCTTCGTGTTCGTCCCGCGCCCAGGTCGGGTGCGCTTGCAGTAGGGGGTTACAAGCGTCCACACGGGGGAGGGAGCGAGCGGCCTCACGCGAGCGCCTGTCTCGTCCTCGTCCCCACGCGGCCAACCCTCCCTAAGAGGGCCCTGGTCCTTCCTTTTATAAGCATAAGGAGAGGATCCAGGTGTACAATGGGGGGTGTAGCAGAGTGCTACGTGTCTAGCGGAGGAGAGCTAGCGCCCTAAGTACACGCCATCGTGGCGGCCGGAGAGATTTTGGCGCCCGATTTGTGTGATATCGTGGCCGTCGGAGGAGCGCTGGAGCCTGGCGGAGGGACAGCTGTCGGGGCTATCGAGTCCTTGCTGACGTCCTCTTGCTTCCGTAAGGGGGCTGAGAGCCGCCATCGTCAGGGTGCGTGCGGGGCGCCATCATTGCCTATCTGGCGGAGCGAGCCAGATGGGACGCCGGTCTTGTTCCCCGTAGCCTGAGTCAGCTTGGAGTAGGGTAATGATGGCGCCTCCTGTTGACGTGGTCGGCCTGCGCCCTAGGTTGGGGCGATGTGGAGGCTCCTCCGAGGTCCGGGTCGAGTCCGTCTTCCATGGCCGAGGTCGAGTCCGAGCCCCTAGGTCGGGCGTGGCGGGGGCCGTTGGCTGAGGCCAGGGCGAAATTTGAGTCCTGGGGTCGGGCGAAGCAGAGTTCGTCGTCTTCTGGTGCTTAGCCCGATTCCAAGCCCTGGGTCGGGCGGAGCGGAGTTCACCGTCTTCTGGGGCTTAGCCCGAGTCCGAGCCCTGGGTCGGGCGGAGCGGAGTTCGCCGTCTTCCGGGGCTTAGCCCGAGTCCGAGCCCTGGGTCGGGTGGAGCGGAGTTAGCCGTCTTCCGAGGCTTAGCCTGAGTCCGAGCCCTGGGTCGGGCGGAGCGGAGTTCGCCGTCTTCTGGGGCTTAGCCCGAGTCCAAGCCCTGGGTCGGGCGGAGCGGAGCTTCCTATGGTGCGTGCGGCCGGGCCTGACTGCCTGTCAGCCTCACTCTGTCAAGTGGCACCGCAGTCGGAGCGGCGCAGGCGGCGCTGTCTTCCTGTCAGACCGGTCAGTGGAGCGGTGAAGTGACGGCGGTCACTTCGGCTCTGTCGGCTGAGGGGCGCGCATCAGGATAAAGGTGTCAGGCCATCTTTGCATTAAATGCTCCTGCGATTTGGTCGGTTGGTGCGGCGATTTGGTCAGGGTTGCTTGTTGGCGAAGACAGGGCCTCGGGCGAGCCGGAAATATGTTCGCCGCTGGAGGGGGGCCTCGGGCAAGGCGGAGATCCTCCGGGGTCGGCTGCCCTTGTCCGAGGCTAGGCTCGGGCAAGGCGTGATCGAGTCCCTCGAATGGACTGATCCCTGACTTAATCGCACCCATCAGGCCTTTGCAGCTTTATGCTGATGGGGGTTACCAGCTGAGAATTTAGGAGCCTTGAGGGTACCCCTAATTATGGTCCCCGACAGTAGCCCCCGAGCCTCGAAGGGTGTGTTTAGCACTCGCTTGGAGGCTTTCGTCGCACTTTTTTGCAAGGGACCAGCCTTTCTCGGTTGCATTTTGTTCCGGTGGGTGCGCGCGAGCGCACCCGCCGGGTGTAGCCCCCGAGGCCTCGGAGGAGTGGTTTGACTCCTCCGAGGTCTTAACGCCTCGCGCAATGCTTCGGCTGGTCTGGTCGTTCCCTCATGCGAGCTGGCCGTAGCCCGGGTGTACGGTCGGGTCCCAAGTTCTCGGGCTGGTATGTTGACGCTGTCAACGGTTTGGCCAGAGCCGGGTTTGCGAGAGCAGCCCCCGAGCCTCTGCACAGGGCGAGAGGGCGATCAGGGACAGACTCGACTTTTTTACATACGCCCCTGCGTCGCCTTTCCGCAAGGAGGAGGGGGGGAGAGCGCCATGTTGCCCTTGGCGGGCGCTGAACATGGTGTCTCCGGTGAGCTGCAGGCGGGTGATCCGAGCGGACGTCCGTGCCCCATTCGTTAGGGGTCGGCTAGAGGCCCAGAGGCGCGCCCAAAAGTACCTGCGGGTGATCTGCCGGACTCGGTCCCCTGGCGACGGGGTCCGAGGGCTCGATGCCTCCCTCTGATGGGATTCCGTTACAAGATCGTTTCCGCTGGTCTCGGAAATGTCCTAGGGTACCTCGGGAGCGCAGCCCGAGCCTTGGTTATGTATCGAACGTACCCATGGTCATCCCTCGCTCTGTGTCTGAGGCGGCTGTGAACCCTTCGGGGGCCAGCCTTTGAACCCCTGATCAGTAGTGGGCACGGAGCCCGAGTAGTTTGAGGCGGCCGTTGAACCCTTCCGAGGGGCCGGCCTTCGAACCTCTGACCAGTAGTGGGTGTGGAGCCCACGTGCTCTGAGGCGGCTGTTGAACCCTTTCGAGGGGCCAGCCTTCGAACCTCTGATCAGTAGGGAGGCTCGGAGCCTGGTTCCTTCACGGGGAAGGATCCTTTTCGGGGTATCCCCCTTTCCCGGTCCCTGTTGCAAGAGAGAGAAAGAGGAAAAAAGGAAAAGGATACGAAATCGAACGACGCGGCGTACCTTTTTTTTACGCGGTCATTATGGCGAAGGTGAAACGTCGCTCGCTTCTCTTGCCAGAGGCGCCGCCTGTCCCGCCGTGGAGTTAATGCGACGGGGCGAGTGGTTCGCGGGGCAGCCGTTGCGCGTGCGCGAGCCGTTCAAGGAACGGAACACGAGCGCGTTGTCTTCACACCGTGGGAGAGGGTTCTCTCGCTGCCCCCGGATGGGACGTAAGCTTGGCTGACGACGTGACCGCTGCTCCTGCCCGCCTACCACCACCATTACCGTCGGCCCATTTTTGGCTGCATTGACTGTCGCGCCAGGCTGGCGCCGCTGGGTCGTGCGCTGGGTCGCCTCGAGTCGCGGTATTGATTCCGCAGTCAAGGAGGCGCGGTGGTGGCGCAAGTGGCGGTGCAGTTGCAGGCACGAAGCATTCAGCACGCCGGTTGCATGACGCGTGGGCCTGGGCCTCCATGTTGGGCGTGTTGGGAGTCAGGGAAGTGCGCCCACTTGGTGCGGTTGCATGCCGCCTGCATGGCTGCCCACCCTTTCGCTCGCTGGTCTGGGCAAAAGTGGAGAGCCGCTTGTAACCGCTGGGCGGTTGCACGCACCGTGCACGGCGGTTTGGCTTCTTCTGCTCTGGGCCGGCTTGCATGACGTGTGGGACCCAGCCCCCGCGCCGTAGGGGAGGACCTTGGAGCATGTTGGAGAAGACTCAGCCCATGATGGCTGGGGACGCAAGTAGGGAGAGTCGCCTTTAAAAGGAGGGTGACCCTCTTGGAAGGCGACCATGTCTTCGCGCTCCCTTATGCATCGTGTCTTTCCACCTTCCAAGCCCCCGGATGGGGGATACCCGCCGTCTCTCCGCTTCGTCGTTGGAGGAACGCAACTCCACGGGAGTTGGTACCTTTCAGCCGTCGTTCGGCTTCAAGGAGTTTCGTCATGCAGCCCGGTCGCACCCCTCCGCCGGCGGTCACCCAAGATGGTGACGTCCAGTTCGATGGCGGGGGAGAGCGAACTGGGCCGCGGCCTCTGCCCCTCCCTCAGCCTCAAGGATTTTCATCACCAGGGCTGGGGAGGGGAGTGTGCCGAGTTGGGGTCGGCCCCTGCGTGGGCTGTGGCCCGCTCCTTCCCTCAGTGATCGGGGGGAAGGGCGGTAGTCGTCCGTGGCGCTGGCAGCTGCCGCGTGCCTGGCTCTCGGACCCGAGTGGCTTCGGAGCCGTTCTCGGCGCTGGCTTCCGCCACGACAGCTGGAAGAGGTTCCTCTGCCGACGAGATAGCCAGGGCCACCCACGGACCGACCTCCAACTCTACAGCCTTCTGCCCATCCTTGCCTCACGAGTTTGGGCATGGGCGGGGGCCTCCTGGCAGCAGCATCCGCCCTGAGGTCATCGCTGCCGCTGTTCGGCCCCCCGGAGCAGAAGTCGTCGTAGCCGCCGCTGCCGGAGCGGGTGGCGGCGTGCCGTTCGTCGGTCTTCTGTTGCTCCGTAGGCCCCTCCCCCATCGAGTGGGGTCGTTCGTACCTGCTGAGGTGGAACCGGAGTTCTGTTTGTAATGGCACTTCGAATGCCAGTGTTTTTGTTCATTGTGGCTGTCGAGGCCTGAACATGTATGTAATTTCGGCACGGAGCCGTGTTTTTTCCTCATTTTCGAGCACTAAGACTCGCCTGTTGGTTGTCTGAACCGCTTCACCAAGCGTGAGTCGCCCCGTGTTAAGGTGACGAGTGAGGTATCCGTATCCCGGAGGCGTAGGAGTCCCTCGGCTCGGTCAACCTTGTTGTCCGAGGCTTCCCTTGCTTGGTTAGAGGAAAACCCTCGGCCGCTCTTCGATGAGCCGAGGCTGGGGGTAGCGGTGCCAGCGCGAACAGAGGCAGAGTTGGCTCGAAAAGAAGGCCTGGTCGGCCGGAGCCTGGCCGGGTCGTCTGTTAGCGGGGCCGACGCCGAAATTGATCTGCCGAGGCCTCGGGCCGGGCTGATGTCCTTGGGGGACAGCTGGCCGAGGCCCCGGGGTGACCGGCCGAGCCGCCTGCTCGGGCCGGATTCTCGGGGAAGACCCTAGCGGCGATGGCTCGGGCTTGGTGATGACGTTGTCCTTCAGAGCGGAGACCCTTGGACCGCGTCGCCGTCCGAGGCTAGGTCGGACCTCGTCGAAGGTGTTGTCGACACCGAGGGTGCTGCTGCTCCCTTTAGCCGTCAAGATCCGAGCCTGCAGGATCGGATTATCTTGTAGCGTGTGTTTTCTGCGGCCGCCGAGGCCGAAACACACCCTCTCCGTATTGTAAAGCCGCATCTCCTTTCCTCTTGTTTTGAGTATCTGGACTTTTTTGTCGGTAACAGAACTGTTTGTGCGAGCGAGAGTTGCTTCTCACGGAAGGTGATGAGTGAGGTATCCATATCCCGGAGGCGTAGGAGTCCCTCGGCTCGGTCGGCCTTGCCGCTTACGCGCACTCTTACCCGTCCATGGGGTTGTGTCACCGACGCAGTCGAGAAGGCTCGAAGAATCGCTCCGGCAGAAGAGCTTCCGAACGTGAAGACTTGTTCGGTCCGCGGAATCACTTATCCGAACGTGAGTTACTTATGGCAGAAGGTGATGAGTGAGGTATCCGTATCCCGGAGGAGTAGGAGTCCCTCGGCTCGGTCAGCCTTGGCTGCTTTCGTGTACTCCGTCATTTTCAGGATCCACTTTCGAAGTAGTCGAAAAGCACGAAAGACATTCTGGCAGAAAAGATCTTTTTTCGAGGAAAATTTCGACGCAGAGGGGGTTCCCCCCTTTTAGCCCCCGAGGGAGGGTCGGGCTTTGCCGAGGCAAGGCTGACCCTTCCTTGATGACTAAACTTTGCGTGGGAGCGAGGTATATGAACAACTTGAAAACATCTTAAGGGTAGAAGCGATGTAGCTGTTGGATGTTCCAAGCGTTGCTGTAGACCTCGCCTTGACTGTTGGCCAGCTTGTACATTCCGGGCTTCAGAACTTTGGTGATGACGAACGGCCCCTCCCAGGGGGGCGTGAGCTTGTGTCGACCTCGGGCATCTTGTCGCAGCCGAAGCACCAGGTCGCCCACCTGGAGGTCTCGGGACCGGACCCCTCGGGCGTGGTAGCGTCGCATGGACCTTGGTGAGCCTGACGTCGCCGATGACGGGGTCGACGACGAGCGGGTATTTCCCCGGGCTCGGCACATGGTCGGGGTGGTCGGCTTGGTCGAAGGTGATGGGCTTGTCGGACCAGTCTAGATAGACTGGCGCCGCCACCTTCACCGAACAGACCTCCCGGCGCTCTTGCTTGCGGTGCCGAGCCGAGGCGTTCGCCGCTTGCCCGCCGTAGATCATGAAGCAGTCGCGGACCTCGGGGAACTCTCCTGCCTGGTGATCTTCCTTCTTGTCATCGTCGCGGGCCCTGCCACCCTCCGCGGGTGGCCCGGCCCTATGGAAGTGGCGCCGAAGCATGACGCACTCCTCAAGGGTGTGCTTGACGGGCCCCTGGTGGTAGGGGCACGGCTCCTTGAGCATCTTGTCGAAGAGGTTGGCACCTCCGGGGGGTTTCCGAGGGTTCTTGTACTCGGCGGCGGCGACAAGGTCCGCGTCGGCGGCGTCGCGTTTCGCTTGCGACTTCTTCTTGCCCTTCTTCCTGGTGCCGCGCTGAGTTGACGCCTCGGGGGCATCTTCCGATGGGCGGCCCTAGGGCTGCTTGTCCTTCCGGAAGATAGCCTCGACCGCCTCCTGGCCGGAGGCGAACTTGGTGGCGATGTCCATCAACTCGCTCGCCCTGGTGGGGGTCTTGCGACCCAGCTTGCTCACTAGGTCGCGGCAGGTGGTGCCGGCGAGGAACGCGCCGATGACATCCGAGTCGGTGATGTTGGGCAGCTCGGTGCGCTGCTTCGAGAATCGCCGGATGTAGTCCCGGAGAGACTCTCCCGGCTGCTGTTGGCAGCTTCGGAGGTCCCAGGAATTCCTGGGGCGCACGTACGTGCCCTGGAAATTGTCAGCGAAAGCTTGGACTAGGTCGTCCCAGTTGGAGATCTGCCCCGGAGGTAGGTGCTCCAACCAGGCGCGAGCGGTGTCGGAGAGGAACAGGGGGAGGTTGCAGATGATGAGGTTGTCATCGTCCGTTCCACCCAGTTGGCAGGCCAGACGGTAGTCCGCGAGCCACAGTTCCGGTCTCGTCTCCCCTGAGTACTTTGTGATAGTAGTCAGGGGTCGGAACCGGGTCGGGAACGGCGCCCGTCGTATGGCCCGGCTGAAGGCCTGCGGACCGGGTGGTTCGGGCGAGGGACTCCGATCCTCCCCGCTATCGTATCGTCCCCCACGCCTGGGGTGGTAGCCTCGGCGCACCCTCTCATCGAGGTGGGCCCGATAGTCGCGGTGATGGTGCTCGTTGCCGAGGCGACCCGGGGCCGCAGGCGCTGTGTTGCGCGTGCGCCCGGTGTAGACCGAGGCTTCCCGCATGAATTGGGAAGTCGCGACATGATGTTCCGAGGGGTACCCCTGCCTTCGGGAGGCGGAGCTCTCGGCCCGCCGGACCGTGGTGCCTTCCAGGAGATCCTTAAGCTCTCCCTGGATTCGTCGCCCCTCGGTGGTTGATGGCTCCGGCATCGCGCGGAGGAGCATTGCTTCTGCAGCCAGGTTCTGGCCGACCCCACTGGATGCGGGTGGCGGCCTGACCCTGACATCGTCGACGACGCGGTGCTGGAAGCCCTGGGGTAGATGACGCATTTCTCCGGCCAGAGGTTGGCCCGCCCATGCCTGCCCGACGTCCTGGCGGATTGGCTCAAGCGCTCCTGCTCCCTCGTTAAGCCTGACCTGCACCCCGCGGATTTGCTCAAGCTGTGGGTCGTGACCCCCCGCCGGAACGGGGACCACAGCTAGCTCCCATGGGATGTCAACGCGAGGCACCGGCCTAGGGAGATCACCGTCCTCCGGCATGCCGAGATGGTTGCCTTCGGAGGGACCCCCTAGATCGACGTCGAAACATTCGCGGCTCGGGCCGCAGTCTTCGTCGCCGAGGCTACGACTACCGTCGAAACAGTCGGAAAGGCAATAGTCGCATGCGGTCATGAAGTCCCGCATGGCACTGGGGTTGCCAAGTCCGGAGAAATCCCAACAGAAGCTGGGCTCATCGTCTTCCTCGGACCCAGAGGGCCCGTAGGTCGAGACGTCCGTCAGCCGGTCCCAAGGTGACCGCATACGAAACCCCAGAGGGTTCGGATTCGCCTCTACGAGAGCGTCTGCCAAAGCAGAGCCGCTTGGCGGGTCGAGGCTGAATCTGAAAGGCGTGGGATGGGAATCGGTCGGTACCTCTTGGTCGACAGGCGGTGATGAAGTCACGTCGGGGACTGACTGCACCGTCGTCTCAGGTACGAGGGTGACACCCAGCAAGCCTTTCGCGAGCGTGCTGGCGTCGTCCGTTTGCTCGGGATTGGCGTGTCGCAGGGAGACAACGCTTGTCTTCGTCTCAAGCGCGAGGTCGATGCCCGGCGCGCCCCCCGTTGGAGTGCTGGCGTTGTCGACTCGCTCGACGGCCGATGAGGCGCCGCCTCCTGCTTGGCCTTGGTTGCCCCGCCTCCTCCTCTATCGGCGGGGAAGAGGACGGGGCGAGCTCGAAGGTTGTTCTTCCAGCACGCGGGGAAGACGTCGTCGATCCCGCCGCCGGCGGGCGGACTGTCGGTCGCCATTGTCGCTGTCGCCCGGCGGTGGAAAAAGTATCATGTCGTAGCTGCCGTCGAGGGACATGAACTCAAGGCTCCCAAAACGGAGCACCGTCCCGGGCCGGAGAGGTTGCTGGAGACTACCCATCTAGAGCTTGACGGGAAGTTGTTCGTCAACACGCAGCAGGCCCCTACCTGGCGCGCCAACTGTCGGCGTTTCGAGACCGGGGGGTCCCTAAGCCGACGAGTGAAGTGTCGCCGCGTGCCCCAGCCTAGATGGGTCGGCGCGAGGCCGAGCGCGAAGGGGGGAAGTGAGGTGGCCGGAGACGTGCGTGAGAGAGGTGGAAATCTCGTGGCCTTCGTGTTTGTCCCGCGCCCAGGTCGGGTGCGCTTGCAGTAGGGGGTTACAAGCGTCCACACGGGGGAGGGAGCGAGCGGCCTCACACGAGCGCCTGTCTCGTCCTCGTCCCCGCGTGGCCAACCCTCTCTAAGAGGGCCCTGGTCCTTCCTTTTATAGGCGTAAGGAGAGGATCCAGGTGTACAATGGGGGTGTAGCAGAGTGCTACGTGTCTAGCGGAGGAGAGCTAGCGCCCTAAGTACACGCCATCGTGGCGGCCGGAGAGATTTTGGCGCCCGGTTTGTGTGATATCGTGGCCGTCGGAGGAGCGCTGGAGCCTGGCGGAGGGACAGCTGTCGGGGCTGTCGAGTCCTTGCTGACGTCCTCTTGCTTCCGTAAGGGGGCCGAGAGCCGCCATCGTCAGGGTGCGTGCGGGGCGCCATCATTGCCTATCTGGCGGAGCGAGCCAGATGGGACGCCGGTCTTGTTCCCCGTAGCCTGAGTCAGCTTGGAGTAGGGTAATGATGGCGCCTCCTGTTGACGTGGCCGGCCTGCACCCTAGGTTGGGGCGATGTGGAGGCTCCTTCGAGGTCAGGGTCGAGTCCGTCTTCCGTGGCCGAGGTCAAGTCCGAGCCCCTAGGTCGGGCGAGGCGGAGGCCGTTGGCTGAGGCCAGGGCGGAATTTGCGTCCTGAGGTCGGGCGAAGCGGAGTTCGTCGTCTTCTGGGGCTTAGCCCGAGTCCGAGCCCTGGGTCGGGCGGAGCGGAGTTCGCCGTCTTCTGGGGCTTAGCCCGAGTCCAAGCCCTGGGTCGGGCGGAGCGGAGTTCGCCGTCTTCCGGGGCTTAGCCCGAGTCCGAGCCCTGGGTCGGGCGGAGCGGAGTTCGCCGTCTTCCGGGGCTTAGCCTGAGTCCGAGCCCTGGGTCGGGCGGAGCGGAGTTCGCCGTCTTCTGGGGCTTAGCCCGAGTCCGAGCCCTGGGTCGGGTGGAGCGGAGCTTCCTATGGTGCGTGCGGCCGGGCCTGACTGCCTGTCAGCCTCACTCTGTCAAGTGGCACCGCAGTCGGAGCGGCGCAGGCGGCGCTGTCTTCCTGTCAGACCGGTCAGTGGAGCGGCGAAGTGACGGCGGTCACTTCGGCTCTGTCGGCTGAGGGGCACGCGTCAGGATAAAGGTGTCAGGCCATCTTTGCATTAAATGCTCCTGCGATTTGGTCGGTTGGTGCGGCGATTTGGTCAGGGTTGCTTCTTGGCGAAGACAGGGCCTCGGGCGAGCCGGAAATATGTTCGCCGCTGGAGGGGGGCCTCGGGCGAGGTGGAGATCCTCCGGGGTCGGCTGCCCTTGTCCGAGGCTAGGCTCGGGCGAGGCGTGATCGAGTCCCTCAAATGGACTGATCCCTGACTTAATCGCACCCATCAGGCCTTTGCAGCTTTATGCTGATGGGGGTTACCAGCTGAGAATTTAGGAGCCTTGAGGGTACCCCTAATTATGGTCCCCGACATTAACATTACACCAAACATAAGTACAAACTGAATAATAATAATTTACGCGAAGCTACGAGCTCGGGGATCGAGAACTACTAAGATCGGAGTCGTGGTCATCAAGTTATGATGTGATTAAATGATTAAAACTAGGTTTTATTTTATAATTCCAGAGAAAAGATAACCAAAAATTATTAATTAATTCAACTTTAATCAAAATTATTAATTGACTATAGATCATATTTAAGTAGATTATAATGGTAAGTAGATTAACAAGACTAACCAACATAAGTTAAATAAGACCTAATTATAAAAGAATGAGACATGGTATAATCAATGTTGTTACTGCGTAGTAAATATTTATACGAAGCTAACGCAACTGGAATAGGTCAATTTGGAGTTAAAATGGGTATGTTATGAATTTCCAAAGGTTTTATACATTTAATACAAGATTAATTGAGAGATTAATTTTAATGAGGCTCTCATGTTAAACAGTGGTACTAGATGATAAACAATAATCTTACAAAATTATAAGAACTGAAATGAGTCAAAAGGAGTTAAAATGCATTTTCTAGGAATTGAATAAGTTTCTGGAATTAATTTTGCACTATTAATCATTTTCTAAATGAATTTCCATAGTTTATTCCCCGACTAGACTGCGCACCAAAAACTAGAAAGTGCAGGGGCTAACCTACAAAATTCTCTAGACTCAGTGAGCAGTTACGGTGGACGGCGAGTTTATTATGTGAAACCGAGGGGCTCTTTAGAAAGTTGCCTAGCGAAGGGGTACGAGTCGGTTAGGGTCGTCTGATCAAGATCCAACGCACCAGATCAGACCCCAAACCGGTAGGCACCAGATTTAATCGCTACCGCTTGTTTTCAATTCGAAGGCCCGAGTTCTATTACTATGGGATCCCATCTCCAATGCCCAACTACAATCGAATGGTCAGCATCCATCTTCTTCCTCCAGCGGACCGAGTGGCGGATACAGGCACGCCCACGGCGGCGCACCCGCCGGAGCTAGGTGATCGACCCACCTGACCAGATGGATGGCTCCTATTTCCTATTCTCTCTATACCCCCATGTAATCCCTACCGCAGAACCCCGGATCGACGACCACGAAGCCATCATCTCCACCATGGCAGCGTCTATGTACTCGGCGCGGAGAGAGTTCGCCGGATATCCAACTAGTGACTAAAGGTCGTCAACAACCCGATTTACGCGCTACGAGGATCAAGGCGAAGCAATGGGAGCATCCATACCTTTATCCGCGCGACAACAAGGACTGGTCACGGTGTATGGCCCGGCGGCGGCAATTTCTTCCTCTCCGGCGAGGAATTCGCCACGCCAGGGCCGATGAAGTCACACAGGGAGACCATAATCATGCGCGGGAGGCCTAGGCGACTTGCCTGGACCGCACTCCAAGCCTAGAGCAGTGCCGCCGGTGAGCTGCCCATGCGCCAGTCACGACCTCATCCGGCAGCACTCAATCTCTCCCTGGTCGTAGCGGCAGTGGCGCCACCCCATCACTCGGATGCCTGGCGTGAGGGTCATAGGGTGCTTATATGGTCCCAAACGATTCCGATGCTAGGGGGATCACCGATTTAAGATCCACTAACGGCGGATCCGTGAGATTTGTTACGCGGTGAAGGAGATGGCTACGGTTCTATGGATGAGGATGAAGCTGTTGGTGCGGACCCACCCGCCAGTGGCATGGGGAGGTGACACACCCACGTTGCGAGTGATGCGCAGCTAACGCGCGGGCCCACAGGTCATCCATGAGCTAGGCGCACCCGCGACCGAGAGTGCAAGGAGGCTGGCGCCCGGCCCCACTAGTCAGCGCAGCATTGCCACTGGGCTGGCGCAGACAGAGGCGTGCTGGGCCAGATTAGGAAATCAGCCCATGAGCGCTGGTGGTTCTTTTCTATTTCTTTTATGGATTTTTTGTTTTGTTTTCAATTTCAAGTACCCAAACCAAATTCAAATTCTCATTTTGCACTTTCAATTTCTCCCAAGTGTCAAAATTAGTATTATTGTGAATATAACCTCTAATATTATTATTTATTATTTTCCTTGTTATGTATTTATGGGAGGAATAAATGTCTTCATTACAATTTCTTTTTCTCATTTTCTATTTTGTGTTTTTATTTAACATTGGAGATCAAGTTTATGTTTTCCATAAAACGCATCACCACACATTCATTGTCACGAGATCAACCTTTCCTTTATCGACTTATTAGTTACTTAACTAATTTTAATATTATTGTTTGAATATGAGGAGGAGAAATCCTAATAGATTTCAAAGTCTTCAAAAATTCTCACCACACTTACTATAGATATTTTATTTCCTTATTTTATTATTTTATAATATATGTATTTGTTTATTTATTTTTATTTTTATTTTTATTTTACCAATTTTAGGTCTTACATATTTATAGCCTACAATCACTTCCTAAGCGTTGGCTGTTTTTGCTAGCGATGGGCACACCGGACAGTCACTGTTCACTGTCCGGTGCATGACATGTCAGCACGTCCGTTGGGGTTTGGAGTCCTGTAGTTGCACCGGACAGTCCGGTGCTCTGACTTCTGCCACGCATTGTTCACAACTGTTTCTTTTTGAAGTCGACCGTTGGTGCTTGGTAGCCGTTGCTTCGTTGGCTCACCGGACATGTCCGGTGCACACCGGACAGTCCGATGAATTATAGCGGAGCGTGTCCAGAAGAAACCCGAGAGTGAGCTGTTCGAGTGGAACTCAGCCTGGTGTATCGGACACTCTCAAGTCTTGCTCCAAATATTGTTGAGTCCCCAACTCAATTTCTTTCTTGGTTTGTGTTGAACCTTATGCATCTGAGATAAATAACATCTTGACAAACTAATTAGTCTACGTGGTTTGTGATGAACGTCAACCACCAAAATTGATTATAGAAAATGATTAAGCCTATTTCCTTTTTAGTTGTCAATGTCAGCCCCCACTCTCGTCACCCTCCTCGTCCATCGCATGCACTCTTAGCCCGACTCTCGTCACCCTCCTCGTCCATCCCATGCACCTCTTGCCCTTGTACTTGTGTCCTTATCATCCCCTCCAGCATAATGTGTTGACACGCCCACCATCGTGTACTATAGTGTGAGTGCGTGCGTGATATGTGTGATCATGTGTATATGTAGTTTTGATACGTACATAGTAAAAATTAGATAAACAATTTAGAAAAAAATAGATAATTATTTGCATAGTTTAGAAAAAAGAAATATTGTATAGTAATATATAGGAAAATATATAGTTGTAGAAATATATTGAGAAAAGAGATGACTTTTGTTGTATCAAATTTAGTGATATATTGTACATATATTAATTTTGATATTATATATATTGGTATATTAACTTTATTTATACAATTTTTAATATATTGTATTTATAAATTTTGATATATTGACTTGGTAGTGATATATATTAATTTTGTTATATTAGCACAAAACTCCAATATAAGCTTAGAACAAACCCCTAACCGAGCTGGGCGCAAAACCCTACCCCGATCTCGATACAAACCCCATCAACCCAAGCTCAACGCAAAACCCTAACCCAACTTTGGCATAAGTACCTAACCCGACAACATATATGATAAAGGGCAAGGCTCGATCTTCTGTGAGGTAGGATAACTTGATTGGGTGGAAATCTCGACGTTAATGATCTAAGGCTCTGAGCGAACAAATCCTCACAATCACTACACTACTGCTCCGTTGGTTATCACCCGTGACACACGAGTGATCTCGGCACGAAGGCTTATCCCTGAAAGCGCAATAAAGAACACAAGCAAGAACAGAAAGAACATAATAAAAATGTATTGATCACGAGATGGGGTCTCATAAACCAATGAACGACGACACTGTTCGATAACATATATGATCTAAGCAAAACCCAAACTCTAGTGTGACGGTGGCTGTCGATAAAATAGATGTTTGGGGCGTGCGCAACTCCTGTACGTACCCCTAAAGAACTCCAACATGATACACGACCCAACAGTTCAACAGATGGTGTTGCAGCACCAAGATAGAATCTGAACGCTGACTTGTTTCGACGATTCCCGTTAACTCTGGATGAATTTTATGTTAGTTCCAGTTGGGAACACTCTCACATATAAGTTGGTTCTCTCCTACCTAGATGAACAATATGGGACTAAAGCCCCAGACCATCTCTACATACCACCTTGGCTTCCTTATTGAATTGGACCACACACTAGTTGGCCTAATTCCAACACGTATATAGGGATGGCGATAGGTAGGGTTTAGATCGGATAGAGCAAAAACTCGTCCCAAAGTGAAGTCTATCTAAACCCATCTATGATCGTATCTACAGGTAAAATTTCAAATCCGCACCAGAACCATGACGGTTACCCACGGATTTTTACTTACCGTACACTTTTAAACAATTATTCAGATATAAACAATTAAGTACCAACAACAATTAAGTTATATCTATGGATTTTAAGCCTTCTCAAGTTTGAGAAACAATAAAACATTTCATGAATCATTAGCCAAGTTACTTATTCAAATAATTTATTGTATCTTAATCATTTTTGCGTAAAATAAAGCATGGACCAAGTTTTGGGTTAGGTGCGGGTCACCTGCAGGTTGAATAAAAACTAGCACCAACACCCACAAAACTTTGGGTCGAGTGTGGGTGCAACTGCATGTCAAAATCTTCACCCATACCTGCACGATCGGGCCAAGTACCCGTCGTGTTTCAAGTCTATAGGTTAAATTGTTATCCCTAGACTTACAACAGAGTAGAACCATGCTAGAGAGTAGACGTTCCTTACTAAAGTACGTCTCTTGTGTTTTTTTTATAATTAACCTTTTAAATATTCCTTAAAATACGAACAATTTATATGGTTTGTACCTGACATAAGTGGTGACTTAGGTTTTTGGTCCTGGATATGCATTCCAGTTGAGAAACTGAAACTAAAGGATTTTTTTCTCGAGAGTATAGGTCTTTTGTGCACCGATGGAAGTTCCTATAATACTAACGCCATGTCCATTTTTAGACATACCATTTTTTATTCCATTTGTGAAAAATATGAAAAATGGGAATGACATCCGTGCACTTAAATTCTAGAAAAAAGATACTATTTTGAGATTTTACTATGCAAAGATAATACTTCCTCCATCTCAAAATATAATTTGTTTTAGACTAATGATACATTCAATAAGTAACATATGTGTCGGGGACCATAATTAGGGGTACCTCCAAGACTCCTAATCTCAGCTGGTAACCCCCATCAGCACAAAGCTGCAAAGGCCTGATGGGTGCGATTAAGTCAAGGCTCGGTCCACTCAAGGGACACGATCTCGCCTCGCCCGAGCCCAGCCTCGGGCAAGGGCAGCCGACCCCGGAGGATTCACGTCTCGCCCGAGGACCCCCTCAAGCGACGGACACACCTTCGGCTCGCCCGAGGCCCAGTCTTCGCCAAGAAGCAACCTTGGCCAGATCGCCACACCGACCGACCGTATCGCAGGAGCATTTAATGCAAGAATGGCCTGACACCTTATCCTGACGCGCGCCCTTCAGTCGACAGAGCCGAAGTGACCGCAGTCACTTCGCCGCTCCACTGACCGGCCTGACAAAAAGACAGCGCCACCTGCGTCGCTCCGACTACTGTGCCACTCACAGAGTGAGGCTGACAGCAGCCAAGTCCGGCCTCGGGCGCCATAGGAAACTCCGCCTCGCCCGACCCCAGGGCTCGGACTCGGGCTCGGCCCCGGAAGACGACGAACTCCGCCTCGCCCGACCCCAGGGCTCGGACTCGGGCTCGGCCCCGGAAGACGACGAACTCCGCCTCGCCCGACCCCAGGGCTCGGACTTGGGCTCGGCCCCGGAAGACGATGAACTCCGCCTCGCCCGACCCCAGGGCTCGGACTCGGGCTCGGCCCTAGAAGACGACGAACTCCGCCTCGCCCGACCCCAGGGCTCGGACTCGGGATCGGCCTCAGAAGACGACGAACTCCGCCTCGCCCTACCCCAGGGCCTTGGCCTCGGACGACAGTCTCCGCCTTGCCCGACCCGGGGCTCGGACTCGACCTCGACCTCGGAAGACAGACTCGACCTCGACCTCGGAGGAGCATCCACCTCGCCCGACCTAGGACTCGGACCGACCACGTCGCAAGAGGGGCCATCATTACCTTACCCCTAGCTAGCTCAGGCTACGGGGAATAAGACCGGCGTCCCATTAGGCTCGCCCCGGCAAACAAATAGTAATGATGGCGCCCCACGTGCTCTGTGACGACGGCGGCTCTCAGCCCCTTACGGAAGCAAGGAGACGTCAGCGAGGACTCGACAGCCCCGACAGCTGTCCTCCCTCAAGGCTCCAGCGCTCCTCCGACGGCCACGACATTACATGAACAGAGTGTCAAGACCTCTCCGGCTGCCACAAAGGCATGTACTTAGGGCGCTAGCTCCTCTCTGCTAGACACGTTAGCACATTGCTACACCCCCACTGTACATCTGGGCCCTCTCCTTACGCCTATAAAAGGAAGGACCAGGGCTCTCTTACGAGAAGGTTGGTCGCGCGGGAGGACGGGACGGCGCGTAGAGTCCCTCGCTCTCCCCCCACGCGGACGCTTGTAACCCCCTACTGCAAGCGCACCCGACCTGGGCGCAGGACAACACGGAGGTCGCCTGTTCCCCCTTTTTCCTCTCTTCTCCCCCCCTTCGTGCTCCGTCTCGCGCCGACCCATCTGGGCAGGGACATGCGGCGACAATTTACTCGTCGGTCCAGGGACCCCCGGGGGTCGAAACACCGACAGTTGGCACGCTAGGTAGGGGCCTGCTGCGTGTTGACGAACAGCTTCCCATCAAGCTCCAGATGGGTAGTCTCCAGCAACCTTTCCAACCCGGGACGGCGCTCCGTTTCGGGAGTCTTGAGTTCATGTCCCTCGACGGTAGCTACGACATGATACTCCTTCCTCTGCCGCGCGACGGCGGCAATGGCGGCCGACAACCCGCCCGCCGGCGGCGGAATCGACGACGTCTTCCCCACGAGGCAGAAGAACAACATCCGAGTTTGTCCCATCACCTCCCCCGCCAACGGAGGAGGAGGTGGGGCAACCGTGGCCAAGCAGGAGGCGGCACCTCGTCGGCTGTCGAGCGAGTCGACGGCGCCGGCGCCCCAACGGGGGACACGTCGGGCGTCAACCTCGCGTCTGAGACGAAGACGAGCGCCGTTTCCCCGCAACACGCCAACTCCAAGCGGACGGATGACGCTAGCACGCTCGCGAAGGACTTGCTGGGCATCACCCTCGTACCTGAGACGACGGTGCAGTCCGCCCCTGACGTGACTTCGTCACTGCCCGTCGACCAAGAGGTACCGACCGATTCCCATCTCGTGCCTTTTGGATTCAGTCTCGACCCACCAAGCGACCCCGCTTTGGTGGAAGCCTTCATAGAGGCATGCACCAACTCTCCGGGGTATCATATGCGGTCACCCTGGGACCGGCTAACGGCCGTCTCGACCTACGGACCCTCGGGTTCCGAGGAAGATGACGAGCTCGACTTTGGTTGGGATTTCTCCGGGCTCGATAACCCCAATGCCATGCGGGACTTCATGACCGCATGCGACTACTGCCTTTCCGATTGTTCCGACGGTAGCCGCAGCTTCGGCGATGAAGACTGCGGCCCAAGTCGTGAATGTTTCCACATTGATCTAGGGGGTCCCGACGAAGGCAACCATCTTGGTATACCGGAAAACGGTGATCCCCCTAGGCCTGCGCCTCGCGTTGACATCCTTCGGGAGCTAGCTGTGGTCCCAGTCCCTGCGGGGGGTCAGGACGCACAGCTCGAGCAAATCCGCGAGATGCAGGCCAGGCTCGACGAGGGAGCAGGAACACTTGAGCCTCTTCGCCGGAACATCGGGTAGGAATGGGTAGACCAAGCTCTGGCCGGAGAAGCGCGTCATCTACCCCAGGGCATCCAGCTCCGCATCGCCGACGACGTCAGGGCAAGGCCACCACCGGCTTCCAGTGGGGTCGGCCAGAACCTGGCTGCAACAGCAATACTTCTCCGCGCGATGCCGGAACCATCAACCACCGAAGGGCGGCGTATCTGGGGAGAGCTCAAGAATCTCCTGGAGGATGCCGGGGGCCGACGGGCCAAAAGCTCTGCCTCCCGAAGGCAGGGATACCCCTCGGAGCATCGCGCCGCGACTTCCTGATTCATACGGGAAGCCTCGGTCCACACCGGGCGCACGCGCAACACAGCGCCTGCGGCCCCGGGTCGCCTCGGCAACGAGCACCACCACCGCAACCATCGAGCCCACCTCGACGAGAGAGTGCACCGAGGCTACCACCCCAGGCGTGGGGGACGCTACGACAGCGGGGAGGATCGGAGTCCCTCGCCCGAACCACCTGGTCCGCAGGCTTTCAGCCGAGCCATACGACGGGCACCGTTCTCGACCCGGTTCCGAACCCCGACTACCATCACAAAGTACTCGGGGGAGACAAGGCCGGAACTGTGGCTCGCAGACTACCGGCTGGCCTACCAACTGGGTGGAACGGACGATGACAACCTCGTCATCCGCAACCTCCCCCTGTTCCTCTCCGACTCCGCTCGAGCCTGGCTGGAGCATCTGCCTTTGGGGCAGATCTCCAACTGGGACGACCTGGTCCAAGCCTTTGCCGGTAACTTCCAGGGCACGTACGTGCGCCCTGGGAACTCCTGGGATCTCCGAAGCTGCCGCCAGCAGCCGGGAGAGTCTCTCCAGGACTACATCCGGCGATTCTCAAAGCAGCGCACCGAGCTGCCCAACGTCACTGATTCGGATGTCATCGGCGTGTTCCTCGCCGGCACCACCTGCCGCGACCAGGTGAGCAAGCTAGGTCGTAAGACCCCCACCAGGGCGAGCGAGCTGATGGACATTACCACCAAGTTCGCCTCTGGCCAGGAGGCGGTTGAGGCCATCTTCCGGAAGGACAAGCAGCCCCAGGGCCGCCAGCCAGAAGATGTTCCCGAGGCGTCCACTCAGCGCGGCACCAAGAAGAAAGGCAAGAAGAAGTCGCAAGCGAAACGCGACGCCGCCAACGCGGACCTTGTCGCCGCCGCTGAGTACAAGAACCCTCGGAAACCTCCCGGAGGCGCCAATCTCTTCGACAAGATGCTCAAGGAGCCGTGCCCCTATCATCAGGGACCCGTCAAGCACACCCTTGAGGAGTGCGCCATGCTTCAGCGCCACTTTCACAGGGCCGGGCCACCTGCGGAGGGTGGTAGGGCCCACTGTGACGACAAGAAGGAGGATCACAAGGAAGAGGAGTTCCCCGAGGTCCACGACTGCTTCATGATCTACGGTGGGCAAGTGGCGAACGCCTCGGCTCGGCACCGCAAGCAAGAGCGTCGGGAGGTCTGCTCGGTGAAGGTGGCGGCGCCAGTCTACCTAGACTGGTCCGACAAGCCCATCACCTTCAACCAGGGCGATCACCCCGACCACGTGCCGAGCCCGGGGAAATATCCGCTCGTTGTCGACCCCGTCATCGGCAACGTCAGGCTCACCAAGGTCCTCATGGACGGAGGCAGCAGCCTCAACATCATCTACGCCGAGACCCTCGAGCTCCTGCAGATCGATCTGTCCTCGGTCCGGGCCGGTGCGGCGCCTTTTCACGGGATCATCCTCGGGAAACGCGTCCAACCCCTCAGACAACTCGATCTGCCCGTCTGCTTCGGGACTCCCTCCAACTTCAGAAGGGAAACCCTCACGTTCGAGGTGGTCGGGTTCCAAGGAACCTACCACGCAGTGCTGGGGAGGCCATGCTACGCCAAGTTCATGGCCGTCCCCAACTACACCAACCTCAAGCTCAAGATGTCGGGCCCCAACGGGGTCATCACCGTCGGCCCCACAAACCGACACGCGTACGAATGCGACGTGGAGTGCGTGGAGTACGCCGAGGCCCTCGCCGAATCTGATGCCCTCATCGTCGACCTGGAGAGCCTCTCCAAGGAGGCGCCAGACGTGAAGCGCCATGCCGGCAACTTTAAGCCAGTGGAGACGGTTAAGTCCGTCCCTCTCGACCCCAGCAACGACGCCTCCAAGCAGATCCGGGTCAGCTCCGAGCTCGATCCCAAATAGGAAGCAGTGCTCGTCGACTTTCTCCGCGCAAACGCCGAAGTTTTCGTGTGGAGTCCCTTGGACATGCCTGGCATACCGAGGGATGTCGCCGAGCACTCGCTGGATATCCGAGCTGGAGCCCGACCCGTGAAGCAACCTCTGCGCCGATTCGACGAAGAGAAGCGCAGAGCCATAGGCGAGGAGATCCACAAGCTGATGGCCGCAGGGTTCATCAAAGAGTTATTCCATCCCGAATGGCTTGCCAACCCCATGCTTGTGAGAAAGAAAGGAGGGAAATGGCGGATGTGTGTAGACTACACTGGTCTAAACAAAGCATGTCCAAAAGTTCCGTATCCTCTGCCTCGCATCGATCAAATCGTGGATTCCACCGCTAGATGCGAAACCCTGTCTTTCCTCGATGCCTACTCAGGGTATCACCAAATCAGGATGAAAGAGTCCGACCAGCTCGCGACTTCTTTCATCACACCTTTTGGCATGTACTGCTATGTTACTATGCCATTTGGTTTGAGGAATGCGGGTGCAACGTACCAAAGGTGCATGAACCACGTGTTCAGCGAACACATTGGTCAAACGGTCGAGGCTTATGTCGATGACATCGTAGTCAAGACGAGGAAAGCCTCCGACCTCCTTTCCGACCTTGAAACGACATTCTGGTGTCTCAAGGCGAAAGGCGTAAAACTCAATCCCGAGAAGTGTGTCTTCGGAGTCCCCCGAGGCATGCTCTTGGGGTTCATCGTCTCCGAGCGGGGCATCGAGGCCAACCCGGAGAAAATCATGGCCATCACCAACATGGGGCCCATCAAGGACTTGAAAGGCGTACAGAGGGTCATGGGATGCCTTGCGGCTCTGAGCCGTTTCATCTCGCGCCTCAGCGAAAGAGGCCTACCTCTGTACCGCCTCTTAAGAAAGACCGAGTGCTTCACTTGGACCTCCGAGGCCGAGGAAGCCCTCGGGAACCTGAAGGCGCTCCTTACAAATGCGCCCATCTTGGTGCCCCCCGCCGCCAGAGAAGCCCTCTTGATCTACGTCGTCGCTACCACTCAGGTGGTCAGCGCCGCGATCATGGTTGAGAGACAAGAAGAAGGGCATGCATTTCCCGTCCAGAGGCCGGTTTACTTCATCAGTGAGGTACTGTCCGAGACCAAGATCCGCTACCCGCAAATTCAGAAGCTGCTGTACGCGGTGATCCTGACGCGGCGGAAGTTGCGACACTACTTCGAGTCTCATCCAGTGACTGTGGTGTCATCCTTCCCCCTGGGGAGATCATCCAGTGCCGAGAGGCCTCGAGTAGGATCGCAAAGTGGGCGGTGGAAATCATGGGCGAGACGATCTCGTTCGCCCCTCGAAAGGCCATCAAGTCCCAAGTCTTGGCGGACTTTGTGGCTGAATGGGTCGACACTTAGCTCCCGGCGGCTCCGATCCAGCCGGAACTCTGGACCATGTTTTTCGATGGGTCGCTGATGAAAATAGGGGCAGGCACGGGCCTGCTCTTCATCTCGCCCCTCGGGAAACACCTACGCTACGTGCTGCGCCTCCATTTCCCGGTGTCCAACAACATGGCTGAGTACGAAGCTCTGTCAACGGGTCGCGCATCGCCATTGAGCTAGGGGTCCGACGCCTCGACGCTCACGGCGACTCGCAGCTCGTCATCGACCAAGTTATGAAGAACTCCCACTGCCGCGACCCGAAGATGGAAGCCTACTGCGATGAGGTTCGGCGCCTGGAGGACAAGTTCTACGGGCTCGAGCTCAACCACATCGCCCGACGATACAACAAGACTGCGGGCGAGCTGGCTAAGATAGCCTCGGGGCGGACAACGGTTCCCCCGGACGTCTTCTCCTGAGACCTACAGCAACCCTCAGTCAAGACCGACGACACGCCCGAGCCCGAGAAGGCCTCGGCCCAGCCCGAGGCACCCTTGGCTCAGCCCGAGGCGCCCTCGGCTCGGGCCGAGGCACCCTTGGCCCCAGAGGGTGAGGCACTGCGCGTCGAGGAAGAGCGGAATGGGGTCCAGCGTAATCAAAACTGGCAGACCCCGTACCTGCAATATCTCCACCAAGGAGAGCTGCCCCTCGATCGAGCCGAGGCTCGGCGATTGGCGCGGCGCGCCAAGTCGTTCGTCTTACTGAGTGACGGGAAGGAGCTCTACCACCGCAGCCCCTCCGGCATCCTCCAGCGATGCATATCCATCGCCGAAGGCCAGGAGCTCTTACAAGAAATACACTCGGGGGCTTGCGGTCATCACACAGCGCCCCGAGCCCTTGTTGGAAACGCCTTCCGACAAGGTTTCTACTGGCCGGCCGCGGTGGCCGACACCACTAGAATTGTCCGCGCCTGCCAAGGGTGTCAATTCTACGCAAGGCAGACCCACCTGCCCGCTCAGGCTCTGCAGACAATACCCATCACCTGGCCGTTTGCTGTGTGGGGACTGGACCTCGTCGGTCCCTTGCAGAAGGCACCCAGGGGCTACACGCACCTGCTGGTCGCCATCGACAAATTCTCCAAGTGGATCGAGGTCCGACCCCTGAACAGCATCAGGTCCGAACAGGCGGTGGCATTCTTCACCAACATCATCCATCGCTTTGGGGTCCTGAACTCCATCATCACCGACAACAGCACCCAGTTCACCGGCAGAAAGTTCCTGGACTTCTGCGAGGATCACCACATCCGGGTGGACTGGGCCGCCGTGGCTCACCCCATGACGAATGGGCAAGTCGAGCGTGCCAACGACATGATTCTGCAAGGACTCAAGCCGAGGATCTACAACGACCTCCATAAGTTCGGCAGGCGATGGATGAAGGAACTCCCCTCGGTGGTCTGGAGTCTGAGGACAACGTCGAGCCGAGCCACAGACTTCACACCGTTCTTTCTAGTCTACGGGGCCGAGGCCATCTTGCCCACGGACTTAGAATACGGTTCCCCGAGGACGAGGGCGTACGACGACCGAAGAAACCAGACCGACCGAGAAGACTCACTAGACCAGCTCGAAGAGGCTCGGGACATGGCCTTACTACACTCGGCGCGGTACCAGCAGTCCCTGCGACGCTACCACGCCCGAGGGGTTCGGTCCCGAGACCTCCAAGTGGGCGACTTGGTGCTTCGGCTGTGACAAGACACCCGAGGGCGGCACAAGCTCACGCCTCCCTGGGAAGGGTCGTTCGTCATCGCCAAGGTTCTAAAGCTCGGGACATACAAGCTGGCCAACAGCCAAGGCGAGGTCTACAGCAACGCTTGGAACATCCGACAGCTACGTCGCTTTTACCCTTAAGATGTTTTCAAGTTGTTCATGCACCTCGTTCACATACAAAGTCTAACCATCAAGGAAGGGTCAGCCTTGCCTCGGCAAAGCCTGACCCTCCCTCGGGGGCTAGAAGGGGGGAACCCCCTCTGCGTCAAAATTTTCCTCGGAAAAAGTCTTCCATCAAAAAGGCTTTCGCGTTCCCCGGCTATATCAGTAACAGGACCCCAAGAAACGAATAAGGGTGCATGTAAGTGGCAAGGCCGACCGAGCCGAGGGACTCCTACGCCTCTGGGATACGGATACCCCACTCGTCGCCTACCACAAAAAATGACTCTTACTTGGGCAAGCTACCCTGCTACTGACGAACGGGTCCGGATACGCAAAATGGAAGGAAAAGAAACACAACCTTATATTACGATAATAAAGTGTTCAGGCCTCTACGGCCGCAAAAGACACATATGCATTCAAAGAAAACTGCTCCGGCAGAATCAGGCGTCGCCCGGAGAAGGAGCCGCACCCTCGGCTTTGTCTCCACCCTCAGCAAGATCTGCCCCGGCCTCGGATGACAGCACAAGCGGGAGGATCTCTGCCTCGAAGGTGGTTGCCAGCACCGCGCTTGGGCCCGCGGTGGCCGCGTTGAGCCTCTGGACTTCGGCCAGGGCGACTTCATCTTTGTCGGGGAGGCAATACGTCTTGCTGACCCGCTCCAGATCCACGTCATAGTGGGAAGCGAGTGAGGCGAAGGTCCACCTGACGCCGTGATGCAGCGCCTCGCGAAGTCTGCCATGCGCATGGTCACCCAAGGCCTGCAGGCGACTTTGAGGGGAGCTTCCCGAGGGGACGTCGTCGAAGCCAAAGACCCGGCAGAAGGCCGAGATGGCCTCGGACATGGCCGCGTGGTTGGCCTACCTCTGCTCGGCCGCCTGAGCAAGCGCCTTGGTGGACTTATCAAGGGCAGACTCGAGCTCTGCGAAGAGCCAAAGCGGAAGACCTCAAACACGAGTTGAGGAACCGAGCTGAAACAAAATCTTAAAACAACCAAGACATACCTTCGGCTCGGGCACGCTGCTCCGAGGATGTGGCTTGGGCCACGGCTAGGTCTGCTGCAAGGGCTCCAGCCCGAGCAGACGCCTCGGCTAACTGGACTCCAAGAGCCTCAGCGCGTGCCCCGAGATTGGTCCCGCTCGTCGGTGACCTGGTCAAGCTCCGACTGCCGCCGCTGTGCCTCTGCACGTGCCGCCGCCGCCTCTGCTCCCAGATCGATACAGAGCAACCAAAGGTCCACCACCTCGGCGCTCTGTTGGGAGAGGCGCGCGGTAGCCCTGGCAAGCGTGGTCCTCAGGGACCGCAACGAGCCCCAGACATCAATCTCGCGGCGGATGAACGACGACTTGGCGGCGCTCAGATCCGTCAGATCCTGAGGGAAGGAAGCGAGGCGTCACAAAGAACGCCTTAATCACGAGAAAGGTATGCCTGAAATCATTACCTGGAGGATCTTGGGAACGTCCCTGCAAAGGACCTCCAAGGTCGACCGGAGCGACCCCACCGTTGCCTCGGCACACTCACGAAGCCCGTCCCAGGAATGCTCCTCCCGCTCATCGTCAAGAACGAAGAGGGGATTCGAGGCCCCACGGGTCCGGAACCGAAGCAACTGGCGCCGCCCCTCGGAACTGCGTCGCACGGGGACAAAGCTGCCGCTCGACGGGACGGGTTGCGGTTCCGCGCCCCCCTCCTCCAAGACGCCAAGTAGCGACGCCTCGGCCATCTCAGCATCGGCGGCGACGGGTGGCTCTGCGGCCAGAACGGCAACGGCCTCGGCAGCAGCCGGCGCCAGCGCCGGCAGCATGCTTGGTGAGCCCGAGGCCACGGCCGCGCCAGCAGCCTCCCCCAGCACGACGGCCGCCTCGACAGAGGAGTCAGCCTCGAGAGCTTGCCCCACGGCAACTGGTGCCGCCTGAGCCCCCCGCTGTGGGGCGTCTTGCGAGGAGGTCAGCTGGCCGGCGAGGCCCGGTGCGGCACTAGCTGCGGAAGCCGACGCCGTCTTGAGGACCTTCCGGGGAGCCAGACCGGTCGAACCGTGCCTCCGCTTGCTAAGGAGAAAAGGAAAATCAGGGTCGGGACATACGAAGGAGGAGCCAGGACGAAGATATCCTAATACACTTACCCATTCCGGGCCATGATCAATCATGCCTGTGGGGAGGTCTCTCGAACCTCGATCCCCGAAGGTACCACCGAGGTCTGCCCCGCTGCCAGCTTTGGTGCCGTCCTTGCCTTGGGCGCCCTAGGCACCCGAGGGACGGACTGCCCAGACGCAGCCACGACGACCTGAGGATCGCCCTCCTGCGCAGTCGGCGCGAGCAACGGTTCTCGGGGAATAGGCAGCTCGGCTTGACTCCCCGGGGTCACCTCAACCACCTCGGCCGAGGGGTCTAGTACCCCCTCGGTCTGCCCCCGCTCTTCGGACCGGGACCCCGACGTCCCGGCCCCGGATACCGACGGCACCAGCCCGCTCGGGGGCTGGCTTGACGATCCCTGGCCCAGCCTGAGATCCGGGCTGAGGCCGAGACGGGAAACCATGTCGTCGTCTTCATCATCGTCTTCGTCGTCGTCGTCATCGTCAGGCGTCTCCGGCGATGGCTCTCTCGGGAGTCCATCCCTCTCCTGCCGACGATGGAGCCTTTCCAAGGCGTCTCGTGCCCGCATCCGCTCGCGGGCCCAAGCCTTCTTCGCGTCCTTCTTCTCCTTCCTCTTCTCCGCGGCGACCCTCCGTGCAGCTCGGTCCACCGCGTCCTCCGGGACCGGTGGCGGGAAAGGCTTGTGAGCCCCTACCTCCTGGAGACGGACGAAGAGTCTCAACTGTGAGGACTGTTGGGGGCCTTCGGCTCCCGAAGGTTCTCAAGAAACATAATTTGATAATATTTTCCAAGTGTAATATGCGAACAGGCACCTTCGGAGTCAGGTTGCAAATGTACAAGGGCGTGGTTAAGACAAAGCTTGACTGGAATGAAAAACGATCATGACAAAGGATGAGGCGATCACGAAGCTATGTGCAGAAAGGCTTCGGCACAACAACAGAAAAGAAGAACCGACTTAAAGATGAAAAGCCAAATTGGACCTCAAAGAATTACTGTAGTTATTGATAAATGTAAAGGGCATCTATGTAATTTTACACGGGCTGCGACCCGAGTCTATAAATAGGTGAACAGTACTCCCGTACTGTTCACGTTGACTTGGCATATGCTTTTTCGCATCACCTTTGTACCTTTACTCTTCATCAATCTGAAGGTACATTTGTAATTCATTTCTGTAAATTTAATAATGGAAATACATCTATGATTATACTGGTATTATTACTTCCACATTTTATTTAGTTGCTCTGTTATAATCATTTGTCAACCTAACGAAGGTCCTTTCTTCTGTAACCTTCGTCTGAGATTCGTTATACCCGAAGGGGTATAACGTTTCTAAGGGCGAAGGAGTTCGACATTTAACACTTTCATGTTGTCTTGTTCTTGATTCATAGCATTTGAGAACAAGCCCCCAACATTGGCGCCCACCTCCGGTCAACTCACTTCCACTTTTTGGGTTTTGAAAACCTTCGACAAGCGTCACCTTCGTCATGCCGCCGAAAAAAGCTTCAACGACAGGGGCTGCCACTCTGCAGTCGCTGGACCCCAACCAGGATGTCGTCTCTCTTAGGGAGGCCCGAAGCCAGAAGAGGAAGGCCATCAGCCCAACGCCTCCGGAAGACGACTTGGACCAAGAAATACAAAAAATGGAGATGCTCCATCAATAGGTTCAACGGAAGAAGGAGAAGATGGCTCGTCTAGCTGATCTTCAAAAGCAGATAGATGAAGCCTCTGAAGAGCTTTGACATCTCGCTCTAGATGACCAGAATCAAAGGCCCCCGCGCAGAGAGCTTCATCAAGAGGGTTTCTACAACGAGGATGACTGGTATGAAGATTTCCATCATGGAAATTTTGCTTTTGATGATGCTTCTCCCTTGTCAACAGAACTGCAGGCTGTTCCTTGGCCACAATCTTACAAGCCGCCTCAGCTCCCTATGTATGACGGTCATTCAGACCCGAAACAATTCTTGATGAGCTATGAGGCAACCATATCTTCGTACGGTGGCAACACGACGGTCATGGCAAAGTCCTTCGTCATGGCTGTCAGGAGCGTTGCACAAACTTGGTACTCTTCCCTTAGGCCAGGGACAATCACCTCATGGCAAAAGTTGAAGGATATGCTGATAACCAGCTTCCAAGGGTTTCAGACGAAGCCAGTCACTGCTCAAGCTTTATTCCAGTGCACCCAGGATCACGAAGAATACCTTCAGGCATATGTTCGAAGGTTCCTACGTCTTAGAGCGCAGGCACCAACAGTGCCCAATGAAATTGTCATTGAGGCCATGATCAAGGGGCTTCGGCCAGGACCTGCAGCTCAGTACATTGCCAGGAAGCCTCCTCAGACACTGGAGAAGCTGCTCCAGAAGATGGACGAGTACATTCGAGCTGACAATGATTTTCGTCAAAGAAGGGAGGAAGCTCTCAGGTTCTCTGAAATGACTAGGGGCTTCGGAGGAAGATTTTATCCAAGGCACGTCAGGTCAATTCGCAATTCTACTCAAAATGACGACAAAGCGAGTCAACAACAAAGGCCACAGTGCTCCTCGCAAGCTTTGGGGCAACAGCAAAGCTCCTTCCGACCGCCAGCGCCAAGGGGCAGAGGCGCCAGGGGCTTCGGGGGAAGATTTGGGGATCAACCAAGAAAAATATACTGCCTATTCTGTGGTGAAGGTAAGGGCCACACCACCAGGATGTGTCACATTACCATCCAGAAGCAAAAGGAGTTAGCAGAAGCTGCTGCACAACAGAATCAGCCGAAGCAGGTCATGCATACTGCTTCGTACCATTCGCCTTACATTCCAGAATATGTAGGCAATCACCCTGCAGCCTCTGTTGCTTCGGCAAGCCAACCCCAAGCTTCCTGGCAACAGCTTCCACCGCCACCACCAATACAACGAGCTTCACAGCCAGAAGGGAGCCAGCACTCTCACCCCCAGAGGGACTTCAGAGAAGAATCCGAAGCTCGCATAGTCAATAGCACTGTGCCAGAGTCGAAGCACATTTATTGATAAATATCCTACCAAAACAGCACTTTTTTTGCATTTTTACATTCAGTATTACTTTTTTGTTAATAAGGAACAATTATGGGAAGTTTAGGTGTCTTTTATCGTTTTTCAACTTCTTGTAACACTTTCTCCATGAAAAGTGCAAATTGTTGCCGAAGCATACGAATTTATGGTGGCATGAAGGACCGTTGTATTGTCAAAAGTTTTTTATAACGGACACAGTGCAAATTGTTCGAAACAGTGAAAAGTCGTTCCTAAAGGAGCGCAGAGTAAGTTTTCTGAGCTTACAGCGAAAAGTCAGCGCTGATTCCGCCGAAAGTAAAAGGCGAAGAAGCTCCTAAGGGAGGCTTACAGCGAAAAGTCAGCGCTGATTCCGCCGAAAGTAAAAGGCGAAGAAGCTCCTAAGGGAGGCTTACAGCGAAAAATAAACGTTGATTCCGCTGAAAGTAAAAGGCGAAGAAGCTCCTAAGGGAGGCTTACAGCGAAAAGTCAACGCTGATATAAAAAGTGTGTGTGCTCTATTACAGGGATATGTATCTGTGGCACAAATGTCATTTTGCATAACATAACATCATCACATCATTCTGCATAACATCAGCATCATACAACATATTGCATGTGAAACAAGAAGGGCGTACAGTCTTGATCTTTGGAGAATATTTTGGAAAAGAGAAAATCGTACTAAAACACAAGACAAGTTGAGAAGAAATGTAGCTTCATTAGAGAGGCAACAAAAAACTTTTCTATAGCGTCGGAGAATATTTCACGAAGCTTGGATAATCTTCACCAGCGAAGTATGCAATTTCTTGTGAAAATAAGATTTTCTTCACGAAGCATGAAAAGAAGGGAAGGTGTTTTTTCGCCGAAGGCTCAAAAAATGGTATGTATGCAAGATTTCATGCATCGTAAAGAATTAAAACTGTACATGGATTATATATTACATTCAAAGTTACAATATATTACATACGTTACGTTTCAAATGTTTTTACAGTAGCATTTAATCCTCTTTAAGTACTATTTCTGCAGCTTCGTTCAGTAGCTGGTCGACAACCTTGTCCATAATGGCTTCGGCCATTTTTCTAATTTCATTGTCCCCCTTCGGGTGGGGGCCCGGAGATGCCTCAGCAGGTTCTGAGTGAAGAGAAGATACGGCTATATTACTATTACAAACCGTGAACAAAGTCTGGAATAAAAAATTACAACATAATAAAAATCACTAATTAATACCTATTTGCCCCTCGGGCTCTGTACTTTTTTCGGCAGCCGCCGCTACTTTTCTAGCATCACGGATGCCTTTTTCACTCTTTTGAATAATTTCTTGCGCCATTTCTCGGCCGCCGTTGTCCCAGATATCGATAAAAAAATTTCCGCCGATCATGCTTGCTTCGGCTGAGGGGTCTTTAATGTCCTCGGAGGACAAAGTAGCTTCGGATTGCGCTAAAGATTTTACATGCTCACAACCTCTCTTCTCCAAAACAGTAGCAATTCCTCTAGCACCCGAAAAAGCGCATATGTCTCCACGGCTATTCAGGATTTCTTTGAAGGCCTCAGCTTCGTTACTGATCCACTCCATCGGACCTTCGGGATTGCCCCTTGAGAAATTCTCTTCGCTAGAGAATGCGCCAACATTGGCAAAGCTGGATTTTATCTTTTTAACGCACTCTATCGATTTAACATAGCATCTTCTCTGAGAAGCACGAAGCTCTTTAACATTAACTTCCAAATGATCTGCCCATTGATTGCTTAATTGTCGTCTTGTTTCTTCAAGAGTGCGTTCTTCTTTGGCTCGGGCTAGTTGTTTACGAAGATCTTCAATTTCACGCTTTTGAGCTTCGGCTTGAGTTTTAGAGTTAGCTTCGTCTTCCTTCATTTTCTCCACTAATGTAAGCAGAATTTTGTCCTTCTCCAAGGCTTCGTTTCTTAGCCTGATAACCTCTGTTCGAAGGTTGTTGAGAGCAATGGTGCAGCTCTCATCTTCGGCATTCTTCTGAGCCCTCAAGGCATTGCTGAGTATCAAGCCCTATTCAAAAGAATGAATGATTTAACATAAGAGCAAAAAACTAATTCAAAATTCATAAACTTCAAAATTCACAATTTTTGTACCTTCAGACTATTGTACGCCAAGCTATCCGCAACATCCTCTTCTGTCATGGCGCAAAGGCCAGCTTCGAGTTTCGGGAACCCCATGCTTCTAGCCATCTCCCGACACACGGATAATTCTTTATTCTCTGGGAGACAGTACAAGAAATCATCTTCGTTTGTCCCATTGAACACTACGGCCCCCCTCGGATATTTTAGTTCCCGGGCATAGTGGTTGGCTTCAAAAATCTCTTCTTCAGATAGTTTCTTCCCCGAAGCATGTCGCACAATATAATCATGTATTTTGGAAGATGCTTCGGGGGTGGCAGTGCCAATTTCCTCAGTCAGAATCGGCTCTGCTATTTTTGCTTTTTCAGTTTTTAAACTTGCCTTCAAAGGTTGTATCTTGGTGGATTCCGAAGGCCCAGCTTCAGTTTCAAACTGCTGCTTCGAAGTTTCGGCAGCAAAGGCTTCAGTAGACACTTCAACAGTTTTCTTTGGAGTTGTGCTTGAAGATTTAATTGTCTCCAAAACATCCAGCACATTAACCATCCTTTTTCTTTTCGGGGTCGCTGCTGGCCCCTTCTGGCTCTTAGCTGTCTCAACTTTTGACGAAGGACTTATAACATCTAGAGTTTTTCTTTCTTCAGATTTCTCTTTTCCTATTACTGGTGCTTCGGCCATTTTTCGGATTTTGGCGCTGCAGTTGGTTCTCTGGCTTCGGTGGCCGAAGAGGCCTCTCCAATAAACTCGGGCACTGTGGCCGGCTCAATACAGCGTGGAGGGTGTGTGGACACTTTTACTTTCTTCCTCTTCGGCGCTGGCTCCCCGGGAGCAGTCGAAGTAGTGTCCTTTGCAGGAGAAGCATTTTTTCTCTTTTGACCTCGCATTGGATAATAGTAGTCAGGATAGATAAATCCAATTGCATCAAATACTCGGTTGAGTCTCTTCTTTTTTCGGCCTCCGAAAGCTGCTGATAATGCAGTGTTTTCGGCCTTCGAGTATGCCCCAAGCAATTCATCACTTACATTCTCAATGCTTTTCAGCCAATCATCATCCGGCTCAACAAACTTATCTCCATACTTGAATGTGTATTTCAGCCTGATTAATCGACCCTCGTCAGCTTCTTTAACGGTCTCTTTTGGCATTTCCCAGTCATCTACAAGTGGCCACACTCTGAACGCAATATGCTCTTGCATTAAATCCCTGGTCCCAATAAAAGAACACACTACACCGAAGGCCCTCTCGCATTCTTTAGCTGCTTCGTCCATTTCTACCTTTGGTTTCCGGAGTCCGAAGCGCTGCCAGATAGGGCGCATGATGATGTCTTTGATATCTTCCCGAACCTTCAAATCATTCTTCACGTAGAACCATTCCTTCATCCATTCCCCGGGCCATCTCTTCCGAAAGGTTGGCACGGGACAGCTTGACCCAGAGCGGGCACCGAAGCTATAGCAACCAAAATTATTATGATATTGCTCCTTACCCCAGGGTTTTATCTCATATACTAGCTCGTGTATATTGCAAAAGCTTTTTGCACTTGGCTCCAGGCCCTGGCTCCTCACGGCCCAGACGAAGATTCCCAATCTTATCACTGCTTCGGGGGTAAGTTGATGAAGGTAAATTTGATATATTTTCAGAACTTCTACCACAAACCTGCTTAGAGGGAATCGTAACCCAGCCTTTAAAAAGCTTCGGAAGATCACGACCTCATTATCTTCGGGGGTCGGCGTAGTTTTTTCTCCGTCATCTGCCCTCACGATGGATATATCCCGGAAATATCTCCCCCTCATATTTTCAAGGTGACTCTGCTTTATAGTTGATTTTCCTAAGTTTGAGTGACTAGGCCGCCACGGGCGATCTTCGGAGTCCTCCCCACCACTATCCACATCATAGCTATCACTGTCACCAGTATCTTCAGATAAACCCTCCAAAGTTTCCTTGACAATCTTTTCCATATTGGTCTTCGACATCGACTCAAGAAAACCCAGGTGCATCTCCTCCGAAAGGCTTAGCTACGAAGCACCAGCAACTATCTTTTCCTCAGACATTTTCGTGAATGCTAGCAAACCAGACTTGACACCGAAGCTTAAAAATCTAAGACCGAGCAAACGCTGACGCGCGCAGGCTGAAAGCTGGGTGCGTAGGCTAATAGCTGGGTGAGAAAAAGCAGGTGGCAAAAGGGCGTGCCAAATAAACTCGCAGTGAGCTTGTATTTATACACCCAGTATGTCGAAAACTGGAGGGCCCCGCTTGTCAATGACTGTTGCTATTCTAGCAAAAGGAAGGTGTTTTTTCAGACCTTCGGCTTAAAGCCTTCGTCCATGTCGCAATATGAATTTATCTTGACAATAAATTGATATTGCGAGGGGCTACTGTTGGGGGCCTTCGGCTCCCGAAGGTCCTCAAGAAACATAATTTGATAATATTTTCCAAGTGTAATATGCGAACAGGCACCTTCGGAGTCAGGTTGAAAATGTACAAGGGCGTGGTTAAGACGAAGCTTGACTGGAATGAAAAACGATCATGACGAAGGATGAGGCGATCACGAAGCTATGCAGAAAGGCTTCGGCACAACAACAGAAAAGAAGAACCGACTTAAAGATGAAAAGCCAAATTGGACCTCAAAGAATTACTGTAGTTATTGATAAATGTAAAGGGCATCTATGTAATTTTACACGGGCTGCGACCCGAGTCTATAAATAGGTGAACAGTACTCCCGTACTGTTCACGTTGACTTGGCATATGCTTTTTTGCATCACCTTTGTACCTTTACTCTTCATCAATCTGAAGGTACATTTGTAATTCATTTTTGTAAATTTAATAATGGAAATACATCGATGATTATACTGGTATTATTACTTCCACATTTTATTTAGTTGCTCTGTTATAATCATTTATCAACCTAACGAAGGTCCTTTCTTCTGTAACCTTCGTCCGAGATTCGTTATACCCGAAGGGGTATAACGTTTCTAAGGGCGAAGGAGTTCGACATTTAACACTTTCATGTTGTCTTGTTCTTGATTCATAGCATTTGAGAACAAGCCCCCAACAAGGACCAAGGGCAATCCGACACAAGAAGAAATAAGGAGCGGACACTCACCAGGAACACACACCCGTGATCGGGATGCATCAAGAGCTGGGAGAGGGCGCCGGCGTCCGGCTTCCCCAACGTGTCGGCTACCCGCCTGTGGAGGTCGTCGACGGGAAGGGGATCCGAGGACATCCGCGAACCCTCCAAGTCGACCCCCGACGTCATCTCCCAAAGCGGCAGCCACCGCTCCGTCAAAGGGACCACCCTCCGGCGATGAATGGCGGCAACCACCCCCACGGCGGTGAGCCCTCCTTTCCGCAGCTCCTCCAGGGCCTTCAGAAGGGGCTGGAGATTCTTCTGTCTGTCGCGTGGGGTCCCGTAGCGCCAGTTATCGGCGGCGGCGGTCACCACTCGCTGAGAAAACGACGAGAGCCTCCCGTCGTCATTTTGGAGATAGAACCACCGGCGCTGCCACCCTTTGTTCGAAGACGCGAGGACGGCGGGGATGTACTGCAGCGCCCGCGCCTGCCTCAGCTGGAGGATGCAGCCATCGGCCCGCACCGCCATGCGGACCCTTCTTTCCCCCGTCGGCGAGGCAAAAAGCTCCGCGGAGAAGAGATGGGTCCACAGGTCCCAGTGAGGGTCAATCCCCAATTATCCTTCACAAACCGCCGCAAAGATGGCAGCTTGCGAGATGGAGTTGGGACTGAGGTTGTGCAGCTCCACCCCGTAGACATGCAGAATCGCCCGCATAAAACGGCTTGCCGGCACTCCGAACCCCCGCTCATGAAAGGAGACGAAGCTCACAACATACCCCGGCGGCGGGGATGGGGCGGCTCCGCTCGAAGGGGCCATCCACTCCAGCTGCGAGTCACCGGAGAGAGGGCGAAGCAAACCATCAGCAACAAGGGCCTCCAGGTCATCCGTCGTGACGGTGGAGAAAGGCCACGGATCGTGCGGCGGAACAATGGTCACCCGGTCGGCCATCACCAAGCAGAAGAGGTGGCGGCGGAAGGAACTGGGTGCGCGGTTTCCTTTCTCTGGCTATTCCCTCGGGTTGCGAAAACCTAAGTGGGAGGCAAGCAGCTGAGTAAAGAACCGTCACCAGCCCCTCTCCCGAATATATAAAGGCCCAGGCGAGACCCATTCAACACTTTGCCCGAACCCGTCGCAAGATTCAAAACTCAAAGCGAGACGCTCGTCCCTCGAACGGCTCGCGCATGTGCAACGGCCGCCCCGTGAACCACTCGTCCCGTCGCATTAACTCTGCGGCAGGACGGGCGGCACCTTTGGCAGGCGAAGCAGGCAACACTTCACCTCCACCATAATGACCGCGTCAAAAAAGGTGCGCCACGTCATTCGATTTCGTATCCTTTTCACTTCCTCTTTCTCTCTCTTGCCTCTGGGATCGGGAAAGGGGATACTCCGAAAGGGATCCTTCTCCGCGAAGGAAGCGGGCCCCGAGCCCCCTACTGATCAGAGGTTCAAAGGATGGCCCCTCGGAAGGGTTCAACAGCTGCCTCAGAGCACCCGGGCTCCGCGCCCACTACTGGTCAGAGGTTCGAAGGCCGGCCCCTCAAAAGGGTTCAACGGCCGCCTCAGGCCACTCGGGCTCCGCGCCCACTACTGATCAGGGGTTCGTAGGATGGCCCCTAAAGGGTTCGACAGCTGCCTCAGACGCAGAGCGAGGGATGACCCTAGGTACGTTCGATACATAACCAAGGCTTGGGCTGCACTCCCGAGGTACCCTAGGACATTTTCCAGACCAACGGGAACGATTTTGTAACGGAATCCCACCAGAGGGAGGCATCGAGCCCTCGGACCCCGTCAAAAGGGGACCGGGTCCGGCAAATCACCCGCAGGTACTTTTGGAGCGCGCCTCCGGGCCACTAGCCGACCCCTAACAAATGGGGCACGGGCGTCCACTCGGATTACCTGTTAGCAACTCACTGGAGACACCATGTTCGGCGCCCTCCAAGGGCAACATGGCGCTTCCCCCCCTCCTCCTTGCGGAAAGGCGACACAGGGGCGTATGTAAAAAGCCGAGTCTGTCCCTGACCGTCCTCTCGCTCTGTGCGGAGGCTCGAGGACTGCTCTCGCAAACCCGGCTCCGGCCAAACCGTTGACAGCGTCAGCATACCAGCCTGAGAACTTGGGACTCGACTGGGCACCTGGGCTACAGCCAGTTCGCATGAGGGAACAACCAGACCGGCCGAAACATTACGAAACATACTAAGACCTCGAAGGAGTCAAACTACTCCTCCGAGGCCTCGGGGGCTACACCCAGCGGGTGCGCTCGCGCGCACCCACCGGAACAAAACGCAACCAAGGAAGGCCGGTCCCCTTGCAAAAAAGTGCGACAAAAGCCTCCAAGCAAGTATCAACACTCCCTTCGAGGCTCGGGGGCTACTGTCGGGGACCATAATTAGGGGTACCCCCAAGACTCCTAATCTCAGCTGGTAACCCCCATCAGCACAAAGCTGCAAAGGCCTGATGGGTGCGATTAAGTCAAGGCTCGGTCCACTCAAGGGACACGATCTCGCCTCGCCCGAGCCCAGCCTCGGGCAAGGCAGCCGACCCCGGAGGATTCACGTCTCGCCTGAGGACCCCCTCAAGCGACGGACACACCTTCGGCTCGTCCGAGGCCCAGTCTTCGCCAAGAAGCAACCTTGGCCAGATCGCCACAACGACCGACCGTATCGCAGGAGCATTTAATGCAAGAATGGCCTGACACCTTATCCTGACGCGCGTCCTTCAGTCGACAGAGCCGAAGTGACCGCAGTCACTTCGCCGCTCCACTGACCGGCCTGACAAGAAGACAGCGCCGCCTGCGTCGCTCCGACTACTGTGCCACTCGACAGAGTGAGGCTGACAGCAGCCAAGTCCAGCCTCGGGCGCCATAAGAAACTCCGCCTCGCTCGACCCTAGGGCTCAGACTCGGACTCGGCCCCGGAAGACGACGAACTCCACCTCGCCCGACCCCAGGGCTCAGACTCGGGCTCGGCCCCGGAAGATGACGAACTCCGCCTCGCCCGACCCCAGGGCTCGGACTCGGGCTCGGCCCCGGAAGACGGCGGAGTAGCCCCGGAAGACGACGAACTCTGCCTCGCCCGACCCCAGGGCTCGGACTCGGGCTCGGCCCCGGAAGACGATGAACTCCGCCTCGCCCGACCCCAGGGCTCGAACTCGGCCTTGGCCTCGGACGACAGTCTCTGCCTCGCCCGACCCGGGGCTCGGACTCGACCTCGACCTCGGAAGACAGACTCGACCTCGACCTCGGAGGAGCATCCACTTCGCCCGACCTAGGACTCGGACCGACCACGTCGCAAGAGGGGCCATCATTACCCTACCCCTAGCTAGCGCAGGCTACGGGGAACAAGACCGGCGTCCCATCAGGCTCGCCCCGGCAAACAAATAGTAATGATGGCGCCCTGCGTGCTCCGTGACGACGGCGGCTCTCAGCCTCTTACGGAAGCAAGGAGACGTCAGCGAGGACTCGACAGCCCCGACAGCTGTCCTCCCTCAAGGCTCCAGCGCTCCTCCGACGGCCACGACATTACATGAATAGGGTGTCAAGACCTCTTCGGCTGCCACAAAGGCATGTACTTAGGGCGCTAGCTCCTCTCTGCTAGACACGTTAGCACATTGCTACACCCCCCCCACTGTACAACTGGGCCCTCTCCTTACGCCTATAAAAGGAAGGACCAGGGCTCTCTTACGAGAAGGTTGAGCGCGCGGGAGGACGGGACGGCGCGTAGAGTCCCTCGCTCTCCCCCCACACGGACGCTTGTAACCCCCTACTGCAAGCGCACCCGACCTGGGCGCAGGACAACACGGAGGCCGCGAGTTCCCCCTTTTTCCTCTCTTCTCCCTCCTTCGTGCTCCGTCTCGCGCCGACCCATCTGGGCTGGGACACGCGGCGACAATTTACTCGTCGGTCCAGGGACCCCCGGGGTCGAAACACCGACAATATGAATGTAGTATGTATATGTGTCTATATTCATTATTATTTGAATGAATGTAAAAAATAGGCTAGAAAGAACTATATTTTGAAACGAAGGGAATAATTACTATGATAATGAGAAGCATCCATCATTTTTTAATACAAAATCTAGATTTTATGTTCACTATTAGGGCATATACAACCTAGATATAATTTTGTGGTTCTTCAAGCACTAGATACAACTTAGGTACAACTTGCTACAATGGGGTGTGTATCTTAATAAATACATCCAGATTTATTACATTGAATTACACTGATCGAATGTGCACACAAAAAAGGAACACATGTCTTTTGATCACACTTCGTTTGCATGACGTTCACAATAAAAAGAAACACATCGCGTCAGGTTCACTTGCGAATTAACGATGCAAGTCACCAGTTCGTGCAAAACTAAGCATACAAAATATGCAGCAATCACATCCTTTACTTGAAATATAAAACCAACCATCCTTTGTTTGAAATATAAAACCAATAAAAAGAAACGCATGCCTTTCATTTGCATGGCGTCAGGTTCACAATAAAAAGAAACACGCAGAATCTGTTCGCATGGTGTCCAACTGAACAAGTTCATACTATGACCAAGTTTGTGTGAGCACCAAAATAAGCAGAAAAGGGCAGCTTCGGATTGGTTTTGTGTGAACACCGAAATATATACATACACTAAAACCTGAACTGTTACATGCATACACTGAAATATGCATACAGAAGACAGATAGAAGCATGCACCGAAATATGCATATAGATGACACGCATAAGGAGGGATGGACCGATGGTGAGGGTTAATTTTTCTATAGTGTTTGGATGAGAGTCACGCAGAGGTGAAATGAACACCGGAGAATTTTTGGTGGCAGCGTGATGCCAAAAAAATCGAGGTTACGGTGTCATTTCGCTTCATACTACTTTAACATCAAATCAAACACATTATAAAAGCACCGAAATATGCACCCAAATCCTGACGGACAGAGAAGACAAATCAAAGCATGCACTAAAATCTAAACTGTGTACATGTTACTTATTGAAAGCACTTAAAAAGCTGATGGACAGTGAACCGCATGCCAATCTAAAGTCTTAAAAGGCACTCGTGTTTGAGGCGCTCTCTGCGTTTCGCGGGCAGTTCCGACCACGGCTTGTCGACGCGTGGCCGCGGACCCGAATACTTATTCGATTCGACGGAGCCATTGATGCGTCTGCCTCCTCCCAGTCCCACTGCGTGAAAAACACCGACTCTCCTCCCCTTCTCTCGACGGCAAAATGTCCGACAGCCGCCGTGACGAGGAGAAGGCCTGCGACCGCGACAAGGAGATGCCCCCACGACCGTCCGTCGCGAGCGCGGGCGGAAGCGCTCCTGATCCCAGTCTCCGTCGGCGGATCGGGACCGCTCCCACCACCGCCACTCTTAGTCGCGTCGAGGCCTTCGGCGGTGGGTGACGGCGACGTGAATGCGGAGGAACTGGAGATGATGAATATGATGGGCATTCCCGTCGGGTTCAACTCAACAGAGGTAATGCCCCTTTCCCTCCCTCGCATGTCTGTCTCCTAACCCTAGATTAGCTGATCTGTCGCTTCGTGAGCTAACTCGTCCCGTGTCGCTTATCCCTATTCTCGGGCGAGGTACCGAACGAGCCGGTGGTGTCGACGAAGTCAGGGCTCCTGTTCGAGCGGCAGTTCATCGAACGCTACATAGAGGTCCGTAGCTTGGTCCCGGATCTTGCAAATCTTTTGATGGGATTGGGAAATATGTTTGTGCTAAATTCATGTCATGATGGCGATCATTCTCTACTGGGTATACATAGTTACCTTCTCGCCCATCGTGCTCTACTGGGTGTACACTGACGGCTACCAGCTGATCCTTCACCCGCTTGAGCGGTACAGGCTCCACACACTGGACGAGGAGGAGGAGAACTTCGTCAGCCTCTACACCGTTGTATGTGGCATACTCCTACAGCATCTTCTGCATGCCATCCACGTGATGGTCTTGTTCATGGTAAGGAGAGAATGTGTCTTGGTCAATTGGCATCTAGAGGTTCAGTTCGATCAGTGCTACTTCCATTGAGATGAACAAAACTGAGATAAGAATTGCAACCATTTTGCAGATGATGTATGTAAGAACTTGGCGAGGAGATCAATCCTTGGGTGGGTGAATCGGCTAACAAGAATGGGTCGGTATCACCGGTTTAACCTGTCTTTGTCCTGTCATGCTTCAGAGTTTAGGTATCCGATTATTTTTCCCCAATGTTTAGGTTCATTTTTCAACTGTCTTCTATCGGAAAGCATCCAACTTTCTAGAGTAAGACACGTTCTTACTCATCCTACATTTTCTGGTGAATTTGTGCCTGAAACTTTTTCTTATTAGGATTTGTGCAATTGACCTGGTTTTTTTATAAACTGTTACGTAGACAGTAGACACCTAGACCTTGTTGTAAAACTTTACATTTTTTAGTTTTAACTGTCCTATATACATCAACGAATTGAACCTCCGTTGGCCTGGTGTAATGAGTGAATGACCATCTTGAATATTTTACAAGCAAGTAATCTGGTAGTCTTTTGGTCATATTCAAAGTAAGGCACACATTTGCGCGCCTCAGCTGGACTCTAGCAATTTTTAGTGTAATACAGTGAAAGGGCACAAGAAACATTGGAGATAAAATAATAGACACCAAAAAGACAATATCCAACGGACAGACCAACACCACAAAGCCAACATTACCTTACTGCCCCCTTTTAGTTTGACAAACAATTTCCAAATAGTTTCATTTCAGCTAAGTTTTTTGTTATTTTAAGCATGACCTATACATTTGTTTAAACTGAAACCTTTATTATTTTTGGACAGGTCATTAAATGTGATCTTTTTGTTCTTATAGTTGCAATACTGTGAAAGAAGTGCCTAGCAGATTACAACAATTCAAGTCATGGGGGCATGGTCTACGTTTTTCGACATATAGCTCCGCCAGTGTCTGGGAGCTTGAGTTGTGCGCACTTGGTGGTTTGTTTATTCTTATCATACCTTAGGTGCGGTTCCCACTTATTATTTGCTTGTTGGTATTTCCCTTTATTTTGTTCGATGGAGCTAGCCCAACTTGGAGCAAAGTAATTTCGTGCCACTTAACCAAAACTGGTGCTTGTATCTTTCAGTTGCCTCGTGTGATGGAGAATGATGTTATTGCTCGCTATTACGGACAAGGCAAGGGGATTGTTGTTAAGGCTATATACGATCGCGAGGTTACCTAGAACCAACTAGGCACACGAGCTAACCAATTATCTAACAATACCTTACTTGCAGAGTTGTTGCTTACTACACCCGGTATGCTTGATTCTCTATTAACATCATGCAATGTAATTTGTGTTCATGTGATGCTGCCCTATTTCTTTATACCTTATTATTTGTTCGAGAACGAATCTGCTAAACACAGCAGCAACAACAAACTTATTCCTGGGCCATCTTTTCTTAGCTTTGCATGAATACTAGCGCTTTATCTGCTCCTTCTCTTCAACTTCTGTGCTTGCAAGCATACCAAGGCTATCCTTATGGACAGTAGAAAGTGGATCAGTAGCAGCATCACACTAGGACTGGTAGAATCCTCCCATGGGACAGAATTATTTTCTAAACAAATCGTAATGTAATTTAATATGTTTTTATTCTTTCAACTGGCAACGCCCTACAACTTCTCTGTGTAGTCCTTTGGCTCCTAATAGTTAGCCCCTATTTTCACTTAGATAGGACAATATATCGTCCAATGTTTCTTTGCCTTCATGCCACTGTTTTCTTTGCCATGCCACCGGTTTAATTTTGTGAAGCTCGTTAATTCGATCGGATTGTGAGATTATGTATGATCTCACAGTTATAATCGTCTACACTATTATATTGTAACCTACATGGAAATGGATGGAGCATAGCCCAACACTACCATTGAAATACAGGAGGATGACTATTCCATAGTATAATGAGTTAAGGCAGAGGCTGGTCTAAGAAATTAATTCACTTGTGCCACCAGTAAATTATCTTGCTAAAACATTAGCCTATATGATTATTATTTGCTTAGCAGTAGGGTTACAGAGGTAATTCCTCAAATCACTGGTGTCACAGCCTGAAAGGACACCACTGAGTGCAGTGTGGATCTGCCCCTAAGTTAAGGTGTTGCTATCTCTTTTTTCTTTTTCTCTAAAATGACATAGGAAATATCTCATTTGCCGACTATGTTGGATTCCACTGGCTTGGCTTTATTTTCGCATAATGCCTCCATATCCATATGTGCTTGTTTCAACTGCAAAGAATATGTAGATATCTAAACAGGGCTAGGAAATGGTGATAGATTCACTTGAACTATGTTATGTAAATGAGATGGCCTACATAGTAAAAACCTACTTTCAGAATTGTTTTTCTCATCATTGCTTAAGTACCTACCGATGCAGCATAAGTAAAAGTAAAACTATGCGGAAAGCTACGAATGTCCTCTGACCACAGTTTAATCTGTATCATATCAAATATTTGTATGTTAAGAAAAAACACCGCTCAACAATGGCTGCGAGTGAAAGATTTATTTTGGTTAACTTTGCATGTGTCGTATACATCCCCGTATACAATTTGGCCTTGATGACAATCAATCACTTTAGAGTTAAATGGTTGTGAAATACAATGAACTCAGATGCCAATTCCTTTTTGGTGGATGGAACATGACATATGGAATATTTATGGAGTCACATTCTTGTATTTGTTGTTTGCAGCCTCGAGAAAACTGAAGTTTGAACACATGACAATTGATCGTGCTTGCCTTTTGTGAATGGACTAGGCTGTTCGCTTGACTTTTGTAGATGAAGTGAAGCTGCGCTTGTAGTTTTCTAAGGTTTATGTATATAATTATGTGGATTGCATTAGCCCCAATATAATATCATGTATATACCTCCGGCTGTGGTGTCTGTCCCTACGCACATCACCTAATGTAGGCTTGGATCCTGTCATCTTATTTTGGATTAGTTTCCTACATCTTTATCTTATTTTGGATTAGTTTCCTACATCTTATTTTTGATTAGTTTTCTGATGTATCAGGTCTAATCATTACACTATGTTACACCTCTATGTATGATAACTTGTGTTAAAACAGAAAATAACTGTAATTTTAATGTAAATTATGTTCGGTCTCTTTATGTTATTAGTCTGACCATTGTTTTGTTGCTTTTATAGGAGATTGTATCAACAATTGTTTACTACTGATTTCTCCTTGTGTTAGATAGGTCGCACGAAGTGGGATTTTCCTTTATGCTGGATAGGGCGCCCGAAGGGGCGCCACCTGATCTAGTTCACATGTAAAACAATGGACGATTGAGCCCTGGGCGATGCACACCCGGTAGCCGGATATCCCGCGGCGATGGAGCTCTCGAACCTGTGGAGTCGGACCTCCGTCTGTAGATCTGGAAAAACAGGAAGAGGAAGTGGAGAGACGCAAACCTGGAGTGGAGCAGAGACGCAAAATGGACCGTATCTAGCACTACTGTAAAGACGCACTACTGTAAAGACTCTGTTCGATAAATGTAACACCTAAAATCCTAATTTTGGGATTAGCAAAAGAAATCAAACTAAAGTATCTCCCAATAGAAATTTGAAAATAACTTCTCTTAAAATGAATAATAATAATTATGGAAATTTTGAATAAACATTTAAATTGTCTATACATTTAAAATGATGTTCTCTTGGAATAAATAATATATGTGCAGTATTCATATTTGAAAACATTTGTGTAATCAATTAATAAAGTAAATAATACAAACATATATATATATATACACACATATTTGCATTTATGTTGATCTTTTCGTTGGTGTATTTGACCCTAAGTTTAAAATTTAACACAAACTTGAAGTTGAAATTAAAAAAAAAAGAGAAACATGTAGGCCGGTTGGGCCAGATTGTCCTATTTCATGCACCAAGCACGTCAAGCTGTTGGAATATATAGCCCACGCTTCTTGCTCCTTTTTTTCTTTTTATTCATTCTCTAGCTGTTGATCGCATCATCATGGGGTCAGCCATGACATAAGCCATACTGATTCGTAGCTCGTTGGCATGTGGGCAACATTCCAGAACCATCATCCTCTCGTCAGCAAACGAAAGGGCACTGTGCACATGAGTTGTTACGGATCCCGTAACGATCGCCTGATTTGTTAGGATTCTGATAGGATTTTCCTTCACCTCGGCATCCTCTCGCGGGTATAAATATGAAGACCCTGGTGCACACGTATAGCCAGCCCCGACTCGGCAATTCTACCGCCGCGGGCAGCGAGGATCGAGAGGGAGAGAGAAGAATCGTCGCCGTTGAACCTATGCTTGCAGCGGTGGTCAGGAAGCCATTGTGGGTAATCTTCAAGGCACGTCAGAGCCATACCTTGCCCCGACCAACGTGCTGCGGGTCTCCATCGACTATCCAGCATTTACTGGGCTCGTACCTGGTTGCAGACTATGCGGTGGTCGCTCCACCTCGTCCTCTTCATGGCCGCGACGAGACCCTCCCTATTGTGCTTGTTGTGAGCCCCGCATCGGATCAGGGACCATGGGTGTCACCAGCGCGCCATGAGGTTGTTGACACCTTTTTGGAGCGCCAAACACTCAACAAGAACCGTGGCGGTGCCTTCTGCACAGGGGCGGACGGTCCGCGCGCAGGGGCCGGACGGTCCGCGGCCTGGTGCGAGGCGCGGTGGTGCTCTCTGCGCAAGGGCGGACTGTCCGTGGCCTGGGGCCGGACGGTCCACGGCCTGGTGCGCGGCTAGGGCTCCTGCCTGACGGCCGGACGGTCCGCGCCCTGGGGCCGGACGGTCCGTGCGTACGCAGGGACGGCGGAAGATCGCCGACGGCGCCTGGATCTCGCTCCCAGGAGGGACCCCGTCGGGGAGTAGAGATCCTAGGTGGTGTCTAGGCTCGGGTAGACCGACCTAGACTCCTCTAATCGACGTAGAGTCGAGGAGAGGCGGAGAATTTGGGGATTGGAAGGCTAAACTAGGGCTAAACTAGAACTACTCCTAAGATAAAATGTGAAATAGAAGTTGTATTGATTCGATTGTTTATTACAAATCGGCCGTATACCTCTCTATTTATAGAGGAGGGGGGCTGGACCCTTTACAAACTAATTTCCGAGCTTTTCCCGTGATTTTAGCTAACAACTGTAACACAAAACTCGGAACCCTAATCTGTTCTGCGCACGCGCGGACCGTCCGGCCCCCAGGCGCGGACTGTCCGGACCGCGGACCGTCTGGCCTCAGGGCCGGACCGTCCGCAGGCTCAATTATGGTTCAAACATATGCCCCCCTGCCTTTTGGTGGAGATGGGCGAACCAAAAGCAACTAACTCGATGTGCTCACATCGGTTCTCTTAGGCATCTTGCCACATACTAGGATGGTACTGTTTGAGGAAACGCCCATTCAAAGCCTTAGGCAAATCCTTGCCTTGTAATGTTTGTAGCAAATAGGCGTTGCCAGACATCACCTGTTTTACTTTGTAATGACCCTCCCAGCTTGGCGACCATTTTCCAAACTTCCGGTCTTTATTCCTTAGAGGTAAGATGGTCTTCCACACCAGATCTCCTACTTGAAATGACTTTGCTTTGACCTTCTTGTTGTAGGCCCTGGCTACCATAATCTTGTCCTTTTCTATTGCTCCCAAAGCTATCACCCTCTTGTCAGTCACCTCATCAATATTATCCATCATTGAATTATAATAATCAGTGACAGTTAAATCATTTTGTCTGGTGAACCTGACAGCATTCAAACTTATTTCCACAGGCAATACTGCTTCCTGTCCATAGACAAGCTCAAAAGGAGATACTTTAGTAGCACTATGTTTAGATATTCTATGAGCCCATAAAGCTTCGGACAAAATCTTATGCCAATGTTTAGGATTATCAGATATCTTCTTTTTTATCAAATTAATCAATGTCCTATTACTAGACTCGGCCTGTCCATTGGCCTGAGCATAATATGGAGATGAATTAAGCAGCTTAATTCTGTATAATTCAGCAAATTCGCGTACCTCCTTTGACATAAAAGAAGTCCCTTGATCTGTAGTCAAGGTCTGGGGAATGCCGAATCTATGAATAATATGCTCAGTTATGAACTCAATTACCTCCTTGTGCGTCATGTTTTTCAGAGCAACGGCTTCAGTCCATTTGGTGAAATAGTCAGTGGCAACTAACACAAACCGATGCCCCTTTGATGATGAAGGATGAATTTCTCCAATAAAGTCTAATCCCCATCCTCTGAACGGCCAAGGCTTGATGATAGGTTGCAATTCGGCTGCAGGGACCAACTGTAGGTCCCCGAATTTTTGACACACTTGGCATCCCTTGTAGTACTTGAAACAATCAGCTATCATACTAGGCCAATAAAAACCAGACCTTCGCAACAACCACTTCATCTTTGGAGCCGATTGATGAGTACCACAAATTCCTTCATGTACTTCGGCCATGGCTAATATAGCATCATCTGGGCCCAAGCACTTCAGCAGGACGTCACTGACTGTTCGGCGGTAAAGTTCATCACTCATCAAAACATACTTGAAAGTTGTTCGCCGAATGTTCTTATCTGTCCTAATATTGGGATTTCGTAAATAATTAAGTATAGGTGTCCTCCAATCACTTACATCGGCTTCATTGTCAGTCGAATCGATTAAGAGAACATTTCTGGAAACCCCGGACGGTCCGGCGTCGTCACGCGGACGGTCCGCGACCTGGGAATTTGGCTCTGCACTGGTTATCGGAATTTCAGTTTTGTGAAATTTCCCTCTCTTTATCTGATAACCTGATGCATCTTGTGCCAAATCGTTAGCTCTATGATTCTCAACTCTAGAGATATGTCGAATACTGAATTCGTCAAAAGAATGGATTATGCTCCAACATTTCTCAAGGTAACTATTTAGAGTACTATCAAAACATTGATATTCTTCTAACACTTGTTGGACAACCAGCTGAGAATCACCAAATACCTTCACATGTTTTACTCCCATACCATTTAAAAGTTCTAAGCCGAATAGGAGGGCCTCATATTCGGCTTGATTATTAGTGCAATAAGTTTTCAATCGGCTAGAGAAGTCAAAGGAGACATTACTTGGTGAAACAAGCACAATGCCAATTCCTTGCCCTTCATTGCAAACCGATCCATCAAAATATAAAGTCCAAGGAGTAATAGTGAGGTATGACATGTCTAGTTCATGAATATCATTAAGCCGATGTTCTACAATAAAATCCGCTACGACTTGGCCTTTCATAGATTTCAATGGTTCATAGGCCAAGTCATATTCTATGAGTGCATAAGCCCACTTACCAATTCTACCACTCATAATTGGGTTATGCAACATGTATTTGATTACATCGGCTTGACCAGAAACAGTGCAATGACTAGACAGTAAATAACATCTACATTTGGTGCATGCATAAAACAAGCATAAGCATAACTTTTCAATAAAAGTGTACCTTGTTTCAGCATCCACCAACCTTCGGCTTAGATATGTCACCACATGCTCCTTCCCCTCAGTTTCTTGTGTCAGAACAACCCCAATAACCTTGTCTTCAGCTGCAATGTATAATCTGAATGGCGCTCCTACTTGTGGTGCTTTTAACACGGGAGCCGAAGACAAGTATTTTTTAATGAGATCAAATGCTTCCTGCTGCTCTACCCCCCAAGTGAATTCAGCATCATTCTTAAGCCGAAAGATAGGGGTGAAGGCATCAATCTTCCCGGCTAGGTTAGAAATAAACCTTCGTAAATAATTCACCTTGCCGAGAAACCTCTGCACTTCGACCTTACAAGTCGGAGGCCCCACATTCCGAATAGACTTGATTCGGTCAGGATCTATTTCTATACCATGTTCATGGATGACAAATCCTAAAAACTTACCAGCCGACACTCCAAAAGCACATTTACGTGGGTTCATTTTCAAACCATACCGACGCATTTTATCAAAGGCTTTGCGCAAATCAGCTATATGAGAACTAAACTCAGCCGATTTGACTACAATATCATCAATGTAGACTTCCACAGTGTTTCCTAACAACTCATGGAAGATCAGATTCATAGCCCTCTAATAAGTAGCACCAGCATTTTTAAGACCGAATGTCATGACAACCCATTCAAATAAACCAATGAAGCCTGGACATATAAAGGCCGTTTTAGATGCATCTTCTTCGGCCATGAAAATCTGATTATATCCGGCATTACCATCAAGGAAGCTAATAATTCTATTTCCTGATGCATTATTGATTAATGTGTCGGCTATGGGCATGGGATATTCATCTTTAGGAGTTGCTTTATTTAAATTACGAAAATCAATGCATACTCTAAGCTTACCTGACTCCTTCTTCTCCACCGGCACAATATTGGAGACCCACTCTGCGTATCTGCAAGGTCTAATAAAATTAGCTTCTAGCAGCCGGTGGATTTCGTCCTTGATTCGTGGGAGAAGATCTGGATGAAATGTTCTAGCTTTCTGCTTGAAAGGTCTGAAACCAGACTTAATAGGCAGCCGATGTTCGACAATCTCTCGGCTTAGTCCAGGCATTTCAGTGTAATTCCAAGCAAAACAATCTGAATATTCCTTCAATAGACCGATCATCTCATTTCTACAATCGGTCTCCAGGGTCTTGTTTACAAAAGTCGGCCTTGGAGTTTTACCATTTCCTATGTCAATCTCCTCCAAAGGATCAGCCGATGTAAACCCCTGTCCTAGTTTATCAAGATCTCTGAATTCCTCTATCATGTCCCCCACAGAGGAATCAGATGATCTTTGTGTGATGACGGACTTTCCGGTCTCGAGGACCGGATCATCCGTAATACTATCTTTTCGCTGTGGTAGATGTTCGGTCTTAAAGTCCGAACTGTTTTGTGAAAGACCGGACCATCCGGCTTTGAGAGCCAAATTGTCCGTGATCAACGACTCATGAACTTTGTGTGTATTCATCATTTAAACTTTATTTAGGATATAGCCGATTCTCCATCGGCTCTAGCATTATAGGAATGAAACCTCTCTTATCTATACTTATGAACTGATAATCAAAAAAATCTACTCCTGTGAGACATGTAGCAGTCTCATAAGTCTAGAGTACAGGAGCATCGGCCACAGCGATGCAGGCCGATACATCAGCATGTACTTGTTCTATATCATCGCCTACCCATTGTATTAACATTTGATGTAATGTAGAAGGTATACATTGATTGGCATGAATCCAATCTCTGCCTAGAATTAAACTGTAATTTCCTTCTACATCAACGACGAAGAATGCAGCAGCAAGGGTCTTAGTCCCGATGGTTAATTCAACGGACGTGACTCCCCTAGCTTTAATCGAACTATCCCCAACACCGCTGAGGGTCATGTTGGTTTTGACAAGTTCGTCATCTTGTTTTCCTAATTTTCTGTATAATGAATAAGGCATTAGATTTACAGCCGCCCCTCCATCTACCAACATCTTAGCAATCGGTATTCCATCAATGTGACCGCGCACGAAGAGCGGCTTTAAATGATTTACCGATTCCTTTGGTTTAGTAAAGGCGGCTTCTTTAGGACCAAAATCAAACTGTGCAACAACAGGTTCATCGTCGCCGATGATAGTACAATCGGCAGAAAATGTAATAATATTTACATCCATACCTGGGCGTTCTGGAGAAGCCTCGTAGTCGACCAGGTCTTCTCCCAGCAGTTCGTCCTCTTCCATTGATGTTGTCGTGTCGTTGGAGGCTTCCTGGTGAACGGCGGACTGTCCGCACGCGGGGGCCGGACGGTCCGCGCCTGGTGCAGGTTGACTTTCTATTTCTGTGGCCGTTTGTTTTTTCTCAACGGCCTTCGATCTCCATTTCTTTTGCGGTGGCGGGTATAGTGGATGTGTGTCATTAAATGTCTTTTCTGCCTCCTTCTCCTGGCTCTCCTTTGCTCTTAGGCGCTGTAATTTTCTCTTTTGGGATCGTGTCAATCCCGCTGGGCACCATCGAGGCATGGAGTATTTTGGATCGGCTGTTTTGATGGTAGCCGTATCCTTTTCGGTTGTGTTGGCCGATTCGCCGAAAATCATCGGCCCTTTATTGTCTCCCTGTATGACAACATCTGCAGTACCTATTTTGATGATGTCCTTTTTTGTTGTTCTTTGAGTTGCTACAGGCATTTGCCCCCTGCCGGATTGGTCGGCCTTGAAGGCCGAGTAGTCGGGCAATCCTGTTGGGTTTGTGCCTGGTGACCGGATTGAGCAGTGCTCAATCGGTCTTGTACTAGTGGCGTCAACCTGTCAAAAACATATGTTTGGGGTGCCCCCCAGGCGGGGTACTGTGGCATCCCAAATGGATATGGTGGCATGCCCCACATTTGATTTGGGACACATGGCGGAGGTAAATATGTGTATGGATATGGCATAGGTGGATATGGAGGTGGAGGTGTCCATGCAGGTAAGTTAGGTCTCACTTGTATAGTATGACCTTTCATTTCTTCCGATTGGTGGGGTGGTCCAATCGGCCTGACCTGGCGCTGCTTATGAATGGGTGAGCGGGGTCGCTTTGCTGGCCGGTCACTGGGGCCGGCCTTCTTTTTTACGTATTTAGACAATAATTGATCAAAAGTTGGGCCAGCTTTAACCAACCGACCAGCTGCCTTGAATGTATTTGTTTTCCACGTACCTATCTCTGGTCGTCGTGGTTTGAAAGTACGTGGCCGTTGTAAGTCCTGAGTACGGCCGGACCGTCCGCCGGAGCTCTCCGGACTGTCCGGTGGGGTCCCAAACCGTCCGCGCCTACGTGCCGGACCGTCCGGGATACGCAGCACGGGTTCCTGCATCTGTCTCCCTGTCTGCGCTTGCCCCCCAGTACTGGAGGCTGTGATGGTCACCTTTAGGGTCTCCCCTCCATCGGGAGTCTTCTCGGCTACCACTTTCCTGCAAGAAACTTTATGATCCTCATCGGCCCTTTTAGAATTGCCGATGATTGCCTCTTTGCCTTTGCCTTTATCGGCCGTGTTTGGCCGAACCAGGACTTTCTTGCCCTCGAAGTCGATCACGTTCATTGGAAATGGCTCTGTATCCACCTGCATTTCCTGAAATTTCAATCGTCCCTCATTAATGGTCGATTGAATCTGTCGTCGGAATACATTACAATCATTAGTGGCATGAGAAAATGAGTTATGCCACTTACAGTATGCACGACGTTTTAGCTCGTCGGCGGATGGAACAGTGTGATTTATTTTAATATTGCCATTTTTGAGTAATTCGTCAAATATTTTATCGCACTTACCAACATTAAACGTAAACTTAACCTCCTCTTGCCGTTTCTTTTGAACCGGCTGCAAGGAGGAACAAGCCGAAGATTTGGCCTGTTTTGGCCAAACCATTTCAGCAGCATATACTTCTGCTGATTCGTCATCTGAGCTGCTTTGGTCGCATTCTACTATATGTACGTTGTGACGCATTGTTTTAGTAGTTTCTTTGCTCCGGCTTTCGCAAGCCAAAGCCCTCTGGTGTAACTGTGCTAGTGTAAAAAATTGGATGCCTTCTAATCTCTCTTTTAAATAATATCGTAGACCATTAAAGGCTAATCCTACTAGCTGTTTTTCTGCTAAATGTATTTGAAAGCATCGATTTCTTGTATCGCGGAATCTCCGGATGTAATCATTAACCGATTCGTCTTTTGTCTGTCGCAATGACACTAAATCTACCAAATCCAATTCATAATCACCGGAGAAAAAATGATCATGAAATTTTTGTTCTAGATCCCCCCATGATGAAATGGAATTAGGAGGTAAAGTGGCATACCATGCAAACGCGGTTCCTGTTAGCGATAATGAAAATAAACGCACGCAAAATGCCTCTGTGTCTGCCAATTCTCCTAATTGTGCTAAGAACTGGCCTATATGTTCGCGTGTGTTTTTCCCTTGATCACCCGAAAATTTTGCGAATTCGGGTATTCTAGTTCCCTGTGGGTACGGGTGGTGATCAAATCGGCTGTCATAAGGTTTCCGGTATGATTGCCCCCCAGGGACCATGTTTACTCCGAGCTTATCTTGGAACGCCCTGGCTATTTCTTCCCTCACTATATCAATGGCAGCCGGTGCAAGACCACCGGCTCTCTGGTCAAACATAGGTGGGGTTGGTTGCATATTAGTATGTTGTCGTTCCCCCCATTGGTTTGAGCTACGTGGTGCATTCCCATTTGCCCTATATGGCTCATAGGTTTGATCGTTTCTTTCCGGCCTTTTAGGTGGGGCCGGAAAGCTTTCCTGGGCTCTGGATCCTGAATTAATGGGCTGGTGCATTGCATAATGTGATGGGAAGTGTTGCTGGGACAGGCGAGGATTCAGGTAATAATCCTCCTCAAAAGACTCATGCGCGGACTGTCCGAATATGTACCCGGACCGTCCGTGGTCATATGCGGACCGTCCATCATTGTATGCGGACCGTCCGACTGGGTAGTTTGGGTTCTGTGTCATATGTGGTGGCTCGGGCGCATATCTAGGTAACTCATTAAAAATAGGCCCGACTGCTGTTGGCCCGGACGGTCCGCGCTCACGTGCGGACGGTCCGGGCATGTGCAGATCGGCTGGTTTGCTGCCGATTTGCGGTTGCTTAGGGTATGTGTCCATCGGCATCCCATAAAGGGGTTGTGACTGGTCGTGACAACCTGTAGCCGATGTGTTACGCGTGTTATCTCCTAACTCAACCTCGTGCGAAGGAAAATTTGCGGTACTAGATTTATCAAATGCACGTACTAGTCTCTTAAGATCGCTTTGCATACCCCCTATGATGTTCTGCATTTGTTCACGCTGATCTTCTACATAATTTCTAAGAGATTGCAGATCGTTGGTATTGCTTACATTGGGGATATCTGGCGTGGGTTGGAGCGAAGCCGGATCCGTTGCCCGATGTCGGACGACCTTGTTGTTCCTGTCCACTTTGAAGTTGGCCAAGAACTTTGCTTTCGCCTCCTGGATCATCCGCTCCTTGTGCTCCTCAAACTGGAGCTGCTCGTCAGCCGGCAAGGTTTCCCAAGTCGGCTCTATGATGTTGCTTAGAGAAATATCAGAGCTATCCTTTGAACCGGCCATTGAGGGCCGATTTGATGAGCCTAGATGTTTTTTCCCCAGCGGAGTCGCTAAAAAGTATGTTGACGCCTTTTTGGAGCGCCAAACACTCAACAAGAACCGTGGCGGTGCCTTCTGCATAGGGGCGGACGGTCCGCGCGCAGGGGCCGAACGGTTCGCGGCCTGGTGCGAGGCGCGGTGGTGCTCTCTGCGCAAGGGCGGACTGTCCGTGGCCTGGGGCCGGACGGTCCGCGGCCTGGTGCGCGGCTAGGGCTCCTGCCTGACGGCCAGACGGTCCGCGCCCTGGGGCCGGACGGTCCGTGCGTACGCAGGGACGGCGGAAGATCGCCGACGGCGCCTGGATCTCGCTCCCGGGAGGGACCCCGTCGGGGATTAGAGATCCTAGGTGGTGTCTAGGCTCGGGTAGACTGACCTAGACTCCTCTAATCGACGTAGAGTCGAGGAGAGGCGGAGAATTTGGGGATTGGAAGGCTAAACTAGGGCTAAACTAGAACTACTCCTAAGATAAAATGCAAAATAGAAGTTGTATTGATTCGATTGTTTATTACAAATCGGCCGTATACCTCTCTATTTATAGAGGAGGGGGGCTGGACCCTTTACAAACTAATTTTCGAGCTTTTCCCGTGATTTTAGCTAACAACCGTAACACAAAACTCGGAACCCTAATCTGTTCTGCGCACGCGCGGACCGTCCGGCCCCCAGGCGCGGACTGTCCGGACCGCGGACCGTCCGGCCTCACGGCCGGACCATCCGCAGGCTCAATTATGGTTCAAACAGAGGTATATACCAGCCTCAGCCTGGGCGCCATCGCGGGGATGGATGCGCCGCCACCATAGGCTCTGGCATCGCTGGGTCTGACCGGTGGGAAGGGAAGAAAGAAGATGACTCATGGACCGTTGATCAAGAAATGTATGGCTCTGATCATATGGCAAGGTAACGTTTCGCTCGGACTTATCCAATGCCGTCGATCGTAAATCGTGGGGCCGTGAGAGGCTTGCGTTTCATTAAATCTGGTCCATTGGATCTAATCCAACGGCTCTGGGTCCCCGATACCTCTTTGCCGTTGCCGATTTGCTAAAGAGCCCCTGTAGATTGTACGAATTAACCCGCAGACCAGAGGTAGTGTTAAGGTATTAAACTTAAGTCCTAATATTTTTAGAATGGCCCCTGTGCTCTCGGATTTTTATGTCCGCGGTCCATAATTGTTGGAGGAATACAAGATGTAAAATAGAAAATGATTTCTAGAATGAAAACAATTACATAAACTTGGTTAATTCATAACTAATTCATTTTAACTCATTTTTGACCCATTCCAATTGCATTAATTTTATAATAATATTGTTTATCACCTAGTAACTCTATTTTAACATGGTAGCCACATTAGAATTGATCACTTAATTAATTTTGTACCAAGCACATAAAGACTTCGGGAAATCATAACTAATACATCTTAATTCCGTTTTAGTCCATTCAAATTGCATTGGTTTCATAAAAATATTTTCTAAGCAGTAATAACATTATTTGTAGCATATCATGTACTTTTGTACTTAGATATTTATTTAACTTATGGTTAGTAGACTAACTCTTCTAATCCAAGGATGATATATCGATAATTATAATTTTACTATAATATGATTTATAAACAAGTTATAATCTGGATTAAAGTTTATTTAACTATTTGAACTCATATGATGTATATTAACCAATTTATAATATAGTTTAACATTTTAAATCACATTTATCTTCCATAAACCATAACTTCATAACCGTAGCTCCGAATTTAGTGATTCTCGTTCCCACGATCTCGTAGCAACGCGTAGATTATTATTGCAGTTTGTTCTTATGTTTGGTGTGATGATAATTTTGCCTATACCATGTTTGTTTGTATTACTATGACTAGCGTGAGGGCACGAGTCACCTGAATAGCAAGTTGGTACCTGGAATCTCAAGTCCCAGGTAAGTTGTGCCCTTGATCACTTCTTTTTACCCACTCATGTTCTAATTAATCATAATGATCTGCATAGGTTAATTTTGATGGGACCCAATAGGTTACCCTAGTTTGACTATCTTTATACCTTGTTCACCACTGAATCTTTGGGTAGTACCTGCTATTGCTTTTATGTGGTTTTGGGTATAGAGATACATATTATTCATGATTATACTTTTATTATCAGTTGTTATTTATTGTTCATGATAAGATCATTATGTTAATTGGAACATGGAGAACCACCCGGGAAAACAGTGGTACCACAAGGGTTTAATGGGATGCCCTTGGCTGACTAACTAGAAAAGCTAGTGGAAGACTACCTTACCCGAAAGGGGCAAGGGCGGTAGGGGAGTGGTCAGTGTAGGAGGTCCTCGGGTTGATTTTGCTGCGATGGCGGTAAAGCGAGGGATTCCTGCACTAGATCTTCCTATAAACTGTAGCGGGTTTTCGGAAGTTAGTGGAACTTTGTAAAGGCATCGTAGTGTTACCCTGCCTCGCCTCCTTGGAAGAGGTGTATGGGATTGGACGTCTCTTGGCAGATGGGTAACATGACTTGTGGGTAAAGATGCGCAACCTCTGCAGAGTGTAAAACTGGTATACTAGCCGTGCTCACGATCATGAGCAGCTCGGACACTCACATGATTAATTTATGGAACTAAATTCAATTTGCTATATGCATTGCATCGCAGGTGATGTTGTTATTTTTGTTCTACTACTTAATTGGGTTTGATATTTACTTATACTTAGTAATTGCTAATAAAATTTTGACCAACTTTAAAATCAATGCTCAGCTTCAACCATCCTCTTTGGTAAGCCTTACACTTTACGTGAGCTCTCACCTTTGGCGAGTTCATGCACATTATTCCCCACAACTTGTTGAGCTATGAACGTATGTGAGCTCACTCTTGCTGTCTCACACCCCCAACAGGTCAAGAACATGTATCGCATGATTATGCGTATGGAGGATGCTGCGATATGTTAATGAGAGGTCTAGGCCGTCGTCTCCCAGTCAACTTTGGGTTGCTGGACCGTTGTCTCCTTATAATGTAATTATTTATTTTATATTAAACTCTTGTTATATAGTAAATATATGACATTCGATCCTGTGACATGATTCATCATATGTGTGAGACTTAGTTCCAGCACACCTTGTGATTATGTTCGCGTCCGGGTCTTGGTGCCTTAAAATCCGAGTGTGACAATAAGATTGTTTGACTCTATCTCTATCTTATTTTGACTATATAAATAGATCTTTTTGTACTTTGTATAATACATCACATGAGCTAGTTTGAGAACATCATTTTTCCACGGGATTTTCATTTTTCAAAGGGAAATTAGTTTATTTTTCCAGGTTAGTTTGGTAACTACATTTTTCCAAGAGATTCCTATTTTCCCAAGGGAAATTAGTTAATTTTTCCATGTGAAAATAGAAATCCCTTAGAAAAATTGAGGTTCTCAAACTAGCCCTAATAGATCTGTTTTTTCTGTGGTTTTTTCTTCTCTATATTGTGGAAGTTTTTTTCCACATTAAACTCTGTCTTTTTTTCCCACCAGATCCTAGTAATTAATATCTATAGCTAGAGTTTAGACACTGTTTTTTCACTGCCGCCGTCAGTTCGTCGTTCTCCAAGTCCGTGGTGGTCTTCTCGGTTTCGCGTGGCGCACATCCGAGGCTTTGTTCTTCTGTCTGTATGCCTACTTCGAGTCTTCGACAGCGTGGAAGCCGCAGCTGCTACCGGTTCTTCGACGCGACGTGCGTCCTATCTCCGACTGCCAACACTCAAGTGCTGGTGGATTCTTCCTTCGGTGTATGCTGGTGCCGTGGATTCTTCGTCGTCCGCGCGCCGATTGTGTGGTGTGCATCGATTGGCTCAAAAAAAAACTGCTGCACCGAGCACACTACAAGTTCACGTGATTGGCACTCTCCAACACCCACGTGAAGGATACACAATTTTCAAGGAGAAAATTGATCTTTCATTGGCTGCAACTCATCTGTGCAAACAGATTTTTTTTTATTTCACTTGGGATTTTTATTTCGGATTACAATGTGGATTAAAATTGATATTCCAAAATTTGATGATAAGATCAGATTTACTATTTGACAGATTCAGATGAAGACTGTTCTTACTTAGTTATGTGTACGAAAAGCGTTGCAACCGCGACCTGCTGATATGACTGATAATAAATGAGAAGATCTTGATGAAAAAGCTTCGTCCGCCTTATAGCTCAGTTTATCTCATGATATTCTGCGTGAAGTAATGAACGTAAAATCTGCAGCAGAATTGTGGAATAAATTGGAGGAGCTATATATGACAAAAGTCTTGCTTAGGGTTGAAAACGATCGGAAAACACTAAAACTGTTACCGTTTTCATATTTTTTTATCGGAAACAAAATCGAAAACGGTAATTCCGGAAACGGAAACGACATCGGTATTTTGGAATCATCGGAAACGGAAGTTCGGTACAAAAAATACATCGACATCGGTCGGAATCTAAAATTCAATCGGTAACCATACCAATATGAAAATATCACAATACAACAAAGTTTACAAATATCACAAAAAACACAAGTTCACAATTTTCAATATCACATGTTCACAATTCACAATATTACAAGTTCACAATATAATAATGGATCACATAGATCACAAGTTCACAATATAACAAATTAATCCCACATATCACAAGTTCACAATATAACAAGTTGATCACAAGTTTACAATATAACAAGCGGATATTGAAAATGAAAAACGAGTGCCAACTCCGAACAGCAAAACCCTATATATACCACACATAGAAGACATCAAGGTCTTATCGAGATGTAATCAGATTCACATTAATCAATATTAGGCTGATATGAATTAGAATAGAACTCCAAGTAAATTTTAATATACCTAATACATGATTTCAACGAGGGATTCAAACAATATTCAAACAAAACCCCAAGTGACAAGTGTGTGGCCGTGTGGGGGTGGGGGAGAGAGAGGCTAGTATGCTACAACCTACAACCACGGAGCTCTTTGCAGGCTTGCAGCAGCCGAGGAGAAGCCGTGCAGGCTGTTCAGGAAGAGGAGCGGCGGCAAGCGGGGCATGGGCGTGCGCGTGCGCGTCGACGGCAGCGGCAAGGGCGGGTCCTTCTCCAGGCGGTGCGTGCGTCCATGGCCACAAAGCTAGGATTAGGGATTACAGATTTACAAATTAGTAGATTACTTACAGTAGATTGGGGGCAGTGCGTCCGTCCGTGGTCTGCACGCGTAGCCCGGCAGAGAGAAGGAAGATGAGTCACGGAATTTGGGGGCACGACATGGAGCACTGAGCAGAGCAATGAGCAATGGCGACTGGCGGTGGCGGCTGTGTGCGGTGTGCCTATGCGGCTGCGCTGTGCCTAGGCGAGGGCGATGGATGTGCGACGGGCCGACGGCAGATGGGTTGCCCGTGGTGGACTCCTTGCTGGACCATGGGCCATGAGTTGTGAATTTGGAATTTGGGCTGGGCTAGTTAATAGTTTCGATAAATTCCAAATTTTGAATTCGGTAAATTCCGACCCGAAACGGTAACCGAAGAAAACGGTCGGTAAAGGACTGTACCGATTTCGATACCGATTCCGATCTAAAATTCCAATGACCGATTCTGATTCCGAGAAATACCGATACCGATGATTCCGATCAGGAAAAATCGAAAACGGTTTCCGGAATTCCGAAACCGTTTTCATCCCTAGTCTTGCTAATAAGCTCCGTCTCAAATAGCGTCTTTATACTATTCGTATGGCGTAAGGTACATCTATTCAATCACATCTCAATGAATTTAATTCTATTTGTGTTGACCTTGAGAGTCTGGATGTGAAGATAGATAATGAAGATAAGACAATTTTGTTGGTAGTCTCGTTGCCCCCCTCTTTTAAGTATTTTAAGGAAATTATGCTATGTGGAAATCATACTTCACTGACATTTGAGAATGTTAAGTCAAATTTGTTATCCAAAGAAACATTTGATATTGATTCTCGTTCTTAGTCTAAGGGTGGAGGTTTTATTGTTCGAGGTAGAACTCAACAAGCGGACAGTTCTAATAAACCAAAATCAAGGTCTTAGTCAAGAGACCGTAAATCCAACAATTTTTGTCGTTATTGCAAAGCTGATAATCATGTGATCTCCCAGTGTCCTAAGTTAAAAAAATAAGGAAGAAAGACAGAAGAAAAAGGAAGCTGATAAATCAGCTGCTGAGGCTAGTATTGTTGAAAATAGTGATGGTGGAGAAGCTCTTATGATCACTTCTAATGATGAAAAGTGTATGGCTTGGGTTCTTGATTCAGCTTGCTCTTTTCACATTTGCTCACAACGAGAGTGGTTTTCTGATTATTCTCATGTTCATGATGGTGATGTTATTATTGGTGATGAATCTCCACTTGAATTTTTTGGAATTGGTTCTGTTCAAATTAAAGTTCATGATGGCACATTTAAGACCCTTACAAATGTTCGCTATGTTCCTAAGATGAAGAGGAATCTTATTTCTTTGGGCACCTTAAAAGCAATGGATTCAAATTTTCTGCTGATAATGGTGTTCTTAAGGTTTCTTAAGGCAACCGTGTTGTATTAAAGGCTGAACGTATAAATAATCTCTATTATTTACAAGGTTCCACAGTTACAGGTACTGTAACTATTTTTATTGCATCAAACAATTCAAATACCAAGCTTTGGCATATGTGCTTGGGACATGTGAGTGAAAAAGGTATGTATCTTTTGCACAAGAGAGGTTATTTAAATGATATTGGCAAATTGGAATTTTGTGAACATTGTGTATTTGGCAAACAGAAGTGAGAGCACCTAGAGGGGGGGGGGTGAATAGGTGATCCTGTAAAATCAAATACTAAATAGCCACAAACTTGATTATTAAGGTGTTAGTGCAGCTAAGTAGCTATGAAGCGAGTTCTTGTGAACAAAACAATCACAAAAAAACAACACAAGAGACACACGATTTTTATCCCGTTGTTTGGCCAAGTAACAATTGCCTACTTCCACGTTGTGGCGTCCCAATGGATGAGGGTTGCACTCAACCCCTTTTAAGTGATCCTATGATTAGCTTGAATACCACGGTCTTTTTGCTTTAGAGTATTCTTCTTGTTTGCGAGGAATCTCCACAAGTTGGAGCCTCTCGCCCTTACAATATAGATCACAAAGAAAGCACAAGAGTAAGGATGGGAGAGCAACACACGCAAGACTCAAATCCGTAGTACAACCACGCACACAAGTGAAGAAATGAGCACACAAACACAGCGCAAGGAGTTTACAACTCGAACAGTGCTCAAATCTCAAGAACGATGATCTGATTGCGTGAATGCAGAGTTTAGGTGTCTTAGGATGTTTCTTGTAAGCTTGGTGTACTGCTCCATCCGCTTGGGGGTCCCTTTTATAGCCCAAGGCAGCTAGGAGCCGTTGGAGATCAACATGGAAGGCTATTGTTGCCTTCTGCCGAGTGGCGCACCGGACAGTCCGGTGTGCCACCGGACAGGTCCTATAGCTTGTCCGGTGCGTGATCTCCTTCCATATCGGGCTCATCCGACTGTTGAGCCGGCGGTCTTGTTGGCGCACAGGACACTGTCCGGTGTACACCGGACAGGCCGGTGTGCCCAACCGACCGTTCGCCTGGCCATGTGTCGCCCGTAGATCTCGCTGCCGACCTTTGGCCACGAGCGCCATGGCTCACCGGACAGTCCAGTGAATTATAGCCACGTCGCTTTTCTCTTTTCCCAAGAGCGACGAGTTCGTCGCTGATGACTCACCGAACAGTTCAGTGCACCACCGGACAGTCCGGTGATTTATAGCCGCGTCACTCTGTCGTTTCTCGAGAGCAGCCGGTTCACCGTCGGCTCACCTGGGTCACTGGACACTATCCGGTGCACCACCGGACACTGTCCGGTACACCACAAGACAGTCCGGTGTGCCAGGCCTGAGCTGGTGTTGGCTGTACACAGCCAACTCTTTTCTAATTCTTTTCTTCTTGTTTTGTCACTATTTCTATCACTTAGATAAACATGTTAGTACTCAAAAACAATTTACTAAGTCTAGAAATATACCTTGTTCTTTGATTCGCACTTCTTACACATTAGAACTCAATTAGTATGTGTTGGACATCTAATCACCAAAACACTTATAGAAATGGCCCAAGGGCACATTTCCCTTTCAATCTCCCCCTTTTTGGTGATTCATGCCAACACATTTCAAAGCAACTAAGAAGTGCAAATTTAAGACCAAATTGTTGTTCACTTAGTATTTGGCATATTTGGATCACTCTTTGCCACCACTTGGTTTGTTTTTGCAAATCAAATTCTTTTTCCTATCTCTAAGTCAAACACACTTATTTGGGCAAATCGAGAGATATTCCAAGAGTGAAATTGATTAAGTGCCAAAAACTCCCCCTTTATCTTGTAATAAAAATTTCCCCCCATAAGAGATCAAATTTTGCAATAAGAGGATTTTAGACAAAACACAGATTCTAACTCTACTATTTTCAAAACTCACAAGTGGTTGGCTGATCCATTTGCTTTGGCCTTAATTTCTCCCCCTTTGGCATTAAGCACCACAACGTTAGCCCCCTTAACCCCATTGCCTCACCAAAAAGTCAAATAAGAGCAAAAAGGCAATGAGAGCATAAGTATGAACTTGGAATAATATACACTAATACCAGAGTGCAGTGGAAGTCTTTGCGTTGTCCAAGTTCACTTTCCCTGTCAATGTACCTTCGAGACTACATCAAGTTTACTCAAACAAACAAATTAGTCTCAAAGGGATCAAGTTGTAGCACATCTCCTCCTAAACATGTGCACATTTGCATACGGACATGTGAGGTCCGGAGATGACTGTACAACTTGAGCACCATAAACACACGATAATTAATTTAAATGCTTAAAGTAACATGATCAAAGGCATAGAACACATGTATGCTATAGATCAATCCAAGTTACGCGAATCTAAGATATTTAGCTCACTACGCAACCTGCAAAATCATTTCTCATCTAACGGCTTAGTGAAGATATCTGCTAGCTGGTTCTCAGTGCTAATATGGTACACCTCGATATCTCCCTTTTGCTGGTGGTCTCTCAGGAAGTGATGTCGGATGTCTATGTGCTTAGTGTGGCTGTGTTCAACAGGATTCTCCACCAAGCGGATTGCACTCTCATTGTCACATAGGAGTGGGACTTTGCTCAGATTGTAGCCAAAGTCTATGAGGGTTTGCCTCATCCAAAGCAGTTGTGCGCAACACTGTCCTGCGGCAACGTACTCGGCCTCAGCGGTGGATAGGGCAACAGATGTCTATTTCTTGGAACTCTAGGACACTAGGGACCTTCGTAGAAATTGGTACGTCCCTGATGTGCTCTTCCTATCAACCTTGCACCTGGCATAGTCGAAGTCTGAGTATCCAATCAAGTCAAAGGTAGACCCCTTTGGATACCAGATCCCGAAGCAAGGCGTAGAAACTAAATACCTAAGAATTCGCTTAACGGCCACACGGGGACATTCCTTGGGGTCGGATTGAAATCTAGCACACATGCATACACTAAGCATAATGTTCGATCTACTAGCACAAAGATAAAGTAAGGAACCTATCAATGACCGGTATGCCTTTTGATCAACGGACTTACCTCCTTTGTTGAGGTCAAGATGCCCGTCAGTTCCCATCGGTGTCTTCGCGGGCTTGGCGTCCTTCATCCCAAACCTCTTGAGAAGATCTTGAGTGTACTTCGTTTGGGAGATGAAAGTGCCATCCTTAAGTTGCTTCACATGGAATCCAAGGAAGTAGGTCAACTCGCCCATCATCGACATCTCGAACTTTTGCATCATCACCCTACTAAACTCCTCACAAGACTTTTGATTAGTAGAACCAAATATTATGTCATCAACATAAATTTGGCAAACAAAAAGATCACCATTGCATGTCTTTGTGAAAAGAGTGGGATTGGCTTTCCCAACCTTGAAAGCATTAGAAATAAGGAAATCTCTAAGGCATTCATACCATGCTCTTGGGGCTTGCTTAAGTCCATAGAGCGCCTTAGAGAGCTTATACACATGGTTGGGATACCTGTCATCCTCAAAGCCAGGGGTTTTTCCACGTATACCTCCTCCTTGATTGGCCCATTGAGGAAAGCGCTCTTCACGTCTATTTGGAACAGTCTAAAAGAATGGTGAGCAGCATAGGCTAATAATATCCGAATGGACTCTAACCTAGCCACAGGAGCAAAAGTCTCCTCAAAATCCAAACCTGCGACTTGGGCATAACCTTTTGCCACAAGTTGAGCCTTGTTTCTTGTCACCACTCCATGCTCGTCTTGCTTGTTGCGGAACACCCACTTGGTTCCGACAATGTTTTGCTTTGGACGTGGCACCAGACTCTAGACTTCATTTCTTTTGAAGTTGTTGAGCTCTTCCTGCATGGCCAACACCCAGTCTGGATCCTGCAAGACCTTTTTCTACCCTGAAAGGCTCAATAGAAGAGGCAAACAAGTAATGCTCACAAAAATTAGCTAATCATGAGTGAGTAGTTACTCCCTTGCTGATGTCACCTAAAATCTGATCGATGGGGTGATGTCTTTGGATCATCGCTCGGACTTGAGTTGGAGGGACCTGTGGTGCTTCTTCCTCCATAAACTGTTCTTCTTGTGCTCCCCCTTGATCCTACCTTTCTTCTTGAGATACCTATTCACCATCTTGAGTTGGGGAATGCACCATTGTCGAGGAAGATGGTTGATCTTGTTCCTGTAGTTCCTATGGTCGCACATCACCTATCGTCATCGTGCGCATTGCAGCCGTCGGAACTTCTTCTTCATCTACATCATCAAGATCAACTTGCTCTCTTGGAGAGCCATTAGTCTCATCAAATACAACATCGCTGGAGACTTCGACTAATCCCGATTATTTTGTTGAAGACCCTATACACCTTTGTATTTGAGTCATATCCTAGTAAAAACCCTTCTACTGCCTTAGGAGCAAATTTTGAATGTCTACCTTTCTTCACCAGAATGTAGCATTTGCTCCCAAATACACGAAAGTAAGAGACATTGGGTTTGTTACCAGTAAGGAGTTCGTAGGAGGTCTTCTTGAGGAGACAGTGCAGGTAGAGCCGATTAATGGCATGGCAAGCTGTGTTCACAGCTTTCGACCAAAACCGCTCAGGTGTCTTGTACTCTCCCAGCATCGTTCTTGCCATGTCGATTAGTGTCCTGTTCTTCCTCTCTACCACACCATTTTGCTGTGGTGTGTAGGGAGCGGAGAACTCGTGCTTGATGCCTTCCTCCTCAAGATACTCTTCAACTTGCTGATTCTTGAAATCGAACCCATTGTTGCTTCTTATCTTCTTCACCTTTAGCTCAAATTCATTTTGAGCTCTCCTTAAGAAGCGCTTTAGGGTCCCTTGGGTTTCTGACTTATCCTGCAAAAAGAATACCCAAGTGAAGCGGGAAAAATCATAAAAATTACAAGACCATACTTAATTCCCCTGATGCTGAGGTAGGCAATAGGTCCAAAGAGATCCATGTAAAGAAGCTCTAGTGGTCTTGATGTCGTCATCACATTTTTGCTATGATGAGTGCTTCCCACCTGTTTCCCTGCCTGACATGCTGCACAAGGTCTGTCTTTCTCAAAACAGACATCGGTTAGTCCTAACACATGATCTCCCTTTAGAAGCTTATGAAGGTTCTTCATTCCAACATGTGCTAGACATCGATGCCACAGCCAGCCCATATTAGTCTTAGCGATTAAGCATGCATCTAGATCGGCATTCTCTTTCGAAAAATCAACTAAGTAGAGATTGCCGTCTAATACACCCTTAAAAGCTAATGAACCATCACTTCTTCTAAAGATTGATACATCAACATTTGTAAACAGACAATTGTAACCCATGTGACACAATTGACTTATAGACAAAAGGTTGTACCCGAGCGACTCTACTAGAAATACATTCGATATTGAGTGCTCGTTCGTGATGGCTATCTTGCCGAAGCCTTTGACCTTGCCTTGGTTCCCATCTCCAAAGATGATTATATCCTGGGAATCCTTGTTCTTGACGTACGAGGTAAACATCTTCTTCTCTCCCGTCATGTGGTTTGTGCATCCGCTGTCGATAATCCATCTTGAGCCCCAGGATGCATAAACCTGCAAGGAATTTAAGCTTGGGTTTTAGGTACCCAACTCTTGTTGGGTCCTACAAGGTTAGTCACAATAGTTTTTGGAACCCATATGCAAGTTTTGTCTCCCTTGCATTCGGATCCCAACTTCCTAGCAACTACTTTTGCATTCTTACATGAAAGTACAAAAGAAGTGTTGCAAGCATGAAAAACAGTAGTAGGTTCATTGCACACTCTCCTAGGCACATGAGTCACAAAATGATTTCTCCTAGGCCTACTTCTACCATGAACAAAAGTGGAGCTAGATGCAAACATAACATGTCAATCATTATAAGCAGCATGATCATAACATCTATTATTATGAGCACGACTAATAACTTTCCTATCATAAATGTAGGCATGGTTCATTTGAGGACTACTAGCCATAGGGGCCTTCCCTTTCTCCTTGTTGAGAACGAGAATCCTTTGACTTGTTAAGTTATTGGTTTCCTTTCGAAAACCAAGTCCATACTTAATTGAGGGTGTCTACCAACAATGTAGGCATCCCTATCAAATTTTAATTTATCAAAATCATCTTTGCAAGTCTTAAGTTGAGCATTAAGACTTGCCACCTCATTGTTTAATTTAGCAATAGTGGCAACATGTTCATCAAAATTAATATCTTTACACCTATTGCAAATAACTACATGTTCTACACATGAACTAGTTTCATTAACTTTCTCTAGCTTAGTATTTAATTCATCATTTAAATTATTTAAGCTAGATATAGATTCATGACATGTAGATAATTTAGAAGATAGCAGTTCATTCTGCTTAATTTCTAAAGCAAGGGATCTTTGAACACTAACAAACTTATCATGTTCTTCATACAAAATGTCCTCTTGCTTTTCTAGAAGTCTATCCTTCTCATTAATTCATTAATTTTTTTCTACTTTGGCTCTATCTAGTCCTTTAAATAAATCAGTGTAGTCTACTTCATCATCAGATGACTCCTCATCACTAGAGGAAGTATACTTTGGAGTGTCCCGAATACATACCTTCTTCTCCTTCGCCATAAGGCAAGTGTGGCGTTCATTGGGGAAGAGTGAAGACTTGTCGAAGGCCGAGGCAGCCGGTCCTTCATCATCAGAGTCGGATGAAGAGAAGTTAGAATCCCATTCCTTTCCAAGATGCTCCTCGCCCTTGGCCTTCCTGTAATTCTTCTTCTTCTCCTTCTTTCCATGTATTTCTTATGCCTGGTCATTTTCATTATCGGAACATTGAGCAATAAAATGACTAGCCTTGCTGCATTTAAAACAGGAGCGCTTTCCCCTTGTTTTATTCTTGTTGGGCTACTCTTTGCATCCTTTGAGCGCGGTCTTGAAACGCTTGATGATAAGCGCCATTTCATCCTCATTGAGCCCGGTAGCCTCCACTTGTGCTACTTTGCTTGGTAGCGCCTCCTTGCTGCTAGTTGCTTTGAGAGCAATGGGCTGCGGCTCGTAGATGGGTAGTGGACCATTTAGTGCATCGTTCACGTATCGCGCCTCCTTCACCATCATACGCCCGCTCACGAATTTTCCGAGTATCTCCTTGGGCGTCATCTTGGTGTACCTGGGATTTTCACGAATAAGGTTGACAAGATGGGGGTCAATAACGGTAAATGACCTGAGCATGAGTCGGATGACATCATGATCCGTCCATCTTGTGCTTCCGTAGCTTCGGATTTTGTTGACCAGGGCCTTGAGCCTATTGTAGGTTTGTGTTGGCTCCTCTCCCCTGATCATGGCGAATCTCCCTAGCTCGCCCTCCACTAGTTCAATCTTGGTGATCATGGTGGCATCATTTCCCTCATGTGATATCTTGAGGGTGTCCCAGATTTGTTTGGCATTGTCCAAGCCGCTAACCTTGTTGTATTCATCCCTGCACAGAGATGCTAGCAAAACAGTAGTGGCTTGGGCATTTTTATGGATTTGCTCATTAATAAACAAGGATTATCGGTACTATCAAAATGCATCCCATTTTCTACAATTTCCCATATACTAGGATGGAGAGAGAATAAATGACTACACATTTTATGACTCGAAAACGAATAGTCCTCTCCATCAAAGTGTGGAGGTTTTCCAAGGGGAATTGATAGTAAATGCGCATTTGAATTATAGGGAATGCGAGAGTAATCAAAAGAATAATTTTGATTGATCGTCTTTTCTTTGACGAGGAGTCATCGTCGTCGTCGTTGTCCCTTAGTGAAGAAGAGGAAGCATTGCTGTCGTAGTAGATGATCTTCTTGATGCGCCTCTTCTTCTTCCCGTCCCTCTTCTTGTGACTCGAGTATGAGTCAGTGGGCTTGTCGTCTCTTGGCTCGTTAAAGAGGGACTCCTTCTCCTTGTCGTTGACCACCATCCCCTTACCCTTAGGATCCATCTCTTTGGGTGATTAGTCACTTAGATGAAGAGTATGGCTCCAATACCAATTAATAGCACCTAGAGGGGGGTGAATAGGTGATCCTGTAAAATCAAATACTAAATAGCCACAAACTTGATTATTAAGTTGTTAGTGTGGCTAAGTAGCTATGAAGTGAGTTCTTGTGAACAAAACAATCACAAAAAACAACACAAGAGACACGCGATTTTTATCCCGTGGTTTGGCCAAGTAACACTTGCCTACTTCCATGTTGTGGCATCCTAATGAATGAGGGTTGCACTCAACCCCTTTCAAGTGATCCTATGATCAGCTTGAATACCACGGTCTTTTCACTTTAGAGTATTCTTCCTGTTTGCGAGGAATCTCCACAAGTTGGAGCCTCTCGCCCTTACAATATAGATCACAAAGAAAGCACAAGAGTAAGGATGGGAGAGCAGCACATGCAAGACTCAAATCTACAGCACAACCACACACACAAGTGAAGAAGTGAGCACACAAACATAGCGCAAGGAGTTTACAACTCAAATAGTGCTCAAATCTCAAGAACGATGATCCGATTGCGTGAATGTAGAGTTTAGGTGTAACACCCCTGGTGTTACTATTACTAAAACCTGAGCATAACATCATAAGCATTGGCATTTCATGTGATTGTCACACCTAGAATGCATTCACTAGGCAAAAATTTCAAACAAGTTGTATTGGTATGACAATTTTGTGGATAAAACCCTAGAATAGGGTACTTAACCCTAAATGGGGATTAGAAGGGTAAAACAAAGTCCAAATAGAGAAAACTCTAAAGCTCAATTGAAATAGTCATAAAATGTTACTGAGAATGGACCTAAGTTACATCCAAACCCCTGAAATGTCAAAAACCCTAAAAAGGACCCTGGATAGCCCTAAACCTAAACCCTAGGGGGCTAAGTGCAAAATTAGTGCACTTTTGGACTTAAGTGTAAAAACCATGATAATAAGGTGTCTTAAGTCATATGGTTCACAATTATGAAGATTTGCAACCCAAACCTTGAGATTTGGACATAATTGCAAAAGGGCCACACTTGAACTCTTTTGGTTAAGTCTGAATTTCAGTGTAATGGGTTCATCTTTGGGGCCTTGTAACTTCCAAACAAAAAGGATTTTGCCCTAGGTCACCACATCAATTTGGTAGATCTATCATAGGAGAATAACTTTGATGCAGACATCCTCTTCGGTTGTTACACAAAAATTGGAGAAAAGCAAGCCCAAAGTTGCTCGGTCAGACTGGTATCGAGTCAACTGAAACTGCAATCAGAAATGGTCACCGTGATATGGGACCAATTTGAGCATGCCATATCTTTGAATTCGTTCGGTTTTGACCCAAGTTTGTAGACTGATGTTTAGTGAACAAATTCTGTTAATAAAGGTTGCTCAGTCCTTTACAAGAATCAAGAGAACCAGTAGATTAAAGGGAGTTGGTTCAGAAGAACGCTGAAGATCAAACCCTGAAAAATCTGAAGAACACCGAAAAGATCTACGGCACTGTGGATTCAGATGAGCTCGAGTGATCCGATAGGGGGGAATTGATCCGGGATGGATAACTTCGAACGTGGCGCGATTCCGCGAACCCAGTCGAGCATGGCCGGAGTTAGTCACAGGCGGCCGTACCTTGCTCCTCCCTCACTGTGTCTCTTCCCTACGTGGTAACCATGCGCAAACGAAGTTATCCGTGGCCGTAGATAGCTAGCCGGATCGCCGTGGCTATAAAGGGCACCATGAACCACGGCGGGGTATGCACACCTCCACCTAGTGAGTTGATCAAAATCCAAAATTCACGCTGCCTCTGCCCCCTCCTCCCAAATTGAATGTGCACGGTGAAACTATAGTTCCTTACGGCCGTATAGCCCCAATCTCCACCCCCAATTTCACCCAGAGCCACCGCGACACCATTTTCCCCCTTTCTCTGTCACTAACGAGCCCAGGTCCTCCGTGCTCCGTGGCCAGACCACTCTGGTAAGGCTCTATACATCTTGAGTGTTGTTTTAGTAGCTCTGTATGCTCGTGAAGCTTGTCATGGCAACTGTTGGACCAATTCAAGCATGATTGAATGGGAACGCGGGTTCGATGTCACAGTTTCCGTTGTGCACATGGGCAGGCCATTCTCAATGTGTTCAAGCCGAAATCAATGAGTGTTCCAAGGTCACCTTGAGTCGGTTATGCCTCCCCTGTACCTAGACTAGATAGCCACCGCCGGTCATGGCTAGAACGGGCCGCGTCGGTGATGAACGGCGAGCGCATCATGGTCAGGGACCTATTTGGAGAAGAAACGAAGTTCTGGGGACCTCTGTGTAAGATATAAGTGACTCTTAGAATATTCTGTAGAACGTGTTACAAATTAGTTAAGACCTTGGGGGCGTTTTCGCAAGTCAGTCGTGCGGACGCGCGCGCGGGCGCGCGTGGACGCGTTCCCGCCTGTGGATGGGCCGACCTGGGCCCGATTCAGTCCAGTACTGTTCATATTCTTTTCTTTTTCCTTTTCTGCTATAGCTAAAACAATTCTAGAGAAGTGTAGAAAAATGGTAAAAATGCCAAACCAATTTTGCTAGGTTTCTAATTTCCTGTAGAATTTAATAAAAATAGTTCCACGATTTTTAGTTTAAATAAGAAATTATAGGGTATTTAAAATAGCTCAAAACCTTGCTTCTGGATTTTTAGAAAATAAATAATAAATCCGAAATTCACTAAATTTTTAGGATAAACTTTAAATAATATTTAGAAACCTTGGGTAGAGTTTGGTATGTTTTGGACTATGTTTGATACTTAGAACCCAAAACCCTACCCCCTACCCTATGAACTTCATTGTTGATTCCAGAAACCCTAAGTTCTCGAAGATCCGTGAAGGAAAATTGTATTCAAGACTTTAGATAATAAACTTTTATTATCTTTGCATTCTCATGAGCATTACATGGGCATTCATTATTATGTATGGTTGTATTTAGAAAACGAAGAAGAAGTAGAAGTCGAAGAAGAGAAGACTTCACCACCACTACCTGAGGAACATCAGGCAGGCAACTGCTTTTATTTTGATATATGCAGGACCGAGCCTGATTCACCAGTAAAACAAGGCAAGCCCCGGTGCATTTGCCACCTCCTTGTTACTTTTAAACTCTTTCTCACTTACTTGATGCATTAGGTGATAAGAGTTGTGTGCTAAACTATTGCTGCATCTCCTTCCTTGGATTACTTCCTAATCCCTGTTTTACAAAAGGTTTTCTTGTGCTTAGCTTTGCTTTAGAAAAACAAAATGTTTTGTTTTCTAAAAGATGATGTTGCAAAGTGGGTGGGTTGTTTTCGAAAATAAAACTTGATGGTGGATCCATCATGGTCATGATGGGTTCAACATCGGAAAAGATGTACCTCTGCCAGGTACCAAACTTTGGGGTTTGAAATGATTAAGCTGAGAACGAGCGGGTGACTTGCACGAGAAGAGAGTCTCGGTGTAGTGTCTCCGTCTGAGTCGATTAAGGACCCTGTCGATGTAGGCTTGATGACCGAGGACCCTTTAACTGGTCACATGCCTCGTCATGGGTAAGCTTTGCCTCGGGCAGACTAATACCAGAATAAGATACCACACAATGGGAGTGGAGAGATGGCGAGAGTAGCATGTACCCTCCACGGCAAGAGGCTGGACGGTGGTGTATCTGTGCTCTCGGTTGGCCTGAACCTGATCTGGTCTTAAGAACCCCGGTGGTGAGTTGACATATGCAAGGGTTAAGTGCTACATATGTCGTGTGATTGGAGATCCTCAGCTGAGTATAATCGATTCGGATCGCCGTACCTTCGCGGTTAGGAAGACTTGGTCACTGACCTATACGTAGAAATCCAGTAAAGATGAAGGGTTGTTAAGAAATTGGCTAGTGCAGGTCAAGTGATTGAACTAGGATAGAGAGAACCCTAGTTGTAGGTAATTTTACTTAACCTGACAAATAAAACTGGATTTTTAAGGATCCAGTCTTAGTAAGCATTTCTGCAAACAGAGTCATTGATTATTGAGAAGCCTTACCTTGACTCCCTCTAGCCAGCATACCCTTGAGAGTCTTTTCTTTAGTCGGGTAAGACTTGCTGAGTAATTCCATACTCAGGGCTTCGTCCCATGTTGTTTTTAGGTGAGGAAGCAAAAAACTTTTGTTGCTTCTGTTCAAAGGTGGTACCAAAGGAAGAGCACCAGGAGTAAAGCTACGGGAGGAAAGGATCCTCTATAAAACTTTTGTTTGATACTTATCGGGAGGGGTTTTTGCCTCCCATGGTTTGTAATAATAATACTCAGCACTCGTATATTTTGTTCTGGTCTATAACTATATAACTCTGTCTTACTTTTTAATAAAGGTAAGTTAATATAACTGCTTCCACATTTTTGTATCTCCGATGCTTGTAATGTCTGCAAGACGGGTGAAATGCTCTTGGGAAAGGTAAGGAAAGCAGATACCAAACTTATCAAGTGATTCAGGGGCACCTGCAGGGTTGTCTGAGGTCTGTTGGACAAGGACAACTGTAGGTGGGCCTAATGACTTGGGAGGTTCCGTCACAGCTGGTATTGGAGCTAAGCCCATCTCTGTAGAGGTTATGAGGCATTTTCAAAAAGAATTTTCTAAGACTTACCTAGAAAATTTCCTTCTTTCTTATCTAGCTTCTTTCTGAAGAACTTATTTGAAAGACCAGATATAGAGTGCAATGTATAGAAGGTGTGAATCGACTAAGGTTGATTCTGTAATTACACATGCATCATGCTAAAATTATGCTAATAAGATTTTTCCCCCTTAAGAAATGCTGCCGCGCACAAGAAAGACTGCGTGCAAGTCTATTGGGCCGATTGGTGTACCCCGTCATCAACTTGCCCCACGACATGAAGATAGCAGTAGTGGTAGCAACGATCCAATCGGGGATCTGGAAGCCCAAGTGGATCAGCTTTGAACAGAACTCCGTCGTAGGAATGACATATGGGTCGCGGATGGTGAAAGAATAAATGAATTAAGATCAGACATCCGCCACCTGCAAGATCAGCTCGCGGAACGAGATCTAGCGCTCAATTGGGCGGTTAACTCTCGTTCGCTTGCCTGGGCTAAGGAGGCAAAAGCTCAAGCCTACGTGGAAGAGCCTAGCTTAGCCGTAGATAACTTGCAGGTTTATTGTAATACTTTACATGAAGAAGTTCATGTATTGTATTCCGAACTGCACCCCAATGTACCTGCGGATCCTGTCGGGATAGAAGTTGGACCTTCTGGAGTAGCGGGAGAAGCACTCAGTGGTGAACTGGACCTTTTTAGGCCCCCTCCCTCTATGAAGTTGGTTGATGAATGGTCTCCTACGCCCGACAGCGAGGCTACCAGAAGTGACAAGAAGCAAGAGTAGTATAGTGTGGAAATAGTAGTAATGTATAATAGGTAATGTAATCCTGTTGTAAAATTTGAGTCTGTAACATTACCCTTTTCAGTAATGTATAATGGATGGTTTTCTTTGGCATATTATATTTTTCTCAATGTTTGTTGCTTCATATGCCTTCCAAGACTTGTTCACAGGATGGAGCAGGGACCTCCAGTGGGAGGGAAGCAACCCCGAACCCACCTCCAGTACCTCCCACGTTAGCCAAGGCCATCGCTGCCTTGGTTAACGCTACGGCCGACAATACCCGCTTCCTGCGGGAAATGGCGAGTCAACAATTACAACAACAAGGCGGGCGGGCATATCCGCAAGGCCCCCATGAAACATCCTATCTGGATTTCTCCGAGACGCGCCCTCCATTGTTTGTCAAAGCAGAGGACCCTCTAGAAGCGGATGAATGGATCCGCGTTATTGAACAGAAGTTCAAGCTTCTCCGATGTTCAGAGATTCAAAAGCCCCTTTTCGTAGCACAACTATTGTGTGGCCCTGCCAGTACTTGGTGTGGAAATTTTGTAGCCGTTCAACCGGCTGGTCATCAAATAACTTGGGATGAGTTTAATTGGCTTTCCGTGAGCACTATATACCTGAAGGGGTGTTCCACATGAAGCAGGAGGAGTTTATGAAGCTGAAACAAGGCGGGGATACTGTCACCCAGTATCTCAATAAATTCAACCACTTATTCTAATATGCGATCGATCAAGTCAACACAGATCTAAAGAAGAGGAATTGTTTCATGAGAGGTCTTAATGATCGAATGCAAAGGAAGATGGCCACCTGCATCGATCTTACTTACGGAAGGGCTGTCAGCACAGTGCTGGCAGTTGAGGCTAAATATGCAGGATCCGGAAAATCCAAGGGTTATGGAGGCGACAGGTGTCACACCCGGCTTTAAGGAACAAAGCCAGGTGCATCTCATACATGCGCCAAGAAGACCACATATACAATAACAAAGTGTATAGAGATAAATGTCACAATATAATCAGAGTATTTATTACATAGCGGAAGTCTTACAAAATAAATTATAAATATAAAACGAACTAAGTATCGTCGGTGCCAATGTCAACTGAGAAACGCCACCTAGATCAGATCATACTCCTCACCTTGTGGCTCCTCCTGAACCACCTGTTCTTCTCCTGTGGGGGGGTGTGAGACATCAAGGGTGAGCTCACACATGTTCATCGCTCAACAAGTTGTGGGGAATAATGTGGCATGAACTCACAAAGGTGGGAGATCATGTAGGGTGTAAGGCTTACCAAAGGGAATGGTTAAAGCTGAGCATTGCTTTTAAAGTTGGTCAAAATTTTATTAGGGTTACTAAATGTAGGTAAATACCAAACCTTAAATAAAGTAATAGAACAAAATTAGTAATAATCCCATGCAAATGCAAATGACAAATTGAGTTTAGGTTCCATAATTTAATCATCGGAGAGTCCTGAGCTGCTCTTGACCGTGAGCTCGGCTAGTATACCAGTTTTACACTCTGCAGAGGTTGTACCCTTTACCCACAAGCCGTGTTTCCCATGTCGCCAGGGTTAGCTAGGCCCTTAGACACTACCAAGGTGAATGGCTAGGGATTCACTACGAGGCCTTTACAAAGTTCCACTAGCTTCCGAAAACCCGCTACAGTTTATAGGAAGAGCACTTGCAAGAATCCCTCGTCTGACCGCCATCGCAGCAAAATCAACCCGAGAACCTCCTTGCATGCAACTCCCCTACTGCCCTTGCCCCTTTCGGGTAAGGTAGTCTTCCACTAGCTTTCCTAATTAGTTAGCCAAGGGGTCCCAGTCCTCCCTTGTGGTGGCACGTGGTTCTCAAGTTAAGCTCCATGTTCCAATTAACAATAATATAATGATCTTGACATGAACATAAATAAATAACAAAATAACTTGAACATGGATATAATAAAATATTAACCCAAACCATGTAAAGCAATAGCAAAAACTACCCATGTGATTCGGGGGTAAACAAGGTAAAAAGGATAACAGACTAGGGTGACCTATTGGGTCCCATCAAAATTAAACCTATGCATGGTAAATGATTATAAAGAACATTATTGGGTAACAAAAGTGAATCAAGGGCACAACTTGCCTGGCACTTGAGATTCCAGTTACCAGGGTGATTCTTCGGATCCTCGTGACCGCACTGTTAGTCGTAGCAATACAAACAGACATGGTATAGATAAAATTAACATCACACCAAACATAAGTACAAACTGACAAATAATGGTCTACGCATTGCTACGAGATCGTGGGTTCGAAAATCACTAAATCGGAGTTACGGTCACCGAGTTATGATTTTATGTAGTTATTAAGTACCTAGAATAGAGTAATTCATGTGAATAATTTTAAATCAAGTTTCATGGTTAGGTAAAGGTACTAGGTGATAAACAATATTTAAACAAAATGAATGCCACTGGAATGAATCAATTTGGAGTTATATATTTCAAGTTATGAATTTCCAAAGGTTTTATGTGCTTAAAGTAGGATTAAGTGAGAGATTATTTTTCTTATTGTTTTCATGATAAAACAGTGGTATTAGATGATAGACAATAATATTACAAAATTATAGGAATTGGAATGGATTAATTTGGGCTTAATATGAATTTTCTATGAATTACCCAAGTTTTATAATTATTTTTATACTCAAAATCAATTTCTAAATCTATTTTCTGGTTTCATTTAATTCCTAGACTGGGCCTCAATTCCCAGAGAAGGCAGGGGTTATTCTATAAATATTCTCGAGACTCAGAGCGCTGTAGTTCTGGACGGCGGGTTCTATTTTGTATTAACCTAGGGTCTCTTACGCAGTTTTACAGGGCCAAAGGGGTATCCGCAAACCTCGGCCGTTGGATCACCAGCCGAGGGCTCGGATTAGATATGGAGGGCGCCAAAACGGTACGCTTGGTGGACCATCGGATCAACGATCGAGGGTATGGATTTAATGAAGTTGAGGTCACCCTCGATCCATCTGATCCGATCCTACGGCCCCAATTTAACCCTTGCCTAAACGATTCACGTGACCAATCTAAGACGTCCGCTATCGATCCGATGGCCAGGAGACCATCTTCTTCCTTACGACCGAACGAGGGTGCCTCCCTGGTCAACCCCCACGGCGGCCATACTCCAGCGCGGCGCCCCATCGCTCCAACACACTACCCCCAAGTCCCTAGTGCTAAGTGATGCGTAGGCTAAGGAGAATAAAAGGGAGTAGCCCTTACCGGCGTTGTTGGCGCACGACTCCCAGTCCACGGAGATGGGTGGCTCGACTGCGACACGTGAGCCCCCAACGAGCAATTCGCCGCATCCAAGATGACCACGAGCATGCACGCCCAGAGCTCCGGCTTCTACGGACCCCAGGGATGAACCTGGACGCCCCACGGGTGGTAAATCGACGGCGAGCAGAGAGGGGTGCTACAACAGTGAGGGTTCACGGTGCTTGGCGGCTGACGGGAAACGGCCCCGGACTTATACCCAAGGGATGCGCCAAAGTCGGAAGGGTAGTTCCGCGAGGATTGAGTCCAAGGGGGTGCGGGTTCCACGGCGAGGAGATCGGCAGGAGGCAGTTACACTAAGCTCGCAGGGTTGTTACGAGCAGCGGTCATATCCTTGACCGTGGAGAAGAGAAGCCCGACGCTTGGGCCCCACATGACAGCGTCCGTTCCCACACGAGGGGAGACAGATCGGGGTGCGCAAACAACCACCGGCCAGCTGGGTCAGTCAACGCAGAGAGATACCCACGGAGCGGGATTTGCGAGAGAAAGAAGACCACGCGAGGAAGAAGACCGCGCCCGTGAATGACAGGGCGGGCCCACATGGCAGTGGCATAGGTGTCGATCCGGTTGGTTGGGCTGGTCAAGCGAGATTGTATGAGTGGTGGGCCCCACGCGTCATACACGAGTGCACGTGATTTTCTCAGTTTGGGCTGTGCAGAGGTTTGGGCCAAAAAGGGTGGCGGCAAGGTCCAAATGGTTTCCTATATTTTTTGTTTTGTCTTTCCTTCTCATTTTCAAATCTGAAATTTGAATTCAGATTTCGTAGAAGAATTTTGTACTCAATTTAAATATTCAGTTTGATCATATCAGTGGAATGAATTTATTTAGTTATGGATTTATTTTGTGCTCCATAGTATTTCTTCCTCTCTTCTTTTCTTTGTCACTTTCCCACTCTTAAAAATTCCAAATAGATATTAAATCTTCAATTTGTGACATTAATTTATTTTCTTATTGTGGCCATTATTGTTACTAGATGCACATACAACAAAACCAACATGATGCATGGTTATTCTCAATATTATTAATTGTTTACTTGCTTTTCGATGTGGTGTTCTCATATTTAGTTGAACGGTAGCAAAAATATGTAAGAGAATTTTCTCCTTAATATAGTTTACAAAGTTGGATATTACAAATCGTACCCCCCTTAAAAATAATCTCGTCCTCGAGATTTAGGAGGAACGAGTGAAAAGATGGGGAAAATATACGCGAAGCTCTTCTTCTCTTTCCTATATTGCTTCATCTTCTCCATGGTGACTCCATTGTATTTTGCACATCTTTAGCACCTTATTCCTCAAAACTCGAGTCAATGTATCAAGAATCTTGACAGGATACTCTATGTAAGTCAAATCACCCTGAACACTAAGCTCTTCCATTGGTAACTGTTCCTCAGGGACACGAGGACACTTCTTAAGTTGAGACACATGGAATACATTATGTACATCAGATAGATTATCAGGTAGCTCGAGTTGATAGGCCATCTCTCCAACTCGCCTAAAAACTCAGAATGGTCCAATAAAGTGAGGGGACAATTTGCCCTTGACTTTGAATATCCTCATTCCACGAAGTGGTGACACCATGAGGTACACATGATCACCTTCCATAAATTCTAGTGGTCTCCTTCTATTATCAGCATAGCTCCTTTATCTGGTCTGAGCTACCCTCAAATTCTCCCAAATTATACAGACTTGTTCTTCTGCCTCTTGAATAAGTTCAGGTCCAAAGATCTATTTTCCTTTAGTCTGGTCCAAAATATAGGAGTCCTGCATTTCCTGCCATACAGAGTCTCGAACGGTGACATCTTCAGACTGGCCTGGTAACTATTATTATTATGAGAACTCAGCATAAGGTAGACTCTTGTCCCAACTACTACCATGTTGAAGGGCACAAGCTCTCAACATGTCCTCCAATACTTGATTAGTCCTTTCAGTCTGTCCATCAGTCTAGGGTGATAAGTTGTACTAAAAGTCAACTTCGTATCCATATTCTCATGAAAACTTTTCCAAAATCTGGAGGTAAACTGCGATCCTCTATCCAAAATGATCTTCTTTAGTACACCGTGTTGAGACACAATCCGAGCTATATATAACTCTACCAATTGAGATCCCTTATAAGTAGTCTTGACCGGAATGAAGTGAGCCACTTTGGTCAGTCTTTCCACAATCACCCATATTGAATCATATTCTTTCGAGTGTGCGAGGCAATCCAGTAATGAAGTCCATATCTGTAACACCCCCAGGTGCTTATATTCCGCTCGACAACGAGTATGAATTTAAGCACGCAATATCAGTGGATAAAACGGATTTTAAATTTTAAACATCTTCGCCTATCGCGATTTTAATATCGCATATGTTTCCTCTGTCGCGAGTGCGATGTCGTTTTTGTTTTTAATCGTCCGGGCTCTTCCTAAAATTTTCGTGATATTCGGAACATAGCTGTTTCGAAGATCGGTGCGTCCGATGATTATTTAAAATTCGTCGCTCGCGCAAATACGAATTCGGAAGCCTGAACCACTCGGATGATTTTTATCCCGGGTAAATTAGTTTGAACTCGGCGACTAAAATGTTCGGGGTAAAATAATTCGAATCGTGCGAAATCGTGTGCGAGGTTATGATTCCATTCGTTTTTCAGCACGTTGTTTCAACGACAAAAATCGCGTATACATTAGCGGCTCTGGTTTCGGCTGATTTCGGTCGAATCGCGCAGGGCAAATTAAAATCTCGAAGCCGGACTCGAATAATTTCTAATCGGTTAACTTCAACGGAATCAGTCGTAAATTAAAATACCAACGTCGAAATATGTTTAATTCGGTCCGTTGCTTTTTGTCTCGATCTAAATCGTCAAAAATGAATTAACAACACGATTTTGTCCGAGTTCAGAGAATTCGCTAAATCAAGTCGTTAGTCCTCGGATTTCCATTTCAAGATTCGGGAAATGGGATGCGTAGTTGAATAGTGTATCAATCCAGTGTGCATTGCTAAAAATCCGGACACAAAAATATCTATGATTTTCTGTAAAAAAAGAGAAAAGAAAATAAAAAAAAATAAAAAAAATCTCTACAGCTGTTCTTCCCGAGCGCTCACCTCTGCTTCCTTCACCCGGTCGTCCTCATCCGCTCCGGTTGCTGGGAACAAAAATCTGTCCGCCGGTGGCCGTGCTTATCCTCGCAGCCGCCGCTCTGCTCAAGATTTTTCTCACCGCCGTTGCCTCGTTCCCATCCGCTCGGCCACCCTGGATAAAAATCCCATCCATCGGTGTCCATCTTCTGCTCTCAACCAAGCGCCCCTGCCTTGCTCCTCGGCCTCCCTCTTCTGCCGCAGCTCGCCGAGTTCCTCTGCTCTCTCCCTGGCGCGCGCGAGCTTGCCCCTGCGCGCAGCTCGCCGGAATGCCCCTTTCCCCAGCCGCGGACTCCCTCTCCAGAGCTCCTCCCTGTGCGCGCTGGAGTTTCTCTGCTCCAAAAATGGCTGCCGCGAGCCCCCCATGGCGTCTTTCCCTCGGCGCGTCCAGCTCCTTTGTTCTCCTTGCCGGAGCTCACTGCGTCGCGCCCAAGCTTCCTCCCTCTGCTCCTCCAAGCTCAGCTTGCCCATGGCCGTCGCGCCCTTGCTTCCCAGTTTTCTCCATGGCCGCCCTTTCTTTGCCCCCAGGTGGCGAGCTCGCTCCTGTCCTCTGCCCAACGCCGGCACCCTCCACAGCCAAGCTCGCCCTCACCTCCAAGGCTCTGCTCACGTTCAAACTCTGCTCATCTGCCAGTTTCCATAGCACGCAGGTAGAATCTCCAATATCTGGATTTGTGTGGAGTGGTGTGTTTGGGGAGTGGTGGGGGTGCTCCCTGTCCAAATAGATGGTGGCCGGGAGGGACTCATGGTCTGGTGGCTGCACGGCAGCACCACCACGACCCTGTGGATGCCATATGTGACTTACGTATGGGATTTGGGGAAGAAGTGCTAGCAGAGGAGATTGAAGAAATTCTAGGGGGTTGAATGAAAATAGGGCATGGTTTTCATTTTTCAATTTCAGTTTATAGTAGGGAACTTAAAAGTACCGTAGAAATTCAAAGAAAAGTCGTAGAAACAAAAATTCACTTTTGTTAGCTTCGGCACAATACATAGCATATGGAAAAAATGGTAAGGTCCAAATATACGGAATAATTTGCTGCAGTTTAATTATATTAGTGTTTCTGTAATTTAATAATATTTTTAAATCTGTAAATGCAAAATTTCTAAAAATTTTAGACATGAGTTGATTGTATATCTAGAGGTTATAGAAAAAGTTTCATACAGAAATGAGGTTGCTAAGTGAGATTTTACTAATTTAGTTTGTTTATGCTAGAAAAGGGTAAAAATATGTTTAGTATTCAATCGGCTAGTCAACATGTTCCATAATTGTGTTAATTTTGCTTATATGGTAAAGTGATGCTTTGTGTTAATAGTCATCGTGTTCAGAGTTAAATGATTTAAAGGATTGTTGGTGCCACCCAACGTATTAGAAAGTGAGTAATATTGTTAGGTTCGCTTCATTTAAAATCTGAAAACTACTTAGGGGTCGTTGCTCATTCGTGTTTTAAGTCTTTAAGATTTATATTGTGGTCCGGTAAAATTCTATGATCCTTGATAATACTCTACCTGCTAGATCATAGAATAATGTGATGTTCATATAATTGGAATGCTATCCAAATTAGTTCGAACAAGTGGATTAGAAAGTAGTTAATATGCTTCTATCCTTATTCCAAATTTAGATGTCTAAGACTAATGAGTCCAGGTTTTGTTAGTCTTCTGGCGTTGGACCATAGCTAAGGAAAATATAGCGTGTCTATATAGTTTATAGATTCTTGATGTTTGAGTTAAATCTAGTTAAGGTAGATAAACATGCATGTTGTACTTAGAAAAATATCAAGGTCTAACATTACTTGAGTGTTATGGTGCCTCGCCACTAAGTGTTTAATTCTTGTCGGTGTAGCAATATTTAGTCCTATACTATTCTTGTTTATATGCATTCATGTGCATTATGCACTTCATTCAGGTACGTTAATTAATCGCGCGATGCGGAAGAAGAACCAAGTCGACCCCAAGCGCGGGCTAATCCGCAGGATGAAGCTGATGAACGAACCTGCCTGATCAAGTGCTAGGACATGAATAATCGTCAAGTGGACGTCACCTAACAACACTAACCTAGTGTTACTCAGGCAAGCCCCGGTGCATTTGCCACCTCCCTTGATGTTTTTAAAATCTTTCTCACTTGCTTGATGCATTAGGTGATAGGAGTTGATTGCTAAAACAATTCCTGCATTACCTTCCTTGAACTTGATTACTTTCCTTGATCACCCGTTTTACAAAAGATTTTTGATGCTTAGCCTTGCTTTAGAAAAACAAAATGTTTTGTTTTTACAAAATATGATGTGGCAAAAGTGGGTGGGATGTTTTCGAAAATAAAACTTGATGGTGGATCCATCAGGGCCTTGATGGATTCAACATCGGAAAAGATGTACCTCTGCCAGGTACCAAACTTTGGGTTGAAATGATTAAGCTGAGACCGGGCGGGTGACTTGCACGAGAAGAGAGTCTCGGTGTAGTGTCTCCGTCTGAGTCGATTAAGGACCTTGTCGATGTAGGCCTGCTGACCGAGGACCCTTTAACTGGTCACATGCCTCGTCATGGGTAAGCTTTGCCTCGGGCGGACTAAGGCCAGAATAAGATAACACGAAATGGGCGTGGAGCGGTGGCGAGAGTAGCGTGTACCCTCCGTGGCAAGAGGCTGGACGGTGGTGTATCTGTGCTCTCGGTTTGCGTGAACCTGATCTGGTCTTAAGAACCCCGGTGGCGGGTTGACATATGCAAGGGTTAAGTGCTACATATGTCGTGTGATCGGAGATCCTCAGCTGAGTATAATCGATTCGGATCGCCGTACCTCCGCGGTTATGGAGACTTGGCCACTGACTTACACGTAGCAATCCACTAAAGATGAAGGGATTGATGAGAAACTGGCTAGTGCAGGACAAGTGTTTGAACTAGGGTAGAAAGAACTCTAGATGCAGGTAACTTTACCTAACCTGACAATAAAATTGGATTTTAAGGATCCACTCATAGTAAGCTTTTCTGCAAAACAGAGTCTTTGATTCTTGATAAGCCATACCTTGACTCCCTTTAGCCAGCATACCCTTGAGAGTCTTTTCTTTAGTCGGGTAAGTCTTGCTGAGTAATTCCGTACTCAGGGTTTTATTCCCTGTTGTTTTTCAGGTTCTAACCTTGTGCTGCTGTGATGGTGTTAAGTGCCGGTGGGCTCGGCCTTCTTATAAGTCTAAGTAACCCTTCTATACTTCTTTATTGAGGATGGTCATTTGAGCTAGCATATATTTCAAACTTATCCTTTTGTAACCACTCCGATAAAATAATATAAAATTTTGTAACTTGTAAAATTTGGTAATAGTATTTCCGCTGCAAAAATGTTGGTGTGTGTGATTTGTATTACTTAATCCCGCGGTTCTGGTTGAAAGTGGTTTATCCGATGTCCTTGGGGCAATCGGACAGATCCTGTTGAGTTATCTGGTGCACATGCATGGTCGTCTGAGGTCTTTGGGACAAGGACAGGTGCATGTGGGCCCAATAACTTGGAGGTTCTGCCACAGGCTGGTATCGGAGCTGGATTAAGTATATACGGTCACATACGTATTTTCAAAACAAAGGTTTTGGTTTTGAAAAACCTATTTTCAACAAAACACATTGTTTGGCTTTGAAAATCAGTTTTGAAAAAAAAAACTATAATGCTAGCGACATCCTCTATTAAGCCCTAAGTTAAGGACTATCAGGTGGCTTAGTTGAAAACCAATAACCCACAACCGGGTGGGTATTGCATACATGTGTATTGTTATTTTTGAGGCCATTCAGTTTTGAATGGATCGACGCTCAGGTAAGGTGAGTTGTGAGAGCATGACCGAACAATCGTCGGTCTAGGGGAGTGTTTAAATGTGGCGTCCGATTATATACATGTTCTACATATGTATATATGAAGACTGCGATGTGGAGTATTTACTTTTCTGGGAATTCAGTACCCCATGGATGTGTATGGGTATACAGACACGAGAATACTGAGAAGTGTAATGTACTTGTAACGACGCACCTATGCTCAGGTAAGAAGGTGAGTTACCATAATGAGTTGCCCTATGGTTAAAGTGTGGCAACGGCGCCTATGCGTGGCTCGGCGCTTAATGATGAGCTGGCCTCCATATAGCAATATATGGAGTATAAACTATGATAAACTGTCTTGTGTGAACTGCATCATGGGAAATTGGGCTGTAATGGAATTTTCTGCAGGTACACTAACCTCGAAAACGTATGTGTAGTTGACGACTAGCAAAATACCGAGAGAGAACGTATGCCACCGACATAGAACGTTATTGCCACAATATGTTGGCAAAATTAGTGAGGACGAATAGGACGAGCATGCATCCTGATTGTTGCATCATGTTTGTCACCTATACACCCAAAATGCTTCTCTCATCTTTATTCCAGTAACCATTGATTGTAGATAATGTGGTGTAATGCTGTAGTATGGACTTCAATGAAATAGCTGTCCTCCGTTTTTTAGATAATATGTTTAGGTGTATATGTGTTTGCCCTTGTGCTTGATGTGCCAGTAGAATATTGGTGAACTGTTTGTCTAAACCCAAAATTCAAGTTTTCTGTTATCACTTTATGACCAAACACATAAAAAAATAAATGCCTAGATAATTTCTTTGTTGAACATAAAATGTACCCAAGCTTAAAACAAGAATCTCGAGTATGTATTCTTGGCAATTAGCTTATAACTCTTTTATGGTCCTATTTCCAACCAAAACCATGCCTTTGCTTTGTTGGTGAAAGCTGATGTCCCTTATCCAGTTTGTCTATTCTTAAGGATCGCCATGTTGCTTTACCAACCTAACCTAGGGAAGACGTACCCAATCTTTTTCTTGAGTTGATGCCTTTGGTTTCCCCATATCTATCAAAGGCATATCAACTTAATCCTTGACCTCGTAATCTCTGCGATGGGCATAGAAATATGCTTGGGGCTGAATTAACAGTCTCCCATGGTACTCCCTTCGTCATTCAAGTTAGGTTATGGCCATGTCTTGTTCATTCATCGGGTCGTGATCTATTTGGTTCTCTACTTGTAACCATTCTTACAAGTGGAGTCTATTTTTGTATATTGTCATCCTTGCTCAATCCAGTTGTGTTGTGCGAGATTTCTTATTGGTTACGTCTGGTAATGGTGTTGTGACTAAAACTGATGGTGCCGCGACGAAACCAAGGGGCTCTTGTGGACGATCGACACACGGTTGTGCTGCTCGGCACGCGCTGGTATCACGGTTAGTAGTTGTGATCCATTATGAGACTAGGTCAATGTGTTATCTTGGCACAATCTGTCTTCGCTACGTGGGATTCGTTATTGGTGCCAGTTTGGTGATGGTGTCATGGTTAATGACTTATGGTGCCGCAGCGAAACTGAGAGCCTCCTGTGAATGCGCACACAGGACTGTGCTACTCGTCAGATGCTGGTATCAAGGTCTCTAGTCATGATCCATTATGGAACTACACTGATATGTTATCTTCCGTACACTACTTCCTTGAAATAATCTAGGTTGTTTGTCAAGTGATCAAGCAACATCTGTCATCTCCGTTGGATCAAAAGGGCATACCACTCTCATGTGTGGTCTTATTTCTTTTGATCTTGGTAGTGACTACTCATACTCGTTCCCTTTACGTCCTTTGTGTAAAGGTGAAGCCTTGGAGCCTTTTAGTGTCAAGAGACAGCTAATTAGCTCTCAGAATGGAGATTGGATTTCCCCTGCTGTTGAGATGCAGAAGTTTGTTCATTTGCTCTCTTATTTAACCCATATATTCCCAAAACAAGCCAGTTCCTCCCGTATGGAAGAAACAGATGAACAACCTGACCAAATGGATTTCTACCCAAGTGTATGATCTCATGTTAGTCAAAGTAAACTCTCGACCGTTGGCTTACAGATGGTACTGAGAGGACCGGCTCAATGTCAAAAGTAGTTCAACAAGTTGGTTTTACTAACTTGTACTGCTTTATGAACAAAAGTTGAGTTTAGAGATCGTTTTATCGATTTGCCTGAACTCATTTTGGTTCAAACCCTCTTAAGGAAGTACTTTCAAGAATTGAGATTAAGTCGGCCAGTAACCACCTAACCATCGCTCTAGTCGTACCTCGATTGTCTCACGTGTGCTTTTCCAACATATGTGATCAAGTCGAGCCATGACTAGTGCTGGATAAAATGGACTAGTTGTAAAGTCTGTATCTATAGATCCCTCCGCTGGTGATTCTCTCGAATCTATACCATCTTTCGTGGACTTGAATTCTCGGGTTAGCCACATGTTAACCGCGACAGTATTCAACGTCCCCACTCGTCTCGTGTGCTACAAACTCACTGTGACCACTTGTTGGTAAACTTCATTCTGTATGTTTTACCCAAGATAGTGCATCTGATTCTGTTTGGGTAAAATCGCGTATTTACTGCTCGCCCAATAGACTCAGATAGTACAGTGTCATCCGAGAAAGCAAACTGCACATATGGAACCTTATGTGTTCTTCTGGCAGACATCGTCTCTATTGTTGGACATCTCTAAATTGGCCTAAGGCAATACATGCTATGTCCACTAGAGAAACAACATTCTGAGACACTCGCCTTTGTTTGGAAATATCTCACGATTACCGCTGATATGGACATGAGTTACATGCTTCTCTACTCTTAGAAGTCTTTCGTTCCGAATCTCGGGACGAGATTCTTTTAAGTGGGGAGGGTTGTAACACCCCCAGGTGCTTATATTCCGCTCGACAACGAGTATGAATTTAAGCACGCAATATCAGTGGATAAAACGGATTTTAAATTTTAAACATCTTCGCCTATCGCGATTTTAATATCGCATATGTTTCCTCTGTCGCGAGTGCGATGTCGTTTTTGTTTTTAATCGTCCGGGCTCTTCCTAAAATTTTCGTGATATTCGGAACATAGCTGTTTCGAAGATCGGTGCGTCCGATGATTATTTAAAATTCGTCGCTCGCGCAAATACGAATTCGGAAGCCTGAACCACTCGGATGATTTTTATCCCGGGTAAATTAGTTTGAACTCGGCGACTAAAATGTTCGGGGTAAAATAATTCGAATCGCGCGAAATCGTGTGCGAGGTTATGATTCCATTCGTTTTTCAGCACGTTGTTTCAACGACAAAAATCGCGTATACATTAGCGGCTCTGGTTTCGGCTGATTTCGGTCGAATCGCGCAGGGCAAATTAAAATCTCGAAGCCGGACTCGAATAATTTCTAATCGGTTAACTTCAACGGAATCAGTCGTAAATTAAAATACCAACGTCGAAATATGTTTAATTCGGTCCGTTGCTTTTTGTCTCGATCTAAATCGTCAAAAATGAATTAACAACACGATTTTGTCCGAGTTCAGAGAATTCGCTAAATCAAGTCGTTAGTCCTCGGATTTCCATTTCAAGATTCGGGAAATGGGATGCGTAGTTGAATAGTGTATCAATCCAGTGTGCATTGCTAAAAATCCGGACACAAAAATATCTATGATTTTCTGTAAAAAAAGAGAAAAGAAAATAAAAAAAAATAAAAAAAATCTCTACAGCTGTTCTTCCCGAGCGCTCACCTCTGCTTCCTTCACCCGGTCGTCCTCATCCGCTCCGGTTGCTGGGAACAAAAATCTGTCCGCCGGTGGCCGTGCTTATCCTCGCAGCCGCCGCTCTGCTCAAGATTTTTCTCACCGCCGTTGCCTCGTTCCCATCCGCTCGGCCACCCTGGATAAAAATCCCATCCATCGGTGTCCATCTTCTGCTCTCAACCAAGCGCCCCTGCCTTGCTCCTCGGCCTCCCTCTTCTGCCGCAGCTCGCCGAGTTCCTCTGCTCTCTCCCTGGCACGCGCGAGCTTGCCCCTGCGCGCAGCTCGCCGGAATGCCCCTTTCCCCAGCCGCGGACTCCCTCTCCAGAGCTCCTCCCTGTGCGCGCTGGAGTTTCTCTGCTCCAAAAATGGCTGCCGCGAGCCCCCCATGGCGTCTTTCCCTCGGCGCGTCCAGCTCCTTTGTTCTCCTTGCCGGAGCTCACTGCGTCGCGCCCAAGCTTCCTCCCTCTGCTCCTCCAAGCTCAGCTTGCCCATGGCCGTCGCGCCCTTGCTTCCCAGTTTTCTCCATGGCCGCCCTTTCTTTGCCCCCAGGTGGCGAGCTCGCTCCTGTCCTCTGCCCAACGCCGGCACCCTCCACAGCCAAGCTCGCCCTCACCTCCAAGGCTCTGCTCACGTTCAAACTCTGCTCATCTGCCAGTTTCCATAGCACGCAGGTAGAATCTCCAATATCTGGATTTGTGTGGAGTGGTGTGTTTGGGGAGTGGTGGGGGTGCTCCCTGTCCAAATAGATGGTGGCCGGGAGGGACTCATGGTCTGGTGGCTGCACGGCAGCACCACCACGACCCTGTGGATGCCATATGTGACTTACGTATGGGATTTGGGGAAGAAGTGCTAGCAGAGGAGATTGAAGAAATTCTAGGGGGTTGAATGAAAATAGGGCATGGTTTTCATTTTTCAATTTCAGTTTATAGTAGGGAACTTAAAAGTACCGTAGAAATTCAAAGAAAAGTCGTAGAAACAAAAATTCACTTTTGTTAGCTTCGGCACAATACATAGCATATGGAAAAAATGGTAAGGTCCAAATATACGGAATAATTTGCTGCAGTTTAATTATATTAGTGTTTCTGTAATTTAATAATATTTTTAAATCTGTAAATGCAAAATTTCTAAAAATTTTAGACATGAGTTGATTGTATATCTAGAGGTTATAGAAAAAGTTTCATACAGAAATGAGGTTGCTAAGTGAGATTTTACTAATTTAGTTTGTTTATGCTAGAAAAGGGTAAAAATATGTTTAGTATTCAATCGGCTAGTCAACATGTTCCATAATTGTGTTAATTTTGCTTATATGGTAAAGTGATGCTTTGTGTTAATAGTCATCGTGTTCAGAGTTAAATGATTTAAAGGATTGTTGGTGCCACCTAACGTATTAGAAAGTGAGTAATATTGTTAGGTTCGCTTCATTTAAAATCTGAAAACTACTTAGGGGTCGTTGCTCATTCGTGTTTTAAGTCTTTAAGATTTATATTGTGGTCCGGTAAAATTCTATGATCCTTGATAATACTCTACCTGCTAGATCATAGAATAATGTGATGTTCATATAATTGGAATGCTATCCAAATTAGTTCGAACAAGTGGATTAGAAAGTAGTTAATATGCTTCTATCCTTATTCCAAATTTAGATGTCTAAGACTAATGAGTCCAGGTTTTGTTAGTCTTCTGGCGTTGGACCATAGCTAAGGAAAATATAGCGTGTCTATATAGTTTATAGATTCTTGATGTTTGAGTTAAATCTAGTTAAGGTAGATAAACATGCATGTTGTACTTAGAAAAATATCAAGGTCTAACATTACTTGAGTGTTATGGTGCCTCGCCACTAAGTGTTTAATTCTTGTCGGTGTAGCAATATTTAGTCCTATACTATTCTTGTTTATATGCATTCATGTGCATTATGCACTTCATTCAGGTACGTTAATTAATCGCGCGATGCGGAAGAAGAACCAAGTCGACCCCAAGCGCGGGCTAATCCGCAGGATGAAGCTGATGAACGAACCTGCCTGATCAAGTGCTAGGACATGAATAATCGTCAAGTGGACGTCACCTAACAACACTAACCTAGTGTTACTCAGGCAAGCCCCGGTGCATTTGCCACCTCCCTTGATGTTTTTAAAATCTTTCTCACTTGCTTGATGCATTAGGTGATAGGAGTTGATTGCTAAAACAATTCCTGCATTACCTTCCTTGAACTTGATTACTTTCCTTGATCACCCGTTTTACAAAAGATTTTTGATGCTTAGCCTTGCTTTAGAAAAACAAAATGTTTTGTTTTTACAAAATATGATGTGGCAAAAGTGGGTGGGATGTTTTCGAAAATAAAACTTGATGGTGGATCCATCAGGGCCTTGATGGATTCAACATCGGAAAAGATGTACCTCTGCCAGGTACCAAACTTTGGGTTGAAATGATTAAGCTGAGACCGGGCGGGTGACTTGCACGAGAAGAGAGTCTCGGTGTAGTGTCTCCGTCTGAGTCGATTAAGGACCTTGTCGATGTAGGCCTGCTGACCGAGGACCCTTTAACTGGTCACATGCCTCGTCATGGGTAAGCTTTGCCTCGGGCGGACTAAGGCCAGAATAAGATAACACGAAATGGGCGTGGAGCGGTGGCGAGAGTAGCGTGTACCCTCCGTGGCAAGAGGCTGGACGGTGGTGTATCTGTGCTCTCGGTTTGCGTGAACCTGATCTGGTCTTAAGAACCCCGGTGGCGGGTTGACATATGCAAGGGTTAAGTGCTACATATGTCGTGTGATCGGAGATCCTCAGCTGAGTATAATCGATTCGGATCGCCGTACCTCCGCGGTTATGGAGACTTGGCCACTGACTTACACGTAGCAATCCACTAAAGATGAAGGGATTGATGAGAAACTGGCTAGTGCAGGACAAGTGTTTGAACTAGGGTAGAAAGAACTCTAGATGCAGGTAACTTTACCTAACCTGACAATAAAATTGGATTTTAAGGATCCACTCATAGTAAGCTTTTCTGCAAAACAGAGTCTTTGATTCTTGATAAGCCATACCTTGACTCCCTTTAGCCAGCATACCCTTGAGAGTCTTTTCTTTAGTCGGGTAAGTCTTGCTGAGTAATTCCGTACTCAGGGTTTTATTCCCTGTTGTTTTTCAGGTTCTAACCTTGTGCTGCTGTGATGGTGTTAAGTGCCGGTGGGCTCGGCCTTCTTATAAGTCTAAGTAACCCTTCTATACTTCTTTATTGAGGATGGTCATTTGAGCTAGCATATATTTCAAACTTATCCTTTTGTAACCACTCCGATAAAATAATATAAAATTTTGTAACTTGTAAAATTTGGTAATAGTATTTCCGCTGCAAAAATGTTGGTGTGTGTGATTTGTATTACTTAATCCCGCGGTTCTGGTTGAAAGTGGTTTATCCGATGTCCTTGGGGCAATCGGACAGATCCTGTTGAGTTATCTGGTGCACATGCATGGTCGTCTGAGGTCTTTGGGACAAGGACAGGTGCATGTGGGCCCAATAACTTGGAGGTTCTGCCACAATATCAATCTCTTCTTACTTCCACTCGGGTAGCTTTAATGGGTGTAGTAGTCCAGTTGGTCTTTGGTGTTCTGCCTTAACTCTTTGACACACCTCGCACATAGCCACACGTGTAGCCACATCTCTCTTCCATCCATACCACCAGAACTTCTACTTCAAATACTGATACATCTTCGTACTACTAGGATGAATAGAATAATCCGAGTCATGGGCCTCCTTTAAAATAGTCTCACGAAGGCTTTCAATCTCACGAACTCATATCCGATCCTTGAACCATACGATGCCTTGCTCATCTTTCCTGAATTCTGGACCTCTACCTTTCGTAATAAGATCCCGGATCTCTTGTATCTTAGCATCACCAATTTGTCCTTTGTGGATTTCTTGCTCCGAGTAGGTTCCACATCAATAGTAACTCCTTCAGTGTGAGCAACTATCCCAGGTTAAGTCTCCTGAAATCCTCAACAATCTCATCGGGTAGCTAGGCAACAACAGCTGAATGAACATGCTCCTTTCGACTCAAGGCATCTGCAACCAAATTTGCCTTGCCTAGGTGATAGTGAATCTCCAAATAATAATCCTTAATAAGCTCCAACCAACGGTATTGCCCAAGGTTGAGATCCTTCTGAGTGAATATGTACTTCGAACTCTTATGATCCGTGTATACTTGGCACTTAGTTCCCATAATGCAGTGTCTCCAAATCTTAAGTGCATGCACGACGGCTGCCAGCTCTAAATTATGAGTGGGGTAGTTCAATTCATGTTTCTACATAGATGATCACATGTCCTTCTTGCATGAGCACACATCCCAAGCCTTGGCCACATGCATCACAATAAATGTCAAATCCCTTCTGTAGATCTGGCATAACCAACACTGGTGGCGACATCAATCTCTTCTTCAATTGATCAAAGTTGTCTTGGCACTTCTCATCCCACTTAAATTCTCTTTCCTTCTCCAGAAGTGAGGTCATAGGCTTAGCAATCTTAGAGAATCCTTCAATAAATCTTCGATAATATCCTGCAAGTCCCAAGAAACTCCGAATCTCCGTAACTGTAGTGGGCATGCTCGACGCCACTATCTCCTTGACTTTAGCAGGTTCCACTGATATCCCTCCATTAGAAATGATATGTCCAAGGAATGACACCTCGCTAATCCAAAACTCGCATTTGCTATACTTGGCGTAGAGTTGATTATCTCGTAGCTTTTGTAGCACCAATCTCAGATGTTCATCATGTTCACTCTCACTCTTGGAATAAATAAAAATATCGTCGATGAAAACCATGACGAATCTGTCCAGATCATGAACACCTTATTCTTCAGATCCATAAAATAGGTTGGTGCATTAGTTAGTCCAAATGATATGACGGTGAACTCGTATAAACCATATCAGGTCGAGAAATCCGTCTTGGGAATATTCGATGACCTAATCTTCATTTGATGGTAACCCGATCGAAGATCAATCTTCGAGAATACTCTAGCATCTCTCATCTGATCAAATAAATCCAAAATGCGGGTAACGAGTACTTGTTCTTCACGGTAACATCATTAAGGGTCCTATAATCCACGCACATCCCTTGCGATCCATTTTTCTTCTGTACAAATAGAACTAGCGCTCCATAAGGTGAAGAATTCGAACGAATGTACCCAGCATCTTGTAACTCTATTAACTGCTTCTTAAGTTCCTTTAGTTCTTTTACGGACATCCTGTATAGCCGTTTAGAAATAGGAGCAGTCCCAGGTAAGAGATCAATGACCAACTCAACTTCCCTATCTGGTGGCATCCCTAATAACTCCTCTGGAAAGACATCCGAAAAATCCCTAACTGCACGGATGTTGTCACCCACAAACTTCTCATCTACTAAGAATGCCGCTAGTCTGATGGTGGTAGTTAGTACAACTTCAACTTCAAAGCTTTGTCCTTTGGAACTGGTGAGTTCTACGGTTCCTTTAGCACAATGTATGAACTGCCTTTGCCTTCCTAACTATGACATACCAAGGATCACGTCTATAGTGCTCTCTTCTAACACTATAGGGGTAGCCCATCTGGGTTAGAAATACAGGGTAAGAAAGAAAGGATTGTAGACAAGGCATGTAATTACGAGAAATGTTACTGTGGGGGATTTATTAGCTAAGTAGCTTAGTGTGTTATCCACTAAAGCTAATACATTACCTTATGGTGGTACATGCTAAGATGCCCGTCTATACTATTTCAATCAATCAAAGAAGCAAATCAGGCATTGATCATCAGAACAATCAACCAACATTTTTAATAGAAAAAAATAATTTTAATTTCGTCTTAGGTCTCCTATCTCTTAAAAAATTCATAAATGTAGGATTCCAAGGTGTGAAATCCATCTTGTCTTAGAGTTGAAAAGATAAGAGTAATTAGAGTATGACAGCAAAAGGTGAGACAGGATCAAGATGAGATAAGTATAGAATGAATCAGAGTAAGGTAAGTAGGTAAGGGTTGTCCATTTCTATCTAGGTTTCGTCCTACAGTCAACATTTCCTCTGATACCACTTCTGTCACACCCGGCTTTAAGGAACAAAGCCAGGTGCATCTCATACATGCGCCAAGAAGACCACATATACAATAACAGAGTGTATAGAGATAAATGTCACAATATAATCAGAGTATTTATTACATAGCGGAAGTCTTACAAAATAAATTATAAATATAAAACGAACTAAGGATCGTCGGCGCCAATGTCAACTGAGAAACGCCACCTAGATCAGATCATACTTCTCGCCTTGTGGCTCCTCCTGAACCACCTGTTCTTCTCCTGTGGGGGGGTGTGGGACAGCAAGGGTGAGCTCACACATGTTCATCGCTCAACAAGTTGTGGGGAATAATGTGGCATGAACTCACAAAGGTGGGAGATCATGTAGGGTGTAAGGCTTACCAAAGGGAATGGTTAAAGCTAAGCATTGCTTTTAAAGTTGGTCAAAATTTTATTAGCGGTTACTAAATGTAGGTAAATACCAAACCTTAAATAAAGTAATAGAACAAAATTAGTAATAATCCCATGCAAATGCAAATGACAAATTGAGTTTAGGTTCCATAATTTAATCATCGGAGAGTCCTGAGCTGCTCTTGACCGTGAGCTCGGCTAGTATACCAGTTTTACACTCTGCAGAGGTTGTACCCTTTACCCACAAGCCGTGTTTCCCATGTCGCCAGGGTTAGCTAGGCCCTTAGACACTACCAAGGTGAATGGCTAGGGATTCACTACGAGGCCTTTACAAAGTTCCACTAGCTTCCAAAAACCCGCTACAGTTTATGGGAAGAGCACTTGCAAGAATCCCTCGTCTGACCGCCATCGCAGCAAAATCAACCCGAGAACCTCCTTGCATGCAACTCCCCTACTGCCCTTGCCCCTTTCGGGTAAGGTAGTATTCCACTAGCTTTCCTAATTAGTTAGCCAAGGGGTCCCATTCCTCCCTTGTGGTGGCACGTGGTTCTCAAGTTAAGCTCCATGTTCCAATTAACAATAATATAATGATCTTGACATGAAGATAAATAAATAACAAAATAACTAGAACATGGATATAATAAAATATTAACCCAAACCATGTAAAGCAATAGCAAAAACTACCCATGTGATTCGGGGGTAAACAAGGTAAAAAGGATAACAGACTAGGGTGACCTATTGGGTCCCATCAAAATTAAGCCTATGCATGGTAAATGATTATAAAGAACATTATTGGGTAACAAAAGTGAATCAAGGGCACAACTTGCCTGGCACTTGAGATTCCAGTTACCAGGGTGATTCTTCGGATCCTCGTGACCGCACTGTTAGTCGTAGCAATACAAGCAGACATGGTATAGATAAAATTAACATCACACCAAACATAAGTACAAACTGAACAATAATGGTCTACGCATTGCTACGAGATCGTGGGTTCGAAAACCACTAAAATCGGAGTTACGGTCACCGAGTTATGATTTTATGTAGTTATTAAGTACCTAGAATAGAGTAATTCATGTGAATAATTTTAAATCAAGTTTCATGGTTAGGTAAAGGTACTAGGTGATAAACAATATTTAAACAAAATAAATGCCACTGGAATGAATCAATTTGGAGTTATATATTTCAAGTTATGAATTTCCAAAGGTTTTTTGTGCTTAAAGTAGGATTAAGTGAGAGATTATTTTTCTTATTGTTTTCATGATAAAACAGTGGTATTAGATGATAGACAATAATATTATAAAATTATAGGAATTGGAACGGATTAATTTGGGCTTAATATGAATTTTCTATGAATTACCCAAGTTTTATAATTATTTTTATACTCAAAATCAATTTCTAAATCTATTTTCTGGTTTCATTTAATTCCTGGACTGGGCCTCAATTCCCACAGAAGGCAGGGGTTATTCTATAAATATTCCCGAGACTCAGAGCGCTGTAGCTCTGGACGGCGGGTTCTATTTTGTATTAACCTAGGGTCTCTTACGCAATTTTACAGGGCCAAAGGGGTTTCCGCAAACCTCGGCCATTGGATCACCAGCCGAGGGCTCGGATTAGATCTGGAGGGTGCCAAAACGGTATGCTTGGTGGACCATCGGATCAACGATCGAGGGTATGGATTTAATGAAGTTGAGGTCACCCTGGATCCATCCGATCCGATCCTACGGCCCCAATTTAACCCTTGCCTAAACGATTCGCGTGACCAATCTAAGACGTCCGCTATCGATCCGTTGGCCAGGAGACCATCTTCTTCCTTACGACCGAACGAGGGTGCCTCCCTGGTCAACCCCCACGGCGGCCATACTCCAGCGCGGCGCCCCATCGCTCCAACACACTACCCCCAAGTCCCTAGTGCTAAGTGATGCGTAGGCTAAGGAGAATAAAAGGGAGTAGCCCTTACCGGCGTTGTTGGCGCACGACTCCCAGTCCACGGAGATGGGTGGCTCGACTGCGACACGTGAGCCCCCAACGAGCAATTCGCCGCATCCAAGATGACCACGAGCATGCACGCCCAGAGCTCCGGCTTCTACGGACCCCAGGGATGAACCTGGACGCCCCACGGGTGGTAAATCAACGGCGAGCAGAGAGGGGTGCTACAACGGTGAGGGTTCACGGCGCTTGGCGGCTGACGGGGAAACGGCCCCGGACTTATACCCAAGAGATGCGCCAAAGTCGGAAGGGTAGTTCCGCGAGGATTGAGTCCAAGGGGGCGCGGGTTCCACGGCGAGGAGATCGGCAGGAGGCAGTTACGCTATGCTCGCAGGGTTGTTACGAGCAGCGGCCATATCCTTGACCATGGAGAAGAGAAGCCCGACGCTTGGGCCCCACATGACAGCGTCCGTTCCCACGCGAGGGGAGACAGATCGGGGTGCGCAAACAGCCACCGGCCAGCTGGGTCAGTCAACGCAGAGAGATACCCACGGAGCGGGATTTGTGAGAGAAAGAAGACCACGCGAGGAAGAAGACCACGCCCGTGAATGACAGGGCGGGCCCACACGGCAGTGGCATAGGTGCCGATCCGGTTGGTTGGGCTGGTCAAGCGAGATTGGATGAGTGGTGGGCCCCACGCGTCATACACGAGTGCACGTGATTTTCTCAGTTTGGGTTGTGCAGAGGTTTGGGCCAAAAAGGGTGGCGGCAAGGTCCAAATGGTTTCCTATATTTTCTGTTTTGTCTTTCCTTCTCATTTTCAAATCTGAATTTTGAATTCAGATTTCGTAGAAGAATTTTGTACTCAATTTAAATATTCAGTTTGATCATAACAGTTGAATGAATTTATTTAGTTATGGATTTATTTTGTGCTCCATCGTATTTCTTCCTCTCTTCTTTTCTTTGTCACTTTCCCACTCTTAAAAATTCCAAATAGATATTAAATCTTCAATTTGTGACATTAATTTATTTTCTTATTGTGGCCATTATTGTTAATAGATGCACATACAACAAAACCAACATGATGCACGGTAATTCTCAATATTATTAATTGTTTACTTGCTTTTCGATGTGGTGTTCTCATATTTAGTTGAACAGTAGCAAAAATATGTATGAGAATTCTCTCCTTAATATAGTTTACAAAGTTGGATATTACAACAGGCCCAATCTGGGCCCCGAGAAAAGACAAAGGTTGGTAATCCGACCTTTCAATTCGAATCGCTCTTCCCCACGTCCACCCTCCTACCCTTTCAAGCAACTGGTCTTTATTCGCCCCGTCACTGCCCCTACTTCAACAAATCAGTCGGGTGCCCCTGGCACTCGTTTCCCTGCCCTCCCTAGCTCTTCAACTGGCTGTTTCAACTGTGGAAAGTCTGGACACTTTATTAAGGACTGCCCATATTAGAAGCAGAATCGATCAAGTAATCAACAGAGTTCTGGGAATTCTGCTCAAGGAAAGGGAAATGCGGCAAACAATACCGTGGGCAAAAATACAAGGAAAATGGGGCGGATTTATTATACTCAAGTGGCCACAACACCGGAAGGCGAACCGGTTATGATGGGTATGTTTCTCGTGGCCAATCACCCCGCAATTATTCTTTTTGATTCTGGTGCTTCGCATACGTTCATAAGCAAGAAATTTGTGGAGCAACATTGCATTCCATACCATGAATCAAGGGAAGGGTTTAAAATTCATTCACCTGGGGGACAAATATTTACTAAAGAAGTGGCTTTCCAAGTGCCCGTAACATTGACTGGACGGGACTTTCCTACTAATATGATTGTTCTGAAAGGCCAAGATATAGATGTAATTTTGGGCATGAATTGGTTGGCTCAGCATAAAGCAATCATCAACACTGATCGAAGAACCATCAGGTTGAGTCATAACCAAGAAGAAGTTCTTTTGTCTATCCCCGTAGCCATTCCAGCTAAACCATTTGGTAGAGTATATGAAGCCATCATACCGGAGATTAAAGATATTCTAGTAGTATGTGAGTTCCCAGATGTCTTTCCAGAAGATTTACCCGGATTACGTCCAGAAAGAGATGTAGAATTTGTGATTGAGTTGAAGCCCGGTACGGCTCCTGTTTCTAGAAGGTCGTACCGAATGCCTCCAAATGAACTAGCAGAGCTCAAGACCCAATTACAAGATATCCTGAAGAAGGGATTCATCCGACCAAGCTCGTCACCCTGGGGTTTTCCAGCCATCTTCGTCAAGAAGAAGGACTAAACGCTTCGAATGTGCGTGGATTATAGACCCCTTAATGAGGTTACCATCAAAAATAAGTACCCTCTTCCACGGATTGACATTCTATTTGATCAACTGACTGGAGCGAGGGTATTCTCCAAGATTGACCTCAGATCGGGCTATCATCAGATCCGTATCCGGCCTGAAGATATACCGAAGACCACATTCACTACGCGGTATGGTTTATTTGAATATTTGGTTATGTCTTTCGGACTAACAAATGCTCCTGCCCACTTCACCTATCTTATGAACTCGATATTTATGCCCAAGCTGGATAAGTTTGTGGTGGTATTCATTGGTGATATCTTGATATATTCCAAGAATGAAGAGGAGCATGCTTGGCATTTACGGATCGTGTTGACGCGCTTAAGAGAACACCAATTATATGCTAAGTTCAGTAAGTGCGCATTCTGGCTGGAAGAAATATAATTCCTGGGACATGTATTATCTGCCAAGGGGATTGCGGTGGATCCCAGCAAAGTCAAGGATATTTTGGAATGGAAACCCCCAACCACTGTACATCAAGTCCGAAGTTTCCTTGGACTACCTGGCTATTACCACCGATTCATACCAGATTTTTCCAAGCTTGTGAAACCAATCACAAGTTTATTGAAGAATGATACTAAATTTATTTGGTCTTCAAAGTGTAATGAAGCCTTTGAACAATTGAAGGTATTATTAACCACTGCTCCGGTATTGGCTCAATCGGATATTGAAAAGCCCTTTGATGTGTATTGTGACGCATCAGGCAGTGGTCTCGGCTGTGTATTAATGCAAGAAGGCCGAGTAATAGCTTATGCTTCAAGGCAGTTGCGCCGGCATGAGGAACATTATATAACTTCTAATCTGGAGTTAGCTGCAGTGGTTCATGCCCTAAAAATCTGGCGTCATTATCTACTGGGAAATATCTGTCACATATATACAGATCATAAAAGTTTGAAGTACATATTCATCCAGTCAGAATTGAACATGAGACAGAGGCGATGGCTCGAGCTTATTAAGGACTATGAATTGGAAATCCATTATCACCCAGGTAAGGCCAATGTAGTGGCAGATGCACTCAGCCGCAAGGCTTCCTGTCACTGTCTTACCATGAAGATCTCTAGCATTGCACTATGCCAGGAGATGGAGAAGTTAAACCTGGAAATGATCCAACATGGAGCCTTAAATCAACTAAAGCTTGAGTCAGTCCTTTTACAATGGATAATGGATGCTCAAAAGGATAATGAGGGTATGAAGCACATCCGTGAGAAAATAGAGGCCGGAAAGCCAATTGCTTTAGAAAAGATGATCAAGGTATTGTATGGTTTAATAACTGCATAGTTGTGCCTAAGAATGAAGAAATCCGCCAACAAATTTTGGATGAAGCACATCTTAGTCGCTATTCTATTCATCCCGGAAGCACTAAGATGTATCATGATCTAAAACAACATTATTGGTGGACAAAGATGAAGATTGAAATCGCACGCTATGTGGCAAGATGTGACACTTGCAGACGTGTCAAAGCCATACATATGAAGACTGCCGGTCCATTACAATCCCTACCAATACCAACATGGAAATGGGAAGATATTAGTATAGACTTTATTGTGGGATTTCCCAGAACAGCAAAGGGGTATGACTCTATTTGGGTTATAATTGATCGGCTTATGAAAATTGCTCATTTTCTACCAGTCAAAACATATTACCCGGTCCTCACATATGCGGAACTGTACATTGCTCGCATTTTCAGTTTGCACGGTGTTCCAAAGACCATAGTGTCGGATCGTGGACCTCAATTCGTATCCAAATTTTGGGAAGAAATTCACAAATCCTTGGGCACCAAGTTGTTCCATTGTTCGGCCTATCACCCTCAAACAAGTGGTCAAACTGAGAGGGTAAATCAAATACTTGAGGACATGCTATGAGCATGTGTTCTGGAATTCCCACAGAAATGGGATGATTGTTTACCATTAGCGGAGTTCTCATATAATAATAGCTATCAAGAAAGCATCAAGATGGCACCCTTTGAAGCTTTGTATGGCCGACGGTGTCGCACTCTGTTAAACTGGTCTGAACCAGGTGAAAGGAATTTCTTCAGGCCAGATATGGTAAAAGAAACAGAAGAAAAAGTTTAACGAATAATTCATAACTTGAAGAAAGCCCAAGCTCGATAGAAAAGTTATGCAGACAAGTGACGAATGCCCTTGTATTTTCTGGTGGGAGATTATGTCTATCTGAAAGTCTCCCCAATAAAGGGTGTAACACTTTTCGGGGTAAAAGGGAAGCTTGCACCTTGATACATTGGTCCTTTCCCTGTGCTTGAGCAATGTGGACCAGTGGCATACCAACTTCAACTACCCGAAACCTTGTCTGCTGTACATAATGTGTTCCACGTGTCTCAACTGAAGAAATGTCTTTGGGTTCCCAATCGAACTATTGAAGTAATGGATGTTGCCTTAGAACCAGACTTGACATATTCAGAACACCCTATTCGAGTCTTGGATCAAAAGGACAGAATTACCCGAAGAAGAACTCTCAAGTTTTACAAGATACAGTGGAACCAGCATTCAGAAGATGAGGCTACATGGGAAACTCGAGACTTTTTAGATAAGAATTTCCCAGACTTTTTAGCCTCATGTAATTTGTAAAGTGTATACAATTGTTGTAATAAAGGAGTGAGCCCCATACCACCCCTGCCTTGTACCAAGAATAAGGAAATAAAAGAGTGAAGCATTTCCTTTTCCATTACCTACCCTAGAACTTTTAATCTCGAGACGAGATTCTTTTATGGGGGAAAGGATGTGAAAGCTCTCTTGTGGGTTTTGGTGTTTGGATGACAACTCAATTAAAGGACTAACAAGTGTGCTAAGTGTTGAACATGTGCTTAATGTAAAGCTAACAAGGTTCAACACATGTGAACAAGTGTGATAGTCCAAGGACTAGATTATGGATAGATAATGGACATCACAAGTAAGATGCACATTGCATAAAGTGAGACTCGGGTGCGTAGCTCAGAGACAACTGATCAAGCCAAGGATGGAGGAAAGAAGAGCTTCGAGGTACCAAGTGCATGGGAGAAGGTCAAAGAGGCTGAGGAACCCAAAGTCAAGGGTGAAGAAGAAGACTTGCAAAGTCAAGGGTGATCCAGTTGAGAAGAGCTATGGCACATCAAGGATCACTACATAAGGACATGACTTACAACCAATGAGGAAACATCTATAGTTATGTGGTGTAAGTCATAAGGCTCAAGATCAAGCTCTAAGAAGGAGAACAAAGTCACTAGAAGGAGAACAAATGTCAAAATCAGAACTGGAAGCGGCCCAAAAGAGCTAAGTGCACTTTGACCTTTAGTTCGGGTTGTTCCTATGTTTGGTGATATTCTATGTAACCTTTGCAGGATGTTGGAGCTCAGAAATGATAATCTAGATCAAGTCAAGCTGACTTGATGATTTATGAGTCCAATATCAATCTTAAGCATGTCAAGTGCTAGAGAAGTGAAAATCCAAGAGAAGGTATGTTTCTAGACTTAGTACATTGGTTTTTGTATACTAACATATTTGTCTAAGTATTAGAAACAGAGAAAAGAAGAAAAGAAGAGAAAATACAAAAAGAGAAAGACTTGGCTGGTGCAGCCATGACTATACGAAGTCTGGGTGCACCGGACTGTCCGGTGGTGCACCAGACAGTGTCCGGTGGTGCACCGGACAGTGTCCAGTGCGCCAGGCTGGCGTCTGGTCAACCGGCTGCTCTCGGGTCTCGATGGTGGCGTATGGCTATAAATCACCGAACTGTCCGGTGGTGCACCAGACTGTCCGGTGAGTCGACTGAGGCGAAGTCGCCGCTCTCGGGAATCAAGTCAACAGCGTACGACTATAATTCACCGGACTGTCCGGTGGTGCACCGGACTGTCCGGTGAGCCAACGGTCGGCCGGGCCAACGGTCGGCCGCGCAATCCGCGCGTGACGCGTGGCCGAGCCAACGGTCGGATGGGGGCACCGGACTATCCGGTGTGCACCGGACAGTGTCCGGTGCGCCAACGGCTCCTAGTCTGCAACGGTCGACTGCGGCAAGTTTGGAAGGAGATTCGCACCGGACCATGAATAGTTGATGTCCGGTGGTGCACCGGACTGTCCGGTGCGCCACCCGACAGAAGGCAAGATTTGCCTTCCTGGATTGCTTCCAACGGCTCCTAGGCCCATTGGGCCTATAAAAGGGACCTCTAGGCGCCTCAATCAGGGATACAAGTGCAGCCAACAAGTGTAGACATCACTCGGATCAATTCTCTCTCTCCCTCTCGTGTATATCTCTCTAGTTTGTGTAGAGGCAAAGATATAAGCCTTGAGAGAGTGGAGAGATGATGCTAAGGGCTAGAGCAAGGTCTTGAGCATATCGTTACTCTGCCGGAGTGCTGCCAAGAAGATTGTAAGCAGCCGCGGTTTCGTTGTAACTATCTCAACATAGTGGAAGGCTCTACCTGTCAGATTGACAGATCTGAGCAAACGGAGGAAGGAGTTGAAATAGACTCCAAGCCTAGGTGTGGCTAACTCCAATGAGGACTAGGCAAGCATTTCAGGCTTGGCCGAACCTCGGGATAAATTCCTGTGTCCACGTGCTCTGATTCCCTGTCTTATTCAGTTCTTACATCTGCACTTCACTGCTTACTTGTGGTACTAGCTTTCTTTGAAGTGCAGGATATTCTTAAGACAGGAATTTCAAATCCGCTGCAACCTACTCGAAGGGTCCTTCACTCCACTACGTTCTAGTCTTCGAGTAGAGTAAGAATTTAAGTTTTACAGTGATAATTTTTATTCGCCTAGTCACCCCCCCTCTAGGCGACATCTAGATCCTATTCCCGGGCAAAGGGAACTTTCAATTGGTATCAGAGGTAGGCCTCTCCAGTGTGGGCTTAGCCGTCCGGAGATGACGATGTCGTCACAAGAGGTAACTGTCGAACTTCTTCTAGACGATGGTTCTAATTATAAATCTTGGTCTGTCTCTATTTATAATGCCTTCATGAGTGTTGATCCTGATTTAAGACAAATCTTTAGTAGAAGTATTTTTCCCTCTGATATTAGTAAAAATCCCTCTAATGCTGAACTAAGATGTTTATCTCTCAATCACCGTGCGTGCAACATCTTAGTTGACTCTCTTTCTAGAAGTGCTTATTTTGCCATCATGAGTAGTGATAGTGATTTATTTGTTGATGCTCATGATTTATGGAATAGAATTAAAGTAAAATATTCTATGGAAAATTGTGATGCTCCTACTCCCTATATTGCTTGTGATACTAACCCTTCAAAGGGAGAAGAAAAGCGTTGGCCACCAAACGATGAATCTACCTCACAGAAAGGTTTGTCTTCCACTAGTTATAAATGTCTTATTGCTAACGATGATAGTGGAGACGAAAGCAATGATGAGGAGGAATATGAGGATGAGGAGTCTACATCATCACAAGGTACATTTTCCTATATTGCTTCCACTGACAATAGTGACAGGGAAAATGAGATCGACGATGTAGAAGAAGAGGAGATTCGCCGTTTCTACATCCATCTCAACAAAGAGGACAAAGCGCTCTTGGTTAAGCTGTTGAGAAGGAACAAGGAACAAGGCGAGACGCTTCTCAGGCTAGAGGAAACACTCATCAAAACAAACAACAGCCTGGAGAAGATGACCAAAGAACATGAGGAGCTAAAGTGCTCTCATGATGATTTGGTCCAACGGTATGATTCAATTCTAATTGAGCAAAGAAATAATGATGATACCTTATCTTGTGTTGCTCAACTTAAAACTGAAAAGTCTATGCTTAGGAGTCAAGTAGAAATAATAAATCTAGAAAAACTTGCCATAAGTGAAAAGTATGATATGTTGTCAAATTCTCATAGTGAATTAGTTGATGACCATATCATGCTCAATATTGCTCATAAGGTTGTCTTTGAAAACTTAAATTCATGTGAACCTCATTCTTGCAAGTGTACGCATTTAAATTGTATATCATCATGCTCTAACCCCTGCTCCTCAAAAGAAAGCCAATCCTTGATTGAGCAACAAGTTGTAGGGTCTAAAAGAAAATTGCTTGGGAACAAGAAACAAAGACAACTAAGGAGAAGACGCCATGCTCAACTTCCTCAAGATATCTACAAACATGTGGTGAAGAAACATGAGGAAGGAGAAACCGCAGCAAGGGTCAACCTCCTTGCGAAAGATGTCCCTAAAGCAATAAGTCAAAAGATAAGAGGAAAAAGGAGATGCTTCAAGTGCAAAGCATTAGGACACCTCATCGCGTCTTGTCCGTACAATGACAAGGATGAAGGGGCAATGAGATGTTTTGGATGCAACAACAAGGACCACATGATCATTTCATGTCCGGACATGAAGAATCAAAGATGTGCATTCTCCAAGATGACTCTCACCAAGGAAAATGACAAACAGCAAGCGTTATGTCAGGTTGAGCGACGCTTCTGCTACAAGTGTGGTGAGCAGGGTCATCTATCAAAGGTATTGTCGGCGTTTCGAGACCGGGGGGTCCCTAGGCCGACGAGTGAATGTCGCCGCGTGCCCCAGCCCAGATGGGTCGAGCGCGAGGGCGAGCGCGAAGGGGGGAGAGCGAGGCGGCCGGAGACCGGCGTGAGAGAGGTGGGAATCCCGCGGCCTTCGTGTTCGTCCCGCGCCCAGGTCGGGTGCGCTTGCAGTAGGGGGTTACAAGCGTCCACGCGGGAGAGGGAGCGAGCGGCCTCCAGCGAGCGCCTGTCTCGTCCTCGTCCCCGCGCGGCCAACCCTCTCTAAGAGGGCCCTGGTCCTCCCTTTTATAGGCGCAAGGAGAGGATCCAGGTGTACAATGGGGGTGTAGCAGAGTGCTACATGTCTAGCGGAGGAGAGCTAGCGCCCTAAGTACATGCCGTTGTGGCAGCCGGAGAGATTTTGGCACCCATCTTGTGTGATGTCGTGGCCGTCGGAGGAGTGCTGGAGCTTGACGGAGGGACAGCTGTCGGAGCAGTTGGGTCCTTGCTGACGTCCTCTTGCTTCCGTAAGGGGGCTGAGAGCCGCAGTTGTCACAGAGTATGCAGGGCGCCATCATTGCCTATCTGGCGGAGCGAGCCAGATGGGACGCCGGTCTTGTTCCCTGCGGCCCGAGTCAGCTCGGGGTAGGGTGATGATGGCGCCTCCTGTTGACGTGGCTGGTCTACGCCCTAGGTTGGGCGATGTGGAAGCTCCTCCGAAGTCGAGGTCGAGTCTGTCTTCCGGGGCCGAGGTCGGGTCCGAGCCCCAGGTTCGGGCGAGGCGGAGATCGCCGGCTGGTGCCGGGGCGGAGTCCGAGCCCTAGGGTCGGGCGAAGCGGAGTTCGTCGTCTTCTGGGGCCGAGCCCAAATCCGAGCCCTGGGTCAGGCGAGGTGGAGATCGTCGTCTTCTGGGACTTAGCCCGAGTCCGAGCCCTGGGTCGGGCGGAGAGGAGTTCGCCGTCTTCCGGGACTTAGCCCGAGTCCGAGCCCTGGGTCAGGCGAGGCGGAGATCGTCGTCTTCTAGGACTTAGCCCGAGTCCGAGCCCTGGGTCGGGTGGAGTTCGCCGTCTTCCAGGACTTAGCCCGAGTCCGAGCCCTGGGTCGGGCGGAGTTCGCCGTCTTCCGGGACTTAGCCCGAGTCCGAGCCCTGGGTCGGGCGGAGTTCGCCGTCTTCCGGGACTTAGCCCGAGTCCGAGCCCTGGGTCGGGTGGAGTTCGTCGTCTTCCGGGACTTAGCCCGAGTCCGAGCCCTGGGTCGGGCAGAGCGGAGCTTCCTATGGTGCCTTTGGCCGGGCCTGACTGCCTGTCAGTCTCACTCTGTCAAGTGGCACCGCAGTCAGAGTGGCGCAGCCGGCGCTGTCCTTCTATCAGGCCGGTCAGTGGAGCGGCGAAGTGACGGCGGTCACTTCGGCTCTGCCGGCTAGGGGGCGCGCGTCAGGATAAAGGTGTCAGGCCACCTTTGCATTAAATGCTCCTGCGATTTGGTCGGTCGGTGCGGCGATTTGGTCAGGGTTGCTTCTTGGCGAAGGCAGGGCCTCGGGCGAGCCGGAAATATGTTCGCCGCTGAAGGGGGGCCTCGGGCGAGACGGAAATCCTCCGGGGTCGGCTGCCCTTGTCCGAGGCTAGGCTCAGGCGAGGCGTGATCGAGTCCCTCGAATGGACTGATCCCTGACTTAATCGCACCCATTAGGCCTTTGCAGCTTTGTGCTCATGGGGGTTACCAGCTGAGAATTAGGAGCCTTGAGGGTACCCCTAATTATGGTCCCCGACAATAGCCCCCGAGCCTCGAAGGGAGTGTTTGCACTCGCTTGGAGGCTTTCGTCGCACTTTTTTGCAAGGGGACCAGCCTTTCTCGGTTGCGTTTTGTTCCGGTGGGTGCGCGCGAGCGCACCCGCCGGGTGTAGCCCCCAAGGCCTCGGAGGAGTGGTTTCACTCCTTCGAGGTCTTAATGCCTTGCGTAGTGCTTCGGCTGGTCTGGTCGTTCCCTCATGCGAGCTGGCCGTAGCCCAGGTGTACGGTCGGGTCCCAAGTTCTCGGGCCGATATGTTGACGCTGTCAACGGTTCGGCCGGAGCTGGGTTTGCGAGAGCAGCCCCTGAGCCTCTGCACAGGGCGAGAGGACGATCAGGGACAGACTCGACTTTTTTACATACGCCCCTGCGTCGCCTTTCCGCAAGGAGGAGGGGGGGGAAAGCGCCATGTTGCCCTCGATGGGCGCCGAACATGGTGTCTCCGGTGAGCTGCAAGCGGGTAATCCGAGTGGACGTCCGTGCCCCGTTCGTTGGGGGTCGGCTAGGGGCCCAGGGGCACGCCCAAAAGTACCTGCGGGTGATCTGCCGGACCCGGTCCCCTGGCGAGGGGGTCCGAGGGCTCGATGCCTCCCTCTGATGGGATTCCGTTACAAGATCGTTCCCGCTGGTCTCGGAAATGTCCTAGGGTACCTCGGGAGCGCAGCCCGAGCCTTGGTTATGTATCGAACGTACCCATGGTCATCCCTCGCTCGGCGTCTGAGGCGGCTGTGAACCCCTGATCAGTAATGGGCGCGGAGCCCGAGTAGCCTGAGGCGGCCGTGGAACCCTTCCGAGGGGCCGGCCTTCGAACCTCTGACCAGTAGTGGGTGTAGGGCCCATGCTATCTGAGGCGGCTGTCGAAACCCTTCTGGGGGGCCAGCCTTTGAACCCTGAGTAGGCATCGAGGAAAGACAGGGTTTCGCACCCAGCAGTGGAATCCACGATTTGGTCGATGCGAGGCAGAGGGTAGGGAACCTTTGGACATGCTTTGTTGAGACCAGAGTAGTCTACACACATCCGCCATTTCCCCCTTTCTTTCTCACAAGCACAGGGTTGGCAAGCCATTCGGGATGGAATACCTCATTGATGAACCCTGCCGCCATTAGCTTGTGGATCTCCTCGCCTATGGCTCTGCGCTTCTCCTCGTCGAATCGGCGCAGTGGCTGCTTGATGGGTCGGGCTCCGGCTCGGATGTCCAGCGAGTGCTCGGCGACATCCCTCGGTATGCCGGGCATGTTCGAGGGACTCCACGCGAAGACGTCGGCGTTCACGCGGAGAAAGTCGACAAGCACTGCTTCCTATTTGGGATCGAGCCCGGAGCCGATCCGGACCTGCTTGGAGGCGTCGCCGCTGGGGTCGAGGGGGACGGACTTAATCGTCTCCGCTGGCTCAAAGTTGCCGGCATGACGCTTCACGTCTGGCACCTCCTTAGAGAGGCTCTCCAGGTCGGCGATGAGGGCCTCGGACTCGGCGAGGGCCTCGGCGTACTCCACGCACTCCATGTCGCATTCGAACGCGTGTTTGTACGTGGGGCTGACGGTGATGACCCCGTTGGGGCCCGGCATCTTGAGCTTCAGGTAGGTGTAGTTGGGGACGGCCATGAACTTCGCGTAGCATGGCCCCCCCAGTACCGCGTGGTAGGTTCCTCGGAACCCGACCACCTCGAACGTCAGGGTCTCCCTTCGGAAGTTGGAGGGTGTTCCGAAGCAGACGGGAAGGTCGAGCTGTCCGAGGGGCTGGACACGCTTCCCGGGAATGATCGCATGGAAGGGCGCAGCGCCTGCCCGGACAGAGGACAGATCAACACGCAGGAGCTCGAGGGTCTCGGCGTAGATGATGTTGAGGCTGCTGCCTCCGTCCATGAGGACCTTGGTGAGCCTGACGTCGCCGATGATGGGGTCGACGACGAGCGGGTATTTCCCCGGGCTCGGCACATGGTCGGGGTGGTCGCCTTGGTCGAAGGTGATGGGCTTGTCGGACCAGTCTAGGTAGACTGGCGCCGCCACCTTCACCGAACAGACCTCCCGGCGCTCTTGCTTGCGGTGCCGAGCCGAGGCATTCGCCGCCTGCCCACCGTAGATCATGAAGCAGTCACGGACCTCGGGGAACTCTCCTGCCTGGTGATCTTCCTTCTTGTCGTCGTCGTGGGCCTTGCCACCCTCAGCGGGTGGCCCGGCCCTGTGGAAGTGGCGCCGAAGCATGACGCACTCCTCAAGGGTGTGCTTGACGGCCCCCTGGTGATAGGGGCACGGCTCCTTGAGCATCTTGTCGAAGAGGTTAGCACCTCCGGGGGGCTTCCAAGGGTTCTTGTACTCGGCGGCGGCGACAAGGGCCGCGTCGGCGGCGTCGCATTTCGCTTGCGACTTCTTCTTGCCTTTCTTCTTGGCGCCACGCTGAGTTGACGCCTCGGGGGCATCTCCCGAAGGGCGGCCCTGGGGCTGCTTGTCCTTCCAGAAGATAGCCTCGCCCGCCTCTTGGCCGGAGGCGAACTTGGTGGCGATGTCCATCAGCTCGCTCGCCCTGGTGGGGGTTTTGCGACCCAGCTTGCTCACCAGGTCGCGGCAGGTGGTGCCAGCGAGGAACGCGTCGATGACATCCGAGTCAGTGATGTTGGGCAGCTCGGTGCGCTGCTTCGAGAATCGCCGGATGTAGTCCCGGAGAGATTCTCCTGGCTGTTGTCGGCAGCTTCGAAGGTCCCAGGAATTCCCAGGGCGCACGTATGTGCCCTGGAAATTCCCGACGAAAGCTTGGACTAGGTCGTCCCAGTTGGAGATATGCCCCGGAGGCAGGTGCTCCAACCAGGCGCGAGCGGTGTCGGAGAGGAACAGAGGGAGGTTGCGGATGATGAGGTTGTCATCGTCCGTTCTACCCAGTTGGCAGGCCAGACGGTAGTCCGCGAGCCACAGTTCCGGTCTCGTCTCCCCCGAGTACTTTGTGATAGTAGTCGGGGGTCGGAACCGGGTCGGGAACGGCGCCCGTCGTATGGCTCGGCTGAAGGCCTGCAGACCGGGTGGCTCGGGCGAGGGACTCCGATCCTCCCCGCTGTCATAGCGCCCCCCACGCCTGGGATGGTAGCCTCGGCGCACCCTCTCGTCGAGGTGGGTCCGACGGTCGCGGTGATGGTGCTCGTTGCCGAGGCGACCCAGGGCCGCAGGCGCGGTGTTGCGCGTGCGCCCGGTGTTGACCGAGGCTTCCCGCATGAATCGGGAAGTCACGACATGAGGTCCCGAGGGGTACCCCTGCCTTCGGGAGGCGAAGCTCTCGGCCCGTCGGACCACGGCGCCTTCCAGGAGATTCTTGAGCTCTCCCTGGATTCGCTGCCCCTCGGTGGTTGATGGCTCCGGCATCGCGCGAAGAAGCATTGCTGCTGCCGCCAGGTTCTGGCCGACCCCACTGGATGCGGGCGGTGGCCTGACCCTGACGTCGTCGGTGATGCGGTGCTGGAAGCCCTGGGGTAGATGACGTATTTCTCCGGCCGGAGGTTGGCCCGCCCATGCCTCCCCGACGTCCTGACGGATCGGCTCAAGCGCTCCTGCTCCCTCGTCGAGCCTGGCCTGCACCCCGCGGATTTGCTCGAGCTGTGGGTCATGGCCCCCCGCCTGAACGGGGACCACAGCTAGCTCCCATGGGATGTCAACGCGAGGCACCGGCCTAGGGAGGTCACCGTCCTCCGGTATGCCGAGATGGTTGCCTTCGGAGGGACCCCCTAGATCGACGTGGAAGCATTCGCGACTTGGGCCGTAGTCCTCGTCGCCAAGGCTACGGCTACCGTCGGAACAATCAGAAAGGTAGTAGTCGCATGCGGTCATGAAGTCCGTCAGCCCGTTGGTCGAGACGTCCGTCAGCCGGTCCCAAGGTGACCGCATACGAAACCCCAGAGGGTCGAGGCTAAATCCAAAAGACGTGGGATGGGAATCGGTCGGTACCTTTTGGTCAACGGGCGGCGATGAGGTCTCACGTTGGGGCGCCTGGGCCATCGACTCGCTCGACAGCCGACGAGGCGCTGTCTCCTGCTTGGCCTTGGTTGCCCCGCCTCCTCCTCCGTCGGCGGGGGAGAGGACAGGGTGAGCTTGAAGGTTGTTCTTCCACCATGCGAGGAAGATGTCGCCGATTCCGCCGCCGGCGGGCGGGTTGTCGGCCGCCACTGTCGTTGTCGCACGGCGGTGGAAGGAGTATCACGTCGTAGCTGCCGTCGAGGGACATGAACTCAAGACTCCCGAAACGGAGCACTGTCCCAGGTTGGAAAGGTTGCTGGAGACTGCCCATTTGGAGCTTGACGGGAAGCTGTTCGTCAACACGCAGCAGGCCCCTACCTGGCGCGCCAACTGTCGGCGTTTCGAGACCGGGGGTCCCTAGGCCGACGAGTGAATGTCGCCGCGTGCCCCAGCCCAGATGGGTCGAGCACGAGGGCGAGCGCGAAGGGGGGAGAGCGAGGCGGCCGGAGACCGGCGTGAGAGAGGTGGGAATCCCGCGGCCTTCGTGTTCGTCCCGCGCCCAGGTCGGGTGCGCTTGCAGTAGGGGGTTACAAGCGTCCACGCGGGAGAGGGAGCGAGCGGCCTCCAGCGAGCACCTGTCTCGTCCTCGTCCCCGCGCGGCCAACCCTCTCTAAGAGGGCCCTGGTCCTCCCTTTTATAGGCACAAGGAGAGGATCCAGGTGTACAATGGGGGGTGTAGCAGAGTGCTACGTGTCTAGCGGAGGAGAGCTAGCGCCCTAAGTACATGCCGTTGTGGCAGCCGGAGAGATTTTGGCACCCAGCTGGTGTGATGTCGTGGCCGTCAAAGGAGTGCTGGAGCTTGACAGAGGGATAGCTGTCGGAGCGGTTGGGTCCTTGCTGACGTCCTCTTGCTTCCATAAGGGGGCTGAGAGCCGCAGTCGTCACAGAGTATGCGGGGCGCCATCATTGCCTATCTGGCGGAGCGAGCCAGATGGGACGCCGGTCTTGTTCCCTGCGGCCCGAGTCAGCTCGGGGTAGGGTGATGATGGCGCCTCCTGTTGACGTGGCTGATCTGCGCCCTAGGTTGGGCGATGTGGAAGCTCCTCCGAAGCCGAGGTCGGGTCCGAGCCCTAGGTTCGGGTGAGGCGGAGATCGCCGGCTGGTGCCGGGGCGGAGTCCGAGCCCTGGGGTCGGGCGAAGCGGAGTTCGTCGTCTTCTGGGCCGAGCCCAAGTCCGAGCCCTGGGTCTGGCGAGGCGGAGATCGTCATCTTCTGGGACTTAGCCCGAGTCCGAGCCCTGGGTCAGGCGGAGAGGAGTTCGCCGTCTTCCGGGACTTAGCCCGAGTCCGAGCCCAAGTCCGAGCCCTAGGTCGGGCGAGGCGGAGATCGTCGTCTTCTGGGACTTAGCCCGAGTCCGAGCCCTGGGTCAAGCGGAGTTCGCCGTCTTCCGGGACTTAGCCCGAGTCCGAGCCCTGGGTCGGGCGGAGTTTGCCGTCTTTCGGGACTTAGCCCGAGTCCGAGCCCTGGGTCGGGCGGAGTTCGCCGTCTTCCGGGACTTAGCCCGAGTCCGAGCCCTAGGTCGGGCGGAGTTCGTCGTCTTCCGGGACTTAGCCCGAGTCCGAGCCCTGGGTCGGGCGGAGCGGAGCTTCCTATGGTGCCTTTGGCCGGGCCTGACTGCCTGTCAGTCTCACTCTGTCAAGTGGCACCGCAGTCGGAGTGGCGCAGGCGGCGCTGTCCTTCTGTCAGGCCGGTCAGTGGAGCGGCGAAGTGACGGCGGTCACTTCGGCTCTGTCGGCTAGGGGGCGCGCGTCAGGATAAAGGTGTCAGGCCACCTTTGCATTAAATGCTCCTGCGATTTGGTCGGTCGGTGCGACGATTTGGTCAGGGTTGCTTCTTGGCGAAGGCAGGGCCTCGGGCGAGCCGGAAATATGTTCGCCGCTGAAGGGGGGCCTCGGGCGAGACGGAAATCCTCCGGGGTCGGCTGCCCTTGTCCGAGGCTAGGCTCGGGCGAGGCGTGATCGAGTCCCTCGAATGGACTGATCCCTGACTTAATCGCACCCATCAGGCCTTTGCAGCTTCGTGCTGATGGGGGTTACCAGCTGAGAATTAGGAGCCTTGAGGGTACCCCTAATTATGGTCCCCGACAGGTATGTAATAAAGGTAAGGTTCCTAAGCAAGTAAATTTGTCTAAATCTCATTCGCTTAGGAGACCCAAATCATACACTTGTGCTAGATCTATAACGAGATCACCTAGAACTAGCACAAAGGCTATTTGGGTACCAAAGGCATTTTTAGTTGAACGTCATGGACCCATCCCGAGATGGGTACCAAACTTTGTCAACTAGACCCTACAGGTGCCTCGAGATGGAATGGAGATCCTGGGAAAGCTTAAGATGGTTAATTTAAACTCTATGCTTAAGCCGTTGATCTTTATTGTCTATTTATTAACTCAAGGGTGGATTATTGTGCAATACTAATCCCGTGTTCATCTCGAGTTAAATAAGTTGTAGAAGTCCTTAATCATTATTGGTGAATTAAGCAAAGGACTTTGATGAGAATCTGCATCTGGCTCTCCAAAGGACGGTACCTTGTATCTTCAGTATATTATTGCAAATCAGTATTACTCCTAAGCTTGATTGTTGTGCTACCTGTCCTTGGAGTAGTTATGTTTTTGAGACTGCCTGTGTTGAATAGCTTTCAATCAATGGTTCACGATTTCCAAAATCATAATAATGCTTGCTTAATCATGAATGTGCGTTCTAGATGTTATATCTTTTGAATTATTCAATGAGTAGCTTTTCATTTGATATATTCACCTTGATTAACTCTCTGTATGTGTCCATGGATAAACCTGTATCATTTTTAAGTCATGCTAAATGGTGTTTAATGATTAACCTATGTGTGCAAGCATGACATCCTGTTTAGTCCATGTTCACACAATTACCTGGGTGTATATCAAATCTATGTTGTGTCACTGATGCACCATCTTGAGTTATGAGGTGAATGGGCAAAAGGAGCACTCATTTAGGTGACAACTGGTGCTCTCATGGCCATTCAGGAAAAAGGCAAAGGTATATGGAACTATGCAATTTCATTAAATATCTTGAAGTTCCAATGATTGTGATCACAACTATGTGCTTGCATCTGAATTGGTGGTTTCTTGGCATAGGTGCTCCTTACTTTAAAATGTTGTTTCTTTTGGTGTACCTAAGAAACCCTCTTAATCATAGTGTGCTTAGACACTACGCTTTATATGCATGCTCGTGTTGTTTTTCAATTGATAAATATGGTGCAATGATTGACATGTATGAAGCATGTCTAGGTTGCGTGTAAATTGTTATACTCCTTGAGGCATGCATTGTTTTCTCTAGTCATAAGTTGTATTATGTCATCGATTCATTTGGTATCTCTTTGTGATGAAGTTAATAGAATATGCCTTGACCAAGATATGATGTGATCCCCTCTAGTTCTGAGGAAGCTAGAATGTGCAAAGTGCAAGTCATTCAAATACTTGATGCACAACTTTAGGGGGAGTACACATAACTTGTGTTTTTTGAGACTAATTGTTTCTTGAGTGATCTTGTATAGTCTCAAGGTGGAAAAGAGAAGATGAGCAAGAAATGGAGCAATCAGGACTTGGGTACCTCCGTAATTCAAGTAATTGGTATCTTAAGTCGTGAGTAATTGCATATTTTTAGATTGCTCATGCTCTATAATATTTGGTGATACTAGATGCTTATCCTTAAATATCATGGAGCTATGATAATAAATGATCTTTCAATTGGTAGCCGTGATAGTTTGCTTCAATTGACATCTTTTGGTAATCACTAGAATAGAAGCTTCATCTTGTGCCACAATACTATAACTTGCTCTAAGCTTGGTGTCTTAGCAACAAGAAAAGGTTAGGATAAAGGATTAGGCACAAGTGTGGAGAAGCTCCTGAGAGATTAATACTTTCAAGATGAGAAGTACACCACAACAGGGTAAAGGTACAAAAGGAAGTATTGATCTTTTGCGTATATGTACCTTAACTTTCCTCCAAATGCTTGTGGTGCATATGTTGAATGAGTAAGGGGGAGTATTGTTAGTGTGTTTTTACCTACTCAATACCCTGCTGTCCCTTGACATCATTCTATGTTCTTGCTTGATTATGGTTTTGGTGTTTGATGTCAAAGGGGGAGAATTTGTGCATTAAAGCTCATCTCAACCTGAGAGGAAAGCTTATCCAAAAGGGGTTTCCTTGATCTTAAGGAAGGATGTGTTAGTTTGGGATATGTTAGTTTATGTTATTGATAATTCTTATCATATGCTTCTTGGTGTATTATATGTGTTGCATCATATGGTGATGATGCGAAACTAGTGCTTCCGCTGATATGAATTAATTGGCATCTACTGCGAAACTTGTGCTTTCGCTGATATGAATTAATTGGCATCTATTGTGTTTAATTCTGTAATAGATGTTCATGTGGGTAATGGTGCATGTGGTTAATGGTGCTTTAAAATTGCTTTAAATTAGTTTAAATTGGTATCTTAATGGTGAATAGTGGTAGGTTGATATTCCTGTGGTATATCCACTCAATTGATTGGTGTTGATTCTGTGCATTTGTGTGTTATGCGCATCATGGTTTGATCCTTGACACAATGCATCCCACTGGTGCTAAGGTGTAGTAATGCTTCGATTTAGCCTAAGTATGTTCATTTTGGCATTTAAGGCCAAAGTTAAGATTTTAATGTAAGCACATATTTAGGGGGAGCATTCTACAAACTTAGAGTTCAAAATTTTTGCTTTAAATTTCACTCTTATGTAAGCTTTAATTGTGTTGCCATCAATCACCAAAAAGGGGGAGATTGAAAGCTCTCTTTTGGGTTTTGGTGTTTGGATGGCAACTCAATTAAAGGACTAACAAGTGTGCTAAGTGTTGAACAGGTGCTTATTGTAAAGCTAGCAAGGTTCAACACAAGTGAACAAGTATGACGGTCCAAGGACTAGATTATGGATAGATAATGGACATCACAAGTAAGATGCACATTGCATAAAGTGAGACTCGGGTGCGTAGCTCGGAGACAACTGATCAAGCCAAGGATGGAGGAAAGAAGAGCTTCGAGGTACCAAGTGCATGGGAGAAGGTCAAAGAGGCTGAGGAACCCAAAGCCAAGGGTGAAGAAGAAGACTTGCAAAGTCAAGGGTGATCGAGTTGAGAAGAGCTATGGCACATCAAGGATCACTACATAAGGACGTGACTTACAACCAATGAGGAAACATCTATAGTTATGTGGTGTAAGTTATAAGGCTCAAGATCAAGCTCTAAGAAGGAGAACAAAGTCACTAGAAGGAGAACAAATGTCAAAATCAGAACTGGAAGCAGCCCAAAAGAGCTAAGTGTAGTTTGACCTTTAGTTCGGGTTGTTCCTATGTTTGGAGATATTCTATGTAACCTTTGCAGGATGTTGGAGCTCAGAAATGATAATCTAGATCAAGTCAAGCTGACTTGATGATTTATGAGTCCAATATCAATCTTAAGCATGTCAAGTGCTAGAGAAGTGAAAATCCAAGAGAAGGTATGTTTCTAGACTTAGTACATTGGTTTTTGTGTACTAACATATTTGTCTAAGTATTAGAAACAGAGAAAAGAAGAAAAGAAGAGAAAATACAAAAAGAGAAAGACTTGGCTGGTGCAGCCATGACTATACGAAGTCTGGGTGCACCGGACAGTGTCCGGTGCGCTAGGCTGGCGTCTGGTCAACCGGCTGCTGTCGGGTCTCGACGGCGGCATATGACTATAAATCACCGGACTGTCTGGTGGTGCACCGGACTGTCCGGTGAGTCGGCTGAGGCGAAGTCGCCGCTCTCGGGAATCAAGTCAACAGCGTACGGCTATAATTCACCGGACTGTCCGGTGGTGCAATCCGCGCGTGACGCGTGGCCGAGCCAACGGTCAGATGGGGGCACCGGACTATCCGGTGTGCACCGGACAGTGTCCGGTGCGCCAACGGCTCCTAGTCTGCAACGGTCGACTGCGCCAAGTTTGGAAGGAGATCCGCACCGGACCGTGAATAGTGGATGTCCGGTGGTGCACCGGACTGTCCGGTGCGCCACCCGACAGAAGGCAAGATTTGCCTTCCTGGATTGCTTCCAACGGCTCCTAGGCCCGTTGGGCCTATAAAAGGGACCTCTAGGCGCCTCAATGAGGGATACAAGTGCAGCCAACAAGTGTAGACATCAGTCGGATCAATTCTCTCTCTCCCTCTCGTGTATATCTCTCTAGTTTGTGTAGAGGCAAAGATATAAGCCTTGAGAGAGTGGAGAGATGCTGCTAAGGGCTAGAGCAAGGTCTTGAGCATATCATTACTCTGCCGGAGTGCTGCCAAGAAGATTGTAAGCAGCCGCGGTTTCGTTGTAACCATCTCAACATAGTGGAAGGCTCTACCTGTCAGATTGACAGATTTGAGCAAATAGAGGAAGGAGTTGAAATAGACTCCAAGCCCAGGTGTGGCTAACTCCAACGAGGACTAGGCAAGCATTTCAAGCTTGGTCGAACCTCAGGATAAATTCCTGTGTCCACGTGCTCTGCTCTGTGTTGTGTGCTGATTCCGTGTCTTATTCAGTTCTTACATCAACACTTCACTACTTACTTGTGGTACTAGCTTTCTTTGAAGTACAGGATATTCTTAAGACAGGAATTTCAAATCCGCTGCAACCTACTCGAAGGGTCCTTCACTCCACTACGTTCTAGTCTTCGAGTAGAGTAAGAATTTAAGTTTTACAGTGATAATTTTTATTCGCCTATTCACCCCCCCTCTAGGCAACATCCAGATCCTGTTCCCGGGCAAAGGGAACTTTCAGGTTGTAACACCCCTGGTGTTACTATTACTAAAACCGGAGCATAACTTCATAAGCATTGGCATTTCATGTGATTGTCACACCTAGAACGCATTCACTAGGCAAAAATTTCAAACAAGCTGTATTGGTATGACAATTTTGTGGATAAAACCCTAGAATAGGGTACTTAACCCTAAATGGGGACCAAAAGGGTAAAACAATGTCCAAATAGAGAAAACTCTGAAGCTCAATTAAAATAGTCATAAAATGTTACTGAGAATGGACCTAAGTTACATCCAAACCCCTAAAATGTCAAAAACCCTAAAAAGGACCCTGGAAAGCCCTAAACCTAAACCCTAGGGGGCTAAGTGCAAAATTAGTGCACTTTTGGACTAAAGTGCAAAAACCATGATAATAAGGTGTCTTAAGTCATATGGTTCACAATTATGAAGATTTGCAACCCAAACCTTGAGATTTGGACTAATTGCAAAAGAGCCACACTTGAACTCTTTTGGTTAAGTCTAAATTTCAGTGTAATGGGTTCATCTTTGGGGCCTTGTAACTTCCAAACAAAAAGGATTTTGCCCTAGGTCACCACATCAATTTGGTAGATCTATCATATGAGAATAACTTTGATACAGACATCCTCTTCGGTTGTTACACAAAAAATGGAGAAAAGCAAGCCCAAAGTTGCGCTGTCAGACTGGTATCGAGTTAACTGAAACTAAAACTGCAATCAGAAATGGTCACCGTGATATGGGACCAATTTGAGCATGCCATATCTTTGAATTCGTTCGGTTTTGACCCAAGAATCCTATAATAAGTTTGTAGACTGATGTTTAGTGAACAAATTCTGTTAAGAAAGGTTGCTCAGTCCTTAACAAGAATCAAGAGAACCAGTAGATTAAAGGGAGTCGGTTCAGAAGAACGCTGAAGATCAAACCCTAAAAAATCTGAAGAACACCGAAAAGATCTACGACACTGTGGATTCAGATGAGCTCGAGTGATTTGGTAGGGGGGGAATTGATCCGGGATGGATAACTTTGAACGTGGCGCGATTCCGCGAACCCAGTCAAGCGTGGACGGAGTTAGTCACCGGCGGCCGCTGTGACTCAAATAATTCCGCCATGGTGTCACCCGTACCTTGCTCCTCCCTCACTATGTCTCTTCCCTACGTGGTAACCATGCGCAAACAAAGTTATCCGTGGTTGTAGTTAGCTAGCCAGACTGCCGTGGCTATAAAGGGCACCATTAACCACGGTGGGGTATGCACACCTCCACCCAGTGAGTTGATCGAAATCCAAAATTCGCGCTGCCTCTGCCCCCTCCTCCCAAATTGAATGTGCATGGTGAAACTATAGTTCCTTAGGCCGTATAGCCCCAATCTCCACCCCCAATTTCACCCAGAGCCACGGCGACACCATTTTCCCCCTTTCTCTATCACCGACGAGCCCAGGTCCTCTGTGCTCCGTGGCCAGACCACTCTGGTAAGGCTCTATACATCTTGAGTGTTGTTTTAGGAGCTCTGTATGCTCGTGAAGCTTGTCGTGGCAACTGTTGGACCAATTCAAGCATGATTGAATGGGAACGCGGGTTCGATGTCACGGTTTCCGCCGTGCACATTGGTAGGCCATTCTCAATGTGTTCAAGCCGAATTCAACGAGTGTTCCAAGGTCACCTTGAGTCGATTATGCCTCCCCTGTAGCTAGACTAGACAGCCACCGCCGGTCATGGCCAGAACAGGTCGCGTCGGTGATGAACGGCGAGCGCACCGTGGTCAGGGACCTATTTGGAAAAGAAACGAAGTTTCAGGGACCTGTGTGTAAGATGTTAGTGACTCTTAGAATATTCTGTAGAACGTGTTACAAATTAGTTAAGACCTCGGGGGTGTTTTCGCAAGTCAGTCGTGCGGACCCACGCGCCCGATTGAGTCTAGTAGTGTTCATATTCTTTTCTTTTTCCTTTTCTGCCAGAGCTAAAACAATTCTAGAAAAGTGTAGAAAAATGGTAAAAATGCCAAACCAATTTTGATAGGTTTCTAATTTCCTGTAGAATTTAATAAAAATAGTTCCATGATTTTTAGTTTAAATAAGAAATTATAGGGTATTTAAAATAGCTCAAAACCATGCTTCTGGATTTTTAGAAAATAAATAATAAATCCAAAATTCACTAAATTTTTTAGGATAAACTTTAAATAATATTTAGAAACCTTGGGTAGAGTTTGGTATGTTTTAGACCATGTTTGATACTTAGAACCCAAAACCCTACCCCCTGCCCTGTGAACTTCACTGTTGATTCCAGAAACCCTAAGTTCTCGAAGATCCGTGAAGGAAAATTGTATTCAAGACTTTAGATAATAAACTTTTATTATCTTTGCATTCTCATGAGCATTACATGGGCATTCATTATTATGTATGGTTGTATTTAGAAAATGAAGAAGAAGTAGAAGTCGAAGAAGAGAAGACTTCACCACCACCACCTGAGGAACATCAGGCAGGCAACCGCCTTTATTTTGATATCTGCAGGACCGAGCCTGATTCACCAGTAAAACAAGGCAAGCCCCGGTGCATTTGCCACCTCCTTGTTACTTTTAAACACTTTCTCACTTACTTGATGCATTAGGTGATAAGAGTTGTGTGCTAAACTATTGCTGCATCTCCTTCCTTGGATTACTTCCTAATCCCTGTTTTACAAAAGGTTTTCTTATGCTTAGCTTTGCTTTAGAAAAACAAAATGTTTTGTTTTCTCAAAGATGATGTTGCAAAGTGGGTGGGTTGTTTTCGAAAATAAAACTTGATGGTGGATCCATCATGACCATGATGGGTTCAACATCGGAAAAGATGTACCTTTGCTAGGTACCAAACTTTGGGGTTTGAAATGATTAAGTTGAGACCGAGCGGGTGACTTGCACAAGAAGAGAGTCTTGGTGTAGTGTCTCCATCTGAGTCGATTAAGGACCGTGTCGATGTAGGCTTGATGACCGAGGACCCTTTAACTGGTCACATGCCTCGTCATGGGTAAGCTTTACCTCGGGCAGACTAATACCAGAATAAGATACCACGCAATGGGAGTGGAGAGATGGCGAGAGTAGCGTGTACCCTCCGTGGCAAGAGGCTGGACGGTGGTGTATCTGTGCTCTCGGTTGGCGTGAACCTGATCTGGTCTTAAGAACCCTAGTGGCGAGTTGACATATGCAAGGGTTAAGTGCTACATATGTCATGTTATTGGAGATCCTCAGCTGAGTATAATTGATTCGGATCACCGTACCTTCGCGGTTATGAAGACTTGGTCACTGACCTATACGTAGAAATCCAGTAAAGATGAAGGGTTCTTAAGAAATTGGCTAGTGCAGGTCAAGTGATTGAACTAGGATAGAGAGAACCCTTGTTGCAGGTAATTTTACTTAACCTGACAAATAAAACTGGATTTTTAAAGATCCACTCTTAGTAAGCATTTCGGCAAACAGAGTCATTAATTATTGAGAAGCCTTACTATCGGCGTTTCGAGACCGGGGGGTCCCTAGGCCGACGAGTGAATGTCGCCGCGTGCCCCAGCCCAGATGGGTCGAGCGCGAGGGCGAGCGCGAAGGGGGAGAGCGAGGCGGCCGGAGACCGGCGTGAGAGAGGTGGGAATCCCGCGGCCTTCGTGTTCGTCCCGCGCCCAGGTCGGGTGCGCTTGCAGTAGGGGGTTACAAGCGTCCACGCGGGAGAGGGAGCGAGCGGCCTCCAGCGAGCGCCTGTCTCATCCTCGTCCCCGCGCGGCCAACCCTCTCTAAGAGGGCCCTGGTCCTCCCTTTTATAGGCGCAAGGAGAGGATCCAGGTGTACAATGGGGGGTGTAGCAGAGTGCTACGTGTCTAGCGGAGGAGAGCTAGCGCCCTAAGTACATGCCGTTGTGGCAGCCGGAGAGATTTTGGCACCCAGCTGGTGTGATGTCGTGGCCGTCGGAGGAGTGCTGGAGCTTGACGGAGGGACAGCTGTCGGAGCGGTTGGGTCCTTGCTGACATCCTCTTGCTTCCGTAAGGGGGCTAAGAGCCACAGTCATCACAGAGTATGCGGGGCGCCATCATTGCCTATCTAGTGGAGCGAGCCAGATGGGACGTCGGTCTTGTTCCCTGCGGCCCGAGTCAGCTCGGGGTAGGGTGATGATGGCGCCTCCTATTGACGTGGCTGGTCTGCGCCCTAGGTTGGGCGATGTGGAAGCTCCTCCGAAGCCGAGGTCGAGTCTGTCTTCCGTGGCCGAGGTTGGGTTCGAGCCCCAGGTTCGGGCGAGGCGGAGATTGCCGGCTGGTGCCGGGGCGGAGTCCGAGCCCTGGGGTCGGGCGAAGCGGAGTTCGTCGTCTTATGGGGCCGAGCCCAAGTCCGAGCCCTGGGTCGGGCGGAGAGGAGTTCGCCGTCTTCCGGGACTTAGCCCGAGTCCGAGCCCTGGGTCGGGCGGAGTTCGCTGTCTTCCGGGACTTAGCCCGAGTCCGAGCCCTGGGTCGGGCGGAGTTCGCCGTCTTCCGGGACTTAGCCCGAGTCCGAGCCCTGGGTCGGGCGGAGTTCGCCGTCTTCCGGGACTTAGTCCGAGTCCGAGCCCTGGGTTGGGCAGAGCGGAGCTTCCTATGGTGCCTTTGGCCGGGCCTGACTGCCTGTCAGTCTCACTCTGTCAAGTGGCACCGCAGTCGGAGTGGCGCAGGCGGCGCTGTCCTTCTGTTCGGCCGGTCAGTGGAGCGGCAAAGTGACGGCGGTCACTTCGGCTCTGCCGGCTAGGGGGTGCGCGTCAGGATAAAGGTGTCAGGCCACCTTTGCATTAAATGCTCCTGCGATTTGGTCGGTCGGTGCGGCGATTTGGTCAGGGTTGCTTCTTGGCGAAGGCAGGGCCTCGGGCGAGCCGGAAATATGTTCGCCGCTGAAGGGGGGCCTCGGGCGAGACGGAAATCCTCCGGGGTCGGCTGCCCTTGTCCGAGGCTAGGCTCGGGCGAGCTGTGATCGAGTCCCTCGAATGGACTGATCCCTGACTTAATCGCACCCATCAGGCCTTTGCAGCTTTGTGCTGATGGGGGTTACCAGCTGAGAATTAGGAGCCTTGACGGTACCCCTAATTATGGTCCCCGACAGTAGCCCCCGAGCCTCGAAGGGAGTGTTTGCACTCGCTTGGAGGCTTTCGTCGCACTTTTTTGCAAGGGGACCAGCCTTTCTCGGTTGCGTTTTGTTCCGGTGGGTGCGTGCGAGCGCACCCGCCGGGTGTAGCCCCCGAGGCCCCGGAGGAGTGGTTTCACTCCTTCGAGGTCTTAATGCCTTGCGTAGTGCTTCGGCTGGTCTGGTTGTTCCCTCATGCGAGCTGGCCGTAGCCCAGGTGTACGGTTGGGTCCCAAGTTCTCGGGCTGGTATGTTGACGCTGTCAACGGTTCGGCCGGAGCCGGGTTTGCGAGAGCAGCCCCCGAGCCTCTGCACAGAGCGAGAGGGCGGTCAGGGGCAGACTCGGCTTTTTTACATACGCCCCTGCGTCGCCTTTCCGCAAGGAGGAGGGGGGGAAAGCGCCATGTTGCCCTCGATGGGCGCCGAACATGGTGTCTCCGATGAGCTGCAAGCGGGTAATCCGAGTGGACGTCCGTGCCCCATTCGTTAGGGGTCGGCTAGGGGCCCAGAGGCACGCCCAAAAGTACCTGCGGGTGATCTTCCGGACCCGGTCCCCTGGCGACGGGGTCCGAGGGCTCGATGCCTCCCTCTGATGGGATTCCGTTACAAGATTGTTCCCGCTGGTCTCAGAAATGTCCTAGGGTACCTCGGGAGCGCAGCCCGAGCCTTGGTTATGTATCGAACGTACCCATGGTCATCCCTCGCTCGGCGTCTGAGGCTGCTGTGAACCCTTCGGGGGCTAGCCTTCGAACCCCTGATCAGTAATGGGCGCGGAGCCCGAGTAGCCTGAGGCGGCCGTGGAACCCTTTCGAGGGCCGGCCTTCGAACCTCTAACCAGTAGTGGGTGTAGGGCCCACGCGATCTGAGGCGGCTGTCGAACCCTTCCGGGGGGCCAGCCTTCGAACCTCTGATCAGTAGGGGGGCTCGGAGCCTGGTTCTTTCTCGGGGAAGGATCCTTTTCGGGGTATCCCCCTTTCCCGGTCCCTGTTGCAAGAGAGAGAAAGAGGAAAAAAGGAAAAGGATACGAAATCGAACGACGCGGCGTACCTTTTTTTACGCGGTCATCATGGCGAAGGCGAAGCGTCGCCCGCTTCTCCTGCCAGAGGCGCCGCCGGTCCCGCCGCGGAGTTAATGCGACGGGGCGAGTGGTTGGCGGGGCGGCCGTTGTGCGTGCGCGAGCCGTTCGAGGAACGGATCACGGGCGCGTTGTCTTCACGCTGTGAGAGAGGGTTCTCTCGCTGCCCCCGGACGGGACGTAAGCTTGGCTGACGACGTGACCGCTGCACCTGCCCGCCTGCCACCGCCATTACTGCCGGCCCGTCTTCGGCCGTATTAACCGTCGCGCCAGGCTGGAGCCGCTGGGTCGTGCGCTGGGTCGCCTCGAGTCGCGGCATTGGTTCCGCAGTCGAAGAGGCGCGGTGGTGGCGCAAGTGGCGGTGCAGTTGCATGCACGAAGCATTCGGCGCGCCGGTTGCATGACGCGTGGGCGTGGGCCTCCATGCCGGGCGTGTTGGGAGTCGGAGAAGTGCGCCCACTTGGCGCGGTAGCATGCCGCCTGCATGGCTGCCCACCCTTTCGCCCGCTGGTCTGGGCAAAACTGGAGGGTCGATTGTAACCGCTGGGCGGTTGTACGCACCGCGCGCGGCGGTTTGGCTTCTTCTGCTCTGAGTCGGCTTGCATGACGTGTGGGACCCAGCCCCCGCGCCGTAGGGGAGGACCTTGGAGTGTGTTGGAGAAGACTCAGCCCGTGACGGCTGGGGACGCAAGTAGGGAGAGCCGCCTTTAAAAGGAGGGTGACCCCCTTGGAAGGCGACCATGTCTTCGCGCTCCCTTATGCATCGTGTCTTTCCGCCTTCCAAGCCCCCCGGATGCGGGATATCTGCCGTCTTTCCGCTTCGTCATCGGGGGAACGCAACTCCGCGGGAGTTGGTACCTTTCAGCCGTCGTTTGGCTTCAAGGATTTTCATCATGCAGCCCGGCTGCACCCCTCCACCGGCGGTCACCCAAGATGGTGACCTCCAGTTTGATGGTGGGGGAAAGCGAGCCGGGCTGCGGCCTCTGCCCCTCCCTCAGCCTCAAGGATTTTCATCACTAGTGCTGGGGAGGGGAGTGTGCCAAGTTGGGGTCGGCCCCTGCGTGGGCGGTGGCCCGCCCCTTCCCTCAGTGATCGGGGGGAACGGCGGGAGTCGTCCGTGGCGCTGACAACTGCACCGTGCCCGGCTCTCTGAGCCGAGCGGCTTCGGAGCCGCTCCCGGTGCCGCCTCCCGCCACGGCAGCTGGAAGAGGTTCCGCCGCCGACGAGTTTGCCGGCACCACCCGCGAACCGACCTCCAACTTTACGGCCTTCTGCCCGTCCTTGCCTCTCGAGTTTGGGCACGGGCGGGGGCCTCCTGACAGCAGCATCCGCCCTGAGGTCATCGCTGCTGTTGTCCGGACCCCCGGAGCAGAAGTCGTCGTCGTCGCCGCTGCTGGGGCGGGCGACGACAAGCCGTTTGTCGGTCTTCTGTTGCTCCGCAGGCCTCTCCCCCGTTGAGTGGGGTTGTTCGTACCTGCGGAGGTGGAACCAGAGTTCCGTTTGTAATGGCACCTTGGATGCCAGTGTTTTTGTTCATTGTGGCTGTCGGGGCCTGAACATGTATGTATTTTCGGCACGGAGCCATGTTTTTTCCTCATTTTCGAGCACTAAGACTCGCCTGTTGGTTGTCTGAGCCGCTTCACCAAGCGTGAGTCGCCCCGTGTAAAGGTGACGAGTGAGGTATCCGTATCCCGGAGGCGTAGGAGTCCCTCGGCTCGGTCAGCCTTGTTGTCCGAGGCTTCTCTAGCTTAATTAAAGGAACCCCTCGGCCGCTCTTCGATGAGCCGAGGCCAGGGGTAGCGGCGTCAACATGAACAGAGGCAGAGTTGGCTTGAAAAGAAAACCTGGTCGTTTTCAGGATCCACTTTCGAAGTAGTCAAACAGCCCGAAAGACCTTCTGGCAGAAAAGATCTTTTTTCGAGGAAAATTTCGACGCAGAGGGGGTTCCCCCCTTTTAGCCCCCGAGGGAGGGTCGGGCTTTGCCGAGGCAAGGCCGGCCCTTCCTTGACGACTAAACTTTTGCTGGGCGCGAGGTATATGAACAACTTGAAAACATCTTAAGGGTAGAAGCGACGTAGCTGTTGGATGTTCCAAGCGTTGCCGTAGACCTCGCCTTGACTGTTGGCCAGCTTGTACGTTCCGGGCTTCAGAACTTTGGCGATGACGAACGGCCCCTCCCAGGGGGGCGTGAGCTTGTGCCGCCCTCGGGCGTCTTGTCGCAGCCGAAGCACCAGGTCGCCCACCTGGAGGTCTCGGGACCCGACCCCTCGGGCGTGGTAGCGTCGCAGGGACTAAGCCTCCTCCAGCTGGTCCAGCGAGTCTTCTCGGCTAGCTTGGTTGCTTTGGTCGGTGTAGGCCCTCGCCCTCGGGGAGTCGTATTCCAGGTCTGTGGGCAAGACGGCCTCGGCCCCGTAGACTAGGAAGAACGGCGTGAAGCCCGTGGCTCGGCTTGGCGTTGTCCTCAGACTCCAGACCACCGAGGGGAGTTCCTTCACCCATCGCTTGCCGAACTTGTTGAGGTCGTTGTAGATCCGAGGCTTGAGCCCTTGTAGAATCATGTCGTTGGCATGCTCTACTTGCCCATTTGACATGGGGTGAGCCACGGCGGCCCAGTCCACCCGGATGTGGTGGTCCTCGCAGAAGTCCAGGAACTTTCTGCCGGTGAACTGGGTGCCGTTGTCGGTGATGATGGGTTCGGGACCCCGAAGCGATGGATGATGTTGGTGAAGAACGCCACCGCCTGCTCGGACCTGATGCTGTTCAGGGGTCGGACCTCGATCCACTTGGAGAATTTGTCGATGGCGACCAGCAGGTGCGTGTAGCCCCCGGGTGCCTTCTGCAAGGGGCCGACGAGATCCAGACCCCACACAGCAAAAGGCCAGGTGATGGGTATCGTCTGCAGAGCCTGAGCGGGCAGGTGGGTCTGCCTTGCGTAGAACTGACACCATTCGCAGGTGCGGACAATTCTAGTGGCGTCGGCCACCGCCGTCGGCCAGTAGAAGCTTTGCCGGAAAGCATTCCCGACAAGGGCTCGAGGCGCTGGGTGATGGACGCAAGCCCCCGAGTGTATCTCTCGCAGGAGTTCCTGACCTTCGGCGATGGAGATGCATCGCTGGAGGATGCTGGAGGGGCTCCGGTGGTAGAGCTCCTTCTCATCTCCCAGCAAGACGAACGACTTGGCGCGCCACGCCACCCGCCGAGCCTCGGCTCGGTCGCGGGGTAGCTCTCCCCGGTGGAGATATTGCAGGTACATGGTCTGCCAGTTTTGATCAGGCGTGACCCCACTTTGCTCCCCCTCGACGTGCAGCGTCTCGCCCTCGGGGGCCGAGGGTACCTCGGGTTGAACCGAGGATACCTCGGGCCGAGCCGAGGGTGCCTCGGAATGATCCAAGGGTACCTCGGGCTGGGCCGAGGGTGCCTCGGGCTCGGGCGTGTCGTCGACCTTGACGGAGGGTTGATGCAGATCCCGGGAGAAGACGTCTAGGGGAACCATCGTTCGCCCCAAGGCTATTTTAGCCACCTCGTCCGCAGTCTCGTTGTAGCGCCGAGCGATGTGGTTGAGCTCGAGCCCGTAGAACTTGTCTTCTAGGCGCCGAACCTCATCGCAGTAGGCCTCCATCTTCGGGTCGCGGCAGTGGGAGTTCTTCATGACTTGGTCAATGACGAGCTGCGAGTCGCCGTGAGCGTCGAGGCGTTGGACCCCTAGCTCGATGGCGATCCGCAACCCGTTGACCAGAGCCTCATACTCGGCCACATTGTTGGACGCCGGGAAATGGAGGCGTAGCACGTAGCGTAGGTGCTTCCCGAGGGGCGAAATGAAGAGTAGGCCTGCGCCGGCTCCTGTCTTCATCAGCGACCCGTCGAAGAACATGGTCCAGAGCTCCGGTTGGATCGGGGCCGTCGGTAGCTGGGTGTCAACCCATTCAGCTACGAAGTCCGCCAAGACCTGGGACTTGATGGCCTTCCGAGGAGCGAACGAGATTGTCTCGCCCATGATTTCCACCGCCCACTTTGCAATCCTACCCGAGGCCTCTCGGCACTGGATGATCTCCCCCAGGGGGAAGGATGACACCACAGTTACCGGATGAGACTCGAAGTAGTGTCGCAGCTTCCGTCGTGTTAGGATCACCGCGTACAACAGCTTCTGAACTTGTGGGTAGCGGATCTTGGTTTCGGACAGTACCTCGCTGACGAAGTAGACTGGCCTCTGAACGGGCAATGTATGCCCCTCTTCTTGCCTCTCGACCACAATCGCGGCGCTATCCACCTGAGTGGTCGCGGCGACGTAGACCAGGAGGGCTTCTTCGGCAGCTGGGGGCACCAAGATAGGCGCCTTTGTGAGGAGCGCCTTCAGGTTCCCGAGGGCTTCCTCGGCCTCAGGGGTCCAAGTGAAGCACTCGGCCTTCCTTAAGAGGCGGTACAGAGGTAGGCCTCTTTCGCCGAGGCGTGAGATGAAGCGGCTCAGAGCCGCGAGGCATCCCATGACCCTCTGTACGCCTTTCAAGTCCTTGATGGGCCCCATGCTGGTGATAGCTGCGATCTTCTCCAGGTTGGCTTCGATGCCCCGCTCGGAGACGATGAACCCCAAGAGCATGCCTCGGGGTACTCCGAAAACACACTTTTCGGGATTGAGCTTGACACCTTTCGCCTTGAGACATCGGAATGTCGCTTCAAGGTCGGAAAGGAGGTCGGAGGCTTTCCTCGTCTTGAATACGATGTCATCGACGTAGGCCTCGACCGTGCGACCAATGTGTTCGCCAAACACATGGTTCATGCAACGCTGGTACGTCGCGCCCGCATTCCTCAAGCCGAACGGCATGGTGACATAGCAGTACATGCCGAAGGGTGTGATGAAAGAAGTCGCGAGCTGGTCGGACTCTTTCATCCTGATTTGATGATACCCTGAGTAGGCATCGAGGAAAGACAGGGTTTCGCACCCAGCAGTGGAATCCACGATTTGGTCGATGCGAGGCAGAGGGTAGGGAACCTTCGGACATGCTTTGTTGAGACCAGAGTAGTCTACACACATCCGCCATTTCCCCCCTTTCTTTCTCACAAGCACAGGGTTGGTAAGCCATTCGGGATGGAATACCTCTTTGATGAACCCTGCCGCCATTAGCTTGTGGATCTCCTCGCCTATGGCTCTGCGCTTCTCCTTGTCGAATCGGCGCAGTGGCTGCTTGACGGGTCGGGCTCCGGCTCGGATGTCCAGCGAGTGCTCGGCGACATCCATCGGTATGCCGGGCATGTCCGAGGGACTCCACGCGAAGACGTCGGCGTTCGCGCGGAGAAAGTCGACGAGCACTGCTTCCTATTTGGGATCGAGCCCGGAGCCGATCCGGACCTGCTTGGAGGCGTCGCCGCTGGGGTCGAGGGGGACGGACTTAACCGTCTCCGCTGGCTCAAAGTTGCCGGCATGACGCTTCACGTCTGGCACCTCCTTAGAGAGGCTTTCTAAGTCGGCGATGAGGGCCTCGGACTCGGCGAGGGCCTCGGCGTACTCCACGCACTCCACGTCGCATTCGAACGCGTGTTTGTACGTGGGGCCGACGGTGATGACCCCGTTGGGGCCTGCCATCTTGAGCTTCAGGTAGGTGTAGTTGGGGACGGCCATGAACTTCACGTAGCATGGCCTCCCCAGTACCGCGTGGTAGGTTCCTCGGAACCCAACCACCTCGAACGTCAGGGTCTCCCTTCGGAAGTTGGAGGGTGTTCCGAAGCAGACGGGAAGGTCGAGCTGTCCGAGGGGCTGGACGCGCTTCCCGGGAATGATCCCATGGAAGGGCGCAGCGCTTGCCCGGACAGAGGACAGATCAACACGCAGGAGCCCGAGGGTCTCGGCGTAGATGATGTTGAGGCTGCTGCCTCCATCCGTGAGGACCTTGGTGAGCCTGACGTCGCCGATGATGGGGTCGACGACGAGCGGGTATTTCCCCGGGCTCGGCACATGGTCGGGGTGGTCGGCTTGGTCAAAGGTGATGGGCTTATCGGACCAGTCTAGGTAGACTGGCGCCGCCACCTTCACCGAACAGACCTCCTGGCGCTCTTGCTTGTGGTGCCGAGCCAAGGCATTCGCCGCCTGCCCACCGTAGATCATGAAGCAGTCGCGGACCTCAGGGAACTCTCCTGCCTGGTGATCTTCCTTCTTGTCATCGTCGCGGGCCTTGCCACCCTCCGCGGGTGGCCCGGCCTTATGGAAGTGGCGCCGAAGCATGACGCACTCCTCAAGGGTGTGCTTGACGGGCCCCTGGTGATAGGGGTACGACTCCTTGAGCATCTTGTCGAAGAGGTTGGCACATCCGGGGGGCTTCCGAGGGTTCTTGTACTCGGCGGCGGCGACAAGGTCCGCGTCGGCGGCGTCGCGTTTCGCTTGCGACTTCTTCTTGTCCTTCTTCTTGGCGCCGCGCTGAGTTGACGCCTCGGGGGCATCTTCCAAAGGGCGGCCCTGGGGCTGCTTGTCCTTCCGGAAGATAGCCTCGACCACCTCTTGGCCGGAGGCGAACTTGGTGGCGATGTCCATCAGCTCGCTCGCCCTGGTGGGGGTTTTGCGACCCAGCTTGCTCACCAGGTCGCGGCAGGTGGTGCCAGCGAGGAACGCGCAGATGACATCCGAGTCAGTGATGTTGGGCAGCTCGGTGCGCTGCTTCGAGAATCGCCGGATGTAGTCCCGGAGAGATTCTCCCGGCTGCTGTCGGCAGCTTCGAAGGTCCCAGGAATTCCCAGGGCGCACGTATGTGCCCTGGAAATTCCCGGCGAAAGCTTGGACTAGGTCGTCCTAGTTGGAGATCTGCCCCGGAGGCAGGTGCTCCAACCAGGCGCGAGCGGTGTCGGAGAGGAACAGAGGGAGGTTGCGGATGATGAGGTTGTCATTGTCCATTCCACCCAGTTGGCAGGCCAGATGGTAGTCCGCGAGCCATAGTTCCGGTCTCGTCTCCCCTGAGTACTTTGGGATAGTAGTCGGGGGTCGGAACCGGGTCGGGAACGGCGCCCGTCGTATGGCTCGGCTGAAGGCCTGCGGACCGGGTGGCTCGGGCGAGGGACTCCGATCCTCCCCGTTGTCGTAGCGCCCCCCACGCCTGGGATGGTAGCCTCGGCGCACCCTCTTGTCGAGGTGGGCCCGACGGTCGCGGTGATGGTGCTCGTTTCCGAGGCGACCCGGGGCCGCAGGCGCGGTGTTGCGCGTGCGCCCGGTGTTGACCGAGGCTTCCCGCATGAATCGGGAAGTCGCGGCATGAGGTTCCGAGGGGTACCCCTACCTTCGGGAGGCGGAGCTCTCGGCCCGTCGGACCGCGGCGCCTTCCAGGAGATTCTTGAGCTCTCCCTGGATTCGCCGCCCCTCGGTGGTTGATGGCTCCGGCATCGCGCGAAGAAGCATTGCTGCTGCCGCCAGGTTCTGGCCGACCCCACTGGATGCGGGTGGTGGCCTGACCCTGACGTCGTCGGTGATGCGGTGCTGGAAGCCCTGGGGTAGATGACGTATTTCTCCGGCCGGAGGTTGGCCCGCCCATGCCTGCCCGACGTCCCGATGGATCGGCTCAAGCGCTCCTGCTCCCTCGTCGAGCCTGGCCTGCACCCCGCGGATTTGCTCGAGCTGTGGGTCATGGCCCCCCGCCTGAACGAGGACCACAGCTAGCTCCCGTGGGATGTCAACGCGAGGCATCGGCCTAGGGAGGTCACCGTCCTCCGGCATGCCGAGATGGTTGCCTTCGGAGGGACCCCCTAGATCGACGTGGAAGCATTCACGACTTGGGCCGCAGTCCTCGTCGCCGAGGCTTCGGCTACCGTCGGAACAATCAGAAAGGCAGTAGTCGCATGCGGTCATGAAGTCCCGCATGGCACTGGGGTTGCCAAGTCCAGAGAAATCCCAACAGATGCTGGGTTCGCCGTCTTCCTCGGACCCAGAGGGCCCGTAGGTCGAGACGTCCGTCAGCCGGTCCCAAGGTGACCGCATACGAAACCCCAGAGAGTTTTGACTCGCCTCTACAAGAGCGCCCGCCAAAGTGGGGCCGCTAGGCGGGTCAAGGCTGAATCCGAAAGACGTGGGATGGGAATCGGTCGGTACCTTTTGGTCGACGGGCGGCGATGAGGTCACGTCGGGGACTGACTGCGCCGTCGTCTCAGGTTCGAGGGTGACGTCCAGCAAGCTTTTCGCGAGCATGCTGGCGTCGTCCGCTTGCTCGGGATTGGCGTGTCACGGGGGGACGGCGCTCGCCTTCATCTCAAACGCGAGGTCGACGCCCGATGCGCCCCCCGTTGGGGCGCTAGGGCCGTCGACTCGCTTGACAGCCGACGAGGCGCTGTCTCCTGCTTGGCCTTGGTTGCCTCGCCTCCTCCTCCATCGGCGGGGAGAGGACGGGGTGAGCTCGAAGGTTGTTCTTCCACCATGCGGGGAAGACGTCGCCGATTCCACCATCGGCAGGCGGGTTGTCGGCCGCCACTGTCATTGTCGCACGACGGTGGAAGGAGTATCACGTCGTAGCTGCTGTCGAGGGACATGAACTCAAGACTCCTGAAACGGAGCACCGTCCCGGGTTGGAGAGGTTGCTGGAGACTGCCCATCTGGAGCTTGACGGGAAGCTGTTCGTCAACACGCAGCAGGCCCCTACCTGGCGCGCCAACTGTCGGCGTTTCGAGACCGAGGGGTCCCTAGGCCGACGAGTGAATGTCGCCGCGTGCCCCAGCCTAGATGGGTCGAGCGCGAGGGCGAGCGCGAAGGGGGGAGAGCGAGGCGGCCGGAGACAGGCGTGAGAGAGGTGGGAATCCCGCGGCCTTCGTGTTCGTCCCGTGCCCAGGTCGGGTGCGCTTGCAGTAGGGGGTTACAAGCGTCCACGCGGGAGAGGGAGCGAGCGGCCTCCAGCGAGCGCCTGTCTCGTCCTCGTCCCCGCGCGGCCAACCCTCTCTATGAGGGCCCTGGTCTTCCCTTTTATAGGCGCAAGGAGAGGATCCAGGTGTACAATGGGGGGTGTAGCAGAGTGCTACGTGTCTAGCGGAGGAGAGCTAGCGCCCTAAGTACATGCCGTTGTGGCAGCCGGAGAGATTTTGGCACCTAGCTGGTGTGATGTCGTGGCCGTCGGAGGAGTGCTGGAGCTTGACGGAGGGACAGCTGTCGGAGCGGTTGGGTCCTTGCTGACGTCCTCTTGCTTCCGTAAGGGGGCTGAGAGCCGCAGTCGTCACAGAGTATGCGGGGCGCCATCATTGCCTATCTGGCGGAGCGAGCCAGATGGGACGCCGGTCTTGTTCCCTACGGCCCGAGTCAGCTCGGGGTAGGGTGATGATGGCGCCTCCTGTTGACGTGGCTGGTCTGCGCCCTAGGTTGGGCGATGTGGAAGCTCTTCCGAAGCCGAGGTCGAGTCTATCTTCCATGGCCGAGGTCGGGTCTGAGCCCCAGGTTCGGGCGAGGCGGAGATTGCCGGTTGGTGCCGGGGCACAGTCCGAGCCCTGGGGTCGGGCGAAGCGGAGTTCGTCGTCTTATGGGGCTAAGCCAAGTCCGAGCCCTGGGTCGGGCGGAGAGGAGTTCGCCGTCTTCCGGGACTTAGCCCGAGTCCGAGCCCTGGGTCGGGCGGAGTTCGCCGTCTTCCGAGACTTAGCCCGAGTCCGAGCCCTGGGTCGGGCGGAGTTTGCCGTCTTCCGGGACTTAGCCCGAGTCCGAGCCCTGGGTCGGGCGGAGTTCGCCGTCTTCCGGGACTTAGTCCGAGTCCGAGCCCTGGGTCGGGCGGAGCGGAGCTTCCTATAGTGCCTTTGGCCGGGCCTGACTGCCTGTCAGTCTCACTCTGTCAAGTGGCACCGCAGTCGGAGTGGCGCAGGCGGCGCTGTCCTTCTGTCAGGCCGGTCAGTGGAGCGGCGAAGTGATGGCGGTCACTTCGGCTCTGCCGGCTAGGGGGCACGCGTCAGGATAAAGGTGTCAGGCCACCTTTGCATTAAATGCTCCTGCGATTTGGTTGGTCGGTGCGGCGATTTGGTCAGGGTTGCTTCTTGGCGAAGGCAGGGCCTCGGGCGAGCCAGAAATATGTTCGCCGCTGAAGGGGAGCCTCGAGCGAGACGAAAATCCTCCGAGGTCGGCTGCCCTTGTCCGAGGCTAGGCTCGGGCGAGGCGTGATCGAGTCCCTCGAATGGACTGATCCCTGACTTAATCGCACCCATCAGGCCCTTGCAGCTTTGTGCTGATGGGGGTTACCAGCTGAGAATTAGGAGCCTTGAGGGTACCCCTAATTATGGTCCCCGACACTTACCTTGACTCCCTCTAGCCAGCATACCCTTGAGAGTCTTTTCTTTAGTCAGGTAAGACATGCTGAGTAATTGCATACTCAGGGCTTCATCCCATGTTGTTTTTAGGTGAGGAAGCAACCAACTTTTGTTGCTTCTGTTCAAAGGTGGTACCAAAGGAAGAGCACCAGGAGTAAAGCTGCAGGAGGAAAGGATCCTCCATAAAACTTTTGTTTGATACTTATCGAGAGGGGTTTTTGCCTCCCATGGTTTGTAATAATAATACTCAGCACTCGTATATTTTGTTCTGGTCTATAACTATATAACTCTATCTTACTTTTTAATAAAGGTAAGTTAATATAACTGCTTCCGCATTTTCGTATCTCCGATGCTTGTAATGTCTGCGTGACGGGTGAAACGCTCTTGGGAAAGGTAAGGAAAGCAGATACCGAATTTGTCAAGTGATTTAGGGGCAGCTGCAGGGTTGTCTGAGGTCCGTTGGACAAGGACAACTATAGGTGGGCCTAATGACTTGGGAGGTTCCAACACATTAGGTGTCTTAGGATGTTTCTTGTAAGCTTGGTGTACTGCTCCATCCGCCTAGGGGTCCCTTTTATAGCCCCAAGGCAACTAGGAGCCGTTGGAGATCAACATGGAAGGCTATTCTTGCCTTCTGCCGAGTGGCGCACCGGACAGTCCGGTGCGCCACCGGACAAGTCCTGTAGCTTGTCCAGTGAGCGATCTCCTTCCATATCGGGCTCATCCAAAAGTTGAGCCGGCGGTCTCGTTGGCGCACTGGACACTGTCCGATGTACACCGGACAGTCCGGTGTACACCGGACAGTCCGGTGTGCCCAACCGACTATTGGCATGGCCACGTGTCGCCCGTAGATCTCGCTGCCGACCATTGGCCACGAGCGCCATGGCTCACCGGACAGTCCAGTGCACCACCGGACAGTCCGGTGAATTATAGCCACATCACTTTTCTCTTTTCCCGAGAGCGACGAGTTCGTCGCTGACGACTCACCGGACAGTCCGGTGCACCACCGGACAGTTCGGTGATTTATAGCCGCGTCACTCTGTCATTTCCTGAGAGCAGCCGGTTCACCGTCGGCTCGCCTGGGTCACCGGACACTGTCTGGTGCACCACTGGACAGTCCGGTGTGCTAGGCCTGAGCTGGTGTTGGCTGTACACAGCCTACTCTTTTCAAATTCTTTTCTTCTTCTTTTGTCACTGTTTCTATCACTTAGATAAATATGTTAGTACTCAAAAACAATTTACTCTTCTTACACATTAGAACTCAATTAATATGTGTTGGACATCTAATCACCAAAACACTTATAGAAATGGCCCAAGGGCACATTTCCCTTTCAAGAAGAGAGTCAGTTTCTCTTTATCTACTCACTGCACTAAAGGCATTCTTGATTATATTCATTCTGATCTTTAGGGTCGGGCTCCTCATTCTTCTATTGGAGGTTATGATTATATGATCACTTTCATTGATGATTTCTCTCGCAAAGTCTAGGTTTATTTTCTAAAGCATAAAAATGATGCTCTGACTACATTCAAGCAATGGAAAGCTTTAGTGGAAAATCAGACTAGCAGAAAAATCAAGAAACTGAGAACCGACAATGGATTAGAATTTTGCAATAGTGAGTTTAATTCTCTTTGTGTTGATCATGATATTGCTAGACATAAGACTGTTACAGGTACTCCCCAGAAGAATGGTGTTGCTGAAAGAATGAATCGTACTATTTTGGAGCGTGTTCGTTGCATGCTTCTAATGCTGTTTTATGGGATAAGCATGGTTTGTGGGCGGAAGCTGCTAAAGCTGCCTGCTATTTGATTAATTGTTCTCCCAATTTAGCTATTTATTTTAAAATTCTAGAAGAGGTATGAACAGGTAAACCAGTTGATTATTCTAATCTCATAATCTTTGGTTCCCTTGGTTATGCTCATGTTAACAATGGGAAGCTAGTGCCTAGAGCTAAAAAATGCACTTTTATTGGCTATGGTTCTGGTGTCAAAGGATATCGTATATTGTGTGCTGATTCTAAGAAGGTGATTGTCAGTCATGATGTTACTTTTGATGAAAGTACATTTTCTTCCTCTGGAGGTGTTTCTGATAGTGGTTCCTCATCCACATCTATGCCTGAAATTACTGATGAGAATCTTGAGGTAGACATACCTGTTAATATTGGTTCTGTTACTCCTATTACACAGTCAGTTTCAGCTTCTGTACCTCCTGTTAGCAACAATCACTTTGTTGCTCAAGATAGACCTAGAAGGAATATTGTTTTGCCACATCGATATCGTGACACTGATATTATGGCTCATTATTCTCTCATTGCTCCTCAAGGAACTAATGTTGCATTTGAACCTTCTTCTTATTCAGAAGCTATCTCATGTGATAATTCATCCAAGTGGTTAGTTGCTATGAATGATGAATTTGAGAGTCTTTAAAAGAATGCTACATGGAAATTGGTTGAGCTTCCTGAAGGTAAAAAACATTTAAAGTGCAAGTGGATTTATAAGAAGAAGGAAGGTATATCTAGAGTTGAACCTGCAAGATTTAAAGCTCGTTTAGTTGTGGAAGGTTTCGAACAAAGGGATGGTATTGATTTCAATGAGGTATTCTCTCCTATTGTTCGTCACACTTCTATTCGAGTTATGCTTGCTATTGTTGCTTTATTTGAATTGGAATTAGACAACTTGATGTTAAAACTGCATTTCTTTATGGAGATTTAGATGAGGAGATTTATATGACACAACCTCAGGGTTTTTCTGCTCCTGGTCAAGAGCATTTAGTTTGTCATTTGCAGAAATCTCTTTATGGTTTGAAACAAGCTCCTAGGCAGTGGTATAAGTTGTTTGACTCATTTATGCTTGCACATGGTTATTCTTGAAGTAATTATGATCATTGTATTTATTTGAAGCAGTTTCCTAATGGATCTTTTGTGTATCTACTGCTTTATGTTGATGATATGTTGATTGCTTTTCATGATAAGTCACTGATTGTTGAATTGAAGGCTCAACTTAGTCATGAATTTGTGAAATTCGCCTAGAGGGGGTGAATAGGCGAAACCTAAAATTTATAAACTTAAACACACACTAAGGTTGGGGGTTAACGCTAGAATTAAATTCAAGTCCGAAGAGAGAGGAAAACAAATCAAACAAGAATCAAGGCAAATGAACATGATGATTTGTTTTACCAAGGTTCGGTTCCAAAGAACCTAGTCCCCGTTGAGGAGGTCACAAAGACCGGGTCTATATCAACCCTTTCCCTCTCTCAAACGGTCACTTAGACCAAGTGAGCCTTTCCCTTAATCACAAGGGTCACTAAGACCCCGCAAGGACCACCACACTCTTAGGTGTCTCTTGCTTTGCTTACAAACACTTAGAAAAAAGAAGTGAGGAAGGAAGAAAGGCAATCTAAGCAACAAGAGCGCAAATGAACACGAACACACACTCTCTCAAGTCACTAAGTGGTTGAGATGAATTCGAGACTTGGAGAGGGTTTGATCTTTGGAAATGTGTCTTAGAGTGAATGCTTTAGCTCTTGTATTGAATGTGATCTTCTAAAAATTTGGATACCAAAGGATGTGGTGGTTGGGCGGTATTTATAGCCCCCAACCACTTTGTAGCCGTTGGCAAAGGCTACTAATGATGGGTCCAGTGCGCCACCGGACAGGCACTGTGCACTGTCCGGTGCACGCCACTTTAGCGTATCCATTAGGGTTCGGAGCAATTGACTGTTGGAGTGCCTTGTCTTCTAGCTGCATCGGACAGTCCGGTGCCCTCTGACTTCTGCGCTCTGACTCTATCGCGGCACTGTAGCACACTGTATCGCTTTGTAGAGTCGACCATTGGCGCAGGGAGCCGTTGCTCTGCTGGCTCACCGGACAATCCGGTGGCACATCGGACGGTCTGGTGAATTATAGCGGAGCGTGTCTCCAAATTCCCGAGAGTGGCTGGTTCATCTGCTGTACGGCCTGTGAGCCACCGGAAGTCCGGTGCGCCATTTTTCAGCACACTCAAGTTCTTTGCTCCATTCTTGATTGTGTCCCTAACCGAATTTCTTTATTGGTTTGTGTTGAACCTTATGCACCTGTAATAGATAATATCTAGACAAACTAGTTAGTCCATGTGTTTGTGTTGATCATCAACCGCCAAAATTAATTATAGGAAATGGCTAACCCGATTTCCCTTTCAATCTCCCCCTTTTTGGTGATTGATGCCAACAAAAACCAAAGCAAATACAAAGTGCAGAAATATAACTAGTTTGCATTTAGAATGTGCATAGGTTACTTGGAGTTAAACCAATTGAAAGTATTACTAAGAATGAATGGATTGTTTTTTCTTTTTAACATTTTGGACCACATTTGCACCACTTGTTTTGTTTTTGCAAATCTTTTGGAAAATATTTTCAAAGACTTTTTGCAAGTAGTCAAAGGTATGGGAATGACATTAAAAGAAGCATTTTCAAGATTTGAAATTCCTCCCCCTGTTTCAAATGCTTTTCCTTTGACTAAATAAAAGCTCCCCCTAAATGAATTCTCCCCTTAGCTTTCAAGAGGGTTTTGAAATAGATATTAATTTGAAAATTGACTTTTAAAGATACTAATTAAAAGGCCACTTGAAAAATTCGTGCCAATTGAAAATTATCTCGAATACTAATTGAAAACAAACATTTGTGAATTTTTTTTAAATATGGTGGTGCGGTCCTTTTGCTTTGGGCTTAATATTTTCTCCCCCTTTGGCATTAATCACCAAAAACGGAGAACTTGATAGCCCTTTTGCATTTTCTCCCCCTTTGGGGCCTAACATTACCTCCCAAATGGTGAAATAAATACGAGTGAGAGGTCATACCATTGAGAGTTTGCGGAATATCGGCAAAGGATAAAATATACCGTTAGAGTTGAGTGAAAGCGTTGTCTTTGTCGAATACTCCATTGCCCTTTCAGTCTAAGACTAATACAAGAGATACTCATGGAAACATATTAGTCTTAGCCTTGGCACAAGAAGGATAAGAAGTATTCTTTTGTACCAGATGAAAGAGATATGATCAAAGGTATATAAAATAGCCATGTGTGCAATGTTTCAATCAAAATTCTGATAATCAAGTATATTTAGCTCATTCCTTAGTTTGCTAAAGGTTTTCTCATCTAGTGGCTTGGTAAAGATATCAGTGAATTGGTTATGGGTGTTCACATAAGCTATTTCGATATACCCCTTTTGTTGGTGATCTCTCAGAAAGTGATACCGAATATCTATGTGCTTATGTGGCTGTATTCAACGGGATTATCCGCCATGCAGATTGCACTCTCATTATCACATAGGAGAGGGACATTGCTTAATTTGTAGCCATAGTCCCTAAGGGTTTGCCTCATCCAAAGTAATTTCGCACAACAATGGCCTGTGGCAATGTACTCGGCTTCGACGGTGGAAAGGGCTATGAAGTTTTGTTTCTTTGAAGCCCAAGACACCAGGGATCTCCCCAGAAACTAACAAGTCCCTGATGTGCTCTTTCTATCAATTTTACACCTTGCATAGTCAGCATCAGAATATCCAATTAAATCAAATGTGGATCCTCTGGGGTACCAAAGCCTAAACTTAGGAGTGCAAACTAAATATCGCATGATTCTCTTTACGACCCAAAGGTGAACTTCCTTAGGATTTGCCTGAAATCTTGCACACATGCATACAGAAAGCATAATGTCCGGTTGAGATGCACATAAGTAAAGTAGAGAGCCTATCATCGACCGGTATACCTTTTGAACTACGGACTTACCTCCCGTGTCGAGGTCGAGATGCCCATTGGTTCCCATGGGTGTCTTCATGGGTTTGCCATCCTTCATTCCAAACTTCTTAAGTATATCTTGAATGTTCTTTGTTTGGCTGATGAAGGTGCCATCCTGGAGTTGCTTGATTTGAAATCCTAAGAAATACTTCAACTCCCCCATCATAGACATCTCGAATTTTTGAATCATGATTCTACTAAACCCTTCACAAGATGACTTGTTAGTAGACCCAAATATAATATCATCAACATAAATTTGGCATATAAACATGTATTTTGCAATAGTTTTAGTGAAGAGGGTAGGATCGGCTTTTCCGACTTTGAAGCCATTAGTGATAAGAAAATCTCGCATGCGTTTATACCATGCTCTTGGGTCTTTCTTGAGCCCATAAAGTGCATTTGAGAGTTTATAGACATGATTAGGGTACTCACTATCTTCAAAGCCTGGAGGTTGCTCAACATAGACCTCTTCCTTGTTGGGTCCATTGAGGAAGGCACTTTTCATGTCCATTTGGTAAAGCTTAAAGCCATGGTAAGTAGCACAGGCAAGTAATATACGAATTGACTCAAGCCTAGCTACGGGTGCGTAAGTTTCATCGAAATCCAAACCTTCGACTTGTGAATATCCCTTTGCCACAAGCCGGGCTTTGTTTCTTGTCACCACACCATGCTCATCTTGCTTGTTGCGGAATACCTATTTGGTACCTACAATATTTTGATTAGGACGTGGAACTAGATGCCATACCTCATTCCTCGTGAAGTTGTTGAGGTCCTCTTGCATTGCCACCACCCAATCCAGATCTCTTAATGCATCTTCTATCCTGTATGGCTCAATAGAAGACACAAAAGAGTAATGTTCACAAAAATGTGCAACTCAAGATCTAGTGGTTACCCCCTTGTGAATATCACCAAGAATGGAGTTGACGGGGTGATCTCGTTGAATTGCTTGGTGGACTCTTGGGTGTGGCGGTCTTTGACCCTGAATTTCTTGATCATCTTCCTTGTCTTCATTATCTTCATCTCCCCCTTGATCATTGTCCTCCTCTTGAGGTGGCTCATCCTCTTGATTTTCATCTTCATCATCTTGAGCTTGATCCTCATCTTGGGTTGGTGGAGATGCTTGCATGGAAGATGACGGTTGATCTTGTGTATGTGGAGGCTCTTCGGATTCCTTTGGACACACATCCCCAATGGACATTTTCCTTAGCGCGACTCATGGAGCCTCTTCATCATCTAACTCATCAAGATCAACATGCTCCACTTGGGAGCCATTAGTCTCATCAAACACAATGTTACAAGAAACTTCAACTAATCCAGTGGACTTGTTGAGGACTCTATATGCCCTTGTGTTTGAGTCATAACCAAGTAAAAAGCCTTCTATTGCCTTAGGAGCAAATTTAGATTTTCTACATCTTTTAATAAGAATAAAGCATTTACTCCCAAAGACTCTAAAATATGAAACATTGGGCTTTTTACTAATGAGGAGTTCATATGATGTATTCTTGAGGATTCGGTGAAGATATAACCGGTTGATGGAGTAGCAGGTGGTGTTAATCGCCTCGGCCCAAAACCGGTCTGGTGTCTTGTACTCATCAAGCATGGTTCTTGCCATGTCTAATAGAGTTCTATTCTTCCTCTCCATTACACCATTTTGTTGAGGTGTGTAGGGAGAAGAGAACTCATGCTTGATACCCTCCTCCTTAAGAAATCCTTCTATTTGTGAATTCTTGAACTCTGTCCCATTATCGCTTCTAATCTTTTTGATTCTCAATCCGAACTCATTTTGAGCCTGTCTCAAGAATCCTTTTAATGTATCTTTGGTCTGTGATTTTTCCTACAAGAACACCCAAGTGAAGCAAGAATAATCATCCACAATTACTAGACAGTACTTACTCCCGCGGATGGTTATGTAAGCTATCGGCCCGAATAGATCCATGTGGATAGCTTAAGCGGCCTGTCAGTCATCATGATGTTTTTGTGTGGATGGTGGACTCCTACTTGCTTTTCTGCTTGACATGCGCTACAAATCCTGTCTTTCTCAAAATGAACATTTGTTAGTCCTAAAATATGCTCTCCCTTTAGAAGCTTGTGAAGATTCTTTATTCCAACATGGGCAAGTCGGCAATGCCAGAGCCAGCCCATATAGTCTTAGCAATTAAACAAGTGTCTAGTTCAGCTTTGTTATCATTAAAATCAACTAAATATAGCTGACCATCTAACACTCCTTTAAATGCTATTGAATCATCACTTCTTCTAAAGACAGTAACACCTACATCAGTAAATAAACAGTTGTAGCCAATTTTACATAATTAAGAAACAGAAAGCAAATTGTAGTCTAAAGAATCTACAAGAAAAACATTGGAAATAGAATGGTTAGGAGATATAGCAATTTTTCCCAAACCTTTGACCAAACCTTGATTTCCATCCCCAAATGTAATAGCTCTTTGGGGATCTTCATTTTTATCATAGGAGGAGAACATTCTTTTCTCCCCTGTTATGTGGTTTGTGTAGTCGCTATCGATTATCCAACTTGATCCACTGGATGCATAAACCTACAAAACAAATTTAGGCCTTGTTCTTAGGTACCCAAATGGTCTTGGGTCCTTTCACATTAGAAACAAGAATCATGGGTACCCAATCACAAGTCTTTGGGCTCTTGTGTTTGCCCCCAACATATTTGGCAACTACTTTGCCTAATCTGTTAGTTAGTACATAAAAGCATCAAAGGTCTTAAATGAAATGTTATGATCATTTGATGCAGCAAGAATTTTCTTTCTAGGCATTTATCATGGGTGGTATGCCTAGAGCTAGAAGCCTCATTTTTATACATAAATGCATGATGAGAAATAGTGTGAGGTTTTCTAGCATGAATCTTTCTAATTTTATGCTCAGGTTAGTTTGCATGATATAAAATGTAACCCTCACTATCCTGAACCATGGGAGCCTTGCCCTTCATAAAGTTAGATAATTTCTTAGGGGCATTAAGCTTGACATTGCTCCCCTGTTGAAAACCAATGCCATCCTTAATGCCTGGGTGTTTCCCATTATAGAGCATGCTTCTAGCAAATTTAAAATTTTCATTTTCTAGTTCATGCTCAGCAATTTTAGCAGTTAATTTAGCTATATGATCATTTTGTTGTTTAATCATGGCAAGGTGATCATCAATAGTTCTACATTAATATCTCTACATCTAGTGCAAATGGAAACATGCTCAACAATGGATGTAGAGGGTTTGTAGGCATTCAATTCTTCTATCTTAGCGTTTAAAATGGCATTTTCATCTCGAAGATAGGAAATAGAATCATTGCAAGCATTCAATTTTTGAATCTTAGAAACTAATTTATCATTCTCAATTCTAAGACTAGAAATTGAATCATGGCATATGCTAAGCTCCTTAGATAAATTTTCACATTTCTCTACTTCCTGAGCATAAGCATTTTTCAACTTAACAAATTTTTTGTTCTCTTTAATGAGGAAGTCCTCTTGGCTTTCCAAGAGATCATCCTTCTCGTTAATGATTTCTATTAACTCATTCAATTTTTTCTTTTGTTCCATGCTAAGGTTGGCAAAGAGAGAAAGTAAATCTTCTTCATTATCGCTAGAACTACCCTCATCACTAGATGTTGTATATTTGGGGGTGGCTCTAGAGTGTACCTTCTTTGTCTTGCCATCATTAGCCATGAGACACTTGTGGCCGATGTTGGAGAAGAGGAGACCCTTGTTGACAGCGATGTTGGCAGCATCCTCATCGGACAAGGAGTCGGTGGAGCTCTCGTTGGAGTCCCATTCCCGGCATAAGTGAGCATCGCCGCCCTTCTTGTAGTATTTCTTCTTTTCCTTCTTCCCCTTCTTGTCTTCATCCCTATCACTTTCACTAGAAATTGGACATTTAGCTATGAAATGATTGGACTTACCACAATGGTAACACACCCTCTTGGAGCAGGACTTGTAGTCTTTCCCCCTCCTTTGTTTAAGGATTTGGCGAAAGCTCTTGTTGATGAGCGCCATCTCCTTGTTGTCGAGCTTGGAGGCGTCGATTGGAAGCCTACTTAGTGTAGACTCCTCCTTTTCTTCTGTCGCTTTGAATGCGACGGGTTGCACCTCGGGTGTAGAGGTGGCGCCTTGCTCCAAGTTGACAATATGTTTGGAGTCTTTGATCATGAGTTCAAAGCTCACAAACTTGCCAATAACTTCCTTAGAAGACATTAATTTGTATCTAGGATCCCCACGTATTAATTGAACTTGAGTAGGACTGCGAAATACGAGGGATCTAAGAATAACCTTGACCATTTCATGGTCATCCCATTTGGTGCTCCCGAGGTTGCGTACTTGGTTCACCATTGTCTTGAGCCGGTTGTACATGGCTTGTGGCTCTTCTCCTTTGTTGAGGACGAATCGACCGAGCTCACCCTTGATCGTCTCGCGCTTGGTGGTCTTGGTCACCTCATCCCCTTCGTGTGCGGTTTTGAGGACGTCCCAAATTTCTTTGGCGCTCTTTAACCCTTGCACCTTATTATACTCCTCTCGACACAAGGAGGCAAGGAGTATAGAGGTGGCTTGGGAGTTAAAGTGCTTAATTTGGGCGACCTCGTCCGAGTCATAGTCCTTGTCCCCCACCTTTGGTGCCTGCGCCCCAAACTCAACAATGTCCCAAATACTTTTGTAGAGTGATGTTAGATGGTGCCTCATTTTATCACTCCACATACAATAATCTTCACCATCAAAATATGGTGGTTTGCCTAGGGGTACGGAAAGTAATGGAGCGCGCTTTGAAATACAAGGATAGCATAGGGGCATCTTATTATACTTCTTGCGCTCATGGCGCTTAGAAGTAGTCGACGACTCGGTGTCGGACGTGGAGGGTGACGAAGAGTCGGTCTCATAGTAGACCACTTTCTTCATCTTCTTCTTCTTTCTGCCACCTCTCCGATGCGACTTAATGGACGAAGAGGATTCCTCCTTATACTTGTTGCCGGACTCCCTTGAGAGAGTCCTCCCCAAGCCCGTGGCCTTCTCGCCGGTCACAATCTCCCTCTTGGCGTGATCTCCAGACATCACTTTGAGTTGGTTAGGCTCTTAATGAAGCACTAGCTCTTATACCAATTGAAAGTCGCCTAGAGGGGGTGAATAGGAGAAACCTGAAATTTATAAACTTAAACACACACACTAAGGTCGGGGGTTAACGTTAGAATTAAATTCAAGTCCGAAGAGAGAGGAAAACAAATCAAACAAGAAACAAGGCAAGTGAACACGATGATTTGTTTTACCGAGGTTCGGTTCCCAAGAACCTAGTCCCCGTTGAGGAGGTCACAAAGATCGGGTCTGTTTCAACCCTTCCCCTCTCTCAAACGGTCACTTAGACCAAGTGAGCCTTTCCCTTAATCACACGGGTCACTAATACCCCGCAAGGACCACCACACTCTTAGGTGTCTCTTGATTTGCTTACAAGCACTTAGAAAAGAAGTGAGGAAGGAAGAAAAGCAATCCAAGCAACAAGAGCGCAAATGAACTCGAACACACGTGGTTGAGATGAATTCGAGACTTGGAGAGGGTTTGATCTTTGGAAATGTGTCTTGGAGTGAATGCTCTACCTCTTGTATTGAATGTGATCTTCTGAAAACTTGGATACCAAAGGATGTGGTGGTTGGGGGTATTTATAGCCCCCAACCACTTTGTAGCCGTTAGCAAAGGCTGCTAGCGATGGATGCACCGAACAGTCCGGTGCGCCACCGGACAGGCACTGTGCACTGTCCAGTGCACGCCACGACAGTGTATCCATTAGGGTTCGGAGCAGTTGACCGTTGGAGCGCCTTGTCTTCTAGCTGCACCGGACAGTTCGGTGCCACACTAGACAGTCCGGTGCCCTCTGACTTCTGCGCTCTGACTCTGTCGCGGCACTGTAGCGCACTGTAGCACTTTGCAGAGTAGACCGTTGGCGTAGGAAGCCATTGCTCCGCTGGCTCACCGGATAGTCCGGTGAATTATAGCAGAGCGCGTCTCCAAATTCCCGAGAGTGGCTAGTTCATTTGTTGTATGGCCTGTTGCACCGGACACTGTCCGGTGGCTCATCGGACAGTCCAGTGCGCCATTTTTCAGCACACTCAAGTTCTTTGCTCCATTATTGATTGTGTCCCTAACTGGATTTCTTTATTGGTTTGTGTTGAACCTTATGCACCTGAAATAGATAATATCTAGACAAACAAGTTAGTCCATGTGTTTGTGTTGATCATCAACCACCAAAATTAATTATAGGAAATGGTTAACCTGATTTCCCTTTCAATTTGATATGAAAGATCTTGGACCAGCAAAAAATTCTTGGGATGAAAATTCAGCGTGGTCGTCGTGCTGATACCCTTTTTTTGTCTCAGAAAAGTTATATTGAGAAAGTTCTTGAAAAATATAATCTAAGTAATTGCAAATTTGTTGCTACACCATTTGCTTCACATTTTAAATTATCATTGAGGCAATATCCTGTTACTGAAGATGAGAAAGAACATATGTCTCACATAACGTATTCTAATGCTGTTGGGAATCTCATGTATGCTATGATCTGTACAAGACCCGATTTGGCTCATGATGTTAGTGTGGTTAGCAGATTTATGCACAATCCTGGTAAAGAACATTGGAATGCAGTAAAATGGATTTTTTCGCTACTTGAAAGGTACTTCTCATTTTGGATTATTGTTTGAGAAGAATTCAGTGAAGGAAATTGGTGTTATGGGATTTGTTGAGGGATTTGTTAATTCTGACTTTGCTGGTGATCTTGATAAAAGACGCAACATATCTAGCTATGTATTTTCATTATGTGGTTCTGCAGTAAGTTGGAGGGCTTCACTTCAGTCTGTTACTGCGCTTTCCACTACTGAAGCAGAATTTGTCTTAGCTACTGAAGGGGTTAAAGAAACTATTTGGATGCAAGGTCTTATTTCTGAACATGGTGTTCCTCAGGAGGTTTATTGTGATAGTTAGTGCTATTTGTCTGACCAAGAATGACATGTATCAATTCAAGACCAAACATATTGATATTAAGTACCACTTCATTCGTAATATTGTTGCTGAAGGCAAGATTAAAGTGGACAAGATACATATTGATGAAAATCCTGCAGACATGTTTACAAAGCCATTATATAATACCAAGTTCAAACATTGTCTTGACTTGGTAGGTGTTCGTGGAGCTTAGCAACCTAGTGGTGTTTGGGGAAACGGTTTTATAGATTTAGCGTCAAGGGGAGATTTGTTGGATAAGATTATTTGACTATATATCTATCTCGTTTTGCCTATATAAATAGGTCCCCTTGTACCATTTACAATACACCACATAATAGATCTATTTTCCCGTGGTTTTTTCTCCTCTACATTGGGGGAGTTTTTTCCACGTTAAACTCTGTGTCTCGTTTTCCCACCCAGATCCTAACATATTGTTTTGCTTTCGCTTTCTCCACCGGAGATAGTGTAAGAGTCATGTCGTGATCGTCAAGCCAAGACAAAGGTCTATTTCATACCTCTAGAGTTAAGTGTTAGCGAGTTAATAAATTGTTAGTTGGTTTTAACTACGTTAGAGTAGGTAATAACCAACAGTTATTTGAGAGTTAAAGCTAACAATTAGCAGGTCCATCGTTCTAAACCTTAGAGATGTTAGTTTTGAAGGTTTGAAAGAGCACGTAAGACAGATCTATGTTTGGTCCTCTGCAGTTGATAGTGGGATCAGTTGACAGCAGGACCATTCCTCTCGCCACCGAACAAGAGTGACAGCACAAGGACAGTTGATTGTTGTCTTCTCGCGCAGAGAAATGATAGAACAAGAAGTCGTGGGGGACCGGCAGTCTGGGACAGGGTTGATCTGGCCAACTTTTTTGCAATTTGGCCCTTTTAGGGCTTTTTTGCACAATTATGTCCTTTGTAGTTTCATTTCAAAAATGGACCCTTAGCTCGGCGTCGTCATCATTGGCGCCTAAGTTCTATGTGTCGGCGCCAATTTTTTGGCGTGCATATGTCAGACAGAGGGCTGCGGTGGAACTGACGTGGCGTGTACCTTAGCGCCGTAGATCTTGGCACTGAGGTAGACGCCGAGATCGATGGCGCCTACCTCATCGCCAAGATCTACGGCGCCGAGGTACGCGTCTATAAATAACCCCTTCCACCGTCTGTTTTTTGTGCTCATTTCTATTCTTCGAAACGAGAAATATCAACCTAAATTGTAGGATGTCTAGACATGGTAAAGCTGCTAAACAACGGTAAGCGTTGTATTAAATCATATTTTGTGAGTCTATTATATTTGTGATTGTTATAGATCTTATCGAAATTTAGGAAGGGTCCTTTGACCGTAACTGCCTTCGACCCGCTGCCTTTGCCAACTTGTGTTCCAGTGCCTATGTGTTTTTGTGGTGATCCTTGCAAGGTTGACAAGTCTGAGGATCATGACACCTATCGACGGAGGTATTGGATGTGTGCTAACTACGCATTTGAGCCAACGATTGTTCAGCGCCGGATGAATTTAATGGTGAGAATAGTCTTTTAATATGTTAACAATTTGAAGACTCGGAGCGGTGCATGTTTTCTTTGCCTACTAATCATTGCATGTTTTGTAGACTCCTCCACCGCTTTGTGATTTTGAGTAGTGGATTGACACAAAAATCTCACAGAAAGACAAGAAGTGGTTGGAGAATCTTAAAAAGTGGGATGCAGAGGACAAAGAGAGGATGGAGAAAAGATGAGAGGAGCTTGCTGCTGAGCAACAACGGGAAGACAAGCAGGAAATGAGGCGTGCTGCTGAATGAAGGGAAGAGAAGGAGAAGAAGCTTGAGCGTGCACGTCGTGCAAAGGAAGCAATGGAGGAGAACCCTGATGCATTTCGCAAGGACAAATGGCCCTGTTGCACTCAGTAGTCTAGGTGCTTATTTGATGTTATGTAGTAATGAACTTATTATTCGGTATTATGTTGTGTCAAACAATGTTATTTGGTAATGGACTACTTTAAAATTGATGAAAATGACTTAAAAAAGCAATTAATGAACAATTATGGATTCAAATTGGACTTTAAAAGCATTTGTTGAAGACGACTTAAAGCAATTGATAAAGAAAATCAACACGCTTAAAGCACTCCATCAATTGCAATGTCATCATCTTTATGGTAACCTAGCTTTTGTTTAGCCTTAGTGAACACATCACTCAAGGATGGTCTACCAACGAATAGCACGGGCACGTGTCGCATGTCAATGAACTTGGCATTTCCATAGGGATCTTCTTCCACATTGCCTCCATGATATAAGCTCAAAAAATTGTCCATTTATTTGAAACACGAATTCAACATTCAATGTCCACTATGGATGGTTATTGCCTAACCACAACCCAATAATAACTAGCTAGATACTAATAAGTAAATACTAACCACCTAATAACTAACTACTAAATAACTATTAATTAATATGAATAACTAACAATAGCACTATTCACATTCATCACATGCAAAATAAAAATAGCACCAAGTATAAATTTTGACAGCACCTCCCCTGCACGGGGAGGATACTAAAACCTGCATATTCAACTCACATTCATCACATGCAACACATTCATATTCACGATAATCACATTAATAATCACGATAATCACATTAAATCAACAACTAATTATATAGCAATTGGCAAATTTAATACCTTAACTAGGAGTTCGACGGCCGGGAGCGGGACGGACGGGATCGGGGCAGTGGCGAGCAACGGCGGCGCAGCCGTGGGCAACGGCGACGCGGCCAAACAGGTGTGGGACGACGGGGGGTGGTGGTGGCGCAGTCGACAGGGGGCAGGGCGGGGCCGGCATGGATGAGGCGGGCCGGGGCCGAGGCGCGGGCGGGGGCGGGCGTCGGCGGCGATGCCGGCCGGGGGAGGCGGGGACGGTAGGGACGAGCCGGGGCCGAGGCGCAGCCGGGGCGGGCAGTGGCGGCGATGTCAGCCGGGGGAGGTGGGGCCTAGGCGGAGGCGCCGGGGTGTGGGCGACGGTGGCGATGCTGGCCGAGGGAGGCGGGGCCTGGGCGGAGGCGCGACGGGGGAGGCGTGGCCGGGCCGAGCTGGGGCGTAGCCGGCCGAGGGTAGGCGGCACCGGATGCGGGGTGTGACGGGGGAGGCGCAACGGTGGAGGGCGGGGGAGGCACGACCGAGGATGAGGGCGTGGGAGTGGTCCGTTGACCAGTATATAGGGGGTCGACGCCAAGATCTATGGCGCTGACCCCCTGTCACTTATCGCGTTGGCTGCCACGTAGACATAGTTGGCGCCAATTCTGACAGCGCCACTATGCGTTAGCTCGGCGCCAATGATGATGGCACCGAGGTTAGGATCCATTTTTTAAAATGAAACTGCAAAGGGCATAATTGTGCAAAAAAACACAAAAAGGGCTAAAATACAAAAAAGTTGGGTTGATCTAGTTCATTTTGTCTGAGACGATATTTTCAGTTGAAAAGTAGTTCTTTGGTATATTATTACTGTTGGTAAAATGTTTTTTACTACCATTTAGCATGACTTGCCCTGCTATAAAATAGAGATTTGGACACTATGCCTCCTTTATAACAAAGGAAATTAAAGAAATTTTGAAAGATTAAAATTCTACTGAAAAAATTCTTATGTAGCCCTCTAGAACAAATGATTAGTTTCTATAAATCTTATAAAATTCTTATAGAATGGACTATTGTAGTGAGGTTTTAGAAGATCTCTAACATGAGGTCCAATTTTTTGAAATTTTTTCTATCTCTATGTTTTACCAATCCTATATTCCAAAGTGAGGCCTTAGCATTTAGTACCAGTTGAGTTACAACTCGGTACCGATTCTAATATCTAGGATCCTCTAGAAATATTAGGGCATATACAACCTATAGATTTTAGATCGATTTTTTATTTAGAAGAGACAACTAATAGATTGTATGTATTGGTACAACACTGAGCCTTTAGAGCATAAATACAGACAATATGTATCTATCTAAAGAAGAAACGTTAGTATCGGTTAGAGACATCAATCCATGCAAATAACTTCAGACAATTGATATTTTTTTGCGGCTAGAGTAACTTTCAGTAGTTTTTATGAGGTCGCCAAAAATAAGTGAGTTAATTTCGGCACAACCTGCCAGCAGTCAAAAATAATGTAATTTTTTACGGCTCACAGGTGGTCACTGAAAAAAACATTATTTTCGACGACCACATCCATGCCACCAAAAAATATCTTTTTATTTTCGGCGGCCGAGGAGAAGCTGCCTGAAATTAGGATATATATAGGACACACTCGACCTTCTTCCTCACTTTTCTTGCCTCGCTTGTTTCTTCCTTGCCATCTGTAATGGCCTAAGATTCTAACTTCAATAAATGTGGTTTCTAACAAAAGGTTAACAGAAAGGATCCTTATGTGAGTGAAATCATTACTTTGTTGAATAATATATTCTCTAAAATATGTAAGTTAGAATATCCCTTAATAGAGATTATACAACATAAGATATTTACTTTTAAAAAATAGGTGATAAATATTAAAATTCTAGAATAAACTTTTAGTTTGACTGCATATTCAAGATGATGATTTGTTTAAAAAAGAAGAAGATGTGTTGCATATTGGAGAGATTTTTTCTTAAATAAATAGATGAAGTAACTAGTATAAAAATAAATTTGGTTGCATCTCATACTCGGTTTTTGATCTGTGTATATGAATTTAAGTTTGCAAATTCAAAACATGATTGAAATTTTAATTTGAACCAAATGAGAATTGAAAAAGGAAATAAAATAAGAAAAGGAAAAGAGTAGAGAACCACCTAGGCAAACCCACATCGACCGGCCCAATACACCCTCCTCTGCCCGACCGAACTGCAACAACTGGCGTCGAGATGTGGGGCCATGTGGTCAGTCGTTGCCCCACACCCACGTCATTGACTCCAAGGACCTGCTCGCCAGTGTCTCACACCTCGCCCACACACAAGCACACCCTTTGCTGTTGACAGCTGGGGCCACCTGTCAACCGCCTTAAGCCGCACCTATGCCTCACGTCGCTGAGTGTCACACCCGGTTTTGGAAGGCAAACCGAATGCGAACCATGTACGTGCCAGGATCAGAAACTCACGTACATAGTGATTACATAATTGGACATCATCACACAATGCTCGAAATAAATAGCGGAAAGGTACTTTATTACATCAAGATGTCCAAGACATCCACAGAGTCTAATACATAACCATTGTTCAACATAAATATCAAAGTGCGGAATTACAAAACGTAGATGCTAAGCCTACACACGCAGTTGACTGGGGGTTTGCCACTAAGAAAGAACTAGAACTCGTCGTAGTCCTGAAACTCCTCGAAATCTTCCATGTTGCCAGCATCACCTCCTGAGTACTTAGTATAGTGGGGACAACCTAGGGTGGGGTGGTGTGTAAAGCAAGGGTGAGTACACATCAACGTACTCAGCAAATGTCCCGTTTGGCTAAAGTGGACTAGCTGTATATGGGGTTGAGGTCAAGCAGTTGCTTTTAAGTTAGTCAAGTATTTATTATTATTAGTAGAGCCAACTTTTAGTAATAAACCCAGTTATTACCTAAAAGTACTTCCTCAAACGAGGAAATACCAAAGATCAGATTTTATAGCATCATTGTTAATCATCATCATAAAAGTATCCAAAGTTCTTCTAATCAAAGAGAATGCCAAGGCTGCTCTTAACCGTGAGCTCGGCTGATATACCAGTTTTTAACACTCTGCAGAGGTTGTACACTTTACCCACAAGTCGTGATCCCTTTCCAGCCTAGGTTGTACAGACCCGATCTTCACTACCAAGGTGAATGGCCAAGGATACACTACATAGACTTCGTAGACTTTATAAAGACTCCCCTGGTGCATAGTTGCTTGTTAGGTTTCGCCAGTCGTACAAACGCAGTACACCTCCCCAAGGTGGCTGACTAACAAAACCAAATCGAAAGAACCTCTGCACCCCAACCTTGGCAGAGCAAGCACTACGCCCCAGCCCCCATTGACGGCCCTCCGGCAAAGCCAACTACACCCCTAGGTTCATCTAATTAATCAGCTAAGGGCGTCCCATTCCACCCTCATGGTTGTACTGTTATCCCGGGTGGTCACTCCATGAACAGGTCCTTACGGAGAGGTACTCAGGAAAAAGGCCTGAGCCCCCTAAGGTATCACAAGATCATCCACATAATCAGGATAACAGTGTCGTATCATAAATGTTCACATCATGTTCATTGATTAAGTTAAGGCAATAGCAACATACTAACCATGATAACCCAAAAGGTAAACAAGGAAAAGTGAATACAGACTAGTCAATCCTTAGGTTTCATAAAGTAATGCGGGACAGTGAATCATAAAGTTTGTAGGACATAATAGGTCAGAGGACACTTGCCTTCACCAGGTTGCTGCTCAGGGAGGTCTCCAACAACACACTCAGGAACCTCAGATTGTTCGTTGTCTAAATAAAGCGAGCATGCATTCAATATATTTGGAAAGTACAAAATAAACAACACACCAAACATGTATAATCATAGCAATGCATCTTAAAACACAATAGGGAATAATGAGATCAAAGTATAATATAAACTATAACATACATTAACTTTATTTGAAAATAGATTATTATTTCCCCTAAGTGTTACTTATAAGTACATAAACATAGTTCATCTTATTTTATTGTGACCTAAAATTTAGAACAGAGGTAAACTCATGTAATACACATTATTAATCTTTCAAGCTTACACATGTTTAAATCTCTAAGGTTCTCCTTTTATTTATTTTATTAAATAAATAGGACTACATCTATATTAGTTCATATTCCATCATAAAAATTAGAATGTGCAGACAGTAAGTGAAACCATTTTATTTAAACAGAGAATAATTCTATGAACATTTTGCAATTTGAATCACTAAATTTGGAGTTCATATGCAAAAGTTATGAAATAAACAAGTTTGGGAATTCAAAATATGAAATTAGGTCTAATTCTGTGAATATTTAAAAGTCTAGGGCTAAATCTGTAAGATTACAGGGGCTTGCGCACAAAAACCAGGGACGGCGCGTTGATTTCCAATAAATCGAGGGTCTCTTTAATAAAACAGCCACGCGAAGGGGCATCGGGTGAATCTAACCGTCAGATCTAAAGCCAACGGCTGAGATTAGATCTCGGCCGAGGGCACGCGTGCGGGCAGGCGAGCGCTGGCAGGCGGGCCAGGGAGTGTCAGCGACAGAGGGGGAGAGCGTGCTGACCGAGCGGGCCCAGCGCTAGGGGGTTTGGGCGCTGACAGGTGGGCCAGGGCGCTAGGGCGCGCGGGCGCGAAGCGGTATCCTGGGTCTAGGCCGTTCGATCAATATCGGACGGAGGGGGTCCGAGGGGGTCCGAGCCGTTCGATCAAGATCGGACGGAGGGGGTCCGAGCCATTCGATCCAGATTAGACAGGGGAAATCATACTGGGAAGGATGAGCGGTTGCGGCTGGCGCTGACAGGCGGGTCAGGGCGTCAGGCGCGCGTGCGCGAAGCGGTATCTCGTGGTCTGGGCCGTGCGATCAAGATTGGACGGGGGAAATCAGACCGGGGAAACAGACGTGCACGAAGCGGCGCCGCTCCTCTCCGCGGCGATGAGGTCGCCAGAGTTGAGGCAGGCGCGAGCTAGGGTGGCTCCAGGTTTGCTGGAGTTGGGCAGAGAGGGAGAGGGCACCACGGCGAACTCAATGGCGGGGAAGAGGCCATGAATCCACAAGCAGAGAAGGGAGAACGGCGGTGAGAAGGTCTCGGGCGGGCCGAAGAAACTCTGGTGAGCCATTTCGGCCATGGGGAGGGGACTTAAGGCGCACTAAGGCCTTGGCTAACCTCAGAAGAGGCAGGGGTGGCATTGGGGCCTACTCCGGTGAACTAGACCAGACTAAATCGGCCTGCCACCGCACGAGCACGGCGGACCGCCGCGGCCGAGCACTGGCGAAGGTGAAATTGGCCGAGCACAGAGCGCAATAAGGGAAATTGGGCACGGGGACGGGTGTCTCACCTCGGGGTAGAGCTCGAGGAGGCTTGGAGCGGTCTCCAACGAGCTGGATGGTCGAGAACGCGGGCATGGGTCTCCGGCGGCGGCTGGCAGCGAGGGCAGAGCGCGAGAGAGGGCGAAGCTGTGCGAAATGAGGTGAGGGGTGTGCACGAGGCACTGGTGGGGCTCTAAAAAGGGAGCTGGGCGCGTGGGCGCGCATCGTGGCCGAGAAACCCGGCGACGTGCGCGAGTGCGCACGCGCCGGTCCACGGCGAGCGCGGAAGGGGCGGAACTGACAGATTGGGTCCACGGCGCAGAGAGAGAAGAAAGGGGGTGCGTGGGGCAATGGCTTGGCGATTGGTGATCTAGGCCCGTGAGATAGAGAGAGAGGGAGCGCGCGGGCGAGGGGAAACTGGCGCCGACAGATCGGCCCCACTGGGCAGCGAGCGAGAGAGGGAGGGCGCGCGCGAGGGAGAAGTGCTGCTGACAGGCGGGGTCCACCTGTCAGACGGCGCGGGCGCGCGGCCTGGCTGGGCTTAGTGGGCCGACTGGGCTGCTTTCTATTTTTCTTTTTCTTTGGATTTTCTAATTCCTTTTCTATTTCTTTTTCTATAGGGTTTTTCAAATCCAAATTCAAACTAGGTTTCAAATTCAAATAAATTTAAACTTGTGCAACACTTCAAAGAATATTTTAAACTTAGCATGATGCAACATGTCATGACTCATAAGGTTTTGACAAAAATAAATAATTAACCTCCACTAGTTTAGGCTATCTCTAATCAAAAAGGAAAAAGGGAGAATGAATCTAGAGAGAGAGAAAACCTAGAGTGAGAAAAAGAAGAGTAAAACATGATTTTGGGTGATAATTAGAAAGAAATTTTATACCCCCAAAATCAGGGTGTTACAGACCTATCCCCCTTAAAAGAATCTCGCCCTCGAGATTCAGGGCTGGCTAGAAAAGAGCTCAGGGTACTTGGCTTTCAAATCATCCTCTCTTTCCCAAGTTGCTTCTTCTTCTGAGCGGTGGCCCCATCTGAGTTTGCACATCCTGATGGTATTCCTCCGAGTGACCCGATCAGCTGTCTCCAGAATTTGAGTTGGCTTCTCAATATAAGTCAGATCTTCTTGAACTTCAAGATCCTCTACTGGCAACTGCTCTTCTGGCACTCTCAAGCATTTCTTCAACTGAGACACATGGAACACATCGTGAACAGCGGACAAATTTTCTAGTAAGCTGAGTTGATAAGCCACTTCTCCACATCTGGCTTGAATCTGATACGGTCCAATATAACGAGGTGCTAGCTTGCCTTTGACTCCAAACCTTTTGGTTCCTCTGTTGGGTGACACCTTCAAATAGACATAATCTCCCACTTCAAAACTGAGTTCTCTTCTTCTGGTGTCAGCATAGCTTCTATCTGTACCCTGGAACTAGGGTACCCCTTACTACTATATAAAGACGTAGTGCCCACATGGCTATCTCTTAGTCGCGTGGTAATGGTGTTGTGTGTGGGACCAGGCCATGACTCGCCCCAGTCTCGGGCGACTACTCTGGGCTCACAGCAGCACCCGACTCCACTACATGGGCGGGTCCGGAGCCACCACGTGTCCAGAGAAGGTGATATACTCCAAGGCATCAACACTGAGTCACAACCCCCATGGGAGAGCGCCGGACCCCTGGATAAGCAGTCCGGACCTCCAAGGTTGGTCCAGGACCGCCTCATGTGCAAGCCAGACCCCTGGAATGGGATCCGGACCCTCCCATATGGGGTCCGGGCCACCCATAATGGGGTCCCAACGTCCCAGGACAGAACATACACAGGCCTTGAACAGGACCCAGGCGAGGGTCTAGTACCGACACGTGTCCAGACCTGGTCTAGTGCGGACCTGTACGCATACACTTCTGCTCCCCGCCCATACGGAGACCCGATGCTGCCACATGGCCTACAACACGTGACGTAAGCCAACGGCGAAGCCTGACGTAAGGCCTCTGGGCTACGCGGCCCCTGTCCATTCCACTGGCAGGCGGTGTATCGCCTCTGCATTTAATGAGACATGTCCATTTCGCTGGCAGGTGGCGACTTGTCCATTCCACTGGCAGGCGGCGACCTGTCCATTCCGCAGGCGGTGTGCCTGTCCTTTCCACTGGCAGGCGGCACGCCCATACTGCCGCGTGCACTATGCTCATCATTACCCGCACGTTACCAAGGAAGCAGCCGCCGCGTATCAATACTGCGTGGACTGTGGACATCATGGCGCCCAGAGATTGCTCAGGCGTTACTTGCATTATTTACTCCTATAATGTTTTCCTTCCATTATGCTCCTAGGCCCACATATCGGGGCTCAGCATCCTTGTATGTGCCTCCCTTGAGCTATAAAAGGGCACACAACGTTACAAGTCAAGTTCTCTAGACCCAACTCAAGCTCTCGAGCTCATAGACACTCAATACAACATACATAGTGGAGGTAGGGTTTTACGCTCCGGTGGCCCGAACCACTATAATCCCTTGTGTGCTCTTATGTTCATCTCGAATCCATCTAGTAGGCAAAACGCTTAGGCCCCCTCCACATCTTAGGATTTAGGGCGAGTGCGTTCTGCCACTCGGCCGGAGAATTTCCTCTCCGACATTTGGCGCGCCAGGTAGGGGCCTTGGCTTTAGGTTTTTTGCCTGTTTTTCTGCTCGACACGATGGTTCAGATCGTTGAGCACTACGGCTTGACTTCTAAGGACTTCCTGATGGAGGAAGAAGCTGCATCTTCCATGACACAAAGCTCCAACCACCCTGCGCCTGGTGCTGCTGCGGTGCACGCTGCGCAGCAGCACACACCTGCACAGACATCCCGAGCTCCGTTAGGGGTTGCTCCTGGGGCGTTGTCTGCAGCTAGGGAGTTGCTACACCACCCTCCAAGTTCCATGGCCTCGCTGAGGGCCATGAAGCAGTGGTGTGACGATGTCGATCGTCTCCTTGGCATGGCACAATCTGGTTCGGCTAGGCCCAGGCCTCAGTCGTTCTGACGTCACCACGAGGCGCCAGCGTCAGTGCGCTCGCCCTCGGTGAAGGCCGCACTGACTGAGGACCTGCAGGCGGAGCTCAACCACAGGCGTGCGGAAGAGGACGCTCCAGTCTCTCTAGAGAGGCCTGATGACCTGCGGGCAGAACTCAATCGTAGACGTGCGGGCGAGGATGCCCGAGTCTCTCTGGAGAGGGCACGTGAGCGCCGGTAGAACATCGAGGGTCGCAACCTCGACCTAGACTTCACCGCGGTTGCACCGCAAACTCCAAGGGGTGCCCAAATTCAGGCGGGTGTCCCATTGGCCGGCATGGGCTACGCCACACTGGCGGATCATCTCCGCGCGGTGACTTGGCCATCCATGTTACAGCCACACCTGCCGGAAAAGTACGACGGTACGTCAAACCTGTCAGAATTCTTGCAGGTATACGTCATCACTATTACAACAGCAGGTGGAGACACTGTTGTAATGGCAACATATTTCCATGTAGCCTTGTCTGGGCCAGCCCGGACCTGGCTTATGAACCTCACCCCAGGATCGATCTACTCCTGGGAAGAGCTCTGTGCGCGCTTAACAGCGAATTTCGCCAGTGCTTATCAGCAGCATGGCGTGGAGGCCCACCTCCATGCAGTGAGGCAGGAACCCGGGGAAACTCTCTAGGCTTTCATCTCCTGCTTCACTGAGGTACGAGGCACTATACCTCGTATCTCCGATGCTTCCATCATCACCGCTTTCCGCCAGGGGGTACGTGATGAGAAGATGCTGGAGAAGTTGGCCACGCATGACGTCGAAACTGTCACCACGCTATTCGCTCTGGCTGACAAGTGTGCCAGAGCTGCCGAGGGTCGTGCATGGCACTCGACACCATAGACCAAGGTTGCCCAGACAGGTGGCTCGGGTGCCGTCACCCAGGATGGCAAGAAGAAAAAGAAGAAGAATCGCGGCCACGAGAGGCCATAGTCTGCTGCTCCGGTCGTCGCAACTGCGACTGGGGGCCGGAACGAGCGCAACAAGCGCCCACGGCCACAGGGAGGCAACAGCGGTCCATGCCCTGTGCACCCCAACAGTCGCCACAGCGCCTCGGAGTGCCGCGAGATCATCAAGCCCACGAAGCACGTCAGTGAGCGGTGCGAGCAGACTTCCAAGGATGGCTCCCCCCCCTTGTCGCCGGCGTGGCAAAGAGAGGGTCGACGACGGTGATGTGGCCGCGGGAGAACGGGACCTCGGGTATCAGTCCCCTGAGCAGGTCCTCAAGGACATCCTCACTAGAGATTCCGACTCCAGTGATGATAACGACCGTCGTAAGAAGCTGTATGTAATGTACAGCGGAAGCTGGGAACTCACCTCCCGCAGGAACGTGAAGTCCCTGCGCCGCGAGGTCCTATCGGCGACCACAGGGGTCCCGAGGGCAGCCCCACACCAGCGGTGGCGGAGCACCACTATCTCCTTTGGGGCATCTGACTACCCTGAGAACATGGCAGGGGCCAGCATACTGCCGCTCATCACCGCCTCTGTCATTGCCAACATCAAGTTGCATCATGTTCTAATCGACGGTGGGGCTAGGCTCAACGTCATCAGCCACGTTGCGTTCAGGCAGCTGCAAATCCCAGGGACCCGGCTAGGACCCTCTCGTCCATTCTCCAGAGTGGGTGCTCAACCGGTGTATCCCCTTGGGAGCATCACGCTCCCGGTTACATTCGGGACAGAGGAAAACTTCCGCACCGAGAACATCTAGTTCGATGTTGCGGAGGTTAACCTCCCTTTCAATGCCATCATTGGCAGGCCGGCCCTGTACTGGTTCATGGCCATTACCCATTACGGGTATTTGGTCCTCAAGATGCCGTCTCCTGCTGGGGTCCTCACCATGCAGGGCGACCGTGTCGCCACGCTGGCAGCCGTCGAGAAGCTGCACGCTCTGGCGGCAGAGACCGCTCGCCCAAAAGATGGGTGGAGGGACCCCTCGACCTACTGTACCAAGTTGCCTACCAAGGTGCCTAAGGTGCAACCGTCAGGTGCAGACGATGGACCCATTAAGACCATCCAGGTCGGCGCGGACTCCTCCCAGACCACCCACATCGCGGGCAATCTGGAGGAGAAATGTAACTCGTGCTCATCACCTTCCTCCGGGAAAATGTCGACGTTTTTGCATGGGAACCGTCGTAGATGCCTGGGATCCCCAGGGAGGTGATTGAGCACCATCTGAAGATCCACGCTGATGCCAAGCCGGTGAGTCAGAAGCCTCGGAGACAGTCCATTGAGCGGCAGGACTTCATCCGTAAGGAGGTCCAGAAGCTACTAGACAGTGGCTTCATCGAAGAGGTTCATCACCCAGTGTGGCTGGCCAACCCAGTCATCGTTCCAAAGGCGAACGGGAAGCTTCGGATGTGCATTGACTACACCAGCCTTAATAAGGCTTATCCCAAGGACCCGTATCCACTTCCACGCATAGATCAGATCGTGGATTCTACCTCTGGGTGCGACCTCTTGTCCTTTCTAGATGTCTACTCTGGTTTTCATCAGATCCAGATGGCTAGGGAGGACAGGAAACATACTGCTTTTGTAACAGTGGATGAGCTTTACTGCTATATTGTAATGCCCTACGGTCTGAGAAATGCCTTGCCAACATTTGTACGGGCGATGAGTAAGACCTTCGTGGACCTGATTAGGGACAGGATAAAGATATATGTCAATGACATCATGGTCAAGACTAAGAGGGGGTCAACTCTGGTGGAAGACCTGACCCTAGTCTTTGACAAGCTACGAGCGACACGCACGAAGCTAAACCCGGACAAGTGTGTCTTTGGTGTCTCTACAGGAAAGTTGCTGGGATTCCTAGTCTCGCACCGGGGCATTGAAGCAAACCCGGAGAAAATCAAAGCGATTGAGGCGATGAGGCCTCTGGCCCGTATCAAGGATGTCTAGAAGCTTACGGGGTCATTAGCCGCCCTTAGCCGCTTCATTTCAAGGCTGGCTGAGAGGGCGCTACCCTTCTTCAAGCTGTTGCAAAAGTCCGACCCATTCTCTTGGACCGAAGAGGCAGAACAAGCCTTTCAAGAGTTGAAGCAGCACCTAGTGTCCCTACCAATACTGGTAGCTCCAGAACCTGGGGAGCCGTTGTATTTATACATCGCGATGGCTGCAGAAGCGGTGAGCATGGTGCTGGTCGTCGAAAGGATGGCACAAGAAGGCCAAGAGCCTGATGGCTCGGGACTAGCTACAGGGATCTGGACCATTTAGAGGCCAGTCTACTATGTTAGCGAGGTCCTCCATGAAGCAAAGGACAGGTACCTTGAGACGCACAAACTTCTCTATGTTGTACTTGTTGCGTCCAGGAGGTTGCGCCACTATTTCCAGGCACACAGGGTCGTGGTGGTGACCTCCTTTCTGTTAAGGGCCATCCTCCACAACTCTAACGCCATAGGCAACATCGCCAAGTGGGCTGTGGAGCTCGCTGAGTTCCAGCTAGACTTCCAGCCTCGCCACGCCATCAAGAGCCAGGTCCTGGCTGACTTCATCGTGGAGTGGACACCTCCCCCGAGTGCTCCTAGGGTCTGGATCCCGATTCAGACTCCACACCTCCGGAGCCCAGGGGTCCGGTCTTCACTGAGCCCCACTGGACGCTCTTCTTCGACGGATCTGCCCGTCAGCAAGTTGGTGGGGCTGGGGTGGTCTTCATCGACCCAAGCGGAGATCAAGTGAAGTACATGGTGCACCTTGAGTTCAAGGCCATCAACAATATGGCAGAGTACGAAGCATTGATCTTTGGCTTGTCGGTCGCCCTATCCTTGGGGATCCGCTAGCTCCTCGTGAAGGGGGACTCCCAGCTGATCATCAAGCAAGTCCGTGGGGAATGTAGCTGCAATGAGCCCAGGCTTGCAGCTTACCTCCTCCATGTAAGGACGCTGGAAAAGGACTTCACTGCCCTAGAACTACAACATGTTCCTCGGGCTGACAACTCGGTGGTAGATGAACTCTCCACGAGGGCATCAACTTGGGCATCCGTGCCCAAGGGCGTCTTTGAAAGGCAGCTGCTGAGACCCACCACCCACCCTACCGAACTGGGCGAAGGGGGCGAGACTAGAACCTCGAAGCTAGCGGTCCCGGTGGCGTCCCATCTACATAACCCACCGAAGACTGTGTGTGCTATAGGGGGTTCTGCCAACCTCTTAGCGCCACAGCCAATAGCTCAGAGTGATCCCGATGCATGGGTCTCCGAGATCCTGGACTACTTGAAGGAAAATATCCTTCCTGAAGATCATGTGTCCGCAGAGAGCATAGTGCGGTTGGCTAAACGATACGCGGTGGTGGAAGGGGATCTGTACCGCTGTGGCGCCAACGACATTCTCATGCGCTGCATCACCCAGGAGGAGGGCCGTGAGCTGCTCACGAAGATCCATGGAGGGGAGTGCGGAAGTCATTCCTCATCCTGCACACTGGTCGATAAGGCCTTCCGGCATGGCTTCTACTGGCCAACCACCCTCCAAGACGCAGCTGAGATGGTAAAGTCCTGCAAGGCGTGTCAGTTCCACGCAAAGCAGATACACACACCAGCTCAGGCTCTGCAGATGATTCCACCCTCTTGTCCATTCGTTATATGGGGGGTGGATATCCTGGGACCATTTCCTAGGGCCGCTGACGGGTACCGCTTCCTCTTCGTCGCCATCGACAAGTTCACAAAGTGGCCAGAGGCCACCCCTGTGGTCAATATCACCCAGGGTGCTGCTGTTGCTTTCCTCAGGTCGATTGTTTGTAGATTTTGGGTCCCAAGCCGTATCATTATGGACAACGGGACCCAGTTTACAAGTTGGCTCTTCCAAGAGTATTGCGAGGGCATCGGCACCCAGCTCTGCTTTGCGTCTGTGGCTCATCCCAGGAGCAACGGCCAGGCGGAGATGGCAAACGCAGAAATCCTAAGGGACTCAAGACATGCACCTACGACTGCTTGAAAAAGCATGGTGCAAATTGGGTCAACGAGCTTCCGTTCCTGCTATGGGGGAACCAGACCACACCCAGCCGAGCAACTAGGGAGACCCCATTCTTCCTGGTCTACTGGGCCGAAGCCTGCCTTCCCCCGGAAATTATTATGGGCTCCCCACGGGTCCAAGCTTTCGATGAGTCTATGCAGGAACAGCTACGGCGTGAGGACGTGGACTTCATCGACGAGCGCAGATGGTGAGCGGCAATCCGAATTGCACGGTACAACCAGGCGCTACCACCAACGGTTCATGCATACTAGGGAGCTCAGGGTCGGGGACCTAGTCCTAAGGTGAGTACTGAACCGAGAAGGGCTCCACAAACTCTCCTCCAGCTGGGAAGGACCCTTCAAGGTGACGGAAATATGTCGATCCGGGTGTGTCCGCCTTGCTGCAACTGAAGGAGAGCCTCTACCCAATCCTTGGAACATAGAGCATATCTGTAAGTTTTACCCATAAAAACAAACTTGGGGATTCAGTTTTCTTCCTTTGTAACTAGGTTGCGCATATATGTACGTCAACCCGGTGAGGTCCGCCCTCATAAACCCGGTCTGTTGGCCTACACTTATATATATCAAATTCTAAGGAAAAGATTCACCCCCCAGATTTGTTTTTGTGATGGTCCGCTCTACTTCAATTTACAATTATTTTTTATCTAACCCACTCATACAATTTCCCACCCTTGCTGGTATAATGATGTCCGAATTGAGTAATCCAGTCTTGCAGTTTAGGACCCCTCTACAAAGGCAGGGGGGTCCGGCAGCCTGGGGGCCAGTTCTAGAGAATGGGTGCTCGTTCCCTAGGGTGGTCCGGAGCAGTGTAGCCGCTTAGCTTGGTTCTGTACCCTAAGCCTGCACGCTCCACCACTCTGTGACGGGTATCCTAGTATTTGGAACTATAGTCATGTGGGTCCAGCAACCTGGGGTCCGGTTCTAGAGAATGGACACTCGTCACCTAGGGTGGTCCAGAGCTATGTAGCCGCTTAGCCTGGTTCCGTACCCTAAGCCTACACGCTCCACCACTCAGCGATGGGTGTCCTAGTATTTGGAGCTATGATCCAGGGGGGTCCGGACATATGGCTTGGCTTCCTAGGCTAAACCCTGTAGGTCCTGTTGCATGAATCAAAGGATAAAAGATACCAGTTGGTGGGTCCTATGAGTGCGCTACTAAAACCTCCTAGCCAAGTTGTGTACAGGTCCAGGTCCCAGTCGAGACTATCTCCTGGGGGCCGATTCACAAATTCTTTCTTAGGTATACTGGTAACCAGCCTCGACACGTCGAGCCTACATCCTAGGGGGGCAAGTACCAGGGAGAAGTTGGTAACGATGCACACAGTGAGGACAAATAGCATACAGATAAGTGTTGTTTGATTGATAGTTCTCAAAAGTATCTTACAAAACCAAAAATTATTACAAGCCGCTCTCCAGCGGAACCCTTGTTTTGTCTCTGCAGATTGGACTACTCGTCATCAGCAGGATCCCGCTGGAAGCGCTCAGCCACCAGCTCCACGGCGTCTTGAACGCCCTCCCGGGCGGCGTCTTCAGTATCGGCCACTAGGCCAACAATCACCGGCTCTAAGGATATGGTCAGGTCCTGGCTTCGGAAGCATGTCAAGATATACTTAATCACCGCCCGGCAGAGCCTACCGCCCTCGGCCTCTAGGCGGGCGCCAAGAATCTGGTCGAGGCGTCAGAGGCGATCGGCGGTGGAGTCCAGCACCAGGAGTGTGTCGGAGATGGACGTCGGCAGCTCCGACACCGGGATGGGACTCATCCCTAGCGGCACCAGTGCCGTGCTCGCCTCGCCGGCCCATGCGGCGATGCGCTCAACCGCAACGCGATGCTCCGCCTGAAGGTCTTCAAGAGCCTTCCTAGTGGCCTCCACCGCCTGGGGACCCGGTGCCGCCTGCGCCGCTTGGAACTGTCGGATCCGCTCCTCCAGCTTCCGCTCCTTCTCCTCTACCTATAGCTCGTGCTCGACCAGCAACTTGCCCCGCCTTTCAAGCATTTCTTCCTGGAAGGCGAGGTCTGCCTCTCGCCTGGCGAGGTCCGCCGCCCGCCTGTCCAGGGATGCATCCTTCTCCTTGAGGTTCTCCTCGGCGAGGGCAATGTCGCTGGCCTTGTCCTCCCGCTCTTGTTCCCATTTTCTGATTTTTTTCTATGGCCTCCATTTGCTTGGCCCGTTGAACCTCCATGGTCTGGTCTAGGGCCTTCAGCTTGGCCCAGAGCTCCATGGTAAGAGCCTCCCTCTAGCTCAGGGCCTCCTGCCTCTTGGCCAGCCTCTTCTCCCATCGCGACGCCTCCAGCTCCCTAGCGTACACCTTCTGGAGGTCCTTTTTGTAATCTTTGTGGTCCTGCATGAGTTCGGACAGCTCAGAGGCGAACTGGCGGGACGCCGCCTTGGTGCGATCCTCCAGCTGGGTGTGCCAGTCGCTGAGGCGCTGGTGCTCAGATTCCAGCGCCTCCCACTCCCGCCGGATGGCTGCCTCGGTTTCATTGAGGACATGATGAGCACGAGACAGCACCTGGAGGAGGGGAACTAGCGCTGCTTCTGGCTCGGCGCCGGACTAGAGCCATTGCCCAAAAACCACCTCAGTCTCCTCCTGAGTGGGCGGCGGGATGGAGCTAGATGCGCCCCTCGCTTCACCCTCGACGGCAGGAGTGGGTGCAGTTGGGACCTCCTCCACTGCTGCCGACGGTGTATTCGACGGCATCGCCGTCGTTGAGGTTGCGGTAGCCCTCGGTGTAGTTGGGACCTCCTCCGCCGCTGTGACGCCGCTTGACGTTGGTGCCGCTACTGCCGGACCCCCAGCTGGAGCATGGGAGCCCGGTGGCGCTGTCTCGGTGGTAGCAGGCGGGGGCAGATCGCCGACACCACTCCTAGCAGATGCCTGCTGCTGAGAGCCAGACCCGCCAGTAGGCATAGTATCTAGCGGAGAAGGCGCGACCTTGGGAGCAGAGGGGGAGGAAGCCCTGGCAAACAAAGGATGGGTTAAGACCCGTTGGCATGATAAATACACTCGTGGAATAAAGGGCTACACTTACTTGGGGCCCTGGACCTTCCAGCGACCCTGGAAGGGACATCCGCTGCTGTTGCTGCGCTGCGGCTGTTGTTGCTGCTGCTGCCGCTGTTGCTGCTGCTGGTGCCCCTAGGGGAAATTACCCTCAAGTGGTGGTGGTGGTGGCGGCAGGACCGATGGTGGTGGTGGTGGTGGCGGCGGGCCCGATGGTGGTGGTGGCAGAGGACTGACGCGCCTCTGCGCGCCCTAGGCCTGGGAGCCTGCCTCCTCGCCCCCACCAGCAGTCATCTGACGCTTCTGGGGGGGTCTGAAGCAAGTGACCTATCGGCGCGGCGAAACCAGCGTCACCTCTCTTCCTCTGATCCCCCCCGGTGCCACCTGGGGCAGAGGAGCTGCTTGCAGGTCCCTTGCCCCTGTCCATGGAACTGGGGCCACGCCAGGACCAACACTAGGGGCCGCACCGGCAGGCCAAGGACCCCCAGCCGGTACACCGGGTTTCTGGATCCGGCGAAGGGGGTCCCGACCGCCGGTCTAACGAACCACCACGCCGCTCTCGTCGAGGGTAGGTAGCGTGGCCAGCACCGCCGTTCGTAGCCCTGGATCATCACAGAGTGCCAGGATGTCCTAGGGGAGTATCAAGGATTCAGGGATAAAGGACTCACCAGTAATCCCCTTCACCAGAAGTTCCAGCTCCTCCCAGGATAGGTTGGTCCCCAGCCCGCGCTGGATCCTACCAATGTCATTTGGGCCGGTGAACCAGCAGCATAGACACGGCCTCCTCTGCAGCAGCATGATCCGGCGCTTTAGGAAATCGCCGACCACGTGCATCGAGGTCAGACCACCAGCTGCCAAGACATTGATCCTGTCCAACATGGGTAGGAGCTCTGGCGCAAGGGACGGCTTGGCCCTTCATTGCTTCCGGTCGAGTGTTGGTCCATCGCTCGGCAGCGTGAGGTGGTCGTTGGCCTCGGCGCTAACAATCACCCAGTCATTGCGCTAGTTTTCCCACCTCATGCCGCCGAGGGTGGTAATGTAGGCCATGGCTGAGTCTGACCTCGTCTAGAAGTAGTAGGCACCGAGATGATCCTTGGCTTTCCCAGACTTCACCAACATGAAGAAATGGCGGAAGAGAGAGGTGCAGGGGGCCACCCCCACGAACATCTTGCAGAGGTGGACGAAGATGGCCGCTTGGAGGATGGAGTGGGGCATAAGGTGCTGAAGCTGGAGCCCGAACTCCTCCAACAGCAGTAGGAAGAAGGGCGAGATCGGCAGCGCCAACCCGCAGGAGATGTAGGAGACGAACAAAACGAACTCCCCAGCGGTAAGGTCACCGAGGGGGACGGCACCGGCGTGGATTCTTCCGGCAAGCCCCAGCGCGCTCCACCCAAGCAGGCCACGCGCTAGATTGAGTGTCACCTCAGACTGGAAGCGGTCGAGATGGCCAAGAAAAGTCATGGTGTCGGCGGCGGCGCGGGTGTAGAGCAGGAGAGCATGAATGCAAAGGGGCACAGAGAGCTCAAAGGCTAAAGGGTGTAGTGATTGGGAGAGAATGCGAAAGTGTAACTGTTGCACGCTGGGTGAATCCCTTTCAAGGAAGACTCTCCCACTCGCGCCCCGAGACGCTATAGGAAATCCCGTCCGACGCACACCTAACGCCGAGGCGGCCCAGTCTCTGACACGGGGGCCTAGGTCCACAAGTCATAAAGCTGGTGTGCTGGTCTCCGAGTACGGAAGAAGCGAACCATCACGCAGGGAGCGAATCGCCACGCACGATCATGCACTGCTTCGGGGCCGCTGCAGAGAGATATTTTTTAACCAAGGCGGTGGCAACGAGGTGCCCCGCGCGTGGCCCGATGGAACCACCAGACGTGGGGCCGTGGGTCAGTCAGCCGCGGGGACAGAAATGGCAGTTAATGTGACCGAAGGCAGATTGACAGCACGTGCGTCGACAGATGCACTGAATTAATGCGGCGCGTCAGCAGGCGTGCTAAGATGGCGCCCCAATCACCGGTCATGCCATGTTGAGGTGAAGTACAAAGCCTTGGCCCCACCTACAGGCTCGCATCCTCCCCTGAGGCGGGCCCGGGGGCCACTATCGGTACCCTGGAACTAGGGTACCCCTTACTACTATATAAAGATGCAGTGCCCACGCGGCTATCTCTTAGTCATGTGGTAATGGTGTTGTGTGTGGGACCAGGCCATGACTCGCCCCAGTCTCAGGCGACTACTCTGGGTCCACAGCAGCGCCCGACTCCACTACATGGGCGGGTTCGAAGCCGCCACGTGTCCAGAGAAGGTGATATACTCCAAGGCATCAACAGTGAGTCACGACCCCCATGGGAGAGCGCCGGACCCCTAGATAAGCAGTCCGAACCTCCAATGTTTGTCCAGGACCGCCTCATGTGCAAGCCAGACCCTTGGAACGGGATCTAGACCCTCCCGTATGGGGTCCGGGCCACCCACAATGGGGTCCCAAGGTCCCAGGACAGAACATACATGGGCCTTAAACAGGACCCAGGGGGGTCCGGTACCGACACGTGTCCAGACCTGGTCTGATGCGGACCTGTTCGCATACACTTCTGCTCCCCGCCCAGGCGGAGACGCGATGCTGCCACGTGGCCTATTGCACATGACGTAAGCCAACGGGCGGAGCCTGACATAAGGCCTCTAAGCTACGCGGCCCCTGCATTTATTGAGGGTAAGGCGTGCCGCCTGTCCATTCCACTGGCAGGCGGTGTGCCGCCTCTGCATTTAATGAGACCTGTCCATTCCGCTGGCAGGCGGCGACCTGTCCATTCCGCAGGCGGTGTGCCTGTCCATACTGCCACGTGCACTACGCTCACCATTACTCGCGCGTTACCAAGGAAGCAACTGCCGCGTATCAATACTGCGTGGACTGTGGACATCATGGCACGCGGAGATTGCTCAGGCGTTACATGCATTAGTTACTCCTATAATGTTTTCCCTCCATTATGCTCCTGGGCCCACATGTCGGGGCTCAGCATCCTTGTACGTGCCTCCCTTGAGCTATAAAAGGGAAGGCACACAACGTTACATGTCAAGTTCTCTAGACCCAACTCAAGCTCTCGAGCTCATAGACACTCAATACAACATACACACAGTGGAGGTAGGGTTTTACGCTTCGGTGGCCTGAACCACTATAATCCCTTGTGTGCTATTGTGTTCATCCCGAATCCATCTAGCAGGCAAAACTCTTAGGCCCCCTCCTCATCTTAGGATTTAGGGCGGGTGCGTTCCGCCACCCGGCTGGAGAATTTCCTCTCTGACAGCTTCGTTGTCTGGACTATGCTGCCTTTAAATTCTCTCGGACTATTATGATGTTCTCTTCGGCTTCAAGCAGAATATCTGGTCCGAACACCTGTCTTTCACCATGTTGGTCCCAATGCAGTGGAGTTCTGCAATTCCTCCCATAGAGCGCTTTAAACGGTGACATCTTCAAACTAGCCTGATAGCTGTTGTTGTAAGAGAATTCTGCGTATGGTAATCTCTTGTCCCAACCTATCTTATCTTGCAAGGCACAAGCCCTCAACATATCCTCGAAAATCTGATTAGTTTTCTCAGTTTGACCATCTGTCTGTGGGTGGTAAGCTGAGCTGAACTTCAAGTGTGTGCCCAAAGCTTCATGCAACTGCTACCAAAAATGAGAGGTGAACTGGGTGCCTCTATCTGATACTATCTTCTTCGGGATACCATGCAAGCACATAATCCGAGCCATGTATAGTTTGGCTAACACCGCACTGTTGTAGGTGGTCTTGACTGGTATGAAATGGGCCGCCTTTGTCAAACGGTCCACTACTACCCAGATAGAGTCATAACCAGTACGAGTGCGGGGCAAACCGACTATGAAATCCATTCTGATCCCATCCCATTTCCACTGAGGAATCTGCGACGGTAGCAACAAACCTGCAGGTCTCTGATATTCTGCTTTATTCCTCTGACAACTGTCACATACAGCCACATACTCTGCTATCTCCCTTTTCATATCGTACCACCAAAATCTTTTCTTCAGGTCTTGGTACATCTTCTCACTACCAGGGTGTATAGAGTATGTTGTCTCATGAGCTTCCTTGAGAATCAGTTCCCGGATTGGTTTGATATCGAGAACAGACAATCTATCCTTGAACCATACCACTCCTTCTGCATCTTCATGGAAATCCTTGCCTTTTCCATCTATGATCAGCTGCCGGATCTCATTGATTTTCTCATCATCCTTCTGACCCTTCTTGATGTCTTGCTCTAGAGTGGGTTCCAACTCAATTGTCACCCCTTGGGTGTTGTTCAGAAATCCGAGACTCAATCTGTCGAACTCCTTCGGTAGCTCATATGGCATCGGGTGAGCGGTCAACATATTGACTTGACTCTTCCTGCTAAATGCATCTGCAACTACATTTGCTTTGCCTGGGTGATAATGAATCTCTAGCTCATAATCTTTGATCAACTCTAGCCATCTTTGCTGCCTCATGTTTAACTCTGACTGAGTGAATATGTACTTGAGGCTCTTGTGGTCCGTGTAGATATCACACTTCTGCCCATAAAGATAATGCCTCTAGGTCTTCAATGCATGAACCATGGCTACTAACTCCAGATCATGAGCAGGATAGTTCTTCTCATGAATCTTCAACTGTCAGGACGAGTATGCCACTACTCTCCCTTCCTGCATCAACACACATCCTAGTCTAGTGTACGAGGCATCGCAATACACTAAGAATGGCTTGTGAACATCTAGCAGAATCAGTACTGGTGCCATTGTCAACTTCTCCTTCAATGTCTCAAAGGACTTCTAGCATGCTGGGGTCCACTTGAACTCAACCTTTTTTGCTAACAAGGTTGTCATTGGCCTGGCAATCTTGGAGAAACCTTCAATGAAACGCCAATAATAACCGGCCATTCCGATGAAACTCTTGATTGCTCGGACATCTTTTGGTGCTTTCCAGTCCAAGATAGCTGCTACCTTCTTCGGATCCATAGTCAATCCCTCTCGGTTTATAATGTGACCCAAGAACAGGACTTCATTGATCTAGAACTCGCACTTGCTAAGCTTGGCATACAGCTGACAATCTCGTAGCCTCTGAAGTACTTTCCTCAAATGCTCCTCATGCTCTTTCTCATTCTGGGAATATATAAGAATGTCATCAATAAATACCACCACGAACTTGTCGAGGTAGTCCATGAACACACTGTTCATCAAGTACATGAAGTAAGCTGGCGAATTCGTCAAACCGAATGACATGACCGTGAACTCATACAGTCCTTACTTGGTGATAAATGTTGTCTTAGGTATATCTGAAGGTCGGATTCTGAGCTGATGGTAGCCTGACCTCATATCTATCTTTGAGAACACACTAGCTCCTCTCAACTGATCGAATAAATCTTTAATTCTAGGTAGGGGGTATTTGTTCTTGACAGTAACTTCATTCAAAGATCTGTAGTCAATGCACATCCTCTTTGTGCCATCCTTCTTCTCCACAAACAACACTAGGGCTACCCAAGGCGAGGTAATTGGTCTGATATAACCTTTTTCTAACAACTCATCAATCTGCTGCTTGAGTTCCACCAACTCTGGGTCGGACACTCGATAGGCTCTCTAGGAAATAGGGGCGGTGCCTGGGATAAGTTCTATGGCGAATTCAACCTTCCTCTCAGGTGGCATACCTGGTAACACTTCGGGAAACACATATGGGAAATCTGATACTACACTGATAGCCTCTTATGGTTTAATTTCCTCAATATGGGTGGAGACTTGGTAACAACTTCCTTTTCTTGGTCCAGACAAGACCAACTCCACCAACACTTCTTCTCCTGATAGGGACACTAACTTCACTGTTCTCTTATCACAACTAAGACTAGCCTGATACTTCGTTAGCCAATTCATCCCTAGGATGACATCTATAGTTGTATCTTGGTTACCCATTACTATTAAATCGGCGGGGAACTCTATCCCCCTTATTTGAACTCTTGCACTAGGGCAAAATCTATCTGTTTGGGTCATTCCACCAGCTGAACTAACTCTCATAGGTGGATACATGGGTGCTACTGGTATATTATGTGATTCTACCGATGATGCAGTCACAAAAGAATGTGTTGCTCTAGTATCAAATAAGACATTTGCAGAATGGTGCTCGACTAAAAACGTACCTAGTGCCACTCCTGGAGTCTCATGGACTGTGTCGGCCTCCAAGTGGTTCACCTTTCTATACTGGGCACGAGGTTGCCCACGGTTGTTACTTCCTTGCTGCATTGCATTCTGCCTAACTGGGGCATTGAGAGCTGGCTGCTGCTGAGCTGCTTTATTTGGACAATGATTCGCCCAATGGCCTTGTTCACCACAGTGGAAACATGCATGACTTCCTCCTTGCGCTGGCGCTGCTTGGTTATTCTGGTTGGTTGCTGGGGCAGGAAGACAGGCTGCCTGGTTGTTCTGACGCTGGTATTGATTTCCTCCTTGCTGGTTATTCTGACGGTACTGCTGCTGCTGAGGAAACTGCCTCTGGTACTGCTGCTGCTGGTTCTGACGCTGGTGCTGGTGCTGGTGACCTGGCTTGAATTGTTGAGGTGGGTTGCCTGAGTAGCGAGGACGACTGCTACTCCCAACCTAAGGTCCACCAATCTTACGCTTCCTATCCTCCATTTCCCGATGCTTCCTTTCTATCATGATTGCTCTGTCGATCAAATGCTGGAAGGTAGGGAAGGTGTGGTTCATCAGCTGGTAGTGGAGGGGGTCAACCAATCCTCTCAAGAAGCGGTACTACCTCTTGGCATCCGTGTTGACATCCTCTGGGCATAACGCGATAGCTGCAGAAACTTATCCCTGTACTCACTGACGGACAGGGGACCTTGCTTTAGGGCGAGAAACTCCTCCTTCCTCACTATCATCAGTCCCTCGGGCACATGGTAGCGACGGAAGTTGTCCCTGAACTCCTCCCAAGTGATGGCTTCAGGGTTGGCATGGGTGGCGAGGTAAGACTCCCACCAAGACTGTGCTGCTCCCCTCAGCTGTCGGGGACCATACAACACCTTCTCACGATCGTTGCACTGGGCAGTGTGCAACTCATGCTCCACGGTATGCAGCCAATCTTCGGCGTCCTTGGGATCAGCAGAATGGGCAAAAATAGGGGGATGGCCCCTCATGAACTCTGTCTGCTTGTCTCTGGGCACTTGAGGCGTCTAGACTTGCACTGGAGGCTGAGGTGGTGGTGGCTGCTGCTGAATTTGCTGCATCGCTGCTAATGTCTGAGAAATTGCCTGGACTGCTTGGGTCTGCATCAAGAACATCTGCTCGATAGTCATCAGTGGTGGTGGTGGCAAATGCTGCTGCGGAGCTGCCTCCTCTTGGGGTGCCTGCTGCTCTGGCTGAGCATGCCTCGCACCTCTGCGCCTGTTCTCAAACATCTGTAGAAATCACACACATATCAGATCTGACTCTGTAGTCTTTCAGCATAAGGAAAGATGTATAGAAGATCTCCATAACACTGAACAAATGACCATCTTCACTGACAGCTTCTCAGATAAAGAGGAAAGGGGAAATAAAGGGATTACCCAACTAAATAACTGACTTTGTTAATAACTACACCAAGTTGTAGGGGATACCAACACCTTGGTGACAATCGTTACAAAGATCCAACTTCAGTACATGTCCATCATAACAAGCATCCAACATAAGATAACCAAACTAACTCTAACTAAAACTGACTTAGGCTAAGACACTGAACTAAGCATTATTACAGACTCTGACTCTATCGATCTAGGGATCTAAATCTATGCGGGTCCTATAGTCTAGGGTACCATAGTCGAAGCAAGCATGGGGCGGTGAACGGTAAGGGTGCTGAATCCCGACAGGGGCGGGAGAACCACCATCTAGATAGTGGCATGCTGCGCACTCAGCACGCAATTCCGCAACCTCCGCCCGAACCTTGCCCAACTCGTCAAGGGCGTGGTCCAACTCTGTGTTGAGCACGGCGACCAGATTGACCATGCTATTCAGCCTGGGATTGCCCTCACCAACTGGCGAGACAATCACACCTCCAGCGCTGCCGGTCGAACGGCAAGGGTAGTACTTCAGGTCAAGGCCATCAGCTACCCCGCTGAACAACGAGCAATAGTGAGAAAGTGCCCGTCGTGCTGCATCTTGCATGGCTGCCTCAGCAGTATCCCTCTCAGTAAAAGAATAGTGCTCTGAGAAGGCCTCTGCACCCCGGAGATCATCGTCTGGACGGCGCACCAAGCAAGTAGCCTCCCACTGGTCCGGGTATAGCCCACGATGATGATGGTAGACTACACAACGGTACTCGATAGACCAAGTGTGTCGGTCGAAGGCCTGACGCAACAGGGTATTGAGAGTGTCGTGGAAGTGACACCCGCGAGCAGCGTCACAAGTGATGGGTCTAGCGATCCATCCCTCCGGCTCCAGCTCCTCCGAAAGCTCTATGTCGTGGCTCGAACTGCCACCGGCATCGTCGTCGTCTCCGTCTCCGTCAAGGTCTCCTCTAGCAGCCGGGATGCCCTGTGGTGGTGCAGGGGGCATCTCTGGCTGAGGTGCAGGGGAAAGCGGCCTCTTAGACTCCACCTCCTGCTAAGGTGAGGGGGAAGAGTCCTACTGCTCCTGCTCCTGGCATCGGTGCTCTTGCTCCTCGTGCAGGTGACGATGCAGTCTCTCCAGGTGACTGGACTGACCTGACACTGTGCGACGCAGTGGACGCTCCGCCAGGCGAGAAGGCAAAAAGGGGATCATAGACTTACGTGCAGTGCACCTAAGATGAGCCATCTACAGAAGACATCGTAAGCACAAGAGTAAGAGTAGAACTATTAGACTAGAGAGTAAACAGAAAGAAAAGTGAGACAAAACTTTTGAGATAAGTAGATAACATAGAGTTGGTCAAGATGACCAACTTTTGAAAAGACACTGAGGTCAAGGTAAGAGTAGGGGTCTATAGTCCTTAGGGCGACCATTCTAGTCTAGGTTAGCGACCTTATAGTCAGCAAGGCTTTGATACCACTTATGTCACACCCGATTTTGGAAGGCAAACCGAATCGAACCATGTATGTGCGAGGATCAGAAACTCACGTACATAGTGATTACATAATTGGACATCATCACATAATGCTCGAAATAAATAGCGGAAAGGTACTTTATTACATCAAGATGTCCAAGACATCCACAGAGTCTAATACATAACCATTGTTCAACATAAATATCAAAGTGCGGAATTACGAAACATAGATGCTAAGCCTACACAAGCAGCTGACTGGGGGTTTGCCACTAAGAAAGAACTAGAACTCGTCGTAGTCCTGAAACACCTCGAAATCTTCCATGTTGCCAGCATCACCTCCTGAGTACTGAGTATAGTGGGGACAACCTGGGGTGGGGTGGTGTGTAAAGCAAGGGTGAGTACACATCAACGTACTCAGCAAATGTCCCGTTTGGCTAAAGTGGACTAGCTGTATATGGGGTTGAGGTCAAGCAGTTGCTTTTAAGTTAGTCAAGTATTTATTATTATTATTAGTAGAGCCAACTTTTAGTAATAAACTCAGTTATTACCCAAAAGTACTTCCTCAAACGAGGAAATACCAAAGATCAGATTTTATAGCATTACTATTAATCATCATCATAAAAGTATCCAAAGTTCTTCTAATCAAAGAGGATCCCAAGTCTGCTCTTAACCGTGAGCTCGGCTGATATACCAGTTTTTAACACTCTGCAGAGGTTGTACACTTTACCCACAAGTCGTGATCCCTTTCCAGCCTAGGTTTTACAGACCCGATCTTCACTATCAAGGTGAATGTCCAGGGATACACTACGTAGACTTTACAAAGACTCCCCTGGTGCATAGTTGCTCGTTAGGTTTCGCTAGTCGTACAAATGCAGTACACCTCCCCAAGGTGGGAGACTAACAAAACCAAATCGAAAGAACCTCTGCACCCCAACCTTGGCAAAGCGAGTACTACGCCTCGACCCCAATTGACGGCCCTCCGGCAAAGCCAACTACACCCCCAGGTTCATCTAATTAATCAGCTAAGGGCGTCCCATTCCACCCTCATGGTTGTACTGTTATCCCGGGTGGTCACTCCACGAACAGTCCTTATGGAGATGTACTCAGGAAAAAGGCCTGAGCCCCCTAAGGTATCACAAGATCATCCACATAATCAGGATAACAGTGTCGTATCATAAATGTTCACATCATGTTCATTGATTAAGTTAAGGCAATAGCAACATGCTAACCATGATAACCCAAAAGGTAAACAAGGATAAGTGAATACAGACTAGTCAATCCTTAGGTTTCATAAAGTAATGCGGGACAGTGAATCATAAAGTATGTAGGACATAATAGGTCAGAGGACACTTGCCTTCACCAGGTTGCTGCTCAGGGAGGTCTCCAACAACACACTCAGGAACCTCGGACTGTTCGTTGTCTAAATAAAGCGAGCATGCATTCAATACATTTGAAAAGTACGAAATAAACAACACACCAAACATGTATAATCATAGCAATGCATCTTAAAACACAATAGGGAATAATGAGATCAAAGTATAACATAAACTATAACATACATTAACTTTATTTGAAAATAGATTATTATTTCCCCTAAGTGTTACTTATAAGTACATAAACATAGTTCATCTTATTTTATTGTGACCTAAAATTTAGAACAGAGGTAAACTCATGTAATACACATTATTAATCTCCCAAGCTTACACATGTTTAAATCTCTAAGGTTCTCCTTTTATTTATTTTATTAAATAAATAGAACTACATCTATATTAGTTCATATTCCATCATAAAAAATATAATGTGTAGACAGTAAGTGAAACCATTTTATTTAAACAGAGAATAATTCTATGAACATTTTGCAATTTGAATCACTAAATTTGGAGTTCATATGCAAAAGTTATGAAATAAACAAGTTTGGGAATTCAAAATATGAAATTAGGTCTAATTCTGTGAATATTTAAAAGTCCAGGGCTAAATCTGTAAGATTACAGGGGCTTGCGCGCGAAAACCAGGGATGGCGGGTTGAAGTCCAAAAAACTGAGGGTCTCTTTAATAAAACAGCAACGCGAAGGGGCATCGGGTGAATCTAACTGTCAGATCTAAAACCAACAGCTGAGATTAGATCTCGGTCGAGGGCGCGCGCGCGGGCGGGCGAGCGCTGACAGGCGGGCCAGGGAGTGTCAGCGATAGAGGGGGAGAGCGCGCTGACCGAGCGAGCCTAGCGCCAGGGGGTTTGGGCGCTGACAGGCGGGCCAGGGTGCCAGGGCGCGCGGGCGCGAAGCGGTATCCTAGGGTCCGGGCCGTTCGATCAAGATCGGACGGAGGGGGTCCGAGGGGGGGTCCGAGGGGGGTCCGAGGGGGTCCGAGCCATTTGATCCAGATTGGACGGGGGGAATCAGATCGGGAAGGATGAGCGACTGTGGGTGGCACTGACAGGCGGGTCAGGGCGTCAGGCACGCGTGCGCGAAGCGGTATCCCGCGGTCCAAGCCGTGCGATCAAGATCGGACGGGGGAAATAAGACCGAGGAAAAAGACATGCGCGAAGTGGCGCCGCTCCTCTCTACGGCGGTGAGGTCGCTGGAGTTGAGGCAGGCGCGAGCTAGGGTGGCTCCGAGGTCACCACGGAGAACTCAATGGTGGGGAAGAGGCCATGAATCCACGGGCAGAGAAGGGAGAATAGCGGTGAGAAGGTCTCGGGCGGGCCGGAGAAACTCGGGTGAGCCATTCCGACCACGGGGAGGGGACTTAAGGCACGCTAAGGTCTTGGCTAACCTCAGTAGTGGTAGGGGTGGCACAGGGGCCTACTCAGGTGAACTAGACCAGGCTAAATCGGCCGGCCACCACGCAAGCACGGTGGACCGCCACGACCGAGCACCGACGAAGGTGAAATTGGCCGAGCACAGAGCGCAATAAGGGAAATTGGGCACGGGGACGGGTGTCTCACCTCCGGGCAGAGCTCGGGGAGGCTTGGAGCAGTCTCTGGTGAGCTGGATGGCTGGGAACGCGGGCGCGGGTCTCCGGCGGCGGCTGGCAGTGAGGGTAGAGTGCGAGAGAGGGCGAAGCTACGCGAAATGAGGTGAGGGGTGTGTGCGGGGCACTGGCGGGGCTCTAAAAAGGGAGCTGGGCGCGTGGGCGGGCGTCGTGGCCGAGAAACCCGGCGACGTGCGCGAGTGCGCACGGGCCGGTCCACGGCGAGCGTGGAAGGGGCGGAAATAACAGGTAGGGTCCACGACGCAGAGAGAGAAGAAAGGGGGTGCGCGGGGCAACGGCTTGGCGACTGGCGATCCGGGCCCGCGAGACAGAGAGAGAGAGAGGGAGCGCGCAGGCGAGGGGAAACGGGCGCCGACAGATTGGCCCCACTAGGCAGCGAGCGAGAGAGGGAGGGCACGCGAGGGAGAACTGTCGCTGATAGGCGGGGTCCGCCTATCAGACGGCGCGGGCGCGCGGCCTGGCTGGGCTTAGTGGGCCGACTGGGCTGCTTTCTCTTTTCTTTTTCTCTGGATTTTCTAATTCATTTTCTATTTCTTTTTCTATAGGGGTTTTCAAATCCAAATTCAAACTAGGTTTCAAATTCAAATAAATTCAAACTTGTGCAACACTTCAAAGAATATTTTAAACTCAGCATGATGCAACATGTCATGACTCATAAGGTTTTGACAAAAATAAATAATTAACCTCCACTAGTTTAGGCTATCTCTAATCAAAAAGGAAAAAGGGAGAATGAATCTAGAGAGAGAAAACCTAGAGTGAGAAAAAGAAGAGTAACACATGATTTTGGGTGATAATTAGAATGAAATTTTATACCCCAAAATCAGGGTGTTACACTGAGTGGTGGGACCCGCCTTGTCAGCATTTTCCTCAACAAACCCAAAGCCAACAGAGTTCACTAGAGATCTCACGCCGACTGCCAGATGAGATGATCTGCCAAGGTTGTTAGGATCTGTTCCCTCCTCGTGACTATATAACATGGACCTCCTGTCATTCTATCAACCAAACAAACCATCACTCCATCACCGACGCAGAGAAGGTAGGAGAGAGCTGGAGAGAGAGGTGAAAGGGAAATGGCCTTAATCATTTCCTATAATCGATTTTCGTGGTTGACATCCATCACAAACCACGTAGACTAACTAGTTTGCCTAGATATCGTTTATCTCAGGTGCATAAGGTTCAACACAAACCAAGAAAGAATTCAAGATGGGGACACAATCAAAATTGGAGCAAGACTTGAGAGTGGGCTGAAAAATGGCGCACCAGACACTGTCTGGTGCACCAGGCTAGGCGCCCAACGAACAGGCCACTCTCGGGAATTAAATGGGCTTGCTCCGCTATAATTCACCGGACTGTCCGATGTGCTCCGGAGTGTCCGGTGTGCGCCGGACTGTCCGATGAGCCAGTGGAACAACGGCTCCCTACTCATCAATAGTCGACTGCAAAAGTGTACAGTGATAAACAGTGCCGCGTAGAAGTCAGAGCAGTAAAGTCAGAGGTCACCGGACATGTCCGGTGTGCCACTGGACTGTCTGGTGCCGCTTGAAGACAGAAGACGCCAACGGTCAACTGCTCAAAACCCTAACGGATAGCTGACATGGCACGCACCGAACAATGCACAGTGCTATGTCCGGTGCACCACCGGACTGTCCGGTGCACCCGTCGACAGCAAAGTTAGCCAACGGCTAGGAAGTGGTTAGGGGCTATAAATACCCCCCAACCACATCATTCAAAGCCATCCAAGTTTTCTGAAGTTCCCATTCAATACAAGAACAAAGTCCAACACTCAAAGACACATTCAAAAGCATTCAATCCTCTCCAAGTCCTAAAATCAACTCAACCACTTAGTGACTTGAGAGAGAAAGTTTTTGTGTTCATTTGCGCTCTTGTTGCTTGGATTGCCTTTTCTTTTCCCATTCTTATTCTCAAGTGCTTTGTAAAGCTAGCAAGAGACGCCTAAGTGTGTGGTGATCCTTGCAGGGTCTTAGTGACCCAAGTGATTAAGGAAAAGGCTCATCTGGTCTAAGTGACCGTTTGAGAGAGGGAAATGGTTGAAATAGACCCGGCCTTTTTGGCCTCCTCAATGGGGACTAGGTTCTTTGGAACTAAACCTCAGTAAAACAAATCACCATGTTCACTTGTTGATATTCACTTGATTTGTTTTTCCCTCTCTAATAGTTCCCTTGCATACATTGATTTGAGTTTGCTCCCAAACGTTATCCGTGTTGATTGAGCAACTCCAAGCAAGGAGAACTATCTTTTGAACTCCGATTTAATTCTAACGCTAATCCCGGCCCTAGTGTGTGTTTAAGTTTATAAATTTCAGGTTTCGTCTATTCACCCCCCTCTAGGCGACTTTCAATTGGTATCAGAGCCAGTTCTTCATTAAGAGTCTAACAAACTCGAAGTGATGTCTGGAGATCACGCCAAGAGGGAGATCGTGACTGGCAACAAGGTCACAGGCTCGGGGAAGACTCTCTCAAGGGAGTCCAATAACAAGTACAAGGAGGAATCATCTTCCTCCATCAAGTCACATAAGAGGGGTGATAAGAAGAAGATGATGAAGAAGGTGGTTTACTACGAGACTGATTCTTCAACACCCTCCACCTCTAGCACCGAGTCATCCACTACTTCTAAGCGCCATGAGCACAAGAAGTATAGTAAGATGCCCCTACGCTATCCTCGTATTTCCAAGCACGCTCCTCTACTTTCCGTTCCCTTAAGCAAACTACCATATTTTGATGGTGAAGATTATTGTATGTGGAGTGATAAAATGAGGCATCATCTAACCTCACTCCACAAAAGCATATGGGACATTGTTGAATTTGGAGCGCAGGCACCATAGGTGACGGACAAGGACTACGACTCGGACGAGGCCACCCAAATAAGCACTTCAACTCCCAAGCAACTTCTATACTCCTTGCCTCCTTGTGTCGAGAGGAGTATAATAAGGTGCAAGGGTTGAAGAATGCTAAAAAAATTTGGGATGTCCTCAAAACGGCGTACGAAGGGGACGAGGTGATCAAGATCACCAAACGAGAGACAATCGAGGGAGAGCTCGGTCGATTCGTCCTCAATAAAGGAGAAGAGCCACAAGCCATGTACAACTGGCTAAAGACAATGGTCAATCAAGTACGCAACCTCGAGAGCACAAAATGGGATGACCATGAAATGGTCAAGGTTATTCTTAGATCCCTCGTTTTTTGTAATCCTAGTCAAGTTCAATTAATATGTGGGGATCCTAGATATAAGCAGATGTCTCCTGAGGAGGTGATTGGCAAGTTTGTGAGCTTTGAACTAATGATCAAAGACTCCAAACACATTGTCAACTTGGAGCAAGGCATCACATCTACACCCGAGGTGCAACCCTTTGCATTCAAAGCAACGGAAGAGAAGAAGGAGGAGTCTACACCAAGTAGGCTTCCAATCGAGGCCTCCAAGCTTAACAATGAGGAGATGGCTTTTATCATTAGGAGCTTTTGTCAAATCCTCAAGCAAAGAGGAGGGGGAAGGATTACAAGCCCCGCTCCAAAAGGGTGTGCTACCGATGTGGTAAGTCCGGTCACTTTATAGCTAAATGTCCATATTCTAGTGAAAGTGACAGGGACGAAGACAAGAAGGGGAAGAAGAAGATGGAAAAGAAGAAATACTACAAGAAGAAGGGTGGCGAGGCGCACATGGTGCGGGAATAGGACTCCGACGAGAGCTCCACCGACTCCTCCTGCGATGAGGACGCTACCAACATCACCATCAACAAAGGCCTTCTCTTCCCCAATGTCGGCCACAAGTGTCTCATGGCTAAGGACGGCAAGAAGAAGAAGGTACATCCTATAAGTACCCCCAAATATAATCTGATGATGAGGGTAGTTCTAGTGATAATGAAGATGATTTAGTTTCTCTATTTTCCAACCTTACCATGGACCAAAAAAAGAAATTAATTGAATTAATTGAAACCATTAACGAGAAGGATGATCTCTTGGAATACCAAGAGGACTTGCTCGTTAAGGAAAATAAAAAATTTATTAAGTTGAAAAATGCTTATGCTCTAGAAGTAGAAAAATGTGAAAAATTAACTAAGGAGCTAGCATATGCAATGATTCAATTTCTTGTCTTAGAATTAAGAATGACAATTTAGTTTCTAAGATTGAAAAATTGAATGTTTGCAATACTTCAATTACCTGTCTTAGAGATGAGAATGCTAGATTAAATGATAAGATAGAAAATTTGAATGTTCGCAAACCCTCTACATCCACTATTGAGCATGTTACCATTTGCACTAGATGTAGAGATGTAAATGTTGAAGCTATTGGTGATCACATTGCCATGATTAAAAAAACAAAATGATCACATAGCTACATTGAATGCTAAAATTGCCGAGCATGAACTTGAAAATAAAAAATTTAAATTTGCTAGAAGCATGCTCTATAATGGGAGACACCCTGGCATTAAGGATGGGATTGGCTTCCAACAAGGGAGCCAAAACAACACCAAACTTAATACCCCCAAGAAACTGTCTAATTTTGTTAGGGTAAGGCTCCCATGGTTCAGGATAGAGAGGGCTTGTAATACTCAAAATTGTATACAAATAATAATAGAGAGTCACTCTCATTTTGTGTGTCTTATTTGCCTCATGAAAAGAACATACCTATAATTAAGAGATGAACTAAAACAAAGGATACAAAATAAAAGAAAGTGCATCTTGTTGGAGTTTTATGTGTTTGTGCATTACATAAAATAATAAGGATAATAATAATAAGATAATAATTACTAGAAGATGGATTAAACCCTAAATTGAAATTAGAGTTTGGAAATAAGAAAAAGAGAAAGGACACACATAAATAAATAAAATATATAAATAAATATTTTCAGACTTGGTATTGTTATTGCACAAATATAGTCGAGAATGAAGAGCCACAAAGTTTGAATTCAAATTGAAGTTTGAATTTGGAAAGAAGGAAAAGATAAAAGAAAAGGAAAACAAAAAGGAAAAAGAGAAAACCCCTACCCGGGCCAGCTTACCGCAATTTCGGCCCACCCATCTGCCCCCTCCGTCGGCCGCTTGGGCTGAAAGCCTTCACTGCCAGCCCAGCTCCTACTCGCGTGACACTTCCATGTGGGCCCGCCTCGTCAGCCAATCTGCTCTCCGTCAGCCGTCAGCTCGTTCCCCTACCTCAAACAGAACGCGATTTCACTGCCGCTCGCGCCGCGGGTCTGGATCTCACCGCGCCTGATCTCCGCTGGTCGTTGGGGCCGTTTGGTGGTGCGATGGTTGCGGATTCCCCTACTCCGCACCTGGGCTATAAAACCGATGCGCCAACCCCTCCCATCCTCCTTCCTCTCGCTCCCTCGCATGGTCGTGGAACAAGCAGCACCGCCGCCGGCTCGGATTCATCTACACCACCGTCGCGTCCACGATTTCGGCTCTGGGGGTCTCGCTTTGCATCGGGGATTTAACCGGGGTGCTCCCTGCTGAGGATTGGCGGCCGGAGCCCTCGGATTTCTCGCCGTTGTTCACACTCCGCCGCGGACCCGCCCTCCTCCATGGCCGAGCCCCTTCACAAATCAACAACCGGTGAGCGACTTCCTAACACATTCGCTGTCTCGTCCTCTATGCCTAGGTCCGTTCGGTGTGTCGAATGGGGCACGGTTGCCCGGGGTCAACGCGCGCGCCGCCGTGGGTCTTCCCCGTCGGGCACACGGCTTGCCGAGTTGTGCGGGAGAAAGAAGACACGCCAGGAACGTTGATCTCATATTAAACGGCCCTGGTGTGTTGATGGGGGAGGGGGTGTTTTGAGCCGTTGGATCGTATTTGGGCGAACTGGATCACATCACACTTAATAAAATCTCGGTCGTTGGATCTCCATCGCATGACTGAGATTAGGACTGGTGCGTACCGGTTTGTTTGTAGAAGAAAACTAATCCTGGCCGTCCGTTTTGGATCGGGCGGCTAGTAAACCTCAATACCCCTTCGTCCGACAGCTTTGCAAAAGAGCCCCTGTCTTTTTGTGGAATCAACCCGCCGTCCACGTTCACTGTTGACTGAGTCTCGGGATTCTTGCGCCGAGCCCCCTGCGCTTTGCTATAATTGAGGCCCAGTCCAGAACATAATAAAATCAGAGAAAATGATTATTAAATAGATTTTTAATAGGAAAATAATTGCTAGAACTTCAATAATTCATAGAAAATTCATACTAACTCCTTTTTAGTCCATTCCAGTTTCTAAAACTTTGTAATAATATTCTTCATCATTTAGTGCCTCTGTTTTGGCATGAAAGGCTCATTTAAATTTATCTAATACTTAATCTTGTGTTAAATACATAAAACCTTTGAAAATTCATAACTTAAAATCTATAACTCCAAAATTAATGATTCCTGTTCCTATGATCTTATTTTAATATGTAGGTTATTAATATGTATTTTGCATATATGTTTGGTGTAATGTTAATTTTGCCTATACACTGTTTGTTTGTATTGCCACGACTAGCAGTGAGGTCACGAGTCATCTGAAGATCATCCTGGTACCTGGAACTCAAGTCCCAGGCAAGTTGTGCCCTTGATCACTTCTTTTTACCTACTCATGTTCTAATTAATCATAATGATCTGCATAGGTTAATCTTGATGGGACCCAATAGGTTACCCTAGTTTGTCTATCTTTATACCTTGTTTACCACTGAACTTTTTGGGTAGTACTTGCTAGTGCTATATGTGGTTTTGGGTATGGAGATACACCATTCATGATTATACTTTTGTTATCAGTTGTTATTTATGGTTCATGTTAAGATCATTATGTTAATTGGAACATGGAGCGACCACCCGGGAAAACAGTGCTACCACAAGGGTGGAATGGGACGCCCTTGGCTGATTAATTAGGAAAGCTAGTGGAAGACTACCTTACCCGAAAGGGGCAAGGGCAGTAGGGGAGAGGTCAGTGTAGGGAGGCCCTCGGGAGGATTTTGCTGCGATGGCGGTCCTGCAAGGGATTCCTGCACTGGATCTTCCTATAAACTGTAGCGGGTTTTCGGAAGCTAGTGGAACTTTGTAAAGGCCTCGTAGTGGATCCCTAGCCATTCACCTCGGAAGTGTCTAAGGGCCTTGCAAACCCTGGCAACATGGGATACACGACTTGTGGGTAAAGATGCGCAACCTCTGCAGAGTGTAAAACTGGTATACTAGCCGTGCTCACGGTCATGAGCAGCTCGGACCCTCACATGATTAATTTATGGAACTAAATTCAATTTGTCATATGCATTGCATTGCAGGTGGTGTTGTTACTTTTGATCTATTACTTAATTGGGTTTGGTATTTACTTATACTTAGTAATTGCTAATAAAATTTTGACCAACTTTAAAAGCAATGCTCAGCTCTAACCATCTTCTTTGGTAAGCCTTACACTTCACGTGAGCTCCCACCTTTGGCGAGTTCATGCACATTATTCCCCACAACTTGTTGAGCGATGAACGTATGTGAGCTCACTCTTGCTGTCTCACACACACCACAGGTCAAGAACAGGTACTGCAGGATGAGGCGCTTGGAGGATGCTGTGATGAGTTCGTGAGAGGTCTAGGTCGTCGTCTCCCAGTCAACTTTGGGTTGCTGGACCGTTGTCTCCTTATAATGTAATTATTTATTTTGTACAGAATTCCTGTTATGTAGTAAAGATGTGACATTCGATCCTGTGCCAATATACATCATATGTATGAGACTTGGTCCCAGCATACCTGGTGTTTATGTTAACCCCGGGTTTTGGACCCCTAAAATCTGGGTGTTACAGAAGTGGTATCAGAGGAATGTTGGCTGTAGGACGAAACCTAGATAGAACTGGACAACCAATACTTACTTACCTTTGCTACTCTGATTCTTTCTAAAAACTTATCTTAATCTTTTCTTATCTATTTCCGCTTTACTCTGATTATTCTTACCTTTTCCGTCTAAAGACAAACTTGGATTTCACACTTTGAAATCCTGTGCATAAAGTGACCTTTAGGAATAAGAGACCAAATCTTAGGGACAAAAACAAAACTATTTTTATCTATGTGCTTGAATGTTTGTTCTTATGATACTTGTCTGATTTGGATCTTTGATTGTGTGTGATGGGTTGTGGAATAATGTCCACAATTGCATCTGCATATACACATAGGTATAAGAATATATAAATAAAATAACTAGACAAACTAAATTATCCTTCAATAAAGTAACTAGCCTAACAATACCCATCTTATCTTAAAAATTCTCCCTTATCTTAATAGATTCATCTCATTTCAAGAGATTCTATCCTACACTCATAGATCTATCTTATCTCAAAAGGTCTTAACTTATCCTAATGTATATAGATCCATCTTATCTTAAGAGGTTTTCTCTCATCTTAATAGATTTATCTTATCTTGAAGAGATTCTAATCTACCTACATCATATAATCCATCTTATCCTAAAAAGATACTTATCTTATCTTGAAAAGATTTTACCTTATCCTAATAGATCTAACTAATCTCAAAAGGCTCTATCTTATTCTTAGAGATCCATCTTATCCTAATGGGCATACATATCCCATCCTAGGGTGACCACCATGATCTAAACCAAATCAATTAGATCTTATCTAGTCAAGCTAGTCATACCAATCTAATCTAGATCCCATCTAACCTAATATGATCTAATCTAGAGTAAGTTACATAATGATGGTACAAAAGATAAGGCCATACCCTTCATGCACTTAAAACTAAACTACTGCCTTAAACCAACTCAGCCACATGCATGAGATCTGATCCAACCAATAGAGTCATGAAGAATTGCATAGTTTGTCTATCCCCACCTAACATCAAACAAACCTTTGACCTACATCATGTAGTCCATCTCACTCATAACTATTCTAACCATATTTCCCCAAATATACACTAACCTCGAATTAATGAGCTCAAGACCGGAAAAAAAAAAGATGATCAACTTCATCAAGGAAGGATGAGCACCAACTCAAGTCTTCAAGGATCAAGTGAGGTCACCAAGATGAGTCAAGATCCACAATCTTGGATGGAGTCTTTCCTTACCCCACTCTTTCTTGCCCAAACCTATATAGGCTTTAAAAGATATCTTTTATCATGCATAATAAGGTGTCTATAACCATATATACCTATGCTCTCCTAAAAAAACTAACTAATAATAAAAAAAAGAGACTCTTGATTTTGAACTAATTAGAAACTAAAAGCTAGATTTCAAATCACTCTTCCTATATCCTCTTTCTTACAAATCTCGAGGGCGAGATTATTTTTAAGGGGGGTAGGATTTGTAATACTCAAAATTGTATACAAATAATAATAGAGAGTCACTCTCATTTTGTGTGTCTTATTTGCCTCATGAAAAGAACATACCTATAATTAAGAGATGAACTAAAACAAAGGATACAAAATAAAAGAAAGTGCATCTTGTTGGAGTTTTATGTGTTTGTGCATTACATAAAATAATAAGGATAATAATAATAAGATAATAATTACTAGAAGATGGATTAAACCCTAAATTGAAATTAGAGTTTGGAAATAAGAAAAAGAGAAAGGACACACATAAATAAATAAAATATATAAATAAATATTTTCAGACTTGGTATTGTTATTGCACAAATATAGTCAAGAATGAAGAGCCACAAAGTTTGAATTCAAATTGAAGTTTGAATTTGGAAAGAAGGAAAAGATAAAAGAAAAGGAAAACAAAAAGGAAAAAGAGAAAACCCCTACCCGGGCCAGCTTACCGCAATTTCGGCCCACCCATCTGCCCCCTCCGTCGGCCGCTTGGGCTGAAAGCCTTCACTGCCAGCCCAGCTCCTACTCGCGTGACACTTCCATGTGGGCCCGCCTCGTCAGCCAATCTGCTCTCCGTCAGCCGTCAGCTCGTTCCCCTACCTCAAACAGAACGCGATTTCACTGCCGCTCGCGCCGCGGGTCTGGATCTCACCGCGCCTGATCTCCGCTGGTCGTTGGGGCCGTTTGGTGGTGCGATGGTTGCGGATTCCCCTACTCCGCACCTGGGCTATAAAACCGATGCGCCAACCCCTCCCATCCTCCTTCCTCTCGCTCCCTCGCATGGTCGTGGAACAAGCAGCACCGCCGCCGGCTCGGATTCATCTACACCGCCGTCGCGTCCACGATTTCGGCTCTGGGGGTCTCGCTTTGCATCGGGGATTTAACCGGGGTGCTCCCTGCTAAGGATTGGCGGCCGGAGCCCTCGGATTTCTCGCCGTTGTTCACACTCCGCCGCGGACCCGCCCTCCTCCATGGCCGAGCCCCTTCACAAATCAACAACCGGTGAGCGACTTCCTAACACATTCGCTGTCTCGTCCTCTATGCCTAGGTCCGTTCGGTGTGTCGAATGGGGCACGGTTGCCCGGGGTCAACGCGCGCGCCGCCGTGGGTCTTCCCCGTCGGGCACACGGCTTGCCGAGTTGTGCGGGAGAAAGAAGACACGCCAGGAACGTTGATCTCATATTAAACGGCCCTGGTGTGTTGATGGGGGAGGGGTGTTTTGAGCCGTTGGATCGTATTTGTGCGAACTGGATCACATCACACTTAATAAAATCTCGGTCGTTGGATCTCCATCGCATGACTGAGATTAGGACTGGTGCGTACCGGTTTGTTTGTAGAAGAAAACTAATCCTGGCCGTCCGTTTTGGATCGGGCGGCTAGTAAACCTCAATACCCCTTCGTCCGACAGCTTTGCAAAAGAGCCCCTGTCTTTTTGTGGAATCAACCCGCCGTCCACGTTCACTGTTGACTGAGTCTCGGGATTCTTGCGCCGAGCCCCTGCGCTTTGCTGTAATTGAGGCCCAGTCCAGAACATAATAAAATCAGAGAAAATGATTATTAAATAGATTTTTAATAGGAAAATAATTGCTAGAACTTCAATAATTCATAGAAAATTCATACTAACTCCTTTTTAGTCCATTCCAGTTTCTAAAACTTTGTAATAATATTCTTCATCATTTAGTGCCTCTGTTTTGGCATGAAAGGCTCATTTAAATTTATCTAATACTTAATCTTGTGTTAAATACATAAAACCTTTGAAAATTCATAACTTAAAATCTATAACTCCAAAATTAATGATTCCTGTTCCTATGATCTTATTTTAATATGTAGGTTATTAATATGTATTTTGCATATATGTTTGGTGTAATGTTAATTTTGCCTATACACTGTTTGTTTGTATTGCCACGACTAGCAGTGAGGTCACGAGTCATCTGAAGATCATCCTGGTACCTGGAACTCAAGTCCCAGGCAAGTTGTGCCCTTGATCACTTCTTTTTACCTACTCATGTTCTAATTAATCATAATGATCTGCATAGGTTAATCTTGATGGGACCCAATAGGTTACCCTAGTTTGTCTATCTTTATACCTTGTTTACCACTGAACTTTTTGGGTAGTACTTGCTAGTGCTATATGTGGTTTTGGGTATGGAGATACACCATTCATGATTATACTTTTGTTATCAGTTGTTATTTATGGTTCATGTTAAGATCATTATGTTAATTGGAACATGGAGCGACCACCCGGGAAAACAGTGCTACCACAAGGGTGGAATGGGACGCCCTTGGCTGATTAATTAGGAAAGCTAGTGGAAGACTACCTTACCCGAAAGGGGCAAGGGCAGTAGGGGAGAGGTCAGTGTAGGGAGGCCCTCGGGAGGATTTTGCTGCGATGGCGGTCCTGCAAGGGATTCCTGCACTGGATCTTCCTATAAACTGTAGCGGGTTTTCGGAAGCTAGTGGAACTTTGTAAAGGCCTCGTAGTGGATCCCTAGCCATTCACCTCGGAAGTGTCTAAGGGCCTTGCAAACCCTGGCAACATGGGATACACGACTTGTGGGTAAAGATGCGCAACCTCTGCAGAGTGTAAAACTGGTATACTAGCCGTGCTCACGGTCATGAGCAGCTCGGACCCTCACATGATTAATTTATGGAACTAAATTCAATTTGTCATATGCATTGCATTGCAGGTGGTGTTGTTACTTTTGATCTATTACTTAATTGGGTTTGGTATTTACTTATACTTAGTAATTGCTAATAAAATTTTGACCAACTTTAAAAGCAATGCTCAGCTCTAACCATCTTCTTTGGTAAGCCTTACACTTCACGTGAGCTCCCACCTTTGGCGAGTTCATGCACATTATTCCCCACAACTTGTTGAGCGATGAACGTATGTGAGCTCACTCTTGCTGTCTCACACACACCACAGGTCAAGAACAGGTACTGCAGGATGAGGCGCTTGGAGGATGCTGTGATGAGTTCGTGAGAGGTCTAGGTCGTCGTCTCCCAGTCAACTTTGGGTTGCTGGACCGTTGTCTCCTTATAATGTAATTATTTATTTTGTACAGAATTCCTGTTATGTAGTAAAGATGTGACATTCGATCCTGTGCCACTATACATCATATGTATGAGACTTGGTCCCAGCATACCTGGTGTTTATGTTAACCCCGGGTTTTGGACCCCTAAAATCTGGGTGTTACAGGGCTATATTTTATATCCTGCAAACTATCCTGAGCACAAATTCATGCTAAGAAACCTCATACTATTTCTCATCATGCTTTTATGTATAAAAATGAGGCTTCTACTTCTAGGCATTCCACTCATGTTAAAATGCCTAAGAAGAAAATTTCTAATGCATCAAATCAGCATAACATTTCATTTAAGACTTTTGATGCTTCTTATGTGCTAACTAATAAATCAGGAAAAGTAGTTGCCAAATATGTTGGGGGCAAACATAAGAGCTCCAAGACTTGTGTTTGGGTACCCAAGGTGCTTGTTTCTAATGTAAAAGGACCCAAGACCGTTTGGGTACCTAAGAACAAGGCCTAAATTTGTTTTGTAGGTTTATGCATCTGGTGGATCAAGTTGGATAATCGATAGCGGATGCACAAACCACATAATAGGATAGAAAAGGATGTTCTCCTCATACGAGAAAATGAAGATCCCCAATGAGCTATTACATTCGGGGATGGAAATCAAGGTTTGGTCAAAGGCTTGGGTAAAATTGCTATATCTCATGACCATTCCATTTCTAATGTTTTTCTTGTAGATTCTATAGATTACAATTTGCTTTTAGTTTCTCAATTATGCAAAATGGGCTACAACTGTCTATTCACTGATGTAGGTGTTAGTGTCTTTAGAAGAAGTGATGATTCAATAGCATTTAAGAGTGTTAGATGGTCAGCTATATTTAGTTGATTTTAATGATAATAAAGCCGAACTAGACACTTGCTTAATTGCTAAGACTAATATGGGTTGGCTCTGGCATCGCTGACTTGCCCATTTTGGGATGAAGAATCTTCACAAGCTTCTAAAGGGAGAACACATTTTAGGACTAACAAATGTTCATTTTGAGAAAGACAGTATTTGTAGCGGATGTCAAGTAGAGAAGCAAGTTGGAGTCCATCATCCACACAAGAACATAATGACGACTGACAGGCCGCTTGAGCTACTCCACATGGACCTATTCGGCCTGATTGCTTACATAAGCATCGGCCGGAGTAAGTACTGTCTAGTTATTGTGGATGATTATTTTCGCTTCACTTGGGTATTCTTTTTACAGAAAAAATCTCAAACCGAAGAGACCTTAAAGAGATTCTTAAGACGAGCTCAAAATGAGTTCAAATTGAGAATCAAAAAGATTAGAAGCGACAATGGGACGGAGTTCAAGAATTCACAAATCGAAGGATTTCTTGAGGAGGAGGAGGAGGAGGAGGGCATCAAGCATGAGTTCTCTTCTCCCTACACACCTCAACAAAATGGTGTAGTGGAGAGGAAGAATAGAACTCTACTGGACATGGCAAGAACTATGTTTGATGAGTACAAAACACCGGACTGGTTTTGGGTGGAGGCGATTAACACCGCCTGCTACTCCATCAACCGGTTATACCTTCACCGAATCCTCAAGAAAACATCATATGAACTCCTTACCGGTAAAAAGCCCAATGTTTCATATTTTAGAGTCTTTGGGAGCAAATGCTTTATTATTATTAAGAGAGGTAGAAATTCTAAATTTGCTCCTAAAGCAGTAGAAGGCTTTTTACTAGGATATGACTCAAACACAAGGGCATATAGAGTCTTCAACAAGTCCACTAGATTAGTTAAAGTTTCTTGTGACATTGTGTTTGATGAAACTAATGGCTCCCAAGTGGAGCAAGTTGATCTTGATGAAGTAGATGATGAAGAGGCTCCATGCGTCGCGCTAAGGAATATGTCCATTGGTGATGTGTGTCCAAAAGAATCCAAAGAGCCTTCACAAGCACAAAATCAGCCATCATCTTCCATGCAAGCATCTCCACCCACTCAAGATGAGGATCAGGCTCAAGAAGATGAAGATGAAGATCAAGATGATGAGCCACCTCAAGAGGAGGACATTGATCAAGGGGGAGATAAAGATAATGATGACAAGGAAGATGATCAAGAGATTAGGGATCAAAGACCACCACACCCAAGAGTCCACCAAGCAATTCAAAGAGATCACCCCGTCAACTCCATTCTCGGTGACATTCACAAGGGGGTTACCACTAGATCTCGAGTTGCTCATTTCTGTGAACATTACTCTTTTGTTTTCTCTATTGAGCCATACAGGGTAGAGGATGCACTAAGAGATCCGGATTCGGTGGTGGCAATGCAAGAGGAGCTCAACAACTTCACAAGGAATGAGGTATGTCATCTAGTTCCACGTCCTAACCAAAATGTTTTAGGTACCAAGTGGGTATTCCGCAACAAGCAAGATGAGCATGGTGTGGTGACAAGGAACAAAGCCCGACTTGTAGCCAAAGGGTATTCACAAGTCGAAGGTTTGGATTTTGATGAAACTTATGCACTAGTAACTAGGCTTGAGTCAATTCGTATATTACTTGCCTATGCTACTTACCATGGCTTTAAGCTTTATCAAATGGACGTGAAAAGTGCCTTCCTCAATGGCCCTATCAAGGAGGAGGTATATGTTGAGCAACCTCCCGACTTTAAAGATAGTGAGTATCCTAACCATGTGTATACCCAAATATAATATCATCAACATAAATTTGGCATATAAACAAGTCTTTTGCAATTGTTTTAGTAAAGAGAGTAGGATCGACTTTTCCGACTTTGAAGCCATTAGTGATAAGGAAGTCTCTTAGGCATTCATAACATGCTCTTGGGGCTTTCTTGAGCCCATAAAGCACCTTTGAGAGTTTAGTAGGATTATGATACAGAAATTCGAGATGTCTATGATGGGGGAGTTGAAGTATTTCCTTGGATTTCAAAATCAAGCAACTCCAAGAGGGCACCTTCATCAGCCAAACTAAGTACATTCAAGGCATAATTAAGAAGTTTGGAATGAAGAATGGCAAACCCATCAAGACACCCATGGGAACAAATGGGCATCTCGACCTTGACATAAGAGGTAAATCCGTAGATCAAAAGGTATACCGGTCGATGATAGGTTCTTTACTCTACTTATGCGCATCTCGACCGGACATTATGCTTTCTATATGCATGTGTGCAAGGTTCCAGGCAAATCCTAAGGAAGTTCACCTTAGAGCCGTGAAGAGAATCATGAGATATTTAGTCTACACTCCTATGTTTGGGCTTTGGTACCCCAAGGGATCTACATTTGATTTAATTGAATATTCTGGTGCCGATTATGCAGGGTGTAAAATTGATAGGAAGAGCACATTAGGGACTTGTCAGTTTATGGGGAGATCCCTGGTATCTTGGGCTTCAAAGAAACAAAATTCTACCGTTGAAGCTGAGTATATTGCTGTCGGCCACTTCTGTGCATAATTCAATTGGATGAGGCAAACCCTCAGGGACTATGGTTACAAGTTGAGCAAAGTCCCTCTCCTATGTGATAATGAGAGTGCAATCCGCATGGCGGATAATCACGTTGAACACAGCCACACTAAGCACCTAGACATCCGGTATCACTTTCTGAGAGATCACCAATAAAAGGGGGATATCAAAATTGCTTATGTGAGCACCCACAACCAATTAGCCGATATCTTTACCAAGCCACTAGATGAAAAGACCTTTAGCAAACTTAGAAATAAGCTAAATATACTTGATTCTCATAACTTTGATTGAAACATTGCACACGTCGCTCATTTATATACCTTTGATCATGTATCTTTCATTTGGTACAAATGTATATTTTTTATTCTTATTGTGCCGAGACTAAGACTAATGTGCTTTCGAGTATATTTCTATCCTTAGTCTTAGATTGAAAGGGAAATGGAGTATTAGGCAAAGGCAAGGCTTCCACTCCAACTCTGACGGTATCATTTATACTTTGTCGATACGCATGTAACTCTCAATTGTTATAATTCTTCACTCATATTTACCTTACCTATTTGGAGAAAATATTAGGCCCCATAGGGGGAGAAATTTAAAGGGCTCTCAAGTTTTTCGTTTTTTGCAATTAATGCCAAATGGGGAGAAAAGTATTAAGCCCAAAGCAAAAGGACCGCACCACCATTTAAAATGTTTAGTGTATATTTCAAATTGGATTTTTCACAAGGAAGTATTTTTCAATTGGTATCTTATTTTGTCTTCATAAGTATGAGAAATTTTCAATTGGTATTTTAGGTAGCCTCTAAATGAATATTTAATTAGTATCTCATTTGGCTTCAAAATTTCAAATAAGAATAGAGATTTCAATTGGTATAAGTTCATTTGGCACCTATTTCAAAAAGGGAAATTCGTTTCAAAACCCCTCTTGAAAGCTAAGGGGAGAATTTCTTCAGGGGGAGCTTTCACTTAGTCAAAGGAAAAGCATTTGAAACAGGGGGAGAAAATTTCAAATCTTGAAAATACTTCTTGCAATCATATTCTTATATCTTTGAATACTTGCAAAAGATTTTGAAAAAGATTTTGCCAAAAGATTTGTGAAAAACAAACAAGTGGTGCAAATGTGGTCCAAAAATGTTAAATAAGAGAAAAGCAATCCATTTATTTTAGATACATGCATAAAGTCTTTCAATTGGTTCAATTCTAAGTAACCTATGCACATTCATGCAAACTAGTCACATTTCTGCACTTTATATTTGCTTTGGTTTGTGTTGACATCAATCACCAAAAAGGCGGAGATTGAAAGGGAAATGGACTTAATTATTTCCTATAATCGATTTTGGTGGTTGACGTCCATCACAAACCACGTGGACTAACTAGTTTTCCTAGATATCATTTATCTCGGGTGCATAAGGTTCAACACAAACCAAGAAATAATTCAAGTTGGGGACACAAGCAAAATTGGAGCATGACTTGAGAGTGTGCTGAAAAATGGCGCATCAGACACTGTCCGGTGCACTAGGCCAGGCGCCCAACAAACAGGCCACTCTCAGGAATTAAATGGGCTTGCTCCACTATAATTCATCGAACTATCTGGTGTGCACCGAACTGTCCGATGAGCCAGTGGAGCAACGACTCCCTGCGCGCCAACGGTCGACTGAAGAAGTGTATAGTGATGAACAGTGCCGCGCAAAAGTCAGAGCAGCAAAGTCAGAGGTCACCGGACATGTCCGGTGTGCCACCGGACTGTCCAGTGCCGCTTGAAGGCAGAAGACGCCAATGGTCAACTGCTCCAAACCCTAACGGATAGCTGACGTGGCACGCACCGGACAATAAACAGTGCTATGTTCGGTGCACCACCGGACTGACTGGTGCGCCAGTCGACAGCAAAGTGAGCCAATGGCTAGGAAGTGGTTGGGGGCTATAAATACCCCCAACCACCTCATTCAAAGCCATCCAAGATTTCTAAAGTTCTTATTCAATACAATAGCAAAGTCCAACACTCAAAGACACATTCAAAAGCATTCAATCCTCTCCAAGTTCCCTTGCACACATTGATTTGAGTTTGCTCCCAAACATTATCCGCGTTGATTGAGCAACTCCAAGCAAGGAGAACTATCTTTTGAACTCCAATTTAATTCTAACGCTAATCTCAGTCATAGTGTGTCTTTAAGTTTATAAATTTTAGGTTTCGCCTATTCACCCCCCATCTAGGTGACTTTCAAGAGGGGGATCAGAGAAGGAGCTACCACAGGAGGAACTCCAGCCCACTATCGCTCGGGGTCGAGCGTGTGGCCGAGGATCTTCACCGAAACGCGCTGATGAAGCCTGTGCCGTCGCTGGGAGAGAATGGTGCCTAGGAGATAGCAAATTGCTCGCCAGAATGCAACAAGCATCGCCCGTCCGCCTCGCGCTATGGACAATGATCATACATTACGATTTCCAGTAAGAACCCCTTCCGTAGATTCACTTTGACCCCAGCTTCGTGTAGAAGTGTTCTGCGTAGAGAACCGAGCACCGGATCGCTGTCGTGCCAATCAACGGCGAGCCGCGTTGCCGTGCCTCTACGTCGGGGGAAGGAGAAAGCACGCGTGCCATCGATCCTAAAGTGGATGGTTATGATTAGATCGTAGCATATCCCTTCGGTTCATTAAAATTCGGTCGTCACCTTTTGATCGAATGAATTGGGATTAATTCGGTGCGTGGGCGGTTTCCGATCGTAGATCGGGGATCCGACCGCTCAGAGCGTGTACCGGTTCAAGTGAATCGGCTTTTTAATCCATGCCATGCATCATAGATCCAATGGCTGATACACATCCATACCCCTTTGCTGAAGCCAACTTACATAAGAGACCTCAAAGAATCTTGAAACTAACCCGCCATCCATAGCAATTTAGAAAACATTACAAACCAGTCCAAATTTTTATAAATGGAACCCTACACTTTGATATTTTCATACCCGCCATCCATTAGTGTCCTTTCACTATAAAATTAATCAGGAAATATATTTTTAATAGGAAAATAATTCTAGAAAGTTGTAAAATCCATATCTTGATCATTCTAACTCTGATTTTATTGGTTCTCAAACCTACGATCTCGTAACGATGTATAGAATATTATTGTGTGGTTTATTTCCATCTTTGATGTAATGTTATTTTAATCTATTCCTTGTCTATCTGTATGTATTGCTACGAATAGAAGCGAGGTGATGAGGAATCAGAAGCCCTACTTTGGAGAAGTACCTAGAATCGCACAAGCACCTTGTTATTGAAAATCTGCGCAAGCACCTCAGAACGAGTATAACTTGAGGCTACAAGAGTACTATAGACAACAACAAGAGTACTTTGCTAACTACAACACCCATCAGCAAGTACTTTGCTAATTATAACACCCAACAATAGTTAGATTACCACAAGCATAAATTATAATATTTAGGGTTTGGGCCATTTAGCAGTACTAACAAGTTGCATATGCAGTCAATATTACAATAGCATGTTCTTGTCTTGCCATAGTGGCATTCGTCGCCGATGTTTCCTCAGTTTCCATCCTCTAGGACCTCCTTGAGCTCAGGTTCGTTGTATTTTCTCAAATATATTCAACCTTTTCGATTCTAGATACATTTAGTCAATTGAGGTGAAATTAATAGATTCTAGACATATTTAGTCAATCTACTATACCTCAGCTTTACAAATTTAGTTGGTGAAACCAACCTGATTCTGTTGTAGCTAAATATCCTCAATCGTAGCTATTTAATCTATTTCAACTTATATATTATAGGGATATAGAGTTAATATGCCAAATGTATATCATAAACCTCCATTAGTGGTAGGTTATTTTGTTACATTTCAATAACTATATTCATTTTGTTAAATATAATGCTATACCCTCTAATTAGTTCTCTAATAGTTGATTTGTTTTTTATTATAGGACGATTGGGCTACTGAGTTTATTATCAACATATTCACTTTCGACGGTAGCAGGCATAACTCCAATGACCTTCATTGGCCATAGAACCTTGTTTTCTCTTGATGAGACTTATATTCATTTTCTTTGTATCGTAATGGAATGGTGATGAATGTAATAATACAGTATTATTGACGGATGGGACTTATAATCGTCTACTTTGTTGGAAGTAATGTGGCTATATTGATTGTGGTGGTATATGTGACTGAATGTAAATGAAAGAAATATAGGTATATTATGTATATGTATGTGATCAAATGTGATTGTATGTGTTATGAATATGTATATGTGAATGAAGGTGATATGAGAGGATATTCTGGTTTTCTCCACAAGTCTATTTTCAGCGACTGTCGAAAATAGGTCTGACGGTATTTATTTTCGGTGGCTAATTCTAGCTGCCAAAAATAATAGTCATTTATTTTCGACGATTAGAGCCATCCGCTGAAAATAAATATTGCTAGACGTATTTTTGGCGGTCGCTCTAAAGTCACAAAAATAACTAATTTTCAACTGCGGTTGCCAAAAATAGCCGATACTTTTGGCTAAAAATCTTTGACGAGATAAAACTACCGAAAATAAGCTAAAGCTATCGAAAAATAAGTTATTTTTGGTGAAAATGCTTATTTTGGTGGCTTGAAAATAGCCTGTTCTTTAGTGGCGGCTTTGCCCAGCAGTATATGTACCGATGAATATAATGGATGCCAAAGAAGGTTTAGAGCATGTTTGTTTGAGCTTATAGATTATAATCTGTAGGTAGTTGTTTAATTGCCTAAAATATAATCTGTAGGGAGAGAAGAACGCCGCACGATGGAGGAAGGAGACGCCTATACCTGTGATTTGGAGATATTGGTACATGCGATTTAGGGAAAGTGAATGGCAGACTTCGTAATTTTGTGAACATAACTATGGATAGTATACGTGCTATTTAGGGAAAGTGAATGACAGACTTCATAATTCTGTAAACATAACTATAGACAGTAAGTCTTTTGTCAAAACATAATTTTAATAAGCTCTCTTGATGAGATTATAAAATTACTATAATTTAAACTTTAGATTATATAATCTACATATATAATCTAATCTAGATATTTATTTATTCACCAAATTATTTACGTTAGATTATATAATTGAAAGGGAAATGTGCCCTTGGACCATTTCTAAGTATTTTGGTGATTGAGTGCCAACACAAGTGCTTAAGTGTTAATCTATGCCAACTGGTAGACAAAGTGCAAATCAAGTCTAAAGGTATGTTTCTAGACTTAGTACATTGTTTTGAGAACTAATGTATTGTGTCTAAGTGCTGGAAACAGGAGAAATCAATTTGGAGATGACTTGGCTTGTTCAGCCAAAGTCTGCTCAGTCTGGGTGCACCGGACAGTGTCCGGTGCGCCAGGCTGGCTCTGGCGAACATGCTGCTCTCGGGACTTCGACGACGGTATACGGCTATAAATCACCGGACTGTCCGGTGGTTCATCGGACTGTTCGGTGAGCCGTTCACAGGCGAACTCGTCGCTCTCGGGAGATGATTAACGGCGTACGGCTATAAATCACCGGACTGTCCGGTGGTGCACCGGACTGTCCGGTGAGCCAACGGTCGGCCGCGCGATTCACGCGGGACACGTGGCCGAGCCAACGGCTAGAAGGGGGCATCGGACTGTCCGGTGCGCCAACGGCTCTGAATCTTCAACGGTCGGCTTCGCCAAATAAGGAAAGAGATCCGCACCGGACTGTCCGGTGCGCCAGGCGACAGAAGGCAAGAATTGCCTTCCTGGAATGCTCTCAACGGCTCCTAGCTACCTTGGGGCTATAAAAAGGACCCCTAGGCGCATGGAGGAGAACACCAAGCATCCTTTGAGCATTGTTGATCACTCACACTTCATTCTTGTGCACTTGTTCGACATTCTTAGTGATTTGAGCTCCGTTCTAGTGAGAACCTCGTGATAGTCTTTTGAGCTCAAGTCTGGGTCTTGTGTGTGCGTATTCGCTGTGATTTTTGTGTCTTGTGTGAGTTGCTCATCCCTCCCTTACTCTGTGCTTCTTTGTGAACATCAAAGTGTAAGGGCGAGAGACTCCAAGTTGTGGAGATTCCTCGCAAACGGGATATAGCAAAGCAAAGCAAAACACCATGGTATTCAAGTGGGTCTTTGGACCACTTGATAGGGGTTGATTGCAACCCTCGTCCGTTGGGACGCCACAACATGGAGTAGGCAAGTTTTGTACTTGGCCGAACCACGGGATAAACAACTGTGTCTATCTGTGTTGATCCTCTTGTGGTTGTTGTGTTTTGCAAGAACTCCTCTCTAGCCACTTGGTCTTATTGTGCTAACGCTTAATCAAGTTTTTGTGGCTTTAAGTTTAAGTTTTTACAGGATCACCTATTCACCCCCCCCCCCTCTAGGTGCTCTCAATTGGTATCGAAGCAGTTCTCTTCACGAAGGGACTAATCGCCCGAAGAGATGGATCCTAAGGGCAAGGGGATTGTGATCAATGATAAGGAAAAGGAGTCCTTCGTCAACGAGCCGAAAGACGACAAGCCTACCGACTCGGGCTCGGGCCACAAACGCAAAGATGGGAAGAAGAAGACGAGGCGCATCAAGGAGATCGTCTACTATGACGACAGCGACGAGTCCTCTTCTTCCCAAAAGGACGACTACGACTACGAGAAAAAGAAAACGGTCAATTCGAACTTTTCTTTCGATTACTCTCGTATTCCGCAAAGTACAATTGCTCAATTGCTCTCCATTCCACTTGGTAAACCTCCTCACTTTGATGGAGAGGACTACGGATTTTGGAGCCACAAAATGCGTAGTCACTTGTTCTCTCTCCATCCTAGCATATGGGAGATAGTAGAGAGTGGAATGAAATTTGATAGCTCGGATAGTCCTATGTTTATTAATGAACAGATTCATAAAAATGTACAAGCTACTACTGTGTTGTTAGCCTCTTTGTGCAGGGACGAGTACCATAAGGTGAGTGGCTTGGACAATGTCAAGTAGATCTGGGACACCCTCAAGATCTCTCATGAGGGGAACGATGTCACCATGCTCACCAAGATGGAGTTGGTGGAGGGCGAACTCGGGAGATTCGCGATGATAAGGGGGGAGGAGCCAACCCAAACGTACAACGGGCTCAAGACCCTCGTCAACAAAATAAGGAGCTTTGGAAGCACGCGATGGACGGACCACGACGTCGTCCGCCTAATGCTAAGGTCCTTTACTGTCCTTGATCCTCATCTTGTGAACAATATTCGTGAGAATCCTAGATACACAAAGATGACGCCCGAGGAGATACTTGGAAAATTCGTAAGCGGGCGGATGATGATCAAGGAAGCTAGATATGTGGATGATGCACTGAATGGTCCAATCCAAGAGCCTCAAACTATTGCTCTCAAATCAACGAAGAGCAAGGAGGCGCTACCTAGCAAGGTGGCACAAGTTGAGGCGGCGGGGCTAAATGAGGAAGAGATGGCCCTCATCATTAAGCGCTTCAAGACGGCGCTAAAGGGACGCAAGGAGCATCCCAAAAAGACAAAGACGAAGGGGAAGCGCTCATGCTTCAAATGTGGTAAGATTGGTCATTTTATCGCAAATTGTCCTGATAATGATAATGACCAGGAACAAGGGAACAAGAGGGAAAAGAAGAAGAATTACAAGAAGGCCAAGGTCGAGGCACATCTTGGAAAGGAGTGGGATTCGGATTGCTCCTCTTCCGACTCCGACAATGAAGGACTCGCCGCCACCGCCTTCAACAAATCGGCCCTCTTCCCCAACGAGCGTCACACATGCCTCATGGCGAAGGAGAAGAAGGTATGTACTCAGAATACTACTTATGCTTCTTCAAGTGAGGATGAGTCTAGTGATGATGATGAAATAGATTACTCTAGTTTGTTCAAGGGATTGGATAGAACTAAAATAGATAAGATTAATGAATTGATTGATGCCTTGAATGAAAAGGATAGACTTTTAGAAAAACAAGAGGATCTTTTGTATGAAGAACATGATAAATTTGTAGAGGCACAAAAATCTCATGCTTTAGAAGTTAAAAGGAATGAAATGCTTTCTTGTGAACTATCTACTTGCCATGAGACAATTTCTAGTTTAAAAGATGTTAACAATGATTTAAATGCAAAACTAGAAGTAGCAAATAGATCTAACTCTTGTGTAGAACATGTTGTGATTTGCACTAGGTGTAAAGATTTTAGTGTTGATGCTTGTAGTGAACACCTAGTGTCTATTGCAAAGTTAAATGATGAAGTAGCTAGTCTTAATGCCCAACTTAAGACTAGCAAAAATGAATTTGATAAAATAAAATTTGCAAGGGATGCCTACACGATTGGTAGACACCCCTCAATTAAGGATGGGCTTGGCTTCAAGAGGGAAGCCAAGAACTTAACTAGACATAAAGCTTCCATTCCCACCAAGGAGAAAGGGAAGGCCTCTATGACTAATAGTGTTCAAAAGAACCATGCTTTCATTTATGGTGATAGAAAATTTTCTAGAAATGCATATAGGACCTGTGCTTATGATTCATATGCTATGACTGCTTCTAGTTCCCATGTTGTGCATGGTAGAGATATGCCTAGGAAAAATATTCATCATGTGCCTAGAAAGAATATTGTTCATGTTCCTAGGAAAGTAATTAATGAACCTTCTACAATTTTTCATACTTGCAATGCTTCCTTTGCTATTTGTAGAAAGGATAAGAAGGTAATTGCTAGGAAATTAGGGGCAAGATGCAAGGGAGATAAAACTTGCATTTGGGTCCCTAAGACCATTGTGACTAACCTTGTAGGACCCAACAAGAGTTGGGTACCTAAAACCCAAGCCTAAATTTGCCTTGCAGGTTTATGCATCCGGGGGTTCAAGCTGGATTATCGACAGCGGATGCACAAACCACATGACGGGGGAGAAGAAGATGTTCACCTCCTACGTCAAGAACAAGGATTCCCAAGATTCAATCATATTCGGTGATGGGAACCAAGGCAAGGTGAAAGGGTTAGGGAAGATTGCTATTTCATCCGAGCACTCTATTTCTAATGTGTTTTTAGTTGAGTCACTTGGATATAATTTGTTATCCGTTAGTCAATTATGCAATATGGGATATAACTGTTTATTCACAAATGTAGATGTGTCTGTCTTTAGAAGGTGTGATGGTTCACTAGCTTTTAAGGGTGTACTAGACGGCAAACTTTATTTAGTTGATTTTGCAAAAGAGGAGGCCGATCTAGATGCATGCTTAATTGCTAAGACTTGCATGGGCTGGCTGTGGCATTGCCGTTTAGCACATGTGGGAATGAAGAACCTTCACAAGCTTCTAAAGGGAGAACACGTGATAGGTCTAACTAACGTGCATTTCGAAAAAGATAGACCTTGTGCAGCTTGTCAAGCAGGTAAACAGGTGGGAAGTTCTCATCATACCAAAAATGTGATGACCACATCAAGACCGTTGGAGATGCTTCATATGGACCTCTTCGGACCCGTCGCCTATCTAAGTATAGGAGTAAGTAAGTATGGTCGTGTTATAGTTGATGATTTTTCCCGCTTCACTTGGGTATTCTTTTTTTGCAGGATAAATCTGAAACCCAAGGGACCCTCAAGCGCTTCCTAAGGAGAGCTCAAAATGAGTTTGAGCTCAAGGTGAAGAAGATAAGGAGCGACAACGGGTCCGAATTCAAGAACCTTCAAGTGGAGGAGTACCTTGAGGAGGAAGGGATCAAGCACGAGTTCTCCGCTCCCTACACACCACAACAAAATGGTGTGGTACAGAGGAAGAACAGGACGCTCATCGATATGGCGAGGACGATGCTTGGAGAGTTCAAGACTCCCGAGTGCTTTTGGTCGGAACACGGCTTGTCACGCCATCAACCGGGTGTATCTTCACCGCCTCCTCAAGAAGACTTCGTATGAGCTTCTAACCGGTAACAAACCCAATGTGTCTTACTTTCGTGTATTTGGGAGTAAGTGTTATATTCTTGTGAAGAAAGGTAGAACTTCTAAATTTGCTCCCAAAGTTGTAGAAGGGTTTTTATTAGGTTATGACTCAAATACAAAGGCGTATAGGGTCTTCAACAAATCATTGGGTTTGGTTGAAGTCTCTAGCGACATTGTATTTGATGAGACTAATGGCTCTCCAAGAGAGCAAGTTGTTGATCTTGATGATGTAGATGAAGAAGACGTTCCAACGGCCGCAATGCGCACCATGGCGATTGGAGATGTGAGGCCACTGGAACAAAAGGAGCAAGATCAACCTTCTTCCTCAACAATGGTGCATCCCCCAACTCAAGACGATGAACAGGTTCATCAAGAGGAGGCGTGTGATCAAGGGGGAGCACAAGATGATCATGTGATGGAGGAAGAAGCACAACCGGCACCTCCAACCCAAGTTCGAGCGACGATTCAAAGGAATCATCCCGTCGACCAAATTTTGGGTGACATTAGCAAGGGAGTAACTACTCATTCTAGATTGGTGATTTTTTGTGAGAATTACTCTTTTGTCTCTTCTATTGAGCCTTTCAGGGTAGAAGAGGCCTTGCTAGATCCGGACTGGGTGTTGGCCATGCAGGAAGAGCTCAACAACTTCAAGCGTAATGAAGTTTGGACACTGGTGCCGCGTCCCAAGCAACAAACAGGACGAGCATGGGGTGGTGACAAGGAACAAGGCTCGACTTGTGGCAAAAGGTTATGCCCAAGTCGCAGGTGTGGACTTTGAGGAGACTTTTGCTCCTGTGGCTAGGCTAGAGTCCATTCGTATTTTGCTAGCATATGCCGCTCACCATTCTTTCAGGTTGTTCTAAATGGATGTGAAGAGCGCTTTCCTCAACGGGCCAATCAAGGAGGAGGTGTACGTGGAACAACCCCCTGGCTTCGAGGATGAACGGTACCCCGACCACGTATGTAAGCTCTCTAAGGCGCTCTATAGACTTAAGCAAGCCCCCAAGAGCATGGTATGAATGCCTTAGAGACTTTTTAATTGCTAATGCTTTCAAGGTTGGGAAAGCTGATCCAACTCTTTTCACTAAGACTTGCGATGGTGATCTTTTTGTGTGCCAAATTTATGTCGATGACATAATATTTGGTTCTACTAACCAAAAGTCTTGTGAAGAGTTTAGCAGGGTGATGACGCAGAAGTTTGAGATGTCAATGATGGGCGAGTTGAACTACTTTCTTGGGTTCCAAGTGAAGCAACTCAAGGACGGTACCTTCATCTCCCAAACGAAGTACACGCAAGACTTGCTAAAGTGGTTTGGGATGAAGGACGCTAAGCTCGCAAAGACTCCGATGGGAACCGACGGACACACCGACCTCAACAAAGGAGGTAAGTCCGTTGATCAAAAGGCATACCGGTCTATGATAGGGTCTTTACTTTATTTATGTGCTAGTAGACCGGATATTATGCTTAGCGTATGCATGTGTGCTAGATTTCAATCTGATCCAAGGGAGTGTCACCTTGTGGCCGTGAAGCGAATCCTTAGATATTTAGTCGCTACGCCTTGCTTCGGGATCTGGTATCCAAAGGGGTCTAACTTTGACTTGATTGGATATTCAGACTCCGACTATGCTGGATGTAAGGTCGATAGGAAGAGTACATCGGGGACGTGCCAATTCTTAGGAAGGTTCCTGGTGTCATAGAATTCTAAGAAACAAACTTCCGTTTCCCTATCCACCGCTGAGGCCGAGTATGTTGCCGCAGGACAGTGTTGCATGCAACTACTTTGGATGAGGCAAACCCTCCGGGACTTTGGCTACAATCTGAGCAAAGTCCCACTCCTATGTGACAATGAGAGTGCTATCCGCATAGCGGAAAATCCTATTGAGCACAGCCGCACAAAGCACATTGACATCCGGCATCACTTTTTGAGGGACCACCAGCAAAAGGGAGATATCGAAGTGTTTTATGTTAGCACCGAGAACCAGCTAGCCGATATCTTTACCAAGCCTTTAGATGAGAAGACCTTTTGCAGGCTGCGTAGTGAGCTAAATGTCTTAGATTCGTGGAACTTGGATTGATTTATAGCATACATGTGTTTATGCCTTGATCATGTTCCTTATGCATTTTGTTGTTTACTTGTGGTGCTCAAGTTGTACAAACACTCCCCGGACCTCACAAGTCCTTTTTGCAAGTGATGCACATATTTAGGGGGAGATGTGCTACAACTTGACCCTTTGAGACTAACCGTGTGCTTGAGTTTTCTTGATTTAGTCTCAAAGGAGGTTTGAAAGGGAAAAGGTGGACTTGGACCATGAAAGACTTCCACTGCACTCCGATGAGAGGGTAACTTATTCCAAGTTCATCTCATGTACTCTTATTGCCTTTGTATTCTTATTTGAAGATTTTGGTGAGGCAATGGGGTTTAAGGGCCAAGATTGATCCCGTTTTGGTACTTGATGCCAAAGGGGGAGAAAATAAGGCCAAAGCAAAAAATGGATCAGCTACCACTTGAGAATTTTGAAAACTGTAGAATAGAGCTTTTGTTTTAACAAAATCCTCTTATTGTATCTCTTTGTCAAAAGTTAGTCTCTTGTGGGGAGAATGTTTGATTATGGGAAAAAGGGGGAGTTTTTGAATCTTTGATCAATTTCTCTTGGAACAACTCTCTTTATGTCTCTACAATTGTGTTTGATTTAGAGATAGGAATTTGAGGTTGATTTGCAAAAACAAAACCAAGTGGTGGCAAAGAGTGATCCATATATGCCAAATTTGAATCAAAACAATTTTGAGTTCTCATTTGTATTCTTGTTGCACTTCTTTTAGTTGCTTTTTGTTGTGTTGGCATAAATCACCAAAAAGGGGGAGATTGAAAGAGAAATGTGCCCTTGGGCCATTTCTAAGTATTTTGGTGATTGAGTGCCAACACAAGTGTTTAAGTGTAAATCTATGCCAACTGGTGGACAAAGTGCAAATCAAGTCTAAAGGTATGTTTCTAGACTTAGTACATTGTTTTGAGAACTAATGTATTGTGTCTAAGTGCTGGAAATAGGAGAAATCAATTTGGAGATGACTTGGCTTGTTCAGCCAAAGTCTGCTCAGTCTGGGTGCACCGGACTGTCCGGTGGTGCACCGGACAGTGTCCGGTGCGCCAGGCTGGCTCTAGCGAACTTGCTGCTCTCGGGACTTCGACGGCGGTGTACGGCTATAAATCATCGGACTGTCCGGTGGTTCACCGGACTGTCCGGTGAGCTATTCACAAGCGAACTCGTCGCTCTCGGGAGATGATTAACGGCGTACGGCTATAAATCACCGGACTGTCCGGTGAGCCAACGGTCGGCCGGGCCAACGGTCGGCCGCGCGATCCGCGCGGGACAAGTGGCCGAGCCAACGGCTAGAAGGGGGCACCGGACAGTTGTAACACCCGGCTTTAAGGAACAAAATCAGGTGCAACTCATACATGCGCCAAGAAGACAACATATATAATAACAGAGTGTATAGAGATAAATGTCATAAAACATCAGAGTAATTGTTACATAGCGGAAGACTTATTACAAAATAAAAGTATAACCATAAATCGAACTAAGGATCGTCGGCGCCAATGTCGACTGGGAAACGCCACCTAGATCAAGTCAAACTCCTCGCCTTGAGGCTCCTCCTAACCACCTGCTCTTCTCCTGTGGGGGGGGGGGGTGTGAGACAGCAAGAGTGAGCTCACATACGTTCATAGCTCAACAAGTCGTGGGGAATAATGTGGCATGAACTCACCAAAGGTGGGAGTTCATGAAGTGTAAGGCTGATCAATGGAATAAAGGCTGAAGCTGAGCATTGCTTTTATAAGTTGGTCAAAATTTTATTAGCAGTTACTAAGTGTAAGTAAATACCAAACCTTAATAATAATAAAGAACAGTAATAGTAAAATAATCCCAATGCGATGCAAATGTCAAATTGAATTTAAGTTCCATAATTAATCATGTGAGGGTCCGAGCCGCTCTTGACCGTGAGCACGGCTAGTATACTAGTTTTACACTCTGCAGAGGTTGCGCATCTTTACCCACAAGTCGTGTTACCCATCTGCCAAGAGACGGCCAATCCCATACACCTCTACCGAGGAGCGAGGCAGGGTAACACTACGAGGCCTTTACAAAGTTCCACTAGCTTCAGACTACCCGCTACAGTTTATAGGAAGTTCCAGTGCAGGGTTCCTGGCTGACCGCCATCGCAGCAAAATCAACCAGGGACCTCCCTACACTGACCACTCCCCTACTGCCCTTGCCCCTTTCGGGTAAGGTAGCCCTCCCCTAGCTTTCCTAGTTAATCAGCCAAGGGCGTCCCATTAAACCCTTGTGGTAGCACTGTTTTCCCGGGTGGTCGCTCCATGTTCCCATTAACATAATGATCTTAACATGAACAAGGAATAATAAAACAGATAACAATAAATAGTATAACAATGAGTGATGAATATCTCTATACCCAAATCCACATAAAGCAATAGCATGTACTACCCAAAACTTTAGTAGTAAAACCAGTGGTGAAGCAAGGTATAAAGATAGTCAAATCTAGGGTATCCTATTGGGTCCCAGCAAAATTATCCTATGCAGACCATTATGAATAATAAGAACATGAATGGGTAAAAGAAGTGATCAAGGGCACAACTTGCCTGGCACTTGAGATTCCAGGTACCAACTTGCTCAGATGACACGTGTCCTCGCGCTAGTCGTAGCAATACAAGCAAACATGGTATAGATAAAATTAACATCACACCAAACATAATAATATACTGCATTATAATGATCTACACGTTGCTACGAGACTAACGCAACTTGAACGGATCAAATCGGAGTTAAAACGGAGAAGTTATGAATTTCTAATGATTTTATGTGTTTTGTATAAGATTAGATTTTAAAGTGGCTTTCATGTAAAATCAGAGGTACTATGTGATAAACAATAATTTTATAGAATTATAGAAATTGGAATGGAATAATTTGGACTCAGTATGCATTTTCTATGAATTAAACAAATCCTAGCATTTCTTATTGCATTCAAAATCATTTTCTAATTCCTTTTTTTGGATTTTATAATCCTCTGGACTGGGCACAAGATAACCAGAGAGCACAGGGGCTAACATATAAATATTCCCTAGACTCATATTACTGTCGCCCAAGACGGTGGGTTAGTTCTGTGAGACCATAAGGGTTTTTATGCAAAGCTCGCGCAACGAAGGGGTAAGTTTGAATCTTGGCCGCACGATTACGGTTCTGTGGCCCAGATTAGATCCGAGCCCCAGTAGGCACTAGAGCCACAGGATCAGCGATCTACGGCTCAAAATCGATCACTGAACCGGTATGCAGATCCGACCACACGATCTCCATCCAACCGCCTAGGTTACATCTCGCCCGAAGAGTACTCACACTCAATCCTGGCCCCTCGTTTCTAGATCGATGGCTCACTGGCCGTCTTCCCCAGCCGAGAGACACACCCGGCGGCGCGCCCTACACAGACGGCGGTGCCCTCGCCGGTGATCACCCAAACCACGGAACAACGAAGGATGCGAGCAGTTACCTAGCGCGATCGAAAGAGGTGGAAGAGGCGAACGAGACCGTCTAGGACTCACTGGTGGTTACGTAGCACAGATCGTTGGCCACGGCGGAACGCGGATCCGCGGCGGAGATGATCTTCGGCGAGAAATCAGTGGTGACCCGGCGCATGAACTCCAGATTAATACGGTCCTAAACGTATCAGGGAAAGGGAGCGAAGGCAACAGAGATTTCTTACCGAAGAATCATGCCCCGGTGACCACCGTCCTCTACCCAGTGTGGTTGGCGGCGCACCAAACGCTCCGATGAGCGATTCGCCGAGGACCGGTTGCCCGCGAGCTCCAGACTACCACCAGCGACGCACGCCACACACCAATGAGGCTGCCCAGGCCCTCAGCAAGCGCCAAAACGCTCAACCACTGAGATCCGACCACGACGGCAACACTAGCGCAGCGGCGGCGGTAGCGCCCTATTTCGCCCAGCTCCCCGCGAGATTGGTGTGCACGGTGGTGGATGCGGCGCAAGAGGCGGTGTGATTGGAGAGGGTCAGCGGCCCTAGGCTATATAGGCCCAGCGAGCAAGCTTCTCGGAGGCGCCCAACCACCCAGACCGTGCTACTCTCGCGATGGTTGTTGCAGTGTGGAAGATACTCCTGACATCCGGGCCCGCATGGTGGTGGGAGACACACACGATGCCCAGGGCTGGCACAGGGCCCATCAGCCAGTGACTCGATAAAGACGCGCGTGGGATCCGGTCGTGCGGGCCAATTCAGCCGAGCGGTGTCAGCGGGTGTGGCCTGACTAGTGGCCCCCACACGCAAGTGAAACAAGGCATGGTGTGCGCGGGTGAAGAACTGGGCTGAAAAGCAGGAGGCGCGGCTGAGGGTTTTCCTGGTGGGCCAAAAAGGGATAAGCCAGCCCAGGTAAGCTTCCTTTCCTTTTCCTTTTATGTTTTATTTTTTTCTGTTTTCTTTTATAATTGTTTGAATCCAATTTGAATTTGAATGTGGGTTTCACCTTTGAGTCCATTATACAAATTCACACTCTAATGCTGGAATAATATATTTTTATTTACTTATTTTTATCCCCACCATATTTATTTCCTTCTCTTTTCTAGATTCAAGAATTTCTTTTAGGTTCTAAATTCCCTTTTTGGACTTTAATATTTTTCTTGTCACATCATTTTTATACTGTCACAAAATGCACACGAAATAAAATCCCAGCATGATGCATAATTTATTTTTGGGTATTTATATGTTTTCATGTGATGTTCTCATGAAATGATAAATATAGATAACACATATATGTATAAAGAATATGATTCCTCTTTTTAGACTTTTCTTACAAAGTGGGTATTACAAATCCTACCCCCCTTAACAAGAATCTCGTCCTCGAGATTTAAGAAGGTCTAGAGAACAGATGGGGAAAATCTATGCGAAGCTCTTCTTCTCTTTTCCAAGTTGCTTCACCCTCTCCATGGTGACTCCATTGTACCTTACACATCTTTATCACCTTATTCCTTGTAACTCGAGTCAATATATCAAAAATCTTGATTGGGTACTCCGTGTAAGTCAAATCACCCTGAACACTAAGTTCTTCCATGTAACACCCGGTTTTAAAGAACAAAGCCGGGTGCATCTCATACATGCGCCAAGAAGACAACATATATAATAACAGAGTGTATAGAGATAAATGTCATAAAACATCAGAGTATTTATTACATAGCGGAAGACTTATTACAAAATGAAGTAATAAAGATAAAACAAACTAAGGATCGTCGGCGCCAATGTCGACTGGGAAACGCCACCTAGATCAGATCGAACTCCTCAGTGTTAGGCGGCTCCTCCTAAACACCTGCTCTTCTCCTGTGGGGGGGTGTGAGACAGCAAGGGTGAGCTCACACATGATCATAGCTCAACAAGTTGTGGGGAACCAGTGGACACAAACTCACAAAGGTGTGAGTTCATGTGATGTGTAAGGCTTAATCAATGACAGGGGTTAAAGCTGAGCATTGCTTTTAAGTAGTTGGTCAAAATTTTATTAGCAATTACTAAGTGTAAGTAAATACCAAACCATAAGTAAAGTAATAGAACAAAATTAATAACAAACCCATGCAATGCAAATGACAAAATTGAATTTAAGTTCCATAATTAAAACATCAGAGAGTCCTGAGCCGCTCATGACCGTGAGCTCGGCTAGTATACCAGTTTTACACTCTGCAGAGGTTGTACCCTTTACCCACAAGTCATGTTACCCATCTGCCAAGGGGTCGCGAGTCCCATACACCTCTACCTAGGAAGCGCGGCAGGGCAACACTACGAGGCCTTTACAAAGTTCCACTAGCTTCCGAAAACCCGCTACAGTTTATAGGAAGATCCAGTACAGGGTTCCTGGCTGACCGCCATCGCAGCAAAATCAACCAGGGACCTCCCCGCACTGACCTCTCCCCTACTGCCCTTGCCCCTTTCGGGTAAGGTAGTCTTCCACTAGCTTTCCTAATTAGTCAGCCAAGGGGTCCCATTCCTCCCTTGTGGTGGCACGTGGTTCTCAAGTTAAGCTCTATGTTCCAATTAACATTAATGATAACAACATGAACATAAATAGAATAACAACAAGAATTGGAACATAGAGGTAATAAATGATTATCCCAAAACCATATAAAGCAATAGCAAACTACCCAAGTGATTCAGGGGTAAACAAGGTAATGAGATAAACAAACTAGGGAGTCCTATTGGGTCCCATCAAAATTAACCTATGCATGGATAAGTGATATTAAAGAACATTATTGGGTAAAAAGTGGTCAAGGGCACAACTTGCCTTCAATGAGCTCCTGCTCAGCTACTTCAACCTGCTGCTCACCAGTATCCTCAGCAACGGGCTCTTCTACTCGCCACAATACAAACAGCACAATATGCAGGGAAAAATTAACATTACACCAAGCATGTAAACAAAATACACAGAGATATTCTACATACTAAAATAGAAACCTAGGAACTGGAATCATAATTTTCTGAGTTATAGATTTCAAGTTATGCATTTTCAAAGGTTTTATGTGCTTTAAATAGGATTAAGTGAGAAATAAATTTCCTTACTGTTTTCATGATAAAACAGAGACACTAAGTGCTAGAGAATAAAATTACAAAATTTTAGGAACTGGAATGGATGAATTTGGAGTTAGTATGAATTTTCTATGAATTATTGAAGTTCTAGCAATTATTTTTCTATTAAATATTCAATTTCTAATTCATTTGTACAGTTTAAATAAGCTCTGGACTGGGCCTCAAATCCTGGAAAGCGCAGGGTTCTCGGTGTAAAAATCTGTAGACTCAGAATACAACACTAATGGATGGCGGGTTGATTAAATGGAAGGCCAGGGGCTCTTTAGCATAAACGCCAAGCCGAAGGGGTATGAGTTAGTTTCAGTCGTTCGATCGGGCACGAACGGCCCAGATTAGATCGGCCCTGGTCAAGCCACCCGATCAAGTGTCGTCCACACATCTAGGATCCTATGGTCTGGATCGCATCGCTATTTCCCCCAATCCTGGTCGTTCATTCTAAAATCCACGGCAATAGGATCTTCTTCCACCCAGCCCACCAGACGGCGGCGTTAGGCACACTGCGGTGGCGCCGCCACGGCAAGCACCAGCCCAGGTGAGCCCGTGCACAAAAACGAGCGCAAAGAGTTGCAGAGCGATGCAGACTTATAGAGAAAAGGGATCCAGGGCTTCCTACCGGGTCTTGATGTAGCGGTGGTTGTGGCCACGGCGAAGCGCGTCCCAGCCGCAGAGGAAGAAGTCCGGCGAACGATTCCCAGCAACCCCAGCACTCTCCGCACACGTACGTGCCACGAGAAGTATCTATGAACACCGGCAAAGCTCCCACGCATTCGCTTGGTTCGAATTTACAGTGCATGAGCCGATCGACGACCTTGGCTCCTTGACTTGCACAGCGGCACCTTCTTCTACTCTGGATTCTTGGTCGGTGCGGCGGTGTTTGGTGGAGGAGAGGCCAGGGAAGAACGCGGAGGCGGAAAAAATACTCCCCATGCGAAGGCACAACGGCATGCCCGCCATGCGCGCAGGGAGGAGGAGCTCAACGGCTTTCGCGCGGAGCCGTTGGACGGCTGGTAGATGGGCCCGCACGTCAGGTGTGCAGGGGAGAGTTGGAGAGCGGCCTAGCGCACGACAACATCGCAGACGCGGTGTTCGTTGGCGCAAGCATCGGCGGAGAGGATGAGTTCGTCGTCGTTCCCGTCCGCGCGCATCAGACGAAGTCCGCGAGCGCAGCTGAGGCAAAAGTCCCGTGGGTCCCGCCGAGCAGTCAACGCGGCGCCGAAGTACGTGGCCGGCGACTGGCGGCTAGGGTTTTCCCCAGTGGAGACGCGCGCGCGAGGAGGTATAAGCGGGCCGTCGCAGGGGTGTCTTCCTGGTGGGCCGAAAATGAGCAGTGGCAGTGGCAGCCCAGGCGCATGGATTTCTTTTTTTTTTATATTTTGTTCCCCTTTTCTTTCTCTTTCCAATTTCTAGAATTCAAATTTGAATTTAATTTTAATCTGTGAACTTATATTCACTTTTCTAAATGTACAAGTTGAACTCAAATAGGGAGGCTTAACTAATTTCTTTATATTTATTGTATTTGTCTTTGTTTAGTATTCTTTCTTCTCTTGCTCAAATTCTGGAATTCCCCTTTAGAGAATTTGATATATTTCCTTTCACATTATTTCCTGTTGTCACAAAATACACACAAAATAAAATCTCGGCATGATGCAATGATTTAGTGGCATATATTTTATAATTATCTATTTTAAAATATGGTGTTCACATGCAACGGCACAAAAAGTTCAAACTCCCACATAGATAAAGTGAACTTGTTTTCTCCCTTTGATACTAGCCCTTGCAAATTACAAATTGGGTATTACAAATCCTACCCCCCTTAAAAATAATCTCGTCCTCGAGATTAAGAAGATCTAGGGAAAAAGGTGGGGAAAATCTATACGAAGCTCATCTTCTCTTTCCCAAGTTGCTTCATCTTCACCGTGGTGACTCCATTGCACTTTGCACATCTTTATCACCTTATTTCTTGTAACTCGAGTCAATGTATCCAAAATCTTGATCGGGTACTCCGTGTAAGTCAAATCTCCTTGAACACTGAGCTCATCTATAGGTAACTGTTCCTCGGGAACACAGAGACACTTCTTTAGTTGAGATACGTGGAACACATTATGCACATCCGATAGGCTAGCAGGTAACTCGAGTTGGTATGCCATCTCCCCAACTCTTCTAAAACTCTAAAGGGTCCAATAAAGCGAGGGGACAATTTGTCCTTGACTTTAAACCTCCTCATTCCACGAAGTGGTGACACCTTGAGGTACACATGATCTCTTTCCTCAACCTCAAGTGGTCTTCTTCTATTATCAACATATCTCTTTGGTCTGGTCTGAACTATCCTCAAGTTCTCTCGAATTATACAAACTTGTTCTTCTGCCTCTTGAATAAGTTTGGGTCCAAAGAATTGTCTTCCTCTAGTCTGGTCCAAAATAGAGGAGTCCTGCATTTCCTGTCATATGGAGTCTCGAACTGTGACATCTTCAGACTGGCCTGTTAACTAGTATATGAGAACTCAGCATAAGGTAGATTCTTATCCCAACTACTACCATGCTGAAGGGCACAAGCTCTCAACATGTCCTCCAATACTTGATTAGTCCTTTTAGTTTGTCCATCAGTTTGAGGTTGGTAGGCCAAACTAAAATTCAACTTTGTATCCATATTCTCATGAAAACTTTTCCAAAATCTGGAGGTAGACTTTGATCCTCTATCCGAAACGATCTTTTTCAGTACTCCGTGTAGAGACTCAATCCGAGACATGTATAACTTAGCCAATTGTGATCCCTTATAAATAGTCTTGACCGGAATGAAATGAACCACTTTGGTCAGTCTATCCACAATAACTCATATAGAACCATATCCTTTCGAGGTGCGAGGCAATTCCAGTAATGAAGTCCATACCAATCCCTTCCCATTTCCACTCAGGTATCTTTAGTGGGTGTAATAGTCCAGCTGGTCTTTGGTGATCGGTCTTAACTCTTTGGCACACATCGCACATAACCACATGTGCAGCCATATCTCTCTCCAGTCCATATCACCAGCACTTCTGCTTTAAACCTGATACATCTTGGTACTACCAGGATGAATAGAATAATCCAAGTCATGGGCTTCCTTCGATATAGTCTCACGAAGGCTTTCAATCTCCGGAACACATCTCTTGTCCTTGAAGCATACGGTGCCTTGCTCATTTTTCGTGAATTCCGGAACTCGATCTTCAGTAATCAGATCCTTAATCTCTTGTATCTTAGCATCACCATTTTGTCCTTTGCGGATCTCTTGCTCCAAGTAGGTTCCACATCAATAATAACTCCTTTAGTGTGAGTAACTATCCCCAGGTTAAGTCTCCTGAAATTCTCAACGATCTCATCGAGTAGCTGGGCAACAACAGCTAAATGCACATGCTCCTTGCGACTCAAGGCATCTGCAACCAAATTTGCCTTGCCCGGGTGATAGTGAATCTCCAAATCATAATCCTTAATAAGCTCCAACCAACGGCGTTGCCTAAGGTTGAGATCCTTCTGAGTGAATATATACTTCAAACTCTTATGATCCGTATATACTTGGCACTTCTCGTCCCATTTGAATTATCTTTCCTTCACCAAAAGCGAGGTCATAAGCTTAGCAATCTTAGAAAATCCTTCAATCAATCTCCAATAATGTCCTGCAAGTCCCAAGAAACTTCGGTCCTCCGTAACCGTAGCGGGTACGCTCCACACCACTATCTCCTTGACTTTAGCAGGATTCACTGATATCCCTCCATTAGAAATGATATGTCCAAGAAATGGCCCCTCGCCAATTCAAAACTCGCACTTGCTAAACTTAGCGTAGAGTTGATTATCTTGCAACTTCTGTAGCACCAACCTTAGATGTTCTTCATGGTCACTCTCATTCTTAGAATAGATAAGAATATCGTCGATGAACACCACGACGAATCTGTCCAAATACTCCAAGAACATCTTATGCATCAAATCCATAAAATAAGCTGGTGCATTAGTTAATCCAAACGACATAACGATGAACTCATTTAATCCATATCGAGTCGTAAAAGCCGTCTTAGGAATATCTGATGGTCTAATCTTCATCTGATGGTACCCCGATCGGAGGTCATTCTTCGAGAGTACCCTGGCTCCTCTCATCCGATTAAATAAATCCTTAATGCGGGGTAACCGAAACTTGCTCTTCACAGTGACATCATTAAGGAACCTTTAATCCACGCACATCCCTTGCAATCCATCTTTCTTCTTTACAAACAAAACTGGTACTCTCCAAAGTGAGGAACTCGGACGTAAGTAACTAGCCTCCTGTAATTCCGTTCACTGATTCTTCAGTCCCTTTAGGTGTAATTACTCTCATGGGTTTTCTCATATTGTCCAACACATATGCCCAAACCAAAATCTCAGCATGACGCATAATTTTATTAGCAACTCATGGGGACAAATAGACCTTTTTATTCCTCCTAAAATGGTATCATACCGAATACTAACTAAAGGAACATGTAAATCCTACAAATAGTAGTAATTTACATATATGTTTATGTAGCTTGGTGGAGCCGGTGGTGGTGGAGATGGTGGTTGCTCTTGTCGTTGTCTCTCCAACCGTGATTGCCTTATTTCTTGCTGTATCTCCAGACGGGCCTGACGTATTTCCTCGCGTTCTTGTCTTATCTGGTTTTGCATTTCGGTCATCATGTCTGTCAATTGCTGTATTACCAGCCTTTGGGTTGCGATCACTTGCTCGGTTTCAACAGGTGGGAGATTTGGAGGATTCATTTCTGTTTGCTGTTGCGTGATAATCTTTCCTTTCCTGGTATTGACCATCTGAGTTAGATACATAAGGTAAGAAAGAGCAGTAGACAAGGCAGTAATTACAATCATGTTACTTTGGGGGACTTATTAGCTAAGTAGATTAGTGTGTCACCCACTAAAGCTAATACAGTACCTTATAGTGGTACATGCTAAAATGTCCATATATAATATCTCAATCAATCAAAGAAGCAAATCAGGCATTGATCATCAGAACAATCAACCAACATTTTTAATAGAGAAAATAGTTTTAATTTTGTCTTAGGTTCCCTATCTCTTAAAAATGTCATAAGGGTAGGGATTCCAAGGTGTGAAATCCATCTTGTCTTAGAGTAGAAAAGATAAGAATGATCAGAGTAGAATAGCAAAAAGGTGAGACGAGATCAAGATAAGTGTAGAAAGATCCAGAGTAAGGTAAGTGTAGAATGATTCAGAATGAGATAAGTAGGTAAGGGTTTGTCCATTTCTATCTAGGTCTCGTCCTACAGTCAACATTCCTCTGATACCACTTCTGTAACACCCGGTTTTAAAGAACAAAGCCGGGTGCATCTCATACATGCGCCAAGAAGACAACATATATAATAACAGAGTGTATAGAGATAAATGTCATAAAACATCAGAGTATTTATTACATAGCGGAAGACTTATTACAAAATGAAGTAATAAAGATAAAACAAACTAAGGATCGTCGGCGCCAATGTCGACTGGGAAACGCCACCTAGATCAGATCGAACTCCTCAGTGTTAGGCGGCTCCTCCTAAACACCTGCTCTTCTCCTGTGGGGGGGTGTGAGACAGCAAGGGTGAGCTCACACATGATCATAGCTCAACAAGTTGTGGGGAACCAGTGGACACAAACTCACAAAGGTGTGAGTTCATGTGATGTGTAAGGCTTAATCAATGACAGGGGTTAAAGCTGAGCATTGCTTTTAAGTAGTTGGTCAAAATTTTATTAGCAATTACTAAGTGTAAGTAAATACCAAACCATAAGTAAAGTAATAGAACAAAATTAATAACAAACCCATGCAATGCAAATGACAAAATTGAATTTAAGTTCCATAATTAAAACATCAGAGAGTCCTGAGCCGCTCATGACCGTGAGCTCGGCTAGTATACCAGTTTTACACTCTGCAGAGGTTGTACCCTTTACCCACAAGTCATGTTACCCATCTGCCAAGGGGTCGCGAGTCCCATACACCTCTACCTAGGAAGCGCGGCAGGGCAACACTACGAGGCCTTTACAAAGTTCCACTAGCTTCCGAAAACCCGCTACAGTTTATAGGAAGATCCAGTACAGGGTTCCTGGCTGACCGCCATCGCAGCAAAATCAACCAGGGACCTCCCCGCACTGACCTCTCCCCTACTGCCCTTGCCCCTTTCGGGTAAGGTAGTCTTCCACTAGCTTTCCTAATTAGTCAGCCAAGGGGTCCCATTCCTCCCTTGTGGTGGCACGTGGTTCTCAAGTTAAGCTCTATGTTCCAATTAACATTAATGATAACAACATGAACATAAACAGAATAACAACAAGAATTGGAACATAGAGGTAATAAATGATTATCCCAAAACCATATAAAGCAATAGCAAACTACCCAAGTGATTCAGGGGTAAACAAGGTAATGAGATAAACAAACTAGGGAGTCCTATTGGGTCCCATCAAAATTAACCTATGCATGGATAAGTGATATTAAAGAACATTATTGGGTAAAAAGTGGTCAAGGGCACAACTTGCCTTCAATGAGCTCCTGCTCAGCTACTTCAACCTACTGCTCACCAGTATCCTCAGCAACGGGCTCTTCTACTCGCCACAATACAAACAGCACAATATGCAGGGAAAAATTAACATTACACCAAGCATGTAAACAAAATACACAGAGATATTCTACATACTAAAATAGAAACCTAGGAACTGGAATCATAATTTTCTGAGTTATAGATTTCAAGTTATGCATTTTCAAAGGTTTTATGTGCTTTAAATAGGATTAAGTGAGAAATAAATTTCCTTACTGTTTTCATGATAAAACAGAGACACTAAGTGCTAGAGAATAAAATTACAAAATTTTAGGAACTGGAATGGATGAATTTGGAGTTAGTATGAATTTTCTATGAATTATTGAAGTTCTAGCAATTATTTTTCTATTAAATATTCAATTTCTAATTCATTTGTACAGTTTAAATAAGCTCTGGACTGGGCCTCAAATCCTGGAAAGCGCAGGGTTCTCGGTGTAAAAATCTGTAGACTCAGAATACAACACTAATGGATGGCGGGTTGATTAAATGGAAGGCCAGGGGCTCTTTAGCATAAACGCCAAGCCGAAGGGGTATGAGTTAGTTTCAGTCGTTCGATCGGGCACAAACGGCCCAGATTAGATCGGCCCTGGTCAAGCCACCCGATCAAGTGTCGTCCACACATCTAGGATCCTATGGTCTGGATCGCATCGCTATTTCCCCCAATCCTGGTCGTTCATTCTAAAATCCACGGCAATAGGATCTTCTTCCACCCAGCCCACCAGACGGCGGCGTTAGGCACACTGCGGTGGCGCCGCCACGGCAAGCACCAGCCCAGGTGAGCCCGTGCACAAAAACGAGCGCAAAGAGTTGCAGAGCGATGCAGACTTATAGAGAAAAGGGATCCAGGGCTTCCTACCGGGTCTTGATGTAGCGGTGGTTGTGGCCACGGCGAAGCGCGTCCTAGCCGCAGAGGAAGAAGTCCGGCGAACGATTCCCAGCAACCCCAGCACTCTCCGCACACGTACGTGCCACGAGAAGTATCTATGAACACCGGCAAAGCTCCCACGCATTCGCTTGGTTCGAATTTACAGTGCATGAGCCGATCGACGACCTTGGCTCCTTGACTTGCACAGCGGCACCTTCTTCTACTCTGGATTCTTGGTCGGTGCGGCGGTGTTTGGTGGAGGAGAGGCCAGGGAAGAACGCGGAGGCGGAAAAAATACTCCCCATGCGAAGGCACAACGGCATGCCCGCCATGCGCGCAGGGAGGAGGAGCTCAACGGCTTTCGCGCGGAGCCGTTGGACGGCTGGTAGATGGGCCCGCACGTCAGGTGTGCAGGGGAGAGTTGGAGAGCGGCCTAGCGCACGACAACATCGCAGACGCGGTGTTCGTTGGCGCAAGCATCGGCGGAGAGGATGAGTTCGTCGTCGTTCCCGTCCGCGCGCATCAGACGAAGTCCGCGAGCGCAGCTGAGGCAAAAGTCCCGTGGGTCCCGCCGAGCAGTCAACGCGGCGCCGAAGTACGTGGCTGGCGACTGGCGGCTAGGGTTTTCCCCAGTGGAGACGCGCGCGCGAGGAGGTATAAGCGGGCCGTCGCAGGGGTGTCTTCCTGGTGGGCCGAAAATGAGCAGTGGCAGTGGCAGCCCAGGCGCATGGATTTCTTTTTTTTTTATATTTTGTTCCCCTTTTCTTTCTCTTTCCAATTTCTAGAATTCAAATTTGAATTTAATTTTAATCTGTGAACTTATATTCACTTTTCTAAATGTACAAGTTGAACTCAAATAGGGAGGCTTAACTAATTTCTTTATATTTATTGTATTTGTCTTTGTTTAGTATTCTTTCTTCTCTTGCTCAAATTCTGGAATTCCCCTTTAGAGAATTTGATATATTTCCTTTCACATTATTTCCTGTTGTCACAAAATACACACAAAATAAAATCTCGGCATGATGCAATGATTTAGTGGCATATATTTTATAATTATCTATTTTAAAATATGGTGTTCACATGCAACGGCACAAAAAGTTCAAACTCCCACATAGATAAAGTGAACTTGTTTTCTCCCTTTGATACTAGCCCTTGCAAATTACAAATTGGGTATTACATTCCATTGGTAACTATTCCCCAGGGACACGGAGACACTTCTTACGTTGAGACACATGGAATACATTATGCACATCAGATAGATTATCAGGTAGCTCGAGTTGATAGGCCATCTCTCCAACTTGCCTAAAAACTCTAAATGGTCCAATAAAGCGAGGGGGGACAATTTGCCCTTGACTTTAAATCTCCTCATTCCACGAAGTGGTGACACCTTGAGGTACACATGATTTCTTTCCTCAAACTCAAGTGGTCTTCTTCTATTATCAGCATAGCTCTTTGGTCTAGTCTGAGCTACCCTCAGATTATCTCGAATGATACGGACTTGTTCTTCTGCCTCTTGAATAGGTTCAGGTCCAAATGATTGTCTTCTTCTAGTCTTATCCCCATATAGAGGAGTCCTGCATTTCCTGCCATATAGAGCCTTGAACGGTAACATCTTTAGACTGGCCTGGTAAATATTATCATATGAGAACTTAGCATAAGGTAGACTCTTGTCCCAACTACTACCATGCTGAAGGACACAAGCTCTCAACATGTCTTCCAATACTTGATTAGTCCTTTCAGTCTGTCCATCAGTCTGAGGGTGATAGATTGCACTAAAATTCAACTTCGTATCCATATTCTCATGAAAACTTTTCCAAAATCTGGGGGTAAACTGTGATCCTCTTATCCAAAATGATCTTTTTTTTTGTACACTGTGTAGAGACACAATCCGAGCCATATATCACTCTACCAATTGAGATACCTTATAAGTAGTCTTAACCGGAAGGAAATGAGCCACTTTGGTCAGTCTATCCACAATCACCCTTATAGCATCATATCCTTTCTGGGTGCGAGGCAATCCAGTAATGATATCCATACCAATCTCTTCCCACTTCCACTCGGGTATCTTAAGTGGGTGTAGTAATCCAGCTAGCCTTTGGTGATCGGTCTTAACTCTTTGGCACACATCGCACATAACCACATGTGCAGCCATATCTCTCTCCAGTCCATATTACCAGCACTTCTGCTTTAAATCCTGATACATCTTGGTACTACCAGGATGAATAGAATAATCCAAGCCATGGGCTTTCTTCAATATAGTCTCACGAAGGCTTTCAATCTCCGGGACACATATCCGATCCGTGAACCATACGGTGCCTTGCTCATCTTCCGTGAATTCTAGACCTCGACCTTCAGTAATAAGATCCTTAATCTCTTGTATTTTAGCATCACCAATTTGTCCTTTGCGGATTTCTTGCTCCAAGGTAGGTTCTGCATCAATAATAACTCCTTCAGTATGATCAACTATCCCCAGGTTAAGTCTCCTAAAATCCCCATCAATTTCATCGGGTAGCTGGGCAACAACAGCTGAATGAACGTGCTCCTTTCGACTCAAGGCATCTACAACCAAATTTCGCCTTGCCCGGGTGATAGTGAATTTCCAAACCGTAATCCTTAATAAGCTCCAACCAACGACGTTGCCTAAGGTTGAGATCCTTCTGAGTGAATATATACTTCAAACTCTTATGATCCGTATATACTTGGCACTTCTCGTCCCACTTGAATTCTCTTTCCTTCACCAAAAGCGAGGTCATAAGCTTAGCAATCTTAGAAAATCCTTCAATAAATCTCCAATAATATCCTGCAAGTCCCAAGAAACTTCGGTCCTCCGTAACCGTAGTGGGTATGCTCCACACCACTATCTCCTTGACTTTAGCAGGATCCACTGATATCCCTCCTTTAGAAATGATATGTCCAAGAAATGGCACCTTGCCAATCCAAAACTCGCATTTATCGTACTTGGCGTAGAGTTGATTATCTTAAAGCATCTGTAGTACCAATCACATATGTTCCTCATGATCACTATCACTCTTGGAATAAATAAAAATATCGTCCATGAAAACCACGACGAATCTGTCCAGATCATGCACACCTTATTCTTCAGATCCATAAAATAAGCTAGTGCATTAGTTAGTCCAAATGACATAACGATGAACTCATATAATCCATATCGAGTCGATAAATCCATCTTGGGAATATCCGATGGCCTAATCTTCATTTGATGATAACCCGATTGGAGATCAATCTTCGAGAATACCCTTGCACCTCTTATCCGATTAAATAATTCTTCAATGCGGGGTAATGGATACTTGTTCTTCATAGTGACACCATTAAGGGTCCTATCATCCACGCACATCCCTTGCGATCCATCTTTCTTTTGTACCAACAAATCTGGTGCTCTCCAAGGTGAAGACTCGGACGAATGTACTCAGCCTCTTGCAACTCCGTTAAGTGCTTCTTGAGTTCTTTTAACTCTTCTACAGACATCCTATATGGCCGTTTAGAAATAGGAGCAGTTCCACGTAAGGGATCTATGACAAACTCAACTTCCGTATCTGGTGGCATCCCTGGTAACTCTTCTAGAAAGACATTCCGAAAAATCCTTAACCACCCGGATGTTGTCACCCAAAAACTTCTCATCTACTAAGAATGCCGCTAGTCTGATGGTGGTAGTTACTGCAACTTCAACTTCAAAACTTTGTCCTTTAGAACTGGTGAGTCCTACGGTTCCTTTAGCAGAGTGTATAAACTGTCTTTACCTTTCTTAACCGTGACATACCAAGGATCAGATCTATACTGCTTGGCTCCAATATTATAGCAGTAACTCCAAATTCTCTACCCATAATGGTCAATGTCAATCTACGTGTCATTTGATTCGCCACAACAGGCCCTTTAGGTGTAATTACTCTCATGGGTTTTCTCATATTGTCCAACACATATGCCCAAACCAAAATCTCAGCATGACGCATAATTTTATTAGCAACACATGGGGTCAAATAGACCTTTTTATTCCTCCTAAAATGGTATCATACCGAATACTAACTAAAGGAACATGTAGATCTTACAAATAGTAGTAATTTATATATATGTTTATGTAGCTTGGTGAAGCTAGTGGTGGTGGAGGTGGTGGTTGTTGTTGTCGTTGTCTCTCCAACCGTGATTGCCTTATTTCTTGATGTATCTCCAGACGGGCCTGACGTATTTCCTCGCGTTCTTGTCTTATCTGGTTTTGCATTTCGGTCACCATGTCTGTCAGTTGCTGTATTACCAGCCTTTGGGTTGCGATCACTTGCTCGGTTTCAACAGGTGGGGGATTTGGAGGATTCATTTCTGTTTGCTGTTGCGTGATAATCTTTCCTTTCCTGGTATTGACCATCTGAGTTAGATACATATGGTAAGAGAGAGCAGTAGACAAGGCAGTAATTACAACTCATGTTACTTTGGGGGACTTACTAGCTAAGCAGTTTAATGTTTTACCTACCATAGCTAATTTATTACCTTATGCTGGCACATGCTAAGATGTCCATATAATATTTCAATCAATCAAAGAAGCAAATCAGACATTGATCATCAGAACAATCAATCAACATTTTTTTTAATAGAGAAAATAGTTTGAGTTTTGTCTTAGGTCTCCTATCTCTTAAAAAGTTCATAAATGTAGGATTCTAAGGTGTGAAATCCATCTTGTCTTAGAGTAGAAAAGGTAAGAATGATCAGAGTAGAACAGTAGAAGGTGAGACAGGATCAAGATAAGTATAGAAAGAATCAGAGTGAGATAAGTATAGAATGAATCAGAGTAGGATAAGTAGGTAAGGGTTTGTCCATTTCTATCTAGGTTTCGTCCTACAGTCAACATTTTCTCTGATACCACTTCTGTAACACCCGGCTTTAAGGAACAAAACCAGGTGCAACTCATACATGCGCCAAGAAGACAACATATATAATAACAGAGTGTATAGAGATAAATGTCATAAAACATCAGAGTAATTGTTACATAGCGGAAGACTTATTACAAAATAAAAGTATAACCATAAATCGAACTAAGGATCGTCGGCGCCAATGTCGACTGGGAAACGCCACCTAGATCAAGTCAAACTCCTCGCCTTGAGGCTCCTCCTAACCACCTGCTCTTCTCCTGTGGGGGGGTGTGAGACAGCAAGAGTGAGCTCACATACGTTCATAGCTCAACAAGTCGTGGGGAATAATGTGGCATGAACTCACCAAAGGTGGGAGTTCATGAAGTGTAAGGCTGATCAATGGAATAAAGGCTGAAGCTGAGCATTGCTTTTATAAGTTGGTCAAAATTTTATTAGCAGTTACTAAGTGTAAGTAAATACCAAACCTTAATAATAATAAAGAACAGTAATAGTAAAATAATCCCAAATGCGATGCAAATGTCAAATTGAATTTAAGTTCCATAATTAATCATGTGAGGGTCCGAGCCGCTCTTGACCGTGAGCACGGCTAGTATACTAGTTTTACACTCTGCAGAGGTTGCGCATCTTTACCCACAAGTCGTGTTACCCATCTGCCAAGAGACGGCCAATCCCATACACCTCTACCGAGGAGGCGAGGCAGGGTAACACTACGAGGCCTTTACAAAGTTCCACTAGCTTCAGACTACCCGCTACAGTTTTGTCGGGGACCATAATTAGGGGTACCCTCAAGACGCCTAATTCTCAGCTGGTAACCCCCATCAGCATAAAGCTGCAGAGGCCTGATGGGTTTGATTAAGTCAGGGATCAGTCCATACGAGTGACTTGACCACGCCACGCCCGAGCCTAGCCTCGGGCGAGGGCAGCCGACCCTAAGATGACTCCATCTCGCCTGAGGCCTCCTCTTTCACGGCAGACGCATCTCCGGCTCGCCCTAGGCCTCGCCTTCGATAAGAAGAAACCCTGACTAAATCACCGCGCCAACCGACCGAGTCACCGGGGCGTTTAACGCAAAAGGTAAGACCAACGGGCGACCAGACTTCGCCAGAGGTGCCATAGGAGGCTCCGCCCGACCCAGGGCTCGGACTCGGGCTAAGGCCCTGGAAGACGGCGAACTCCGCTCCGCCCGACCCAGGGCTCGGACTAGGGCTAAGGCCCCGGAAGATGGCGAACTCCGCTCCGCCCGACCCCAGGGCTCGGACTCGGGCTAAGGCCCCGGAAGACGGCGAACTCCGCTCCGCCCGACCCAGGGCTCGGACTCGGGCTAAGGCCCCGGAAGACGGCGAACTCCACTCCGCCCGACCCCAGGGCTCGGACTCGGGCTAAGGCCCCGGAAGACGGCGAACTCCGCTCCGCCCGACCCCAGGGCTCGGACTCGGGCTAAGGCCCCGGAAGACGACGAACTCCGCCTCGCCCGACCCAGGGCTCGGACTCCGCCTCGGCCTCTGCCGAACGATCTCCGCCTCGCCCGACCCAGGGCTCGGACTCTGCCTCTGTCTTGCAGGACGGACTCGACCTCGGCTTCGGAGGAGCCTCCACGACGCCCGACCTAGGACACGAGACCGCCACGTCAACAGGGAGCGTCATCATCACCCCGCCCTGAGCCGACTTGGGTCGCAGAGAACAAGACCGGCGTCCCATCTGGCCAGCCACGCCAGATAGGCAAATGATGGCGCCCCGCTAGACCATGACGACGGCGGCTCTCAGCTCCCTTACGAAAGCAGGAGGACGTTAGCAAGGGCCCAGCCACTCCGACAGCTGTCCCCCCGTCCGGCTCCGTTACTCCTCCAACAGCCACGACGCCACACCAACAGGGTGCCAAGATCTCTCCGGCTGCCACCTTGGCATGTACATAGGGCGCTAGCTCTCCCTCGCTAGACACGTAGCACCTTGCTACACCCCCATTCTGTACACCTGGATCCTCTCCTTACGACTATAAAAGGAAGGACCAGGGCCTTCTTAGAGAAGGTTGGCCTCGCGGGGATGAAGGGCAGGGGCAGGCGCTCTCTAGGGGCCGCTCGCTCCCCTCACCTCGCGCGGACGCTTGTAACCCCCTACTGCAAGCGCACCCGACCTGGGCGCGGGACGAACACGAAGGCCGCGGGAATTCACCGACTCCCTCACGACCCGGCTCCGGCCACCGACCTCTCTCTCTGTTCCCCCCTTCGCGCTCGCCCACGCGCTCGACCCATCTGGGCTGGGGCACGCGGCACTCTCACTCGTCGGCTCGGGGACCCCCCGGTCTCGGAACGCCGACAGTTGGCGCGCCAGGTAGGGGCACGCTGCGTGTTGACGAGCAGTTTCCCGTCAAGCTCCAGATGGGCAGTCTCCAACGACCCCTTCAACCCGGGACGGTGCTCCGTTTCGGGAGTCTCGAGTTCATGTCTCTCGACAGCGGCTACGACATGGTACTCCTTCCACCGCCGCGCGATAGCGACAATGGTGGCGGACAGCCCGCCCGCCGGCGGCGGAATCGACGACGTCTTTCCCGCGTGGGGGAAGGACAACTTTCGAGCTCGCCCCATCCTCTCCCTCGCCATCGGAGGAGGAGGAGGCGGGGCAACCAGGGCCGAGCGGGAGGCCGCGCTCCGATGGCTGTCGAGCAAATCGACATCCCCGGCGCCCCAACGGAGGACACGCCAAGCGTCGCCCTCGCGTTCGAGGCAAACGCGAGCGCCATCCCCCCGCAACACGTCGACCCCGAGCAAGTGGACGACGCCAGCACGCTCATGAAAGGCCTGCAGGACGTCGCCCTCGTACCCAAGACGACGGCGCGGTCAGCCCCCGAGGTGACTTCATCGCCCCCCGTCGACAAAAAGGTACCGACTGCTCCCCATCTTTCGTCATTTCGACTCGGCCTCAACCCGCCTGGCGACCTCGCTTTGGCGGGCGCTCACATTGAGGCGAGTGCAACCTCTCTGGGGTTTCGTGTGCGGTCGCCTTGGGACCGATTGACGGGTGTCTCGACCTACGGACCCTCTGGGTCCGAGGAAGATGACGACCCCAGCATCTGCTGGGATTTCTCCGGATCTGGCAACCCTAGTGCCATGCGGGACTTCATGACCGCATGTGACTACTGCCTCTCCGACTGTTCCGACGGCAGCCGCAGCCTTGGCGACAAGGACTGCGGCCCGAGTCGCGAATGTTTCCACATCGAGCTAGGGGATCCCTCCGGAGGCGGCTGTCTCGGCATGCCGGAGGATGGTGATCCCCCTAGGCCAGCGCCTCGTGCCGACATCCCGCGGGAGCTAGCTGTGGTCCCCGTTCCGGCGGGGGGTCACGACCCACAGCTCGAGCAAGTCCGCGGGGCGCAGGCCGGGCTCGATGAGGGAACAGGAGCGCTCGAGGCAATCCGCCAGAACATCGGGCAGGTATGGGCGAGCCAACCCCCGGCCGGAGGAATACGTCACCTGCCCCAAGGTCTCCAGCACCGCATCGCCAACGATGCCAAGGACAGACCGCCACCCGCATCCGGCGGAACCGGTCAGGACCTGGCCGCCGCTGCGATGCTCCTCCGCGCGATGCCGGAGTCATCAACCACCGAGGGTCGGCGAATCCAGGGAGAACTCAAGCATCTCCTGGAAGGCGCTGCGGCCCGGCGGGCCGAGAGCTCTGCCTCCCGAAGGCAGGGGTACCCCTCGGAACCTCGTGCCGCGACTTCCCGACTCACGCGGGAAGCCTCGGTCTTCACCGGGCGCACGCGCAACACCGCGCCTGCGGCCCCGGGCCACCTCGGCGACGAGCACCCTCACCGTGACCGTCGGGCGCGCCTCGACGAGAGGGTGCGCCGAGGCTACCACCCCAGGCGTGGGGGACGTTACGACAGCGGGGAGGATCGGAGTCCCTCGCCCGAACCACCCGGTCCGCAGGTCTTTAGCCGAGCCATTCGGCGGGCGCCGTTTCCGCCCCGATTCCGACCCCCGACTACTATCACGAAGTACTCGGGGGAAACGAGACCGGAATTGTGGCTTGCGGACTACCGCCTGGCCTGTCAACTAGGTGGGACGGACGATGACAACCTCATCATCCGTAACCTCCCCCTGTTTCTCTCCGACACCGCTCGTGCCTGGTTGGAGCACCTGCCTCCGGGGCAGATTTCCAACTGGGAGGATCTGGTCCAGGCTTTCGCCGGAAACTTCCAGGGCACGTACGTGCGCCCCGGGAATTCCTGGGACCTCCGAAGCTGTCGGCAACTGCCGGGAGAGTCTCTCCGGGACTACATCCGGCGGTTCTCGAAGCAGCGCACCGAGCTGCCCAACATCACCGACTCCGATGTCATCGGCGCGTTCCTCGCCGGCACCACCTGCCGTGACCTGGTGAGCAAGTTGGGTCGCAAGACCCCCACCAGGGCGAGCGAGCTGATGGACATCGCCACCAAGTTCGCCTCCGGCCAGGAGGCGGTAGAGGCCATCTTCCAAAAGGACAAGCAGCCCCAGGGCCGCCCGTCGGAAGATGCTCCCGAGGCGTCTGCTCCGCGCGGCACCAAGAAGAAAGGCAGGAGGAAGTCACAAGCGAAACGCGACGTTCCTGATGCAGACCTTGTCGCCGCCGCCGAGCACAGGAACCCTCGGAAGCCCCCCGGAGGTGCTAACCTCTTCGACAAGGCACTCAAGGAGACGTGCCCCTACCATCAGGGGCCCGTCAAGCATACCCTCAAAGAGTGCGTCATGCTTCGGCGTCATTTCCACAGGGCCGGGCCACCCACAGAGGGTGGCAGGGCTCACGACGACGACAAAAGGGAGGATCGCCAAGCAGGAGAGTTCCCAGAGGTCCGCGATTGCTTCATGATCTACGGAGGGCATGCGGCAAACGCCTCGGCTCGGCATCGTAAGCAAGAGCGTCGGGAGGTCTGCTCGGTGAAGGTGGCGGCGCCAGTCTACCCAGACTGGTCCGACGAGCCCATCACCTTCGACCGGGACGACCACCCCGACCACGTGCCGAGCCCGGGGAAGTACTCGCTCGTCGTCGACCCCGTCGTCGGCAACGTCAGGCTCACCAAGGTCCTGATGGATGGAGGCAGCTGCCTCAACATCATCTACGCCGAGACCCTCAGGCTCCTGCGCGTCGACCCGTCATCCATCCGAGCAGGCGCTGCGCCCTTCCACGGGATCATTCCCGGGAAGCGCGTCCAGCCCCTCGGACAGCTCGACCTCCCTGTCTGCTTCGGAACACCCTCCAACTTCCGAAGGGAGACTCTGACGTTCGAGGTGGTCGGGTTCCGAGGAACCTACCACGCAGTGTTGGGGAGGCCATGCTACGCGAAGTTCATGGCCATCCCCAACTACACCTACCTGAAGCTCAAGATGCCGGGCCCCAACGGGGTCATCACCGTCGGCCCCACGTACAAACACGCATTCGAATGCGATGTGGAGTGCGTGGAGTACGCCGAGGCCCTCGCCGAGTCCGAGGCCCTCATTGCCGACCTGGAAAGCCTCTCCCGAGAGGTGCCGGACGTGAAGCGGCATGCCGGCAACTTCGAGCCAGCGGAGACGGTTAAGGCCGTCCCTCTCGACCCCAGTGGCGACACCTCCAAGCAGATCCGGATCGGTTCCGGGCTCGACCCCAAATAGGAAGCAGTGCTCGTCGACTTTCTCCGCGCAAACGCCGACGTTTTTGCGTGGAGTCCCTCGGACATGCCCGGCATACCGAGGGATGTCGCCGAGCACTCGCTGGATATTCGGGCCGGAGCCCGGCCGGTCAGACAGCCTCTGCGCCGATTCGACGAGGAAAGGCGCAGGGTGATAGGCGAGGAGGTCCACAAGCTGATGGCAGCAGGGTTCATTAAAGAGGTGTTCCATCCCGAATGGCTTGCCAACCCTGTACTTGTGAGGAAAAAAGGGGGGAAGTGGCGGATGTGTGTAGACTACACTGGTCTCAACAAAGCATGTCCGAAGGTCCCCTACCCTCTACCTCGCATCGACCAAATTGTGGACTCCACTGCAGGGTGCGAAACCCTGTCTTTCCTCGATGCCTACTCAGGGTATCATCAAATCAAGATGAAAGAGTCCGACCAGCTCGCGACTTCTTTCATCACGCCCTTCAGCATGTACTATTATGTCACAATGCCGTTCGGTTTGAGGAACGCGGGTGCAACGTACCAGCGGTGCATGAACCATGTGTTCGGCGAACACATTGGTCGCACGGTCGAGGCCTACGTCGATGACATCGTAGTCAAGACGAGGAAAGCCTCCGACCTTCTCTCCGACCTCGAACTGACCTTCCGGTGTCTCAAGGCGAAGGGCGTCAAGCTCAATCCCGAGAAGTGCGTCTTCGGGGTGCCCCGAGGCATGCTCTTGGGATTCATCGTCTCCGAGCGGGGCATCGAAGCCAACCCGGAGAAGATCGCAGCAATCACAAACATGGGGCCCATCAAGGACTTAAAAGGCGTACAGAGGGTCATGGGATGCCTCGCGGCCTTGAGCCGTTTCATCTCGCGCCTCGGTGAAAGAGGCCTGCCCCTGTACCGCCTCTTAAGGAAGGCCGAGTGCTTCACTTGGACTCCCGAGGCCGAGGAAGCCCTCGGGAACCTGAAGACGCTCCTCACCCAGGTGCCCATCTTGGTACCCCCAGCTGATGGAGAAACCCTCCTGGTCTACGTCGCCGCGACCACTCAGGTGGTCAGCGCCGCGATCGTAGTCGAAAGGCAGGAAGAGGGGCATGCTTTGCCCATTCAGAGGCCAGTTTACTTCGTCAGCGAAGTGCTGTCCGAGACCAAGATCCGCTACCCACAAGTCCAGAAGCTGCTATATGCAGTGATCCTGACGAGGCGAAAGCTGCGACATTACTTCGAGTCCCATCCGGTGACTGTGGTGTCGTCCTTCCCCCTGGGGGAGATCATCCAGTGCCGAGAAGCCTCGGGGCGGATCGCGAAGTGGGCGGTGGAAATCATGGGCGAGGCAATCTCGTTCGCCCCTCGGAAGGCCATCAAGTCCCAGGTACTGGCGGATTTCGTAGCCGAATGGGTCGATACCCAGTTGCCAACGGCTCCGATCCAACCAGAGCTCTGGACCATGTTTTTCGACGGGTCGCTGATGAATACGGGAGCTGGCGCGGGCCTGCTTTTCGTCTCGCCCCTCGGGAAACACCTGCGCTACGTGCTCCGCCTCCATTTCCCGGCGTCCAACACTGTGGCTGAGTACGAGGCTCTGATCAACGGATTGCGAATCGCCATCGAGCTAGGGGTCCGACGCCTCGATGCACGTGGCGACTCGCAGCTCGTCATCGACCAAGTCATGAAGGACTCCCTCTGCCGCGACCCGAAGATGGAGGCCTACTGTGAGGAGGTTCGACGCCTGGAAGACAAGTTCTACGGGCTCGAGCTTAACCACATCGCCCGGCGCTACAACGAGACTGCGGACGAGCTGGCGAAGATAGCCTCGGGGCGAACGACGGTTCCCCCGGACGTCTTCTCCCGGGATCTGCACCAACCCTCCGTCAAGATAGGCGACGCGCCCGAGCCCGAAGCACCCTCGGCCTCGTCCGAGGTGACCTCGGCCCAGCCCGAGCCATCCTCGGCTCAACCCGAGGAACCCTCGGAGCCCGAGGGCGAAGCGCTGCGCATCGAGGAGGAGCAGAACGGGGTCGTGCCAGATCAAGATTGGCGAACCCCGTACCTGCAATATCTCCGCCAAGGAGAACTGCCCCTCGACCGAGCCGAGGCTCGGCGGGTAGCGCGACGCGTCAAATCGTTCGTCTTGCTGGGCGATAGAAGGAACTCTACAACCGAAGCCCCTCGGGCATCCTCCAGCGATGCATCTCCATCGCCGAAGGCCAGGAACTCCTGCGGGAAATACACTCGGGGGCTTGCGGTCATCATGCAGCACCTCGAACCCTCGTCGGGAACGCTTTCCGCCAAGGCTTCTACTGGCCAACGGCGGTGGCTGACGCCACTAGAATTGTCCGCGCCTGCGAAGGGTGCCAATTCTATGCGAAGCAGACCCACCTGCCCGCTCAGGCTCTGCAGACGATACCCATCACCTGGCCCTTCGCTGTGTGGGGTCTGGACCTCGTCGGCCCTCTGCAGAAGGCGCCCGGGGGCTACACGCACCTGCTGGTCGCCATCGACAAATTCTCCAAGTGGATCGAGGTCCGACCCCTGAACAGCATCAGGTCCGAGCAGGCGGTGGCGTTCTTCACCAACATCATCCATCGCTTCGGGGTCCCGAACTCCATCATCACCGACAACGGCACCCAGTTCACCGGCAAAAAATTCTTGGATTTTTGCGAGGATCACAACATCCGGGTGGACTGGGCCGCCGTAGCTCACCCCATGTCGAATGGGCAAGTGGAACGTGCCAACGGCATGATTCTACAAGGGCTCAAGCCTCGGATTTACAACGGTCTCAACAAGTTCGGCAAGCGATGGATGAAGGAACTCCCCTCGGTGGTCTGGAGCCTGAGGACGACTCCAAGCCGAGCCACGGGTTTCACGCCGTTCTTCCTGGTCTACGGGGCCGAGGCCGTCTTGCCCACGGACCTGGAATACGGCTCCCCGAGGACGAGGGCCTACAACGAAGAAAGCAACCAAGCTAGCCGAGAAGACTCGCTGGACCAGCTGGACGAGGCTCGGGACAGGGCCTTACTACACTCGGCGCGGTATCAGCAGTCCCTGCGACGCTACCACTCCCGAGGGGTCCGACCCCAAGATCTCCAGGTGGGCGACCTGGTGCTTCGGCTGCGGCAAGACGCCCAAGGGAGGCACAAGCTCACGCCCCCCTGGGAGGGGTCGTTCATCATCGCCAAAGTACTGAAGCCCGGAACGTACAAGCTGGCCAACAGTCAAGGCGAAGTCTACGGCAACGCTTGGAACATCCAACAGCTACGTCGCTTCTACCCTTAAGATGTTTCCAAGTTGTTCATATACCCCGCACCCACGCAAAGTTTAGTCAACAAGGAAGGGTCGGCCTCGCCTCGGCAAAGCCCGACCCTCCCTCGGGGGCTAAAAGGGGGGAAACCCCCTCTGCGTCAAAATTTTCCTCGAACAAAAAATCTCTTTCACCAGAACATCTTTCGTGCTTTTTGACTACTTCGAAAAGTGGGTCCTGGAAACGACGGGGTACACGTAAGCAGTCAAGGCTGACCGAGCCGAGGGACTCCTACGCCTCCGGGATACGGATACCTCACTCGTCACCTTCTGCGATAAGTAACTCGCGCTCGGATAAGGCGAATCCGCGGATCGAACGAGTCTTTACGTACGGAAGCTCTTCTGTCGAAGCGATTCTTCGAGCCTTCTCGACCAAGTCGGTGACAGGGCTTCATGGGCGGGTAAAAGTACGCGTAAGCGGTGAGGCCGACCGAGCCGAGGGACTCCCACGCCTCCGGGATACGGATACCTCACTCATCACCTCCCGCGAGAAGCAACTCTTGCTCGCACTAACATCCCTGCTACCGACGAAAAGTCCAGATACTTGAAACAAGAGGAAAAGAGACGCAGCTTTATAACGCAGCAAGGGTATGTGTTCTGGCCTCAACGGCCGCGCAAGGCCCACGCTACAAGACGATTTGACCCTGCAGGCTCGGATCTTGACGCTGGAAGAGGGCGATGACACCCTCGGCATCAACAGCACCTTCGGCAAGGCCCGACCTAGCCTCGGACGGCGACGCGGTCCGAGGGCCTCCGCTCCGAAGGACGACGTCATCACCACGCTCGAGCAATCTCTGCCAGGGACTTCTCCGAGAACCCGGCCCGAGCGGATGGCTCGGCCGGCCACCTCCGGGGCCTCGGCCGACCGCCTTCCGAGGGCGCCAGCTCGGTCCGAAGCCTCGGCTGAACAGCTCCGACGTCGATCCTGCCAATGGACAACCCGGCTAGGCTCCGGCCAACCAGGTTTCATTTCCGAGCCAACTCCGCCTCTGCTCGTGCAGATATCGCTACCCCTGGCCTCGGCTCGTCGAAGAGCGGCCGAGGGGTCTCTTTAACGAAGCTAGAGGAGCCTCGGACAACAGGGCCGACCGAGCCGAGGGATTCCTACGCCTCCGGGATACGGATACCTCACTCGTCACCTTGACACGGGGCGACTCACGCTTGGTGAAGCGGTTCAGGCAAACAACAGGCGAGTCCTAGTGCTCAGAAATGAGGAAAAAACACGGCTCTGTGCCGAAGTTACATACATGTTCAGGCCCCGAAAGCCGAAATGAACAAAAAACCCGGCACTCAAAGTGCCATTACAAACGGAACTCCGGTTCCCCCCCGCAGGTACGAACAACCCCACTCGATGGGGGAGGGCCTGCGGGGCAGCAGAAGACCGACGAACGGCACGTCGCCGCCCCGCCCCGGCAGCGGCGACGATGAAGACGTCTGTCCCGGGGGGCCCAACAGCAGCAGTGATGGCCTCAGGGTGGATACTGCTGCTGGGAGGCCCCCGCCCTTGCCCAAACTCGAGAGGCAAGGACGGACAGAAGGCCGTAGAGTCGGAGGTCAGTCCGTGTCCAACCTCGGCTGTCGCGCCGGCGGAAGAACCTCTTCCAGCTGCCGTGGCAGGAGGCGGCACCGGGGGCGGCTCCGAGAGTGCTCGGCTCAGAGAGCCGGGCACGCTGCAGCTGTTGGCGCCACGGGCGACTCCCGCCCTTCCCCCCGATCACTAAGGGAAGGAGCGGGTCACCACCCGCGCAGGGACCAACCCCGACCCGGCACACGCCCCTCCTCAGCCCTGGTGATGAAAATCCTTGAGGCTGAGGAAGGGGCGGATGCCGCAGCCCGGCTCGCTTTCCCCCACCATCAAGCCGGAAGTCACCACCCTGGGTGACCACCGGTGGAGGGGTGCAGCCGGGCTGCATGATGAAAATCCTTGAAGCCGAACGATGGCTGAAAGGTACCAACTCCCACGGAGTTGCGTTCCTCCAGCGATGGAGCGAAAAGACGGCGGTTTCCCCCCATCCGGGGGCTCGGAAGATGGAGAGACACAATGCATAGGGGAGGAAGGAGACATGGTTACCTTACGAAGGGGGTCGCCCTCCTTTTAAAGGCAACTCCCCCTGCTTGCGCCCCCAACCGTCACGGGCTGAATCTTCTCCAACACGCCTCCAAAGCCCTTCCCTGCGGCGCGGGGGCTGGGGCCCGCCTGTCATGCAGACCGGCTCCAAGCAGAAGAAGCCGAACCGCCGCGCACGACGCACGCAACCACCCAGCGGTTACAAGTAACCCTCCACTTTTGCCCAGACCAGCGGGCAAAGGGGGCAAGCGGCCATGCAGGCGGCATGCAACCGCGCCAAGTGGACGCGCCCCTCCGGCTCCTGACAGGCCAGCGCGACGGCTCAAGCCCACGCGTCGTGCAACTGGTGCGCCGGGCGCTGCATGCGAACCGCTGTGCCTCTCGCTCCACCACCGCACCTCCTCGATTGCGGAACCGATACCGCGACTCGAGGCCGCCCAGCCTGCGATCCAGCGGCGCCAGCCTGGCGCAGCGGTCAAACGCGGTCAAAAATGGGCCGGCAGTAATGACGGTGGCAGGCGCGCGAGAGCAGCGGTCACGCCATCGGCCAGGCTCATGTCCCATCCGGAGGCAGCAAGAGAGCCCCCTCTCACGGCGTGAAGACGACGCGCCCGTGACCCGTACCTCGAACGGCTCGCGCACGCGCAACGGCAACCTCGCCAACTACTCACCCCGGCGCATTAACTCCGCGGCTCGACGGACAGCGCTACGGGCGGGAGCGGCTGGTGACGTTTCGCCTTCGCCAAAACGACCACGCCGAAAAAGGTACGCCACGACGTTCAATTTCGAATCCTTTTTCCCTTTTTCCTTCTTTCTCTATCTCTTGCAACAGGGACCGAGAAGGGGGATAACCCCAAAGGGATCCTTCCCCGTGAAGGAACTAGGCTCCGAGCCTCCCTACTGATCAGGGGTTCGAAGGCTGGCCCCCCGAAGGGTTCAACAGCCGCCTCAGATCGCGTGGGCCCGACACCCACTACTGGTCAGGGGTTCGAAGGTCGGCCCCCGAAAGGTCCCACGACCGCCTCAGGCTACTCGGGCTCCGTGCCCCCTACTGATCAGGGGTTCGAAGGCTGGCCTGTCGAAGGGTTCACAGTCGCCTCAGACGCCGAGCGAGGGATGACCAGGGGTATGTTCGATACATAACCAAGGCTCGGGCTGCGCTCCCAAGGTACCCTAGGACATTTCCGAGACCAGCGGGAACGACTCTGTAACGGAATCCCATCGGAGGGAGGCAACGAGCCCTCGGACCCCGTTGCTAGGGGACCGGGTCCGGCAGATCACCCGCAGGTACTTTTGGGCGTGCCTCCGGGCCCCTAGCCGACCCCCAACGAACGGGGCACGGACGTCCACTCGGATTACCCGATTGCAGCTCACCGGAGACACCATGTTCGGTGCCCATCGAGGGTAACATGGCGCACTCCCCCCTCCTCCTTGCGGAAAGGCGACGTAGGGGCGTATATAAAAAGTCGAGTCTGTCCCTGATCGTCCTCTCGCTCCGTGCGAAGGCTCGGGGGCTGCTCTCGCAAACCCGGCTCCGGCCGAACCGTTGACAGCGTCAACATACCAGCCCGAGAACTTGGGCCCCGACAGTGCACCTGGGTTACGCCCTGCTCGCATGAGGGAACCGCCAGACCAGCCGAGGCATTACGCAAGGCATTAAGACCTCGGAGGAGTGAAACCACTCCTCTGAGGCCTCGGGGGCTACACCCGGCGGGTGCGCTCGCGCGCACCCACCGGAACAAAGCACCACCGAGAAAGGCTGGTCCCCTTGCAAAAAAGTGCGACGCAAGCCTCCAAGCGAGTGTTAACACTCTCTTCGAGGCTCGGGGGCTACTGTCGGGGACCATAATTAGGGGTACCCTCAAGACGCCTAATTCTCAGCTGGTAACCCCCATCAGCATAAAGCTGCAGAGGCCTGATGGGTTTGATTAAGTTAGGGATCAGTCCATACGAGTGACTTGACCACGCCACGCCCGAGCCTAGCCTCGGGCGAGGGCAACCGACCCTAAGATGACTCCGTCTCGCCTGAGGCCTCCTCTTTCACGGCAGACGCATCTCCGGCTCGCCCTAGGCCCCGCCTTCGATAAGAAGAAACCCTGACTAAATCACCGCGCCAACCGACCGAGTCACCGGGGCGTTTAACGCAAAAGGTAAGACCAACGGGCGACCAGACTTCGCCAGAGGTGCCATAGGAGGCTCCGCCCGACCCAGGGCTCGGACTCGGGCTAAGGCCCCGGAAGACGGCGAACTCCGCTCCGCCCGACCCAGGGCTCGGACTCAGGCTAAGGCCCCGGAAGATGGCGAACTCCGCTCCGCCCGACCCCAGGGCTCGGACTCGGGCTAAGGCCCCGGAAGACGGCGAACTCCGCTCCGCCCGACCCAGGGCTCGGACTCGGGCTAAGGCCCCGGAAGACGGCGAACTCCGCTCCGCCCGACCCCAGGGCTCGGACTCGGGCTAAGGCCCCGGAAGACGGCGAACTCCGCTCCGCCCGACCCCAGGGCTCGGACTCGGGCTAAGGCCCCGGAAGACGACGAACTCCGCCTCGCCCGACCCAGGGCTCGGACTCCGCCTCGGCCTCTGCCGAACGATCTCCGCCTCGCCCGACCCAGGGCTCGGACTCTGCCTCTGTCTTGCAGGACGGACTCGACCTCGGCTTCGGAGGAGCCTCCACGATGCCCGACCTAGGACACGAGACCGCCACGTCAACAGGGAGCGTCATCATCACCCTGCCCTGAGCCGACTTGGGTCGCAGAGAACAAGACCGGCGTCCCATCTGGCCAGCCACGCCAGATAGGCAAATGATGGCGCCCCGCTAGACCATGACGACGGCGGCTCTCAGCTCCCTTACGAAAGCAGGAGGACGTCAGCAAGGGCCCAGCCACTCCGACAGCTGTCCCCCCGTCCGGCTCCGTTACTCCTCCAACAGCCACGACGCCACACCAACAGGGTGCCAAGATCTCTCCGGCTGCCACCTTGGCATGTACATAGGGCGCTAGCTCTCCCTCGCTAGACACGTAGCACCTTGCTACACCCCCATTCTGTACACCTGGATCCTCTCCTTACGACTATAAAAGGAAGGACCAGGGCCTTCTTAGAGAAGGTTGGCCTCGCGGGGATGAAGGGCAGGGGCAGGCGCTCTCTAGGGGCCGCTCGCTCCCCTCACCTCGCGCGGACGCTTGTAACCCCCTACTGCAAGCGCACCCGACCTGGGCGCGGGACGAACACGAAGGCCGCGGGAATTCACCGACTCCCTCACGACCCGGCTCCGGCCACCGACCTCTCTCTCTCTGTTCCCCCCTTCGCGCTCGCCCACGCGCTCGACCCATCTGGGCTGGGGCACGCGACACTCTCACTCGTCGGCTCGGGGACCCCCCGGTCTCGGAACGCCGACAAGTTTATAGGAAGTTCCAGTGCAGGGTTCCTGGCTGACCGCCATCGCAGCAAAATCAACCAGGGACCTCCCTACACTGACCACTCCCCTACTGCCCTTGCCCCTTTCGGGTAAGGTAGCCCTCCCCTAGCTTTCCTAGTTAATCAGCCAAGGGCGTCCCATTAAACCCTTGTGGTAGCACTGTTTTCCCGGGTGGTCGCTCCATGTTCCCATTAACATAATGATCTTAACATGAACAAGGAATAATAAAACAGATAACAATAAATAGTATAACAATGAGTGATGAATATCTCTATACCCAAATCCACATAAAGCAATAGCATGTACTACCCAAAACTTTAGTAGTAAAACCAGTGGTGAAGCAAGGTATAAAGATAGTCAAATCTAGGGTATCCTATTGGGTCCCAGCAAAATTATCCTATGCAGACCATTATGAATAATAAGAACATGAATGGGTAAAAGAAGTGATCAAGGGCACAACTTGCCTGGCACTTGAGATTCCAGGTACCAACTTGCTCAGATGACACGTGTCCTCGCGCTAGTCGTAGCAATACAAGCAAACATGGTATAGATAAAATTAACATCACACCAAACATAATAATATACTGCATTATAATGATCTACACGTTGCTACGAGAATAACGCAACTTGAACGGATCAAATCGGAGTTAAAACGGAGAAGTTATGAATTTCTAATGATTTTATGTGTTTTGTATAAGATTAGATTTTAAAGTGGCTTTCATGTAAAATCAGAGGTACTATGTGATAAACAATAATTTTATAGAATTATAGAAATTGGAATGGAATAATTTGGACTCAGTATGCATTTTCTATGAATTAAACAAATCCTAGCATTTCTTATTGCATTCAAAATCATTTTCTAATTCCTTTTTCTGGATTTTATAATCCTCTGGACTGGGCACAAGATAACCAGAGAGCACAGGGGCTAACATATAAATATTCCCTAGACTCATATTACTGTCGCCCAAGACGGTGGGTTAGTTCTGTGAGACCATAAGGGTTTTTATGCAAAGCTCGCGCAACGAAGGGGTAAGTTTGAATCTTGGCCGCACGATTACGGTTCTGTGGCCCAGATTAGATCCGAGCCCCGGTAGGCACTAGAGCCACAGGATCAGCGATCTACGGCTCAAAATCGATCACTGAACCGGTATGCAGATCCGACCACACGATCTCCATCCAACCGCCTAGGTTACATCTCGCCCGAAGAGTACTCACACTCAATCCTGGCCCCTCGTTTCTAGATCGATGGCTCACTGGCCGTCTTCCCCAGCCGAGAGACACACCCGGCGGCGCGCCCTACACAGACGGCGGTGCCCTCGCCGGTGATCACCCAAACCACGGAACAACGAAGGATGCGAGCAGTTACCTAGCGCAATCGAAAGAGGTGGAAGAGGCGAACGAGACCGTCTAGGACTCACTGGTGGTTACGTAGCACAGATCGTTGGCCACGGCGGAACGCGGATCCGCGGTGGAGATGATCTTCGGCGAGAAATCAGTGGTGACCCGGCGCATGAACTCCAGATTAATACGGTCCTAAACGTATCAGGGAAAGGGAGCGAAGGCAACAGAGGTTTCTTACCGAAGAATCATGCCCCGGTGACCACCGTCCTCTACCCAGTGTGGTTGGCGGCGCCCCAAACGCTCCGATGAGCGATTCGCCGAGGACCGGTTGCCCGCGAGCTCCAGACTACCACCAGCGACGCACGCCACACACCAATGAGGCTGCCCAGGCCCTCAACAAGCGCCAAAACGCTCAACCACTGAGATCCGACCACGGCGGCAACACTAGCGCAGCGGCGGCGGTAGCGCCCTATTTCGCCCAGCTCCCCGCGAGATTGGTGTGCACGGTGGTGGATGCGGCGCAAGAGGCGGTGTGATTGGAGAGGGTCAGCGGCCCTAGGCTATATAGGCCCAGCGAGCAAGCTTCTCGGAGGCGCCCAACCACCCAGACCGCGCTACTCTCGCGATGGTTGTTGCAGTGTGGAAGATACTCTTGACATCCGGGCCCGCATGGTGGTGGGAGACACACACGATGCCCAGGGCTGGCACAGGGCCCATCAGCTAGTGACTCGATAAAGACGCGCGTGGGATCCGGTCGTGCGGGCCAATTCAGCCGAGCGGTGTCAGCGGGTGTGGCCTGACTAGTGGCCCCCACACGCAAGTGAAACAAGGCATGGTGTGCGCGGGTGAAGAACTGGGCTGAAAAGCAGGAGGCGCGGCTGAGGGTTTTCCTGGTGGGCCAAAAAGGGATAAGCCGGCCCAGGTAAGCTTCCTTTCCTTTTCCTTTTATGTTTTATTTTTTTCTGTTTTCTTTTATAATTGTTTTGAATCCAATTTGAATTTGAATGTGGGTTTCACCTTTGAGTCCATTATACAAATTCACACTCTAATGCTGGAATAATATATTTTTATTTACTTATTTTTATCCCCACCATATTTATTTCCTTCTCTTTTCTAGATTCAAGAATTTCTTTTAGGTTTTAAATTCCCTTTTTGGACTTTAATATTTTTCTTGTCACATCATTTTTATACTGTCACAAAATGCACACGAAATAAAATCCCAGCATGATGCATAATTTATTTTTGGGTATTTATATGTTTTCATGTGATGTTCTCATGAAATGATAAATATAGATAACACATATATGTATAAAGAATATGATTCCTCTTTTTAGACTTTTCTTACAAAGTGGGTATTACAACAGTGTCCGGTGTGCACCGGACAGTGTCTCGTGCGCCAACGGCTCTGAATCTTCAACGGTCGGCTTCGCCAAATAAGGAAAGAGATCCGCACCGGACTATCCGGTGCGCCAGGCGACACAAGGCAAAAATTGTCTTCCTGGAATGCTCTCAACGGCTCCTAGCTGCCTTGGGGCTATAAAAAGGACCCCTAGGCGCATGGAGGAGAACACCAAGCATCCTTTGAGCATTGTTGATCACTCACACTTCATTCTTGCGCACTTGTTCGACATTTTTAGTGATTTGAGTTCCGTTCTAGTGAGAACCTCGTGATAGTCTTTTGAGCTCAAGTCTGGGTCTTGTGTGTGCGTATTCGCTGTGATTTTTGTGTCTTGTGTGAGTTGCTCATCCCTCCTTACTCCGTGCTTCTTTGTGAACATCAAAGTGTAAGGGCGAGAGACTCCAAGTTGTGGAGATTCCTCGCAAACGGGATATAGCAAAGCAAAGCAAAGCAAAACACCGTGGTATTCAAGTGGGTCTTTGGACCGCTTGAGAGGGGTTGATTGCAACCCTCGTCCGTTGGGACGCCACAACGTAGAGTAGGCAAGTTTTGTACTTGGCCGAACCACGGGATAAACAACTGTGTCTATCTGTGTTGATCCTCTTGTGGTTGTTGTGTTTTGCAAGAACTCCTCTCTAGCCACTTGGTCTTATTGTGCTAACGCTTAATCAAGTTTTTGTGGCTTTAAGTTTAAGTTTTTACAGGATCAACTATTCACCCCCCTCTAGGTCTATTCACCCCCTCTAGGTGCTCTCAATAATCTAAATAGATTATAAATATTTACATTAGACTATATATATATATATATATATAATATAATATCTGAATGCATTATAATCCGAAACAAAACAAATATGACTTCATTGAGTAAGTAATATGCGTGCGCCATACACGCATATTTGGCATTTCATTTTTATTCCGTCATTCCTATCATCACCATGACGTCCGGGCAGCAACATGACAGTGATGACACAGACTACATCTTGCCAGCTAGCTAGCTAGGTCCTCGCCGCCAATTCGAGGGAGGCTACAAAGTTTGATGGATGATCTCAGAGCTCCTTCTGAACGGTCTTGAGATTTGTGGTGAGGTTGAGCGACGAGCCGAGCTTGACAACGCTGTAGATGCGCTTGAAGTCGCCGAAGGTGAGGGTGCGGTAGCACGGCGGGTTGTCGTCGCTGAGGAACTCGGCGGCGGGGCCGATGAGGCAGTCCGTGGTGGGCATGATGAACGTGGCCACCGTTGTCCGCGCCACTCCCAGGTTGGTCATCACCCGGTGCTCGATGCTCTTCAAGATCCCGTTCGTCACAACCTGCAATAATGCGGAATCGGAATCGGAATCGGAATCCAACTACTACTACTACACATGTCATGCATAATAAATAAACAAGCAAGCTCTACTAGTGTTAGTTAGTGTACCTCAAGCTGGCATCCGAAGTTGACGACGAAGGCGCCGGGCACAGGCTCCACCCTGATCCAGTCGCCCCTGTAGGCGACCTCGAGGCCAGGGACCATGCTGGGGAGGAGCAAGGTGAGGAGGTTGCGGTCACAGTGCGGCGGCAGGCCGAGCGTGGCGTTGGGGTCGGGGCAGGGCGGGTAGTGGTTGACGTGGAGGACGACGTCGCCGCCGCTGATGTCCCCTTCCAGGTAGTCGGGGCGGAGGCCGAGGCCCTCGCACAGCAGGCGCAGGATCTCCATCCCCAGGCCCCGCGTCTGCACCGTGAACCTCTCCACGACCTCCCGGAGCCTCCGGGGCTTGTCGGGCCAGGCCGCGGCGCTGTCGCCGACGGCGGGGAAGGAGCAGGCCAGGCGGAGGCAGTCGCGCCAGTACTTCTCGGCGCCGGTGTCGAACATGGTGCTGGAGTAGATCCGGGTCGCCCTCCCCGTGTCCTCCGAGTACAGCCCGGCCTTGTCCTCCGCCGGCAGCCGGAAGAACTCCTGGCACACCGTCTCCATGTCCTGCATCGCCTCCAGGGAGACGCCGTGGTTCACCACCTGGAAGAAGCCGATCTCCTTGCCGGCCTCGAGGATGGCGCGCCGCACCTCGTCGCGCCCGAGGGAGAGGTCGACGATGGGCAGGGAGACCGTCGCTGAGGTGGCCTTGGCCTGCGGGAGCTTGTCGGCCGGGAAGATGAAGCACTCCGGGAGCCTGCCGTGGGCCGGGGCTGAGTGGAGCATCTTCTCCATCGCCGGATCCGGGAGGGGAGGTAGGTAGGTGGAGTAGCAGAGTGGAGTGGAGTGGATGGAGCTAGCAAGAAAGGATACATACACGTATGCTCTACCTACGTGTATATTTCTTGATCTCATTTGCACTTGCAGATTGCGTGTCGGGTTTGTTGCTCAGTGCCAGTGCCACACACGTCGATTTGGAATCGTGATTGTTACATGGACGCATATGCTTCTGCCGACAGGTCACACTCATTTGACTCGACCTGCTGCTATCGGGCCGGACAACTACACAATGCGCTAGCCACTAGGTGTTGGATTTTATATCCAGCGTTTTGCGTTGCACACTTCCATCTTGTGTGGTGCACAAGTAAATAAAAGTAACACTAGGCTAATAACTATGCTAACGCTACAATCCTAGAAAGAATTAGGAACGACAGCGATGACAACACGAGTAGAGGGAAGGGACAACAGGGTCATCATGGGGAGGAGAGGGTCGCATCTAAAAGATGAGAATAGACGGATGATCCAAATAACCTACTTGCTCAAAAGCAATTGAACCTGCCCTCAGAGAAGTTCAACCTGTTTTTAATCAAAACGAGTACTCTTGTCAAAACCAGTTGAACCTGCCACTGGGTTTTATCCTAGAACCTCACTGGTCAAAACCGGTTGAACCTGCCCCAGGAGCGGTTCAACCAGTGTCAGGATTAGAACGACCGTGCTGACCTCTGTCTGACAGTCAGACTGACAGGCCAGATAGGCCCTAGGGCAGGTTCAACCGGCTTTGGACTTTTAACTCCAGTCAAACTAGATTTTTTGAACGTGGTTTGGCACTGGTCAAAACTAGTTTAACTGGTCTTGGGGCAGGTTGAACCGTCCCTAGGGCAGGTTCAATCGTTTTTGGACTTTTAGCTCCAGTCAAACTAGATTTTTTGAACGTGGTTTGGCATTGTTCAAAACCAGTTCAACTGGTCTTGGGGCAGGTTCAACCGGTTTTGGATTTTTAACTTCAGTCAAACTAGATTATTTGAACGTGATCAAAACCAGTTCAATTGGTCTTAGGGTACGTTCAACCGGCCTCCACGCAGACAATCCACAACTTCAGCACTTTTTGAGGAGTCTCTATAGATATCCTAGGCATCTTTCTCCTCATTCACTCTATTGACTCCCCTACATTCAAAGCTAACCTAACTTGAGAGAAAGCTCACACCCCTCTCTCTCTCTCTCACCCAAATCGCTTCCTCGTCGCTTGATCGAATGGCCCCTTGGTGTGAGGTTTGAGTTCGTGGCTCTTGAATTTGGTTTTCCTCTTCTCTCCCTTTTCTCATCTCTTGAGCTTATTGCAAACACTTCTTGGGTGAAATTGTTGTTCTTGGAACCTTTGAGTTCCTAAACGGATTGAGGTTGCTTAGAAGTCTCCAAACTTGTGGACGACCCAAAAAGTTTGTATCACCCGCTAGTTGAGTAGATTTGAGAAAAGAGTTTGCCTTGACCTTTGTGGTCGGCTTGTGGAGGATTATGGTTGAAAAAGACCTAGCCCTTGGTGGGCTCCTCAACGGAGAGTGGGACACCTTTGTGGTGTGGTCGAACATCGGGAAAATCTCGTGTCTTATGTTCTTGCTTGGATTCTTGGTTGTGATTCATCTTTGGCAAGGAAGGCATCGTGTGTTGTTCATGGTGTGGATTTTGTGTAGGGTCTCCACTTGTATTTCTCACCATCCTGCTTAGTTTATCCCATGCGTTCTTATCTTAAAGGAATCTCTCATTGTCTCACTGCGATGTTCACAGCCTAGATATATTCCTACAATTGGACTGGTTCAGAGTGGTTCAACCTGCCTCCATAATGGTTGAACGGGCCTGCACCAATTGAACTATTTATTTGATATTATTTCGAAGTTTGTGATGAAAATTTCAGGTTTAGTCTATTTACCCCCTCTCTAGGATACTTTCAATTGGTATCAAATCATTGTGCCTTGTTTATTGTGTTTAACCGCGTGAGGAAACGATCATGTTGGCTCCAAGGAATAATGATGATCCCATTCTCGAAGAAATATTGACCACGGCAGGTGGTGAAGAAGTGGATCCCCAAATCCTCGACATCGCCATGAAGCTCATCGAAAAAATGTTTCTCAAGATTGAGGATAAGGACAAGAAGAAGGCTCAAGAAGTAGAAGCAAGGATGAAGGCCGAGGAAGAAGAAAGAGGGAAGAAGTATCACAACCCAACCAAGTTATCAGGCCCACGTACACCAATCCTTGCCATCAAGGCCTCAGATAGATATGTAAGTGGATCAGATAACTTACTCGGGGTGCCGAGTTTCGATGAACTCGTTTCATTCCAAGGACCATTCACCCAAAGTTGCAAATATTACAATAATCATACATGAACATAAACTTTAAACACAAGAGTTGAGCGGAAGGCTTTGCAATAAGGTAATAGACATTAAGTAACTTTTAATTATACAAAACTAAGTAGTATTTATTATTACATGCCTGAGGTAGAGCTAAAGTGCTAACTTATTACATCAACTAGGAAGAAACCATCTTCCCGTAGTACACACATAATGCACATAAGTAAAAGTCACCATTATGAGTTTAACAAAACTCATACGTGTTGATAGTTTCTCCTGCAGCAACAATGGGAATAAAACCCTGAGTATGGAATTACTCAGCAAGACTGACCCGACTAAAAAACCCTCAAGGATATGCTAGTTGTTGGGAATCAAGGTAAGGCTTACCCAATTTCAAAGACTCAGTTTTGCAGAAAAGCTTACTAGTAGTGCATCCTTATGCCAAACTTTTACTTCACAGGTTAAGTACTTTTCCTGAATCTAGATTTGCATAATCTAGAGCATTCACTTGTCCTACACTAACTTCATTTTAGCAACTTTAGTTTCACTTGTTATCTATGATGAGGGTCGAAGATCCAGTCTTCATATCCGAGAAGTTCGACGATCTGAATCGATTAATACCCAGCTAGGGATCTCCAACCACACGATATATGTAGCACTTAACCCTTGCATATGTCAACTTGCCACCAGGTTTCTCAAGACCAGAATGGGTTCACGTGACCCGAGAGCATAGCACCCCACCATCCAGCCACTTGTCAGGTGGGCACACGTTACTCTCGCCATCTCTCCACTCCCAGTGTGTGCGAGCTATTCTGCTATTGGTCCGACCGAGGCTAAGCTTACCCATGATGAGGCATGTGGCCAGTTAAAGGGTCCTAGATCAGTAGGCCAACAATCAGAACGGTCCTTAATCGACACAGACGGGCGACCTTTCCTGCTCAACGTCTGGTCTCATATTAAATTATTTCTAAAAACCTGGTACTTGTTAGAGGTACCCTACTGAAATGATGAAGTCATCAAGGCCTTTGATACCTTCATCACTCCAACCTCTTTTTCTTTGTAAAAACATGATTCATAGATCAAAATATTTTGTTCTTAGTCTATGAGCATACTAAGCACATCTAGCTTTTTTAAAACAGGTATCAAGGATGATAATCAATAACTCATGGAAGTTATGCAGCAAAGGTTTAACCATTCAAATCCTACCACCTAATGCAGCATATAAGTGATAAAAGTTTTAAAACATCAAGGAGATGGCAAATGCATCGGGGCTTGCCTTGGTGAGGAGGAGAGTCGAGCTCTTCGACAAGGATATTGCAGTTAGCAGCAAATCCAAAGGGAGCACCTTCGGGAGGACCTTCAGCGATAACCTCAGTTGAAGAAGTTTCAGATGGAGGAACAGCCTCCCCTTCCACTTTCGCTTCAAATTCTTCTTCTAGGTGCTCTACAAGTCAATTCGAAGTATATGAATGCTCATGTAATGATATGTTATGTAAACTCTTGCTTAGGGAAAGGTAGAAAACTTTAAATACTTTTAACTAAGCGTACAGTGATTATACACATGGTTCTAGGTTTCTTAATAGTGGCCCAAAATTATCAAATTAAACTTACTTCAAACAATTAGAGAACTAAATAGATTAAGGTTTACTAAACTAGTTTCTAGTTCTCTAAGTAAATCAAACCTAAACAGACTCAAATTTCTACCAGGAGCTATTTTAAGGATATATAATTTTTCTGCAAATTTTCATAAATTTTGGTGCGCTGGTTTTATTTCTAAAATTCATTTATGCATTATAGAGGCACTTTTAATTACCCAAAAATTTAATTATTGCTGCAAAAATTCTAAAACTATTCCTAGCAGAAACTACACAATTTTGTGGATTCAACAAAATTGGTTTCACAATTTTTGCATTTTTCTACATTTTTTGGTGCATTTTTACAAGTTATTAGCTAAAAGAAAAAGACAAAACCCGCTTGGCCCACGAACACAGGGGAAACTGGCCGCGCGCCTAGATAAAACTCAACCGCGCCCAGTCTACGATTCATCGTGTCACAGATTTTCATGCTTAAACCCTTCTCCTTCCTCATATTCATATTTTCTCGGCCACAACTCCGGTTGAGCCAGCATTGGCGAGCTTACAGCGGTTCTCTGCCAGAGACCTTCTCCGACCAGGGTAGGGATGTCCTCGCGCTTCCGATCATGAGGCGAACACGCCCACATATCCAAACGCCTATAAATGCCCATATTTTTCCCGTCCGCGAGCTCGACAAAACTAACGTCCGGTGAGCTCGGACCATTCACCACGACATGGTAGAGCTATAACTTAAGGATCGAAGAGCATCACAGATGGATAGCGAAACTAACATGGGTGCTATCGTAAATGGAGGGCTATGGTGGAGACCGGGCGACAACGAGGTGAATCGCGGCGGTGTCCCGAGACGTCGAACACACGTTCTAAGCACTAGGCTACGAGAAACTTTAAATGGCCCAGCCAAAGAGCTTCACGGTTGCTAGATGACTATAGGACATAAAGGGCGCAAAGGAGTTTTACCTTTGAAACGGCTGACCGTGGTGAACGGGTGAAAGGAGCCGGCGTGTTCACCACGTCCAATGCAACTGACAAGGGAAAACTTGGACATGCCTGTAATGCTTAATGGAGAGTTTGAAGGGTCATGGAAACATAAGCTATTCAGTTCAAAGTGATCTGAACTGAAGTAATGGAAATGAGGCAGTAATAGTTTTAGACCCAATATTTCAAGTAAGGCATAACAGGCACGATGGAGTTCAGTGGGAGCCGGTTAAAGAAGACTCTAGAGTACCCACAGAGACATGGCTATGGGCACGTGGTTGCACTGCTTCAGTCCACCCAGGATCCATGAATAGAGGAACCTAATGTGTTGGTTCAACCTGGTTTTGACAGCAAAACACAAGCAGCTGAGTCACCCCTTTCAAGATAAACTTCAGTTCTGCATTTCCCCCTTCTCTCCTTTTGGTCAATGAAAATATATCCAACGTGATCCATTTTCCAGGTCTTAGCTCGTTTTATCTACAACACAGCAGAAACATCTAGAGAGGGTGGTGAGGAGAGATATTTGTTTTCCAGACGTCTGAAGCCTTACCGAACTGCTTCAAATCTGTTGCAGCTCAATTTCATCACTTCTATTCTCCATTTTCCAAACAAGGACAAACCTATATCCCTCAAGCAATTTTATTCCTTAACCATAGGCCTATAGGTTTGCTATAATCCTCCAGGGCCAAGGATACAGTAATCACAAACTATGCCCCCCAAAGTTGGCTGCAATTCACAAAACCCATCTTCAGTTAACTCCAATTGAACTTGAACCACACAGCCTGACATAGAAGATTGCAACACCTTTTTCTCCACATTTTACTCAATAGCAAGCCCAACTCTTCACATGAAACTGTTTCACCTTCAGATGACCTTCCATCTTGTTATAGAACTTTTAGCCCAAAACCTCATGAATTTGTCACAAAAATGCTCTAAACTGGGCATCATGCACTACAATTTCAGTTTTCGGTGACTGAACATAATTCAATTACAGCCAACCCGACAGCTGATCTTGGAACCAATTTTTCTCCAGGTTTTGTATAGGATCAAATCCCTCACCCTTAAAGACATTTGTTCATTTATAGATAACCTCCATTTTTGTTATAAAGATCTCAGTTCAAAATTGCCTAGAAAAGGAACCACACAGCCCCAAAGTAGAGCCAAATGCTGAAACTTAAATCTGTTCACTATTCCTAATCTGAAAACTCCAAGAACCTGACATCCCATCTTTAGGCACCCTTTTCTGTGATTTTTGTATAGAACCAAGCCAGCCTCTCTTAAGCAAACTTGCACACAAATATATGTTCTCCAACTTTGCTATAAAAGGTATGGCTTAATACTCCAAGGATCAAGCACTAGAGAGCCCCAAAGTTGAGCCAAACACACAATGTCTGTGTGCTGAAATAAGACTAAGTCTGAATTCAGATTTAGCATATTGAATCTTTGAACTACTGTTACTGTCAGTTCCAACTAGTTTTAGTGGCATTACCCTTAATCAAACTTGCACACCAAAGTATGGGCTTCCACTTTGATACAGCACTCATGGCCTAGAACTACATGGATCAGCCCTTAAGGAGTATCCCAAATCTGCTTCACACTGAAAAATCAGCAGGACTGAATTTTTATCTTAAGTCTGATTTTCCAAACTGAACACTGCATCTTTAGACTCCTTTTTCTACCAGTTCCATATAGAGTTAGATCTTCAATACTTAAACAAAATTGTTCTCCTATAGTTACTCTACAAGTTTACTATAGCAACCTTTTGCCAAAAGCCCCCAGATTAAAACATACAGGGGTCCAGAAATAGGTAAAGCAAACTGTTTTTGGCTGAACCAAAAATGTATCAATTTGGAAATCTACAAATTACTCCAAATTTCTCTTCAAAACTTGAAAATCTCAACACATGAAAGTTGCTTGGTTTTGGAAACTCTATAACTTTAGTATTTTGACTTTTGGCAACCTATGGCCAGATCTCAGATTTCACTTTTGAGCTCTAATTTAGGGTTTTGAAGTTTATCCATTTCCCCCACTGATTCTTCCACTTTGATTTAGCTTTTAAAAGTAAGGTTGCTCTGGGTTCTAAGATTCACCCTTAGTACTTAAGACTCAAAGTCAACTTATCACTTGTTTAAGAGATGACTTACCCTCACTTACTTAAACAAAACCCTTAAACTAAGTCCTATACTCTAATACACGACATCACACTTATTGAAAATTTTTTTGACCTAATGAATGCATTCTAGGTATATCAAGCAAGTTAATGCAAGTGCATATGATGACATGCCAGGTTTTAGTTTCTCGTAACACCAGGAGTGTTACAAGAAGATGGTGGACTACTCCGACGACTTGGTTGAACTATTGATGTCAAAGGTAATGAAGAAGGTTAGCCTCAACACCGAAGAGTCATCATCCAAGACCAAGGGTAACGAATTTCACATCCTTAACGCTTGTGTGAAGCCAAATTTATGCTTGTAATTGTTTGGTACAAAGTAAGGAATGAGATCATATCTGAAGTATGCACATATATATGAGTGATATATTTACTCTTTTTGATTTTCATACTATGTTTATCGCCTTGTTGTCACATTTGTTCATCTTCCCCTTTTTGACTAACTTTCGAAGAAGAGTTAGGCAAAAGAGAAAAGCTTCTATTATATTAACTTGTGTTGCCTTGTTTTTAATATCTCTTAGGCCCCGTTTGTTTCCTTTCATTTTAAGGAATTAGAATCTTACTAATGGAATAGGCTATTTTTTTAGAATGTGACATTCCACCACTGTAATACCCAAAAATGAATACAATGAGTATATAGTTGTTTATCTTATTTTGTATGCCATATATTCATCATAACAAGAGCACACCTATAGTTAAGAATGATTAATCAAAACAAATGATAAAAAAATGGAATATGCATCATGCTGAGGCTTTATTTTGTGTGCATTTTGTGATGATATAAAAATAGAGTAAAAATATGTTAATACCCAAATTGGAATTTAATCCTAAAAGAAATTCTAGAGTTCGGAAAAAAGAAAGGGAATATTATGTGACAAAAAAATAGAATAAAAATATATATAATAAAATATATTATTTCTACATTAAGATTTTAATTTTTACATTTACTCAAAGGTGAAACTCATATTCAAATTCAAATTGGATTCAAAATAATTATAAAAGAAAACAGAAAATAAAACATAAAAAGGAAAAAGGAACATTACCTGCGCATGGACCAAATTCCCTGGGCGCGGCCCAAAACTTCACCCCCAGCCAGCCCACCTCGCTATTTCTCCACCACAGCAATCCAATGGCACACTGACATGTGGGGCCGTTTCACCAGTAGCCAATTCCCTCTCGTGGTGGACATTGTCCTCTGCTGCGTGGGCCCATCACACAGCCACTCCCGCATCTGCTGCATGGCAACTCCTTCAAACACCGCGTGCGGGGTCCACTGCTCATCCTCACTAGTACCTAAGGCCACAGGATCGTCTTCTCCACGATGTTGGCGCGCTGACCAGTAACAACCTCCAGAAATTCCGCCGCCGCCTCAACGTGGTGCCCCCACTAATCCTCAGGCCTGGACTCGGTCTCTAGGGTATAAAGCCGTGCCCTTCCCTCGTTCGTCAAGGGCACGCCACCGTAATCCATAACGTCGAGCTTCTCCTGCGGCAAGATAGGTCCGCCGAGAAGGATAGGAGAGAGAATGGGTGCTGCTGTGTGCTTGTTCGCGTCACGCCCACCATGGTGCTTGCGCCGAGTGATGGGGGAGATCCGTTGGACCTCTCTGCGGATGTGCAGTGCCCAACAGAGCTTGGAGAACCACTAGAAGATGACCAATTCCTCGCTAGAATTTGTGGGCGCCGCAGCAACCTTCCTGCACCGTGGATAGGGCCCCTGCGCGCGATTCTCGGTAAGTTTTTCCCCTATGATCTTCGTCGTTGTCCAAACTACGTGCAGCAATAGTTCTCTTGGAGAAGCCTGCTCCTCAGACTTTGATGGTGTGGTCCGGCGGCCTGCTCCACCATGGTGGGCGCGGCGATGCCACCCAGTTTGGTCGGGAGGATGAAGGAGGCCCCTTGGCCGTTCAATCAACTATGAACGGCTGAGATTAGGTCTGGGTGCGGGAGCAATGAAGCCATTCCAACCGTTAGATTACGATCGGGCGGTCATGGTGGAATTCTGGTTCATTAAAAGCGATCCGTTGATCTCCCAGGCAACGGATTAGATTAGATCTTCATACCAATTCGACCGCATCTAACCGTGGCCGTAGATCAAGAATCCGATGGATGCGGGATGATCTCAGTTAGATAGAATAGAGACCGTCGATCTCTGATCCGAGGATCAGGGTTACATACCGATTCATTTAAACTTAGACCTAATCTGGACCCTTGGTTCTGATATGGACGGCTGAAAATCAATCATACCTCTTCGCCGTGTACATTTCTTAAAGAGACCCTCAGTTCTTAGGGAATTAACCCGCAGTCCTGGCGCCGGTCGTTCTGGGACTTGGGAAGTTTTACACCAGTGCCCCTGCACTTCTCTATTATAATGCGCCCAGTCCAGGAAACTAGAAAATCAGAGAAAATTTATTAGAAAAGGATTTTTAATGTAAAAATAAATCCCTAGAACTTGTTTAATTCATATAAAATTCATACTAACTCTAAATTACATCATTCCAGTTTCTAAAATTTGGTAATAATATTTTCTATTACTTAGAGTCTCTGTTTTGGCATGACAACAGTAAGAAAATTAATTCTTCAGTTAATCCTAATTTAAGCACATAAAATCATTAGAAATTTATAATTTAAAATATATAACTCCAAATTGATTTATTCCAGTGGCATTTATTTTGTTTAAATATTTTTATCACCTGGTATCTTTGTCCAACCATGAAACTTGATTTAAAATTATCCACATAAATAACTCTATTCTAGGCATTAAATAACTTCAGAAAATCATAACTTAATAACTCTAACTCCGACTTTAGTGGTTCGTGTTTCCACGATCTCGTAGCAATGCGTAGATTATTATTACGAAACTTATTCTTATGTTCGGTGTGATGTTAATGTTGTATATACCATGTTTGTTTGTATTGCTACGACTAGCGCGAGGTCACGAGGATCTGAAGAATCACCCTGGTAATTGGAATCTCAAGTGCCAGGCAAGTTGTGCCCTTGATTCACTTTTGTTACCCAATAATGTTCTTTATAATCATTTACCATGCATAGGTTTAATTTTGATGGGACCCAATAGGTCACCCTAGTCTGTTTATCCATTTTACCTTGTTTACCCCTGAATCATATGGGTAGTTATGCTATTGCTTTACATGGTTTTGGGTTAATATTTCATTATATCCATGTTCCATTTATTTTGTTATCCTATTTATGTTCATGTCAAGATCATTATATTATTGTTAATTGTAACATGGAGCTTAACTTGAGAACCACGTGCCACCACAAGGGAGGAATGGGACCCCTTGGCTAACTAATTAGGAAAGCTAGTGGAAGACTACCTTACCCGAAAGGGGCAAGGGCAGTAGGGGAGTTGCATGCAAGGAGGTTCTCGGGTTGACTTTGCTGCGATGGCGGTCAGATGAGGGATTCTTGCAAGTGCTCTTCCCATAAACTGTAGCGGGTTTTCGGAAGCTAGTGGAACTTTGTAAAGGCCTCGTAGTGGATCCCTAGCCATTCACCTCTGTAGTGTCTAAGGGCCTAGCTAACCATGGCGACATGGGAAACACGACTTGTGGGTAAAGGGTACAACCTCTGCAGAGTGTAAAATTGGTATACTAGCCGAGCTCACGGTCATGAGTGGCTCAGGACTCTCCGATGATTAAATTATGGAACCTAAACTCAATTTGTTATTTGCATTTGCATGGGTTTATTATTAATTTTGTTCTATTATTATTTATTATGGTTTGGTATTTACTTACATCTAGTAATTGCTAATAAAATTTTGACCAACTTATTAAAAGCAATGCTCAGCTTTAACCCCTATCATTGATTAGCCTTACACATCACATGAACTCCCACCTTTGTGAGTTCATCCCACATTATTCCCCATAACTTGTTGAGCGATGAACATGTGTGAGCTCACCCTTGCTGTCTCACCCCCCACAGGTCAAGAGCAGGTACCACTGGAGGAGGCGCATGGTGGATGTTGCGCTGTGTTCGTGAGAGGTCTAGGTCGTCGTCTCCCAGTTGACTTTCTCGCGCCAAGGATGTATTTTTAGATCATGTTATATTTATCTTTTATTTTGTAAGACTTCCGCTATGTAATAAATACTCTGATTATTGTGACATTTATCTCTATACACCGTGTTATTATTTATGTTGTCTTCTTGGCGCATGTATGAGATGCACCCGGCTTTGTTCCTTAAAGCCCGGGTGTGACAGAAGTGGTATCAGAGGAAATGTTGACTGTAGGACGAAACCTAGATAGAAATGGACAAAACCCTTCACTACTTACCTTACTCTGATTCATTCTATACTTATCTCATATTAATCTTGTCTCACCTTCTACTGTTCTACTCTGATCATTCTTACCTTTTCTACTCTAAGACAAGATGGACTTCACACCTTGGAATCCTACCATTATAACCTTCTTAAGGGATAGGAGACCTAAAAAAAATTAAAATTATTTTCTCTATTAAAAATGTTGGTTGATTGTTCTGATGATCAATGCCTGATTTGCTTCTTTCATTGATTGAAATAGTATAGACGGGCATTTTAGCATGTACCACCATAAGGTAATGTATTAGCTTTAGTGGATAACACACTAATCTACTTAGCTAATAAATCCCCCGCAGTAACATTCCTCGTAATTACTCGCCTTATCTACAACTCTTCCTTTCTTACCCTGTGTTCTAACCCAGATTGGCTACCCCTATAGTGTTAGAAGAGAGCACTATAGATATGATCCTTGGTATGTCATGGTTAAGAAAGGCAAAGGCAGTATATACACCGTGCTAAGGGAACCATAGAACTCACCCATTCGAAAGAAGAAAGATTTGAAGTTGGAATTGCAGTAACTGTCGCCACCAGACTAGCGGCATTCTTAGTAGATGGGAAGTTTGTTGGTGTCAACATCCGTGTGGTTAGGGATTTTTTGGATGTCTTCCCAGAAGAGTTACCAGGGATGCCACCTGATAGGGAAGCTCAGTTTGTCATTGATCTCTTACCTAGGACTACTTCTACTCCCAAACAGTTATACAGGATGTCTGTAGAAGAGTTAAAGGAACTTAAGAAGCAGTTAACTGAGTTACAAGAGGCTGGGTACATTCGTCCAAGTTCCTCACCTTAGGGAGCGCCGGTTCTGTTTGTACAGAAGAAGGATGGATCACAAAGAATGTGTGTGGATTATAGATCTCTCAACGATGTTACTGTGAAGAACAAGTATCTGTTACCCCGTATTGAGGACTTATTTGATCAGATGAGAGGTGCAAGGGTATTCTCGAAGATTGATCTCCGATCGGGTTACCATCAAATGAAGATTAGGCCATCAGATATTCCCAAGACGGATTTCTCGACTCGATATGGTTTATATGAGTTCACCGTTATGTCATTTGGACTAACTAATACACCAGCCTATCTTATGGATCTGAAGAATAAGGTGTTCATGATCTGGACAGATTCGTCGTGGTTTTCATCGATGATACTCTTATTTGTTCCAAGAGTGATAGTGATCATGAGAAATATCTGAGATTGGTGCTACAAAAGCTACGGGATAATCAACTCTATGCCAAGTATAGTAAATGCGAGTTTTGGATTAACGAGGTGCCATTTCTTGGACATATCATTTCTAATGGAGGAATATCAGTGGATCCTGCTAAAGTCAAGGAGATAGTGGCGTGGAGCATACCCACTATAGTTACGGAGATTCGGAGTTTCTTGGGACTTGCAGGATATTATTGGAGATTTATTGAAGGATTCTCTAAGATTGCCAAGCCCATGACCTCGCTTCTGGAGAAGGGAAGAAAGTTTAAGTGGGATGAGAAGTGCCAAGATAGCTTTCATCAATTAAAGAAGAGATTGATGTCACCACCAGTGTTGGTTATGCCAAATCTACAGAAGGGATTTGACATTTATTATGATGCATGTGGCCAAGGCTTGGGATGTGTACTTATGCGAGAAGGACATGTGATTGCCTACGAGTCTCATCAGTTACGGAAACAAGAGTTGAACTACCCCACTCATGACTTAGAACTGGCAGCCGTTGTGCATGCGCTTAAGATTTGGAGACATTATATCATGGGAACCAAGTGTCAAGTATACACGGATCATAAGAGTTTGAAGTATATATTCACTCAGAAGGATCTCAACCTTAGGCAACGTTGTTGGTTGGAGCTTATTAAGGATTATGATTTGGAGATTCACTATCACCCGGGCAAGGCAAATTTGGTTGCAGATGCCTTGAGTCGAAAGGAGCATGTTCATTCAGCTATTGTTGCCCAGCTACCCGATGAGATTGTTGAGGATTTCAGGAGACTTAACCTGGGGATAGTTGCTCACACTGAAGGAGTTACTATTGATGTGGAACCTACTTTGGAGCAAGAAATCCGCAAAGGACAAAATGGTAATGCTAAAATATAAGAGATTAAGGATCTGATTACTGAAGGTCGAGGTCCAGAATTCACGGAAGATGAGTAAGGCACTGTATGGTTCAAGGACAGGATATGTGTTCCTGATATTGAAAGCCTTCGTGAGACTATTTTAAAGGAAGCCCGTTGAAAGGGAATTAGGCTTACACCTCTTTCCAAATTGATTTTGGTGGTTGAATTGCCCAACACAAATAATTGGACTAACTAGTTTGCTCTAGTGTATAAGTTCTACAGGTGCCAAAGGTTCACAATAAGCCAATAAAAAGACCAAGAAAAGGGTTCAATCATAAGACAAGGGACAACCAAAGGCTGCCCTGGTCTGGCGCACCAGACTATCCGGTGTGCCACCGGACAGTGTCTGGTGCACCAGGGAACTCTACGTCCAACTCTTCACCTTCGGGAATTTTCAGAGGAGCTTCGCTATAATTCACCGGACTGTCCGATGCACCACCGGACAGTGTCCGGTGCTCCAGGGGAGAGCAACTCTAAACTCGCCAGCTTCGGGAATCCGCTCCACTATAATTCACCGGACTATCCGGTGAGTCACCGGACTATCCGGTGAGTCACCGGACTATCCGGTGAGTCACCGGACTGTCCGGTGTGACAGCTGGGCAACGGCTACTTCGAGCGCAACGGTCGTCTGCAACGCATTAAATGCGCGCCAGCGCGCGCAGAGCAGCAGAGCACGCGCGGGTGGCACACCGGACAGCCTACAGGGCCTGTCCGGTGCACCACCGGATAGCCAGGCGGGCCCACAAGACAGAGCTCCAACGGTTGGAACCCTTCAGCCAGGTGACGTGGCTGGTGCACCGGACAATGTCCGGTGGCGCACCGGACTGTCCGGTGCGCCATGCGACAGAAGCCTCCACCAACGGTCAAGTTTGGTGGTTGGGGCTATAAATACCCCAACCACCCCCACATTCATTGCATCCAAGTTTTCCACCTTCCAACTACTTACAAGAGCTCTAGCATTCAATTCTAGACACACCAAAGAGATCAAATCCTCTCCCAATTCCACTCAAAGCTTTAGTGATTAGAGAGAGTGATTGTTGTGTTCATTTGAGCTCTTGTGCTTGGATTGCTTTTGTTCTCATTCTTTCTTGCAATCATCTCAATTGTAATCAAGGCAAGAGACACCAATTGTGTGGTGGTTCTTGCGGGGAAGTTTGGTTCCCGTTTGATTGAGAAGAGAAGCTCACTCGGTCTGAGGGACCGTTTGAGAGAGGGAAAGGGTTGAAAGAGACCCAGTCTTTGTGACCACCTCAATGGGGAGTAGGTTTGAGAGAACCGAACCTCGGTAAAACAAATCCTTGTGTCTCACTTCTTCATTCTCTTGCGATTTGTTTTTACGCCCTCTCTCGGACTCGATTATATTTCTAACGCTAACCCGGCTTGTAGTTGTGATTAAGTTTGTAAATTTCAGATTCGCCCTATTCACCCCCCCTCTAGGCGACTTTCAATTGGTATCGGAGCTCGGTGCTTCATTAGAGCCTAACCGCTCGAAGTGATGTCGGGAGATCACGCCAAGAGGTAGATGGAGACCGGCGACAAGCCCACTACAAGCCACAGAAAGACTTCATCAGAAGAGTCCCGCAACAAGGGGAAGGGGAAGGAGAAGAAATCTTCTTCCCACAAGTCGCACCGGAGAGGCAACAAGCACAAGAAGATGAGGAAGGTGGTCTACTACGAGACCGACACTTCATCACCATCGACCTCCGGCTCCGACGCGCCGTCCATTACTTCGAAGCGCCATGAGCGCAAGAAGTTTAGTAAGATCCCCCTACGCTATCCTTGCATTCCTAAACATACACCTTTACTTTCCGTCCCATTAGGCAAACCACCAACGTTTGATGGTGAAGATTATGCTAGGTGGAGTGATTTGATGCGATTTCATCTAACCTCACTCCACAAAAGTATATGGGATGTTGTTGAGTTTGGTGTACAGGTACCATCCGTAGGGGATGAAGATTATGATGAGGACGAAGTGGCCCAAATCCAACACTTCAACTCCCAAGCCACAACTATACTCCTCGCCTCTCTAAGTCGAGAGGAGTATAATAAGGTGCAAGGGTTGAAAAGTGCTAAGGAGATTTGGGACGTACTAAAGACCGCACACGAAGGAGACGAGGTGACCAAGATCACCAAGCGGGAAACGATCGAGGGGGAGCTCGGTCGCTTCCGTCTCCGCCAAGGGGAGGAGCCACAAGACATGTACAACCGGCTCAAAACCTTGGTGAACCAAGTGCGCAACCTCGGGAGCAAAAAATGGGATGACCACGAAGTGGTTAAGGTTATTCTTAGATCACTTGTTTTCCTTAACCCTACTCAAGTTCAATTAATTCGTGGCAATCCGAGATATACACTAATGACTCCCGAGGAAGTAATCGGGAATTTTGTGAGCTTTGAATTGATGATCAAAGGCTCAAAGAAGATCAACGAGCTTGATGGCCCCTCCACGTCCGAAGCACAACCGGTCGCATTCAAAGCGACGGAAGAGAAGAAGGAGGAGTCTACATCAAGTAGACAACCCATCGACGCCTCCAAGCTCGACAACGAGGAAATGGCGCTCATCATCAAGAGCTTCTGCCAAATCCTCAAGCAAAGGAGAGGGAAGGATTACAAGCCCCGCTCCAAGAAGGTTTGCTACAAGTGTGGTAAGCCCGGTCACTTTATTGCCAAATGTCCTATTTCTAGTGACAGTGACAGGGCGACGACAAGAAGGGGAGAAGAAAGGAAAAGAAGAGGTACCACAAGAAGAAGGGCGGTGATGCCCATGTGTGCCGTGAGTGGGACTCCGACGAGAGCTCCACCGACTCCTCCTCCGACGAGGACGCCGCCAACATCGCCGTCACCAAGGGACTTCTCTTCCCCAACGTCGGCCACAAGTGCCTCATGGCAAAGGACGACAAAAAGAAGAAGGTTAAATCCAAATCCTCCACTAAATATGAGTCCTCTAGTGATGATAATGCTAGTGATGAGGAGGATAATTTGCGTACTCTTTTTGCTAACCTCAACATGCAACAAAAAGAAAAACTAAATGAACTAATTAGTGCCATCCATGAGAAGGATGAACTCTTGGACTCCCAAGAGGACTTCCTAATCAAGGAAAACAAGAAGCATGTTAAGGTTAAAAATGCTTATGCTCTAGAAGTTGAAAAATGTGAAAAATTAACTAGTGAGCTAAGCACATGCCATGATTCGATTGCCAACCTTAAAAATGAAAATGCTAGATTAATTGCTAAAGTTGATTCTAATGTTTGTGATGATTCAATTTCCAATCTTAGAGATGATAATGCCAATTTGATTGCTAAGATTGAAAAATTGAATGATTCTCTTGCTAGCCTTAGAAATGAAAATGAAAAATTAATTGCTAAGGCTAAAGATTTTGATGTTTGCAATATTACTATTTCTAACCTTAGAAGTGAAAATGATATATTACATGCTAAGGTTGTAGAATTAAAATCTTGCAAACCCTCTACATCTACCATTGAGCATGTTTCTATTTGCACTAGATGTAGAGATGTTGATATTGATGCTATTCATGATCATATGGCTTTAATTAAACAACAAAATGATCATATAGCAAAATTAGATGCTAAGATTGCCGAGCATGACTTAGAAAATGAAAAGTTTAAATTTGCTAGAAGCATGCTCTATAGTGGGAGACGCCCTAGCATCAAGGATGGCATTGGCTTCCAAAAGGGGGACAATGTCAAACTTAATGCCCCTCCTAAGAAATTATCCAACTTTGTTAAGGGCAAGGCTCCCATGCCTTAGGATAATGAGGGTTACATTTTATACCCTGCCGGTTATCCTGAGAGTAAAATTAGGAGAATTCACTCTAGGAAGTCTCACTCTGGCCCTAATCATGCTTTTATGTATAAGGGTGAGACATCTAGCTCTAGGCAACCAACCCGTGCTAAGTTGCCTAAGAAGAAAATCCCTAGTGCATCGAATGATCATGACATTTCATTTAAAACTTTTGATGCATCTTATGTTTTAACTAACAAATCCGGCAAGGTAGTTGCCAAGTTTGTTGGGGGCAAACACAAGGGCTCCAAGACTTGTGTTTGGGTACCCAAAGTTCTTATTTCTAATGCTAAAGGACCCAAGACCTTTTGGGTACCTAAAGTCAAGAACTAAAATTGTTTTGTAGGTTTATGCATCCGGGGGCTCAAGTTGGATCATCGATAGCGGGTGCACAAACCACATGACAGGGGAGAAGAAGATGTTCTCCTCCTACGAGAAAAACCAAGATCCCCAACCAGCTATCACATTCGGGGATGGAAACCAATGTTTGGTCAAAGGTTTGGGTAAAATAGCTATAACTCCTGACCATTCAATTTCCAATGTTTTTCTTGTTGATTCATTAGATTACAATTTGCTTTCTGTATCTCAATTATGTCAAATGGGCTACAACTGTCTTTTTACTGATGTAGGTGTCACTGTCTTTAGAAGAAGTGATGATTCAATAGCATTTAAGGGAGTGTTAGAGGGTCAGCTATACTTGGTAGATTTTGATAGAGCTGAACTCGACACTTGCTTAATAGCTAAGACTAACATGGGTTGGCTTTGGCGCCGCCGACTAGCCCATGTTGGGATGAAGAATCTTCATAAACTTCTAAAGGGAGAGCACATTTTAGGATTAACAAATGTTCATTTTGAGAAAGACAGGATCTATAGCGCATGCCAAGCAGGGAAGCAAGTTGGCACTCATCATCCACACAAGAACATCATGACGACTGACAGGCCACTGGAGCTCCTACACATGGACCTATTCGGCCTGATAGCTTACATAAGCATCGGCGGGAGTAAGTACTGTCTAGTTATTGTGGATGATTATTCTCGCTTCACTTAGGTGTTCTTTTTGCAGGAAAAATCTCAAACCCAAGAGACCTTAAAGGGATTCTTGAGACGAGCTCAAAATGAGTTCGGCTTAAGGATCAAGAAAATAAGAAGCGACAACGGAACGGAGTTCAAGAACTCTCAAATTGAAGGCTTCCTTGAGGAGGAGGGCATCAAGCATGAGTTCTCCTCTCCCTACACGCCACAACAAAATGGTGTAGTGGAGAGAAAGAATAGAACTCTATTGGACATGGCAAGAACCATGCTTGATGAGTACAAGACGCCGGATCGGTTTTGGGTCGAGGCGGTCAACACCGCCTGCTACGCCATCAACCGGTTGTATCTACACCGAATCCTCAAGAAGACATCATACGAACTCCTAACTGGTAAAAAGCCCAACATTTCATATTTTAGAGTCTTTGGTAGCAAATGCTTTATTCTTATTAAAAGAGGTAGAAAATCTAAATTTGCTCCTAAGACAGTAGAAGGCTTTTTACTAGGATATGATTCAAACACAAGGGCATATAGAGTCTTTAACAAGTCCTCAGGACTAGTTGAAGTTTCTTGTGACGTTGTGTTTGATGAAACTAACGGCTCTCAAGTAGAGCAAGTTGATCTTGATGAGATAGGTAATGAAGAGGCTCTGTGCATCACGCTAAGGAACATGTCCATTGGGGATGTGTGTCCTAAGGAATCTGAAGAGCCCACTCAAGCACAAGATCAACCATCCTCCTCCACGCAAGCATCTCCACCAACTCAAAATGAGGACGAGGCTCAAGTTGATGAAGGAGAAAATCAAAATGATGAGCCACCTCAAGATGACGGCAATGATCAAGGGGGACATGCAAATGATCAAGACAAGGAGGATGAAGAACCAAGACCGCCACACCCAAGAGTCCACCAAGCAATCCAACGAGATCACCCCGTCGACACCATCCTCGGCGACATTCATAAGAGGGTAACCACTAGATCTCGTGTTGCACATTTTTGTGAGCATTACTCTTTTGTTTCCTCTATTGAGCCACACAGAGTAGAGGAAGCACTTCAAGATTCGGATTAGGTGATGGCGATGCAAGAGGAGCTCAACAACTTCACTAGGAACGAGGTATGGCATTTAGTTCCATGTCCTAATCAAAATGTTGTAGGAACCAAATGGGTCTTCCGCAACAAACAAGACGAGCATGGTGTGGTGACTACGAACAAAACCCGACTCGTGACCAAAGGGTATTCACAAGTCGAAGGTTTGGATTTTGGTGAAACCTATGCACCCGTAGCTAGGCTTGAGTCCATTCGTATATTATTAGCCTATGCTACTTACCATGGCTTCAAGCTTTATCAAATGGACGTGAAGAGTGCCTTCCTCAATGGACCAATCAAGGAAGAGGTCTATGTTGAGCAACCTCCCGGCTTTGAAGACAGTGAGTACCCTAACCATGTCTATAGGCTCTCTAAGGCGCTTTATGGGCTCAAGCAAGCCCCAAGAGCATGGTATGAATGCCTAAGAGATTTCCTTATTGCTAATGGCTTCAAAGTTGGCAAGGCCGATCCTACTTTATTTACTAAAACTCTTGACAACGATTTGTTTGTATGCCAAATTTATGTTGATGATATTATATTTGGGTCTACTAATGAATCTACATGTGAGTAATTTAGTAGGATCATGACACAGAAATTCGAGATGTCAATGATGGGGGAGTTGAAGTATTTCTTAGGATTTCAAGTGAAGCAACTCCAAGAGGGCACCTTCATTAGCCAAACAAAGTATACTCAAGACATTCTAAACAAGTTTGGAATGAAGGATGCCAAGCCCATCAAGACTCCCATGGGAACCAATGGGCATCTCGACCTCGACACGGAAGGTAAATCCGTAGATCAAAAGGTATACTGGTCGATGATAGGTTCTTTACTCTATTTATGTGCATCTTGACCGGATATTATGCTTTCCGTATGCATGTGTGCAAGATTCCAAGCCAACCCTAAGGAATCTCACCTTACGGCCGTAAAACGAATCTTGAGATATTTTGCTTATACTCCTAAGTTTGGGCTTTGGTACCCTCGGGGATCCACATTTGATTTAATTGGTTATTCCGATGCCGATTGGGCGAGGTGTAAGATTGATAGAAAGAGCACATCGGGGATTTGCCAGTTCTTGGTAAGGTTTCTGGTGTCTTGGGCTTCAAAGAAGCAAAATTCCGTAGCTCTTTCTACCGCCGAAGCCGAGTACATTGCCGCAGGCCATTGTTGCGCGCAACTACTTTGGATGTGGCAAACCCTTAGGGATTATGGTTACAAATTAACCAAAGTAACTCTTCTATGTGATAATGAGAGTGCATAGCCGCACTAAACACATAGCCATTCAGTATCATTTTCTAAGGGATCACCAACAAAAGGGAGATATCGAGATTGCATATATTAACACTAAAGATCAATTAGCCGATATCTTTACCAAGCCATTGGATGAACAAACCATTACCAAACTTAGGCATGAGCTCAATATTCTTGATTCTAGGAATTTCTTTTGATGTCTTGCATACATAGCTCATTTATATACACCTTTGATCATGTCTCTTTCATATGCTATGACTAATGTGTTTTCAAGTGAATTTCAAAACCAAGTCATAGGTGTATTGAAAGGGAATTGGAGTCTTCGGCGAAGACAAAGGCTTCCACTCCACTCCATTACTCATCCTTCGCCGTCGCTCCGCATCACTCTCCATCTTTGGTATAATCTTCACTCATATGTTTTACTTGCCAAAGGGGATAAAGTAGTTAGACAAGGGCTTATATTTCACTCAAAGTATCTGTTTTTGGCGATTCATGCCAAAGGGGGAGAAAGTATTAGCCCAAAGCAAAAGGACCGCACCACCACCTAATTTTAAAAACTAATGATTTTCAAATTGGTATCTCATTGTGTTCAAAAGGGGGAGAAAGTAGTATTTTCAAAATTGATATCTTAAAATCCTCTTGAACACTAAGAGGAGGATTTCATTACGGGGGAGTTTTGTTTAGTCAAAGGAAAAGCATCTGAAACAAGGGGAGAAAATTTCAAATCTTGAAAATGCTTCGCAAAATCTTATTCATTTACCTTTGACTATTTGCAAAAGGATTTTGAAAAGGATTTACAAAAGGAATTTGCAAAAACAAAACATGTGGTGCAAGCGTGGTCCAAAATGTTAAAAATAAAGAAACAATCCATGCTTATCTTATGAGTAGTTATATTGGCTCAATTCTAAGTAACCGTTGCACTTACAAATATGCAAACTAGTTCAATTATGCACTTATATACTTGCTTTGGTTTGTGTTGGCATCAATCACCGAAAAGGGGGATATTGAAAGGGAATTAGGCTTACACCTCTTTCCAAATTGATTTTGGTGGTTGAATTGCCCAACACAAATAATTGGACTAACTAGTTTGCTCTAGTGTATAAGTTCTACAGGTGCCAAAGGTTCACAATAAGCCAATAAAAAGACCAAGAAAAGGGTTCAATCATAAGAGCAAGGGACAACCGAAGGTTGCCCTGGTCTGGTGCATCGGACTGTCTGGTGTGCCACCGGACAGTGTCCGGTGCACCAGGGAACTCTACGTCCAACTCTTCACCTTCGGGAATTTTCAGAGGAGCTTCGCTATAATTCACCGGACTGTCCGGTGCTCTGAAAGGGAAATGTTCCCTTGGGCCATTTCTAAGTATTTTGGTGATTGAGTGCCAACACAAGTGCCTAAGTGAAAATCTATGCCAATTGATGGACAAAGTGCAAATCAAGCCTAAAGGTATGTTTCTAGACTTAGTACATTGTTTTGAGAACTAATGTATGAAAGGGAAATGTGCCCTTGGGCCATTACTAAGTATTTTGGTGATTGAGTGCCAACACAAGTGCTTTTGTGTTAATCTATGCAAAGTGGTGGACAAAGTGCAAATCATGTCAAAAGGTATGTTTCTAGACTTAGTACATTGTTTTATGGACTAATGTATTGTGTCTAAGTGCTGGAAACAGGAAAAATTGAATTGGAAATGAGATGGCTCTGTTCAGCCAAAGTCAGCTCGGTCTAGGTGCACCGGACTGTCCGGTGGTGCACCGGACAGTGTCCGGTGCGCCAGACTGGCTCTGGCGAACTTGCTGCCCTCGGGATTTCGAAGGCGGTGTACGGCTATAATTCACCGGACTGTCCGGTGGTGCACCGGACTGTCCGGTGAGCCGTTCACAGGTGAACTCGTCGCTCTCAGGAGATGATTAACGGCGTACGGCTATAATTCACTGGACTGTCCGGTGGTGCACCGGACTGTCCGGTGAGCCAACGGTCAGCCGGGGCAACGGTCGGCCGAGGATTCCGCGCATGACGCGTGGCTGAGCCAACGGTCACATTGGGGCAACGGACTGTCCGGTGTGCACCGGACAGTGTCCGGTGCGCCAACGGCTCTCAATCTGCAACGGTCGGCTTCGCCAAAGAAGGAAAGAAATCCGCACCGGACAGTGTCCGGTGGTGCACCGGACTGTCCGGTGCGCCAGGCGACAGAAGGCAAGATCTGCCTTTCTGGAATGCTCTCAACGGCTCCTAGCTGCCTTGGGGCTATAAAAGGGACCCCTAGGCGCATGGAGGAGGAAACCAAGCATACACTAAGCATTCCTAAGCACCAAGACTTCGATTCCGCGCATTTGTTCATTCGTGATAGCATCTAGAGCTCTAGTTGAGTTGTGAACTCGTCGGGTTGTGTTGTGAGCTCTTGTTGCGACTTGTGTGCGTGTTGACATTCTGATTTTGAGTCTTGTGTGCGTTACTCATCCCTCCCTTACTCCGTGCTTCTTTGTGAACTTCAAGTGTAAGGGCGAGAGGCTCCAAGTTGTGGAGATTCCTCGCAAACGGGATATAGTAAAGCAAGCAAAACACCGTGGTATTCAAGTGGGTCTTTGGACCGCTTGAGAGGGGTTGATTGCAACCCTCGTCCGTTGGGACGCCACAACGTGGAGTAGGCAAGCGTTGGTCTTGGCCGAACCACGGGATAAACCACTGTGCCATCTCTGTGATCGATCTCTTATGGTTATTGTGTTTTGTTGAGACTCCTCTCTAGCCACTTGGCGATTACTGTGCTAACGCTTAATCAAGTTTTTGTGGCTTAAGTTTTCAAGTTTGACAGGATCACCTATTCACCCCCCCCCCTTCTAGGTGCTCTTAATTGGTATCGGAGCCGTTCTCTTCACGAAGGGACTAATCGCCCGAAGAGATGGATCCTAAGGGGAAGGGAATTGTGATCAACAATAAGGAGAAGGAGTCCTTCGTCAACGAGCCGAAGGATGACAAGCCTACTGACTCAGGCTCGGGCCACAAACGCAAAGATGGGAAGAAGAAGAAGACGAGATGCATCAAGGAGATCGTCTACTACGACGACAGCGATGAGTCCACTTCTTCCCAAAAGGACAACGACGACAATGACTACGACAAAAGAAAGACGGTTAACTCAAACTTTTCTTTCGATTATTCGCGTATTCCGCATAGCTCAAATTCACATTTGCTCTCCATTCCTCTCGGCAAGCCTCCACACTTTGATGGGGAGGACTACGGATTTTGGAGCCACAAAATGCGTAGTCACTTGTTCTCTCTCCATCCAAGCATATGGGAGATTGTTGAGAATGGAATGAAATTTGATAGCTCAGATAGTCCTACATTTATTAATGAACAGATTCATAAAAATGCACAAGCTACTACTGTGTTGTTAGCCTCTTTGTGCAGGGACGAGTACCATAAGGTGAGTGGCTTGGACAATGCCAAGCAGATCTGGGACACCCTCAAGATCTCTCATGAGGGGAACGACATCACCTTGCTCACCAAGATGGAGTTGGTGGAGGGCGAGCTTGGAAGATTCACGATGATAAGGGGAGAGGAGCCAACCCAAACATACAACCGGCTCAAGACCCTTATCAACAAAATAAGGAGCTACGGAAGCACGCGATGGACGGACCACAACGTCGTCCGCCTAATGCTAAGGTCCTTTACGGTACTTGATCCACATCTGGTGAACAATATTCGTGAAAATCCTAGGTACACCAAGATGTCACCTGAAGAAGTTCTTGAGAAGTTCGTAAGCGGGCGAATGATGATCAAGGAGGCGAGATACGTGGACGACGCGTTGAATGGTCCAATCAATGAGCCTCAACCCGTTGCTCTCAAGGCAACGAGAAGCAAGGAGGCGCTACCTAACAAGGTGGCGCAAGTTGAGGCGACAGGGCTCAATGATGAAGAGATGGCCCTCGTCATCAAGCGCTTCAAGACGACGCTTAAGGGTCGCAAGGGACAGCCAAGCAAGACCAAGACAAAGGGGAAGCGCTCATGCTTCAAATGTGGTAAGATTGGTCATTTTATTGCTAACTGTCCCGATAATGATAGCGACCAGGAAAAAGGGAACAAAAGGGAGAAGAAGAAGGCATACAAGAAGGCTAAGGGCGAGGCACACCTTGGCAAGGAGTGGGACTCGGATTGTTCGTCATCCGACTCCGACAATGAAGGACTCGCCGCTAACGCCTTCAACAAGTCATCCCTCTTCCCCAACGAGCATCACTCATGCCTCATGGCGAAGGAGAAGAAGGTATGTACTCGAAACAACGCCACTTATGATTCTTCTAGTGAGGATGAGTCTAGTGATGAAGAAATAGATTACTCTAGTTTGTTCAAGGGATTGGATAGAAATAAAATTGATAAAATCAATGAATTGATTGATGCCTTGAATGAAAAGGATAGACTTTTAGAGAAACAAGAGGACCTTTTATATGAAGAGCATGATAAATTTGTTAGTGCTCAAAATTCACTTGCTCTAGAAGTTAAAAGGAATGAAATGCTTTCTTGTGAACTATCTACATGTCATGAAACCATTTCTACTTTAAAAGGTGTTAATGATGATTTAAATGCTAAACTAGAAGTAGCTAGTAAATCTAACTCTTGTGTAGAACATGTTACAATCTGTAAGAGGTGTAAAGATTTCGATATTGATGCTTGTAGTGATCACTTAGTTCCAATTTCCAAATTGAATGATGAATTGGCTAGTCTTAATGCCCAACTTAAGACTAGCAAGAATGAATTTGACAAGCTAAAATTTGCAAGGGATGCCTACACGATTGGTAGACACCCCTCAATTAAGGATGGACTTGGCTTCAAGAGGGAAGCCAAGGACTTAACAAGCCATAAGGCTCCTATCTCCGCCAAGGAGAAAGGGAAGGCCCCTATGGCTAGTAGTGCTAAAAAGAACCATGCTTTTATGTACCATGATAGGAGACAGTCTAGAAATGCTTATAGGAGTTCTAATGCTTATGATGCTTTTGATTCTCATGCCATGTTTGCTTCTAGTTCTTCCTATATGCATGGTAGAGATATGTCTAGGAGAAATGTTGTTAATGTTCCTAGGAAAGTTAATGAACCTTCTACAATATATCATGCTTGCAATGCTTCATTTGCCATTTGTAGAAAGAATAAGAAGGTGATTGCTAGGAAGTTAGGGGCAAGATGCAAGGGAGATAAAACTTGCATTTGGGTCCCTAAGACAATTGTGACTAACCTTGTAGGACCCAACAAGAGTTGGGTACCTAAGACCCAAGCCTAAATTTGCCTTGCAGGTTTATGCATCTGGGGGTTCAAGCTGGATTATCGACAGCGGATGCACAAACCATATGGCGGGGGAGAAGAAGATGTTCACCTCCTACGTCAAAAACAAGGATTCCCAAGATTCAATAATATTCGGTGATGGGAACCAAGGCAAGGTAAAAGGGTTAGGTAAAATTGCTATTTCATCCGAGCACTCTATATCTAATGTGTTTTTAGTTGAGTCTCTTGGATATAATTTGTTATCTGTTAGTCAATTATGCAATATGGGATATAATTGTCTATTCACAAATATAGATGTGTCTGTCTTTAGAAGGTGTGATGGTTCACTAGCTTTTAAGGGTGTACTAGACGGCAAACTTTATTTAGTTGATTTTGCAAAAGAAGAGGCCGGTCTAGATGCATGCTTAATCGCTAAGACTTGCATGGGCTGGCTGTGGCATCGCCGCTTAGCACATGTGGGGATGAAGAACCTCCACAAGCTTCTAAAGGGAGAACACGTGATAGGTCTAACAAATGTGCATTTCGAAAAAGATAGACCTTGTGCAGCTTGTCAAGCAGGGAAACAGGTGGGAAGCTCTCATCACACCAAGAATGTGATGACCACATCAAGACCCTTGGAGATGCTTCATATGGACCTCTTCGGACCCGTCGCCTATCTAAGTATAGGAGGAAGTAAGTATGGTCTTGTTATAGTTGATGATTTTTCCCACTTCACTTGGGTATTCTTTTTGCAGGATAAATCTGAAACCCAAGAGACCCTCAAGCGCTTCCTCAGGAGAGCTCAAAATGAGTTTGAGCTCAAGGTGAAGAAGATAAGGAGCGACAACGGGTCCGAGTTCAAGAACCTTCAAGTGGAGGAGTTCCTTGAGGAGGAGGGGATCAAGCACGAATTCTCCGCTCCCTACACACCACAACAAAATGGTGTGGTAGAGAGGAAGAACAGGATGCTCATAGACATGGCGAGGACGATGCTTGGAGAATTCAAGACCCCCGAGCGGTTTTGGTCGGAAGCCGTGAACACGGCTTGCCACGCCATCAACCGAGTCTACCTTCACCACCTCCTCAAGAAGACTTCGCATGAGCTACTAACCGGTAACAAACGCAATGTGTCTTATTTTCGTGTATTTGGGAGCAAGTGTTATATTCTTGTGAAGAAAGGTAGAACTTCTAAATTTGCTCCCAAAGCTGTAGAAGGGTTTTTATTAGGTTATGACTCAAATACAAAGGCGTATAGGGTCTTCAACAAATCATCGGGTTTGGTTGAAGTCTCTAGCGACGTTGTATTTGATGAGACTGATGGCTCTCCAAGAGAGCAAGTTGTTGATCTTGATGATGTAGATGAAGAAGACGTTCCAACGGCCGCAATGTGCACCATGGCGATTAGCGATGTGCGACCACAGGAACAATTGGAGCAAGATCAACCTTCTTCCTCAACAATGGTGCATCCTCCAACCCAAGATGACGAACAGGTACCTCAAGTGGAGGCGCATGATCAAGGGGGAGCACAGGATGTGCAAGTTGAAAAGGAAGAAGCACCTCAGGCACCTCCAACCCAAGTTCGAGCGACGATTCAAAGGAATCATCCCATCGACCAAATATTGGGTGATATTAGCAAGGGAGTAACTACTCGTTCTAGATTAGTTAATTTTTGTGAGCATTACTCCTTTGTCTCTTCTATTGAGCCTTTCAGGGTAGAAGAGGCCTTGCTAGATCCGGACTGGGTGTTGGCCATACAGGTGGAGCTAAACAACTTCAAGCGTAATGAAGTTTGGACACTGGTGCCTCGTCCCAAGCAAAACGTTGTGGGAACCAAGTGGGTGTTCCGCAACAAACAGGACGAGCATGGGATGATGATGAGGAACAAGGCTCGACTTGTGGCAAAAGGTTATGCCCAAGTCGTAGGTTTGGACTTTGAGGAGACTTTTGCTCCTGTGGCTAGGCTAGAATCTATTCGTATATTGCTAGCATATGCCGCTCACCATTCTTTTAGGTTGTTCCAAATGGATGTGAAGAGCGCTTTCCTCAACGGGCCGATCAAGGAGGAGGTGTACATGGAGCAACCCCCTGGCTTCGAGGATGAACGGTACCCCGACCACGTGTTTAAGCTCTCTAAGGCGCTCTATGGACTTAAGCAAGCCCCAAGAGCATGGTATGAATGCCTTAGAGACTTTTTAATTGCTAATGCTTTCAAGGTTGGGAAAGCCGATCCAACTCTTTTCAGTAAGACTTGCGATGGTGATCTTTTTGTGTGCCAAATTTATGTCGATGACATAATATTTGGTTCTACTAATCAAAAGTCTTGTGAAGAGTTTAGCAGGGTGATGACGCAGAAATTCGAGATGTCGATGATGGGCGAGTTGAACTACTTCCTTGGGTTCCAAGTGAAGCAACTCAAGGACGGCACTTTCATCTCCCAAACGAAGTACACGCAAGACTTGCTAAAGCGGTTTGGGATGAAGGACGCCAAGCCCGCAAAGACTCCGATGGGAACCGACGGACACACCGACCTCAACAAAGGAGGTAAGTCCGTTGATCAAAAGGCATACCGGTCTATGATAGGGTCTTTACTTTATTTGTGTGCTAGTAGACCGGATATTATGCTTAGCGTATGCATGTGTGCTAGATTTCAATCCGATCCAAGGGAGTGTCACTTAGTGGCTGTGAAGCGAATTCTTAGATATTTAGTCGCTACGCCTTGCTTCGGGATCTGGTATCCAAAGGGGTCTAACTTTGACTTGATTGGATACTCAGATTCCGACTATGCTGGATGTAAGGTCGATAGGAAGAGTACATCGGGGACGTGCCAATTCTTAGGAAGGTCCCTGGTGTCGTGGAACTCTAAGAAACAAACTTCCGTTGCCCTATCCACCGCTGAGGCCGAGTATGTTGCCACAAGACAGTGTTCCGCGCAACTACTTTGGATGAGGCAAACCCTCCGGGACTTTGGCTACAATCTGAGCAAAATCCCACTCCTATGTGACAATGAGAGTGCTATCCGCATAGCGGAAAATCCTGTTCAGCACAGCCGCACAAAGCACATTGACATCCGACATCACTTTTTGAGAGACCACCAGCAAAAGGGAGATATCGAAGTGTTTTATGTTAGCACCGAGAACCAGCTAGCCAATATCTTTACCAAGCCTTTAGATGAGAAGACCTTTTGCAGGCTGCTTAGTGAGCTAAATGTCTTGGATTCGCGGAACTTGGATTGATTTATAGCATACATGTGTTTATGCCTTTGATCATGTTCCTTATGCATTTTTGTTGCTTACTGTGGTGCTCAAGTTGTACAATCACTCTCCGGACCTCACAAGTCCATTTGCAAGTGATGCACATATTTAGGGTGAGATGTGCTACAACATGACCCTTTGAGACTAACCGTGTGCTTGAGTTTGCTTAATTTAGTCTCAAAGGAAGTTTGAAAGGGAAAAGGTGGACTTGGATCATGAAAGACTTCCACTGCACTCCGATGTGAGGGTAACTCATTCCAAGTTCATCTCATGTACTCTTATTGCCTTTGTGTTCTTATTTGAAGATTTTGGTGAGACAATGGGGTTTAAGGGCCAAGATTGATCCCGTTTTGGTGCTTGATGCCAAAGGGGGAGAAAATAAAGGCAAAAGCAATAAATGGATCAGCTACCACTTGAGAAATTTTGAAAATAGTAGAATAGAGCTTTTGGTTTGTCAAAACTCTCTTGTTGTCTCTTTTGTCAAAAGTTGGCCTCTTGTGGGGAGAATAGTCGATTATGGGAAATAGGGGGAGTTTTTGACACTGTGATCAATTTCTATTGGAACAACTCTCTTTATGTCTCTTCAAGTGTGTTTGACTTAGAGATAGGAAATTGAAGTTGATTTGCAAAAACAAACCAAGTGGTGGCAAAGTATGATCCATATATGCCAAAATTGAATCAAAACAATTTTGAGTGTTCATTTGCATTGATATTGCACTTGTTCTAGTTGCTTTATGTTGTGTTGGCATAAATCACCAAAAAGGGGGAGATTGAAAGGGAAATGTGCCCTTGGGCCATTACTAAGTATTTTGGTGATTGAGTGCCAACACAAGTGCTTTTGTGTTAATCTATGCAAAGTGGTGGACAAAGTGCAAATCATGTCAAAAGGTATGTTTCTAGACTTAGTACATTGTTTTATAGACTAATGTATTGTATCTAAGTGCTGGAAACAGGAAAAATTGAATTGGAAATGAGATGGCTCTGTTCAGCCAAAGTCAGCTCGGTCTGGATGCACCGGACTGTCCGGTGGTGCACCGGACAGTGTCCGGTGCGCCAGACTGGCTCTGGCGAACTTGCTACCCTCGGGACTTCGACGGTGGTGTACGGCTATAATTCACCGGACTGTTCGGTGGTGCACCGGACTGTCCGGTGAGCCGTTCACAGGCGAACTCGTCGCTCTCAGGAGATGATTAACGGTGTACGGCTATAATTCACCGGACTGTCCGGTGGTGCACCGGACTGTCCGGTGAGCCAACGGTCAGCCGGGGCAACGGTCGGCCGAGGATTCCGCGCGTGACGTGTGGTCGAGCCAATGGTCACATTGGGGCATCCGACTGTCCGGTGTGCACCGGACAGTGTCCGGTGCGCCAACGGCTCTCAATCTGCAACGGTCGGCTTCGCCAAAGAAGGAAAGAAATCCGCACTGGACAGTGTCCGGTGGTGCACCGGACTGTCCGGTGCGCCAGGCGACATAAGACAAGATCTGCCTTCCTGGAATGCTCTCAACGGCTCCTAGCTGCCTTAGGGCTATAAAAGGGACCCCTAGGCGCATGGAGGAGGAAACCAAGCATACACTAAGCATTCCTAAGCACCAAGACTTCGATTCCACGCATTTGTTCATTCATGATAGCATCTAGAGCTCTAGTTGAGTTGTGAACTCGTCGGGTTGTGTTGCGAGCTCTTGTTGCGACTTGTGTGCGTGTTGACATTCTGATTTTGAGTCTTGTGTGCGTTGCTCATCCCTCCCTTACTCCGTGCTTCTTTGTGAACTTCAAGTGTAAGGGCGAGAGGCTCCAAGTTGTGGAGATTCCTCGCAAACGGGATATAGTAAAGCAAGCAAAACACCGTGGTATTCAAGTGGGTCTTTGGACCGCTTGAGAGGGGTTGATTGCAACCCTCGTTCGTTGGGACGCCACAACGTGGAGTAGGCAAGTGTTGGTCTTGGCTGAACCACGGGATAAACCACTATGCCATCTCTGTGATTGATCTCTTGTGGTTATTGTGTTTTGTTGAGACTCCTCTCTAGCCGCTTGGCGATTACTGTGCTAACGCTTAATCAAGTTTTTGTGGCTTAAGTTTTCAAGTTTGACAGGATCACCTATTCACCCCCCCCCCCTCTAGGTGCTCTCAATGTATTGTGTCTATAGGAAACGGGTGACGCCTAAGAGGGGGGTGAATTAGGACTTCTAAAACTTTTACTAAACTAGGCCACAATAAAATCCCTAGAGCAAAACCTATGCAAATAATCAAACTAGAGAGTGCAATCTAGGTTTTGTCTAAGTGCTGCTATCTCTACCACAAAGGCTAAGTTTCAATCTACACTAAATAAGTATGAATATAAGATTGAAACTTAAATGCTTAATATAAATACGGAAACTTAAAGAGCAAAGTAGAGAAGCAAACTCTCGTGGATGACGCCGGTATTTTTACCGAGGTATCCGGAACCACGCAAGGTCCCGACTAATCCTCGTTGGTGCCCCTACGCAAAGGGAAGCCCGCGCGAGGGCCAAGCACCACGGACGAGTAACTCCGTAGAGAGCCGCGGGCCTTCTCCACGCGCAAGTGGTGCTCCGCTTCCGGCTCCTCTCGGACGCTCCCCGCCGTCTCCACTATTGAGCTTCCAGCCGAAACGCCTCGGGCCTCGTTCCCTCCGGTACACGGTGGCGGCCGTGACACAAACGCGGTTGTCACGGTCTCGCAAGACTCTCGCCCCACTCGGTACAATTACAACGACTCACGCAAGAGCCGAGGGGTTGTGTGGTTTTACAAAACTCACTCAACTAATTAGGGTTCACCTAGAGCAAGCGCTAAAGCAGTCTAACTAACCTAAGCACTTCGCAATGCACCTACGCTAATCACCGAGTGATTCTATTAAGCACTTGGTGTTTGAGCTCTTGGAAATATGCACTATGTGTCTTGGTATGTTGCTTGGGCTCTCACACTTGAGAATGGCCGGTTGGGGTGGTATTTATAGCCTCCACACCCCAAACTAGCCGTTGGACAGAAAGCAGCAGCTTTCTGTCGTCGGGTGCACCGGACAGTCCGGTGCACCACCGGACATCTACTGTGCAGTGTCCAGTGCACGTCACGTCAGCCGACCGTTGGCGCCTGTAGCAGTCGACCGTTGGATCCGACCGTTGTCGTCTGCCCAGTGCACACTGGACAGTCCGATGCACACCAGACAGTCCGGTGCTACAGCCAGAGAGCGCCTGTTTGTGGCCTCTCTGCGCAGACTGTCCGGTGCCACACCGGACAGTCCGGTGCGCCACCAGGCGCTGGCTGACAACCCGCTCCTTGGGTTCCTTCGCTGATTTCTTCGGGCTTCTTTTGTTCTTGAGTATTGGACTCCTATGCATCTTTTTATGTCTTCTTTTGAGGTGTTGCATCCTCATTGCCTTGGTCCAATTCTCTTCGCATCCTGTGAACTATAATTATAAACACTAGCAAACATATTAGTCCACGGATTGTGTTGTTCATCAAACACCAAAACTCGATTAGCCAAATGAACCGGGGTCCATTTTCCTTACAATTTCCCCCTTTTTGGTGATTGATGACAACACAACCAAAGCAAGCAAATAATACAAGTATTTGAATTAAAATATGCAATCTACTTGCTAAGATGCATGAATGTCCCCCACAATGTGATATTATGGACTTAAGCCTCCCCCTAACTCCATAATTCACTTACTTCCTATTTTTGGACCAAATAACCAAAACCACTTGAAAAACCATTTGTAGATATAAAATTTTAAATTGGTGGTGTTTGGTGTTTGATATAGTTTTCATTGCTTTGGTCCTTAAACTTCTCCCCCTTTGGCATCAACCACCGAAAAGGAAGACATTAAAAGCATGTAGGAAGTAAATAAAAGCTTGCCCTCAACAAGAATTGTATCAAATGATATCACTAGAAGGATATTAAATTAAACCATATGAATGATACCAGTTGAAATGATTACTCCCCCTAAATGGGTGTTCTCTTTAGAAAGAGGTTTCTCCCCTTTTTAGAGATGAAGAAATACTCCCCCTGACAGAGATCCTCTACTTAGGAAAAAAACATGTGAAAATTAGAGGTGCAAGACAAGATTTGAAAAGACTAACTTCCCTTATGCATAGGTAACAGAATATGAGTTAACTACTTATGCATTTTTGCAACATGGAAGCATATGATATGAAATATAGTCTAATCAAATATTGGAGAAGACATGTAAATGATACTGAATGTAGTCTCAAAAGATACCAATTGAAGATCAATGGTGAGCTTGAGAGACATGAGAGTTCTTGGAGATTTTGCAGTGGAAGATTGTTGTCTTTCTCCAGGGACCTTATTTTCCTTACAATGAGACTATCACAAGAAATAGACTTGAAAAGGTGTTAGCCTCAAAGTGTTAGATTATAGAGTAACCTCCCCCTAAAGGTGTGCATACAAGTTTTGAATACTTGTAGGAGACATGCACTTTGATTTGATATCAAGAGGGGTAAATTATCCATAATCCTAACTTTGGCACATATAAGTTAAATGATACAACTTGTAGGAATCAAAAATTTCAATTGATGCATCATTTACTATGGAGCGATATAGAAGTTATGTGCCGTGCTTAAATAAACATTTTAAGCCATGTAGGTTTGCTCAAGTATATGAAAAAAACAGGCAATCCTACCATATGATTTACCTAGTATGCATGATTTTGAACAAAAGTACATAACAAATGTAATAATAGGCAAGAAAGGTAAACTAGATAAAAGGAAAATAGATACACATATCTAAAAAACGAGAAATACAATAAAACTAGTTACCTTAGTCATGGGTGGGAAATTTGGGTCCAAAATTTTCACTAACCTACTTGGCAATAAACTTGATCCAATATGATGTATCCCATGATATACATCCCGAATTTGCCAAGTCTCCAAATTTCCTGGAGACCTTCGGTCCACTCACTTCCCTTTCGGGATCCAAACCTTCTTGGTGCTTTTCATGGTTGAAATTATTTCCTTTGGCACCCAGATGCGTTTGGCCCCCTTTCCTTTGTTGCCTTGCTTGTTGGCCTTGATTGCTATCACCTTTCCATTCTTTTTCTTCTTGATCAAATATGGTGTAGCATCCTTTTTGTTCACCTTTTTGATGTAGGTGCTGGAGATTTTGCTTGATGGCTTTTGCTTGAGCTTTTGCCTTTGATTATCCCCAGTCATCACCTTGCATTGGAAAGACTTGTGGCCTTCCATGTGGCATCGCCTACAAATCACAGTTTCTCCCTCTACAGGCTTGTTCACTCCCGCAGTGGTGTTATCCTGTGGAGGTCGGATTTGTTTGGCTTTGCCTTTCTTGTCATACAAAGCCTTTCCAAGGCGAGCCACTTCTTGCTTTAATTGTTCATTTTCCTTTGCAACCTCATCCGAGCATGTCTCTACAACAATATTCTCAACAACGACTTGGTTGCAGGAGTTAGAATCATCAATGAATTCAAAGCAGGAAGTAGATGCATCTTTCTTAATTATTTCAGGTATTTCAACTAAAGATGCTGCTGGGGTGCTACCAATGTTTTCTAGCTTAGTAGTTAGCTCATTATTGTGTATGCTAAGAATTTCCATTTTCTCTAGCAAATTTTCAATAGCTTCTTGGGAGCTAGCTAACTTAGCCTTAAGTTTTTCGTTCTTTTTAATAAGGCTATCATCGGTAGCAGTGGAAGGAGCACTAGATTCTAATAGCTAAATTTTAGTTGACAGCTCACTATTTAAGTTTGCAAAAGTTTCAAATTTTTCTAGCAAACCTTTATAATCATTTTGGGAGCTAATCAACTTATTTTTCAAAGTTTTAAGTTGAGCTTTTTGCTTAGTGCAAACATCCTAGAAAAATTCTATGGCTTCCGCAAGCTCATCTACAGAGGGCTTTCCCTCACCTTCATCATCACTACTACTTTAATCACTAGATGATGGAATGCTTTTGTTACCTCTTGCCATAAGGCATTTGTGTGATGATCGTGATGAGCGTGATGAGGACCGGTGGCTGCGCGTCCTTGGAGGTTCATCTTCACTTGAAGAATCATCCCAAGTTCTAACACTTGTTAGCGCCTTGCCTTTGCTCCTCTCCTTTTTGGGTTTGGCCATATTTGGACAGTTGTCCCTGAAGTGGCCCTTCTCCCCACATGCGAAGCATCCTCTCTTCCTTTGCTTTTTCCTGTCAATGTTAAAGAGAAGATCCTCGACCTACAGGGGCACACCCATTAGATTAATCTTGCGGATCATCCTCATTACCTTTCCGACGCGTCGGATTGTTTCTTCGTCCTCCGAGGATGATGTGCATGGTTGATTATCTTCATCATCATCACTTTCTTCTTCTTCCTCCTCTTCTTCGCTTGAGGAACTTGGAGTGGGAGCCTTCTTTTTGCCCTTCCTTTCATCACATGCAAAAGCATATGGTCTTGAGGAAGTTGGCTCCTCTCCCCGACTCATTTTTCGTGACATCTCAAAAGCCGCGATTTTCCCAATCACGATGGTCAGGGTCATGTTGTTCAAGTCCTCCATGTTGTGAAGGATGGTGATGATGCTCCCATATCTTTGTTGTGGTAGCAGGGAGATAATCTTCCTCACAATGTCCGCATCACCTAGCTTATTAATGCCAATTGAATTGAGCTCATTGATAATTAGATTCAAACTAGAATACATGTCTCTAACAAGCTCATCATCTTTCATAGCAAAAGAATTATACTCATTTAAGACTAGGCAATGTTTTTGCTCACGGACATTGGATGTGCCGTCATTGAGCTCATGCAATTTTAGCCAAATCTCATTAGCAGTTTTCAGGGTAAATACTTGATTGAAAATATCCATGCTAAGAGATTCATACAAGCAATTTTTGGCTCTAGCATTTAAATGGATTTCTTTTTCCTCACTCGTGGTGGGTTTCTCGGGATTCTTGAGGGGTTTCATCCCGTCACGAGTGACTCTCCAAACACCTAGATCAACGGCCTCTAGGTAACAAGCCATTCTAGCACTATAATATGGGAAGTTAGTACCGTCGAAGTGTGGTGGCCTATGGGTATCCATCCCTTCCTCTAAAAAGCGTCGGCTCTTTTAGCGGTGAAGCTAAAGCGTTTCAAATGAGCCAAACCGGGCTCCGATACCACTTGTAGGAAACGGGTGACGCCTAAGAGGGAGGGTGAATTAGGACTTCTAAAACTTTTACTAAACTAGGCCACAATTAAATCCCTAGAGCAAAACCTATGCAAATAATCAAACTAGAGAGTGCAATCTAGGTTTTGTCTAAGTACTGCTATCTCTACCGCAAAGGCTAAGTTTCAATCTACACTAAATAAGTATGAATATAAGATTGAAACTTAAATGCTTAATATAAATGTGGAAACTTAAAGAGCAAAGTAGAGAAGCAAACTCTGGTGGATGACGCCGGTATTTTTACCGAGGTATCCGGAACCATGCAAGGTCACGACTAATCCTCGTTGGTGCCCCTACGCAAAGGGAAGCCCACGCGAGGGCCAAGCACCACGGACGAGTAACTCCGGAGAGAGCCGCGGGCCTTCTCCACGCGCAAGTGGTGCTCCGCTTCCGGCTCCTCTCGTACGCTCCCCGCCATCTCCACTATCAAGCTTCCGGCCGAAACGCCATGGGCCTCGTTCCCTCCGGTACACGGTGGCGGCCATGACAAAACGCGGTTGTCACGGTCTCGCAAGACTCTCGCCCCACTCGGTACAATTACAACGACTCACGCAAGAGCCGAGGGGTTGTGTGGTTTTACAAAACTCACTCAACTAACTAGGGTTCACCTAGAGCAAGCGCTAAAGCGGTCTAACTAACCTAAGCACTTCGCAAAGCATCTACGCTAATCATCGAGTGATTCTATTAAGCACTTGGGTGTTTGAGCTCTTGGAAATATGCACTATGTGTCTTGGTATGTTGCTTGGGCTCTCACACTTGAGAATGGCCGGTTGGGGTGGTATTTATAGCCTCCACACCCCAAACTAGCCGTTGGACAGAAAGCAGCAGCTTTCTGTCGTCGGGTGCACCGGACAGTCCGGTGCACCACCGGACATCTACTGTGCAGTGTCCAGTGCACGCCACGTCAGCCAACCGTTGGCGCCTGTAGCAGTCGACCGTTGGATCCGACCGTTGCCGTCTGCCCAGTGCACACTGGACAGTCCGGTGCACACCGGACAGTCCGGTGCTACAGCCAGAGAGCGCCTGTCTGTGGCCTCTCTGCGCAGACTGTCTGGTGCCACACCGGACAGTCCAGTGCACACCGGACATCACTGTCCGGTGCGCCACCAGGCGCTGGCTGACAGCCCGCTCCTTGGGTTCCTTCACTGATTTCTTCGGGCTTCTTTTATTCTTGAGTATTGGACTCCTATGCATCTTTTTATGTCTTCTTTTGAGGTGTTGCATCCTCATTGCCTTGGTCCAATTCTCTTTGCATCTTGTGAACTATAATTATAAACACTAGCAAACATATTAGTCCACGGATTGTGTTGTTCATCAAACACCAAAACTCGATTAGCCAAATGACCCGGGGTCCATTTTCCTTACAGTGTCTAAGTGCTGGAAATAGGAGAAATCAATTTGGAGATGATTTGGCTCGTTCAGCCAAAGTCTGCTCAGTCTGGGTGCACCGGACTGTCCGGTGGTGCGATAGTGTCCGGTGCGCCAGGCTGGCTCTGACGAACTTGCTGCTCTCGGGACTTCGACGGCGGTGTACGACTATAAATCACCGGACTATCCGGTGGTGCACCGGACTGTCCGGTGAGCCGTTCACAGGCGAAGTCGTCGCTCTCGGGAAGCGATTAACGGCGTACGGCTATAAATCACCAGACTGTCCGGTGGTGCACCGGACTGTCCGGTGAGCCAACGGTCGGCCGGACCAACAGTCGGTCGGACCAACGGTCGGCCGCGTAATCCGCGCGCGACGCGTGGCCAAGCCAACGGTCAGAAGGGGGCACCGGATAGTGTTCGGTGCGCCAACGGCTCTGGATCTCCAACGGTCGGCTGTGCCAGAGAAGGAAAGAAATCCGCACCGGACAGTGTCCGGTGGTGCACCGGACAGTGTCCGGTGGTGCACCGGACTGTCCGGTGTGCTAGGCGACAGAAGGCAAGAATTGCCTTCCTGGAATGCTCTCAACGGCTCCTAGCTGCCTTGGGGCTATAAAAGGGACCCCTAGGCGCATGGAGAAGCACACCAAGCATCCTTTGAGCATTGTTGATCACTCACACTTCATTCTTGCGCACTTGTTCGACATTCTTAGTGATTTGAGCTCCGTTCTAGTGAGAACCTCGTGATAGTCTTTTGAGCTCAAGTCTGGGTCTTGTGTGTGCGTATTTGCTGTGATTTTTGTGTCTTGTGTGAGTTGCTCATCCCTCCCTTACTCCGTGTTTCTTTGTGAACATCTTTGTAAGGGTGAGAGACTCCAAGTTGTGGAGATTCCTCGCAAGCGGGATATAGAAAAGCAAAGCAAAACACCGTGGTATTCAAGTGGGTCTTTGGACCGCTTGAGAGGGGTTGATTGCAACCCTCGTCCGTTGGGACGCCACAACGTGGAGTAGGCAAGCATTGGACTTGGCCGAACCACGGGATAAACCACTGTGCCATCTCTGTGTTGATATTTTTGTGGTTATTGTGTTTTGCTAAGACTCCTCTCTAGCCACTTGGCATTATTGTGCTAACTCCTAATCAAGTTTTGTGGCATTAAGTTTCAAGTTTTATAGGATCACCTATTCACCCCCCTCTAGGTGCTCTCAATTGGTATCAGAACCGTTCTCTTCAAGAAAGGGACTAATCGCCCGAAGAGATGGATCCTAAGGGCAAGGGGATTGTGATCAATGATAAGGAGAAGGAGTCCTTCGTCAATGAGCCGAAAGAAGACCAGCCTACCGACTCGGACTTGGGCCACAAACGAAAAGATGGGAAGAAGACGAGGCGCATCAAGGAAATCATCTACTACGACGACAACGACGAGTCCTCTTCTTCCCAAAAGGACAATGACGACAACGACTACGACAAAAGGAAGACGGTTAATTCAAACTTCTCTTTTGATTATTCTCGTATTCCGCAAAGTACCAATGCTCATTTACTCTCCATTCCACTTGGTAAACCTCCTCATTTTGATGGAGAGGACTACGGATTTTGGAGTCACAAAATGTGTAGTCATTTGTTCTCTCTCCATCCAAGCATATGGGAGATAGTAGAAAGTGGAATGAAATTTGATAGTACTGATAGTCCCATGTTCATTAATGAGCAAATCCACAAAAATGCACAGGCTACTACTGTTCTTCTAGCTTCATTGTGCAGGGACAAATACCATAAGGTGAGCGGCTTGGAGAACGCCAAGCAGATCTGGGACACCCTCAAAATCTCACATGAGGGGAACGACATCACCATGCTCACCAAAATGGAGTTGGTGGAGGGCGAACTTGGAAGATTCGCAATGATCAGGGGCGAGGAGCCAACCCAAACGTACAACCGGCTCAAGACCCTCATCAACAAAATAAGGAGCTATGGAAGCACGCGATGGACAGACCACGACGTCGTCCGCCTTATGCTAAGGTCTTTTACCGTCCTTGATCCACATCTTGTGAACAATATTCGTGAGAATCCTAGGTACACGAAGATGATGCCCGAGGAGATCCTTGGAAAGTTTGTAAGCGGGCGAATGATGATCAAGGAGGCAAGATACGTCAACGATGCATTGAATGGCCCAATCCACGAGCCTCAAACTATTGCTCTCAAGGCAACGAGGAGCAAGGAGGCGCTACCTAGCAAGGTGGCACAAGTTGAGGCGGCCGGGCTTAATGATGAAGAGATGGCCCTCATCATCAAGCGCTTCAAGACGGCGCTAAAGGGTCGCAAGGGACAACCCAACAAGAACAAGACGAAGGGGAAGCGCTCATGCTTCAAATGTGGTAAGATTGGTCATTTTATCGCTAATTGTCCCAATAATGAGAGTGACCAGGAACAAGGGAACAAGAGGGAAAAGAAGAAAGCTTACAAGAAGGCTAAGGGCGAGGCACACCTTGGCAAGGAGTGGGACTCGGATTGTTCGTCGTCCGACTCCGACAACAAAGGACTCGCCGCCACTGCCTTCAACAAATCGGCCCTCTTCCCCAACGAGCGTCACACATGCCTCATGGCGAAGGAGAAGAAGGTATGTACTCGGAATACTACTTATGCTTCTTCAAGTGAGGATGAGTCTAGTGATGATGATGAAATAGATTATTCATGTTTATTCAAGGGCCTAGATAGAACCAAGGTTGATAAAATTAATGAATTAATTGATGCTTTGAATGATAAGAATAGGTTATTAGAAAAGCAAGAGGATCTTTTGTATGAAGAACATGATAAGTTTGTAGAGGCACAAAAATCCCTTGCTTTAGAAATTAAAAGGAATGAAATGCTTTCTAGTGAATTGTCTACATGCCATGACTCTATTTCTAGCTTAAAGAGCATAAATGATGATTTGAATGCTAAGTTAGAAATAGCTAATGAATCAACATCTTGTGTAGAACATGTTACAATTTGCAATAGGTGTAAAGATTTTGATGTTGATGCTTGTAGTGAACACCTAGTTTCAATTTCTAAATTGAATGATGAAGTGGCTAGTCTTAATGCCCAACTTAAGACTAGCAAAAGTGAATTTGATAAGCTAAAATTTGCAAGGGATGCCTACACGATTGGTAGACACCCCTCAATTAAGGATGGTCTTGGCTTCAAGGGGGAAGTCAAGAACTTAACAAGCCATAAGGCTTCCATCTCCACCAAGGAGAAAGGGAAGGCCCCTATGGCAAATAGTATTCAAAAGAACCATGCTTTCTTATACCATGATAGGAAATATTCTAGGAATGTTCATCATGATAGAAATTGCAATGATGTTGTTTCACATGCTTATGATTCAAATGCAATGTTTGCTTCAAGTTCTTCTATGATGTATGATAGAAGTTTGGCTAGAAAAAATGTCATTCAACATGTACCTAGGAGAAATGCTCATGTACCTAGGAAAACAAGTAATGAACCTTCTACAATCTATCATGCTTTAAATGCTTTCTTTGCCATTTGTAGAAAGGATAAGAGGATAGTTGCTAGAAAATTAGGGGCAAAATGCAAGGGAGACAAACCTTGCATTTTGGTCCCTAAGGCTATTTGTACTAACCTTATAGGACCCAACAAGAGTTGGGTACCTAAGACCCAAGCCTAAATTTGCCTTGCAGGTTTATGCATCCGGTGGTTCAAGCTGGATTATCGACAGTGGATGCACAAACCACATGACGGGGGAGAAGAAGATGTTCACCTCCTACGTCAAGAACAAGGATTCCCAAGATTCAATCATATTCGGTGATGGGAACCAAGGCAAGGTGAAAGTGTTAGGAAAGATTGCTATTTCATCCGAGCACTATATTTCTAATGTGTTTTTAGTTGAGTCGCTTGGATATAATTTGTTATCCGTTAGTCAACTTTGTAATATGGGATATAATTGCTTATTCACAAATGTAGATGTGTCTGTCTTTAGAAGATGTGATGGTTCACTAGCCTTTAAGGGTGTACTAGACGGCAAACTTTATTTTGTTGATTTTGCAAAAGAGGAGGCCAGTCTAGATGCATGCTTAATTGCTAATACTTGCATGGGCTGGCTGTGGCATCACCGTCTAGCACATGTGGGGATGAAGAACCTTCACAAACTTCTAAAGGGAGAACACGTGATAGGTCTAACTAATGTGCATTTCGAAAAAGATAGACCTTGTGCAGCTTGTCAAGCAGGTAAACAAGTGGGAAGTGCTCATCACATCAAGAACGTGATGGCTACATCAAGACCTCTAGAGTTGCTGCATATGGACCTCTTTGGACCCGTCGCCTACCTAAGCATCGGGGGAAGTAAGTATGGTTTAGTAATGGTTGATGATTTTTCCCGCTTCACTTGGGTATTCTTTTTGCAGGATAAATCTGAAACCCAAGGGACCCTCAAGCGTTTCGTAAGGAGAGCTCAAAATGAGTTTGAGCTCAAGGTGAAGAAGATAAGGAGCGACAACGGGTCCGAGTTCAAGAACCTTCAATTGGAGGAGTACCTTGAGGAGGAAGGGATCAAGCACGAGTTCTCCGCTCCCTACACACCACAGCAAAATGGTGTGGTAGAGAGAAAGAACAGGACGCTCATAGACATGGCGAGGACGATGCTTGGAGAGTTCAAGACTCCCGAGCGGTTTTGGTCGGAAGCCGTGAACACGGCTTGCCACGCCATCAACCGGGTCTACCTTCACCGCCTCCTTAAGAAGACTTCGTATGAGCTTCTAACCGGTAACAAACCCAATGTGTCTTACTTTCGTGTATTTGGGAGCAAATGTTACATTCTAGTAAAGAGAGGTAGAAATTCTAAGTTTGCTCCCAAAGCTGTAGAAGGGTTTTTATTAGGTTATGACTCAAATACAAAGGCGTATAGAGTCTTCAACAAATCATCAGGTTTGGTTGAAGTCTCTAGCGATGTTGTATTTGATGAGACTAATGGCTCTCCAAGAGAGCAAGTTGTTGATCTTGATGATGTAGATGAAGAAGACGTTCCAACAGCCGCAATATGCACCATGGCGATTGGAGATGTGCGGCCACAGGAACAAAAGGAGCAAGATTAACCTTCTTCCTCAACAATGGTGAATCCCCCAACTCAAGACGATGAACAGGTTCATCAAGAAGAGGCATGTGATCAAGGGGGAGTACAAGATGATCATGTGATGGAGGAAGAAGCACAACCGGCACCTCCAACCCAAGTTCGAGCGACGATTCAAAGGAATCATCCCGTCGACCAAACTTTGGGTGACATTAGCAAGGGAGTAACTACTTGTTCTAGATTAGTTAATTTTTGTGAGCATTACTCCTTTGTCTCTTCAATTGAGCCTTTCATGGTAGAAGAGGCCTTGCTAGATCCGGACTGGGTGTTGGCCATGCAAGAGGAGCTCAATAATTTCAAGAGAAATGAAGTTTGGACACTGGTGCCTCGTCCCAAGCAAAATGTTGTGGGAACCAAGTGGGTGTTCCGCAACAAACAAGACGAGCACGGGGTGGTGACGAGGAACAAGGCTCGACTTGTGGCAAAAGGTTATGCCCAAGTCGCAGGTTTGGACTTTGAGGAGACTTTTGCTCCTGTGGCTAGGCTAGAGTCTATTCGTATTTTGCTAGCATATGCCACTCACCATTCTTTCAGGTTGTTCCAAATGGATGTGAAGAGCGCTTTCCTCAATGGGCCAATCAAGGAGGAGGTGTACGTGGAGCAACCCCCTGGCTTCAAGGATGAACGGTACCCCGACCACGTGTGTAAGCTCTCTAAGGCGCTCTGTGGACTTAAGCAAGCCCCAAGAGCATGGTATGAATGCCTTAGAGACTTCTTAATTGCTAAGCTTTTAAGGTTGGGAAAGCCGATCCAACTTTATTTACTAAGACTTGTGATGGTGATTTATTTGTGTGCCAAATTTATGTCGATGACATAATATTTGGTTCTACTAACCAAAAGTCTTGTGAAGAGTTTAGCAGGGTGATGACTCAAAAGTTTGAGATGTCAATGATGGGCGAGTTGAACTACTTCCTTGGGTTCCAAGTGAAGTAACTCAAGGACGGCACCTTCATCTCCCAAACGAAGTACACGCAAGACTTGCTAAAGCGGTTTGGGATGAAGGACGCTAAGCCCGCAAAGACTCCTATGGGAACTGACGGACACGTCGACCTCAACAAAGGAGGTAAGTCCATTGATCAAAAAGCATACCGGTCTATGATAGGTTCCTTGCTTTATTTATGTGCTAGTAGACTGGATATTATGCTTAGTGTATGCATGTGTGCTAGATTTCAATCCGATCCAAGGGAGTGTCACTTAGTGGCTGTGAAGCGAATTCTTAGAAATTTAGTCGCTACGCCTTGCTTCGGGATCTGGTATCCAAAGGGGTCTACCTTTGAGTTAATTGGATATTCAGACTCCGATTATGCTGGATGTAAGGTCGATAGGAAGAGTACATCAGGGACGTGCCAATTCTTAGAAAGGTCCCTGGTGTCATGGAGTTCTAAGAAACAAACCTCTGTTGCCCTATCCACCGCTGAGGCCGAGTACGTTGCCGCAAGACAGTGTTGCGCGCAACTACTTTGGATGAGGCAAACCCTCCGGGACTTTGGCTACAATCTGAGCAAAGTCCCACTCCTATGTGACAATGAGAGTGCTATCCGCATAGCGGATAATCCTGTTGAGCACAGCCGCACAAAGCACATTGACATCCGGCATCACTTTTTGAGAGACCACCAGCAAAAGGGAGATATCGAAGTGTTTTATTTTAGCACCGAGAACCAGCTAGCCGATATCTTTACCAAGCCTCTAGATGAGAAGACCTTTTGCAGGCTGCGTAGTGAGCTAAATGTCTTAGATTCGCGGAACTTGGATTGATTTATAGCATACATGTGTTTATGCCTTTGATCATGTTCCTTATGCATTTTGTTGTTTACTTGTGGTGCTCAAGTTGTACAAACACTCCCCGGACCTCACAAGTCCTTTTGCAAGTGATGCACATATTTAGGGGGAGATGTGCTACAACTTGACCCTTTGAGACTAACCGTGTGCTTGAGCTTGCTTGATTTAGTCTGAAAGGAGGTTTGAAAGGGAAAAGGTGGACTTGGACCATGAAAGACTTCCACTGCACTCCGATGAGAGGGTAACTTATTCCAAGTTCATCTCATGTACTCTTATCGCCTTGGTACTCTCATTTGAAGATTTTAGTGAGGCAATGGGGTTCGAGGGCCAAAATTGATCCCGTTTTGGTGCTTGATGCCAAAGGGGGAGAAAATAAGGCCAAAGCAATAAATGGATCAGCTACCACTTGAGAAATTTTGAAAATAGTAGAAATAGAGCTTTTGGTTTGTCAAAACTCTCTTATTGTCTCTCTTGACAAAAGTTGGCCTCTTGTGGGGAGAATGGTTGATTATAGGAAAAAGGGGGAGTTTTTGAAATCTTTGATCAGTTCTCTTGGAACAACTCTCTTTATGTCTCTACAATTGTGTTTGAATTAGAGATAGGAGATTGAGGTTGATTTGCAAAAACAAAACCAAGTGGTGGCAAAGAATGATCCATATATGCCAATTTTGAATCAAAATAATTTTGAGTTCTCATTTGTATTGATGTTGCACTTCTTTTAGTTGCTTTTTGTTGTGTTGGCATAAATCACCAAAAAGGGGGAGATTGAAAGGGAAATGTGCCCTTGGGCCATTTCTAAGTATTTTGGTGATTGAGTGCCAACACAAGTGCCTAAGTGAAAATCTATGCCAATTGATGGACAAAGTGCAAATCAAGCCTAAAGGTATGTTTCTAGACTTAGTATATTGTTTTGAGAACTAATGTATTATGTCTAAGTGCTGGAAACAGGAGAAATCAATTTGGAGATGATTTGGCTCGTTCAGCCAAAGTCTGCTCAGTCTGGGTGCACCGGACAGTGTCCGGTGCGCCAGGCTGGCTCTGACGAACTTGCTGCTCTCGGGACTTCGACGACGGTGTACGGCTATAAATCACCAGACTGTCCGGTGGTGCACCGGACTGTCCGGTGAGCCGTTCATAGGCGAAGCCGTCGCTCTCGGGAAGCGATTAACGGCGTACAACTATAAATCACTAGACTGTCTGGTGGTGCACAGGACTGTCCGGTGAGCCAACGGTCGGCCGAACCAACGGTCGGCCGCGTAATCCGCGCGTGACGCATGGCCAAGCCAACGGTCAGAAGGGGGCACCGGACTGTCTGGTGTGCACCGGACAGTGTCCGGTGCGCCAACGGCTCTGGATCTCCAACGGTCGGCTGCGCCACAGAAGGAAAGAAATCCGCACCGGACAGTGTCCGGTGGTGCACCGGACTGTCCGGTTTGCTAGGCGACAGAAGGCAAGAATTGCCTTCCTGGAATGCTCTCAACGGCTCCTAGCTGCCTTGGGGCTATAAAAGGGACCCCTAGGCGCATGGAGGAGCACACCAAGCATCCTTTGAGCATTGTTGATCACTCACACTTCATTCTTGTGCACTTGTTTGACATTCTTAGTGATTTGAGCTCCGTTCTAGTGAGAACCTCGTGATAGTCTTTTGAGCTCAAGTCTGGGTCTTGTGTGTGCGTATTTGCTGTGATTTTTGTGTCTTGTGTGAGTTGCTCATCCCTCCCTTACTCCGTGTTTCTTTGTGAACATCTTTGTAAGGGCGAGAGACTCCAAGTTGTGGAGATTCCTCGCAAGCGGGATATAGAAAAGCAAAGCAAAACACCGTGGTATTCAAGTGGGTCTTTGGACCGCTTGAGAGGGGTTGATTGCAACCCTCGTCCGTTGGGACGCCACAACATGGAGTAGGCAAGCATTGGACTTGGCCGAACCATGGGATAAACCACTGTGCCATCTCTGTGTTGATATCTTTGTGGTTATTGTGTTTTGCTAAGACTCCTCTCTAGCCACTTGGCATTATTGTGCTAACTCCTAATCAAGTTTTGTGGCATTAAGTTTCAAGTTTTACAGGAACACCTATTCACCCCCCCTCTAGGTGCTCTCGTGCTCCAGGGGAGGGCAACTCTGAACTCGCCAGCTTCGGGAATCCGCTCCGCTATAATTCACTGGACTGTCCGGTGAGTCACTGGACAATGTCCGGTGCACACCGGACTGTCCGGTGTGACAGCGGGGCAACAACTACTTCGAGTGCAACGGTCGTCTGCAACGCATTAAATGCACGCCAGCGCGCGCAGAGCAGCAGAGCACGCGCGGGTGGCACACCGGACAGCCTACAGGGCCTGTCCGGTGCACCACCGGACAGCCAGGCGGGCCCACAAGACAGAGCTCCAACAGTCGGAACCCTTTAGCCAGGTGATGTGGCTGGCGCACCGGACAATGTCCGGTGCGCCATGCGACAGAAGCCTCCACCAACGGTCAAGTTTGGTGGTTGGAGCTATAAATACCCCAACCACCCCCACATTCATTGCATCCAAGTTTTCCACCTTCCAACTACTTACAAGAGATCTAGCATTCAATTCTAGACACACCAAAGAGATCAAATCCTCTCCCAATTCCACTCAAAGCTTTAGTGATTAGAGAGAGAGAGATTGTTGTGTTCATTTGAGCTCTTGCGCTTGGATTGCTTTTTTTCTCATTCTTTCTTGCGATCATCTCAATTGTAATCAAGGCAAGAGACACCAATTGTGTGGTGGTCCTTGCGGGGAAGTTTGGTTCCCGTTTGATTGAGAAGAGAAGCTCACTCGGTCTGAGGGACCGTTTGAGAGAGGGAAAGGGTTGAAAGAGACCCGGTCTTTGTGACCACCTCAACGGGGAGTAGGTTTGAGAGAACCGAACCTCGGTAAAACAAATCCTTGTGTCTCACTTCTTCATTCGCTTGCGATTTGTTTTTACGCCCTCTCTCGGACTCGATTATATTTCTAACGCTAACCCGACTTGTAGTTGTGATTAAGTTTGTAAATTTTAGATTCGCCCTATTCACCCCCCCTCTAGGCGACTTTCACCCGTGACTTGGATTATTCTATTCATCCTGGTAGTACCAAGATGTATCAGGATTTGAAGCAGAAATACTGGTGATATGGATTGAAGAGAGATGTGCCTACACATGTGGCTATGTGCGAGGTGTGTCAAAGAGTTAAGGTTGAACACCAGAGGCCAGCTGGACTATTACATCCACTAAGTATACCCGAGTGGAAGTGGGGAGAGATTGTTATGGACTTCATTACTAGGTTGCCTCGCACCTCGAAAGGATATGATTCTATATGGGTTATTATGGATAGACTGACCAAAGTGGCTCATTTCATTCCGGTCAAGACTACTTATAAGGTATCTCAATTGGCAGAGTTATATATGGCTCGGATTGTGTCTCTACACGGTGTACCGAAGAAGATCATTTTGGATAGAGGATCATAGTTTACCTCCAGATTTTGGAGAAGTTTTCATGAGAATATGGATACGAAGTTGAATTTTAGTTCGGCCTACCATCCTCAGACTGATGGACAGACTGAAAAGACTAATCAAGTATTGGACGACATGTTGAGAGCTTGTGCCCTTCAGCATGGTAGTAGTTGGGACAAGAGTCTACCTTATGCTAAGTTCTCATATAATAATAGTTACCAGGCCAGTCTGAAGATGTCACCATTCGAGGCTCTATATGGCAGGAAGTGCATGACTCCTCTATATTGGGATCAGACTAGAGGAAGACAGTTCTTTGGACGTGAACTTATTCAAGAGGCAGAAGAACAAGTTCGTATAATTCAAGAGAATTTGAGGGTAGCTCAAACCAGACAAAAGAGCTACGCAGATAATAGAAGAAGACTACTGGAATTTAAGGAAGGTGATCATGTGTACCTCAAGGTGTCACCACTTCGTGGAATGAGGAGATTCAAAGTCAAGGGAAAATTGTCCCCTCGCTATAATGGACCATTCTGAGTTTTTAGGCAAGTTGGAGAGATGGCCTATTAACTCGAGCTACCTGATAATATATCTGATGTGTGTAATGTAATTTACGTGTCTCAACTTAAGAAGTGTCTCTGTGTCCCTGAGGAACAGTTACCAATGGAAGAGCTCGGTGTTCAGGGTGATTTGACTTACACGGAGTATCCGACCAAGATTCTTGATACATTGACTCGAGTTACAAGAAATAAGGTGATAAAGGTGTGCAAAGTGCAATGGAGTCACCAGGGAGAAGACGAAGCTACATGGCAAAGAGAAGAAGAGCTTCGCATAGAATTTCCCCATCTTTTCCCTAGTCCTTAATTCTCGAGGACGAGATTATTTTTAAGGGGGGTAGGATTTGTAATACCCAAAAATGAATACAATGAGTATATAGTTGTTTATCTTATTTTGTATGTCATATATTCATCATAACGAGAGCACACCTATAGTTAAGAATGATTAATCAAAACAAATGATAAAAAATGGAATATGCATCATGCTAAGGCTTTATTTTGTGTGCATTTTGTGATGATATAAAAATAGAGTAAAAAATATGTTAATACCCAAATTGGAATTTAATCCTAAAAGAAATTCTAGAGTTTGGAAAAGAAGAAAGGGAATATTATGTGACAAAAAAATAGAATAAAAATATATATAATAAAATATATTATTTCTACATTAAGATTTGAATTTGTACATTTACTCAAAGGTGAAACTCATATTCAAATTCAAATTGGATTCAAAATAATTATAAAAGAAAACAGAAAATAAAACATAAAAAGGAAAAAGGAACATTACCTGCGCATGGACCAAATTCCCTGGGCGCGGCCCAAAACTTCACCCCCAGCCAGCCCACCTCGCTATTTCTCCACCACAGCAATCCAATGGCACACTGACATGTGGGGCCGTTTCACCAGTAGCCCATTCCCTCTCATGGTGGACATTGTCCTCTGCCGCGTGGGCCCATCACACAGCCACTCCCGCATCCGCTGCATGGCAACTCCTTCAAACACCACGTGCGGGGTCCACTGCTCATCCTCACTGGTACCTAAGGCCACAGGATCGTCTTCTCCACGATGTTGGCGCGCTGACCAGTAACAACCTCCAGAAATTCCGCCGCCGCCTCAACGTGGTGCCCCCACTAATCCTCAGGTTCGGACTCGGTCTTTAGGGTATAAAGTTGTGCCCTTCCCTCGTTCATCAAGGGCATGCAACCGTAATCCGTAACGCCGAGCTTCTCCTGTGGCAGGATAGGTCTGTCGAGAAGGATAGGAGAGAGAATGGGTGCTGTTGTGTGCTTGTTCGCGTCACGCCCACCATGGTGCTTGCGCCGAGTGATGGGGGAGATCCGTTGGACCTCTCTACGGATGTGCAGTGCCCAACAGAGCTTGGAGAACCACTAGAAGACGACCAATTCCTCGCCAGAATTTGTGGGCGCCGCATCAACCTTCCTGCACCGTGGATAGGGCCCCTGCGCGCGATTCTCGGTAAGTTTTTCCCCTATGATCTTCATCGTTGTCCAAACTACGTGCAGCAATAGTTCTCTTGGAGAAGCCTGCTCCTCAGACTTGGATGGTGTGGTTCGGCGGCCTGCTCCACCCTGGTGGGCGCGGCGACGCCACCCAGTTCGGTCGGGAGGATGAAGGAGGCCCCTTGGCCGTTCAATCAACTATGAACGGCTGAGATTAGGTTTGGGTGCGGGAGCAATGAATCCATTCCAACCGTTAGATTACGATCGGGCGGTCCTGGTGGAATTCTGGTTCGTTAAAAGCGATCCGTTGATCTCCCAGACAACGGATTAGATTAGATCTTCATACCAATTCGACCGCATCTAACCGTGGCCGTAGATCAAGAATCCGATGGATGCGGGATGATCTCAGTTAGATAGAATAGAGACCGTCGATCTCTGATCCGAGGATCAGGGTTACATACCGATTCATTTAAACTTAGACCTAATCTGGACCCTTGGTTCTGATATGGACGGCTAAAAATCAATCATACCTCTTCGCCGTGTACATTTCTTAAAGAGACCCTCAGTTCTTAGGGAATTAACACGCAGTCCTGGCGTCGGTCGTTCTGGGTCTTAGGAAGTTTTACACCAGTGCCCCTGCACTTCTCTGTTATAATACGCCCAGTCCAGGAAACTAGAAAATCAGAGAAAATTTATTAGAAAAGGATTTTAATGTAAAAATAAATCCCTAGAACTTGTTTAATTCATATAAAATTCATACTAACTCCAAATTACATCATTCCAGTTTCTAAAATTTGGTAATAATATTCTCTATTACTTAGAGTCTCTGTTTTGGCATGACAACAATAAGAAAATTAATTCTTCAGTTAATCCTAATTTAAGCACATAAAACCATTAGAAATTCATAATTTAAAATATATAACTCCAAATTGATTTATTCTAGTGGCATTTATTTTGTTTAAATATTGTTTGTCACCTGGTGTCTTTGTCCAACCATGAAACTTGATTTAAAATTATCCACATAAATAACTCTATTCTAGGCATTAAATAACTTCAGAAAATCATAACTTAATAACTCTAACTCCGACTTTAGTGGTTCGCGTTTCCACGATCTCGTAGCAATGCGTAGATTATTATTACGAAACTTATTCTTATGTTGGTGTGATGTTAATGTTGTATATACCATGTTTGTTTGTATTGCTATGACTAGCGCGAGGTCACGAGGATCTAAAGAATCACCCTGGTAATTGGAATCTCAAGTGCCAGGCAAGTTGTGCCCTTGATTCACTTTTGTTACCCAATAATGTTCTTTATAATCATTTACCATGCATAGGTTTCATTTTGATGGGACCCAATAGGTCACCCTAGTCTGTTTATCCATTTTACCTTGTTTACCCCTGAATCATATGGGTAGTGTAAGGAAAATGGACCCCGGTCCTTTTGGCTAATTGAGTTTTGGTGTTTGATGAACAACACAATCCGTGAACTAATAAGTATTCTAGTGTTTGTGTTTGTAGTTCACAGGATGCGAAGAGAATTGGACCAAGGCAATGAGGATGCAACACCTCAAAAGAAGACATAAAAAGATGCATAGGAGTCCAAGACTCAAGAACAAAGAAGCCCGAAGAAATCAGCGAAGAAATCCAAGAAAAAGGGCTATCAGCCAGCGCCTGGTGGCGCACCGGACATTGGTGTCCGGTGTGCACCGGACTGTCCGGTGAAGTCCCGGACAGTCTGCGCAGAAAGGCCGCAGACAGGCGCTCTCTGGCTGTAGCACCGGACTGTCCGGTGTGCACCGGACTGTCCGGTGTGCCAACGGGCAGAAGGCAACGGTCGAATCCAACGGTCGGATTCAACGGTCGACTGCTACAGGCGCCAACGGTCGGCTGACGTGGGGGCACCGGACATGCTACAGTGCAGTGTCCGGTGTGCACCGGACTGTCCAGTGCACCCGACGACAGAAAGCTGCTGCTTTCTGTCCAACGGCTAGTTGGGGGCTTGGAGGCTATAAATACCACCCCAACCGGCCATTCTCAAGTGTGAGAGCCCAAGCAACATACCAAGGCATATAGTGCACATTTCTAAGAGCTCAAACACCCAAGTGCTTAATAGAATCACTCGGTGATTAGCGTAGGTGCTTTGCGAAGTGCTTAGGTTAGTTAGACCGCTTTAGCGCTTGCTCTAGGTGAATCCTAGTTAGTTGAGTGAGTTTTGTAAAACCACACAACCCCTCGGCTCTTGCGTGAGTCGTTGTAATTGTACCGAGTGGGGCGAGAGTCTTGCGAGACCGTGACAACCGCGTTTGTGTCACGGCCGCCACCGTGTACCGGAGGGAACGAGGCCCGCGGCGTTTCGGCCGGAAGCTCGATAGTGGAGACGGCGGGGAGCGTCCGAGAGGAGCCGGAAGCGGAGCACCACTTGCGCGTGGAGAAGGCCCGCGGCTCTCTACGGAGTTACTCGACCGTGGTGCTTGGCCCTCGCGTGGGCTTCCCTTTGCGTAGGGGCACCAACGAGGATTAGTCGGGACCTTGCGTGGTTCCGGATACCTCGGTAAAAATACCGGCGTCATCCACGAGAGTTTGCTTCTCTACTTAGCTCTTTACATTCCGCATTTATATTAAGCATTTAAGTTTCAATCTTGTAGTCATACTTATTTAGTGTAGATTGAAACTTAACCTTTGCGGTAGAGATAGCAACACTTAGACAAAACCTAGGTTGCACATTCTAGTTTTGATTACTTGCATAGGTTTTGCTCTAGGGATTTAATTGTGGCCTAGTTTAGTAAAAGTTTTAGAAGTCCTAATTCACCCCCCCCCCTCTTAGGCGTCACCCGTTTCCTACAATTGGTATCGGAGCCGGTTTGGCTCATTTGAAACGCTTTAGCTTCACCGCTAAAAGAGCCGACGCTTTTTAGAGAAAGGGATGGATACCCATAGGCCACCACACTTTGACGGCACTAACTTCCCATATTATAGTGCTAGAATGGCTTGTTACCTAGAGGCCGTTGATCTAGGTGTTTGGAGAGTCACTCGTGATGGGATGAAACCCCTCAAGAATCCCGAGAAACCCACCACGAGTGAGGAAAAAGAAATTCATTTAAATGCTAGAGCCAAAAATTGCTTGTATGAATCTCTTAGCATGGATATTTTTAATCAAGTATTTACCTTGAAAACTGCTAATGAGATTTGGCTAAAATTGCATGAGCTCCATGACGGCACATCCAATGTCCGTGAGCAAAAACATTGCCTAGTCTTAAATGAGTATAATTCTTTTGCTATGAAAGATGATGAGCTTGTTATAGACATGTATTCTCGTTTGAATCTAATTATCAATGAGCTCAATTCTATTGGCATTAATAAGCTAGGTGATGCGGACATTGTGAGGAAGATTATCTCCCTGCTACCACAACAAAGATATGGGAGCATCATCACCATCCTTCACAACATGGAGGACTTGAGCAACATGACCCCGACCATCGTGATTGGGAAAATCGCGGCTTTTGAGATGTCGCGAAAAATGAGTCGGGGAGAGGAGCCAACTTGCTCAAGACCATATGCTTTTGCATGTGATGAAAGGAAGGGCAAAAAGAAGGCTCCCACTCCAAGTTCCTCAAGTGAAGAAGAGGAAGAAGAAGAAAGTGATGATGATGAAGATAATCAACCATGCACATCATCCTCCGAGGACGAAGAGACAATCCGACGCGTCGGAAAGGTAATGGGGATGATCCGCAAGATTAATCTAATGGGTGTGCCCCTGCAGGTCGAGGATCTTCTCTTTAACATTGACAGGAAAAAGCAAAGGAAGAGAGGATGCTTCGCATGTGGGGAGAAGGGCCACTTCAGGGACAACTGTCCAAATATGGCCAAGCCCAAAAAGGAGAGGAGCAAAGGCAAGGCGCTAACAAGTGTTAGAACTTGGGATGATTCTTCAAGTGAAGATGAACCTCCAAGGACGCGCAGCCACCGGTCCTCGTCACGATCATCACGGTCATCACACAAATGTCTTATGGCAAGAGGTAACACAAGCATTCCATCCTCTAGTGATGAAAGTAGTAGTGATGATGAAGGCGAGGGAAAGGCCTCTCTAGAAGAACTTGCGGAAGCCGTTAATTTTTTCCAGGATGTTTGCACTAAGCAAAAGGCTCAACTTAAAACTTTGAAAAATAAGTTGGTTAGCTCCCAAAATGATTACAAAGGTTTGCTAGAAAAATTTGAAACTTTTGCAAACTTAAATAGTGAGCTATCAACTAAAATTGAGCTATTAGAATCTAGTGCTCCATCCACTGCTACCGATGATAGCCTTATTAAAAAGAATGAAAAACTTAAGGCTAAGTTAGCTAGCTCCCAAGAAGCTATTGAAAATTTGCTAGAGAAAATGGAAATTCTTAGCATACACAATAATGAGCTAACTACTAAGCTAGAAAACATTGGTAGCACCCCAGCAGCATCTTTAGTTGAAATACCTGAAATAATTAAGAAAGATGCTTCTACTTCCTGCTTTGATTTAATTGATGATTCTAACCCCTGCAACCAAGTCGTTGTTGAGAATATTGTTGTAGAGACATGTACGGATGAGGTTGCAAAGGAAAATGAACAATTAAAGCAAGAAGTGGCTCGCCTTGGCAAGGCTTTGTATGACAAGAAAGGCAAAGCCAAACAAATCCGACCTCCACAGGATAACACCACTGCGGGAGTGAACAAGCCTGTAGAGGGAGAAACTGTGATTTGTAGGATATGCCACAAGGAAGGCCACAAGTCTTTCCAATGCAAGGCGATGACCGGGGATAAACAAAGGCAAAAGCTCAAGCAAAAGCCATCAAGCAAAATCTCCAACACCTACATCAAAAAGGTGAACAAAAAGGATGCTACACCATACTTGATCAAGAAGAAAAAGAATGGAAAGGTGATAGCAATCAAGGCCAACAAGCAAGCCAACAAAGGAAAGGGGGCCAAACGCATCTGGGTGCCAAAGGAGATAATTTCAACCATGAAAAGCACCAAGAAGGTTTGGATCCCGAAAGGGAAGTGAGTGGACCAAAAGTCTACGGGAAATTTGGAGACTTGGCTAAATTGGGATGTATATCATGGGATACATCATATTGGATCAAGTTTATTGCCAAGTAGGTTAGTGAAAATTTTGGACCCAAATTTCCCACCCATGACTAAGGTAACTAGTTTTATTGCATTTCTCGTTTTTAGATATGCGTATCTATTTATCTTTTATCTAGTTTACCTTTCTTGCCTAGTATTACATTTGTTATGTACTTTTGTTCAAAATCATGCATACTAGGTAAATCATATGGTAGGATTGCTAGTTTTTAAATTCATATACTTAAGCAAACCTACATGGCTTAAAATGTTTAGTTAAAGCACGGCACATAGCTTTTATATTACTCCATAGTAAATGATGCATCAATTGAAAATTTTGATTTCTACAAAGTGTATCATTTAACTTATATGTGCCAAAGTTTGGATTATGGATAATTTGCCCCTCTTGATATCAAATCAAAGTGCATGTCTCCTACAAGTATTCAAAACTTGTATGCACACCTTTAGGGGGAGGTTACTCTATAATCTAACACTTTGAGACTAACACCTTTTCAAGTCTATTTCATGTGATAGTCTCATTGTAAGGAAAATGAAGTCCCCGGAGAAAGACAACAATCTTCCACTGCAAAAACTCCAAGAACTCTCATGTCTCTCAAGCTCGCCATTGATCTTCAATTGGTATCTTTTGAGACTACATTCAGTATCATTTACATGTCTTCTCCAATATTTGATTAGACTATATTTCATATCATATGCTTCCATGTTGCTAAAAATGCATAAGTAGTTAACTCATATTCTGTTACCTATGCATAAGGGAAGTTAGTCTTTTCAAATCATGTCTTGCACCTCTAATTTTCACATGCTTTTTCCCTAAGTAGAGGATCTCTGTCAGGGGGAGTATTTCTTCTTTCTAAAGGAGAATACTCATTTAGGGGGAGTAATCTTTTTAGGACTCCTTCAAGTGGTATCATTCATATTGGTTAAATTAACATCCTGCAATTGTGGTATCATTTGATAGATTTCTTGATGGGGGCAAGCTTTTATTTACTTCCTACATGCTTTTAATGTCTTTCTTTTCGGTGGTTGATGCCAAAGGGGGAGAAGTTTAGGGACCAAAGCAATGAAATCTATATCAAACACCAAACACCACCAATTTAAAATTTTATATCTACAAATGGCTTTTCAAGTGGTTTTGGTTATTTGGTCCAAAAATAGGAAGTAAGTGAATTATGGAGTTAGGGGGAGGCTTAAGTCCATAATATCACATTGTGGGGACAATCATGCATCTTAGCAAGTAGATTGCATATTTCCATTCAAATACTTGTATTATTTGCTTGCTTTGGTTGTGTTGTCATCAATCACCAAAAAGGGGGAGATTGTAAGGAAAATGGACCCCGGTCCTTTTGGCTAATTGAGTTTTGGTGTTTGATGAACAACACAATCCGTGAACTAATAAGTATTCTAGTGTTTGTGTTTGTAGTTCACAGGATGCGAAGAGAATTGGACCAAGGCAATGAGGATGCAACACCTCAAAAGAAGACATAAAAAGATGCATAGGAGTCCAAGACTCAAGAACAAAGAAGCCCGAAGAAATCAGCGAAGAAATCCAAGAAAAAGGGCTATCAGCCAGCGCCTGGTGGCGCACCGGACATTGGTGTCCGGTGTGCACCGGACTGTCCGGTGAAGTCCCGGACAGTCTGCGCAGAAAGGCCGCAGACAGGCGCTCTCTGGCTGTAGCACCGGACTGTCCGGTGTGCACCGGACTGTCCGGTGTGCACCGGACTGTCCGGTGTGCCAACGGGCAGAAGGCAACGGTCGAATCCAACGGTCGGATTCAACGGTCGACTGCTACAGGCGCCAACGGTCGGCTGACGTGGGGGCACCGGACATGCTACAGTGCAGTGTCCGGTGTGCACCGGACTGTCCGGTGCACCCGACGACAGAAAGCTGCTGCTTTCTGTCCAACGGCTAGTTGGGGGCTTGGAGGCTATAAATACCACCCCAACCGGCCATTCTCAAGTGTGAGAGCCCAAGCAACATACCAAGGCATATAGTGCACATTTCTAAGAGCTCAAACACCCAAGTGCTTAATAGAATCACTCGGTGATTAGCGTAGGTGCTTTGCGAAGTGCTTAGGTTAGTTAGACCGCTTTAGCGCTTGCTCTAGGTGAATCCTAGTTAGTTGAGTGAGTTTTGTAAAACCACACAACCCCTCGGCTCTTGCGTGAGTCGTTGTAATTGTACCGAGTGGGGCGAGAGTCTTGCGAGACCGTGACAACCGCGTTTGTGTCACGGCCGCCACCGTGTACCGGAGGGAACGAGGCCCGCGGCGTTTCGGCCGGAAGCTCGATAGTGGAGACGGCGGGGAGCGTCCGAGAGGAGCCGGAAGCGGAGCACCACTTGCGCGTGGAGAAGGCCCGCGGCTCTCTACGGAGTTACTCGACCGTGGTGCTTGGCCCTCGCGTGGGCTTCCCTTTGCGTAGGGGCACCAACGAGGATTAGTCGGGACCTTGCGTGGTTCCGGATACCTCGGTAAAAATACCGGCGTCATCCACGAGAGTTTGCTTCTCTACTTAGCTCTTTACATTCCGCATTTATATTAAGCATTTAAGTTTCAATCTTGTAGTCATACTTATTTAGTGTAGATTGAAACTTAACCTTTGCGGTAGAGATAGCAACACTTAGACAAAACCTAGGTTGCACATTCTAGTTTTGATTACTTGCATAGGTTTTGCTCTAGGGATTTAATTGTGGCCTAGTTTAGTAAAAGTTTTAGAAGTCCTAATTCACCCCCCCCCCTCTTAGGCGTCACCCGTTTCCTACAGGTAGTTATGCTATTGCTTTACATGGTTTTGGGTTAATATTTCATTATATCCATGTTCCATTTATTTTGTTATCCTATTTATGTTCATGTCAAGATCATTATATTATTGTTAATTAGAACATGGAGCTTAACTTGAGAACCACGTGCCACCACAAGGGAGGAATGAGACCTCTTGGCTAACTAATTAGGAAAGCTAGTGGAAGACTACCTTACCCGATAGGGGCAAGGGCAGTAGGGGAGTTGCATGCAAGGAGGTCCTCGGGTTGACTTTGCTGTGATGGCGGTCAGACGAAGGATTCTTGCAAGTGCTCTTCCCATAAACTGTAGCGGGTTTTCGGAAGCTAGTGGAACTTTGTAAAGGCCTCGTAGTGGATCCCTAGCCATTCACCTCGGTAGTGTCTAAGGGCCTAGCTAACCCTGGCGACATGGGAAACACGACTTGTGGTAAAGGGTACAACCTCTGCAGAGTGTAAAACTGGTATACTAGCCGAGCTCACGGTCATGAGCGGCTCAGGACTCTCCGATGATTAAATTATGGAACCTAAACTCAATTTTTCATTTGCATTTGTATGGGTTTATTATTAATTTTGTTCTATTATTATTTATTATGGTTTGGTACTTACTTACATCTAGTAATTGCTAATAAGATTTTGACCAACTTATTAAAAGCAATGCTCAGCTTTAACCCCTATCATTGATTAGCCTTACACATCACATGAACTCTCACCTTTGTGAGTTCATGCCACATTATTCCCCACAACTTGTTGAGCGATGAACATGTGTGAGCTCACCCTTGCTGTCTCACACCCCCCCACAGGTCAAGAGCAGGTACCACTGGAGGAGGCGCATGGTGGATGTTGCGCTGTGTTCGTGAGAGGTCTAGGTCGTCGTCTCCCAATTGACTTTCTCGCGCCAAGGATGTGTAATACCCAACTTGTAAATTGTGGAGGATATCCTAAAAGGAGAAATGGCATTCCTTTGTATATATGTGTGTTGTCCATGTTTATCGTTTCATGAGAACATCACATAAAAACAAATAAACACAAACTATATGCCACTAAAATTATGCATCATGATGGATTTTATTTTGTGTGCATATTGTGACCATATAAAAATAATAATGTGAAAATAAATATACTAAAGTCACATAGTGGAATATAAAAGAAAATTCTAGAATTTAGAAGTGGAGAAAGAAAAGAAAATGTGTATACAAATTATAAATAAAGGAAAGAATATTATGTGCAACATGATTCTCTTAAATTGAGGAGGATTTACCATAGAGCAAAATTGAATTTTGAACTTTGAATTTCAAACTCAAAGAAAAAGAAAAACAGAAAATATAACATAAAAGAAAAAGGAAAGGAGATACCTGCGCATGGGCTGGATCCTCACGCCTTCGGCCCACTTTGCCTGCACTCGCGCATGGCCCAACCTCACCTCGCGCGGCCCGTTCCCCCTTGCGCTGACTGGTGGGACCCTGGGGACAGGCGCAGCAAACACTCCGCGCGGGTTGAATCAGCCGCTTGCACGCGGGACCCACCTTGCTGGCGATCCTCTTCTTCCCGTGGTTCTCGGCGCAGTTGGTTGACCACCAGATTCCGTGAAGCTCGGCGCGCGGGGGAAGTGGTGGAGGAGGGCGACCTGGTATAAATTAGTGCTCTGCTTGGTCGCCTTGACTCCCGCAAACGAGGGCCAGCACACCGTAGCCACTGCACCGCCGCCGAAACCATAGGAAGGCCCCGCTGCCGCCGCGGACTCGATCGGCCGCTGCCGGTGAAGCCTTCGGACCTATCCTGGGTGCACTCTACGGAGCTTGGGCGGGTCACCATTTTAGCGCCGTGGGTAATCAGCGACCGGAGTACGAGGAATCCGCCGCCGGGGCAACACCTCCGCCGCTGCTCCACTGCTCGTTGTGGACAACGCACTCGCGGGCGCCAAACCGAGGTGAGACTCGCTATCATGTCTTCCATTGCCTTCGCAATTTGCAGAACACCTAGAATCGTAAGTGTTAGGGGGGTGATGGGTCGGCAATTGCTCGCCGTCGTGCGACCACCGCCGCGGAGCCGCTCCGTGACATGGGCGCCATCCTTGTTCGGCCAATCTGCCAGAGGAATGTCTCTGGTGGATTCGTTAGGGCCTCAGCACTTTATAGCTCGAAACGGGAATAGGAATAGGAATAGGGCTCCGGTGCGCAACCAGGCGTGCTCCGGTGGTGCTCCACCGTGTGCTCTGGGGCGGCGCTGCCGCGAATGGCTGGGATGGGGAAGACGAAACCTGAACCGTCGATGTGGCAGCGTGCGGTCAAGATTAGAAATAGCGTACCTGTTCGAGGGTTTAACCCGAGCCGTTGATTCGTGGATGACCGGTCCCGATTAGTCTCTGTGTACCGGTTGGCCTTAACCATTGATCCGGGATCGTGTGGGCGAAAGCAGATCGTATGCACTTAAAATCCACACCGTTCGTGCGGGATCCAGTGGGTCTCATTGCTCAACGTTTTCAGATAGTGATCCACCTAATCTCGGCCGCATGACTTAGATCCAACGGCTCATAACACCCGATACCCCTTCGCTGCGCGCGTTTTGCATTTAGGCCCCTCAGTTTTCAGGAAACCAACCCGCCGTCCTGGGGGCGCTGTTCACTGAGTCTCTGGTTTCTTGTGCCAGAGCCCCTGCGCTTCCTAGGATTTGAGACCCAGTCCCGAGATCAGATAAAATAGAGAAACTAATTTAAAAATAGATTTTTAGTACAAATTTAATTACAGAAACTTGTTTTAATTGTAGGAAATTCATACTTGATCCAAATTGGACCATTCCAGTTCCTATAATTTTGTAAGATTATTCTCTATCAAATAATACCACTGTTTTCACATGAAAAACACATTAAAATTTATTTCTCACTTAACCCTATATTAAATGCATAAAATCTTTGGAAATTCATAACTTAAAATATATAACTCCAAATTTAGTGATTCCAATTCCTGTGATCATATTTTAATTTCTAGTTTATTACTGTATATTCTATTTGCATGTTTGATGTGATGTTAATTTATGCTATACTATGTATGTATTGTGTTGATGCGAGTAGACGAGCAAGCCACTGTGGAATCTGAGGTTCAGCAAGTAGAGACTGCTGAGCAGGAGCTCGTGGAAGGCAAGTTGTGCCCTTGATCACTTCTTTTACCCATTCATGTTCTTATTATTCATAATGATCTGCATAGGATAATTTTGCTGGGACCCAATAGGATACCCTAGATTTGACTATCTTTATACCTTGCTTCACCACTGGTTTTACTACTAAAGTTTTGGGTAGTACATGCTATTGCTTTATGTGGATTTGGGTATAGAGATATTCATCACTCATTGTTAAACTATTTATTGTTATCTGTTTTATTCTTCAATGTTCATGTTAAGATCATTATGTTAATGGGAACATGGAGAACCACCCGGGAAAACAGTGCTACCACAAGGGTTTAATGGGACGCCCTTGGCTGATTAACTAGGAAAGCTAGTGGAGGGCTACCTTACCCGAAAGGGGCAAGGGCAGTAGGGGAGTGGTCAGTGTAGGGAGGTCCTTGGGTTGATTTTGCTGCGATGGCGGTCAGACAAGAACCCTGCACTGGAGCTTCCTATAAACTGTAGCGGGTAGTCTGAAGCTAGTGGAACTTTGTAAAGGCCTCGTAGTGGTACCCTACCTCGCTTCCTTGGTAGAGGTGTATGGAGTCTGATCAACTCCGTGGCAAATGGGTAACACGACTTGTGGGTAAAGATACGCAACCTCTGCAGAGTGTAAAACTGGTATACTAGCCGTGCTCACGGTCATGAGCGGCTCGGACACTCACATGATTAATTTATGGAACTTAAACTTAATTTGTCATATCATTGCATTTGGGATTATTTTATTATTACTTTACTTATTATTACTATGGTTTGGTATTCACTTACACTTAGTAACTGCTAATAAAATTTTGGTCAACTTATAAAAGCAATGCTCAACTTCAGCCTTTATTTCATTGATCAGCCTTACACTTCATGAACTCCCACCTTTGGCGAGTTCATGCCACATTATTCCCCACGACTTGTTGAGCTATGAACGTATGTGAGCTCACTCTTGCTGTCTCACACCCCCCCACAGGAGAAGAACAGGTGGTTCAGGAGAAGCCACAAGGCGAGGAGTTTGATCTGATCTAGGTGGCGTTTCTCAGTTGACATTGGCGCCAACGATCCTTAGTTCGTTTTATGTTTATTCTTTTATTTTGTATTAAGTCTTCCGCTATGTATTAAACACTCTGATGTTTTATGAGATTTATCTCTATACACTCTGTTATTATATATGTTGTCTTCTTTGGCGCATGTATGAGATGCACCCGGCTTTGTCCTTTAAACCCGGGTGTTACAGGATGTATTTTTAGATCCTGTTATATTTATCTTTTATTTTGTAAGACTTCCGCTATGTAATAAATATTCTGATTATTGTGACATTTATCTCTATACACTCTGTTATTATATATGTTGTCTTCTTGGCGTATGTATGAGATACATCCGGCTTTGTTTCTTAAAGCCCGGGTGTGACAACCACTTTCCAAAGTTATCGTATAAGTCTATCTCAAATTCATAAGGGTGGAAGATGGAAATTAATTCTATAGATTTACATACTATTTTTCCGATGTACAACTTATAGCACACTCTTATACTTGCTTCGTTATAACATAAATGTAGTATATAATTATCTCTCTCATATGATTTATGATAATATAGAAATATATTACAAATATAAATATATAAACTTAATTAGTTTTGTCTAAATTGTAATTATTAAAATGAAATTCAATTCCAACGAAACAAACAGGATCTTAGAAATTTTTAATATCTCTCAGAAATCAAAAGCGAGTGACCAACAACGTACAGATATGTGACTAGTCTAGTTTTAGTTGAGAGTTGTGTCCCGTTTTATAGTTCAAATTGAAAAAAAAAACTTTTGCAGGGGCCAAAATTGGCCTTTTCCTTTCGCCAATAATGCTAGAGCTTAACGCACACCCAAAGAAGTTTCTCCCATGCCTTCAACTCATATCATAGAACAGATGAATGCAGTATTTGTTTTGAAACATGTGCAGCATATCCTTCCTTTTAGTTATCAGGCTCCAATTTCCAAACAAACACAGATTTACGTATTTTGGTTGTTCCATACCTCAGGGGCCAAGCAAAATGGAGACGATTTGATATCCACGTGAACGTTCAATGACACAAACTTGGTCCATGAATTCTCAGGAACTATGGAGTAACACTCAAACTAAAACAATCCATGTAAAGTGCAACGATTGTTCAGCATTTCATATACCAAAGCTTGATAAGCTATCAGCTAACAGAACATGGTACATATGAGAATCTCCATGGGGATGCTTGATGATGTGAAGGGAAAAAAAGAAGGCTGCAGCAGAATTCAGTACTGTAGTCGCACTATGAAACATGGCTTTGAAAAATACTATGAAGTGGGGTAAAAGCCTCCATGCAAATGCTACAAGATTACATGTGTTCATAAAATATATATTTTGTTCATTTACACAACACAAACTTGTGACTTTTAACTGGGAAGTTGGGCAGTCTATGGGATAGCATGTACAGCATAGCAGATGGTAAACCGGATGTACACTTCACTGGCATAATCACACAATCACAGTGCATCCTATCAGAAATTAGTCGCAATCAATTTTCTGTCGGCCATCAAAAGTCTGCAAGATTGGTAGGAAGAGTATGCTAGTGAGACAAGGTTTAACACCACATTTAAAATATAGAGCAGAGAATAAAAGACTAGTTAGCTAATAAGCTAAGATATCCGGCAGTTCTATGCGAACATCAAACAAACCGTATTTGGCTACTAGGAAATTTTCAATCTGTTATCATGAGAGAGAAAGTAAACGAATAACAGAGGCACTAATGTTCCATTATCCTTAGATTAATGAATTCAGCTATAAATGATCTGAAATTCGAACACACATGATAACTTTGCCTTTTGTACATTCTGTATATCAAGTACTTGCCTTTTAATACTCCATTTCAGCATGCCCAATACAAGTAAATTAAGAAGGACGAAAACACATGCTTAGATACACAATTTTGCCTCAGACAGGTTCACATAAGATACCAGTCTACCAGAGACTATATTACAGCATGCAAATGAAGCAGATGAGTATGATTGTTCATACTTACAAGCGGAGGGATGCAAATCAACAGAAACGAAACTCATGATCCCATCTGCCACTGTATCAGTCAAAAGATTAGACGATTAATGCTTGCAACAGAAAGAAAGGAAAGTTCTGCAAGGTCTTAAATTCACTCCAACCTAGTCAGTGGAGATAACGATACCTTAAGAACCGGCTCTCCACCTTGGTTTGATGTCTTTGATTCCTTCATTGCTTTCATCTGTGCTTTGGCTGCCCTTCCAGCCGCCGATTTCTCATACTCCTGCTGTCTGAAGATTGAAAAAAAATAAGGTCACAAATAGGAAAAAGCTACTTCAGATCAAATAATCTACAGTATAATCAAACAAAAGACGGAATAGGAATCTTCGCAAACAAAAGTCTTTCTCCTAAAGTTCTGAGCTTTCCGAATTCCGATTGTGGTAGTGATGATTTAACTTTTAAGGGTCATAATGATTCCCTATCCAAGCCAAAATCAATGGCAATTGGTGCCGACTGAACAAGAGGTACGAGCAGGATCTAGGCTACCACAGTGGCACCTCTACAACAGCCGAGCTCGATTCAATTCGATTCGAGAAGGAGGAAGGCGGCCATCACAATCTGATTCGATCGAAGGGCCCCTCAATCCAACGTCTTGGAGTTGGGGGGGCCGATCAAATCCCGAAATCCGATAAACCCTCAACCCGAGCGCGTCCTGCGGATCAACCTAGAACCAAGTCAACCAACCTATGGAAGGGAACTAGTCGTGCCCAATAACCAACGGGAGGAACGCCGCCATGATGATGATCTAACTAATCCTGCGCGGCCGGCCCGGGGTGATGGTTGGGACTTGGAGACGGTTACCTTACCTCCTCTGCGCGGCCTCGGCGGCCTTGGTGCGAGCATCCTGCGACTCGCGCCGGTCCGCCTCCGCCCGCCGCTCCTGCTCCGCCGCCTTCGCGGACCCGAAACACGGGCACTGCCCCATCCGCCTCTCTCCCTCCCTTGGTTTGCTCGTCGCTGGCAACTCAGCTGGCTTCTGATTTCGTGAGTTTCTTCACTCGAGCTTGCTTTGGGGATATGCGAAGGAATCAGAGGTCGATGCGCGCACGGGCGTTGCCGCAAACCCAAACCCAAAAAGAAGGAGAGGGAGGGCCCTTCGAGGTTCCTGGAAGCCGCGTGGGCCCGTCACACAATAGGCGGTTAATTTGGCTTGAAACGGAGATAATACAACGGATTATTCGCAAAACAAACGTCACTCCTTTCAACGACAAACACGACATGCTCATGCCGTCTAGATGGAAAAGCTTCTTATACAATAGCTCCAATACATAGAAGTCATAAACCTAGTATATTGACATGCTACTCTAAACACAAGTCTCCAGTTGTCTCTCTAAACCTCTCTCTCTCTATCTCACTTTTACATCGTCTCCACAAAATTTCACCCTCTATTTTTTCCTCTCCTGCAGAGATTTTCTCTAAATTCTTCCATATATCCCACGACAACTATAAAATATTGTTTTCTATACGTACTTATCACTCATTATCAATTTTTCTTCAACTAGCAATTACTCCCGGCCACAAAAACCGAGGACTACACAAAATATTTAGGGGCACGACAACAATGAAGGGAGAGAGAAGCTCGCTGCGACAAAGGGTGCCCAGGGGCGAAGCCAGAATTACGATATAAAGGAACCAATCAATTTATTAATATTATATGATAAAAAATATTGTATAATATCATCAAGTTTGAGCACTCAATATGGAATAAGAATTCTAGATCTTTATAAATTATCTTAGTTCATGAGTCCATTTTCTAACTAATTGATATATTGAACTAAAGTTGTGACACAAGAATAATACCAAAATAATAAAGACGACATAACGATGAATATCCGACCGATGAGATTCAACTTTTATATAATGACTCTAATATTCATGAGGCATCTAACAAATTTGTGAGAGAATTCAAAAATCTAACTATCCATGAAAATTCGTCAACTATGCAGGTACATGTCAAATTTGTCGTGTACACACCAACTATCAGGTGACAACTTTAGTTGAAATTTGTTGATTTTATTATCCACGAGATCTAGTGTAGTATGTATATAAGTTGTTGGCGCTCATTCTGTTGCTTCATGTGATCACCTTTGTTGGACTTTGGTTGTGGAACTATGGCAGAGGCAAGTCAAGTGGTTAGCGGCAATCTGCAGAGGCAAGTCAAGTGAGGTTCAGATACCATTGTCTACAAGCGAATTAGCTTTGGCGTTTCATGCATCGATTGGTCATTCAACGAATATTTTATCTTATATTCTTTGTCTCTTTTAGACTTTGGTTGGCATATACTACAACAAAGTTATGGATCATATATTACCAACCGCTATATTAAACCTTTCATTAATTGTGCTGCATAAAATTTAAAATATTTATATTTAGATACATATAATTTAGACTATATATAATTCTTTTGTTTGTGTCTTAGCCTTCGGAGGGGCCATGGCCCCCTGGCTCCGCCCCTGGGTGCCTGGTAAAGGCAGGCGTAGCCATCATCCGAATGGAGGGGAGGGGGAACGACTGTCATCGGTCTAAAACCAATACACTTTCATATTACTCCCTCCATCCATTTTCTTCATCACCGAAGAGACAACCAAATTTCCAACTTTTTTCACCGTCCACTGCTTTGAAAACCGTAGGTGACCTTTTTACCGCTTCGATCTCTGTGTCGGAGCAAATAACTGCATGACCGTTAAGTTGCTTCATTCGTTCTCACTCCTTGGCCTCAACATATTTTGAGAATATCTTGGCCACCATAGTACATTGAGTTTCTTGGTGTGGGCCCAACGATTTCAACATCCCCTACAACAACAAAAACGAAGCAGGTTTTCTGAAAGTCGCCTAGAGAGTGGGGTGAATAGGCGAAACCTGTAAATTATAAACTTTGAACACGAACTTCACCCGGGGTTAGGATTAGAAACAAATTATAATGAATATGGAGTGCGGAAGAGAGTTCTTCTTGCTATGAGTTGCTCAATCAATATGGATAACTTTGGGAGCAAACTCAAAAGATTGTGAGCAAGAGAACTTTAGAGAGAGGGGAGAGGAAGAATCAAATCACAAGTTAATGATCAACACAAATGAACACAATGATTTGTTTTCTGAGGTTCGGTTCCAATGAACCTACTCCCAATTGAGGAGGCCACGGAGGCCGGGTCTTTTTCAACCATTTCCCTCTCTCAAACGATCACTTCGACTGTTTGAGTGCTTCTTTTTAATCTCAAGGATCACTAAGACCCCGCAAGGACCACCACACACTTAGGTGTCTCTTGCTAGCTTTACAAGTCACTAGAGAGTTTAGAAGAAGATGAACAAAGCACGGTTAATAGCCAAGCAACAAGAGCAAAAAATAAAACACGGATCACACTATCTCAAGTCACTAAACACTAATGATCACTATGTAACACCCGGATTTTAGGGGTCCAAAACCCGGGGTTAACATAAACACCAGGTATGCTGGGACCAAGTCTCATACATATGATGTATAGTGGCACAGGATCGAATGTCACATCTTTATATATAACAGGAGTTCTGTACAAAATAAATAATTACATTATAAGGAGACAACGGTCCAGCAACCCAAAGTTGACTGGGAGACGACGACCTAGACCTCTCACGAACTCATCACAGCATCCTCCATGAGCATCATCCTGCAGTACCTGTTCTTGACCTGTGGTGTATGTGAGACAGCAAGAGTGAGCTCACATACGTTCATCGCTCAACAAGTTGTGGGGAATAATGTGCATGAACTCGCCAAAGGTGGGAGCTCATAAAGTGTAAGGCTTACCAAAGAAGATGGTTAGAGCTGAGCATTGCTTTTAAAGTTGGTCAAAATTTTATTAGCAATTACTAAGTATAAGTAAATACCAACCCAATTAAATAGTAGAACAAAAGTAACCACTTCACCTGCGATGCAATGCATATGACAAATTGAATTTAGTTCCATAAATTAATCATGTGAGGGTCCGAGCTGCTCATGACCGTGAGCACGGCTAGTATACCAGTTTTACACTCTGCAGAGGTTGCGCATCTTTACCCACAAGTCGTGTTACCCATCTGCCAAGGGGTCATGAATCCCATACACCTCTACCAAGGAAGTGAGGCAGGGTAGCACTACGAGGCCTTTACAAAGTTCCACTAGCTTCCGAAAACCCGCTACAGTTTATAGGAAGATCCAGTACAGGAATCCCTTGCAGGACCGCCATCGCAGCAAAATCCTCCCGAGGGCACTTCCCGCACTGACCTCTCCCTTACTGCCCTTGCCCCTTTCGGGTAAGGTAGTCTTCCACTAGCTTTCCTAATTAATCAGCCAAGGGCATCCCATACTACCCTTGTGGTAGCACTGTTTTCCCGGGTGGTCGCTCCATGTTCCAATTAACATTAATGATATCAACATGAACATAAACAGAATAACAACAAGAATTGGAACATGGAGGTAATAAATGATTATCCCAAAACCATAATAAGCAATAGCAAACTACCCAAGTGATTCAGGGGTGAACAAGGTAATGAGATAAACAATCTAGGGTGACCTATTGGGTCCCATCAAAATTAACCTATGCAGATCATTATGATTAATTAGAACATGAGTAGGTGAAAAGAAGTGATCAAGGGCACAACTTGCCTGGGTCTTGAGATTCCAGGTAGCAGGATGATTCTTCAGATCCTCGTGACCTCACTGCTAGTCGTAGCATTACAAACATACATAGTATAGGCAAATTTAACATTACACCAAACATAAGAACAAAATACACAGTAATAATCTACACATTAAAATAAAACCACAGGAACTGGAATCACTAAATTTGGAGTTGTAGATTTTAAGTTATGATTTTCCTAAGGTTTAATGTGATTAAAATGTGATTAAATGATAAATAAATTTTCTGACAGAGTTTATGTCAAAACCAAGACACTAAATGATGAAGAATATTATTACAAAATTTTAGAAACTGGAATGGTTCAATTTGGAGCTAAAATGGATTTTCTATGAATTATCTAAGTTTTAGCAATTATTTTCATATTAAAAATCTATTTAATAACTATTTTCTCTGATTTTACTATGTTCTGGACTGGGCCTCAATTATAAGAAACTGCAGGGGGCTCGGGATAAGATTCCCGAGACACAGCGAATAGTAACACATGGACGGCGGGTTTATTTCCCGGAAATCCGAGGACTCTTTAACAAAAAGTCACGGCGAAGGGGTATCTCCAAATCTGGACCGTGAGATCTGAGATGGAGGGTTCGGATTAAATCCGCACATGCGCTGAACCGGTATGTGATCATAGTCGTTGGATCGAGGACCTATGGCCATGATTTTAAATAATCCGAGGTTGCGCTTGAGCCACAGGATCCTGATCCGACCATTCACGCTTATACCAACGAAAGGGTACGTTAACTTCTAATCCTAGCCGTTCATCAACCATCCTACGGCGCACGGGTCGTCTTCCTCCCCACAGCCCATACGCGGCGGCCAAGTATCTCGACCGCGGCGGCGCCGCCACCGGAGTACCATGCCGTCGCGCCCTAGTGCCCTAAACTCGAATCTAACCGGTGCTTATGCAAGAAGAGGGAAAGCGCAATGACCCAGATGAGTTCTCACCGGTGATTATGACGCCGTGGAGGCTGGCCACGACGAGGGGTGGTTCTACGGCGGAGCTTCAACTCCGGTGAGGAATTGCCGGTGTAGGCCGCCCTCCAACCCGATGTCGATGCCACGGAAACACCCGCCGAGTCAAGGCGAAGCTCCCCGACCACACGCGCAAACCCGAGCGCGAGTACAAAGGAGAGTCGCCGGCGACGGGTCGCTACGGCCCCACGAGCTCACGGCGGCGACGGTGTTGGTGCTCGGAGGCGGGTACAATTGGATGAGATGAGGGTGGGGATCACGGCGGTCTCCTTATATAGTCCAGGGCGCAACGGAAACGCCGATCACCACGCGCCCGAGCGCGGAGTCCGCCGGCAAGGGACGAGATTCCCGGCGACGACGGAGGCGAGATCGCGCGCGTTTCTGTTGTGAGAGAACGAGCTGACATGTGGGTCCCGCGGAGCAGTGAGTCCGAGCTTAAGCGTGCGCGAGGCGAGAGACCGGGCAGCGGCCCCGCGATGTCAGCGAGAGGAGAACACGCAGGCGCGGGTGAGAGCGACTGAGCAGGGGGCCCCACCCGTCAGCGGTGACAGGAGCGCGGCAAGCGTGAGGATGACGTGCGGGCCCGGTCTGTCGGCGCCAGGTTTCTGGTGTGGGCTGCGCGGAGGCTGTTTCGTTAGGTGGGCCAAAAGCGACGAATTCGGCCCAGGTAAGTTCCTTTTCCTTTTCTTTTTATATTTTCTGTTTTCTTTTTCATTTCTCTTTTCAAATTCAAACTTAAATCCAAATTCAAACTTTGTGGCAAGTTTATTCTCAGTTTATATATTCAATTTGAACTTACCAATATAGGATCTATTCATTTATGAATTTATCTTGTATTTTATAATATTTCTTTCTCTTTTCTCCCTTTCCCATTTATTTTCTATTTTCTATTTTTCCTTTTCATTTGAATTTCAAATCAACACAAGTTTAAAGTTCAAACACTTAATTTGGATACGCATATAGAACTTTTAGCATAATGTGCAAAAACATATTTTATATATTTCTTTATTTATTTTAGTTCTTTTAGACAAGTTTTTATTCATATAGTAGAATAATTCCTACCTCATTAATTCTAGGGAAATCAAATTTAGACTTATATATGTTAAGAAATAGTTTAACCATAATTCTTTTATATATCCTAACCCAAAGGCAATTTAGATTATCTAAGTATCTTTAATTATGTATTTTTAACTTACTCATGAGTGGAAACTCCTAAATTATGATTATCTCTAAGGAAAGGTGTTTTGATTTAAAATCTTTGAGAATTTTTCCTTGTCTTCACAAAATTGAACTTTAGGGTGTTACAAATCCTACCCCCCTTAAAAATAATCTCGTCCTCGAGATTTGTAAGGCAAAAGGGTGCATGCTCATATTTATTCAACACATATGCATAAACAAAATCTCGGCATGATGCATATCTTATTAGCAAAACACAGGGTCAAATGGACCTTATTATTATTACTAAAATAGTAAAATACTACTACTAGCTAAACTAATATTTAGGTCTGACAAATAGTAAAATATATATATATATATATGTATCTATATCTATGTTTATCTCTTTATTCTTGTTGCTCGTTGACTTCTTCACCGACTACTTCATCTCCAACTGGCTCTTCTTCTTGAATTTGAATTTCAAGTTCACCGGGTTCAGCTTCTACTTCTGTATGATGGGCATATCCTCGGTTGATGGATAGGGGCTGACTCTTCCCTGCCGAGGCTTGTCCTTGCTTCATCGGAGCCGGTGTAGTGTAGGCAGCTCTGTTGGGACAGTAGTTGGCATAATGTCCCGGTTGTCCACATTTGAAGCATGTTCTGATGGCGGTTGTGTTGGGAGCAACGGTTCCTCCTGGAGTGCTTGCTTTTGGAGGAGCAGTTGGTGTCTGTTGAGTTTGTTGTCCAGAACTGCCACTAGCTGGTGTACTTGGAGTGGTAGTATAGCGAGGACGGGAACTACTTCCGGCCTGCCCTTGGTTGACAGCCTTTCTTTTCTCTCCAAATATACTCCTCTTGTTTTCTACAGCAATAGCTTTATCAAGTAGCCTTTGGAAAGATGGGAATGTGTGCGATACCAGTTGATATTGCAAGGGTCCAATCAATCCATCCAGAAAGAGCTCCTGCTTTTGCTCATCATCTTCAACATCTCTGGGAGCATATCGAGATAACTGAATGAATTTGTCCCTATATTCACTCACGGACATACTTCCTTGCTTGAGGGATAGAAACTCCTTCCTCTTAATCTTCATGAGTCCAGCAGGAATATGGTAATTCCTGAATTGTGCGGAGAATTCTTCCCAGGTAATTGTATCGGCAGCAGCATGAGCTGCACAGTACGCATCCCACCAATCTGCAGCGGGACCAGCAAGACGACCCGAAGCATAGAGTACTTTCTCCCGGTCCGAGCACTGGGTTATATTGAGCATCTTTTCTATGGACTTTAACCAGTCATCAGCTTGCAGTGGATCTGCGGAGTTGGAGAAGGTTGGTGGTTTGTGGCTCATGAATTCCCGGTGCTTGTCCCGGGGTGGAACAGGTGGTGGAGGTGGAGGAAATGGCCCTTGTTGTTGTTGCTGCTGTTGTTGAAGTTGTTGCTGCAGCTGTTGTTGTTGTACCCTCCTTTCCTGGCGTATTTCTTCCCGTTCTTGGCGCATTTCCCGACGTGCATCCTCTCTTTCCTGGTGCATTTCTTGGCGTTCTTGCTGCATTTGGGTGCGCATATCTGCCATGGTGTCCGCCATTTGCTGCATCATTCTCATTTGAGCTGCGACGAGTGGATCAACTCCGCCTTGTGGAGGATTAGGAGGATTCATTGCTGCTGACTGTGGTTGGGGTTGTTGATTAGCAGGTAAATCAATTCCACCACCCCGCCTGGTATTGACCATCTAAGTTAGAAGCATATGGTAAGATAGCTTTACAAGGGAATCATTTAATAGATAGAATGAATAAACTAATAGTTGGTTATGTACTGGAATTTCTTTGGCAGGGCTGGACCAAATATTTTATGTTAAGACTAGGGTAATTAGTTGTACGAGGTGAATGTCCAAAGGTAAGATAGAATGTGTCAAGATGAGATAGTTACGGAATACTACATATATTTTCTGAGGGGATAATCTAGTTTGTCTAGTTATCTTACAAATGCTATCCTTTATACCTAGATATATATGCAGATGTAATTGTGGACATTACTCCACAACCCATCACACTCAATCAAAGATCCAAATCAGACAAGTATCATAAGAACAAACATTCAAGTCCATAGATATCTATAAAAATAGTTTTGTTTTTGTTCCTAAGAATAGGTCTCCTATTCCTAAAAGTCACTTCAGGTACCGGATTTCAAAGTGTGAAATCCAAGTTTGTCTTTAGAATGAAAAGGTAAGAATAATCAGAGTAAAGCGGAAATAGATGAGAAGAAGATTAAGATAAGTCTAGATAAGAATCAGAGTAGCAAAGGTAAGTATTGGTTATCCAGTTCTATCTAGGTTTCGTCCTACAGTCAACATTCCTCTGATACCACTTCTGTAACACCCGGATTTTAGGGGTCCAAAACCCGGGGTTAACATAAACACCAGGTATGCTGGGACCAAGTCTCATACATATGATGTATAGTGGCACAGGATCGAATGTCACATCTTTATATATAACAGGAGTTCTGTACAAAATAAATAATTACATTATAAGGAGACAACGGTCCAGCAACCCAAAGTTGACTGGGAGACGACGACCTAGACCTCTCACGAACTCATCAAAGCATCCTCCATGAGCATCATCCTGCAGTACCTGTTCTTGACCTGTGGTGTATGTGAGACAGCAAGAGTGAGCTCACATACGTTCATCGCTCAACAAGTTGTGGGGAATAATGTGCATGAACTCGCCAAAGGTGGGAGCTCATAAAGTGTAAGGCTTACCAAAGAAGATGGTTAGAGCTGAGCATTGCTTTTAAAGTTGGTCAAAATTTTATTAGCAATTACTAAGTATAAGTAAATACCAACCCAATTAAATAGTAGAACAAAAGTAACCACTTCACCTGCGATGCAATGCATATGACAAATTGAATTTAGTTCCATAAATTAATCATGTGAGGGTCCGAGCTGCTCATGACCGTGAGCACGGCTAGTATACCAGTTTTACACTCTGCAGAGGTTGCGCATCTTTACCCACAAGTCGTGTTACCCATCTGCCAAGGGGTCATGAATCCCATACACCTCTACCAAGGAAGTGAGGCAGGGTAGCACTACGAGGCCTTTACAAAGTTCCACTAGCTTCCGAAAACCCGCTACAGTTTATAGGAAGATCCAGTACAGGAATCCCTTGCAGGACCGCCATCGCAGCAAAATCCTCCCGAGGGCACTTCCCGCACTGACCTCTCCCTTACTGCCCTTGCCCCTTTCGGGTAAGGTAGTCTTCCACTAGCTTTCCTAATTAATCAGCCAAGGGCATCCCATACTACCCTTGTGGTAGCACTGTTTTCCCGGGTGGTCGCTCCATGTTCCAATTAACATTAATGATATCAACATGAACATAAACAGAATAACAACAAGAATTGGAACATGGAGGTAATAAATGATTATCCCAAAACCATAATAAGCAATAGCAAACTACCCAAGTGATTCAGGGGTGAACAAGGTAATGAGATAAACAATCTAGGGTGACCTATTGGGTCCCATCAAAATTAACCTATGCAGATCATTATGATTAATTAGAACATGAGTAGGTGAAAAGAAGTGATCAAGGGCACAACTTGCCTGGGTCTTGAGATTCCAGGTAGCAGGATGATTCTTCAGATCCTCGTGACCTCACTGCTAGTCGTAGCATTACAAACATACATAGTATAGGCAAATTTAACATTACACCAAACATAAGAACAAAATACACAGTAATAATCTACACATTAAAATAAAACCACAGGAACTGGAATCACTAAATTTGGAGTTGTAGATTTTAAGTTATGATTTTCCTAAGGTTTAATGTGATTAAAATGTGATTAAATGATAAATAAATTTTCTGACAGAGTTTATGTCAAAACCAAGACACTAAATGATGAAGAATATTATTACAAAATTTTAGAAACTGGAATGGTTCAATTTGGAGCTAAAATGGATTTTCTATGAATTATCTAAGTTTTAGCAATTATTTTCATATTAAAAATCTATTTAATAACTATTTTCTCTGATTTTACTATGTTCTGGACTGGGCCTCAATTATAAGAAACTGCAGGGGGCTCGGGATAAGATTCCCGAGACACAGCGAATAGTAACACATGGACGGCGGGTTTATTTCCCGGAAATCCGAGGACTCTTTAACAAAAAGTCACGGCGAAGGGGTATCTCCAAATCTGGACCGTGAGATCTGAGATGGAGGGTTCGGATTAAATCCGCACATGCGCTGAACCGGTATGTGATCATAGTCGTTGGATCGAGGACCTATGGCCATGATTTTAAATAATCCGAGGTTGCGCTTGAGCCACAGGATCCTGATCCGACCATTCACGCTTATACCAACGAAAGGGTACGTTAACTTCTAATCCTAGCCGTTCATCAACCATCCTACGGCGCACGGGTCGTCTTCCTCCCCACAGCCCATACGCGGCGGCCAAGTATCTCGACCGCGGCGGCGCCGCCACCGGAGTACCATGCCGTCGCGCCCTAGTGCCCTAAACTCGAATCTAACCGGTGCTTATGCAAGAAGAGGGAAAGCGCAATGACCCAGATGAGTTCTCACCGGTGATTATGACGCCGTGGAGGCTGGCCACGACGAGGGGTGGTTCTACGGCGGAGCTTCAACTCCGGTGAGGAATTGCCGGTGTAGGCCGCCCTCCAACCCGATGTCGATGCCACGGAAACACCCGCCGAGTCAAGGCGAAGCTCCCCGACCACACGCGCAAACCCGAGCGCGAGTACAAAGGAGAGTCGCCGGCGACGGGTCGCTACGGCCCCACGAGCTCACGGCGGCGACGGTGTTGGTGCTCGGAGGCGGGTACAATTGGATGAGATGAGGGTGGGGATCACGGCGGTCTCCTTATATAGTCCAGGGCGCAACGGAAACGCCGATCACCACGCGCCCGAGCGCGGAGTCCGCCGGCAAGGGACGAGATTCCCGGCGACGACGGAGGCGAGATCGCGCGCGTTTCTGTTGTGAGAGAACGAGCTGACATGTGGGTCCCGCGGAGCAGTGAGTCCGAGCTTAAGCGTGCGCGAGGCGAGAGACCGGGCAGCGGCCCCGCGATGTCAGCGAGAGGAGAACACGCAGGCGCGGGTGAGAGCGACTGAGCAGGGGGCCCCACCCGTCAGCGGTGACAGGAGCGCGGCAAGCGTGAGGATGACGTGCGGGCCCGGTCTGTCGGCGCCAGGTTTCTGGTGTGGGCTGCGCGGAGGCTGTTTCGTTAGGTGGGCCAAAAGCGACGAATTCGGCCCAGGTAAGTTCCTTTTTCCTTTTCTTTTTATATTTTCTGTTTTCTTTTTCATTTCTCTTTTCAAATTCAAACTTAAATCCAAATTCAAACTTTGTGGCAAGTTTATTCTCAGTTTATATATTCAATTTGAACTTACCAATATAGGATCTATTCATTTATGAATTTATCTTGTATTTTATAATATTTCTTTCTCTTTTCTCCCTTTCCCATTTATTTTCTATTTTCTATTTTTCCTTTTCATTTGAATTTCAAATCAACACAAGTTTAAAGTTCAAACACTTAATTTGGATACGCATATAGAACTTTTAGCATAATGTGCAAAAACATATTTTATATATTTCTTTATTTATTTTAGTTCTTTTAGACAAGTTTTTATTCATATAGTAGAATAATTCCTACCTCATTAATTCTAGGGAAATCAAATTTAGACTTATATATGTTAAGAAATAGTTTAACCATAATTCTTTTATATATCCTAACCCAAAGGCAATTTAGATTATCTAAGTATCTTTAATTATGTATTTTTAACTTACTCATGAGTGGAAACTCCTAAATTATGATTATCTCTAAGGAAAGGTGTTTTGATTTAAAATCTTTGAGAATTTTTCCTTGTCTTCACAAAATTGAACTTTAGGGTGTTACACACTAGTCACAATTGTGGGACTTGGAGATGTTGGAAGCTTTGTGTAGGGCCCAAAATATGTATAAGAAAAAAAAATAAATAAATAAATAAAGAAATAAAATAGTATAGTGAGATATCTTCAACCTATACTTGACCCTTGGATTTTGGGGACTGAGCTTTCGAAACAAAGAATGAATGTAAAAAGGTTTTCTATCCAACTAAATGATTATCCATTTCATTAAAAATGAAACATTATAAGAATTTATTTAAATGAGTATTGACACATAAGTATAGTATTAAAGTTTGATGACTCAAATCTAAACTGGAGATTTAAAGTTCTAAACATAATGTGAAACTCAGAAAAATAAATAATAGGAGGTTTGCATATTTATTTGAGTGAATACTCCTTTCATCAATACTATACTTAAAAGCATTTATTAAAATAAGTAATAAATAAAGAGGTAAAATAAACCTTGCATCCACTATGGACTTTGGGTAATTTAAGAAAACCTATTATGTGACTTGAATAAATATGTTTTCAAATAAGAGATTATATAGAAGATCATTATATGAGTTAATTTATTAATAAAACATCTATAAATATCTCCTAAAATATTTAAGCTAAGGTATATTTTAATAAATGATAAAGATTAGAACTTAGAGTCTTAATACACCTTAGGTGAGCATAATTGGTGAATTCAAAATCATTTTAAAGATATGGAAAAATAAATAAATAAATAAAATTTTGGAGATGCATTCATGAGGGGTTCTTCTGTTTGTTCATTAAAACTTGAATACAAATTCAAAACCGAATTTTAATTGAATTTGAAATTTGTCGGGTACCATAATTAGGGGTACCACCAACGCTCCTAATCACGGCTGGTTAACACCCTCAGACCAACTGATGGGTGCGGTTCAAGCCAAGACTTCGTCTACCCGAAGGGCGCGATCTTACCCGAGCCCAGCCTCAGGTAGGAATAGTGGTCCCAGACGAATTCACGCCTCGCCCGAGGACCTCCTCAGGCGGTAGGCGCCCCCTTGGCTCTCCTGAGGCCCGGCTCGGGCAGGCTTCGTCGTGAAGCAACCTTGGCCATACCGCCTAACCAACCGACCGCTTCGTAGGCACATTAAATGCGGGGGATGCCTGACGCCGTATCCTGACACACGCGCCTCAGTCGGTCAGGCCGAAGTGACCGCAGTCACTTCGCCCCTCCTCTTTACTGTCCGATATGACAGGAAAACAGCGTCGCCCGCTCCGCTCCGACTGCCGTGTCAGCCACCCCGGCAACGACTGACAACAGGTCACGATCAACCACTGAGCTCAAGCCTCGAGCGCAACAGGAAGCTCCGCCTCGCCCGACCTCACGCTCCGGCCTTGGAAGGAGGTCTCCGCCTCGTCCGACCCCCAGACTCAGCCTCGACCCCGGTCTCGGGAGGAATCGTGTCCTCGCCCGACCCCGGCCTCGGCCACAAGAGAAGTCTCCGCCTCGACCGACCCTGGGCTCGGACTGACCGTGCTGATAGGGGATACATCATTCCCCTACTCCTAGCCTGCTCAGGCTACAAGGAACAAGACCAGCGTCCCATCTGGCTTACCCCGACGACGGGTAATGATGGTGCCCCGCGTGCGCCATGATGCCGGTGGCTCTCAGCCCCTTACGACAGCAAGGAGACGTCAGCAGGGTCCTCGTCGCGCTGCCAGCTGTGCTCCTACAGGACTCAGGCGCTCCTCCGGTGGCCACGCAATCACATGTACAGCGCCCAAGCTCTCCCCCGACGGCCACGTTGGCATGTACACAGGGCTTAGGCACTCCACTGCCGGACACGTTAGCGCATAGCTATGCCCCCCGTTGTACACCTGGACTCTCTCCTTGCCTCTATAAAAGGGGAGTCCAGGGCCATCCTGAAAGGGGTTCGGGGGGTTCGCGCGAGGGGAAGCGGCGTACGAGCCCACTCTCTCTCTCCCTCACGCGACGCGCTTGTAACCCCTACTGCGAGCGGCACCCCTGGTGCAGGATAATACAAGGCTTGTCCCACATCTTGTGTTCCATCCCGCGCCAACCCATCTGGGCAGGGACACACAGGGACAATTCACTCGTCAGTCCTGGGACCCCCCTGGGGTCGAAACGCCGACAGTTGGCACGCCAGGTAGGGGCCTGCTGCGTGTTAATGAACACCTTCCCGTTGAGATCCAGATGGGGAGTCTTCAGCAACCTCTCCAGCCCGGGACGGTGCTCCGCTTCGGGAGTCTTGAGTTCATGTCCCTCAACGGCAGCTACGACATGGTACTCCTCCCCCCACGACGTGACGACAACGACGGTCTTCGACTCGCACGACGACGACGAGCTCTACGACAGCATCTCCCCGCGGCAGAAGAGGAGCACTTCGGTCATCCCCGCCACCCTCCTCGTCGGAGGAGGCGGAGACGGGGCAACCATGGCCACGCAGGAGGCGGCACCTTGTCGGCTATCGCACCAGAGCGAGTCGACAACGCCGGCACTCCCCCGCGGGACATGTCGGACATTGCCGTCGCACCTGAGGCGACAGCGGGTGTCACTTCCCCGCAACGTGTCAGCCCCAAGCGGACTGATGACGCCAGCACCCTCGTGAAAGGCCTGCTGGGCATTACCCTTGTACCTGAGTTGACGGTGTGCACCGCCCCCGACGCGACTTCACCACCGTCCAACGACCAAGAGGTACCGTCCGTTTTCCATCCCATACATTTTCGGTTTAGCTTCGATCCACCTAGCGACCCCGCGATGGTGAGCGCCTTCGTAAAGGCGTATCCAAACCTTCCGGGGTACCACATGTGGTTGACCTGGGACCGACTGACAGCCGTCTCGACCTCCGGGCCGGCGGGTTCTGAGGAGGAGGACATCCTCGACTCCGGTTGGGATTTCTCTGCCCTCAGTGACCCTGGTGCCATGCGGAGCTTCATGTCCGCATGCGACCACTGCCTCTCCGGTTGTTCTGACGATGGCCACCACCGTCCAACGACCAAGAGGTTACGGCCCCAATCGCGAATGCTTCCACATTGATCTGGGGGATCACAATGAAGGCAACCACCTCGGTATGCCAGAGGTTGACGATCCCCCTGGGCCCTCATCTCGTGTTGACATCCTACGGGAGCTAGCTGTCGTCCCAGTCCCTGCGGGGGGTCAGGACATACAGCTCGAACAAATCCGTGAGATGCAGGCCCAGGTCGATGGGGAAGCAGACCGACTTGTGCAGCTCCGACAGAACATCGAACAATAGTGGGCAGGCCGATCACTCGCTGGAGAAGCCTATCACTGGGCCCAAGATATCCGGCACCGCATCGTCGACAATGCCAAGGCAGCGCTGCCTCCGGCCGTCAGCGGGTCCGGCCAGGACCTAGTTGCAGCGGCGATGCTGCTTCAGGCCATGCCAGAGCCATCCACCACCGAGGGACGGCGCATCCAGGGCGAACTCAAGAATCTTCTAGAGGGCGCCGCGGTTCGACGAGCCGAGAGCTCTGCCTCCCGTAGGCGAGCTGACCCCTCGGAGCATCGCGCGGTGTCCTCCCAGTGCATTTGGGAAGCCTCGATCCGTCCCGAGCGCACATGGGACGAGGCGCCCACCGCTCGGGAACGCCTCGGCAACGAGCGCCACCATCTCGACCATCGAGCCTGCCTCGACGAGAAGGTGCGCCGAGGCTACCATCCCAGGCGCGGGGGACGCAGCAACAGCGAGGAGGACCGCAGTCGTTCGCCCGAACCACCCGGCCCACGAGTCTTCAGCCGGGCCATACGACGAGCAACGTTCCCTGCCCGTTCCGAGCCTCGACTACTATCACCAAGTACTCGGGGGAGACGAGGCCGGAGCTATGGCTCGCGGATTACCGACTGGCCTGCCAGTTGGGAGGGGCGGAAGATGACAACCATATCATCCGTAATCTACCCCTTTTCCTCTCGACGCCGCCCGAGCCTGGCTGGAGCATCTGCCTCCTGTGCAGATCTCCGACTGGGATGATCTGGTCAAAGCTTTCACGGGGAACTTCCAAGGCACATACGTGCGCCCTGGGAACTCGTGGGACCTTCGAAGCTGCCGACAGCAGCCCGGGGAGTCCCTCCGAGAGTACATCCAGCGGTTTTCGAAGCAGCGCACCGAGCTGCCCAACGTTACCGACTCGGATGTCATCGAGGCTTTCCTTGCCGGCACCACTTGTCGGGACCTGGTGAGCAAACTGGGGCGCAAGACCCCCACCCGCGCGAGCGAACTGATGGACGTCGCCACCAAGTTTGCCTTGGGTCAGGAGGCGGTCGAAGCCATCTTCCGGAAGGACAAGCAGCCTTAGGTCGGGCCGAAGATAGACGCCCCTAAGGTGTCCGCCCAGCGGGGCACGAAGAAGAAGGCCAAAAACAAGTCGCGAGCGAAACGCGACGCCGCAGACGCGAATCTCGTCGCTGCGGTCGAGCATAGGAACCCTCGGAAACCACCTGGAGGGGCCGGCGCGTTCGACAAGATGCTCAAAGAGTCGTGCCCCTATCACCAGGGGCCCATCAAGCACACCCTCGAAGAATGTATCATGCTCCGACGCCACTTCCATAAGACCAGGCCCCCGGCGGAGGATGGCAAGGGCCGTGATGACGACAAGAAGGAGGGCGGCAAGGAAGAGGGATTCCCAGAAGTCCATAACTGCTTCATGATCTACAGCGGGCAGGTGGCGAATGCCTCGGCTCGGCACCACAAGCAGTAGCGCCGGGAGGTCTGCTTGGTGAAGGTGGCAGCGCCATTCTACCTAGACTGGTCTGACAAGCCAATCACCTTCGACCAAGGCGACCACCCTGACTTCGTGCTGAGCCTGGGAAGGTACCCGCTCGTCGTCGATCCGATCATCGGCAATGTTAGGCTCTCCAAGGTCCTCATGGACGGAGGCAGCAGCCTTAACATCATCTACGTCGAGACCCTGGAACTCTTAGGGGTTAATCGATCCGAAGTCCGGGCCGGTGCGGCACCCTTCCACGGGATCGTGCCCGGGAAGCGAATCTAACCCCTCGGATGGATCGACTTACCCGTCTGCTTCGGAACTCCTTCAAACTTCCAAAGGGAAGCTCTCACCTTTGAGGTCGTCGGGTTCCGAGGAACCTACCATGCGGTGTTGGGAATACCATGCTACGCCAAGTTTATGGCCGTCCCCAACTACACCTACCTCAAGCTCAAGATGCTAGGCCCGAATGGGATCATCACTGTCGGGTCCACGTACCGCCACGCGTACGAATGCGACATGGAGTGCGTGGAGTACGCCGAGGCTCTCGCCGAGTCCGAGGCTCTCATCGCCGACCTTGAACGCCTCTCCAAGGAGGCGCCCGACGCGAAGCGGCACGCCGGCATCTTCGAACCGGTTGAGGCGGTCAAGTCCGTCTCTCTCGACCCCAGCAACGACGCCAGCAAGCAAGTTCGGATCGGCTCCGAGCTCGACCCCAAATAGGAAGTAGTGCTCGTCGACTTTCTCCGCGCAAACGCCGAAGTCTTTGCGTGGAGTCCCTCGGACATGCCCGGCATACCGAGGGATGTTGCCGAGCACTCACTGGATATCGGAGCTGGAGCCCGACCCGTGAAGCAAACCCTGCGCCGCTTCGACGAGGAAAAGCGCAGGGCCATAGGCGAGGAGATCCACAAGCTACTCGCGGCAGGGTTCATCAAAGAGGTATTCCATACCGAATGGTTAGCTAACCCTGTTCTTGTAAGGAAGAAGGATGGGAAATGGAGGATGTGTGTAGACTACACTGGTCTAAACAAGGCATGTCCAAAAGTTCCCTACCCTCTACCTCGCATCGATCAAATCGTGGACTCCACAGCTGGATGTGAAACCCTGTCATTCCTCGATGCCTACTCAGGCTATCACCAAATCAAGATGAAAGAGTCCGACTAGCTCATGACTTTTTCATCACACCTTTTGGCATGTACTGTTACACCACAATGCCATTTGGGTTGAGGAATGCAGGCGCCACTTACCAGAGGTGCATGAACCACATGTTTGGAGGACACATCGGCAGAACGGTTGAGGCTTATGTCGACGACATCGTTGTCAAGACGAAGAGAGCCTCCGACCTCCTCTCCGACCTTGAAACGACATTCAAGTATCTGAGAGCGAAAGGCGTGAAACTCAATCCTGAGAAGTGTGTCTTCGGAGTCCCCTGAGGCATGCTCCTTGGGTTCATCGTCTCCGAGCGAGGCATCGAGGCCAACCCGGAGAAAATCGCGGCCATCACCAGCATGGGACCGATCAAAAATTTGAAAGGAGTACAGAGGGTCATGGGATGCCTTGCGGCTCTAAGCCGCTTCATCTCACGCCTCGGCGAGAAAGGCTTGCCTCTGTACCGCCTCTTAAGGAAGGCCGAGTGCTTCACTTGGACCCCCGAGGCCGAGGAAGCTCTCGAAAACCTTAAGGCGCTCCTTACGAAAACACCCATCCTGGTGCCCCCCGCCGCAGGAGAAGCCCTCTTGATCTACGTAGCCGCGACTACTCAGGTGGTCAGCGCCGCGATCGTAGTCGAGAGACGAGAAGAAGGGCATGCACTGCCGTCCAGAGGCCGGTCTACTTCATCAGTGAAGTACTTTCCGAGACGAAAGCTCGCTACCCACAGATCCAGAAGCTGCTCAACACGGTGATCCTGACGCGGCGAAAGTTGCGACACTACTTCGAGTCTCATCCAGTAACTGTGGTGTCATCCTTCCCCCTGGGGGAGATCATCTAGAGCCGCGAGGCCTCGGGTAGGATAGCAAAGTGGGCGGTGGAGCTTATGGGTGAAACACTATCATTCGCTCCTCGGAAGGCCATAAAATCCCAGGTCTTGGCAGACTTCCTGGCTGAGTGGACCGACACCCAGTTACCGACAACTCTGATCCAGCCCGAGCTCTGGACCATGTACTTCGATGGGTCACTCATGAAAACAGGAGCGGGCGCTGGCCTGCTCTTCGTTTCACCCCTCAGAAAGCATCTCCGCTACGTCATTTGCCTTCTGAAAGTCGCCTAGAGGGGGGGGGTGAATAGGGCGAAACTGAAATTTACAAAGTTAATCACAACTACAAGCCAGGTTAGCATTAGAAATAATAATGAGTCCGAGAGAGAGGGCGCAAAACAAATCGCGAGCGAATAAAGAGTGAGACACGTGGATTTGTTTTATCGAGGTTCGGTTCTCGCAAACCTACTTCTTGTTGAGGAGGCCACAAAGGCCGGGTCTATCTCAACCCTTTCCCTCTCTCAAACGGTGTCTTGGACCGAGTGAGCTTCTCTTCTCAAATCAACCGGGAACAAAACTTCCCCGCAAGGAGCACCACACAATTGGTGTCTCTTGCCTCGGTTACAATTGAGTTTTGATCACAAGAACAAATGAGAAAGAAAAGAAGCAATCCAAGCGCAAGAGCTCAAATGAACACAACAAATCTCTCTCACTAGTCACTTAAGCTTGTGTGGAATTGGAGAGGATTTGATCACTTGGGTGTGTCTAGAATTGAATGCTAGAGCTCTTGTAAGGTGTAGAAGTGTGAAAACTTGGATGACTTGAATGAGGGGTGGTTGGGGGTATTTATAGCCTCAACCACCAAACTAGTCGTTTGGTGAAAGCTGCTGTCGACTGGCGCACCGGACAGTGCGGTGCGCCAGCCACGTCACCCGGCCGTTAGGATTCGACCGTTGGAGCTCTGACGAGTGGGCCCGCCTAGCTGTCCGGTGGTGCACCGGACAAGCCCTGTAGGCTGTCCGGTGTGCCATCCGCGCGTGCTCTGCTCCTCTGCGCGCGCTGGCGCGCATTTAATGCTGCAGCAGGTGACCGTTGCGCCGAAGTAGCCGTTGCTCCGCCGTTACACCGGACAGTCCGGTGTGCACCGGACATGTCCGGTGAATTATAGCGGAGCGAATTCCCGAAGCTGGCGAGTTCAGAGTCGCATCTCCTTGGAGCACCGGACACTGTCCGGTGTACACCGGACAGTCCGGTGAATTATAGCGCGGCGCCTCTGAGTTTTCGCGAAGGTGCGAAGTTCAGCTCGGAGTCCCCTGGTGCACCGGACAGTCTGGTGCGCCAGACTAGGGTGCCTTCGGTTGTCCCTTTGCTCTTTTGTTTGAACCCTTTTTCTTGGTCTTTTTATTGGCTTATTGTGAACCTTTGGCACCTGTAGAACTTATAAACTAGAGCAAACTAGTTAGTCCAAATATTTGTGTTGGGCAATTCAACCACCAAAATCAATTTAGGAAATAGGTGTAAGCCTAATTCCCTTTCAATCTCCCCGTTTTTGGTGATTGATGCCAACACAAACCAAAGCAAATATACAAGTGCATAATTTGAACTAGTTTGCAGAATGTAAGTGTAAAGGTTACTTAGAATTGAGCCAATAAATATTACTTACTAGATATGCATGGATTGTTTCTTTATTTTTAACATTTTGGACCACGCTTGCACCACATGTTTTGTTTTTGAAAATTCTTTTTGTAAATCCTTTTCAAAGTCCTTTTGCAAAATAGTCAAAGGTAAATGAATAAGATTTTGTGAAGCATTTTCAAGATTTGACATTTTCTCCCCTTGTTTCAAATGCTTTTCCTTTGACTAAACAAAACTCCCCCTCAATAAATTCTCCTCTTAGTGTTCAAGAGGGTTTTAAGATATCAATTTTGAAAATACTACTTTCTCCCCCTTTTGAACACTATAAGATACCAATTTGAAATTCACCAATTGAAAATCATTAGTTTTAAAAATTAGGGTGGTGGTGCGGTCCTTTTGCTTTGGGCTAATACTTTCTCCCCCTTTGGCATGAATCGCCAAAAACGGATACTTAGAGTGAAATATAAGCCCTTTAACTACTTTCTCCTCTTTTGGCAAACAATAATATGAGTGAAGATTATACCAAAGTTGGAGAGTTGCTCGGAGCGACGGCGAAGGATGAGTTATGGAGTGGAGTGGAAGCCTTTGTTTTCGCCGAAGACTCCAATTCCCTTTCAATATACCTATGACTTGGTTTGAAATACACTTGAAAACACATTAGTCATAGCATATATAAAAGAGACATGATCAAAGGTATATTTATGAGCTATGTGTGCAAGACATCAAAATAAATTTCTAGAATCAAGAATATTTAGCTCATGCCTAAGTCGGGTAAAAGTTTGTTCATCTAGTGGCTTGGTAAAGATATCGGCTAATTGATCTTTAGTGTTAATGTATGCAATCTCGATATCTCCCTTTTGTTGGTGATCCCTAAGAAAATGATACCGAATGGCTATGTGTTTAGTGCGGCTATGCTCAACGGGATTATCTGCCATGCGGATTGCACTCTCATTATCACATAGAAGAGGAACTTTGGTTAATTTGTAACCATAGTCCCGCAGGGTTTGCCTCATCCAAAGTAATTGCGCGCAACAATGACCTGCGGCAATATACTCGGCTTCGGCTGTAGAAAGAGTGACCAAATTTTGCTTCTTTGAAGCCCAAGACACCAAGGATCTTCCCAAGAACTGGCAAGTCCCCGATGTGCTCTTTCTATTAATCTTACACCCCACCCAATCGGCATCCGAATAACCAATTAAATCAAATGTGGATCCTCGAGGGTACCAAAGCCCAAACTTAGGAGTATAAGCCAAATACCTCAAGATTCGTTTTACGGCCGTAAGGTGAGATTCCTTAGGGTCGGCTTGGAATCTTGCGCACATGCATACGGAAAGCATAATGTCCGGTCGAGATGCACATAAATAGAGTAATGAACCTATCATCGACCGGTATACCTTTTGATCGACGGATTTACCTTCCGTGTCGAGGTCGAGATGCCCATTTGTTCCCATGGGAGTCTTGATGGGCTTGGCATCCTTCATCCCAAACTTGTTTAGAATGTCTTGAGTATACTTCGTTTGGCAAATGAAGGTGCCCTCTTGGAGTTGCTTTACTTGAAATCCTAAGAAATACTTCAACTCCCCCATCATTGACATCTCGAATTTCTGTGTCATGATCCTACTAAATTCTTCACATGTAGATTCGTTAGTAGACCCAAATATAATATCATCAACATAAATTTGGCATACAAACAAATCATTGTCAAGAGTTTTAGTAAATAAAGTAGGATCGGCCTTGCCGACTTTGAAGCCATTAGTAATAAGGAAATCTCTTAGGCATTCATACCATGCTCTTGGGGCTTGCTTGAGCCCATAAAGCGCCTTAGAGAGCCTATAGACATGGTTAGGGTACTCACTGTCTTCAAAGCCGGGAGGTTGCTCAACATAGACCTCTTCCTTGATTGGTCCATTGAGGAAGGCACTCTTCACGTCCATTTGGTAGAGCTTGAAGCCATGGTAAGTAGCATAGGCTAATAATATACGAATGGACTCAAGCCTAGCTACGGGTGCATAGGTTTCACCGAAATCCAAACCTTCGACTTGTGAATACCCCTTGGCCACGAGTCGAGCTTTGTTCCTTGTCACCACACCATGCTCATCTTTTTTGTTGCGGAAGACCCATTTGGTTCCTACAACATTTTGATTAGGACGTGGAACTAAATGCCATACCTCATTCCTAGTGAAGTTGTTGAGCTCCTCTTGCATCGCCATCACCCAATCCGAATCTTGAAGTGCTTCCTCTACCCTGTGTGGCTCAATAGAGGAAACAAAAGAGTAATGCTCACAAAAATGTGCAACACGAGATCTAGTGGTTACCCCCTTACGAATGTCGCCGAGGATGGTGTCGACGGGGTGATCTCGTTGGATTGCTTGGTGGACTCTTGGGTGTGGCGGCCTTGGTTCTTCATCCTCCTTGTCTTGATCATTTGCGTCTCTCCCTTGATCATTGCCAGTCATCTTGAGGTGGCTCATCATTTTGATTTTCTCCTTCATCAACTTGAGCCTCGTCCTCATTTTGAGTTGGTGGAGATGCTTGCATGGAGGAGGATGGTTGATCTTGTGCATTGGGAGGCTCTTCGGATTCCTTAGGACACACATCCCCAATGGACATGTTCCTTAGCGCGATGCACGAAGCCTCTTCATTACCTATCTCATCAAGATCAACTTGCTCTACTTGAGAGCCGTTAGTCTCATCAAACACAACGTCACAAGAAACTTCAACTAGTCCTGAGGACTTGTTAAAGACTCTATATGCCCTTGTGTTTGAATCATATCCTAGTAAAAAGCCTTCTACAGCCTTAGGAGCAAATTTAGATTTTCTACCTCTTTTAATAAGAATAAAGCATTTGCTACCAAAGACTCTAAAATATGAAAATGTTGGGCTTTTTACCGGTTAGGAGTTCGTATGATGTCTTCTTGAGGATTCGGTGTAGATATAACCGGTTGATGGCGTAGCAAGCGGTGTTAACCGCTTCGGCCCAAAACCGATCTGGCGTCTTGTACTCATCAAGCATGGTTCTCGCCATGTCCAATAGAGTTTGATTCTTCCTCTCCACTACACCATTTTGTTGGGGGTGTAGGGAGAAGAGAACTCATGCTTGATGCCCTCCTCCTCAAGGAAGCCTTCAATTTGTGAATTCTTGAACTCCATCCCGTTGTCGCTTCTAATTTTCTTGATCCTTAAGCCGAACTCATTTTGAGCCTGTCTCAAGAATCCCTTTAAAGTCTCTTGGGTTTGTGATTTTTCCTGCAAAAAGAAAACCCAAGTGAAGCGAGAATAATCATCCACAATAACTAGACAGTACTTACTCCCGCCGATGCTTATGTAAGCAATCGGGCCGAATAAATCCATGTGTAGGAGCTCCAGTGGCCTGTCAGTCGTCATGATGTTCTTGTGTGGATGATGAACACCAACTTGCTTCCCAGCTTGGCATGCGCTACAAATCCTGTCTTTCTCAAAATGAACATTTGTTAATCCTAAAATGTGCTCTCCCTTTAGAAGCTTATGAAGATTCTTCATTCCAACATGGGCTAGTCGGCGGTGCCAGAGCCAACCCATGTTAGTCATAGCAATTAAGCAAGTGTCGAGTTCAGCTCTATCAAAATCTACCAAGTATAGCTGACCCTCTAACACTCCCTTAAATGCTATTGAATCATCACTTCTTCTAAAGACAGTGACACCTACATCAGTAAATAGACAGTTGTAGCCCATTTGACATAATTGGGAAACGGAAAGCAAGTTGTAATCTAATGAATCAACAAGAAAAACATTGGAAATGGAATGGTCAGGAGATATAGCTATTTTACCCAAACCTTTGACCAAACCTTGGTTTCCATCCCCGAATGTGATAGCTCGTTGGGGATCTTAGTTTTTCTCGTAGGAGGAGAACATCTTCTTCTCCCCTGTCATGTGGTTTGTGCACCCGCTATCGATGATCCAACTTGTGCCCCCGGATGCATAAACCTACAAAACAATTTTAGTTCTTGACTTTAGGTACCCAAACGGTTTTGGGTCCTTTGGCATTAGACACAAGAACTTTGGGTACCCAAACACAAGTCTTGGAGCCCTTGTGTTTGCCCCCAACAAACTTGGCAACTACCTTGCCAGATTTATTAGTCAAAACATAAGATGCATCAAAAGTTTTAAATTAAATGTCATGATCATTTGATGCACTAGGAGTTTTATTCTTAGGCAACTTAGCATGGGTTGGTTGCCTAGAGCTAGATGTCTCACCCTTATACATGAAAGCATGATTAGGGCCAGAGTGAGACTTCTTAGAATTAATTCTCCTAATTTTGCTCTCAGGATAACCAGCAGGGTACAAAATATAGCCCTCGTTATCCTGAGGCATGGGAGCCTTGCCCTTAACAAAATTAGACAATCTTTTAGGAGGAGCATTAAGTTTGACATTGTGTCCCCTTTGGAAGCCAATGCCATCCTTGATGCCAGGGCGTCTCCCACTATAGAGCATACTTCTAGCAAATTTAAACTTTTCATTCTCTAAGTTATGCTCGGCAATTTTAGCGTCTAATTTTGCTATATGATCATTTTGTTGTTTAATTAAGACCATATGATCATGAATAGCATTAATATCAACATCTCTACATCTAGCACAAATAGACACATGCTCAACGGTAGATGTAGAGGGTTTGCAAGATTTTAATTCTACAACCTTAGCATGTAATATATCATTTTCACTTCTAAGGTTAGAAATAGTAACATTGCAAACATCAAAATCTTTAGCCTTAGCAACCAATTTTTCATTTTCACATCTAAGGCTATCAAGAGAATTATTCAATTCTTCAATCTTAGCAAGCAAATCAACATTATCATCTCTAAGATTGGGAATTGAAACATTACAAACATGGGAATCAACCTTAGCATTTAATTTTGCATTTTCATTTCTAAGGTTGGCAATAGTATCATGGCATGTGCTTAGCTCACTAGATAATTTTTCACATTTTTCTACTTCTAGAGCATAAGCATTTTTAACCTTAACATGCTTTTTATTTTCCTTGATTAGGAAGTCCTCTTGGGAATCCAAGAGGTCATCCTTCTCATGAATGGCACTAATTAATTTATTTAATTTTTCCTTTTGTTGCATGTTGAGGTTGGCAAAAAGGGTACGCAAATTATCTTCCTCATCACTAGCATTATCATCACTAGAGGACTCATATCTAGTGGAGGATTTGGATTTAACCTTCTTCTTTTTGCCGTCTTTTGCCATGAGGCATTTGTGGCCGATGTTGGGGAAGAGAAGACCCTTGGTGACGGCGATGTTGGCGGCGTCCTCGTCGGAGGAGTCGGTGGAGCTCTCATCGAAGTCCCACTCCCGGCACACATGGGCATCGCCGCCCTTCCTCTTGTGATATCTCTTCTTCTCCTTTCTTCTCCCCTTCTTGTCGTTGTCCCTGTCACTATCACTTGATAATGGACATTTAGCAATAAAGTGACCGGGCTTACCACACTTGTAGCAAACCTTCTTGGAACGGGATTTGTAATCCTTCCCCTTCCGTTGCTTGAGGATTTTGCGAAAGCTTTTGATGATTAAAGCCATCTCCTCATTGTCGAGCTTGGAGGCATCAATGGGTTGTCTACTTGATGTAGACTCTTCCTTCTTTTCCTCCGTCGCCTTGAATGCGACCGGTTGTGCTTCGGACGTGGAGGGGCCGTCAAACTCGTTGATCTTCTTTGAGCCTTTGATTATCAACTCAAAGCTCACAAAATTACCTAAAACTTCCTCGGGGGTCATTTGAGTATATCTAGGATTACCACGAATTAATTGAACTTGAGTAGGGTTAAGGAAAACAAGTGATCTAAGAATAACCTTAACCACTTCGTGGTCATCCCATTTTTTGCTCCCGAGGTTGCACACTTGATTCACCAAGGTTTTGAGCCGGTTGTACATGTCTTGTGGCTCCTCCCCTTGGCGAAGACGGAAGCGACCGAGCTCCCCCTTGATCGTTTCCCGCTTGGTGATCTTGTTCACCTCATCTCCTTCGTGCGCGGTCTTTAGCACGTCCCAAATTTCCTTAGCACTCTTCAACCCTTGCACCTTATTATACTCCTCTCGACTTAGAGAGGCGAGGAGTATAGTTGTGGCTTGGGAGTTGAAGTGTTGAATTTGGGCCACTTCGTCCTCATCATAATCTTCATCCCCTACGGATGGTACCTGTACACCAAACTCAACAATATCCCATATACTTTTGTGGAGTGAGGTTAGGTGATATCGCATCATATCACTCCACCTAGCATAATCTTCACCATCAAATGTTGGTGGTTTGCCTAATGGGACAGAAAGTAAAGGTGTATGTTTAGGAATGCGAGGATAGCGTAGGGGGATCTTACTAAACTTCTTGCGCTCGTGGCGCTTAGAAGTTACGGACGGCGCGTCGGAGCCGGAGGTCGATGGTGATGAAGTGTCGGTCTCGTAGTAGACCACCTTCCTCATCTTCTTGTGCTTGCCACCACTCCGATGCGACTTGTGGGAAGAGGATTTCTTCTCCTTCCCCTTTCCCTTGTTGCGGGACTGTTCCGATGAAGTCTTCCTGTGGCTTGTAGTGGGCTTGTCGCCGGTTTCCATCTCCCTCTTGGTGTGATCTCCCGACATCACTTCGAGCGGTTAGGCTCTAATGAAGCACCGGGCTCTGATACCAATTGAAAGTCGCCTAGAGGGGGGGGGGTGAATAGGGCGAAACTGAAATTTACAAAGTTAATCACAACTACAAGCCGGGTTAGCGTTAGAAATAATAATGAGTCCGAGAGAGAGGGCGCAAAACAAATCGCGAGAGAATAAAGAGTGAGACACGTGGATTTGTTTTACCGAGGTTCGGTTCTCGCAAACCTACTCCCCGTTGAGGAGGCCACAAAGGTCGGATTTATCTCAACTCTTTCCCTCTCTCAAACGGTCCCTTGGACCGAGTGAGCTTCTCTTCTCAAATCAACCGGGAACAAAACTTCCCCGCAAGGACCACCACACAATTGGTGTCTCTTGCCTCGGTTACAATTGAGTTTTGATCACAAGAACAAATGAGAAAGAAAAGAAGCAATCCAAGCGCAAGAGCTCAAATGAACACAACAAATCTCTCTCACTAGTCACTTAAGCTTGCGTGGAATTGGAGAGGATTTGATCACTTGGGTGTGTCTAGAATTGAATGCTAGAGCTCTTGTAAGGTGTAGAAGTGTGAAAACTTGGATGACTTGAATGAGGGGTGGTTGGGGGTATTTATAGCCTCAACCACCAAACTAGCCGTTTGGTGAAGGCTGCTGTCGACGGGCGCACCAGACAGTCCGGTGCGCCACCGGACACTGTCCGGTGCGCCAGCCACGTCACCCGGCCATTAGGGTTCGACCGTTGGAGCTCTGACGAGTGGGCCCGCCTGGCTGTCCGGTGGTGCACCGGACAAGCCCTGTAGGTTGTCCGGTGTGCCACCCGTGCATGCTCTGCTCCTCTGCGCGCGCTGGCGCGCATTTAATGCTGCAGCAGGTGACCGTTGCGCCGAAGTAGCCATTGCTCAGCCGTTACACCGGACAGTCCGGTGTGCACCGGACATGTCTGGTGAATTATAGCGGAGCGAATTCCCGCAGCTGGCGAGTTCAGAGTCGCATCTCCTTAGAGCACCGGACACTGTCCGGTGTACACCGGACAGTCCGGTGAATTATAGCGCGGCGCCTCTGAGTTTTCCCGAAGGTACGAAGTTCAGCTCGGAGTCCCCTGGTGCACTGGACAGTCCGGTGCGCCAGACCAGGGTGCCTTCGGTTGTCCCTTTGCTCTTTTGTTTGAACCCTTTTTCTTGGTCTTTTTATTGGCTTATTGTGAACCTTTGGCACCTGTAGAACTTATAAACTAGAGCAAACTAGTTAGTCCAAATATTTGTGTTGGGCAATTCAACCACCAAAATCAATTTAGGAAATAGGTGTAAGCCTAATTCCCTTTCACCTCCATTTTCCGGCGTCAAACAATGTGGCCGAGTACGAAGCACTGGTTAACGGGCTACGCATCGCCGTCGAGCAAGGGGTCTGACGCCTCGATGCTCGAGGCGACTCGCAGCTTGTCAGTGACCAAGTCATGAAGAACTCCCACTACCGTGACCAGAGGATGGAAGCCTACTGCGACGATGTCCGGCGCCTGGAGAACAAGTTCTACGGGCTGGAGCTCAACCACATCGCCCGACGGTACAACGAGACTGTGGACGAGCTGGCGAAAATAGCCTCGGGGCGAACGAGAGTTCCCCCCGACATCTTCTCCAGAGATCTGCATCAACCATCCGTCAAGATCGACGACGCGCCCGAGCCTGAGAAAGCCTCGGCCCAGCCCGAGGCACCCTCGGCCCAGCCCAAGGCACCCTCGGCTGAGCCCGAGGTACCCTCGGCTGCACCTAAGGCACCCTCGAATGTCGAGGAAGAGGCCTTGCCCATCGAAGAGGAACAGAATGGGGACGCGCCAGATCCGAACTGGCAGACCCCGTACCTGGAATATCTCCTCCGAGGAGAGCTTCCCATCGACAAGACCAAAGCCCGGCGGCTGGCTCGGCGCGCCAAGTCATTTGTCCTGCTGGGTGATGAAAAGGAGCTCTACCACCGCAGCCCCTCGGGCATCCTTCAACGATGCATATCCATCGCCCAAGGACAAGAGCTGTTGTAAGAAATACACTCGGGGGCTTGCGGCCATCATGCAGCGCCTCGAGCCCTCGTGGGAAATGCCTTTCAACAAGGTTTCTACTGGCCAACTGCGGTGGCCGACGCCACTAGGATTGTACGCTCCTGCCGGGGGTGTCAATTCTACGCAAAGCAGATGCATCTGCCCGCTTAGGCCTTGCAGATGATACCCATCACCTGGCCATTTGCTGTGTGGGGTCTGGACCTCGTCGGACCCTTGCAGAAGGCACCCGGGGGCTTTACACACCTGCTGGTCGCTATCAACAAATTCTCCAAGTGGATCGAGGTCCGACCCCTAAATAGCATCAGGTCCGAGCAGGCGGTGGCATTCTTCACCAACATTATTCATCGTTTCAGGGTCCCAAACTCAATCATCATCGACAATGGCACGCAGTTCACCGGAAAAAAAGTTCCTAGACTTTTGCGATGACCACCACATCCGTGTGGACTGGGCCGCCGTAGCTCATCCCATGACAAATGGGCAGGTGGAACGAGCCAACGGTATGATTCTGCAGGGGCTCAAACCAAGGATCTACAACGACCTCAACAAGTTCGGCAAGCGATGGATGAAAGAGCTACCCTCGGTAGTCTGGAGTCTGAGGACGACGCCGAGCCGTGCCACGGGTTTCACGCCGTTCTTTCTAGTCTATGGGGCCAAGGTCGTCCTCCCCATGGACTTGGAATATGGCTCCCCGAGGACCAAGGCGTACGACGACCGAAACAACCAGACCAGCCGAGAAGACGCACTGGACCAACTCGAGGAGGCTCGGGACGTCGCCTTACTACATTCAGCACGATACCAGCAGTCGCTGCGGCGCTACCATGCCCGAACCGTTCAGGCCTGAGGCTTCCAAGTGGGAAACTTGGTGCTTCGCCTGTGACAGGACGCCTGAGGGCGCCACAAGCTCACTCTCCCTGGGAAGGGCCCTTCATCATCGCCAAGATCTTGAAGCCCGGAACATACAAGCTGGCCAACGACCAAGGCGAGGTCTACAGCAACGCTTGGAACATCCAACAGCTACGTCGCTTCTACCCTTAAGATGTTTTAAGTCGTTCATGTACCTCATTTACGTACACAAAGTCTAACCGTCAAGGAAGGGTCGGCCTTGCCTCAGCATAGCCCGACCCTCCCTCGGGGGCTAGAAGGGGGGAACCCCCTCTGCGTCAAAATTTTCCTCAAAAAAATTTTCTACCAAAACAACTTTTGTGCTTTCGACTTCTGTATTGATAGCGGGATCCTGATAATGACGAGAGTACACGTAAGCGGCAAGGCCGACTGAGCCGAGGAACTCCTACGCCTCCAAGATACGGATACCTCACTCATCACCTTCCGCGAGAAGTAACTCACGCTCGGATAAGCGATCCTGCTACCAAACAAGTCCTAACGCTCAGGTAGAAAACGACTTTCGCGCCTTCTCGACTGTCCCAATAATGGAATCCTTCGACTGAATGAGAGCACACGTAAGCGGCAAGGCCGACCGAGCCGAGGGACTCCTACGCTCCGGGATACGAATACCTCACTCATCACCTTCCGCGAAAAAGTAACTCTCGTTTGGATAAATGATTCTGCTATTGGCAGACAAGTCGTGATGCTCGAAACAAGAGGAGAGAAGACGCAGCTTCTTAAACACGACGGTAAAGTGTTTAGGCCTCGGCGGCCACAAAAAAGCATGCGCATGCTACAGACAAACTGTTCCTGCAGATTCTAGCATCGGCAGGGGGAGAAGCAGCACCCTCGGCGTTGATTCCACCCTCGGCGGAACCAGGCCCGGCCTTGGACGACGACCCAAGCAAAAGGACCTCCACCTAAGGGAGGATGCCAACACCACGCCAGCAGATGTCTTGGCCAAGCTCCAGCAGCCTGCTGCCACATCTTCCTCGACCTGGGAAGACGCCATCTCCTGGGCCGACGAAGCCTCGTTCTGAGCCGACTCCGCGTCTGTCCACGCTAGCACCGCTGCCTCCGGCTTCGGCTCATCGCAGAGCAGCCGAGGTTTCCGAAAACTGAGCAAGGGAAGCCTAGAGCGGCATGGCCGACAGAGCCAAGGGACTCCTACGCCTCCGGGATATGGACACCTCACTCGTCACCTTCCGCGAAAGGCAACCGACGCTCGGCTATGTGGTTCGGCTAGCCAACAGACAAGTCCCAGCGCTCGGAATGAGAAGACACACAGCTTCGTTCTCGAATACCCAAATGTTCAGGCCTCGACAGCCTCAATGAACATACACCGGCGCTCAAGGTTCCATTACAAACGGGACTCCGGTTCCGTTCCCGCGGGTACGAACAACCCCCCACATCGGAGGGCCCGCGGGATGATGAACTCCAAGCGGCTCACCGGAACCGCCCCGACAGCAGCGACAACGACCTCCGTCCTGGGCGACAAGACAGCTGCAGCAACGGCTTCAAGGCAAACACTGCGGCGGAAAAGCCCTCCCTCACGGTGTGAAGATGACGCGCCCGTGCCCCGCTCCTCGAACGGCTCGCACGCGCAACGGGCGCCACGCGAATCACCCGTCCAGTCACATCAACTCCCCGACGGAGCAGGCAACACCTCTGGCAGGCGAGGCGGGCGTCGCTTCGTCTTTGCCATAATGACCATGTCGAAAAAGGTGCGCCACTTTATTTAAAATTCATATCCTTCCCCTCCTCCTCTCTCTCTCTCTTGCCACAGGGACCGGGAAAGGGGACATTGTGGAAAGGATTCTTCCCGGCGAAGGAAGCGGGCCCCGAGCCCTCCTACTGATCAGGGGTTCGAAGGCTGGCCCCTCGGAAGGGTTCGACAGCCGCCCCAGAGTGCCCGGGCTCCGTGCCCACTACTGATCAGGGGTTCGTAGGCTGGCCCCTCGGAAGGGTTCGACAGTCGCCCCAGAACATGCAGAGTGAGGGATGGCTCTGGGTACGTTCGATACATAACCAAGGCTCGGGCTACGCTCCCGAGGTACCCTAGGACATTTCTGAGACCAGCGAGAACGATTTGTAATGGAATCCCACCGGAGGGAGGCATCGAGCCCTCGGACCCTATCGAAGGGGTCTGGGTCCGGCGAATCATCCGCAGGTACTTTTGGAGCTGTAACACCCGGATTTTAGGGGTCCAAAACCCGGGGTTAACATAAACACCAGGTATGCTGGGACCAAGTCTCATACATATGATGTATAGTGGCACAGGATCGAATGTCACAACTTTATATATAACAGGAGTTCTATACAAAATAGATAATTACATTATAAGGAGACAACGGTCCAGCAACCCAAAGTTGACTGGGAGACGACGACCTAGACCTCTCACGAACTCATCACAGCATCCTCCATGAGCATCATCCTGCAGTACCTGTTCTTGACCTGTGGTGTATGTGAGACAGCAAGAGTGAGCTCACATACGTTCATCGCTCAACAAGTTGTGGGGAATAATGTGCATGAACTCGCCAAAGGTGGGAGCTCACGTGAAGTGTAAGGCTTACCAAAGAAGATGGTTAGAGCTGAGCATTGCTTTTAAAGTTGGTCAAAATTTTATTAGCAATTACTAAGTATAAGTAAATACCAAACCCAATTAAGTAATAGAACAAAAATAACAACTTCACCTGCGATGCAATGCATATGACAAATTGAGTTTAAGTTCCATAATTTAATCATGTGAGGGTCCGAGCTGCTCATGACCGTGAGCACGGCTAGTATACCAGTTTTACACTCTGCAGAGGTTGCGCATCTTTACCCACAAGTCGTGTATCCCATGTCGCCAGGGTTTGCAAGGCCCTTAGACACTTCCGAGGTGAATGGCTAGGGATCCACTACGAGGCCTTTACAAAGTTCCACTAGCTTCCGAAAACCCGCTATAGTTTATAGGAAGATCCAGTATAGGAATCCCTTGCAGGACCGCCATCGCAGCAAAATCCTCCCGAGGGCCTCCCCGCACTGACCTCTCCCCTACTGCCCTTGCCCCTTTCGGGTAAGGTAGTCTTCCACTAGCTTTCCTAATTAATCAGCCAAGGGCGTCCCATTAAACCCTTGTGGTAGCACTGTTTTCCCGGGTGGTTCTCCATGTTCCAATTAACATAATGATCTCAACATGAACCATAAATAACAACTGATAACAAAAGTATAATCATGAATAGTGTAATCTTCATACCCAAAACCACATATAGCACTAGCAAGTACTACCCAGAAAGTTCAGTGGTAAACAAGGTATAAAGATAGACAAACTAGGGTAACCTATTGGGTCCCATCAAAATTAACCTATGCAGATCATTATGATTAATTAGAACATGAGTGGGTAAAAAGAAGTGATCAAGGGCACAACTTGCCTGGGCCTTGAGAATCCAGGTACCAGGATGATCTTCAGATTCTCGTGACCTCACTGCTAGTCGTAGCAATTCAAACAAACATGGTATAGGCAAAAATTAACATTACACCAAACATATATGCAAAATACATATTAATCATCTATATATTGAAATAAGATCATAGGAACAAGAATTATTAATTTTGGAGTTATAGAATTCAAGTTATGATTTTCCTAAGGTTTAATGTGATTACAATATGATTAAATGATAAATAAATTTCCTGACAGAGTTCATGTCAAAACAGAGACACTAAATGATGAAGAATATTATTACAAAATTTTAGAAACTGGAATGGTTCAATTTGGAGCTAAAATGAATTTTCTATGAATTATCTAAGTTCTAGCAATTATTTTTGTATTAAAAATCTAATTTCTAATTCATTTAATCATTTTATTACTGCACTGGACTGGGCCTCCATTAAACAGAAGTGCAGGGGGTTCGGCGCAAGAATTCCCAGACTCAGACTACACCCGCGGTGGACGGCGGGTTTATTTAAGTAAAACACAAGGTCTCTTTAGTAAGATAACCTTGCCGAAGGGGTAAGATTCAACTAGGACCATCGGATCGCGAGTGAACGCCCCAGATTAGATCGTGTGTGTTATGATATGCCCCTCGCACACCACCGTAGGATCCCGGATCCACGGCCACGCGCCCATCGCCCTTAAACTCAATCGTGATCGTTGCGGATCAATCCAAGGGCCAGGGCCAGACGCTACCTCCCTTCTAATTTCGACCGTTCTCTTCCGATCTAACGAATGACCGTCGTCTCCTTCCTTCGGTGTCCGAACGGCGGCGCAACGCCTCACCGTGGCGGCGCAACCACCGGCAACCTGACCAATGAACCCAATTGCCCTACCCTAAACGCTAAGCGGTGCAAATGGAAGGGGCAGAGGTGCAGAACCAATTGGAGACCACCCTACCGGAATTAGTGGTGACGGCCGTGCTGCCCGCGGCACGGGGCGGATTGGTGAGCGCCGACGTGCAATTGTCGGTGTCCCGACCATGGCCCATGCCTGACGAGGCCACATACGTGCGCGGCGAAGTCCCGCGATGCACTAACACCTCCCATCGCGGTCGGTAGGTCATCCCACGGGTGCGCCAACGGTGGTGGCGCCGGTTTCCCACACTGCACCATGGCGAAGCCGCTCCCGTGGTGCGATGCAAGCGTGGAGGTCACAGGGCGTCGGGTCCAACTTTTATACACAGAGAGACCGAGTCCAGGTCGTGATTACCGTAGAGTTTGTTGAGGCCAACAGCGAGAATTCCGACGGCGTCTGTTGCGGGCGGCGCGGAGGCTGTTGCGAGGAGGAAGGGAAACCTGACGCATGGGCCCCACTTGGAAGAGGACTGACTCGCCCGAACGCGCTTGCGCGTGGAGACGGGGAGTCTGCCAAGTGGGCCACGCGCGAAATGGGCAGGAAGGCCGAGGGTGTGCGCGTTAGTGGGCTGAGGCTTTGGAATTCGGCCCATGTCGAGATCTGGTGTCTTTCTCTTTTTGTTTTTCATTTCCAAATCAAAAACTCAAACTAAATTCGAATTCTGGTTTTAATTTCCAGTTTTCAAACATCAAACCAAATTCTAATTATTCTATTACTTGCACTGGAATTATTTATTTATTATTTTCCATATTGTGTAAATATGGAAGAAAAGAATGACTTTATTAAAATTTCCTTTCTCCCCTATATTTTATATTTTCATTTGAGGTCAATTTAAATTATGATTCCTTGATTCAAATAAGATGCATCACATAAATAACATCAGCATGAGGTGCACATTTCTTTATTTACTTGTTTGTTATTTGCATAATTTAATGCCATCAGTTGAGTATGTAGAGAAAATAAAAAGGAAATCAAGGAATCCCTAAAAACACCCACTTATTTATTTATCTAATCATTTTATTATTATTTTTTTTTTCTTATACCAATTTTGGGCTTTACAGGAGCGCACCTCCGGGCTATAGCCAACCCCTAACGAACGGGGCACGGGCGTCCACTCGGATCACCCATTAGCAGCTCACTGGAAACACCATGTTCGGCGCCCTCCGAGGGCAACATAGCGCTTTCCCCCTCCTCCTTGCGAAAAGGCGACACAGGGGCGTATAATAAAAGTCGGGAAAGTCCTTGATCGTCCTCTCGCTCTGTTAAGAGGCTCGGGGGCTGCTCTCGCACCCGGCTACGGCCCAAAACTGTTGATAGCGTCAACAAACCAGCCTAATAACTTGGAACTCGACCACGCACCCGGGCTGCTGCCGGGCCGCAAGAGGGAACGACCAGACCGGCCGAAGCACCACAAAAAGCATTCAGACCTCAGAGGAGTCAAACCACTCCTCCGAGGCCTCGGGGGCTACACCCGGCGGGTGCGCTCGCGCGCACCCACCAGAACAAGGCAAAAAACCGAGAAAGGCCGGTCCCCTCACCGAAAACGTGGCAAAAGCCTCCAAGCAAGTACCGTCACTCCCTTCAAGGCTCGAGGGCTACTGTCGGGTACCATAATTAGGGGTACCCCCAACGCTCCTAATCACGGCTGGTTAACACCCTCAGACCAACTGAGGGGTGCGGTTCAAGCCAATACTTCGTCTACCCGAAGGGCACGATCTTACCCGAGCCCAGCCTCAGGTAGGAACAGTGGTCCCAGACGAATTCATGCCTCGCCCGAGGGCCTCCTCAGGCGGCAGGCGCCCCCTCGGCTCTCCCGAGGCCCGACTCGGGCAGGCTTCGTCGTGAAGCAACCTTGGCCATACCGCCTCACCAACCAACCGCTTCGCAGACGCATTAAATGCGAGGGATGCCTGACACCGTATCCTGACACACGCGCCTCAGTCGGTCAGGCCGAAGTGACCGCAATCACTTCGCCCCTCCTCTTTACTGTCTGATATGACAGGAAAACAGCACCGCCCGCTCTGCTCCGACTGCCGTGTTAGCCACCCCGGCAACGACTGACAACAGGTCACGATCAACCATCGAGCTCAAGCCTCGAGTGCAACAGGAAGCTCCGACTCGCCCGACCTCACGCTCCGGCCTCGGGAGGAGGTCTCCACCTCGCCCGACCCCCGGACTCGGCCTCGACCCCGGTCTCAGGAGGAATCGCGTCCTCGCCCGACCTCGGCCTCGGCCACAAGAGAAGTCTCCGCCTCGACCGACCCTAGGCTCGAACTGACCGTGCTGATAGGGGATATATCATTCCCCTACTCCTAGCCTGCTCAGGCTACAAGGAAGAAGACCGGCGTCCCATCTAGCTTACCCCAACGACGGGTAATGATGGTGCCCCGTGTGCGCCATGACATCGGTGGCTCTCAGCCCCTTACGACAGCAAGGAGACGTCAGCAGGGTCCTCGCCACACTGCCAGCTGTGCTCCTACAGGACTCAGGCGCTCCTCCGGCGGCCACGCCATCACATGTACAGCGCCCAAGCTCTCCCCCGACGGCCACGTTGGCATGTACACAGGGCTTAGGCACTCCACTGCCGGACATGTTAGCGCATAGCTACGCCCCCCATTGTACACCTGGACTCTCTCCTTGCCTCTATAAAAGGGGAGTCTAGGGCCATCCTGAAAGGGGTTCAGGGGGTTCACGCGAGGGGAAGCGACGTACGAGCCCACTCTCTCTCTCCCTCACGCGACGCACTAGTAACCCCTACTGCGAGCGGCACCCCTGGTGCAGGATAATACAAGGCTTGTCCCACATCTTGTGTTCCATCCCGCGCCAACCCATCTGGGCAGGGACACGCAGCGACAATTCACTCGTCGGTCCAGGGACCCCCCAGGGTCGAAACGACGACAAAATTGGAAAAAAATTAGAAAAGAAAATAGAAATAAGAAAAAGAAAAGGGATTTTACCTACCTTGGGCCAGATCTCCTTACTGGCGGCCCACCCAACTTAACTATTCCGCGGCCCACCTTGCTGCCGCAGTACTCGGGTGTGCTGCCAAATGGGCTCGTGGGTCAGCCTCCGCAGGGGTGCGTGCCTCCGCTCTCCAGATTCACTGCCAGGCGGGTCCGGGACATCAGCCATTGCGCGCACGTAAGCCACCGCAACGTGGGACCTAGTCGTCAGACCCACTCCCCATGCCACGCGCACATCGGAAACCTTTGACGTTGTGGCTCTGTTTCACTGCAATGCAGGACCCACCCCGTTAGCTCCTTCCTCTCGCGCGTCTCTCCCTGTTACACTGCCGCATGGGGCCCATGAGTCATCCCTCACCTCCGCAACGCTCGTGACCGTGAGACTCGCCACCTCGTGGAATTCGTGGAACGGCTGGCCCGAGTCCGCCGCGCCATGGGGATAAAACCCCTTCGTTCTTGTAACACCTCGTCCAATCCCTAGACTGGCGGTACTTACTCCTGGCAGCTCTCTAGGATCATATATTATCCCCACAGACCAACACGAGTCTTTTGTGCGCACTTTGTCCTCACTCATGCGCACCCGAGAAAACTTTCCGGTCGGTCACCCATCCCAAATTGCTCCAAGCCAAGCACGCTTAACTTGGAGGTTCTTTCGAGATAGGCTTCCGAAAAAGAAGATGCACCTTGTTGGTATGAATACTCTATTAATTCTATTAAGCCTTGGGCAGGATATCCCATTCTAGGGGCCAGGATATCACAATCCACCCCCCTTAGAAGACCGACGTCCTCGTCGGTCAACCCCAATCCAGAAACCTCCCCTCTTAGCCACGTCTATGTGTCTAGTGTCATCATATGCCATACCATGTGACCACTCCAGGCCCACATGTGCCATGCGCCATATACCCGAACCCCCTAGCCCACACACGCCCATGAAACCTCGAGGGTCGGCTCTGATACCACTTGTAACACCCCGTCCAATCCCTGGATCGGCGGTACTTACTCCTGGCAGCTCTCTAGGATCATATATTGTCCCCACAGACCAACACGAGTCTTTTGTGCACACTTTGTCCTCACTCATGTGTACCCGAGAAAACTTCCTGGTCGGTCACCCATCCCAACTTGCTCCAAGCCAAGCACGCTTAACTTGGAGGTTTTTTCGAGATAGGCTTCCAAAAAATAAGATGCACCTTGTTGGTATGAATACTCTATTAATTCTATTAAGCCTTAGGCCAGGATATCCCATTCCAGGGGCCAGGATATCACAGTTCTTCGCCGCCCATGTGCTAAGTTCCGCACCACTTTGACCACTGAGGGCCGACATCGGCATTTGTGGAGGAAAAGGGCACTGCTACGAGGGAAATCCTTGCTTATCGTCGTCTGCTCTCTCGGCAAGGACCCAGGGGACGTTCTCGGTCATGGGGAATGCAACTGCATCGGAATCACTCGGAATTGGTCATCGGCGCCATTGGAATTCCTCGACGGACTTGCGCCACCGCCGTGGGCCGCGAGTGGCCATGGTTAGGGGCGTTTGCGCTTCTTGGTGTGGTGAGAACTATCCAGTCACCTCTGTTATCATTTTCTCCTCGTGTAGCGCCAATTGGGGTTTCGAATAGGTCATAAACCCACTTAGGCGTCCACTCCGGTGAGGTCCACTGCCGCGTCGCGATGGGCGCCGCCACGTTTCTCTGCCCGTAAGAGGGAAGGAACTGGACCGTTGATTCTCTCATTAATGTCATGGATTAGATCTTAACAATACCGCTTCGCGGGAGTGGGGTGTGGGCGTCAGATCTAGATTGGACGGGGTAGAATGGATCGGGGCGTGGACGTTCCTCAACCGTGGATGCCGGATCTAGCGACCAGGGTGGATAGCAGTGTTATGTAACACATATTTCTAATCTGGGCCGATCGGCCATGATCAGACGGCCAGGATTCAAGGAAACCCCTTCGCCCGACGACTTTGCGAAAGGAGCCCTGAACTTTACAGAATTTGACACGCAGTCCACTGTGGGATGGCCTGTGTCTTAGATCAATTTGCACCGTAGCCCCTATGGTTTCTGTAAATAGTGCGCTTAGTCCAAAGAACAGAAAATCAAAAGACTTCATTTAGAAAATACATTTTTGTGTGAAAATAATTATAGGAAATTAATTAATTCCTAGAAAAATGCATTTCAACTCTTTTTCAGTCCATTCCAGTTTCTATAATTCTATAATATTATTGTTTATCATATAGTACCTCTGGTTTGGCATGAAAACTGTATTAAAATTAATCCCTTGATTAATCTTGTATTGAATACATAAAACCTTAGGAAATTCATAACTCCTCCGTTTTAACTCCGATTTGATCTGTTCAAGTTGCGTTAGTCCCGTATAAATATTTACTATGCAATAACAACACTTATTGTACCATGTTTCTCTTTTATAATTAGATCTTTATTTAATTTATGTTGGTTAATCTTGTTAATGTGCTCACCATTATCTACCAAAATATAATTTATGGTAAATTTATAACTTAGAATTAAGTGGAGATAATTATTTATAGAAAAACCTCTCATATGATTTATATTAACCAATATATAATTTAATATTTTAATCACACAGATCTTCTATAAAATTATAACTCCTTAATCGTAACTCCGATGTTATTAGTTCTCGATCCCACGATCTCGTAGCACGCATAGATCATTATTATGCAGTATGTTCTTATGTTTGGTGTGATGTTAATTTTTGTCTATATCATGTTTGTTTGTATTGATACGACTAGAGCGAGGTTTCGAGGATATGAAGAATCACCCTGGTAACTGGAATCTCAAGTGCCAGGCAAGTTGTGCCCTTGATCCACTTTTGTTACCCAATAATGTTCTTTATTATCACTATTCAATGCATAGGTTTAATTTTGATGGGACCCAACAATTGACCCTAGTCTGTTTATCCATTTTACCTTGTTATCTCTGAATCACTTGGGTAGTTTTGCTATTGCTTTACATGGTTTTGGGATAACATTTCATTATATCCACGTTCCAATTATTTTGTTATTCTATTTATGTTCATGTCAAGATTATTAATGTTAATTGGAACATGGAGCTTAAATTGAGAAACACGTGCCACCACAAGGGTGGAATGGGATGCCCTTGGCTGACTAATTAGGAAAGCTAGTGGAAGACTACCTTACCTGAAAGGGGTGAGGGTAGTAGGGGAGTTGCATGCAGGTAGGTTCTCGGGTTGATTTTGCTGCGATGGCGGTCAGACGAGGGATTCTTGCAAGTGCTCTTCCCAGAAACTGTAGCAGGTTTTCGGAAGCTAGTGGAACTTTGTAAAGGCCTCGTAGTGGATACCTAGCCATTCACCTCGGTAGTGTCTAAGGGTCTAGCTAACCCTAGCGACATGGGATTCACGTTATGTGGGTACAGGGTACAACCTCCGCAGAATGTAAAACCGGTATACTAGCCGAGCTCACGGTCATGCGCAGCTCAGGACTCTCGCATGATTAATTTATGGAACTTAAATTCAATTTGTCATTTGCATTTGCATGGGATTTATTATTAATTTTGTTCTACTATTTTATTATTGTAATACCCAACTTGTAATTTGTGGAGGATAACCTAAAAGGAGAAGTGATATTCCCCTGTATATATGTGTGTTATCTATATTTATCATTTCATGAGAACACCACATGAAAACAAATAAATAAATAACAGAGGACATCCAAAAATAAATTATGCATCATTCTGGGATTTTTATTGTGTGTGCATTTTGTGATAACATAGAATAATGTGAAAAGAAATATATTAAAAACCAAAGTAGAATTGGACATCCAAAAGAAATCCTAGAAAAGGAAAGAAATAAAATTTTATGTGAGTAAAAAATATAAAATAAATAAATAAAATATTATTTCTATACTAGAGTTTTTATGTGACACCTGACTCAAGGGTGGAGCTCATAAGCAGATTCAAATTCAAATTTGAATTCAAAATATTTATGAATAAGAAAAACAGAAAATAAAAATTAAAAGAAAAAAGAATACCACTGGACCCTACCTTTTCGGCCCAATACACAATTCCTACGCGCAGCCCGTCTAACCCCTCACCCGCGCGGCCCAACTGCGGCTATACCGCGCTGGCAGATGGCTGACTGGTGGGGCCCCCACACTGCGGTGTGGCGCGGGATCTCTCTTGTGCCATTAACGTGTCGGACCCATCTATCATTCCGTTGCCTACCCATCGCAACAACCCGCGTGTCCTGCGCGACGGGTCATCTGGGCAGAGCTCGCCTCCCTTTTTGCCGGAGTAGTTGGACCACGTCGCGGCTCTGCATGACCGGACACTAAATACGAGCCTCTCCTTACGCGACCCTCTCTCACCCACAACCACCTACGCCTAGCCAAAATCGACGGAGAAGAAATCGGGAGGGAGGAAGAAGTAGTCGCCATTGCCACGGACCGAGGAGAGGAAGAGAGAGATTGAGAGCTTGCGAGCGACGCCGTCACCACACTCACATCGTGTGGGTTCGGTTTGTCGCAGATTGGAGTCTTCGGTACGCCAGGAAGCAAACCAAGACACCTGTGCACACGAATTGGGTTGCGGCGCTTGGAAGTTCCTCGTTGCCGCCATGGAATCCTGTCTGCAAAGCTATCCAGGCCAAAGGAACTGGCCATGGAGGTTCGCGGGTTCCCTTGGGCTCTGGTCAGGGCCTCACCAAGCGGATTGGAATCCTATGGTATTCGGAATTGCTCAACGGAAAGTATGGCCACCACCATGCTGCGGGTCCTCGTGGTCTTGATTCTCGGATGCTCCAATCCTTAGGTAAGGTCCCCACACATCTTCGCTCTTATCGTAGCATCGTTTTGAATCAAGCGGATCGAGGGTTTGATCCCGTGTGCACGGAGACGGCTTTCTCCGACGGACCCTCCGCCATGGGCTGGGCGCCTCCACCGTCGGCCAGGTTGGAAGGCGTCTCAGGTCCATCGGATTTGGCACCGACGGCTAAGATTAAAACATAGCTACCGGTTGTATCCCAGCCCTGGGATCGTGATCGCAAGGCTAGGATCTGGGCGGGTCTGCATCGGATGTGGACCGTTGATCGTTATGCGGGTGGTTGAGATGGCATAGGAGTATTCCAGCTTAGCGATTTAATCTGGCGCGCTTGTGCATGATCAGACCGCTGATGCGTATTCGTACCCCTTCGGTCAGTTGGATTAACAAAAGAGCCCTCACATTTTAATGGATTCAACCCGCCGTCCAACTCGGTGGTAGTCTGAGTCTGCAGAAGTTTTATAATCTAGCCCCTGCACTTCTCTTATTTTGGAGAGCAGTCCAGACTAATTATAAATTAGAGAAAAACATTTAGAAATTGATTTGTATTACAAAAATAATTCGAGAAACTTGTATAAATCATATTTAATTCATATCTTGTCCAAATTGACCCATTTCAGTTCCTATAATTTTGTAAAATTATTGTTTATCAATAAGTACCACTGTTTTGACATGAATGTTACAATAAAATTTATATCCTATTTAATCTTGTACAAAACACATAAAACCTTCAGAAATTCATAACTTAAAATCCATTACTCCAAATTGATTCATTCTAGTGGAATTAATTTTGTTTAAGTATTATTTATCACCTGGTGTCTTTGTCTAACCATGAAACTTGATTTAAAATTATCCACATGAATAACTCTATTCTAGGCACTAAATAACTTCAGAAAATCATAACTTAATAACCGTAGCTCCGAATTTAGTGATTCTTGTTTCCACGATCTCGTAGCGACGCGTAGATCATTATTATACAGTTTGTTATTATGTTTGGTGTGATGTTAATTTTATATATACCATGTTTGTTTGTATTGCTACGACTAGCGCGAGGACACGTGTCATCTAAAAGGCAAGTTGGTACCTGGAATCTCAAGTGCCAGGCAAGTTGTGCCCTTGATTCACTTTTGTTACCCAATAATGTTCTTTATATAATCATTTACCATGCATAGGTTTAATTTTGATGGGACCCGATAGGTCACCCTAGATTGTTTATCTCATTACCTTGTTTACCCCTGAATCACTTGGGTAGTTTGCTATTGCTTTATATGGTTTTGGGATAATCATTTATTATATCCATATTCCAGTTATTATGTTATTTTATTTATGTTCATGACAAGATCATTATATTATTGTTAATTGGAACATGGAGCTTAACTTGAGAAACACGTGCCACCACAAGGGAGGAATGGGACCCCTTGGCTAACTAATTAAGAAAGCTAGTGGAAGACTATCTTACCCGAAATGGGCAAGGGCAGTAGGGGAGTTGCATGCAAGGAGGTTCTCGGGTTGATTTTGCTGCGATGGCGGTCAGACGGCGGATTCTTGCAAGTGCTCTTCCCATAAAATGTAGCGGTTTTTCGGAAGCTAGTGGAACTTTGTAAAGGCCTCGTAGTGGATCCCTAGCCATTCACCTTGGTAGTGTCTAAGGGCCTAGCTAACCCTGGCGACATGGGAAACACGACTTGTGGGTAAAGGGTACAACCTCTGCAGAGTGTAAAACTGGTATACTAGCCGAGCTCACGGTCATGAGCAGCTTAGGACTCTCTGATGATTAAATTATGGAACCTAAACTCAATTTGTCATTTGCATATGCATGGGATTATTATTAATTTTGTTCTATTACTTTATTTAAGGTTTGGTAGTTACTTACATTTAGTAACTGCTAATAAAATTTTGACCAACTACTTAAAAGCAATGCTCAGCTTTAACCCCCTGTCATTGATTAGCCTTACACATCACATGAACTCCCACCTTTGGTGAGTTCATGCCCACTGGTTCCCCACAACTTGTTGAGCTATGATCATGTGTGAGCTCACCCTTGCTGTCTCACACCCCCCACAGGAGAAGAACATGTGGTTCAAGAGGAGCCACAGCGAGGAGTTCGATTCGATCTAGGTGGCGTTTCCCCAGTTGACTTCTGCGCCAAGGACGATCCTTAGTTCGTTTTATATTTATCTTTTATTTTGTAATAAGACTTCCGCTATGTAATAAATACTCTGATGTTTTGTGACATTTATCTCTATACACTCTGTTATTATATATGTTGTCTTCTTGGCGCATGTATGAGATGCACCCGGCTTTGTCCCTTAAATCCGGGTGTGACAGAAGTGGTATCACAGGAATGTTGACTGTAGGACGAAACCTAGATAGAAATGGACAAAACTCTTCACTACTTACCTTACTCTGATTCATTCTATACTTATCTTTTCTTGATCCTGTCTCACCTTTTGCTGTCATACTTTGATTACTCTTATCTTTTCTACTCTAAGACAAGATGGATTTCACACTTTGGAATCCTACATTTAAGACCTTTTTAAGAGATAGGAGACCTAATACAAAATTAAAACTATTTTCTCTATTTAAAAAAAATGTTGGTTGATTGTTCTGATGATAAATGCTTGATTTGCTTCTTTGATTGATTGAAACATTATAGTTGGGCATCTTAGCATGTACCACCATAAGGTATTGTATTAGTTTTAGTGGATAACACACTAATATACTTAGCTAATAAATCCCCGTAGTAACATTCCTCGCAATTACTCGCCTTGTCTACAATTCTTTCTTTCTTACCCTTTACTTTTAACCCAGATGGGCTACCCCTATAGTGTTAGAAGAGAGCACTATAGACATGATCCTTGGTATGTCATGGTTAAGAAAGGCAAAGGTAGTATATACACTGTGCTAAAGGAACCGTAGAACTCACCAGTTCCAAAGAAGAAATATTTGAAGTTGAAATTGCGGTAACTACCACCATCAAACTAGCGGCATTCTTAGTAGATGGGAAGTTTGTTGGTGTCAACATCCGTGTGGTTAGAGATTTTTCGGATGTCTTCCCAGAAGAGTTACCAGGGATGCCACCATATAGGGAAGTTGAGTTTGTCATTGATCCCTTACCTGGGACTACCCCTACTTTCAAACGGCCATATAGGATGTCTGTAGAAGAGTTAAAGGGACTAAAGAAGCAGTTAATGGAATTACAAGAGGCTGGGTACATACGTCCAAGTTCCTCACCTTGGGGAGCGCCTGTTCTATTTGTACAGAAGAAAGATGGAACGCAAGGGATGTGCGTGGATTATAGGACCCTTAACGATGTTACCATAAAGAACAAGTACTCGTTACCCTGCATTGAGGATTTATTCAGATAAGAGGTGCAAGGGTATTCTCGAAGATTGATCTCCGATTGGGTTACCATCAAATGAAGATTAGGCCATCGGATATTCCCAAGACGGATTTCTCTACCCGATATGGTTTATATGAGTTCATCGTTACGTCATTTGGACTAACTAATGCACTAGCTACTTTATGGATCTGAAGAATAAGGTGTTCATGATCGGGACAGATTCATCGTGGTTTTCATCGATAATATTTTCATTTATTCCAAGAGTGATAGTGATCATGAGGAACATCTGAGATCGGTGCTACAGAAGCTACGAGATAATCAACTCAATGTCAAGTATAGCAAATGCGAGTTTTGGATTGGCGAGGTGCCCTTTCTTGGACATATCATTTCTGATGGAGGAATATCAGTGGATCCTGCTAAAGTCAAGGAGATAGTGGCGTGGAGCATACCCACTATAGTCACAGAGGTTCGAAGTTTCTTGGGACTTGCAGAATATTATCGGAGATTTATTGAAGGATTTTCTAAGATTGCTAAGCCTATGATCTCACTTCTGGAGAAGGGAAGAGAATTTAAGTGGGATGAGAAGTGCCAAGATAGCTTTGATCAACTAAAGAAGAGGTTAATGTCACCACCAGTGTTGGTTATGCTAGATCTACAGAAGGGATTTGACATTTATTGTGATGCATGTGGCCAAGGCTTGGGATGTGTGCTCATGCAAGAAGGACATGTGATTGCCTACGCGTCTCGTCAGTTGCAGAAACACAAATTGAACTACCCCACGTATGACATAGAACTGGCAGCCGTTGTGCATGCGCTTAAGATTTGGAGACATTATATTATGGGAACCAAGTGTCAAGTATACACGGATCATAAGAGTTTGAAGTATATATTCACTCAGAAGGATCTCAACCTTAGGCAACGTCGTTGGTTGGAGCTTATTAAGGACTATGATTTGGAGATTCACTATCACCCGGGCAAGGCAAATTTGGTTGCAGACACCTTGAGTTGAAAGGAGCATGTTCATTCAGCTGTTGTTGCCCAGCTACCCAATGAGATTGTTGATAATTTTTCAGGAGATTTAACCTGGGGATAGTTGTGCACACTGAAGGAGTTACTATTGATGTGGAACCTATTTTGGAGCAAGAAATCCGCAAAAGGACAAGTTGGTGAAGCTAAGATATAAGAGATTAAGGATCTGATTACTGATGGTCGAGGTCTAGAATTCACGGAAGATGAACAAGGCACAATATGGTTCAAGGATCGGATATGAGTTCCTGAGATTGATAGCCTTCGTGAGACTATTTTAAAAGGAGGCCCATGACTTGGATTATTCTATTCATCCTGGTAGTACCGAGATGTATCAGGATTCAAAGCAGAAATACTGGTAGTGGAAAGAGATTGGTAAGGACTTCATTACCAGATTGTCTCGCACCTCGAAAGGATATGATTCTATATGGGTTATTGTGGATAAACTGACCAAAGTGGCTCATTTCATTCCGATCAAGACTACTTATAAGGGATCTCAATTGGCAGAGTTATATATGGCTCAGATTATGTCTCTACACGGTGTACCGAAGAAGATCGTTTCAGATAGAGGATCACAGCTTACCTCCATATTTTGGAAAAGTTTTCATGAGAATATGGATACAAAGTTGAATTTTAGTACAGCCTATCACCCTCAGACTGATGGACAGACGGAAAGGACTAATCAAGTACTGGAGGATATGTTGAGAGCTTGTGCCCTTCAGCATGGAGGAAGTTGGGACAAAAGTTTACCTTTTGCTGACTTCTCATATAATAATAGTTACCAGACCAGTCTGAAGATGTCACCTTTTGAAGCTTTATATGGGAGGAAGTGCAGGGCTCCTCTATATTGGGATCAGACTAGAGGAAGCCAGTTCTTTGGATCTGAACTTATTCAAGAGGCAGAAGAACAAGTCCATATAATTCAGGAGAATTTGAGGGTAGCTCAGACCAAGTAAAGGAACTATGCTGATAATAGAAGGAGACCACTAGAATTTGAGGAAGGAGATTAATTGTACCTCAAGGTGTCACCACTTCGTGGAATGAGGTTTAAAGTCAAGGGCAAATTGTCCCCTCGTTTTATTAGACCATTCAGAGTTTTTAGGCGAGTTGGAGAGATGGCCTATCAACTTGAGCTAGATGATAGTCTATCTGATGTGCACAATGTGTTCCACGTGTCTCAACTAAAGAAGTGTCTCCGTGTCCCTGAGGAACCGTTACCAATGGATGACCTCAGTATTCAGGGTGATTTGACTTACACGGAGTACCTGATCAAGATTCTTGACACTTTGACTAGAGTTACAGGAAATAAGGTGATAAAGATGTGCAAAGTGCAATAGAGTCACCATGGAGAAGATGAAGCTACATGGGAAAGAGAAGAAGAGCTTCGCATAGATTTTCCCCACCTTTTCCCTAGATCTTCCTAAATCTCGAGGACGAGATTCTTTTTAAGGGGGATAGGATTTGTAATACCCAACTTGTAATTTGTGGAGGATAACCTAAAAGGAGAAGTGATATTCCCCTGTATATATGTGTGTTATCTATATTTATCATTTCATGAGAACACCACATGAAAACAAATAAATAAATAACAGAGGACATCCAAAAATAAATTATGCATCATTCTGGGATTTTTATTATGTGTGCATTTTGTGACAACAGAGAATAATGTAAAAAGAAATATATTAAAAACCAAAGTAGAATTGGACATCTAAAAGAAATCCTAGAAAAGGAAAGAAAGAAAATTTTATGTGAGTAAAAAAATATAAAATAAATAAATAAAATATTATTTCTATACTAGAGTTTTTATGTGACACCTGACTCAAGGGTGGAGCTCATAAGCAGATTCAAATTTAAATTTGAATTCAAAATATTTATGAATAAGAAAAACAAAAAATAAGAATTAAAAGAAAAAAGAATACCACTGGACCCTACCTTTTCGGCCCAATACACAATTCCTACGCAGCCCGTCTAACCCCTCACCCGCGCGGCCCAACCGCGGCTATACCGCGCTGGCAGATGGCTGACTGGTGGGGCCGTCACACTGCGGTGTGGCGCGGGATCTCTCTTGTGCCATTGACGTGCCGGACCCACCTATCATCCCGTTGCCTACCCTTCGCAACAACCCGCGCGTCCCGGGTCATCTGGGCAGTGCTCGCCGCCCTTTTTGCCGGAGTAGTTGGACCACGTCGCGGCTCTGCACGACCGGACACTAAATACAAGCCTCTCCTTACGCGACCCTCTCTCACCCACAACCACCTGCACCTGGCCAAAATCAACGGAGAAGAAATCGGGAGGGAGGAAGAAGTAGTCGCCATTGCCGCGGACCGAGGAGAGGAAGAGAGAGATTGAGAGCTTGCGAGCGACGCCGTCACCGCACTCACATCGTCTGGGTTCGGTTTGTCACAGATTGGAGTCTTCGGTACGACAGGAAGCAAACCAAGACCCCTGCGCACGAATTGGGTTGCTACGCTCAGAAGTTCCTCGTTGCCGCCATGGAATCCTGTCTGCAAAGCTATCCAGGCCAAAGGAACTGGCCATGGAGGTTCGCGGGTTCCCTTGGGCTCTGGTCAGGGCCTCACCAAGCGGATTGGAATCCTATGGTATTCGGAATTGCTCAACGAAAAGTATGGCCACCACCATGCTGCGGGTCCTCGTGGTCTTGATTCTTGGATGCTCCAATCCTTAGGTAAGGTCCCCACACATCTTCACTGTTATCGTAGCATCGTTTTGAATCAAGCGGATCGAGGGTTTGATCCCGTGTGCACGGAGACGGCTTTCTCCGGTGGACCCTCCGTCGTGGGCTGGGCGCCTCCGCCGTCGGCCAGGTTCGCATTGGGGAAGGCGTCTCAGGTCCATCGGATTTGGCACCGACGGCTTAGATTAAAACATAGCTACCGGTTGTATCCTAGCCCTGGGATCGTGATCGCAAGGCTAGGATCAGGACGGGTCTACATTGGATGTGGACCGTTGATCGTTCTGCGGGTGGTTGAGATGGCATAGGAGTATTCGAGCTAAGCGATTTAATCTGGCGCGCTTGTGCCTGAACGGACGGCTGATGCGTATCTGTACCCCTTCGGCCAGTCGGATTAACAAAAGAGCCCTCACATTTTAATGAATTCAACCCGCCGTCCAACTCGGTGGTAGTCTGAGTCTGCAGAAGTTTTATAGTCTAGCCCCTACACTTCTCTTATTTTGGAGAGCAGTCTAGACTAATTATAAATTAGAGAAAAACATTTAGAAATTGATTTGTATTACAAAAATAATTCAAGAAACTTGTATAAATCATATTTAATTCATATCTTGTCCAAATTGACCCATTTCAGTTCCTATAATTTTGTAAGATTATTGTTTATCAATTAGTACCACTATTTTGACATGAATGTTACAATAAAGTTTATATCCTATTTAATCTTGTACAAAACACATAAAACCTTCAGAAATTTATAACTTAAAATCCATTATTCCAAATTGATTCATTCTAGTGTAATTAATTTTGTTTGAGTATTATTTATCACCTGGTGTCTTTGTCTAACCATGAAACTTGATTTAAAATTATCCACATGAATAACTCTATTCTAGGCATTAAATAACTTCAGAAAATCATAACTTAATAACCGTAGCTCCGAATTTAGTGATTCTTGTTTCCACGATCTCGTAGCGACGCGTAGATCATTATTATGCAGTTTGTTCTTAAGTTTGGTGTGATGTTAATTTTATCTATACCATATTTGTTTGTATTGCTACGACTAGCGCGAGGACATGTGTCATCTAAAAGGCAAGTTGGTACCTGGAATCTCAAGTGCCAAGCAAGTTGTACCCTTGATTCACTTTTGTTACCCAATAATGTTCTTTATATAATCATTTACCATGCATAGGTTTAATTTTGATGGGACCCGATAGGTCACCGTAGATTGTTTATCTCATTACCTTGTTTACCCCTGAATCACTTGGGTAGTTTGCTATTGCTTTATATGGTTTTGGGATAATCATTTATTATATCCATGTTCCAGTTATTATGTTATTTTATTTATGTTCATGACAAGATCATTATATTATTGTTAATTGGAACATGGAGCTTAACTTGAGAAACACGTGCCACCACAAGGGAGGAATGGGACCCCTTGGCTAACTAATTAGGAAAGCTAGTGGAAGACTATCTTACCCGAAAGGGGCAAGGGCAGTAGGGGAGTTGCATGCAAGGAGGTTCTCGGGTTGATTTTGCTGCGATGGCGGTCAGACAGGGGATTCTTGCAAGTGCTCTTCCCATAAACTATAGCGGGTTTTTAGAAGCTAGTGGAACTTTGTAAAGGCCTCGTAGTGGATCCCTAGCCATTCACCATGGTAGTGTCTAAGGGCCTAGCTAACCCTGGTGACATGGGAAACACTACTTATGGGTAAAGGGTACAACCTCTGCAGAGTGTAAAACTGGTATACTAGCCGAGCTCACGGTCATGAGCAGCTCAGGACTCTTTGATGATTAAATTATGGAACCTAAACTCAATTTGTCATTTGCATAAGCATGAGATTATTATTAATTTTGTTCTATTACTTTATTTAAGGTTTGGTATTTACTTACATTTAGTAACTGCTAATAAAATTTTGACCAACTACTTAAAAGCAATGCTCAGCTTTAACCCCCTGTCATTGATTAGCCTTACACATCACATGAACTCCCACCTTTGGTGAGTTCATGCCCACTAGTTCCCCACAACTTGTTGAGCTATGATCATGTGTGAGCTCACCCTTGCTGTCTCACACCCCCCACAGGAGAAGAACAGGTGGTTCAAGAGGAGCCACAGCGAGGAGTTCGATTCGATCTAGGTGGCGTTTCCCCAGTTGACTTCTGCGCCAAGGATGATCCTTAGTTCGTTTTATATTTATCTTTTATTTTGTAATAAGACTTCCACTATGTAATAAATACTCTGATGTTTTTTGACATTTATCTCTATACACTCTGTTATTACATATGTTGTCTTCTTGGCGCATGTATGAGATGCACCCGACTTTGTCCCTTAAATCCGGGTGTGACAATTATGGTTTGGTATTTACTTACATGTAGTAACTGCTAATAAAATTTTGACCAACTTATTAAAAGCAATGCTTAGCTTTAACCCCTATTGTTGATCAGCCTTACACATCACATGAACTCCCACCTTTGGTGAGTTCATGCACATTATTCCCCACAACTTGTTGAGTGATGAACATGTGTGAGCTCACCCTTGCTGTCTCACACCCCCCATAGGAGAAGAACATGTGGTTCAAGTGGAGCCACCCAACAAGGAGTTCGATTCGATCTAGGTGGCGTCTCCCAATTGACTTTCTGGCGCCAAGGATGGACTTTAGTTCGATCTATATTTATCTTTTATTTTGCAAGACTTCCGCTATGTAATAAATACTCTGATGATATTGTGACATTTATCTCTATATACTCTGTTATTATATATGTTGTCTTCTTTGGCGCATGTATGAGATGCATCCAGCTTTGTCCCTTAAAGCCCGGGTGTTACAAAAGTGGTATCAGAGGAAATGTTGACTGTAGGACGAAACCTAGATAGAACTGGATAACCCTTACCAACTTACCTTTGCTACTCTAATTTTTTTCTAAACTTTTCTTAACCTTTTCTCATCTATTTCTGCTTTACTCTGATTATTCTTACCTTTTCCTTCTAAAGACAAAAGTGGATTTCACACTTTGAAATCCTGTTCCTAAAGTGACCTTTAGGAATAGGAGACCTACTCTGAGGAACAAAAACAAAACTATTTTTATAGGTATCTATACGCTTGAGTGCTTGTTCTTATGATACCTGTCTGATTTGGATCTTTGATTGAGTGTGATTTGTTGTGGAGTAATGTCCACAATTACATCTGCATATACATATAGGCATGAATAGAATTCATAAGATAACTAAACAACTTAGATTATCCTCCATTAAAGTGTATCTATTTCATATAGATCCCTCTTACCTTAAAAGACCCTCTCTTAACTTTAATGGATCTCTCTTAACTTAAAGGAATCTATCTTATCCTCATTGGTTCATCTTGTGTTAAAGAAATATATCTTAACCTCTTAAATTGTTTATAAGATAAACTAGACCAACTAGACACTACAGGAAAAGCATAAATTTTCATAGGCCGGGATATTTTCGTCGGCCGACCCACGAAAATACAATGTTATTTTCGTCGGCCCTCGTGACCGACGAAAATGTGGACTATTTTCGTGGGCCAGGCAATATTTTCGTCGGCAGGCTGACGAAAATATGAAAGTTATTTTCGTCGGCCTCCAGACCGACAAAAATGTTGTGTATTTTCGTCGGCCTCAGCCCGGCCGACGAAAATACGTCCTTTATTTTCGTCGGCCTCAGCCAGGCTGATGAAAATAAACGTTTAACGGGCCACTATTTCGTCGGTCTCACTGAGGCCGACGAAAATAGAGGCCATTAATCTTCCATCCCGGCCTCACCGCACCTTCTCTCTCTCGCTCATCTAACCTTCTCTCACGCGCCCGCCCTCGCCGCCGCACCTTCTCCCTCACGCGCCCGCCCTCAACCGTCCCTCGCCGCGCGCCCGCCGCGCCGCGCCACGCCGAGCCACCGAGCCGCCTCCCCACGCCGCGCCCAATCCGAGCAGCCGCGCGCCCTCGCCGCGCCGCGCCACGCCGAGCCGCCTCCCCACGCCGCGCCCACTCCGAGCAGCCGTCCCACGCCGTGGCCCCCTCCACCATTGCCACGGTAATGGTTTTACTTAGTTTATAGTAATTAGTTAGCTAATTTACTTATATAATGTATAGATTGATAGCTATTCACTTGTTAGTATAAATAGTTAGCTAGTTATTTATATGTAGGATACTTGTAGCATTTTGTTTAGCACATTGATATCACATGGTTAGCATATTGTTTATTATGTAGCTATCATGCAGTATTCTGTGTTGGCAACCATCGTGTTGTTGTTTCTTTGCAGGTTTTAGAAACATCACTTTATAGTGGAGGTGCTGCCGATTTTTTATTGATAATAGTAATTTTTGTACATAGGTGTTCTTCCGACTTGACCTTCTCCACCATTAGCTAGACTCGTACATTATTCTCAGGTATACATCGTTTTCATAATTTCCGTTAATGTGGTCATTTATTATTTACTATATAGTTATTAGTTAATAAGTAGTTACTATTTATTTATTACTTAGTAAGTTCCTCGCCCGCCCGCTAAGAAGAGAGCTCGCCGTCCGTCCGTCCACACCGTCGTGGCATGCCGTGTGCGTGCCGTGCGCGTGCCGTGGCGGCTGTGGCGTGCTGTGCGCGCGGCCGTGCTCGTGCCGTCTTTTGAATGTTATTTATCTTTTGTTTAATTAGCCTTTGAAATGGACGGTGATCGGAGAGTGATGTCTTTTGTTTAATCTTCGAGATATTTTTTAATATTTAGAGTTCAGTTTTAATCGTTAACCGTAGCGAACCGTATGCATCACCCGTTCGGGAACGGCGAACGTCACATTGGCTTGTGAGGTTCGCCGTTCCGGAATTGTCCACGTATTTTGGACAGCCTGAGAGTGTAAGCCAATGCTTGTGATTTGTGACATGTGCCTTACGATTGACGCAGAATTTCGGTTGTGTAACCCAGTTGTTCTCCAACACACCATGTTCAGGCGTGTGCTTGGAGAGCAGCGGGGTTATGCTGCCGAAATTTCGTGGCAATCGTAGGCTACACATCATAAATCACAAGCATCAGCCTACACTCTTGGGTGGGTTTAGGACCTTTACCTAATAGGGAGTTCACCTAAGCCACGGACGATCGTTGATGTTCTTTGACTTCTGTTTAGCCTTTGAAATGGACGTTGATCGGAGGGTGATGTATGACGGGTGGAGAAAGGATGGGGCACATTCGAATGAATGGATGGGTGTAACAAAGGCTTTTCTTGAGCACGCTTTCAAAGATGCAACTGGTCGTCTAGTGAAGTGTCCTTGCAATCGTTGCGAGAACAAGTGGCCTTAGAAGAAGGAAGAAATGGAGAAACACCTTTGCAAAAGTGGGTTTATGCCGAACTACCTTGTATGGTACTGGCATGGAGAGTCTATTAGACACGTTGACGCGGAGGTGGAGCTTGATGACTATCATGATAGGATGGACGACATGTTGCATGATCTTGGTAGGGAGGTTGAAATGAACGCTGAGGAGCCGAGGCAGCTTCCACGCGATGCTCAGGAATTCTTCCGGCTACTCGCCGCGGGAGAAGAGAGACTGCACGAGCACACTCAGATGTTAGTTCTTGGGACTCTCACAAGACTAATGGCGATAAAGTTGAAGCACAACATTTCAAACAGTGCTTACAACGACATCGTCCAACTGATGGGCGAGGTTCTCCCAGAGAATCATAAGTTGCCAAAGAATATGTACTTTGCAAAGAAGATGTTGGCTGGTCTTGGGATGACATATGAGAAGATCGATGTGTGTCCCAACAGTTGCATGCTATTCTTTGAGGAGGATGACAAGCTGGACCGTTGTAAGCATTGCGAAGCTTCTAGATATGTCGAGGTGACAAATGATGAGGGTGAATTGGTAGTTACGAAGGTTGCAGCTAAGCAACTTCGTCGGTTGCCCATCATTCCTCGGCTTTCAAGGTTGTTCCTCAACAAGGAAATAACTCTGCATATGACGTGGCCAAAGAATGGTGTACGTCTCGTCACTGATCCAGACTTAATGGTCCATCCGTCGGACGGTGATGCGTGGAAGGCATTTGACGAGTTTGATCCCGAATTTGCAAACGACCCTAGGAGTGTATGGCTTGGTCTATCGACGGACGGATTCACACCTTTCAATACCAGTGCAAGCCCTTACTCGTGTTGGCCTGTCTTCATTGTGCCATATAATCTTCCTCCTGAGTTGGTCAACAAAGAAGAGTTCATGTTCCTTGCACTAGTCATCCCAGGCCCCGAGCATCCAGGGCCAAAGCTAAATATGTTTGTTCGCCCTTTAATTGAAGAGCTGAAACAATTGTGGAGAGGTGTGAAGGCTTATGACAGCCATACTGAAAAGGAGTTTACCATGCGTGCTGCTTATTTGTGGTCAGTGCATGATCTGCTGGCGCATGGAGATTGGTCTGGATGGTGTGTTCATGGTCGATTGTGCTGTCCCATATGTATGAATGATACGGATGCATTCAGATTGAAGCATGGTGGGAAAGTGTCATTCTTTGATGCTCATCGACGTTGGACTCCATTCAAGCATGATTTCAGGAATTCGCTTACTACATTCAGAAGTGGAGCCAAAATCAGAAATGGGCCACCAAAGAGGCAAACTGCACCGCAGATAATGGCATGGCATGCTTGTCTGAAGCAAGGAGAAAATGATAGGTTCCAAGGCTACAGGGAGGACCACAACTGGACCCATATTTCATCAATATGGGAGCTTCCGTATGCAAAAGCCTTGATCATGCCGCACAACATAGACTTGATGCACCAAGAGCGTAACGTTGCTGAAAGCATCATAAGCACATGTTTCGATGTGATTGATAAAACGAAAGATAATATGAAGGCAAGAAAAGACATGGCTGAAATTTGTAAGAGACCGATGCTCGAGTTGAAAGTAAGCGATAAAGGGCATGAGAGTAGGCCGCGAGCTGATTACTGCCTCAAGCCAGATGAAAGGAAAGAAATATTTAAGTGGTTGAAGAATCTGAAATTTCCAGATCGATATGCGGCAAATCTAAAATGGACAGTCAATCTGAAGACCGGTAAATTGATCGGTTTGAAAAGCCATGACTACCATATTATTATGGAGAGGCTGATGCCCGTGATGTTTCGAGGCTATTTTAAGGATGAGCTTTGGAGCATATTTGCAGAGCTGAGTTACTTCTATAGGGAAGTATGCGCAAAGACAGTATCGAAGAGGTTGATGCAGAAATTTGAGAAAGAAATTCCAATTCTTTTTTGTAAATTTGAAAAGGTTTTATCGCCAGGATTCTTCAATGTGATGCAACATCTAATTGTGCATTTGCCTTAGGAAGCTTTGGTAGGCGGACCAGTGCAATTCAGGTGGATGTATCCTATAGAAAGGGCGTTGAAAAAGCTCAGGGCGTCTGTTCGCAATAAGGCTAGAGTCGAAGGGTGTATTGCGGAGGCTTTTGCCCTTAAGGAGATATCTCAATTCTCAACCAGGTATTTCGCTCGAGCCAACAATGTGTTTGCGCCTTCAGTGCGACTTCATGTCGAAAATGAATCATCCCAAAGCACCCTTCAAATTTTTGTGAATCTGGGTAAAGCAGTTGGAAAAGGGAGTGTACGTCACATTGAAGGATCAGATTTGAACACGCTAATGCTATATATATATAGCAATATTGACAGCACACAGGAGGCGTTCGAGTAAGTTTTCCTCATAGTTACGTCCATTTTCTCATCTCATAATTTCTATAGTGTGTAATCTCCATGTTTCTAATATGTCCAGCATGTTTGAAGAAGAATGTTTGAAATCTACTAGTAAACCTATGGCCATCCAATTAGAAAATCTTCGACGTGATGGGTTGAAAGGTGGACCAAACTTTGTGCACTGGTTTCGTAATTATGTTAGTAATTGTCGTTCTCTCATTGTCCATACTTAATCTTTGAATTTTGGACTTGGAAGATATAATGCATATACTAATTCCTTGTATAGGTTTCCAAAAACTTTGTGCACCCGGACTTGCAGCAAATGGCACATACCTCTGTGTCCGTCCGGAACTATACTCGCTATGATGTAAATGGATATCGCTTCCGAACCGCGAAATTGGAGAAGAGTCGACCATTGGCAGCCACCACCAATAGTGGTGTGTTGGCAATTTCATATGTTGACGATGACAAAGTAGTGGACTATTACGGTGTTCTTCAAAACATTGTAGAGTTAATTTTCGATGGCCCCAAGGAACTTAAAGTCGTGTTTTTTGAGTGCGACTGGTTTGATGCTCATAGTGGGACTCGTGTCGACAAGTATGGTAATGTCGAGGTGAAGCATAACTCTAGGATTCCGAGCAGTATGACCGATGTTGTCCTTGCAAATCAGGCAAAACAGGTGTACTACCTGCCATATCCTCACTCAAGCCTTAGGGCTTGGTGGGTTGCAATCATAGTCAACCCACAAGTCGTCGCTCCAGAGAGTGCTGACTACGTGAGTACGAGCAGGGACAACGATGATGCTGTTTTTCAACCAGAAGCGGCGTCGAATCAAGACATAGCTCATTGATTCCATGTGACCAATGGAGAAGGCCTTGAAAATCTCTGTTGCAATTCAAGCGACTTAATTGAAGAACCTAGGTCAAAGCGCAAACGACCTGTCGTCGTTAGAAGATCAGTAAGGATCCAACGAAATCAAGAGCGTATGAATAAACAACGAGCTGAAGAAGCATCATCGGATGCGGATGACTTTTGATTAGTATGTTTCTTTTAGTTAATCAATTAAGCTATGTATTCCAATTTTCACATTATTAATTTTCGTATTATTTGTTTCATATACCGTGGTTTGACATTAATTTATCTATAGTTGAACATGTTCAAGCATAGGAGATCGAGGAGGAGTGGGGGCAGCGCGGCTAGCGAGGACAGCTCGGGCAGTGGGCTTTTTCAGGGCACCTCACAGAGCCGACAGAGGCAGCAGCAACTTCTCGACTGTCTAGACGAAGTGCAGGGTGAGGAGGGTGAGCAGGAGGCTCCTCAGCAGGATGCTCATGTGCAGGGTGAGGAGGGTGAGCAGGATGAGGAGGGTGAGCAGGATGAGGAGGTTGACCCTATGGGGGCAGGTAGCGCGGGCGACGCGTTAGATGGTTCTACGTCCTTCAGGTATTATTATGCATATTAGTTTAATTGATATTAGTTTTTAATCATTTCATCATATTGAATTTACTTGTATACTTAGGTATAAGAAGAGCAATGCGCTTGGTCCGAGACCTGCCGAGAGGAGGCTCATCTGGCCGCATGGAGAATGGTGGGGCTTATGTCTGTTATGTTAATTTTTTAATGTGAACGTGATTGCACTGGTTTACTTGTTTTATTAATGTTTGTAGGTCATGGGAAGACTTGACTTGGGACGGTACAGGCAAACGTCCCAAGGTGAACGGGGTGTTGGGTAGCCTCTGTCGCTTCTACTACCCTGGCATGGTGGAGCTCAATGGCGAGAGGTTCGTGGCTATGCAGTGGGCCGACTGGGGTCTGAAGGACTATGTCCAGCAAGGGGAGCCAGGGGAAAGCAGTAGCGGAGGGGGAAGTTCAGAACAAAAACGAAGGACTTGTCAGGTGGCTGTGTGGGACGAGTTCTGGGTGAGTTTGCTTTCGTATATAAGCAATTCACTGAATTATTGCTTCTCCTAATCTTACTTTAACTTAACTTCTCCATTGATATGTAGGGGAGGTTCCAATTGCCGAATGAGATCGAGGAGGATCAGGCTCAGTGGGCACATGTGAAGAGGCACTTTCAAAAGTGCGCTGATAAGGTAATCAAGGATGCCATATACAATGCTCGCATCGCGGCCGTCAACTACTACTACAAGAAGATAAAGGGGCAGAAAATGAGCAAAGCATTAGAGGCCAATGAGATCTACCTCACAGAGGAGCAGTACCTGGAGAGCGTTGTGGATTGGCTGGCGAAGGACATGGAAGCCTCGAGGTGGTTGGCTAAGAGATGGGCGTCGCCTGAGTGGATTGCAGAGTCCCAGAAGCACCGTACCAACCGTGGTACTGAAGGACCGGGGCACAGGTACAACGCCGATGGACACCTTGGTACCGCACGCTGCATGGTAAGTATATAAATCAAACTTGTATGTTACATCTATGAAAATTCTATGGTTTAACTCTTCTTTTTCATGCAGGAAACTGAAAGTGGAGTTGCTCCAAGTTTTATGGAGGTTTACGTCCGTGGTCACCGTGGCCCTGATCCGATGAACCCTGATGAGCTATGCAGCGAGGCGTCAAGGGAGAAAATGGTAAACAAGTTTGTATTTATGAATTAAATTGCATGTTTTGTGTCTAACTCCAACTCTAACTTTCTTTGCAGAATGCATATGGGGAGGAAATGACTCAACGCCATGGGCTTGATTTCGACTGGATGCATTCAGACTTAGATGCCTCGGCGTTGTACCACAGTGGTGGGGGTAGAAAGCATGGCAGGTGAGGTGGTTGTCTTTGATTCGACAATTTCATTAACAAGAATGTGTCCACTTAATGGCTCAACTATGTGTATCATGCAGGTTTGCCTTTGGCACCGGCGTTGTGGAGTACAACAGGACAATAGTTCAAGGGAAGGCATCATCTTCGGCAGGGAGTTCTCACTCCTCCAAGTCTGCTCGAGAGGCTCAGCTGGAGGAGGAGACTCGGGCAACACAGGAGCAGGCTTGAGCAGCACAGGAGCAGGCTTGAGCAGCGCAGGAGCAGGTCGGACAGCTGCCGCAGTATATGGCTTCTTATTTTCAGGTAATTCGTCTATATCATCACGTGTCATTGAATTCAAAGTATAATGTTGCGATTCTAATGTTTCATCCATTTGCAGGAAATGACTACTCGACTCGGCCCTAATATGAACTTGCCCGCTTTTCGCCCTCCCCAGGTAACACTATCTGAACACTTCAATTCCATAACAACTCTTTTTTTATTATCAAAAATGGCTCGCAGGCACAAGGATGGGGATAGTGGCCAGGACAAGCTCCAGCGTCGCAGCCACAATGGACCGGTGTTGGGTGGACGCAGGCACCTCTAGGCACTTGGACGCCTCCACCACCCCAAGGATTGCAGCCAGTCCCGGGATGGGTGCCACCGGTCTCCCAGCCACCGGCGGGCTCTCATCCATTTCAAGTGTGGATGGCACCGCCACTGACGGGGTGGGTGCCACCACCTCAGGGGTGGCCAGCACAACAGTATCGGTGGATGCATGCACAGCCTCCTCATCACCATGGATCACAGGTGACATTCCATGTTTAGTTTTATGCAAATGGTGACCAAACATAGTAATGTATAGGTATCACTACCGGAATCAATCGCTTTGCCGAGTGCCTGAAGCACTCGGTGAAGCGTTCAAAACACTCGGCAAAGGCTTTGCCGAGTGTTACACTCGGCAAAGAAGGCTCGGCGAACAGTGCATCGGCAAAGCCTTCTTTGCCGAGAGCTTTTTATCGGGCACTCGGCAAAGATCTTTGCCGAGTGCCAGAGAGCACTCGGCAAAGAAAAGCAGCCGTTACGGCGTCGAGTGACGGAGACGGCGGCTTTGCCGAGTGTCCCACGTGACACTCGGCAAAGAAGTCAGTTTTGCCGAGTGTCTTCCGGGCAGCACTCGGCAAAGAATCCATCTTTGCCGAGTGCCACATGGGACACTCGGCAAAGAACCCGCCAGAGAGGGTCCCCATGTCAGGTTCTTTGCCGAGTGTCCCGTGTGGCACTCGGCAAAGCCGACCTCTTTGCCGAGTGCCAGGCACGTAACACTCGGCAAAGAACCTAAGCCGGTGCCCAGGTCTGTGCTCTTTGCCGAGTGTTATGACCTTGACACTCGGCAAAGAGCCTCTTTGCCGAGTGTTACACTCGGCAAAGTGACCAGTATATACCTTTTTTATTTGTTTTTTGTATTCCATCCACACAAACAGAAGATATCACATATATACATCACACATATCATCACAGACATAAATAGCCAACACAAACATAAAACCGTCACCACAAACATAAATATCCATCACAAACGTAAGTGTTCAACATAAGTATCAAACACAAACATAAGTCTCTAACGTCGCAAACTCTCACATAAGTATCAAACACAGACATAAGTATTATACACAAGTACAGAAGTCTAAAGCAATGAAAACACAACACTCATGGAGGTGGGCGGCTTGACCGGGGCTGCGTTGGGCTGAACCCTTCCGGAGGGTTGTTGGATGCCGCCCCAGATTGGCCCTGCACAGAGAAGAGATTGCATGTGTTATACCAGATGCATTACAAACATCTAACTACAATTTTGATACTCACAGGAGTGTGGAAGAGAGCAGGGTCAACTGGAGGGAACAATGGAGGTGGCGGAGCGATGCCCTGTGCGGCGCCAAGGCTCTGCATGTACTGGAACATCTCCGCCATCCTCTGTTGATCTGCCCGGCGGGCCTCCCGCTCCGCCTCCCGCTCCGCCATCATCCTCGCCTCCATCTCGCGACATTCCCTCCTCTCTTCTTCTAGTTGGGTCTGTAATATTACAAGCCAACGTTATAGTAACTCAAAGAGTAGGTATATAACTCAAGGAAGGACGAGTTACACTAACCTCGAGTGCCTGTATGCGATGCTGTGAGCTGTCGTGCCGAGGTCGTATGGCTGGACTCGAGCCCGTGCTCCTTGCTCTCACCTGAGACAGAGTGGGAGTGGAGGACGAGTCGATTGCCCCGTCGGCAATCCAGTACCGCCCATGTCTCTTGCCTCCTCCGACCCTCATGAGCACATCGGTGTCGATCGGCTCGGTGCTCGGATCATAGTCTGGGCCATGGACCTCCTGCGCCATGGCGGTGTAGTCATGGAGGCGGCTGTAGACGGCGGGGTTGGTGTAGGCCTCGGGCCCGTCATCCGGGTTGTAGGTGACGTCGGACGTCGCCTTACCCTTATGGGCCATAGCATAGGCCGAGAAGGTGGAGCAAGGCCTTCCACCATGTGACGCCGACTGCAACGAAAACCAACGAGATAGTTAGAAATAATATCTAACTTAGTGCTATATATCTAAAAAAAAGGTGGCGTACCCATGCTTCGGCATATTGGCCCAGGCTCCGGCTGCCTTGGTGGTGGGAGGGGCCTTGCATCATCAAACGCCGTTCCCGGCTAGCTGTGTGCGCCTCGTCCCACTCAGCCGAACACCACCTATCCACCATCTGCTCCCAGCACAGAGGATGTGCGGCGCACCAATGTGGAATCATTTGCAAAGTAAACACGTAAAGTGCATATCAGAAGATAAAATAAAATTCATGTATCGAGTACTGGTACCAAACATGCATGACTTTACCTGCAGGTACTGCTCCCTGGTCAACGACATGGTTCGGGCTTGAGTTTTGGTCACCTTCTCCCCAAGGACGGAGCCGTGGTAGGTGATGATGGCCTGGATGCGGGCCTCATAGTGCATGTCCACGACGAGCTTCTTACAGCTCGTGGTGGCCACCACATCCGCCCTAGCCTCGTATCCAGCATCACATCTGAAGAAATCCTGCATACAAAAACGATGTATCCATACATTATTTCAAGAATTTGCAACGAATGCGACATATTTTACATTATACTAAGACTTACCCACAGCTCTTGCTTCACCCGCTCCGCCTTGTTATTGAATTCCCTGCCGTCCCGGTCTACTGCATCGGGGGCGACGGCGTAGTGGTCGAAGGTGAAGGCTGGGCCCGTGACTCCGGCGTACTCCACAAGTCCAGGGAAGTGTTCCTTGCACAGCAGGCCGAGGATGCCATTGGGGGGGCGACGATGACCCCCAGCATAATCCAAAACCGTCCAAGACCTGTCCAAGTGATAAATAAAAAGTATTAGTTTATATTATGATTTTGAACACATAATATGAACAAGAATGAAGAACATAAAGTTACATACCTCTCCCCTTCCGGCCGAATCAGCGGCCGTCTGTCCCGAAGTATGGGACGCTGAGGGAGACTCGCGGGGCCTCGCAGGTATATGCTCCTCGAACTAGAGCCGCCTGAACCTGAGGCGTCCTGCTGCTGGTCGTCGTCGTCCTGCTGCTGGCCGTCGTCGTCCTGAGGCGCCGCCTGCTGCTGCGCTGCCTGCTCTGCCTCGTCCTGTTGCGCTGCCTGCTGTGCATCGTCCGCCGTCCTACTCCTCCTCCCCCTCCTCCTCCTCAGGAAACCGCCCACCATATTTGTCCAACAACCTGCAATTAAGAGTAAACAAATAAGCACATATAAAAAGATGTATTTAAAAACAGGTGCGAAATAAAAAGTCATATAGCATTACATCGATTAAAAATAATCTTCATATGTGTCGGGGTTAGCCGGATCATAACTCTCATCATCACTATCAAGCATTTCAATCTCCACACCATCGGAAGACGCAAGTTCGTCAGTAATGTCATTGCCTTCAAGGATTACTAAGTCATTATCATTTTGCACCTCATCCTCCTCCTCATCAACAACCATTTCAATATCTACGTCCATTCCGATAGCTTCGGTTAAGTCTATCTCAAATCGCCCTTCTAGCCCATCTTCTTGGAAGAACTCTCCATCATATGTGTCCGGGTCTAAGTTGTAATCTTCATCGTTAGGAACAGGTAACCTCCCGTGCGGCGATACCTTATACACAACATCCCAACCCTTAAGATGTTCTTTCGTTTGACACGCATATGGGAGATAATACACTTGTGTGGCCTGTTGGGCAACGATATAGACATCGTCTCCTGCTAAGGTGGAATCTTGTCGAATTTCGACTATCCCAAGATTAGAATGTGTCCGTCTCGTCACTTGAGGGTCAAACCAATGACATTTGAATATCACTGGAGTAAGAGGTTTGTAACCATAAAAATTGAGCTCATATATTTCTTCGATTCGTCCAAAATAATCGACATTGTCAAGGCCCGGCGTAAAGACCCCAGAACACGTTGTTTTCCGATTGGGCCGACTTTTGTCGTAGTGTGTTGTGCGAAAACGGTATCCATTGACGTCATACCCAGAATATTTCTTGACCCTATAAGCAAAGCCGTTGGCTACTTGTCTCAATTCGGCACTCATAGACGGATCTCTTTGGCCCTGCAAGTATTCGCAAGTTAAAAGACGCTAAATTGAGTTTAAAGACGTATCTCTTTTACAAACTAAGCACGTACCTTATGTTTGAACCAGGAAATGAAATCGGGCAACCCATTTCTCGCACCCTTTCTAAGAAGAGCGTCATATTCCTGTGGAGTGGGGTCCCTTGATCGACGCCAGAATTCATGAAGAAATTGTTCCATGTATGGCGTCACCTCTTCAAGGTTGGTCAATACGTATAGCATGATATGCCGCCACTCTTCATGTGTCAGGGTCTTGGTGGTCGAGCCACTTGCGCTTCCGAGTTGGCCTCGAAATATGCTAAGGTTCGATTCATTGTCGCCATCATTGTAACGAGGGGGTGGATTATGCACGCTCGACAGTTTGTCACCATAATAAGTTGTTGTGAAGTTTGAGACCTCCTCTAGAATGTATGCCTCTGCAATGGAAGCCTCGATTTTGCATTTATTTCTACATTTCTTTCGAATAGTCTTTAGACATCTCTCGATTGGATAGCACCAACGTCCCTGCACGGGGCCCCCCATTCGTGCCTCATAGGGGAGATGAAGAATCAAATGCTGCATTGGATTGAAGAAGCCAGGTGGAAATATCTTCTCAAGCTTACACAGTAACACGGGGGCCAATCTTTCCAAGTCTGCAACCACGGTCCGAGATAACTCTTTTGCACAAAGCTGACGGAATAAATAGCTCAACTCTGAAAGCGCTAGCCAGACATGCTCAGGGACATAGCCTCGAACCATCGCAGGAAGAATCCGTTCAATCCATATGTGGAAGTCATGACTCTTCATCCCTAAGACTCGCATAGTAGATAAGTTCACCCCCCTACTCAGGTTAGCTGCATATCCATCAGGGAACATCAACATCTTTATCCACTGAAGTACTTCCTTCCTCTGGGCCCTGCTTAGGACGAAATCGGCCTTAGGCCTTCTCCACGTCTTTCCCCCACTTGGCGGCTTCATCTCTAGTTTTGGTCTATCACATAACGCTGCCAGATCCACTCTTGCCTTCACATTATCCTTTGACTTATCAGGAATGTCCATAATTGTTGCCCACAGTGCCTCGGCAACATTCTTTTCAGTGTGCATCACGTCAATGTTGTGTGGAAGGAGCAGGTCATCATAATAGGGGAGCCGAGTCAAGCCAGACTTATGTGTCCACATATGCTGCTCACCATATCCCACAAAACCACCTTCTGTATTGGCCACGAGCCCATCTATCTGTTGACGAATTTCGGCACCAGTCATCGTTGCAGGTGGGCGGTTTGTCACTACGACACCTTTCGTAAAGTTCTTGATGTCTAGGCGGAATGGATGGTCAGCAGGAAGAAATTGTCGATGTTTATCGAAGGACGAATATTTGCCACCCTTTTTCAACCAAATGAACCTGAGAGCTTCCTTGCAAACTGGGCATGGGAATTTACCGTGAACACACCAGGCACAGAATAGCCCATACGCCGGTAAGTCATGCATGGAGTACTGGTACCAAACATGCATTCTGAAGTTTGTCTTCGTAGCTCGGTCATATGTCCATACCCCTTCCTCCCAGGCACGTACCAATTCATCGATCAAAGGCTCCATGTACACGCCCATTTTGTTCCCCGGGTGTCCGGGAATTATCAACGACACGAATATATTCTGCCTTTGAAAGCACACACCAGGGGGGGATTGATTGGGATAACAAACACGGGCCAACATGTGTACGGGGCAGCGCTCATTCCATAGGGATTGAACCCATCTGTGGCCAACGCAACACGTACATTACGAGCCTCTTCGGCTTTCTCACGGTGAATGTCATCAAAGTGTTTCCATGCTTCACCATCTGACGCGTGCACCATCTTGTCAGGATTGTATCGTTTTCCATTTTTGTGCCATGTCATCTGTTTCGCGGATTCCTCTGTCATGTAAAGACGCTGGATCCTCGGTATGAACGGAAGGTGTCGTAGGATTGTCAAGGGGATGTCGAGCTGCCTCTTCTGTCCATCACCAGAGTCTACCTCCATAAACCTAGACGAATTACACTTGGGACAGTACTTTGCCTCCGCGTATTCTTTCCTAAATAGCACGCAGCCCTTCGGACAAGCATGAATCTGCTCATACGTCATCTTAAGTGCACGAAGTAGTTTCTGTGCCTCGTACATGCTCTTTGGCAGAATGTGATCATCCGGAAGCAGACTCCCAATAACTGTCAACAAGCCATCGAATGCATCTCTACTGATGCTGTACTGCGACTTGAACGCCATTACACGCCCAATGGCATCCAGTTGAGAAACCTTTGTCTGGCCGTGAAGGGGCTTCTGTGCCGCGTCGAACATGTCGTAGAACGCCTTTGCAGTCGGCTCTGGCTCGTCATCCATACATCCTCCCGTGTATTGTGCCTCCTGATAGTCGTTCAACATATCCGCTACCCCCGCATCCGCGTCATAATCCTCGACACGTTGTCTCAGCACCTCTTCTCTCGTACGATGCGCTTCACCATGAAATATCCACCGAGTATAGCCCGGCGTAAATCCATTCTTCCAAATATGTTCTACCATGGTCTTCTTTGGTTTTCTTTTCCGGTTGTCACATTTGCTGCACGGGCATGGGACTAGACTCGCTCCTTTAGCAGCTTCGCCATATGCCCGTTCCACGAAATCATCGGTCTTTCTAATCCATTCAGTGGTGACATCGTTCCTTCCTCTACGGCCCGTGTACATCCACTCACGGTCCTCCATCCTCTAACATATATAACCGAGTATAGTTTAATATAGACATGTAATGCATGTACACTACGTTCCTACCTTCTAATAGGTGACGATAGGTCCTAATCCCACCCGCGGTTGCGTAGATGGAGTTAGTTTTCATGCTCTACTCCGATCCGAGATAGAATTTCGGCAGCACCTCCCCGCTGTTCTCCGGATACACGTCCTGGCAGGGAGAGTGTACTGTCCGGAGAACAACAGGGAGGTGACGCCGAAACTCTATCTCAGACCGGAGTAGAGCATGAAACTAACACCATCTACGCAACCGCGGGCTGTCCAAAAAACGTGGACAATTCGAAACTGATACATTTGTAGATATGCAAAGATCTGCATATCTACACCGTATCACTTTCGAACGGGAGACGCCTAACTGGGTTAGGTGATCTACGACCATGATGCGGATGTAGAGGTTATACCTAGGGTGGCGGTGGAGTCAGGCTGGTGGGGCTGTGGCGGGTCGGTGCAGTGGCGACGGGACGCGGTGCAGGCAGACAAGTATCTTCTCTGTAAAGAAGAATAACAAGTCTATTAATACAAAAGTTCGCCCACAATATTATACTCATATGAATTCAATATACGACACACATGAATTCCATATACTAATCCTAGCAACAGAAAATTTCGGCAGCACCTCCCCTGCACGGAGAGGTTTCAAAATCCTGCAAATAAAACTATCAGCACGATGGCTGACATCCACACATAATTCAACGGCACGATGGCCGGAATCAACAATACTACATATTAACCTAATCATACACGTATATAATTAACTCATTATTAAAACTAATCATTTCATATAAATCATACACGTATAACATAAATAAAGCAATCACCTTGGAGGTTTCGTCGCGGGCGAGGCGACGGGGCGCGGGCGAGACGACGGGTCGCGGGCGAGGCACCGGGCGGGCGAGGGCACGACGGGGAAACGGCGGGGGCGAGGGCGAGGCGCACGACGGGCGAGGGCGAGGGCGCGACAAACGAGGGGCACGGCGAGCGCGGGCGCGGCTGCGGCGTCGCGAGCGCGGCTGCGGCGAGCGCGAGGGCGAGCGCGGGCACGACGGCCGTGGCACGACGAGCGCGAGGGCACGGCGGCGCGCGCGCACGGCGGCGGCGAGCGCGAGGGCACAACGGGCAGCGGCTGCGGCGAGCGCGGGCACGGCGGCGCGCGCGCACGGCGGCGGCGCGGGCGCGGGCGTGCACGGCGGCGGCTTCGGAGAGCGGCGGCGCGCGGCAGCAGGGCGCGAGCGAGGGCGTGGCAGACGCGAACGCGGGCGCGAGGCAGCAGGGAGCGGCGGCGGCGAGGGAGCGGCGGCGCGCGGCAGCAGGGAGCGGCGGCGGCAAAAAGACGAGAGAGCGAGAGCAGAGAAAGGAGGAAGAAAGGCAGTATATTCGCCTTCTTTGCCGAGTGCCCGCGATCTGGCACTCGGCAAAGTTTTTTTTTAATTTTTAAAATAAAGTTTGCCGAGTGCCAGATCGGTGGCACTCGGCAAAGGATTCTTTGCCGAGCGTCTGTCATCTGACACTCGGCAAAGTTTATTTTTATTTGCCGAGTGTCAACCTGGGGACACTCGGCAAAGTATACTTTGCCGAGTGTCATCTCTAGACACTCGGCAAAGTATATTTTTATTTTTTTGATTTTGTCTCCCAAAATTTTTGTGGTATGTTCCTACACTATGTAGACCTACATGTATCATTTGTGGACAATTTTAACAGAGTTTTCAATCGTTAGTAGATTTAGTTCGTTTATTTGAATTTCTTCGGAAAATTTAGATTTGAACTGCAGGTCACTCGAAACTTGGAAAACCGTGCATGAAAAAATGATATTCATGTTACTTAGCATAAGTTACGACCGATTCCAGGAGCGGACCAAAAACTTCGAGCAACATGCTCACTAAACATGACAGTGAACTTGCCATCCACATGTTTAAAAATTGTATAAAACACAAACAAAGTCAGAAAATCATGAAACTTGTCCACGTGTCATGATACCATATGTACAGGTTGTGATAAAAAATTGAGAATGTTTGGACAAAGTTGTGAGACACTATGTGTAGAAACCTAAGAGAACTACACATGAAATCATAGAGTTTCAATGTGGATCTCTTAGGTTTGTACACATAGCGCGTCATAGTTTTCTCGAAATTTTTTCAATTTTTTATCGCAGCCTGTACATATGATATCATGACACGTGGACAAGTTTCAAGATTTTCTGACTTTGTTTATGTTTTATACATTTTTTAAACATGTGGATGACAAGTTCACGGCCATGTTTAGTGAGCATGTTGCTCGAAGTTTTTGGTCCGCTCCTGGAATCGGTCGTAACTTATGCTAAGTAACATGAATATCATTTTTTCATGCACGGTTTTCCAAGTTTCGAGTGACCTGCAGTTCAAATCTAAATTTTCCGAAGAAATTCAAATAAACGAACTAAATCTACTAACGATTGAAACTCTGTTAAAATTGTCCACAAATGATACATGTAGGTCTACATAGTGTAGGAACATACCACAAAAAGTTTGGGAGACAAAATAAAAGAAATAAAAATATACTTTGCCGAGTGTCTAGAGATGGCACTCGGCAAAGAGTTCTTTGCCGAGTGTCAACTGGGCGACACTCGGCAAAGACTGACGGCCGTCAGCTTTGGGACGGCCGCTGACGGCCCTTTGCCGAGAGCCCCCTTTGCCGAGTGTTTGACACTCGGCAAACATGTATTTGCCGAGTGTTAATCTGTACCGAGTGTCCTACCCTCGGTAAACACGCTCGTTACCGAGAGCCGAGCTTTGCCGAGTGCGGCTCTCGGCAAAGCCGTCTTTGCCGAGTGCCCGAAAAAAAGCACTCGGCAAAGTGTCCGGCACTCGGCAAAGGCTCGGATTCCGGTAGTGTATAGGGATAGCAAAACACAACCTTATTTGAATGATTGATGAATTGCAGGGTTCAGCGTCACATGCTCAGGGATCGGAGGGTGCTGTCAACGTCCAAGACTTGTTCGTCCATGGTCCTGGAGGCAGTGGCCAAAACTCCCACAGCCCGCAGGAGTGAGTAGTGAGTAGTGAGTTTGTTTGAATGTGTATTGATTGTGAATGTTTGAAACTATGGATGTGTATGGCCATCACTCCCACGAAAACTATGTATGGACTATGGACTTATGGACTATTTATGTACTATGGAAGGTTGTGAATGTGTTTTGTGAATTGTGTATTTTGCTTGTGAATCTGTATATGTGAACTGTGATATTGTGAATTGTGTCTTTTGCTGTCAATTGAAAGGTGCACAAAATTCTGTTTGGGGGGGTATCATGAATTTTCGTCGGCCTGCAATCAGGCCGACGAAAATACTGCTATTTTCGTCGACCACCACCGAGGCCGACGAAAATATGGCCCAGCTATTTTCGTCGGCCACCACCGGGCTGACGAAAATCAGGCTCCTATTTTCGTCGGCCACCCAGGCCGACGAAAATAGTCAGCCGACCAACTATTTTCGTCGGCTTTGGGGAAGTCGGTACCGACGTAAATAGTTGCCTATTTTCGTCGAACTTATTTTCGGCGGCTATTTTCGTCGGTCTATTTTCGTGGGTTTTTGGCCCACGAAAATTTAGGTGTTTCCTGTAGTGAGAATATATCAAATGGATCTATCTTATCTCGAAGGATTCTCTCTCATCTTAAAAGATTATTTCTTATCTTAATAGATTCATCTTATCTTGAAAGGTTCCCCCTTATCTTAATAAATCCATCTTATCTCAAAAATATTTTATCTTACCCTAATAGATCTAACTAATCTCAAAAGATTCTACCATGATCTTAGAGACTCATCTTGACCTAACAAGCATGTTATCCCACCACTCTGCTTATCTCATAAGAGAGTAACAAACATGATCTATTCCAAAACAAATTAAGTAGATCTTATCTAGTCTAATATGATTACACCAATTTAATTTTGATCCCATCTAATCTGGTCAGATCTAATCTAATGGACATACATGTTAGATAATTGAAAGTCGCCTAGAGGGGGGTTGAATAGGCGAAACCTGAAAATTATAATACTAAATCCAAACTAGATCCCTTGATTAGTGGTTAGAACAAGATACACAATTATCAGAGTATAAAACTAAGTCCTTTGCTTTATAAAGAGTATTACTTTCAATAATGTGGAATTGACAAATCAATAGATCTATGAGGATAAAGCAAGGGGGCTTAGATTAGAAGAGCAATAACACAAGTTCTTTCTTGCAAGGTGTTGCTTCACTAAATGAGAATTTAATTTGAAGCAACACCAAATAATGATAGCAAAGAATAGTGCAAGAAAACTTAGTATGAGGGAAAGCAAACAAATCACAAGAAATGAACACAAGAGACACGAGTGATTTGTTTTACCGAGGTTCGGCCCTCGAAGGCCTAGTCCCTGTTGAGGAGTCCACTAAGGACGGGTCTCTTTCAACCCTTTCCCTCTCTCCATCGATCACCAAAGACTGGTGAGCTCTTCTTCTTCTCAAGGATCACTTAAGACCCCGCAAGGATCACCACACACTTAGGTGTCTCTTGCTAGCTTTACAAGCCTCCAAAACTTTGGAGGAAGTTCAATGGGAGTCAAAACTCCACGCATATATGAACGCAAGATGTAGCACACACTTTCTCTTAATGAATCTCACAAGGCACTAGAGCTAAACTCACATGAGAGGCTTTCTTTTGCTTGCTCTCTCTTTTGTGGCACTTGTGTGGGTTGTAGTGGTCTAAATCTTGTGTATAGGATGGATCAATGAATATATGTGGTTGAGAGGGCTTGTATATGTCAACTATATGACTTGGAATGTTGCTTGGACCCCCACACCTTGAAGTGGCCAGTTGGGGTGGTATTTATAGTCACCAACCAAATTGTAGCCGTTGGAGAAGGCTGCTGGCGATGGGCGCACCGGACAGTCCGGTGCGCCACCGGACAGTGTCCGGTGCGCCGCCATGTCATCCTGTCGTTAGGGCTTGGAGCTGGTCGACCGTTGGAGGCTTTGTCCTCATGCGGCACCGGACAGTCCGGTGCCACTCTGACCTTCGGCTCTGACTTCTGCCGCGTGTACAGTTCTTCACAGTTCACTGTCAGAGTCGACCGTTGTGCGCAGATAGCCGTTGCTCCCCTGGCGCACAGGACAGTCCGGTGACCCACCGGACAGTCCGGTGATTTATAGCGGAGCTGCGCCTGGGAAACCCGAAGCTGAGGAGTTTGAGCTGATTCACCCTGGTGCACCAGGCATTGTCCGGTTGTGCACCGGACAATGCTCGGTGGCACACCGGACAGTCCGGTGCGCCAGACCAGGGCAACCTTCGGTTTCTTTTTGCTCCTTTCTTTTGAACCCGAACTTGTTCTTTTTATTGGTTTGTGTTGAACCTTTGGCACCTGTAGAACATATAATCTAGAGCAAACTAGTTAGCCCAATTATTTGTGTTGGGAATTCAACTACCAAAATCATTTAGGAAAAGGTTCAAATCCTATTTCCCTTTCAATAATACTGGTAAAATAAGATTGGATCCTAACCTTATAAATATGTTTTAATCTAAATCGGAGTCTTAGTCCAGCCTGGCCTTATGCGACTACCTTAACCACCCGATAGCTGCAAAAATCCCTCTGTTCTAACCTAACAGATATTCTGACTTACCTACACCATATAATCCATCCTATCACAATAGATTCTAACATGTCCTAATAATATATATTCTACCCTGCTAGATCTATTTAACTTACAACTAGACTAATCTAGTTATATCGAGTCTAATCTAGACCCTACCTAATCTGATATGATCTAATCTAAAGGAAGTCTTAAACAAGTTTGTTAATACGAGTAACATAGATAGACCACATCCCTATAAATGGGTTTTAAAATCTGAATTGGTGTCTTAGACCAACTCGTCCATGAAATCACAACCTAGCCTATGTTATAGGTTGCCCAACCCAATCATCCCAAGATCAAAGTAAAGCTCTGTTTACTCCACCTACCCAGTGTAACCGCAATGGTTATCCCAACTCAGATAAAGGCATCCAATACCACAACTGATGGTTCTTAAATCCGACCCAAGAAGAAAGTTAACCTCGACAATGAAAGATACAAGTAGAAACAGATCTTCGGATGAATCAAGATCCACCACCCAGAATAAAAGTCTTCCTCACCTAACTTTCTTCCACTCCAAATCTGCTCTACACTCACCAAATAGCTAAAACATGATGTACCCTTGTTTCTATACCACACCTGCTAATGGCATAAAAAGAATTTCAGGTGTATAAAAAATACTAGAATTTCATAAAGATAAAGTCAGCTTGATATGCTCAACTAAATGGTATTCTTAAATGGGATTATGGATTCTAGTGTGATCTAATCTAATGTGGTCGACTTAAACAGATCAGTGATACTAATAGAAGAGATTAAACCCTTCTAGCCAGGTGTTAACTTAGCACATTAGACCAACACAACCAGGAGCATAAGAGCTAACCTGACCCATAGAGTCATGATGAATGGTATAACCTATCCATCCCCTCCTAACCTCAAACAAACTTTTAAACTACATCATGTAGACTATCTCATCTCGATAAAATCCTATCCTACCTTTGGATATTCACCTTATACGACCAGTTACCCCAGTCTGGACATAAAACAAAGATTAAACCCTACCAAAGAATCTTTAGTTCATAATCAATTGTTAGCCTATTCGTTTGCCTGTCAAATAATTTTCCTTGCAAAATTATATTACCATATGCTTTTAACTCTCATGGTCAATACCAGGAAGGGAAGATTATCAGGCAACAACAAACAGAAATGAATCCTCCAAATCCTCCATCGGCTGGAATCGATCAAGTGGTTGCCACCCAAATGATGATAAAACAACAAATGGCAAACATGGTTACCGAATTGCAAAATCAGATAAGACAAGAACGTGAGGAAATACGTCAGGACCGGCTGGAGGTACGTCGAGAAATAAAGCAAGCACAGTTGGAAAGACAACGACAACAACAACCTCCACCCCACCACCAGCTCCACCAAGATACATAAACATCTATATATACTACTACTATTTGTAAGATCTAAGTGTTACTTTAGTTAGTATTTGGTATGGTACTGTTTTAGGAGGAATAATAAGGTCTATTTGACCCCATGAGTTGCTAATAAATTATGCATCATGCTGAGGTTTTTGTTTATGCATATGCTTTAAGATAATACGAGTATATACCCTTTCCTTACAAATCTCGAGGACGAGATTTCTGTTAAGGGGGGTAGGATTTGTAGGGCCCAAAATGTCTATAAGAAAATAAAATAAATAAATAAATAAAATAGTATAGTGAGATATCTTCAATATATACTTGACCCTTGGATTTTGAGGACTGGGCTTTCGAAACAAAGAATGAATGTAGAAAGGTTTTCTATCCAACTAAATGATTATCCATTTCATTAAAAATGAAACATTATAAGAATTTATTTAAATGAGTATTGACACATAAGTATAGTATTAAAGTTTGGTGACTCAAATCTAAACTAGACATTTAAAGTTCTAAACATAATGTGAAACTCAGAAAAATAAATAATAGGACTTTAGGTAATTAAAAGCATTTATTAAAGTAAGTAATAAATAAAGAGGTAAAATAAACCTTGCATCCATTATGGACTTTAGGTAATTTAAGAAAACTTATTATCACTTGAATAAATATGTTTTCAAATAGGAGATTATATAGAAGATCATTATATGAGTTAATTTATTAATAAAACATCTGTAAATATCTCCTAAAATATTTAAGCTAAGGTATATTTTAATAAATGATAAAGATTAGAACTTAGAGTCTTAATACACCTTAGGTGAGCATAATTGGTGAATTCAAAATCATTTTAAAGATATGGAAAAATAAATAAATAAATAAATAAATAAATAAAATTTTGGAGTTGCATTCATGAGGGGTTCTTCTGTTTGTTCATTAAAACTTGAATACAAATTCAAAACCGAAATTTAATTGAATTTGAAATTGGAAAAAATTAGAAAAGAAAATAGAAATAAGAAAAAGAAAAGGGATTTTACATACCTTGGGCCAGATCTCCTTGTTGGCAGCCCACCCAACTCAACTATTCCGCGGCCCACCTTGCTGCCGCAGTACTCGGGTGCGCTGCCAAATGGGCCCGTGGGTCAGCCTCCGCAGGGGTGCGCGCCTCCGCTCTCTAGATTCACCGCCAGGTGGGTCCGGGACATCAACCGTTGCGTGCATGTAAGCCACCACAACATGGGACCCAGTCGTCAGACCCACTCCCCATGCCACGTGCGCATCGGGAACCTTTGACGTCGTGGCTCTGTTTCACTGCAATGCGGGACCCACCCCGTCAGCTCCTTCCTCTCGCGCGTCTCTCCCTGTAACACTGCCATGTGGGGCCCATGAGTCATCCCTCACCTCCGCAACGCCCGTGACCATGAGACCCGCCACCTCACGGAATTCGTGGAACGGCTGGCCCGAGTCCGCCGCGCCGTGGGGATAAAACCCCTTCGTTCTCCGCAACCCTTCTTGGCCGCCCATGTGCTAACTTCCACACCACTTTGACCACCGAGGGCCGACGTCGCCATTAGTGGAGGAAAAGGGCACCGCTGCGGGGGAAATCCGGGCTTATCGTCATCTGCTCTCTCGGCAAGGACCTAGGGGACGTTCTCGGATGTGGGAAACGCAACCGCGTCAGAATCACTCGAAATTGGTCATCGGCGCCATCGGAATTCCTCGACGGACTTGCGCCACAGCCGTGGGCCACAAGTGACCATGGTCAGGGGCGTCTGCGCTTCTTGGTGTGGTGAGAACTATCCAGTCCCCTCTGTTATCATTTTCTCCTCGCGTAGCGCAAATCGGGGGTTCGAATAGGTCATAAACCCACTTAGGCGTCCACTCTGGCGAGGTCCACCGCCACGTCACGACGGGCGCCGCCTCGTTTCTCCGCCTGTGGCAGGGAAGGAATCTGGACCGTTGATTCTCTCGTTAACGTCGCGAATTAGATCTTAACAAAACCGCTTCGCGGGAGTAGGGTGTGGGCGTCAGATCTAGATCGGACGGGGTAGAATGGATCAGGGCATGGACGTTCCACAACCGTGGATGCCGGATCTGGCGAACAGGGTGGATAGCAGTGTTATGTAACACATATTTCTAATTTGGGCCGATCAGCCGTGATCAGATGGCCAGGATTCAAGGAAACCCCTTCGGCCGACGACTTTGTGCAAGAAGCCCTTAACTTTACAGAATTTGACCCGTAGTCCATTGTGGAATGACCTGTGTCTTAGATCAATTTGCGACGTAGCCCCTACGGTTTTTGTAAATAGTGCGCTCAGTCCAAAGAACAGAAAATCAAAAGAATTCATTTAGAAAATACATTTTTGTGTGAAAATAATTATAGGAACTTAGTTAATTCCTAGAAAATGCACTTTAACTCCTTTTTAGTCCATTCCAGTTTCTATAATTCTATAATATTATTGTTTATCACATAGTACCTCTGGTTTGGCATGAAAACTGTATTAAATTTAATCCCTTGATTAATCTTGTATTGAATACATAAAACCTTAATAAATTCATAACTCCATTTTAAGTCCGATTTGATCCGTTCAAGTTCCATTAGTCCCGTATAAATATTTACTATGCAATAACAACACTTATTGTACCATGTTTTATTCTTTTATAATTAGATCTTTATTTAATTTATGTTGGTTAGTCTTGTTAATGTGCTCACCATTATCTTCCAAAATATAATTTATGGTAAATTTATAACTTAGAATTAAGTGGAGACAATTATTTATAGAATAACCTCTCATATGATTTATACTAACCAATTTATAATTTAATATTTTAATCACATAGATCTTCTATAAAATTATAACTCCTTAATCGTAACTCCGATGTTAGTAGTTCTTGATCCCACGATCTCGTAGCACGCGTAAATCATTATTATGCAGTAAGTTCTTATGTTTAGTGTGATATTAATTTTTGTCTATACCATGTTTGTTTGTATTGCTATGACTAGCGCGAGGTTTCGAGGATCTGAAGAATCATCCTGGTAACTGGAATCTCAAGTGCCAGGCAAGTTGTCCCTTGATCCACTTTTGTTACCCAATAATGTTCTTTACTATCACTATTCAATGCATATGTTTAATTTTGATGGGACCCAACAGGTCACCCTAGCCTGTTTATCCATTTTACCTTGTTATCCCTGAATCACTTGGGTAGTTTTGCTATTGCTTTACATGGTTTTGGGATAATATTTCATTATATCCATGTTCCAATTATTTTGTTATTCTATTTATGTTCATGTCAAGATCATTAATGTTAATTGGAACAAGGAGCTTAACTTGAGAAACACGTGCCACCATAGGGGTGGAATAGGATGCCCTTGGCTGACTAATTAGGAAAGCTAGTGGAAGACTACCATACCCGAAAGGGGCAAGGGCAGTAGGAGAGTTGCATGCAGGGAGGTTCTCGGGTTGATTTTGCTGCGATGGCGATCAGACGAGGGATTCTTGCAAGTGCTCTACCCATAATCTATAGCGGGTTTTCGAAAGCTAGTGAAACTTTGTAAAGGCCTCATAGTGGATCCCTAGCCATTAACCTCGGTAGTGTCTAAGGGTCTAGCTAACCTGGCGACATGGGATTCACGACTTGTGGGTACAGGGTACAACCTCTGCAGAGTGTAAATCTAGTATACTAGCCGAGCTCACGATCATGAGCAGCTCAGGACTCTCGCATGAATAATTTATGGAACTTAAATTCAATTTGTCATTTGCATTTGCATGGGATTTATTATTAATTTTGTTCTATTATTTTATTATGGTTTGGTATTTACTTACATGTAGTAATTGCTAATAAAATTTTGACCAAATTATTAAAAGCAATGCTCAGCTTTAACCCCTATTGTTGATCAGCCTTACACATCACATGAACTCCCACCTTTGATGAGTTCATGCACATTATTCCCCACAACTTGTTGAGCGATGAACACGTGTGAGCTCACCATTGCTGTCTCACAACCCCCCCCCCCACAGGAGAAGAACACGTGGTTCAAGTGGAGCCACTTAACGAGGAGTTCTATTCGATCTAGGTGGCGTCTCCCAGTTGACTTTCTGGCGCCAAGGATGGACTTAGTTCGATCTATATTTATCTTTTATTTTGTAAGACTTCCGCTATGTAATAAATACTCTGATGATATTGTGACATTTATCTCTATACACTCTGTTATTATATATGTTGTCTTCTTTAGCGCATGTATGAGATGCACCCGGCTTTGTCCCTTAAAGCCTGGGTGTTACACTTTGAATGTGCCTTGAGATGGAGTATTTGCTCTTGTATTGCATATGAGTGAATGGAATGCTTGGATGAAATGAATGGAGTTGGTTGGGGTTGTATTTATAGCCACCAACCACTTCCTAGCCGTTGCTCCTTTTCCATCGACCGCAGACGGTCCGCGCCCCTGGTCCGGACAGTCCGCCCCTATACATCTGAGAGCACCTAGAGGGGGGGGGGGTGAATAGGTGATCCTGTAAAACTTCAAACTTAAGCCACAAAACTTGGTTAAATGTTAGCACAAATAATGCCAAGTGGCTAGAGAGAAGTCTCAACAAAACACAGAAACCACAGAGGATTAATCACAGAGTTGACACAGTGGTTTATCCCGTGGTTCGGCCAAGACCAACGCTTGCCTACTCCACGTTGTGGCGTCCCAACGGACGAGGGTTGCAATCAACCCCTCTCAAGCGGTCCAAAGACCCACTTGAATACCACGGTGTTTTGTTTTGCCTTTCACTATCCCGTTTGCAAGGAATCTCCACAAATTGGAGTCTCTTGCCCTTACAAGTATATGATCACAAAGAAGCACAGAGTAAGGGAGGGAAGCAACACACACAAATCCACAGCAAAAGCGCACGCACACGGCCAAGAATCGAGCTCACAAGACTATCTCAGAGTTCTCACTAGAATAGAGCTCGAATCACTTAGAATGACAAACGAATGCGCAAAGACTGAGTGTGGATGATCAAGAATGCTAAAAGGTTGTTTGTGTGTCTCCTCCATGCGCCTAGGGGCTCCTTTTATAGCCCCAAGGCAGCTAGGAGCCGTTGAGAGCAAATCTGGAAGGCCATCCTTGCCTTCTGTCGTCGGGGGCACCGGACAGTCCGGTGCACACCGGACACTGTCCGGTGCCCGATTTCCTTCCTTATTTGGCGAAGCCGACCGTTGGCAGACTTGGAGCCGTTGGCACACCGGACATGTCCGGTGCACACCGGACAGTCCGGTGCCGGCATCTAGCCGTTGGCTCGGCCACGTGTCCCGTGCAGATTGCGCGGCCGACCGTTGGCCCGGCCGCCCGATGGCTCACCGGACAGTCCGGTGCACACCGGACAGTCCGGTGAATTTTAGCCGTACGCCGTCGGCGAATTCCCGAGAGCGGCCAGTTTACGCCGTGTCAGCCTGGCGCACCGGACACTGTCCGGTGCACACCGGACAGTCCGGTGCTCCAGACCGAGCTGAGTCTTGGCAGCACACAGCCAAGTCTTTTCTCCTCTTCTCTTTTCTTCTTCTTTCTGTTTCTAACACTTAGACAAGTATATTAGTACACAAAACCAATGTACTAAGGCTTAGAAACATACCTTTATCCTTGATTTGTACTTTGTCCACCATTTTGCAATTAGGCACCTGTGTTGGGCACTAAATCACCAAAATACTTAGAAATGGCCCAAGGGCACATTTCCCTTTCAATCTCCCCCTTTTTGGTGATTTATGCCTACACAACATAAAGCAAGTAGAACAAGTACAAAAACACTTCAAATAAGAACTCAAATTATTTTGATTCAATTTTGACATATATGGATCACTCTATGCCACCACTTGGTTTGTTTTTGCAAATCAAACTCAAATCTCTACCTCTAAGTCAAACCCACATGTTGAGACATAAAGAGAGTCATTCCAAAAGAGATTGATCAAAGATCTCAAAAACTCCCCCTTTTTCTCATAATTACTACTTCTCCCCACAAGAAGCCAAAAGAGACAATCAGAGAGTTTTGACAAACCAAAAGCTCTATTCTACTATTTTCAAAATCTCTCAAGTGGTAGCTGATCCATTTTTCGCTTTGGCCTTTATTTTCTCCCCCTTTGGCATCAAACACCAAAACGGGATCAATCTTGGCCCTTTAACCCCATTGCCTCACCAAAATCTTCAATTTAGAGCAAATGGCACTAAGAGTTCATGAGATGGACTTGGAATGAGTTACCCTCTCATCGGAGTGCAGTGGAAGTCTTTCATGGTCCAAGTCCACCTTTTCCCTTTCAATTCTCCTTCGAGACTAAATCAAGCAAACTCAAGCAAATGGTTAGTCTCAAAGGGTCAAGTTGTAACACAGCTCCCCCTAACCATGTGCATCACTTTGCAACGGACTTGTGAGGTCCAGGGAGTGATTGTACAACTTGAGCACCATAATAAGCAACAAAATGCAGAATGGACATGATCAAAGGCATAAGCACATGTATGCTACAATTCAATCCAAGTTCCGCGAAACTAAGACATTTAGCTCACTACGCAGCCTGCAAAAGGTCTTCTCATCTAGAGGCTTGGTAAAGATATCGGCTAGCTGGTTCTCGGTGCTAACATAAAACACTTCGATATCTCCCTTTTGCTGGTGGTCTCTCAAAAAGTGATGCCGGATGTCAATGTGCTTTGTGCGGCTGTGCTCAACAGGATTTTCCGCTATTCGGATAGCACTCTCATTGTCACATAGGAGTGGGACTTTGCTCAGATTGTAGCCAAAGTCCCTGAGGGTTTGCCTCATCCAAAGTAGTTGCGCACAACACTGTCCTGCGGCAACGTACTCGGCCTCAGCGGTGGATAGGGCAACGGAGGTTTGTTTCTTAGAGTTCCATGACACCAGGGACCTTCCTAAGAATTGGCACGTCCCCGATGTACTCTTCCTATCGACCTTACATCCAGCATAGTCGGAATCTGAGTACCCAATCAAGTCAAAGTTAGACCCCTTTGGATACCAGATCCCGAAGCAAGGCGTAGCGACTAAATATCTAAGAATTTGCTTTACCGCCACCAAGTGACATTCCTTAGGATCGGATTGAAATCTAGCACACATGCATACGCTAAGCATAATATCCAGTCTACTAGCGCATAAATAAAGTAAAGACCCTATCATTGACCGGTATGCTTTTTGATCAACGGACTTACCTCCTTTGTTGAGGTCGGTGTGTCCGTCGGTCCCCATTGGAGTCTTTGCGGGCTTGGCGTCCTTCATCCCAAACCGCTTCAGCAAGTCTTGCGTGTACTTTGTTTGGGAGATGAAGGTGCCGTCCTTGAGTTGCTTCACTTGGAACCCAAGGAAGTAGGTCAACTCGCCCATCATTGACATCTCGAATTTCTGCGTCATCACCCTGCTAAACTCTTCACAAGACTTTTGGTTAGTAGAACCAAATATTATGTCGTCGACATAAATTTGGCACACAAAAAGATCACCATTGCAAGTCTTAGTAAAGAGAGTTGGATCGGCTTTCCCAACCTTGAAAGCATTAGCAATTAAGAAATCTCTAAGGCATTCATACCATGCTCTTGGGGCTTGTTTAAGTCCATAGAGCGCCTTAGAGAGCTTACACACATGGTCGGGGTACCGCTCATCCTCGAAGCCAGGGGGTTGCTCCACGTACACCTCCTCCTTTATTGGCCCGTTGAGGAAAGCGCTTTTCACATCCATTTGGTACAACCTGAAAGAATGGTGAGCGGCATATGCTAGCAAGATACGAATGGATTCTAGCCTAGCCACAGGAGCAAAAGTCTCCTCAAAGTCCAAACCTGCGACTTGGGCATAACCTTTTGCCACAAGTCGAGCCTTGTTCCTCGTCACCACCCCGTGCTCGTCCTGTTTGTTGCGGAACACCCACTTGGTTCCCACAACATTTTGCTTGGGACGAGGCACCAGCGTCCAAACTTCATTGCGCTTGAAGTTGTTAAGTTCCTCCTGCATGGCCAACACCCAATCCGGATCTAGCAAGGCCTCCTCTACCCTGAAAGGCTAAATAGAGGAGACAAAGGAGTAATGCTCACAAAAATTAACTAATCGAGATCGAGTAGTTACTCCCTTGCTAATGTCACCCAAAATTTGGTCGACGGGATGATCCCTTTGAATCACTGCTCGAACTTGGGTTGGAGGTGCCGGTTGTGCTTCTTCCTCCATCACGTGATCATCTTGTGCTCCCCCTTGATCACACGCCTCCTTTTGATGAACCTGTTCATCGTCTTGAGTTGGGGGATGCACCGTGGTTGAGGAAGAAGGTTGATCTTGTTCATCTTGTTCCTTTGGCCGCACTTCTCCAATCGCCATGGTTCGTATAGCGGCCGTCGGAACATCTTCTTCATCTACATCATCACAATCAACAACTTGCTCTCTTGGAGAGCCATTAGTCTCATCAAATACAACGTCGCTAGAGACTTCAACCAAACCCGATGATTTGTTGAAGACCCTATACGCCTTTGTATTTGAATCATAACCTAATAAAAACCCTTCTACAGCTTTGGGAGCAAACTTGGAATTTCTACCCTTCTTCACTAGAATGTAGCATTTGCTCCCAAATACACGAAAGTACGATACATTGGGTTTGTTACCGGTTAGCAACTCGTACGATGTCTTCTTGAGGAGGCGGTGAAGGTAGACCCTGTTGATGGCGTGGCAAGCCGTGTTCACGGCTTTCGACCAAAAGCACTCGGGGATCTTGAACTCTCCAAGCATCGTCCTCGCCATATCGATTAGCGTCCTGTTCTTCCTCTCTACCACACCATTTTGCTGTGGTGTGTAGGGAGCGGAGAACTCGTGCTTGATCCCCTCCTCCTCAAGGAACTCCTCCACTTGAAGGTTCTTGAACTCGGACCTGTTGTCGCTTCTTATCTTCTTCACCTTGAGCTCAAACTCATTTTGAGCTCTCCTGAGGAAGCGCTTGAGGGTCCCTTGGGTTTCAGACTTATCCTGCAAAAAGAACACCCAAGTGAAGCGGGAAAAGTCATCAACAATAACTAGACCATACTTACTTCCTCCTATGCTCAGATAGGCGACGGGTCCGAAGAGGTCCATATGCAGCAGCTCCAGAGGTCTTGACGTGGTCATCACATTCTTGCTGTGATGTGCTCCTCCCACTTGTTTACCTGCTTGACAAGCTGCACAAGGTCTATCTTTTTCGAAATAAACATTTGTTAGACCTATCACGTGTTCTCCCTTTAGAAGCTTGTGGAGGTTCTTCATCCCCACATGTGCTAAGCGGCGATGCCACAGCCAGCCCATGCAAGTCTTAGCCATTAAGCATGCATCTAGACCGGCCTCTTCTTTTGCAAAATCAACTAAGTAAAGCTTGCCGTCTAGTACACCCTTAAAAGCTAGTGAACCATCACACCTTCTAAAGACAGACACATCTACATTTGTAAACAAACAGTTGTATCCCATATTGCATAATTGGCTCACAGATAGCAAATTGTAACCAAGAGACTCAACTAAAAACACATTGGAAATTGAGTGCTCATTAGAGATTGCAATTTTACCTAACCCTTTTACCTTGCCTTGATTCCCATCACCGAATATAATTGAATCTTGGGAGTCCTTATTTTTGACGTAGGAGGTGAACATCTTCTTCTCCCCCGTCATATGGTTTGTGCATCCGCTGTCGATAATCCAGCTTGCACCCCCGGATGCATAAACCTGCAAGGCAAATTTAGGCTTGGGTCTTAGGTACCCAACTCATGTTGGGTCCTGCAAGGTTAGCACAAATATCCTTAGGGACCCAAATGCAAGTTTTATCTCCCTTGCATCTTGCCCCTAACTTCTTAGCAACTACCTTCTTACCCTTTCTACAAATAGCAAAGGGAGCATTGCAAGCATAATAAATGGTAGAAGGTTTGTTCACAACTTTTCTAGGAACATGAGCAAAATTTCTCCTAGGCATATGCACAACATTTCTCCTATATATATCTCTATCATGCCTATATGAAGAACTAGAAGTAAACATGGCATGAGAATCATAGACATGTGAATCAAAATCATTATAAGCATTTCTAGCATGTCTCCTATCCTTATACATAAAAGCATGGTTCTTTTTAGCGCTACTGGCCATAGGGGCCTTCCCTTTCTCCTTGGCGGGAATGGGAGCCTTATGGCTTGTTAAGTTCTTGGCCTCTCTCTTGAAGCCAAGACCATCCTTAATTGAGGGGTGTCTACCAATTGTGTAGGCATCCCTTGCAAATTTTATTTTATCAACTTCACTCTTGCTAGTCTTAAGTTGGGCATTAAGACTAGCCACTTCATCATTTAGTTTTGAAATTGAAACTAAGTGTTCACTACAAGCATTAACATCAAAATCCTTACACCTAGTGCAAACCATAACATGTTCTACACAAGAGTTAGATTTACTAGCCACTTCTAGTTTAGCATTTAAATCATTATTAACACCTTTTAAAGTAGCAATGGTTTCATGACAAGAAGATAATTCACTAGAAAGCACTTCATTTCTTTTAATTTCTAGAGCAAGAGAATTTTGTGCACTAACAAATTTATCATGCTCCTCATATAAAAGATCCTCTTGTTTTTCTAGTAATCTATTCTTATCATTCAAAGCATCAATCAACTCATTAATTTTATCTATCTTAGATCTATCTAAGCCCTTGAACAAGCATGAATAATCTATGTCATCATCATCACTAGACTCATTATCACTAGAAGAAGCATAAGTGAAGTCTTGAGTACTCACCTTCTTCTCCCTTGCCATAAGGCATGTGAGACGCTCGTTGGGGAAGAGGGAAGACTTGTTGAAGGCGGTGGCAGCGAGTCCTTCATTGTCGGAGTCGGAGGAGGAGCAATCCGAATCCCACTCCTTTCCTAGATGTGCCTCGCCATTTGCCTTCTTGTATGCCTTCTTCTTCTCCCTCTTGTTCCCCTTTTCCTGGTCACTTTCATTATCGGGACAGTTAGCAATGAAATGACCAAGCTTACCGCATTTGAAGCATGAGCGCTTCCCCTTTGTCTTGGTCTTGCTTGGCTGCCCCTTGCGACCATTTAGCGCCGTCTTGAATCTCTTGATGATGAGAGCCATCTCTTCATCATTGAGTCCGGCCGCCTCAATCTGTGCCACCTTGCTAGGTAGCGCCTCCTTGCTTCGTGTTGCCTTGAGAGCAAGGGGTTGCAGCTCGTTGATCGGACCATTCAAGGCGTCGTCCACATACCTCGCCTCCTTGATCATCATTCGCCCGCTAACGAATTTCCCAAGAACTTCTTCGGGCGACATCTTGGTGTACCTGGGATTTTCACGTATATTGTTCACCAAATGAGGATCAAGAACGGTAAATGACCTTAGCATTAGGCGGACGACGTCGTGGTCCGTCCATCGCGTGCTCCCGTAGCTCCTTATCTTGTTGATAAGGGTCTTGAGCCGGTTGTATGTTTGCGTCGGCTCCTCGCCCCTTATCATCGCGAACCGTCCAAGATCTCCCTCCACCAACTCCATCTTGGTGAGCAAGGTGACGTCGTTCCCCTCATGAGAAATCTTGAGGGTGTCCCAGATTTGCTTGGCGTTATCCAAGCCGCTCACTTTATGGTATTCATCCCTACACAAAGAAGCTAGAAGAACAGTAGTAGCTTGTGCATTCTTATGAATTTGTTCATTAATGAACATGGGACTATCCGAACTATCAAAGTGCATTCCACTCTGTACAATCTCCCATATACTAGGATGGAGAGAGAATAGGTGACTACGCATTTTGTGGCTCCAAAATCCGTAGTCCTCTCCATCAAAGTGTGGGGGCTTGCCGAGTGGAATGGAGAGCAAATGCGAATTTGAACTTTGCGGAATACGAGAGTAGTCAAAAGAAAAGTTCGAATTAACCGGTTTCCTTCTCTCGTAGTTGCTGTGGTCATCGTCCTTTTGGGAAGAAGTAGATTCATCGCTGTCGTCGTAGTAGACGATCTCCTTGATGCGCCTTGTCTTCTTCTTCTTCCCTTCCTTCCGTCTATGACCCGAGCCGGAGTCGGTAGGCTTGTCGTCCTTCGGCTCGTTGACGAAGGATTCCTTCTCTTTGTCGTTGATCACGATACCCTTCCCCTTAGGATCCATCTCTTCGGGCGATTAGTCCCTTTGTGAAGAGAACGGCTCTGATACCAATTGAGAGCACCTAGAGGGGGGGGGTGAATAGGTGATCCTGTAAAACTTCAAACTTAAGCCACAAAACTTGGTTAAATGTTAGCACAAATAATGCCAAGTGGCTAGAGAGAAGTCTCAACAAAACACAGAAACCACAGAGGATTAATCACAGAGTTGACACAGTGGTTTATCCCGTGGTTCGGCCAAGACCAACGCTTGCCTACTCCACGTTGTGGCGTCCCAACGGACGAGGGTTGCAATCAACCCCTCTCAAGCGGTCCAAAGACCCACTTGAATACCATGGTGTTTTGTTTTGCCTTTCACTATCCCGTTTGCAAGGAATCTCCACAAATTGGAGTCTCTTGCCCTTACAAGTATATGATCACAAAGAAGCACAGAGTAAGGGAGGGAAGCAACACACACAAATCCACAGCAAAAGCGCACGCACACGGCCAAGAATCGAGCTCACAAGACTATCTCAGAGTTCTCACTAGAATAGAGCTCGAATCACTTAGAATGACAAACGAATGCGCAAAGACTGAGTGTGGATGATCAAGAATGCTCAAAGGTTGCTTGTGTGTCTCCTCCATGCGCTTAGGGGCTCCTTTTATAGCCCCAAGGCAGCTAGGAGCCGTTGAGAGCAAATCTGGAAGGCCATCCTTGCCTTCTGTCGTCGGGGGCACCGGACAGTCCGGTGCCCGATTTCCTTCCTTATTTGGCGAAGCCGACCGTTGGCAGACTTGGAGCCGTTGGCACACCGGACATGTCCGGTGCACACCGGACAGTCCGGTGCCGGCATCTAGCCGTTGGCTCGGCCACGTGTCCCGGCTGCTCGATGGCTCACCGGACAGTCCGGTGCACACCGGACAGTCCGGTGAATTTTAGCCGTACGCCGTCGGCGAATTCCCGAGAGCGGCCAGTTTACGCCGTGTCAGCCTGGCGCACCGGACACTGTCCGGTGCACACCGGATAGTCCGGTGCTCCAGACCGAGCTGAGTCTTGGCAGCACACAGCCAAGTCTTTTCTCCTCTTCTCTTTTCTTCTTCTTTCTGTTTCTAACACTTAGACAAGTATATTAGTACACAAAACCAATGTACTAAGGCTTAGAAACATACCTTTATCCTTGATTTGTACTTTGTCCACCATTTTGCAATTAGGCACCTGTGTTGGGCACTAAATCACCAAAATACTTAGAAATGGCCCAAGGGCACATTTCCCTTTCAACATCAACGGTTGAAATCACAACGGTCAGAAGTAACGGCTATATCAACGGCTACAAGTGCATCAGATGTCAGATAGTGCAGTCGCCGATGGTCCTGCCATGCATCCTAGATGGTCTGCGAGGACGCTAAAAATGCATTTTACCGAACCCGTCACCTTCGGGTTTTCTGGTATTTCAACGCTCAGACAGTCCGCGTCTGAGGCCGGACGGTCCACACTTGGTTTCGGACGGTGCTCGCTTCTCCTTCGGACGATCCGTAGTGTTAACTCGTGTTTTTGCAGTGTTCCTGTCCAAGGCTCACCCTGGTGTCACGGACGGTCCGCCTCAAGGGCCCAGACAGTCCACGCTGAGGAGAATTTCCAAAACACTTCTCCTGTCCAAAATAATCTACAGTATTCCGAATAGTTGACTTAGAATTGATGTATATGAACTTTATGCACCTGAGAAATGATCAACTAGGCAAACTGGTTTGTCCATAAGATTTATGATGGTCGTCAAACACCAAAATTGATTATAGGAAATAGTTGAGGCTATTTCCCTTTCATTTTCTCTGAGCTTAACTCTTCCCTTGGCCATAGTGCTGAGAACATATATGCAGAAGAAAAATGAATAGAGGGTGTTGTAAGGCCCAAAATCTGTATAAGAAAAAAAATAATAGTAAAATAAATACATGAATAAATAAAATAATAAATTCAGACATCTCAAATTATACTTAAGTGTGAAATTTGAGGACTGAATTTCTAAAACCAAGAAGCTAGAAAAGAAGTAAAAGAAAAGTTTTCTATTCAATTAAATAATGATGCATATCACTAAATGATGCACCATAAACATTTATTCACATGAATATTTAATTTTGAAGGGACTTTTACTTCTTAACCACATCCAAAATACTATTTTTCTAAAAAGAAAGAAAACAATGTGAGATGAGTTTTATATTTAGGATTTGAAACTTGAATTTGAAATTCAAAATGAGAATTTGAATTTGGTTTGGGTACTTGAAATTGAAAAAAACAAATAAGAAAACTCATAAAAGGAAATAGAAAAGGAAAACCCAAAAATGCCACTTGGGCCGAATTCCCCCAGCCAACCCATCTTCTCCTTTTCCCCTCTTCCCATGTGTTGGGCTTCTGGCTGATGGGTCCCACCGGCGGGGCGCGCCTTGAACCCTGGTGGCCGATCCACTCAAGTGCGGGGCCCATCGTCAGATGCACCGGCGGCTTGCTGTGGAATCCGGTCGCATGCACATGGGGTCCACAAGTCATCCCTTTCCCTGCGGTGGAGTCTGCGAATGGATCGTCGAATTCATGGAATCCGCGACCACGTCGTCGGGTTGTTGAAACGTCCGAGTCCCTCGGTTAGTAGATGTTCATATCACACTCGAATTGGACTCGCGCGGTCTCTGATAATGCTCGCCGGTGAGGTGAATCCGCCATGGAATTGTCTTTCCGTGGTCGGGGCCCTCCACTACAAATTGTGTCCTGCGAAGCCATCGGTGTAGCTCCCAATCACCCCTATTTCATTTTGCGCTAATCAAGGCGGGGATTCGTCACCGGATGATGGGATGTGGGGTTCCGGCGTGTTGTGCGGCCGCGGGTGGGTAGCTTCGCCGTGTTGAAGCATCGGCAGAGGGGCTGGGAAGAGAGACGTGGGTAGCCGTCGATTTCGTAGGTAACGGCTGCAATTAGATCTGGGTTCCCTTCTCGTGCGGTCGATCTCTGCCCTCCATCGGAAATCAGTCAGCAGAGAGCGTGTCTTCACTGTTTTAAAATCCGGACCGTAGCTGGCTAATCGTAGGGCTGTAGCATGATCGGTGGAGTGAATCGATCTTGGCCGTTGGATAGAAATCGGGTGGCTACGGGTTCGTACCGGTTCACAATCTAATCCGAACCGCATCCTGGTGATCGGATGGCTGGGAGTTCACGATACCCGTTCGTGATGGCGGTTTTTGTTAAAAGTCCCTGACCAAAGTGCAAATCAACCCACGTTCCAGGCAGGAGTTTTCTGAGTCTAGTATTCCTTGCGAAGAAGCCCCTGCATTCTCCTGTTTTTGCGCACGCAGCCCAAACAGAGATATAATCAGGGATTTATTTAAGAAATGAATTTTTATATATAAAAATAATTCCAGAACTTGTATAATTCATAGAAATTTCATACTAGCTCCTTTTTAACCCATTCCAGTTCCTATAATTTTGTTTTAATATTGTCTATCAACTAGTAACACTTTTTAGCTCTGAAACTTGAATTAAAAATCATTCATTTGAATTAATCTATTCTAAATACCTAATAACTTCGGAAATTTATAATTTCTCTGTTTTAACTCCGATTTGATTCGTTCCAGTTGCGTTAACTTCGTATAAATATTTACTACGCAGTGACAACATCAATTATACCATGTCGTATACTTTTATATTTATTTATCCTATGTCTACTAGACTACCTCTTCTAAATCAAATTTAACCTGTCCATAATTATAATATGATTAAAGCATGATCTCTAGTCAAGCTATAATTAAAATTTAAGTTGAGTTAATTATTTATGGAATAACCTCTTATATGATTTATACTAACCAATTTATAATATGGTTTAATATTTTAATCACACAGATCTTCTATAAAATCATAACTCCTTAATCGTAACTCCGATCTTAGTAGTTCTCGATCCCACGATCTCGTAGCAACGCGTGGAATATTCGTATTCAGTTTGTACTTATGTTTGATGTGATGTTAATCTTGTCTATACCATGTTTGTTTGTACTGCTATGACTAGTGCAAGGTTTCGAGGATTTGAAGAATCATCCTGGTAACTGGAATCTCAAGTGCCTGGCAAGTTGTGCCCTTGATCACTTCTTTTACCCATTCATGTTCTTATTAATCATAATGATCTGCATAGGTTAATTTTGCTGGGACCCAATAGGTTACCCTAGATTTTTACTATCTTTATACCTTGTTTCACCACTGGTTTTACTACTAAATTTTTGGGTAGTACATGCTATTGCTTTATGTGGTTTTGGGTATAGAGATATTTACTACTCATGATTACACTTTTTATTATCTGTTCATTATTTATTGTTCATGATAAGATCATTATGTTAATGGGAACATGGAGAACCACCCGGGAAAATAGTGCTACCACAAGGGTTTAATGGGACGCCCTTGGCTGATTAACTAGGAAAGCTAGTGGATGGCTACCTTATCCGAAAGGGGCAAGGGCAGTAGGGGAGTGGTCAGTGTAGGGAGGTCCTTGGGTTGATTTTGCTGCGATGGCAGTCAGACGAGGGATTCCTGCACTGGAGCTTACTATAAACTATAGCGGGTAGTCTGAAGCTAGTGGAACTTTGTAAAGGCCTCGTAGTGGTACCCTGCCTCGCTTCCTTGGTAGAGGTGTATGGGGTCTGATCAACTCCGTGGCAAATGGGTAACACGACTTATGGGTAAAGATGCGCAACCTCTGCAGAGTGTAAAACTGGTATACTAGCCGTGCTCACGGTCATGAGCGACTCGTACACTCACATGATTAATTTATGGAACTTAAACTTAATTTGTCATTTCATTGCATCTAGGATTATTTTATTATTACTTCTATTTATTATTACTATGGTTTGGTATTCACTTACACTTAGTAATTGCTAATAAAATTTTGACCAACTTATAAAAGCAATGCTCAGCTTTAGCCTTTATTTCATTGATCAGCCTTACACTTCATGAACTCCCACCTTTGGTGAGTTCATGTCATATTATTCCCCACAACTTGTTGAGCGATGAACATGTGTGAGCTCACTCTTGCTGTCTCACACCCCCCACAGGAGAAGAACAGGTGGTCGAAGAGGAGCCGCCTAACACTGAGGCTTTCGACTTGATCTAGGTGCCGTCTCCCAGTCAGCTTTCTGGCGCCTAGGAGAGATTTTAGTTCCTGCGATATTCATATTTTATTTTTGTAAGTCTTCCGCTATGTAATAAGTACTCTGATTATTGTGACATTTATCTCTATACACTCTGTGATTATATATGTTGTCTTCTTTGGCGCATGTATGAGATGCACCCGGCTTTGTTCCTTAAAGCCCGGGTGTGACAGAAGTGGTATCAGAGGAAATGTTGACTGTAGGACGAAACCTAGATAGAAATGGATAAACCCTTACCTACTTACCTAATTCTGATTCATTCTATACTTACCTTACTCTAATTCTTTCTATACTTTTCTTGATCATGTCTCACCTCCTACTGTTCTACTCTGATTAACCTTACCTTTGCTACTCTGATTCTTTTCTAAACTTATCTTAATCTTTTCTCATCTATTTCCACTTTACTCCGATTATTCTTACCTTTTCTTTCTAAAGACAAATGTGGATTTCACACATTGAAATCCTGTGCCTAAAGAGACCTTTAGGAATAGGAGACCTACTCTTTGGAACAAAAACAAAACTATTTTTATGTATACGCTTGAGTGTTTGTTCTTGTGATACTTGTTTGATTTGGATCTTTGATTGAGTGTGATGAGTTGTGGAGTAATGTCCACAATTACATCTACATATACGTATAGGCATAAGTATAAATAAATAAAATTCATGAGATTAAAATTATCCTCCATTAAAGTGTGTCTATTTTGATAGATCAATCTTATCTTGAAAGATTATTTCTTATCTTTATAGATTCCTCTTATCCTAAAAGATTCTCTCTTAACTTTAATGGATCCTTCTTAAATTAAAGGAATCTATCCTATCCTGGTAGATCTATCTGACTTAAACTAGTCTAATCTAGTTATATCCAATCTAACCTAGACCCTACCTAATCTGACATGATCTAATCTAAAGGAAGTTACTTAGACAAGTCAGTTAATACTGGTAACATAGATTAGATCATATTCCGATAAATGGTATTTTAAAACCTAGAATTGGTGTCTTAAACCAACTCATCCGTAAAACCACGACCTAGCCTATGTTATAGGTTGCCTAACCCATTTATCCCAAAATCCAAGTAAAATTCTATTTAACCTACCTACCCCATGTAACCGCAATGGTTATCCCAACTCGGATAATGGCATCCAACACCACAACCGATGATTCTTAAATCAGATCCAAGAAGAAGGTTAACCTCAACAATGAAAGATACAAGTAGAAATAGATTTTTGGATGAATCAAGATCCACCATCCGGAATAAAAAGTCTCCCTTACCTAACTTTCTTTTGGCCCAAATCTTCTCTACACTAAAACATGATGTACCCTTGTTTTCTAAGCCACACCTGTTAATGGCATGAAATTTTTAGGTGTATAAAAAATATATACTAATTGAAAGTTCCACTGAAAAAAAATATATACTAGAATTTCATAAAGATAAAGTCAGCTGGATATGCTCAACTAAAGGGTATTCTTAAAAAGGATTATGGAATCTAGTGCGATCTAAACTAATGTGACCTACTTGGACAGATTAATGGTACTTGAATCCTACTGGCTAGGTGTTAACATAACTTAGCACATTAGACCAACTCAACTATGAGCAAAAGAGTTGATCCAACCCATAGAGTCATGATGAATGGTATAATCTATATGTCCTCACCTAACCTCAAGCAAACTTTTGATCTAGATCATATGGTTTACCTCATCCATGTCTATCTTAACCATATTTCCCAACCCCGATAATATACACCAACCTCGAATCAATGAGACCAAGACCGAAGAAGAAAAGATCAACATCGACAAGGAAGGGTATAACAGTCAAAGCGAATCTCGAGATGAATCAGGACTTAAACATTTTGGATAAAGTCTTTTCCTTGCCATAATCTTTCTTACCTCAACCTGTTCAGTTTATATCCCACATAAATAGTAGCTGGATACATATGCTCTCCTAATCATCCACTACCTCCACCACCACCACTAGCTCCACCAAGCTACATAAACATATATATATATTACTACTATTTGTAAGATCTAAATGTTACCTTACTTAGTAAATGGTATGATACTAATTTAGGAGAAATAATAAGGTCTATTTGACCCCATGTGTTGCTAATAAATTATGCATCATGGTGAGATTTCGTTTGTGCATATGTGTTGAGATAACATAGTTATACCCTTTATCTTACAAATCTCGAGGACGAGATTTCTGTTAAGGGGGGTAGGATTTGTAAGGCCCAAAATCTATATAAGAAAAAAATAATAATAGTAAAATAAATACATGAATAAATAAAATAATAAATTCAGACATCTCAAATTATACTTAAGTGTGAAATTTGAGGACTGAATTTCTAAAACCAAGAAGCTAGAAAAGAAGTAAAAGAAAAGTTTTCTATTCAATTAAATAATGATGCATATCACTAAATGATGCACCATAAACATTTATTCACATGAATATTTAATTTTGAAGGGACTTTTACTTCTTAACCACATCCAAAATACTATTTTTCTAAAAAGAAAGAAAACAATGTGAGATGAGTTTTATATTTAGGATTTGAAACTTGAATTTGAAATTCAAAATGAGAATTTGAATTTGGTTTGGGTACTTGAAATTGAAAAAAACAAATCAGAAAACTCATAAAAGGAAATAGAAAAGGAAAACCCAAAAATGTCACTTGGGCCGAATTCCCCCAGCCAGCCCATCTTCTCCTTTTCCCCTCTTCCCATGTGTTGGGCTTCTGGCTGATGGGTCCCGCTGGCGAGGCGTGCCTTGAACCCTGGTGGCCGATCCACTCAAGTGCGGGCCCATCGTCAGATGCACCTGCGGCTTGCTGTGGAATCCGGTCGCATGCACATGGGGTCCACAAGTCATCCCTTTCCCTGCGGTGGAGTCTGCGAATGGATCGCCGAATTCATGGAATCCACGACCGCGTCGTCGGGTTGTTGAAACGTCCGAGTCCCTCGGTTAGTAGATGTTCATATCACACTCGAATTGGACTCGTGCGGTCTTTGATAATGCTCGCCGGTGAGGTGAATCCGCCATGGAATTGTCTTTCCGCGGCCGGGGCCCTCCACTACAAATTGTGTCCTGCGAAGCCATCGGTGTAGCTCCCAATCACCCCTATTTCATCTTGCGCTAATCAAGGCGGGGATTCGTCACCAGATGATGGGATGTGGGGTTCCGGCGAGTTGCGTGGCCGCGGGTGGGTAGCTTCGCCGTGTTGAGGCATCGGCAGAGGGGCTGGGAAGAGAGACGTGGGTAGCCGTCGATTTCATAGGTAACGACTGCTATTAGATCTGGGTTCCCTTCTCACACGGTCGATCTCTGCCCTCCATCAGAAATCGGTCAGCGGAGAGCGTGTCTTCACTGTTTTAAAATCCGGACCGTAGCTGGCTAATCGTAGGGCTGTAGAGTGTTCAGTGGAGTGAATCAATCTTGGCCGTTGGATAGAAATCGGGTGGCTACGGGTTCGTACCGGTTCACAATCTAATCCGAACCGCATCCTAGTGATCGGACGGCTGGGAGTTCACGATACCCGTTCGTGATGGCGGTTTTTGTTAAAAGTCCCTGACCAAAGTGCAAATCAACCCACGGTCCAGGCAGGACTTTTCTGAGTCTAGTATTCCTTGTGCAGAAGCCCCTGCATTCTCGTGTTTTTGCGCACGCAACCCAAACAGAGACATAATCAGGGATTTATTTAAGAAATGAATTTTCAGATACAAAAATAATTCCAGAACTTGTATAATTCATAGAAATTTCATACTAGCTCCTTTTTAACCCATTCCAGTTCCTATAATTTTGTTTTAATATTGTCTATAAACTAGTAACACTGTTTAGCTCTAAAACTTGAATTAAAAATCATTCATTTGAATTAATCTATTCTAAGTACCTAATAACTTCGAAAATTTATAATTTCTCTGTTTTAACTCCGATTTGATTCGTTCCAGTTGCGTTAACTTCGTATAAATATTTACTACGCAGTGACAACATCAATTATACCATGTCGTATACTTTTATATTTATTTATCCTATGTCTACTAGACTACCTCTTCTAAATCAAATTTAACCTGTCCATAATTATAATATGATTAAAGCATGATCTCTAGTCAAGCTATAATTAAAATTTAAGTTGAGTTAATTATTTATGGAATAACCTCTTATATGATTTATACTAACCAATTTATAATATGGTTTAATATTTTAATCACATAGATCTTCTATAAAATCGTAACTCCTTAATCGTAACTCCGATCTTATTAGTTCTCGATCCCACGATCTCGTAGCAACGTGTAGAATATTCGTATTCAGTTTGTACTTATGTTTGGTGTGATGTTAATCTTGTCTATACCATGTTTGTTTGTACTGCTACGACTAGCGCAAGGTTTCGAGGATTTGAAGAGTCATCCTGGTAACTGGAATCTCAAGTGCCAGGCAAGTTGTGCCCTTGATCACTTCTTTTACCCATTCATGTTGTTATTAATCATAATGACCTGCATAGGTTAATTTTGCTGGGACCCAATAGGTTACCCTAGATTTTGACTATCTTTATACCTTGTTTCACCACTGGTTTTACTACTAAATTATTGGGTAGTACATGCTATTGCTTTATGTGGTTTTGGGTATAGAGATATTTACTACTCATGATTACACTTTTTATTATTTGTTCATTATTTATTGTTCATGATAAGATCATTATGTTAATGGGAACATGGAGAACCACCCAGGAAAATAGTGCTACCACAAGGGTTTAATGGGACGCCCTTGGCTGATTAACTAGGAAAGCTAGTGGATGGCTACCTTACCCGAAAGGGGCAAGGGCAGTAGGGGAGTGGTCAGTGTAGGGAGGTCCTTGGGTTGATTTTGTTGCGATGGCGGTCAGGCGAGGGATTCCTGCACTGGAGCTTCCTATAAACTGTAGCGGGTAGTCTGAAGCTAGTGGAACTTTGTAAAGGCCTCGTAGTGGTACCCTGCCTCGCTTCCTTGGTAGAGGTGTATGGGGTCTGATCAACTCCGTGGCAAATGGGTAACACGACTTGTGGGTAAAGATGCGCAACCTCTGTAGAGTGTAAAACTGGTATACTAGCCATGCTCACGGTCATGAGCGGCTCGGACACTCACATGATTAATTTATGGAACTTAAACTTAATTTGTCATTTCATTGCATCTGGGATTATTTTATTATTACTTCTATTTATTATTACTATGGTTTGGTATTCACTTACATTTAGTAATTGCTAATAAAATTTTGACCAACTTATAAAAGCAATGCTCAGCTTTAGCCTTTATTTCATTGATCAGCCTTACACTTCATGAACTCCCACCTTTGGTGAGTTAATGTCACATTATTCCCCACAACTTGTTGAGCGATGAACTTGTGTGAGCTCACTCTTGCTGTCTCACACCCCCTCCATAGGAGAAGAACTGGTGGTCGAAGAGGAGCCGCCTAACACTGAGGCTTTCGACTTGATCTAGGTGCCGTCTCCCAGTCAGCTTTCTGGCGCTTAGGAGAGATTTTAATTCCTGCGTTATTCATATTTTATTTTTGTAAGTCTTCCGCTATGTAATAAGTACTCTGATTATTGTGACATTTATCTCTATACACTCTGTGATTATATATGTTGTCTTCTTTGGCGCATGTATAAGATGCACCCAGCTTTGTTCCTTAAAGCCCGGGTGTGACAGGTGTACATAATGATCACTGTCTTATCACGTTAAAAAGGAGAAATTAAATATATTTTCTATCAATAGTTATAAAATAATTGAATTTCTTGGATTGAAAGTCACAAGTATATCACTATGATTAGTGACTTGTTAAACTTGTTGAATCGGAGGACTCACTCATTTCTACAGACCAGAAGGTTTCGCTCTGACAAACGACTTGGCCATCACTGCTAATTTACCTCCATATGAAGATATAGTAGCTTTGTAACCCATTGAGAATTGCTTTGGATCTATCAAGTCGTCATACATTAGGAGCTTGAATGGTATATACAACGTTGGCCGTGGTGTGGCTATGTAAATCTGCTGCTAAGGGGGAAGTGTCATCATATAATAAGGCATCATGGTTGTGTCTTTCAGAGTGAAGGTTTCTCTGATGATATGGGTCTTCCAATTGTCCATCTTGTTGTGTAATGTGGCATAATTCTTCTGATGCTTCATCAAACTGTCATTATAACTAATAAAACCTAAAGCATTTTTCCTTTCGCTTCTTGACTTATTGTTGAATAGCTTCAAGGTTTTGGATTTCTTGGTCGAGGTCATCTTGTGGTGGAGGGTTCATAGCCTTTCTCTTGTCTTTTCATAGATCACGTCCTTCGAGAAGATATGCTTCTTCAATTTGATTCTGATCTATAAGAGCAAGAATAGAGCCAACATCTATGCTTTTCTTTGGGGGCATGACGAAAGTCTTATTTTTGTTGTGGATTCACTAGAGGTGAGCACAAATGTTGGTCACCTATTAGGATTCCTATCAGGGACCGAAACAGGGCAACATAATTAAAGATATAAGGCCTTCGTTCCTTCAATCCACTCATCAAGAAGAGATAGATTAAAGGAAGAAGATTAAGATAGTCATAACTCAGAGCAAGTAGAATAAATAAAGTTTTTTGGGAAAAGTCATTTGTTGGAACTCGCTAAGATAGTCAACCAAGCTCAAATAGTGGACAAATGAGAAATAGTTTGATGCCGATTAACACAGAGTATTAGGGCAACAGTGTTTTCCTTTGTCCCCCCCAATGGTGCAGTACGGGGGTATTTATAGGTAACCGAGGGTCCGCCCTGCCCCATCAAAGACGATTATACCCTTAGTTACCTACGTTATCCCCGGAATATTCCCCCTTGGAGGGTTATGGCGGGTCATTACAACGTAATTAATTACAAACATGGGTTGACCCACTAACAGCTCTGCCCCACGTGGAGGCCTACAGGTGGGATCCTGTAACATGGGCCGACTATACATGGGCCCCTTATTACAATTAGTGCCAGGTTACAATGCATGGTCTTCACAGTCCTGAATGTTCAGTCTTCGAAGTCCTTGATGGTCTTCGCCATGGCCTGTCCAGGCGGAGGTAGCACCCGAGTCTTCGCCTGCGTGCTCTCTCCGTGCATTTCATTGTGTAGCTCACTCTTTAGGCCTTCGAGGTCTCCAGTATTGAATCCTCTGACACTGGCCTCTCGAGCGTGGAGGCATCGCGCCTTCGCCCCAACATTTGCCCTCCGAGCGACCAGTTCGACTAAGTCAGCTGGTGTCGAAGTATGTCGTAAGATGGCGAAAATGCTGCCCTCGCTCGAAGTGGTCCCGCAGGGGTTTTTGAAATGTGACCGTTGATGAAATGTGTTGCTGTGAGACTACTGAGTTCCTGAGGCGCTGCTCCTGGCCTATAAAAAGCCAGGCCCGGGCTGAAGCTTTTCACCTGTTTGAGCGCGCGCTGCCGAAACCCTAGCTATTTCATTTGCTTGCTTACCCTCTTTGCTCTCACTATACCGGAGATCTGGCCCGCATCAAGCAGACTGCCCCCCGCCACCAATGGTACATGACCATGCCATCCTCTTCCTCGTCGTCGTCCGTCGTGACCGCGTCGTCGACCACACCGTCGTCTGAGAAGACGATTAGCGATTATGCGGTGGTGGACTTGAAACCTAGTCATATGGTCGAATTCGGGACCTCAAGGATTTACTCGGGCCGCGTGCTGGAGATGCAGCGACTGGGTTACTTTGGAAACAGAGTTGGGCGGGCTCCAGGGGCTAAAGATGCCCTGAGCCAGAAGGGGAGTTGGTTGAGTTTGAGGCTTTTTTTGCTTCTGGTCTTCGTTTGACAGCACATCGATTCGTAGTTGAAGTTCTACAGAGGTTTGAGGTGCAAATTCATCAATTGACACCGAATGCTATGGCGGCACTAGCGAAGTACGTGTGGGCTGTGTCCTCATATGGTAGAGAACCATCTGTTGAAGTCTTCGCAATAATTATTGTCTGCACTGGCAAAAAAGGAAGATAGGTGGAATGATTGCTCAGTTTGGGTCCTACACCTTTACGCCGATGTCACACCTGGTTTTGGAAGGCAAACCGAATGTGAACCATGTACGTGCCAGGATCAGCACTCACGTACACAACGATTACATAATTGGACATCATCACACAATGCTTAAGGTAAATAGCGAAAAGGTACTTTAATTACATCAAGATGTCCAAGACATCCACAGAGTCTAATACATAGCCATAGTCTTCAACATTAATATCAAAGTGCAGAAGTACGAAACATAGAGGCTAAGCCTACACAGGCAGCTGACTGGGGGTTTGCCACTGAAATAAACTAGAACTCATCATAGTCCTGGAACTCCTCAAAGTCCTCCATGTTGCCAACATCTCCTCATGAGCACTTAATATAGTGGGGACAACATGGGGTGGGGTGGTTTGTAAAGCAAGGGTGAGTACACATCAACGTACTCAGCAAATGTCCCGTTTGGCTAAAGTGGACTAGCTGTATGTGGAGTTAAGGTTAAACAGTTGCTTTTAGTTGGTCAAGTTTTATTACTATAAGTAGAGCCAAATTTTAGTAATAAACCTAGTTATTACCCAGAGGCACTCCCTCCAAGAGGAAATACCAGAGATCAAAATTATAACCATCATTACTAACCATCATCATAAAAGTAACCAAAGTTCTTCTAATCAAAGAGGCTCCCAAGGTTGCTCATAACCGTGAGCACGACTGACATACTAGTTTCAAACACTCTGCAGAGGTCGCACGCTTTACCCACAAGTCGTGATCCCATTCTGCCTGGGGTTCTAGCCTCCCCATTGATCAGTACCAAGGTGACCTAGCAGGGTCTCACTTCATAGCCTTTACAAAGATTTCCCAGAGGTCATAGCCGCCCGTTAGGTTTCTCTAGTTTGATAAAGACAGTACATCTCCCCAAAGGAAGGGTGACTAACAAAACCAAATCAAGAACCTCTGCAACCAGCCTCGGCAGAGCAAGTACTATGCCCGGACCCCATTGACGGCCCTACGGCGAAGCCAACTACTCCTCTGGTTCCTCTAATTAATCAGCTAAGTGCGTCCCATTCCACCCTCATGGTTGCACTGTTATCCCGGGTTGTCACTCCCCAAACAGGTCCTTACGGAGAAGTACTCAGGAAACAACCAAAGTCCCCTAAAGTATCACAAGATCATCATCGGGATAACATCATCGTATCATAAGTATTCACATCATGTTCATTCATTAAAGTAAAGCAATAGCATAAGCTAACCATGATTAACCCAAAAAGGTAAACAAGGATAAGGTAAATACAGACTAGTCAATCCTTAAGTTTCAATAATGTAATGTGGGACAGTGAATCATAAAGTAAAATAGGACATAATAGGTCTGAGGACACTTGCCTTCACCAGGTTGTTGCTTAGGGAGATCTTCGGCAACACACTCAGGAACCATGGGCTGCTCGTTGTCTAAATAAAGCGATCATACATTCAATACATTTGAAAAGTACAAATGAATAGCACGTCAATCATGTACAAGCATTGGAACACATCTCAAAAGGTATAATATTAATTAAATAAAAAGGAAATCAAATTATAAAATGAACTAATCTTATTTAGGGGTTGATTACTCTTTAAGTGTTGTCCATGATTACATAATCTAATAATATTCATTTTATTGAGACCTACAAGTTAATCCAGAGATTAATTCTTATCTTACACATTATTAAACTCACAAGATTAAACATCCATTTACCCCTAGGGTTTTCCTTTTTATTTGTTTTATTAAAGGAATAAATCAACATATACATTAATCCTATATTCTAGGTATAAAATTAAAGTGTACAGACTATAGATGAACATAATTTATTTGGACAGAGAATAATATTATGAATATTTTGCAATTTGAACCACTAAATTTGAAGTTCATATGAAAAATATATGAAATAGACAAGTTTTGAAGTTTAAAATATGAAATTAGGTCTAATTTTGTAATTATTTAAAAAGCATAGGGGTCTATTTAAAAGAAACCAGGGGCCTGTGCGCTAAAACTCAGGACATCGGGTTGATTTCCTAAAATTCGAGGGTCTCTTAAGCAAAAATACACGCAAAGGGGTATCGTGCGATCTCAACCATTAGATCACAGATCAACGGACAGGTTAGATCCCGCAGACACGCGCGCGGGCGCGCGGACACGACTGACAGGTGGGGACGGGGTGTCAGCGAACCAGGGCGGGCTGACCGGCCGGGCCTAGCGACAGGGGCGCGGGTGAGGGGAAGAGAGGAGAGCAGTCAAATCTGGATAGGAGGGCTGAGATTAGGTCGACTTTGATTAAATCTAAACCGCCACATCTCGGACGGACGCCTGAGATCCAATGGCTGGCGGTTGGACCTGAGCGCGGTGGCACCGCTCGGTCCCGCGACAATGGCTCACCGGAGATGAGGGGGACGTCCACGGCGGGGCTCTAAGGGCTTAGGGAAAGGGTCAGGCACGTTCAGGGCAACACGATGAACACGGTCAAGGGCATCACGCCGGCGCGGAAGCACCAGAGGGCGCAAACCAAGACAGAAAGGTCCCGCGGTGGCGCAAACTTACTTCGGTGAGCAATTGCGCGATGACTAGGGCAATAAACGGGGAAATAGATGCGCGGGGAGGTTGCTTACCACAAGCGCAAACCTAGGAGCGCCTAGGGGACGGCGGGGAGGCGGTGGAGGCTCGAGTCGATGGTGTTGGGCTTCGACTGCGTAAGAAACGCTCTGGTGAGCGCGGACTGGGCAAACTAGGGAGGGAAAAGGCACACCGAAGGGCGTCCCAGGTAGCACACGGCGAGGCAAAACTCACCGAGGCCAGAGACGGGGCACAGGCTCGACGGCGGGCGTAGAACGGACGGCGGCCTCTATTCAAGATACAACTTGATGTCTCTCTATTATAATTGCATATTCATAGCATCACATGAGCATTCATGTATATGTATGGTTATGTATAGAAAACGAAGAAGAAGTAAGTGTCGAAGAAGAAGAGACTGCACCACCAACTGAGACTCCACCTGCTGGGAATTGTTTTTATTTTGATATTTGTGGAACAGATCCTGAATCCCCTACAACACAAGGCAAGCCCCGATGCATTTACCTTTTCCTTGTGATTTTAAACTATTTATCACTTGAATGATGCATTAGGTGATAGGAGTTGGGTGCTAAACCAATTGCTGCATTTCCTTCCTTGGAACTGTTTACCATTCCTTGATTACCTGTTTTATTAAAAGGTTTTCTGATGCTTAGTCTTGCTTTAGAAAATAAAAAGGTTTTGTTTTAGACCAAAGATGACGCTTCAAATGGAATGGGATGTTTTCAAAAATAAAACTTGATGGTGGATCCATCATGGTCATGATGGGTTCAACATCGGACAAGATGTACCTCTATCAGGTACCAAATTTTGGGTTTGAAAATGATAAAGACGAGACCGGGCGGGTGACTTGCACGAGAAGGAAGTCTCGGTGTAGTGTCTCCATCTGAGTCGATTAAGGACCGTACCGATGTAGGCTTGATGATTGAGGACCTTTTAACTAGCCACATGCCTCGTCATGGGTAAGCTTTGCCTCGGGCAGACTAATACCAGAAAGGCCAACACGCAATGGGAGTGGAGAGATGGCGAGAGTAGCGTGTACCCTCCATGGCAAGAGGCTGGACGATGGTGTTTCTGTGCTCTCGGTTGGCGTGAACCCGGTCTGGTCTTAAGAAACCCGGTGGTGAGTTGACATATGCAAGGGTTAAGTGCTACATATGTCATGTGGTTGGAGATCCCCAGCTGGGTATTAATCGACTCAGATCGCCGTTACTTCTCGGATATGAAGACTTGGTCACTGCCCTACACGTAGCAATCCAGTAAAGAAAAAGGGTGATAAAAGACGGCTAGTGCAGGTCAAGTGCTTGAACTAGGGTAGAAAGAACTCTAGCTGCAGGTAATGACTTAACTTGATAATAAAACTAGATTTTTAAGGATCCACTGCTAGTAAGCATTTCTGCAAACAGAGTCCTTGATTCTTGAATGGCCTTACCTTGAATCCCTCAAGCCAGCATATCCTTGAGAGTCTTTTCTTTTGCCGGGTAAGACATGCGAAAGTACACTCCGTGCTCAGGGTTCTCGAACCCATGTTGTTGTAGGTGAGAAAACAGCAGACTTTTGTTGTTTCTGTTCAAAGGTGGTACCCAAGGAAGAGCCCAGCAGTGAAGTCATAGGAGGATGTTGGCCTCCCACTTTATAAACAATAAACTTTTGTGCGGGAGGGTGTTTTGCCTCCCTGGTCTATAATAATAATACTTTATGCACTCGTAATACCCGGTATTGTAATAAAAATACTCTCTCTCTCTATATTGGATGAACGTAAATTAAGTTATTGTAATTTGCTTCTGCTTATTCTTTCCTCCGATGTGATGTAATATCTGCGTGACGGGTGAAGCGCTCTTGGGCGAATTGATGAGGATACAGTTACCGAACTTGTTGAGTGATTAAGTGCATCTATAGGGTTGTCCAAGGTCCTTAGGACAAGGACAACTGTAGGTGGGCCTAATACCTTGGAAGGTTCCGTCACAACAATCATCATGCACTAGGGTTATTTTCTTGTGTCTCCGCATCCAACTTGATTCCATGTTGTGTTTTGGACTTTTGTATGATTTGTAGGTCTTTAACACAACTTCTAATGTCTTGCTTGATGTGTTGATCATTTAAATCATTCCTTTGTCGAAGTCCAATCCACCTTGCATCCGTTTGCACTATACCTTATATAATAGCAAATATCGAAATACAAAACAATCATTATTGATTATTGTTGGTCACTTGCTTTTGATTGCTATGATGTATCAAAAACAAGGCAACACAAGTTAGAAAATTGCAACCTTCTCCCTTAAGTTGAAACTTCTTCGAAGGATGACTTAAGGGAGGAGAGTGATATAAATGAATACAAAGTAATTATATGCAAAAGAGTGATAAAAGAAGAAGCACACTACTTGTCTCATGTGTCTTAGCATTTTTCATTCCATCCTTTTGCACATAACATAAAGCATACCTTCGGCTTTACACGGGGAATAGCTCATCAAATGTCTTGCTGGAGCAAGGCCTTGGGCAAGAAATTTTGTAGATGGTGATTCAGAAGGGATGATGCGATGGATCCTTAGTGAAATTCGTGCATATGAAGGTGTTCTCTCAACACGAGAGGACTACTACGCATAGATAGGCGCCTCGGAGTACTGCTTCGATTTTGCTGAGAGCTGGATGCAATCATATGAAAGCTTGCATCTAACTTGACTTCGAAGATTCTGCAAACAATGTAATAAGATCAACAGTCGAAGCTTCGGAGTGGGGAAAAAGTTCTTATCTGATATATGGATGATAGGCAGAAAGGAAATCAACATTGAAGAATCAATGAAAAATAAAGAGAAGGTTTGTATCTAGTTACCTTCGTCTTCCCTGTGCGAAGTACGCACACTTTCTAATATCCAACCTTTTGCATGCTCGAAGGGCAGCTGAAAAGTCTACAACTATTAGGAAAAATCTGCGCCAAAGGAAGCTAAAGGTGCCTTTTTCTTGTTGCTTTTTCTGGACTACTTTGCGCACATGCTGGTAATTTTTTTCTAACTTTTACTGGGAAGTTTCTATTTTGCAGGTAATAATTGAAGTTAAACTCATTGAAGCCAAAGCTGAAGCAGCTGCCATCGAGACCGAAGCAATAGCTGCCAGAGCTATAAAGAGAGTTGTAGACGACATATTTTCAAAAATATATGAACCTATTTATGATGAAGTGATGCAAGGATAGTAAACATTTGATAGAACCTTTTTATTGTAACATTTGTGGTGCGGAGAGAACAAACACTCGAAGCCCTCTAGAACTCTTATTGCAATATAATGAAGTTTTACTTTGATTTTCTTATATCTTTTTCCCTTTGTGACGTGTGAAAATTATATGCTATGTGTTTTGAGCTGAAGACGAAAAACACCTTTCCTTCTTTTTCACACGTTACAAAGGAACACCCTTCATAACTATAGCTTCGTCATGGACTAGGCTCGTGATTGCATTCTGTTAAAAATACAAGTTTGTTCATTCCCTTAGGAACAACTTTGGCTTCTTCTGCCATTTCTTAGGTGATCGCATAGGAGCTCTATATTCCCTTAGGAACGACTTTAGAGATTTTTCACCATTACTTAGGTGATAACATATGGGCTCTGCATTCCCTTAGGAACAACTTTAGAGCTTTTTCACAATTACTTAGGTGATAACCTAGGAGCTCTGCATTCCCTTATGAACAACTTAAGAGCTTTTCCCATTACTTAGGTGATGACATAGGAGCTCTGCATTCCCTTAGGAACGACTTCGAAGATTTTTCACCATTACTTAGACAAAGCTTTAATTGCGACACTTTGTCGTTGCACTCGAAGGTGATGACTCATTATTACATTGCTTTGTAGGATATATGAAATAAAGAGTTTGCAAAATAAACGTAAATGTGTAGAAGTATCTTCTCGATAGCTTCGGTTTTGCTTACCCAACCCCTCAGGGTCTTTAATACACGTGCTTCGTCTCTAGGACCATGCTATTAACAGTGCAGGTTTTGGAATCCTCCCTTCTATCCCTGTGCTGCAAATCTTGTGCTGGAAACTTGGGATGACCAGCAGGGACCTGATCATAGGGAGGCAGTCCTGGTATGAAGGAAGCAGACAGCGACCACCCGCTCATTACAGGGTTACTCGAAGCATTTGAGGCCAAGGATTGATGCAACCTTGGCTCTTGTGGTTGAGGCTAGATGTACTATGGAACATAATGTGAACAATATGAAGATGTACTGAACACCTCCTTCGGTTAGGAAGGTTCAACAGCTGACAAAGTAATCTTTTTTGCTTGTTGATTGTGTGGTGACAGGTCCTTGTCATGTTGCCTTTGTCCTCACCATAGAACAAACAAAATGGCTTCCTGAGGAGTGCACTGAATCTGCCACCGAAGCATCGGCCTCCCCTTCCCCCTCTCGGAGCAGGCAGATGAAACATGCTCTTAGAGGGCTGCTGCTGAGAGTTTTTGCTGCTGGACTCATTGACCCTGAGACTGGGCCGTCTTTTCTTTGCCCTGCACTGGGTTATGGATGCTTCGAACATGCCTTGGATGGAACCTTCACCCGAAGCCCCTGGTAGCTTCAGTATATCTATGTAACTCTTCCTTCCTGATGGAAGTCATTATCAGCTCTTATGTACTCATCCATCTTTTGCATCAACTTCTCAAGAGAATGCAGATGCTTCCAAGCAAAGTATTGGGTTGTCGGTCCTGGCCTGAGCCCCTTGACCATAGCTTTGATGCTGATGTCATCTTGAAATGATGGTGCCAGGGCTCGAAGGCAGAGAAACCTTCGGACGAATGATTGGAGGTATTCTTCCGGGTCTTGAGTGCACTAGAACAAGGCTTGTGCAGTGGTGGGCTTTAACTGGAAACCCTGGAAGCTTGTGAGAAGCATGTCCTTTAGCTTCTGCCACGAAGTGACAGTCCTTAACCGAAGCGATGAGCACCAAGTATGTGCCACATTTCTGACCGCCATGACAAATGACTTCGACATGACTACTGAGTTACCACCATATGAGGATATGGTAGCTTCATAGCTCATGAGAAACTGCTTCGGGTCGAATAAGCCATCATACATTGGCAGTGTGGGTGGTCTGTAAATCGATGACCAAGGTGTAACCTGCAGTTCTAGTGTCAGAGGTGAAGCTTCATCGTAAAGGAAATCTTGGAAGTTGAATGCTTCACGACGAAGGTTGTCCTGGTCATGACCCTCATGATTCTAGTCCTTGTAGTTGTACTGATTTTTGTGCACTTCGATGTTGTGCATCTCTTTAGCTGCTTCATCGATCTTCTTTTGAAGCTCAGAAAGACAAAACATCTTTTCCTTGCGCTTCTCCATTTGCTAATGGATTGCTTCGAGGTCGTTGATCTCATGATCAAGTTCCTCGTTTTGCAGTTCTAGGCTAATGGCTTTCCTCTTCTAGTTCCTTGCCTCCCTAAGAGCTTTGTCCCCTTGGTTGGGGTCCAAGGTTCTGAGGACGACGTTGATTGCCATTGCCTTCTTCAGTGGCATGATGTAGGTTGTTGTGGTCATGGAATCACCGAAGGCGGGCACCAATGTTGGTCACTTGCTTTTGGTTGTTATAAGGTATAAAAACAAGGCAACACATGTTAGAAAAATACAACGTTCTCCCTTAAGTTGACACTTCTTTGAAGGATAACTTAAGGGAGAAGGAGAGTGATATAAACGAATACGAAGTAATTAGATGCAAAAGAGTGATAAAAGACGAAGCACATTACTTGTCTCATGTGTCTTAGCATTTTTCATTCCATCCTTTTGCACATAACATAAATTTATAAGCATACCTTCGGCTTTACATGGGGAATAGTTCGAAGATGCTTCGAAGGCTAAGCTATACGAAGCTTAAGACCGTCCAAAGGTGAACTTATGCATGTCACTGTTCACCTATTTATAAAGAAGTTGAACAAGCTCATATGAAATTACAAACATGCCTACAAAGTTTACACACATAGTTTACAAATGACAAAGGAGCAGTACTGTCTTTTCTCTTTCTTTCTTGCCGCTCAAGCCTTCAGCTTCTTCTCATTCGTTGATTTGCGCTCGAAGCCTTTTCCATGCCGAGGCTGATGACCTCGGCTCGCACCTTAGTTGTACGCGCATATGATCAAAGCTTCTCCCACATGCTGCTTCGACTGAGGCCACCTTAGTCCATTCTTTGTTATCTGCGTGAAACACATTTGCTTATACCGAAGCAAAGATATTTTGAGGACCTTCGGTAAGGCAGGCCCCCAACAATTATCAAACACCAAAATCCAAACCAAATATATCTTGATGTCTATTTTCCTTACACATCTTTATATGTTGGGTTTACTTTTGTAAATATAATTCTTCCGTCCTAAAATTAAATGATATTTTGTTCCCCTAAGTAAAGACATCTTAGATTAGACCAAGATTACAAAAAAATGAGCTTCATTAGATCCATTAAAAACGTATTTTTCATAATTTACCCTTTTTATGTGGCAGATGTTATTACTCGGTCAGTTCATAATGATTTGACCAAGGCCATGTTCAAAATGTCTAGATCTAATTGTTAGCCAGCTAATAAGTTGTTTGCTAGTTTTAGATAGGTTAAGACAGTTAACAACTAATAACTATTTGATGTGTATAGATAACACTTACACTACCGGAATTCGGCTCTTTGCCGAGTGCCGGCGGCTTTGCCGAGTGCTTTTTATCGGGCACTCGGCAAAGTCGACTTTGCCGAGTGCCGCACTCGGCAGAGTCCTGCGCTCGGTAAAGATCTTGTTTATCGAGTGCAGGGCACTCGGCACAGCCAAGCACTCGGCAAAGACTGTTTTGCCGAGCGTACAACACTCGGCAAATATGGCTCTCGGCAAAGGGCCGTTAGCGGCCGTCTACAACTGACGGCCGTCAGTCTTTGCCGAGTGTCAAATATCTAGCACTCGGCAAAGAGAGTCTTTGCCGAGTGTCCTATGTAGACACTCGGCAAAGCATATTTTTATTTTTTTAATTTTGGTCACCAAACTTTTTGTGGTATGTTCCTACACTATGTAGACCTACATGTACCATTTTGGGACGATTATAACAGTGTTTTCTATAGCTAGTACATTTAGTTTGTTTATTTGAATTTCTTCGGAAAATTCAGATTTGAACTGCAGGTCACTTGAAACTTGGAAAACCGTGCATGCAAAAATGATATCCATGCTACATAGCACAAGTTACGACCGATTTCAGGAGCGGACCGGAAACTTCGAGCACCATGCTCACTCAACATGACCGTAAACTTGCCATCCAGGTGTTTAAAAATTGTATAAAATAGAAACAAAGTCAGAAAATCATGAACCCTGTCCACGTGTCATGATATCATATGTAGAGGCTGTGATAAAAATTTGAAAAAGTTTCGAGAAAGCTGTAACGCACTATGTGTACAAACCTAAGAGATCCACATTGAAACTCTATGATTTCATGTGTGGTTCTCTTAGGTTTCTACACATAGTGTCTCACAACTTTCTCCAAACATTCTAAATTTGTTATCACAGACTCTACATATGATATCATGATATGTGGACAAGTTTCATGATTTTCTAAGTTTGTTTGTGTTTTATAAATTTTTTAAACAGCTGTGTGGCAAGTTCACGGCCATGTTGAGTGAGCATGGTGCTCAAAGTTTCCGGTTCGCTCCTGAAATCGGTCGTAACTTGTGCTATGTAGCATGGATATCATTTTTGCATGCACGGTTTTCCAAGTTTCAAGTGACCTGCAGGTCAAATCTGAATTTTCCGAAGAAATTCAAATAAACAAACTAAATGTACTAGCTATAGAAAACACTGTTATAATTGTCCCAAAATAGTACATGTAGGTCTATATAGTGTAGGAACATACCACAAAAATTTTGGTTGGCAAAATAAAAAAAATAAAAATGTACTTTGCCGAGTGTCCAAAGAAGACACTCGGCAAAGACTCTCTTTGCCGAGTGCCAGCCTGGCAGCACTCGGCAAAAACAATAAGTTAAGGTTTTGCCGAGTGCATGTCAGTCGACACTCGGCAACGATGTCTTTGCCGAGTGCCAGATCCGCGGTACTCGGCAAAATGTATTTTAAAATTTTTAAAAAATTCTTTGCCGAGTGCCAGATCGCGGGCACTCGGCAAAGAACGTGTAAATAGCGCTTGGTAACTTCTTCCTTTCTCACTCTCTCACTCTCATCACTCCGCGCCGCCGCTGCCCTGTCCACGCCGCCGCGCCCGACACCGTCGTGCTCGTGCCCTCGGCGGTCGCGCCCTCGGGCCCACGCCGCCGCGCCCCTGCCCAACGCCGCCGCGCCCCTGCCCTCAACACCGCCACGCCCGACGCCGATTGCCGGCCAACGCCGCCGCGCCCCAGCCCAACGCCGCCGCGCCCCTGCCCCTACGCCGCCGCGCCCGACGCCGAGTGCCGGGCAACGCCGCCGCGCCCCTGCACTCGCCCGTCCTCGGCCCCACGCCGCCGCACCCCTGCCCCCACACCGCCGGCGTCCTCGGTCGCCGCGCCCTCGGCCCCCACGCCTACGCCTTCCTCGGCCACTGTCCTCGGCCCACACTCATCCCCGCTCATCCCCGCGCATATTCAAGGTTCGATATTTGTATATAATGTGATGTGATGTGATGTGAATGATATTTGTAATTGTATAATATAGTGGAGTAGATTGTTTTTCAAAATTCATTTAGAAAGTAGGCCCCAAAATTCCATAGGAGTGCCGGTGGTTTGACCATTGGATCTCTTGAACTAGGTTGAGTTCGTTTTTTGCTGGCTAGAATCTACAGTAGTAAAATGTAGTGGTAAGAATTATTTGACTTGGAATCGTGTGTTATTTTGTACCCTTGTGGGTTATTTTGTCTTCACAAGGTTGATCTTTCGGTAGATTGTATCCTCTTATAGCATGAAATGTGTGTGCGTGTCAGCCATCGTGTTGTTTTGTTTTATTTGCAGGTTTTGGAAACCTCCCCGTGTGGGGGAGGTGCTGCCAAAATTTTTTGTTGACAGGCATGTGTTTTTTGCAGAGGTCTTAGCTGTTGCGGGTCTGCCTGCACCGCGTCGAGTCGCCACTGCACCGACCCGCCACAGCCCCACTAGCCTGACTCCACCGCCACCCTAGGTATAACCTCTATTTCCGCATCATGGTCGTAGATCACGTAACCCAGTTAGGCGTCTCCCGTTCGAAAGTGATACGGTGTAGATATGCAGATCTTTGCATATCTACAAATGTATCAGTTTCGAATTGTCCACGTTTTTTGGACAGCCCGCGGTTGCGTAGATGGTGTTAGTTTCATGCTCTACTCCGGTCCGAGATAGAGTTTCGGCGTCACCTCCCTGTTGTTCTCCGGACAGTACACTCTCCCTGCCAGGATGTGTATCCGGAGAACTGCGGGGAGGTGCTGCCGAAATTCTATCTCGGATCGGAGTAGAGCAAGGAAACTAACTCCATCTACGCAACCGCGGGTGGGATTAGGACCTATCATCACCTATTAGAAGGTAGGAACGTAGTGTACATGCATTACATGTCTATATTAAACTATACTCGGTTATATATGTTAGAGGATGGAGGACCGTGAGTGGATGTACACGGGCCGCGTTCGACGTAATGATGTCACCCCAGAATGGATTAGGAAGACTGATGCTTTCGTGGAACGGGCATATGGCGAAGCTGCTAAAGGAGCTAGCCTAGTCCCTTGTCCGTGCAGCAAATGTGACAACCGGAAAAGAAAACCAAAGAAGGCCATGGTAGAACATATTTGGAAGAATGGATTTACGCCGGACTATACTCGGTGGATCTTCCATGGTGAAGCACATCGCACGAGAGAGGAGGTGGTGAGACAACGCGTCGAGGATTACGATACTGATGCCGGGGTAGGAGACATGTTGAACGACTATCACGAGGCACAGTTCGCCGAAGGACGTACGGAGGACGAGCCAGAGGCGACCGCAAAGGCATTCTACGACATGTTTGACGCGGCACAGAAACCCCTTCACGGCAAGACAAAGGTTTCTCAACTGGATGCCATTGGGCGTATAATGGCGTTCAAGTCGCAGTATAGCATGAGTCGAGACGCATTCGATGGTTTGTTGACAGTTATTGGCAGCCTGCTTCCGGAGGATCACGTTCTGCCAAAGAGCATGTACGAGGCACAGAAACTCCTTCGTGCACTCAAGATGACGTATGAGCAGATACATGCTTGTCCGAAGGGCTGCGTCCTATTTAGGAAAGAACACACTGAGGCAAAGTACTGTCCGAAGTGTAAATCATCTAGGTTCATGGAGGTAGACTCTGGTGATGGACAGAAGAGGCAGCTCGACATCCCCGTGACAATCCTACGCCACCTTCCGTTCATACCGAGGATCCAGCGTCTATACATGACAGAGGAATCCGCGAAACAGATGACATGGCACAAAAAAGGCAAACGATACAATCCTGACAAGATGGTTCACGCATCCGATGGTGAAGCATGGACCCACTTTGATGCCATTCACCATGAGAAAGCCAAAGAGGCTCGTAATGTTCGTGTTGCGCTGGCCACAGATGGGTTCAATCCCTATGGAATGACCGCTGCCCCATACACATGTTGGCCCGTGTTCGTTATCCCCATCAATCTCCCCCCCGGCGTATGCTTTCAAAGACAGAACATATTCGTGTCGTTGATAATTCCTGGACACCCGGGGAATAAAATGGGCATGTACATGGAGCCTTTGATTGATGAATTGGTCCGTGCTTGGGAGGAAGGGGTATGGACGTACGACCGAGCTACGAAGACAAACTTCAAAATGCATGTTTGGTACCAGTACTCCATGCATGACTTTCCGGCGTATGGGCTATTTTGCGCCTGGTGTGTTCACGGTAAGTTCCCATGCCCAGTTTGCAAGTTAGCTCTTAGGTTCATTTGGTTGAAGAAGGGTGGCAAATATTCGTCATTCGATAAACATCGACAATTTCTCCCTCCTGACCATGCATTCCGACTAGACATCAAGAACTTTACGAAAGGTGTCGTGGTGACAGACCGCCCACCTGCAATGATGACTGGTGCCGAAGTTCGCGAACAGATAGATGGTCTCGTGGCCAACCCAGAAGGTGGTTTTGTGGGATATGGTGAGCAACATATGTGGACACATAAGTCGGGCTTGACTCGGCTCCCCTATTATGATGACCTGCTCCTTCCACACAACATTGACGTGATGCACACTGAAAAGAATGTCGCCGAGGCACTTTGGGCGACAATTATGGAGATTCCTGATAAGTCAAAGGATAACGTAAAGGCAAGAGTGGATCTGGCAGAGTTATGTGATAGACCAAACCAAGAGATGAAGCCGCCTAGTGGTGGTAAGACATGGAGAAGGCCTAAGGCCGATTTCGTCCTGAGCAGGGCCCAGAGGAAGGAAGTACTACAATGGATCAAGATGTTAATGTTCCCTGATGGGTATGCAGCTAACCTTAGTAGGGGGGTGAACTTATCTACTCTGCGAGTCTTAGGGATGAAGAGTCATGACTTCCACATATGGATTGAACGAATTCTTCTGGCGATGGTTCGAGGCTATGTCCCTGAGCATGTCTGGCTAGCGCTTGCAGAGTTGAGCTATTTCTTCCGCCAGCTTTGTGCAAAAGAGTTAGCTCGGACCATGATTGCAGACTTGGAAAGGATGGCACCCGTGTTACTGTGTAAGCTGGAGAAGATCTTTCCACCCGGCTTCTTCAATCCGATGCAGCATTTGATTATTCATCTCCCGTATGAGGCACGAATGGGGGGGCCCGTGCAGGGACGTTGGTGCTATCCAATCGAGAGATGTCTAAAGAGTATCCGAAAGAAATGTAGAAATAAATGCAAAATCGAGGCTTCCATTGCAGAGGCATACATACTGGAGGAGGTGTCAAACTTCACAACAACTTACTATGGTGACAAACTGCCGAGCGTGCATAATCCACCCCCTCGTTATAATGATGGCGGCAATGAATCGAACCTCAGCATTTTTCGAGGGCAACTCGGAAGCGCGAGTGGATCGACCACCAAGACCCTGAGACATGAAGAGCGGCGCCATATCATGCTATATGTATGGACCAACCTTGAATAGGTGACGCCATACATGGAGCAATTTCTTCATGAATTCTGGCGTCGATCAAGGGACCCAACTCCACAGGAATATGATACCCTTCTTAGAAAGGGTGCGGGAAATGGATTGCCCGATTTCATTTCCTGGTTTAAACATAAGGTACGTGCTTAGTTTGTTATTCCAAGTTGCTCTTACGTGCGAATAATATAACAATCTAGCGTGTTTGAACTTGCAGGGCCAAAGAGAGCCGTCTATGAGTGCCGAGTTGAGACAAGTAGCCAATGGCTTTGCCTATAGGGTCAGGAAATTTTCTGGGTATGACGTCAATGGATACCGTTTTCGCACAACAAGCTACGACCAAAGTCGGCCCAATCGAAAAACCACGTGTTCTGGAGTCTTTACGCCCAGGCTTGACGAGGTCGAGTATTATGGAAGAATTGAAGAAATATATGAACTCAATTTTTATGGTTCCAAACCTCTTACTCCAGTGATATTCAAATGTCATTGGTTTGACCCTGAAGTTACGAGACGGACACATTTTAATCTTGGGATAGTCGAAATTCGACAGGATTCCACCTTAACAGGAGACGATGTCTATATTGTGGCCCAACAGGCCACACAAGTGTATTATCTTCCATATGCGTGCCAAACGAAACAACATCTTAAGGGTTGGGATGTTGTGTATAAGGTATCACCGCACGCTAAATTACCTGTTCCAAACGATGAAGATTATAACTTAGACCCGGACACATATGACGGAGAGTTCTTCCAAGAAGATGGGCTCGAAGGGCAATTTGAGATAGACTTAACCGAAGCGATCGGAATGGAAGTAGATATTGAAATGGTTGTTGATGACGAGGATGATGAGGTGCAAAATGAGAATGACTTAGAAATACTTGAAGGCAATGCCAATGACGAAATTGCGCCTTCAGATGATGTTGACTATGAAATGGTTGATAGTGATGATGACACTTATGATCCGGCTAACCCGGACACATATGAAGATTATTTTTAATCGATGTAATGCTATATTTCATTTATTTTGCATATGTTTCTAAATACATATTTTTTTATCTGTGCTTAATTGTTTACTCTTAATTGCAGGTTGTTGGACAAAGATGGTGGGCGGTGGGACGAGGACGAGGAGGGGGAGGGGGAGGGGGAGGAGGAGCACCCGTAGGACGGAGGAGGAGGCGCAGCAGGACGACGCCGTACAGCAGCAGGTGGAGCAGCAAGCCGCTGTCGATGCGGCACAGCAGGGGGACGACGATGCGGCGCAGCAGGACGACGACGACGACGACGCCGCTCAGCAGGACGTCTCAGGTTCTGGCTCCTCAGGTTCGAGGAGTATCTACCTGCGAGGTCCCGCGAGCCTACCTAAGCGACCCATACTTCGTGACAGACGTCCGCTGATACGACCCGATGGAGAGAGGTAGGTAACTTTAGATGTTGTTGCTGCTTTTTCATATTATATGTTCAAATTAATAATAGAAACTAATACTTCATCTTAATCACTTGGACAGGTCTTGGATGGTTTTGGAGACTGCAGGGGGTCACGACCGCAACCCCAATGGCATCCTCGGCCTTCTATGCCGGGAACACTTCCCTGGACTTGTCGAGTACGCCGGAGTGACGAGCCCAGCATACACCTTCGACCACTACGTCGTCGCCCCCGATGCAGTAGATCGGGACGGCAGACAATTCAACAACAAGGCGGAGCGGGTGAAGCAAGAGCTGTGGGTAAGTCTTCCTCGCATTATATTGTTTAATAAGTCGCATTTGTTGCATATTCTTGAAATAATGTATGGATACATCGTCTTTGTATGTAGGATTTCTTCAGGTGCGATGCTGGATACGAGGCCAGGGCGGATGTGGTGTCTACGACGTGCTGTAAGAAGCTCGTCGTGGACATGCACTACGAGGCGCGCATCCAGGCCATCGTCACTTACCACGGCTCCGTCCTTGGGGAGAAGGTGAACAAGAAGGACGCCCGAACCATGTCATTGACTGCGGACCAGTACTTGCAGGTAAATACAAAACTTTATTATTGGTACTAAATATGCTTATTCTTATCTTCTGATATGCGGTGTACTTATATTTTTTTAGATGATTCCTCATTGGTGCGCCGCGCATCCTGAGTGCTGGGAGAAGATGGTGCAGAGGTGGTGCTCGGCTGAGTGGGACGAGGCGCACAACGCTAGCCGGGAACGGCGTTTGCTGATGCAAGGTCCCTCCCACCATCAAGGCAGCCGCAGCCTGGGCAAATACGCGGAAGCATGGGTACGCGCTCTTTTTTATTTAGGTATATAACTTTCGATTAGACATGATTTCTAACCATATCGTTGGTTTTCTCGCAGTCGGCGGCACATGGTGGCGCGCCTTGCTCCACGTTCTCGGCATATGCCATGGCCCACAAGGGGAAGGCGACGTCCGACGTCACCTACAACCCGGATGACGGGCCCGAGGCGTACACCAACCCCGCCATCCACAGCCGACTCAGTGAGTACACCGCCATGGCCAAGGAGGTCCATGGGCCAGATTACGATCCGAGGACTGAGGACATCGACGGAGATGTCCTCATGAGGGTCGGAGGAGGCAAGAGGCATGGGCGGTACTGGATTGCCGACGGGGCAATCGACTCGTCCTCCACTCCCACTCTCTCTCAGGTGCGAGCAAGGAGCACGAGCGCGAGCCCAGCCATACGACCTCGGCAGGACACCTCACACCATCGTATACAGCAACTTCATGTTATTCCTTATCTATTCATCGTTCATTGATTTTTATATATCTTCTCTTTGCATTATCGTAACATTAGGGCGAAATATTACAGACTCAGCTAGATGATGAGAGGAGGCAACGTGAGGAGCTGGAGAAGAGGATGGCGGAGATGTTCGCGTACATGCAGAGCCTTGGCGCCGCACAGGGTCATGCTCCACCACCTCCGTTGTTCCCTGCAGCTGACCCTACAGAGTTCACTACTCCTGTGAGTATCAAAATTTTAGTACTGCATGATATATATTCATATGTTCTCACACATACAATCTCTTCTCTGTGCAGGGTCAATCGGCGGCGTCGAACAACCCTCATGCTTCGTCCAGCCCTTCGCCGAACCAGTCCAGATGCCCACCTCGTTGATGATTTGTTTTGTGATGATCCAGACTTACCTTTATGAGTGTTGGTGATGTTATTTACACTTTATCTTGTGAGATACTTGGTGATGTTAGTGATGATGCAGACTTGTATCTGTTTTGTGATGATCCTGACTTTAGTGAGACTTGTGATCTGTTTTGTGAGACTTTAGTGAGACTTTGTGATATATATGGTGTTGATGATAAATGTGTTCATTCTGTGATGTGCTTGATATATAATGTGATGTGAATGATATATATCTTTTGTTTGTTTGGATGGAACAACAAAAGCAAATAAAAAGGGACATCCTGGTCACTTTGCCGAGTGTAACACTCGGCAAAGGGTTGCTTTGCCGAGTGCTATGACCATGGCACTCGGCAAAGAAGGAAACCTGGGAACCGGTAAAGCCATCTTTGCCGAGTGCTGACAGTGGCACTCGGCAAAGAAGGAAACCTGGGAACCGGCAAAGACATCTTTGCCGAGTGCTGACAATGGCACTCGGCAAAGATACTGGCAAAGGGGCCCACTGGAGGGTTCTTTGCCGAGTGCCAGTCCACCAGACACTCGGCAAAGAAACCTCCTTTGCCGAGTGCCTACTAGAGCTCTCGGCACAGGGACTGGCTGTGGGGTCCACTGGACCAGTCTTTGCCGAGTGTCGCCATAGACACTCGGCAAAGGATCCGTCACCGTCACTTGGCGCCGTGACGGTGACTTTTCTTTGCCGAGTGCCCGACAAAAATTACTCGGCAAAGATGCTGTTGCCGATGTACAGTTCGCCGAGCTTTCTTTGCCGAGTGTTACACTCGGCAAAGCCTTTGCCGAGTGTAAAATAGCCTTTGCCGTGTGTTTAGAACACACGGCAAAGGAGCTGATTCCGGTAGTGTTAGTTGGTCAATTAGTTGTTCTAAAACTTTCGGCTAATTTTATCTACTAATTGTTAGTTTTAGTGATTTAGAACATGTCCTAAGCATAATTATAATTCCATTATATTTTAGGACCCATGGAATATTCATGATTTTATATTTGACATAAGGGGTGTATAATAACAATTTTTTAGATAAAAAATAAAAAAATGCTTTTAAATGGAAAAGCTTGGCGCTGTGTAGCTTTCGTAGCAGTTCCCGGACAGCAACTGTACAAATATATATATATATATATATATATATATATATATATATATATATATATATATATATATATATATATATATATATATATACAGTACGAAAGCCGCCGAATCCACTTGGCTATACAAAATGGCTGCCACCACACAAACTTCCAAGCTTATCCCTTTGTTGAAGAATCACTGACCCAGTCGTCGTTCACTTTATGATAAAATATCTGAAACAGATAATGAAAAGTACAGCATCATGTTAAGCCCGAAATTAGAAAGTAATGGCACTTTGAGGAACTTTTTTCATATTTGTTATTAGAACTAGTTTGAAAGAGATAATATAAAAAAGAAAAAGGATGACATGATGTCAATGTCATCATCGTGCCCAACCGTACCCAATGCAACATATATAGAACCACACTCCTAGAGCTCTCCAGCCAAGGAAAAAAGCAAGCAAAGCAAAGCACAACGAGAGGGTGAGAGAGAGAGAGTGAGAGCAATGGGGCAGTGTTCGTCCTCCCAGCACCCAGAAGCAGAGCAGCAGCAGGCGGCTGCGTGTGTTGACATCCAGAAAAGGTTTCTTCAAACTACTGTCTTCGAGCGACACAAACCATGCATGGTGGGTAAGGTTTTCTTCTTCTTCTTCCAAGCTGCAGGCAGGAGCAGCTGCGGAAGAAGGCGGCGGCGCACATGAACCAGCCATACCAGGCATCTAGCAATGACGAGCTGGTCCTCCTGGTGTCGCTGGATTCAATCACCAAGATTGGGTGAATTGTTCATCTGCGGATAATCATCTCTATCCGGTACATGCTAGTACTAACCTAGCTTGCTGTGGGTGCTAGAGTATTAATCTTTTTTTTATTTCCAACTACATAATCAGTATTGGACTTTATAACAACGTCACCTTAATTTGCCCCCTTTACAGGCTGACCATTACGGTGAACACCACCTCGTCTCTCCTAAAATGAAGGATGAAGTTGACAGGCCCTCTTTCTCTTTGCTTGTGTCATCAATATGTAAACACTCACTAGGTAGCTAATAAAGCTAAAAATCAGACTGCCTCCATTTGTCGATTTACGAAATTTATACTAGAGTCCATGTACCGGCAAATTTTATCACTTAAACCGTCCATGTATATGTTGAGAAAATAATCACGGAGACCGCCCTTCGTATCAATCAACGTTCATGCGCCGTCACCCTTCAATGTTTTCCTTAATATAGTCTCGCAAAATTATATTTGCAAAGGTCCCCAAGCCTAGCCTCGATAGTCCTTACCATTTTGCATATGACAATCGTAGAAACGAGGCTGTAACTGTCGCTACTTCTTCATTCAGCAGACGCCGATCACGCAGGCGTAGCCACGATGAAAACACCGCTCATTATTTTTTTTGCACGAGTATATGCCACAAATGAGGAGACACAATATATAGGGAGAGTCTTTAGATCATAGATATAGTCTCTTGATCATAAATAAGTTCTCCAAATTTACTTGTAATATTTCTCTTAGTCTAATTTATAATTTGAAAGAGCAATCAAATGAAGAAGACTTTCTCTCTTTTTCTCACTTTAAACTTAGTTTAGTTTTACGCTAACTCCTATTTTAAACCAAGTTTGTGTTTGAAGTTTTATTTTTGGAGGACCACTTATTCACCCCCTCTAGTTAATAAGTGATCTCACATTCTAATAATGGTAATTTAGATATAAGTTAATTAAGCTAATATGATTTTATACATTATATATTCGTATGCTTGAAGGACCGGTGAGGCGATTAGAGGGGGTGAATGGAAGCCAATCAAATTTTGCTGCTAAAAAACTAAAATTGAGTACTTCACATTCAATTGAGATGAAGAAAGAGCTCAAACCAAAATCATATCAGCGGACCAGTGATCTTATGATTTCAAAATGTTCCTTATACTCACAAAATAAATGGATTGCAAATAAAATACCGAAAAGTCTGAATCGGTTCAAAACGTGTCGCGAACTAGTGCTGACCTTAGCAGCACAGAATTCTGTTCTCGAATGTACATGTTTTGGATTCAGCAAGTAATAGTCAATCTCAAATGGTGAACATGTTTTGGATTCAACAAGTAATAGGCAAGTTCACAATTATGAAAACAAGCTTAGCTCAACAAAATTGTATCAATATGAGCAAAAAAAAGAGCCTAAGCCTGCCATAACAAAAGTAGACTGATCAAGGGGTTTGGTGAAAATGTCAGCCAGCTGTCGATGGGTATTAATGTGGTGCAGATCGATGTCGCCTTTCTCAGAATGGTCACAAAGAAAGTGAAAGCGAACATTAATATGCTTGGTCTTCGAATGCATCATAGGATTCTTAGCAACACTTATGGCACTCGTGCTATCACAAAGCAAAGGCACATGATGAAAATCCATGCCAAAATCCCGTGAAGTAGCCATCATCCATAACAACTAGGGGCAACAGCTAGCAGCTACTACATACTCAACCTCTGTGGTAGACCGAGCAACCGTAGACTATTTGCGCAAAGACCAAGAAACCAACGAAGTCCCCAAAAACTGACAAGTCCCAAAAGTAGACTTGCGCTCCAAGCGATGTCCCACAAAATCAGCATCAGAATAACCACACAAAGATAGAATGGAAGAAGAGTACCATAAACCAAACTCAAGAGTGAAGCGCAGGTACATCATAATCCGTTTCACAGCCTATCCGTGATAAGTGCGTGGGGAGGCCTAGAAACAAATGCATAGACACACTGCAAAGTGTATATCTGGCCTCATCTTAGTCAAGTACAGGAGGGAGCCAATCATGCTCCTGTACTCCTTCTGGTCCATGGGCTCTATCCTCATCGGTATCTAGTGTCACACCCGGTTTTAGAAGGTAAACCGAATGTGAACCATGTACGTGCCAGGATCAGAAACTCACGTACACAGTGATTACATAATTGGACATCATCACACATTGCTCAAAGTAAATAGTGGAAAAGTACTTTATTACAACAAGATGTCCAAGACATCCATTGAGTTTATAACATAGTCATTAACATTAATATCATCAAAGCGCGGAAAATACATAACGTAGTAGATAAGGCCTACACAGGCAGCTGACTGGGGTTTGTCACTAAGAAAACTAGAACTCATCGTACTCCTAAAACTCCTCAAAATCCTCCATGTTGCCAGCATCTCCTCCTGAGCACTGAGTACAATGGGGACGACCTGGGGTGGGGTGGTTTGTAAAGTAAGGGTGAGTACACATCAACGTACTCAGCAAATGTCCCGTTTGGCTAAAGTGGACTAGCGATATGTCGAGTTTAGGTTAAGCAGTTGCTTTTATTTGGTCAAGTATTTATTACTATAAGTGGAGCCAAATTTTAGTAATAAACCCAGTTATTACCCAAATGTACTCCCTCCAAGAGGAAATACCAGAGATCATAATTATACCATCTTCATTAATCATCATCATAAAAGTAACCACAATTCTTTTAATCAAAGAGGATCCCAAGGCCGCTCTTAGCCGTGAGCACGGCTGATATACCAGTTTCTAACACTCTGTAGAGGTCGCACACTTTACCCACAAGCCGTGATTCCCATTCTGCCCGGAAAGAGCCAATCTCCATTGACCACTACCTAGGCGGCCTAGCAGGGTATCACTATGTAGCCTTTACAAAGATTTCCCAGAGGTCATAGCTGCTCGTTAGATTTCTCTAGTTTGGTAAACACAGTACCTCTCCCCAAAGGAAGGGTGACTAACAAAACCGAATCAAGAACCTCTGCAACCAGCCTTGGAAGAGCAAGTACTGTGCCGGGACCCCATTGACGGCCCTACGGTGAAGCCAACTACTCCTCTGGTTCCTCTAATTAATCAGCTAAGGGTGTCCCATTCCACCCTCATGGTTGCACTGTTATTCCGAGTTGTCGCTCCCCAAATAGGTCCTTACGGAGAGGTACTCAGGAAAATGGCATGAGTCCCCTAAAGTATCACAAGATCATCATCGGGATAACATCATCGTATCATAAATATTCACATCATGTTCATTGATTAAAGTAAAGCAATAGCATAAAGCTAACCATGATAACCCAAAAGTAAACAAGGATAAGGTAAATACAAACTAGTCAATCCTTAGGTTTCAATAATGTAATGCGAGACAATGAATTATAAAGTATGTACGACATAATAGATCAGAGGACACTTGCCTTCACCAGGTTGTTGCTCAGGAAGATCTTCGGCAACACACTCAGGAACCACGGGCTGCTCGTTGTCTAAATAAAGCGATCATACATGCAATACATTTGGAAAAGTACAAAAGAACAACACACCAAACATGTCCAATCAAGTGAACACAAGTTTGATAAGACATTACGAACATAAAGGGTAGACTTAAATGCTAGGGATTAATATATTTAGAGATCAGTGATTTCCTAAACATTATGGATTACACAGTTTAGTGCCACTAATTTTAGTGGGACACAAAATTATTCTAGGGATCAATTCATGCACAACATTTTATTAATCTCACAAAATTAAACATCTAAGTACCATTAGCATTTCCTTTTTATTTATTTTCTTAAATAAATAAATTAACTCATAAACTAACCTATAGCTTAGACCAAAAATTAGAGTACTCAGACTGTGGATGAACATAGTTTATTTGAATAGAGAATGATCCTATGAACATTTTGCAATTTGAATCACTAAATTTGGAGTTCATATGAAAAAGATATGAAATAAACAAGTTTTGAAGTTTGAAATATAAACTAAGTCCAATTCTGTGATTATTTAAAAGGTTAGGGGTCTGTTTAAAAGAAGCCAGGGGCCTGCGCGCAATACTCAGGGAAGGCGGGTTCTATTACCCGAGAACTAGGGGTCTTTTAAGCAAAACTATCGCGTGAAGGGGTATCGGGCACTCTCGACCGCACGATCACAAGCGGACGACTGAGCTTAGATCTGTGAACAGGAGCGCACGCGCGGACGGGCGAGCGCTAACAGACCAGCTGATGGTGTCAGCGACCTGAGGGGTGTGGTAGGCTGACCAGTCAGGCCCAGCGCCAGGGGGCGCAGGCGCTGACCGGTGGGCCCAGGGATAGAGCGTGCGGTGCGAATCGATATCTAGTGATCTGGACCACGCGATAAGGATCGAACGGTGGAGATCAATGCCGGGAAGGTTTACGACTGCGAGCGGTGCCGCTCCTGCTCCTCGGCGGTGAGGTCGCCGGAGATAAGGAGAACGACCATGAAAGGGCTCTAGGGGTTTGGGGAAAGGCTCAAACGCATTCATGGCGACATGGCAAACTCAACTGTGGGCACCATGCCGGCGTGAGGGCTGGGCACTAGAGGGTGCAGAACGCGACGAGGCAGCCCAACGGTGGCGCGGATCAACTCCGGCAAGCAATTACGCGGACACTAGGGTAGTAACGGGCGAAATAATGGCATAGGAAGGTTGCTCACCTCGAGTGCGAACTCAGGAGTGCTTGGGTGACGGCGGGGATGCGGGGAAGCCTTGGGTCGACGGCGGTGGACTCTGGCTGCATGGGAAAATACTCCGGTGAGCGTGGACTGGGCGAACCAGAGGGGCTGGGGCAAACCGACGGGTGTCCTGAGTTGCTGACGCGAGACAGAACTCATCGAGGCAACAAGCGCGATGGGGCTCGATGGCGGCCGCAGAACGGCGGTGGAACCATGGTGAGCAACGGCAGAGCTCCCTGGGTGTGCGTAGAGCGAGAGAGGGGAGTGAGGGCATCTGGCTGAGGGTGCAAATGAGCAGGGGAGAGTGAGTGAGTGGGGTGTGGGCTAAAAAAGGAGGTCGGTGCGTGCAAAGGTGGCCGGGAAACGCGCGTCGTGGGCGCGTCCATGGCGGGAGTGCGCGGGCGGGAGTTAGGGATGAGGGGACTGATAGGTGGGGTTCATGGGCCAGCGAGAGAGGATTCGTGAATGGGCGGTCAGCTACTGACAGGGAGGTCCTCCTAGCAGTGAGAGAGAACGTGCCCGTGCGTGTGCACGAGGGAAACAGCGCCGTCAGGCCGGTCCCACAGAGCAGCGAAAGAGAAAGAGGGGGAGAGAGGGCACGCGTGGGATAGAAAACTGCCGCTTACAGGTGGAACCCACCTGTCAAGCGGCGTGTGACAGAACCTCCCAAGTTATTGGGCCCACATGCGCATGTCCACGTCTTAAAGACCTCAGACGGCTATGCATGTGCACCAGATAACTTAACAGGATCTGTCCAAGTGTCCCAAGGACCCCGGATAAACCACTTCTAACCAGGATCACAAGATTAAGTAAACACAAATCAGACACCAATATTTGTAGCGGAAATTCTTTATTACAACATATTACAAGTTACAACAAGTTTACGTTTTATTTATCGGAGTGATTACAAAAGTGATTCAAAGAAATATACCTTGAAATGTTATAAAATATTTGTAAGTTCAAAATATATGCTAGGTAAGTGGCTATCCTCAATACGAAGTATAGAAGAGCTACTTTAACATATAAGAAGGTCGAGCCCACCGACACTTAGCACCATCAACAGTAGCACAAATCTAGTACCTACAATAACATGGGTTCGAAAACCCTGAGTACGGAGTGTACTTTCTCAAGTCTTACCCGACTAAGGAAAAAGACTCTCAAGGATATGCTGGATTTAGAAATCAATGAGAGGCTTTTAGCAAGAATCAACTTAGACATTTTGCAGAAAAGCTTTCTAAAAGTGAGTCCTTACTTTTAATATTTATTGCCAGATTAGGTATTAATTGACCTTGTTTGCATCTAGTCTAAATTCATCATCCCATTAATCAATACAACCATATTTTTACTCATTGTGATTCCATCCATGACTTACGATGAGTGGTCGAGGGTAGAGTCTCCATGACCGAGGAACACCAACGATTCAAACTGATTATATCCAGCTGGGGATCCCTAACCACAAGACATATGTAGCACTTAACCCTTGCATATGTCAACCATTCCCACAGATCCTCCAAAATGTGAACCGGTCCACGCTACCTGGAAGTACAGTACTCCCCCATCCAACCTCTTGCCAGGGGGTACACGCTACTCCCACCATCTCCCACGCCCAGTGCGCGATTGTCTTTTAACGTATGGAATAGTCGAGTTCAAGCGTACCCTGTCCCATACTAGGGTATGTGGCTAGTTGCAAAGTCTCCATCACAACAGGCCTACATCAAAATAATCCTTAATCAACCTGGATGAAACATCACCTGTTCCTAGCCCAAGTCTCAATTTAAGTACTTCCATCCTTAGGACTTATTTGTGTACCTTAGGATTAATAGAATTTCAAGGGATCTTGCAGTAAGATCCCACCATGAAAATAGTCTTGTAGGTAGAGTCATCCTTCCTGAGGATAATACTTGAGCTAGGCATTATTGCAAAGGACAACCTCTATCCGCAAGATCTAAGCAGGGCTAAGCAATTTTGTAAATCATATTTGATACTTCACTAGAAGTATCTATAAAAGGAATGGATTTCAAGGTAGCCAATGTATCAAAGGGTTTCCAAGCAACTCCTATAAACCTAATGCACATTTCACTAGACTTAAAGTGTGTAAAAATCATTTAAAAACACAAGAAAGGGGTTGCATGCACCGAGGCTTGCCTGGGATAAACACTACGTTACTGTTTGATAGACCATACTGGCTTGGCAAGCATCTCCCAATATGGCACTCGATCTGATCATCCCTCTGGGGATTGGTTCGTCGATATCATCTTGTGGTCCGTTCTGATTCATGCCTTCCATTTCACATCGTACCTAAATGATATGTATAATGCACATATATGAACATTCAGAGGAATGCCGCGAGATAATATGATGCTATGCAAAAAGAAATAAAACACTTAATGGCGAGGTATTACAACACTCATGAGTAAACGCTAGTTATCGACATATGGTTAAGTGCAATATTACGCTTTTCTAGATTAACCGGATCTAATGCAAATATCACAAAACAGTAAACTATACACACTAACTACAACACACATGTTCTTCCCGTTTAATCCCGTTTAATCGGACCTAACTCTATTATCAAGCAATCATAAGTCTACACATAAGTTTTAATCTAAATTTTACCATGCATTAAACCTAATAATAGGAACAACAGTACAGATCACCGTGACCGAATTTGACTCAATATATGCTTACACGGCTATAGCTCTAATTCACAAAATCCATCAAACATCTAATGAGCGATGCACACAGACTTCACCTTCTCCATTCACGACTTTGGGATTTGTCTCCAAATCTCACACATGTACACATACAAGCCAACAACAAGGAAATCACACAGACAGAGCGAGGACGAACCTTACTGTCACACCCGTTTCTAAGGGCAGAGCCAGGTGCATCGCATATGTGTGCCAGGATCTATTTCCACACATATGTTGACGTCACAAGTGTAATATATCAAAAGAACAATGCATAAAAGCGTAAATAACGATTATATTAACATATTACACTTTGAACATACATAACGCCTTAACCTTTATTCATCAAAGTACAGCGAAACATGGACATCCATTCACAGGAAGATGGCCGAGGTATCACTAGACTAGCATCCATGGAGTTCAGCATCATATCTTCATCTGCAACTTCTGATCAAAATTAAGCAAGGGTGAGCTCACTTATGGTCGGGGCTCAGCAAGTGGGGGAAAAACTAATGCAAGGTAACAAGGTGAGGCTAAGGTTGAGCAGTAAGCATTTTAGTTGGTCAACATTTTATTAACAACACCTATCTTACTAATAAGTGTGAATCCCAAGTATTCCCATTAAACAAAGGTACAAGAGTATATCAAAAATACTTAAGTGAAACCACTTAAGTAAACCATTGGCAGATCATCGGATTTCGATTTATTTCCATCTTCAAGTTTAATTATCATGTGAGGAGTCCAGGCTGCTCATAACCGTGAGCATGGCTGATATATCAGTTTTACACTCTGCAGAGGTGGCGCAACTTTACCCATGAGTCGCGATTCCCTTCTAGCCCGGGTTAGCTAGACCCATATTCACTTCCGAGGTGAATGGCCAAAGTCTCACTATGAGGCTTCTCCCTAGAGTCCTAATTACGCAAATGCTGGAAATGGTAAACTGCATAAGGTACACCTACCGTAACCAACTTATAGTCCAGACCACAGGGTAAAGCTTTGGGAACTATGCATGTATCCAATCTGCCTGAGCTGGTACTATAAGTGCTTGCCAGATGCCCCCGTTCCAGTCGACCACGACCAACACCCAACATAAGACTTCCCTAGTTATTTAGCCAAGACCAAAGCCATAATAGTCCTCATGGTAGCACTGTTTTCCTGGGTGGTCACTCCATGTTCCAATTAATATGCAATAATCTTGTTTAACCATCGGGTTAACAACAATAATGTAAACTTACCATTTGGAACATTAATATCATAAATAGGAGTGACTACATAAAGTTAAGTTGTAGCAATAGCATGGCTACTTGATTAGATCATAATCCCAGGTTAAACAAGGAGTAAGGTTGGAAAGGTTAGGGGTATCTAAATAGGTAACGCATCAAATTATGCATATATATATCGAAGAGTAAACTGTATTAAATGTATTGTTTGGGATCAAACAGAGTATGCAGAGGGAGAAGTCCACTTGCCTTGCTTATTGAAAATTTGGGGTTCTTTATGGATCTGAATAGATCTTGATTCTTAACTACTAGATCAACCACTAAATATCACACAAACAAACAAGAAGAACAAACACCACTCAATAACATACCACATTCACCATATATAAAGCTTAAAGAAAGCCTAACGAAAAGAGCGTTCGCTTTTAAAGAACATCGCAAGTAATGGTTATAATAAGAGGGTATTCGTTTCAAAAAAATGTGTGATCTATAATTTATAAAACAAGACATGAGCTTAAAAATATCTTAATTAAAATATAAAAATATTAGGTTCACCAAATTAATCTTTTATAAAACGTCATACGTGATACGTCTAAGATAAAGGGTTTATAAGATGATAAAACATGTAATAACAATATTAAACCTTTTTAACCTTTTAGAAAAGATATAAGTTATATATCTAAGGTTAATGGGCGACTAATCACGTTATAAATTTTTAGAAGCATCATGGAACATATAATTCATTGTTAAACCTATCACTTATGATAAATTAAGATATAAGTCTAAATAAGTTTTATGTGAAAAAGGTCATTATTATTATTAAACACCTATTTATGGAAAGTTATGGTGTATGCCTTAAATGAACTTTTATGTAAAAGACAATGAACAAACAACTATCTTTTAATTTTATTTAAAAATACATAGCCTATATTATTATATTCGAAGTTAATATATAAAGTAACATTTTAGTTATTACTTTATTTTACCCTTTAGGAAAAACTAAATGATTTATATAACATGGACTAAATGTGATAAAATTAATCAAGCCATATAACTAGTTATGAACAAGTTGACAATAGGTGTGACTAATAAATTATGATAAAGGATAATTAATCTATTAATTATCTTTAATTCTATTGTAGGAACAAATGATCTAGATAATTAAAATGAATACTATATTTATTGGTATTAACTATCATTTAAGTTATGACGGTGTGAGCACTTAATTAAGCCATTATATTATTATTAGAAAAGTTATATGACATATTACTATTTAGTATGGCTATACTTAAACATTTATAACGAACCTTATTAAATTAAAACATGATATCTATTAAAAAGGGTCGTTTTACAGTTAGAAACAAATTCTCTAATTCCTTAGTAAGAAATCTATATTTACCAATATAACTATCAATTTCTTTATTAGGAAAGCATGAGTGCCTAATTAAGTCATTTTAACATTATCATAAATTCTACTCTTTCTGTTTCTCCTTTCTTTCTTAAATAGAAATTATACATATAACTAAAAATTGTTTATTTATAATTCTTCTGACATTAATATGCTAAGAATTAATTGTAAATTACTAAATGGGACTTTTAATAACCTATTCATGGTTATTATGACATAAATGAGCATTTTACTATTCTAAGTAATTTAGTGCTATACTTATGAATATATTTATTATGAATAGTAAAAATCTATATTTTCATTCGACCGGAAATACGTGGCTTAATTCCTATTTTAATTTCTTATATCACCAAAGTTATACTTATATCAATACTAACCAATTATCGCTCCACACACTAAAACGAAATTAATTATAAATATTTCTAGTATGAAAATCACTAAGTTAGTGAATAGTGACCGTGTTCATTTTTAAAATTATAAAATCATACACCTATTAAAGCGTTGTCGTGGGGTTCGATTTTGACTACACGTATAAAACGAAATCTCTACAATCATACACGAATCACCAAATCGCATCGTCATAATATTACAATGATAAATCGCAAGATTCAAAATATGATTTAGAAAATAAATCAGTGGGTTGTCTTCAACCTTGGTTGGGTTCTGGTTCATGCGCATGGATGAACCACGGTCAGGGGAATGAGCGTGGTCGTCGTGCTGCGCGGTCGCGTCGACGACGGACGGCGTAACACCGGTGCTGTGATTGGATGGCGGGGCGCAAATGAACGGTGAACGACGTACGGCGTGGAAGAACTCCGGCGAGGCACGACGGCGAGCGGTGGTGCTGCTGTGCGTGCGGGCTGGGGTTCTGGCGGGGTTCCACGGACTCCAGTGAGGTTCCGGCGAGCGCGAGCGAAGGAGAGAGTGTGGAGAGTGCGAGCGAGCTTCGGGGATGAAGAGAGGAGGATGGTGCTTGACTTTTATAGAGGGAGGGGAGGAGAGGAAGAGAGAGGTGCGGAGGGGAGTAGGAAATGGCCGGCCATGGTGCCATTGATGGCCATCAATGGATGGAGAAAGGGCGGTAGTAAAGCGTCTTTACTCGCGATGAAAAATAACGGCACGGCGTCGGTTGGGCTGAGCGGATCCTGGCGCGCAGGGGCTCGGTCGGGGTCTTCGGGTTCTCCTGGTGCGCGGCGTCGAGGGAGCAGGGGCACGGCGCACGGACCGGGGCGCGTGGAAGGTGAACGGTGTGGGGCAGTCGGTGCAGGGGTGTGCGGCTCGGCATGCAGGGTCGGCGCGGTCGTGCTTCTGGCGTCGGGTGGTCGGGCAGGGGCGCGCGTCGGGCTCGGTGCTGCAAGGCTGTGGCTCCTGCGGCTAGGCACCGGGCGGCTCGGTGGCGCGAATGTGGCGCGGGCGTCACAACTGGGCGTCGGCTGGTGTCGCGCGCGGGGAGAGCAGGGGAGAGGGAGAGAAGGAAAGGGAGAAGAGAGGAGGCGGGTGGGAGAGAGGGAGGAGCAGAGGGCGACGGCGGCTACCAGGGGCGGCGGCGGCTAGGAGCCAAGGGGAGAGGGAGGCGCGGCTAATGGGCCTAATGGGCCATATGTCCGGCTAGGGTTAGATTAGGTTTTGTTTTTTTGTTTCTTTTTTTTCTATTTCCTTTTCAAATTTCGAAATACTTATTTAAATAATCATAAAATTCATAAGAATCAAACCAAAATTATTTATAAATAACATATAAATTCTTGGACTAATATTTATTATATTATTTATGTGAATTTTCATTTAAGAAGAAATGATATTCCATATTCAAAATCAATCATGAGCATTCAAAAATCATCCCAAAGGCAAATAAATAACAAACACTTAAGAGAAAATTAATTACCATAAATATCATTATTAACTAAATGTATTATTTTTATTCATAGTTTCACACCTACCCGTGGCGTACGGCGTGGGACATGGAGATTGGCACAAGGAGGAGTAGGGAGGCAGTTGGTATGGTGGAGGACAGTGGTGCCGAGGTTTGAGGAGGGGATGTAGGACTCCGTACTTGACGATGAGGAGCGAACTTGGCATAGCTCGACTAAGCGCAAAAACCACCAACCTGTGATGGCTTGAGCACGACACAGGAGCAAATGCAACGGTCATCCATGCCATGGCGAGGGGAGCAGGAGGTGTGTGTGGAGGGAACACATGGCCAGCGAAGTGGAGAAAAAATGGGCGTTGGCGAGCTCCAACCACTAGGGAAATAGGCGTGCACTACAGTAAACTGACGAATATCCGACGGTCACTTTATCTCCGACGGCTTCCTACGAGGCCGTCGGATATTATCTTATGTCCGACGGCCACCATGGGCTCTCGGAAATATAGACTTATGTCCGATGGCTATTTACGAGGCCGTCGGACATAAGGTTATTGTAATACCCAATTTGCAATAGATACTAAAAGAGGAGAAAAGTTATTTTCCTATATTTTATGTGTATGTTGAACCTACTTATCATCACATGTGAACACCATGTTAAAAAAAAATAATGATAGTCAATAAAAGACTTATCACAAAAAAATGTGCATCATGTTGGTTCTTCATTTTGTGTGCATTATGTGGCAATATAAAAGTAATATATTAAATTCCCCAAATAGAATTTGGAAAAAAAATATAAAAGGAGATCCTAGAATTTAGAAGAAAAGAAGCAAATGAACATTATGTGGAATAAAAATAAGTATAAAAATATATATATTATTCCTCCACTAGAAGCTTAAATTTGTATACTTGACTCAATGTTGAAGTTCAAATTCAAATTTTAAATTCAAAATAATTAGGAATAAAATAAAACAGAAAATAAAAGATAAAAGAAAAAGAAAAGGGAAGAAGGCTTACCTGGGCTTCAGAACCTGTTTTCGGCCCACCAAGTAAACACCACCTCGCCCGGCCCAACATCAACGCGGGCGCGCCGACCGGTGGGCCCGGCTCGTCGGTCTCTCGTCCACACACCCGCACGATTGTCTGCTGCGCTGGTCACTGACAAACTGGCCCCGCTGGCAGGCCATTGCTCATTTCACTCCGTGGGAATCGCTGAGTATGACGCGCGGGCCCCGCGTTGTCAGCATCATCCCCTACCTGCCATGGCCGGTATCTACGGATCCACCGCAACAACCTCCGCGAGCTCCGCACGATTTTCCTCGATTCCATCCTCCTTCGGACTTGCGACTTCGCGATATAAAACCGGGCACCGTCTCTACTCCCCCCTCCCATCTCCTTGCGCCACCGTGGGCGAATCGAACAGCGCCTGTGCAGAAGAGAGAGTTGAGAGCAGGGGCGCCGTCAACATCGTTCCCGTCCACGATTGACGATTGGGGGTCTGCGACGAGTCCAGAAGCCTCATGTGCTTGCCGGTGGAACACCCGTGGCCGGATAGGGAAGGATTGACCCTGTGGCGGCCGGGAATTCATCGTCGAGCGCTTGGATCCGCCGCTCCCCGTGGATGGCTCGGGGCACTCTGGGAATCACGGTGAGCAACCTCCCCACCGTATCACATCGTTACCCTTTGCGTGATATTGCCCTCGGATCCGAGTTCGATCGCAGGAGCCGAGTTTGGGAGTGTGCCGGCCATGGCTCCGCCGCGTCAGAGCCGTGCGCCGCCGCGGCCCGGTAGCTCGGGGTAGGAGGCCGGTGGGCCGTCTGATCTTAATGAACGGACGAGATTAGAAGAGGGGATACCCATTCGCGGCAATAGATTTGGACCATAGATCTTCGATCGGATGATGGTCATAACTCCGAGGTTCATAAAATCCAGGGCGTTGATTGACAATCCAACGGTTCCTGTGGCGTACCGGTTCGGCAGAGATAGGGTTAAATCGTGTCCGTCCAAGGCTAATCGGACGGCTCACATGGCTAGATACCCCTTCGTTGATTCCGTTTTGTAAAAGAGACCCTGCATTTTCAGTGAATCAACCCGCCGTCCCTGGGCGACTGTTCTCTGTGTCTGGGACAACTTACACCGAGCCCCCTGTGCTTCTGTTTAATTGAGGCCCAGTCCAGAGAGTTATAAAATCAGGAAAATGAATTAGAAAATTAGTTTTTGATATAAAAATAATTCCTAGAATTTATATAATTCATAGAAAATGCATATGAACTCCAAATTAATCCATTCCACTTCCTATAATTTTGTAATATTATTGTTTATCAATTAGTGCCACTGGTTTTACATAAAAGTCACATTAAAATTGTTATCTTAATTAATCTTGTACTAAACACATAAAACATTAGAAAATCCATAACTTAAAATCTACAACTCCAAAATTAATAATTCTTTTTCCTGTGATCTTATTTTAATATGTATATTATTAATGTGTATTTTGTTCTTATGTTTGGTGTAATGTTAATTTTGCCTACACCATGTTTGTTTGAATTGCTACGACTAGCAGTGAGGTCACGTGTCATCTGAAGATCATCCTGGTACCTGGATTCTCAAGGCCCAGGCAAGTTGTGCCCTTGATCACTTCTTTTTACCCACTCATGTTCTAATTAATCATAATGATCTGCATAGGTTAATTTTGATGGGACCCAATAGGATACCCCAGTTTGTCTATCTTTATACCTTGTTTACCACTGAACCTTCTGGGTAGTACTTGCTAGTGCTATATGTGGTTTTGGGTATGGAGAAACATTATTCATGATTACACTTTTGTTATCAGTTGTTATTTACTGTTCATGATAAGATCATTATGTTAATTGGAACATGGAGCGACCACCCGGGAAAACAGTGCTACCACAAGGGAGGAATGGGACCCCTTGGCTGATTAATTAGGAAAGCTAGTGGAAGACTACCTTACCCGAAAGGGGCAAGGGCAGTAGGGGAGAGGTCAGTGTAGGGAGGCCCTCGGGAGGATTTTGCTGCGATGGCGGTCCTGCAAGGGATTCCTGCACTGGATCTTCCTATAAACTGTAGCGGGTTTTCGGAAGCTAGTGGAACTTTGTAAAGGCCTCGTAGTGTTACCCTGCCTCGCTTCCTTGGTAGAGGTGTATGGGATTCATGACCCCTTGGCAGATGGGTAACACGGCTTGTGGGTAAAGATGCGCAACCTCTGCAGAGTGTAAAACTGGTATACTAGCCGTGCTCACGGTCATGAGCAGCTCGGACCCTCACATGATTAAATTATGGAACTTAAACTCAATTTGTCATATGCATTGCATCGCAGGTGATGTTGTTACTTTTGTTCTACTACTTAATTGGGCTGGTATTTACTTATACTTAGTAATTGCTAATAAAATTTTTGACCAACTTTAAAAGCAATGCTTAGCTCTAACCATCTTCTTTGGTAAGCCTTACACTTCACGTGAGCTCCCACCTTTGGCGAGTTCATGCACATTATTCCCCACAACTTGTTGAGCGATGAACGTATGTGAGCTCACTCTTGCTGTCTCACATACACCACAGGTCAAGACCAGGTACTGCAGGATGATGCTCATGGAGGATGCTGTGATGAGTTCGTGAGAGGTCTAGGTCGTCGTCTCCCAGTCAACTTTGGGTTGCTGGACCGTTGTCTCCTTATAATGTAATTATTTATTTTGTATGGAACTCCTGTTATGTATAAAGATGTGACATTCGATCCTGTGCCACTATACATCATATGTATGAGACTTGGTCCCAGCATACCTGGTGTTTGTGTTAACCCCGGGTTTTGGACCCCTAAAATCCGGGTGTTACAGAAGTGGTATCAGAGGAATGTTGACTGTAGGACGAAACCTAGATAGAACTGGACAACCAATACTTACTTACCTTTGCTACTCTGATTCTTTCTAAACTTTTCTTAATCTTTTCTCATCTAATTCCGCTTTACTCTGATTATTCTTATCTTTTATTTCTAAAGACGAATGTGGATTTCACACTTTGAAATCCTGTGACTGAATTGACCTTTAGGAATAGGAGACCTAATCCTAGGAACAAAAACAAAACTATTTTTATAAGTGTCTATGTATTTGAATGTTTGCTCTTATGAAATATGTCTGATTTGGATCTTTGTTTGAGTGTGATGAGTTGTGGAGTAATGTCCACAATCGCATCTGCATATACACATAGGTATAAAACAAAAATATAATTATAAAATAACTAGACAACCTAGACTGTCCCCATTGGAACATATCTAGCTTAAGAGATTTATCTTATCCTAAAAGATCTCATTCTAGCCAATTCATCTTATCTTAAAAGATTCTCCCTTATCTTAATAGATCCATCTCATCTTAAAAGATACTTATCCTATCTTGAAAAGATTTTATCTTATCTTTATGGACCCCTCTTATCCTAATAGGCATACTTAACCACCCTAGTTTAACAACCATGATCTAATGCAAATTAATTAGATCATATCTAGTCAAACTAGTCATACCAATCTAATCTAGATCCCATCTAACCCAATATGATCTAATCTAAAGTGAGTTACTTAAAACGGACTAGTTAATACTAGTAAAATAGATTAGACCCTGCTGGCCATGTTTTAACTTAAATTAGTACATCAGACCAAACCACCCATGAACAAATAACTTACCAACATATTAATGGTGACCATCCCTCCCATCCTAGATGTTGCCATAATACACTTATCTTACGTCACCCTAATAGATCTAACTGACCTCAAAAGATTCTACCTTATCCTTATGAATTCATCCTACCCTAATTAGCATATTTCTCCTAGTCTAAAATATCAACCATGATCTAATTCAATATTGTCTAGACTAACCTGGTGATACCAATCTAGATCTCATCTAATCTAATAGGATCCAAACTAAAGTGAGTCATTTAATAGATTAGTTAGTACTAGTGAAATGGATTAGACCTCACTCCTATAAAAATGATTTAATCTAAATTGATACCCTAGATTAACTTGACCATATACATATGCAACTACCTTACCCATCCGATAGTTGCATAATCCCTCTGTGTTAACCTAATAGAGCTTCTGACCTACCTACACCGTATATCCCATCCTATCTCAAAAGATTCTAACATATCCTGACAAGATATATCTTACCCTGATAAATCTATCTAACTTAAACTAGTCTAATCTAGATCATATCTAATTTAATATGGTCTAATCTAGTGTGAGTTACTTAATGCTGGTAGAAAGGATAAGGCCATACTCCTAAATTACTTAAACCTAATATGGAGACCTATATCAACTTGGCCATACACAACAACCCGACCTATATAACAAATTACGTAACTTACCCAATCAATAGAGTCTTAATGGATTGCATAATCTATCAACCACCACCTGACATCAAACCAGATTTTGACCTACATCGTGTAGTCTATCTCAACCATACCTATCTTAACCATATTCTCTAGCCCGATAATATACACCAACTCCTAATCAATAAGACAAGACCGAAGAATATGATCAACTTCATCAAGTAAGGGTGAGCACCAACTCAAGTCTTCAAGGATCAAGTGAGGTCACCAAGATGAGTCAAGGTCCACAATCTTGGATGGAGTCTTTTCTTATCCTACTCTTTCTTACCCAAACCTATATATGCCCTAAAGACATCTTCTATCCTACATAATAAAGTGGACATACATATAATACCCATGCTCTCCTATCACTTACTAATAATAAAAAGAGAGACCCTTGATTTAGAAATTAAAAGCTAAATTGCAAACCAATCCTTTTGTATTCCCTTTTCTTACAAATCTCGAGGACGAGATTATTTTTAAGGGGGGTAGGATTTGTAATACCCAATTTGCAATAGATACTAAAAGAGGAGAAAAGTTATTTTCCTATATTTTATGTGTATGTTGAACCTACTTATCATCACATGTGAACACCATGTTAAAAAAAAATAATGATAGTCAATAAAAGACTTATCACAAAAAAATGTGCATCATGTTGGTTCTTCATTTTGTGTGCATTATGTGGCAATATAAAAGTAATATATTAAATTCCCCAAATAGAATTTGGAAAAAAAAATATAAAAGGAGATCCTAGAATTTAGAAGAAAAGAAGCAAATGAACATTATGTGGAATAAAAATAAGTATAAAAATATATATATTATTCCTCCACTAGAAGCTTAAATTTGTATACTTGACTCAATGTTGAAGTTCAAATTCAAATTTTAAATTCAAAATAATTAGGAATAAAATAAAACAGAAAATAAAAGATAAAAGAAAAAGAAAAGGGAAGAAGGCTTACCTGGGCTTCAGAACCTGTTTTCGGCCCACCAAGTAAACACCACCTCGCCCGGCCCAACATCAACGCGGGCGCGCCGACCGGTGGGCCCGGCTCGTCGGTCTCTCGTCCACACACCCGCACGATTGTCTGCTGCGCTGGTCACTGACAAACTGGCCCCGCTGGCAGGCCATTGCTCATTTCACTCCGTGGGAATCGCTGAGTATGACGCGCGGGCCCCGCGTTGTCAGCATCATCCCCTACCTGCCATGGCCGGTATCTACGGATCCACCGCAACAACCTCCGCGAGCTCCGCACGATTTTCCTCGATTCCATCCTCCTTCGGACTTGCGACTTCGCGATATAAAACCGGGCACCGTCTCTACTCCCCCCTCCCATCTCCTTGCGCCACCGTGGGCGAATCGAACAGTGCCTGTGCAGAAGAGAGAGTTGAGAGCAGGGGCGCCGTCAACATCGTTCCCGTCCACGATTGACGATTGGGGGTCTGCGACGAGTCCAGAAGCCTCATGTGCTTGCCGGTGGAACACCCGTGGCCGGATAGGGAAGGATTGACCCTGTGGCGGCCGGGAATTCATCGTCGAGCGCTTGGATCCGCCGCTCCCCGTGGATGGCTCGGGGCACTCTGGGAATCACGGTGAGCAACCTCCCCACCGTATCGCATCGTTACCCTTTGCGTGATATTGCCCTCGGATCCGAGTTCGATCGCAGGAGCCGAGTTTGGGAGTGTGCCGGCCATGGCTCCGCCGCGTCAGAGCCGTGCGCCGCCGCGGCCCGGTAGCTCGGGGTAGGAGGCCGGTGGGCCGTCTGATCTTAACGAACGGACGAGATTAGAAGAGGGGATACCCATTCGCGGCAATAGATTTGGACCATAGATCTTCGATCGGATGATGGTCATAACTCCGAGGTTCATAAAATCCAGGGCGTTGATTGACAATCCAACGGTTCCTGTGGCGTACCGGTTCGGCAGAGATAGGGTTAAATCGTGTCCGTCCAAGGCTAATCGGACGGCTCACATGGCTAGATACCCCTTCGTTGATTCCGTTTTGTAAAAGAGACCCTGCATTTTCAGTGAATCAACCCGCCGTCCCTGGGCGACTGTTCTCTGTGTCTGGGACAACTTACACCGAGCCCCCTGTGCTTCTGTTTAATTGAGGCCCAGTCCAGAGAGTTATAAAATCAGGAAAATGAATTAGAAAATGAGTTTTTGATATAAAAATAATTCCTAGAATTTATATAATTCATAGAAAATGCATATGAACTCCAAATTAATCCATTCCACTTCCTATAATTTTGTAATATTATTGTTTATCAATTAGTGCCACTGGTTTTACATAAAAGTCACATTAAAATTGTTATCTTAATTAATCTTGTACTAAACACATAAAACATTAGAAAATCCATAACTTAAAATCTACAACTCCAAAATTAATAATTCTTTTTCCTGTGATCTTATTTTAATATGTATATTATTAATGTGTATTTTGTTCTTATGTTTGGTGTAATGTTAATTTTGCCTACACCATGTTTGTTTGAATTGCTACGACTAGCAGTGAGGTCACGTGTCATCTGAAGATCATCCTGGTACCTGGATTCTCAAGGCCCAGGCAAGTTGTGCCCTTGATCACTTCTTTTTACCCACTCATGTTCTAATTAATCATAATGATCTGCATAGGTTAATTTTGATGGGACCCAATAGGATACCCCAGTTTGTCTATCTTTATACCTTGTTTACCACTGAACCTTCTGGGTAGTACTTGCTAGTGCTATATGTGGTTTTGGGTATGGAGAAACATTATTCATGATTACACTTTTGTTATCAGTTGTTATTTACTGTTCATGATAAGATCATTATGTTAATTGGAACATGGAGCGACCACCCGGGAAAACAGTGCTACCACAAGGGAGGAATGGGACCCCTTGGCTGATTAATTAGGAAAGCTAGTGGAAGACTACCTTACCCGAAAGGGGCAAGGGCAGTAGGGGAGAGGTCAGTGTAGGGAGGCCCTCGGGAGGATTTTGCTGCGATGGCGGTCCTGCAAGGGATTCCTGCACTGGATCTTCCTATAAACTGTAGCGGGTTTTCGGAAGCTAGTGGAACTTTGTAAAGGCCTCGTAGTGTTACCCTGCCTCGCTTCCTTGGTAGAGGTGTATGGGATTCATGACCCCTTGGCAGATGGGTAACACGGCTTGTGGGTAAAGATGCGCAACCTCTGCAGAGTGTAAAACTGGTATACTAGCCGTGCTCACGGTCATGAGCAGCTCGGACCCTCACATGATTAAATTATGGAACTTAAACTCAATTTGTCATATGCATTGCATCGCAGGTGATGTTGTTACTTTTGTTCTACTACTTAATTGGGCTGGTATTTACTTATACTTAGTAATTGCTAATAAAATTTTTGACCAACTTTAAAAGCAATGCTTAGCTCTAACCATCTTCTTTGGTAAGCCTTACACTTCACGTGAGCTCCCACCTTTGGCGAGTTCATGCACATTATTCCCCACAACTTGTTGAGCAATGAACGTATGTGAGCTCACTCTTGCTGTCTCACATACACCACAGGTCAAGACCAGGTACTGCAGGATGATGCTCATGGAGAATGCTGTGATGAGTTCGTGAGAGGTCTAGGTCGTCGTCTCCCAGTCAACTTTGGGTTGCTGGACCGTTGTCTCCTTATAATGTAATTATTTATTTTGTATGGAACTCCTGTTATGTATAAAGATGTGACATTCGATCCTGTGCCACTATACATCATATGTATGAGACTTGGTCCCAGCATACCTGGTGTTTGTGTTAACCCCGGGTTTTGGACCCCTAAAATCCGGGTGTTACAGTTATATCCGACGGCTCGCAGCGTAGCCGTCGGATATAACCTTATGTCCGACGGCCTCGTAACTAGCCGTCGGAGATAAGCTTTTTTAACACGGTCCCGGCCCGGTGCGCGGTTCATTTTCACGCGCGCGCGCTCGCTTCTCTCTTCTCTGTCTCTGCCCGCTCGCCGCTGCCGCCGTCGACGCCCGCCCACCGTCGACGCCCGCCGCCCCGCCCGCCCGCCCGCCCGCCCGCCGCCGACGCCCGCCCGCCGTCGGCCGCCACGCCCGCCGTCGACGCCCGCCCAGCCCGCCGTCGACGCCCGCCCCGCCCGCCCACCGTCGGCCGCCGGTGTAAGGTATTTAATATTAATGTATTTAATGTATTATTAATATTTTGTATATATTAATATTGTTTTGTAGTTTCCAATGTTGTTATTTAATAGTTAGTATGTTAAATAATGTTTATCTTATTATATCCGAGGGCCTAAATTTAATTAGTGGTGCTTAGATAATTTTAATTTTTAAATTCCGAGGGTAATTATTATGCCCTCGGAAATAAGGTCATTTTATATGATTTGTCACCCGTGATAATGTTATGTAGAGGTGTCTATATAATTTAAATTATTAATTTCCAAGGGTAATTATTATGTCCTCGGAAATAAGGTTATTTTATATGATTTAGGGTCCCGTTAAATTATTTTCCTTGTATTAGTGTGGTTTATTAGATTAGAGGCGTGATTAACTTAACTAATCAAGTTAACATCTCGTATCTAGTATGGAGGAGGATCGTCGATGGATGTATGAAGGTTGGAAGAAAAGAGGTGCTCTATCAAGTGAGTGGGTTGCCAAGACTGACGCGTTTCTCGATCGTGCTTTTGCTCGGTCAGAGACTGGAACCGATGTTAGGTGCCCTTGTACCAAGTGTCGGAACATTTATTTCCTTGACAGGAGGACTATGTCGATAGATCTTTGCAAGAACGGTTATATGCCAGGCTATGAGGTGTGGGTGCACCACGGTGAGGACCCACCTCCTTGTATTGTATCAGAAGTTCAGTCACATGAAGAGGAGGACTATGATAGGATGGAAGAGATGCTTGACGATGTACGCCATGAGCTTCTAACCGTCGATTCTGAGAACCCCGGTCAACCCACCGAGTATGAGGATCCAGCTACACCTGAGGTTCAGAAGTTCTTCGAGCTCCTTAAAGATGCCGAAGAGCCGTTGCATGAGCACACAAAAGTGACCGTCCTTGTATTTGTGACTCGACTTATGGCTATTAAGTCTAAGTTTGCATTCTCAAACAACTGCTACAAGGAGCTTTTGAACTTGATCAGTGATGTACTTCCGGAGAATCACAATATGCCAAAGGACATGTATCAGTCCAAAAAGTTGTTATCTGGGCTCGGTATGGACTACGAAAAATCGATGTCTGTAATAATAATTGTATGCTTTTCTGGAAGGAGACCGCGGGTGAGAAGAAGTGTACTGTTTGTGGTGAGCGTAGATTCGTTGAGGTTGAAAATGACGATGGTTTGACCGTGACTACGAAGATTGCACGTAAACAGCTTCGTTACATGCCTCTTATACCTCGGTTGAAACGTTTGTTCATCTCTAAGAATACAGCCAGACACATGAGGTGGCACAAAGAAGGGGTACGTGAGAATCCAAATGTCATGGTGCACCCAGCTGATATAGATGCATGGAAGGCACTAGATGCTTTTGATTCCAGCTTTGCTAGTGAAGTGCGGAATGTCCGCTTCGGTTTGGCAACAGATGGTTTCTCGCCATTCAATCTAACTGCAACGTCCTACTCATGTTGGCCCGTCATTGCTGTTCCATACAACCTTCCACCAGCTCTTTGCATCAAATATGAATTTATTTTCTTGTGTCTTGTAATACCTGGTCCGGATCATCCTGGAACAAAGATCGATGTGATGATGAGACCCCTGATTGAAGAATTGAAAATTTTGTGGGAAGGAGTAGAGGCGTACGATTGTTACAAGAAACAGAAGTTCAACCTGAGAGCCACATTTTTATGGTCTATTCATGATTTTATGGCTTATGGTATCTTTGCTGGATGGAGTTGTCATGGGATTTTGACATGTCCGATATGCGTTGAAGACACTTTATGCTTTCGACTAAAGTTTGGTGGAAAGATATGTTACTTCGATTGCCATAGATGTTTTTTGCCAGAGGATCACCCGTTCAGGTTAGATAGGAACGCTTTTAAAAAGGACACGATTGTGACGAGGGGACCACCCAAGCGTCTAAGTGGTCCAGAGATTCTCGCGAGACTTAATGATTTGAAACTAAACGAACATGGAAACCGTTTTGAAGGTTATGGAACCGAGCATAATTGGACTCACAAATGTGGTCTATGGGAACTCCCTTATATGAAAGCCTTGATTCTAATGCATAACATTGATGTCATGCACCAGGAACGAAATATGGGTGAAAGCATTATCAGCACTTGCATGAATATCACTGACAAAACAAAAGACAACCCTAAGGCTAGGAAAGACTTGGCCTTAATCTGTAGAAGACCAACTATGGAGATAGGAGAGAATCAGAAGAAGCCACGTGCTCCTTTCAGTATTAAACCTAAAAGGAAGAAACAATTGATGAAATGGTTGAAAAACTTAAAGTTCCCAGATGGTTACGCCGCGGGTTTTAGAAGGTCGGTGAATTTGAAGACGGGCAAGTTTTCTGGGTTGAAGAGTCATGACTACCACATAATAATGGAAAGACTCCTTCCTGTTATGTTTTGTGGTTTTGTAAAAAATGATGTCTGGAAAGCATTAGCGAAGCTAAGCTACTTTTATAGACATCTTTGTGCTAAAGAAATAAAGAAAGAGATGATGGAGAAGCTTGAGCAACAAATACCGATTTTGGTATGCAAACTTGAAAAAATATTTCCACCAGGTTTCTTCAATCCGATGCAACATCTACTTGTTCACCTACCATACGAAGCTAAGGTAGGAGGTCCTGTGCAATATAGATGGATGTATCACATAGAAAGGACACTAAAGAAGCTACATGCAATGGTTGGTAATAAGAGACGAGTTGAAGGGTGCATCGCTGAAGAATTCAAATACAAAGAGATAGCATCATTCACGGGCCTGTACTTTGCAAAGGAACACAATGTCAATGCCTCTACGTTGCGGTATCATGTCGACGAGCCCCCTGTCAGTGATATTGAAATTTTTCAATGGAGGGGCAAAACTGTAGGACCTAGCACAACTTATTGTTTCACCAACGACGAATGGAAGACTACTTTACTCTACATGTATAACAACATGGAAGAGATGAGTCAGTTTCTCCTGTAAGTGTAAACTTTATTTTAGTCATTGCCGCTAGAATTTTTGTTGTGATACTAAAAGGTTTGTTTTTTTGTACTAATAGGGAATTTGATTCTCAAAATTGCATCTCTGGCTGTGAACGTGACCAGATTCGTCGAGAGGGAAAAGATGGGGGACTTAATTTCTTGTGTTGGTTTCGAGATTATGTAGATAAAAATGACAATATACACCCGGACCTTCGACAATTATCCCTAGGAGCAGTAACTGCTAGACGTTATGGTCGGTATGATGTCAATGGTTTTAGATTCCGTTCCACAAGGTTTGAAGATGATCATCCTCTAGCAGCCACGACAAATTTCGGAGTTGTAACTAGAGCTGTCGATGATGAAGGGAAGGTGACTAATTGTTATGGAGTCATTAATGATATAATCGAGTACAAGTTTTTTGGAGATAAACAACTCAAAGTGGTGTTCTTCGATTGTGATTGGTTTTCTCCAAACTCAACGCGAGAAAATCAATATGGCATGGTGGAAGTCAAAGACAACGATAGATTAAAAGGCCACGACACTATAATCCTTGCCCACCAATGCGAGCAGGTGTATTATATGACATATCCATCTAAGAAAAAGGGTTTGGTTGATTGGAGGGTAGTGTACAAAGTTAATCCTCGTGAACGACTATATGCTCCTGGTGATGCTGGTTATGTTGAAAGTCAAATCGAGCACGAAGTGGGGGCTGCTGAGATTTCCCAAGACGAAGAACTTACTAGCACATTTAATGTACAAACTGAAATGTTGGAAGAATCTTTATTAGGCGATCAAAATAATGTAGAGGTTCCTCCAAAACGAAAACGAGTGACAAGAAAGAAGAAAGCTACTTGGCGTCCATTAAATCGACGAAAGCAACTAGATCCTGATTTTGATTACGATTATGATTGACGAGTATGGATCATGATTTTATTGCATATTTTATGATTTTATTGCATATTTTATGATTTTGTTGCATATTTTATTGTCGATTATGTACTAACTTGTTGTTGTTAAAATGGGATGTCAAAGAAAATGAAGGCTTTTGCTCGTAGTTTGCTTGGGACGAGGAGTAGCTCGAGGAGTAGCTCAAGGGGTGAGGATTCCGTTTTTCAGGGCACAGGTTCTACCATGAGCAGACGGAGAGCGCTGGCAGAACATTTGCCTCCACAAGATGTAAGTTAGTTGTTAAATTACATTATTTGAGTTACTTAATATTGTATGATGTAAGGTATTTGTTTCATAGGATGCTGAAATTGAGGAACCAGTGGTAGAGGATCATGCAAGAGATGATGTTGAAGATGATGGTGGAGATAATGTGGGAGATGATGCTGGAGACGATGCTGGTGGGGATTCTGGGGCTGGGGATTCTGGGGCTGGTGGAGATTCTGCAGCTGGGTCTGGAACTTCTCGAGTTAGGAGAACGAGGAAGCTGCATTTTGTTGGACCACCTCCAGAGCTTCCACCCGAATCTCGGGTTTTGATAAAGCCTAGTGGAAAGTGAGTGACATGTCTTTGCTTAAATGTTATTGAAAGTTATGTTTTAATTTCCACATTGTTTATACTATTTTGCAGGACTTGGATCGACGACTTGTTCACAGGCACAGGACACTACAGGCAGGTGAACATGGTCCTTGGTAATCTTGTTCGTCTGCACTGGCCTGGTGTTGTGACTTTGCCTACTGGCGAGTCTGTCCCCGCCACCACTTGGGAGCATTATCGCTATGGTGTCTGTAGAACGTTTGGCAACACACAGGCACTAGTTTGGGATGCATTCTGGGTATGAATTATTTATACTATTTTAGTTATTCCATATATGTTTGCTTTTATGATAACACTAATTTTTTTTGCAGAAACGGTACAAGTTGCCGGATGATGGATCATATGATATGAACGCTCGTTACATGTTTGAGTATAACGTGAACGATGTCGTTGCAGATGCAATGTACTATGCACGAATTCAGGCTATAAAGGCATGGTACAGAGCAAATGCTGATGATTGACCGATGCCAAATACCAAGGCCGAGTGGTCATCAATTTACTTGACGGGGGAGCAATACCTAGAGGTAAACAGGTTCTTGCGTCTCATATCGCACGAAGCCATGTATTTGCTTGCTTTATTTAAAAAATTTCATGTAGGTGTTGGTGCCGTGGATGGCCACCCGATCAGAGGGTTATCGGGCATTGTGCAGATGGTGGGCTTCCCCTGAGTTTCGTGCCATTTCCGAAAGGAACAGGGGAAACCGTGGGACTGAGTCGTTCCACAACTACGGCGGTGATGGTCATGTGCGCTTGGCTAAGCGAATGGTAAGTCACAGTTTGTTGTAACTTTTGAATTACATAGAAATGTGTCATTGTAACTTTTATGTACAGGAAGTCAAATCCGGCCGTACGCCCACGGATGTGGAGGTGTATATGCAAGGGCATAGGGGTTCTGATCCTCAGAATCCTGATGTGTTATGCACTCAGACGGCCACCGACCGTCTAGTGAGTTTTTGATACTCTATTATGTGTTCGATATTGTTTGCAAGGGCATAGGGGTTATGCACTTATATTTGATATTGTTTGTCTCCAGGCTTCGTATGGGCAGGAGATGGTTCAACGCCATGGGCAGGAGTACGATTGGAGGAGCCAGCCAATCGACCCTCAGGCAGCATATGCTAGCGGAGGAGGACAAGCCCACGGACGGTGAGATTATTTGATTTGGATTTCAAAATTGTCATCATATGCTTGCGATTCAACTGAGGCATGAGTTACTATACTAAGTGCATGGTTCACTCTTGTAGGTTGGGTATTTTTGATTCTACGATTGATTCCAGAGAGCTGAGACGCCGTGGACGACAGTCCATATCGTCGTCTTCACAGTCGTCCCGTTCACGATCATACGCCCACGACATAGAGATGGCAGTGTTGCGTCAACAGGCAGAGTACCATCAATCAGTCTTGAGGGAACAATTGGAGTACCAGAGGCAATAATCTGAGTACCAGAGGCAACAAGCCGAGTACCAGAAGAAGAGGGACGAGTATTATGCAAACCTCCAGGCCCAAAATCAAGCTCTTCTCTCGGTAAGCTGAAGTAACATTTTGTTGCTTATTTTGTAAAACACATGATGTGTATCTTATTTGCTTAACAATGACTTGTATATAATTTGTAGCATCTAGCCCAACAAGCGGGCGTCCCGATGCCCACCTATGGGATGCCGCCTCCGGACTTTGCACTTCCGATGCCAATGCTTGCGCCTCCACCTCCACCTCCGCCTCCGTCACAATTCCCTACGGTATGTACACATATGCGTGTGTGACATGTTCATAGATGTCTTATTTGTTTAAATGAAAAACTGAGTGGTTACAATTTCATGTGCGTGTGTTATAGGGATTTCAGACACCCCCCGCTACAGTTGGAGCACCAGGAGACGGGTCTGGTCAAGACGACGCATCGCATTCGTGGGTGAATAACCTTTTCAACACGCATAGTCCAGCAGGAGGAGGTGGCTACTCGAACCATCCAGGCGATGGATATGATTGATGTGTCGTGATGTTAATTTGTGAAACACTTTGCAACACTTGTTTGCAACCATGATTACAACACTTGTTTATGAGACACAATGTCAATTTGCAACAACCGTCGGACCTATATGTTGATGTTAAATTTGTGAATGTTAATATTTATGTGAGAATATTTGTGATTGTGAATGTGAATACTTATGTGAATGTGTATATTTGTGATTGTGAATGTGTATATGTGCATGAAATCTGTTTTTGTTTTGTAAATGTCAGATTTTTTAAAAAACAGAATTTTGTGTAAATTCTGTAATTTATTATGTCTGACGGCTTAGTAGTAGCCGTCGGACATAAGACTTGGTTATGTCCGACGGCTTAGTGGTAGCCGTCGGACATAAGGCTTGGTTATGTCTGACGGCTTAATGGTAGACCGTCGGACATAAGCCTGTGAGTCCCATAGGCTGACCGGTAAAACGGTTGTTGTACGTTATGTCCGACGGGCAGAGGCGGCTGTCGGAGATAGCTAATGTCCGACGGCAGCCGTCGGACATAACTCTATTTCCGACGAATTATGTCCAACGGCTTAAAGCCGTCGGAGATAGAGTAATGCCGTCGAACATAAGCTATCTCCGACGGTTTGAACCTTATGTCCAACGGCTTTGGCCGTCGGACGTTGTTTTATTTACTGTAGTGGTGGCATGGAGAGGTGGCTGGAGTCCGACGAGCTGGAGCATTGGCGAGCTTGACAGACGCGGCCAAGGAAGCTGGCGAGTACATGCCGGGGTGAGCCGAGGACGACGACGGGAGAAGACACGTGGTCGTGCAGTGTCCAGGTGCCGTCATGCTTGAAAGAGGGAGACCAAGGGTGACGGCTAGAGAAGAGGAGTGCTAGGAACCCGGATGGGGTTGACGGCGAACTCGCGACGATGCAGCTGGAGCGCTGCACAGGGGAGAGGAGGCGATGTGCAGCAGGAGGCCGAGCTGCAGAACGACTGAACGAGTGTGATGGGAGAGAGAGAGCGCAAGTGCAGGGATTGGATAGCGTACAGGAACAAGACGTACGAGAAGAATCTCCATGTATCACATAATAAATAACAAGTACTGTGAATTAGGGATAAGAATGGCTTGGTTTAGACGGTGGGAGAAAAATCCAGCTGAGGATATTTTCAGGGGAGAGGGCGCCTTAAAAATATCCTAGGAAGCCGACAACAGGAAAAATAAAAATGGTTGGGGTAGTGTGGCATAAGGGAGATAGAACGCTGGAGGTGATGACATGAGGCCAGCGCTGAGCGCTGCTGGCACGAGCTTGCATGCCCGAGCGGCCACGCGGCCGGTACCAACAAGCGGAGGCTAGCGCTATCGACTTCAAAGCTTGAGACACTCGGTACTTGAGGCTGATGAGATAAGAAGAAAGAGCATGTACGTGAGACCTTCTAGGGAGCCAGCGCCTTCATGATATGAAATATCCAAGAGCATTCCTGGGAGAGCCTAGAAGCTGAATGAGGAGAGGATAACGATGGGGAGGAAAAAACGCATTGGATATTTTCCAGAAATAAGCATGATGATGAGAAAAGCAACGCAAAAAAATTACGTGAAGCTAGGGATGTACGAAAGGATAAGTGAAGAATTTTTATTATTTTTCCTGTTTACCAAAACATAATAAGCGGACGAATATCTGGTTCTAGAAATTGAGTCCGAATGAGATATAAACGAATATATGCAGTTCTAGGGTTAGATTTGGGCAAAATAAAAATGGACCAGATTAAAACGTCATTGGCTTCGATATTTAATCTATGCTTAACTCGTCTAACCTGGTAAATCTCATCCACTAATCAAACACTGGACATCTCTGCCATAGATAATTTTAGGTTCGGGGTGAAATATAAAAAGACCAGACCAAATAATATCGGCTTCAATATCCAAACGAGATTTGATCTAGTTAAAATCAGACAAACATATGTCTGACATCCAAACACCTTTGGTTTCTTTGCTGAGGACAACACACTGGAAAAACAAGCCCAATTATTACTCTTGCGCATGTTTTTCACGTCAACGTGCACAGTCCAGATCACATAAATCAAGCGCATCCGAAATTCATCTTCGCATAACCGAGTGGCTTAACGACTCAGGTCTTGCCATCTTATACAACAATTTAACTTCTAGTTACGAGAAATATTTTCACTTCGGACCAAAAATAGCGAGAGTGGGTTGAACTTCCAAATTCGTATTCGCTTTAGTCAAGCAACTCAAGCGGCACAAGGCTCGACATTGTAGATGGCAGTTTAACACCGAGCTGCACAGATTTTTTTGGACAGTTCAGGTAAACGGAGATATATGCGATATCGGAAATTGGGATGAGTGAAGATGATTAAGAATAGAGACCCTTATTCTCACAAATAATTCCTGTTTAAATCGATACTCGTGGTCAAACGGGACATAAACACCTGAGGTGTTACACGGCGCGGGCACACCGGCGCGCAGCCTAGCTAGGCCGAGCTGGGCTGAATTGGGCTGAAAAGGCTTTTCTCTTTTTCTCTGGAATTTCTAATGCTTTTCTATTTTATTTTACCTAGGGTTTTCAATTCAAATTCAAACCAAGTTTTAAATTCAAACTAATTCAAACATGTGCAACAATTCAAAGGATATTTGAAGCTCAGCATGATGCAACATTTCATGACTCATTGTTTTGACAAAATAAATAATTAATCTATCACCTAATTAACTCAATTCTAACTAAAAGAAAATAGAGAGAGAGTCTAGAGAGAGACAAGAGTAACACCTGAATTTGGTAGATATTTAGAAAGAAATTTTACACCCCCAAATTCAGAGTGTTACAGACCTATCCCCCTTAAAAAGAATCTCTCCCTCGAGATTCAGGGTTGGCTAGCAAAGAGTTCAGGATACTTGGCTCTCAGATCATCTTCTCTTTCCTAGGTTGCTTCTTCTTTTGAATGATGGCCCCATTTGACTTTGAACATCCGGATAGTGCTTCTCCTAGTGACCTGACTGCTGTCTCCAGAATTTGAGTTGGCTTCTCAATATAAGTCAGATCCTCTTGAACTTCAAGGTCCTCTGTTGGCAACTTCTCTTCTGGTACTCGCAAGCATTTCTTCAGCTGAGACACATTGAACACATCGTGCACGACCGACAGATTTTCTGGTAAGCTGAGTTGATATGCCACTTCTCCATGTCTTGCTTGAATCTGGTACGGTTCGATGTATCGAGGTGCTAGCTTGCCTTTTACTCTGAACCTTTTGATTCCTCTAATTGGTGACACTTTCAAGTAGACATAATCTCCCACTTCAAAGCTCAGTTCTCTACTTCGGATGTCAGCATAGCTTCGCTGTCTGGACTGCGCTGTCTTCATATTCTCTCGGACCATTCTGATGTTCTCTTCAGCTTCGAGCAAAATATCTAGACCGAACACCTGCCTTTTGCTGGGTTGGTCCCAATGCAACGGAGTTCTTCAATTCCTCCCATAGAGTGCTTGGAATGGGGACATCTTCAGACTGGCTTGGTAGCTGTTGTTGTAGGAGAATTCTGCATATGGTAGCCTCTTGTCCCAACTTAACTTGTCTTGCAATGCACAAGCTCTTAACATATCTTCAAAAATCTGGTTGGTCCTCTCTATTTGACCATCTGTCTGCGGGTAATAATCTGAACTGAACTTCAAGTGTGTACCCAAAGCTTCATGTAGCTGCTGCCAAAAATGAGAAGTCAACTAGGTGCCTCTATCTGATACTATCTTCTTTGGAACGCCATGCAAGCACACGATTCGAGACATGTATAGTTCTGCCAACACTGCACAGCTACAGGTGGTCCTGACTGGTATGAAATGGGTCGCCTTTTGTAACACCCGAGCTTTAAGGAACAAAGCCGGGTGCATCTCATACATGCGCCAAAGAAGACAACATATATAATAACAGAGTGTATAGAGATAAATGTCATAAAACATCAGAGTATTTATTACATAGCGGAAGACTTAATACAAAATAAAAGAATAAACATAAAACGAACTAAGGATCGTCGGCGCCAATGTCAACTGAGAAACGCCACCTAGATCAAGTCGAATGCCTTAGTGTTAGGCGGCTCCTCTTCGACCACCTGTTCTTCTCCTGTTGGGGGGTGTGAGACAGCAAGAGTGAGCTCACATACGTTCATAGCTCAACAAGTCGTGGGGAATAATGTGGCATGAACTCACCAAGGGTGGAGTTCATGAAGTGTAAGGCTGATCAATGAAATAAAGGCTGAAGCTGAGCATTGCTTTTATAAGTTGGTCAAAATTTTATTAGCAGTTACTAAGTGTAAGTGAATACCAAACCATAGTAACAATAAATAAAAGTAATAATAAAATAATCCCAAATGCAATGAGATGACAAATTAAGTTTAAGTTCCATAAATTAATCATGTGAGTGTCCGAGCCGCTCATGACCGTGAGCATGGCTAGTATACCAGTTTTACACTCTGCAGAGGTTGCGCATCTTTACCCACAAGTCGTGTTACCCATTTGCCACGGAGTTGATCAGACTCCATACACCTCTACCAAGGAAGCGAGGCAGGGTACCACTACGAGGCCTTTACAAAGTTCCACTAGCTTCAGACTACCCGCTATAGTTTATAGGAAGCTCCAGTGCAGGGTTCTTGCCTAACCGCCATCGTAGCAAAATCAACTAAGGACCTCCCTACACTGACCACCCCCTTACTGCCCTTGCCCCATTCGGGTAAGGTAGCCCTCCACTAGCTTTCCTAGTTAATCAGCCAAGGGCGTCCCATTAAACCCTTGTGGTAGCACTGTTTTCCCGGGTGGTTCTCCATGTTCCCATTAACATAATGATCTTATCATGAACAATAAATAATGAACAGATAATAAAAAGTGTAATCATGAGTAGTAAATATCTCTATACCCAAAACCACATAAAGCAATAGCATGTACTACCTAAAAATTTAGTAGTAAAACCAGTGGTGAAACAAGGTATAAAGATAGTCAAAATCTAGGGTAGCCTATTGGGTCCCAGCAACATTAACCTATGCAGATCATTATGATTAATAAGAACATGAATGGGTAAAAGAAGTGATCAAGGGCACAACTTGCCTTCAACGAGCTCCGGCTCAGCTACTTCTACTTGTTGAACCTCAGATTCCACAGTGGCTTGCTCGTCTACTCGCATCAACACAACACATACATAGCGTAGCATAAATTAACATCACATCAAACATGCAAATAGAATATACAGTAATAAACTAGACATTAAAATAAGATCACAGGAACTGGAATCATTAAATTTGGAGTTATAAATTTTAAGTTATGAATTTTCCAATGTTTTATGTATTTAATACAAGATTAAGTGCTAGATAAATTTTAAATCATCTTTCATGTTAAAACAGAGGCACTAATGGTTAGGCAATAATATTATAAAAATTTAGGAACTGGAATGGACCAAATTGGAGTTCATATGCATTTTCTACAAATTAAACAAGTTCAATACATTAAAAATCTATTTCTATTTTATTTTAATCTGAATTTCGAGTTGACTGGACTGGGCCTCAATAACCAGAAAACTCAGGGGCTGCTCGCATAAAATTTCCCAGGCACAGCGCTCCACTCTCTGGACGGTGGGTTGATATCCTTTAACCCTAGGGTCTCTTTAGCAAAAGGTACAGACCGAAGGTGTACCAAGCGTTTCTGACCGCCCGATCTACAATCTAGGGTCCAGATTAGATCACCACACTTGCGAACCGGTACGCGCTACTGGCCATCGGATCAAGATCCACTGGCTTAGATCTAATGAACGCTGGAGCCACTCCCCGCCACTGGATACTCATCCAACGGTCGCTATATGCCCTGGCCGAAGCGTTATTTGGTTTTCTAATCCCGACCATCCAACAGAGGATCGACAGCCGAGATTGCGCGCACCAATCTACAGCGAGCACGGCGGCGGTGGCGCACTGGTTCCGCGGCGACGCCATCACCGGACCAGAGCGCCCAACGATCGCTAAGGCTATTCTTCGATCCGAGCAATGCTTCGCGGAGGGGACAGCAGTACGAGGCGATGAGTAGTAAGCTCACCGAGAATGGCGGTCGGAACAACGCTGGCCACGACGGGGGGCGATTCCATGGTGGCAGTGCAGCGACGACGAGGAATCCCTGGTCGTCCGCCGCGCGATGCGCCAAGGCAAGGTTCCAGCCGTGACCCACCGGACCAGGTGGAGCTCCCGCACCCCAGACCTCGGTCCAATCGCTGAGGAATCGACCGGTCGACGACGGCGGACCGAATCCCTTCACACGGCGCGCGGCGGCGTTCTGGTGGCGATGAGAAATCGGGCTAAAGAGGGGAGAGGGGAAAAGGAGCGCGTGGGCTACCTACTTGTATCCCGCTCGGGAGGCCGGGGAGTGGGCGTGAGCCAGTCAAGCCCCGGCGAAGTCGCGGCGGTAGGTGCTCGTGGATTCGGTGGGAGAGAGGAGTCCGATGGCTGGGCCCACGAGTCAGCGAGGCGCGTGCGAGCTGAGCGAAGGGGTCGGAGTGGCTGACGCGCGGATATAGAGGGGCTGAGCAGCGGGCCCGTGCTGTCAGTCGGCCAGTGCGCGCAGCGAGGAGCTGACGGGCTGGGCCCACCTGTAAGCGAGCGACGGAGTGAGAGCGTGGGCTACACGGGAGATAGTTCTCCTGGGCCAAAATAGGTAGCTGCGGCCCATTTAGGTTAGAAATCCTTTCTCTTTTTCTTTAATTTTCTTCTTCTCCTATTTTCAATTCCCAATTTGAATCTCAAGTATGGCTTTGAATTTTGTACTCAAATTAAAGATAGATTTTAATCCTACCAATATGGTTGAGTTTATGTACTTATAAATTTTGTTTTATATTTTATATAATTTCTTTTCTTTTTTTCTGTCATTTCCAATTTCCCTAAGTTGTGCCTTTGGGATAAATCTAAATTCTCACATCATTATTATATTTTTATTAGTGTCACTTTTATTATATTTCAATGCACAAACAAAATCCAATATGATGCAATGATTTAATTGTCTCTTAGTAAGGATTTACTCATTTTTAAACATGGTCAGTCACATGTGATGATAAATGGAGATGCACATACATTCAAAGGAGACAATTCCTCCTTTTATTCTCCCTTGCAATTTGAGTATTACAAATCCTACCCCCCTTAAAAATAATCTCGTCCTCGAGATTTAAGAAGATCTAGTAAAAATGTGGGGGAAGTCTATGCGAAGCTCTTCTTCTCTTTCCCACGTTGCTTCATCTACACCGTGGTGACTCCATTGAACTTTGCACATTTTTATCACCTTATTTCTTGTAACTCGAGTCAAAGTGTCAAGAATCTTGATAGGATACTCAGCATAGGTCAGATCATCCTGCACACTGAGGTCTTCCATTGGTAGTTGCTCCTCAGGTGCCCTGAGGCACTTCTTTAGTTGGGATACATGGAATACATCATGTACGTCTGACAGATGATCAGGTAATTCTAGTTGATATGCAACTTCTCCCACTCGCTTTACGATCAAGAAAGGTCCAATGAAGCGAGGGGACAACTTTCCTTTAACTTTAAATCTCCTCATACCCCGAAGTGGTGACACCTTCAAATAGACATGATCACCCTCCTTAAACTCCAGTAGTCTTCTCCTATTGTCAGCATAGCTCTTTTGCCTTGATTGTGCAATTCTCAAATTCTCCCTTATCATTCGGACTTGTTCTTCTGCCTCTTGAATAAGCTCAGGCCCAAAGAACTGTCTTTCTCCAGTTTGATCCCAATACAGAGGAGTCCTGCACTTTCTGCCATATAGAGCCTCAAATGGTGACATCTTCAAACTGGTCTGGTAGCTATTATTATAAGAGAACTCAGCATAGGGTAAGCTCTTCTCCCAACTTCCACCATGCTTAAGAGCACAAGCTCTTAACATATCTTCCAGCACTTGATTTGTCCTCTCTGTCTGCCCATCAGTCTGGGGATGGTAGGCTGAACTAAAATTCAACTTTGTATCCAAGCTCTCATGCAACTTCTTCCAAAACCGAGAAGTAAACTGTGATCCTCGATCAGACACGATCTTCTTAGGCACTCCATGTAGACAAACTATCCGAGTCATATACAATTCTGCTAGCTTGGCTCCCGTATAATTAGTCCTCACAGGTATGAAATGAGCCACTTTTGTCAATCTGTCCACAATTACCCAAATAGAGTCATACCCAGCAGGGGCGCGGGGTAGTCCAACAATAAAATCCATACCAATTTCTTCCCATTTCCACTCAGGAATCTTAAGCGGGTGCAATAGTCCAGCTGGTCTTTGATGTTCGGCCTTGACTCTTTGACACACATCACACTTAGCCACATGAGCAGCAACATCTCTTTTCAGTCCATACCACCAATACTTTTGCTTCAAATCTTGATACATCTTAGTGCTACCAGGGTGGATAGAGTAATCAGAATCATGAGCTTCTTTCAATATAGTTTCACGGAGGCTATCAATCTCTGGAACACATATCCGATCCTTGAACCATATAGTACCTTGCTCATCCTCCGTGAATTCCGGGACTCTTCCTTCAGTAATCAGATCCTTAATCTCTTGAATTTTAGCATCTCCAACCTGACCTTTACGAATCTCTTGCTCCAAGGTAGGTTCCAATTCAATAGTGACTCCTTCAGTGTGTGTAACAATTCCCAAGTTGAGTCTCTCAAAGTCTTTTGCTAATTCATCAGGTAGCTGGACAACAAAAGCGGAGTGAACATGCTCCTTCCGACTCAAGGCATCTGCAACCAAATTCGTCTTGCCTGGATGATAGTGAATCTCCAAATCATAATCCTTAATAAGCTCCAACCAACGGCGTTGCCTAAGGTTGAGATCCTTCTGAGTGAATATATACTTAAAACTCTTATGATCCGTGTATACTTGACACTTAGTTCCCATAATGTAATGTCTCCATATCTTAAGTGCGTGTACAACCGCTGCCAGTTCCAAGTCATGAGTGGTGTAATTCAATTCATGTTTCCGCAACTGACGAGACGCATAGGCGATCACATGTCCTTCTTGCATAAGAACACATCCCAATCCTTGGCCACATGCATCACAATAGATATCAAATCCTTTCTGTAAGTCTGGCATTACCAACACTAGAGGTGACATCAATCTCTCCTTCAATTGATCAAAGCTTTCTTGGCACTTCTCATCCCACTTGAATTCTTTTCCTTTCTCCAAAAGCGAGGTCATAGGCTTGGCAATCTTAGAGAATCCTTCAATGAATCTCCAATAATATCCTGTGAGTCCCATGAAACTCCGTATCTCTGTAACTGTAGTGGGCACTCTCCACTCCATTATCTCCTTCACTTTAGCAGGATCCACTGCTATTCCTCCATTAGAAATAATATGACCAAGGAATGACACCTTGTCAATCCAAAACTCGCACTTGCTGAACTTAGCATAGAGTTGATTATCTCGCAACTTCTGTAGCACCAACCTTAGATGTTGTTCATGATCACTTTCATTCTTAGAATAGATAAGAATATCGTCGATGAACACCACGACAAATCTGTCCAAATACTCCATAAACACCTTATTCATCAAATTCATAAAATAAGCTGGTGCATTGGTCAATCCAAATGACATGACAGTGAACTCATATAATCCATATCGGGTTGAGAAAGACGTCTTAGGAATATCTGAGGGTCTAATCTTCATCTGATGGTATCTCGATCGGAGATCAATCTTCGAGAATACCCTGGCTCCTCTCATCTGATCAAACAAATCCTCAATACAGGGTAACGGATACTTGTTCTTCACAGTAACATCATTAAGTGATCTATAGTCCACACACATCCGTTGCGATCCATCCTTCTTCTGTACAAATAGAACCGGTGCTCCCCAAGGTGAGGAACTCGGACGAATGTACCCAGCCTCTTGCAACTCAGTTAACTGCTTCTTAAGTTCCTTCAACTCCTCTACGGACATCCTATATGGCCGTTTAGAAATAGGGGCGGTTCCAGGTAAGAGATCAATAACAAACTCAACTTCTCTATCAGGTGGCATCCCTGGTAACTCCTCTGGAAAGACATCCGGAAAATCTCTAACCACTCGGATGTTGTCACCAACAAACTCCTCAGGTATAAAGAACATTGCACGCATGGATGAGGAGGTTACTGCAATATTAACTTGAAATCTTTCTCCTTTAGGGGTAGTGAGTTCTACGGTACCTCTACCACATGCTATAATGGCCTTTGCCTTTCTTAGCCATGACATACCAAGGATCAGATCTATACTGCTTGACTCTAATATTATAGCAGTAACTCCAAATTCTCTACCCATAATGGTCAATGTCAATCTACGTGTCATTTGATTCGCCTCAACAGGCCCTTTAGGTGTAATTACTATCATGGGTTTTCTCATATTTAGCAGTGGTATTTCATTTGTGTTGGCATATCTAGCAGACATGAATGAATGTGTAGCACCAAAATCAAATAATATGGTTGCAGGAATTACATTAACATAAAACATACCAAGTACGATGTCCCCACCATCCGGAGTAGCATCAACGCTGACTTGATTAACCTTGGCAATAGAATATCCCTTGCCAGATCCTGGAGTTTGCTGCCTGTTCTGAACTGGAGTAGTAGCAATCCTCTGTGGGCAGACATTTGCATAATGACCAGTCTTCCCACACTTGAAACACGTAGTGCCTGGACTCTGTCCTGAAAACTTCATCGAGGTGCCAGTAGGGGTAGCCTGTCGAGTAGGTGTCCGTGGAGACCCCTGTGGAGCATACTGAGCTGTACGTGGTCCTCCTGGTCGAGTCGGTGTACCCTGCGGTGGAACGTAGCGGGGACGAACACTGCTGCTACCCTGTCCCTGTGAGATAGCCTTCCTCTTCAAATCACCCAGTTGAACACGCTTGTGTTCAATAGCAAGAGCCTTATCCAGTAGCCTCTGAAATGATGGAAAGGTGTGTACAACCAGTGCATACTGCAAAGGTCCATTAAGTCCTTCAATAAAGTGCTCCTGATTCCTCTCATCCTCAGCAACTTCCTCCGGAGCATATCTCGACAGCTGTATAAATTTGTCTCTGTACTCGCTGACCGACATATTGCCTTGCTTTAATGACAGAAACTCCTTCTTCTTGATCTTTATCATACCAGCTGGAATATGGTAGTTCCTGAACTGTGTGCTGAACTCCGCCCAAGTAATAGTATCAGCAACATCATGGGCAGCAGTATAAGAATCCCACCAATCAGCAGCAGGACCTGTCAAACGACCTAAGGTAAGAACTTTCTCTCTGTCTGAACATTGGGCAATGTTGAGCATCTTCTCAAATGCTTTCAGCCAATCATCTGCATCAAGTGGGTCTGGCGAGCTGGCGAAGGTCGGCGGCTTATGGCTCATAAACTCCCGGTGCTTATCACGAGGTGGAACTGGTGGTGGTGGTGGAGGCAATGGCACTTGTTGCTGTTGCTGCTGTTGTTGAAGTTGTTGTTGCAGCTGCTGTTGTTGCGCCCTTCTCTCCTGGCGTATCTCCTCTCTCTCCTGTCGCAACTCCTGGCGTATATCTTCTCTTTCCTGACGCATCTCCTGGCGTTCTTGCTGCATCTGGGCACGCATATTAGCCATAGTGTCCGCCATTTGCTGCATCACCGCCATCTGAGCTGCAATCAGTGGATCAACTCCGCCTGGTGGAGGATTAGGAGGATTCATCCCTGCTGGCTGTGGCTGAGGTTGTCTATATATCCTTCGAGTGTGTCGATTAGGAGGCAAATCAATTCCACCACCCCTCCTGGTATTGACCATCTGAGTTAGATACATAAGGTAAGAGAATAGTAAACAAGGCAGTAATTACAAATCATGTTACTTTGGGGATTTATTAGCTAAGTGTGTCCTACTAAAGATAATACATTACCTTATGGTGGTACATGCTAAGATGCCCGTCTATACTATTTCAATCAACCAAAGAAGCAAATCAGACATTTATCATCAGAACAATCAAACAACATTTTTTAAAATAGAGAAAATAATTTTTTGTCTTAGGCCTCCTATCTCTTAAAAATGTCATAGGGGTAGGATTCCAAGGTGTGAAATCCTTCTTGTCTTAGAGTAGAAAAGGTAAGAATGATCAGAGTAGAATAGTAGAAGGTGAGACAGGATCAAGATAAGTATAGAAAGAATCAGAGTGAGATAAGTATAGAATGAATCAGAGTAAGATAAGTAGGTAAGGGTTTTGTCCATTTCTATCTAGGTTTCGTCCTACAGTCAACATTTCCTCTGATACCACTTCTGTAACACCCGAGCTTTAAGGAACAAAGCCGGGTGCATCTCATACATGCGCCAAAGAAGACAACATATATAATAACAGAGTGTATAGAGATAAATGTCATAAAACATCAGAGTATTTATTACATAGCGGAAGACTTAATACAAAATAAAAGAATAAACATAAAACGAACTAAGGATCGTCAACGCCAATGTCAACTGAGAAACGCCACCTAGATCAAGTCGAATGCCTCAGTGTTAGGCGGCTCCTCTTCGACCACCTGTTCTTCTCCTGTGGGGGGTGTGAGACAGCAAGAGTGAGCTCACATACGTTCATAGCTCAACAAGTCATGGGGAATAATGTGGCATGAACTCACCAAGGGTGGAGTTCATGAAGTGTAAGGTTGATCAATGAAATAAAGGCTGAAGCTGAGCATTGCTTTTATAAATTGGTCAAAATTTTATTAGCAGTTACTAAGTGTAAGTGAATACCAAACCATAGTAATAATAAATAAAAGCAATAATAAAATAATCCCAAATGCAATGAGATGACAAATTAAGTTTAAGTTCCATAAATTAATCATGTGAGTGTCCGAGCCGCTCATGACCGTGAGCACGGCTAGTATACCAGTTTTACACTCTGCAGAGGTTGCGCATCTTTACCCACAAGTCATGTTACCCATTTGCCATGGAGTTGATCAGACCCCATACACCTCTACCAAGGAAGCTGTAAGGAAAATGGACCCCGGGCCTTTTGGCTAATTGAGTTTTGGTGTTTCATGAACAACACAATCAGTGAACTAATAAGCTTTCTAGTGTTTGTGTTTGTAGTTCACAGGATGCGAAGAGAATTGGACCAAGGCAATGAGGATGCAACACCTCAAAAGAAGACATAAAAAGATGCATAGGAGTCCAATACTCAAGAACAAAGAAGCCCGAAGAAATCAGCGAAGAAATCCAAGGATAAGGGCTGTCAGCCAGCGCCTGGTGGCGCACCGGACATCGGTGTCCGGTGTGCACCGGACTGTCCGGTGAGGCACTGGACAGTCTGCGCAGAGAGGCCGCAGACAGACGCTCTCTGGCTGTAGCACCGGACTGTCCGGTGTGCACCGGACTGTCCGGTGTGCCAACGGGCAGACGGCAACGGTCGAATCCAACGGTCGGATCCAACGGTCGACTGCTACAGGCGCCAACGGTCGGCTGACGTGGCGGCACCGGACATTCTACAGTGCAGTGTCCGGTGTGCACCGGACTGTCCGGTGCACCCGACGACAGAAAGCTGCTGCTTTCTGTCCAACGGCTAGTTGAGGGTGTGGAGGCTATAAATACCACCCCAACCGGCCATTCTCATGTGTGAGAGCCCAAGCAACATACCAATACACATAGTGCATATTTCCAAGAGCTCAAACACCCAAGTGCTTAATAGAATCACTCGGTGATTAGCGTAGGTGCTTTGCGAAGTGCTTAGGTTAGTTAGACCGCTTTAGCGCTTGCTCTAGGTGAATCCTAGTTAGTTGAGTGAGTTTAGAAAAACCACACAACCCCTCGGCTCTTGCGCGAGCCGTTGTAATTGTACCGAGTGGGGCGAGAGTCTTGCAAGACCGTGACAACCGCGTTTGTGTCACGGCCGCCACCGTGTACCGGAGGGAATGAGGCCCGCGGCGTTTCGGCCGGAAGCTCGATAGTGGAGACGGCAGGGAGCGTCCGAGAGGAGCCGGAAGCGGAGCACCACTTGCGCGTGGAGAAGGCCCGCGGCTCTCTACGGAGTCACTCGACCGTGGTGCTTGGCCCTCGCGTGGGCTTCCCTTTGCGTAGGGGCACCAACGAGGATTAGTCGGGACCTTGCGTGGTTCCGGATACCTCGGTAAAAATACCGGCGTCATCCACGAGAGTTTGCTTCTCTACTTAGCTCTTTACATTCCGCATTTATATTAAGCATTTAAGTTTCAATCTTGTAGTCATACTTATTTAGTGTAGATTGAAACTTAGCCTTTTGCGGTAGAGATAGCAACACTTAGACAAAACCTAGTTTGCACATTCTAGTTTTGATTATTTGCATAGGTTTTGCTCTAGGGATTTAATTGTGGCCTAGTTTAGTAAAAGTTTTAGAAGTCCTAATTCACCCCCCCCTCTTAGGCGTCACCCGTTTCCTACAAGTGGTATCAGAGCCCGGTTTGGCTCATTTGAAACGCTTTAGCTTCACCGCTAAAAGAGCCGACGCTTTTTAGAGGAAGGGATGGATACCCATAGGCCACCACACTTCGACGGCACTAACTTCCCATATTATAGTGCTAGAATGGCTTGTTACCTAGAGGCCATTGATCTAGGTGTTTGGAGAGTCACTCGTGACGGGATGAAACCCCTCAAGAATCCCGAGAAACCCACCACGAGTGAGGAAAAAGAAATTCATTTAAATGCTAGAGCCAAAAATTGCTTGTATGAATCTCTTAGCATGGATATTTTTAATCAAGTATTTACCTTGAAAACTGCTAATGAGATTTGGCTAAAATTGCATGAGCTCCATGACGGCACATCCAATGTCCGTGAGCAAAAACATTGCCTAGTCTTAAATGAGTATAATTCTTTTGCCATGAAAGATGATGAGCTTGTTAGAGACATGTATTCTCGTTTGAATCTAATAATCAATGAGCTCAACTCTATTGGCATTAATAAGCTAGGTGATGCGGACATTGTGAGGAAGATTATCTCCCTGCTACCACAACAAAGATATGGGAGCATCATCACCATCCTTCACAACATAGAGGATTTGAGCAACATGACCCCGACCATTGTGATTGGGAAAATCGCGGCCTTTGAGATGTCGCGAAAAATGAGTCGGGGAGAGGAGCCAACTTCCTCAAAGCCATATGCTTTTGCATGTGATGAAAGGAAGGGTAAAAAGAAGGCTCCCACTCCAAGTTCCTCAAGTGAAGAAGAGGAAGAAGAAGAAAGTGATGATGATGAAGATAATCAACCATGCACATCATCCTCTGAGGACGAAGAAACAATCCGACGCGTCGGAAAGGTAATGAGGATGATCCGCAAGATTAATCTAATGGGTGTGCCCCTGCAGGTCGAGGATCTTCTCTTTAACATTGACAGGAAAAAGCAAAGGAAGAGAGGGTGCTTCACATGTGGGGAGAAGGGCCACTTCAGGGACAACTGTCCAAATATGGCCAAACCCAAAAAGGAGAGGAGCAAAGGCAAGGCGCTCACAAGTGTTAGAACTTGGGATGATTCTTCAAGTGAAGATGAACCTCCAAGGACGCGCAGCCACCGGTCCTCGTCACGATCATCACGGTCATCACACAAATGCCTTATGGCAAGAGGTAACAAAAGCATTCCATCCTCTAGTGATGAAAGTAGTAGTGATGATGAAGGCGAGGGAAAGGCCTCTCTAGAAGAACTTGCGGAAGCCGTTAATTTTTTCCAGGATGTTTGCACTAAGCAAAAGGCTCAACTTAAAACTTTGAAAAATAAGTTGGTTAGCTCTCAAAATGATTACAAAGGTTTGCTAGAAAAATTTGAAACTTTTGCAAACTTAAATAGTGAGCTATCAACTAAAATTGAGCTATTAGAATCTAGTGCTCCATCCACTGCTACCGATGATAGCCTTATTAAAAAGAATGAAAAACTTAAGGCTAAGTTAGCTAGCTCCGAAGAAGCTATTGAAAGTTTGCTAGAGAAAATGGAAATTCTTAGCATACACAATAATGAGCTAACTACTAAGCTAGAAAACATTGGTAGCACCCCAGTAGCATCTTTAGTTGAAATAACTGAAATAATTAAGAAAGATGCTTCTACTTCCTGCTTTGATTTAATTAATGATTCTAACCCCTGCAACCAAGTCGTTGTTGAGAATATTATTGTAGAGACATGTTCGGACGAGGTTGCAAAGGAAAATGAACAATTGAAGCAAGAAGTGGCTCGCCTTGGGAAGGCTTTGTATGACAAGAAAGGCAAAGCCAAACAAATCCGACCTCCACAGGATAACACCACTGCGGGAGTGAACAAGCCTATGGAGGGGGAAACTGTGATTTGTAGGCTGTGCCACAAGGAAGGCCACAAGTCTTTCCAATGCAAGGCGATGACCGGGGATAAACAAAGGCAAAAGCTCAAGCAAAAGCCATCAAGCAAAATCTCCAACACCTACATCAAAAAGGTGAACAAAAAGGATGCTACACCATATTTGATCAAGAAGAAAAAGAACGGAAAGGTGATAGCAATCAAGGCCAACAAGCAAGCCAACAAAGGAAAAGGGGCCAAACGCATTTGGGTGCCAAAGGAAATAATTTCAACCATGAAAAGCACCAAAAAGGTTTGGATCCCGAAAGGGAAGTGAGTGGACCGAAGGTTAACGGGAAATTTGGAGACTTGGCTAAATTGGGATGTATATCATGGGATACATCATATTGGATCAAGTTAATTGCCAAGTGGGTTAGTGAAAATTTTGGACCCAAATTTCCCACCCATGACTAAGGTAACTAGCTTTATTGTATTCTTCGTCTTTAGATATGCGTATCTATTTATCTTTTATCTATTTTACCTTTCTTGCCTAGTATTACATTTGTTATGTACTTTTGTTTAAAATCATGCATACTAGGTAAATCATATGGTAGGATTGCTTGTTTTTAATTCATATACTTAAGCAAACCTACATGGCTTAAAATGTTTATTTAAGCACGGCACGTAGCTTCTATATCACTCCATAGTAAATGATGCATCAATTGAAAATTTTGATTTCTACAAAGTGTATCATTTAACTTATATGTGCCAAAATATGGATAATTTGCCCCTCTTGATATCAAATCAAAGTGCATGTCTCCTACAAGTATTCAACTTGTATGCACACCGTTAGGGGGAGGTTACTCTATAATCTAACACTTTGACACTAACACCTTTTCAAGTCTATTTCATGTGATAGTCTCATTGTAAGGAAAATGAAGTCCCCGGAGAAAGACAACAATCTTCCACTGCAAAATCTCCAAGAACTCTCATGTCTCTCAAGCTCGCCATTGATCTTCAATTGGTATCTTTTGAGACTACATTCAGTATCATTTACATGTCTTCTCCAATATTTGATTAGACTATATTTCACATCATATGCTTCCATGTTGCTAAAAATGCATAAGTGATTAACTCATATTCTGTTACCTATGCATAAGGGAAGCTAGTCTTTTCAAATCATGTCTTGCACCTCTAATTTTCACATGCTTTTTCCTAAGTAGAGGATCTCTGTCAGGGGGAGTGTTTCTTCATCTGTAAAAAGGGGGAGAAAACCTCTTTCTAAAGAGACAACTCATTTAGGGGGAGTAATCTTTTGAGGACTCCTTCAAGTGATATCATTCATATGGCTTATTTTATCCTACGAGTGGTACCATTTGATAAAATTCTTGTTGAGGGCAAGCTGTTATTTACTTCCTACATGCTTTTAATGTCTTCCTTTTCGGTGGTTGATGCCAAAGGGGGAGAAGTTTAGGGACCAAAGCAATGAAAACTATATCAAACACCAAACACCACCAATTTAAAATTTTATATCTACAAATGGCTTTTCAAGTGGTTTTGGTTATTTGGTCCGGAAATAGGAAGTAAGTGAATTATGGAGTTAGGGGGAGGCTTAAGTCCATAACTTCACATTATGGGGACAATCATGCATCTTAGCAAGTAGATTGCATAATTTCACTCAAATACTTGTATTATTTGCTTGCTTTGGTTGTGTTGTCATCAATCACCAAAAAGGGGGAGATTGTAAGGAAAATGGACCCCGGGCCTTTTGGCTAATTGAGTTTTGGTGTTTGATGAACAACACAATCAGTGAACTAATAAGCTTTCTAGTGTTTGTGTTTGTAGTTCACAGGATGCGAAGAGAATTGGACCAAGGCAATGAGGATGCAACACCTCAAAAGAAGACATAAAAAGATGCATAGGAGTCCAATACTCAAGAACAAAGAAGCCCGAAGAAATCAGCGAAGAAATCCAAGGATAAGGGCTGTCAGCCAGCGCCTGGTGGCGCACCGGACATCGGTGTCCGGTGTGCACCGGACTGTCCGGTGAGGCACTGGACAGTCTGCGCAGAGAGGCCGCAGACAGACGCTCTCTGGCTGTAGCACCGGACTGTCCGGTGTGCACCGGACTGTCCGGTGTGCCAACGGGCAGACGGCAACGGTCGAATCCAACGGTCGGATCCAACGGTCGACTGCTACAGGCACCAACGGTCGGCTGACGTGGCGGCACCGGACATTCTACAGTGCAGTGTCCGGTGTGCACCGGACTGTCCGGTGCACCCGACGACAGAAAGCTGCTGCTTTCTGTCCAACGGCTAGTTGAGGGTGTGGAGGCTATAAATACCACCCCAACCGGCCATTCTCATGTGTGAGAGCCCAAGCAACATACCAATACACATAGTGCATATTTCCAAGAGCTCAAACACCCAAGTGCTTAATAGAATCACTCGGTGATTAGCGTAGGTGCTTTGCGAAGTGCTTAGGTTAGTTAGACCGCTTTAGCGCTTGCTCTAGGTGAATCCTAGTTAGTTGAGTGAGTTTAGAAAAACCACACAACCCCTCGGATCTTGCGCGAGCCGTTGTAATTGTACCGAGTGGGGCGAGAGTCTTGCGAGACCGTGACAACCGCGTTTGTGTCACGGCCGCCACCGTGTACCGGAGGGAACGAGGCCCGTGGCGTTTCGGCCGGAAGCTCGATAGTGGAGACGGCAGGGAGCGTCCGAGAGGAGCCGGAAGCGGAGCACCACTTGCGTGTGGAGAAGGCCCGCGGCTCTCTACGGAGTCACTCGACCGTGGTGCTTGGCCCTCGCGTGGGCTTCCCTTTGCGTAGGGGCACCAACGAGGATTAGTTGGGACCTTGCGTGGTTCCGGATACCTCGGTAAAAATACCGGCGTCATCCACGAGAGTTTGCTTCTCTACTTAGCTCTTTACATTCCGCATTTATATTAAGCATTTAAGTTTCAATCTTGTAGTCATACTTATTTAGTGTAGATTGAAACTTAGCCTTTTGCGGTAGAGATAGCAACACTTAGACAAAACCTAGTTTGCACATTCTAGTTTTGATTATTTGCATAGGTTTTGCTCTAGGGATTTAATTGTGGCCTAGTTTAGTAAAAGTTTTAGAAGTCCTAATTCACCCCCCCCCTCTTAGGCGTCACCCGTTTCCTACAGAAGCGAGGCAGGGTACCACTACGAGGCCTTTACAAAGTTCCATTTGCTTCAGACTACCCGCTACAGTTTATAGGAAGCTCCAGTGCAGGGTTCTTGCCTGACCGCCATCGTAGCAAAATCAACCAAGGACCTTCCTACACTGACCACCCCCTTACTGCCCTTGCCCCATTTGGGTAAGGTAGCCCTCCACTAGCTTTCCTAGTTAATCAGCCAAGGGCGTCCCATTAAACCCTTGTGGTATTACTGTTTTCCCGGGTGGGTCTCCATGTTCCCATTAACATAATGATCTTATCATGAACAATAAATAATGAACAGATAATAAAAAGTGTAATCATGAGTAGTAAATATCTCTATACCCAAAACCACATAAAGCAATATCATGTACTACCCAAAAATTTAGTAGTAAAACCAGTGGTGAAACAAGGTATAAAGATAGTCAAAATCTAGGGTAACCTATTGGGTCCTAGCAACATTAACCTATGCAGATCATTATGATTAATAAGAACATGAATGGGTAAAAGAAGTGATCAAGGGCACAACTTGCCTTCAACGAGCTCCGGCTCAGCTACTTCTACTTGTTGAACCTCAGATTCCATAGTGGTTTGCTCGTCTACTCGCATCAACACAACACATACATAGCATAGCATAAATTAACATCACATCAAACATGCAAATAGAATATACAGTAATAAACTAGACATTAAAATAAGATCACAGGAACTGGAATCATTAAATTTGGAGTTATAAATTTTAAGTTATGAATTTTCCAATGTTTTATGTATTTAATACAAGATTAAGTGCTAGATAAATTTTAAATCATCTTTCATGTTAAAACAGAGGCACTAATGGTTAGGCAATAATATTATAAAAATTTAGGAACTGGAATGGACCAAATTGGAGTTCATATGCATTTTCTACAAATTAAACAAGTTCAATACATTAAAAATCTATTTCTATTTTATTTTAATCTGAATTTCGAGTTGACTGGATTGGGCCTCAATAACCAGAAAACTCAGGGGTTGCTCGCATAAAATTTCCCAGGCACAGCGCTCCACTCTCTGGACGGCGGGTTGATATCCTTTAACCCTAGGGTCTCTTTAGCAAAAGGTACAGACCGAAGGGGGTACCAAGCGTTTCTGACCACCCGATCTACAATCTAGGGTCCAGATTAGATCACCACACTTGCGAACCGGTACGCACTACTGGCCATCGGATCAAGATCCACTGGCTTAGATCTAATGAACGTTGGAGCCACTCCCCGCCACTGGATACTCATCCAACGGTCGCTATATGCCCTGGCCGAAGCGTTATTTGGTTTTCTAATCCCGACCATCCAATAGAGGATCGACGGCCGAGATTGCACGCACCAATCTACAGCGAGCACGGCGGCGGTGGCGCACTGGTTCCACGGCGGCGCCATCACCGGACCCGCGCGCCCAACGATCCCTAAGGCTATTCTTCGATCCGAGCAATGCTTCGCGGAGGGGACAGCAGTACGAGGCGATGAGTAGTAAGCTCACCGAGAATGGCGGTCGGAACAACGCTGGCCACGACGGGGGGCGATTCCACGGTGGCAGTGCAGCGACGGCGAGGAATCCCTGGTCGTCCACCGCGCGATGCGCCAAGGCAAGGTTCCAGCCGTGACCCACCGGACCAGGTGGAGCTCCCGCACCCCAGACCTCGGTCCAATCGCTGAGGAATCGACCGGTCGACGACGGCGGACCGAATCCCTTCACACGGCGCGCGGCGGTGTTCTAGTGGCGATGAGAAATCGGGCTAAAGAGGGGAGAGGGGAAAAGGAGCGCGTGCGCTACCTACTTGTATCCCGCTTGGGAGGCCGGGGAGTGGGCGTGAGCCGGTCAAGCCCCGGCGAAGTCGCGGTGGTAGGTGCGCGTGGATTCGGTGGGAGAGAGGAGTCCGATGGCTGGGCCCACGAGTCAGCGAGGCGCGTGCGAGCTGAGCGAAGGGGTCAGAGTGGCTGACGCGCGGTTATAGAGGGCCTGAGCAGCGGGCCCGTGCTGTCAGTCGGCCAGTGCGCGCAGCGAGGAGCTGATGGGCTGGGCCCACCTGTAAGCGAGCGATGGAGTGAGAGCGTGGGCTGCGCGGGAGATAGTTCTCCTAGGCCAAAATAGGTAGCTGTGGCCCATTTAGGTTAGAATTCCTTTCTCTTTTTCTTTAATTTTCTTCTTCTCCTATTTTCAATTCCCAATTTGAATCTCAAGTATGGCTTTGAATTTTGTACTCAAATTAAAGATAGATTTTAATCCTAGCAATATGGTTGTGTTTATGTACTTATAAATTTTGTTTTATATTTTATATAATTTCTTTTCTTTTTTTGTGTCATTTCCAATTTCCCTAAGTTGTGCCTTTGGGATAAATCTAAATTCTCACATCATTATTATATTTTTATTAGTGTCACTTTTATTATATTTCAATGCACAAACAAAATCCAATATGATGCAATGATTTAATTGTCTCTTAGTAAGGATTTACTCATTTTTAAACATGGTCAGTCACATGTGATGATAAATGGAGATGCACATACATTCAAAGGAGACAATTCCTCCTTTTATTCTCCCTTGCAATTTGAGTATTACACCTTTGTTAAACGGTCCACTACTACCCAGATGGAGTCATAACCAGCTCGAGTGCAGGGAAGACCAACTATAAAATCCATCCCAATCTCATCCCGTTTCCACTAATGAATCTGCAACGGCTACAACAAACCTGCGGGTCTCAGGATGTTTCCTGAGTACCTCTCCATAAGGACCTGTTTAGGGAGTGACAACCCGGGATAACAGTGCAACCATGAGGGTGGAATGGGACACTCTTAGTTGATTAATTAGAGGAACCAGAGGAGTAGTTAGCTTCGCCTTAGGGCCGTCAATGGGGTCTGGGCATAGTACTTGCTCTGCCCAGGCTGGTTGTAGAGGTTCTTGATTCGGTTTTGTTAGTCTCCCTTCCTTTGGGGTGATGTACTGTGTTTATCAAACTAGAGAAACATAATGGGCAGCTATGACCTCTGGAAAATCTTTGTAAAGGCTATGTAGTGATACTAAAAGTTCCCTTTGGCCCGGGAACAGGATCTAGATGTCGCCTAGAGGGGGGGGTGAATAGGCGAATAAAAATTATCACTTTAAAACTTAAATCTTACTCTACTCGAAGACAGGATCGCAGTGGAGTGAAGAACCCTTCGAGTAGGTTGCAGTGGAATTGAAGTTCCTGTCTTACGAATATCCTGCACTTCAAGGAAAGCTAGTACCACAAGTAAGTAGTGAAGTGCAGATATATAAGCGAGTAAGACAGAGAGTCAGAGTACAATACAGAACAGAGCACACAGACGCAAGGATTTATCCCGAGGTTCGGCCAAGCCTGAAATGCTTGCCTAGTCCTCGTTGGAGTTAGCCACACCTGGGCTTGGAGTCTATTTCAACTCCTTCCTCCGTTTGCTCAGATCTGTCAGTATGACAGATAGAGCCTTTCACTATTGAGTGGGGTTACAACAGAACCGTGGCTGCTTACAAACTTCTTGGCAGCACCCCGGTAGAGTAACGATACGCTCAAGACCCTGCTCTAGCTCTAAGCAGCACTTCTCCTCTCTCTTAAGGCTTATAGTTGTGCCTTCTACACAAACTATAGAGTTACACACAAGAGGGAGAGTGAGAATTGATTCGAGTGAAGTCTACACTTGTTGGCTGTGCTTCTCCATTGCTTGAGGCGCCTAGGGGTCCCTTTTATAGGCACAAGGGGCCTAGGAGCCGTTGGAATCCCATTTGGAAGGCAATACTTTCTTTCTGTCGGGTGGCGCACCGGACAGTCCGGTGCACACCGGACACTGTCCGGTGCCCGATTTCTTTCCTTATATGGCGAAGCCGACCGTTGGCAGTCTTGGAGCCGTTGGCATACCAGACATGTCCGGTGCACACCGGACAGTCTGGTGCCTCCATCTAGCCGTTGGCTCGGCCACGTGTCCCGCGCAGATCGCGCGGCCGACCGTTGGCCCGGCCGACCGTTGGCTCACCGGACAGTCCGGTGCACACCGGACAGTCCGGTGAATTATAGTCGTACGTCGCCGGTGAGTTCCCGAGAGCGGCCAGTTCGCCAGAGTTCAGCCTGGCGCACCGGACACTGTCCGGTGCACCACCGGACAGTTCGGTGTGCCAGACTGAGCTGCCTTGGCTATACATAGCCAAGCCCTTTGCACCTCTCTTCTTTTCTTCTTCTTTCTGTTTCTAACACTTAGACAAGTATATTAGTCCACAAAACCAATATACTTCGTATAGAAACATACCTTCTCTTAATCTATAGCATTTCACATGCTTGAGCTTTGATGTTGGACTCATAAATAATCAAGTCGGCTTGACTTGATCTAGATTGACATTACTTGGCTCCAACATCCTGTAAAGGTCACATAGAACATCTCCAAACATAGGAACAACCCAAACTAAAGATCAAGGTGAACTTAGCTCTTTTGGGCTGCTTCCAGTTCTGGTTTTGACACTTGTTCACCTTCTAGTGACCTTGATCTCCTCCTTAGAGCTTGATCTTGAGCCTTATGACTTACACCACATAACTGCAGCTGTTACCTCATTGGCTGTAAGTCACGTCCTTATGTAGTGATCCCTGATGTGCCATAGCTGTTTTCAACTCGATCACCCTTGACTTTGCAAGCCTCCTTCTTCACCCTTGGCTTTGGGTTCCTCAGCCTCCTTGACCTTCTCCCGTGCACTTGGTACCTCGAAGCTCTTCTTGCCTCCGTCCTTGGCTTGATCAGTTGTCTCCGAGCTACGCACCCGAGTCTCACTTTATGCAATGTCCATCTTACTTGTGATGTCCATTATGTATCCATAATTCAGTTCTTGGATCATCACATTTGTTCACTTGTGTTGAACCTTGTAGACTTTACCTTAAGCACCTGTTCAACACTTAGTACACTTGTTAGTCCTTTAATTGAGTTGTCATCCAAACACCAAAACTCACAAGAGAGCTTTCAGATACCCTGCCAGGCCACCTAACGGTCAGCTATGACCTCTGGGTAGAATGGGAATCACGGCTTGTGGGTAAAGTGTGTGACCTCTGCAGAGTGATAGAAACTGGTATATCAGCCATGCTCATGGTTAAGAGCGGCCTTGGGATTCTCTTTGATTAGAAGAATTGTGGTTACTTTTATGATGATGATTAGTGATGATGGTATAATTATGATCTCTGGTATTTCCTCTTGGAGGGAGTACATTTGGGTAATAATTGGGTTTATTACTAAAATTTGGCTCCACTTATAGTAATAAATACTTGACCAACTAAAAGCAACTTCTTAACCTAAACTCCACATATAACTAGTCCACTTTAGCCAAACGGGACATTTGCTGAGTACGTTCATGTGTACTCACCCTTGCTTTACAAACCAACCCACCCTAGGTTGTCCCCATTATACTCAATGCTCAGGAGGAGATGCTAGCAACATGGAGGATTTTGAGGAGTTTCAGGACTATGATGAGTTCTAGTTTTCTTAGTGGCAAACCCCCAGTCAGCTGCCTGTGTAGGCCTTATCTACTACGTTACGTATTTTCCACGCTTTGATGATATTAATGTTAATGACTATGTTATAGACTCAGTGGATGTCTTGGACATCTTGTTGTAATAAAGTACTTTTCCACTATTTACTTTGAGAAATGTGTGATGATGTCTAATTATGTAATCACTGTGTACGTGAGTTTCTGATCCTGGAACGTACATGGTTCGCATTCGGTTTACCTTCTAAAACCGGGTGTGACAGTAGATACCGATGAGGACAGAGCCCATGGACCAGAAGGAGTACATGAGCATGATTGGCTCCCTCCTATACTTGACTAAGATGAGGCCAGATATACACTTTGCAGTGTGTCTGTGCGCTTGTTTCCAGGCCTCCCCACGCACTTATCACGGATAGGCTGTGAAACGGATAATGATGTACCTGCGCTTCACTCATGAGTTTGGTTTATGGTACTCTTCTTCCATTCTATCTTTGTGTGGTTATTCTGATGATGATTTTGTGAGACATCGCTTGGAGCGCAAGTCTACTTTTGGGACTTGTAGTTTTTGGGGACTTCGTTGGTTTCTTGGTCTTTGCGCAAATAGTCTACGGTTGCTCAAATAGTCTACTTTTGGGACTTATAGTAATAAATACTTGACCAACTAAAAGCAACTGCTTAACCTAAATTCTACATACAACTAGTCCACTTTAGCCAAACGAGACATTTGCTGAGTACGTTGATGTGTATTCACCCTTGCTTTACAAACCACCCCACCGCAGATTGTCCCCACTGTACTTAGTGCTCAGGAGGAGATGCTGGCAACATGGAGGATTTTGAGGAGTTTCAGGACTACGATGAGTTCTAGTTTTCTTAGTGGCAAACCCCCAGTCAGCTGCCTGTGTAGGCCTTATCTACTACATTACGTATTTTCCGCACTTTGATGATATTAATGTTCATGATTATGTTATAGACTCAGTGGATGTCTTGGAAATCTTGTTGTAATAAATTACTTTTCCGCTATTTACTTTGAGCAATGTGTGATGATGTCCAATTATGTAATCACTATGTACGTGAGTTTTTGATCCTGGCATGTACATGGCTGGCATTCGGTTTACCTTCTAAACCGGGTGTGACATCTAGTGCCGTCGTGGTGGACATGGGCATAGAAAGAGGCTTGGCCTCGCCCATGTCTTACTTCTTCAGGACATACTTTGTATATTTGCCTTGATGCACAAAGGTCTCATCTTGAGTCTGCTTGATTTGCATCCCAAGAAAGAAGTTCATTTTGCCCATCATGCATGCTCATCTCAAATTCCCTGCTCATAAGATCTAAAAACTTGGAATATCATCCACGTATATCTGGACTAAAAGGGTATCGTTGCCATGCTTAAGGAGAAAAAGAGTTTTGTCCATAGAGCCATTTTAAAATCTTTTGAAAGCTAGAAAGATTCCAAACGCCCATACCAGGCTCTAGGGGATTGTTTCAAACCATACAAAGCTTTTTGGAGTTTAAAAACATGGTTTGAAAACTTGGAACTCTCAAAACCATGGAGCTGCCTCACATAGACCTCTTCCTCTATATACCCATTCAAAAAGGCACTTTTGACATTGTAACGCCCTGAATTTGGGGGTAGAACTTTTTCTTCTTTTTACTCACCAAATTCAGGCGTTACTCTCTTTTCTCTTCCCGTTTCGCTCCTTCTTCCCAATTTCAAAGCAATATAGCGACTGGTGTCCATGTCGTGCGTAAACAAAACCTAAGTTGACATGGGTGTTGCATCATGCCGAATCATATTTCTTTGTCCGATGTCATGTTTAATCGCGTGTTTGTCTCGTCTCGTTTCGGTTTTGGTTCACGATCAGATTCCGATCTGTGGTTGTGCGTGCCACGGGGTTTTTGACCCGCGGTGCGGCCTAGCCCAGCCCGACCCAGCCTAGCTTGGCTCGCGTGCCCCTGACGCCCCCTGCTCCCCATGCGCCCCCCTGGTCCCTTTTCTCTCATTTGATTTCTCCCGGGCAGCAACCTCTCTCTCTCTCCCATCTCTCTCTCCCTCTCCCCGTGGTGCCCTAGGTTTTGGAGATGGTGATCGCCGAAGTTGGATTCCCGAGGTGAGCTCCCCTCCCCTCCCTTCTCCTCTCTCCCCCTCTTCCTCCCCTTCCCTTCCCTTCGCGCGGCTCCCTGGCGCGCGGCTCCCTGGCACATAGCTCCCCGGCGGCGCGGCCCCTGCGCGCGGCTCCACGGTGGTGCAGCCCCTGCGCGCGACCCCCCCGGCGGCGTGGCCCCCTCCCCGCGGCCCCTGCGCGCGGCGGCGCCCCTTCCCCTAGCCCTTGACGTGGCCCCTCGGCCCCTCCCCTGCGGTCCCCCAACCCCCCTCGCGCGTGGCCCCTCCCTGGCGTGGCTCCCCGGCCCCCAGCACGGCCCCTCGGCCCCTCCCCGGCGTGGCCCCTCGGCCCCCTCGCGCGTGGCCGTCCCAGCCCCTGCGCACGGCCCCATGGCTCCGGCGGCACGGCTCCCTGGCCCTGGTGCGCACGGCCCCTCGGCCCCTGCGTGCGGCCGTCCCGGCCCCGGTGCGCGCGGCTCCCATGTGCGGCCCCTGCGCGCGCCCCTACGCGCGCCCCGGCGCGGCTCGCGTGGCCTCGGCGCGGCCTGCGCGACTTCGCGCCCCCTGTTCACCCAGCGCGTTCCCGCGCGCGCAGCCCCACGTGCGCGGTGATTGACTCTTGGTTTTAATTAATTTTAAACTCTGTTCAGTTAGTGCGCTTCGTCACGCGCTTCGTCACGCGATGAGTTTGTTTAATTTCAGATTCTATTAATGTGTTGCGTCGCGCGACGATCTATTTTATTTTAGGTTGTTTAATGTGTGACGTCGCGCGTCCAGTCGCGCGACGTTCCATTTTAAATTTAGTTCAGTTGACGTATGTTGCCGTGCGTTTCGTCGTGCGACGCTTAACGTCTCTTTATAATTATTGCAATTGTCTCGTTGCGCTCCCCGTCGCGCGACGAGTCGTTTATTTCCTAATTCAATTTAAGTGCTGCGTCGCGCGTTTCGCCGCGCGACAATCCTTTTAACTTACCTTAATTTGTTCATAATAATTAAACATGGAACGTGACTTTACCCTATGCTTAACGCGATTGTAACACCCCCACTGATCCCACACATTGGATGATACCAAATACCCTTCCCACTAAACTTATGCAACACAAGAAATGAATTAAAGAGAGAAAGTATTGCACAATCCGACAGCACCTCCCTTGAAAGAAGCATAACAAGGGGGGGGGGCATGGAGTTCATACAGGATATAAAAGACAGATAATTCACGTAGTATAACCAAAATACAAAAGTAGTAAAACACATGACCAAATAAAAGGTTAGGTAACTCAGCCCACCCCAAAATCAGCTCAACTACCATGAAAGGCTAGAATATAATAATTCCCTAGACTTGACCCTCCCTGATTAACAACATTATTAAGCAGTGGTTCCTTTATTAAAGGTGTAGTGGCCGTGCTGCTACAACCCTCCTTTCCCAAAGCAGAAATCGGGTGCCTGCATCAGACAATGCAAGAGTGAGATGACACGTCTCAGCAAGTAAACAGAGCAAACAACAATTGGACAATGTAAACCAATCGTGCTTAAACAACCACGTAGTTCAAAACTTCTTCTTGAATATTAATTTGCAGCAAGTAAGCAAGTAACTAATTACTCAATGCAAGATGAATCACAAGGTAAAGATCCACACTATCCACACCCACATAATAGATTCCACACCTCTCCCATGAATGCACATGGCTACAGATGCAGTAATGACTTCTGCCTTCATATCTCTAAGGATATGAAGCTACATCGTACCCCTTCTCAGGCGACATATGATGCTCATTGTACCGGTACGGTCGGACCATAAGATCGCGACGAAACTTCAATGCAATGGATGATGAATGCATTATGCATGATAACAACATGAATTCTTCCCAAATAAAATGTGCTAGACATATACTTCCACTGATTCCACTAAATAAACCACATGGGTACACGATCAAACCACAACCTCAACATATGTAATTAATAAAGCATGAATAACTTCAAACAATGGTGCTCAATTAGAAATATGAATACGAGCATAAATGGCACAACATAAACAAGTATGAGGCTCATCCATCGACATACGAAATAACCATTACTGTTTTACTTGCCTTCACCGGAAGTTTGGGCAAATCCCTAAGTACGATCCGGAAGTCCACCACCTGTTTTTGACACCCAACTTAGTGCACCAATTTCACATAATAAGCCTCAAAAACAACGCCGCACCTACGCACAATCTCAAACCCCGCCGCGGGTAACAATTCTCCCCACACCCACCAAACTGCAACGGTGCTGCTTAACAATTCCATAACTTTAAAATTAAGACAACAGTGGTAACAAACAAAAACTCAAGAGGCATCTACATAAAATTCCCCACAAGTTTTGTATACAATATATAATTAAATTCCAACATCTAATTAGCCCAAAACAGTCCACAAGATAAACCCTGTAATCTGTTTTTTCTCTTTTGGACAGCGACATACCCGAATTCAAACATCGATATCTTTTAAAATATAATTCTAAATCAAGCGCATAAGTACTCATTGGAAAGATAAGACAATGCCCTACATGATTATCATACTGGTTATCACTAATTACCCACAAAAAATTCCCAGAAACTGCTAATACTACTGCTGTTCACCCACCTGAAAAATCTGTTTTTTTTGGACAGCAATATACCCGGATTCAAACATCGATATCTTTTAAAATATAATTCCAAATCAAGCGCATAAGTACTCATTAGAAAGATAAGACAATGCCCTACAAGATTATCATACTGGTTATCACTAGTTACGCATGAAAAATTCCCAGAAACTGCTAATACTACTGCTGTTCACCCACCTGAAAAATCTGTTTTTTTGGACAGCAACGTACCCGGATTCAAACAACGATATCTCCTAAATTATAACTCCGAATCGAGCGCTTAAGTACTCGTTGGAAAGGTCTGACAAAGCTCTACATGATTATCCCACTGATTCCCACTAATTAATCCACGAAAATTCCCACAAATCCCTAGAACTACTGTTGTTCACCCACTCACAAAATTCCTGGACAGCACCTCTACCGATTCGCAAAGATAAACGCATAATCCAATTGATTGCAGCACAAAAATAACAAAAGTAAATCATAAATTCACCTTGGGTTCTTCCCTTCCTCCTTCCTTCTTCCTCCCTCCAATCTCCAATTGATATTGCAGCCACACGACGAAGAACCACGCGGGAGGGCTGCACCTTGGAGGGGGGGGGGAATGGGGGGGCGGCTAGGGTTAGGGGAGGGTTAGTGGGCCGGATTGCGATTCACGGCCCAACTCGCTTGCACGACAGCTCCCGACCAACCACTCTACTGTTATACTGGTGAATGTTTTCCACAAATTCGAAATCCCCAAAACGCAACACCTGAATGAGAGAAAAAACAAACAAAAAGAATAACCTCCAACTTCTCTTCCTTGCAAACCGGGTATCACAACGATGGCCAAATTAATACTATTCAGTTTAGACGAGTACATTGATTTATAATCGTGTGACGTGATCGCTCTTTGACCGTAGCCTCGACCGTTACTCTCTCTTTCTCGCTTAGTCGTAGGTGTGAGCCCTACGCCGAGCGTCTATTTATTTACTGCATTCTATTGTTTGGTATACTGTTCTTTTGTATTAAATCTGTGGAATGTATGTTTGAAACTCGTATAGATAACTGTCAGTTGGCGGAGTCTGAAGGAGTTGCAGGTGAAGACCCTGAGCAGCAACTGGTTGGTGAAGGCAAGTGTCCCTTGACCCATCTATGTCCTACTCATTCTTATAATTCACTTCCCGCATTTACACACTTTATACCTAAGGATTGACTAGCTTTTGTTTATCTTGTCCTTGTTTACCTATTTTGGTTAGGTTATTTTTATGCTAGTGCTTCACATTCATCAATGAACATGATGAAATTATCTATGATACGCTGTTTTCCCTTTTGATTATGACGATGGTACTGTGACATTTAAGGGGGCTCGAGCTATTTCTCGAGTGCCTCTCCGTAAGGACTGATTCGTTGGATGACCGCCTAGGAAAACAGTGGAACCATGAGGGTGGAATGGGACGCCCTTAGCTGAATAATTAGAGGAACTGAGGTGTAGTTCGCTTCGCCGTCGTGCCGTCAATGGGGCTCAGTGTATGCGACTCGCTCTGCCAAGGTTGGTTTGCCCCCTTGGGGAGGAGTGCGGTACATTTAGGAAACCTAACAGGAGGCTACAGCCTCAGGGAATCTTTGTAAAGGCTACGTAGTGAAGCCCTACCTATTCACCTTGGTAGTGTTTAAGGGTTTGATCGGCCCGAGGCAAGAGGGAATTACGGCTTGTGGGTAAAGTGCGCAACCTCTGCAGAGTGTTATGAAACTGATATATCAGCCGTGCTCGCAGTTATGAGCAGCCAAGAGAGCTCCATTGATTAGAGACACTTGATTAGAGATGTTCGGATTACAGGTGGAGATGAGGATGATGATTTTGGTTATGACTATGGTACTGGTAAGTGGTATTCTTTCCGTTTGGAAAGGGTACATCGTGTTAATATGTAACACCCTAAATCTCCTTTTGAGAATATAGTAAAAATTTTCAAAGATCTTGCATTAGAATTTTTCTTTTTCTCTTTAGAACTCTCATAACATTTGAAGACTCATCTCCCTATTTAAAAGCATTTGCTTAAGTGAATAAAATAATAAATAGAACCATATTTGGCACTCATGATGAAGTTTTAATTGTATGTGCCTTAAAAACAATAATAAAATATAACAATGGAATTGAGAATTTGAATTTAACCCAAAATTTCACTTTGGGGTTTTAGAAATAATATGTAAAAGAGAAAAGGAAAAGAAGAAATTATTATGTGAATAAAAATAATTATAATATATATATTATTCTTGTACAGATTTGAGTTGGTACATTTTGACTCAAAAGTGAAATTCATAACAAGATCCATATTCAAATTTGAAATTTGAAAAGTAAAAAGAGTAAAACAAAACAGAAAAAGAAAAAGACAAAGAACCCTACCTGGGCCGGCAGACCCCATTTTGGCCCACCCAGGAAAGCCTCCCGCGCGGCCCACTCCTACGCTTCACTGCGCGCGCCGACACGCGGGACCCACTGCGCAGTCACCCGCCCGCTCGCGCTGGCTCCCCGTCTCTGTCTCGCGGGGTCCACTCGTCTGCCTCTTCCGCACGCACGCATGGATTCCGATTCACTGGTGTGTGGGGCCTTCTTGTCAGCGTTTTCTTCTCCGTCTAACGACCACGCGAAGTCGTCGCCCGCCCGTGGAGCTCGTGCGCGGCAAATCCGCCGTCGCCCAACGAACTGCCGTGGTGTCCGCGTGACCTCGCGACCGAACCCGGAGTACTTAAGTGACGCGGTGACCTCTCCTTCGCACTCAATTCGCCGTACGCGCCCGCCATTGCCACCTCGCGGCCGCCAACGGCAAACCTCCACGGTGCTTGCGCCTTGCCCCGGGTTTTTGGTCAAATAGCGTCGCCAGGACCCAGGGAAGGTGTGCGTGCACCGGCCTCGTGTTGGGAGCTCCCCGTCGCCGTTAATTGCTCAACGGCGCGCCTCCTCCGCCGTGGTGCCGCACCCCGTCGTCGCTAAAAATCTCGGCACCGGGATCGAAGGTGTGGTGCTCCTCAAGTTGTTCGCATTTCCCCCACCTACGTTTTGCACCTATCCCCTTTGAATTTGGCGCGTTCGGCCGGTTGATTGGCCCCACTCCGGCGATGGGCCGCCGCGATTTGGTGGCAGCGCCGCCGCGGGCTGGCTGAGATTGGGGAAAACGCTTCTGGCCATCGGATCGGCGATGGACGGCTGAAAATAGAACCTGGTGTACCCCTTCGCCATTTGGATCTGGAGCGTTAGATCGAGATCGTGCGGTTCTGCGTCGTTCGCGGGTTCATTAAATTGTGGGCGTCGGATTGGAATCCGAGGGGCTTCGCTTGCGTACCGGTTCGGAGCCTAGGCTTCTAATCTGGTCCCTTGATTCATGATCCGACGGCCAGTGCTTCGCGATACCCCTTCACCGTGGCAGAGTTTCTAAAGAGCCCCTCGACTTTTCCTAAACCAACCCGCCGTCCTGTGCACAGTCCTCTGTGTCTTAGGAATAATTGCGCAGAGACCCCTGTAGTTTTCAGTATTTGAGGCCCAGTCCAGAGAGTTATAAATTCAGGAAAATGAATTAGAAAATGAGTTTTTAATATAAAAATAATTCCTAGAATTTATATAATTCATAGAAAATGCATATGAACTCCAAATTAATCCATTCCACTTCCTATAATTTTGTAATATTATTGTTTATCAATTAATGCCACTGGTTTTACATAAAAGTCACATTAAAATTGTTATCTTAATTAATCTTGTACTAAGCACATAGAATCTTTGGAAATCCATAACTTAAAATCTATAACTCCAAAAGTAATAATTCTTTTTCCTGTGATCTTATTTTAATATGTAGATTATTAATATGTATTTTGCACATATGTTTGGTGTAATGTTAATTTTGCCTATCACTGTTTGTTTGTATTACTACGACTAGCAGTGAGGTCACGAGTCATCTGAAGGTCATCCTGGTACCTGGAATCTCAAGGCCCAGGCAAGTTGTGCCCTTGATCACTTCTTTTTACCCAGCCATGTTCTGATTAATCATAATGATCTGCATAGGTTAATTTTGATGGGACCCAATAGGTTACCCTAGTTTGTCTATCCTTATACCTTGTTCACCACTGATCTTTCTGGGTAGTACTTGCTAGTGCTATATGTGGTTTTGGGTATGGAGATACACTATTCATGATTACACTTTTTGTATCGGTTGTTATTTAATGTTCATGTTAAGATCATTATGTTAATTGGAACATGGAGCGACCACCCGGGAAAACAGTGCTACCACAAGGGTGGAATGGGACGCCCTTGGCTGATTAATTAGGGAAGCTAGTGGAAGACTACCTTACCCGAAAGGGGCAAGGGCAGTAGGGGAGAGGTCAGTGTAGGGAGGCCCTCGGGAGGATTTTGCTGCGATGGCGGTCCTGCAAGGGATTCCTGCACTGGATCTTCCTATAAACTGTAGCGGGTTTTTGGAAGCTAGTGGAACTTTGTAAAGGCCTCGTAGTGTTACCCTTCCTCGCTTCCTTGGTAGAGGTGTATGGGATTCATGACCCCTTGGCAGATGGGTAACACGACTTGTGGGTAAAGATGCGCAACCTCTGCAGAGTGTAAAACTGGTATACTAGCCATGCTCACGGTCATGAGCAGCTCGGACCCTCACATGATTAATTTATGGAACTAAATTCAATTTGTCATATGCATTGCATTGCAGGTGATGTTGTTGTTACTTTTGTTCTATTACCTAATTGGGTTTGGTATTTACTTATACTTAGTAACTGCTAATAAAATTTTGACCAACATTAAAAGCAATGCTCAGCTCTAACCATCTTCTTTGGTAAGCCTTACACTTCACGTGAGCTCCCACCTTTGGCGAGTTCATGCACATTATTCCCCACAACTTGTTGAGCGATGAACGTATGTGAGCTCACTCTTGCTGTCTCACATATACCACAGGTCAAGATCAGGTACTGCAGGATGATGCTCATGGAGGATGCGGCGATGTGTTCGTGAGAGGTCTAGGCCGTCGTCTCCCAGTCAACTTTGGGTTGCTGGACCGTTGTCTCCTTATAATATAATTATTTATTTTGTATAGAACTCCTGTTATATATAAAGATGTGACATTCGATCCTGTGCCACTATACATCATATGTTTGAGACTTGGTCCCAGCATACCTGGTGTTTATGTTAACCCCGGGTTTTGGACCCCTAAAATCCGGGTGTTACAGAAGTGGTATCAGAGGAATGTTGACTGTAGGACGAAACCTAGATAGAACTGGACAACCATTACCTACTTACCTTTGCTACTCTGATTCTTATCTAAACTCATCTTAATCTTTTCTCATCTAATTCCGCTTCACTCTGATTATTCTTATCTTTTTCTTTCTAAAAGACAAATGTGGATTTCACACTTTGAAATCCGTACCTAAAGTGACTTTAGGGATAGGAGACCTAATCTTAGGGACAAAAGCAAAACTATTTTTGTAGATATTGGTATGCTTGAATGTTTGTTCTCATGATACTTGTCTGATTTGGATCTTTGTTTGAGTGTGATGAGTTGTGGAGTAATGTCCACAATTGCATCTGCATATATACATAGGTATAAAAATATATTTATAAAATAACTAGACAACCTAGATTATCCCCATTGGAACCTATCTAGCTTAAGAAATTTATCTTATCCTAAAAGATCTCATTCTAACCAATTCCTCTTATCTTAAAAGGATTCTTCCTTATCTTAATAGATCCATCTCATCTTAAAAGATACTCATCTTATCTTGAAAAGATTTTATCCTTATCCTAATAGATCTAACTGGCCTCAGAAGATTCTATCTTACCTTTATGAATCTGTCTTATCCTAATAAGCATACTTATCCACCCTAGATTAAACAACCATGATCTAGTGCAACTTAATTAGATCTTATCTAATCAAACAAGTCACACCAATCTAACCTAGATCTGATCAAATCTAAAGTGACTTATCAAACATGTTAGATAATACTAATGAAATAGTTTAGACTCTACCCCTATAAAACAGGTCTTAACTTAGTTCACCCTGCACTAAATTAAGAATGACAGATCGACTTGGTCATATGCAACTACCTTAACCATCTGATAGTTGCATAACCTCTCAATTATAAACTAGCAAGAGACTCTATCTTATCATAACATATCTAACTAATCTCCAAACACCCTAACATATTCTACCCTGTTGGACCTATCTAACCTAAACTAGTCTAATCTAGTCATATCCAATTTAATCTAGATCTTATCTTACCTAATGTGACCTGATCCAGTGTGGTCTAATGTTATCTAACTTAATGTGGTTCACTTAAACAGATTAATGACACTAGTAGAAGAGATTAGACCCCACTAGCCATGTATTAACTTATCTTAGCACATTGGATCAACTCGACTATGAGCTAACCCAACCCATGATGAATGATCTAACCTTTCTATTTCCACCTAATAACAAACAAACTTTTAAAACCTACATCTTGTAGTCTATCTCACCCATATATACCTCTCATCTTGACTGATTCTATCTTACCCTTGGATATTCACCTTATATGACTGGTTACCCTAATCTGAACATAAAACAAAGATTAGGCCCTACTAAAGGATCTTCAAGATTATAACCAGCTACTAGCTTATTTATTCCGCTTATTAAATAATTTCCTTTGCAAAACTATTACCATATACTTCTAACTTTCATGGTCAATACCAGGAAAGGAAAGATCATCACGTAACAACAAACAATGAATCCTCCAAATCCTCCACCTGTTGAAAGCGATCAAGTGGTTGCTACCCAAAGATTGGTAATACAACAGTTAACAGACCTGGTGACCGAGATGCAGAATCAGATAAGACAACAACGCGAGGAAATACGTCAGGCCCGCCAAGAAATAAGACAAGCACGGTTGGAGAGACAACAGCAACAACAACCTCCACCACCACCACCAGCTTCACCAAGCTACATAAATATAGATTATGATGATTTGTAAGATCTAGGTGTTACTTTAGCTAGTAGATGATATGATATTATTTTAGAAGGAACAATAAGGTCTATTGACCCTATGTTTTGTTAAAAGTATTATACCTCATGCTGAGATTTCTTTGCTTGTGCATATGTTCTGAGAACAATATGAGTATACATCCCTTTTCTTACAAATCTCGAGGACGAGATTATTTTTAAGGGGGGTAGGATTTGTAACACCCTAAATCTCCTTTTGAGAATATAGTAAAAATTTTCAAAGATCTTGCATTAGAATTTTTCTTTTTCTCTTTAGAACTCTCATAACATTTGAAGACTCATCTCCCTATTTAAAAGCATTTGCTTAAGTGAATAAAATAATAAATAGAACCATATTTGGCACTCATGATGAAGTTTTAATTGTATGTGCCTTAAAAACAATAATAAAATATAACAATGGAATTGAGAATTTGAATTTAACCCAAAATTTCACTTTGGGGTTTTAGAAATAATATGTAAAAGAGAAAAGGAAAAGAAGAAATTATTATGTGAATAAAAATAATTATAATATATATATTATTCTTGTACAGATTTGAGTTGGTACATTTTGACTCAAAAGTGAAATTCATAACAAGATCCATATTCAAATTTGAAATTTGAAAAGTAAAAAGAGTAAAACAAAACAGAAAAAGAAAAAGACAAAGAACCCTACCTGGGCCGGCAGACCCCATTTTGGCCCACCCAGGAAAGCCTCCCGCGCGGCCCACTCCTACGCTTCACTGCGCGCGCCGACACGCGGGACCCACTGCGCAGTCACCCGCCCGCTCGCGCTGGCTCCCCGTCTCTGTCTCGCGGGGTCCACTCGTCTGCCTCTTCCGCACGCACGCATGGATTCCGATTCACTGGCGTGTGGGGCCTTCTTGTCAGCGTTTTCTTCTCCGTCTAACGACCACGCGAAGTCGTCGCCCGCCCGTGGAGCTCGTGCGCGGCAAATCCGCCGTCGCCCAACGAACTGTCGTGGTGTCCGCGTGACCTCGCGACCGAACCCGGAGTACTTAAGTGACGCGGTGACCTCTCCTTCGCACTCAATTCGCCGTACGCGCCCGCCATTGCCACCTCGCGGCCGCCAACGGCAAACCTCCACGGTGCTTGCGCCTTGCCCCGGGTTTTTGGTCAAATAGCGTCGCCAGGACCCAGGGAAGGTGTGCGTGCACCGGCCTCGTGTTGGGAGCTCCCCGTCGCCGTTAATTGCTCAACGACGCGCCTCCTCCGCCGTGGTGCCGCACCCCGTCGTCGCTAAAAATCTCGGCACCGGGATCGAAGGTGTGGTGCTCCTCAAGTTGTTCGCATTTCCCCCACCTACGTTTTGCACCTATCCCCTTTGAATTTGGCGCGTTCGGCCGGTTGATTGGCCCCACTCCGGCGATGGGCCGCCGCGATTTGGTGGCAGCGCCGCCGCGGGCTGGCTGAGATTGGGGAAAACGCTTCTGGCCATCGGATCGGCGATGGACGGCTGAAAATAGAACCTGGTGTACCCCTTCGCCATTTGGATCTGGAGCGTTAGATCGAGATCGTGCGGTTCTACGTCGTTCGCGGGTTCATTAAATTGTGGGCGTCGGATTGGAATCCGAGGGGCTTCGCTTGCGTACCGGTTCGGAGCCTAGGCTTCTAATCTGGTCCCTTGATTCATGATCCGACGGCCAGTGCTTCGCGATACCCCTTCACCGTGGCAGAGTTTCTAAAGAGCCCCTCGACTTTTCCTAAACCAACCCGCCGTCCTGTGCACAGTCCTCTGTGTCTTAGGAATAATTGCGCAGAGACCCCTGTAGTTTTCAGTATTTGAGGCCCAGTCCAGAGAGTTATAAATTCAGGAAAATGAATTAGAAAATGAGTTTTTAATATAAAAATAATTCCTAGAATTTATATAATTCATAGAAAATGCATATGAACTCCAAATTAATCCATTCCACTTCCTATATCTTTGTAATATTATTGTTTATCAATTAATGCCACTGGTTTTACATAAAAGTCACATTAAAATTGTTATCTTAATTAATCTTGTACTAAGCACATAGAATCTTTGGAAATCCATAACTTAAAATCTATAACTCCAAAAGTAATAATTCTTTTTCCTGTGATCTTATTTTAATATGTAGATTATTAATATGTATTTTGCACATATGTTTGGTGTAATGTTAATTTTGCCTATCACTGTTTGTTTGTATTACTACGACTAGCAGTGAGGTCACGAGTCATCTGAAGGTCATCCTGGTACCTGGAATCTCAAGGCCCAGGCAAGTTGTGCCCTTGATCACTTCTTTTTACCCAGCCATGTTCTGATTAATCATAATGATCTGCATAGGTTAATTTTGATGGGACCCAATAGGTTACCCTAGTTTGTCTATCCTTATACCTTGTTCACCACTGATCTTTCTGGGTAGTACTTGCTAGTGCTATATGTGGTTTTGGGTATGGAGATACACTATTCATGATTACACTTTTTGTATCGGTTGTTATTTAATGTTCATGTTAAGATCATTATGTTAATTGGAACATGGAGCGACCACCCGGGAAAACAGTGCTACCACAAGGGTGGAATGGGACGCCCTTGGCTGATTAATTAGGGAAGCTAGTGGAAGACTACCTTACCCGAAAGGGGCAAGGGCAGTAGGGGAGAGGTCAGTGTAGGGAGGCCCTCGGGAGGATTTTGCTGCGATGGCGGTCCTGCAAGGGATTCCTGCACTGGATCTTCCTATAAACTGTAGCGGGTTTTCGGAAGCTAGTGGAACTTTGTAAAGGCCTCGTAGTGTTACCCTGCCTCGCTTCCTTGGTAGAGGTGTATGGGATTCATGACCCCTTGGCAGATGGGTAACACGACTTGTGGGTAAAGATGCGCAACCTCTGCAGAGTGTAAAACTGGTATACTAGCCGTGCTCACGGTCATGAGCAGCTCGGACCCTCACATGATTAATTTATGGAACTAAATTCAATTTGTCATATGCATTGCATTGCAGGTGATGTTGTTGTTACTTTTGTTCTATTACCTAATTGGGTTTGGTATTTACTTATACTTAGTAACTGCTAATAAAATTTTGACCAACTTTAAAAGCAATGCTCAGCTCTAACCATCTTCTTTGGTAAGCCTTACACTTCACGTGAGCTCCCACCTTTGGCGAGTTCATGCACATTATTCCCCACAACTTGTTGAGCGATGAACGTATGTGAGCTCACTCTTGCTGTCTCACATATACCACAGGTCAAGATCAGGTACTGCAGGATGATGCTCATGGAGGATGCGGCGATGTGTTCGTGAGAGGTCTAGGCCGTCGTCTCCCAGTCAACTTTGGGTTGCTGGACCGTTGTCTCCTTATAATATAATTATTTATTTTGTATAGAACTCCTGTTATATATAAAGATGTGACATTCGATCCTGTGCCACTATACATCATATGTTTGAGACTTGGTCCCAGCATACCTGGTGTTTATGTTAACCCCGGGTTTTGGACCCCTAAAATCCGGGTGTTACATAATAACTTGGGTTAATTTTAAAACATGGCTTTCTACTAGTAAATAATAACCTGACCAACTAAAAGCAACTGTTTGACTTAACTCCACATAAAGCTAGTCCACTACAGCCAAACGGGACATTTTGCTGAGTATGTTGATGTGTACTCACCCTTGCTTTACACACCAAACCCTCCCCCCCTAGGTTGTCCGCGTTGCAACCACTGCTCAGGTGAAGATGAAGTCGTGGACGAGGACTTCCAGGAGTTCCAAGAGTACGATGAGTTCTAGGCGTGGGTTAGCGGCAAACCCCCAGTCGGCTGCCTGTCTAGGCCGTGTGTATCTACGTTTCTTTTCTGCACTTTGATTATTGTTAAAGACTATGTGGATGTCTCGGACATCATGATGTAATCGACTATTATACCCTCTTTTATGTCATTATTTGGGCACTGTGTGATGATGTCCAGTTATGTAACTGCTGTGTACGTGAATTGCTGATCCTGGCACGTACATGGTTTGCATTCAGTTTGCCTTCTAAAACCAGGTGTGACAGACATCCATTTAAAAAAGCTTAAAAACCCTTTGAAGCAGCAAAGGCTAAAAGGATCATAATGACCTCTAAATGGGCAATAAGGGCAAAGGTCTCCTCATAATCAATACCCTCTTTCTGGCAATACCCTTGGGCAACCAACCTCACCTTGTTTCTCATGATCAACCCATCCTCACTCTCTTTGTTTTTGTAAACCCATTCTGTACCTATGTGATGGCAGTTTAAAGGAGGTGGCACCAAAACCCAAACCTGATTTCTCTCAAAATTTTGAAGCCTCTCATGCATAGCATTGACCCAATTAGGATCAGACAAAGCATGTCCAACATCCCAGCGCTCAAAAGTAGCAACAAAAGCTAAGTGAGGAAAATGAGAAATCTATTGTGACCTAGAGTGAGTGACTCGCTCGTGAAGCTCCTCGATCATCTGCTGAGGTGGGTGACAACGTTGAATGTGATGTGGAGCCTCCCTCGAGGATGTTGCCTCCCCCTCAACAGCAGCCTGACTGCCTCCAGGCTCAACAGGCTTAGGCTCGACTGGACCCCAAGTAGTGGAAGTAGGACTGGGTCCATTAGCCGAGGTAGTGGAAGTAGGCTCGGCTAGGGCAGCTGGTGGAGTTGGCTCGGGATCACCCCAATCGTCATTGTCGTGCTCCTGCTCCATAAAGATGGCCTGTCCCATCTGATCTGGACCTATAGGCTCATAGACAGGTGATGGACAAGGTGCAGTCCCATCAAATATTTAACTTCACAAGTCTCCAAGATGTAGTTAGACTCAAGGTTAAGAACACGATAAGCACCAGAGTGTAATGGATAATTCAGGAAAACTCCATCAGAAGACCGTGACTCAAACTTTTCCAAATTTCTTTGTTTCAACATAAAGCATCTGCAGCCAAACACCCTAAAATACTTACCTTGGGTGGTCGTCCAAACCACAACTCATATGAAGCCTTGTTGAAGGAATCTCAAAGAAAGATGCGGTTTGCAACATGGCAAGCAATGTTGATCGCTTTGGCCCAAAAATGACTAGGAGTCCTACGCTCATCGAGCATCGTCCTGGCCATCTCAATAAGAGTACAATTGTTGCATTCAACAATGCCATTCTGTTGAGGAACATACGGAGAAGAAAATTGATGCTCAAGTCCCAAAGAAGCACAAAAGGTCTCAAAATGAGTATTCTTGAATTATGTGCCATTGTCACTATGAATCGCTCTCATGGCATTCTTGGGAAACTCATTTTGCAACCTAAGAATCAAATCTCGAGCATGAGTAAAAGCCTCGTCCTTCGCCTTCATGAAGAACACCCAAGAATAGCGAGAAAAGTCATTAATGACCACAAGCACATACCATATCCCCCCCCGAAAGAGCAAACCCGAGCTAGACCAACAATGTCCATGTGAAGCAATTCGTCAGGTTGTGAATTCATCACCATGGTGACCGGAGAATGGGAAGCAGCAACCATCTTTCCATGACCACAAGGGTGACAGACAAGATCCTTTTTAAATTTCAACTTGGGCAATCCTTGGATCAGGCCAAGTGAGCTCAGTCTACACAAAAGATCAAAGCCCAAGTGACCTAGCCTCATATGCCACTTCCAAATAAAAAGAGGATCCTACCAAAAGACATCGAGTGAAAACTGAGATTGAGAGCCAACCAAAGCCGTGGGTAGAACCGACCACCATTCCTCAAATTAATCGATGAAGATTACAGAACACAAATGCGAAGGTTCAAAGCGCTGCGGATCTCTGGATACAAAACTGGAGTACTCTAGGGAATAGAAAACAACTAGTGCTAAAACCCTAAGAAAATGAGATAGCTGAAACAACTAGGCCTATCCTTCTATTTATAGAGGGTTATTACTACTTTCCAAACTACCCCTAGATACATAGAGCCTATCCACTTAGGCGAATGCGAAATTGACCAACTCCTAGGATTTTGATCTAACGGCCACACGCTCCACATGAAATTGCTTCACCTTGACGCACCCTTTGCGATGACGCTATGTGACGCCTTCAATACCCGCTAGAACTGTCATTGCCGAGTTTTGAGGCCAAACTCGGTCGAAAACCCATCATCCGTAGCGTTTGGTGGTTTTCAGGCTCAACCACCAAAACCGATGTGAGTATCGCACTGCGTGGGCGTCCCCCACGTCCTGGACACGTCCCGCCAGTACTCGAACGTGCCGGCAACACGGCCTGCTCTGCCACGTCCTTGCACGAGTGCATGTCCTAGGTGTTAGCCACTACGGCTAGTCACCCGGGACTCCGGTCCCTCGGTCAAGTTCCAGCGCTCGTCCTTCACCCGTCTCGGTCCATTAGCACAAACATGCATGACCTTCGTCATCGACCACTATACATGTGCTCCACACCTACACACTACAAGCCAACTGACATGGTTGCACAAACACATAACTCATGCCTCGGTCAGTCCACGACTCGACCCACGACGTTACCCGTTGACAATTACTCATCATCAACCAAACCAAAAGGCACTACTAAAAAATCACCCTAATGCCACGGCGGATATTGCAACAACACTATTTTTGTTGCATTAGGTGTTAGTTATTGCCACATCCTTTAAAAGTGATTGCGATATATGGACCATTTTGCCACTATTTTTATGCATTGCGATAACCATGACTATCGTTGCAAGAGAAAGGTGTTATTGCTACCACTAGAACAGTTGTTGCAAAATTACCCTAGTGCCAAGGCAGATATTGCAACAACACTATTTTGTTGCATTAGGTGTTAGTTATTGCCACAGCCTTTAAAAGCGGTTGCAATATATGGACCATTTTACCACTATTTTTATGCATTGCGATAATCATGACTTTCGTTGCAAGAGAAATGTGTTATTGCTACCACTAGAACAGTTGTTGCAAAATTACCCTAGTGCCACGGGGATATTGCAACAACACTATTTTTGTTGCATTATGTGTTAATTACTACCACTAAAACAGTCGTTGCAAAATTACCCTAGTGCCATGGGGATATTGCAACAACACTATTTTTGTTGCATTAGGTGTTAGTTATTGCCACAACTTTAAAAGTGGTTGCAATATTTGGACCGTTTTGCCACTATTTTTGTGCATTGTGATAACCATGAATTTCGATGCAATAGAAAGGTATTATTGCTAACACTAGAACAGTTGTTGCAAAATCCACACCGGATATTGCAACAACACTAAAGTTGTAGTATTAGGTGTTAATTATTATCGCAACCTTTAAAAGTGGTTACAATGTGAGAATCATGACTTTTGTTACAAGAGAAAGATGTTATTATTACCACTAGAAAACTTATTGCAAAAGCACCCTAATGCCGACCGCACTAAATTTATTGCATTATGTATAGTTATTGCTACAACCTTTAACTGGTTACAAAATATACACATTTGTGGCACTGTTTTTGTGCATTACGATAATCATGACTTTCGTTGTAAAAAACGATGTTATTTGCTACCACTAAAAAAGATGCAATTAATTGACAGTTATGCCACATATTTTCTTTGTTGTGATAAACTTGAATTTCATTGCAAAATGTTGTTGTCATAATTTTAATCTCCATTGCAAAAGGTTGACATATATTATAATATAATTATTAGACATTGCAAAGAAAAAGATATATTTGCCACGATATTCCTTTATTGTAGTATTTTTAAATGTCGTTGCATTGACTGTATATATTACAACAAATTAAAGTTATAAAACGTCACACCAAAATTATATTACAACTAATTATATTACTAAGCATTGATATACATTACACCAAAATTATAAAACGAATTATAGCATTATCCTTGTCTTAAATTCTTATATTGCAACAAAATCTTAAATTTATATGTCTGATATATATATATATATATATATATATATATTGCAATAAAATTACAAGATGTTGCATCAAAAAGATACTTTAAAATCTAATATATCTTATATATGTGACCAAAAATAGAAAAGAATACAAGGAAAAGATCACAAGAATCTTTGATTCCAACGCTATAGATATATCTGATATATATGTGACAAAAATAGAAAAGAATACAAGGAAAGGATCACAAGAATCTTTGGTTCCAACGTTGCCTAGACCTGCAGGGGGTCAGGCACAAGCCGCCAGCAGGCACAAGCCGCTAATAGGAAGGAAAAGGGAGGAAAAGTCACAGGCCGCCCGCTCCACGTCATTCTTCCCTGCCAGGAAGACCACGCCTTCTCCAGGCCCAGGAAACAGGTGCTCAGGTCCATTCACTTCCTCTTTGTTTTCTACTGAATGTTTCTTGTTCACATCACTGCTTCGATTTTCTCAATGTGCTCATGTGCATCCACACCATGGGAATCGTGGTCCACTTTGAGCACCTACAATTACAGAGATAAAAAAGAAATAAGATTCAGTGGTCTAAGATATAAACTACAGACTGCAAGTCTGTAACCTGCTATGCACCTTACAAAAGACTAGTGTTTAAGACGTGTCCAGCGCGCGTTGTTTCTAAAGGACCCTAAACCCCCCCCGCCAGTTAACAGATGCCTGAGTCACCAAGTGGGTTCTGAAGGTTGATGTGAGTACCTAGTTAACCATTTTATGCAAAACACTAACAGAAACCAATTTTGAATGTCAAGACCTGCAACAAATATTAATGCTCATGTAGGCGAGCACGACCTGCAGCAAACCTTAATGCATGTTAAGCTAAAGCAGATGTATATAGGTATTTTGAAAAGGAGGGGTTGCAAGTCTGAAAACTATGTTATCTACACATCAAGTTATAGGTATATAACAACTGAATGGCTGTATATATACCAATAACATCAAGATATATACCAACAACATCTATATATAGAAGAGTATATAAAATCTATATATAAGAGATTATATAGGAGAGCATATATACCAATAACATCAAGTTATGATTTAGAAAATACCTACACATCAAGGAGGGGCTGCATGTCAATAACATATGAATGGCTACAAGTCACTTAGCAGCTACAGATGTTATTTTTCTACTAAAAATCATTTTCTATAACTATTTATATAAAATATTAAAGTTTAGGGACGCCGGGTACAAAATCCTGAGAGCACAGGGTTTAAAAAGTAAATTCCAAGACCTTTTTAAACTTGTATGATACATTCTTCACATTACAGAGAGATCTAGAAACTGGTATAGAACCAACCGATCTATCCCTTTGGATGATTGCTCGTTGTAAAAATGATGAATGGTCGGAAGAGGCTTCACGTGGCATTTATGTGAGTAAATCACAAAGCTTACTACTAAAACATACTTTAAAATACTAGGCATGAATTCTTATTTGAATTGAGCTAACTTGAACTATATTGTTCTTTTCAGGAGAAGGCAGCTGAGAAAATTGTTGAGAAAATGTATCAAACAGAAAGATTTGATCTAACAAGAGAAGAGGAAAATGCTATTTTCCAAACAACATTCAAGGAAACAACAGGATGTAAGGCAAACAGACTTCATGGTCATGGGTACCTATCAAGATATCCAACAAGAAGTCAAGTGATGGAATCAAAGTTCCTCGAACAAGCTCGTGCCACGGTTGCAACCAACCAAAAGAACATTGAACTCGAAAGTCAGGTCCAGTTGTTAAATGAAAAACTTGCGTGTGAGGTTGCAGAACGAGAAAGAATACTACAAGAAAAAATGCAAGCACTGCAAGAAGAAGAAGAAAGAAAAAGACAAGTGCTTAGAGAAGAAATGAGGCAAGAAATGGTTGCTGCCCTTGCTGCTGTAGCACAACAGGTATAAAATTTGATATTTGTATTTTTACCATCATTGCTATTAGAAACTTTTGCAACATAAATTGTTTGATCAATTATTTAATGCAGAGCAACCGTGAAAGCACCACTCCAATCGATCCTTCTTCCGTTGTCCCTACTAAACCTCCTGAACTCATCCCAGCTGATCCTCCTGCACCTGCACCAAGTAGTGCAAACAACGTTCATACACCAGACACAAACAATAAGAAAGACAATATGCCAGCAAACTATATTAGCTCTTACACTCTAAGGAATGCTGTGACAAGACGTGTGTAGGCAAGGGGCAACAAAAGAAGCGAATGTGTATGGAATGCAAATGTTCTTGCATTATGATCATATAAACTGTTTTACAACATTTTTTGATAGTTTTGTTTTTGTAATCCTGAATATGATAATAGGTACAATCCGCAAGTGCAAGCGAGAAGCAAGGTAGATCAACTTAAGAAGCTCTATCAAAGTGTGTTTAAGGTATGTCCACAATCTATTTTTATTTCTTTTGTAGTTGTGCATGCAATGGATTTTAGTAGCCTAAACAGATTTTAGTTAACCATAGGAGCAGTACACATGTTTGTGGCTCTGTGCAGCATGCTTATTTGGTAGCTTGTTTTCGCTCTTGTTAGGCTGGTGCTGCAGCTGCCTTCTCTGGTAGAGATAGAGTAGAACGCTTGCTGCTGCGTGCTTCCTGTTTGTTGCGTGCTACTGTTTGGTGCTTGCCGCTGCTAGCTACATGCTGCTGCGTGTTGTTGCTGCTGCTTGCTGCATGTTGCGTGTTGCTGCTTGCTGCTTGCTGATGGTTGCTGCTGATGCTGCTTGCTAGGAGTTGTGCTGTAGCTGTAGCTGTAGGCACTACAGTTGTAGTCTTCCACTAATGATTAACCAAGTTATTGTAGCTTTACTAATTATTGTTTTGAACACTTCCAATAGGTTTCTTGTCGTCATGATATCGTCGTCAGCCTAGCTAACCATCGCTTGCATCAATGGAGGGGATGGAGGGGTATACGATGGCAAAAAAACTTCCAATAATTTGCTAGTTCTGAGTAGTTTATTATCTATGTTATCACAATCCAAGCTAGTATGAGGATGTTGTGATTGTGAGCTATGTTATCAAATTAATTTGTATTTGGCCACTATTTATTTGGTGCAACCTATTTGTTACAACTTATGGTATGGATATAGTTAATATATGAGACAAGAGACAAATATTATGGTTGTCAATTTTGGTTCTGACGTTACTGATGTAAAATATAATTCTTTTGCATAACATTTTATACCCAATAGAAATGCAAAATGCATTGTCGTATAAATTGTGGGTTTGAATATATGTAAATGCAACGGTTTTATTGGTTGTTGTATGGTTCAGTTGCAATGATTTTTGTTGTTGCAATAAGATGTAATTATCATGGATCTATTTCTTTGGGACTTCAGTAGTCGCAACCTTTTCTTCTTGTAGCAACATCATTAGTTACGATATTTTTTGTTGTTGTTATAACGGTTCTTACCACAGATAATTTTTATAGCAAAAAAGTCATGTAGCCACGAGACACATTATGTTGCAAAATGATCAAATGCAACGAAATTATTTGCATGGCAATACATCTTGTTGCCACGAGTCACTTGTGTGGCACTAGTGTTTTGTTGCCACGAAGCATCTTGTGGTAACAAAGCCATTTGCAACAGATTTAAACGTGGCATTAACACTTATTACCATGAAATATGTTGTGGCAATAGAGTTTTTAGCAACTATCGTAACTGTTGCAATATAACTTATTGCAACAGAATAGTCCATTGTAACAACGAACTACTGCAACACTTGAATATGTTGCAAAAGATGTAGTAATTGCAACAGAAAGTAAAATTGTTGCTATAGCCTATTGCCACTCTGTTTTCTGCAACAGCAGGCAACGACAGTTGTTCTATCGCAATTGGTGCCTATCGCAACGATTTATGGTCTATCGCAACGATTTTTGCCCATTGCAACAAGGTGATTTTTTAGTAGTGAGGGACAAGTCAACCTTGTGTTCGCAAAACTATTGTTGGCTATATTGAAGGGATATTTATATACTACATTTCTACTATAGGGGAGCGAGCCAAAGAGTGTGTCATAAGTTGGAGGATAGAAACATAGATTAGTGATACATAAAATCAATTTCCACCTCTCATCCTATGAATTTGGTATAGGCTTATATCTAAACTTTAGAAAGTGGTGGAATGTCAAATTCCAAACCAAATAACTTACTCTCTTAGGTAGATTTCAATTTCTTCAAAATGATGGGATCCAAACGGTCCCTAAGTGAATTCTAAAACAGGTCTAGCTGGCTTGCATAGAATTGTTGCATCAAGCTCATGTGCATGCTACATAGCCATGCTCTTGTATGGTGTATGTGACTGCCAACAACTTCTTGTATAACAAACTTGTAACTTTAGCTTGTGTAGATCAGAGAATTATTGTTTTCCATATCATGTATGTTGAGAAACGACCACGACAACCCAATGAATTAGCTATTTACCATAGTAGAGTGTTTTCTTATTTAGATCCTTCAATATTACTCTTGCGGTTGTTGTTATTATATTTCACCCACACTAAGCATGGGAAAATTGGCTAATATTTTACAAGAAGAGGCATATATTTGTTACACAAGAATGATTCCTATATATAGGTACGTCACCAAAGGATTACTAAATAGTAGTAAGTAGATATAATTATTGTACTTGGCCCTAAAAAAGCCCTACTTTTTCTTGCTTGGTCCTTTTAGTTTGGGGTACTTGCTTGTCTGGTGAGGCGAGGACATCTCGAGTACCGCAGACCGAATCTGCTAGACAATGCTTTGGTGAGCATATTCATAGAGCATGAGTGCTTGTGTGTGTATATATATCTTATCGTTCTACATGCATGATATTTTCTGTGGCAACTGCAACCCTCGAATCTTGTATTTATTGATTGACCTCACCTAGGGCCAGCTCATCTGTATGGGCTCCAAGCAAAGGGAGTAGTGATAGTGTCAAGGACAGAGAAGAAAAATATCTGTACTGTAAGACTAGCTAAAAATGCGATTGATCATGGACAAGTGGGATGTACCAGTTGATGAATAATTAATACTAGCAGAGATTAAAGAAGGATATAATACACTGCAAATCCCTGTTATTTTAGTTTATATGTCTGTCAAAGATGCTTTGCAACAGCACAGTACTGTCCTATGGCGTGCTGCATGAATATTGGCGCAACAGTTGGTGCTACTCTGCCTCATGTCCCCCCCCCCCCTCTCTCCCCCCCCCCCCCCCTCTCTCTCTCTCTCCATATATATATATATATATATATATATATATATATTATCTTTTATATTTTGTTCATTCTCTAGTTGTGTGTTCTATATATATATATTATCTTTTATATTTTGTTCATTCTCCATATATATATATATATTCATCACCCTATGTGATGGACCACCCGTCGCGCGCGTGGCTGCCCCCCCCCCCCCCCCACGCCCCCCGCGACTCCTAGGCGCCCGCCTAGCCAGCCGATCGTGCCACCCACCCCGCCCATCCGACCGAACCGAGCCAATTAATATAAAAAGTGACTTTAAAACAAAGAATGACTTAATGTTATCTAGACTCTAGAATGACTGAAAATCAACAATATCTGATAAACACAGGGAGAGTGACTGAAACAAAAATGTCTAAAAAACTAAAAATATCTGAAAAACATGAAAAAATGCCTTGAAAACTAAAAATGACTAATGTTACCTGGAATTCTAAAATGACTTAATATTTATGTTACCCAGACTTTGGAATGACTTAAAGTTACGTAGAATGACTTAAATGTTGTCTGGACGCTAGAATGACTTAATATTTTCTAGAATGACTGAAACAATAACATAAGAAAAGTCTGAGAAAACCCACAAAATATGGTTGAATACAATAAATAACTTAATGTTTTCTGAAAAAATGACTTAATATTTATTAGAATGACTTAATGTTGATTGGAATGATATATATATATAGTCGGTATATACTGGAACGACATATTATAACCATTATAATGTACTATTTATGATAACTTGATAGTTATTTACGTTAATTTTACTAAGTAATTATGCTATATAACAATCTCCTGTTTTACTCCCTCGAAGTACCAATTGTGTTATATGGTGTTTTTATATATGCTAGCAATAGAAGGTTTTAAGCATTTTCTTACATGTTTCAACATATTTTCATGGACTTATAATACTCGTGCAAAATTTACACTATCTCTAACACTATTTACACTCAAACTTGAGGATTGTTACGATCATGATTACAATGCATCAGAGTTACGATCTGATGTGCACCGGACTGTCCGATGAGCCTAGGACCAACGGTCATCTTCGCCAACGGTCGATTGCTACGTGGTTGGAAAGGACAGAAAGTCAGGAATGGTCAGAGAAAGTCAGTCGCACCAGACTATCCGGTGTGCCACCAGACTATCCGGTGCGCCATAGGGCAGACGAATCCAACGGTCGACTGACGTGGCAGGCACCGGACACTGAACAGTGTTGTGTCCGGTGTGCACCGGACCGTCCTGTGTGCCCGTCGACAGAAAGCTGTTGTTTTCTGTCCAACGTCCATATGGGGGGTTGGAGCCTATAAAAACCACCGCAACCGGTCATCTCAAGGTGTGGGAGCCCAAGCAACATATCAAGGCATATAGTAGACATATCCAATCCCTCCCAACCACCTCCATTCATTGATCTATCTCATACACAAGAGTTAGGCCACATCAAAGCCTCACAAGTGCCACAAAAGAAAGATCAAGCAAAATAGAGCTACTCGTGTGTGTTTAGTGATAGTGCCTTATGAGAATCATTGAGATAAAGTGTGTGCTACATCTTGTGATCATTTGAGCGTGGAGTTTTGACTCCCATTCATCTTCCTCCAAACCTTTTGGAGACTTGTAAAGCTAGCCAGAGACACCTAAGTATGTGGTGGTCCTTGTGGGGTCTTAGTGATCCTTGAGATTAAGAAGAAGCACTCGTCGGTCTTGGTGATCAGTGGTGTTGAGGACTTGTTCTCAAATGCTATGGGTTAAGAACAAGGCAACACAAAACGTTAGTGGTTAAAGTCCTTCGTCCTTCGAAGCATTATCTCCCTTAGGATATAATGATCTTCAGACGAAGGTTATGAAGGACGTACCTTCATCATCACAGTGTATATTAATGGAAGTAGAAACATATGAAACATGAGAAATAACATGAATAACCATATGACATCATTAATATATCTTTATTATATCACCATGAATGAATATGAACAATATTGAATTACATTTGTACCTTCGGCTTGATAGAAGGCAAAAGTCCAAGTGTGACGCGCGAGTGAATACAAGATAGCGTGAACAGTACGGGGTTATTGTTCATCTATTTATAGGCACGGGACACAGCCCGGTTGAAATTACATTCATGCCCTTGATAAATAACTATGAACATGACACAAACTATCATGGATTGGTCAGTCTTTTCCTCTTTAAGTCAGTGCAGCCCTTCGTCTCAAGAGATGTCACTATGCCGAAGCTTTCTGGGTTGTAGCTTCGGCTTGTGCCTTCATGCTGTGTCAATTCGCATATCATACTGCCGAAGGTGTTTTTGCTTAGAGGACCTTTAGCGAAGAAGCAGGCCCCCAACATTAGCCCCTTCATGGTGCTAGATCGTTTTTCGTAACGAGCTCGATCCGTGAAAAAATCTCAAAGGCTTCAGAATGCCGAAGGTCCAAAAAACACCTTCCCTAAGCTCGTTGCAGAGAAACGATTAAAATACTCCAAGCGTCGGGTGGTCCACCGTTCAGCGGTTACGAGCGATCTGGCGGTTCACCTTCCAGGCGTCGAGTGGTCCACCGTTCAGCGGGTGCGGGCGATTTGGTGGTTCACATTCCCACCTGCAACACTATATAAACAGACGGGATGGTGCAGAGTTACCACATCATTCATTGCCATTGCACTGTTGTGCTGTTGAAAAATTTAACAATAGCCGAAGCTTTTTCACTGCTTTCTCAAGCGGACCATTATTTTGAAGTAACTTTGTCAAAACTGCAAAAGACATCAACTTCGTAACAACCGTAAAAAATCCATCGGATGGCCAGAGTACGCTCGACTACAAGGGTGACTCGTGAAGGAAGGAGACCGAGGTCACCGAAATAGCTCCAATGTCCAAAGTTATGAGACAGTCAGGTCTAGTTGTGACGGAGGGAACCATTGACGAAGGCACACCTGCTGCCGAAGCTGAACAGGCTGACATTGAAGAAGAAAATGTTGATGAAGAAGAGGAGGATTATAGCATTTTGATCCTATCAAAACCCAGCCACCTAGATTTTGAGAAATCTATTGTGCCTGAAGCCGACGTGCCCATGATGATGAAGCTGGGTTACTTCGGAGAAGCTGAACGGAAACTGATCCGATTTGCTGGAGAAGAGACCACCCTAGTGCTGAAAGATGATGAAGTAATTGTTTTCAAGAGTTTTTTCAGAGCAAGACTGCGGTTCCCTCTGAACGAGATGATAGGAGAAGTCTTGAAGAATTTTGAAATTTATCTTCATCAGCTGACCCCTAACGCTATCGTTAGGCTCAGTATCTTCATCTGGGCCCTCCAAAGCCAAGGGATGGACCCAGATGCCGAAGCATTCTGCCGAGTGCACGAGCTGCACTACCAAACGAAGGCCAGGGCAGATGGCTTACATGAGAATTTTGGTTGTTATAATTTCGTGTATCGCAAAGATACGAAGGCTCTGGTCCTCAGCTATCGTACCAAGTGGCCAATCGGTTGGAAGAGTGAATGGTTTTATGTCAAGGCTGATGAAAAGAAAAGGGGGAAACTGATGACGATGGTCATGTGCCCGCTGGCTTTAAGCATCGGAATGACAAGACCTTTGTGCAATATGCAGCTAGGGTTAGCATGCAGCTGGCCGCAGTAGAATTCAGGGTGGTGGTTGAACAAATCAGCACCAGAGACCTGGTGCAAGAATACCTGGCCAACAGGACATCTCCAACGTCAAGTGATTAGAGCATGCCGAAGCTAAAAGGAACAAAGAAAAAATATGAGCTTGTTCGATTGCCTTATCGTTTTAAGTTTGAGAAACAGTTCAAAGAGCCTTGCCAAGAATGGCTGGAGATGATTGAAACTATGTGCAATGAAATTTTGGGGAACTACACTAAAAAGGAAGACCAATTAATGACAGCAGCCTTCGGCACCCGGCCAAAACGAAGGTTAAACAGTGTAATGGACGCTCTAAAATTTGGATACCCTGATTATGAGCGGCTCAGCAAGGGTGCCGAAGTGACAAAGAGAAAAAGGGTTGTTAGTGTTCTGAGCAGGTAGGCTACCAGAATGGTGAAGGAGGATGAGAAAACTTTGAAGAAGAGAAAATCCAGTCCCGAGCCGAAAGCGACGGCTTTGAAGAAGAGAAAGGCTGCAACTCTAGAGCCGAAGATGACTGAGGTGGAATAGGAAACTCCTTCAACACCTCCTGTGGCTGAAGTAGAAGAGATTTTAAAGGTAATGACCGAATCTTTACCTATCAAGCTGCTAAGTCCTTTGGGACCGCAACTGACGAAGCTTTTTCAGAAGAAACAAGAACCTGCGACCACAAAGAAGGCAAATGGGTTGAAGAAGCGAAGGATTGGTAGCGTGATGCAAGCTATTGAAAAGATGCCACCTTCGGCCTCGGTATCTAAGATAGCACCTACTGCAAGTGCCGAGGCCACTGCCGGAGCAAACACATCGGTCGAAGCTACAACTGTCACCGAAGCTACCAACCTGGAGACTACCTTGTCTGGAATTGATAAATTGTTATTGGATATGCCCACAGAAGAAACAGTTGCAGCTGCAGAATAGGTCATGGCCCCAGTGCCTGACAAAGGAAAGGAATTGTCGAAGCTGCTTCGGAAGAAGGAGATTTCGATCTTCGGAACCTAGTGGGACAAGAACTATCTGAGGCTAAGAAGAAGGAGCTAGAGGAACACGACATTTCCTGTGGCTACCAGCCAGGAGCCATGCTCTTTGGCGGGATCAATGAAGAGGCCTTGGGATGTGTTCGTGACCGTACCGGGGCGAAAGTAAGAGGCCTTGGGAAGTGTCGGTTTTCCGAAGCTCAAAGCCGATATTAGCAGCTACCGACGACAATATATCGTCTGTAGTTTGTTTTATTCCAATTTCAAGGTAATATTCTTGTGATGAAACAAAAATTTACTTTTTGTTTTTGCGACGAAGTTTGTTGATGAAGGTCTATTTTATACAGAGTATGCTGCTAAGCAAAGCGCTGCAGATACAACATGACCTCGAGAATAAGAAGAACGAGATTATAATCGAGGGTCTAGAGAGCAAAATCAAAGAATACGAAGCTTCCCTTGAAAAGAAAGATTTCCTACTCCAAGCAGTGGAAGGTTCCCTTGTAGAAGTGCAGGCCAAGAATATTAGATTAAACAGGGAACTCCTACAAAAATCAGAGAGCTTCGAACAAGAAAGAAAAAACTTGCAGACGAAGTATGAAGCCGAAGCTACCAAGAATACGAAGCTAAAGCAATCTTTGAAGGAGCTTCGTGACATGTGTCTAGATTTTGGCAATCGCTGCGTACAACGATTAAAAAAGGTTCTCAACTCAGTTGGAGCCAGTGCTGAAAAGTTTACTCCTTCGGTCGAAGATATATCAAGCACCTTCGAACATATTGAAGGCAAAGTTGAGGCGCTTGACAAAGTAATAGCAGGGCATGGTGACTTCTACACCCTGCTAGCTTCTCGTGGCAAGGCTGCAGCATTTTTGAAGGCTAGCTGTACGCACGCAAAAATTTTAAATAGACCAAACTTCAGCCTATCTGCATCAGATTTCGTTGGGAGTAGGTTTATAACACAAATTTGGGCGAAGGGTGGTCGAGAGTTGGCTAGTGACAAGGCCCGAAGCCTGCTAAAGACGATACGATGCTTATACCTGTTGCTTGCTCTCTTGTAATTACTTTTTACCTTATACTACTTTGTTGTGTACAGGATGACGATGCCGAAGGTCAATAGTCCGAAGCTTAATTCAAAGATTGCTGAAGCTGCTGCACAAAGCTTAGAAACATTTGAAATATCTTTGTAAAAGACATTGTAATTGGGAATCGAACATTACTTTGTAAATTTGTCCATACCTTGTAATATATTTTTACCTTTCCATCCGTGTATGAATTGCTTGGCTGTGGACAAAACTTGTATCTTTTGAGCCAAAGGCGAAAAACACCTTCCCTTCTTTTTGTACACACCGAAGCGTATTCTTAATTCTTTATGCTCATCGAAGCATTGTTATCAAAGATGAAGCAACTGTTTGTGCTTTGTGTTATGCTGATGATGAACCTATGAATGTCTACATGAATGTGTTATGAATGCAATGAATGATGTAATGTAATGTGCAAATGAATGTCCAAATACACACAAGAAGCCACACCCAGACTCTGCATCCCCTTTGGAACGTCTTTTGAGTCTTAAGCTCTGCATCCCCTTAGGAACGACTTTTGAACTTCTTCACCTTCTATTTCAGTGGTGTAAGTTCTACATCCCCTTAGGAACGACTTTTGAACTTCTTCGCCATATATTTCGGCAGTATTTGGCTCTGCATTCCCTTTGGAATGACTTTTGAGCAGAAAACTTACGCTGCACTCCCTTAGGAACGACTTTTTGTGCTTCGTCATACTCTGCATCCCCTTGGGGACGTCTTTTTAGCTTCTCCCTATTTTTCTTTTTGCACTCGATGGTGCATGCTCAGATTTACATATTACATCTTTTGGGGGATTTGGCCCTCATGGGGCTAAATAAGAATGAAAAATTACAAGCTATGGCCCCATTAAAAACCTTTCTCCCTTCTTGAAAGGAAAAGGGTTCCATAGAAAAAATGAAAAAGAGAGATTACATCAAATTATACATAATATCGTCGAAGCTCATCCGCATTCCAAGATCTGAGTATGCCGTTGCCGTCCATATCCTTCAATCTGTAAGAACCGGGTCTTGACGAAGATACTACCAGAAAAGGACCTTCCCACTTTAGTTGCAACTTGCCCACTGTGTCTGGGTTGGCCACTCTCCGAAGCACCAAATGCCCTGGTTTGATATTTTTCAATCGAACTTTTCTATCACGCCACTTTATTGTTTTGGCCTAATATTTATTGATGTGCTTTATAGCCTAAAGTATGGTCCCTTCTATAGTATCTTTTGTTACTTAATAATCAGCTTCGTCTTCTGCCGAAGCTGTTGTTCTTATTAACCCTGCCTTTGCCTCTTCTGGAGTTATTGCTTTGTCACTAAACAAGAGTTTGAAGGGTGTAAATCCTATTGACCTTGACACAGTTGTATTGTGGCTCCACACCACTTTAATCAGCTCGTCTGGCCACTTTCCTCTGGGCTGGTTGAAGATTAGCTTCATTATTCCTATCATTATAATACCATTTGCTCTTTCTACCAGACCATTTGATTCTGGATGTCTAACTGATGCAAAATGAATCTTCGTACCAATTTGGTCACAAAAATCTTTAAATGATTCGGCATCAAATTGTGTACCATTGTCCATAGTTATTGCCTTCGGCACACCGAAGCGACAAACAATATTTTGCCAGAAGAATTTTTGGACCGTGACCGAAGTTATTGTAGCTAAGGGCTTCGCCTCAATCCACTTGGAAAAATATTCTACTACTACTACAACATACTTCAAGTTACATTGTACTGGTGGGAGTGGACCTAACAAATCCAGGCCCCATCTTTGCAATGGCTAGGTTGGTTGTATTAACTGAGTTAACGACGAAGGTTGCACGGTGGGCGCCAATTTTGAGGACTTGTTCTCAAATGCTATGGGTTAAGAACAAGGCAACACAAAACATTAGTGGTTAAAGTCCTTCGTCCTTCGAAGCATTATCTCCCTTAGGATATAATGATCTTCAGACGAAGGTTATGAAGGACGTACCTTCATCATCACAGTGTATATTAATGGAAGTAGAAACATATGAAACATGAGAAATAACATGAATAACCATATAACATCATTAATATATCTTTATTATATCACCATGAATGAATATGAACAATATTGAATTACATTTGTACCTTCGGCTTGATAGAAGGCAAAAGTCCAAGTGTGACGCGCGAGTGAATACAAGATAGCGTGAACAGTACGGGGTTACTGTTCATCTATTTATAGGCACGGGACGCAGCCCGGTCAAAATTACATTCATGCCCTTGATAAATAACTATGAACATGACACAAACTATCATGGACTGGTCGGTCTTTTCCTCTTTAAGTCTGTGCAACCCTTCGTCTCAAGAGATGTCACTATGCCGAAGGTTTCTAGGTCATAGCTTTGGCTTGTGCCTTCATGCTGTGTCAATTCGCATATCATACTGCCGAAGGTGTTTTTTCTTAGAGGACCTTCGGCGAAGAAGCAGGCCCCCAACAGGTGGATTGAGGGAAAGGGTTGAAAAAGACCCGTCCTTAGTGGACTCCTCAACGGGGATTAGGTTCTTGGTGAACCGAACCTCGGTAAAACAAATCACCCGTGTCACTTGTGTTTATTGCTTGTGATTTTTTTGTCTTCTCCCTCTTTAAGTTCTCTTGCACTATTCTTGTTGATATTACTTTGTGTTGCATCAAGTTAAATTCTCATATATAGAAGGAACGCCTTGCAAGAAAGAACTTGTGTTATTTCTCTTCTCATCTAAGTCCTCTTGCATTATTCTCCATAAACATTTTACTTGTGTTGCTTTTGTTAATTCCGCATTCTTGGGAAGCAATACTCTTTGGAAGCAAAGAACTTAGTTTTATACTCCGATAATTTCTCATCTTGTTCTAACCACTAATCAAGGGATCAAGTCCGGGTTTAAAGTTATAATTTTTAGGTTTCGCCTATTCACCACCCTCTAGGAAACTTTCAATTGGTACTAGAGCTAGGCACTTCATGTTGGGGACTTGTTCTCAAATACTATGAATCAAGAACAAGGCAACATAAAATGTTAAATATTAACGCCCTTCGTCCTTCGAAACATTATTTCCCATAGGATATAATGATCTTCAGACGAAGGTCATGAAGGACATACCTTCGATCATCGAAGGTATGAAGATAATAGAAGGAAGTGTGTAAAATAAAAAAGATAACATAAACAGTCATATAGCATTATCAACTCATCTTCATTATATTATCATGAGAAAATAAAAACAATATTGAATTATATTTAGTACCTTCGGCTTGATAGACAGCAAAGGTCCGGGCGTGATGCAAAAGCAAATGCCAAGTCAGCGTGAACAGTACGGGAGCACTGTTCATCTATTTATAGGCACGGGACGCAGCCCATGTAAAATTACACCCATGCCATTTACATTTGTTAATGACTCTATAGTGATCCATCGAGGTCCAAATAGCCTTTTCCCTTTTAAGTCGGTTTCCTTTCCTGCTGTCATGCCGAAGCTCCCTTGCGCGTAGCTTCGACGCTGCATCAACCTTCGTATCCTTTGTGCTTCTCCTACTGTGGTTCTGATTCGAATCCGAAGGTACCTGTTCATGTATTACAATTCCGGAAACATTGTTAAATCATGTTTTTGAGGACCTTCGGAAGATGAAGGCCCCCAACACTTCATATTGAGTCTAACAACTCGAAGTGATGGCTCGAAGAAGATCCCAAAAGAACAAGAAGACACCTCTGAAGGAGAACAGTGAGGTAACTCTTGAGATATTACTTTCTGATTATTCTAATTATGCTTCATGGTCTACTAGTGTGATAAATGCTTTTAGAACCATAGACTCACAATTAGAACAAATCTTAGATAAGAGTATTATACCTTCTAGTTACGATAAGAAAAATGCTTCCGAGGAAGATCGCAGATGTTTACGCTTAAATCATCTTGCTTTTGACATCTTAGGTAATTCTCTTAGCAAAGAAGATTATCATGCCTTCATAATTAGATATAATGAACCTATTCGTGATGCACATGATATTTGGGCTAGAATTAAAAATAGATTTGATGAGTCCAAACATGTTAGTTCATATGATGCTTCTACTTCCTTTAGTTCTTGTGAAACTAACCCTTTAAAGGAAGAAGAAGAAAATGAACATTGGAGACCAAACGATGAATCCACCTCTCCGAAAGGTTTGTCTTCCCATTTCAATTACCACATATGTTGTGTGGCTAATGAAAATGATAGAGGAAGCACAAATGAGGATGAGGAGGATGAAAGAAGCTTCATGTAACTCTACGCTCATCTAAGCCTGTAGATAAGTGAAAGGGAAATGTGCCCTTGGGCAATTTCTATAATGTTTTGGTGATTGAGTGCCCAACACGTTTAATTAAGTTCTTATGTGCCAAATAAAGTGAGAAGTGCAAATCAAGGCAAAAGGTATGTTTCTAGACGTGGTGAATTGTTTTATGTACTAACATGGTTATCCAAGTGCTAGAAACAGTGACTAAAGAAGAAGAGAGAAAAAGGGAAGGTCTTGGCTTTGTGCAGCCAAACTTCAGCTCGGTCTGGCACACTGGACTGTCCGGTGCGCTAGGCTGGTCCGCGGTGAACTCATCGCTCTCGGGTTTCGACGGCGGCGTACGGCTATAATTGACCGGACTGTCCGGTGGTGCACCGGACTGTCCGGTGAGCCAACGGTCGCTAGAGCAACGGTCGGTCGCGCAATCTGCGGGTGACGCGTGGCCCGCAACAACGGTCGGTTGGGCACACTGGACAGTGTCCGGTGCGCCAATCGACCCCGAGGACCAACGGTAGGATGTGCCTGATTTGGAAGGCGATCGCGCACCGGACAGCTACAGTGACTGTCCGGTGGTGCACCAGACTGTCTGGTGCAGCACCCAACAGAAGGCAAGTTTGGCCTTCCAAGTTGGCCTCCAACAGCTCCTAGCTGCCTTGGGGCTACAAAAGGGAACCCTAGGCGCATGGAGGAGTGATCTAAGCATTCTAAGACTCCCACATTCCATCTCCGCGCATTTGATCGATTGTGTTAGTGATTTGAGCTCTGTTCTAGTTGTGAACTCTTTGTGCTACTTTTCGAGCTCAAGTCTTGGCTTGTGTGCGTGTGTGTGCTGCGGATTTGTGTGTGTTGCTCTCCAACCTTACTCTTGTGCATTCTTTGTGATCAATATTGTAAGGGCGAGAGGCTCCAACTTGTGGAGATTCCTCGCGAACGGGAAGAAAACTATAAGAAAGAAAGCTGTGGTATTCAAGTTGATCATTGGATCACTTGAAAGGGGTTCAGTGCAACCCTCGTCCATTGGGACGCCACAACGTGGAAGTAGGCAAGTGTTACTTGGTCGAACCATGGGATAAAAATCACGTGTCTCTTGTGTTACTTTCTCTATGATTGTTTTGTTCACAAGAACTCGCCTCAAAGCTACTTAGTCACACTAACTCTTTCAAAACTAAGTTTTGTGGCTATTTAGTGTTTGATTTTACAGGATCACCTATTCACCCCCCGCTAGGTTCTCTCAATTGGTATTAGAGCTATACTCTTTATCTAAGGGACTAACCACCCAAAGAGATGGATCCTAAGGGAAAGGGGATGGTGGTCAACGACAAGGAAAAGGAGTCCGTCTTCAACGAGCCAAGAGATGACAAGCCTACCGACTCAGGCTCGAGTCACAAGAAAAGAGACGGGAAGAAGAAGAGGCGCACCAAGAAGATCATCTACTACGACAGCGATGCCTCGTCTTCTTCACCACACAACGACAACGACGACTCCTCGTCAAAGAAGAAAACGGTTAATCAAAACTATTCATTTGATTATTCCCGTATTATATACAATTCTGATGCTCATTTGCTATCAATTCCACTTGGAAACCCCCCCCACACACACTTTGATGGAGAAGACTATTCTTTCTAGAGCCATAAAATGCATACTCATTTATTTTCTCTCCATCCTAGCATCTGGGAAATTGTTGAAAACAGAATGCACTTTGATAGTACTGACAATGTCGTTTTTATAAATGTCGGCGTTTCGAACCCGGGGGTCCATAAGCCAACCAATAAATTTGTCGTTGTGTGCCCCTGCCCAGATGGGTTGGCACAAGATAGAACACAAGGGGAAAACACGGCTCGTATTATCTCGCACCAGGGGTGTGTGCTCGTAGTAGGGGTTACAAGCGTTCGCGGGAGGGAGAGAGTGAGCCTGTTCGTTTGCTCGTCCCTCCACGCGACCCTCCCGCAGGAAGGCCCTGGACCTCCCTTTTATAGATGCAAGGAGAGGGTCCAGGTGTACAATGGGGGGTGTAGCTTATGCGCTAACGTGTCTGGCAGAGAGGTTCCTGAGCCCTGTGTACATGCCAACGTGGCTGTCGGAGAGGTGCTAGAGCCCTGTGTATGCGATAACGTGGCCGTCGGAGAAGTGCCTGAGCCCTGTAGAAGCGCAGCTGGCGGTGCTGCTAGGATCCTGCTGACGTCTCCTTGCTTCCGTAGGGGGCTGAGAACCACCGTCGTCATAGACGCACGCGGGGACCCATCATTGCCTGTTACCAGGACGAGCTAGATGGGACGCCGGTCTTGTTCCCTCGTAGCCTGAGCTAGCTAGGGGTAGGGTAATGATGTATACCTTGTGGCGCGGTCGGTCCGAGCCCAAGGTCGGGCGAGGCAGAGACTTCTCCTGAGGCCGAGGCCGGGGTCGGGCGAGGACGCGATTCCTCCCGAGGCCGAGGCTGAGGCCGAGTCTTGGGGTCAGGCGAGGCAGAGACCTCCTCCGAGGCTGAGGCCTAAGGTCGGGCGAGGCGGAGCTTCCTGTTGCGCCCGAGGCTGAACTTGCTGTTGTTAGCCTTGCCCAGGTGGCTGGCACAGCAGTCGGAGCGGGGTGAGCGGCGCTGTTTTCCTGTCAGATCGGTCAGTGAAAGGTCAAAGTGACTGCGGTCACTTCGACCTTGCAGACTGAGGCGCGCGTGTTAGGATAAGGTGTCAGGCGATCCTCGCATTGAATGCACCTGCGACACGGTCGGTTGGTGAGGCGATTTGGCCAAGGTGGCTTCTCGACAAAGCTTGCCCGAGCTGGGCCTCGAGCGAGCCGAGGGTGCGCCCGCTGCCTGAGGAGACCCTCGGGCGAGGCGTGAATTCGTCCGGGACTACTGTTCCTGCCCGAGGCTGGGGTCGGGCGAGGCGAGATTGCGTCCCTTGGTTGGTGAGGTCTTGACCTAAATCGTGCCCATCAGTCTCTACAGCTTGTGCTGATGGTGGTTACCAACCGTGTTTAGGAGTGTTGGGGGTACCCCTAATTACGGTACCTGACAGTAGCCCCCGAGCCTCAAAGGGAGAGTTGCTACTCGCTTGGAGGCTTTGCCGCACTTTTTTGCGAGGGGACCAGCCTTCCTCGGTTATACTTTGTTCCGGTGGGTGCGCACGAGCGCACCTGCCGGGTGTAGCCCCCGAGGCCTCGGAGGAGTGGTTTGACTCCTCTGAGGTCTTAGTGCTTTTCGTGATGCTTCGGCCGGCCTGGTTGTTCCCTCATGCGGCCTGGTCGTAGCCCGGGTGCATGGTCAGGTTTCGAGTTTTTAGGCTGGTTTGTTGACGCTGTCAACGGTTTGGCCGTAGCCGGGTTGCGAGAGCAGCCCCCGAGCCTCTGCATGGAGCGAGAGGACGATCAAGGACTGTCTCGACTTTTATTATATGCCCCTTCGTCGTCTTTCCGCAAGGAGGAAGGGGGGGAAAGCGCCATGTTGCCCTCGGAGGGCGCCGAACATGGTGTCTCCAGTGAGTTGCTAACGGGTGATCCGAGTGGACGCCCGTGCCCCATTCGGTAAGGGTTGGCTAGTGGCCAAGAGGCGCGCTCCAAAAGTACCTGCAGGTGATTTGCCGGACCCGAACCCATTAGATAGGGTCCAAGGGCTCGATGCCTCCCTCTGGTGGGATTCCGTTACAAAATTGCTCCTGCTAGTCTCGGAAATGTCCTAGGGTACCTCGGGAGCGTAGCCTGAGCCTCGGCCATGTAACGGACGTACCTAGAGTCATCTCTTACTCTGCATGCTCTGGGGTGGCTATCGAACCCTTCCGAGGGGCCAGCCTTCGAACCCCTAATCAGTAGTGGGCGTGGAGCCCGAGTACTCTGGGCGGCTGTCGAACCCTTCCGAGGGGCCAGCCTTCAAACCCCTGATCAGTAATGAGCTTGGAGCCCGAGTGCTCTAGGGCGGCTGTCGTACCCTTCCGAGGGGCCAGCCTTCGAACCCCTAATCAGTAGGAGAGCTCGGGGCCCGCTTCCTTCGCGGAGAAGGATCCCTTTCGAAGTATCCCCTTTCTCGGTCCCTGTTAGCAAGAGAGAGAAAGGGGAAGAGGAAAAGGATATGAATTTAAATGGCGTGGCGCACCTTTTTCGACGCGATCATCATGGCAGAGGCGAAATGACGCCCGCTTCGCCTGGCAAAGGTGTCGCTTGCCCTGCCGAGGAGTTAATGCGACGGGACAAGCGATTTGCGGGGCGGCCGTTGCGCGTGCTCGAGTCATTCAAGGAACGGAACACGGGCGCATCGTCTTCGTGCCGTGGGAGAGGGCTCTCCTGCCGCTTCAGGAGGGGACGCGATCCTGCGGGCGATTTGACCGCTGCTTCTGCTCGTCTGCTGCTCAATTACTGCCGGCCCACTTTTGGCCATATCGACTGTCGCGCCTCCCCTCGCGGCTGACCGACCCGTGATCGTTGTGCCCGATTGGCACTGTTGGGTCATGCGCGGGGCTGCCTCGAGTCACGACACTAGTTCCACAGTCGAGAAGACGTGGCATTGGCGCGAGTGGCGGTGCGGTTTCCTTGCACGCAGTAACCGTTGCGCCGGTTGCATGACATGCGGGCCCGGGCCTTCATGCTGACCCACCGGATGCGATGAAGCCGAAAGGGTGCACAACCGTGGTGCGGTTGCATGCCTCCTACATGGCGGTCCGCCCTTTCGCCTGCTGGTTTTGGCGAGAATGGAGGAACGCTTATAACCGCGGGGTGGTTACCTGCTTCGCGTGCAGTGGTTTGGCTTCTTCCGTATCTGGTCAGCCCGCATGACGTGTGGGACCCAGCCCCCGCGCTGGAGGGTGGGAACCCTGGAGCTCGTCGGTGGAGACTTTGCTCATGACGCTTGGAATGCAAGTGGGGAGAGCTGCCTTTAAAAAGGGATCGATCCCCCGGGCAGTAGACATGCCTCCGCACTCCCCTCATGCATTGCGCCCTTCCACCTTCCGAGCCCCCGGATGGGGTGCACCCGTGTTGCCTTCGTCTTGTTGCTGTTGGAGGAGCGCGACCCCGCGGGGGTTGGTGCTCTTCAGTCATCGCTCGGCTTCAAGGATTTTCATCACGCAGCCCGGCTGCATTCCCTCACCAATGGTCATCCAAGATGATGACCACCAGCTTCATGGTGGGAAGAAGCAAGCCGGGCTGCAGCCTCTGCCCCGCCCTCAGCTTCAAGGATGTCCATCATCCTCGCTGTGGCGGAGGGCGAGCTGAGCCAAGGTTCTACCTCCCACATGGGCTGGTAGGCTGCCTCTTCCTTCAGCATTCAGGGGAGAGGGCGCTCACCGGCCTTGCAGAGGGGGCGAACTTCGACAATGTGGGACCGGTCGGCCGCAAGCGTCGTCAGCTCCAGTGTGCCTGGCTCGCTGGCTCAGCTGGCTCTGTCGTGGCCTCCGATGCTGCCTCCTGCCGCTTGATCCGGGCGTGGCTGTCCGTCCACCGCATGGGCGACTGTTGCGTCGCGCGCACCGGGGGATCGTCCAAGATGTCATACGCTGCATGGGCGGCATTCGTGTTCTTGGATTGTCTTGTCCTCACTCTGGCATGATGCCTCCATGTGGAGGTCAGTGCCTGCCCGTCTGCGAGGACTTGAGTGGGGATCTGCCGATGCAGGCTGGGGCGACTGCCATTCGTCGGCGTGGTGCTGGCGCGCAGGTGGCCGCTGTCGTTGGTGCTTAGGTGGTGGTCGCCAGAGGAGGTTTCTCCGCCGACGAGACCGTCGGCGCCACCTGCGGTCGGACCTCCAGCTCTTTGGCTTTGATGGCTTGTCCTCGCCCCTCGTGCGGGGGCGTGGGCGAGGGCCCTTTCTCAGCAGCGTTGCCCTGAGGTCATCGCTGCTGTTGTTTAGCCGCTCGAGGCGAAGGTCGTTGTCGCTGCTGGTGGATCAGTCGCCGGCGAGCCACCAAGAGTTTGTTGTCCCGTAGGCCCTCTGGTGTAGAGGTTGTTCATACCCGTGGGAGTGGAACCGAAGTTCTGTTTGTAATGGTACCCTGAGTACGGGTGTTTGTTCATTATGGCCGCTGAGGCCTGAACATTTGGGCATTTGGGCGTGAAGCTGTGTTTTTCCTCATTTCGAGCACTAGGACTTGCTTGTCGGCTAGCGGAACCACTTAACCGAGCGTGAGTCGCCTTGCACGGAAGGTGACAAGTGAGGTATCCATATCCCGGAGGCGTAGGAGTCCCTCGGCTCGGTCGGCCTTGCCGCTCAAGGCTTCTCTTGCTCAGTTTTAGAACCTTCGGCCGCTCTGCGATGAGCTGAAGCCGGAGGCAGCGGTGTCGGCGTGGACAGAGGCGGAGTCAGCTCGAAAAGAGGCTTCGTCGGCCCGGGAGCACGTGGCTTCCCTGGCCGAGGAGGTGCAGCAGCGGTGGCTGGAGCTTGGCCAGGTCGTCCGCTAGCGGGACCAACCCCGGAGTCACGCTGCTGAGGCCGTGAGCCGGGCTGAGGTCCTCGGGGGATAGCTGGCTGAGGCTTCGGAGCGGCCAGCCGAGGCGTCCACTCGGGCCGGAACCCTTGCGGAGAACCTAACCATGAGGGCCTAAGCGCGGTGTTGGCGTCCTCCTTCGGGGTGGAGATCCCTCCGCCCATGTCACCGTCCGAGGCTGGGCTAGGTTCCGCCGAGGGTGGAAACGTCGCCGAGGGTACTGCTGCTCCCCCTGCCGATGTCTGAACCTGCAAGAACAGTTTGTCTATAGTATGCGTATGTTTTTCGCGGACGCTGAGGCCTAAACATTTTAACACTGGATTATAAAGATGTGTTTTCTTTCCTCTCGTTTCGTGTGTTAGGACTTGTTTGGTAGCAGAATTCCTCGTTTGAGCGTGAGTTACTTTTCGCGGAAGGTGATGAGTGAGGTATCCGTATCCCGGAGGCGTAGGAGTCCCTCGGCTCGGTCGGCCTTGCCGCTTACGTGTACTCTTGTCGTTTTTAGGACCCCGCTATCGAAGCAGTCAAAAAGCGCGAAAGACGTTCTGGAAAAAGACTTTTACGAGGAAAATTTTGACGCAGAGGGGGGGTTCCCCCCTTCTAGCCCCCGAGGGAGGGTCGGGCTTTGCCGAGGCAAGGCTGATCCTTCCTTGACGGTTAGACTTTATTTATGTATGTAAAGAAAGCGAGGTATATGAACGACTCGAAAACATCTTAAGGGTAGAAGCGACGTAGCTGTTGGATGTTCCAGGCGTTGCTGTAGACCTTGCCTTATCGTTGGCCATCTTGTATGTTCCGAGCTTCAAAATCTTGGCGATGATGAACGGCCCTTCCCAGGGAGGAGTAAGCTTATGGCGCCCTCGGGCGTCTTGTCGCAGTCGAAGTACTAGGTCTCCCACTTGGAAATCTTGGGACCGGACCCTTCGGGCGTGGTAGCGTCATAGAGACTGCTGATACCGTGCCGAGTGTAGTAAGGCCACGTCCCGAGCTTCTTCGAGCTGGTCCAGTGAGTCTTCTCGGCTGGTCTGGTTGCTTCGGTCATCGTACGCCTTTGTCCTCGGGGAACCGTATTCTAAGTCTGTGGGTAAGATAGCCTCGGCCCCATAAACTAGAAAGAACGGCGAGAAACCTGTGTCTTGGCTCGGCGTCGTCCTTAGACTCCAGACCACCGAGGGTAGCTCTTTCATCCACCGCTTGCCGAACTTGTTGAGGTCGTTGTAGATCCTCGGTTTAAGTCCCTGCAAAATCATACCGTTGGCACGCTCCACCTGCCCATTCGTCATGGGGTGAGCTACGGTGGCCTAGTCCACACGGATGTGGTGGTCCTCGCAGAAGTCCAGGAACTTCTTCCCAGTGAACTGCGTGCCGTTGTCGGTGATGATGGAGTTCGGGACCCCAAAGCGATGGATGATGTTTGTGAAGAACGCCACCGTCTGCTCGGACCTGATGCTGGTTAGGGGTCGGACCTCGATCCACTTGGAGAATTTGTCGATGGCGACCAGCAGGTGCGAGAAGCCCCTGGGTGCCTTCTACAAGGGACCGACGAGGTACAGACCCCACACAGCAAATGGCCAGGTGATGGGTATTGTCTGCAGGGCCTAAGCGGGTAGGTGCGTCTGTCTTGCGTAGAATTGACACCCTTGGCAAGAGCGTACAATCCTAGTGGCGTCGCCACCGGGGTCGGCCAGTAGAAACCTTGTCGGAAAGCGTTTCCCACGAGGGCTCGAGGTGCTGCGTGGTGACTGCAAGCCCCCGAGTGTATCTCTTGCAACAGCTCTTGTCCTTCGGCGACGGATATGCATCGTTGGAGAATGCCTGAGGGGGTGCGGTGGTAGAGCTCCTTATCATCCCCCAGTAAAACGAACGACTTGGCGTGCCGCGCCAGTCGCCGAGCTTCGGCCTTGTCGAGGGGTGGCTCTCCTCGGTGGAGATATTGCAGGTACGGGGTCTGCCAGTTCAGGTTTGGCGTGACCCCGTTCCGCTCTCCCTCGATGCGCAAGGCCTCACCCTCGGTGGCCGAGGGTACCTCGGGCTGAGCCGAGGTACCGTCGGGCTCGGGCGTGTCGTCGATCTTGATGGAGGGTTGATGTATGTCTCTAGAGAAGATGTCCAGGGGAACCTTTGTCCGCCCCGAGGCTATTTTCGCCAGCTCGTCCGCAGTCTCGTTGTACCGTCGAGCGATGTGGTTGAGCTCCAGCCCATAGAACTTGTCTTCCAGGCGCCGAACTTCGTCGCAGTAGGCCTCCATCTTCGGGTCGCGGCAGTGGGAGTTCTTCATGACTTGGTCGATGACAAGCTGCGAGTCGCCATGAGCGTCGAGGCGCCGAACCCCTAGCTCGACGGCGATGTGCAGCCCGTTAACCAAAGCCTCGTACTCGGCCACATTGTTTGATGCTGGAAAATGGAGGCGCAGCACGTAGCGCACATGTTTCCCGAGGGGTGAGATGAAGAGCAGGCCCGCACCGGCTCCTGTTTTCATCAGCGACCCATCGAAGTACATGGTCCAAAGCTCGGGTTGGATCGGAGCTGTTGGCAATTGGGTGTCGACCCATTCAGCCATGAAGTCCGCCAAGACCTGGGATTTTATGGCCTTCCGAGGAGCGAACAAGATTGTCTCGCCCATGAGTTCCACCGCTGTAATACCCGGTTTGCAAAGAAGAGAAGTTGGGGGTTGTTCCTTTTGTTTTTTTTCCTCCACCCGGTTGTTGTTTTGGGGATTTGGGATTTTGTGGGAAACATTCACAACTAGGGCAGTAGAATTTATTTGGTTTGGCGCTTGCGTTGCGGTCGGGAGCTGTCGCGTGTGTTAGTTGGGCCGCAATTGGTGTTTCGGCCCATTAACCCTCCCAAACCCTAGCCGCCTCCCTCTTAACCCCTCCCCCCCATGTGCAGCCGCCCCCCCCCCCACTTCTCTCCCTCCCTTGGCCGCCGCCCCCCCCTGCCCATCTCCATCTCTCTCAAATTTTGCAGCCACCTAAACCCTAGCCGCCCCCCCCCAATCCCCTCCTCCCAAGGTGCCAATCCTCGCCGCTCGGATCTTTGTCGTCGTGGTGCGAGGCTTCAATCGATTTGGTGGAGGGAAGAAAGGGGGAGAATCCAAGGTGATTTTTGGTGTTCATCTCTTGTTCATTTGCGCTGCAATTTAATTGATTAGAAGTTGCGTTTGCAATTGGGTAGAGGGGGCTGTCCAGAAATTTTAGGTGGTGGAATGAACAGCAGTAGTTCTAGCAGTTTTTATGTTTTTTTCGTGAGGAATCAGGGGGAATCAGTTTGGGGATCATGTAGAGCTTTACCTAACCTTTCCAACGGGTATTTATGCGCTCAATTTGGAGTTATAAATTGAAAGTTATCACCGTTTGAATCCGGGTATGTGGCTGTCCAGAAATTTTAGGTGGTGGAATGAACAGCAGTAGTTCTAGCAGTTTTTATGTTTTTTTCGTGAGGAATTAGGGGGAATCAGTTTGGGGATCATGTAGAGCTTTACCTAACCTTTCCAACGTGTATTTATGCGCTCAATTTGGAGTTATAAATTGAAAGTTATCACCATTTGAATCCGGGTATGTGGCTGTCCAAAAAAAACAGATTTTTAGGTGGGATGAACAGCAGCAGCATTAGCAGTTTCTGGGGATTTTTCGGGAGTAATTAGGGTTAATCAGTATAAGAATCATGAAGGGCCCTTTCTTATCTTTCCAACAAGTACTTATGCGCTTGATTCGGAATTATATTTTAAAAGTTATCGCTGTTTGAATCCGAGTGTGTCGCTGCCCAAAACAGAAAAAAACAGATTGCAGGGGTTATGTTGTGGACTGTTTAGGAGTAATTAGATGTTAGAATTTAACCGTAAATTGTATACAAAACTTGTGGGGAATTTTATGTAGTTGCCTCTGGAGTTTTGTTTGACACCATGGCTGTCTAATTTTAAAAGTTATGGAATTGCTAAGCAGCGCCGCTGCAGTTTGGTTGGTGTGGAGAAAATTGTTATCCACGGCGGGGGGGGGGGGGTGTTGAGATTGCGCGTAGGTGCGGTGTTGTCTTTGAGTTTTTTTTATATGAATTTGGTGCACTAAGTTGGGTGTCAAAAACAGGTGGTGGACTTCCGGATCGTTCTTAGAGATTTTTGCCCAAACTCCGGTGAAGGCAAGTAAACTTGTGATGATTATTCCGTCTGGCTAATGAGGAGTCTTGTTCTTGAATATGTTGTGCTATTATGTTCATATTCATATGTTGTTTGTTATTTGAGTACTATCAGTTGAGAATGTTCATGTTTCATGGATTTCATATGTTAAGTTTGAGGGTTTGATCATGTTACTCAAGTGGTTATTTTGTGGAATGAGTGGAAGTATATGACTAGCACATTTTCTTACTTGGGAAGAACTTATGATGTTGTCATGCATATTGCACTCATCATCCATTGCATTGAAGTTTCGTCGCGATCTTATGGTCCGACCGTACCGGTACATTGAGCATCATATGTTGCCCGAGAAGGGGTATGGTGCAGCTTCATATCCTTAGAGATATGGAGGCAGAAGTCATAATTGCATTTGTAGCCATGTGCATTCATGGAAGAGGTGTTGAATCTATTATGTGGATGTGGATACTTTGGACTTGTGCATGGTGATCCTACTTGGCGATGAGTTTGTAGCTACTTATTTTCTTGCTGCAATTTATTGTTCAAAAGAAGAGAAATAAGTCCGGAATACGTGGTTGTGTAAGCAGTTGATTTACAATACCCTATTTGTTGTGGTTATGTTTACTTGCTGAGATGTGTTATCTCACATCTTGCATTGTTTGATGCAGGCACCTAATTTCTGCTTGGGGAAATAGAGGGATGTAGCAGCACGACCACTTCACCTTTAATTAAAGGAATTCTCACTTAATAATGTTGTTATTCTGAGTTGGTCAAGACTAGTGAAATACCTTGTTCTTGGTTGAGTGTTTGATTTGGGTGGGCTGAGTACCTTATTTCATCTATTTTACTTCAGTTGAGTCATAATTAAGTTTTACCACTTTTGCATTTTAGTTTCTACTACATGGTTTATATGTCTTTATACCTTGTATACACTTCATGTTTTCCCCTCCTCGTTATGCCAGTTTTCAAATGAGGTGCTGCCGGATTTTCTTGTTTCATATCATTTCTTTATTTCATCTCTTGTGTTGAGTAAGTCTGGAGGGTGGGGTTTGTGGTATTATTCATTCTGTGCGACCAGTGGGGTGTTACAGTTGGTATCAGAGGATAGGCTGTAGGTCCTAGCAAGTGGAGTAGTAATAAATTGACACACTGCACATGTAGGATGGGTTTTCTGTCTTGCTATTGATATGATTATGTTATTGTCTGTGCTAGTTTTGACATTATCTAGAGAGATGCTATGCTTATCTCATTACTTATTATTCTCGTCTCTGTGGCTGCAGCTATGCCGCCTCGTAGAGCTCGGGGTAGTCCGCAAGCTCCTAGTGGGGACTCGATGAGTCCAGCGGCAATGTTAGCCGCAATGCAGGCCATGCAGCAGGAGTTGGCCCTTCTGAGGCAAGCCATTCCTGTCGCCCCTGCGGGTGGTGCTCAGGGTGCTGGAGGTGGAGAAGTGCCCGGGGGCGCTGTCCCTGCGGGTGCTGTTCCAGGTGGCGGGGCCGAGGTGCCCCTTCCAGTCAGTGGTCTTACTCTGATGCAGTGGATGGGCATGAAGTTGGATTATTTTGATGGCAGTGGTACTCCGGTCGAGGCGGCAGATTGGTTGACTTATGTGGAGGATAAGATGAATGTCTTCGAGATTGCGTATGGAGATCGGGTTCGCTTTGGCACTCAGTTGCTGAAGGGAGAGGCACAAATTTGGTGGAGAGGCGTGCAGGCAGCGCACTCCTCCTCACCAGGAGTCCTATCATGGGATGTTTTTATCAGGCAGTTCGAAAGGAGATTCTACCCGGTCACCTTTCTGGAGAAGATGAAGATTGACTTGCAGTCCTACAAGCAGGAGAAGAAGTCTGTCACGGAGTATGAGGTGGGCTTCAACAAGATGGTCCGCTTTGTCCCTCATGTGGCTTATAATGAGATGGAGAAGGCGAGCCAGTTCCGTCAGGGTCTGAAGCCTTCTATCAGGCATGCACTGGGGGCCTTTCCGTTGGTGGACTTCCGTACCACGGTGGAGCAGGCGCTGGGTGTGGAAATGCAACACCAGTACACCATGGAGTCGCAGAAGTCTGCGGCTGTTGATCAGCCTCGTAGCCAGGACACGAGGAGGGGCAGCACTGGAGGTCCAGCTCACAAGAGGGGCAAGTCTCAGCATCAGCGCCACCATCCTTACCGTGGCAAATCTTCTGACTCGGGTACTTCGGGAGGAAGTACTCAGAGGTTTCGGGCCGTTCCTAAGCCCGGGTTGGGGCTGGTGTGCTTCCGCTGTGGAGATGCGCATCGCCGTGCAGAGTGCCAGTGGAGTGGCAGGTGTTCGATCTGCAGTCAGGACCACAAGGATGTGGTGTGTAGGAGGAATCCCAATGGGAAGCTCAGATGGGAGCCGGTGACTTCCTCCTCTTCTCAGGGCACTATCAACATGATGTCAAGTGCTGAGCAGCAGCTTTCAGTTCCTCTTCCTCCACAGCAGCTTTATGTGCCTGGGACTTCTCAGTTTGTGCCGATGCAGGGTTTTCCCCAGTATCAGGTCGCGCCTACTCCTGCACCGTCTGCCCCTATGCTGACTCAGATTGGAGCTCCGCGCCAGCCTCCTCCGGTGGCTCAGTGGGGTTCTTCTGTTAATTTTATTCCGGGAGCTTCCTCTTCTGCGGGTATTTCTGGAGCTTATGTGCTACCCGCTGCGGATGGCAGGGAGCAAGGAGACGTGGTGACAGGTACGATTTCAGTTGATTCATTTGCAGCCCATGCTCTTTTTGACTCTGGCGCTAGCTATTCGTTTGTTTCGGAGGATTTTGTGTCGCGGGCTGGTCTTTCGGTGCAGAGGTTGGGTCACCCAATTTTGGTTAGTTCTGCTAATGGCTCCATTAGTAGCTGTTCAGTTTGTCAGGGGTGTTCCATCATTCTTGCTGATGAGGTTTTTTCGGCCAATTTGGTGGTGATTTCCTTGGGGGCATTTGATGTTATCTTGGGTATGGATTGGTTATCCCAGTATCGCGCGGTTATATCCTGCTTCTGGAAGACAGTATTATTGCAGGCGCCGTCGGGTAAGGAGGTGGTATTCTTGGGAAGTTCCCCGAAGTTCACATTATCCTTGTTGGCGCAATTGATTCCTGATCGCCGGTCAAGGAAGTCGGGGATCTTTTTCTCTATGGTGGTGGAGGGTGAGGCTGCCTTGCGGGTGCAGGACATCCGGGTGGTGTGTGACTTTGCTGACGTGTTTCCGGCTGAGCTTCCAGGCATTCCTCCGGAGCGCGATGCAGCTTTTGAGATTAAGCTGATCCCGGGTACGCAGCCTATTCATAAGGCCCCGTATCGAATGGCTCCAAAGGAGCAGATTGAATTAAAGCGGCAATTAGATGACCTGCTGGCTAAAGGCTTCATTAGGCCTAGCAGGTCTCCATGGGCTTCCCCAGTATTGTTTGTTGAGAAGAAAGATAAAAGCAAGCGGCTGTGTGTGGATTATCGCGCTTTGAATCAAGTGACAATCAAGAATAAATATCCGCTTCCCCGAATTGAGGTCCTCTTTGAGCAGTTGAGGGGTGCCCAGGTGTTCTCCAAAATTGATTTGAACTCTGGTTATCATCAATTGAGGATTCGTGAGGAGGATATTGAGAAGACTGCCTTCTGTACCAGGTATGGGCATTATGAGTTCATAGTCATGTCTTTTGGCTTAACTAATGCCCCTGCTGCCTTTATGGAAGCAATGAATAGGATGCTGCATGAATTCCTGGACGACTTTGTGGTCGTGTTCCTAGATGATATTCTGATTTATTCAAAGACCGAGGCCGAGCATGAGCAGCATCTTCGTCTCGTTCTGGGTGCCCTAAGGAAGAATCAATTCTATGGCAAGCTGAAGAAGTGCGCCTTTTGGCTATCCGAAGTGGCTTTCCTGGGGCACGTGATTAATCAGCAGGGTATTGCGGTTGATCCCAAAAATGTTGCGGCTGTGGTGGAGTGGAAGAGACCCTCTAGTGTCTCTGAAATTCGAAGTTTTTTGGGGCTTGCTGGGTATTATCGGCGCTTCGTACCAAATTTCTCCAGCATTGCTAAGCCTTTGACTAGGCTCTTGGAGAAGGGTGTTCCCTTCGTCTGGTCCAGCGATTGTGAGGTCAGTTATCAGTCATTGAAGAGCAAGTTGGTGGACGCCCCTATCCTAGCTTTGCCTGAGAGTGGTAAGCGTTTCACAGTTTATACGGATGCTTCGCGTATTGGTCTTGGCTGTGTGCTGATGCTGGAAGGCAAAGTGATTGCTTACGGCTCAAGGCAGTTGAGGAAGCATGAGGGGAATTATCCGACTCATGATCTGGAATTGGCCGCCGTGGTTTTTGCTCTAAAGTCGTGGAGGCATTATCTTTATGGCGAGGCTTGTGACATTTTCACTGATCACAAAAGTCTCAAATATATTTTCACTCAGAAGGAGCTGAATTTGAGGCAGCGGCGGTGGCTGGAATTGATTAAAGATTATGATTTGTCCATTCATTATCACCCGGGGAAGGCTAATGTGGTGGCGGATGCCCTTAGCAGGTCCGGGTTTCCAAAGGTGGCCTTGCCATTGATCGCTGATCTGGACCGTTTGGGGATCGCTTTGTGTTATGTTGGCACCGCTAGCGAGGAGACTCAGATGCTTATTCAATCCTCTCTTATGGAGAGAGTGCGTGTGGCTCAGCAGCAGGATCGTCTTTTGCAGGAAGCTCGAAAGAGGGTTGGTGATGTTAAACCGCGGGAGTTTACCATTGATGAGAATGATTTGGTTCGTTTCAGGGGCCGTCTTTGTGTGCCTCAGAAATCAGAGGTGAAGCTGGATATCCTGCGAGAAGCTCATAAAACGCCGTACACCGTCCATCCTGGCGAAACCAAAATGTACCGGGATTTGAAACAGAATTTCTGGTGGAAGCGGATGAAGGTTGACATTTCTAAATATGTGGCCGCCTGTGAAGTATGTCAGCGCGTGAAGGCCGAACATAAGCGGCCTGCAGGTTTGCTGAAGCCATTAGAAATTCCAGAGTGGAAATGGGAGCATATCACCATGGATTTTGTGGTGGGTCTACCTCGTTCCCCTCGTGGCAGGGATGCTATTTGGGTGGTAGTGGATCGCTTGACTAAGTCTGCGCATTTTATTCCCATGAAGACCACAAATTCAGCTTCAGATTTGGTTCCCTTATATATGAAGGAGGTAGTCAGGCTTCATGGGGTACCTAAGTCTATTGTTTCTGATCGAGACTCCAAATTTGTATCCAAATTCTGGGAGAGTCTCCATTGTGCTTTGGGCACCAAGCTTTCGCTTAGTGTCGCTTTTCACCCTCAGACGGATGGTCAGTCCGAGCGAACAATCCAAACCTTGGAAGACATGTTGCGTGCTTGTGTTCTGTCTTGGAAGGGTAGCTGGGAAGATCATCTTGCTCTGGCAGAATTTGCTTATAACAACAGCTACCAGGCTAGCATCAAGATGGCGCCATTTGAGGCTTTGTATGGCAGGCGGTGTATCTCTCCTCTGTGTTGGGAGACTTTGGGAGAGAGATCCCTGGTTGGTCCTGATTGGGTTCAGCAAACTTCTGAAAAGGTTCGGGAAATTCGTCAGAATATTTTGGCAGCTCAGAGTCGTCAGAAGAGTTATGCTGATGTGAGGAGGCGGGATCTGGAATTTGCTGTGGGTGACCAAGTCCTTCTCAGGGTATCACCCACTAAGGGAGTGGTTCGATTCGGTGTCTCTGGGAAGCTCAGCCCGAGATACATTGGACCGTTCACTATCTTGGCTCGAGTGGGCAGCCTGGCTTATCGCTTGCTGTTGCCGGATTCCATGGCAGGGGTACACCCGGTTTTTCATGTCTCTATGTTGAGGAAGTTCTTGCGGGATCCGGACCATCAGATTGAGATGGAACCAATTGCGGTGCAGCAGGATCTGACACTGGAGTGTCGTCCGGTGCGTATATTGGAATTCTCGGAGCGTGTGTTGAGGAAGAGATCAATTAAGTATGTCAAGGTCTTATGGTCTAATCAGTCGGAGCGCGAGGCTACGTGGGAACTAGAGGAGCTGATGCGGCAGAAGTACCCGGAACTTTTCGTTGTGGGTAAGTGTGGTTGATTCATTAATCTTTTCTTTTGTCATTCCGATAGAAACGTCAGAATTCGAGGTCGAATTCTTTTTAAGAGGGGTAGAGTGTAATACCCGGTTTGCAAAGAAGAGAAGTTGGGGGTTGTTCCTTTTGTTTTTTTTCCTCCACCCGGTTGTTGTTTTGGGGATTTGGGATTTTGTGGGAAACATTCACAACTAGGGCAGTAGAATTTATTTGGTTTGGCGCTTGCGTTGCGGTCGGGAGCTGTCGCGTGTGTTAGTTGGGCCGCAATTGGTGTTTCGGCCCATTAACCCTCCCAAACCCTAGCCGCCTCCCTCTTAACCCCTCCCCCCCATGTGCAGCCGCCCCCCCCCCCCTCTTCTCTCCCTCCCTTGGCCGCCGCCCCCCCCCCCTGCCCATCTCCATCTCTCTCAAATTTTGCAGCCACCTAAACCCTAGCCGCCCCCCCCCAATCCCCTCCTCCCAAGGTGCCAATCCTCGCCGCTCGGATCTTTGTCGTCGTGGTGCGAGGCTTCAATCGATTTGGTGGAGGGAAGAAAGGGGGAGAATCCAAGGTGATTTTTGGTGTTCATCTCTTGTTCATTTGCGCTGCAATTTAATTGATTAGAAGTTGCGTTTGCAATTGGGTAGAGGGGGCTGTCCAGAAATTTTAGGTGGTGGAATGAACAGCAGTAGTTCTAGCAGTTTTTATGTTTTTTTCGTGAGGAATCAGGGGGAATCAGTTTGGGGATCATGTAGAGCTTTACCTAACCTTTCCAACGGGTATTTATGCGCTCAATTTGGAGTTATAAATTGAAAGTTATCACCGTTTGAATCCGGGTATGTGGCTGTCCAGAAATTTTAGGTGGTGGAATGAACAGCAGTAGTTCTAGCAGTTTTTATGTTTTTTTCGTGAGGAATTAGGGGGAATCAGTTTGGGGATCATGTAGAGCTTTACCTAACCTTTCCAACGTGTATTTATGCGCTCAATTTGGAGTTATAAATTGAAAGTTATCACCATTTGAATCCGGGTATGTGGCTGTCCAAAAAAAACAGATTTTTAGGTGGGATGAACAGCAGCAGCATTAGCAGTTTCTGGGGATTTTTCGGGAGTAATTAGGGTTAATCAGTATAAGAATCATGAAGGGCCCTTTCTTATCTTTCCAACAAGTACTTATGCGCTTGATTCGGAATTATATTTTAAAAGTTATCGCTGTTTGAATCCGAGTGTGTCGCTGCCCAAAACAGAAAAAAACAGATTGCAGGGGTTATGTTGTGGACTGTTTAGGAGTAATTAGATGTTAGAATTTAACCGTAAATTGTATACAAAACTTGTGGGGAATTTTATGTAGTTGCCTCTGGAGTTTTGTTTGACACCATGGCTGTCTTAATTTTAAAAGTTATGGAATTGCTAAGCAGCGCCGCTGCAGTTTGGTTGGTGTGGAGAAAATTGTTATCCACGGTGGGGGGGGGGGGGGTTGAGATTGCGCGTAGGTGCGGTGTTGTCTTTGAGTTTTTTTTATATGAATTTGGTGCACTAAGTTGGGTGTCAAAAACAGGTGGTGGACTTCCGGATCGTTCTTAGAGATTTTTGCCCAAACTCCGGTGAAGGCAAGTAAACTTGTGATGATTATTCCGTCTGGCTAATGAGGAGTCTTGTTCTTGAATATGTTGTGCTATTATGTTCATATTCATATTTTGTTTGTTATTTGAGTACTATCAGTTGAGAATGTTCATGTTTCATGGATTTCATATGTTAAGTTTGAGGGTTTGATCATGTTACTCAAGTGGTTATTTTGTGGAATGAGTGGAAGTATATGACTAGCACATTTTCTTACTTGGGAAGAACTTATGATGTTGTCATGCATATTGCACTCATCATCCATTGCATTGAAGTTTCGTCGCGATCTTATGGTCCGACCGTACCGGTACATTGAGCATCATATGTTGCCCGAGAAGGGGTATGGTGCAGCTTCATATCCTTAGAGATATGGAGGCAGAAGTCATAATTGCATTTGTAGCCATGTGCATTCATGGAAGAGGTGTTGAATCTATTATGTGGATGTGGATACTTTGGACTTGTGCATGGTGATCCTACTTGGCGATGAGTTTGTAGCTACTTATTTTCTTGCTGCAATTTATTGTTCAAAAGAAGAGAAATAAGTCCGGAATACGTGGTTGTGTAAGCAGTTGATTTACAATACCCTATTTGTTGTGGTTATGTTTACTTGCTGAGATGTGTTATCTCACATCTTGCATTGTTTGATGCAGGCACCTAATTTCTGCTTGGGGAAATAGAGGGATGTAGCAGCACGGCCACTTCACCTTTAATTAAAGGAATTCTCACTTAATAATGTTGTTATTCTGAGTTGGTCAAGACTAGTGAAATACCTTGTTCTTGGTTGAGTGTTTGATTTGGGTGGGCTGAGTACCTTATTTCATCTATTTTACTTCAGTTGAGTCATAATTAAGTTTTACCACTTTTGCATTTTAGTTTCTACTACATGGTTTATATGTCTTTATACCCTGTATACACTTCATGTTTTCCCCTCCTCGTTATGCCAGTTTTCAAATGAGGTGCTGCCGGATTTTCTTGTTTCATATCATTTCTTTATTTCATCTCTTGTGTTGAGTAAGTCTGGAGGGTGGGGTTTGTGGTATTATTCATTCTGTGCGACCAGTGGGGTGTTACAACCGCCCACTTTGCTATCCTACCTGAGGCCTCTCGGCACTAGATGATCTCCCCCAGGGGGAAGGATGACACCACAGTCACCGGATGAGACTCGAAGTAGTGTCGCAATTTTCGCCGCGTCAGAATTACTGCGTATAGTAGCTTCTGGATTTGTGGGTAGCGGATCTTGGTCTCGGATAGCACCTCACTGATGAAGTAGACCGGCCTCTGGACGAGCAGTGCATGCCCTTCTTCTCGTCTCTCGACTATGATCGCAGCGTTGACCACCGGAGTGGTTGCGGCTACGTAGGTCAAGAGGGCTTCTCTTGCAGCGGGGGGCACCAAGATGGGCGTGTTTGTAAGGAGCACCTTTAAGTTTCCGAGGGCTTCCTCAGCCTCGGGGGTCCAAGTGAAGCGCTTGGCCTTTCTTAAGAGGCGGTACAAGGGTAGGCCTTTTTCGCCGAGGCGCGAGATGAAGCGGCTCAGAGCCGTAAGGCATCCCATGACCCTTTGTACTCCTTTCAAATCCTTGATAGGCCCCATGTTGGTGATGGCCACGATTTTCTCCGGGTTGGCCTCGATGCCCCGCTCGGAGATGATGAACCCCAGGAGCATGCCTTGGGGGACTCCGAACACACACTTCTTGGGATTGAGTTTCACGCCTTTCGCTCTCAGACACTTGAATGTCGTTTCAAGGTCGGAGAGGAGGTTGGAGGCTTTCCTCGTCTTGACAACGATGTCATCGACGTAAGCCTCGACCGTTCGGCCGATGTGCTCTCCGAACACATGGTTCATGCACCTTTGGTATGTTGCACCTGCATTCCTCAAGCCAAATGGCATAGTAGTATAACAGTACATGCCAAAAGGTGTGATGAAAGAAGTCGCGAGCTGGTCGGACTCTTTCATCTTGATTTGGTGATAACCTGAATAGGCGTCGAGGAATGACAGGATTTCGCACCCAGCAGTGGAGTCCACAATTTGATCGATGCGAGGCAGAGGGTAGGGAACCTTCGGACATGCTTTGTTTAGAACAGTGTAGTCTACGCACATCCTCCATTTCCCACCTTTCTTTTTTACAAGCACAGGGTTAGCTAACCATTCGGGATGGAATACCTCCTTGATGAACCTTGCAGCCATCAGCTTGTGGATCTCCTCGCCTATGGCTCTGCGCTTTTCTTCGTCAAAATGGCGCAGAGGCTGCTTCATGGGTCGGGCACCGGCTCGGATATCCAGTGAGTGCTCGGCGACATCCCTCGGTATGCCGGGCATGTCCGAGGGACTCCACGCAAAAACTTTGGCGTTTGCGTGGAGAAAGTCGACGAGCACTGCTTCCTATTTGGGGTCGAGCTCGGAGCCGATCCGGACTTGCATGCAGGCCTCGTTGCTGGGGTTGAGGGCGACGGACTTAACCGCCTCAGCCGGTTCGAAATTGCCAGCGTGGCGCTTCGCATCAGGCACCTCCTTGGAGAGGCACTCCAGGTCGGCGATGAGGGCCTTGGACTTGGCGAGGGCCTCAGCGTACTCCACGCACTCCGTGTCGCATTCGTACACGTGTCGGTACGTGGATCCGACGGTGATGACCTCGTTGGGGCCTGGCATCTTGAGCTTGAGGTATGTGTAGTTGGGGACGACCATGAACTTGGCGTAGCACGGTCTACCCAGCACCGCGTGGTAGGTCCCTCGGAATCCGATCACCTCGAACGTGAGGGTTTCCCTGCGGAAGTTGGAGAGAGTTCCGAAGCAGACGGGCAAATCGAGTTGTCCAAGGGGGAGGACGCGCTTTCCGGAGATGATCCTGTGAAAGGGCGCCGCACCGGCTCGGATTGTGGACAGATCGATCCCCAAGAGCCCGAGGGTCTCGGCGTAGATGATGTTGAGGCTGCTGCCTTCGTCCATGAGGACCTTGGTGAGCCTGGCTAGCCGATGACAGGATCGACAACGAGCGGGTACCTTCCTGGGCTCGGCACGCAGTCGGGGTGGTCGCCTTGGTCGAAGGTGATGGGCTTGTCGGACCAGTCTAGGTAGACTGGCGTCGCCACCTTCACCGAGCAGACCTCTCGGCGCTCCTGCTTGTGGTGCCGAGCCGAGGCGTTCGCCACTTGCCCACCGTAGATCATGAAGCAGCCATGGACCTTGGGGAACTCCTCTTCCTTGTCGCCCTCTTTTTTGTTGTTGTCTTGGCCTTTGCCATCTCCCGTCGGGGGCCCGACCTTATGGAAGTAGCATCGAAGCATGACGCATTCCTCAAGGGTGTGCTTGATGGGACCCTGGTGATAGGGGCACGACTCCTTGAGCATCTTGTCGAACAGGTTGGCCCCTTCGGGAGGCTTCCGAGGGTTCCTGTGCTCAGCAGCAACTACAAGATCTGTGTCAGCAGCGTCGTGCTTCGCTTGCGCCTTCTTCTTGGCCTTCTTCTTCATGCCACGCTGGGCGGACGCCTCGGGGACGTCTTCCTGCTGTCGTCCCTGAGGCTGCTTGTCCTTCCGGAAGATGGCTTCGACTGCCTCTTGGCCAGAGGCGAACTTGGTGGCGATGTCCATCAACTCGCTCGCCTTGGTGGGAGTCTTGCGCCCCAGTTTGCTCACTAGGTCTTGGCAGGTGGTGCCGGCGAGGAACGCCCCGATGACTTCCGAGTCGGTGATGTTGGGCAGCTCGATGCGCTGCTTTGAAAACCGTCGGATGTACTCTCGCAGGGATTCCCCTGGCTGCTGGCGGCAGCTTCGGAGATCCCATGAGTTCCTAGGGCGCATGTACGTGCCCTGGAAGTTTCCAGTGAAGGCCCTGACCAGGTCGTCCCAGTTGGAGATCTGCGTGGGAGGCAGATGCTCCAGCCAGGCCCGGGCAGCGTCGGAGAGGAACAGGGGGAGGTTGCGGATGATGAGGTTGTCGTCGTCCATCCCTCCCAGCTGGCATGCCAGCCGGTAGTCCGCAAGCCACAACTCTGGCCTTGTCTCCCCCGAGTACTTGGTGATGGTAGTCGGGGCCCGGAACCGAGCCGGGAACGGCGCCCGTCGTATGGCCCGGCTGAAGGCTTGCGGACCTGGTGGTTCGGGCGAGGGACTCCGATCCTCCTCGCTGTCGTAGCGTCCTCCGCGCCTGGGGTTGTAGCCTCGGTGCACCCTCTCGTCGAGGCAGGCTCGACGATTGCGATGTTGTGGCTCGTCGCCGAGGCGACCCGGGGCTGCAGGCGTCCCGTCCCTCGTGCGCCCGGTGTGGATCGAGGCCTCCCGCATGAGTCGGGAAGTCGTTACGCGATGCTCCGTGGGGCACCCTTGCCTTCGGGAGGCAGAGCTTTCGGCTCGTCGGACCGCAACATCCTCCAGGAGATTCTTGAGTTCTCCTTGGATACGCCACCCCTTTGTGGTGGATGGCTCCAGCATTGCTCGGAGTAGTATTGCCGCTGGAGCTAGATTCTGGCCGACCTCGCTGGAGGCCGGGGGCAGCCTTGCCCTGGCATCGTCAACGATACGGCGTTGAACATCCCGGGCCCGATGACACGCTTCTTCAGCGAGTGCTCGGCCTGCCCACTCCTGCTCGATGTTTTGCCGGAGCTGCACAAGTTGCCCTACTTCCTCGTCGAGCTTGGCCTGCATCTCGCAGATTTGCTCGAGCTATGTGTCCTGACCCCCCGCAGGGACTGGGACCACAGCTAGCTCCCGCGGGATGTCAACACGAGAAGCAGGCACAGGGGGATCGTCATCCTCCGTCATACCGAGCTGGTTGCCTTCGTCGTGACCCCCTAGATCGACATGGAAACATTCGCGACTTGGGCACAACCCTCGTCGTCAAGGCTGTGGCCATCATCAGAGCAACCAGAGAGGCAGTAGTCACATGCGGTCATCAGGTCTCGCATGGCACTAGGATCACGGAGCCTGGAGAAATCCCAACCAGAGTCGGGCTCGTCTTCTTCCTCGGAACCCGGGGCCCGTAGGTTGAGACGATCGTTAGTCGGTCCCAGGATGACCACATATGGTACCCCGGAAGGTTAGGTATGCCTTTACGAAAGCGCTCACCAAAGCGGGGTCGCTTGGTGGATCGAAGCTGAATCTAAAAGGCACAGGGTGGAAAACGGACGGTACCTCTTGGTCGATGGACGGTGAGGAAGTCGCGTCGGGGACAGACTGCACCATCATCTCAGGTACGAGACTAACGCCCAGCAAGTCCTTCACGAGAGTGCTGGCGTCATCAGTCCGCTTGGGGTTGGCACGTTGTGGGGAAACGACATCCGTCGTTGTCTTAGGTGCGAGGACAACGCCCGACGCGTCCCCCACTAGGGTGCCGGCGTCGTCGACTCGCTCGACAGCCAACGAGGCGTCACCTCCTGCATGGCCACGGTTGCCCCGTCTCCTCCTTCTGTGGCGAGGAGGGTGGCGAGGCAAACCCGGATGTTGCTCTTCTGCCACAAGGGGAAGACGTCGTCGAGTTCGCCGCCGCCGGGTGAGCTGACGACCGTCGTTGTTGCTGTCGTGCTGCGGGGGGAGGAGTGCCATGTCGTAGCTGCCATCGAGGGACATGAACTCAAGACTCCCGAACCGGAGCACCGTCCCGCGCTGAAGAGGTTGCTGAAGACTACCCATCTAGAACTCATTGGGGAGTTGTTCGTTAACACGTAGCAGGCCCCTACCTGGCGCGCCAACTATCGGCGTTTCGGACTCGGGAGGTTCGTAAGCCAACCAGTAAATTTGTCGCTGCGTGCCCCTGCCCAGATGGGTTGGCACGAGATGGAACACAAGGGGAAAACGCGGCTCGTACTATCTCACACCAGGGGGGTGTGCTCGTAGTAGGGGTTACAAGTGTTCGCGAGAGGGAGAGAGTGAGCCTGTTCGTTTGCTCGTCCCTCCACGCGACCCTCCCGCAGGAAGGCCCTGGACCTCCTTTTTATAGATGCAAGGAGAGGGTCCAGGTGTACAATGGGGGGTGTAGCTTATGCGCTAACGTGTCTGGCAGAGAGGTGCCTGAGCCCTGTGTACATGCCAACGTGGCTGTCGGAGAGGTGCTAGAGCCCTGTGTATGCGATAATGTGGCCGTCGAAGAAGTGCCTGAGCCCTGTAGAAGCGCAGCTAGCGGTGCTGCTGGGATCCTGCGGACGTCTCCTTGCTTCCGTAGGGGGCTGAGAACCACCATCGTCATGGACGCACGCGGGGAGCCATCATTGCCTGTTACCGGGACGAGCCAGATGGGACGCCGGTCTTGTTCCCTCGTAGCCTGAGCTAGCTAGGGGTAGGGTAATGATGTATCCCCTGTGGCGCGGTCGGTCCGAGCCGAAGGTCGGGCGAGGCGGAGACTTCTCCTGAGGCCGAGGCCGAGGTCGGGCGAGGACGCGATTCCTCCCGAGGCCGAGGCTGAGGCCGAGTCTTGGGGTCGAGCGAGGTAGAGACCTCCTCTCGAGGCCGAGGCCTAAGGTCGGGCAAGGCGGAGCTTCCTGTTGCGCTCGAGGCTGAACTTGCAGTTGTCAGCCTTGCCCAGTTGGCTGGCACAACAGTCGGAGCGGGTGAGCGGCGCTGTTTTCCTGTCAGATCGGTCAGTGAAAGGTCGAAGTGACTGCGGTCACTTTGACCTTGCCGACTGAGGCGCGCGTGTCAGGATAAGGTGTCAGGCAATCCTCGCATTGAATGCGCCTGTGACACGGTCGGTTGGTGAGGCGATTTGGCCAAGGTGGCTTCTCGACGAAGCCTGCCCGAGCTGGGCCTCGGGCGAGCCGAGGTTGCGCCCGCTGCCTGAGGAGACCCTCGGGCGAGGCATGAATTCGTCTGGGACTACTGTTCCCGCTCGAGGCCGGGGTCGGGCGAGGCGAGATTGTGTCCCTTGGTTGGCGAGGTCTTGACCTGAACCGTGCCCATCAGTCTCTGCAGCTTGTGCTGATGGTGGTTACCAACCGTGTTTAGGAGTGTTGGGGGTACCCCTAATTACGGTACCCATCAATAAATGAGCAAATTCATAAGAATGCCCAAGCTACTACTACTGTGTTGCTAGCATCTCTTTGCAGGGATGAGTATAATAAGGTGAGTGGCTTGGACAATGCCAAGCAAATCTGGGACACCCTCAAGATATCTCATGGGGGAAACGACGCCACCATGATCACCAAAATAGAGTTGGTGGAAGGCGAGCTAGGAAGATTTGCGATGATCAGGGGAGAGGAGCCAACACAAACCTACAACAGGCTCAAGACCCTAGTCAACAAGATTCGAAGCTATGGAAGCACAAGATGGACGGACCATGACATCGTCCGACTCATGCTAAGGTCATTTACTGTAATTGACCCCATCTTGTAAATCTTATTCGTGAAAATCCCTGGTACACCAAAATGACGCCCGAAGAGATCCTCGGAAAATTCGTGAGCGGGCGCATGATGGTAAAGGAGGCTCGATACGTGGACGATGCACTCAAAGGTCCACTGCCCGTCTATGAGCCACAGCCTGTTGCTCTCAAAGCAACCAGCAGCAGGGAGGCGCTACCAAGCAAGGTGGCACAAGTAGAAGCTATCGGGCTAAATGAAGATGAAATGGCGCTTATCATCAAGCGCTTCAAGACCGCACTTAAAGGACGCAAGGAGTACCCCAACAAGAATAAAACAAGGGGAAAGCGTTCATGCTTTAAATGCGGTAAGACTGGTCACTTTATTGCAAATTGTCCCGATAATGATAGTGACCAGGGACAAGAAAAGAGCGGGAAGAAGGAGAAAAAGAAGAACTACAGGAAGGCAAAGGGCGAGGCGCACCTTGGAAAGGAATGGGACTTGGACTGCTCCTCTTCCGACTCTGATGACGAAGGACTTGCTTCCTCAGCCTTCAACAAATCCTCACTCTTCCCCAATGAACAACATACATGTCTTATGGCCAAGGAGAAAAAAGGTACGTGTTCGGGACACACCCAAGTATACTTCATCTAGTGATGAAGAATCCTTCGATGATGAAGTAGATTACTCTAGTTTATTTAAAGGATTAGATAGAGCCAAAGTAGAGAAAATTAATGAATTAATTGATGCTCTAAATGAAAAGGATATATTGCTAGAGAAGCAAGAAGATATTTTGTATGAAGAGCATGGCAAATTTATTAGTGTTCAAAAATCTCTTACTCTAGAAATTAAAAGAAATGAAATGTTATCCTCTGAATTGTCTGCTTGCCATGAATCTGCTTCTAATTTAAGGAATTTAAATGATGAATTAAATGCTAAGCTAGAGGAAGTTAATAAATCTAGTTCATGTGTAGAGCATGTTGTTACTTGTAATAGATGTAGGATTTTGATGTTAATGCTTGTGATGAACACCTTATTTCTATTGCTAAATTAAATGATGAGGTGGCAAGTCTTAATGCTCAACTTAAGACTTGCAAAATTGATTTTGATAAGTTAAAATTTGCTAGGGATGCCTACACTGTTGGTAGGCACCCCTCAATTAACAAGTCAAAGGAAGCCAAGAACTTAACAAGTCAAAGGACTCCCGTTCTCAACAAGGAGAAAGGGAAGGCCCCTATGGCTTGTAATCCTCAAAGGAACCATGCCTTTATTTATGATAGGAAAATTGCTAGTCGCACTCATTATAATAGGAGTTATGATCATGCTGCTTATAACTCACATGCTATGTTTGCTTCTAGTTCTACTTTTGTTCATGGTGGAAGTAGACCTAGGAGAAATCATGTTGTGTCTCATACTCCTAGAAACATGTAGAATGGACCTTCTACTATTTACCATGCTTGTAATGCTTCTTTGTTCTTTCATGTAGAAATGCAAAAGTAGTTGCTAAGAAGTTGGGATCCAAATGCAAGGGAGATAAAACTTGCATATGGGTTCCAAAAGTTATTGTAACTAACCTTGTAGGACCCAACAAGAGTTGGGTACCTAAAACCCAAGTGTAAATTGCTTTGCGGGTTTATGCATCCGGGGGCTCAAGCTGGATTATCGACAGCGGATGCACAAACCACATGACGGGGGAGAAGAAGATGTTCACCTCCTACGTCAAGAACAAGGATTCCTAGGATACGATCATCTTTGGAGATGGGAACCAAGGCAAGGTCAAAGGCTTGGGCAAGATTAGCCATCACTAACGAGCACTCCATATCGAATGTATTTCTAGTAGAGTCGCTTGGTTACAACCTACTGTCTGTAAGTCAATTGTGTCACATGGGTTACAATTGTCTTTTTTACAAATGTTGATGTATATGTCTTTAGAAGGAGAGATGGTTCATTAGCTTTTAAGGGTGTATTAAACGGCAAACTCTACTTAGTTGATTTTTCGAAAGAGGAGGCCGATCTAGATGCATGCTTAATATCTAAGACTAGTATGGGCTGGCTGTGGCATCACCGTCTAGCACATGTTGGGATGAAGGACCTTCATAAACTTCTAAAGGGAGAACATGTGTTAGGACTAACCAATGTTTGTTTCGAGAAAGATAAGCCTTGTGCAGCATGTCAGGCAGGGAAACAGGTGGGAAGCACTCATCATAGCAAGAATGTGATGACAACATCAAGACCACTGGAGCTTCTTCACATGGACCTCTTCGGACCCGTTGCCTACCTTAGCATCACGGGAAGTAAGTATGGTCTTGTAATTGTTGATGATTTTTCCCGCTTCACTTGGGTGTTCTTTTTGCAGAATAAATCAGAAACCCAAGGGACCCTAAAGCGCTTTCTAAGGAGGGCTCAAAACGAATTTGAGCTAAAGGTGAAAAAGATAAGGAGCAACAACAGGTCTGAGTTCAAGAATCTGCAAGTTGAGGAGTATCTTGAGGAGGAAGGCGTCAAGCACGAGTTCTCTGCTCCCTACACACCACAGAAAAATGGTGTGGTAGAGAGGAAGAATAGGACGCTTATCGACATGGCGAGAATGATGCTTGGAGAGTTCAAGACGCCCGAGCGGTTTTGGTCAGAAGCTGTGAACACAGCTTGCCACGCCATAAACCGGCTTTATCTGCATCACCTTCTCAAGAAGACCTCCTACGAACTCCTTACCGGTAACAAACCCAACGTCTCCTACTTTCGTGTATTTGGGAGCAAATGTTACATTCTGGTGAAGAAAGGTAGACATTCTAAATTTGCCCCTAAGGCAGTAGAAGGGTTTTTACTAGGGTATGACTCAAATACAAAGGCATATAGAGTCTTCAACAAATCATCGGGTTTGGTTGAAGTCTCTAGCGACGTTGTATTTGATGAGACTAATGGCTCTCCAAGAGAGCAAGTTGATCTTGATGATATAGATGAAGATGATGTTCCAACGGCCGCAATGCGCACGATGGTGATTGGTGATGTGCGACCATAGGAACAACAGGAGCAAGATCCACCATCTTCCTTTACAATGGTGCATCCTCCAACTCAAGGCGGTGAACAAGTACCTCAAGAAGAGGGACAGGATCAAGGGGGAGCACAAGAAGAACAAGTGATGGAGGAAGAAGCACCACGTGCCCCTCCAACTCAAGTCCGAGCAACGATCCAACAACATCACCCCGTTGAACAGATTCTGGGTGACATAAGCAAGGGAGTAACTACTCGCTCAAGATTAGATAACTTGTGTGATCATTACTCGTTTGTTTCTTCTATTGAGCCTTTTAGGGTAGAAGAGGCCTTGCAGGATCCAGATTGGGTGTTAGCCATGCAGGAAGAGCTCAACAACTTCAAGAGAAATGAAGTTTGGAGCCTGGTGCCACGTCCAAAGCAAAATGTTGTGGGAACCAAGTGGGTGTTCCGCAACAAGCAAGACGAGCACGGGGTGGTGACAAGAAACAAGGCTTGACTTGTAGCAAATGGTTATGCCCAAGTCGCAGGTTTGGATTTCGAGGAGACTTTTGCTCCTATGGCTAGGCTAGAGTCTATTCGAATTTTATTAGCCTATGCCGCTCACCACCATTTCAGGCTATTTCAAATGGATGTGAAGAGCGCTTTCCTCAATGGGCCAATAAAGGAGGAGGTATACGTGGAACAACCTCCTGGCTTTGAGGATGACAGGTACCCTGACCATGTGTTCAAGCTCTCTAAGGCGCTCTATGGACTTAAGCAAGCCCCAAGAGCATGGTATGAATGCCTTAGAGATTTCTTAATTGCTAATGCTTTCAAGGTTGGGAAAGCCGATCCCACTCTATTTACAAAGACTTGTGATGGTGATCTTTTTGTGTGCCAAATTTATGTCGATGACATAATATTTGGTTCTACTAATCAAAAGTCTTGTGAGGAGTTTAGCAGGGTGATGACACAAAAGTTCGAGATGTCGATGATGGACGAGTTAACCTACTTCCTTGGGTTCCAAGTGAAGCAACTCAAGGACGGCACCTTCCTCTCCCAAACAAAGTACACACAAGATCTTCTCAAGAGGTTTGGGATGAAGGACGCCAAGCCCGCGAAGACACCGATGGGAACCGACGGGCATGTCGACCTCAACAAAGGAGGTAAGTCCGTTGATCAAAAGGCATACCGATCTATGATAGGTTCCTTGCTTTATTTATGTGCTAGTAGACCGGACATTATGCTAAGTGTATGCATGTGTGCTAGATATCAATCCGACCCTAAGGAATGTCACCTTGTGGCCGTTAAGCAAATTCTTAGATATTTAGTTTCTACGCCTTGCTTTGGAATCTAGTATCCAAAGGCGTCTACCTTTGACTTGATTGGATACTCAGACTTCGATTATGCCGGGTGCAAGGTTGATAGGAAGAGCACATCAGGGACATCACAAGTCCATATGCAAATGGTGCACATATTTAGGGGGAGATGTGATACAACTTGACCCTTTGAGACTAACCTGTTTGTTTGAGTATACTTGATGTAGTCTCAAAGGTGCGTTGAAAGGGAAAAATGAACTTGGACGATGAAAAGACTTCCACTGCACTCCGATATTTGTGTACTTACTTCCAAGTTCATACTTGCAATTTCATTGCCTTTTGCTCTTTATTGACATTTTTGGTGAGGCAATGGGGTTGAAAGGGCCAAAAATGATCCCGTTTTGGTGCTTCATGCCAAAGGGGGAGAAATTAAGGCTAAAGCAAATGGATCAGCTACCACTTGTGAATTTCAAAAGTAATAGAGTTAGAATTTTTGATTTTTCCAAAATGCTCTTACTGCAAAATTTAGTCTCTTGTGGGGGAGAATTTTGATTATGAGAAAAAGGGGAAGTTTTTGACACTTGATCAATTTCACTCTTGGATTATCTCTCTTTGTGCCCAAACAAGCGTGTTTGACTTAGAGATAGGAAAATGAATTTGATTTGCAAAAACAAACCAAGTGGTGGCAAAGAATGATCCAAATATGTCAAATCTTGTACAAAAATGATTTGGTCCTGATTTGCATTGATGTTGCACTTATTTTGGTTGCTTTTTGATGTGTTGGCATAAATCACGAAAAGGGGGAAATTGAAAAGGAAATGTGCCCTTGGGCAATTTCTATAATGTTTTGGTGATTGAGTGCCCAACACGTTTAATTAAGTTCTTATGTGTCAAATAAAGTGAGAAGTGCAAATCAAGGCAAAAGGTATGTTTCTAGATGTGGTGAATTGTTTTATGTACTAACATGGTTATCCAAGTGCTAGAAACAGTGACTAAAGAAGAAGAGAGAAAAAGGGAAGGTCTTGGCTCTGTGCAGCCAAACTTCAGCTCGGTCTGGCACACTGGACTGTCCGGTGCTGCACCGGATAGTGTCCGGTGCGCCAGGCTGGTCCGCGGTGAACTCGCCGCTCTCGGGTTTCGATGGCGGCGTACGGCTATAATTCACCGGACTGTCTGGTGAGCCAACGGTCGCCAGAGCAATGGTCGGTCGCGCAATCCGCGGGCTACGTGTGGCCCGCAACAACGGTCGGTTGGGCACACCGGACAGTGTCCGGTGCGCTAATCGACCCCGAGGACCAACGGTCGGATACGCCTGATTTGGAAGGCGATCGCGCACCGGACAGCTACAGTGACTGTCCGGTGGTGCACCGGACTGTCCGGTGGTGCACCGAATAGAAGGCAAGTTTGGCCTTCCAAGTTGGCCTCTAACGGCTCCTAGATGCCTTGGGGCTATAAAAGGGACCCCTAGGCGCATGGAGGAGTGATCTAAGCATTCTAAGACACCCACACTCCGTCTCCGCGCATTTGATCGATTGTGTTAGTGATTTAAGCTCCGTTCTAGTTGTGAACTCTTTGTGCTTCTTTTCGAGCTCAAGTCTTGGCTTGTGTCCGTGTGTGTGTTGCGGATTTGTGTGTGTTGCTCTCCATCCTTACTCTTGTGCATTCTTTGTGATCAATAATGTAAGGGCGAGAGGCTCCAACTTGTGGAGATTCCTCGCGAACGGGAAGAAAACTATAAGGAAGAAAGCCGTGGTATTCAAGTTGATCATTGGATCACTTGAAAGGGGTTGAGTGCAACCCTCGTCCATTGGGACGCCACAACGTGGAAGTAGGCAAGTGTTACTTGGCCGAACCACGGGATAAAAATCGCGTGTCTCTTGTGTTACTTTCTCTGTGATTGTTTTGTTCACAAGAACTCGCCTCAAAGCTACTTAGTCGCACTAACTCTTTCAAAACTAAGTTTTGTGGCTATTTAGTGTTTGATTTTACAGGATCACCTATTCACCCCCCCCCCCCCCTCTAGGTGCTCTCATTAAGGGGGTCTTGCTCAAACTTTTAAAAAGAGCGAGAGAGCAAAGCGAAGCTCTTCACAAGCTAGAAGATGTCCTTATCACAAAAATCCAAAGCTTGGAAGAGTTGACTAAAGAACATGAGGAGCTAAAGTGCTCTCATGTTGATTTGGTCCAAAGGTATGAAACTATTTTAATTGATCAAGATAACTCTTTATTATGTGTCGCTCAATTAGTAAATAGGAATACCTTACTTAAGGACCAAGTAGAAAGGCTAAAAATTGAAAATCTAGCTTTTCAAGATAAACATGGTATGCTTCTGTGTTCTCATGAAAATCTTATGGATGATCATATCATGTTAAACATTGCTCATGAGGTTGTGATAGAAAACTTAAAATCTCAACAACCTCACCCATGCACATGTGTTCAAATTGAAACTATTTTGCCATGTGCTAATGCTTGTTGCTCGTCAGCAAGCAAATCCTCCCTTGAGCTGGAATTTCCAGGAATAAAAGATGATACATGTCAAGAGCTCAAGGATGAAAATGAGAGGCTAAGAACGAGCTTGACACAACTAAAAGGGAAGTGCACTGCTCAACCTTTTCAAGATAACCATGATTACATGGTGAAGAAGCTTGAGACAGGAACAACCATAGCATGCATAAAACTCCTTGAAGAAAATGTCAAGAACTTGAGGAATGACAAGAGGAAGGAACAAAAGAAGAAAATCAATACCTCTACCAAAAGCCTCAACCATGCCTCCATGCAAGGTCACATCCAAAGTAATGATCAAGCCACACTTCACACTAAGAAAAGTAAGAAGTGTAGTGAATGCTTTGAAAATGGGCACTTGATTAGGTCATGTCCCTATATTAAATAAAATGGCTTGATTATTAACAAGGATGATAAAAATTGTTTTAGATGCTCTGAGAAGGGACATTTAGTTAAGTCATGTCCCTATGTAAAACAAAAAGGCATAGTTTTGGAAAAGAAAATATTTACTAACCATGTAGCAAGCAAGAAACAAGGAAAGAAGAAATCTTCAAAACATGAAGATCGTCTTTGCTACATATGCCGAAAGAAGGGACATCTATGTAAGGATTGTCCTATTGGTAACTATTCCACTCCTGGCTTGTCATTTGATTCATATGTAACTAGGCAACCCAAAATTGCAACTTGTGCTAGAAAGGTAATGAGTTTACCATGCGCTGGCATAAAGGACATTTGGGTTCCTAGATCTTTGTTGACTAACCTTGATGGACCCATCAAGTGATGGGGACCAAAATATGCTTGACAAGCTTTGTAGGGGAAAGGAGATGACATGAAGCTTTGGAGGTGCTTGAGCGGGTTAATTCAATTCTTATTGACTCAAGCTATCAAGCTTACAATGTTATATATCTCTAAGATTGACCCAAAGTTATTTTGAATTACTATATCTAAAACTCATATCATCTCGAGCAAGATATTGATGTTGTAGGGAATAAAGGATTATCTTGTGTGGAAAATCAAATCCTACAATATGGAGGAAAGACAAAGGATGGTAACACTTATGTCTTTAAAGTGCAAGTATCTTCAATTATCATTTCTATTGTGTCTTGTGTAGTCACATAGAAAAAGGAAGCACTTAAGAATGTTGTGAAATTGCATCACCATTCTTTGAAGAAAGTTCCTCTCATATGGTAGATTGCATTTTCATCATTTCTATATTATGGCAATCTACATGCTTTAAATTGTTGTAAGTACCTCATGGCATGTTTTACATTAAACATCATTTATTGCCATGTTCTAGACATAAAGAAATATTTCAAGTTCTTAAAAGAATAAGGTGTCATATAAGGAATTCAAATCCTTAGGACACTTATAAAGGGAATCTCTCTTTATGACTAGAATCGTGAGACTAATGCTTTTTCTAAATGACTTAAGTAGTCTCACATGTAGAGAATGAGTTTCTCTATGGAAATGTGTAATCTAACATAAAAAGAAAAATCAATCCAATGATTTATGATGTATTTCTTCTTGCTTAAATTGGATATGATTCTTCTTCATTAATCATTCTCCATGTTATGAATTAGATTTGTTCCCATGATCTTGAGAGATTAACTATGCTTGTTTTATGAGTTAAAACTGAGCATAACATCATCTATGGGATAATCTAGTTCATATTATGAACTTTACATGTTTTAAGTAATCTACCTGTCATTCCTTCTCAAAAATGATTACTAAAAAGGAAACTAGTGCTTGTGTTACTAATGACATCACTCTTGAGCATATTTATGAAAATATATAAGAGAGTGAGTGCATGTTCAATTTATTAAAAGACATAAGCCTCAAGGTTGCTCTTCACCTAAAGGAAGAAAGGTAAAAGCAAAGGTATGGGAACTCATCTCCTTAATCAATAATAGTTCCCATCAATTGGTATTTCTTCTAAACTATCATAATCTACCTATGTGAAGATTAGATTCCTTATTGGACTTAAATTAGCTAAAAGTGCTTATAATCTTGCTTTCATTTGTGCACTAGTTTGTTAGAATCTAATTCATGCCTTTGGTATATTTGTGCTCATATTGATATACTTCTAAGTTATGTTAATCAATTCTGTGTGAAGAAACATCAATATGTAGAAGTAAAATTCCTTTGATTTGATTATAAATGTTAAAAGGTGCATATTCCTCTTTTCTGTCGCTATGCACTAATATTAAGTATTTTACTTCATATCTGTGTGACTTGTGGATGATGATTTGTCTGTATCTCTTATCTAATAAAATCATCATTTGTCATATACTCCTTTGTGCTGCTAATATCTCTTTTTCGAGTATTTTCAATAAGTTTGAAAGGAAAAAGAGACAACTATAAAGGGAGGACACTCAAATGAAAAAGATGTCAAGAACAACAACACCTACTTAGACAGTGAGATCTTCAAATTAATCAATGGTGTGGTTGTAAGTATTCTAAACCTTTCTTATTTGAGAATACCAGGCATAAGCTGATTATTGCAAATTTTATATGCCTTAATCAAGCTGTACAATGCATCCCCTATTTGTCTTTAAAAGAGAGTGTATCTAACCAAGTCATTCAAATACTTGATGCACATCTTTAGGGGGGAGCCCATTTCTATATCTTGATTATGTTGAGACTAACACTCAAGTATGTGCATATGATTTGTGCAACCTTCATTATTATACTTTTGATCATTGAATAGCTTCAATTGATACTTATGTTGCTTAGTGCTTCATGAACTATCAATTGATGTCTCTCTTATATATGCACTAAGTTAAAAGGAGAGTTTAGGATAAAATTATGCAATTTGTGATCTACTTGATATGTGATAACAATGATTTGTTTAAAGGAAAGGATCACTAGTTGTAGAATTCTCTCTTGTGCAAAATAATTCTATATATTGTCTTGAGCATAGGACTTAAGTAACCAAGACTAAGGACAAAGCACAATGAAGAGAGCATCTCTATGTGAAGGTAGAAAAGGGTAAACTACTTCCTATCATTTACACATGTACCTATATTTCCTTCTTATACGTATATTGCATATCTTTAAATTACAAGAGGAAGAAAAAGCATGTCTATGCATAACCCTACTTCATAACTAGTTTAACCTCTCAAAATTTCACTTATGCTTTAATGCACTTTTGTTAAAACTGGGTAAAGTGACCTTCTTGTGAAAGAACTTAAAGCTTAACCTTGTAACAAGGATAAGCTATCTTTGTTCCAAAGGTGGAGGTTCCTTAAGCTTCTTTGAATCTGTAAGGGTAAATGCATCAAATGTTTATAACATGCTTTCTTAAGTGTGTAGTCTATGATGAGCATCGCGTTTATATTATGACATATTGCACTTCACAAATTCTATGATATAGATATGTTCTCATTGACCTCATTATGTGCATTTGGCATTTAAGGCCAAAATATGTATTCCTCTCAAGGCACATATTTAGGGGGAGCAATTCTCTACACATTAAATCCTTGAGACTAACCATTCTTCAAGTATATGTTGTGCTTAGTCTCAAATTGAAAGGGAAATGGAGTTTTGAGCAAAGGGAGCGCTTCCACTTCATATTCGTTCGGTATCAATCACCCTTGCTAAAACTCATGTACTTCAATTACATATCTATATTGAAAAAGGCTCACAATTTCCCCATTTGGTGCTTAATGCCAAAGGTGGAGAAAGCATTAGGCCAAAGAAAAAGGACCGCACCACCACCCCGTTTTCAAAGACTGTTTCACAAAGGGGGATTATTCAAATTACACAAACCCTCTTGACAGCTAAGGGGAGAACTTTTTCAGGGGGCTTTTATTTAGCCAAAGGAAAAGCATTTGAAAAAGGGAGAATCTATCAAATTGAAAATGCCTTTAGAAATTATATTCTTATAATATTGGCTAATTACAAAAGAATTTGAAAACACTTTTCCAAAAGATTTGCAAAAACAAGCTAAGTGGTGCAAATGTGGTCCAAATTCACAATCATGTTAATATCAATCATATTCACTTAGAACTGCTTCCATTTCAATAACTTATGAACACTTGACCAATTGCAAACTAGTTACAATTTCATACTTCATATTTGCTTTGGTTTGTGTTGGCATCTATCACCAAAAAGGGGGAGATTGAAAGGGAAGTGGCCTTAAAAACCATTTCTTATATTTTTGGTGCTTGATGACCTTCACAACCATTCGGACTGACCAGTTTGCCTAACCTCTAATTCACAGGTTCATAAGATCAATAGTTCAGTTTCTAAGTCAGAATCAGCTCTGTTCCAACCAAATAGGGGTAATACATGGAATAGATGAACTACCAGTAGTTCTACTTCTTGGACAAATTCTAAATACCCCAAGGAACCTTTTTCAACACGTCTAGAAAGGTTGGAAAGCTCGAAATCAACATATCACTATTGTGGAGCTAGCATTGGGCAAAAGAAGATATATGAGTAAAATAATCAAAATACAAAGAGGATTGGACTAAGGAAATGATGATGCAACACCTCAATAGAAGACATAAAAAGAAGCAAAAAGTCTAAGACTCAAGTCAAAGAAGCCCAAAAAGTCAGCGAAGAAATCCAACAATGGGGCAAGCTAGGCTTGCTCCAGCCTGCGGCGCATCGGACTGTGTCCGGTGCCTAGGTTGGCGCGCCCAACGAACTGGCCGCTCTCGGGAAAATGAAGAAGCTCCGCGGCTAAAATTCACCGGACTGTCCGGTGAGCCTAGGGCCAACGGTCATCTTCGCCAATGGTCGACTGCTACGCAGTTAGAAAGGACAGAAAGTTAGAAATGGTCAGAGAAAGTCAGTCGCACTGGACTGTCCGGTGCGCCATAGGGCAGACGAATCCAACGGGCGACTGACGTGGCAGGCACCGGACACTGAAAAGTGCCGTGTCCAGGCGCACCGGACTGTCCGGTGTGCCCGTCGATGCTTTCTGTCCAACGGCCATATGGGGGGTTGGAGCCTATAAATACCACCACAACCGGCCATATCAAGGTGTGGGAGCCTAAGCAACATATCAAGGCATATAGTAGACATATCCAAGCCCTCCCAACCACCTCCATTCATTGATCTATCTCATACACAAGAGTTAGGCCACATCAAAGCCTCACAAGTGCCACAAAAGAAAGATCAAGCAAAAGAGAGCTACTCGTGTGTGTTTAGCGATAGTGCCTTGTGAGAATCATTGAGAGAAAGTGTGTGCTACATCTTGTAATCATCTGCGCGTGAAGTTTTGACTCTCATTCATCTTCCTCCAAACCTTTTGGAGACTTGTAAAGCTAGCAAGAGACACCTAAGTGTGTGGTGGTCCTTGCGGGGTCTTAGTGATCCTTGAGATTAAGAAGAAGCACTCGCCGGTCTTGGTGATCGGTGGATTGAGAGAAAGGGTCGGAAAAGACCCATCCTTAGTGGACTCCTCAATGGGGATTAGGTTTTTGGTGAACCGAACCTCGGTAAAACAAATCACCCGTGTCACTTGTGTTTATTGCTTGTGATTTGTTTGTTTTCTCCCTCTTTAAGTTCTCTTGCACTATTCTTATTGATATTACTTTGTGTTACCTCAAGTTAAATTCTCATATATTGAAGCAACGCCTTGCAAGAAAGAACTTATGTTATTTCTCTTCTCATCTAATTCCTCTTGCATTATTCTCCATAAACATTTTAGTTGTGTTGCTTTTGTTAATGCCATAATATTTGAAAGCAACACTGTTTGCAAGCAAAGGACTTAGTTTTATACTCCGATAATTTCTCATCTTGTTCTAACCACTAATCAAGGGATCAAGTCCGGGTTAAAGTTATAATTTTTAGGTTTCGCCTATTCACCCCCCTCTAGGCGACTTTCACTCTCCCTAGCTGTAGGATTTGTCTACCTCAGTTCTGTCGCTCCGTGGCCGTAGGATTGTATATCGTCTGCCCACTATGTGATACATTACCCCCTCACCCACCACCTTCAGTGGCACCCACGTGCACAGCAACCATCACCCCTCACCCACCCAGTGCTGTCAGGCTATCCGCAACCGTTACCCCTAAATTTTTCCCCCTATATCACTTTTTCCCCCTATTTTTCCCCCTATTTTTTCATCACCCGCAGCGGTTCCCCCTAAATACTCCCCCTATACCCCACTACCACTATAAAATATTATTTTCTTTACCAACTATCAATTTTTTATCTACTAACAATTACTCGTGGACCCACAGCACAGTGTTTAGGGGGATGAACAGTGACACGCTATATCTGGGGGGAGAGAGAAGGGGGCCGACGTGTAGGGGGCGCTATAGGGGGCACCGCTGCGGCCGCAGAGTGCCCCCTACGCGCCGCATGCAAGGGGAGGGGGCAGGGGAGGGGGCAGCGTTGCGTTCGGTCTCATCCCCCACCCCCATGGTGCTCGCGTGCCCCAGTCTATGGCAGCGGTTTCCTCTCTATTGTCCCACCTGATCCGCTTCTCGCGTGGCGCCCCACTAGACGACTCACGTAGCTCGCCTACGGCACCGCCGCCTCCCACGATGCGCCCCAGATTCACTTCTCGCGCGGCACCACTGCCCCCGCGAGACGCGAAACTTACAGACGGCACTGTCCCTCAGCGTCGCGAATGCCGCCTACCGCGTTACCCCCGCCCCTAGCCCACAGTGAAGTGTGTAGCTCACATATTGCGCCGCCGCCTCCCATGGTACGCCCCCTCGGATCCGCTTATTGTCCTTGGATGTGCACCTAGGCTAGTCCTACTCTATTCTGCTCATCGCGGACCAGTCCAGCTTTGACTAGGCCACCGTCGTCTCCAAGCGCTTCAATAGCATTACCATCTCAGCCCCGGTCCTATGATTTTGAGGGCCCCCATGCGAACTGATTGTTGTAGGCCCTCTAGACTATAAAAAAAATTCTATATTATGCAGCAGAACATATTAATACTTCATAAATAAATGATGATGTGTATTGAAATTAGTTTTTTTAAAAAAATCTAATAAGCTAGATAATATACATTGGTACAAATTAGCACTTCGCAGGTTGAAAAATAAGAATGACGATCGCCGAATAACTTAAATTATGATTGCTCGACCATGCGTGTCTGGAGGCTAGCACAGTGGTGCCCAGCTCCCTGGAATTCTAGAGGGTTGGATCGGCGAGATGGCGAACGATGATCACGTTGAGAGTGTGGTCTCATAGACGCTCTGGGACGTGAGCGTGACGACTAGGCAGTGGGCAACGCGTGCCACGTTGTCCGTGTGCGCGGTGCGTCCGTGTGCTTAGCCCTCCCGCCCTGTTGGCTACCTATACTATTGTACTACTAGCATATAACTCGTACTAACGCTATGTTCCTGTGAAGAGGAGAGGGGTGGATGATGACGGTGGTAGCACGAGTGGAGGGATTGATGGCGGTGGGAACGCGAGGAGAGGAGGGCCAAAGGATGATCAAATACTATTGTTCGTTAGATTTGAGTGATAAAAATAGATGATGTTATTTCATGATATGAACCGTTAATTTTGATGTTATGTTAAATATGAGTGCAATTTGTTTGATGGATTTCGTAAATATTACAGGTGTGTGGGTTATTTGGTTGGATGGGTTTTGTAAAGTATAAACTGGTGTATTATATAGTGTTATAGATACTAAATATTGGGCCCCTAATAATTTTGGGCCCCCGGCCGTCGCCTCCCTCGCATAGGCTCAGGGCCGGCCCTGACCATCTCCGCCACGATAGTCATGTGCTATGCCAACTCGGCCGGCAACAGGGCGCCGGCTTCCCTCTTGGGACCCTAATCGTCTAGGTCGGCCGGTCACTCAAGCTCACTCCATCAGAAGGAGCCTGACGGTGAGCGGGCTGAGGCCGAACCCCATAGGGGTCGTACCACTATGGCCTGGCGCCGGTAACCTAGAGTCCTAGACCATCCGACTGGCCAACTCGGTGGCGACAATCAGCGGGAAGTGACACTACGCGGTGAACGACGTGTCGCATGTGAGCCCAGACACCCCCTCGCTCAATGTCACCGACTGCTGCAGGATCGGCGGCGTCTTCTCGGTGGGCACCTTCATCGACAGCCGCACCTACGGTGCGGCCCACTTGCGGACGTCAGTCATGAGGGCCAGTTATAGGGACTACATCAATATCGTGCTCGAGAACAGCGAGCACGAGGTGCAGTCGTGGCACATCGATGTGTATGCCTTCTGGGCCGAAGTTTTTGCAATTTAGCCTTAAACAGATTTAAAATCACGTTTAGACCTAAAAAAATTTTAATTTCAAATTTGGACCCTTAGCTCGGCGCCATAGGCTATGGCGCCGAGGGGTGACGTGGTCAGGGAGCCCGGCGCTGGCGTGGCAGCTGGCGTGGCGCCTAGCTCGGCGCCACAGATCTTGGCGCCGACCTCGGCGCCACAGATCTTAGCGCCGAGCTAGGACTTAACGTCGCGTTTCTTCTCCACGCGGCGCGGTTCTCTGTTTCTTCCACGCAACGCCGCGTTTTCTTTCATCCACCGCGCACCGCCGACCGCGCCGCGCCGCTTCCCCGCCCACCACGCCGCGCGCTCGCCGGAGCCGCCGAGCCGGCCGCCGCGCGCGCTCCGGCCGCTTCCCCGCCCACCGCGCCGCCGCTTCCCCACCGCGCCGCCGCTTCCCCGCCGGAGCCGCGCCGCTTCCCCGCCCACCGCGCGCGCTCCGGCCACCGCGCCGCGCGCGCCCTCCGCGGCCTGCGCGCCCGCCGCGCCGCCGCGTGTCCTCCGCGCCGTGCTTAGCGGCCGCCGCGCCGCCGTGCCTTGCCGAGCGCCCACCGCCGACACCGCAGCTCTCCCGCCACCGCCGCCGACACCGCAGCGCGCCCCCACGGTAAATTTTTTACTTTTGTTAGTTACTTAGTTAGTAAATTGTCAATGTTTAGCATATTGTTAGATATTGTTAGTGTTTACTACTTAGTTAGCTATCCACATTTTTAGTGTTTAGTAAATAATTACATATTTTCTTGTTAGTGTTTATTAAATAGTTAGATATTTACTTGTTTAGCATATTGTTAGTGTTTAGTAAATTCTTAGTGATTATATAGTTAGCATTTTGTTTAGCGCATTGATATTACATGTTTTCTGTGTTGGCAACCATCGTGTTGTCGTTTATTTGCAGGTTCTATAAACATCACTTTACAGGGGAGGTGCTGCCAAATTTTTTATTGACAATAGTTTTTTTTGTACGTAGGTGTTCGTCCGACTTGACCTTCTCCACTGTTAGCTGGACTCGTACGCGATCTCAGGTATACATTGTTTTCGTACATTATTCATAGATTATGTAATTTCGTTTGACGTGTTCATTTAATATATACTATATAGTTATTAGGTAATATATATTTATTACTTAGTAAGTTTTTAGGCTTAAGTATATAGCCATTATTGAGTTAGTAATCCATTTTTGCAATAGATGGAGAGTCTAGTAACACTATACCATGGAGGACGGGTGGAGATAGATGCTTATAGGAATGTTACTTTTGATGGTATGAAGATCGTGACCATGTTGTTCGATGAAAGACCATCTTTTGACAAGATTTTCGCTCGAGCTTGTGAGGAGATTAGTTGCGACATAAACGACCCTAGAATATCAATTCAGGGTTTGTTGTCCCATATTACATATGGAACAGTTGTCCGACGATTGATCTCCATTACATCAGAAGATGATTGGGTGATATATTTAAGAATTGTGAAGACGATGGTTCCACCATGTTTGGATGTGGTTGTTCAAAAGTTACCTGTTAGTCATTGCGATGGTCCAGTCGGGTTGTCTCCACAAATGCCAAATGCATCTCGTATTGAAGCTCCTTTGGTAGAGCATCATGAAGAAGTGGTTGTTGTGCCCGATGCTCAATCGGGGCCGCACGAGTATGAGAATTCTCGTCCTCTTCCTGGCGTTTGTGGGGTTTCTAATCCGGTGGTACCCCCCAAGAGATCCCATTGACCCAGGATCCACTTCACGATCATCCTAGTAAGTGTCTTTGACACGTTGTTCGTATCCATCGTTATTTCGTTTGATTAGACTTTGTAATGTTGTTTTTCTTGCTTCGACCCGATGCAGGATCTCCACATATCGATAATGGTGCTTATCTTGATGTGCCTGTGTCATATAATATGGACAACATATGCAGGGCATCCAATAGTGTTGATGTTCAGATTGAGGATGAGGAGGAGCCATATGAGGCTGCATGGGCCTTAGATTCTGATGATGACCGTCCGGTTCAAGAAATGACCGAGCAAGAAATTAAACTCATAAGACGTTTGTGTCCGGAGCGTGACCCTGCGGTACATGAATTTAGCACTCTAAGTCATTCCACCCGTGCATATGCTGAAGGACGTGATGATGAACTGCTAGAGGCTCCGGATAACGCCGACAGCATTGAGATTAAGGTAGGCTTACTTTTCAAGGACCTGCCTACACTGAGACGATGGCTACAGGAATATTCTGTGAACCGCAAGAGGCCGTTCAAGGTGAGACATTCGTATGCACAGCGTCGTTACACTGTTGTGTGCGAGGTGTCGGAATGTAATTGGAGGGTATGTGCCCGAAGGCAGAAGGACACCGGAAAGTTTAAGATCACCAAAATTGTTGGTCCTCACACTTGTGCCCAGACAGAACTGAGCTCTAAGCATCGTCAGTTGACATCTACCTTGATTGCGAAAAGGATATTGGGGATATTGAAGGGTCAGCCAAACTTGAAGGTGAAGTCAATTATGACCATGACTTCGGAGCTGTTTGGTTACAGGATCAAATATGGGAAAGCATGGAGGGCAAAGCAGCGAGCATGGAAGATGATATACGGGGATTGGGAGGAGGGTTATGAGAAGTTACCAGCATTGTTCAATGCAATGAAAGCAAAAAACCCAGACATGCATTACGAGTACATCCCCAAACCTAATGAATGGAGGAACGGTAGAGAGATATTTTTTCGTGCTTTCTGGTGTTTCTCGCAGTGCGTAGAGGCCTTCAGGCATTGTCGTCCCGTGCTCTCTATTGATGGTACTTTTCTGCTTGGGAAGTATAAGGGCACATTGTTGGTTGCCATATCATGCGACGCAGACAACGCACTGGTTCCTTTGGCATTTGCTTTGGTGGAGAGGGAGAACAGAGATAGTTGGTCTTGGTTCTTGCGGCTTGTACACATCTATGTCGTAGGCCCTGGACGCGAGGTTGGTGTCATATCTGACAGACACCAAGGTATTCTTAATGCAGTGCAAGAGCAGATTCCTGGCTACGCACCCATGCACCACAGATGGTGCACTCGACATCTAGCAGAAAATCTTCTTCGAAAGGATCATAGCAAGGCTAACTTCCCCCTTTTTGAGGAGGTATGTCGACAGTTGGAGGTTTTGTTTTTCGAGGATAAGTTGAAGGAACTAAAAGATGCAACAAATGCTGAAGGTAAGAACTGGATTGCTGGATTGCTGAGGGAACCGCAGAAATGGACAAGGGCATACGACGAAGGTGGCTGGCGGTTCGAGTTTCAGATTAGCAACATGGCCGAGTCATTTAACAGTGTGCTCAAGGGTATACGGGTTTATACAGACTATTAAAATAGGTTTATACAGACTATTAAAATATGAAACTATGAGCAACTATGAAACTAACAACCCAATATACAAAACGAATCAAGTTGGGCACCATACCTTGGTCTACGAAGTGAACCAAGTCAAATCTTTGAATCCAGCAAATTTTGACGAAGTTTCGAAATAAGAGGAAATCCACTGCTCTCGGCCAGCCGCGCGGGCGTTTTTATAGGCAGACGCAGCTCGGCGCCAAGATCTGTGGCGACGAGCTAGGCGCCACGCCAGCGCCGGGCTCCCTGGCCACGTCACCCCTCGGCGCCATAGCCTATGGCGCCGAGCTAAGGGTCCAAATTTGAAATTAAAATTTTTTAGGTCTAAACGTGATTTTAAATCTGTTTAAGGGCTAAATTGCAAAAAATTCGGCCTTCTGGGTCGTCGGGTGCGGGGTGCGTCGCTAGCTCTCAAGAACATCAAAGCGTTTGGAATATTTTTGTCTTAGTTTGTGAGATTACTGGCAATCTTTCCTGGTTAACTGACCAGATGATGTGAGTTTGTGTGCGGAATGGATGGAGGGAAATGGTCATCGACAAGTAGGCTGGGCTACAACCTGAGAGACGGTGTTTTGCGATACACTGTTCAGGTACGAATACGATGATGTGATACGCGCTCTACAAGCTGAAACTAAAATGGGTTGGAAATGACAGTGATACTTTTTTGTTGTCAAGCCAGCACCATCACCAATAGCATGGCACATAGCTCAAACATCCAAAATGCCCATCCAACTGCCATGCTATGCTAGATAAAGATCTTCTCTGGAACGATATGGTGATCGGTTGCGTCAAGAAAGGCGTAGCGTCATGAACTCATGATCAGATATGGACTCTGCTTTCACCTGCCTACAACTTTGAAGTGGCTATCACCAAGCATCTCACTGTCAGCACTTTTTTGCAGGTTCTTCCATCTGGTGGTTAGTTAACCCCTAAGATTCTGTAGTGTCTTGGATTGTCAGTTCTGTGTTCTGGTGGTGGATTTGAGAGGCTGCATTTGGGGGAGGTTTTATCGATGGATCGAGGTATGGTCTGCTTGAGGTGGTGTGGCTGAACTAGAATGCACCATTGGATCAAGGGTTTCCTTAGCTATTAGAAGCCTATGGCTCATAATATACAATATATATATATATATATATATATATATATATATATATAATAATCATCACCTAAGGCACTTCGACTAATTAATCGAACCAGCCCACCAAATAACTAATTAACACTATATGCCACCTAGGGTGAAGCTTCACCTAGACCCCAACTGAACATGTGCGTGTACAATAATAAAAAAACTGCCATCCCTCGACTGGCCTGTTCTACCACCACCAGACCATAGCGCCAAGGATCCAAAAACATTCGATCCTTCCCAACGCTCGACCTAATAATAAAATATTGGCAGCGCCGATCCTGAAAACCTAACATCCTCCGTCCTATTGGCAACACCATTGTCTGTCGCTCCGTGTTGCCTCTAATGAAAACTACCTTATCTGTCTTGATCATCACACCTTCTCCATCGCCAAACCTACCATCCTCGATGTGGTTCGTGATCTCCTCCGTCATCGCCACTGTCGACCGTCATTCTGAAAGCTCTCTTGTGGGTTTTGGTGGTTTGGATGACAACCCAATTAAAGGACTGACAGATGTGTTAAGTGTTGGACAGGTGATTAGTGTAAATCTTGTAAAGTTCAACACAAGTGTTCAAGAGTGATGGTCCAAAGACTAAGTTGATTATGGTTGTGGACATCATAAGTGAAGGATAACAGTGCTTGTGTGAGACTTGGTGTGCATATCTTGGAGACAACTGGTCAAGCCATGGACAGAGGCAAGATGAGCTTTGAGGTATCGAGTGCATGGGAGAAAGTCAGGGAGGCCGAGGAACCCAAAGCTAGGGGTTAAGAAGACATGCAAAGTCAAGGATTGATCGAGTTGAGAAAAGATATGGTGCATCGAGAATCACTATCTAAGAACATGACTTACAACCAATGAAGTAACATATGGTTATGTGGTGTAAGTCATAAGGCTCGAAATCAAGCTCAAGACATAGAGCAATGTCACTAGAAGGAGTAGTAGTGTCAAAGCCAGAGCCTAGAAGCAACCCAAAAGAGCTAAGTTTATTTTAACCCTGAGTTTGGGTTGTTCCTGTCTTTGGATATGTTTTGTGTGACCTATGCAAGGTGTTGGAGCCATAGATGGCAATCTAGATCAAGTCTTGGAGACTTAGAGTTTTGGAGTCCAACATTGACCCCAAACAGGCCAAAAGGAGCCAAATAATGACAAAGGTTAAGTATGCAGGGTTGAGTGTTCAAATATGTCGCATGCACCTTCTACTATGTGTATGGTACTTTGGTTTTGCTCTCTAACCATGTTTGTAGAGAAAGTGTCATTTGGAGCTCTGTTTAAGGTGAAACAGAAAAGTTGGGAGAAGATATGAAAATAGGAAATCTTCTGAGACTTAGTCAATTGGTTGGTACTCTAAATATTGTCTAAGTCATAGGAAGGCCCTCCCAAAAGTTGAAGTCAAAAGAAGAAGAAAAGGAGGAAAACACATAAGTTTGTTGTTGTATGGGAAGCACCGGACAGTCTGGTGCCTCCAGCCTCGAGTGTCTCTGTTGAATATGTCAGATAGTCTAGGCCCATGCGCCGGACAGTCTGGACCCTCCAACGGTTATCTTCAACGGCTATTGGGAGGCAACAGCTAGTTGACACACCGGACAGTCCGGTGGTGCATCGGACAGTCTGATGCCCGTCATCGTAAAAGGAAGGAGGCAATTAGATCCCATGACGAAAGGCTCTAGTGGAGCACCGGAGAGTCTGGTGCTGGCACCGGACAGTTCGGTGCCCCCACAGAAGTGGCGGTTTTTCCATGATTGAGGTCTTCTTCACAAGTAAAGGGGTAACGATTAGGGGCTCATTTGGGGCTATAAAAGGACCCCTAGGCGCCCATTTGGAGTACACAAGTGCAGCCAACAAGTCCATACATCAAGTGAAAATATTTGTTCTTTCCCTCTTTTATGTATCTCTCTAGTTTGTGTAGATGCGCAGTTATAAGCCTTTAGAGAGAGGGGAAGTGCTGCTGAGAGAAAGAGCAAGATCTTGAGTGTTGTTACTCTATCGAAGTGCTGTCAAGAAGACTGTAAGCAGCCACGACATCATTGTAACCGTCATCAATATAGTGGAAGGCTCTATCTATCACATTGACTGATCTGAGCAAACAAAGGAAAGAGTTAAAATAAACTCCAAGCCAATGTGTGGCTAACTCCAACGATGACTAGGCAAGAATTTCAGGCTTGGTCGAATATCGAAATAAATCCTTGTGTGTGTGTGCTGTTCTCTGTGTTGTGTGCTGTCTCACTATCTCAATTGTTTTTTATACTTACACTTCAATACTTATCTATGGTACAAGCTATCTTTGAAGTGCAGGGTATTTTGAGACAGGAATTTCAATTCGACTGCGACCTACTCAAAATGTCTTTTATTCCATTACGATCTAGTCATCGAGTAGAATAAAAATTTTCAGTTTTTAAGTATTATTTTTTAGTCTTCTATTCACCCCACTCTAGACGATATCGAGATCTTGTTCCCGAGCAAAAGGAACTCTTGAGTTTCTTTGGTGACTTCGAGTTACTGTGATTCGCGGTTATTTCAAAACTGGTAAGTGATTGGAACGAGCAATTATTCTAAAGTCGTCATGTATTTAGCACATAATAAGATCCGTCGGTATAATTAAAGTTAGGGATGGCAACGGGTAAACTATCCGCGGATAGTGTCTTTGGACATCCATATCCGAGACTTATATCCGATATCCGAACCCGTACCCGTTACCCGCTATGGATAACAAACAATATCCACATCCGTTACCCGCGGGTAACGGATATCCACGGATATATCCGTTTGCCCACTACACATACAACATATTTAAATCTAGCAAATTCAAACATGATATCATATTTGTCCAGCAAATTTAAATATGATAAAAACATACAGCCATACAAAATTTGTCCAGCAAATGAAATCTGATACATGTATTAAGGCATACAACGAGCAATATAAAATTGTCTAGCAAAATCAAATCTGAATTGTTCAAATTGATATAATTACAAACACACAAGCCATAAGAATCAACACCAAAGACTAGCTGGTTATTCAGAATCAGCAGCCAACACACAAGATTCTTCTTTCATGTCTTCTTCATTATCTTCAAGGCAAGACCAAAAACTATTGAATCTTCCATCATCAGCATCTAAAATAAAGTTGCATGCACATTAGTATCTATATACTTCAAATATAACATATTGGAAAAATAAAGAAAAGTTCACCTTTAAGAGTGTAACGAAGCCAACTTTGACTGCACATCAAAGCTTCCACCATTTTAGGAGTGAGATGACTGCGATGGTCACCTAAAAGCCTGCCACTTGTGGGACGGGAGTATAAGATATTTTAACGGATATTCGGGTATTTGGGTATGGATATTGATTTTTCGTACCCGTTTTAAAAATATCCACGGATATCAAGTGCTTCTCGTATCCATATCCATGGGTACAAACTCGTACCCAAAACCGTGCCCAACGGGTTTTTTATCCACGGGTACACGGATAAATCACATCCATTGCCATCCCTAATTAAAGTACTAGAATATTTTTGAATGATTAAGTAATGTATGCGTAATTGTTGTTCCTTTATCAGTACCGAAATGATAATTTACTGACGATTTTGTTAAACAAATACTAGATAATTACTAAAATTATGTGAAATAACTAAGATATCATATTCGGTTCTTCAATGCCCCTGAATTGATGAAATTACTGACGATTTCATTATCCACATTACTGAACAAACATTATCTTTTCATTCCAAAAAATTACTACTATTCATAATGTACTTAGATGCCTTGATAGTTACTGTATGTTTTGTGAAATTACTGAATATAATTGTCGGGTATCTAGGAATGAGGTACCTGCAACCTCTCTCCGACCTATCCGTCCAGTAAGTCTACGAGTCGGGACGAACGACTAAGTCCCCATCAAGCAAGTTTGTGAGGCGGGGTGAATGACCAAGTCTCTACCGAGCAAATCTACGAGACGGGACGAACGACCAAGCCCCCACCGAGCAAATCCGCAAGGAAGGAACCCGGGCCGATGATGTCGGCCCATGACGGTCGCGACAAGATGCAACATCACAAATCACGTCCAAACAGTACATACAGTACCAAAAGGTCTCTGGAAGACACGATGGAACATCCCCACATGCGCCCACGGATATGCCCTCACTAAGTTGTGGGGCCAATCAACCCCGGTCGTAGGGTTCTCAGCGCCGGAGTCTCTACAGTGACCCACATGTCGAAAGAACGCAACAGATACGCCACACCGAGGTGTATGCCTACGCATGCGGGCGGGTGACGCAGGCCTGTGATGACAAACAGAGTCGTGCTACGCACAACCGCACCATGGGACTGACCCGCGGTACCCACAGTGCACTACTATGAAGGTGTCAGCGACGGACTAACTACAAGGGTCCGTATGACAAACGATCGAGACGATACGCCATACTAGGAGTACAGCTATGCATGACCCTAGAGAACCTAGACAACAACCCAGAGGAGCCAATCTCTCTGTCTCTGTCTCTCGTGTAGAAAACATATCACCTCTGTAAGACCCAACCCTTGAGCTATAAAAGGGGAGGCCCTCTTTCCTCTAAACACACAAGCACACTTGCTGTAACACACTCCAAAGCAATACAACGATCAGCACTGCACTGGACTAGGGTCTCAGTCTAAACCAGTATAACCTATATGTCTCAGTTCCCAGCTCAGATCCTCATGATCCACCATATGAAGTGAGTCCGCGCTTGTATCCCTCACCGAACTCAAATCTACTGTCCCTAATTTCTAAAACCACTACAACAATCATGTAATTACTGATACAATGTCTACATATTCGATATAAAAAATGTCGAATACTTTGGCAAACTATTGTTCCAGGTCCTCACATTCGTGACGGAAAGATGTCAATCAACAATTCGAGTCCTAGGTATGCAACACATGTGAGGAATTTGTTTTTGCAATTGATTCTATCATCATCTAGGACGCCACTTGTGTCGATAACACCTGAGACAATCCTTCTAAGCTTGTCTGTTCCTGCAACGACGCCTCAAACTCAGACATTTACACTCGCTAACCCGTTGCTGGTAAGCCTTCTAAGCTTGTCTGTTTCCACTAAGGCACAACGCCACAATGACACCATCGTCGCGTGTTTCAGTGTCCTCATCGATAACACCGGAAGTAAAGTTTAAATCCATGCAAGTAATTTGCAAACATACTCCGACAGTTCTTCACATTCTTCATTTACTGACATGTGCTTAGTGACCAAACTGTGGACCCCATGGTATGCGCTTTGGAGCACGGATGAAGCATGTGATTTCTATGAAATGCAAGCTATGCTAGCTTGTTTTAACGTTAGAAAGAATAGGAAAAGAAATGGTGGGGAATGCTCATTTGTGGAAAACTCACTGATGGCAAAAGAGCATATCACGATCGTGGCAAAACAAGCCAGAAAAAAAAAGAACACAAGGCAAAGGTATGCGCGATGAGCACAAAGGATGTAAGTCACATTTTTTTTTAAAAGGTCATCCTCAACAATAACAATGTCCTAACTAGATCACCAACGATGACAAAACAGGTATGCACACACTGACACACAAGATTACTACGGTATGTGAGATGATAGTTGCCATGAAAAGGTCAAATATACCACATGTAAATGTCATAAGTATGCTTAAAACTAAATTGAAGGTTCATCGAACTTCTTATCTAAAAGTGACATTCAAAACATTCAGTAAGAACGCTGGAACTAGGAATGAATCCCGACACTTGTTCAAATATTATTTTTTATTTTCCTTTTAGATTACAAATAAATACGATACATAATCTACTATACAAATATAAATAGGTATTTTTTTAGCATTACACTTAAGATTCATAAAAAATCAAACAACAAATTTGTCCCATATTCTTAAATGATAGATATAAAATGTGAATGCAGATGTGGATTTAAATGCCGTACAGGCCCAGCAACATTTCACAAATAGTGCGCTAGGAGTACAATTGGAATAGATCTTCCACACATGCAATATAAGTATTAGTTTGCGACCTTAACCATTCTACATTACAGTAATCATACTACCCAGCGATGGTTGGACACAAGATAGTTTAAGCTCAACATAGGTAACTCATGATCAATATGACCAACATGGCTAAGTTCTCCATCACAAACGTAGCAGTCTTTACTAGCAGACTTCTGAACAAAACATCTAAATTACTGGAAATAAAACTACAGCCTCGCCTCTACCACATGGTCCATTCCCACCTGATTTCAGCGGTACTGCAACAAAAATATAGGCATTGCATTGGTTAAAGAGCAATAGTAAGTCAACCAAATTGGAGAAATTTCAAAAATATTGCCATGGGCAGCAAAATAATTGTCAGCACTTTATGTGCCATACATTAATGTTTTCATGTCAACATGAAAAACATATAACCACAATTCATTCTTTGAAATAAAAAAAGACTAGCAGCAAAGTGTAGGGAATGTTTCAACAAAATACCACAGCTGCACTTGCAAGAAAGGGAACAAAGTGCCAAAGAAACAGTCTAAATACATAGGAATGCCCTAAACTGCAAGATGTCACCTAAAAGCTGGCAGTAACTAATTCATTAAAGAATTAAAGATGATAAAACAACAGATAAGTATCAGACACTTTACATCATAGAATCTTGGAGCCTTGTCCATGTTTATGATGGAGGCTAACTAAAAACTGAATAGTGTCTAAATGGAGCTATTTCACAAATATTAACTAATGGATTTATCGGTCTTACACTTTTTTTCTTGTCGTGTTTTTTGATAGCAACTTTTCAGACTAAATATCCAATACAAAATCATAAAACATTAATGATGCTAAGCATCATTCACACAGCAGTTTGAAGCTTATATTGCATACCTTGATGAAGCCAATGTCCTTGGCATTGCTGCGGAAGCACTGCCTGCAGCACATCAGCCCGTACTTCCTGATCAGTCCATGAGGGTTCGCACAGACACGGCTGTCAAAGTGAACAAGTTCCGCTAATTACAACGCCACAATAAGGAGCATGCCACTGCAGACTAAATAATCGTGCTTAGCTGAATTGTTGGAACTTATACTTGTGTGCCATACATGACAACAATGAACACAGACAAGTCCAGAATCAAACTGGCTGTAACCTAGGCAAACGATCCATAAAATTGGCTATAGTAAACCGCAATAATCAATTAACGTAGCTAAGGAACCCTCGAATACACTACACAAACTCGAATCACATCGATCTAAAATCTAGTAAATAACTACCACCGAACGACGGAGGAACCTAAATCCACAGAGAGCAAAAAATAAAAAGAAACTCCTACATCTATAAATTCGATTAAACGCATCAAAAAAATATGTGCCGGTAAATGGAACACACGTACCAGACGCGGGATCCGGGCCCGTAGTTCTTGGGGTGCGAGTTCCAGACGTTGGAGTGCCCCATCGCCTCCTAATTCCGCCGCCGCAAGCGCTCGTGGGGAAGAGAGACGGAGTTCGGTGAGCACTGAGTAGCGGCGCCGTTGGGAGAAGCGGAATATATAGCTGCCGCAGCGAGCGAAACCCTAAGCCAGGAGCAGACCGGATTGGGCCAAATGGCCCGTAGTTCCATAGTCTTGTAATTGGGCTGAAATGAACCTTCTGGGCCACATGGGCCATATGTGTCTGCGGTTTAGTCCAAGTCTCTCCCCACTCCCCAGGCTCGACGGCTCCGTTGGTTGATTCGTCTCCTGTTGCCTTCGACTGCCTCCACCTCGTCTCCGACGATGTCCTCCGTCGCCGGTGAGGGTACGTTGTGGTCCCAAAAGGTGCGAACGTTCCGCGTATGGTCCCAAAAGCTGCCCGCACCTCGGCACCATGCCGCCCGCTGGTGCTGATGACCTTGCTCGCGTGCCTCCGCCCGACTCTCCGTGCTCCAGGTTCGGGGCACCTCCTTCCTGCTCGAATTCTCTGTAGATTCTTTGGAATTCCCCGCAGTTCAATTTTCCGGAACAACACTGAGATGATCAGTTTAACATGTAGAAGAACAAAGTTTTTTTAGTTGCTGACAAGGTGATTACTGATTGTGGATTGTCACTGAAAATGTTGTGGCCACACAATTGCATGTTCAGAATCTATCGATTGTTTCTTTGGTTCAACCAAAAGTATTATGTTATCAACTGATACAAATTGTAGTTCAGTTATGTTCATAAAAATCATTAGGTAATTTAGGTCTTCACAATTGGGTTGATCAGTGATTCACTGGGATTGGATGTTGATCTACCTGGGGCGAGCCATTAACTGTGCACTGCTCGGACTGGTGTTCATTGCATTGCTCTGCGAGAATTGCAAGATTGATAGCAGGATAGCTTAGCCTCTGCATAGCTCTTGCAATGCTTTCAGTGAGGGAATCTGCATTACTTGCTCCATTCATGTGAATGCACTTTGTGTCACTAAGACCGTCTTCAGCAGTTCACCTATATGATAACCCAAAAAACACTGCTTTTGCACCATAGATTGCACTGTTCGCAGAGCGGAGTATGGATATGGGGATGGGTAAGCTAGAGATAACCTAAGAGATTGGTGATGGCGACTTTGCTATAGGTTATCCTTCTGCTGATTAATTGTCTTGCTCACTAATGGTCAGTTTGAGTTCATATTAATAACTAAGTCTTGGTTGAGAACCAATAAACCTGTCAAGAGGTTGCTGAAGAGGGTTCATATTCTTCTTCTCTGCCCCCCCCCCCCCCCACACACACACACACCACCCCACTCCATGGTCCCAACCCCTACACATTTTGCCGTAAGATTTCTTGCCATAACTTGCATACCAGTAGGGTGCAATGTAAGTGCACCTAACCTTTCGAGCGTATCTGGCAAGCCAATGGTGAGTGAAAATATTGTTATACTCTATATGTAAGATGTAGATATAATTGTTCATCTATTCTTGAATTTAAAATGTAGCATTTTAATATTGCTTGGAACTGATGAACATGAGCTTCAGTTCAAGAATTTTTCATTCCTTTATTTGAGTTCTGGTTGAAGAATTTGTTTTCTTCCATTATTTCGCACTGTATGTGCTGCATTGTCTCATAATGAGCCATGTGCTATGGCCCTTGAAAAAAATGTCTTTGATACACCACCAAGGCTCCAATTGTTTGGAGATGGTTAGGGTATTAGGTTCATTGATTTTTGAGATACATCTTTTTTCATTAACACAATAATTTGGTTGAACTGGCATCTGCCTGAAGACTTGTTCCTTATTTCAAGTGCCAAAACATCTATTGACTAGTGAGATCTGAGATGGTGATGCATTGATCCATGGTTCACTCATCACGATAATGTAAAAAGTTTGTATGTTGTGTGTGCATGGATGGCATGTGTAAAACGTATCCCATTTGGACATCTTGCTTTTCTAAAAAAACATGTTCCTTACTTGAAGTGCTGAAACGCCTAGTGACTAGTGAGATCTGAGATGGTGATGCACTGATCTTGTGATCCATGGTTCACTCATCACAATAATGTAAAAGTTGTACGTTGTGTGTGCATGGATGGCATGTGTAAAATGTATCCCATTTGGGCACGGTATATTGCTTTTCTAAAAAAATATGTTTCTTATTTGAAGTGCTGAAACATCTAGTGACAAGTGAGATCTGAGATGGTGATGCACTGATCCATGGCTCACTCATCACAATAATGTAAAAGTTCTATGTTGTGTGTGCATGGATGGCATGTGTAAAATGTATCACATTTGGGCACAGTGTCTTGATTTCTAAAAAACATATAAACTTGTATTGTTTCCCTCAAAATGTGTGTTAAGTGTACACTCGAAAGCCTGTCAAACATGATGTTGACATCTCCCGGGCTTCATTGTATATCAACTACTTGTATACTTGTTCACTAACCACAGCCACCAGAAAAATCTGGTCATGGGTTGTTACTTGCGAGTCAGGATCGAGGGGCGCTGGTCGCTGATGTCTAAAAGTGTGGGTCGGATGGTTGTTTGGAACATGTGACCCCAGTTAATCGAGGTCGATGAACAAGCTAGTTATAGAAGATCAATACGAAGTAATAAAGGCAACAAAATAAGAAGTAAAGGAAAAAATGGGTTGGCGTATGCTTGCCCATCCCTGCATGCTGCCCACATTAGGATGCCCTAGGGTAACCCTCTTCTAGTCTGAGGACTAGTTCATGCAGCCGCCTTCTCTCCCTTTCTTCTTTCAAGATCCTCTCTCATTTTTATTGGAGATTTGCTTAATTTTTCGTTGTCTGCTGCTGCTCCCCATGCTGCATGGTTCTGTCCTCCAGTGGCAGGAAATCATCTTCAATGCCGGCTGCCGCCCACTTCCCAGCAACGACAAACCTCCATCATCTCCCCCTCCCCTGTTCCTCAATACGACCTATTCGATCTATGATATGTCCCTGTATCAGCAGAGCCGTAGCCAAGCAAAAATCTGGCCCTACTCAACCGTGACCCATAATTTGGAATGACTTTCTTGGGCTATGAATGATCCATTGACCCTGACTCCTGTGATCATGGCACTAATTCCATTGAGATGAATTGCCGCATAAAGGCAGTAGCATGTGGTGTCAACATTTTCGTGTGCTGAAAGTTGGCTCATGCAGTCCAGATTGAGTGCATGAGCCCCTAGTGGCACCACAGATTTATAAACGTTGAGTACAATGTACTTCAGAGTATTAATGTGATTTTTCTCATGAGGGTATTTTTTTCATGCAGATGTCATGACCCTGCTGAAAACTGATTATGCTTGATATGCAAAGATGTGATGTGCAGTCGTTTTATCAACAAACATATGGTGTGCCATCATGAAGAAGAAACTGGTCACTGTCTTGCTTTGAGCTTCAGGTAATTTGGTTGAGCTTGCTTTGATTAATTGTTATTTTTGTTGAAAATAAATAGTATTCCTTAATTCCACATAACATTGTATCATCCCAGCTTCATGACTATGCATGATCTCAGCCTTTACCTACCACTAAGTCAGAATAAATTCTCTAGTGTGTATCCCTACATATATGATTTCTTGTGAGAAATAATATTATCTCAGTACCACCTGCATGACTACATTGGCTCAACAGGTGGGCTGCTGATCAGACCAGTGACCACTGGACCACTAACCTCAATGGTCTATGGCTTCTATCTCTATGCTTTTGAAAAGCCATTGCAATTCAAATGCAGCCTTTTGTGGTGCTACGATTCATTGTTTCAAGCGATCACTCATTGAATGCATGATCAATCGATTCACTTGCTGTTGAGCCATTGAACAGTGAAATAATTAATCCTTGTTACTAGAAAGAACTTAAAAACAAATTTCTGAAGTTGCTACATCTGCATTTTTTATCACAAACATGAATTTTTAAACTCTGTACGGTGACTAGTTCACAAAAATTATTATGCAAAAATACACAAAAAAATGTGGCTGCTCTTTTTTTTCCACAATGGAAAATCCAAATTTCGTTACCAAAACACTACTACATTACGAAGTAGTTTGAGTAACAGGCAAACTGAAAACCATAGATGTCCACAAAACCAACACATCTAAGCACCCAGGGCTAAAGAGTGTGTAACAAAACCCCATACTATCTTAGATTATACTATATTATTCTTCTACGGAGTTGCTGAACTTGTCGATGTGTACTGAAAATTTTCTCTTATGTTTCTAGCCATGCTTTAATTGATTCTTTGTCAGACTGTGCAGCTTGTGCAAACCATATGATTGATTACTTAGTATTGTGTATATTATGTTTTGCAGTGATCTTTCAGTTTGGTGTTTCTCATGTGACTCGTACCTAGATGTTCAAGCCATTTTAGAATTGCACCCAAGTTGCACATTTGTTGAAGTTTGGAGAACGTCCACTTTTTCAATCACTTGAAGTACTGGATTTCAGCACTGGTGAAAGTGGAAGTTCATCAAGGACTTAGTTGTTTGTATTCAAGTAATGAGTTTCTTGTCATGATGCTTCAATCAGATCAAGACAGACAGTTGTGTAGTATCCTGGCACTTTTTAAGCTTCAGTGCGATATAATTCATTTGAGAAGCCTTGTTCTTTTCCTTTTTACCTTCAGTTAGTATATTTCAATAACCCAAAGCTTCCTTAGATAGTTATCACGACAGGTGTAAATCCCTGTGCACCATAGGAGATTTGAAGGCATTATTATTGCTTTGATATGGACATCCAGAAAAAATATTCAACTTCGAATATCTTTGGCTTTGGTGACCAAAGTTCAGCTAGGCGCTAGGCGGAATCTAGGCGCTGACCCATTGCCTAGCGCCTAGTCGGGAGTACTCGGTCTTAGGCGCTTTTCTAGGCGTTTTGGCAATATAGCCATAAATTATATATATATTATGTATATAACTATATATACGTATATAACTACTATATATGAGTCACAGTAAGTATAAAAAGAAGGCCAGTAGACATATCTGATTCCTAGTTGAGCTTACTCTTGCATGTTCCTAGCTCCTGCAAGGTTGCAACACATTTTGACAGCTAGTAGTTAGTAAATTAGTCAATAGACAGCTAGCTGTTCATCAAAAAAATAGAAAACACTAAATTGTGACTTATCTGGATGATTTCAGTAGCCTCCCATTCATGAGCAGTTGAGCACACCATATCAGCAGCTGGTAATTACAACACAAGTGGATAGGACAGTAATACAAGTGCAAAACACAATTTATAAATAAAGGACAGCACAAGCACATAGTTCTTAGTTCAGGTCTCACACAAAAGAAGACACACAGACACAAAGTGACACAGCTGCAGTTCATAAGACCAGGGCATCACAAAAGGCTTCACTACTAGATGGAGATGGTCCAGATCATATTTCATCTTCACTGTAGCACAAATCTTCATCTTCATACTCTTCTTCTTCAGACTCAAACTCTTCTCCTTCATAGAGCTCTCTCACTCTTGCACTTCTATGAGGCTCAAGCTGTTCTTCTGCTCCCACTGCCTCTCCAATAACAGACCAAGGTATCCCTGTACCTTCCATCTCATCTTCCTCCCCATCTCTAAAGACAACTTGTGCACAATCATCTCCACCCTCTTGGAAAAAACCTTGAGCTTCAGTTGTATCACTAGACAAGAGAATATCAGTGATTTTCTTTGACTTAATCTTTTCTCTCTTATTCATCAGCCTGTTATTGAACTGAATATAGACCAACTTGTTGAGGCGGGTTGTAGTCAGCCTATTTCTCTTCTTAGTGTGTATCTATAAATTAGAAACAAAAGCATTTTCAGTTCTGAAATTTAATCATAGTACTGCTGAAATGATTAATAGATAGGTACTAACCCCTTCAAACCCACTCTAATTTCTTTCACAACCAGAAGAACTTGATGTCAAAGATAATATCCTTGTAGCCATCTTATGTAAAGCTGGTGTTTCAGTTCCATATAACCGCCACCATGATGCTGAAATAAATTAGAAACACCTCTATTAGTTTAAAAAACAGCAAACAGCCATGTTAGAAAACAGCAAACAACCATATAATAAGTACCTCTACCTGGATTGTAATCATAGTTTTGAAAAGTTCTTGCAAGCTTCTTGCTAAATGGTCCTTCTCTATTCTGAAATTTTTTCAATTCAAAGTTTGGCAGCCTGTTCTTGTTGGTCCTCATCATGATAATAAAATTGCTCAACACAAGATATGAAGGCTTCATTCATTTTGGGCTCATCAAAGATTGATGGGTTAGCATAGCTATAGTGTGGATTCAGCAAAAAAGCTGTCAAATGCAATGGAGAATCAAGTCTTCCATTCATCTTCTTCTCAATTACAGCCATAACATCTTTGAATTGAGACTCAACATTGCCAAAGGCCTCTTTGACCTCTCTCTTTGCCTTTAGTAGCTCTCCATAAAGAAAACCCATGGATGGCTTCACATCCCCATCAACCAAACGGAGGACTTCGACCAATGGCTCAAAAACAGCCAACATTAGCTTCACATCCTTCCAAAAGGCTGGACTCAATATAGTAGCTGTGGCCTCTTTTCCTTTCTTTGATTTCACATCCTTTAATGAGTCCCACCTGCTATGAACCACCATCTTCCTTAACTGGTCCTTCTTCTCTTGCATACTGTTCAAAGTGAGAAAGTATGAAGCAAACCTAGTCACTCCTGGCCTCACTAGCTCTTTCCCCTCTGTGAAGTATCTCAAGCACTCCAATGTTCTTGTGTGGCCATACACAAATATGGTAAATGACTTTGCTTGGTCAATCACTTTCCTGAACCGAGGCAAGTTGCCAATTCCTTGGAGCATCAAGTTGATTGTATGAGCTGCACAAGAGGTCCAAAATATTTGTGGTCTCTTCACAAGCAATAGCTTCTTTGCTCCCATGTTGTTAGAGGCATTGTCAGTGACTACTTGTACTACATTTTCTTCACCAATGTCTTCAATTGCTTTGTCCACTAATTCAAAAATGACTTCACTTGTGTGTGACACATCTGACATCTCTTTTGAGCTAATGAAGGAGGTTCCATCAGCACAATTAGTGCATATATTCATTATGCTTCTCCTCTTCCTATCTAACCAAGCATCGGTCATAATAGAGCACCCATTTTTCATCTTCTCGGCTTCACGTTCCTGTAGCAAACACTTGGTACTTTCATATTCTTCTTCCAGCAAACTACCTCGAAAGGCATCTTGAGTTGGAGGTGTAAGTCCTGGTCCAAATTGTCCAATTGCTTCACACATTTGCTTGAACTCATCATTGTCACATGCATTGAAAGGTATTCCTGCCAATGATTAAAAATTAGTGTTCAGTTCATGAATAACAGCAAATAATGAATTTTAAAATGTGAAAACATCATAGTATACTAGCAATTTACCACGATTATAGGCCCATCTTACAATAAACTTGTGCACCTCATGCTCTCTTTCTTTCCACAGTTCCTTGTTCAGCTGAGTTGTTTGAAAGAATCAGCCTTGGTAGGATCAATAGCACGCGTCCATTTGTCAATTGGCCCTAATTTGTGAGGCTGTGAGCTTCCAACACAAGTGACTTCTTCTGACTCCTCTCCAACCCTAGATACATTCACTTCCTCTCTAAGTTCTAGCTCACGAACAGTCTTCTCCTCCCTCTTCCTTTTTGCAGCCTCTATTGCTTTCTTGCACTTCTCTTTAGCCTCTAGAGCCTGCAGTGTTGCAGACGTGCATTTCTTCACATTCTTTCCAACATGGGCAAGATGCTCCTTCAACCTATAAATCCCTCCCCTCATCTCCTTGTCACAGAACTTACACTTCACCTTGTCTTTGTTGTTAGCATCAACAAGAACACCATATTCCCATCCAACATCATCTGAATTTCTTTTTAGGAGATTCGCTCTAGCTGCTTCAGTTTCAGAAGGTGCAGCTGCAGTTTCTGATGACATCCTTAATCCTTTCAATTGTACACCGCAGGCTATCCTTTCTCTTGTACACCGCAGGCTCTAGAGGCTAAAAGCAGGGGAGGCCAAGTTAGTAGGGGAGCGGCTGGCGGAGGGGGATGAGCAGGGAGGGGAGCAGCCGGCGGGGGAGGAGAACTCACCTTGGGGAGTGGGGTGGCCGGCGGGGAGGGGTGCGGCGGCTGAACTTCCTCCGGCACTGGCACTGGCAGGAAGCAGGGCCGGCGGCTGAACTTCCTCCGGTGCACACTTCCGCTAAAAATCACGTGTGGATTAGCGTGGGGAGGAGGGAGGCCGAGCGGGAGCAGCGTGTGGATTTTCCCACGCGGGAGAAGGACGGCCCGGCGCGCGCTCCCGCTAAAAATCGCCGCGCGCTTCCACTAAAAAATCGGCCGCCGCCTGCCTGCGCGCCCGCCTTCGGCGCCTGCGCGCCGCAAACTCGTCGCGGAGGCGCGGCTGAGCACCGCCTAGGCGATGCGCCCGCCTAAACACCGCACAGCGCCCTAGGCTACGCGGCAGCCCACCGATTAGCGCCTAGGCGCGCCTAGCTGCCGCCTAGCCGAACACTGTTGGTGACTGGTGAGTGATGTACTTAAGCTTATCCACTAAAAAAACATGGAAGTCTAGGTATGTGTCATTTGACATTAGGTTTTGTGATGTAACACTTGACTCAACATCCTCTGACAGGTCGTGATTGTGCACTTCTATATGCAGAATTTTAAATTAGCATGGAAGTTTTTTGTGATCTCAAAAGAACTTATGTCTAGGAGAAAATTTAGGTGTGCATGTCATCCTCATGGAAGCTGTCTACTTGTGTAAGCTTTAGAAACTGATTAAGTTTTCCCTTAGATATTATCTAGCTCCATGATTTAAAATTAAACATTCCACATAAGCATAAATTTATTTGTAAATCCATTGTACTTCAGGAACTGTCTGAGCTCCAAGGTCAACTAGGGCACTTTGTGATAAGCATAAGCATCTAGTGAACTCTTTGCATCCCAAAAATAGGTAACAACTGGTAAAAGTGTGACGATGAGTTTCTGGGCATAAATGCTGATACGAAAGTTACTGCATATCCTTATTTTTTTTAATGTAGAGTGATTGATAGATACTCATCATTTGAGTTAATGTGATGCCATTTGATATTTCCTTCGGTGATAGTGATGTCAGTTTTCCACTTGCCTAACATTGCCTGTCCAATAATCAGATGTAAAAAATCTGATCTTTCAATGTCACTCGCATGTTTGGCATGGGGGCGGTGCATGGTCATGCACTGATGCTAAGTGTATGGTGGCATTTTTCTTGAGTACTAAGAAGCAATGGATGCACCACTGTGTGCTGCCATTGTCATGTCTCTTGGTAGTTGGTGCATGCACGATCATTATTGCGATCAATGATCATCCTAAGCTCTGTGGTTCTCTTGGCTTTAAATCTAACAGGTTGCCTTACAATCTATATTTGTTTGTGCCCCTGCTGTATATATTGAGGAAACATCCTAGTTCTATTTCCTAGTAACACAAAGGCTCCAGGGCCACTTGATCACTTTAACTAGTGAGATATGTTTCTGTAATGTGTATGACAGGACCAGTTGAAGCATCTGTTGCATGTATGGTTGCTGAGATGCTGCATAGTATTAGTACTTGATCAGTTAGGAGAAGTGTCTATTCAGTAGATGGTATTGGACTGAATTGCTGTCACTGTTATGAGAAGGAAAAGGGAGAGGGGTTGCTTACCAAAGGTCTCCAATTGTTTGGTCAGATGTCCATGTCAGATGCACAGCACCTATTAAAACTGTTGAATGTCAACATCAATGGAATCAGATGCTCTGACTTTCACTTGAACATCTGCGGCATGCCTTTCATCTTGGCCGCCGTCTGGTTATTATTTGGACGGACGACGTCGAGAAGCCTTCTGTCTTTCGTGTATGCGTCAATGCGTGTATACATCTGATGAGAACTTGGGATTTCATGTGTTTTTATTTGAAGTCAGATTACTCTTGTTGCTTGTGCCATAGTTACAGCGGATACACGCATTGGGAAGTAATGACGAACGCATAATATTTACACCAATTATGCAGAAGGGAGCATGTTCAACTCCGTATATGTTGTCTTAGCATTTGTTGGCGCAGCATAGCCTGGTCCTAAGTTTAGGTACAAGGAAAAGGGTTGCGAGGCATGGTGAGCCAGCTATAAAAACTTAGCCATTCAAAAATGGAGATGAAATTTAATAAAAAACCGTTGGGACATAACCCTCTTAGCGACGCGCCATATCGGAACCCGGGTATGATGTTAAATGGGCAAGGGCCGGGACGCCACCCCATTAGTGGTGTGCCGTGTCGTGATCTGGATGCGGTGTCAAGTGAGCAAGGATCGGGTCGTCGCTTCCTTAGCGGTGTGCTACATTGGCGTCCGGGTGTAGTGACAAATGTGCAAGGATCTTTGCATGTCTCAACGGGTGCGAGGGGTAAGGAAGCTAGTTGAGCCGACTAGGATCTATATAGATAGTTAGAACGTAGGGTCCCTTACAGGTAAGCTAAGAGACTTAGTTGCAGCGAGAAGGAGGCGTGTTAGTATCCTATGTGTCCAGGAGACAAAATGGAAAGGGCAAGGTTTCGGGTATGATAGTAGGAATCAAGAAGGAGAGGATATTTTGGACTTTGCTATAGCCTACAACCTAGTGATAGCCAACACTTTCTTCAGAAAAGAGATATTCTCATTTGGTGACTAGCAGTGGCCATCGTTCGAGCCAGATCGACTTCGTGCTCACAAGGAGAGAAGATAAACAAACTTGTTTGGATTGTAAGGTGATACCTGGAGAGAGTGTTGTACCGCAACATAATCTTGTGGTGGCGGATTTCTGTTTTCGGTTCAGTACCCATAGGGTTAAACAAGCCAAAATTGCGAGGACGAAGTGGTGGAAACTCAAAGGGGGACATCCGAAGTTTCTAGGGAAAGAGTTTTTGTGGAGGGCGCTTGGTCCGAAGAAGAAGATGCAAACATCATGTGGGTGAAGATGGCAACTTGTGTTAGGAAGGTGGCGTCAGAGGTGTTTGGAGTGACTAAAGGGAGTAGTGGTGAATCTAAGGATACATGGTGGTGGACTGAGGATATTCAAAAGGCAATTGAAAGTCGCCTAGAGGAGGGTGGATAGGTAGAAAACTGAAATTTGCAACTTTAAACGCACTACAAGCCGGGGTTAGCGTTAGAATAAAATCTGAGTCCGAGAGAGAGGGGGAAAACAAATCAACCAAGAAATAAAGCGGATGACACGGTGATTTGTTTTACCGAGGTTCGATTCTAAAGAACCTAGTCCCCGTTGAGGTGGTCACAAAGATCGGGTCTCTTTCAACCCTTTCCCTCTCTCAAACGGTCACTTAGACCGAGTGAGCTTTCTCCTTAATCAAACGGGTCACTTAGACCCCACAAGGACCACCAAACACTTGGTGTCTCTTGCTTTGATTACAAGTTACTTAGAGAACAAGAATGAGGAAGAAGAAAGCCAAGCCAAGCAAACAGGAGCAACAAAGAAACACCAATAATCCTCTCACAAGTCTAAATGTGCTAGAGTTGAATTGGAGACTTTGAGCGGATCGATCACTTTAATTGTATCTTTGGAGTGGTGTCTATTGCTCTTGTATTGAATATGAAGTAGTGAATGTTTGGATGGTTGGAGTGGAGGTGGTTGGGGGTATTTATAGCCCTCAACCACCAAAACAACTGTTGGGGGTGGCTGCTGTCGATGGGCGCACCGGACAGTCCGGTGCGCCAGCCACGTCACCCAACCATTAGGGTTCTAACGGTTTCGACCGTTGGAGCTTTATCTTCTGGTGGCACCGGACATGTACTGTTCACTGTCCGGTGCGCCTCTGACAGGTGCTCTGACTTCTGCGCGAACTGTTCGCGCACTATAGCTCTGCAGGCGACCGTTGCAGCCGACCGTTGCACTGGCTAGCCGTTGCTTCGCTGGTGCACCGGACAGTCCGGTGGCATACCGGACAGTCCGGTGAATTATAGCGGAGCGGCGCTTCTGAAACCCGAAGGTGAAGAGTTTGGACTTGTACGACCTTGGTGCACCGGACACTATCTGGGTCCGGTGCGCCAGACCAGGTCATCCTTTGGTTTCATTTGCTCCTTTCTTTTTGAACCCTAACTTGATCTTTTTATTGGTTTGTGTTGAACCTTTATGCACCTGTAGAATATATAATCTAGAGCAAACTAGTTAGTCCAATTATTTGTGTTGGGCATTCAACCACCAAAATCATTTATAGGAAAAGGTTAAACCCTATTTCCCTTTCAATCTCCCCCTTTTTGGTGATTGATGCCAACACAAACCAAAGCAAATATATAAGTGCAGAATTGAACTAGTTTGCATAAGGTAAGTGCATAGGTTGCTTGGAATTAAACCAATTTTTACTTTTACTAGATATGCATGGTTTGCTTTCTTTTATTTAATATTTTGGACCATATTTGCACCACTTGTTTTGTTTTTGCAAATTCCTTTGGAAAATCGTTTCAAAGTATTTTTGCAAATAGTCAAAGGTATATGAATAAGATTTCGAGAAGCATTTTCAAGATTTGAAATTTTCTCCCCTTGTTTCAAATGCTTTTCCTTCGACTTAAACAAAACTCCCCCTGGATGAAATTCTCCTCTTAGTCTTAAAGAGGGTTTTAATAGATACCAATTGAAACTTATACTTGGGATGCTTTTGAAAATGTATCAATTGAAAAACAACATACCAATTTGAAATATATCAACTAAGAATTTTCATCATAAGATACCATTTGAAAAAATAAACATGAATCATTATTTCAAAAATTTTTAAAGTTTGGTGGTGCGGTCCTTTTGCTTTGGGCTAATACTCTCTCCCTCTTTGGCATTGATCGCCAAAAACGGAAACTTTGTGAGCCCTTTTTACTTTCTCTCCCATTGGTACAAGTAAATATGAGTGGAAGGATTATACCAATTTGGAGTGCTGAGTACCGACGAAGGATAAAAGATACCGGTAGAGTGGAGTGGAAACCTTGGTTTCGTCGAGTACTCCATTTTCCTTTCAATCTATGACTTAGCATATAAATGCACTTGAAAACACATTAGTCGTAGACATGAAAGAGATATGATCAAAGGTATATAAATGAGCTATGTGTGTAATGTTTCAATCAAAATTCCGAGAATCAAGTATATTTAGCTCATTCCTAAGTTTGCTAAAGGTTTTCTCATCTAATAGTTTGGTAAAGATATTGGCTAATTGTTCTTTGGTGCTAACATAAGCAATCTCGATATCCCCCCTTTGTTGGTGATCCCTCAAAAAGTGATACCGAATGTCTATGTGCTTAGTGCGGCTGTGTTCAACTGGATTATCCGCCATGCGGATTGCACTCTCATTGTCACATAGGAGAGGGACTTCGCTCAATTTGTAGCCATAGTCCCTGAGGGTTTGCCTCATCCAAAGTAATTGCGCGCAACAATGGCCTGCGGCAATGTACTCAGCTTCGGCGGTAGAAAGAGCTACTGAGTTTTGTTTCTTTGAAGCCCAAGACATCAAGGATCTCCCAGAAACTGACAAGTCCCTGATGTGCTCTTCCTATCAATTTTACACCCTGCCCAATCGACATCTAAATATCCTATTAAATCAAAGGTGGATCCCTTGGGGTACCAAAGTCCAAACTTAGGAGTATAAACTAAATATCTCATGATTCTTTTCACGACTCTAAGGTGAACTTCCTTAGGATCGACTTGGAACCTTGCACACATGCATACGGAAAGCATAATATCCGATCGAGATGCACATAAATAGAGTAAAGATCCTATCATCGACCGGTATACCTTTTGATCTATGGATTTACCTCCCGTGTCGAGGTCGAGATGCCCATTGGTTTCCATGGGTGTCTTGATGGGCTTGGCATCCTTCATTCCAAACTTGGTAAGTATGTCTTGAATGTACTTTGTTTGGCTGATGAAGGTGCCGTCTTGGACTTGCTTGACTTGGAATCCTAGAAAGTACTTTAACTCCCCCATCATAGACATCTCGAATTTTTGAATCATGATCCTACTAATCTCTTCACAAGTTGATTTGTTAGTAGACCCAAATATGATATCATCAACATAAATTTGGCATACAAACAAATCTTTTGCAATAGTTTTAGTAAAGAGTGTAGGATTGGCTTTACCGACTTTGAAGCCATTAGTGATAAGAAAATATCGCAGGCATTCATACCATGCTCTTGGGGCTTGCTTGAGCCCATAAAGCGCCTTTGAGAGTTTATAGATATGGTTAGGATACTCACTATCTTTAAAGCCGGAAGGTTGCTCAACATAGACCTCTTCCTTGATTGGTCCATTGAGGAAGGCACTTTTCACGTCCATTTGATAAAGCTTAAAGCCATGGTAAGTAGCATAGGCAAGTAATATACAAATTGACTCAAGCCTAATTACGGGTGCATAGGTTTCACCGAAGTCCAAACCTTCGACTTGTGAATAACCCTTGGCCACAAGTCGGGCTTTGTTCCTTGTCACCACACCATGCTCATCTTGCTTGTTGTGGAATACCCACTTGGTACCTACAACATTTTGATTAGGATGTGGAACTAAATGCCATACCTCATTTCTCGTGAAGTTGTTGAGCTACTCTTGCATTGCCAGCACCCAATCCGAATCTCTTAGTGCATCCTCCACCCTATATGGCTCAATAGAGGACATAAAAGAGTAATGTTCACAAAAATGAGCGACTCGAGATCGAGTGGTTACCCCCTTATGAATATCACCGAGAATGGAGTTCACGGGGTCATCCCTTTGAACCGCTTGGTGGACTCCTGGGTGTGGCGGTCTTTGACCCTGTACTTCTTGATCATCTTCCTTGTCTTGATCAACTTCATCCCCCCCTTGATCATTGTCCTCCTCTTGAGGTGGCTCATCCTCTTGATCTTCATCTTCAATGTCTTGAGCCTGATCCTCATCTTGAGTTGGTGGAGATGCTTGCATGGAAGATGATGGTTGATCTTTAGCTTGTGGAGGCTCTTAAAATTCCTTAGGACACACATCCCCAATGGACATGTTCCTTAGTGCGACGCACGGAGCCTCTTCATCATCTAGTTCATCAAGATCAACTTGCTCCACTTAGGAGCCATGTAATACCCACTTTGTAAGAAAAATCTAAAAGGGAGGAATTATAATCCTTTATAAATATGAGTGTGTCATCTCTATCTGTCATTTCATGTGAACACATTACTTACACAAATAAATAATTAACAAGAGACACAAATAAATTATGCATCATGCCGAGGTTTTATGTGGTGTGCATTTTGTGACACAATATGAAAATCAGGTGAAAAGAAATAGATCAAATTCAAAAATAGAATTTAAAACCTAATGGAAAATCCAAGAATTTAGAAAAGAGAAGAAGAAAAATATTATGTGAGTGAAAATGAGTATAAATGTATATATAATAAAATATATTATTGGAATGTGTACATCTAACTAAAAGGTGGAACTCATAAAAGGTCTCAAATTCAAATTTGGGATTCAAAATAAAAAGGAGACATAATAGGAAAATGAAAATATAAAAAGAAAAAGGAGAAATTCCACTATTGGGCTCAAAACCATCAATTCGGCCCAACTTCCCTTTTGATCCGCACAGCCCACTATCTATCCGCGGCGCCGACATATGGACCAGTCTGGTCAGTGGCACCACATTTCCCTCCCTCTCGACTCGCTACGCAGTGGGGCCTCGACACTAGACACAACCTCCGCGCCGCGCGCTCATCGGTTTCACAGTCACACGGGCCAGCCTGGTCAGCCTCTCATTGCCAGCCGCTGCGCTGTAACACTCCCTTGCCTTTGTGCCACTATCGTGTGGGACCACCTCATCAGCCCTGCCCTCTTCCTCGCCGTAACGAACGCGCGCGCATGGCGGAGCTTCGCTGTGGACTTCGGAGTCCGTTGCAGCCGCTCCGTACCTCACCGCGTCTACAAATAGAGGATCCCACAACCTCGTCGCTCGTGCCCTATTTCCTCGCCGCAGCTTCGCCATGCAGCCGCGCCCGCCATTGCTGTCAGGAGAGAAAATAGAGGGTGAGACACGGGATTTCCGTTCCCGCCGTTGTCCAGTGCCGGGGATATACTGAGGAACCTTCGTCGGGCGATTTGGGGCGTGTTGCGCGTGTGCGGTGAGCGAGTTACTCACCGGGGGCGGAGGAATTTCTCGTCGGGCGTAGCTCCGTCGCGATGGCACCTGGCACCATGGTCCGACCTCGTCGTTGCTCGGAACGCAGGTTCGATCACCATGTCAATTTCGCCACCTCCTTTCGTGCGAGTTGTACTCTCCGATTAGTGTGATGGTCAATTGTCACACCCGTTTCTAAGGGGCAGAGCCGGGTGCATCGCATATGTGTGCCAGGATCTATTTCCACACATATGTTGACGTCACAAGTGTAATATATCAAAAGAACAATGCATAAAAGCGTAAATAACGATTATATTAACATATTACACTTTGAACAAACATAATGTCTTAACCTTTATTCATCAAAGTACAGCGAAACATGGACATCCATCCACAGGAAGATGACCGGGGGTATCGTTAGACTAGCATCCATGGAGTTTAGCATCATAACTTCATCTACAAACTTCTGATCAAAATTAAGCAAGGGTGAGCTCACTTATGGTTGGGGCTCAGCAAGCGGGAGAAAAACTAATGCAGGTATAACAAAGTGAGGCTAAGGTTGAGTAGTAAGCATTTTAGTTAGTCAACATTTTATTAACAACACCTATCTTACTAATAAGTGTGAATCCTAAATATTCCCATTAAACCAAGGTATAAGAGTATATCAAAAACACTTAAGTGAAACCACTTAAGCAAACAATTGGTAGATCATCGGATCTCGATTTATTTCCATCTTCAAGTTCAATTATCATGTGAGGAGTCCAGGCTGCTCATAACTGTGAGCACGGCTGATATATCAGTTTTACACACTGCAGAGGTGGCACATCTTTACCCATGAGTCGCGATTCCCTTCTAGTCTGGGTTAGCTAGACCCGTATTCACTTCCGAGGTGAATGGCCAGGGTCTAACTACAAGGCTTCTCCCTAGAGTCCTCATTACACAAATGCTGGAAATGGTCAAACTGCATAAGGCACACCTACCGTAACTAACTTATAGTCCGGACTACAGGGTAAAGCTTTGGGAACTATGCCTGTATCCAATCTGCATGAGCCGGTACTATAAGCGCTTGCCAGATGCCCCCGTTCCTGGTCGACCACGACCAACACCCAACATAAGACTTCCCTAGTTATTTAGCCAAGACCAGAGCCATGATAGTTCTCATGGTAGCAATGTTTTCCCGGGTGGTCACTCCATGTTCTAATTAATATGCAATAATCTTGTTTAACCATCGGGTTAACAACAACAATGTAAACTAACCATTTTGGAACATTAATATCATAAGCGGGAGTGACTACATAAACTTAAGTTGTAGCAATATCATAGCTACTTGATTAAATCATAATCCCAGGTTAAACAAGGAGCAAGGTTGGAAAGGTTATCTAAATAGGTAACCCGTTGTAACACCCGGTTTTAAAGGAACAAAGCCGGGTGCATCTCATACATGCGCCAAGAAGACAACATATATAATAACAGAGTGTATAGAGATAAATGTCATAAAACATCAGAGTACTTATTACATAGCGGAAGACTTATTACAAAATAAAAGATTAAACATAAAACGAACTAAGGATCGTCGGCGCCAATGTCAACTGAGAAACGCCACCTAGATCAGATCAAACTCCTCGCCTTGTGGCTTCTCCTGAACCACATGCTCTTCTCCTGTGGGGGGGTGTGAGACAGCAAGAGTGAGCTCACACATGTTCATCGCTCAACAAGTTGTGGGGGAATAATGTGGCATGAACTCACCAAAGGTGGGAGTTCATGACGTGTAAGGCTGATCAATGAAATAAAGGCTAAAGCTGAGCATTGCTTTTATAAGTTGGTCAAAATTTTATTAGCAATTACTAAGTGTAAGTAAATACCAAACCATAGTAATAATAAGTAAAAGTAATAATAAAATAATCCCAAATGCAATGATATGACAAATTAAGTTTAAGTTCCATAAGTTAATCATGTGAGTGTCCGAGCCGCTCATGACCGTGAGCACGGCTAGTATACCAGTTTTACACTCTGCAGAGGTTGCGCATCTTTACCCACAAGTCGTGTTACCCATTTGCCACGGAGTTGATCAGACTCCATACACCTCTACCAAGGAAGCGAGGCAGGGTACCACTACGAGGCCTTTACAAAGTTCCACTAGCTTCAGACTACCCGCTACAGTTTATAGGAAGCTCCAATGCAGGGTTCTTGCCTGACCGCCATCGCAGCAAAATCAACCAAGGACCTCCCTACACTGACCACTCCCCTACTGCCCTTGCCCCTTTCGGGTAAGGTAGCCCTTCACTAGCTTTCCTAATTAATCAGCCAAGGGCGTCCCATTAAACCCTTGTGGTAGCACTGTTTTCCCGGGTGGTTCTCCATGTTCCCATTAACATAATGATCTTAACATGAACATTAAAGAATAAAACAGATAATAATAAATAGTATAACAATGAGTGACGAATATCTCTATACCCAAATCCACATAAAGCAATAGCATGAACTACCCAAAACTTTAGTAGTAAAACCAGTGGTGAAACAAGGTATAAAGATAGTCAAAATCTAGGGTATCCTATTGGGTCCCATCAAAATTATCCTATACAGATCATTATGAATAATAAGAACATGAATGGGTAAAAGAAGTGATCAAGGGCACAACTTGCCTGGGACTTGAGGTTCCAGGTACCAGGATGATCTTCAGATTCTCGTGACCTCACTGCTAGTCGTAGTAATACAAACGAACATGGTATAGGCAAAATTAACATCACACCAAACATAAGAATAAACTGTGCAATAATATTCTACGCTGCGTAACCAGATTGTAGGAACAAGAAACACTAAATTCGGAGCTATGGTTGTTAAGTTATGAATTTCTGAAATTATTAAGCACTTAGGATAGATTAATTCAAATGAACAATTTTAATGTAAGTTTCATGGTTAGACAGCGTTACTAGTTGATAGACAATATTAATACAAAATTATTGCAACTGGAATGGCTCAATTTGGAGCTAAAATGAATTAAATATGAATTTCACAAGTTTCTAGTATTGTTTTTGTATTCAAAATCATTTTCTAAAATAAATTCTGAATTTTCTCAGGCTTCTGGGCTGGGGGCACAATTTCACAGAAGCCGAGGGGGTCATGTGTTAATTTCAGGGCCTCTATGTGACGATTTTTGACAGCCTACTGTACTGCGGGTTGAATCCCTGATTCTGTAGGGACTTAATAACAAAACGACCAGTCGACCCAACACGCGCCCCGCCAGAGCCGAGCAATCCTAATCCAACAGCCCACATTACAATCTGAAACGGTATATGAGATCGACCACCCGATCCAATACCAAGGGTCAAGATTTAAAGTAATGGAGGGGTACGCACGTATAATCCTGGTCGTCCATTCAAGATCGACGATCTACATTCCGTTAGAACCCGGTCTAATCCTGCCCACAGATATCTGATCCAACGGTTAACGCTTCATCTTCTCCCTCAGCTCGAGCTGGGCGACGCTTGCCCCAACCGCGGCGGATTGCCGCCGAAGCGCAGCGATCCCGGGTTCCAGTGCCCCACAACGAAATCCTATGGTGCTATACGAATAGGAGTAGCTTGACGAACGTGGTCACGGGCTACTTACCGGCAGACGGATCGAGCAGTGACGGTGTTCCGCGGCGTCGCGGCAGCGAAGCAACCACGGCGAGCGACGGTGTTGTGGCGGAGATCCCCCTCCCAATCTCGGTGGCGATTTCTTCTAGCGAATTTTGATGCCGATGGAGGAGGGGCATTGCATAGGTTTTATACCCCCAGCGAGCCGAGTCCGCACATGAGAGGAGCCCGAGCGATCCCAACAACCCCAACGGAAACGGCGGCATCGTGCGGTGTTTTCGGCTTCAGTAGAGAGGGAGAAGAATGCGCTGACAAGATGGGCCTTCCCTCAGGGCAGTGAGATCGGGCGCATAGTTTGGTTAGGATCCGCCCCCAGAGCAGGAGAACGACGTAGAGACCAGTCGGCCGCCCGGACGGATCGGTCACCAGTTGAAGATGAAGCTGACTCGTCGGGCCCCACCTGCCAGTAGCGTGGACTCGGGAGGGAGCGCTGCGCGCGGACTGGGCCGAGTGGTGAGGTATAGAGTGGGCTGGTGGGATGAAAACGGCCCAAACTCAGGTTTGTCTCTTTCCTTTTATTATTGTTTTATTTATGTTTTCTTTTCTATTTTAAATCCCACATTTCAAAATTTAAATTCAGATATGAGTTTCAAATTCTAATTTAACTACAACATCCATAATGATGGCATGAAGCCAAGGGATAAACTTAAATATTTATTTTAGGATGAACAATGAAGCAACACCCAACCTAATGCAAAACTAAATTATTATTTCGTTATATAATTATCATCTCCTTTTGTTCATTAACAAATTCTTTCTCATATGCTATCCATATACCGGAGTATGTGTTTTAAGAAAATAATTCCTATTACATGTTTACTCAACTTCATAGTATTATTCCTTATAAAAGCCATAAAAGGAATACCGAACCCTTAGCTCAGTTTTAGGGTTTACAAATCCTACCCCCCTTAATAGAAATCTCGTCCTCGAGATTTGTAAGGAAAGGATATATAACCATGTTAACTCAACACATATGCACAACAAAAATCTCAGCATGATGCATCATTTATTAGCAACACATGGGGTCAACTAGACCTTATTATTATTACTAACATAGTAAAATACTACTAGTAGCTAAACTAATATTTAGGTCTTACAAATAGTAAAATATGTATATATGTATCTATGTTTATGTTTATCTCTATTCTTGTTGTTCGTTGACTTCTTCACCAACTACTTCATCTTCAACTAGCTCTTCTTCTTGAATTTCATGTTCACCTGGTTCAGCTTCTACTTCTGCATGATGGGCTTGTCCCCGGTTGACAGATAGGGGCTGGCTCTTTCCTGCCGAGGCTTGACCTTGCTTCATCGGAGCCGGTGTGGTGTAGGTAGCCCTGTTGGGACAGTAGTTGGCGTAGTGTCCCGGTTGTCCACACTTGAAGCATGCCCTGTTGGTGGTTGTGTTAGAAGCAACGGGTCCTGCTAGGGTGCTTGCTTGCGGAGGAGCAGTTGGTGCCCGTTGAGTTTGTTGCCCGGAACTGCCACTAGCTGGTGTACTTGGAGTGGTAGTGTAGCGAGGACGGGAACTACTTCCAGCCTGCCCTTGATTAGCAGCCTTTCTTTTCTCTCCAAATATACTCCTCTTGTTTTCTACAGCAATAGCTTTGTCAAGCAGCCTTTGGAAGGATGGGAATGTGTGCGATACCAATTGATATTGCAAAGGTCCGATCAAACCGTCCAGAAAAAGCTCCTGCTTTTGCTCATCATCCTCAACATCTCTAGGAGCATATCGAGATAACTGGATGAATTTGTCCCTATATTCACTCACAGACATACTTCCTTGCTTAAGGGATAGAAACTCCTTTCTCTTAATCTTCATGAGCCCAGCAGGAATATGGTAATTCCTGAATTGAGTGGAGAATTCTGCCCAGGTAATTGTATCGACAGCAGCATGAGCAGCGCAGTACGCATCCCACCAATCCGCAGCGGGACCAGCAAGACGACCCGATGCGTAGAGTACTTTCTCTCTGTCCGAGCACTGAGCTATGTTGAGCATCTTTTCTACAGACTTTAGCCAGTCATCTGCTTGCAGCGGATCCGTGGAGTTGGAGAAGGTCGGTGGTTTGTGGCTCATGAATTCCCGGTGCTTGTCCCGGGGTGGAAGTGGAGGTGGTGGTGGTGGTTGTGGTATCTGCTGTTGCTGTTGTTGCAGTTGATGTTGCGCTCTTCTTTCTTGACGTATCTCCTCCCGCTCTTGACGCATCTCCCGACGTGCATCCTCTCTTTCCTGGCGCATTTCTTGGCGTTCTTGCTGCATCTGAGCGCGCATATCTGCCATAGTGTCCGCTATTTGCTGCATCATCCTCATCTGAGCTGCAATTAGTGGGTCAACTCCGCCTGGTGGAGGATTAGGAGGATTCATCTCTGCTGGTTGTGGCTGGGGTTGTCTATATATCCACCGAGTGTGTCGATTAGGAGGTAAATCAATTCCACCACCCCGCCTGGTATTGACCATCTGGGTTAGATACATAGGGTAAGAGAATAGTAGACAAGGCAGGTATTTACAATTCAGGTTACTTTGGGGGATTTATTAGCTAAGCAGATTAATGTTTTACCTACCATAGCTAATTCAATACCTTATGGTGGTACATGCTAAGATGTCCATATATAATATCTCAATCAACCAAAGAAGCAAATCAGACATGTATCATAAGAACAAACTTTCAAGCATACAAATATTTACAAAAATACTTTTGATTTTGTTCCTAAGAGTGGGTCTCCTATCCCTAAGGTCACTTTAAGCACAGGATTTCAAAGTGTGAAATCCACATTTGTCTTTAGAATGAAAAGGTGAGAATAATCAGAGTAAAGCGGAAATAGATGAGAAAAGGTTAAGAAAAGTTTAGAAAAGATCAGAGTAGCAAAGGTAAGTAAGTATTGGTTGTCCAGTTCTATCTAGGTTTCGTCCTACAGTCAACATTCCTCTGATACCACTTCTGTAACACCCGGTTTTAAAGGAACAAAGCCGGGTGCATCTCATACATGCGCCAAGAAGACAACATATATAATAACAGAGTGTATAGAGATAAATGTCATAAAACATCAGAGTACTTATTACATAGCGGAAGACTTATTACAAAATAAAAGATTAAACATAAAACGAACTAAGGATCGTCGGCGCCAATGTCAACTGAGAAACGCCACCTAGATCAGATCAAACTCCTCGCCTTGTGGCTTCTCCTGAACCACCCGCTCTTCTCCTATGGGGGGGTGTGAGACAGCAAGAGTGAGCTCACACATGTTCATCGCTCAACAAGTTGTGGGGAATAATGTGGCATGAACTCACCAAAGGTGGGAGTTCATGAAGTGCAAGGCTGATCAATGAAATAAAGGCTGAAGCTGAGCATTGCTTTTATAAGTTGGTCAAAATTTTATTAGCAATTACTAAGTGTAAGTAAATACCAAACCATAGTAATAATAAGTAAAAGTAATAATAAAATAATCCCAAATGCAATGATATGACAAATTAAGTTTAAGTTCCATAAGTTAATCATGTGAGTGTCCGAGCCGCTCATGACCGTGAGCACGGCTAGTATACCAGTTTTACACTCTGCAGAGGTTGCGCATCTTTACCCACAAGTCGTGTTACCCATTTGCCACGGAGTTGATCAGACTCCATACACCTCTACCAAGGAAGCGAGGCAGGGTACCACTACGAGGCCTTTACAAAGTTCCACTAGCTTCAGACTACCCGCTATAGTTTATAGGAAGCTCCAATGCAGGGTTCTTGCCTGACCGCCATCGCAGCAAAATCAACCAAGGACCTCCCTACACTGACCACTCCCCTACTGCCCTTGCCCCTTTCGGGTAAGGTAGCCCTTCACTAGCTTTCCTAATTAATCAGCCAAGGGCGTCCCATTAAACCCTTGTGGTAGCACTGTTTTCCCGGGTGGTTCTCCATGTTCCCATTAACATAATGATCTTAACATGAACATTAAAGAATAAAACAGATAATAATAAATAGTATAACAATGAGTGACGAATATCTCTATACCCAAATCCACATAAAGCAATAGCATGAACTACCCAAAACTTTAGTAGTAAAACCAGTGGTGAAACAAGGTATAAAGATAGTCAAAATCTAGGGTATCCTATTGGGTCCCATCAAAATTATCCTATACAGATCATTATGAATAATAAGAACATGAATGGGTAAAAGAAGTGATCAAGGGCACAACTTGCCTGGGACTTGAGGTTCCAGGTACCAAGATGATCTTCAGATTCTCGTGACCTCACTGCTAGTCGTAGTAATACAAACGAACATGGTATAGGCAAAATTAACATCACACCAAACATAAGAATAAACTGTGCAATAATATTCTACGCTGCGTAACCAGATTGTAGGAACAAGAAACACTAAATTCGGAGCTATGGTTGTTAAGTTATGAATTTCTGAAATTATTAAGCACTTAGGATAGATTAATTCAAATGAACAATTTTAATGTAAGTTTCATGGTTAGACAGCGTTACTAGTTGATAGACAATATTAATACAAAATTATTGCAACTGGAATGGCTCAATTTGGAGCTAAAATGAATTAAATATGAATTTCACAAGTTTCTAGTATTGTTTTTGTATTCAAAATCATTTTCTAAAATAAATTCTGAATTTTCTCAGGCTTCTGGGCTGGGGGCACAATTTCACAGAAGCCGAGGGGGTCATGTGTTAATTTCAGGGCCTCTATGTGACGATTTTTGACAGCCTACTGTACTGCGGGTTGAATCCCTGATTCTGTAGGGACTTAATAACAAAACGACCAGTCAACCCAACACGCGCCCCACCAGAGCCGAGCGATCCTAATCCAACAGCCCACATTACAATCTGAAACGGTATATGAGATCGACCACCCGATCCAATACCAAGGGTCAAGATTTAAAGTAATGGAGGGGTACGCACGTATAATCCTGGTCGTCCATTCAAGATCGACGATCTACATTCCGTTAGAACCCGGTCTAATCCTGCCCACAGATATCCGATCCAACGGTTAACGCTTCATCTTCTCCCTCAGCTCGAGCTGGGCGACGCTTGCCCCAACCGCGGCGGATTGCCGCCGGAGCGCAGCGATCCCGGGTTCCAGTGCCCCACAACGAAATCCTATGGTGCTATACGAATAGGAGTAGCTTGACGAACGTGGTCACGGGCTACTTACCGGCAGACGGATCGAGCAGTGACGGTGTTCCGCGGTGCCGCGGCAGCGAAGCAACCACGACGAGCGACGGTGTTGTGGCAGAGATCCCCCTCCCAATCTCGGTGGCGATTTCTTCTAGCAAATTTGATGCCGATGGAGGAGGGGCATTGCATAGGTTTTATACCCCCAGCGAGCCGAGTCCGCACATGAGAGGAGCCCGATCGATCCCAACAACCCCAACGGAAACGGCGGCATCGCGCGGTGTTTTCGGCTTCAGTAGAGAGGGAGAAGAATGCGCTGACAAGATGGGCCTTCCCCCCAGGGCAGTGAGATCGGGCACATAGTTTGGTTAGGATCCGCCCCCAGAGCAGGTGTAGTACCCAAAATGTGTAATGTGATACTATATTGTATCTCTTTATTTTGTGTGCCATCTCTGCATCATAAAAAAACATACACATAATTAAGAGTGATTAATTAAAACAAATGATACTAAAATCAAAGAAAGTGCATCATATTGGGATTTTGTTTGTGCATTTAATGAAAAGAGTAATACCACTAATAGAAATAAATTAGTGACAAAATTAAGGGTTTAATACCTAATTTGAGAATTTGAAAAAAAAGGGAGTAACAAATAGAAGAAGAGAGAGAAAATACTCTATAAGGACAATAAAAATATAAATAAATATATATATAAAAAAACATATACTATTATTACACTAGGGAAATGAAGTTTAACATATGGCCAATGGTGAAATTCATAGCAAGATCCACATTCAAATTTGAATTTTTAATAGAAAGAAAAGAAAACAGAAAAAAGAAAAGAATAAAAGAAAAATAAAAACCACGGATGGGCCGAATCCGTAGCACTCGGCCCAGCCAACTGGCCTCCGCGGGTGAGCCTGTCGTCATTCCCACTTCCGTGTGGACCCCGCTTGCCTGTTTCTCCGCCAGGTGGGTCCCTGTGGCCGGGTCTTCGTCTCCGCGCGACTCGCTCCGTCGCTCGCATGCTCACCGGTCGCCGGGGAATTCGGGGGCCGTTAGGCCGATTGATACCCCGCCCATCTCGGCATAAAGAACTTTGTCGCGACCTCCCCGTGGCTCCTGCGCCCTCTCCTATCTTTTCCCCTCACACGAAAGCACCACACTGCTACTGCCGTGTGACAGATCTTGGGGCGCTGCTCGGGCCGGGTGCACATCGCTGGGAGCTGGCCGTGGACATCCGCCGCCTTCGATTCGGAAGGCCGATAGGGAGCCTGGGCGCGACAGGAGCTTCTGGTACGCGCGGGCAGGGCCATGAGGCGGGACTCGGCGAGTCTCTGTACCGCGCAGAGGCGACTTCGGTCAGGGCTGTCTGCGCTACCAACCGTGGTGAGAACTCATGTACCAGTCTCGCGATCCACTGCTCTTCGTTTCGCGGTTGCCGGAGTGAAGTTTACAGGCGGTGCTCGAGCTCTTCTTCACCAACGCCGGCGCTTCGGAGCTTTGAATCGGCCGGGAGCGCGGCCGTAGCCTCTGCGCGTGCGCATCTGCGTTCGACTGTGACGGAGAGGTCTGCGGGGATCGCCGGTATACGCCGCTTCGAAATTGAAACCTGCTGTGGCGGATCGTAGGGGGACCGCTGTCCAATTTCTCACCGGCGCTTCTTCTTCGCCGCGGAACCCTGCATCACCGTGGCCAGTCACCATCGCGGTACGAATGCCGGTGAGTACCCTACACCCGTGTCCGCAATAGCACATGCATCGTGTAGTGGGGATTAGATTGGGTTATGGGGCACCTGGGTGCGTTATACGCGAGCTCCGGCGGGCAGACCGCCGTGTGGCTTGTGCGCCGCCGTGTGCGAAGTGGGAACTTGGGGGAGACGGCGGCTGGGATCGTGTGGGCCGTAGATCTCAGGATCTGCGATCCTGGACACGCACCAATCGAATCCTTATGGTTCTGGTCGGAACCTTCGATCTGGGATCAAACGACTGAAATTAGCTCGCATTCCATATAAAATCCGGGCCGCAGATCGTTTGATCGACGGCTCTTGGTGTGTACCGGTTCGGGCCGGACCAGATCTAATCCTCGCCGTTAGTTATGGATCGGTCGGACCAGATTCCTTCATACCCCTTTCGGCCTGGATGTTTTATTTAAGAGCCCCTGGTTAATGCCTGAATCAACCCGCCGTCCTTGACTGGAGCACCTCTGTGTCTTGGGCATTTTTTGCGCTCTAAACCCCAGTTTTCCCTATTATTGTCGCCCAGTCCAGTAAATAGAAAATCCAGGGAAATAAATAGAAAATGGATTTTTAATATAAAAATAATGGCTAGAATTTGTTTAATCCATAGAGAATTCATACTAATTCCAAATTGAGCCATTCTAGTTCCTATAATTTTGTATTAATTATGTTTATCCCTTGGTAACACTGTTTTGGCATGAAAGTCACATTAAAATTTATATCCCATTTAATCTTGTACAAAAACATAGAATCTTCAGAAAATCATAACTCCTTCGTTTTAACTTCGATTTGATCCGTTCAAGTTGCGTTAGTCTCGTAGCAACGCGTAGATCATTATTATTCAGTTTGTACTTATGTTTGGTGTGATGTTAATTTTATCTATACCATGTTTGTTTGTATTGCTACGACTAGCGCGAGGACACGTGTCATCTGAAAAGCAAGCTGGTAACTGGAATCTCAAGTGCCAGGCAAGTTGTGCCCTTGATTCACTTATGTTACCCAATAATGTTCTTTATAATCATTTACCATGCATAGGCTTAATTTTGATGGGACCCAATAGGTCACCCTAGTCTGTTTATCCATTTCTCCTTGTTTACCCCTGAATCATATGGGTAGTTATGCTATTGCTTTACGTGGTTTTTGGGTTAATATTTCATTATATCCATGTTCTAGTTATTTTGTTATTCTATTTATGTTCATGTCAAGATCATTATGTTATTGTTAATTGGAACATGGAGCTTAACTTGAGAACCACGTGCCACCACAAGGGAGGAATGGGACCCCTTGGCTGACTAATTAGGAAAGCTAGTGGAAGACTACCTTACCCGAAAGGGGCAAGGGCAGTAGGGGAGTGGTCAGTGTAGGGAGGTCCCTGGTTGATTTTGCTGCGATGGCGGTCAGCCAGGAACCCTGCATTGGAACTTCCTATAAACTGTAGCGGGTTTTCGGAAGCTAGTGGAACTTTGTAAAGGCCTCGTAGTGGATCCCTAGCCATTCACCTTGGTAGTGTCTAAGGGCCTAGCTAACCCTGGCGACATGGGAAACACGACTTGTGGGTAAAGGGTACAACCTCTGCAGAGTGTAAAACTGGTATACTAGCCGAGCTCACGGTCATGAGCGGCTCAGGACTCTCCGATGATTAAATTATGGAACCTAAATTCAATTTTGTCATTTGCATTGCATGGGTTATTATTAATTTTGTTCTATTACTTTATTTAAGGTTTGGTATTCACTTACACTTAGTAACTGCTAATAAAATTTTGACCAACTTATAAAAGCAATGCTCAGCTTTAACCTCTATTGTTGATCAGCCTTACACTTCATGAACTCCCACCTTTGTGAGTTCATGCCACATTATTCCCCACAACTTGTTGAGCGATGAACATGTGTGAGCTCACCCTTGCTGTCTCACACCCCCCACAGGAGAAGAACAGGTGGTTCAGGAGGAGCCACAAAGCGAGGAGTTCGATCTGATCTAGGTGGCGTTTCTCAGTTGACATTGGCGCCGACGATCCTTAGTTCGTGTTATAATAATCTTTTATTTTGTAAGACTTCCGCTATGTATTAATTACTCTGATTATTGTGACATTTATCTCTATACATTCTGTTATTATATATGTTGTCTTCTTTGGCGCATGTATGAGATGCACCTGGCTTTGTTCATTAAAGCCGGGTGTGACAGAAGTGGTATCAGAGGAAATGTTGACTGTAGGACGAAACCTAGATAGAAATGGACAAAACCCTTATCTACTTACCTTACTTTGATTCTTTTTATACTTATCTTGATCCTGTCTCACCTTCTACTGTTCTACTCTGATCATTCTTACCATTTCTACTCTGAGACAAGATGGATTTCACACCTTGGAACCCTTACCCCTATGATATTTTTAAGAGATAGGAAGCCTAAGACAAAATCAAAACTATTTTCTATATTTAAAAATGTTATTTGATTGTTCTGATGATCAATGTCTGATTTGCTTCTTTGATTGATTGAAATAGTATAGACGGGCATCTTAGCATGTACCACCATAAGGTAATGTATTAGCTTTAGTGGATAACACACTAATCTACTTAGCTAATAAATTCCCCGCAGTAACATTTCTCGTAATGACTCGCCTTGTCTACAATTCTTCCTTTCTACCCTGTATTTCTAACCCAGATGGACTACCCCTATAGTGTTAGAAGAGAGCACTATAGACGTGATCCTTGGTATGTCATGGTTAAGAGAGGCAAAGGCAATTTATACACTATGCTAAAGGAACCGTAGAACTCACCAGTTCTAATGGACAAAGCTTTGAAGTTGAAGTTGCGGTAACTACCACCATCAGACTAGTGGCATTCTTAGTAGATGGGAAGTTTGTTGGTGAAAGCATCTGTGCGGTTAGAGATTTTTCCGGATGTCTTTACAGAGGAGTTACCAGGGATGCCACCAGAGAGGAAAGTTGAGTTTGTCATTGATCTCTTACCTAAGACTGCTCCTATTTCTAAACGGCCATATAGGATGTCCGTAGAAGAACTAAAGGAACTTAAGAAGCAATTAACGAAATTACAAGAGGTTGGATACGTTCGTTCGAATTCTTCACCTTATGGAGCGCCAGTTCTATTTGTATAGAAGAAAGATGGATTGCAAGGGATGTGTGTGGATTATAGGACCCTTAATGATGTCACTATGAAGAACAAGTATCCATTACCCCGTATTGAGGATTTATCGATCAGATGAGAGGTGCTAGAGTATTTTCGAAGATTGATCTCCGATCGGGATACCATCAGATGAGAATTAGACCATCGGATATTCCTAAGACGGCTTTCTCAACTCGATATGGTTTATATGAGTTCACCGTGATGTCATTTGGACTAACTAATGCACCAACCTATTTTATGGATCTGAAGAATAAGGTGTTCATGATCTGGACAGATTCGTCGTGGTTTTCATCGACGATATTTTTATTTATTCCAAGAGTGATAGTGATCATGAGGATCATCTGAGACTGGTGCTACAGAAGCTACGAGACAATCAACTCTACATCAAGTATAGCAAATGCGAGTTTTGGATTGGCGAGGTGCTCTTTCTTGGACATATCATTTCTAATGGAGGAATATTAGTGGATCCTGCTAAAGTCAAGGAGATACTGGTGTGGAGCATACCCACTACAGTTACTGAGGTCCGAAGTTTCTTAGGACTTGCAGGATATTAACGAAGATTTATTGAAGGATTCTTTAAGATTGCTAAGCCTATGACCTCGCTTCTTGAGAAGGGAAGAGAATTTAAGTGGGATATGAAGTGCCAAGACAGCTTTGATCAATTAAAGAAGAGATTGGCGTCACCACCAGAGTTGGTTATGCCAGATCTACAGAAAGGATTTGATATTTATTGTGATGCATGTGGCCAAGGCTTGGGATGTGTACTTATGCGAGAAGGACATGTGATTGCCTATGCTTCTCGTCAGTTGCAGAAACATGAATTGAACTATCCCACTCATGACTTGGAATTGGCATCCGTTGTGCATGCGCTTAAGACTTGGAGACATTATATTATGGGAAACAAGTGTCAAGTATGCACGGATCATAAGAGTTTGAAGTGTATATTCACTTAGAAGGATCTCAACCTTAGGCAACGTCGTTGGTTGGAGCTTATTAAGGATTATGATTTGGAAAATTCACTATCACCCGGGCAAGGCAAATTTGGTTGCAGATGCCTTGAGTCGAAAGGAGCATGTTCATTCAGCTGTTGTTGCCCAGCTACCCAATGAGATTGTTGAGGATTTCAGGAGACTTAACCTGGGGATAGTTGCTCACACTAAAGGAGTTATTATTGATGTGGAACCTATTTTGGAGCAAGAGATCCGCAAAGGACAAATTGGTGATGCTAAGATACAAGAGATGAAGGATCTGATTACTGAAGGTCGAGGTCCAGAATTCATGGAAGATGAACAAGGCACTGTATGGTTCAAGGATAGGATATGCGTCCCTGAGATTGAAAGCCTTTGTGAGACTATTTTAATGGAAGCCCATGACTTGGATTATTCTATTCATCCTGGTAGTACCAAAATGTATCAAGATTTGAAGCGGAAGTATTGGTGGTATGGACTGAAGAGAGATGTGGCAACACATGTGATTATGTGCGATGGGTGTCAAAGAGGCAGAACACCAAAGACCAACTGGACTATTATACCCATTAAAGATACCCAAATGGAAGTGGGAAGAGATTGATATGGATTTCATTACTGGATTGTCTCGCACCTAGAAAGGATATGACCATATATGGGTGATTGTGGATAGATTGACCAAAGTGGCTCATTTCATTCCGATCAAGACTACTTATAAGTGTTCTCAATTGGTAGAGTTATATATGACTCGGATTGTGTGTTTACATGGAGTACCAAAGAAGATCGTTTTGGATAGAGGATCACAATTTACCTCCAGATTTTGGAAAAGTTTTCATGATAATATGGATACAAAGTTGAATTTTAGTTCGACCTACCATCCTCAGACTGATGGACAAACTGAAAGGACTAATCAAGTATTGGAGGACATGTTGAGAGCTTGTACCCTTTAGCATGGTAGTAGTTGGGACAAGAGTCTACCTTATGCTGAGTTCTCATATGGTAATAGTTACCAGGCCAGTCTTAAGATATCATCGTTCGAGACTCTGTATGACAGGAAATGCAGGACTCCTCTATTTTTGGACCAGACTAGAGGAAGACAATTCTTTGGACCTGAACTTATTCAAGAGGCAGAAAAAAACAAGTTCGTATAATTTGAGAGAATTTGAGTGTATCTCAGACCAGACAAAAGAGCTACGCTGATAATAGAAGAAGACCACTGGAGTTTGAGGAGGGTGATCATGTGTACCTCAAGGTGTCACCACTTCATGGGATGAGGAGATTTAAAGTCAAGGACAAATTGTCCCCTCGCTATATTGGACCGTTCTGAGTTTTTAGGCAAGTTGGAGAGATGGCCTATCAACTTGAGCTACCTAATAATCTGTCTAATGTGCGTAATGTATTCCATGTGTCTCAACTTAAGAAGTATCTCCGTGTCCCTAAGGAACAACTACCAATGGAAGAGCTCAGTGTTTGGAGTGATTTGACCTACACGGAGTATCTGATCAAGATTCTTGACACTTTGACTCGAGTTATAAGAAATAAAGTTATTAAGATGGGCAAGTGCAATGGAGCCATCATGGAGAAGATGAGGCTACTTGGAAAAGAGAAGAAGAGTTTCACAAAGATTTTCCCCATCTTTTCCCTAGTCCTTCCTAAATCTCGAGGACGAGATTCTTTGTAAGGGGGGTAGGATTTGTAGTACCCAAAATGTGTAAAGTGATACTATATTGTATCTCTTTATTTTGTGTGCCATCTCTGCATCATAAAAAAAACATACACATAATTAAGAGTGATTAATTAAAACAAATGATACTAAAATCAAAGAAAGTGCATCATATTGGGATTTTGTTTGTGCATTTAATGAAAAGAGTAATACCACTAATAGAAATAAATTAGTGACAAAATTAAGGGTTTAATACCTAATTTGAGAATTTGAAAAAAAGGGAGTAACAAATAGAAGAAGAGAGAGAAAATACTCTATAAGGACAATAAAAATATAAATAAATATATATAAAAAAAACATATACTATTATTACACTAGGGAAATGAAGTTTAACATATGGCCAATGGTGAAATTCATAGCAAGATCCACATTCAAATTTGAATTTTTAATAGAAAGAAAAGAAAACAGAAAAAAGAAAAGAATAAAAGAAAAATAAAAACCACGGATGGGCCGAATCCGTAGCACTCGGCCCAGCCAACTGGCCTCCGCGGGTGAGCCTGTCGTCATTCCCACTTCCATGTGGACCCCGCTTGCCTGTTTCTCCGCCAGGTGGGTCCCTGTGGCCGGGTCTTCGTCTCCGCGCGACTCGCTCCGTCGCTCGCATGCTCACCGGTCGCCGGGGAATTCGGGGGCCGTTAGGCCGATTGATACCCCGCCCATCTCGGCATAAAGAACTTTGTCGCGACCTCCCCGTGGCTCCTGCGCCCTCTCCTATCTTTTCCCCTCGCACGAAAGCACCACACTGCTACTGCCGTGTGACAGATCTTGGGGCGCTACTCGGGCCGGGTGCACATCGCTGGGAGCTGGCCGTGGACATCCGTCGCCTTCGATTCGGAAGGCCGATAGGGAGCCTGGGCGCGACAGGAGCTTCTGGTACGCGCGGGCAGGGCCATGAGGCGGGACTCGGCAAGTCTCTGTACCGCGCAGAGGCGACTTCGGTCAGGGCTGTCTGCGCTACCAACCGTGGTGAGAACTCATGTACCAGTCTCGCGATCCACTGCTCTTCGTTTCGCGGTTGCCGGAGTGAAGTTTACAGGTGGTGCTCGAGCTCTTCTTCACCAACGCCGGCGCTTCGGAGCTTTGAATCGGCCGGGAGCGCGGCCGTAGCCTCTGCGCGTGCGCATCTGCGTTCGACTGTGACGGAGAGGTCTGTGGGGATCGCCGGTATACGCCGCTTCGAAATTGAAACCTGCTGTGGCGGATCGTAGGCGGACCGCTGTCCAATTTCTCACCGGCGCTTCTTCTTCGCCGCGGAACCCTACATCACCGTGGCCAGTCACCATCGCGGTACGAATGCCGGTGAGTACCCTACACCCGTGTCCGCAATAGCACATGCATCGTGTAGTGGGGATTAGATTGGGTTATGGGGCACCTGGGTGCGTTATACGCGAGCTCCGGCGGGCAGACCGCCGTGTGGCTTGTGCGCCGCCGTGCGCGAAGTGGGAACTTGGGGGAGACGGCGGCTGGGATCGTGTGGGCCGTAGATCTCAGGATCTGCGATCCTGGACACGCACCAATCGAATCCTTATGGTTCTGGTCGGAACCTTCGATCTGGGATCAAACGACTGAAATTAGCTCGCATTCCATATAAAATTTGGGCCGCAGATCGTTTGATCGACGACTCTTGGTGTGTACCGGTTCGGGCCGGACCCGATCTAATCCTCGCCGTTAGTTATGGATCGGTCGGACCAGATTCCTTCATACCCCTTTCGGCCTGGATGTTTTATTTAAGAGCCCCTGGTTAATGCCTGAATCAACCCGCTGTCCTTGACTGGAGCACCTCTGTGTCTTGGGCATTTTTTGCGCTCTAAACCCCAGTTTTCCCTGTTATTGTCGCCCAGTCCAGTAAATAGAAAATCCAGGGAAATAAATAGAAAATGGATTTTTAATATAAAAATAATAGCTAGAATTTGTTTAATCCATAGAGAATTCATACTAATTCCAAATTGAGCCATTCTAGTTCCTATAATTTTGTATTAATTATGTTTATCCCTTGGTAACACTGTTTTGGCATGAAAGTCACATTAAAATTTATATCCCATTTAATCTTGTACGAAAACATAGAATCTTCAGAAAATCATAACTCCTTCATTTTAACTTTGATTTGATCCGTTCAAGTTGCGTTAGTCTCGTAGCAACGCGTAGATCATTATTATTCAGTTTGTACTTATGTTTGGTGTGATGTTAATTTTATCTATACCATGTTTGTTTGTATTGCTACGACTAGCGCGAGGACACGTGTCATCTGAAAAGCAAGCTGGTAACTGGAATCTCAAGTGCCAGGCAAGTTGTGCCCTTGATTCACTTATGTTACCCAATAATGTTCTTTATAATCATTTACCATGCATAGGCTTAATTTTGATGGGACCCAATAGGTCACCCTAGTCTGTTTATCCATTTCTCCTTGTTTACCCCTGAATCATATGGGTAGTTATGCTATTGCTTTACGTGGTTTTTGGGTTAATATTTCATTATATCCATGTTCCAGTTATTTTGTTATTCTATTTATGTTCATGTCAAGATCATTATGTTATTGTTAATTGGAACATGGAGCTTAACTTGAGAACCACGTGCCACCACAAGGGAGGAATGGGACCCCTTGGCTGACTAATTAGGAAAGCTAGTGGAAGACTACCTTACCCGAAAGGGGCAAGGGCAGTAGGGGAGTGGTCAGTGTAGGGAGGTCCCTGGTTGATTTTGCTGCGATGGCGGTCAGCCAGGAACCCTGCATTGGAACTTCCTATAAACTATAGCGGGTTTTCGGAAGCTAGTGGAACTTTGTAAAGGCCTCGTAGTGGATCCCTAGCCATTCACCTTGGTAGTGTCTAAGGGCCTAGCTAACCCTGGCGACATGGGAAACACGACTTGTGGGTAAAGGGTACAACCTCTGCAGAGTGTAAAACTGGTATACTAGCCGAGCTCACGGTCATGAGCGGCTCAGGACTCTCCGATGATTAAATTATGGAACCTAAATTCAATTTTGTCATTTGCATTGCATGGGTTATTATTAATTTTGTTCTATTACTTTATTTAAGGTTTGGTATTCACTTACACTTAGTAACTGCTAATAAAATTTTGACCAACTTATAAAAGCAATGCTCAGCTTTAACCTCTATTGTTGATCAGCCTTACACTTCATGAACTCCCACCTTTGTGAGTTCATGCCACATTATTCCCCACAACTTGTTGAGCGATGAACATGTGTGAGCTCACCCTTGCTGTCTCACACCCCCCCACAGGAGAAGAACAGGTGGTTCAGGAGGAGCCACAAAGCGAGGAGTTCGATCTGATCTAGGTGGCGTTTCTCAGTTGACATTGGCGCCGACGATCCTTAGTTCGTGTTATAATAATCTTTTATTTTGTAAGACTTCCGCTATGTATTAATTACTCTGATTATTGTGACATTTATCTCTATACATTCTGTTATTATATATGTTGTCTTCTTTGGCGCATGTATGAGATGCACCTGGCTTTGTTCATTAAAGCCGGGTGTGACAGCAGGAGAACGACGCAGAGACCAGTCGGCCGCCCGGACGGATCGGTCACCAGTTGAAGATGAAGCTGACTCGTCGGGCCCCACCTGCCAGTAGCGTGGACTCGGGAGGCAGCGCTGCGCGCGGACTGGGCCGAGTGGTGAGGTATAGAGTGGGCTGGTGGGATGAAAACGGCCCAAACTCAGGTTTGTCTCTTTCCTTTTATTATTGTTTTATTTATGTTTTCTTTTCTATTTTAAATCCCACATTTCAAAATTTAAATTCAGATATGAGTTTCAAATTCTAATTTAACTACAACATCCATAATGATGGCATGAAGCCAAGGGATAAACTTAAATATTTATTTTAGGATGAACAATGAAGCAACACCCAACCTGATGCAAAACTAAATTATTATTTCGTTATATAATTATCATCTCCTTTTGTTCATTAACAAATTCTTTCTCATATGCTATCCATATACCGGAGTATGTGTTTTAAGAAAATAATTCCTATTACATGTTTACTCAACTTCGTAGTATTATTCCTTATAAAAGCCATAAAAGGAATACCGAACCCTTAGCTCAGTTTTAGGGTTTACACCCGTCAAGTTATGCATATATATCCAAAAGAGTAAACTTTATTAAATGTATTGTTTGGGATCAAACAGAGTATGTAGAGGGAGAAGTCCACTTGCCTTGCTTATAGAAATCTTGAGGTTCTTCCACGGATAGGAATAGATCTTGATTCTTAACTACTAGATCAACCACTGAATATCACACAAACAAACAAGAAGAACAAACACCACTCAATAACATACAATATTCATCATATGTAAAGCTAAAAGAAAGCCTAACGAAAAGAGCGTTCACTTTTAAAGAACATCGCAAGTAATGGTTATAATAAGAGGGTATTCTTTTCAAAAATATGTGATCTATACTTTATAAAACAAGATATGAGCTTAAAAATATCTTAATTAAAATATACAAATATTTGGTTCACCAATTTAATCTTTTATAAAACGTCATGTATGATATGTCTAAGATTAAGGGTTTATAAGACGATAAAACACGTTATAACAATATTAGCTTTTTAGAAAAGATATATGTAATATCTAATGTTAATGGGCTACTAATCACGTTATTAATTGTAGAAGCATTATGGAGCATATTATAAATATTGTTAATCAATCACTTAAGACAAATTACGATATAAGTCTAAATAGGTTTTATGTGAAAAGATTATTATTATTAAACACTTATTTATGGAAAGTTATGATATATGCCTTAAATGAACTTTTATGTAGGAGACAATGAACAAACAATTATATTTTATTTTTATTAGAAAGTACATGTCCTATATTCTTTATTAAGAAAGCTATATACAAAACAAATATGTAAACTAACATTTTAATTATAAAAAGGACATGAACACTAATTTTCTTTATTTTATCCTTTAGGGACCACTAAATGATATGGATTCAATGTGATGAACGAATTAATCACGCTTACATTACTAGTTATGGACAAATTAAAATGTAAGTCTAGTTATTAAATTGTGAGAAAATATCAATAATCTATTGATTATATTTGGTTTCAATTTAGAACCATATGACCTAAATCATTTGAAATGAAAAAGTATAAACTATCATTTTAGTTTATAAAAGCAATGACCCTTATTATCTTTTAATTAATAAAATATAAATAACCTATTAATTAGACATATATTTATCTTCTATTTTTAATAAGAAACATATGGTCTACATATTCTTTTAAGTTTCTATTTAATACGGCTATACTTACACATCTATAAAGAATATTATTAAATAAAAAACATGATATCTATTAAAAAGGTTATATTAAAGTTAGCAACAAATTATCTACTTCATTAGTAAGAAACCTATGTTTATCAACATACCTATCAATTTTATTAGAAAAGTATGAGTGCCTAATTAAGTTATTTTAACAATATTATAAAATTCTATTCTTTCGATTTTCTCCTTAAATAGAATTTATACGTATACTAAAAATTGTTTATTTATAATTCTTCTGACATGAATATACTAAGAATTAATTGTAAATTACTAAATGAGACTTTTAATAACCTATTCATGGTTATTATGATATAGATAAATATTTTACTAATTCTAAGTACTTAAGTACTATACTTATGAATACTTTTATTATGAATAGTAAAACATATATTTTCATTTGACCAAATATACGTGGCTCAATACCTATTTTAGTTTCTTATATCACTTATATCAATACTAACTGATTATCACTCCACACACTAAAGCGAAAACAAATCCGTAAACATTTCTAGTATGAAAATCACTGAAGTAGTGAATATTGACCGTGTTCATTTTTAGAATTATAAAATCATACGCATATTTAATATATTCTTGCGGGGTTTGATTTTGGTTACACGTATACATCGCAAGTCTCTAAAATGGTACACGTGAATCGCCAAATCACATCAATATTTCACAAAATAAATTCAAAACATGATAAATATTTCGGGGTTGTCTTCAACCTTGTGTTCTTGCTCATGCGCAGGGATGAACGGACGACGGCGAACAGGCTCGAGCACGTGTCTAGGCGAAGGGTTGGACGGGGTTCGGGCACGTCTTCGGCGAGGCACAACGGCAAGCGGTGGTGCTGCTGCGCGTGCGGGCAGTGGTTCTTGACGTCAGACGGGGCTCCGACGAGGTGCTGCGTGGACGGTCCGGTGACGAACTTCACGACGGCGAACGACGAGGGAGAGAGAAGAGCTCGGTTGGGGTTTTATAGAGAGGGAGGGGAGAGTAAGAGACGCCCGGGGAGGTGAAGAAACAGTGGCCTTCAAAGCCATTAACGTCGCCATTATCACTATTAACGGGGAGAGGAATGGGGAGGGAAGAGGAACGGATGGTCACGGTGGCTTCGGTTTCGGGTCGCGTCGGGCTGGTGGAGTCGCGTCGGGGTAGCTCGATCGCTGCGCAGGGCACGGATGTCGGGGTCGGTGTTGGGCGCGGGCGGGTCGCGGCGTCGGTTACGGTGCACGGGGTCGGGGATGGCTGGGGTCGCTGCTCCTGGGCTGCTTGGCTTCTGGCGCGTCGCGTTTCCGCTTGGCTGTGCATGGCGTGGGTAGGGCGGATCTGCTGGCAATCCTCGGTCGGGCGCGTCGGGCTGCACGGCAGGGGCGCTGGGTGGCGTCGGGTCTGCCTGGCATGGGGTGGCGCACGGGGCTGCTGCCTGGTAGAGAGAAGCGAGGGGGAGGAGAGAGAGAAGAGAGAGGGAGAGAAACCAGCGAGTGGCGGCGGCGGCTGTGCAGGGAGAGGAGCACGTGCGGCTATGCAGGGAGAGAGTGTGGCGGTGGCTAGGTTAGGAGAGGGCCTAATGGGCCGAATTCGTTAGGGTTTTGTTTTTTTCTTTTTTTCCTTTTGTAATTTCGAGTTATATTTTTAAGTAACCCTAAATTTTATAGTAATCACAACAAAACTATTTATAAATAAAATATTTATTTTTGGACTAATAATTAATATATTAATTATGTGAATTTTCATTTAAGAAGAAATGATATTCAATATTCAAAATCAATCATGAGCATAAAAAAATCATTCCAAAGGCAAATAAATAACGAACACTTAAGACAAAATTAATTACCATAAATATCATTATTAACTAAATGTATTATTTCTATTTAATGATTTTCATAATGTCACAAATCTACCCCTCTTAAAAAAATCTCGTCCTCGAGATTAAGAAAGGCTAGCACGAAAGTAAAGGAGATACATGGTTTACTTGTAAGTTCTTAGTTCACATTGAACTCCTCCAAATTTAATGAACTTCCTTACTTCTTTGCTCCGCAATGTATACTAATCAGGTGACCTTCATCATCATACTTATAAAATGGTGGGTCTTCTGAATTATTGCTTAGGTCATGCTTTGCAGCTTTCTTCTTTATTCGGTCTAGACGCTTCTTGGGGCATTCGCGAATAATGTGTCCTTCGTTTTTGCAGTAGTAGCAAGCACCTCTTGCTTTGAGTTCTTTGCTAGTCAACTTTTCTTGACCAACAGGGGGTGAGGGTTGATTGGGTGTCTGTATCTCATGTAGCTGAGCCTGACTTGATTCTTCTGTTTGGGTATTCATGTGTTTCGTGGATTTTGCTTGTGGTTAAGGTGGACTAATCATGTATCCAAACATTTTTCTATTCCTTTTGTTGTTCTTCATTCCATTCATCGAATATTTCTGTGACTCATTTTTCTCGTTCATAGTTGTTAAGGTAGGAATATTATCGTTGGCTTCATTTACTTCCTTTCCATTGGGGTTCATCATCTTGACATTTTTTTCTTCGTGAGACATACGCCTTCTTCTAGCTAAATGATATATTATTCTTCCTTGTTAGATGCACCAATCAGAGCTGGAGGTCAGTTGTCTTCAACTACTATTCTTTCTCAGACAGGGTTTCCAAACACATGGTTCTCTTAGTATGTTGGATTACTGCATTAGTTCTTTGTAACCAATTATTTCCAAGAATCACATCCTTTCCAATTGATTCCATCACTATAAGATCAGCTTAAAAATCTATACCATTGATTTTAACACTTACTTTTGGACATATGTAGTTTATTAACATTTTTCCTTCGGGTGCACTGATGGTCTTCCTTGATCTCAAGGGACACTTAAAGATACCATACTTTGTTGCAAACTGGGCACTGATAAAAGAATGTGTTGTACGAGGATCATACAACACGGTGGCGATGGTTTTGTGAATGACTAGTGTTCCAAAAATCACTGCATTATCATATGGAATAGTTCATGTCACTGCATAACTTATCCTTCCTGTGGTCTCTTTCCGTTGTTTATTCTTTGTTGATGCATGGGTTTGAGGGTGTTGTCTTTTCTTTTGGACCTTATTGATCTCCACATCTCTCTTAGGACAACCATTAACAAGATGGCCAGTAACACCATAGCCAAAGCAAGCATGACTTGATAAGTTACATGGTGGAGTTGTCTTTACATTATTGGTAGAAGTTTCTATGCATTTTTGTTCATATTCCATGTCTGAAGACTGAGATAGCTTCATCTCGGAGGTGATCTGTAGTGAACTCTTTTTAGGACAGTTACGGAAGTAATGACCTTCACATCCACATTGATAGCAAGCTTTTCTTGAAGTTATTTCTTGACTTTTTCCGTGTTTCCCTTTTTGTTTCTTGGATCTGATGCGACCACGAGGCTGAAACTGTGTACAAGTAATAGTCCATCCATCAATGTAACACTCCTGTGTTTCTTCTTGGGGCTAGGCATCCTTGTGATGTTTCCTTTTTGGATTACTTTGCAATTCATCATCTGACAGTGCATTAGGTACAAGAGAATCTGCTATTAGATGTTCTTGGGGGGACATCTGTCTATTTATGCCAGAAAATAAAATCTGGTTCTTCTGTTTTGTAGTTTCACTTTCGTTTGTACTGATATGCGATAAGGAATTCCATAGTACTCACAACAACAACATGTTCGAAGGTCGTTTGTCTGATGGTTTGGTTGTGCATCCTTTTGTGTATTGAATGTTCGTTCATCAACTGTTTTATTTATAGTGTTGTTTTGACTTGCCAACACACCACATTCTTTGCACTTAGTGACATCACTTGTAGTTGACATTCCAAGGTTTGACATCTGTATGGGTATGGAGGAATGGAAGGGACGAAAGGGTTGATCATAGACAGATTATAGAGAGCAGAGAAAACCCATCTATCTAAGGTTTTACCTAGCTAACTGATGCCATTGTGGACAAAAGACACATAATACACTAACAATCATTTCAAAGAAGCAAATCAAACATGAACACAAAGGACAATGAATTCAAACATACTAGCACAACACAATCCAATTCTACGCATTCAACCAAAGCAAAAGGTGAGACAAGGGTTGAAAAAAGAAAAATATTATAAAGTCAAGGAGTCAGGTAAGAAATAGCAAGGAGTTAGACAAGACATATTTGTTGGTGGCCAAGAGTGAAATAAGATAACCATGAACTATTAAAGTGAGGATAAATGATATAACCAAGGATATGAAGTGAGTTAGGGAGAAAGCATTATCAAGGAGACAAAATAGAGAGGCATTATCAAGTAGGAGTAGGGAGACAAAGAATTTAGTATATCAAGTAGATATTGCGCAAGGATGGCAATACAATGGCAAGAAAACAAAAGTATAAGAAGTCAAGGGATATATAGCAATATTAGAGATTAGAAAACCACTATAATATAATATCGCCATTACTGATCTAGTCGAACATCTTAATAGTAAAGAACAATCCTATCAACCTAGCCAAGAAGTCAAATAATAGATCCAGGGGATCCATAACAAAACTTCTTACGGAGTGGGGATAAGACAGAGAATAGGGCATCGTCGATAGCTTCGAAAGGGTTTCTTCTAGCAAACTTCACTTCAAGTTCCGTAATCCTAGCTTGATCATCTTGCAATGCTTCTCATTAGAACCTTCTGATAGACGAAGAATCAGACAAGAAGGGTTAAAGATAAAAGAGACGAGGTTTGATATAAAGTAAGTTTTTATGAAGACAATTAAGTCAAGTTTTGAACGACTGACTGGGCTTTCCATTTCTAACTAATCTAGCGACCTACGGTCACATTGCTTTGATACCACTTCTGTCACACCCGTTTCTAAGGGTCAGAGCCGGGTGCATCGCATATGTGTGCCAGGATCTATTTTCACACATATGTTGACGTCACAAGTGTAATATATCAAAAGAACAATGCATAAAAGCATAAATAACGATTATATTAACATATTACACTTTGAACAGACATAATGTCTTAACCTTTATTCATCAAAGTACAGCGAAACATTGACATCCATCCACAGGAAGATGACCGGGGGTATCGTTAGACTAGCATCCATGGAGTTCAGCATCATAACTTCATCTGCAAACTTCTGATCAAAATTAAGAAGGGTGAGCTCACTTATGGTCGGGGCTCAGCAAGTGGGAGAAAAACTAATGCAGGTATAACAAGGTGAGGCTAAGATTGAGCAGTAAGCATTTTAGTTGGTCAACATTTTATTAACAACACCTGTCTTACTAATAAGTGTGAATCCCAAGTATTCCCATTAAACCAAGGTATAAGAGTATATCAAAAACACTTAAGTGAAACCATTTAAGCAAACCATTGGCAGATCATCGGATCTCGATTTATTTCCATCTTCAAGTTCAATTATCATGTGAGGAGTCCAGGCTGCTCATAACCGTGAGCACGACTGATATATCAGTTTTACACACTACAGAGGTGGCACATCTTTACCCATGAGTCGCGATTCCCTCCTAGCCCGTGTTAGCTAGACCCGTATTCATTTCCAAGGTGAATGGCTAGGGTCTCACTACGAGGCTTCTCCCTAGAGTCCTCATTACGCAAATGCTAGAAATGGTCAAACTGTATAAGGCACACCTACCGTAACTAACTTATAGTCCGGACTACAGGGTAAAGCTTTGGGAACTATGCCTGTATCCAATCTGCATGAGCCGGTACTATAAGCGCTTGCCAGATGCCCCCGTTCCTGGTCGACCACGACCAACACCCAACATAAGACTTCCCTAGTTATTTAGCCAAGACCAGAGCCATGATAGTTCTCATGGTAGCACTGTTTTCTCGGGTGGTCACTCCATGTTCCAATTAATATGCAATAATCTTGTTTAACCATCGGGTTAACAACAACAATGTAAACTTACCATTTTGGAACATTAATATCATAAGCGGGAGTGACTACATAAAGTTAAGTTGTAGCAATAGCATAGCTACTTGATTAAATCATAATCCCAGGTTAAACAAGGAGTAAGGTGGAAAGGTTATCTAAATAGGTAACCCGTCAAGTTATGCATATATATCCAAAAGAGTAAACTTTATTAAATGTATTGTTTGGGATCAAATAGAGTATGCAGAGGGAGAAGTCCACTTGCCTTGCTTATAGAAATCTTGAGGTTCTTCCACGGATAGGAATAGATCTTGATTCTTAACTACTAGATCAACCACTGAATATCACATAAACAAACAAGAAGAACAAACACCACTCAATAACATACAATATTCATCATACGTAAAGCTAAAAGAAAGCCTAACGAAAAGAGCGTTCACTTTTAAAGAACATCGCAAGTAATGGTTATAATAAGAGGGTATTCTTTTCAAAAATGTGTGATCTATACTTTATAAAACAAGATATGAGCTTAAAAATATCTTAATTAAAATATACAAATATTTGGTTCACCAATTTAATCTTTTATAAAACGTCATGTATGATATGTCTAAGATTAAGGGTTTATAAGACGATAAAACACGTTATAACAATATTAACTTTTTAGAAAAGATATATGTTATATCTAATGTTAATGGGCTACTAATCACGTTATTAATTATACAAGCATTATGGAGCATATTATAAATATTGTTAATCAATCACTTATGACAAATTACGATATAAGTCTAAATAGGTTTTATGTGAAAAGATCATTATTATTAAACACCTATTTATGGAAAGTTATGATATATGCCTTAAATGAACTTTTATGTAGGAGACAATGAACAAACAGTTATATTTTATTTTTATTAGAAAGTACATGTCCTATATTCTTTGTTAAGAAAGCTATATACAAAACAAATATGTAAACTAACGTTTTAATTATAAAAAAGGACATGAACACTAATTTTCTTTATTTTATCCTTTAGAGACCACTAAATGATATGGATTCAATGTGATGAACAGATTAATCACGCTTACATTACTAGTTATGGACAAATTGAAATGTAAGTCTAGTTATTAAATTGTGAGAAAATATCAATAATCTATTGATTATATTTGGTTTCAATTTAGGAACATATGATCTAAATCATTTGAAAGGAAAAAGTATAAACTATCATTTTAGTTTATAAAAGCAATGACCCTTGTTATCTTTTAATTAATAAAATATAAATAACCTATTAAATAAACATATATTTATCTTCTATTTTTAATAAGAAACATATGGTCTACATATTCTTTTAAGTTTCTATTTAATATGGCTATACTTACACATCTATAAAGAATATTATTAAATCAAAAACATGATATCTATTAAAAAGGTTATTTTAAAGTTAGCAACAAATTATCTACTTCATTAGTAAGAAACCTATGTTTATCAACATAACTATCAATTTTATTAGAAAAGTATGAGTGCCTAATTAAGTTATTTTAACATTATTATAAAATTCTATTCTTTCGATTTTCTCCTTAAAGGAATTTATACGTATGCTAAAAGTTGTTTATTTATAATTCTTCTGATATTAATATACTAAGAATTAATTGTAAATTACTAAATAAGACTTTTAATAACCTATTCATGGTTATTATGATATAGATAAATATTTTACTAATTCTAAGTACTTAAGTACTATACTTATGAATACTTTTATTATGAATAGTAAAACATATATTTTCATTTGACCAAATATACGTGGCTCAATACCTATTTTAGTTTCTTATATCACTTATATCAATACTAACTGATTATTGCTCCACACACTAAAGCGAAAACAAATTTGTAAACATTTCTAGTATGAAAATCACTGAAGTAGTGAATAGTGACCATGTTCATTTTTAGAATTATAAAATCATACGCATATTTAAAATATTGTCGCGGGGTTCGATTTTGGTTACACGTATACATCGCAAGTCTCTAAAATGGTACACGTGAATCGCCAAATCACATAAATTCAAAACATGATAAATATTTCGGGGTTGTCTTCAACCTTGTGTTCTTGCTCATGCGCAGGGATGAATGGACAACGGCGAACAGGCTCGAGCGCGTGTCTAGGCGAAGGGTTGGACGGGGTTTGGGCACGTCTCCAGCGAGGCACGACGGCGAGCGGTGGTGCTGCTGCGCGTGCGGGCAGTGGTTCTTGACGTCGGACGGGGCTCCGACGAGGTGCTGCGCGGATGGTCCGGTGACGAACTTCACGACGGCGAACGGCAAGGGAGAGAGAAGAGCTCGACTGGGGTTTTATAGAGAGAGGGAGGGGAGAGTAAGAGACGCTCGGGGAGGTGAAGAAATAGCGGCCTTCAAAGCCATTAACATCGCCATTATCACTATTAACAGGGAGAGGAATGGGGAGGGAAGAGGAACGGATGGTCGCGGCGGCTTCGGTTTCGGGTCGCGTCGGGGTAGCTTGGTCGCTGCGTAGGGCACGGATGTCGGGGTCGGTGTTGGGCGCGGGCGGGTCACGGCGTCGGTTACGGTGCACGGGGTCGGGGATGGCCGGGGTCGCTGCTCCTGGGCTGCTTGGCTTGTAGCGCGTCGTGATTCCGCTCGGCTGTGCATGGCATGGGCGGGGCGACTCTGCTGGTGATCCTCAGTCGGGCGCGTCGGGCTGCACGGCAGGGGCGCTGGGTGGCGTCGGGTCCGCCTGGCGCGGGGTGGCGCATGGGGCTGCTGCGTGGTAGAGAGAAGCGAGGGGGAGGAGAGAGAGAAGAGAGAGGGAGATAAAGCAGCGAGTGGCGGCGGCGGCTGTGCAGGGAGAGGAGCGTGAGCGGCTATGCAGGGAGAGAGTGTGGCGGCGGCTAGGTTAGGAGAGGGCCTAATGGGCCGAATTCGTTAGGGTTTTGTTTTTTTTTTCTTTTTTTCCTTTTGTAGTTTCAAGTTATATTTTTATGTAACCCTAAATTTTATAGTAATCATAACAAAACTATTTATAAATAAAATATTTATTTTTGGACTAATAATTATTATATTAATTATGTGAATTTTCATTTAAGAAGAAATGATATTCAATATTTAAAATCAATCATGAGCATCAAAAAAATCATTCCAAAGGCAAATAAATAACGAACACTTAAGAGAAAATTAATTACCATAAATATCATTATTAACTAAATGTATTATTTCTATTTAATGGTTTTCATAGTGTCACATAAATCTAGAGCGCGGGTAGGAGCCATTCCGGTGGGGCACCGCCATGAGCAGTGGGTAGCGCCACCGTACAGTCTGCCGGGAGGATCGGGGTCCATGAACCATTGGATCCAGTGGGACGATCACGATTAGAGACAACTTACCGGTTGGGCCCGATTGGATCGTGAGCGTTGGATCGGATCTAGCGGTCAGGATCGGGTGCTAGCAAGGGTGGTTTTGGTTCCTTGATCCGGGATCGTAGGGCGGCTATCGCATGCGGTTTCATTTGGAGGCGACCTAATCGGGGTGCTCGGTTACAGATCGGACGACCCACATCATCGGATACCCTTTCGGCTTGTGCATATTACAAATGAACCCCTACACATTTCATGACTCAACCCGCCGTCCAGCTTATCATCGCTTTGAGTCATAGGAATTTTTGTAACTAGGCCCCTACTGTTCCCGTATTTTGGCGCCCAGTCCAGAGCCCATTTAAATTGAGTAAATAAATTAGAAAATGAATATTTAGTATGAAAATAAGTGTTAGAACTTGCTAAATTCATAGAAAATTCATTTTTAGTCCAAATTACTCCATTCCAGTTTCTAAAATTTTTTAATATTAGTCTCTATCACCTAGAGTCTCTGTTTTGACATGAAAACAATAAGAAAAATGATTTCTCACTTAATCCTATTTTAAGCACATAAAACCTTTAGAAATTCATATCTTAAAATCTATAACTCCAAAAATTATGATTCCTGTTCCTAGGATTTTATTTTAATGTGTAGACTATTATTATGTATTTTCTTTACATGTTTGGTGTGATGTTAATTTTCTCTATATACTGTGCTTGTTTGTATTGTGGTGAGTAGAAGAGCCTTTGACTGAGGATCCTGGTGATCAGCAGATAGAAGTAGCTGAGTAAGAGCTCATTGAAGGCAAGTTGTGCTCTTGACCACTTTTATACCCAATAATGTTCTTTAATGTCATTATTCATGCACATGTTTAATTTTGATGGGACCCGATAGGTCACCCTAGATTGTTTATCTCTTTACCTTGTTATCCCTGAATCACTTGGGTAGTTTTGCTATTGCTTCACATGGTTTTGGGATAACATTTCATTATATCCATGTTCCAGTTATTTTGTTATTCAATTTATGTTCATGTCAAGATCATTAATGTTAATTGGAACATGGAGCTTAACTTGAGAAACACGTGCCACCATAAGGGTAGTATGGGATGCCCTTGGCTGACTAATTAGGAAAGCTAGTGGAAGACTACCGTACCCGAAAGGGGCAAGGGCAGTAGGGGAGTTGCATGCAAGGAGGTTCTCGGGTTGATTTTGCTGCGATGGCGGTCAGACGGGGGATTCTTGCAAGTGCTCTTCCCATAAACTATAGCGGGTTTTCGGAAGCTAGTGGAACTTTGTAAAGGCCTCGTAGTGTTGCCCTGCCTCGCTTCCTTGGTAGAGGTGTATGGGAGTCGCGACCCCTTGGCAGATGGGTAACATGACTTGTGGGTACAGGGTACAACCTCTGCAGAGTGTAAAACTGGTATACTAGCCGTGCTCGTGGTCATGAGCAGCTCAGGACTCTCGCATGATTAATTTATGTAACTTAAATTCAATTTGTCATTTGCATATGCATGGGTTTATTTATTAATTTTGTTCTATTACTTTATTTAAGGTTTGGTATTTACTTACATTTAGTAACTGCTAATAAAATTTTGACCAACTAATTAAAAGCAATACTCAGCTTTAACCCCGGTTGTTGATTAGCCTTACACACCACATGAACTTCCACCTTTGGTGAGTTCATGTCCACTGGTTTCCCCACAACTTGTTGAGCTATGATCATGTGTGAGCTCACCCTTGCTGTCTCACACCCCCCACAGGAGAAGAACAGGTGGTTCAAGAGGAGCCACAAAACGAGGAGTTTGATCTGATCTAGGTGTCGTTTCCCCAGTTGACTTTTGCGCCAAGGATGATCCTTAGTTCGTTTTATATTTATCTTTTATTTTGTAATAAGACTTCCGCTATGTAATAAATACTCGGATGTTATTGTGACATTTATCTCTATACACTCTATTATTATATATGTTGTCTTCTTGGCGCATGTATGAGATGCACCCGGCTTTGTCCCTTAAAGCCCAGGTGTGACAGAAGTGGTATCAGAGGAAATGTTGACTATAGGATGAAACCTAGATAGAAATGGACAAACCTTTACCTACTTACCTTACTCTGATTCATTCCATACTTACCTTATCTTGATCCTGTCTCACCTTTTGCTGTCATACTGTAATTACTCTTACCTTTTCTACTCTAAGACTAGATGGATTTCACACCTTGGAATCCTACAATTATGAACTTTTTAAGAGATAGGGAACCTAAAACAAAATTAAAATTATTTTCTCTATTAAAAATGTTGGTTGATTGTTCTGATGATAAATGTCTGATTTGCTTCTTTGATTGATGGAAATATTATAAATGGACATCTTAGCATGTACCACTATAAGGTAATGAATTAGCTATGGTAGGTAAAACATTAATCTGCTTAGCTAATAAATTCCCCCCAAAGTAACATGCCTTGTAATCACCTGCCTTGTCTACAATCCTTTCTCTCTTACCATATGTTTCTAACTCAAATGGTCAATACCAGGAAGGGTGGTGGAATTGATCTGCCTCCCAATCGACACACTCGGAGGATATATAGACAACCACAGCAACAACAACCTGAGATGGATCCTCCACAGCCTCCACCAACAGGAGTTGATCCAACTGTTGCAACACAGATGAGGATAATGCAACAGATGGCTGACACTATGGCGGATATGCATGCGCAGATGCGACAGGAATACCAGGAGATGCACCAAGAGCGAGAAGATATACGATAGGAGATGTGCCAGGAGCGAGATGAGATACGCCATGAGAGAAGGGCGCAGCAGCAACAACAACTGCAACAACAACAGCAACATCAGCAAGCACCATTGCCTCCACCTCCACCACCAGTTCCACCCTGAGATAAGCACCGAGAGTTCATGAGCCATAAGCCACCAACATTTGCTAGCTCTCCTGATCCACTAGACGCTAATGATTAGCTGAAATCTATGGAAAAGATGTTGATTATTGCACAATGCTCTGACCGAGAGAAGGTTCTATATGCTTCTGGTCATCTAACAGGCCCTGCTGCTGATTGGTGGGATTCATACACTGCTGCCCACGATGCTGCTGTTACTATCACATGGGCGGAGTTCACTACACAGTTCAGGAACCATCATATACCAGCTGGATTGATGAAGATTAAGAAGAAAGAGTTTTGTCGCTGAAGCAGGGGAGCATGTCAGTCAGCGAATACCGCGACAAGTTCATCCAACTATCCAGATATGCACCTGATGAAGTTGCTGAAGATGAGAGGAAACAAGAGCATTTTATTGAAGGACTCAATGAACCCCTGCAGTATGCTCTAGTGGCACATACCTTTCCATCATTCCAGAGGCTGCTTGACAAGGCCCTAGCTATTGAACACAAGCGGGTCCAGCTAGGAGATTTGAAGAGGAAGGCTATATCCCAAGGACAAGGAAGCAACAGTGTTCATCCATGCTACAGTTCACCCCAGGGTACACCAGTTCACACTGGCGGAGGCCAGCGCCCAGTTCAGCAATCACCTCAGAGGACTCCACCGACTCGTCAGGCTACCCCCACTGGCACCCCGACGAAGTTTTGAAGACAGAGTGCAGACACTACTTTCTACAAGTGTGGGAAGACTATACATTATGCCAATGTTTGCCCACAGAGGATTGCTACTACCCCAGTTCAGAATAAGCAGTAGACTCCAGGATCTGGCATGGGATACTCTATTGCCAGGGTTAATCAAGACAGTGTCGATGCTACTCCTGATGGTGCTGACATCATACTTGGTATGTTTTACATTAATGCAATTCCTGCAACAATATTATTTGATTCTGGTGCTACACATTCATTCATGTCTCCTCGATATGCCAACACAAATGAGATACCCCTGGTAAATATGAGAAAACCAATGATAGTGATTACACCTAAAGGGCCTGTTGAGGCAAATCATATGACACATATATTGACATTAACAATTATGGGAAGAGAACTTGGAGCTACTGCTATAATATTAGAGGCAAGTAGTATAGATCTAATCCTTGGTATGTTATGGTTAAGAAAGGCAAAGACCATTATAGCATGTGGTAGGGGTACTGTAGAACTCACCAGCCCTAAAGGACAAAGATTTCAAGTTCAAATTGCAGTAACCACCTCTTCCAAACGTGTGATGTTCTTTATAGCTGAGGAGTTTGTTGGTGACAACATCCGTGTGGTTAGGGATTTTCTAGATGTCTTTCTAGAAGAGTTATCAGGGATGCCACCAAATAGGGAAGTTGAGTTTGTCATTGATCTCTTACCTAGGACTGCTCCCATTTCGAAACGGCCAGATAGGATATCTATAGACAAGTTAAAGGAACTTAAGAAACAGTTAATGGAATTGCAAGAGGCTGGGTACATTCGTCTGAGTTCCTCACATTAGGGAGCGCCGGTTCTATTTGTACAGAAGAAAGATGGATCACAACAGATGTGTGTGGATTATATATCCCTTAATGATGTTACTGTGAAGAACAAGTATCCGTTACCCCGCATTGAGGATTTATTTGATTAGATGAGAGGTGCAAGGGTATTCTTGAAGATTGATCTCCGATCGGGTTACCATCAAATGAGGATTAGGCCATCGGATATTCCCAAGACAGCTTTCTTGACACGATATGGTTTATATGAGTTCACGGTTATGTCATTTGGACTAACTAATGCACCAGCTTATTTTATGAATTTGATGAATAAGGTGTTTATGGAGTATTTGGACAGATTCGTCATAGTATTCATCAACGATATTCTTATTTATTCCAAGAGTGAGAGTGAACATGAGGAACATCTGAGATTGGTGCTACAGAAGCTACGAGATAATCAACTCTAAGCCAAGTATAGCAAATGCGAGTTTTGGATTGGCAAGGTGCCATTCCTTGGACATATCATTTCTAATGGAGGGATATCAGTGGATCCAGCTTAAGTCAAGGAGATAATGGCGTGGAGCGTACCCACTACAGTTACGGAGATTCGGAGTTTCCTAGGGCTTACAGGATATTATCAGAGATTTATTGAAGGATTTTCTAAGATTGCCAAGCCCATGACCTCGCTTCTGGAGAAGGGAAGGGAGTTCAAGTGGGATGAGAAGTGCCAAGATAGCTTTGATCAATTAAAGAAGAGGTTGATGTCGCCACCAGTGTTGGTTATGCCAGATCTACAGAAGGGATTTGACATTTATTGTGATGCATATGACCAAGGCTTGGGATGTGTGCTCATGCAAGAAGGACATGTGATCACCTACGCGTCTCGTCAGTTACGGAAACATGAGTTGAACTACCCCACTCATGACTTAGAACTGGCAGCCGTAGTGCATGCACTTAAGATATGGAGACATTATATCATGGGAACCAAGTGTCAAGTGTACACAGATCATAAGAGTTTGAAGTATATATTCACTCAGAAGGATCTCAACCTTAGGCAACGCCGTTGGTTGGAGCTTATTAAAGATTATGATTTGGAGATTCACTATCACTCGGGCAAGGCGAATTTGGTTGCCGATGCCTTGAGTCGGAAGGAACACGTTCATTCAGCTATTGTGGCCCAGCTACCTGATGAGATTGTTGAGGATTTCAGGAGACTTAACCTGGGGATAGGTGCTCACACTGAAGGAGTTACTATTGGTGTGGAACCTACTTTGGAGCAAGAAATCCGCAAAGGACAAATTGGTGATGCTAAAATACAAGAGATTAAGGATCTGATTACTGAGGGTAGAGGTCCAGAATTCACGGAAGATGAGCAAGGCACCATATGGTTCAAGGATAGGATATGTGTTCCTGATATTGAAAGCCTTCGTGAGACTATTTTGAAGGAGGCCCGTGACTCGGATTATTCTATTCATCCTGGTAGTACCAAGATGTATCAGGATTTGCAGCAGAAATATTGGTGGTATGGATTGAAGAGAGATGTGGCTGGACATGTGGCTATGTGCGATGTGTGTCAAAGAGTTAAGGCTGAACACCAGAGGCCAGCTGTACTATTACACCCATTGAAGATACCTGTTGGAGACTTGTTCTCAAATGCTTCGGATTAAGAACAAGGCAACATAAATAGTGTTAAATGATAAAGCCCTTCGTCCTTTGAAACATTATTTCCCTTCGGGATATAATGTGCTCCGGACGAAGGTAACAAACAACATATCTTCGTAAGCACAATAAACTATGACGAAGGACTTACATGCAACATAAAAAGTAATATAAACATTTAAATATTATCACAACGTCATTTCTATTTTATTATCATATAAAAATAGAAATGACTTCAAATTACAAGTGTACCTTCGGATTGCAGGAAGGCAAAAGTACAAGGATGACGGAAAGCAAATGCCAAGTCAGCGTGAACAGTACGGGAGTACTGTTCATCTATTTATAGGCGTGGGACGTAGCCCATGCAAAATTACATTCATGTCCATTACATTTGCTAATGACTTGTGGGAATCTATTAAGGCCTAAGTAGTCTTTTCATCTTTAAGTCGGTTCCCCTTTCTGCTATCGCGACGAAGCTTTCTGCGCATAGCTTCGGTTGTGCACCATCCTTCGTACAGCTTGGTAATCAGCTTCGTACAGCTTGGGCTTCGTTCTGACCGTACTCCATGTTCATGATCTGAGTCCGAAGATACCTGTTCATATAATTCACTTGGAAAATATTGTCAAATCATGTTTTTCAGGACCTTCGGAGGACGAAGGCCCCCAACAGTAGCCCCTCGCAATATTAATTTGTTAGTGATAAATTCAGATTGCGATATGGACGAAGGCCTTAAGCCGAAGGTCCGAAAAAACACCTTCCCTTTGCTAGAATAGCAAAAGTCACTGACACAGTTTCCGTCATATCGAGTGTATAAATAGGAGCCCGCCACATTTGATTTGACACGCTCTCTTTGCCATCTGTTTTTCCTGCTTATAAAACTTTCTGCCCAAAAATATTTGTTTTCTTTCCTAGTTTTAAGCTTCGGAAGCGAGAAGTAGGATCTCCGAAGAGATGTCTGAGGAGAAGAAGGCTGTTGTCGAGATGAAGCTAAGTCTCTCTGAAGAGAAGAACCTGGGCTTTCTTGAGGCAATGTCGAAGACCAATACAGAAAAGATCACCAAAGAGATTTTAGAAGGTTTATCTGAAGATACTGGTGACAGCGACAGTTATGATGTAGAAAGCGGCGGGGGAGAGTCTGAAGATCGACCATGGCGGCCAAGTCACTCGGTTTTCGGGAAAACCACTATTAAGCAGAGTCATATTGACAATATGAGGGGGAGATATTTTCGAGATATATCTATTGTGAGGGCTGATGCTGGAGAAAAGACTTCTCCTACCCCCGAAGAAGATGAGGTCGTGATCTTCCGAAGCTTTCTCAAGGCTGGGCTTCGGTTCCCCCTAAGCAGCTTTGTTGTCGAAGTCCTGAAAACATTTCAAATCTACCTTCATCAAATTACTCCCGAAGCTATCATAAGAATGAGAATCTTTGTCTGGGCTGTGAAAAGCCAAGGTTTAGAACCAAATGCTAAAAGCTTTTGCAAAATTCATGAATTGGTATATGAGACGAAGCCCTGGGGGAAAGAACAATATCACAACAACTTTGGTTGTTACAGCTTCGGAGCCCGCTCCGGGTCAAGCTGCCCCGTGCCAACCTTTCGGAAGAGGTGGCCCGGTGCCTGGATGACAGAATGGTTCTATGTAAAGAATGACTTGACAGCGCAAGAAGATGTTAAGAGTATCATTATGCGCCCCATCTGGCAACGCTTCGGACTCCGAAAGCCGAAGGTTGAAATGGATGAAGCGGCCGAAGAATGCCAAAGAGCCTTCGGCGTAATCTGCTCTTTTATTGGGACAAGGGATCTGGTCCAAGAGCATATTGCCTTCAGGGTGTGGCCACTTGCAGGAAAGTGGGAAATGCCGAAGGAGACCATCAAAGAGTTTGACGAAGGTGGACTAGTCAGACTAAAATACACATTCAAATACGGGGATAAGTTTGTTGAACCTGATGACGACTGGTTAAAAAGCATTGAAACATTAAGTGACGAACTGCTTGGGGTATATTCGAAGGCCGAGAACACTGCATTATCGACAGCCTTCGGAGGCCGAAAGAAGAAGAGGCTCAACCGGGTATTTGATGCAATCGGGTTTGTCTACCCTGACTACCATTATCCGGTGCCGGGCCGCAAAAGAAAAAATACTTCTCCTGCAACAGAAGTTGCCACAAGTGCTTCTAGTGAGCCAGCGCCGCAAAGAAAAAAGATGAAGGTGCTCACCCACCGGGCACGTTTTATTGAGCCGGCCACAGTGCCTGAATTTATCGGTAAAGTCTCCTTGGCCACTGAAAGTACAGAGCCAGCTCCAGTGCCGAAGATCGAAGAAAAAACTGAAGTACCTTCAGCAGAGAAAGCAGAAAAACCGAAAATTGAAGGACCAAAAATATTAGAAATCTTAAGTCCTTCAGCAAGTGTTGAAACAATAAAAAATCAAAAGGGGCCATCGGTAACCCCGAAAAGAAAAAGAATGGTGAACGTGCTAGATGTTTTGGAGACAATTAAGTCTTCAAGCACAACTCCAAAGAAGACTGTTGAACTTTCTGAAGTGTCTACTGAAGCTTTAGTTGCTGAAGCTTCGAAGCAACAACTTGAAGTTGAAGCTGGGACTTCAGAGCCCACCAAGGAACAACCTTTGGAAACCAAAGAAAAAATAAAAATGCCAGAGCCAATTTTGATTGAAGAAATTGACACTGCTGCCCCCGAAGCTCCTTCCACCATATGCGATTACATTGTGCGACATGCTTCGGGGAAGAAATTATCTGAAGAAGAGATTTATGAAGCCAACCACTATGCCAAAGAATTAAAATATCCGAAGGGGGCACTAGTGTTCAATGGGACAAACGAAGATGACTTCCTATACTGTCTCCCTGACAACAAAGAATTATCTGTCTGCCGGGAGATGGTTATGAGTATGGGGTTTCCGAAGCTTGAAGCTGGACTATGCGCTATGACGAAGGAGGATCTTGCGGATAGCCTTGCATATAATAGTCTGAAGGTGCGAGAATTGCGCATTTTGGAAACTTTATGATTCGAAATCTATTGTTTTATTCTTATACTAACTTTTTACATATAGGGATTAATACTAAGCAACGCGCTGAGAGCGCAAAAGAGTGCCGAAGACGAAAGCTATGAAATTGCCTTCAACAACCTTCAAACAGAGGTTATCAAGCTAAGGAACGAAGCCCTGGAAAAGGACAAGATTCTAGTTACATTAGTGGATAAAGTAAAGGAGAACGAAGCTGCGTCCAAAGCCCAAATCGCAGCTCAAAAGCACGAGATTGACGATCTTCGGAAGCAATTGGCCCGGGCGAAAGAAGAATGCATACTTGAAGAAACGAGGCGGGAATGTAGCGACCAATGGGCTAATCATTTGGAAGGAACCGTTGAAGAGCTTCGGTCTTCTAAGAAAAGGTGCTACGAAAAATCCATGGATCGTGTAAAGAAAATAAAAACCAGCTTCGCCAGTGTTGGCGCATTTTCAAGTGAAGAAGATTTTGTGAGAGGTAACCCAGAAGGGCCGATAGAATGGATCTGCCACGAAGCTGAAGCCTTCGAAGAAATTCTAAACAGTCGAGGAGACATTTGCGCCTTCTCGGGTGCCAGGGGGATTGCTTCTATACTGGAGAAAAAAGGCTGCGATCATGTTAAGGTTCTTGCACAATTCGAAGCCAGCTTATCCCCTGGAGATATTAAAGACTCCTCGGCCAAAGCTAGCCAGGCTGGTGGAAAATTTTTCACCGACGTCTGGGACAATGGTGGCCGAGAAATGGCCCAAGAAATTATTCATAAAAGTGAGAAGGGCATTCACGACGCTAGAGAAGTAGCTAAGGCCGCTGACAAAAGCTCAGAGCCCGAAGGGCAATTAGGTATTAGCTAATGGTTTTTATTGCGTTGTAATTTTTGATTTTAAACTTCGTTCACAATTTGTAATAGCAATGTGGCCGTATCATGTTCTCCTTCAGATCCTACTAAAGCGTCTCCGGGCCCTTACCCGAAAGGAGACGAAGAAATTAAAAAGATGGCCGAAGCTATCATGGACGAAGCTGTTAACCGGCTCCTGAACGAAGCTGCCGAAGTTGTTTTGAGAGAAGATTAAGAACTATTGTAAAGACTTCTGAAATGAAATATGTGTGACATTTTGTAACCCTGTGATATATTTGCTTTTAATGATTCGATTCTTTACGATGCATGAAACTTTACATACGTACCGTTTTTGAGCCTTCGGCGAAAAAACACCTTCCCTTGTTTTCATGCTTCGTGAAGATAGAAAAACTTTTATGCATCACGACAATGTTCATAGTGTTCTGATGAAGGATATCGAAGCTTCGTGAAAATATTCTCCGAAGCTATGTTCCAAAGATCAACATTGTATCCCCTTGTGACTTAGCACGATTTTCACTTTCTCAAAATATCCTTTCGAAGGTTGATACCGTGTCCCCTTCTTTTGCCATATGCAACATGATGTATGATGCTTATGCTATGCAAAATGATGTGATGATGCTATGTTATGTAGATGACATTTGTTCCGAAGATACAGACATATCCCCGTAAAACACAAAATATTTTTGTATCAGTACTGACTTTTCGCTATAAGCTCTGCATTCCCTTAGGAACGACTTTGGAGCTTCTTCGCCTTTTACTTAGACGGTATCAGCGTTGACTTTTCGCTGTAAGCTCTGCATTCCCTTAGGAACGACTTTGGAGCTTCTTCGCCTTTCACTTAGGCGGTATCAGCGTTGATTTTTCGCTGTATGCTCTGCATTCCCTTTGGAACGACTTTGGAGCAGAAAACTTACACTGCGTTCCCTTTGGAACGGCTTTTTGTGATTTCAGCAAACTTACTCTGCGTTCCTTAGAACGACTTTTTGTTGCTTCGAAGGATTTTCGATAATTCGAAGGTCCTCCTTGTTATCGCAAATTTTTAAGCTTCAACAACTTAAACCTGAGAAAATACATTTTCCTTGTAGCAAGCAAGGAATCTTTTGCATGAAAACTAAACAATGTCCTTTATTACTCAGAAAATAGAACTGAATGGAAAAAACTGGTAGGATATTTGTCAATAGATGTGCTTCGACTCTGGCACAGTGCTATTGACTGTGCGAGCTTCGGATTGTTCTCTGAGATCCCTTTGGTGTGGAGCATATTGGCTCCCTTCTGGCTGTTGGCCTTGTTGCAACGGTGGTGGAGGCGGAGGCTGTTGCCAGGAAGCTTGAGGTTGACTCGCCGAAGCAACAGAAACTGCAGGGTGGTTGCCTATGTATTCTGGGATGTAAGGCGGATGGTACGAAGCAGTATGCATGACCTGCTTCGGCTGAGCTTGTTGCGCTGCAGCTTCGGCTATCTCCTTTTGCTTCTGGATGGTAACATGGCACATCCTGGTGGTATGGCCCTTGTTTTCACCACAGAATAAGCAAAATACTCTCCTTGGTTGATCTCCAAATCTTCCGCCGAAGCCCCTGGCGCCTCTGCCTCTTGGAGCTGGTGGCTGGAAGAAACTTTGCTGTTGCCCCGAAGCCTGTGAGGAGCACTGCGGCCTGTTCTGCTGACTCCCCTTATCATCATTTTGAGTAGAGTTGTGGATGGACCTGACATGCCTCGGATAGAATCTTCCTCCGAAGCCCCTGGTCATTTCAAAAAACCTGAAAGCCTCCTCCCTTCTTTGGCGAAAATCATTGTCGGCACGAATATACTCGTCCATCTTCTGGAGCAATTTCTCCAAAGTTTGAGGAGGCTTCCTAGCAAAGTATTGAGCTGAAGGTCCAGGCCGAAGTCCCTTGATCATGGCCTCAATGACAATTTCGTTGGGCACCATTGGTGCCTGCGCCCTCAAACGCAAGAACCTTCTGACATACGCCTGAAGGTATTCTTCATGATCCTGAGTGCATTGGAACAGGGCCTGAGCAGTGACCGGCTTCGTCTGAAACCCTTGGAAGCTGGTTAACAACATGTCCTTCAGTTTTTGCCATGAAGTGATCGTTCCTGGTCGAAGGGAGGAATACCAGGTTTGAGCAACACTCCTGACAGCCATAACAAAAGACTTTGCCATGACTACAGCATTGCCACCATACGAAGATACTGTTGCTTCGTAGCTCATCAAAAACTGCTTCGGGTCTGAATGGCCATCGAATATGGGAAGCTGGGGCGGCTTATAGGACGGAGGCCAAGGTGTAGCCTGCTGTTGGGGACTTGTTCTCAAATGCTAAGAGTTAAGAACAAGGCAACATAGAAATTGTTAAGTGTTAAAGTCCTTCGTCCTTCGAGGCATTATGTCCCTTCGGGAAATAATGAGTTTCAGACGAAGGTCACAAGAAACATACCTTCGTAAATATAACAAGTAATGACGAAGGATTCGTATAAAGCATGAAACATAAACATCATCATAAAATCATTTCTATTTTATTAATCATGGGGAAATAGAAATGATTTCAAATTACAAATGTACCTTCGGTCCTGAGAGAAGGTGAAAAGTACAAGCGTGACGCAAAAGCAAATGCCAAGTCAGCGTGAACAGTACGGGAGTACTGTTCATCTATTTATAGACGCGGGACGCAGCCCACGTAAAATTACATTCATGTCCATCACATTTGCCAATGACTTATGGAAATCTGTCAAGGCCCAAGTAGTCTTTTGATCTTTAAGTCGGTTCCCCTCTCTACTATCGCGACGAAGCTCCCCTGCGCACAGCTTCGGCTGCGCACCATCCTTCGTGGAGCTTGGTAATCAGCCCGTCCTCCACTTTAATCCCCCCTTCGTCTGATTCAGGCTTCGTCCCGATCGCACTTCCTGTTCATAATTCTGAGTCCGAAGATACCTGTTCACAATCCACTTGGAAAACATTGTCAAATCATGTTTTTGAGGACCTTCGGAGGACGAAGGCCCCCAACAGTAGCCCCTCGCAATATTAATTTGTTAATGATAAATTCAGATTGCGATATGGACGAAGGCCTTGAGCCGAAGGTCCGAAAAAACACCTTCCCTTTGCTAGAATAGCAACATTCACTGACAAGCGGGACCTTCCAATTTTTAACGCCCTGGGCGTATAAATAAGATCACACCGCAAACTCATTTGCTACACATCCTTGCCATCTGCTTTGGTCCACTAAATTTTTAGCTCTTGTGCATTAAGATTTGTGACCTTTTTGATTTCGAAGCTTCGGCACTGAAAACAGTTTTTTAGCGTTTCCGAAGATGTCTGAAGGTAAGAAGATCCCTGCTGAGACGAAGCTGAGTCTCGAGGAAGAGAAGAATTTGGGGTTCCTGATAGCGATGGCAGAGACCAACACGGAGAAAATCACCAAGGAGATTCTTGAAGGTTTGTCCGAAGATACTGGTGACAGCGACAGCTATGATGTAGAAAGTGGTGGGGAAGAGGCCGAAGATCGACCATGGCGGCCAAGTCACACGGTTTTCGGGAAAACCACTATCAAGCAGAGTCATATTGATAATATGAGGGGGCGGTATTTTCGAGATATATCTATTGTGAGGGCTGACGCTGGAGAAAAGACTTCTCCCACCCCAGAAGAAGATGAAGTCGTAATCTTCCGAAGCTTTCTCAAGGCTGGGCTTCGATTCCCCCTAAGCAAGTTTGTTGTTGAAGTCCTGAAAACATTTCAAGTCTACCTTCATCAAATTACCCCCGAAGCCATCATAAGAATGGGGGTGTTTGTCTGGGCTGTGAGAAGCCAAGGTTTGGAGCCAAACGCTAAAAGCTTCTGCAACATTCATGAGTTATTATACGAGACGAAGCCCTGGGGAAAAGAACAATATCACAACAATTTCGGGTGTTATAGCTTCAGTGCCCGCTCTGGGTCAAGCTGCCCTGTGCCGACCTTTCGGAAGAGGTGGCCCGGAGCCTGGATGACAGAGTGGTTCTATGTGAAGAATGACTTAACAGTGCAAGAAAATGTCAAGAGTATCATTATGCGGCCCATCTGGCAACGCTTCGGACTTCGAAGGCCGAAGATTGAAATGGATGAAGCAGCCGAAGAATGCCAAAGAGCCTTCGGCGTAATCTGCTCTTTTATTGGGACAAGGGACTTAGTCCAAGAGCACATTGCCTTCAGGGTATGGCCGCTTGCAGAAAAGTGGGAAATGCCGAAGGAGACCATTAAAGAGTCCGACGAAGGCGGACTAGTCAGACTAAAATACACATTCAAATATGGGGATAAATTTGTTGAACCTGATGACGATTGGTTGAAAAGCATTGAAACATTAAGTGACGAACTTCTCGGGGCATATTCGAAGGCCGAGAACACTGCGTTATCAGCAGCCTTCGGAGGCCGAAAGAAGAAAAGGCTCAACCGTGTATTTGACGCAGTCGGGTTTATCTACCCTGACTATCACTATCCGGTATTGGGTCGCAAAAGGAAAAATACTTCTCCTGCGACAGAAGCTACCACGAGTGCCACTAGTGAGCCAGCGCCTCAAAGGAAAAAGATGAAGGTGCTCACCCATCGAACGCGCTTTATTGAGCCGGCCACAGTGCCAGAATTTATTGGTGAAGTTTCTTTGGCCTCTGAAGCTACAGAACCAGCTCCAGTGCCGAAGATAGAAGAGAAAACCGAAGCGCCTTCAGCAGTAGAAAAACCGAAGATTGAAGGGCCAAAAACATCAGAAATCTTAAGTCCTTCAGCAAATGTCGAATCAACAAAAAATCAAAAGGGCCCATTGGTGACCCCAAGAAGAAAAAGAATGGTGAACGTACTGGATGTCTTGGAGACAATTAAGTCTTCAAGCACAACCGCAAAGGAGTCTGTTGAACTCGCTGAAGCATCTACTGAAGCTTCGAAACAACAAGCTGAAGCTGAAGCTGGGCCTTCAGAGCCCACCAAGGAACAATCCGAGAAAATATCAGAACCAGCTTTGGTTGAAGAAATTGACACTGCCGCCCCCGAAGCCCCCTCCAGCATATGCGATTACATCGTGCGACATGCTTCGGGGAAGAAACTGTCTGAAGAAGAGACCTATGAAGCGAATCACTATGCTAGAGAGTTAAAGTATCCGAAGGGAGCAGTAGTATTCAACGGGACAAATGAAGATGACTTCCTGTACTGCCTTCCTGATAATAAAGAACTATCTGTCTGCCGAGAGATGGCTAGAAGTATGGGATTCCCGAAGCTCGAAGCTGGGTTATGCGCTATGACGAAGGAAGATCTCGCGGATAGTCTTGCATATAATAGCCTGAAGGTTTGGGAATTAGACTTTTGAGAAAATTTTACAATACGTAATTCATTCCTTTATTCTTATATGGATTCTTTTTTTGTAGGGTTTAATCCTGAGCAACGCATTGAGAGCACAAAAGAGTGCCGAAGATGAGAGTTATGAAATTGCATTCAACAATCTACGATCAGAAGTTATAAAACTGAGAAACGAAGCTCTAGAAAAAGACAAAATTCTGGTTACACTAGTAGACAAGATAAAAAAGGACAAAGCTGCTGCAAAGATCCAGGCCGAAGCCCAAAAACGTGAAATTAAAGATCTTCAGAAACAGCTAGCTAGAGCTAAAGAGGAACGTGTGCTTGAGGAAACAAAACGAGAACTTAGTGATCATATGGTCAATAATTTAGAGTTAAGTGTTAAGGAGCTTCGTGCATCTCAGAGGAAATGCTATGTTAAATCTGTAGAATGCGTCAAAAAGATAAAATCCAGCTTCGCCAGCGTTGGCGCCTTTTCTAGTGAAGAGGACTTTTCAAGAGGGAATCCCGAAGGTCCACTGGACTGGATTAGTCACGAAGCAGAAGCCTTCGAGGAAATCCTGAGCAGCCGCGGTGACATCTGCGCTTTTTCAGGCGCCAGAGGAATTGCTGCTGTTCTGGAGAAAAAAGGTTGTGAACATATAAAATCCTTAGCTCAGTCCGAAGCTGCCCTGTCCTCTGAAGACATCAAAGATCCCTCGACCGAAGCAAGCATGGTTGGCGGTAAATTCTTTACTGACATCTGGGACAATGGCGGCCGAGAAATGGCACAAGAAATTATTCAAAGAAGTGAAAAAGGCATCCATGATGCTAGGAAAGTGGCAGAAGCTGCCGAAAGAAGTACAGAGCCCGAAGGGCAATTAGGTATTAATTAGTCGTTCTTATTGTGTTGCAATTTTTATTTCAAACTTTGCTCGCGATTTGTAATAGTAATAAAGAAATGTTCTCTTCCCTCAGAACCTGCTGGATCGTCTGCTGACCCTCACACAAAAGGGGATGATGAAATTAAACGAATGGCCGAAGCTATCATGGATAAAGTTGTTGATCAACTTCTAAATGAGGCCGCCGAAGCAGTATTAAGAGAAGACTAGATGCTGTTTAGAAAAAACATTTAAAGTGTGATCTATGTAACATTTTGTACATTTGAATGTAATATACAAGTCTCTTTTCATTATTCAATTCTTTACGATGCATGAAACTCTACATACATACCATTTTTGAGCCTTCGGCGAAAAAACACCTTCCCTTCTTTTCATGCTTCGTGAAGAAGACATTCTCCGTTAAAATTATTCTGATGAAACACGTCCATGCTTCGTGAAAACATTCTCCGAAGCTATACAATTTCGATATTGCTCTGATGAAGCTCGTCCATGCTTCGTAAAAATATTCTCCGAAGCTGTATTCCGAAGATTATCATTGTACTGCCTCGTGACTTTACACAATTTTCACTTTCTCAAAGCGTCCTTTCGAAGATTGATACTGTGTCCCCTTCTTTTGCCAAATGCAACATGATGTATGATGCTTATGTTATGCAAAATGATGTGATGATGTTATGTTATGCGAATGACATTTGTTCCGAAGATACACACAAAATATATTCGTAAGCTCTGCATTCCCTTAGGAACGTCTTTGGAGCTTCTTCGCCTTTTACTTAGACGGTATAAGCTCTGCATTCCCTTAGGAACGTCTTTGGAGCTTCTTCGCCTTTTACTTAGATGGTATAAGCTCTGCATTCCCTTAGGAACGTCTTTGGAGCTTCTTCGCCTTTTACTTAGGCGGTATCAGCGTTGACTTTTCGCTGTATGCTCTGCATTCCCTTAGGAACGTCTTTGGAGCAAAAAACTTACACTGCGCTCCCTTTGGAACGGCTTTTTGTAACTTCGGCAACTTACTCTGCGTTCTTTAGAACGACTTTTTGTTGCGTTGAAGGATCTTTAATAATCCGAAGGTCCTCCTTGTTACCGCAAATTTTTAAGCTTCAGCAACTTAAGCCCGTAGAGAAGATAGGTTTTTCTGATAACCAACCACGAAACTATTATATGAAAACTGAAGTGTTCTTTATTACACAGAAAACAGAACTTAAACGGAAAAGACTGCTATCAAAGTAGGATATTTGTCAATAAATGTGCTTCGACTCTGGCACAGTACTATTGACTGTACGGGCTTCAGATTGTTCTTTGAGATCCCTTTGGTGCGGAACATATTGGCTCCCTTCTGGCTGTTGGCCTTGTTGCAGCGGAGGTGGAGGCGGGGGCTGTTGCCATGAAGCTTGAGGTTGACTTGCCGAAGCTACGGAAACTGCAGGGTGGTTGCCCACGTACTCCGGGATGTAAGGCTGATGGTACGAAGCAGTATGCATGACCTGCTTCGGCTGTCCCTGTTGCGCTGCAGCTTCTGCTAGCTCCTTTTGTTTCTGGATGGTGACATGGCACATCCTGGTGGTATGGCCCTTGTTCTCACCGCAGAATAAGCAAAATGTCCTCCTTGGTTGATCTCCAAATCTCCCGCCGAAGCCCCTGGCGCCTCTGCCTCTTGGAGCTGGTGGCCGAAAGAAAGTTTGTTGTTGCCCCGAAGCCTGTGAGGAGCACTGCGGCCTGTTCTGCTGACTCCCCTTATCATCATTTTGAGTGTTGTGGATGGACCTGACATGCCTCGGATAGAATCGTCCCCCGAAGCCCCTGGTCATCTCAGAAAATCTGAAGGCCTCCTCCCTTCTTTGGCGAAAGTCATTATCAGCACGAATGTACTCGTCCATCTTTTGGAGTAGCTTCTCCAGAGTCTGAGGAGGCTTCCTAGCAAAGTATTGGGCTGCAGGTCCAGGACGAAGCCCCTTGATCATGGCTTCGATAACAATTTCATTGGGCACCGTTGGTGCCTGTGCCCTCAAACGCAAGAACCTTCTGACATACGCCTGAAGGTATTCTTCATGATCCTGAGTGCACTGAAACAAGGCTTGAGCAGTGACCGGCTTCGTCTGAAATCCTTGAAAGCTGGTTAACAACATATCCTTCAGCTTCTGCCATGAGGTGATCGTTCCTGGTCGAAGGGAGGAATACCAGGTCTGAGCAACATTCCTGACGGCCATAACGAAAGACTTCGCCATGACTGCAGTATTGCCCCCATACGAAGACACTGTTGCTTCGTAGCTCATCAAGAACTGCTTCGGGTCTGAGTGGCCGTCGAACATGGGAAGCTAGGGTGGCTTATAAGATGGAGGCCAAGGTGTAGCCTGCAGCTCAGCGGACAAAGGAGAAGCATCATCGAAAACAAAATTTCCCTGATGGAAATTGTCATACCAGTCATCTTCGTTGACGAAGCCCTCCTGATGAAGGTCTTTCTGCTGAGGCCTTCTGTTTTGCTCATCGTGAGTAAGATGGCGAACTTCCTCAGAGGCTTCGTCTATCTGCCTTTGCAACTCAGCTAGCCGGGCCATCTTCTCCGTCTTCCTCTGCACCTGTTGATGTAGCATCTCCATATCCCTGATTTCTTGGTCTAGCTCTTCTTCCTGAAGCGTCGGGCTGAGGGCCTTCCTTTTCTGGCTTCGGGCTTCCCGAAGAGAGACGGTCTCCTGGTTGGGGTCCAGCGGTTGCAGTGCTGCAGCCCCAGCCGCTGAAGCTTTCTTCGGTGCCATAGCGAAGGTCTATAGCTTCCGAAGGCGTTCAAAAAACTCGAAGTGGAAGTGAGTTCACCGGAGGTGGGCGCCAATGTTGGGGACTTGTTCTCAAATGCTAAGAGTTAAGAACAAGGCAACATAGAAATTGTTAAGTGTTAAAGTCCTTCGTCCTTCGAGGCATTATGTCCCTTCGGGAAATAATGAGTTTCAGACGAAGGTCACAAGAAACATACCTTCGTAAATATAACAAGTAATGACGAAGGATTCGTATAAAGCATGAAACATAAACATCATCATAAAATCATTTCTATTTTATTAATCATGGGGAAATAGAAATGATTTCAAATTACAAATGTACCTTCGGTCCTGAGAGAAGGTGAAAAGTACAAGCGTGACGCAAAAGCAAATGCCAAGTCAGCGTGAACAGTACGGGAGTACTGTTCATCTATTTATAGACGCGGGACGCAGCCCACGTAAAATTACATTCATGTCCATCACATTTGCCAATGACTTATGGAAATCTGTCAAGGCCCAAGTAGTCTTTTGATCTTTAAGTCGGTTCCCCTCTCTACTATCGCGACGAAGCTCCCCTGCGCACAGCTTCGGCTGCGCACCATCCTTCGTGGAGCTTGGTAATCAGCCCGTCCTCCACTTTAATCCCCCCTTCGTCTGATTCAGGCTTCGTCCCGATCGCACTTCCTGTTCATAATTCTGAGTCCGAAGATACCTGTTCACAATCCACTTGGAAAACATTGTCAAATCATGTTTTTGAGGACCTTCGGAGGACGAAGGCCCCCAACACCTGCAGCTCAGCGGACAAGGGAGAAGCATCATCGAAAACAAAATTTCCATGTTGGAAATTGTCATACCAGTCATCTTCGTTGAAGAAACCCTCCTGATGAAGGTCTTTTTGTTGAGGCCTTCGGTTCTGCTCATCGTGAGTAAGATGGCGAACTTCTTCAGAAGCTTCGTCTATCTGCCTTTGCAGTTAGCTAGCCTGGCCATCTTTTCCTTCTTCCTCTGCACCTGTTGATGAAGCATCTCCATATCTCTGATCTCTTGGTCTAGCTCATCCTCTTGAGGCGTCGGGCTGACAGCCTTCCTCTTCTGGCTTCGGGCCTCCCGAAGAGAGACAGTCTCCTGATTGTGGTCCAGCGGTTGGAGAGTGTAAACACCCTAAATTTCATTTTGAGAATATAGTAATTTTTTTTAGATCTTGAATTAGAATATATTTTTTTTTCTCTCCTTACAATTCCCATAACATTGGAAGTCATATCTCCTTAAATAAAAGTTTTATAACAAAAATTCAATAAAAATATTCTTATATAAAATTAGCCTTTATTTAAGTTTATAAGTATTAATGTGAGAACATTTTTTTAAGAGATCATACAATAGAAACTATTATTCTTAAAATAATTACATTGGTGCTACATATTCAAAAGCAATTTCTTATGTAGAGTAATAAATGAATGGATATATATATGTATAAATAAAATGAATATTGCACCATGTTGGATTCTGATTGTGCATTTTGTTTGAGATAGAAAATTCAAACTCGGATTCAAAAATGAATTCAATTGGAAATAGGAATGGAAAATAGGAAAGAAAATAAAAAGAAAAGGATTAAAACCTTACATGGGCCGCCCACCTCAGTTCTGGCCCATTGTCTCTTTCTCACCCCGCGCAGGCCCGAATTCCATTTCCCCCCCCCCCCCCCCCCCGCGCACACGCCACTGACCGGCCGGTCCAGCTTCTTTTTCCCTCTGCGCAGTGCCATCTCCCATTGACGGTGGGCCCACGCTGTCATCCCTTCCACGGAGTCGCGCAACAAACACCACGCAAATGGCGGGCTCGAGCGGATCTCGCTGGCCGTTCGAACCATCCGGCCGGAATCCCCTCGCAGTGGGGTATTAATAGGGCCAAACCCCCCCCCCCACCTCCTCCACGACCACCTGGTGGCCGAGGCTTTAGCCATTGCTCTGTTGAAGACCGAGAAGGAATCGCGGTGGTCCGGGCGGTGCGGGGACTTCTTGGATTTGCATCGGCCGGGTTCGGGTAAGTCATACGTGCGTTCGTGCCAAGTATCTACCTTACGTATACCGTCTAGCTGCGCTTGGTTGTGGGCACTAGCTTTCTTGCAACTCTCACCGGCCGGACGCCATCACTGGACTGCGCCGCCGCGGATTCAGGCCATGGGGTGGCCGGTAGTATCCTCCTCTGCCACCGATCCTTTTGCTTAGATTGCTCATCTCTGTGCCTGTCGTTTCCCTCGAATGCGTGTGCAATGGTAGGGGGGGTTCCGGGCCGTCTACTCGCCGTCACGGCGGCGAGCTCATCTTCGGCGTGCAGACTCGGGCGGATTGTAGGGTGCCGACCTGGGGAGACGACCTGGGAAGATGAAGATAGGGAGTTTGGGGAGATGATGGGTAGCGCCGTTGGATGGGGGCTCGAATGGCGAGCTCGGGCAGTTTGCTGCCGTGTCAATGGCGCACGGCCGTGGGGATTAGCGGGAGAGAGAGCGAGAAAGGAGTCACCGAACCGAGCCACCTCGTCGCTAGGATTGTTGGAGAGCGCCATGGTTGCTGGGCATCCTGTACATGTTTGCGATGTGCTTGGGTCTCTCAAATCGGTGGTCGTCGAACCCAGGACTGCTCCCGACTCGCTTCTCCACGGTACGGTTCATCCTCCTCCTCTTCACATCAAGATCCGTTCTCCCCTCTGCGATATGATAAGTAACGTGGGTAGTTTCTGGTGAGGGGATTAGGCGCGAAGCGGGCTCGGGATCTGCGGTCCAGTTAACCTTTGCGGCGCGCTGGCATAGGCATGGCGGGCACACCATCGGCTGTGCGCCTGGTGTCGCGCCAGGGAAGAAGACGGCAACCTGCTTCCGTAGTGTGCTGTAGGAAGAAGACGCTGTGTCCAGCCATTGATCGGCCAATGGACGGGCAGATTTGATCCTAGACGTAGAGTCTCTCACGTGCGATCAGAACCCTCTGATCGGGATCTGGTGGCTGGAATCAGGGCGCGCTTCAATAAAACCCTAGACCATTGATCCTCGATCGGACGATTGCGGGTGAATGTCGGCTCGGGATGAAGATCGGTCTAATCTGGGGCGCACACTACCGATCTGACGGCCGATAGCACACGATACCCCTTCGCGGCGCACGATTTGTAAAAGAGACCCTGGAAATGGGGAAATAAACCCGCCGTCCCTTGCGGCAGGATAATGAGTCTTAAGGATTCTTGCTCTGTTGCCCCTGAACTTCTCAGAATTAGTGTGCGCCGTCCAGTGAGCTAAAGAAACAGATAATTAAATATGGGAAATGATTTTTAATACAAAAACAATACTAGAAACTTGTATAATTGATATTAAATTCATTTTAACTCCAAATTAATTAATTCCAGTGGCATTAATTCTGTTTTAATATTGTTTATCACTTAGTAAATTTGTCTAGTCATGAAACTTGAACTAAAATTATGCACATGAGTTATGCTATTCCAAGTACTTGATAACTTCAGAAATTCATAACTTAAAACCTATAACTCCAAAATTAATAATTCCTGTTCCTGTGATCTTATTTCAATATGTAATATGTACTTTGCATATATGTTTGGTGTAATGTTAATTTTGTCTATACACTGTTTGTTTGTATTGCTACGACTAGCTGTGAGGACACGTGTCATCTGAAGATCATCCTGGTACCTGGAATCTCAAGTCCCAGGCAAGTTGTGCCCTTGATCACTTCTTTTTACCCACTCATGTTCTAATTAATCATAATGATCTGCATAGGTTAATTTTGATGGGACCTAATAGGTTACCCTAGTTTGTCTATCTTTATACCTTGTTTACCACTGAACCTTTTGGGTAGTACTTGCTAGTGCTTTATGTGGTTTTGGGTATGAAGGTACATTATTCATGATCACACTTTTATTATATGTTTATTATTACTGTTCATGATAAGATCATTATGTTAATTGGAACATGGAGCGACCACCCGGGAAAACAGTGCTACCACAAGGGAGGAATGGGACCCCTTGGCTGATTAATTAGGAAAGCTAGTGGAAGACTACCTTACCCGAAAGGGGCAAGGGCAGTAGGGGAGTGGTCAGTGTAGGGAGGCCCTCGGGAGGATTTTGCTGCGATGGCGGTCCTGCAAGGGATTCCTGCATTGGAGCTTCCTATAAACTGTAGCGGGTTTTCTGAAGCTAGTGGAACTTTGTAAAGGCCTCGTAGTGTTACCCTGCCTCGCCTCCTCGGTAGAGGTGTATGGGAAGTCGCGATCCCTTGGCAGATGGGTAACATGACTTGTGGGTAAAGATGCGCAACCTCTGCAGAGTGTAAAACTGGTATACTAGCCGTGCTCACGGTCATGAGCAGCTCGGACCCTCACATGATTAATCTATGGAACTAAATTCAATTTGTCATATGCATTGCATCGCAGGTGATGTTGATACTTTTGTTCTACTATTTAATTGGGTTGGTATTTACTTATACTTAGTAACTGCTAATAAAATTTTGACCAACTTTAAAAGCAATGCTCAGCTCTAACCATCCTCTTTGGTAAGCCTTACACTTCACGTGAGCTCCCACCTTTGGCGAGTTCATGCACATTATTCCCCACAACTTGTTGAGCGATGAACGTATGTGAGCTCACTCTTGCTGTCTCACACCCCCCCACAGGTCAAGAACAGGTACCCCAGGATGAGGCGCATGGAGGATGCTGCGATGTGTTCGTGAGAGGTCTAGGCCGTCGTCTCCCAGTCAACTTTGGGTTGCTGGACCGTTGTCTCCTTATAATGTAATTATTTATTTATTTTGTATAGAACTCCTGTTATATAGTAAAGATGTGATATTCGATCCTGTGCCACTATACATCATATGTGTGAGACTTGGTCCCAGCATACCTGGTGTTTATGTTCGCGCCCGGGTCTTGGTGCCCCTAAAATCCGGGTGTGACAGAAGTGGTATCAGAGGAATGTTGACTGTAGGACGAAACCTAGATAAAACTAGACAACCATTATCTACTTACCTTTGCTACTCTGATCATTTCTAAACTTATCTTAATCTTCTCTCATCTATTTCCGCTTTACTCTGATTATTCTTATCTTTTCTTTTCTGAAGACAAAAGTGGATTTCACACTTTGAAATCCTGTGCCTAAAGTGACCTTTAGGAATAGGAGACCTAACCTTAGGAACAAAAAAAAAACAAAACTATTTTCGTAAATATTGATATGCTTGAATGCTTGTTCTTATGATATTTGTCTGATTTGGGTCTTCGATTGAGTGTGATGAGTTGTGGAGTAATGTCCACAATTACATCTGTATATAGGAAAAAAATGCTTATAAAGATAACTAGACAAACTAAATTATCTCTCATTAAAGTATTTAGCCTAACAATATCCATCTCATCTTAAAAGATTCTATCCTACACTCATAAATCAATCTTATCTTAAAAGATACTCTATTATCTTAATAGATTCATCTTATCTTGAAGGATTCATCTTATCCTAACCACTTTACTTATCCTATCCTAATAGATCTAACTGACCTCATATCTTAACCGATATAATCTAGATCCCATCTAGTCTAATATTATCCAATCTAAAGTGAGTTATTAACAGGATAGTTAATCTGGTGATATGGGTTAGACACTGCTTCGACAAACATAACCTAACCTAAATTAATGTCATATGCCAACTTGTCCGTAAACAACAATATAACCTACATCACAGGCTGCCTAGTCCATTTGTTCAAAAAGCAAAATACAACTTTGTTCAAACCCACCTACCTCATGTACCCCGGCTATCCTAATTATATATCCTTAGCCACATGTCCTTAACTCGGATGGCAACTCCAAGAAGAAAGGCTAAAGAAGACCAACCACATCAAAGAGGACAAACATCAACTCAAGTCTTCAAAGATCAAGTTGAATCGCCAGCAGAATCGAGATCTATAGTTCTAGATGAAGTCTTTCCTTATTATACTCTTCCTTGCCACAACCTATACTTGCCATAACCGTACCTCATCTGACATAATAAATGGCTAGACATAGATATCCATATAAAAAAAAAACTTTAAACAAAACTTTGATTTCCAAAATCAAATGAGAAACTAAAATTCTAGACCAAACTTATTGTATCCCTTTTCTTACAAATCTCGAGGACGAGATTTCTGTTAAGGGGGGTAGTATTTGTAAATACCCTAAATTTCATTTTGAGAATATAGTAATTTTTTTTAGATCTTGAATTAGAATATATTTTTTTTTCTCTCCTTACAATTCCCATAACATTTGAAGTCATATCTCCTTAAATAAAAGTTTTATAACAAAAATTCAATAAAAATATTCTTATATAAAATTAGCCTTTATTTAAGTTTATAAGTATTAATGTGAGAACATTTTTTTAAGAGATCATACAATACAAACTATTATTCTTAAAATAATTACATTGGTGCTACATATTCAAAAGCAATTTCTTATGTAGAGTAATAAATGAATGGATATATATATGTATAAATAAAATGAATATTGCACCATGTTGGATTCTGATTGTGCATTTTGTTTGAGATAGAAAATTCAAACTCGGATTCAAAAATGAATTCAATTGGAAATAGGAATGGAAAATAGGAAAGAAAATAAAAAGAAAAGGATTAAAACCTTACATGGGCCACCCACCTCAGTTCTGGCCCATTGTCTCTTTCTCACCCCGCGCAGGCCCGAATTCCATTTCCCCCCCCCCCCCCGCGCACACGCCACTGACCGGCCGGTCCAGCTTCTTTTTCCCTCTGCGCAGTGCCATCTCCCATTGACGGTGGGCCCACGCTGTCATCCCTTCCACGGAGTCGCGCAACAAACACCGCGCAAATGGCGGGCTCGAGCGGATCTCGCTGGCCGTTCGAACCATCCGGCCGGAATCCCCTCGCAGTGGGGTATTAATAGGGCCGAACCCCCCCCCCCTCCTCCTCCACGACCACCTGGTGGCCGAGGCTTTAGCCATTGCTCTGTTGAAGACCGAGAAGGAATCGCGGTGGTCAGGGCGGTGCGGGGACTTCTTGGATTTGCATCGGCCGGGTTCGGGTAAGTCATACGTGCGTTCGTGCCAAGTATCTACCTTACGTATACCGTCTAGCTGCGCTTGGTTGTGGGCACTGGCTTTCTTGCAACTCTCACCGGTCGGACGCCATCACTGGACTGCGCCGCCGCGGATTCAGGCCATGGGGTGGCCGGTAGTATCCTCCTCTGCCACCGATCCTTTTGCTTAGATTGCTCATCTCTGTGCCTGTCGTTTCCCTCGAATGCGTGTGCAATGGTAGGGGGGTTCCGGGCCGTCTACTCGCCGTCACGGCGGCGAGCTCATCTTCGCGTGCAGACTCGGGCGGATTGTAGGGTGCCGACCTAGGGAGACGACCTGGGAAGATGAAGACAGGGAGTTTGGGGAGATGATGGGTAGCGTCGTTGGATGGGGGCTCGAATGGCGAGCTCGGGCGGTTTGCTGCCGTGTCAATGGCGCACGACCGTGGGGATTAGCGGGAGAGAGAGCGAGAAAGGAGTCACCGAACCGAGCCACCTCGTCGCTAGGATTGTTGGAGAGCGCCATGGTTGCTGGGCATCCTGTACATGTTTGCGATGTGCTTGGGTCTCTCAAATCGGTGGTCGTCGAACCCAGGACTGCTCCCGACTCGCTTCTCCACGGTACGGTTCATCCTCCTCCTCTTCACATCAAGATCCGTTCTCCCCTCTGCGATATGATAAGTAACGTGGGTAGTTTTTGGTGAGGGGATTAGGCGCGAAGCGGGCTCGGGATCTGCGGTCCAGTTAACCTTTGTGGCGCACTGGCATAGGCATGGCGGGCACACCATCGGCTGTGCGCCTGGTGTCGCGCCAGGGAAGAAGACGGCAACCTGCTTCCGTAGTGTGCTGTAGGAAGAAGACGCTGTGTCCAGCCATTGATCGGCCAATGGACGGGCAGATTTGATCCTAGACGTAGAGTCTCTCACGTGCGATCAGAACCCTCTGATCGGGATCTGGTGGCTGGAATCAGGGCGCGCTTCAATAAAACCCTAGACCATTGATCCTTGATCGGACGATTGCGGGTGAACGTCGGCTCGGGATGAAGATCGGTCTAATCTGGGGCGCACACTACCGATCTGACGGCCGATAGCACACGATACCCCTTCGCGGCGCACGATTTGTAAAAGAGACCCTGGGAAATGGGGAAATAAACCCGCCGTCCCTTGCGGCAGGATAATGAGTCTTAAGGATTCTTGCTCTGTTGCCCCTAAACTTCTCAGAATTAGTGTGCGCCGTCCAGTGAGCTAAAGAAACAGATAATTAAATATGGGAAATGATTTTTAATACAAAAACAATACTAGAAACTTGTATAATTGATATTAAATTCATTTTAACTCCAAATTAATTAATTCCAGTGGCATTAATTCTGTTTTAATATTGTTTATCACTTAGTAAATTTGTCTAGTCATGAAACTTGAACTAAAATTATGCACATGAGTTATGCTATTCCAAGTACTTGATAACTTCAGAAATTCATAACTTAAAACCTATAACTCCAAAATTAATAATTCCTGTTCCTGTGATCTTATTTCAATATGTAATATGTACTTTGCATATATGTTTGGTGTAATGTTAATTTTGTCTATACACTGTTTGTTTGTATTGCTACGACTAGCTGTGAGGACACGTGTCATCTGAAGATCATCCTGGTACCTGGAATCTCAAGTCCCAGGCAAGTTGTGCCCTTGATCACTTCTTTTTACCCACTCATGTTCTAATTAATCATAATGATCTGCATAGGTTAATTTTGATGGGACCTAATAGGTTACCCTAGTTTGTCTATCTTTATACCTTGTTTACCACTGAACCTTTTGGGTAGTACTTGCTAGTGCTTTATGTGGTTTTGGGTATGAAGGTACATTATTCATGATCACACTTTTATTATATGTTTATTATTACTGTTCATGATAAGATCATTATGTTAATTGGAACTTGGAGCGACCACCCTGGAAAACAGTGCTACCACAAGGGAGGAATGAGACCCCTTGGCTGATTAATTAGGAAAGCTAGTGGAAGACTACCTTACCCGAAAGGGGCAAGGGCAGTAGGGGAGTGGTCAGTGTAGGGAGGCCCTCGGGAGGATTTTGCTGCGATGGCGGTCCTGCAAGGGATTCCTGCATTGGAGCTTCCTATAAACTGTAGCGGGTTTTCTGAAGCTAGTGGAACTTTGTAAAGGCCTCGTAGTGTTACCCTGCCTCGCCTCCTCGGTAGAGGTGTATGGGAAGTCGCGATCCCTTGGCAGATGGGTAACATGACTTGTGGGTAAAGATGCGCAACCTCTGCAGAGTGTAAAACTGGTATACTAGCCGTGCTCACGGTCATGAGCAGCTCGGACCCTCACATGATTAATCTATGGAACTAAATTCAATTTGTCATATGCATTGCATCGCAGGTGATGTTGATACTTTTGTTCTACTATTTAATTGGGTTGGTATTTACTTATACTTAGTAACTGCTAATAAAATTTTGACCAACTTTAAAAGCAATGCTCAGCTCTAACCATCCTCTTTGGTAAGCCTTACACTTCACGTGAGCTCCCACCTTTGGCGAGTTCATGCACATTATTCCCCACAACTTGTTGAGCGATGAACGTATGTGAGCTCACTCTTGCTGTCTCACACCCCCCCACAGGTCAAGAACAGGTACCCCAGGATGAGGCGCATGGAGGATGCTGCGATGTGTTCTTGAGAGGTCTAGGCCGTCGTCTCCCAGTCAACTTTGGGTTGCTGGACCGTTGTCTCCTTATAATGTAATTATTTATTTATTTTGTATAGAACTCCTGTTATATAGTAAAGATGTGACATTCGATCCTGTGCCACTATACATCATATGTGTGAGACTTGGTCCCAGCATACCTGGTGTTTATGTTCGCGCCCGGGTCTTGGTGCCCCTAAAATCCGGGTGTGACAGAGAGCTACAGTGCCAGCTGCTGAAGCTTTCTTCGGCGCCATAGCGAAGGTTGATGATCACCGAGGGCGCTCAAAGACTCAAAGAGTGGAAGTGAGTTCACCGGAGGTGGGCGCCAATGTTGGAGACTTGTTCTCAAATGCTTCGGATTAAGAACAAGGCAACATAAAAAGTGTTAAATGATAAAGCCCTTCGTCCTTTGAAACATTATTTCCCTTCGGGATATAATGTGCTCCGGACGAAGGTCACAAACAACATATCTTCGTAAGCACAATAAACTATGACGAAGGACTTACATGCAACATAAAAAGTAATATAAACATTTAAATATTATCACAACGTCATTTCTATTTTATTATCATATAAAAATAAAAATGACTTCAAATTACAAGTGTACCTTCGGATTGCAGGAAGGCAAAAGTACAAGGATGACGGAAAGCAAATGCCAAGTCAGCGTGAACAGTACGGGAGTACTGTTCATCTATTTATAGGCGTGGGACGTAGCCCATGCAAAATTACATTCATGTCCATTACATTTGCTAATGACTTATGGGAATCTATTAAGGCCTAAGTAGTGTTTTCATCTTTAAGTCGGTTCCCCTTTCTGCTATCGCGACGAAGCTTTCTGCGCATAGCTTCGGTTGTGCACCATCCTTCGTACAGCTTGGTAATCAGCTTCGTACAGCTTGGGCTTCGTTCTGACCATACTCCATGTTCATGATCTGAGTCCGAAGATACCTGTTCATATAATTCACTTGGAAAATATTGTCAAATCATGTTTTTGAGGACCTTCGGAGGACGAAGGCCCCCAACAATACCCGAGTGGAAGTGGGAAGAGATTGGTATTGATTTCATTTTTGGATTGCCTCGCACCCAGAAAGGATATGATGCTATATGGGTGATTGTGGATAGATTGACTAAAGTAGCTCATTTCATTCCGGTCAAGACTACTTATAAAGGTTCTTAGCTAGCAGAGTTATATATGGCTCGGATTGTGTGTTTACATGGAGTACCAAAGAAGATCGTGTCTGATCGAGGTTCATAGTTTACCTCAAGATTCTGGAGAAGCTTCCATGAGAATATGAATACAAAGTTGAACTTTAGTACGGCTTATCACCCTCAGACTGATGGACAAACCGAAAGGACTAATCAAGTGTTGGAAGATATGTTGAGAGCTTGTGCCCTTCAGCATGGAGGAAGTTGGGATAAGAGTCTACCTTATGCTTAGTTTTCATATAATAATAGTTATCAGGCTAGTCTGAAGATGCCACCTTCTGAGGCTTTATATGGGAGGAAGTGTAGGACTCCTCTATACTGGGATCAGACTGAAGAAAGACAGTTCTTTGGGCCTGAACTGATTCAAGAGGCAGAAGAACAAGTTCGTCTAATTTGAGAGAATTTGAGGGTAGCTCAAACCAGACAAAAGAGCTATGCTGATAATAGAAGAAGACCACTGGAATTTGAGGAAGGAGATCATGTGTATCTCAAGGTGTCACCACTTTGTGGAATGAGGAGATTTAAAGTTAAGGGCAAATTGTCCCCTCGCTTTATTGGACCATTCATGATATTTAGGCGAGTTGGAGAGATGGCATACCAACTCGAGTTACCTGATAGTCTATCTGATGTGCACAATGTATTTCATGTGTCTCAACTTAAGAAGTGTCTCCATGTCCCTGAGGAACAATTACCAATGGAAGAGCTCAGTGTTCAGGGTCATTTGACTTACACGGAGTATCCTATCAAGATTCTTGATACATTGACTCGAGTTACGAGAAATAAGGTGATAAGGATCTGTAAAGTGCAATGGAGTCACCATGGAGAAGATGAAGCAACATGGGAAAAAGAAGAGCTTCGCATAGATTTTCCCAATCTTTTCCCTAGATCTTCTTAAATCTCGAGGATGAGATTAGTTTTAAGGGGGGTAGGATTTGTAATACCCACTTTGTAAGAAAAATCTAGAAGGGAGGAATTATAATGCTTTATAAATATGAGTGTGTCATCTCTATCTGTCATTTTATGTGAACACATTACTTACACAAATAAATAATTAACAAGAGACACAAATAAATTGTGCATCATGCCGAGGTTTTATGTGGTGTGCATTTTGTGACATAATATGAAAATCAGGTGAAAAGAAATAGATCAAATTCAAAAATAGAATTTAAGACCTAAAGGAAAATCCAAGAATTTAGAAAAGAGAAGAAGAAAAATATTATGTGAGTGAAAATGAGTATAAATGTATATATAATAAAATATATTACTAGAATGTGTACATCTAACTCAAAGGTTGAACTCATAAAAGGTCTCAAATTCAAATTTGGGATTCAAAATAAAAAAGAGACATAATAGGAAAATTAAAATAAAAAGAAAAAGGAGAAATTCCACTGTTGGGCCCAAAACCATCAATTTGGCCCAACTTCCCTTTTGATCCGCACAGCCCACTACCTATCCGTGGCGCCGACATGTGGACCAGTCTGGTCAGTGGCATCGCATTTCCCTCCCTCTCGACTCGCTGCGCGGTGGGGCCCCAAGACCAGACACAACCTCCGCGCCGCGCGCTCATCGGTTTCACTGTCACGTGGGCCAGCCTGGTCAGCCTCTCATCGCCAGCCGCTGCGCAGTAACACTCCCTCGCCCTTGTCCCACTATCGCGCGGGACCACCTCATCAACCCTGCCCTCTTCCTCGCCGCAACGAACACGCGCGCATGGCGGATCTTTGCTGTGGACTTCGGAGTCCGTTGCAGCCGCTCCGTACCTCACCGCGTCTACAAATAGGGATCCCACGACCTCGCCGCTGGTGCCCTATCTCCTCGTCGTAGCTTCACCACGCAGCCGCGCCCGCCATTGCCGTCAGGAGAGAAAACACAGAGTGAGACACAGGATTTCCGTTCCCGCCGCTATCCAGTCCCAGGGATATACTCAGGAACCTTCGCCGGGCGATTTGGGGCATGTTGCGCGTGTGCGGTGAGCGAGTTACTCACCGAGGGCGGAGGAATTTCTCGTCGGTGGTGTAGCTCCACCGCGACGGCACCTGGCGCCGTGGTCTGACCTCGTCATCGCTCGGAACGCAGGTTCGATCACCATGTCAATTTCGCCATCTCCTTTCATGCGAGTTGTACTCTCCGGTTAGTGTGATGGTCAATCTAGAGCGCGGGTAGGGGCCGTTCCTGTGGGGCGCCGCTGTGAGCAGCGGGCAGCACCGCCGTCTAGTCTACCCGAGAGGATCGGGGTATGTGAACTGTTGGATCCAGTGGACGGTCATGATTACCGGTTGGGCCCGATTGGATCATGAGCGTTGGATCGGATCTAGCGGTCAGGATCGGGTGTTGGCAAGGGTGGTTTTGGTTCGTTGATCCAGGATCATAGGGCGGCTATCACATGCGGTTTCATTTGGAGGCGAGCTAATCGGGGTGCTTGGTTGCAGATCGGACGGCCCACATCATCGGATACCCTTTCGGCTTGCGCATATTACAAATGAACCCCTGCACATTTCATGACTCAACCCGCCGTCCAGCTTATCATCGCTCTGAGTCATAGGAATTTTTGTAACTAGGCCCCTGCTGTTCCTGTATTTTGGCGCCCAGTCCAGAGCCCATTTAAATTGAGTAAATAAATTAGAAAATGAATATTTAGTATGAAAATAAGTGCTAGAACTTTCTAAATTCATAGAAAATTCATTTTTAGTCCAAATTACTCCATTCCAGTTTCTAAAATTTTGTAATATTATTCTCTATCACCTAGAGTCTCTGTTTTGACATGAAAATAGTAAGAAAAATGATTTCTCACTTAATCCTATTTTAAGCACATAAAACCTTTGGACATTCATATCTTAAAATCTATAACTCCAAAAATTATGATTCCTGTTCCTAGGATTTTATTTTAATGTGTAACTATTATTATGTATTTTCTTTACATGTTTGGTGTGATGTTAATTTTCTCTATATACTGTGCTTGTTTGTGTTGTGGCGAGTAGAAGAGCCTATGACTGAGGATCCTGGTGACTAGCAGATAGAAGTAGCTGAGCAGGAGCTCATTGAAGGCAAGTTGTGCCCTTGACCACTTTTATACCCAATAATGTTCTTTAATGTCATTATTCATGCATAGGTTTAATTTTGATGGGACCCGATAGGTCACCCTAGATTGTTTATCTCTTTACCTTGTTATCCCTGAATCACTTGGGTAGTTTTGCTATTGCTTCACATGGTTTTGGGATAACATTTCATTATATCCATGTTCCAGTTATTTTGTTATTCTATTTATGTTCATGTCAAGATCATTAATGTTAATTGGAACATGGAGCTTAACTTGAGAAACACATGCCACCACAAGGGTTGTATGGGATGCCCTTGGCTGACTAATTAGGAAAGCTAGTGGAAGAGTACCTTACCCAAAAGGGGCAAGGGCAGTAGGGGAGTTGCATGCAAGGAGGTTCTCGGGTTGATTTTGCTGCGATGGCGGTTAGACGGAGGATTCTTGCAAGTGCTCTTCCCATAAACTGTAGCGGGTTTTCGGAAGCTAGTGGAACTTTGTAAAGGCCTCGTAGTGTTGCCCTGCCTTGCTTCCTTGGTAGAGGTGTATGGGAGTCGCGACCCCTTGGCATATGGGTAACATGACTTGTGGGTATAGGGTACAACCTCTGCAGAGTGTAAAACTGGTATACTAGCCGTGCTCGCGGTCATGAGCAGCTCAGGATTCTCGCATGATTAATTTATGTAACTTAAATTCAATTTGTCATTTGCATATGCATGAGATTATTTATTAATTTTGTTCTATTACTTTATTTAAGGTTTGGTATTTACTTACATTTAGTAACTGCTAATAAAGTTTTGACCAACTAATTAAAAGCAATGCTCAGCTTTAACCCCTGTTGTTGATTAGCCTTACACACCACATGAACTTCCACATTTGGTGAGTTCATGTCCACTTGTTTCCCCACAACTTGTTGAGCCATGATCATGTGTGAGCTCACCCTTGCTGTCTCACCCCCCATAGGAGAAGAACAGGTGGTTCAGGAGGAGCCATAAAGCAAGGAGTTTGATTTGATCTAGGTGGTGTTTCCCCAGTTGACTTTTGTGCCAAGGATGATCCTTAGTTCATTTTATATTTATCTTTTATTTTGTAATAAGACTTCTGCTATGTAATAAATACTCTGATGTTATTGTGACATTTATCTCTATACACTCTGTTATTATATATGTTGTCTTCTTGGCGCTTGTATGAGATGCACCCGGCTTTGTCCCTTAAAGCCCGGGTGTGACAAGCCATTAGTCTCAACAAACACAATGTCACAAGAAACCTCAACTAATCTAGTGGATTTGTTGAAGACTCTATATGCCCTTGTATTTGAGTCATAGCCAAGTAAAAAGCCTTCTACAGCCTTAGGAGCAAATTTAGATTTTCTACCTCTTTTAACAAGAATAAAACATTTGCTACCAAAGACTCTAAAATATGAAACATTGGCCTTTTACCGGTGAGGAGTTCGTATGATGTCTTCTTGAGGATTCGGTGAAGATATAACTGGTTGATGGAGTAGCAGGCGGTGTTAATCGCCTCAGCCCAAAAACTGGTCTAGAGTCTTGTACTCATCAGGCATGGTTCTCACCATGTCCAGTAGAGTTCTATTCTTCCTCTCCACTACACCATTTTGTTGAGGTGTGTAGGGAGAAGAGAACTCATGCTCGATACCCTCCTCCTCAAGAAAGCCTTCGATTTGAGAGTTCTTGAACTCCGTCCTGTTGTTGCTTCTTATCTTCTTGATCCTTAATCCAAACTCATTTTGAGCTCTTATCAAGAATCCCTTTAAGGTCTCTTGGGTCTGAGATTTTTCCTGTAAAAAGAATACTCAAGTGAAGCGAGAATAATCATCCACAATTACAAGACAGTACTTACTCCCGCCGATGCTTATGTAAGCTATCGAGCCGAATAAATCCATGTGGATTAGCTCAAGCGGTCTGTCGGTCGTCATGATGTTCTTGTGTGGATGGTGGGTACCTAAAAGGGAAATAGGGTCAAACCTTTTCCTAAATGATTTTGGTGGTTGAATTGCCCAACACAAATTATTGAACTAACTAGTTTGCTCTAGATTATAAGTTCTATAGGTGCCAAAGGTTCAACATAGACCAATAAAAAGTCCAAGAAAGGGTTCAAATAAAAAGAGCAAAAGACAACCGAAGGCTGCCCTGGTCTGGCACACCGGACAATGTCCGGTGCACCAGGGTGGATCAACTCTGAACTGCTCAGCTTCGGGAATTTGGGGATCCACTCCGCTATAATTCATCGGACTGTCTGGTGTAGCACCGGACTGTCCGGTGTGCCAGCGGAGCAACGGCTATCTACGCCAACGGTCTTCTGCAAAAGTCTACAGTGAATGTGAACAGTGCAACTGCGCGCGCAGAAGTCAGAGCAGGCGCTAGAAGGCGCACCGGACAGTAAACAGTGACTGTCCGGTGCACCACCGGACTGTCTGGTGGCCCCACATGTCAGAGCTCCAACGGTCGAACCCTAACGGTTGGGTGATGTGGCTGGCGCACCGGACAGTGTTCGGTGGCGCACTGGACTGTCCGGTGTGCCATACGACAGCAGCCATCCCCAACGGCCACTTTGGTGGTTGGGGCTATAAATACCCCTAACCACCACTCATTCAAGGCATCCAAGTTTTCAGCCAACACATTCAATACAAGAGCTATAGCATTCAATACAAGACACAATTAGATTGAATCAAAATCTCTCCAAGTCCCAATTCCACTCAAAGCAATAGTGACTAGAAGAGAGAGTTTTGCCGTGTTCATTTGAGCTCTTGCACTTGGATCGCTTTTCTTCTTCCTCATTCTTGTTCCCGCAACATTTGTAATCAAAGCAAGAGACACCAATTGTGTGGTGGTCCTTGTGGGGACTTAGTGTCCCAATTGATTGAGAAGAGAAGCTCACTCGGTCTAGGTGACCGTTTGAGAGAGGGAAAGGGTTGAAAGAGACCCAGTCTTTGTGACCACCTCAACGGGGAGTAGGTTTGCAAGAACCGTACCTCGGTAAAACAAATCACCAAGTCATCCTCCTTATTTGCTTGTGATTTGTTTTTCGCCCTATCTTTTGGACTCAACTTTAATTCTAACGCTAACCCCGACTTGTAGTGTGTGTTTATGTTTATAATTTTCAGATTCCGCCTATTCACCCCCCTCTAGGCGACTTTCAATTGGTATCAGAGCCCGGTACTTCATTAGAGCCTAACTGCTCGAAGTGATGTCGGGAGATCACGCCAAGAAGGAGGTCATGACTAGCGAGAAGCCCGCTACAAGCCACGGGAAGGCTCCATCAAGGGAGTCCAGCACCAAGCATGAGGAGGAATCCCCTCCACACGTCAAGTCACATCAGAGTGGCGACAAGAAGAAGAAGATGAAGAAAGTTGTCTACTACGAGACCGACTCTTCGTCGCCATCCACCTCCGGCTCCGACGCATCGTCCGTAACTTCTAAGCACCATGAGCAAGAGAAGTTTAGTAAGATCCCCCTACGCTATCCTCGCATTTCAAAACGCACTCCTTTACTTTTTGTTCCTCTAGGCAAACCACCCATTTTTGAGGGTGAAGATTATAACATGTGGAGTGACAAAATGAGGCATCACCTAACGTCACTCCACGCTAGTATTTGGGACGTTGTTGAGTTTGGAGTGCAGGTACCATCGCCGGGGGATGAAGATTATGATTCGGACGAGGTTGCCCAAATCCGGCACTTCAACTCCCAAGCCACTACTATACTCCTCGCCTCTCTAAGTCGAGAGGAGTATAATAAGGTGCAAGGGTTGAAGAGTGCCAAAGAAATTTGGGACGTGCTCAAGACCGCGCACGAAGGAGACGAGGTGACCAAGATCACCAAGAGGGAAACGATCGAGGGGGAGCTCGGTCGGTTTATGCTCAACCAAGGAGAAGACCCGCAAGCCATGTACAACCGGCTAAAAACCTTGGTGAACCAAGTGCGCAACCTCGGGAGCACCAAATGGGATGACCATGAAATGGTCAAGGTTATTCTAAGATCACTAGTTTTTCTTAATGCTACTCAAGTACAATTAATTCGTGGTGATCCTAGATATAAACAAATGTCTCCCGAGGAAGTGATAGAAAAATTCGTGAGCTTTGAATTGATGATCAAAGGCTCCAAGAAAATCATCGAGCAAGGCACCTCCTCCGTACCTGAGGTACAACCCGTCGCATTCAAGGCGACAGAGGAGAAGAAAGAAGAGTCCACATCAAGTAGACTCCCCATCGATGCCTCCAAGCTCGACAACAAGAAGATGGCGCTCATCATCAAGAGCTTCCGCCAAATCCTCAAGCAAAGGAGGGGAAGGATTACAAGCCCCGCTCCAAGAAAGTTTGCTACATGTGTAGTAAGCCCGGTCACTTTATAGCTAAATGTCCTATTTCTAGTGACAGTGATAGGGGCGACGACAAGAGGGGGAAGAAGAAGGAGAAGAAGAGATACTACAAGAAGAAGGGTGGCGATGCCCATTGTCGGGGACCATAATTAGGGGTACCCTCAAGACTCCTAATTCTCAGCTGGTAACCCCCATCAGCATAAAGCTGCAAAGGCCTGATGGGTGCGATTAAGTCAGGGATTAGTCCATTCGAGCGACTCGATCACGCCTCGCCCGAGCCTAGCCTCGGACAAGGGCAGCCGACCCCGGAGGATTTCCGTCTCGCCCGAGGCCCCCCTCCAACGGCGGACACATCTTCGGCTCGCCCGAGGCCCTGCCTTCGCTAAGAAGCAACCCTGACTAAATCGCCGCACCGACCGACCAAATCGCAGGAGCATTTAACGCAAAGGTGACCTGACACCTTTATCCTGACGCGCGCCCTCCGGCAGAGCCGAAGTGACCGCCGTCACTTCGCCGCTCCACTGACCGGTCTGACAGAAGGACAGCGCCGCCTGCGCCACTCCGACTGCAGCGCCACTTGACAGAGTGATGCTGACAGGAAGCCAGGCCCTGCCAAAGGCACCATAGGAAGCTCCGCCCAACCCAGGGCTCGGACTCGGGCTCAGCCCCGGAAGACGGCGAACTCCGCTCCGCCCGACCCAGGGCTCGGACTCGGGCTCAGCCCTGGAAGACGGCGAACTCCGCTCCGCCCGACCCAGGGCTCGGACTCGGGCTCAGCCCCGGAAGACGGCGAACTCCGCTCCGCTCGACCCAGGGCTCGGACTCGGGCTCAGCCCCGGAAGACGGCGAACTCCGCTCCGCCCGACCCAGGGCTCGGACTCGGGCTAAGACCCGGAAGACGGCGAACTCCGCTCCGCCCGACCCAGGGCTCGGACTCGGGCTAAGACCCGAAAGACAACAAACTCCGCTTCGCCCGACCCCAGGGCTCGGACTCGGGCTAAGACCAGGAAGACGGCGAACTCCGCTCTGCCCGACCCAGGGCTCGGACTCGGGCTAAGACCCGGAAGACGACGAACTCCGCTTCGCCCGACCCCAGGGCTCGGACACCGCCCTGGCCTCAGCCGACGACCTCCGCCTCGCCTGACCCAGGGGCTCGGACTCGGCCTCAGCCATGGAAGACAGACTCGACTTCGGCTTCGGAGGAGCCTCCATGTTGCCCAACCTAGGGCGCAGGCCAACCACGTCAATAGGAAGCGCCATCATCACCCTACCCCGAGCTGACTCGGGCCGCAGAGAACAAGACCGTGTCCCATCTGGCTGTCTCCACCAGATAGGCAATGATGGCGCCCTGCATGCCCTGTGACGACGGCGGCTCTCAGCTCTCTTACGGAAGCACGAGGACGTCAACAAGGACACAACCGCTCCGACAGCTGTCTCTCCGCCAGGCTCCGCCACTCCTCCGACGGCCACGACATCACACTAGTTGGGTTCCAAGATCTCTCCGGCTGCCACATTGGCATGTACTCAGGGCACTAGCTCTCCCTCGCTAGACACGTAGCACTCTGCTACACCCCCATTGTACACCTGGATCCTCTCCTTGCATCTATAAAAGGAAGGACCAGGGCCCTCTTAGAGAGGGTTGGCCGCGCGGGATGAGGACGGGACAGGCGCTCTCTTGGGGCCGCTCGCTTCCCTCACCCGCGTGGACGCTTGTAACCCCCTACTGCAAGCGCACCCGACCTGGGCGCGGGACGAACACGAAGGCCGCGGGATTCCCACCTCTCTCACGCCGGCCTCCGGCCGCCTCGCTCCTTTCCCCCCTTCGCGCTCGCCCACGCGCTCAACCCATCTGGGCTGGGACACGCGGCACTCACTCGTCGGCCTGAGGGACCCCCCGGTCTCGAAATGCCGACAGTTGGCGCGCCAGGTAGGGGCCTGCTGCGTGTTGACGAGCGGCTTCCCGTCAAGCTCCAGATGGGCAGTCTCCAACAACCTCTCCAACCCGGGACGGTGCTCCGTTTCGGGAGTCTTGAGTTCATGTCCCTCGACGACAGCTACGACATGATACTCCTTCCACTGTCGTGCGACAACGACAATGGCGTCCGACAACCCGCCCGCCGGCGGCGGAATCGACGACGTCTTCCCCGCGTGGCGGAAGAACAACATTCGAGCTCGCCCCATCCTCTCCCCCGCCAATGGAGGAGGAGATGGGGCAACCAAGGCCAAGCAGGAGGCCGCGCCTCGCCGGCTGTCGAGCGAGTCGACGTCCCTAGCACCCCAACGGGGGGCGCGTTGGGCGTCGACCTCGCGTTTGAGACGAAGGCGAGCGCCGTCTCCCCGCGACACACCAATCCCGAGCAAGTGGACGACGCCAGCGCGCTTGCAAAAAGCTTGCAGGACGTCGCCCTCGTACCGGAGGCGACGATGCGGTCAGTCCTCGACGTGACTTCATCGCCGCTCGACGACCAAGAGGTACCAACCGATTCCTATCCTACGTCATTTGTACTCAGCCTCAACCCGCCTAGCAATCTTGCTTTGGCGGGCGCCCTTGTAGAGGCAAGTACAAACCCTCTGGGGTTTCGCTTGCGGTCGCCTTGGGACCGGCTGACGGACGTCTCGACCTACGGGCCCTCTGGGTCCGAGGAAGATGACGACCCCAACATCTGTTGGGATTTCTCTGGATTTGGCAACCCCAGTTCCATGCGGAACTTCATGACCGCATGTGACTACTGCCTCTCCGACTGTTCCGACGGTAGCCGCAGCCTCGACGACGAGGACTGCGGCCCAAGCCGCGAATGTTTCCACGTCGATCTGGGGGGTCCCTCCCAAGGCAACCATCTCGGCATGCCAGAGGACGGTGCTCCCCCTGGGCCGGTGCCTCGCGCTGACATCCCGCGGGAGCTAGCTGTGGTCCCCGTTCCGGCAGGGGGTTACGACCCACAGCTTGAGCAAGTCCGCGGGGCGCAGGCCAGGATCGACGAGGGAGCAGGAGCGCTTGAGCCGATCCACCGGGACGTCGGGCAGGCATGGGTGGGCCAACCCCCGGCCGGAGAAATACGTCACCTGCCCTAGGGTCTCCAGCACTGCGCCGCCGATGTCGTCAGGGTCAGGCCACCACCTGCATCTAGTGGGGTCGGCCAGAACCTGGCCACAGCAGCGATGCTCCTCCACGCGATGCCGGAGCCATCCACCACCGAGGGTCGGCGAATCTAGGGAGAACTCAAAAATCTCCTGGAAGGCGCCGCGGTCCGACGGGCCGAGAGCACTGTCTCCCGAAGGCAAGGATACCCCTCGGAACCTCATGCCGCGACCTCCCGATTCATGCGGGAAGCCTCGGTCTACACCGGGCGCACGCGCAACACCGCGCCTGCGGCCCTGGGCCACCTCGGCAACGAGCGCCATCACCGCGACCGTCGAGCCCACCTCAACGAGAGGGTGCGCCGAGGCTATCACCCCAGGCGTGGGGGACGCTACGACAGCGGGGAGGATCGGAGTCCCTCGCCCGAACCACTCGGTCCGCAGGCCTTCAGCCGGGCCATCCGGCGGGCACCGTTCCCGACCCGGTTTCGACCCCCGACTACTATCACAAAGTACTCGGGGGAAACGAGGCCGGAATTGTGGCTCGCGGACTACCGCCTAGCCTACCAACTGGGTGGAACAGACGACGACAACCTCATCATCCGCAACCTCCCCCTGTTCCTCTCCGACACCGCTCGCGCCTGGTTGGAGCACCTGCCTCCGGGGCAGATCTCCAATTGGGGTGACCTGGTCCAAGCCTTCGCCGGAAATTTCCAGGGCACGTATGTGCGCCCTGGGAATTCCTGGGACCTCCGAAGCTGCCGACAGCAGCCGGGAGAGTCTCTTCGGGACTACATCCGGCGATTCTCGAAGCAGCGCACCGAGCTGCCCAACATCACCGACTCAGATGTCATCGGCACGTTCCTTGCCGGCACCACCTGCCGCGACCTGGTGAGCAAGTTGGGTCGCAAGACCCCCACCAGGGCGAGCGAGCTGATGGACATCGCCACCAAGTTCGCCTCTGGCCAGGAGGCGGTCGAGGCTATCTTCCGAAAGGACAAGCAGCCCCAGGGCCGCCCGTCGGAAGATGCTCCCGAGGCGTCTACTCCGTACGGCGCCAAGAAGAAAGGCAAGAAGAAGTCGCAAGCGAAACGCGACGCCGCCGACGTGGACCTTGTCGCCGCCGCCGAGTACAAGAACCCTCGGAAGCCCCCCGGAGGTGCCAACCTCTTTGACAAGATGCTCAAGGAGCCGTGCCCCTATCATCAGGGGCCCGTCAAGCACACCCTTGAGGAGTGCGTCATGCTTCGGTGCCACTTCCACAGGGCTGGGCCACCCGCGGAGGGTGGCAGGACCCGCGACGACGACAAGAAGGAAGATCACCAAGCAGGAGAGTTCCCCGAGGTCCGCGACTGCTTCATGATCTACGGCGGGCACGTGGCGAATGCCTCGGCTCGGCATCGCAAGCAAGAGCGCCGGGAGGTCTGCTCGGTGAAGGTGGCGGCGCCAGCCTACCTAGACTGGTCCGACAAGCCCATCACCTTCGACCAAGCTGATCACCCCGACCACGTGCCGAGCTCGGGGAAATACCCGCTCGTCGTCGACCCTGTCATCGGTGACGTCAGGCTCACCAAGGTCCTTATGGACGGGGGCAGCAGCCTCAACATCATCTACGCCGAGACCCTCGGGCTCCTACGCGTCGATCTGTCCTCCGTCCGAGCAGGCGCTGCGCCCTTCCACGGGACCATTCCCGGGAAGCGCATCCAGCCCCTCGGACGACTCGACCTCCCTGTCTCTTTCGGAACACCCTCCAACTTCCGAAGGGAGACTCTGACGTTCGAGGTGGTCGGGTTCCGAGGAACCTACCACATGGTGCTGGGGAGGCCATGCTACGCGAAGTTCATGGCCGTCCCCAACTACACCTACCTGAAGCTCAAGATGCCGGGCCCCAACGGGGTCATCATCGTCGGCCCCACGTACAAACACGCGTTCGAATGCGACGTGGAGTGCGTGGAGTACGCTGAGGCCCTCGCCGAGTCCGAGGCCCTCATCGCCGACCTGGAGAGCCTCTCTAAAGAGGTGCCAGACGTGAAGCGCCATGCCAGCAACTTCGAGCCAGTGGAGACGGCTAAGACCGTCCCTCTCGACCCCAGTGGCGACGCCTCCAAGCAGATCCGGATCGGTTCCGGGCTCGAGCCCAAATAGGAAGCAGTGCTCGTCGACTTTCTCCGCACGAACGCCGACGTCTTCGCGTGGAGTCCCTCGGACATGCCCGGCATACCGAGGGATGTCGCCGAGCACTCGCTGGATATTCGGGCCGGAGCCCGACCGGTCAAGCAGCCTCTATGCCGATTCGACGAGGAGAAGCGCAGAGCGATAGGCGAGGAGATCCACAGGCTAATGGCAGCCGGGTTCATCAAAGAGGTATTCCACCCCGAATGGCTCGCCAACCCTATGCTTGTGAGGAAGAAAGGGGGGAAATGGCGGATGTGTGTAGACTACACTGGTCTCAACAAAGCATGTCCGAAGGTTCCCTACCCTCTACCTCGCATCGATCAAATCGTGGATTCCACTGCTGGGTGCGAAACCCTGTCTTTCCTTGATGCCTACTCAGGGTATCATCAAATCAGGATGAAAGAGTTCGACCAGCTCGCGACTTCTTTCATCACGCCCTTCGGCATGTCCTGCTATGTCACCATGTCGTTCGGTTTGAGGAATGCGGGTGCGACGTACCAGCGGTGCATGAACCATGTGTTCGGCGAACACATCGGTCGCACGGTCGAGGCCTACGTCGATGACATCGTAGTCAAGACAAGGAAAGCTTCCGACCTCCTCTCCGACCTTGAAGTGACATTCCGGTGTCTCAAGGCAAAAGGCGTCAAGCTCAATCCCGAGAAGTGTGTCTTCGGGGTGCCCCGGGGCATGCTCTTGGGGTTCATCGTCTCCGAGCGGGGCATCGAAGCCAACCCGGAGAAGATCGCAGCCATCGCCAGCATGGGGCCCATCAAGGACTTAAAAGGTGTACAGAGGGTCATGGGATGTCTCGCGGCCCTGAGCCGCTTCATCTCGCGCCTCGGCGAAAGAGGCCTGCCTCTGTACCGCCTCTTAAGGAAGGCTGAGTGCTTCACTTGGACCCCTGAGGCCGAGGAAGCTCTCGGGGACCTGAAGGCGCTCCTCACCAAGGCGCCTATCTTGGTGCCCCCAGCCGATGGAGAAGCCCTCTTGGTCTACATCGCCGCGACCACTCAGGTGGTTAGCGCCGCGATTGTGGTCGAGAGGCAAGAAGAGGGGCATGCATTGCCCGTTCAGAGGCCGGTTTACTTCGTCAGCGAGGTACTATCCGAAACCAAGATCCGCTACCCACAAGTTCAGAAGCTGCTGTATGCAGTGATCCTGACGAGGCGGAAGTTGCGACACTACTTCGAGTCTCACCCGGTAACTGTGGTGTCATCCTTCCCCCTGGGGGAGATCATCCAGTGCCGAGAGGCCTCGGGTAGGATTGCGAAGTGGGCGGTGGAAATCATGGGCGAGACCATCTCGTTCGCGCCTCGGAAGGCCATCAAGTCCTAGGTCTTGGCGGACTTCGTAGCCGAATGGGTCGACACCCAGCTACCGACGGCTCCAATCCAACCGGAGCTCTGGACCATGTTTTTCGATGGGTCATTGATGAAGACGGGAGCCGGCGCGGGCCTACTCTTCGTCTCACCCCTCGGGAAACACCTACGCTATGTGCTACGCCTCCATTTCCCGGCGTCCAACAATGTGGCTGAGTACGAAGCTCTGATCAACGGATTGCGAATCGCCATCGAGCTAGGGGTCCGACGCCTCGACGCTCGCGGCGACTCGCAGCTCGTCATCGACCAAGTCATGAAGAACTCCCACTGCCGCGACTCGAAGATGGAGGCCTACTGCGATGAGGTTCGGCGCCTGGAAGACAAGTTCTACGGGCTCGAGCTTAACCACATCGCTCGGCGCTACAACGAGACTGCGGACGAGCTGGCAAAAATAGCCTCGGGGCGAACAACGGTTCCCCCGGACGTCTTCTCCCGGGATCTGCATCAGCCCTCCGTCAAGATCGACGACCCTCCCGAGCCCGAGGCGCCCTCGGTCCAGCCCGAGGTACCCTCGGCACGGCCCGAGGCACCCTCAGCTCAACCCGAGGTACCCTCGGTCTCCGAGGGCGAGGCATTGCGCGTCGAGGAGGAGCGAAGCGGGGCCACGCCTGATCGAAATTGGCAGACCCCGTACCTGCAATATCTCCGCCAAGGAGAGCTACCCCTCGACCGAGCCGAGGCTCGGCGGATAGCGCGACGCGCCAAGTCGTTCATCCTGTTGGGCGATGAGAAGGAGCTCTACCACCACAGCCCCTCGGGCATCCTCCAGCGATGCATCTCCATCGTCGAAGGTCAGAAACTCCTGCAAGAGATACACTCGGGGGCTTGCGGCCATCACGCAGCGCCTCGAGCCCTCGTCGGGAATGCTTTCCGGCAAGGCTTCTACTGGCCAACGGCGGTGGCTGACGCCACTAGAATTGTCCGCACCTACGAAGGGTGTCAATTCTATGCGAAGCAGACCCACCTGCCCGCTCAGGCTCTGCAGACGATACCCATCACCTGGCCCTTCGCTGTGTGGGGTCTGGACCTCGTCGGCCCTTTGCAGAAGGCGCCCGGGGGCTACACGCACCTGCTGGTCGCCATCGACAAATTCTCCAAGTGGGTCGAGGTCCGACCTCTGAACAGCATCAGGTCCGAGCAGGCGGTGACGTTCTTCACCAACATCATCCATCGCTTCGGGGTCCCGAACTCCATCATCACCGACAACGGCACCCAGTTCACCGGCAGAAAATTCTTGGACTTCTGTGAGGATCACCACATCCGGGTGGACTGGGCCGCCGTAGCTCATCCTATGTCGAATGGGCAAGTAGAGCGTGCCAACGGCATGATTCTACAAGGGCTCAAGCCTCGGATTTACAACGACCTCAACAAGTTCGGCAAGCGATGGATGAAGGAACTCCCCTCGGTGGTCTGGAGCCTGAGGACGACGCCAAGCCGGGCCACGGGTTTCACTCCGTTCTTCCTGGTCTACGGGGCCGAGGCCGTCTTGCCCACTGACCTGGAATACGGCTCCCCGAGGGCGAGGGCCTACGACGATCAAAGCAACCAAGCTAGCCGAGAAGACTCGCTGGACCAGCTGGAAGAGGCTCGGGACAAGGCCTTACTACACTCGGCGCGGTATCAGCAGTCCCTGCGGCGCTACCACGCCCGAGGGGTCCGACCCCGAGACTTCCAGGTGGGCGACCTGGTGCTTCGGCTGCGGCAAGACGCCCGAGGGAGGCACAAGCTCACGCCCCCCTAGGAGGGGCCATTCATCATCGCCAAAGTTCTGAAGCCCGGAACGTACAAGCTGGCCAACAGTCAAGGCGAGGTCTACGGCAACGCTTGGAACATCCAACAGCTACGTCGCTTCTACCCTTAAGATGTTTTCAAGTCGTTCATATACCTCGCACCCACGCAAAGTTTAGTCATCAAGGAAGGGTCGGCCTCGCCTCGGCGAAGCCCGACCCTCCCTCGGGGGCTAAAAGGGGGGGACCCCCTCTGCGTCGAAATTTTCCTCGAAAAAAGGTCTCTTCTGCCAGAATATCTTTCGTGCTTTTTGACTACTTCGAAAAGTGGATCCTGAAAACGACGGAGTACACGTAAGCAGCCAAGGCTGACCGAGCCGAGGGACTCCTACGCCTCCGGGATACGGATACCTCACTCATCACCTTCTGCGATAAGTAACTCACGTTCAGATAAAGTGATTCCGCGGACCGAACAAGTCTTCATGTTTGGAAGTTCTTCTGCCGAAGCAATCCTTCGAGCCTTCTCGACTGAGTCGGAAGCAGGGCCTCATGGACGGGTGAAAGTACGCGTAAGCGGCAAGGCCGACCGAGCCGAGGGACTCCCACGCCTCCAGGATACGGATACCTCACTCATCACCTTCCGCGAGAAGCAACTCCCACTCACACAAACATCCCTGTTACCGACAAAAAAGTCCAGATACTTGAAACAAGAGGAAAGGAGACGCAGCTTTACAACACAGCGAGGGCGTGTATTCTGGCCTCGGCGGCTGCAGAAGGCACACGCTACAAGACACTCTGACCCTGCAGGCTCGGGTCTTGACGCTGGAAGGGGGCAGCAACACCCTCGGCATCGACGACACCTTTGGCGAGGCCCGACCTAGCCTCGGACGGCGACGCGGTCCGAGGATCTCCGCTCCGAAGGACGACGTCATCACCACGCCCGGGCAATCGCTGCCAGGGACTTCTCCGGGAATCCGGCCCGAGCAGGCGGCTCGGCCGGTTGCCCCTGGGGCCTCGGCCGACCATCTCCCAAGGGCGCCAGCCCGACCTGAGGCCTCGGCTGATCAACTCCGACGTCGGTCCCACCAACGGACAACCCGGCTAGGCTCCGGCCAACCAGGTTTCATTTTCGAGCCGACTCCGCCTCTGTTCATACTGATATCGCTACCCCTGGCCTCGGCTCATCGAAGAGCGGCCGAGGGGTCCCTTTAACTAAGCTAGAGGAGCCTCGGACAGCAAGGCCGACCGAGCCGAGGGACTCCTACGCCTCCGGGATACGGATACCTCACTCGTCACCTTGACACGGGGCGACTCATGCTTGGTGAAGCGGTTCAGATAATCAACAGACGAGTCTTAGCGCTCAAAAATGAGGAAAAAACACGGCTCCGTGCCGAAATGACATACATGTTCAGGCCCCGAAAGCCGTAATGAGCAAAAACACTGGCATTCGGAGTGCCACTTCAAACGGAACTCCGGTTCCGTCTCCGCGGGTATGGACAACCTCCACGCCGGGGAAGCCCGTGGAGCGACAAGCTCTGGGCGAATCACCAGCAAAACGCGGGTCGCCCCCAAGCACACCGATAGATCCTCGCTGCCGTCCTCGCCGAGAATGCGAGGGAGTGGGCGGAATGTTGCGTCCTAGCTGGGCGGCAACAGTTCGCCTTCCCCGGCATGGCTGGAGGACGTCTCCGCCGTAGGGCTAAAGGGCGATTGCCACCACCAGAAGCTGGAAGAAGAGGTGGTCCGCCGACCCGCGCAGGAGGTGGAGCCCCGGCTCGCCTCGCTCCCCGCCCCAGCGAGGATGACGAACACCCTCAACACTGAGGGCGGGACCGGGATCACAGCCCGGTTTGCATCTCCCCATCTAGGAGCTGGAGGTCACCGTCTTGGGTGACCACCAGCGGAGAGGAGCAACCGGGCTGAGTGATGAAAATCCTTGAAGCCGAACGATGGCTGAAAGGTGCCAACTCCCACGGAGTTGCGTCCCTCCAACGACGAGGCAAAAAGACGGCGGGTATCCCCCATCCGGGGGCTTGGAAGGTGGAGAGACACGGTGCATAAGGGAGCACGGTCGCCTTTCGAAAGGGGTCACCCTCCTTTTAAAGGCAACTCCCCCTGCTTGCACCCCCAACCGTCACGGGCTGAGTCTTCTCCAACACGCTCCAAAGCCCTCCCCTGCGGCGCGGGGGCTGGGTCCCGCATGTCATGCAGACCGGCTCCGAGCAGAAGAAGCCAAACCGCCGCGCGTGGTGCACGCAACCGCCCAGCGGTTACAAGTGACCCTCCACTTTTGCCCAGACCAACGGGCGAAAGGGGCGGGCAGCCATGCAGGCGGCATGCAACCGCGCCAAGTGGACGCGCTTCTCCGACTCCCGACACGCCAGCATGGAGGCCCAAGCCCACGCGTCGCGCAACCGGTGCGCTGGATGCTGCATGCAAGCAACTGCACCGCCACTCGCGCCACCACCGCACCTCCTCGATTGCAGAACCAATACCGCGACTCGAGGCGACCCAGCGCGCGACCCAGCAGCGCCAGCCTGACGCGGCGGTCAACGCGGCCAAAAGTGGGCTGGCAGTAATGACGGTGGCAGCCGCGCGGGAGCAGCGGTCACGTCGTCAGCCAAGCTCACGTCCCATCCGGAGGCAGCAAGAGAACCCCCTCTCACGGCGTGAAGACAACGCGCCCGTGATCCGTTCCTCGAACGGCTCACGCACGCGCAACGGCCGCCCCGCCAACTACTCGCCCCGTCGCATTAACTCCGCGGTTGGACAGGCGGCGCTTCTGGCAGGGGCAGCGGGCGACGCTTCGCCTTCACCGAAACAACCGCGCCAAAAAAGGTACACCGCGTCGTTCGGTTTTGTATCCTTTTCCTTTTTTCCTCTTTCTCTATCTCTTGCGACAGGGACCGGGGAAGGGGGATACTCCGAAAGGGATCCTTCCCCGTGAAGGAACCAGGCTCCGAGCCTCCTTACTGATCAGAGGTTCGAAGGCTGGCCCCCCGAAGGGTTCAACAGCCGCCTCAGATCGCGTGGGCCCTACACCCACTACTGGTCAGAGGTTCGAAGGCCGGCCCCCCGAAGGGTTCCACGGCCGCCTCAGGCTACTCGGGCTCCGCGCCCATTACTGATCAGGGGTTCGAAGGCTGGCCCCCGAAGGGTTCACAGCCGCCTCAGACGCCGAGCGAGGGATGACCAGGGGTACGTTCGATACATAACCAAGGCTTGGGCTACGCTCCCGAGGTACCCTAGGACATTTCCGAGACCAGCGGGAGCGATCTTGTAACGGAATCCCATCGGAGGGAGGCATCGAGCCCTCGGACCCCGTCGCCAGGGGACCGGGTCCGGTAGATCACCCGCAGGTACTTTTGGGCGTGCCTCTGGGCCCCTAGCCGACCCCTAACGAACGGGGCACGGACGTCCACTCGGATTACCCGCTTGCAGCTCACCGGAGACACCATGTTCGGTGCCCATCGAGGGTAACATGGCGCTCTCCCCCCCTCCTCCTTGCGGAAAGGCGACGCAGGGGCGTATGCAAAAAAGCCGAGTCTGTCCCTGATCGCCCTCTTGCCTTGTGCAGAGGCTCGGGGGCTGCTCTCGCAAACCCGGCTCCGGCCAAACCGTTGACAGCGTCAACATACCAGCCCGAGAACTTGGGCCCCGACCGTACACCCGGGCTACGGCCAGCTCGCATGAGGGAACAACCAGACCAGCCGAAGCATTACGCAAGGCATTAAGACCTCGAAGGAGTGAAACCACTCCTCCGAGGCCTCGGGGGCTACACCCGGCGGGTGCGCTCGCGCGCACCCACCGGAACAAAATGCAACCGAGAAAGGCTGGTCCCCTTGCAAAAAAGTGCGACGAAAGCCTCCAAGCGAGTGCAAACACTCCCTTCGAGGCTCGAGGGCTACTGTCGGGGACCATAATTAGGGGTACCCTCAAGACTCCTAATTCTCAGCTGGTAACCCCCATCATCATAAAGCTGCAAAGGCCTGATGGGTGCGATTAAGTCAGGGATCAGTCCATTCGAGCGACTCGATCACGCCTCACCCGAGCCTAGCCTCGGACAAGGGCAGCCGACCCCGGAGGATTTCCGTCTCGCCTGAGGCCCCCCTCCAACGGCGGACACATCTTCGGCTCGCCCGAGGCCCTGCATTCGCTAAGAAGCAACCCTGACTAAATCGCCGCACCGACCGACCAAATCGCAGGAGCATTTAACGCAAAGGTGACCTGACACCTTTATCCTGACGCGCGCCCTCCGGCAGAGCCGAAGTGACCGCCGTCACTTCGCCGCTCCACTGACCGGTCTGACAGAAGGACAGCGCCGCCTGCGCCACTCCGACTGCAGCGCCACTTGACAGAGTGATGCTGACAGGAAGCCAGGCCCTGCCAAAGGCACCATAGGAAGCTCCGCCCGACCCAGGGCTCGGACTCGGGCTCAGCCCCGGAAGACGGCGAACTCCGCTCCGCCCGACCCAGGGCTCGGACTCGGGCTCAGCCCCGGAAGATGGCGAACTCCGCTCCGCCCGACCCAGGGCTCGGACTCGGGCTCAGCCCCGGAAGATGGCGAACTCCGCTCCGCCCGACCCAGGGCTCGGACTCGGGCTCAGCCCCGGAAGACGGCGAACTCCGCTCCGCCTGACCCAGGGCTCGGACTCGGGCTAAGACCCGGAAGACGGCGAACTCCGCTCCGCCTGACCCAGGGCTCGGACTCGGGCTAAGACCCGGAAGACAACGAACTCCGCTTCGCCCGACCCCAGGGCTTGGACTCGGGCTAAGACCCGGAAGACGGTGAACTCCGCTCCGCCCGACCCAGGCTCGGACTCGGGCTAAGACCCGGAAGACGACGAACTCCGCTTCGCCCGACCCCAGGGCTCGAACACCGCCCTGGCCTCAGCCGACGACCTCCGCCTTGCCCGACCCAGGGGCTCGGACTCGGCCTCGGCCATGGAAGACAGACTCGACTTCGGCTTCGGAGGAGCCTCCACGTTGCCCAACCTAGGGCGCAGGCCAGCCACGTCAACAGGAAGCGCCATCATCACCCTACCCCGAGCTGACTCGGGCCGCAGAGAACAAGACCGGTGTCCCATCTGGCTGTCTCCACCAGATAGGCAATGATGGCGCCCCGCATGCCCTGTGACGACGGCGGCTCTCAGCTCTCTTACGGAAGCAGGAGGACGTCAACAAGGACACAACCGCTCCGACAGCTGTCTCTCCGCCAGGCTCCGCCGCTCCTCCGACGGCCACGACATCACACTAGTTGGGTTCCAAGATCTCTCCGGCTGCCACATTGGCATGTACTCAGGGCACTAGCTCTCCCTCGCTAGACACGTAGCACTCTGCTACACCCCCATTGTACACCTGGATCCTCTCCTTGCATCTATAAAAGGAAGGACCAGGGCCCTCTTAGAGAGGGTTGGCCGTGCGGGACGAGGACGGGACAGGCGCTCTCTTGGGGCCGCTCGCTTCCCTCACCCGCGTGGACGCTTGTAACCCCCTACTGCAAGCGCACCCGACCTGGGCGCGGGACGAACACGAAGGCCGCGGGATTCCCACCTCTCTCACGCCGACCTCCGGCCGCCTCGCTCCTTTCCCCCCTTCGCGCTCGCCCACGCGCTCGACCCATCTGGGCTGGGACACGCGGCACTCACTCATCGGCCTGAGGGACCCCCCGGTCTCGAAACGCCGACACCCATGTTTGCCGGGAGTGGGACTCCGACGAGAGATCCACCGACTCCTCCGACGGCGAGGACGCCGCCAACATCGCCATCAACAAAGGCCTCCTCTTCCCCAACGTTGGCCACAAGTGCCTCATGGCAAAGGACAGCAAGAAGAAGAAGGTAAAATCTAGTTCCTCCACTAAGTATGCAACTTCTAGTGATGAGGATAATTCTAGTGATGATGAGGATAACTTGCTCACACTTTTGCCAACCTCAACATGCAACAAAAGGAAAAATTAAATGAATTGATTAGTGCTATTCATGAGAAGGATGAACTCTTGGATAGCCAAGAGGACTTCCTTATTAAGGAAAACAAGAAGCATGTTAAGGTTAAAAATGCTTATGCTCTAGAGGTAGAAAAATGAGAAAAATTGACTAGTGAGCTAAGCACTTGCCATGACACTATCTCTAACCTTAGAAATGAAAATGCCAAATTAATTGCTAAGATTGAGAAAGTAAATGTTTGTGATGATTCTCTTGTTAATCTTAGAAATGATAATGCTAGTTTAATTGCTAAGATTGACATGTTGAATGAATCTCTTGCTAGCCTTAAGATTGAGAATGAAAAATTAATTGCTAAAGCTAAAGATTTAAATGTTTGCAATGATGCTATTACCAATCTTAGAGATGAGAATGCTATTTTACACGCTAGGATTGTTGAATTAGATGATTGCAAACCCTCTACATCTACGGTTGATCATGTTTCTATTTGCACTAGATGTAGAGATATTAATGTTGATGCTATTCATGATCACCTTGCTATGATTAAACAACAAAATGATCATATAGCTAAACTAGATGCTAAAATTGCCGAGCATGAACTAGAAAATGAGAAATTTAAATTTGCTCGTAGCATGCTTTATAGTGGGAGACGCCCTGGCATTAAGAATGGCATTAGCTTCCAACAGGGAGACAATGTCAAGCTTAATGCCCCTAAAAGATTGTCTAATTTTGTTAAGGGCAAGGCTCCCATGCCTCAGGATAACGAGGGTTATATTTTGTATCCTGCTGGTTATCCTGAGGATAAGATTAGGAGAATTCATGCTAAGAAGACTCATTCTGTTTCTCACCATGCTTTTATTTATAAGAATGAGGCTTCTAGCTCTAGGCATTCTACCCATGTTAAAATGCCTAAGAAGAAATCTCCTATTGCATCAAATGAACCTAACATTTCATTTAAGACTTTTGATGCATCACATGTGCTAACTAACAAATCAGGTAAGGTAGTTGCCAAATATGTTGGGGGCAAACACAAGGGCTCCAAGACTTGTGTTTGGGTACCCAAGGTACTTGTTTCTAATGTGAAAGGACCCAAGACCGTTTGGGTACCTAAGAACAAGGCCTAAATTTGTTTTGTAGGTTTATGCATCCGGGGCTCAAGTTGGATCACTGATAGCGGGTGCACAAACCACATGACTGGGGAGAAAAGGATGTTCTCCTCCTATGAGAAAAACCAAGATCCCCAAAGAGCTATCACATTCGGGGATGGAAATCAAGGTTTGGTCAAAGGATTGGGTAAAATTGCTATATCACCTGACCACTCTATTTCCAATGTTTTTCTTGTAGATTCTTTAGATTATAACTTGCTTTAAGTTTCTCAATTATGCAAAATGGGTTACAACTGTCTTTTTACGGATATAGGTGTTACTGTCTTTAGAAGAAGTGATGATTCAATAGCATTTAAGGGAGTATTAGAAGGTCAGCTATACTTAGTTGATTTCAATAGAGCTGAACTCGATACTTGCTTAATTGCTAAGACTAACATGGGTTGGCTCTAGCACCACCGACTAGCCCACGTTGGGATGAAGAATCTTCACAAGCTTCTAAAGGGAGAGCACATTTTGGGACTAACAAATGTTCATTTTGAGAAAGATAGGATTTGTAGCGCATGCCAAGCAGGAAAGCAAGTTGGTGTTCATCATCCACATAAGAACATCATGACAACTGACAAGCCACTGGAGCTACTCCACATAGATCTATTCGGCCCGATCGCTTACATAAGCATCGGCGGGAGTAAGTACTGTCTAGTTATTGCGGATGATTATTCTTGCTTCACTTGGGTGTTCTTTTTGCAGGAAAAATCCCAAACCCAAGAGACCTTAAAGGGATTCTTGAGACGAGCTCAAAATGAGTTCGGCTTAAGGATCAAAAAGATTAGAAGCGACAATGGAATGGAGTTCAAGAACTGTCAAATTGAAGGCTTCCTTGAGGAGGAGGGCATCAAGCATGAGTTCTCTTCTCCCTACACGCCACAACAAAATGGTGTAGTAGAGAGGAAGAATAGAACTCTATTGGACATGGCAAGGACCATGCTTGATGAGTACAAGACTTCGGATCGGTTTTGGGCCAAGGCGGTCAACACCGCTTGCTACGCCATCAACCGGTTATATCTTCACCAAATCCTCAAGAAGACATCATATGAACTCCTTATCGGTAAAAAGCCTAATGTTTCATATTTTAGAGTCTTTAGTAGCAAATGCTTTATTCTTGTTAAAAGAGGTAGAAAATCTAAATTTACTCCTAAGGCTGTAGAAGGCTTTTTACTTGGTTATGATTCAAACACAAGGGCATATAGAGTCTTTAACAAGTCCACTAGACTAGTTGAAGTTTCTTGTGACATTGTGTTTGATGAGACTAATGGCTCTCAAGTAGAGCAAGTTGATCTTGATGAGCTAGATGATGAAGAGGCTCCATGCGTCGTGCTAAGGAACATGTCCATTGGGGATGTGTGTCCTAAGGAATCCGAAGAGCCTCCACAAGCACAAGATCAACCTTCATCTTCCACACAAGCGTCTCCACCAACCCAAGATGAGGATCAAGCTCAAGATGATGAAAATGAAGATCAAGTGGATGAGCCACCTCAAGAGGAGGGCAATTTTCAAGGGGGAGATGACAATGATCAAGACAAGGAAGATGAGCAATATCCAAGACCGCCACACCCACGAGTCCACCAAGCAATCCAACGAGATCACCCCATGAAGCCCACCACGATGGTCGGGAGCGCTTGCAACTCCTCTGCAGCCATTCGAGGAACCGAAGGCCCGCCTCTCGGTCGGGCACCTCGAAGTCAGCAGTCCGTGCACCCAGCTCGCGGTATGAATCCACGAGCTATTTGCGTGTCCGCTCAACCTCCACGCGAGTAGAAGCCTCGGTCCTCTCCACGTGGGCCTGCCGAGCGTTGAACCGCTCCTCCCATTCCTCGGCGCGCTGGCTGGCGAGACTCTCCTCTGCCCTCGCCAATTTGGCCTCCGCCTAAGCCGTCTGCGCCTTGGTGATGGCCTGATTGGCCTCCTTCCTTTCCTCCACCAGCTGGCACCGGAGGTCAGTCCTTTCGCTCTCCAGGGCGGCCACCTTTTCCGCCAGCCTGCGGTTTTTGCTCTCCGTAGCCGATTTTTCCCGGATGGCATCCGCGTGCTGCGCCCGAAGTCTCTCGACTTCGGCATCCACGCCCGCCGTAAGGGCGCCCGACGCCACGCGGTCGGCGAAGTCGGCCACCTAACAGACACGCATCAGTCCACAATCACCATGAAAGCGGCCCACAACGAAGCCTACCTCAACTTACTTGATTCAGCTGCAGCGACGCTTCCCGCAGCCGGCGGGAAACATTGCCCGCCTCATCTTTGACGGCAGTGGCCGCCGACACCTCGCCGCCAGCGCTGAAAGCGCCACCCTTCACCCCAAAAACCGCGGCAGACGCCGTGGCTACCACCGCAAGCGAGACGGCAACAAGTTGCCCTTCGCCCGACCCTGCAACGTATCATCGGTTAAAAAAAACTTACCGACGAGATAGTCGTCCACGCAAATGTCTGTGCCGAAGTCAGCAAGACGCTTCCCCGGCGAAGGCAGCTCCCGGACCTCCGCAGCTCCCTTCGGGGCGGACTTCGTCCCGCCAGCGCCGGCCGCCTTCGCGCTCTCCTGCAACTTGCCAGATCCAGGCGCGGCCGCCTTCGCAGCCAGCGAAGGCTGGCTACCGCCGGGGACGGTAGCCTTCGCACCCCCCCGTGCCCTCTTCAGCCTGGCCTCAGGGAGCCGGACGACCGCCCGATGTTTCTACGCAGCTTCCTGCCGATCCTTGTTCATCACTGCCGACACAATAGCAGCAATATTACATCCGTAAGGGAAAATCTTCAATCCACGAGCTATACGAGACGTAGACATGTCTTCGCCCTCTGCCCAGGGGATCGGAAGATTCATTGGCCACCGACCCCCGGTAACCTTCAGCATTCGCGCTGAAGACTCCCGGAGCTCGTGCGAAGACATCCTCCCCCCCGAGGGCCACGCATGTCTCCATCAACTCCACAACAAAATTATCAGACACCCTCTTTTTTCCCACCACGGTACCTAATTTTCTCTTCTTAGTGACCGAGGTGGCCTCCTGCGATGGCCCTTCCTCGGTACCGCCCATCGGTTTCTTCCCGTGGCGGTCGGCGGCGTCTTCCCCGGGGTAACCGCCGTAAGGCAAGCGGTTCAACTCGAAGACCCGATTCAGCCTGTCATTGGCCCCGCGGATATCCCAGCTCCGCAGACCCTCCGTCTTTGGCATGTACCGCCCCACGATCCTCACCGCGTCGTCCTCCGCTTCACGCACGAATGCGGCGGGATCTCGACCATGCAGATCCAGTGCGAAGGCAGGACTCCGCACCAACATCCCGCCACGGGAGGGCATCTGGCGAGGGCATACTTCGCCTAGCGCCCAGCCACGCGCCAAGGGCCATACCCCATACCCGACAAATTCCTCAACGAGGTCGTGCCCGCTACTCATGCGGGCCGCGCACCGAAGGGCCCCCTCATTTTCATCCTCCTCCGCTACCTCAAACTGCGGATACGCCGCGTAATAATGCGAACACATAACGGCCACGGGAAGCCCTGGTTGGCCTTCGACTGTGCCTTCGGCAACGTAGAACCAAAATTCCCACCAGTTGCCCCACTTATTGCGGGCGCAGGGAACCAATTCCACGACTTCCATCGAAGTCTTGTCGGTCTTCGGCGTAATGTGCAAGATCCAAATTGAGCAATCTTATTTCCAATTTTCCTTTTCTACCAATGCAGACAATAGTGCTTCGCGAAGACTTCGACCGATGGCTGCCCGCCATACGAAGTCGTCGCCCAGACATACTGTTGGGGCGAAGGCAAAGGCGCCACCCTTCGCTCGAAGCCTTCGCTGCAGCAGCTGAACTGACAGAAACAAAACAGGCGGGGACACCCTTCGCTTCTTCCGTTCCAGGCGAAGACTGGCGACGAAGGGCATCCCACGGCGCGGCCTCGCCCAGCTCGGAGGCCCACATGCAATCCGGCCCGTCGTAACGGGCCCCGCTTGGCCGCCCTTTGTTACGGGCCTATGTTGTAAAAGCATTCCTGTAATTACGGTCTGTAACCCCGCTTTATGGGAATATTCTTGGGATAACCTAGGTACCTGAGGGCACATGCGTCCTTAGCTTGAGATGCTGCGCGCTCAGGTACCTATAAATACCCCTGTACAGTGACCGTGAGAGGCCAGATTAACAGAGCTTTTGCCATCTAGCGCGAGTGCCCTGTTGTCATCACTGTTCACCCTTGTTGGATCCCCTTGCAGTTGAGAGCAAGTTCCAACATTTGGCGCCCACCGTTCGTGCTATGAGAAAACCACCCGCGATGGCACCCAAGAGAGCTAACCCGAAGGCTGACGAGGCTGCGAAGGCAGCACTGCTCGCCGCAAGAAAGGGCAAGGCCCTCGCCCTCACCCAATCCACCCACCAAGAGGCCACTAAAGACGACACCCTCCGCACCTGTGAACCTGAGGGACAACCGCAGCCACCCTCAGGCTTCACACCACCAGAAGGTGCGGAGCTCGCCGAGGACGGTGAGGTCCTCGGCGTCTCGGCAGAAGAACAGCTACAGCTGCGCGCCCTGCGCCTCAAGACCCGCAATCTCCAGAGGCAGAAGGAGATACTGGAGGCCAAGCGCCAATGCGTGTCCGCACTCGCCAAGGTGCGGCAAATGATACGCGACGAAGAGCACAAGGCCCAGGAACTCGAGCGGGAGATTGCGCTGATGCAGCGCGCACACGACGAAGACACGCGCGAAGGCCACCTCGGCCTGCAGCATGGGCCACCCCTGCAACACCGCGCGCAGCCGGAGGACCCGCGTTTCCCTCAACGTGACCACACCTTCCCGCACGCCGCGCCATTCCAAGGGGTCAACTATCTCGATGAGCGAAGTCCCCTGGCGCCTCACCTGCAAGTGACGCCGTGGCCAGCTAACTTCCGGGCAGGGACCTATCCCAAGTACAACGGCAGCACCGACCCGGCTCAATACATAATGAGTTACCAGGTCGCCGTTGCATCGTCCGGGGGGGGGGGACGACGCCACAATGGCGAAGTCTTTCATCATCGCCCTCGAGGGCCCCGCACTCACCTGGTTCACCAGGTTGCCTCCGCTGTCCATTGATTCCTGGAGAAGTCTCCGGGACAAGTTCCTGCTCAACTTCCAAGGGTACCGCCTAGACACCGACGCCCTAGCCGAACTTTCGCTCTGCAAGCAGCTAGAAAAGGAGACCCTGAGGGAGTATTACCGCAAATTCCTGACACTCAAGTCACAGCTACCCTCAGTCGATGACCAGATTGCCATCCATTATGCTATCAGTGGTCTTCGCGCCGGTGTCCTTTACAGCCACTGCATCAGAGATCCGCCAAAGAACCTCCAAGAGTTATATCAGCTGTTTGAAAAGTACGCCAGATCCGAAGAGCTCCACCAGCGCAAGATTGAGTCCCAGAGGAAGCCAAAAGATGCTCCACAGTCCAGCCGCACGTGGACAAGGACTCCGCAGCCAGACTCCGGTTGAGACGGCCGCAATCAGCAGCAGGTGCACAACATCGCCAACTAGCACCCCGCTGCCGACCCCCCTTGTCGCCAGGACTATCCCCCCCAGGGCCGCGGAAACGGCACTCGTGGCAGGGGCCGAGGGCGTGCGCAGCCGCCGCGCCGATTCTACTGCCTCTTCCATGGCGAAGACTGCGCCCACCACACCAAAGACTGCCCCGAAACGAAGGCTACCAGAGACAGAATGGCACGGGCGCAGCCAGCCGACAACCCCAGAATTGTCGCGCACAATTACCAGCAACCCCCTCCGCCATATATCCACGCTCCCGCCCCGCATCCACCGCACCACGCTTACCAACACCATCAGGAAGTACAAATCGTACCTCCTCCACCCCCACCACCACACCAGCAACACCAAAACATCCCCCATGCCCCAAAGCAGGAAGACTTCGCCGATCAACCATATCGCGGAGTCATCCACATGATAACTGGGGGGTCCAGCACCGACTTCGACACCAAACGGCAGAAGCGGGACCACTACCGCAGCATCAACCATGTCGCCGTCACGGGCCCAGTCGTGCAAACAAAGTGGTCCCACATACCGCTAACCTTCGACGCACGGGACGTCGACTTGCGCAGCGCCCCCCACTGCGATGCCATGGTTATCAATTGCAGCGTGGCAGGCTGGGACCTGCACAAGGTCCTCATTGACAACGGCAGCCAGGCGGACATCATCTTCCTCCACGCCTTCAATCGCATGGGCATAAGCCACAGCCTGCTTAAGCCTTCGGACAACCCATTGTATGGCTTCGGCGGCAAAGGCACCTTCCCCGTCGGCAAAATAGAGCTGCCTCTCTCCTTCGGTGTAGCACCCAATGCCCGAAGCGAGCAAATAACCTTTGACATTGTGGATATGGTATACCCTTACAATGCCATCATGGGCCGGGGCTCCATCAATAAGTTCGAAGCAGCCATTCACGGACTGTACCTATGTATGAAGATACCAGGTCCGTTAGGCGTCATCACAGTCTTCGGCAATCAACAGACTGCGCGTAACATAGAGCGGGACTTCGTGCCCGGTCAAAGAAACGTACACTGCCTCACGGCCCAATGCGAAGCCCCCGCGCCTGCCAGCCCAACCAATAAGCAACATGACAAGGCGCAGCTGCAGAGCCACGACGGGACCAAGACTGTCCCCCTCGACCAGGCCACGCCCAGGCAGACAGTCATTATCAGCGAAGACCTTACTTCGCACGAAGAAGAAAAGCTCCTCTGCTGCCTGTCCAAGAACAAAGATGTCTTCGCCTGGTCGGCCCTCGATCTGGTCGGGGTTAGCCGTTCAATAATTGAGCATAGTCTGGGAATCGACCCTTCGGTACGGCCAAAAAAGCAGCGGCTTCGCAAGATGTCCAACGAAAAGACGGAGGCCGCCAAGGCAGAGGTGCACCGCCTCCTGGAGGCCAAATTCATCGAGCCGGTGGCTTACCCCACATGGCTCTCCAATGTTGTAATGGTGCAGAAAAAGAGCGGGAAGTGGCGAATGTGCATCGACTTCACCAGTCTCAATAAAGCCTGCCCAAAGGACAATTTCCCGTTGCCACGGATCGACAAAATAGTCGATAGCGCGGCCGGGTGCGAGGTCATGTCTCTCCTCGATTGCTTCTCCGGTTACCACCAGATATACATGAAGGAAGAAGACAAGGCTAGCACCAGCTTCATAACACCCTTCGGCACATATTGCTTCATCATAATGCCGGAGGGACTCAAGAACGCCGGGTCCACCTTCTCCAGGCTCACCAAAACAGTGCTCGAGGGGCAGGTTGGCAGAAATATATTCACATATGTAGACGACATTGTCGTCGCCAGCAAGAGCAAGGAGGACCACCTCGCCGACCTCGCCGAAACATTCGCGAACATGCGGGACGCACAACTCCGCCTAAACCCGGAAAAGTGTGTCTTCGGCGTTCGCCAGGGCAAAATATTGGGCTACCTGGTATCACACCGCGGCATCGAGGCCAACCCAACCAAGATTCAGGCTATCTTGGACATGACGCCTCCACAGTCCTTCAGGGACGTCCAGCGCCTGACAGGCAGATTGGCCGCCCTCAACAGATTCATATCCAGGTCCGCCGAGCGAAGTCTCCCCTTCCTCAAGACACTCCGTGGTGCAAAAGACTTCGCCTGGGGACCAGAGCAGGCGGCGGCCTTCGCCTCATTAAAGCAGTACCTGACAGAGTTGGCCGTCCTTACCAGCCCCGACCCCTCGCTCCCCTTGCTGCTCTACGTCGCGGCTTCACCACATGCGGTCAGCGCGGCACTAGTGCAGGAGCAGACTGTCGAGGGCGTGGTCCGGCAGTGCCCCGTGTATTATGTCTCTGAAGTGCTGACACCGTCCAAGTGCAACATGACAGAGCTGGAGAAGATTGCCTACGCAGTTGTCATGTCATCGCACAAACTGCGCCATTCCTTCGAAGCATTCAAGGTCCGAGTCACCTCAAACAGGGGGCTCGGCGAATTATTCAGAAACCCGGAGGCGTCGGTGAGGATTGCCAAGTGGGCGGCCGAACTCTCCGGCTACCACATCTGCTTCGAGCCCAGGACAGCTATCAAGTCTCAAGTCCTGGCAGACTTCGTCGTCGACTGGACTGGGCCAACAACACAGCCAGATCCGTCCGCAGAGAAGACTTGGACGATCCATTGCGACGGCGCATGGTGCCATGCGGGGGCAGGCGTCGCTGCAGTCATAACCTCACCAGTCGGGGTCAAGCACAGATATGCAGCACGACTCAGCTTCAATCTGGAATCCGACAGATGCACAAATAATATAGCAGAATACGAAGCAGTCATCCTCGGCCTCCGCAAACTAAGGGCCCTCGGAGTCACCACCTGCATCATCAAAACAGACTCCAAGGTAGTTGCCGGCCAAGTCGAGAAAGACTATGCAGCTAAGGACCCCGCACTCATGCAGTACCTCGCGGCCATCCGAAGTCTCGAGAGGCAGTTCAAGGGGTTCACCTTGCAGCATGTGGATCAGGCCAAGAATGAGGAGGCCGACGCATTGGCCAAGGCCGCGGCCAGGGGCGAAACTCTGCCCTCCGACGTGTTCTTCCATGTCATCGGCACGCCAGCAGTCCGGAGCCCCGAAGGGCTCCAAATAACCAATGACAGCGAAGGCCACCGCACAGTCAACCTCATCATGACCGAAGACTGGCGGGCACCCATAACCCTGTTCCTGCAGGGGTATTATCATCCAGCCGACATCAGTGAGGCCAAGCATCTCAGACATCGAAGCCGAGACTTCGCTCTGATTGAAGGCCAAATCTACAAAAAAGGGGTCAGTCAGCCAATGCTTAAGTGCGTCACCGAGGCCGAAGGCATGCAGATTCTACGTGAAGTCCACAGTGGCACGTGCGGCTCGCACGCGGGGCCGAGGGCCCTAGCTGCTAAGGTGATCCGCCAGGGCTTTTACTGGCCCGCAATGATCTGCGCCGCAAATCGGGTCACTCGGTCCTGCGAAGCCTGCCAGAAGTTTTCCCCTCGGTCAGGCGGCCCTTCGCAGTACACAAAGCTGATCGCCCATACATGGCCTCTCCAGCGCTGGGGTCTCGACATTGTCGGACCCCTGCCCACCGCTCAGGGGAACCTTAAGTTCGCCTTCGTCGCGGTCGAGTACTTCACCAAATGGATCGAGGCACGGGCTGTTTCTACAATAACATCAAAGACTGCCCAAAAATTCTTCTGGCAGAACATCGTTTGCCGCTTCGGAGTACCATCCGAACTAACAGTTGACAACGGCAAGCAGTTTGATAACCAAGACTTCAAGGATTTTTGTTTCTCTATTGGCACCAAGCTTGCCTTCGCCTCAGTCTATCATCCGCAGTCCAACGGGGTCGTGGAGCGCGCCAACGGGAAAATCTTCACAGCTATCAAAAAAATGCTCCTTGATGAAAAAAAGGGCAGGTGGACCGATTTCTTACCTGAGGCAGTCTGGGCACTAAACACGACTGAGTGCAGGGTGACCGGGTTTACTCCCTTCCGTCTTCTATACGGATCGGAGGCCATGACCCCGCAAGAAATAAAGCACGGGTCCCCGCGAACAGTTCCGTCAGCCGTCCCTGATGTGGATGAGCCAACTTCAAAGGATCTCATCGACGGAGACCGTGTCTTCGCCCTATAGGTCCTGAACAAGTATCAAGCCCAGACCAAAGCATGGCGCGACCACTCAGTCATCCCGAGGGAGTTCAGCGAGGGGGACCTCGTACTCATTCGAACAGCTCAGATGGAGTCCAAGGGCAAGCTGGAGCCCAGGTGGGAGGGCCCTTTCATCGTCAAGACAAAAGCTTCCCCCAACGCTTACAGGCTCACAACGCCAAACGGCGAGGACCTGGAGCACTCCTAGAACATCGACAACCTCCGCAAATTTTTTGTTTGATTTCTCAGGGCTGTCCTCGCCCTTGTAATTCGCAAAAACAATCTTGCACCGGCCCGCACTCTTTTCCTCCCGGGGGGTGAGGTTTTTAACGAGGCGGAGCCATGTAATGTATGCGTGAAAAATCCCCCGCAAAGACATGCGTCGAAAAAGACCGCGATGACGGTCTTCGACATTCGACCACCACGAGGTCACCGCGAGGCTAAGCGCTAGCCACCCTCGTGTGCGACAAATCCGCGTAGAAGTCGCCTAAGGGTGCAGCCGGATTAGCACAACAAGTGCGGAAAAAAATCTAAGTCTATCGCGAAGACTATCCGCGCAGAAGTCGCCTAAGGGTGCAGCCGGATTAGCACAACAAGTGCGGAAAAAATTCTAAGTCTATCGCGAAGACTATCCGCGCAGAAGTCGCCTAAGGGTGCAGCCGGATTAGCACAACAAGTGCGGAAAAAAATCTAAGTCTATCGCGAAGACTATCCGCGCAGAAGTCGCCTAAGGGTGCAGCCGGATTAGCACAACAAGTGCGAAAAAAATTCTAAGTCTATCGCGAAGACTATCCGCGCAGAAGTCGCCTAAGGGTGCAGCCGGATTAGCACAACAAGCGCGGAAAAAAATCTAAGTCTATCGCGAAGACTATCCGCGCAGAAGTCGCCTAAGGGTGCAGCCGGATTAGCACAACAAGTGCGGAACAAAAAAAAATCTGAGTCTATCGCGAAGACTATCCACGCGGAAGTCGCCTAAGGGTGTAGCCGGATTAGCACAACAAGTGCCGAGAAAAAATCTAAGTCTATCGCGAAGACTATCCGCGCAGAAGTCGCCTAAGGGTGCAGCCGGATTAGCACAACAAGCGCGGAAAAAAATCTAAGTCTATCGCGAAGACTATCCGCGCAGAAGTCGCCTAAGGGTGCAGCCGGATTAGCACAACAAGTGCGGAACAAAAAAAAAACTGAGTCTATCGCGAAGACTATCCGCGCAGAAGTCGCCTAACAGTGCAGCCGGGTCAGCACAACAAGTGCGAAAAAACCGAAGACTATCTGTACAGAAGACACCTAAGGGTACAACCGGACTAGCTCAACAAAGGCTGAAACGACAACACCAAACCGTCCACGCCAAGACCAACTATAATCACGCCAACACAGCGCAACAAAACAAGCCAGACAAAGTACACAACGCCTTCGCACACACATATGCACGCGAGGGCACACAATTTCATCATACAAGCCTCTACATATACAAGGGAGGGCACCACACTCTACATCGACTCAACCTTAGGAATAATTCCCATCTCCCTATAATTAAATAACATTATCCTGAGCTCCTCACCCACAAAAAGACTTCGCAGTTCCCCTTCACCTATATTCTCGGCGGTCGGCAAAGACAACAGTTCCTGCCGACCAGCCCCACTTACGCGAAGCCGAGCCCCCTCCGCCCCACTAACCATACGTTTCGCAATTGCCCTTCGCCGCCGTCGCCCGGTGCAAGGACCTGGCGCATCTCCTGCATCCGCGGCGTGCGGTGAGGCCTCCGTCGCAGCCACATCCAAGGCCGCGAAGTAGTCCAAGTCCTCCGACGACTCCGTCCACTCAATCGAGCTCCCAGAGTCAGCATAATCAAAAAACACAGATGAAGAACCACCACATTCATTACCATCTTCCGCGGTCGTAGCCGCCAAAAATTTAGTAGTGGCGGTTGCGTGCGCAGGCCCAAAATCTTGAACCTGCGCAGCAACCAAAATTCAGTAACATGTACAAACTTCCCCAACCCTCTACACCTACTACGCCACCTGCGACGGCCCTGACGTTGTGGGAGCCTCCGCTGTTGGCTCTACCGCCGCTTCCGCCGTTATCTCCGCCGCTACCGCTGCGGGATCCTCAGCACTCGGCGCGGCAGCTGCAGAGGCATCAGGCGCGCCTTCGGCGACCTCTGGGGGCAGGCCTTCGCCGGCCGCAGCGGATGCGGCCGGGGTCAGCGCCAGGGTGACCTCGGACTCAGCCTCCGCCGGGGCCGACTCCGGGTCAGCCAACATGCTGTTCAGCGCCCCGAAGTCGTCGACCCTCTCGCCACGCGCCGCCTAAGCCAAAACACACAAAATTCATCAAACACGCACACAGCCCACGTCCAACAAATACCAAACAAGCGAAAACGTTATCTGAGCCCTCGCCGTCTCGGCGCGCTCCCTGACCACCTCGCGCCCGTGTGGACCCCACAGCCGGTCGAAGATAGCCCCGGCAGAATCCTTCACTACGGGGTCTTCGACCTTGAAGATATCTCGCTCAAAGTCCTCTTCGACTTGGTCGAAGACCTCGAAGTGCCGGCACCCTTCGCGGGAGAGCGCGTTCATCGCCCCCTCGCAGGTGACCAGGGAGGCATACGCCATAAACCCCTCCACGACGGTGGGGAGCGCCTGCAGCTCCTCCTGCACCCACTCCAGGCACCGAAGTCCGGGCTCTCGGTCCGGTACTTCGAATTCACCGGTCCCCGCGCCCAGGCCACGGTATGTATCTACGAGCAGTTGGCGCGTCCGCTCTGCCTCCGCTCGTGCCGCGGCCTCGGCCCCCTTCACGCGGCTCTCCAGGGCGGTGAGCCGCTCCTGCAACTGCTCGACGCGCTCCCTGGCAAGATTGCCCTCCGCCCGTGCCAGGTTGGCCTCCGCCTGCGTAGCCTGCGCCTTGACAAGGGCTTCGTTGGTCTCCCTCCTTTCCCCCGCCAGCTGGCGACGGAGGACGGACTTCTCGTCCTCCAGTGTGGCCACCTTCTCCGCCAGCTTGCGGCACTTGTTGTCGGCGGCCGATTTTTCGCGGACGGCGTCAGCGTGTTGCGTCCGAAGCCTTTCGAATTCGGCAGCCACAGCTGCCGTGAGGGCCCCCGACGCAGTGCGGCTAGCGAAGTCAGCCACCTGCAGAACAATCGTAAGACTGCGGTCTAAAAAAAAAAGAGGGACGAGTTCCAACTCAGCGGACCTGACGTAGCGCCTCCGTCGCCTCCGCCAGCCGGCGGGACGCAGCGCCCGCCTCATCCATGACAACCGCGAGGGCCGACGCCTCGCCACCGGCGCTAAGAGCCCCGCCCTTCGCCTTCGGCGCTGCGGCAACCGTCGTGGTCGCCGCGCCAGGCGCAACCACAGCAAGTTGGCCTTCGCCCAACCCTGCAGCGTACCAATGAACCGATTAAAAAAAAAAGAAGAGCCAACGACCTACCACCGAGATAGTCGTCCACGCTAATATCGGTGACGAAGTCGGCGACGCGCTTGCCCGCCAACGGCAACGCTCGGGCCGCCCTCGCGACCTCCGCCACTCCGCTGGTCGGCGGCTCCGCCTTCGCCGACTTCGAGCCTTCGGCGCCTGTCGTTGCCTCCGGCGCCTTGCTAGACGCAGGGACGCTCGACTTCGCCGCCAGCGGCGGCCGGCCTCCGCCGGAGGCCGCAGCCTTCGCAGTCCCCCGCTGCCTTTTCGGCCTGGCTTCAACGAGCCTGATAGCCGCCTGGCGTTTTTGTGCAGCTCCCTAGCGATCCTTGTCCATCACTGCTGACACAACAGCAGCAATATTCCGCCCGTAAGGAAAAACCCTCCATTCACGAACCATGCGAGATGTAAAAAAGTCCTCGCCAGCCGCGCGGGGGACAGGAACATTCCTAGGCCAACAACCCCCGGTAACCCTCAGCATCCGAGCCGAAGACTCCCGGAGCTCGGGCGAAGACATCCTTTCCCCCGGGGCCGCGCACGTCTTCGTCAACTCTCTAGCAAAACGATCAGAAACCCCAAGTCCTCCCATAGCAGTACCTAATTTTCTCTTTTTAGAGGACGGGGCGGCCGCCGGCGCAGGGTCGTCCCCGGTCTCCACCGCCGGTCTCTTCCCACGGCGGTCCACATCGTCTTGACCAGGGTAGCCGTCATACGACAATTGATTTAATTCAAAAACCCTGTTCAAGCGGTCATTCGACCCGCGGATATCCCAGCTGCGCTGGCCCTCTATCCTCGGCACGTAGCGTCCAACAAGCCGCACTGCCCCATCCTCCGCCTCACGCACAACGGCGGCCGGATCGCGACTTTGCAGATTCAGGGCGAAGGCGGGACTCCGCACCACCCGTCCACCATGAAAAGGCATCTGGCGAGGGCATACTTCGCCCAACGCCCAGCCACGCGCCAATGGCCACACCCCGTACGCCACAAACTCTTCAACCAAGTCGCGCCCACTGCTCAGGCTGGCGGCGCACCGAAGAGCCCCTTCGTCCTCATCCTCCTCCGCCACTTCAAAGGGCGGATACGCTGAGTAAAAATGAGAACACATCGCGGACACGGGGAGTCCCTCATGGCCTTCGACGGTACCCTCAGCAACGTAAAACCAAAATTCATTCCAGTTGCCCCACTTGTTGCGGGCGCAAGGAACCAACTCGACCACCTGCATCGTGGATGTGCAGGACCCAAACTGAGCGACTTCGCCTCCAATCATCCTCTTCTGCCAATGCAAACAATAATACTTCGCAAAAACTTCCACCGATGGCTGTCCGCCGTACGAAGTCGTCGCCCAGACATACTTCGACAGTGCCACTATGGCATTCGGTGTCAGCTGGTGTATTTGAACGTTGAACCTGCGCAGGACTTCGCCAACAAACCGGTGCGCAGGCAAGCGGAGCCCGGCGGCGAAGAACGCCTCGAAAACGACCAACTCGCCCTCTGGCTCGGGAACCTCCTCCGCCCCCGGGACTCGACCAACCCCGCCGCCGAAGTAACCCAACCGCTGCATATCTTGCACGCGGGCCGACGAGATCCGCGACACGTCGAAATCAATAGAGTCACCGGCGTGCAACTCCTCCACCATTAAGCTACTCAGCGTCTCCTCAGACGAGGCGGCGGCCGGCGGCGAGGGAACGGCCGGCGGCAAAGCGGCAGCGGAAGAAGACGAGGACGGCATCGCAACGTACCGTCGGCGGCGGCGGGCGGTCTGCTTCACTCGAGCCAGATCTCCGGCGAACAAGACCGCGGCAGGCAGGCGAGCGGCAAGTCGGCGGAAAGGGCGGCTAGGGTTTTCGCGGAGCGCGGAAGGTGAAGTTCAAAAAGCGCCGACCCTCACCCCCTTTTATAGACAGGGCGCGGCGCTTCGGGAAACCCGCAATCCAACAGTACGCCGTCAATCAACGGTCACATCAAAAACCCCCGCGGAACCACTTCAAGCGAGGGCAGCGTCTCCGCCATCTAACGACGTCTTCGGCACCAGGTGACTTTGTCGAACTGGTCCCTCGGAGGGCAAATGTTGGGGCGAAGGCAAAGGCGCCACCCTTCGCTCGAAGCCTTCGCTGCAGCAGCTGAACTGACAGAAACAAAACAGGCGGGGACACCCTTCGCTTCTTCCGTTCCAGGCGAAGACTGGCGACGAAGGGCATCCCACGGCGCGGCCTCGCCCAGCTCGGAGGCCCACATGCAATCCGGCCCGTCGTAACGGGCCCCGCTTGGCCGCCCTGTGTTACGGGCCTATGTTGTAAAAGGATTCCTGTAATTACGGTCTGTAACCCCGCTTTATGGGAATATTCTTGGGATAACCTAGGTACCTGAGGGCACATGCGTCCTTAGCTCGAGATGCTGCGCGCTCAGGTACCTATAAATACCCCTGTACAGTGCCCGTGAGAGGCCAGATTAACAGAGCTTTTGCCATCTAGCGCGAGTGCCCTGTTGTCATCACTGTTCACCCTTGTTGGATCCCCTTGCAGTTGAGAGCAAGTTCCAACACATACTTTGCCAGGGCCACCACGGCATTCGGTGTCAACTGGTGGACCTGGACTTCGAATCTGCGCAGAACTTCTCCCACAAATCGATGTGCGGGCAGACGAAGGCCTGCGGCGAAAAAAGCCTCGAAGACGACCAGCTCGCCTTCTGCCTCGGGGACCTCCTCTGCCCCTGGCACACGAGCCACTCCGCCGCCCAAATACCCAAGCTGTTGCATGTCATGCACGCGGACCGAGGACATCCGCGACGCGTCGAATTCCACTGTGTCGCCGGGACGCAACTCCTCCGCCGCCACATTGCTCAGCGTCTCCTCGGACGATTCACCGGCCGGCGGCGTATCAGCAGCAGAAGAGGAAGAGGACGGCATGGCTACGTACCGTCGGCGGCGGCGGGCGGTCTGCTTCACACGGGCCAGATCTCCGGCGAGCAAGAGCAAGGAGGGCAGACGAGCAAGCGGGCGGTTTGAAAAGGAGGCTAGGGTTTTCGTGGCACGCGGAGAGATAAAGTTCAAAGGGCGCCGCCCCCGCCCCCTTTTATACACAGGGCACGGCGCTTCGGGAAACCCGTAATCCAACAGTGCGGCATCAATCAACGGTCATATCAAAAACCCCTGAGGAACCACTTCGAGCGAGGGCAGCGTCTCCACCATCTAGTGACGCCTTCGGCACCAGATGACTTGGTCGAACTAGTCCCTCGGAGGGCAAATGTTGGGGCGAAGGCGTAGACGCTACCCTCCGCTCGATGCCTTTGCTAGTCTCGCTGCACCAACGGAGACGACGACTGACGGACTGCACCCTTCGTCCGACGTGACTGAAGGATGAAGACCCATGGTGAGGCCGCTCCGCCCCGCGGGGTCGCCCAACGTGAGAGCCCACGTACAATCCGGCCCGTCATAACGGGCCCCACGCTGTTGTTGCGCATTATGGGCCTAAATTGTAAAGGTTTTTCTATTATTACAGTCTGTAACCCTGCTTTAATGGGAATATTCCGGGGAGAACCTAGGCTCCTGAGGGCACATGCGTCCTTAATCCTTGACGCTGGGCACTCAGGCACCTATAAATACCCCCGCACAGTGCCCTTGAGGGGCTAGGTTAACAGAGCTATTGCCATCTCAAGTTGTAGCCCCGTTTACACCGCTTTCACTCCCCCGTTGGATCAACTTGCGCAGGAGAGCAAGTTCCAACAGGGGTAACCACTAGATCTCGTGTTGCTCATTTTTGTGAACATTACTCTTTTGTGTCTTCTATTGAGCCATACAGGGTGGAAGACGCATTGAGAGATTCGGATTGGGTGTTGGCAATGCAAGAGGAGCTCAACAACTTCACGAGGAATGAGGTATGACATTTAGTTCCACGTCCTAACCAAAATGTTGTAGGAACCAAGTGGGTCTTCCGCAACAAGAAAGACGAGCATGGTGTGGTCATAAGGAACAAAGCACGACTTGTGGCCATGGGTTATTCACAAGTCAAAGGTTTGGATTTTGGAGAAACTTATGCACCCGTAGCTAGGCTTGAGTCAATTCGTATATTACTTGCCTATGCTACTTACCATGGCTTCAAGCTCTATCAAATGGATGTGAAGAGTGCCTTCCTCAATGGACCAATCAAGGAAGAGGTCTATGTTGAGCAACCTCCCGGCTTTGAAGATAGTGAGAATCCTAACCATGTCGATAAACTCTCTAAGGTGCTTTATGGGCTCAAGCAAGCCCCACGAGCATGGTATGAATGCCTAAGAGATTTCCTTATCACTAATGGCTTCAAAGTCAGAAAAGCCGATCCTACTCTCTTTACTAAAACCATTGCAAATGATCTGTTTGTATGCCAAATTTATGTTGATGATATTATATTTGGGTCTACTAACAAATCTACATGTGAAGAGTTTAGTAGGATCATGGTACAAAAATTCGAGATGTCTATGATGGGGGAGTTGAAGTATTTCTTAGGATTTCAAGTGAAGCAACTCCAATAAGGCACCTTCATTAGCCAAACGAAGTACATTCAAGACATACTCACCAAGTTTGGAATGAAGGATGCCAAGCCCATCAAGACACCCATAGGAACAAATGGGCATCTCGACCTCGACACGGGAGGTAAATCCATAGATCAAAAGGTATACCGGTCGATGATAAGATCCTTACTCTATTTATGTGCATCTCGACCGGACATTATGCTTTCTGTATGCATGTGTGCAAGGTTCCAAGCCGATCCTAAGGAAGTTCACCTTAGGGCCATGAAGAGAATCTTGAGATATTTAGTTCATACACCTAAGTTTGGTCTTTGGTACCCCAAGGGATCCTCTTTTGATTTATTAGGTTATTCAGATGCTGATTGGGGAGGGTTTAAAATTGATAGGAAGAGCACATCACGGACTTGTCAGTTTCTAGGGAGATCCTTGGTGTCTTGGGCTTCAAAGAAACAAAACTCAGTAGCTCTTTCTACTGCAGAAGCCGAGTACATTGCCGCAGGCCATTGTTGCGCGCAATTGCTTTGGATGAGGCAAACCCTTAGGGACAATGGCTACAAATTTAGCAAAGTCCCTCTCCTATGTGATAATGAGAGTGTAATCCGCATGGCGGATCATCCCGTTGAGCACAACCGCACTAAGCACATAGCCATTCGGTATCACTTTTTGAGAGATCACCAACAAAGGGGGGATATCAAGATAGCCTATATTAACACCAAAAATTAATTAGCTGATATCTTTACCAAGCCACTAGATGAGAAAACCTTTACCAAACATAGGAATGAGCTAAACATTCTTGATTCTCGGAATTTTGATTGATACTTTGCACACATAGCTCATTTATATACCTTTGATCATATCTCTTTTATGTCTATGACTAATGTGTTTTCAAGTGTAATCTTATGCTTAGTCATAGAATTGAAAGGGAAATGGAGTATTCGGCAAAGACGATGCTTCCACTCAACTCCATCGGTATTATCTACTCTTTGCCGGTATTCCGCATCATTCTCCACTTTGGTATAATCTTCACTCATATTTATTTGTTTGCCATTGGGGAGAAAGTAAAAGGGCTCATATTTCACTCAAAGTATCCATTTTTGGCGATTCATGCCAAAGGGGGAGAAAGTATGAGCCCAAAGCAAAAGGACCGCACCACCACCGAATTTTAAAAATGAAGTTTTCAAATTGGTATCTTATTGTGTTCAAAAGGGGGAGAAAATACTAGTATATTCAAAAATTTGTAAAACCCTCTTGAACACTAAGAGGAGAATTTCATTCAGGGGGAGTTTTGTTTAAGTCAAAGGAAAAGCATTTGAAACAGGGGGAGAAAATTTCAAATCTTGAAAATGCTTCTTTCAATCTTATTCATATACCTTTGACTATTTGCAAAAGATTTTTGAAAAGAATTTTACAAAGAATTTGCAAAAACAAAACTCGTGGTGCAAGCGTGGTCCAAAATCTCTACTACTATTAAGGCTGTAAGAGTAGTCTGCCATTACCGTGTTCTGCCACCATTCCTGTTCTGCCACCATTCTCATTCCCATGTCATTCACATTCTTTCCATTCCCATGTCATTCACATTCTTTGTTCTGTCTTTCTCATTCCCCCTCCCGTAAATCTCATTCCCATTCCCATCCCCCCGTACATTCCCATTCCCATCCCGCCGTACAGCCCACGTCTAGCTAAAATTAAAAAAACACACATGTCCTTAAGGGGATTTGAACCCATGACCTCTCAAGCAAAGGCCAAGAGTAGCTACCGCTACACCACATGTGTGTTCATGTCTACATCTATGACAGGAAACATATCTACTACATCTCTCACCAAACTCACTTGCTACCCTTGCATAATGCGTAGTAGTAGATAAGTATCACCAAGATTCTTGAATTATATTTTTGGATGGAGGTAATATTATTTAAAGAAGAGCTTTGCATGCAATTTCTTTTGTTTGAATAATGTATTATGCTTAAATTCCCTTTTTTGCATGCGTGACATTTTTCTTCGTAATATTTTTTCCATAGATCAGACTTGTGAGTCATTTTCATAAACCAACGCCAAGCATGAATCCATGTTTCTTACTTGAAACCCCGAGCAAACACCATAAGCAGAAGGCACTCGCGTTGGCGTCGCTCATCGATGACGAGAAGAAGCTTGACGACTGTCAGTTCGACCTCTAGAAGCAGTCCTACATGGTCGCATACGCCGCTGTGTATGACAAGCTCCCGCGAAGCCACCACTTGGACGTGGTCCAGAGCACCTGCACCGCGCTGTCCATCGTTAAGCAGGGGGCCTCATGATTCTCGCCAACGTCGACGACTCTCGGGTTGTTCTGGACACCGCATCCGACAACGACGACATCACGCCGTCCAGCTCATCGTTCACCTAAAGCCCAACCTACCACGTAAGTCGCTACTGACTGGACATGAATTCTTGTGCGCTGGGATGATAGACGTTGCTGACGTTGTGTGAGTGTCCTCGAACATGATGTATGTAGTGGAGTAGCGCATCTGGTGGTGCAACGGCCAGGGGTACTACCTCGTTGATGAGCCTGGGGTGCACTTCGTTTGGTAGCCCAACCAAGAGTCATCGGTACTCGTCATGTCGCGCGCGTTCGACGACTACTATATCGAGGATTGTGGCGTCATCTTGGCGTCGGAGGTGACACAGAGGAGGATCAACAACAGTGACCAGTTTGTCATCCTTGCCACCGTCAGGGTAGCTTTTGCGTCGGCCTGTCTTTAATTCTCTTCGCAAACACACACACTTACCTTTTTGTTTAAGTAAGAGCGTATGGTGGTGCGTGTCTGATGACTAACGATGTACGAGAAAATTTCTTCCAGCATGTGTGGAACGTGCTCTCCAATGATGAGACCATACAAATCGTGGCGTGGCATATATCGAAGTCTGCATGATACTGATGGTTGCAATGTAGTGGTGAAACAACTAGATTAAAATAACAAAATTTATGTATGGCTAGAATCACAAATTGATTATGAAACATTTTCTCATAACAATATAACACACATTTTGTGTATAAGTTATCGTAGTATACTGGTATTATATATTACCGTTGCAACGCACGGGCACTCAGCTAGTTTTAAATAAGAAGAAAACAATCCATGCATATCTATTGAAATAATTATATTGGTTTCAATTCCAAGCAACCTTTGCACTTACATTATGCAAACTAGTTCAATTCTGCACTTTTATATTTGCTTTGGTTTGTGTTGGCATCAATCACCAAAAAGGGGGAGATTGAAAGGGAAATAGGGTCAAACCTTTTCCTAAATGATTTTGGTGGTTGAATTGCCCAACACAAATTATTGAACTAACTAGTTTGCTCTAGATTATAAGTTCTACAGGTGCCAAAGGTTCAACATAAACCAATAAAAAGTCCAAGAAAGGGTTCAAATAAAAAGAGCAAAAGACAACCGAAGGCTGCCCTGGTCTGGCACACCGGACTGTCCGGTGTGCCACCGAATAGTGTCTGGTGCACCACCGGACAGTGTCCGGTGCACCAGGGTGGATCAACTCTGAATTGCTCAGCTTCGGGAATTTGGGGAGCCACTCCGCTATAATTCACCGGACTATCCCGTGTAGCACCGGACTGTCTGGTGTGCCAGTGGAGCAACGGCTATCTGCGCCAACGGTCATCTGCAAAAGTCTACAGTTAACGTGAACAGTGTAACTGCACGCGCAGAAGTCAGAGCAGGCGCCAGAAGGCGCACCGGACAGTGAACAGTAACTGTTCGGTGCACCACCGGACTGTCTGGTGGCCCCACATGTCAGAGCTCCAACGGTCGAACCCTAACGGTTGGGTGACGTGGCTGGCACACCGGACAGTGTTCGGTGGCACACTAGACTGTCCGGTGCGCCATACGACAGCAGCCATCCCCAACAACCACTTTGGTGGTTGGGGCTATAAATACCCCCAACCACCACTCATTCAAGGCATCCAAGTTTTCAGCCAACACATTCAATACAAGAGCTATAGCATTCAATACAAGACACAATTAGAGTGAATCAAAATCTCTCCGAGTCCCAATTCCACTCAAAGCAATAGTGACTAGAAGAGAGAGTTTTGCCGTGTTCATTTGAGCTCTTGCGCTTGGATCGCTTTTCTTCTTCCTCATTCTTGTTCCCACAACATTTGTAATCAAAGCAAGAGACACCAATTGTGTGGTGGTCCTTGTGGGGACTTAGTGTTCCAATTGATTGAGAAGAGAAGCTCACTCGGTCTAGGTGACAGTTTGAGAGAGGGAAAGGGTTGAAAGAGACCTGGTCTTTGTGACCACCTCAACGGGGAGTAGGTTTGCAAGAACCGAACCTCGATAAAAAAAATCACCGAGTCATCCGCCTTATTTGCTTGTGATTTGTTTTTCGCCCTCTCTTTTGGACTCGACTTTAATTCTAACGCTAACCCCGGCTTGTAGTGTGTGTTTAAGTTTATAATTTTCAGATTCCACCTATTCACCCCCCTCTAGGTGACTTTCAGTACCAACTTACTTTCCTACATGACAAGCTCTACAAACCCTTTCTTTCTCAAAATAAACATTTGTTAGTCCCAAAATGTGTTCTCCCTTTAGAAGCTTGTGAAGATTCTTCATCCCAACATGGGCTAGTCGGCGATGCCAGAGCCAACCCATATTAGTCTTAGAAATTAAGCAAGTATCGAGTTCAACTCTTTTAAAATCAACTAAGTATGGCTGACCCTCTAATACTCCCTTAAATGCTACTGAATCATCACTTTTCTAAAGACAGTAACACCTATATCCGTAAAAAGACAGTTGTAGCCCATTTTGCATAATTGAGAAACTGAAAGCAAATTGTAATCTAAAGAATCTATAAGAAAAACATTGGAAATGGAATGGTCAGATGATATAATAATTTTACCAAGTCCTTTGACCAAACCTTGATTTCCATCCCTGAATGTGGTAGCTCATTGGGGATATTTGTTTTTCTCGTAGGAGGAGAACATCCTTTTCTCCCCTGTCATATGGTTTGTGCATCCGCTATCAATGATCCAACTTGAGCCCCCGGATGCATAAACCTGCAAAACAATTTAGGCCTTGTTTTTAGGTACCCAAATGGTATTGGGTCCTTTCACATTAGAAACAAGTACCTTGGGTACCCAAACACAAGTCTTGGAGCCCTTGTGTTTGCCCCCAACATATTTGGTAACTACTTTGCCTGATTTGTTAGTTAAAACATATGAAGTATCAAAAGTCTTGTAACACCCACTTTGTAATTTGTTAGAAATAATATCAATAGAGAAATAATTTCTCCTTATGTGAGTTTAACCTTTGTGCATCATCACATGTGTACACCCTAGGTAAAAACAAATAATTAATAACATAAAAGCCACTAAATTATGTATCATGCTGGTTCTTATTTTTGTGTGCATTTTGTGACAAAATAAAAAAAATAAAGAGACAAGAAATATATTAATTCAAAAGGAAATCTAGAATCTAAAAGAAATTCTAGAAATTTAGAAAAGAAAAGAAATACCACATGAAACATAGGGAAAAATATATACATAAATATATTCTCTTCAACCCCAAATGTAAATTTGGCACATTTGATATAAGTACAAACCCATAACTGACATTCAAATTTGAATTTGAAATCTAAAAGGAGAAATGAGGATCTAAATTTGAAAAAGAAAAGAGGAAAGAATAAAGAAAAGAAAAGGGAAAAAATGGCATTGGGCCTAATACCACCCTGCTAGCCCACCACACGACTCCCGTGCGGCCCAACCCGACCTGGGCGCGGCGCGCCGACGGGAGGACCCCACCGGTCAGTCTCACACGCGCGGCCGCGTTCTCTTCCCCTCACTGCTCTGCGGGACCCGCGTGTCGGTGGCGCTACCTGCCCTCGTTTCTACAAACACGCCGACTGGCGGGGCCCAGCACTCAGCGACTTTCGGTCGTGGAGATGGCGCTCCGACACTTGCGCGTGGGGTCCGCCTTGCAGTGCCGCCTCCCCTCGCCATGCGCGCATGGCGGACGACCGCAACCTCCGCGCCGATGGATGCGGAGCTGGCAGACTCAAGACCGGCTGGGAATCGTGCTCATAAGAGACCCCCTTGACCACGCTCCTCCTTGTATCCCACTTCTTCCGCATCCGCTACACCGTCCTTAACAACCTCGCTGCCGCGTTCCGCGCAAAGTACGCCGCACCGCCGGTGAAATCGATCCCCGCCGACCTTCCCTTCTCTTCGTGTGGCCGGGTGCGTGCGTCGGTGCCCGGTGGCCCTGTTCGAGCTCACGTGGCGTGCTGAGCAACCCCAAATCGGGGGGGATTTCTCGCCGGAGTGCGCAACAGGGCGGAACATCGTCCTCCTCATGGTCGGCTCGCCTGCGCGGACGATACTTGGTAAAAACCACTCGCTCGGACCCGCTTTAATACCCATAGCATGTATTCCGAATGAATTTGAGTTTCATGCCCGGAATCTGGAGACTAGCCCCGCCGGCGTGAGGCCTGGCCGCGGTGGCGTTGGTGCCATGGTCTGGTTTGACTAGGGGAGGAAGAAAACCGGTCGGCCGTTGGTTTGGCGATGTAGGGCTGCGATCTAATCCAGCGTACTGGTTCGGCCTGATCTTCTTCTGGCCGTCCGATTTAGATCAGACGGATGACAGGTGTAGCGAGCGTTTTGAATCTGAAGCGTTGAGATTTGATCGTGCGGTGGCCGACGCGTACCGTTTCGATCCACTCTAGATCTAATCTGGAACACCCATGTCCGATCTGACGGCCGAGATGGCTTCATACCTCTTCGGCTTGTAGTTTTGTAAAAGAGACCCTGTATTTTAGGTGATTCAACTCGCGGTCCATTCTGACTATTCACTGAGTCTTAGGAATTTTTCCCGGAGCCCCTGGACTTTTATTAATTTGAGGCCCAGTCCAGAGATCGTTTAAAATGAATAAATGAAATAGAAAATGGAATTTTCATAGGAAAATAATTGCTAGAACTTCAATAATTCATAGAAAATGCATATGAACTCCAAATTAGTCCATTCCACTTCCTAAAATTTTGTAATTTTATTCTCTAGCACCTAGAGCCTCTGTTATGTCATGAAAACAGTAAGAAAATTAATCCCACACTTAATCCTATTTTAAACACATAAAACCTTTGAAAATCCATAACTTAAAATCTATAACTCGAAAAATTATGATTCCTGTTCCTAGGATTTTATTTTAATGTGTAGATTATTACTGTGTATTTTGTGTACATGTTTGGTGTGATGTTAATTTCCTCTTTATACTGTGCTTGTTTGTATTGTGGCGAGTAGAAGAGCCCGTGACCGAGGATCCTGGTGAGCAGCAAGTTGAAGTAGCTGAGCAGGAGCTCATTGAAGGCAAGTTGTGCCCTTGACCACTTTTTACCCAATAATGTTCTTTGATATCATTTATCCATGCATAGGTTAATTTTGATGAGACCCGATAGGTCATCCTAGATTGTTTATCTCATTACCTTGTTTACCCATGAATCACTTGGGTAGTTTGCTATTGCTTTACATGGTTTTGGGATAATTATTTATTATATCTATGTTCCAATTATTCTTGTTATTCTATTTATGTTCATGTTAAGATCATTAATGTTAATTGGAACATAGAGCTTAACTTGAGAACCACGTGCCACCACAAGGGTTTAATGGGACACCCTTGGCTGACTAATTAGGAAAGCTAGTGGAAGACTACCTTACCCAAAAGGGGCAAGGGCAGTAGGGGAGTGGTCAGTGTAGGGAGGTCCTTGGTTGATTTTGCAGCGATGGCGGTCAGACAAGAACCCTGCATTGGAGCTTCCTATAAACTGTAGCGGGTTTTCTGAAGCTAGTGGAACTATGTAAAGGCCTCGTAGTGTTACCCTACCTCGCCTCCTCGGTAGAGGTGTATGGGAAGTCGCGATCCCTTGGCAGATGGGTAACATGACTTGTGGGTAAAGGGTACAACCTCTGCAGAGTGTAAAACTGGTATACTAGCCGAGCTCGCGGTCATGAGCAGCTCAGGACTCTCTGATGTTTAAATTATGGAACTTAAATTCAATTTTGTCATTTGCATTGCATGGGTTTATTATTAATTTTGTTCTATTACTTTACTTATGGTTTGGTGTTTACTTACACTTAGTAACTGCTAATAAAATTTCGACCAACTACTTAAAAGCAATGCTCAGCTTTAACCCCTATCATTGATTAGCCTTACACATCACGTGAACTCACACCTTTGTGAGTTTATGTCCACTGGTTCCCCACAACTTGTTGAGCTATGATCATGTGTGAGCTCACCCTTGCTGTCTCACACCCCCCACAGGAGAAGAGCAGGTGGTTCAGGAGGAGCCAAAAGGCGAGGAGTATGATCTGATCAAGGTGGCGTTTCTCAGTTGACATTAGCGCCAACAGTCCTTAGTTCGTTTTATCTTTATTATTTTATTTTGTAATAAGTCTTCCGCTATGTAATAAATACTCTGATGTTTTATGAAATTTATCTCTATACACTCTGTTATTATATATGTTGTCTTCTTGGCGCATGTATGAGATGCACCTGCCTTTGATCCTTAAAGCCGGGTGTGACAGAAGTGGTATCAGAGGAAATGTTGACTGTAGGACGAAACCTAGATAGAAATGGACAACCCTCACTTACATACCTTACTCTGATTCATTCTATACTTACCTCATCTTCATCTTGTCTCACCTTTTGCTACTCTACTCGGATTAATCTTATCTTTTCTACTCTAAGACAAGATGGATTTCACACCTTGGAATCCTACCACTATGATCTTTTAAGAGATAGGGAACCCAAGACAAAAATTTAAAACTATTTTCTTTAAAAATGTTGTTTGATTGTGATGATGCTAAATGCCTGATTTGCTTCTTTGATTGATTGAATTATTATAGATGGACATCTTAGTATGTACCACCATAAGGTAATAAATTAGCTATGGTAGGTAAAATATTAATCTGCTTAGCTAATAAAATTCCCCAAAGAACCTGATTTGTAAATACCTGCCTTGTCTACTATTCTCTTACCATATGTATCTAACTCAGATGGTCAATACCAGGCGGGGTGGTGGAATTGATTTGCCTCCTAATCGACACACTCGGTGGATATATAGACAACCCCAGCCACAACCTGCAGAGATGAATCCTCCTAATCCTCCACCAGGCGGAGTTGACCCACTGGTTGCTGCTCAGATGGCGGTGATGCAGCAAATGGCGGACACTATGGCTGATATGCGTGCCCAGATGCAGCAAGAACGCCAGGAGATGCGTCAGGAAAGAGAAGATATACGACAGGAGTTGCGCCAGGAGCGAGAGGAGATACGCCAGGAAAGGAGGGCACAACAACAGCAGCTGCAACAACAAATGCAACAACAACAACAGCAGCAACAGCAGCAACAAGTACCACTGCCTCCACCACCACCACCAGTTCCACCCCGTGATAAGCATAGGGAGTTCATGAGTCATAAGCCACCTACATTTGCAAGCTCACCTGATCCACTGGACGCGGATGATTGGCTGAAGTCCGTTGAGAAGATGCTGAATATTGCACAATGCACGGACTGGGAGAAGGTTTTATATGCTTCTAGACGTCTGATAGGTCCTGCTGCTGACTGGTGGGATTCATATACTGCTGCCCACGATGCTGCTGATACTATCACTTGGGCAGAGTTCAGTACACAGTTCCGGAATTATCATATACCAGCCGGATTAATGAAGATTAAGAAGAAGGAATTCCTGTCGCTGAAGCAAGGAAGTATGTCAGTCAGCGAGTACCGCGACAAGTTCATCCAGTTATCTAGATATGCCCCTGATGAAGTTGCTGAAGATGAGAGGAAGCAGGAGCATTTTATTGAAGGACTTAATGGACCACTGCAGTATGCTCTAGTGGCACACACATTTCCATCATTTCAGAGGCTACTTGATAAGGCCCTGGCTATTGAACACAAGCGTGTTCAGCTAGGAGATTTGAAGAGAAAGGCTATATCTCAGGGACAAGGAAGCAGCAGTGTTTGTCCTCGCTACAGTTCACCCCAGGGTACACCCGTTCGCACTGGCGGAGGCCAGCGCCCAGTTCAGCAATCACCACTGAGGACTCCACCTCCTCGACAGGCTACCCCCACTGGCACCCCGACGAAGTTCTCAGGACAGAGTCCAAGCACTACTTGTTTCAAGTGTGGGAAGACTGGTCATTATGCAAATGTCTGCCCACAGAGGATTGCTACTACTCTAGTTCAGAACAGGCAGCAAACTCCAGGATCACGCAAGGGATATTCTATTGCCAAGGTTAATCAAGTCAGCGTTGATGCTACTCCGGAGGGTGGGGACATCGTACTTGGTATGTTTTATGTTAATGCAATTCCTGCAACCATATTATTTGATTCTGGTGCTACACATTCATTCATGTCTGCTAGATATGCCAACGCAAATGAAATACCACTGCTAAATATGAGAAAACAATGATAGTAATTACACCTAAAGGGCCTGTTGAGGCGAATCAAATGACGCGTAGATTGACATTGACCATTATGGGTAGAGAATTTGGAGCTACTGCTATAATATTAGAGTCAAGCAGTATAGATCTGATCCTTGGTATGTCATGGCTAAGAAAGGCAAAGGCCGTTATAGCATGTGGTAGAGGTACCGTAGAACTCACTACCACTAAAGGAGAAAGATTTCAAGTTAATATTGCAGTAACCTCCTCATCCATGCGTGCAATGTTCTTTATACCTGAGGAGTTTGTTGGTGACAACATCCGGGTGGTTAGAGATTTTGCGGATGTCTTTCCAGAGGAGTTACGAGGGATGCCACCTGATAGAGAAGTTGAGTTTGTTATTGATCTCTTACCTGGAACCGCCCCTATTTCTAAACGGCCATATAAGATGTCCGTAGAGGAGTTGAAGGAACTTAAGAAGCAGTTAACTGAGTTACAAGATGCTGGGTACATTCGTCCGAGTTCCTCACCGTGGGGAGCACCGGTCTTGTTTGTACAGAAGAAGGATGGATCGCAGCGGATGTGTGTGGATTATAGATCTCTTAATGATGTTACTGTGAAGAACAAGTATCCGTTGCCCTGTATTGAGGATCTATTTGATCAAATGAGAGGTGCTAGAGTATTCTCGAAGATTGATCTCCGATCGGGTTACCATCAGATGAGGATCAGACCATTGGATATTCCTAAGACAACATTCTCGACTCGATATGGATTATATGAGTTCACTGTTATGTCGTTTGGATTAACCAATGCACCAGCTTATTTTATGAACTTGATGAATAAGGTGTTTATGGAGTACTTGGACAGATTCGTAGTGGTGTTCATCGACGACATTCTTATTTATTCCCAGAGTGATAGCGATCATGAGGAACATCTGAGGTTGGTGCTACAGAAGCTACGAGACAACCAGTTATATGCCAAGTTCAGCAAGTGCGAGTTTTGGATTGGCGAGGTGCCATTTCTTGGTCATATTATTTCTAATGGAGGAATATCAGTGGGTCCTGCTAAAGTTAAGGAGATAATGGAGTGGAGAGTACCCACTACAGTTACTGAGATTCGGAGTTTCTTGGGACTTGCTGGCTATTATCGGAGATTTATTGAAGGATTTTCTAAGATTGCTAAGCCTATGACTTCGCTCTTGGAGAAAGGAAGAGAGTTTAAGTGGGACGAGAAGTGTCAAGACAGTTTTGATCAATTAAAGAAGAGATTGATGTCGCCACCAGTATTGGTTATGCCAGACCTACAGAAAGGATTTGATATTTATTGTGATGCATGTGGCCAAGGCTTAAGATGTGTGCTCATGCAAGAAGGACATGTGATTGCCTATGCTTCTCGTCAGTTACACAAACATGAATTGAATTACCCCACTCATGACTTGGAATTGGCAGTCGTTGTGCATGCACTTAAGATTTGGAGACATTACATCATGGGGACCAAGTGCCAAGTGTACATGGATCATAAGAGTTTGAAGTATATATTTACTCAGAAGGATCTCAACCTTAGGCAACGCCGTTGGTTGGAGCTTATTAAGGATTATGATTTGGAGATTCACTATCACCCGGGCAAGGCAAATTTGGTTGCAGATGCCTTGAGTCAAAAGGAGCATGTTCATTCAGCTATTGTTGCCCAGCTACCCGATGAGATTGTTGAAGATTTCAGGAGACTTAACCTAGGGATAGTTGCTCATACTGAAGGAGTTACTATTGATGTGGAACCTACTTTGGAGCAAGAAATTCGTAAAGGTCAAATTGGTGATGCTAAAATAAAAGAGATTAAGGATCTGATTACTAAAGGTCGAGTTCCGGAATTCACGGAAGATGAGCAAGGCACCGTATGGTTCAAGGACAGGATGTGTGTTCCTGATATTGAAAGCCTTCTAGAGACTATTTTAAAAGAGGCCCATGATTCAGATTATTCTATTCATCCTGGTAGCACTAAGATGTATCAGGATTTGAAGCGGAAATATTGGTGGTATGGATTGAAGAGAGATGTAGCTGCACATGTGGCTATGTGCGATGTATGTCAAAGAGTTAAGGCTGAACACCAGAGGCCAGCTGGACTATTGCATCCACTGAAGATACACGAGTGGAAGTGGGAAGAGATTGGTATGGATTTCATTACTGGATTGCCTCGCACCCAGAAAGGATATGATGCTATATGGGTGATTGTGGATAGATTGACTAAAGTGGCTCACTTTATTCCGGTGAAGACTACTTATAAAGGTTCTCAGCTAGCAGAGTTATATATGGCTCGGATTGTGTGTTTACATGGAGTACCAAAGAAGATCGTGTCTGATCGAGGTTCACAGTTTACCTCAAGGTTTTGGAGAAGCTTTCATAAGAATCTGAGTACAAAATTGAATTTCAGTACGGCTTATCACCCTCAGACTGATGGACAGACTGAAAGGACTAATCAAGTTTTGGAAGATATGTTGAGAGCTTGCGCCCTTTAGCATGGAGGAAGTTGGGATAAAAGTCTACCTTATGCTGAGTTCTCCTATAATAATAGCTATCAGGCCAGTCTGAAGATGTCACCTTTTGAAGCTTTATATGGGAGGAAGTGCAGGACTCCTCTATATTGGGATCAGACTGGAGAAAGACAGTTCTTTGGACCTGAACTTATTCAAGAGGCAGAAGAACAAGTTCGTATAATTCGAGAGAATTTGAGGGTAGCTCAAACTAGGCAAAAGAGCTACACAGATAATAGAAGGAGGCCACTGGAATTTGAAGGAGGAGATTATGTGTACCTCAAGGTGTCACCACTTCGTGGAATGAGGAGATTCAAAGTTAAGGGCAAATTGTCCCCTCGCTATATTGGACCATTCTTGATCTTTAGGCGAGTTGGGGAGATGGCATACCAACTTGAGTTACCTGCTAGTCTATCGGATGTGCATAATGTATTCCACGTATCTCAACTGAAGAAGTGTCTCTGTGTCCCTAAGGAACAGTTACCAATGGAAGAGCTCAGTGTTCAGGGTGATTTGACTTACACGGAGTATCCAATCAAGATTCTTGACACTTTGACTCGAGTTACAAGAAATAAGGTGATAAAGATGTGCAAAGTGCAATGGAGTCACCACGGTGAAGATGAAGCAACTTGGGAAAGAGAAGAAGAGCTTCGTATAGATTTTCCCCACCTTTTCCCTCGTTCTTCCTAAATCTCGAGGACGAGATTATTTTTAAGGGGGGTAAGATTTGTAACACCCACTTTGTAATTTGTTAGAAATAATATCAATAGAGAAATAATTTCTCCTTATGTGAGTTTAACCTTTGTGCATCATCACATGTGTACACCCTAGGTAAAAGCAAATAATTAATAACATAAAAGCCACTAAATTATGTATCATGCTGGTTCTTATTTTTGTGTGCATTTTGTGACAAAATAAAAAAATAAAGAGACAAGAAATATATTAATTCAAAAGGAAATCTAGAATCTAAAAGAAATTCTAGAAATTTAGAAAAGAAAAGAAATACCACATGAAACATAGGGAAAAATATATACATAAATATATTCTCTTCAACCCCAAATGTAAATTTGGCACATTTGATATAAGTACAAACCCATAACTGACATTCAAATTTGAATTTGAAATCTAAAAGGAGAAATGAGGATCTAAATTTGAAAAAGAAAAGAGGAAAGAATAAAGAAAAGAAAAGGGAAAAATGGCATTGGGCCTAATACCACCCTGCCAGCCCACCAGACGACTCCCGTGCGGCCCAACCCGACCTGGGCGCGGCGCGCCGACGGGAGGACCCCACCGGTCAGTCTCACACGCGCGGCCGCGTTCTCCTCCCCTCACTGCTCTGCAGGACCCGCGTGTCGGTGGCGCTACCTGCCCTCGTTTCTACAAACACGCCGACTGGCGGGGCCCAGCACTCAGCGACTTTCGGTCGTGGAGATGGCGCTCCGACACTTGCGCGTGGGGTCCGCCATGCAGTGCCGCCTCCCCTCGCCATGCGTGCATGGCGGACGACCGCAACCTCCGCGCCAATGGATGCGGAGCTGGCGGACTCAAGACCGGCTGGGAATCGTGCTCATAAGAGACCCCCTTGACCACGCTCCTCCTTGTATCCCACTTCTTCCGCATCCGCTACGCCGTCCTTAACAACCTCGCTGTCGCGTTCCGCGCAAAGTACGCCGCGCCGCCAGTGAAATCGATCCCCGCCGACCTTCCCTTCTCTTCGTGTGGCCGCCAGTGAAATCGATCCCCTGTTCGAGCTCGCGTGGCATGCTGAGCAACCCCGAATCGAGGGGGATTTCTCGCCGGAAAATAGCATCATTGCAAATATTTAAATCTTTAGCCTTAGAAATTAATCTAGCATTTTCCTCCCTAAGGCTATAAATTGATTCATTCAATTTATCAATCTTTGCAATTAAACTAGCATTTTCAGTTCTAAGGTTGGAAATAGTGTCATTGCAAGTGCTAAGCTCTTTAGTCAAGTCTTCACATTTTTCTATCTCTTGAGCATAAGCATTTTTAACTTTAACATGCTTTTTGTTTTCCTTAATAAGGAATTTCTCTTGGCTATCCAAGAGTTCATCCTTCTCATGAATAGCACCTATCAATTCATTCAATTTTTCTTTCTGTTGCATGTTAAGGTTGGCAAAAAGGGTAAGCAAATTATCCTCATCTTCATTAGAGCTACCCTCATCACTAGATGTTATATATTTGGTGGAAGCTCTAGATTTTACCTTCTTCCTTTTGCCGTCCTTTGCCATGAGGCACTTGTGGCCGACGTTGGGGAAGAGGAGACCCTTGTTGACGATGATGTTGGCGGCATCCTCGTTAGAGGAGGAGTCGGTGGAGCTCATGTCAGAGTCCCATTCCCGATACATGTGAGCATCGCCGCCCTTCTTCTTGTAATATCTCTTCTTCTCCTTCTTCTTCCCCCTCTTGTCATCGCCCCTGTCACTATCACTAGATATAGGACATTTTGCAATAAAATGACCGAGCTTACCACACTTGTAGCACACCCTTTTGGAACGGGGCTTGTAGTCTTTCCCCTTCCTTTGCTTGAGTATTTGGCGAAAGCTCTTGATGATGAGCGCCATCTCCTCGTTGTCGAGCTTAGAGGCGTCGATGGGGAGCCTACTTGATGTAGACTCTTCTTTCTTCTCCTCCATCGCTTCGAATGCGACAGGTTGCACCTCAGGTGTGGAGGTGCCGTCTTGCTCCAAGTTGACGATTTGTATGGAGCCTTTGATTATCAATTTAAAGCTCACAAACTTTCCTATTACCTCCTTGGGAAACATTAGCTTATATCTAGGATCACCACGAATTAATTGAACTTGCGTAGGATTGCGAAAAATGAGTGATCTTAGGATAACCTTGACCATTTCATGGTCATCCCATTTGGTGCTCCTGAGGTTGCACACTTGATTTACCATGGTCTTTAGCCGGTTGTACATGGCTTGCGGCTCTTCCCCATTGTTGAGGACGAATCGACAAAGCTCTCCCTCAATTGTCTCACTTTTGGTGATTTTGGTCACCTCGTCCCCTTCGTGTGCGGTCTTGAGGACGTCCCAAATATCTTTGGCGGTCTCTAACCCATGAACTTTGTTATACTCCTCTCGACTTAAAGAGGTGAGGAGTATAGTAGTTGCTTGGGAGTTAAAGTGTCGTATTTGGGTGACTTCGTCCGAGTCATAGTCTTTATCCCCCACCTGAGGTACCTACGCTCCATACTCAACAGCATCCCATATGCTTTCATGGAGTGAGGTTAGATGACCTTTCATTTTAACACTCCACATAGAATAATCTTCACCATAAAAAACCGGTGGTTTGCCTAATGGGACAGAAAGTAAAGGAGCGCGCTTTGAAATACGGGGATAGCGTAAGGGGATCTTACTAAACTTTTTGCGCTCATGGCGCTTAGAAGTGACGGACGTCGCGTCAGAGCCAGAGGTGGATAGCAACGAAGAATCGGTCTCGTAGTAGACCACTTTCTTCATCTTCTTCTTGTCACCACTCCGATGCGACTTGACGCGGGGAGGTGATTCCTCCCTTCCTTTGGCGCCGGACTCCCTTGATGGAGCCTTCCCGTGGCTTGTGGCCGTTTCCGTCTCCCTCTTGGCGGATCCTCCCGACATCACTTCGAGTGGTTAGACTCTAATGAAGTACCGGGCTTTGATACCAATTGAAAGTCGCCTAGAGGGGGTGGATAGGCGGAAAACTAAAATTTACAACTTTAAACACACTACAAGCCGGGGTTAGCGTTAGAATAAAATCCGAGTCCGAGAGAGAGGAGGAAAACAAATAAACCAAGAAATAAAGCGGATGACACGGTTATTTGTTTTACCGAGGTTCGGTTCTAAAGAACCTAGTCCTCGTTGAGGTGGTCACAAAGACCGGGTCTCTTTCAACCCTTTCCCTCTCTCAAACGGTCACTTAGACCGAGTGAGCTTTCTCCTTAATCAAACGGGTCACTTAGACCCCACAAGGACCACCACACACTTGGTGTCTCTTGCTTTGATTACAAGTTACTTAGAGAACAAGAATGAGGAAGAAGAAAGCCAAGCCAAGCAAACAAGAGCAACAAAGAAACACAAATGATCCTCTCACAAGTCTAAATGTGCTAGAGTTGAATTGGAGACTTCGAGCGGATCGATCACTTCAATTGTGTCTTTGGAGTGGTGTCTATTGCTCTTGTATTGAATGTGAAGTAGTGAATGCTTGGATGGTTGGAGTGGAGGTGGTTGGGGGTATTTATAGCCCTCAACCACCAAAACAACCGTTGGGGGTGGCTACTGTCGATGGGCGCACCAGACAGTCCGGTGCGCCACCGGATAGTGTCTGGTGCGCCAGCCACGTCACCCAACCGTTAGGGTTCTGACGGTTTCGACCGTTGGAGCTTTGTCTTTTGGTGGCACCGAACAGTCTGGTGTCGCACCGGACAGGTACTGTTCACTGTCCGGTGCGCCTCTAGCAGCTGCTCTGACTTCTGCACGAACTATCCGCGCATTGTAGCTCTGCAGGCGACCGTTGCAGCCGACCATTGTGCTGGCTAGCCGTTGCTTCGCTGGTGCACCGTCAGTCCGGTGGCACACCAGACAGTCCGGTGAATTATAGCGGAGCAGCACTTCTGAAACCCGAAGGTGAAGAGTTTGGACTTATACGGCCCTAGTGCACCGGACACTGTTCGGTGGCACACCAGACAGTCCGGTGCGCCAGACCAGGGCATCCTTCGGTTTCTTTTGCTCCTTTCTTTTTGAACCCTAAATTGATCTTTTTATTGGTTTGTGTTGAACCTTTATGCACCTGTAGAATATATAATCTAGAGCAAACTAGTTAGTCCAATTATTTGTGTTGGGCATTCAACCACCAAAATCATTTATAGGAAAAGGTTAAACCCTATTTCCCTTTCAGCAATAAAGGAGAAGAATGAATGTTACAGGAGCTTGTTCCATGACAGGAGCACGGTCAACATAGAGAGGTATAAGGTGGCAAAGAAGTCTGCAAAGCGAGCTATGAGTGAGGCAAAGGGTCGAGCCTATGATGATATTTACCGAAGACTAAGTACAAAGGAAGGGGACAAAGACGTCTATAAGATCGCTAGGATTCGGGAAAGGAAGATGAGGGACCTCAACCAAGTTAAATGCATTAAGGATGAGATGGATCAACTCTTGGTGAAAGGACAAGACATCAAACAGAGGTGGTAGAGGTATTTTGACAATCTTTTCAATGGTGAGAATGAGACTATGGACATCCAATTGGATGACTCCTTCGATGATTTAAATAGATGCTTTGTATGCAGGATCCAAGAATCAAAGGTCAAAGAAGCTTTAAAGAGGATGAAAGGGGGCATGGCAATGGGCTCGGATGTTATCCCAATAGAGGTGCGGAAATGCCTTGGGGATATTGCTACCGTTTGGCTAACCAAGTTGTTCAACCATATTTTTCGATCAAACAGGATGCCCGATGAGTGGAGGAGGAGTACATTAGTACCAATCTTCAAGAATAAGGGAGATATTCAAAGTTGTACCAACTATGGAGGGATTAAGCTCATAAGCCACACTATGAAGCTATGGAAGAGAGTTATCGAGCATCTTTTGAGAGGAATGATGCATATCACCACGAACTAATTTGGATTCATGCCTGGAATGTCAACCATAGAAGCAATTTTCTTAATAAGGCCAGTCATTAATAAGGAGCAGAAGAAGGACTTGCACATGGTTTTTATCGACTTGGAAAAGGCCTATAATAATAATATCTAGGAATCTCATGTGGTGGGCATTGGATAAGCATAAAATTCTAACAAAGTATGTTACGGTTATCAAGGACATGTATGACAAGGTTGTGACTAGCGTCCGAATAACTGATGGTGATACAAATGTTTTCTCGATTAACATAGAACTACATCAAGGTTCCTTTTGAGCCCTTATCTATTTGCCTTAGTGATAGATGAGGTCACGAGTGATATACAAGGAGATATCCCTTGGTGTATGCTTTTCGCTGACGATGTAGTTCTAGTAGATGAAAGTTGGGAAGGAGTAAATAGAAAGCTAGAGTTATGGTGTTAGACCCTAGAGTCAAAAGGATTTAGAATTAGTAGGACCAAAACCGAGTATATGAGATGTGACTTTGGTACTACAATTAGTGAGGGTGGAGATGTAAGTTTGGGAGGCCAGGTAGTACCAAAGAAGGACACCTTCCATTATTTGGGATTGATGCTTTAGAAAGATTGTGATATTGATGAAGATGTTAGCCATAGAATCAAAGCATGGTGGATGAAATGGCATCAAGCATCGGGAGTCCTATGCGACAAGAGAGTGCCATAGAAGTTGAAAGGCAAGTTCTACAAACAGCGATTAGGCCTGCTATGTTATATGGGGATGAGTGTTGGCCTACTAAGAGGTAATTTAGGTTCAAACACCGATTATTTTCTTTATGGATCCAAATCAAATTCAAACGCCGATTCAAATTCAAATAGTTTCAAACATGTGCATCAAACAAAAGAATAATTTAGGATCAACATGATGCAACAATTCATGACTCACATAGTTTTGACAAAATAAATAATAAACCCCTCTCCTAATTAACTTAATCCTAATCAAAAGAGAGAGAGAGAGAGTCTAGAGAGAGATAAGAGGTAACACCTGAATTTGGTAGGCATTTAGAGAAGAAATTTTATACCCTGAAATTTAGGGTGTTACACTGGTGTTTGGTGTTTAAGCAAGGGTGAGTACACATCAACGTACTCAGCAAATGTCCCATCTGGCTGAAGTGGACTAGATGTATGTGGGGTTAAGCTGAAATCAGTAGCTTTTAGTTTGTCAGGTATTTATCATTAGTGGAAGCCAAGTTTTATCATAGAACCCAAGTTGATATCCCAAGAAGCACCTCCTCGGAGAGGAAAGTAACAGAAACCATAAGTATAGCCATCATCATTAAACCATCAACATAAATGGGCAAGGGAGGAATGGGGGGTTGCTCGGCTGCGCCTAGGGAGGGGCTGGGCCACGGGCGTGCGGGTGCCTGCCGGCTGCCACGCTGTCGGCTACTGCTACAGGGCGAGACGGGGGGAGGGGCGAGCTCGTGGCACGGGTCATGCCATGGCCAGCTGCCACCGCCACCGCGTAGGGAGGGGCGTGAGGGGCGCATGGGGGAGGTTGAGAGGAGGGGAGAGAGAGGGGGCTACAACTTCACGGTGAAGAAGACGAAGAATGGGGAGAAGAAACAATGGAGTTTGCTCACCGGAGAAGAAGGTCCTCGCCGAAGCCGATGAGAAATTCATCGATTGACGGTGGACCGGAGGTCAGATAGATGAATCGAAAGCACCGGGACAAAGCCCTCGACGAGACGAACGCATCGGTACTCTCGGATTTCGCTAACAACACATGGATTGAAAGTAATTACTCGCTGGAGTTGTTACCGGAGTTGGAACCGGCCTGAACTTCGACGAGCAATTCCGGGAATTGTGGATCGAATCTGGGGAAATGGTTTCGAGATTTGGAAAAGGCTCGGTGAGAGGGTTCCATCCATATATATATTTCTACAGTTTGAAAATATTTTATTTTTCGCAATAAATCCATTTTTAAAATTAAAATGATTCCAGAAAAAGGTTGAAATCGTATTTAATATCCGAAAATTATCTCGAAGGCTCCAACAATTCTAGGAAATTCCTAGACATGATTTGGCACCCAATGAAATTAAAAAAACATATCTAAAACTTTTTAAAATGTATTTAAGTACCTCAAATAAATAGATTTTGGTCTTCGGAAAATAGAAAAAGTATTCAGAAAAATATGAAAATTTACCAGAAACTTATAAAATGTATATTAACATATTTCAAACACTTTTTTGCACTTAGAAGCACTATGCAACAGCATGGATGCAACAACCAAATCCCCTTTAGGGCTCACTTCACTATATAACAAAATAACTCTCCATTATTTTATAAAAAAGAAAATAAAAGCAAGGAAAAGAGAGAGTAACACCTGAATTTTGAGTATAGAGGAAAGATATTTTTATACCCCAAAATTAAGGGTGTTACACCCACGCTCGAACTTATAAAGACAACAAAAATCTAGCACCCCACAAAAAGGAAGAGACCGGTACAAACATCGTTTTAGCTCTCTAGGAACTAAACACTATAACCCGTCCACGAATAAAGGATGACCCCTTGGGACTGGCCAAGGGGATCGAGCACCACCCGACCCAACGAAAGGAAGCCACCAAGGGGAGACACTCTCCCCTCGGGGGTTTGAGGGCTACTATCGGGGATCAGATCCTTCGGATCCTAGGGCCCCATGAGTCAGAAGGGAGGCTGAGGAGAGGTCTGCCCCAGAAGGACCCGCCCTGGATAGCCCCATGGCACCGAGCTCAGAGGTCGAGGGAGACAGAACTAAGAGGAGGGGTTAGACGGACCATCAGGAACCCAATCGAGTGAATTTTGTGTCTGAGCGATGGACTGGCCCGCCATTAATGACCGACTACATGAACAACGCCTGGCATCGAGCTTAGGCATGCAAAGGAGCTGGTCCTCCTCCCACTCATGGCCTACGCACCCTAGATCGCAGCCCCACTTATGACCTATGAGCCCTACGCATGCAGCTCATTTATGGCCTATGCTTGAGTCCCCCAATGCCCAACGGAGCTCACAATACGACGAGGGATGCCAAGAGTCAGGCTACAAAGACTAGGGGTCGGCGTGGAGCAGAGTGAGTAATGATGATGCCTAGACTCTCTGCCGTCCGTGCACATTATACCAGCAGACTTAAAGAAGCACGACTAGAGAACCCAGACGACAAGGGTGAATACGTCGGATGGACCTTCACCGAGAGTAAAACGCCTCGTTTTACCACAGCCTCACAATCCCTTCTAAGGAAAGCCACTTGTAACCTTGCCCCCTCCTTGGTCTATAAAAGGAGGAAGGTTGGTCCAACCGAAGGGAGGACTTAGAAAGAACAACACTTGACAACTTAGCGTAGTAGTGAACATTGATACAGAGATCTCTAGAATCAACAACTTTTAGTGTCACACCCGGATTTAAGGAACAAAGCCGGGTGCATCTCATACATGCGCCAAGAAGACAACATATATAATAACAGAGTGTATAGAGATAAATGTCACGATAATCAGAGTATTTATTACATAGCAGAAGTCTTACAGAATAAAAGATAAATATAACAGGATCTAAAATCCATCCTTGGCGCCAGGAAGTCAACTGGGAGACAACGACCTAGACCTCTCACGAACACAGCGCAACATCCACCATGCGCCATCCAGTGGTACCTGTTCTTGACCTACGGGGGGGGGGGGGTGAGACAGCAAGAGTGAGCTCACACATGATCATAGCTCAACAAGTTGTGGCGAACAAGTGAACATGAACTCACAAAGGTGGGAGTTCATGTGATGTGTAAGGCTAATCAATGATAGGGGTTAAAGCTGAACCTTGCTTTTAATTAGTTGGTCAAAATTTTATTAGCAGTTACTAAGTGTAAGTAAACACCAAACCTTAAATAAAGTAATAGAACAAAATTAATCATAATCCCATGCAAATGCAAATGACAAATTGAATTTAAGTTCCATAAATTAATCATGTGAGTGTCCGAGCCGCTCATGACCGTGAGCACGGCTAGTATACTAGTTTTACACTCTGCAGAGGTTGCACATCTTTACCCACAAGTCGTGTTACCCATTTGCCACGGAGTTGATCAGACCCCATACACCTCTACCAAGGAAGCGAGGCAGGGTACCACTACGAGGCCTTTACAAAGTTCCACTAGCTTCAGACTACCCGCTACTGTTTTTTGGGTGGTTCTCCATGTTCCCATTAACATAATGATCTTATCATGAACAGAAAATAATGAATAGATAATAAAAATGTAATCATGAGTAGTGAATATCTCTATACCCAAAGCCACATGAAGCAATAGCATGTACTACCCGAAAATTTAGTAGAAAAACCAGTGGTGAAACAAGGTATAAAGATAGTCAAAATCTAGGGTAACCTATTGGGTCCCAGCAAAATTAACCTATGCAGATCATTATGATAATAAGAACATGAATGGGTAAAAGAAGTGATCAAGGGCACAACTTGCCTGGGACTTGAGATTCCAGGTACCAACTTGCTTTTCAGATGACACGCGTCCTCGCGCTAGTCGTAGCAATACAAACAACATGGTATAGACAAAATTAATATCACACCAAACATAAGTACAAACTGAATAAGAATATTCTACGCGTTGCTACGAGATCGCGGGTTCGAGAACTACTAATACCGGAGGTACGGGTAAGAAGTTATGATTTTATAGAGGATTTATGCGATTAAAATATTAAACTATATTATAAATTGGTTAATATAAATTATATGGGAGGTTATTCTCTAAGTAACTATCACAATTTTAATCTAAGTTATAAATTGATCATGGATTATTTTCTATTACATTGATAAGCAGATTAACAAAACAAACCAACATAAGTTAAATAAATATCTAATCCTAAAATAATGAGACATGGTATAATAAATGTTGTTATTATATAGTAAATATTTACACGAGACTAACGCAACTTGAACGGATCCAATCAGAGTTAAAATGGAGGAGATACGAATTTCCTAAGGTTTTATGTATTTGATACGAGATTAATTAAGAGATAAATTTTAATACCTTTTCATGATAAAACAGAGATACAGGGTGATAAACAACATTATTACAAAATTATAGGAACTGGAATGAATTAATTTGGACATCATATGAATTTTATATGAATTAAACATGTTTCTGCAATTAGTTTTATACTGAAAACTATTTTCTAAATGAATTTCTCGATTTTAATAGGGGCCTGGTCTGCGCGCTAAATAAACAGAAACACAAGGGCTCACTCGCAATGATTTCCAAGACTCAGCAACCCCCGCACAGGACGGCCAGTTCTAATTCCGTAAAGCCTGAGGGTTTATATGTAAAACTGTATTCATGAAGGGGTGTCGACCAGATCTGGGCGCTGGATCATGCGCGGACGGCCCAGATTAAAACAACCTTACCCGAACCGGTACGCCATTAGGGTCCTTGGATCCCGAATCTGTGGTCGAGATTCAGCCACGCTATAGACTAATCTCCACTGCCCAGCATGGATCCAACGGATCTGATCAACGATCCCCCGCTCCGCACCGATTACCCCCCATCGGGACCTAATACCCAATCGCAGCCGTCGACCCCAGATCCAATGGCCCACAACATGCCTTCTACCCCGAGCTACCGGACCGTGGCGGCGCGAAGTTGTGGCACAGCGGCGCCATCGGCGTCGAACCCTCGAGCACTCCCGGAAGGGCCTATGTCTAACGCGACCCGACGCACAACGAAGAGGGAGAGGTGGCGAGCATCATGGTGGGGGCCATACCGAGGATTAGGTCACAAGGAGTCATGCCCACGGCGCACGGCGGAAGTTCGTGGGTCCTCGTCGTCGGTGAGCAATTCCTCCCGCACCAGTCGCCAATCACACCCGAGGACGAGTCGCACACACTCCACGTGAACCTGCGCAGCTTCTCGGCTAACACCAGATTCCCAAGTGCCCTCAACGGTGGAGGATGTAGGCGCCAGGTTTCTACGACGATGATGGAAATCGGCCTGGGTGTGGGTTGTCGAGTTGAGCGCGAGGTAACGGAAAGGTCCGCAGGCACCCAAGAGACATTTATTCCCCACGTCGAGGTGGATCCAAGCCCCCCGAGATACAGGCGTTAGTGGCTGGCTGGCGTGCGCTTCTTGTGGAGATCATGCGGCCGCAGCGGATCTCAACAACTCGCCAATTTCTCCCCGTCAGGTGCGCGCGAGGAAGCGAGGAGAGCTGACCATGCGAGGATGATGGGGGAGTTCCGACCACGCGATGACGGCGGGGAGCTCAGACCACGCGAGGATGGCGGATTCTATTGTATCAGCCCCGATCCGAGCTGGGGGATGATCCTGACATATCACCCCACCAAACAGTGGCTGGAGAGTGGATCAGCCACCCGGGCCCATGTGCCGGTGGCACAACAGAAAGAGGGGGCGCGGATGGTTTGAAATGGGCCGAGGGCGCGCGCGAGAGAGTAGTTGGGCCAAGAGAGAGGGATTAGGCCCAAGCGAGTTGTCCCGCATATTTTCCTCTTCTTTTATATTTTGTATTTCCATTTCAAATTCAAATTCAAAATTTGAATTGAATGCAAACAGAGTTCACATTTAAAGTGTAGTTAAGTGCTCAAACAAAAGCTCCAATACTGTTATATCTAGTTTATTTTATTTTATATATCCATTATTTACTTATTTTTCTCTACATAATATTTATTTTATTCTCTTTTCTAATTTCTAGAATTTCTTTTAGTTGTCAAATTCCACTTTAGACTTTAATATATTTCTTATCACACTGTTTTTATATTGTCACAAAATTCACACAAAATAAAATCCCAGCATGATGCATAATTTGGTGGCATGCCTTTTATTAATTATTTGTTTTTTTAAATATGGTGTTCACATGAAATGAGAAACATAGATAACACACATATATATATAAAGTATTATAATTTCTTTTTTAGACCTTTCTTACAAAGTGGGTATTACATTTAGCGACTTGGGATCATTATCTCTCTCGCCCACTTGTAACACCTACTACGAGCATTCGACAATAGCGCAAGCCACTAAAGACTGGTTTACGACGAAACCTAGAAATCGATCACTGATCCAATTTGACTACCTCTACGGGATAGACCTCAACAGATAACTGTTGAGTAACGACAGCAAGTGATTGAGTTCAGTAGTTCCTCATAGAAAATTATTGACTCTAGAGATATGGTAATATGGAGAAGACAAAATTGTTTGAAGCACGCACAGAACCGGAAGCGCCCCTTGTTTCAAAGAGAGGAGGACGGGTTATTCACATTTAATTTGATGGTCAGAGGCGAATTGAAAGTTAAGCAGTGGTAATTAAGACCCCCTGGTGAAAATAGGGATGTCTCCTACGTTACCCATAATATGTGGAAGTATCGACGTAATTTCATAGAGCCATTCGATCTTAATGCTACTACATGAAGAACATAAGCCAGATGATGGAACGCGGAGACCTAAAGCCTAGAAAAAATTCTTCCTGGGTCGATGCCCGAGCGGTTAATGGGGACGGACTGTAAATTTGTTGACGATATGTCTACGCTGGTTCAAATCCAAGTCGACCCAAAAATTTAGGGCTTCGTGAATATGAACTAAATCTATTTTTTATGGAAGAAAAAAGATGTATTATCTATAGAAATAAAGGATAAAGAGAAACGGAAAAATTGATTTCTAATCCATATCTCTGTGATTCTTTGTTTTACAAAGAAAAGACAAAGAAAAGAGCTTTTCTTATGGAAAAGCGGATTATCGTTTATTTTTAGGGATAAAAAATCGCAACATACTAGTTATGCCACTCTCACTATACCCGCATAGATAGAGACATTCTATCCAGACCAGTATAAATCTTGCACGTACTGAGAGCACAACATCAGGATCCAAAACGCGCATCCACAAATTTACTCGTTGTTACTAATTCGAAACACCGACAACACTTTTGCTAATAGATCTTTACTTTAAAGAATCTATTGACGTTCAAATGGATCATGATTACTCCTTCAATATATATTCATCACGAGTGACCATCGATAATGCTTGCACTGCAATCCATTACAGCAGAGAACATGGATGTGGCGATGCGCCTCCTCAACCAGGCATGCCGTGCTCCAGTACTGTCTGGGCTGGGCTGGCGGGGACCCTGATCCTGATCTGATCTTGAGGCGAAGAATAGAACAAGAAGCAGCCACGGCCAGAGCTTTCAACACAAAGATTCTCCCTGCACCATCAGGGGCTCCCCCATGCATGCAAGTGTCGTTTAATTCGCTTCCGATCTATTATCTTAAAATAGAAGAAACAAGATCCAATACAAGGAGTCATTCAAATTTGAGATTTATTATTGGGGCCAGGTATATATATTGACAATAATGTGGTTATGATATGCGTGGTCCTAGAAATCATCTAGCATATACATATATACTCAAGTCCTAGTATACTTTCTTTCGTATGCGCTTTATAAGGCAAAATTGTAATAAGATCCAAAGCGGCATTTTGCTATTTTCAGGTTGCGTGATAGTAGACACCTTTCTGATTAAATCAAACTATCGTACAATTCAAGTCCTTATTCAGGAAACCGTATTGGCAAAGAATTTGATCATAAACCCTTGATCTCTTTTGCGCATGCATGCTAATGGAAAATCAAGTATCTAATCAGTGCATTTACTTTTGAGCCTCTCACATGGAACAATTCTGCAAGAGCTGGCTGTCAAATTCAGATGCACATATATATATATATTTGCACATTATAACTTCCAATCATGCATGTGAAGCAGAAATACAATAGCTTCATTAGGATTGCAAATCCTCACAAATTAATACGAGATCAAAGACATCACACATGCATGGGCCCATGCATGTGTGCAATCTCAACCACCACTATTTCTATCTGCAAGTAATTAAGGGTGATGGGCTAGGACTGAGGTAGGTAGATCTACATATTTTGTTTTGTTGTGCCAATGCACACGGCCATGCATGCCATCCTATTATGTATTGATGTGATGTCACGACACAATCATACACCGGCACTTATAATGGAGCGTATATATATTGTTGGTGTGGTGAAGTACACACATGCCAGCTTGGTGGTGGATACTGTACTCTAGATGTCTTGCCGTATGAACACGCCTGGCCTAGATTACATCTAAATTAAATGTGTTCATCAAGAAACTCGGTCCTTGTTTCCTGTTGGTGTACCCTAATGTCTGTGATACCCAGAGACTCGTGACTTTCGTGGAGAGGTGGCCAACAGCAATAAAAAAACACCTAAGACCAGTGAAATACCAAGCAAGATGACTAGAGCCCAGGGCGGATCTGAAGGAGGGGCTGGGGTGCTCCAGTCCCCTACATCTATGAAACTTTATTGAAGAAAGAGGTGAATGGTAGGGAAGGGTGGGAGGGGACAAAAGGCCCCGGTTTCATTGGAGAAAAAAAGTGGAGGGTAGAGAAAAATAAACACCTACAACTTGTGCTACCTCTGTTCGTGGTCACTACGAAATCAGTCCCCCTTTAGCGCATTCCTAGATCCATCACTGACTAGAGCATGAATGGAAATCTAATTTAATTTTTATTATTTCAGCCACTATACTAACAACATCCAACAAAAATTTAAAGAGGTCAACAAAGTTTGCACAAACTAACCGATGACTAGATAAACTGTAAGCAACATAGAGAGCACAATAGAAACACAACATCACAACATAGCAAAAACTTGAACAAAACTACGTAGCACCTGCTCACACTGGACATTTGCGATGTATACAGGAATTACCTGATTTGTACCAGACTGGTTAGATCTAAAGCTGAAACAGTAGCTAAGCCCCGTGTATATGAGACCACTCTGGTAGCCACACTAGATATGTTTTGGTATGTGAAGAACAACATTAGATGATGGATACCGAACAAAGGGTTTGGATGATTGGAGGACCCCATTATAAATTATCCATGTTCCAAGGCGATGAGGTTTATTAGAGTGTTCAACGGAGTGTATTTAAGTTACTGCACATGAGCTATATCAAAGAATTGTTGAAGACGTGTTGCTTAATTGCTTGAATTTTGATCAAGCAATGGTTTTGCTATAGGAGACATTCATGTCATCAAAAGGATATTCCTATGTGCTAGTTGCTATGAATTACTTTACAAAAGGCACTGTAAGGTGATCGTGTATCAAGAGAAGTCCATGTGATGCTCATACAATGGCTGATATACTCATATCGTTATTTTAACAATATATCTGATGTATGTATTGTCCTTAGATGCTAGATGTCGATGAGTTGGACATCATTGCTATTTGATGCTTTTATGTTTTAAGGTCATATAAATCTCAGCAAAATAGGGGGTATATGTTGACAACCGAAAGTAGCAAAATGTATAATGAACTCAGCCATCATATTTCTATCATTGAGAAGGTCAAAATTATATTTGGATCATCTCATTTGAAATCCTGACGAAGAAATCAACTTTTCGAGGGTTGACCCAGCTGAAACCAGCTACGTCGGATTTCCAATTTTGTGTCCTCTCATCGAACTGATAAAAAAGACATATGAATCATCTTATTTGGAGTCAAGATTAATTAATGAATTTTTTTAATGTTATTTATGATGGCCCCACACAAAATTGTCTAGGTAGATTTTACTACCTATGAGGTTGTATCGCCCCCGTGAAAACCGTCATATGCTATTCTAAGCCGGTTAGTTTTAAAATCAGTTTTAAATCTACTTTTAAAGCATGAGAAACTTGGAGATTGCAATCTGGGCTAATTTTGTACTAGGATAAGGCCACCAACATCTATATAAACGAGTGCATTACTGTCAGTTGAGTTTGTCAGTTGAGCTCATCTAACATCCAATCACTCTTTTCTTATTTTCTACTCTTTTTGCCCTTTTTCAACCTCATCACTACCGGAATCGGTCTCTTTGCCGAGTGTCTGAAGCACTCGACGAAGGCTAGAAAACACTCCGCAAAGGCTTTACCGAGTGTGACACTTGACAAAGAGCGCTCGGCGAACTGTACATCGGCAATGGCTTCTTTATCGAGTACTTTTTATCAGGCACTTGACAAAGACTTTGCCGAGTGTCAGGCGATACTCGGCAAAGAAAAGCCGCCGTCACGGCGACTGGTAACGGAGACGGCGCCTTTGCCGAGTGTTCTAGGTGACACTTGGCAAAGAGATTCCCTTTGTCGAGTGTATTAGGTGACACTCGGCAAAGAGTTTCCCTCTTTGTCGAGTGTCCGCTAGACTAGCACTCGGCAACGAGGCCACCAGTGGGCCCCTTTTTTCAGTTTCTTTGCCGAGTGTGCTAGGAGGCACTCGGCAAAGCTTGCTTCTTTGCCGAGTGTTAGGGTCGTAGCCCTCGGCAAAGAAGCTTTACCGATGCCCAAGTGTTCCTTCTTTGCCGAGTGTTATGACCTTGACACTCGGCAAAGCACCTCTTTGCCGAGTGTTTCACTACGACACCTTTCATAAAGTTCTTGATGTCTATGCAGAATGGATGGTCAGGAGGGAGAAATTGTCGATGTTTATCGAACAACGAATATTTGCCACCCTTTTTCAACCAAATGAACCTAATAGCTTCCTTGCAAACCGGGCATGGGAACTTACCATGAACACACCAGGCGCAAAATAACCCATATGCCGGTAAGTCATGCATGGAGTACTGGTACCAAACATGCATTTTGAAGTTTGTCTTTGTAGCTCGGTCATACGTCCATACCCCTTCCTTCCAAGCACGTACCAATTCATCAATCAAAGTCTCCATGTACACGCTCATTTTATTCCCCAGGTGTCCGGGAATTATCAACGACACGAATATGTTCTGCCTTTGAAAGCACACACCGAGGGGAGATTGATTGGGATAACAAACACGGGCCAACATGTGTACGGGGCAACACTCATTCCATAGGGATGGAACCCATCTGTGGCCAGCACAACACATACATTATATACGAGTGTCTTCGGCTTTCTTATGGTGAATGGCATCAAAATGTTTCCATGCTTCACCATCGGATGCGTGCACCATCTTTTTAGGATTGTATCGTTTTCCATTTTTGTGCCATGTCATCTGTTTCGCGGATTCCTCGGTCATGTATAGATGTTGGATCTTCGGTATGAATGAAAGGTGACGTAGGATTGTTACGGGGATGTCGAGCTGCCTCTTCTGTCCATCACCAGAGTCTACCTCCATGAACCTAGACGATTTATACTTCGGATAGTACTTTGCCTTCGCGTATTCTTTACTAAATAGCACGCAACCCTTCGGACAAATATGTATATGCTCATACGTCATCTTGAGTGCACGAAGGAGTTTATGTGCCTCGTACATGCTCTTTGGCAGAACGTGATCCTCCAGAAGCAGGCTGCCAATAACCGTCAATAAGCCATCGAATGCGTCTCGACACGTGCTATACTGCGACTTGAACGCCATTACATGTCCAATGGCATCCAGTTGAGAAACCTTTGTCTGGCCGTGAAGGGGCTTTTGTGTCACGTCAAACATGTCGTAGAACGCCCTTGTGGTTGGCTCTAGCATGTCCTCCGTACATCCTCTGGCAAACTATGCCTCGTGATAGTCGTTCAACATAACTGCTACCTCGGCATCAGCATCATAATCCTCGACGCGTTGTCTCACCACCTCCTCTCTCGTACGATGCGCTTCACCATGGAAGATCCATCTAGTATAGTCCGGCGTAAATCCATTCTTCCAAATATGTTCCAACATGGCCATCTTTGATTTTCTTTTCTGGTTAGCACATTTGCTTCACGGGCATGGGACTAGACAAGCTGCTTTAGCAGCTTCGCCATATGCCCGTTCCATGAAATCATCGGTCTTTCTAATCCATTCAGGGGTGACATCGTTCCTTCCTCTATGGCCCGTGTACATCCACTCACGGTCCTCCATCCTCTAACAGAAGCCTATCAATAGAAAATTTCGGCAGCACCTCCCCTTCACGGGAAGGTTTCTAAAACCTGCAAATAAGTATCAGCACGATGGCCGACACATAGATATACAAACAACACGATGGCCGCGAATCACATCTAATCGGCATCCATATCCACCATCACATTATATAGAACTATTTTACTAAACATGTCACACCCGGATTTAAGGGATAAAGCTGGGTGCGTCTCATATGTGCGCCAAACAAGAACATCACATATAATAACAAAGTGTATAAAGATAAATGTCACAAATATCGTAAATGTCATTATTACATAGCGAAAGTCTTACAAAAATAAATGATAATAATAAAAGCAAACTAAGTATTATTCCTTGGCGCCACAAAGCTGACTGGGAGACGCCACCTAGATCAACTCATACTCCTCATTGTACGGCTCCTCCTAGACCATCTGTTCTTCTCCTGTGGGGGGTTTATATATCACAAGGGTGAGCTCACAAAAGATCATAGCTCAACAAGTTGTGGGTAATAATGTGCATGAACTCACCAAAGGTGGGAGTTCATGTGAAGTGTAAGGCTGACCAATAAATAAGGGTTAAAGCGAAGCATTGCTTTTAATAAGTTGGTCAAGTTTTATTAGCAGTCACTAAATGTAAGTAGATACCAAACTAGAGTAATAGTAGATCAAAATTAATAATAAATCCCAATGCGATGCAAATGACAAATTGAATTTAATTCCATAAATTAATCATGCAAGAGTCTTGAGTTGCTCATGACCGCGAGCACGGCTAGTATACCAGTTTTACACTTTGCAGAGGTTGTACACTATACCCACAAGTCGTGTATCCCGTCTAGCCATGGTTAGCTAGACCCTTAGACACTGTTGAGGTGAATGGCTAGGGATCCACTATGAGACCTTTACAAAGTTCCACTAGCTTCAGAAAACCCGCTACAGTTTCTAGGAAGAGCAATGCAGGAATCCCCCATCTGACCGCCATCGTAGCAAAAACAACCCAAGAACCTCCCTACACGCCTACTCCCCTATTGCCCTTGCCCCTTTCGGGTAAGGTAGTCCTCCACTAGCTTTCCTAGTTAGTCAGCCAAGGGCGTCCCATTCCACCCTTTTGGTGGCACGTGTTTCTCAAGTTAAGCTCGATGTTCTAATTAACATAGTGGTCTTATCATGAACAGAAATAGAACAGTAATAAAGAATGATCATGTGTAATAGTTACCTCAACACCCAAAACCATATATAGCAATAGCAAAGACTACCCAAAAGTTTAGGGGTAAACAAGGTGAAAAGATAACCAGACTAGGGTGACCTATTGGGTCCCATCAAAATTAAGCCTATGCATGATAAAATTATTATAGAGAACATTATATGGTAAATAAAAGTGGTCAAGGGCACAACTTGCCTTCAATGAGCTCCTGCTCAGCAACTTCTACCTGCTAAACACCTGGATCCTTGGCCACTGGCTCATCTACTCGCCACAATACAATCAAACATGGTACAAGAGAGAAATTAACATCACACCAAACATGAATTCAGAATACATAATAATAATCTACGCATCGAAACGAGATCGTAGGAACAAGAATCACTTAATTCGGAGTTACGAATTTTATGTTATGATTTTCCGAAGGTTTTGTGTATTTGGTACAAAATTAACTAAGTGATCAATTTTAATATGGGTTTCATGCTAAAACAGAGAGACTAAATGGTAAACAATATTAATACCAAATTATATAAATTAGAATGCACTAAAAAGAAGTTAAAATGAATTTTCTAGGAATTAAACAAGTTTCTACAATTGTTTTAGTACCAAAAACCCTTTTTCTATATTTTATATTTCATTTAACAACACCCTAGACTGCGCATAGGATTACTGAAGAATACAAGGGCTACATCATAAAAATTCTTAAGACTCAGATTCAATCTGCGTGGGACAGTAGGTTGTTTATCAATAAATCCAGGGACACTTTTGTAAAGCCACCGGCCGAAGAGGTATCTAGGAACCTTAGACGTCAGATTAGAAATCAACGGTGTCGATTAGATCGATTACATAAACGGATCGTTACGCGATCCCAATGGCCCGATCCAAAATCTACGCTCCATATTTCTCCCGTCTCCAGATCTAATCCGATTCTCACAATCTCCAACCAACAACCACGATTCACTGGCCGCCAATCGGTAACCCGCAGCTAATCTCGACCGTCGACTATGGATCAGACGACACGTGGTCTATCTCCCTCATCTGACAGTGACCGACGATGGTGTCGCCCTGGTTGTCAAATCGCGCTGGTGAACTCTTCCTGCCCGATGATTCCGAGCACCATACTTCAATTCTACTAGCGCTAAATGAAGAGGATAGTCGCGCGAACATGGAGGACATATACTAATCGACGGTTATGGCGATGGTTATGGCGCCGAGTCTCCTGGCGACGACGCGGTGCGGCATGTGTCACGGAACCTCCCAAGGTATTAGGCCCACTTACAGATGTCCTTGTCCTAAGGACCTCGGACAACCATGTAGATGCGCATAATCACTCGACAAGTTCGGTCATCTGTATCATATCATATTGCCCAAGAGCGCTTCTGTAACGCCCCGAATTTCGAGTTGAATTTTTTTTCTTTTCTCTATCGCTCGCTAAATTCGGGCGTTACCCCTCTTTCCCATTTCTTTTCGCTAAAACCTCACCTGTCTTCAAAATTTAAGTCATGTGATAATGGTAAACCCTAGAGTTAATTTCTTTGATTTGCTGCACCATGCCGAACCATGCATTTTTGATTGTTGAAAATGTGAAAGCATTCATATAGAAAATAGATATAAAAAAAGGAAAATCTTTTCTTTTCTCTCCCCTCCCTCTCCTCCCCTTTTTGGCCCAGCCGCCCCCCCTGGGCGCGCGGCCCAGCTGGCCGGCCGGCCCAACCGGCCACTCCCCCTCTCCCTTCCCCCCCCCCCTTCGCGTCGTGGGCCGGCGGTGTGGCGGCCCAACCGGCCTCGCCCCCCCGGCTCCCCCCGCTTTGGGCCCAGGAGCGGCCCAGCCGCGCCCCCTCCCCTCCCCCAAATCTCTCTCCCCTCCCCTGCGGGCCCCGCCTGTCATCCCCCTCCCCCCCCCAAATCTCTCTCCCCTCCCCTCCCCTGCCCAGCTGCCCCGATCCCCTGCTCGCCCGAAACCGCCGCCGCCGCCGATCCCCGCCCGCGGTGAGCCCCTCCCTCCCCCTCTCCTCTTCCCTCTCCCCTCCCTCCTCCGTCCCCACACCCGCCAGCGCTCTCCCCACGGCGTGGCCGCGCCCGCCCTTGGCTCGCCCCGCCCCGGCCGCGTCCGCCCCGGCCGCGTGCGCCCGCCCGGCGTTCCGCCCGCGCTCGCCCTGCCCCGGTCCCCTGCCCCGGCGTGGTGGCCGGTCATGGCCTCGCCGGCCATGACGCCTGCACGGCATGCCCTGCCCCGCCCGCGCGCGTCCCCTGCCCGCGGCGCCGCCCGTCCCGCCACGGCGTGCTCGCCCGCCCGCCGTGCTCGCCCGCCCGCCCCGGCGTGTCCTGCTCGCATCGTGATGGCCCCGGCGCGGCCTCGAGCTCGGCCCAGCGTGCCTTTGGCGCGCGGCCTTGAGCTCGGCCAGCGCGCGGCCCCGACGTGTGCACGGCTAGTTCGCGGCGCGTGTGTGCGGCCTTGCGCGCGCGCTGCTCGCGTGGTGCGCACGGTGCCTTGGCACGGCTCGTCGTGCCCTCGTCTACCCCTAGACGTGCCCGTCTACCCCCCGTATATTTTATGCGCGCTAATCACGTTGTTCATGTTAATGAAATAGGAAACTCAATTTGGAAATTGGTCACGTTAGTTAATTCATATAGTTAATCGTCTAGCTCATTTAATGTTGATCAACTGAAAGTGGTCATGTTTCTATTAGTGCATGTAGCTAATCCTTATTATTGGAGCTAAGTAGAACTAGAGCACGTAACGTCTAGTTATTCGTCTACCCGTAATGCGCCTCGAGCATAAGCTTTAACCCCTGCGAGACCTTCCCCGTTTCTTTCTAACCATGGTAAATGTAATATCGTATGTCATATTCTATGCATGTTTAATCTACTTGTTCTCTTGTATGGTGTACTGTTTGTTTCCTAATTTGAATGGATGGATGTATGTATGTCTGCACTCGCATAGAGAACGGTCCGGTTGAAGAGCCCGAAGAACTTGCAGGAGAAGCCCCTGAGCAGCAGTCGATTGGTGGAGGCAAGTGTCCTTCGACCTATCTCTATCCTATTCATTCTTTAATTCACCTCCCGCATTACACATTTATACCTAAGGATTTACTAGCTTTTGTTATCCATGTCCTTGTTTACCTATTTGGGTTGGATTATTATTGCTTAGTCTTATGCTATTGCTCAACTCTAATCAATGAACATGATGAGAATTATCAATGACACGCTGTTTTCCCCCTTCTTATTATGATGTTATACTTGTGGCCTTTAAGGGGGCTCGAGCGGTTTCTCGAGTGCCTCTCCGTAAGGACTTGTTCGTTGGATGACCGCCCGGGAAAACAGTGCAACCATGAGGGTGGAGTGGGACGCCCTTAGCCAAGTAATTAGAGGAACCGGGGTGTAGTTCGCTTAGCCGTCGTGCCGTCAATGGGGCTCGGTGTATGCGGCTCGCTCTGCCAAGGTTGGGGGAGGAGTGCCGTACATTTAGGAAACCTAACGGGCGGCTACAGCCCTGGGGAATCTTTGTAAAGGCTACGTAGTGAGACCCTGCCTACTCACCTTGGGAGTGTTCAAGGGTCCGTACAACCCGAGGCAAAAAGGGAATCACGGCTTGTGGGTAAAGTGCACAACCTCTGCAGAGTGTTTGAAAACTAATATATCAGCCGTGCTCACGGTTATGAGCGGCCAAGGGAGCTCCAGTGATTAGTGGTACTTAATCAAAGATGTTCAGATTTGCAGGTGGCAAGGAGATTGATGGTTCTTGGTTTTGACTCTTGTAATGGTAAGTGGTACTCTTTCCATTTGGAAAGGAGTACGTTTGGGTTAATAACGTGGGTTAAATCTAAAACTTGGCTTTCTCTACTAGTAATAATAATCTGACCAACTAAAAGCAACTGCTTGACTTTCCCTCACATAAAGTTAGTCCACTACAGCCAAACAGGACACTTGGTGAGTATGTTGATGTGTACTCACCCTTGCTCTACACACCAAACCCCCCCATCCCCAGGTTGTCAGCATTGCAACCACTGCTCAGGAGAAGACGAAGCCATGGAAGGAGACTTTCAGGAGTTTCAAGACTACGACGAGTTTTAGGCGTGGGTTAGCGGCAACCCCCAGTCGGCTGCCTGTGAAGGCCGCTTTTATACGTTTCATTTTCGCACTTTGATTTATTGTAAAGACTATGTGGATGTCTCAGACATATGATGTAATCGACTATTATTTCCCTTTTTAATACTATTTGAGCACTGTGTGATGATGTCCATGCTATGTAACTGCTGTGTACGTGAATTGCTGATCCTGGCATGTACATGGTTCGCATTCGGTTGCCTTCTAAAACCGGGTGTGACATAAGTGGTATCAAAGCCGTGCTGACTGTAGGACCGCTAACCTAGAGTAGAATGGTCGTCCTAAGGATTATAGACCTCTGTCCCTGCCTTGACTTTGGTATCCCTTCAAAAGTTGGTCATATCGACCAAAACCTACGTTCTACTGTATATTATACCTTGCTGAAAATTGTGTTTTATTCTAATCCTTCATTTATTTATGGTTCATTACTTGCTGGTCATATTAGTTCTGTTCTCACTCTTTTGCTTGCGGTGTCTTTTGTAGATGGCTCGTCTTAGGCACACCGCACGAAAGTCTGTCATCCCCTTCTTACCCTCTCGTCTTGCGGAGCGTCCGCTTCGCCGTCCCGTGACCAGTCAGTCCAGCCATTTGGAGAGGCTGCACCACCGCCTGCATGAGGAGCAGGAACGTCGACGATAGGAGCAGCAGGGCTCTTCTTTCTCGCTCCAGCAGGAGATAGAGTCTGTGAGGAGCTGCTCCCCTGTGCTTCCCCTGGAGGCGCCCCCTGCACCACCACTGGGCGCCCCAGCCTCGGGAGTAGCTGCTGGAGGAGACCCAGACGACGGAGGTGGCGACGATAGCTCGAGCCACGACACCGACTTTTCTGCTGACCAGGAGCCGGAAGGATGGGTTGCTCGACCCATCACTCGCGACGCTGCTCGCGGGTGTCACTTCCACGATGCGCTCGACACCCTGCTACGTCGGGCACTTGACCGGCGTACTTGGTCCATCAAGTATCGCTGTGTGGTCTACCAGCATAGTCGCGGGGTCTACCCGGACCGCTGGGAGGCGACCTGCTTGGTGCGCCGTCCGGAGAACAGTCTCCAGGGTGCGGAGGCCTGCTCAGAGCACTATTCCATCTCTGAGTGGGACTCAGCTGAGGCGGCCATGCAAGATGCCGCATGGCGTGCGCTTTCGCACTACTGCTCAGTGCTCGGCGGGGTAGCCGACAGTCTCAACCTGAAGTATTACCCCCGCCGTCCATCTGGCAGCATAGGAGGCGTGATTGTCTCACCTGTTGGTGAGGACAATCCTAGGTTGAGCAGCACAGTCAACCTAGCCGCCGTGCTAAACACGGAGCTGGACCATGCGCTAGACGAGCTGAGTAGGGCTCATGCTGAGATCGCCCAGCTACGAGCCGAGCGCGCGGAGCGTCATCACCTGGACGATGGTTCCCCCGCTCCCGTCGGGACTCAGCACCCGTACCGCTCACCTCGGCATGGACACCAGCCTTATGGCAATCCTGACTACAAGACCAAGATAAATTTAGAACCATAGATCGTCAGAGTCGGATCCTGTAATTAATACGAAAAATATACATAGAAGCTATAGTCTTAGCATTAGTCTCGCTCTTAGTTAGTCTTAGTTAGACAGGGCAGTTTGCTATATCCTGTGCATTTATGTTTGTCATGATGAACTATGTTTGATTTGGATCTTTGTAATGACTGTCACAAGGATGTGGGTATCCCCTGCATTTTGGTTTACCTGTTATATGTTAATGGAGTTAGCTATTTAGTTGGGAAGCCTTTCATTCCACTTTCCTCTTGATCTGAGAAGCTGTGTTGGTCTGTGTTGGAGATCAGTGGAGATGCTCATCTATTCAGGGTTGTGGAGAATTCTATGCTCTTTTCTTATGCTGCAAGATTTGCAAGACCAGTTCTGATGTGTGGTTGCATTCTGCAGATGTCAGAGAACAGGCGCAGAGGAGGAAGGCGTGCTCAGCAGGAGCAAGCCGCTCAGCAGGATGAGGTACCTCAGCAACAGCATCTGCCACCCCCGCCCCCAATGTCCATCGAGCAGATGTTTCTGATGCAGACCCAGGCAGTCCAAGCCATCGGTCAGACTCTGGCCGCCATTCAGCAGCAGCAGCAGCAGGCACCACCTCAACCACAGATGCCCAGGGACAAGCGTGCTGAATTCATGAGAGGTCATCCCCCAACGTTTGCCCATTCTTCTGACCCCATGGATGCTAAAGACTGGCTGCGCACTGTGGAGCGGGAGTTGCATACTGCTCAGTGTGATGACAGGGAGAAAGTCCTGTATGGTCCCCATCTGTTGAGAGGAGCAGCTCAGTCATGGTGGGAGTCTTATCTCGCCACCCATGCCAACCCCAACACCATCACCTGGGAAGAGTTCAGAGGTAGCTTTCGTCAGTACCATGTTCCTGCTGGTCTGATGATAGTGAAGAAGGAGGAGTTCCTAGCCCTCAAGCAAGGGTCATCATCTGTCAGTGAGTACCAGGACATGTTTCTGTAGTTGTCTCGCTATGCTCCTGAAGATGTCAACACCGACGCCAAGAGACAATACCGTTTCCTGAGAGGCTTGGTTAACCGTCTACAATACCAACTGATGAATCATACCTTCCCGACATGCCAGGACCTGATTGACAGAGCAATTATGATAGAGAGGAAGCGTAAGGAGATGGAGGATCGCAAGCGCAAGATTAGTGGACCTCAGCCTAGAAGTAGCAATCGCCCTCGTTTCTCAAGCAATCAACCTCAGCAGTTCAGGCAGAACCAGCGTCCACCCCAGCATCAGCAGTTTCAAAGGCAGTATCCTCAACACCAGTATCAGAATCGTCAGAACAATTAGTCAGGAGGAGGTCAGTTCCAGAGGCAGAATCAGCAGGCACCTCGTCTTCCTGCCCCAGCAACCCAGCAGAACAGTCAGGCAGCACCAGCTCAGGTTGGAAACAGAGCATTTTCCACTATGGAGAGCAAGGCCACTGGGTGATGCAATGTCCGAAGAAGGCAGCCCAGCAGCAATCAGGCCCCAATGCCCCAGCAAAGCAGAATGTGTCTCAGCCTGGAGCAGGCAACCACTCTCAGCCACACTATAATCATGGGAGACTGAACCACTTGGAGGCTGAAGCAGTTCAGGAGACCCCCGGCATGATAGTAGGTATGTTTCCAGTCAACTCCCATATTGCAGAGGTGTTATTTGATACTGGAGCAACACATTCTTTCATTACTGCATCATGGGTAAAAGCACATAATCTTCCAATTACTACCATGTCAACCCCCATTCAAATTGACTCAGCCGGTGGTAGAATTCGAGCCGATAGCATTTGTTTGAATGTAAGTGTGGAAATAAGGGGGATAGCGTTTCCTGCTAATCTCATAGTAATGGGTACTCAGGGAATAGATGTCATCCTAGGGATGAATTGGTTAGATAAGTATCAGGCAGTTATCAGTTGTGATAAGAGGACGATCAAGTTGGTGTCCCCACTAGGAGAGGAAGTGGTGACCGAGTTAGTCCCGCCTGAGCCACGAAAAGGAAGTTGTTATCAGATGGCTGTCGATAGCAGTGGAGCAGACCCAATTGAGAGTATCAAGGTTGTGTCCGAGTTCCCAGATGTGTTTCCAAAAGACCTACCAGGTATGCCACCAGAGCGGAAAGTTGAATTTGCCATAGAGCTTCTTCCTGGCACCGCCCCTATCTTTAAGAGAGCTTACAGAATATCTGGGCCAGAGTTGGTTGAGCTTAAGAAGCAGATCGATGAGTTGTCAAAGAAAGGTTACATCCGGCCAAGCACCTCGCCTTGGGCCGCCCCTGTCCTATTTGTGGAAAAGAAAGATGGCACCAAAAGGATGTGTATTGATTATCGAGCTCTGAATGAAGTCACAATCAAGAACAAGTACCCTTTGCCCAGAATAGAAGATCTGTTCGACCAGTTGAGAGGAGCCAGTGTGTTCTCCAAGATAGATCTGAGGTTAGGTTATCATCAGCTCAGGATCCGACCTTCAGACATTCCGAAGATGGCATTCATTACCAAGTATGGGTTGTATGAGTTCACAGTGATGTCTTTCGGTCTAACCAATGCACCGACCTTCTTCATGAACCTGATGAACAGTGTATTCATGGATTATCTTGATAAGTTTGTGGTGGTATTTATTGATGACATTCTGATATACTCTCAAAGCAAAGAAGAGCATGCAGATCATTTGAGGATGGTATTGCAGAGATTGCGAGAGCACCAGCTGTATGCAAAGTTGAGCAAGTGTGAGTTCTAGATCAGTGAAGTCCTGTTCTTGGGTCATATAATCAACAAAGAAGGATTGGCTGTGGATCCGAAGAAAGTGGCAGACATTCTGAACTGGAAAGCGCCAACAGATGCCTGAGGAATCAAGAGCTTCATTGGAATGGCCGGATATTATCGGCGATTCATTGAAGGGTTTTCGAAGATTGCGAAACCAATGACAGCGTTGCTAGGCAACAATGTCGAGTTCAAGTGGACCCAAAAATGCCAAGAGGCCTTCGAAGCGCTGAAAGAGAAGTTGACTACAATGCCTGTCTTAATCTTGCCTGATGTGCACAAGCCCTTCTCGGTGTATTGTGATGCTTGTTACACAGGTTTGGGATGTGTGTTGATGCAAGAGGGAAGAGTTGTGGCTTACTCGTCCCGACAGCTGAAGGTTCATGAGAAGAATTACCTAATCCATGACCTAGAGTTGGCAGCAGTGGTTCACTGTCACACCCGGGTTTCGGGGCACCAAGACCCGGGCGCGAACATAATCACCAGGTGTGCTAGGACCAAGTCTCACACATATGATGAATCATGGCACAGGATCGAATGTCACATCTTTACCATATAATAGGAGTTCTGTACAAAATAAGTAAATAATTACATTATAAAGAGACAACGGTCCAGCAACCCAAAGTTGACTGGGAGACGACGGCCAAGACCTCTCACGAACACATCGCAGCATCCTCCATGCCCATCATCATGCGGTACCTATTCTTGACCTGTGGGGGGGGGTGTGAGACAGCAAGAGTGAGCTCACATACGTTCATCGCTCAACAAGTTGTGGGGAATAATGTGCATGAACTCGCCAAAGGTGGGAGCTCACGTGAAGTGTAAGGCTTACCAAAGAGGATGGTTAGAGCTGAGCATTGCTTTTAAAGTTGGTCAAAATTTTATTAGCAGTTACTAAGTACAAGTAAATACCAACCCAATTAAGTAGTAGAACAAAATAATAACAACATCACCTGCGATGCAATGCATATGACAAATTGAATTTAGTTCCATAAATTAATCATGTGAGTGTCCGAGCTGCTCATGACCGTGAGCACGGCTAGTATACCAGTTTTACACTTTGCAGAGGTTGCGCATATTTACCCACAAGTCATGTTACCCATCTGCCAAGAGACGGCCAATCCCATACACCTCTACCGAGGAGGCGAGGCAGGGTAACACTACGAGGCCTTTACAAAGTTCCACTAGCTTCAGAAAACCCGCTACAGTTTATAGGAAGCTCCAATGCAGGAATCCCTCGCATGACCGCCATCGCAGCAAAATCATCCCAAGGGCCTCCCTACACTTACCACTCCCCTACTGCCCTTGCCCCTTTCGGGTAAGGTAGTCATCCACTAGCTTTCCTAATTAATCAGCCAAGGGCGTCCCATTAAACCCTTGTGGTAGCACTGTTTTCCCGGGTGGTTCTCCATGTTCCAATTAACATAATGATCTTATCATGAACAGTAAATAACAACTGATAACAAAAGTGTAATCATGAATAATGTATCTCCATACCCAAAACCACATATAGCACTAGCAAGTACTACACAGAAAGTTTGGTGGTAAACAAGGTATAAAGATAGACAAACTAGGGTATCCTATTGGGTCCCATCAAAATTAACCTATGCAGATCATTATGATTAATTAGAACATGACTGGGTAAAAAGAAGTGATCAAGGGCACAACTTGCCTGGCACTTGAGATCCCAGGTACTAGGATGATCTTCAGGTGACACCTGCCTCACTGCTAAACGTAGCAATACAAACAAACATGGTATAGGCAAAATTAACATCACACCAAACATAAGAATACATAGCATAATAATAATCTACGTGTCGCTACGAGATCGTAGGAACAGGAACCACTAAATTCGGAGTTACGGTTAAGAAGTTATGGTTTTCCAAAGATCTACGTGGTTAAATATAGAATAGATTAAGTGCAACATTTTAACCTATATTACATGGCAAAACAAAGTTACCAGATGATAATGAATATTATTGTGAGACTAATGCAACTAGAATGGATCAAAACGGAGTTACGGTTATTGAGTTATGAATTTATGGAGTTATTGAGTACCTAGAACAGATTAATTCAAATGAACAATTTTAATTCAAGTTTCATGGCTAAATAGTGTTACTAGTGGGTAGAAAATATTAACACAAAAGTAATGCCACTGGAATGGACAAAAAATGTTTTAATATGAATTTTCTATGAATTTATTGAGTTTCTAGGTTTATTTATGTACTAAAAAGTATTTACTATATTATTTTTACTATTTTCTTGGTTCACTGGACCGGGCGTCAAATTCCAAAAAGGTCAGGGGCCAAGATATAAATTTTCCCAGACACAGCTATACCCGAGCAGTACTGCGGGTTAGTTTAGGGAAAAGTGGAGGGGTGTAATCGCAAAAGAAGCTAGTGAAGGGGTATCGTTGGATATGGGTCGCCCGATCAGGATTCTACGACCACGATTAAATCGGTACCCAACTGGAACGATATCTAGCAGCGGCCCTTAGATCTGATATCAAGGGTATGGATTTAAAATAACAGAGATCTAATGGGATTCACATGATCATGGATCGACGACTCACATTTATTCGCGAAGGGGTATCTGGCAATATGATCTCAGCCGCTCACTCCGCATCCCACGGTTCTGATTCAACAGAACGATGAGGTGTTGCCAGTATGATCTCCACCATCCGGTAAAGCATCAACAGACCAGGCATGTCCATCTTCCTCACACCCCTGCCTAATCCCACGCCGGCGGCTGGGTGCGGACCGAGGAAGAGAGGGAGCAGCGTCGAGGCTCTTTCTCTCTACGCGGCAAGGGGCCCACGGCGGCCAGGGAGCCCACCGCGGCGGACACTATGCCAGAGCATAAGCCGGACTAGCCTCGCGCAGGAGCAGAGGGGTACGGTGGAGCAGGAGCTTGGGAACGAGGGTGTGGATTTGCTACCATGGATGAGCACGACGTCCAAGAGCCAAGGCGTAGGGCAAGGATGGTCAGGTAAGCGGAGGGAGTTCCACTAGCGACGAGGGAGGAACGTGCCGGGGGGTCGACGGCGAGGCTGGCCTACCATGGCGCCCGCACTCTCTTTCTTTCAACGCTACCTAGCGACTCGATGTTCTATGGGCTCGACCCTGGTGTGGTTCGCGGCGAGGCCGCACGATGTGGGACTTTGTCCCCGGAATCAGGTGACAACAACCCACCCGAATCCTAGGGGAAGACTCCAAGCCGGCATCTTCGTAGTTTCTGTTGGCGCTCCCCGATTCTCTTGGGGAGGTTGACGATGCCAGACAGGTGGGTCCCTCGGCTAGAGAGAGCAGTAGCAGCACGCGAAGCGTACCGGCTGACAGGCTACCCGGTTGGGCCGAGTGGTGGAGGGAAGTCGTGGGCTAAAAGCAAGGTTAAGGCCCAGTTCGGTTAACACTTTATTCTTTCTTTTTCTTTGTTTTGTTTCCAATTTCAAATATTCAAGCTAGATTCAAATCCCTATTTTGAATGCCACATTTCAATTGCCCAGTAAAATCTCCCTGTAAATATGACTCCTACTGTTTGAAATAATATTATTTGTTTGATTATTATTATTACTTTCCCATTCTTCTTAATCTTTTACCCCTATATTTTTCATAGCTCAAATTTGAATTTGAACCTAGATTTGTTTTTTTATAGAAGTTTGAGTTCTATGCACAAACAAAGGAATTCTAGCATGATGCACAAAATTCATGTGTTTATTTGGTTTTTTTATTTGTTATTTGACTACTTTACTTCTCCTTAAGTGAGAATGCACAAAGAAAAATAAAAAGGAATTCAAGGAAAAATGCCCACTTATTTATTTAACTAATCATTTTATTTTATTACTATTTTTTTATACCAATTTTGGGCTTTAAATTCACGCACTGAAGACATGGAGGCACTATCTGTATGGGCAGAAATGTGATGTTTACACAGACCACAAGAGTCTGAAGTACATATTCACTCAGTCAGAGCTGAATATGAGGCAACGAAGATGGTTGGAGCTGATCAAAGACTACGAGTTGGAGATTCATTACCATCCAGGCAAAGAGAACGTAGTGGCAGATGCTTTGAGCAGGAAGAGTCAGGTCAATCTGATGGTCACTCGTCCGATGCCTTATGAGTTGGCCAAAGAGTTTGACAGGTTGAGTCTCGGATTTCTGAACAATTCGTGTGGAATCGCAATTGAGTTGGAACCTACCCTGGAGCGGGAAATCAAAGAAGCACAGAAGAATGATGAGAAGATCAGTGAGATCCGACAACTGATTCTAGATGGCAGAGGCAAAGATTTTCGGGAAGATGCAGAAGGTGTGATACGGTTTAAAGACCGCTTGTGTGTTCCTAATGTCCAGTCTATTCGGGAATTGATTCTCAAAGAAGCTCATGAGACAGCTTATTCGATTCACCCTAGAAGTGAGAAGATGTATCAGGATCTGAAGAAGAAATTCTGGTGGTACTGAATGAAGAGGGAAATAGTAGAGCATGTGGCGATGTATGATAGTTGTCGGCGGATCAAGGCAGAGCACCAGAGACCAGCTGGATTGTTGCAACCGTTGCAAATTCCTCAGTGGAAATGGGATGAAATCGGTATGGACTTCATAGTCGGATTGCCTCGCACTCGAGCCGGCTACGGTTCCATTTGGGTAGTGGTGGACCGCTTAACCAAGTCAGCCCACTTCATACCGGTCAAGACCAACTACAGCAGTGCAGTATTGCCAGAGTTGTACATATCCCGAATCGTTTGTCTTCATGGTGTGCCAAAGAAGATAGTGTCAGACAGAGGAACGCAGTTCACCTCTCATTTCTGGCAGCAATTGCATGAAGCCTTGGGCACACATCTGAATTTCAGTTCAGCTTACCATCCGCAGACAGATGGTCAGACTGAAAGGACCAATCAAATTCTTGAAGACATGTTGAGAGCCTGTGCGTTGCAAGATCAGTCCGGATGGGACAAGCGATTGCCTTATGCAGAGTTCTCCTATAACAACATTTACCAGGCCAGCTTGAAGATGTCACCCTTTCAGGCGCTTTATGGAAGGAGTTGTAGAACTCCGTTGCAATGGGATCAGCCTGGGGAAAAGCAAGTGTTCGGTCCATACATTCTGCTTGAAGCCGAAGAGAACATCAAGATGGTCCGAGAGAATCTGAAGATAGCGCAATCAAGGCAGCGAAGCTATGCAGACACAAGAAGAAGAGAGCTGAGTTTCGAAGTCGGAGATTTTGTCTATCTGAAAGTGTCACCGATCAGAGGAGTCAGAAGGTTCGGAGTTAAGGGCAAGCTAGCACCCCGCTACATCGGTCCGTACCAGATTCTCGCAAGACGTGGAGAAGTGGCCTATCAGCTCAGCCTACCAGAAAATTTGTCTGCTGTGCATGATGTCTTTCATGTGTCTCAATTGAAGAAGTGTTTGCATGTGCCGGGGGAGCAATTGCCAGTTGAAGGTCTTGAAGTCCAGGAGTACTTGACCTACATTGAGAATCCAACGCAAATCCTTGAGACCGCAGACAGAGTGACCCGAAGGAAGACCATCAGAATGTGCAAAGTCAGATGGAATCATCATTCAGAGGAAGAGGCAACCTGGGAGCGTGAAGAAGATCTGATGGCCAAATACCCTGAGCTCTTTGCTAGCCAACCCTGAATCTCGAGGGCGAGATTCTTTTAAGGGGGATAGGTTTGTAACGCCTCGAATTTCGAGTTGAATTTTTTTTCTTTTCTCTATCGCTCGCTAAATTTGGGCGTTACCCCTCTTTCCCATTTCTTTTTGCTAAAACCTCACCCGTCTTCAAAACTTTAAGTCATGTGATAATGGTAAACCCTAGAGTTAATTTCTTTGATTTGCTGCACCATGCCGAACCATGCATTTTTGATTGTTGAAAATGTGAAAGCATTCATATAGAAAATAGATATCAAAAAAGGGAAAATCTTTTCTTTTCTCTCCCCTCCCTCTCCTCCCCTTTTTGGCCCAGCCGCCCCACTGGGCGCGCGGCCAAGCTGGCCGGCCGGCCCAACCGGCCACGCCCCCTCTCCCTTCGCCCCTCGCGCCGTGGGCCGGCGGTGTGGCGGCCCAACCGGCCTCGCCCCCCCGCTCCCCCCCGCTTTGGGCCCAGGAGCGGCCCAGCCGCGCCCCCCTCCCTCCCCCAAATCTCTCTCCCCTCCCCTGCGGGCCCCGCCTGTCATCCCCCTCCCCCCCCCAAATCCCTCTCCCCTCTCCTGCCCAGCCGCCCCGATACCCTGCTCCCCCGAAACCACCGCCGCCGCCGATCCCCGCCCGCGGTGAGCCCCTCCCTCCCCCTCTCCTCTTCCCTCTCCCCTCCCTCCTCCTTCCCCACACCCGCCGGCGCTCTCCCCGCGGCGTGGCCGCGCCCGCCCAGCCCCAGCCGCCCCGGCCGCGCCCGCCCTTGGCTCACCCCGCCCCGGTCGCGTCCGCCCCGGCTGCGCCCCGTCCCGAGCTCGCCCGCCCTCGGCTCGCCGTCCCCGGCCATGCCCCGCCCTCGGCTCGCCGTCCCCAGCCGCGCCCCGCCTCGGCTCGCCGGCCCCCGGTCGCGCCCGGCCCCGCCCGCCCCGAGCTCGCCGGCCATGGCGGCCCGGCGTCCCGCTCCGGCGTGAGCGTCCCCGCCCCTCCCCTCGGCGTGGTCGGCCGCGGCGCCGCCCGTCCCGGCCCCCCGGCGCCCCTCGGCGTGTGCGCCCGCCCGGTGTTTGGCCCGCGCCCGCCCTGCCCCAGTCCCCTGCCCCGGCGTGGTGGCCGATCGTGGCCTCGCCGGCCATGACGCCCGCACGGCGTGCCCCGCCCCGCCCGCGCGCGCTCCCTGCCCGCGGCGCCGCCCGTCCTGCCCCGGCGTGCTCACCCGCCCACCCCGGCGTGTCCTGCTCGCGTCGTGATGGCCCCGGCGCAGCCTCAAGCTTGGCCTAGCATGCCTTTGGCGCGCGGCCTTGAGCTCGGCCAGCGCGCGGCCCCGACGTGTGCACGGCTAGTTCGCGGCGCGTGTGTGCGGCCTTGCGCGCATGCTGCTCGCGTGGTGCGTGCGGTGCCTTGGCACGGCTCGCCGTGCCCTCGTCTACCCCTAGACGTGCCCGTCTACCCCCCCTTATATTTTATGCGCGCTAATCACGTTGTTCATGTTAATGAAATAGGAAACTCAATTTGGAAGTTGGTCACGCTAGTTAATTCATATAGTTAATCGTCTAGCTCATTTAATGTTGATCAACTGAAAGTGGTCATGTTTCTATTAGTGCATGGAGCTAATCCTTATTATTGGAGCTAAGTAGAACTAGAGCACGTAACGTCTAGTTATTCGTCTACCCGTAATGCGCCTCGAGCATAAGCTTTAACCCCTGCAAGACCTTCCCCGTTTCTTTCTAACCATGGTAAATGTAGTATCGTATGTCATATTCTATGCATGTTTAATCTACTTGTTCTCTTGTATGGTGTACTGTTTGTTTCCTAATTTGAATGGATGGATGTATGTATGTCTGCACTCGCATAGAGAACGGTCTGGTTGAAGAGCCCGAAGAACTCGCAGGAGAAGCCCCTGAGCAGTAGTCGATTGGTGGAGGCAAGTGTCCCTCGACCTATCTCTGTCCTATTCATTCTTTAATTCACCTCCCGCATTACACATTTATACCTAAGGATTTACTAGCTTTTGTTATCCATGTCCTTGTTTACCTATTTGGGTTGGATTATTATTGCTTAGTCTTATGCTATTGCTCAACTCTAATCAATGAACATGATGAGAATTATCAATGATATGCTGTTTTCCCCTTCTTATTATGATGTTATACTTGTGGCCGTTAAGGGGGCTCGAGCGGTTTCTCGAGTGCCTCTCCATAAGGACTTGTTCGTTGGATGACCGCCCGGGAAAACAGTGCAACCATGAGGGTGGAGTGGGATGCCCTTAGCCGAGTAATTGGAGGAACCAGGGTGTAGTTCGCTTAGCCGTCGTGCTGTCAATGGGGCTCGGTGTATGCGGCTCGCTCTGCCAAGGTTGATTTGTCCCTTGGGGAGGAGTGCGATACATTTAGGAAACCTAACGGGCGGCTACAGCCCCGGGGAATCTTTGTAAAGGCTACGTAGTGAGACCCTGCCTACTCACCTTGGGAGTGTTCAAGGGTCCGTACAACCCGAGGCAAAAAGGGAATCATGGCTTGTGGGTAAAGTGCACAACCTCTACAGAGTGTTTGAAAACTGATATATCAGCCGTGCTCACTGTTATGAGTAGCCAAGGGAGCTCCAGTGATTAGTGGTACTTGATCAGAGATGTTCAGATTTGCAGGTGGCAAGAAGATTGATGGTTCTTGGTTTTGACTCTGGTAATGGTAAGTGGTACTCTTTCCGTTTGGAAAGGAGTACGTTTGGGTTAATTACGTGGGTTAAATCTAAAACTTGGCTTTCTCTACTAGTAATAATAATCTGACCGACTAAAAGCAACTGCTTGACTTACCCTCACATAAAGTTAGTCCAGTACAGCCAAACAGGACACTTGCTGAGTATGTTGATGTGTACTCACCCTTGCTCTACACACCAAACCCCCCCCATCCCCAGGTTGTCAGCATTGCAACCATTGCTCAGGAGAAGACAAAACCGTGGAAGGAGACTTCTAGGAGTTTCAAGACTACGACGAGTTCTAGGCGTGGGTTAGCGGCAACCCCCAGTCAGCTGCCTGTGAAGGCCGCTTTTATCTACGTTTCGTTTTCGCACTTTGATTTATTGTAAAGACTATGTGGATGTCTCAGACATATGATGTAATCGACTATTATTTCCCTTTTTAATACTATTTGAGCACTGTGTGATGATGTCCATGCTATGTAACTGCTGTGTACGTGAATTGATGATCCTGGCACGTACATGGTTCGCATTCGGTTGCCTTCTAAAACCGGGTGTGACAGCTTCACCCATCATGCAGACATTACACACATAATCGGAGTAAAGAATAAGCGGAAACGGATTACAATAACATAATTTACATCCATAAAAATATAGAGAGATTATTTATTACAACACCGGGTGTATGAGTGCATAACTTATTATTACAAAATAGGGAGGTAAAACATCCTCCCTCCAACAAGTTTACGGATTTTCCTCCTGCGTTGGCACCACCTTCGAGCAGAAATAGAAAACTCGGCTGTTTCATCACATACAACAATAGGGGTTCGAAAACCCTGAGTATGGAGTGTACTTTCACAAGTCTTGCCCGACAAAGGAAAAGACTCTCAAGGATATGTTGGCTTTTGGGATTCAAGGTAAAGCTGATTAAGAATCAAAGACTCTATTTGCAGAAAAGCTTACTAACAGTGGATCCTTAAAAATCTAGTTTTATTATTAGGTTAAGTCATTACCTGTATCTAGAGTTCTTTCTATCCTAGTTCAGGCACTTAGACTACAGTAGCCATCTTTTATCACCCCTTGAGTTCACTGGATTGCTACGTGTAAGTTAGTGACCAAGTCTTCATGTCCGAGAAGTAACGGCGATCCAAATTGATTAATACCCAGCTGGGGATCTCCAACCACACGACATATGTAGCACTTAACCCTTGCATATGTCAACTCGCCACTGGGTTTCTCAAGACCATAACGGGTTCACGCCAATCGAGAGCACAGATACACCACCGTTTAGCCTCTTGACATGGAGGGTACACGCTACTCTCGCCATCTCTCCACTCCCATTGCGTGGTGGCCTTTCTGGTATTGGTTCGACCGAGGCAATGCTTACCCATGACGAGGCATGCAGCCAGTTAAAAGGTCCTTGATCATCAAGCCTACATCGGTACGGTCCTTAATCGACTCAGACGGAGACACTACACCGAGACTTCCTTCTCGTGCAAGTCACCCACCCGGTCTCGTCTTTTATCATTTACAACCCAAAATTTGGTACCTGACAGAGGTACATCTTTTTCGATGTTGAACCCATCATGGCCATGATGGATTCACCATCGAGTCTTTTCTTTGAAAACTTCCCATCCCATATGAAGCATCATCTTTGTTTAAAACAAAACATTTTGTTTTCTAAAGCAAGGCTAAGCATCAGAAAACTTTTAAGTAAAACAGGTATCAAGGAATGGTAATCAGTTCCAAGGAAGGAAATGCAGCAATTGTTTAGCACACAACTCCTATCACCTAATGCATCATCTCAAGTGATAAAGAGTTTTAAAACAACAAGGAAAGGGGTAAATGCACCAGGGCTTGCCTTGTGTTGCAGGAGGCTCTGGGTTTGTCCCACAGATGTCAAAATAGAAGTTGTTCTTAGCCGGGGGATTCTTAGCTTGCGGGGCAACTTCATCTTCGACTACAACTTCTTCTTCGTTTTCTATACATAACAATACATATACATGAATGCTTATGTGATGCTATGAATATGCAGGGATATAATGGAAATATACCAAGTTTTATCTTGAATATAACTTTCCTTCATGGTACAGACTAGTCACTAGGGTTTCCTGAGTTAGTATTCTATTAGGGTTAGGCAATTATACCCTAGGAAGCTAGTGTATTGGGTTTGGGACCAAACAATGTCCAAAACTTGTCAAACTCTACCCAAGAGCTTTAATCATCAAACTAAGTTTACCCAAAAAGTTTTATTATTTTTGGAGCTACCAAATTAATTCTAAAATTCTGAAAGTCTAGGTTTAGACATCTTTAAATGCTAAATAATTCCAGGTTTGAACTAAAAATCTTGGAACTATTTTTATTAAATACTATATGAATTTAGGAGTCTAGAAAAATTGGTCCCATAATTTTACCATTTTTCTAGAATTTCCTATAATTTTCCAAATCTGGCAGAAAAAAGAAAGAAGGAAAACGATGAATAGTACTGGGCTCTATCTAGCCCGATATGACCCATCACTTGGCAAACTGTGCCCGCGCGCGCGCTCGCGTTGGCCAAAAATTGCGCAGAGGTCCTCAGCGATTTGAAAAACCATTAAAGAATCATACTCCCTATTCACCTGTGTCTCTGACATGCGCACTTATGCCCCTCTCTTTTCTCTTATTCGCAAGATCGGGTCCCCGACCATGGACGGCGGCGTGCACGCTCCAGCGAACTTGTACCGGCCGCAATACCCAATAATCTGTGCTCTAATTCGGTCTATGCCTAATTCTAACCTTGGCGCTCCACTGGAATCACCAATTTAGTCCGAACGCCGCTCAAGAGCTCGGTCTACGCACACCCACGAAGTTTGAGACATTTCCAACACGTTCCTAACAATCTAGCGCGGTATAGCTTAATTGGCCGAGCCGACGAGCATCACAAGCATGCGAGAGTACTGAAACACGGACAAGGAGGGCAAGAGCGGACCTGTAGGTGGCTAGCCACGGCATGGCGTCACACGGCGGCGTAGATAACAAATTTGGGGGGGGGAACGAAATTAAGGCGCTACGGTGGACGATCGGGAGCGAGGAGTGGTTCACTGGGTTCGTAACAAGTAGGCAGAACAGGCTGAGGCATCAATTTTTAGAGGACGACCATGAGGAGGGCGAATTTGAGCGGAGAAGGGCTTGCAGTGAGAAGGGGGAAGAGTTACTGGAGTTCGCTAACGTGGCGCTCACAGGTTTACAGTCTATGGCGGTCACTGCCAAGTCCTAACGACATGCGACGAGTGGTGAGATGACTTAGGGCGTGTCACAACTGAGCTAGAGGGCGGCACGATGGCGACGGTCGCGCAGCCACGTCGCCGGTGCATGTGGGTACGACAACATGGCCAAACAGTTCCCCAAGATCATCCACGCGCATGATTTTTTCACCGTCGACCGTTATCCGCACGCCAAGGCGCACGAATCGCGACGCCGACGAGGTTCGCAGCATGGAGTTCACCGGCGGCGAGGTTCACTGAATCTGGCATCTGGTTCAGTCACTGTACCATCGCAACTCCTTTTAGTATGTCTGACCGAGCATCTTGTAGGGCTTTGCTCTCAAATTTTTGTGTGGCAACTCATCACCTGCCTGTATCAAAGTTGTTGTCCAATGTACCAGCTACAACTTTGTTACAAAGACCTTGCTCAAACATCCACTAAATTGCCTGCAAATTGCTCTCAAAGTTCATCCAATTTCACTGGTGGTCAAGATTTAGTCTTAATGTTGGCTGACATTCCAACTTCATGTCCATTTTCTCCAATTTATGTACAACGCCAATGATTATTCTCTTAATCAAACTTGTACCCCTAACATAGCTCTATAAGTTTGCTGTATTGACCTAGGGCAAAACCTTCATGGATTAAGAAATACAAGGCCCCAAACTTGGCCTAATCACACTGTTTTTCAGAGTTAAGCCACATAGATGCTCTTGAGGCTTTTTGCAATTAACTCCGATTTGTTCCACATCACCTGAAAATCCTCCAATGTAAAAGTTGTTTACTTTTTGATACTTTACCACTTTGATATATGCATTTTGGTCCCAAAGTGCCTAGAAACCAAAATCACCATATAGGGCACAAATTATGGTTTCCAGGGTACTCTTTAGGATTTTTGAGTACTCTAGGGTTTGTGTGCCACTCAATTCCATAAATTTTAGTCTCTTGTGAACATTTACAATAACTTTTGAGGTAATATCCAATTTGGCCTCACATTCACCCATATACCCCAATCCCAAGGTTAAGTACCCTACTCTTGGGTTAAGAAGCACTTAAAGACATCACATCACACTTGTTTTGAAGTTTTAGCCTAGTGGATGCATTCTAGGTGTAACAAACATAATGAAATGTCAATGCATATGATGTCATGCTCAAATTTTAGTTCTGGTAACACCAGAGGTGTTACATCCTTTCCCCCATAAGAGAATCTCGTCCCGAGATTTAAGGTCCTATGGTAAGTAATGGAAAAGGAAACATGTCACAACTTTATTTCCTTATTTATCTTACAGAGCAGGGGTGGTATGGGGCTTGTTCCAACTTTGCAATAAGGTATACAAATCTTACAAGTTACATGAAGCTAAAACCTAGGATAATTTTTCTCCAAGAAATCTTGAGTTTTCGAGGTAGCTTCTTCTTCAGTGTGTTAGTTCCATTGTACCTTATAGAATTTGAGAGTTCTTTTTCAAGTGATTCTGTCCTTTTGATCCAGATGTGATACCCAATTTTCAAAAAAAGAGAAGTTGAAGTTTATTATTTCTTTGTTTTTTTCTCTTTCGGGTCCCGTGCTACTGGGGTTTGGAGTTTTAGGAGGCATACATCAGTAGCAGTAGAATTTTTGTGTGACTTGTAGACGAGGGTCGGGAGTAGGCGTGGGATTGGTTTTGGGCCATTGATCTCGATCCGATGGTGGGAAGCTCTCTTCTTCCCCCCCAAAACCCAAGCCGCCCTCCCTCTTGTTTCCCTTGTGCAGCCGCCCCCCTCTTGTCCCTTGTTTTGGCCGCCGCCCCCCCTTCTTGTCTCTTTTGGCTGCCGCCCCCCATCTCCATCTTCCTCAAGTTCTTGCAGCCCACCACAACAACCCTAGCCCCCCCACCTTCCCCTCTCCAAGGTGCAGCCCCTTCCCTGCTTGTATCTACGTCACGTTGGTGCAAGTCTCCAATTGGATTTTGGTGGAAGGAAGAAGGAGGGAGAAAAGGGGGAGAATTCAAGGTGATCTTCCGGATCGTTCTATGAATTTCAAGGTTATGTGAATTTGTGCACTAAGTTGTGTGTCAAAAACAGGTAGCGGACTTCTGGATCATTCTTAGGGCCTTGTCCAAATTTCTGGTGAAGGCAAGTAAAATAGTGATGGTTTATACCGATAGTTGATTTATGTGTTCTATACTTGATTACATCCACGTTAAATGTGTTCTTTCTCATAATCCATTTTGAGAATTGTTGCTTGAAGCTAGTCATATTCTATTATTTACATATGTTGAAGTTGTTGTTCGAGCATGTTATACGCATTGATTATTATTTGGAAGGAATGGAAGTATATGTTTAACACATGTTATTTGGGGTGGTCTCATGTTGGTGTCATGCATAGTGCATCCATCTTTCTTTGCATGGAAGTTTCGTCGCAATCTTATGGTCTGATGTACCGATACAATAAGCATCATATGTTGCCCGAGAAGGGTATGATGCAGCTTCATATCCTTAGAGGTATGGAAGCAGAAGTCATTACTGCATCTGTAGCCATGTGCATTCACGGGTGAAATGTGGAACCTGTTATGGTGGTGTGGATATTGTGGATCTTCACTTTGTGTTTCATCTTGGAAACTGAGTAGTTGTTATCTTGTTTACTTGCTCCAATTTGATATTCAAGAAGGAAGTTGTGAACTATGTGGTCACTAAAACATGGTTTGTTTACATTGTCAAATTGTTGTTTGATCTTTTTACTTGCTGAGATGTGTCATCTCACTCTTGCATTGTTTGATGCAGGCACTTGATCTTTGCTTTTGGGAAAGAAGGGAAGTAGCAGCACGGTCACTACACTCTTAAATAATTCTACCACTGCTTAGTAATGATGTTAAACAGGGGTTTCAAGTCAAGGGGATTGATTGTTATGAAATAGGGTGTGTTAGGGGATTAATATGTTCTAGCCTTCATGGTAGTCGAATTTTCTTTTGGTTGGCTGAATTCATTTCATTTTGGTCATGAATGTTCATTACTACCATTGCATCCTGATTATACACTGTGGATTACCTTACTTTTACATTATGTATAAACTCTATGTTCCTCTCGTTATGCTACTTTCAAGGGAGGTGCTGCCAGATTTTTCTTTACTTTCTGTCTCCATTTCTTTTCTTATGTTGTTTAAGTTGTGGGAAGGGTCTTTGGTAACATTCATTGTGTGGGAGCAATGGGGTGTTATTGTTGGTATCAGAGGAATAGGCTGTAGGTCCTAGCAAGTGAAATAATGATAAATTGACACACATCACATATAGGATGGGTTTCCTGCTTTACTATTGATATATTATGATATTGTTAGTGCTGGTTTGACATTATTTGATGAGGTGCTATGCCAACCTTATTAACTTATTTACTTACTCCTGTGGCTGCAGTTATGCCTCCTAGGGCTCGTGGCAGCCCGCAAGTTCCTAGTGGGGATTCTATGAGTCCGGCGGCAATGTTAGCCGCAATGCAGGCCATGCAGTAGGAGTTGGCCATTCTGAGGCAAGCTATTCCTATTGCCCTGTGGGTGCTGCTCAGGGTGCTAGAGGTGGAGGAGTGCCCGGGGGCGCTGTCCTTGCGGGTGCTGCTCTAGGTGGCGGGGCTGAGGTGCCCCTTCCCATCAGTGGTCTTTCTCTGATGCAGTGGATGGACATGAAGCTAGACTCTTTTGATGGCAGTGGTACTTCGGTCGAGGCTGCGGATTGGCTTACTTATGTGGAGGATAAGATGGACGTCTTTGAGATTGTGTATGGTGATTGTGTTCGCTTTGGCACACAGCTGCTGAAGGGAGAGGCTCAAATTTGGTGGAGAGGCGTGCAGGCAGCTCACTCCTCTTTGCCAGGAGTCCTATCCTGGGATGTTTTCATTAGGCTCTTTGAGAGGAGGTTCTACTCGGTCACCTTACTAGAGAAAATGAAGATTGATTTGTAGTCTTTCAAGCAAGAGAAGAAGTCCATCACCGAGTATGAAGTGGGCTTTAACAAGATGGTCCGCTTTGTTCCTCATGTGGCTTACAATGAGATGGAGAAGGCGAGTCAGTTCCGGCAGGGCCTAAAACCTTCTCCTTTGGGACTCAAATGTGATACAATTACCAGTCCCAGGAGGCTAGTAACAACATTTCTTACTTCAAATAGTACAAAGTTTGAATAAATGTTATTACAATACCAGAGTACAAGCTCGAGAGAGCCAGAAATACAAAGCGCAGTAAAAGATAAACTAGCCCAAGCCACAGGCAGAACTGGGTGAAGACACAGCCCCCCTCAATCAAGCATAGCAGAAAAGAAGTCTTCAGCTGCTAAAAAACATAGATAAATCTGGGTGAATACACTAGGTATTCCGCAAGCCCACCCGCTCCCGTAAAGGGAAAAGGGGCCTATATCATACATGCTTCATATGGTGGAGTTGAAGTCACTCTTCTTTTTCTTAGAGAAAGGCAGTACTGTTTAGGGTTTTCCCGAAGAAATAGAAGTAACACGTTGCTTAATCCCCACTGAGCTTCCCGCTCCCGTGGCACCATTTTATTTTCCACACTCACACACACATATTTCCCTGTTCACGGATGTTGTAAAAACACTAATTGTCATACCACACCAGACTCGTCCATTCCAGTGGACACGGACTATTCAAATAGGTTTGAACTCTGCGTAGAGGGGTACACTTTACCCACTAGTTCGGCTCTGCAATCTCATGACCAATGAGATCCGAATCCGAATCTCTTTCCTTCCTCGCACGTCCTACCCTTAACGGTTATACCGGAAGGAGTCAGGCCACCGCCAAGCCCAAACTAGACAAAACATTCCCCCTCCTTATCCTCCCGGTGCTCCCCAGTCTTCATAACCCTGGGGTTGGACCGTACGAGTTCAGATCGAGTGACTGCCCACACAGTCTCGAGTGGTTGTACTTTTCATGAGTATAGGTAGTGAAGGATGACAAACCGGTCCTTATATGAGGGGACAATCACCTTAGGCCCTCCCCCTAAACCAGGGAGTCCCTGATCATCCCACTCACCAGGTGATGAGGGTGAATACCCTTCATCGCACACTTTCCAAAAACATTGTTTCGTTAAAACCACTGCCCCTATTTCCCATCCCATATCTTGTGATCAAAGGATGTTAGTTAATGCGGTCTATCTCTCTGCTCACCATGCAATGAATTCCATCCCTTAGTCCCGGCTTAGGTAGTGGTAGAGAGAATAGGTAAATTATGCATCAAGGGAAGGATGGACTTGCCTTTGTCGAAGCTTTCCTGGCACACAAGATTTATCTCGGAGGGATCGGGTTCCTGCCCTTCTTCCGGAGCTACGAATTCCAGAGGATCGGATCCCTCTTCTGCTAACAAGCACAGATAAGAACACTACATCAAACATGGTGACTTAGTGGGGTGTGCCAATTCTTATACCTTATTATTTTTGTGCCCTATAATTTATTTAAACTATTTTTGGTGCATAAAATATCAGCATATAATTACATATGTGAAAATGGGAAAAAGAAATGGAAAATAAAAAGAGAAGGAATTCCAGGTTAACCGGGTCGGGGGGGATTTCGGCCTGGTCGGGCGCGGGCGCGCGCGGCCGCGTGAGCATGCGACCCACCAGTGGGGGAGACGGCACGAGGACAGCGTAGGGACAGCACCGTGGTGTGGGCCCACATGCCAGAGGAAGGGGGGGCTAACGGCGTGGCACGTTGAAGGGGGAGAGAGGGAGCTGGCCGGGTTTGACCGCCGGTGGAATCCCTCGGCGGTTCTTCACCGGGAGTCCAGTTTTGCAACGGGGAAGTGGTGGCGAGGCATGGGCAAGGGTAGGGGGTCATGGAGGTGGGGTCAATTTGACCGGTGGAGGCCTAGGGTGGCTGGTCCACGGCGCAGTGGCGGGCGCTCGCGGCGGTGAAGTCGCCGGCGAGGTCACCGGGAGCAATAGGCGACGAGCAGGTGCGTGCTAGGATCGTGACAGAGTGACAGACCTTAAGAGCTAGAGCAATTTAACCAAACACTACTGGAGAGGGGAGGACGGAGCTCACCGGAGCGAAGGGAGAACGCGGTGGCGCTGGCTCAATCGGGCTCGGGAAGGGGAGGGGGAGGTAGCTGAGGCTGCTGTGGAGAAGGCGGAGCTCGGGCGGTCCCTTTTATAGGCGCCCGGGGAGGGGGGGAAGGGAGGAGGGATGGCAAGCGCCGACGAGCTCGCCATGATGGCGGTGATGGCACAAACGACGACGGGATGGCTCGGGCAGGTGGGGGTGAGGGGATCGCTCGGGCACAGTGTGCGGGGGAGCATGGCGCCAACCAAGCTGGTGCGTGCGTTAATGGCGAGGAGACGGGGCGGGCGGTGGTCGGCGGCGAATGCGCCGGTGAAGGCATTGGTGGGACGAGGGATCTGACGAGCGGGCCCGGGTTGCAAGCGGAAGGGTGACGCGAGAGGGAGAGGGGAGGAGCAGCTGACGGGTGGGGCCGGCCTGTTAGGCGTGGGCGCGTGAAGCTGGACCGCTTGGGCCGAGGGAGGGAGAGGGGGGGGGGGAGCGGGCGCGAGAGAGGGGGGAAGTGGCTTGGGCCAGAAACGGCCCAGCCGAGGGGGGAAGTGTTTTTCCTTTTTTTCTGTTTTCTATTTCTCATTTCTATTTTCTATTTCCATTTCTTTTTATCTCCTTTTCTTTTGAACAACAATTTGCTAAATAATCTTAGGTGTGAAAAATAATCTATGTGAGGTGCTTCTAACAATCAAAGTGTATGCATATGATGAGATGACCTAAAGGGTGGAGTTTAGGGAGAGATAAAAAAATAAAAGGGGGGGTTTAGGAGGTTAGGGTTCCAAACCTTGGGTTGAAATTTTGGGATGTTACAAACCTACCCCACTTAAAGGAATCTCGCCCTCGAGATTTAGACTGGATTTGAGAAAAGATAAGGGTATTCCCTCCTCAAAGAGTCCTCACTCTCCCAGGTAGCTTCCTCTTCTTCTCTGCTCCATTGAACTTTACAGAGTTTCACTTCTGAGTTGCGGGTCTTCCGGACTTCTGAGTCAAGAATCTTTATTGGCTTCTCACGGTACTGAAGATCTTTCTGAATCTGTATTGCCTCTTTTTTGATGTGACTTTCTGGTACTTGCAGGCATTTGCGGAGCTGGGACACGTGAAACACATTGTGGATATCAGACATGGATTCTGGTAATTCCAGACGGTACGCTATGGGTCCCACTCTACCAATGATGGGATAGGGGCCAACGAATCACGGTGCTAGCTTTCCTTTCACTTGGAACCTTCTGACACCACACATCGGGGAGACCTTGAGGTAGACGAAATCTCCTTCCTCAAATCTGAGTTCTCTCCGCCTGTTATCCGCATAACTCTTCTGCCGGCTCTGAGCTTCAAGTAATCTTCTGCGGATCAGGGCAACTTTCTCCTCAGCCTCCTTAACAAAGGCAGGCCCTTCTAGTGCCTTTTCCCCTACGTTGGACCACATGAGAGGGGTCTGGCATTTTCGTCCATACAAAGCTTCGAACGGTGACATCTTGATACTGGCCTGATGGCTGTTGTTGTACGAGAACTCCGCATAAGGCAAACTGGATTCCCAGCTTTTGTCGAATGTTAACACATAGGCTCTTAATAAGTCTTCGAGGACCTTGTTGACCCTTTCTGTCCAACCATCTGTCTGAGGATGATAGGCGGTGCTGAAGTCTAGCTTGGTGCCCATAGCTTTCTGAAGGCTCGTCCAAAATTTGGAGGCGAACTGGGTTCCTCTGTCTGACACTATCTTCCTTGAGATGCCATGGAGTCTGACTATCTCTTTAAGATAAGTCCGGGCAAGGGTGGCCCCTCCAAAGGTAGTTTTCACTGGGATGAAGTGGGCTACCTTGGTAAGACGGGCTATTATTACCTAGATAGAGTCATTCCCTTTTTGCGTCCAGGGTAGTTCGGTTACAAAATCCATGCCTATTTCCTCCCACTTCCATTCAGGCACTGGAAGGGGTTGCAATAGGCCTATAGGCTTCTGGTGCTCGACCTTCGTTCGTTGGCAGGTGTCACACCAGGCCACATATTGTGCTATCTCTTTCTTCATCCCTCTCCACCAGTATCTAGTTTTGAGGTCTAGGTACATTTTGGTAGTTCTTGGGTGGATGGAGTAGGCTGAGTTGTGAGCTTCATTGAGCAGAACTTCTCGTGCCTCCCCTTTTGGTACACACAGACGGTTCTTGAACCAAAGGACTCCTTGATCATTTGTCCTGAGGTCCGGAAGTTGTTCTTTGCGAGCTTTCTCCATAAGTCTTGCTGTCTCTGAGTCCAGGCATTGAGCTTTGTATATGAGGTCCTCTAGTATTGGTTTGACTTCGAGGCTGCCATTATTTCCCAAACATGCATTCAGTTGAGCTGATTCCTTCCAATCTTCTAAAAAGTTGGTTCCCTTTATCCCGAAAGGTTTTTGGCTGAGGGCATCTGCTACCACGTTGGCCTTTCTGGGGTGATAATGAATCTCAAGGTCATAATCTTTGATCAGTTCCAGCCATCTTCGCTGACAGAGGTTGAGATCTGGCTGAGTGAAGATATACCTCAGACTCTTGTGATCGGTGAAGATGTGACATTTGTTCCCAATTAGGTAGTGCCTCCATATCTTCAGGGCATGCACTATGGCTGCCAATTCCAAATCATGGGTGGGATAATTCTGCTCATGTGGCTTGAGTAGGCGCGATGCATACGCAATGACTTTCTCATTTTGCATCAGCACACACCCTAGGCTTTGCCTTGAGGCATCACAAAAGACGACGAAATCCTGGTGCGGGTGCAGTTGTGAGCTTCTCCTTTATGATCTGGAAACTTTCTTCACACTTTAGGGCCCACACAAACTTATTGTCTTTCTTGAGGAGCTCGGTCATAGGTCTTGCTATGCTGGAGAATCCCTTGATAAAGCGGTGGTAATATCCTGCCATTCCCAGAAAGCTTTGAACTTCACTAACGTTGGATGGCTGCCTCCATTTTGATACTTCTTCTACCTTGAACGGGTCTACTTCTATTCCTTCTGTAGTCAAGATATGCCCAAGGAAGGCTATCTTTTCTAACCAGAATTCGCATTTCCTGAGCTTAGCATAAAGTTGGTGTGCCCTAAGTCTTCCGAGGATGGTCCAAAGGTGACGCTTATAGTCTTCGCGGTTCTTGGAGTAGATAAGGATGTCGTCAATGAAGACTATGACAAACTTATCCAGTTCTTCCATAAATACCTTATTCATGAGGTTCATGAAAAAGGTGGGTGCGTTTGTCAGTCCGAAAGGCATCACTATGAATTCATACTGTCCATACCGGGTGACAAATGCAGTCTTCTGAATATCTGCTTCCTTGATTCTTAGCTGGTGATAACCAGACCTTAGGTCTATCTTGGAGAAGTATTTGGCCCCTTGAAGCTAATCGAAGAGGTCATCGATCCGTGGGAGTGGATACTTGTTTTTGATTGTGACTTCATTTAAAGATCGGTAATCAATACACATCCTCATACTTCCATCCTTCTTAGTGACGAAAAGGACTGGTGCTCCCCAAGGGGATGAGCTAGGATGGATGTACCCTTTTTGTTGAAGGTCTGAGATTTGGAGCTTTAATTCTGCTAACTCGGTAGGAGCCATGCGATATGGTCTCTTTGCGATGGGCGCCGTACCCGGAATCAGATCTATGTAGAATTCCACTTCTCTTTCTGGCGGCATTCCTGGCAACTCTTCTGGGAATACATCCATGAATTCTTCCACCACTAATATGCTTTTTGTTGCTAGATTAAACATCATTGGATCATTGGCGGGTGGCTGAGCCTGACAAGCGACTAACTTTCCTTGGTGGTCTGTGAGAAGGACTGTCTTGTTTGCGCAATTAATGATACCTTTGTGTTTGGTTAACCAATCCATTCCTAAGATCACATCAATCCCTTGGGATGGCAAGACGGTTAAGTCTGCTAAGAACACTACCTGTCACACCCGGTTTTTAGAAGGTAAACCGAATGCGAACCATGTACGTGCTAGGATCAGTTATTCACGTACACAGCAGTTACATAACATGGACATCATCACACAGTGCTCAAATAGTATTAAAAGGGAAATAATAGTCGATTACATCATATGTCTGAGACGTCCATATAGTTCTTACAATAAATCAAAGTGCGGAAAAAGAAACGTAGATAACGCGGCCTCCACAGGCAGCCGACTGGGGGTTGCCGCTAACCAACACCTAGAACTCGTCGTAGTCTTGGAACTCCTGGAAGTCTCCTTCCACAGCTTCATCTTCTCCTGAGCAGTGGTTGCAATGCTGACAACCTGGGGGGGGATTGGTGTGTAGAGCAAGGGTGAGTACACATCAACATACTCAGCAAGTATCCTGTTTGGCTGTAGTGGACTAGCTTTATGTGGGGATAAGTCAAGCAGTTGCTTTTAGTTGGTCAGGTTATTACTTACTAGTAGAAAGCCAGGTTTTAACATTAACCCAAGTTATTAGCCCAATGTATCCTTTCCAAACGGAAAGAATACCACTCACCAATACCATAATCATAATCAGAACCATCAATCTCATTGCCACCTGTACCAAAATATCTCTGATCAAGTATCACTAATCTCTGGAGCTCCCTTGGCCGCTCATAACCGCGAGCACGGCTGATATATCAGTTTCATAACACTCTGCAGAGGTTGCGCACTTTACCCACAAGCCGTGATTCCCTCTTGCCTCGGGCTGATCAAACCCTTAAACACTACCAAGGTGAATAGGCAGGGTCTCACTACGTAGCCTTTACAAAGATTCCCCGGGGCTGTAGCCACCCGTTAGGTTTCCTAAATGTACCGCACTCCTCCCCAAGGGACAAATCAACCTTGGCAGAGCGAGCCGCATACACCGAGCCCCATTGACGGCACAACGGCTAAGCGAACTACACCCCGGTTCCTCTAATTATTCAGCTAAGGGCGTCCCATTCCACCCTCATGGTTGCACTGTTTTCCCGGGCGGTCATCCATTGAACAGGTCCTTACGGAGAGGCACTCGAGAAACCGCTCGAGTCCCCTTAAATGCCACAAGTATGATCATAAATAAGAAGAGGAAAACAGCGTATCATAGATAATCACATCATGTTCATTGATTAGAGTTGAGCAATAGCATCAGACTAGGCAGTAATAATCCGACCCAAATAGGTAAACAAGGACATGGATAACAAAAGCTAGTCAATCCTTAGGTATAAATGTGTAATGCGGGAGGTGAATTAAAGAATGAATAGGACAAAGATAGGTCAAAGGACACTTGCCTCCACCAACCGACTGCTGCTCAGGGGCTTCTCCTGCGAATTCCTCGGGCTCTTCGACCGGATCGTTCTCTATGCGAGCGCAAACATACATACATCCACACATTTAATACAAAAGAACAGTACACCATACAAGGGAACAGGTAAAACGAGTATGCATCAAGTATGACATTTGACATCGCATTTGTTATGGTTAGAAAGAAACGGGAAAGATCTCGCAGGGGGTTAAAGTTTATGCACTAATGATCAGTTACAATTGGTTCTTAACAAAAGAATTCTGTTATATATATATACTAATGGGAACCTAATCATTTTAAGTTGATCAACATTGCACGAGATAAACAATTAACTACGTGAATCAATAGCATAACGGAATTTTAAATTAAACTTCCTATTTTCCATAGCATGAACAATGATTAGCCTACCTAAAATAAGGTAATCATGATCACAGAAAGTAAATAAAATAAAATAAAAAAAATAAAAAAAAATAGAGGGGGGGGGGGGGCGGTTGAACCGGCCCTAGGGCGGTTGAACCGGCCCTGGGCTGGGCGGCCGAGCTGGGCGGCCGGGGCGGCCGAACGCGGGGGAGGGCGGCCGAGCCGGCCGGTTGAACCGGCGGCCAGGGCCGGCCGAGCTGGCGGCCAAGGCCGGCCGAGCTGGCGGCCAGGGGCCAGGCGGGCGGGGGGGCGCGGCCGGGGGGGGCTGGCCGGGCGCGGCCGGGGGCGGCCGTGGCCGGCTGGGGCTGGGGTTGGCCGGGCGGCGCGGCCAGGGCCGGCGCGGCCAGGGGCGGCCGAGCGGCCGGGCGGGGGAAAGAGGAGGGGAGGGGGAAGGAGGGAGGAGGGAGGAGGGGGAGGGGGAGGGGGCTCACCGGCGGGGGCGGCCGACGGCGAGGGGCGGCGGCCGAGCAAGGGGGCGGCGGCGGCGGCCTAGGGCAGGGGGTAGGGCGGCGGTGGGGAGAGAGAGAGGGAGAGAATGAGGGAGAGGGAGAGGGGGTTTTGGGAAAAAAGGAGGGGGGGGGCGGTTGGGCCTTTTTGGGCCCAAGAGGGGGGGGGGCGCAGGGGGGCTTGGGTCGGCCAAGGGGCGGCTGGGCCGGCCAAGGAGCCCATGGCGCGGGAGAGAGAGAAAGGGGAAGAGGGAGAGAGAAAGAAAGAGAAAGAAAGAGAAAAGATTATTTCCCTGTTTTCGAAATCCGATCTTCCTACATGAATGCGTTTGCACCTTCAAAGCAATCAAAAGAAATGCAAGGTTCGGCATGGTGCATCAAACAACATAAAGTATTTTTAGAGTTTTCTTACACGGGAAATCCAAACCGAATCCCGCTAAAACTTTGGAAAAGGTCAAGGTTTAGCGAGGGGAAAAAGAAAAAGAAAAGGTAACGCCCAAATTTTGGCGAGTAAAGAAAAGGAAAAATTCAACTGCAAAATTCGGGGCGTTACAAACCTATCCCCCTTAAAAGAATCTCGCCCTCGAGATTTAGGGCTGGCTAGCAAAGAGCTCTGGGTACTTGGCCATCAAATCATCTTCACGCTCCCAGGTTGCTTCTTCCTCAGAGTGGTGACTCCATCTGACTTTGCACATTCTGATGGTCTTCCTTCGGGTGACTCTATCTGCAACCTCAAGGATCTGAGCTGGCTTCTCAACATAGGTCAAGTCCTCCTGGACTTCAAGACCTTCCACTGGCAACTGCTCTTCTGGCACACGCAAGCACTTCTTCAACTGAGACACATGAAAGACATCATGCACAGCTGACAAATTCTCTGGCAGACTGAGCTGATAAGCCACTTCTTCACGCTTTGAGAGGATCTGGTACGGACCAATGTAGCGAGGTGCTAGCTTGCCTTTGATTCCGAACCTTCTGACTCCTCTGATCGGTGACAATTTCAGATAGACAAAGTCTCCGACTTCAAAACTCAGCTCTCTTCTTCTTGTGTCTGCATAGCTTCGCTGCCTCGATTGCGCTATCTTCAGATTCTCTCGGACCATCTTGATGTTCTCTTCGGCTTCAAGCAAAATGTCTGGCCCAAACACTTGCTTCTCTCCAGGCTGATCCCATTGCAACGGAGTTCTACAACTCCTTCCATAGAGCGCTTGAAATGGTGACATCTTCAAACTGGCCTGGTAACTGTTGTTATAAGAAAACTCTGCATAAGGCAATCGCTTGTCCCATCCGGACTGATCTTGCAACGCACAGGCTCTCAACATGTCTTCAAGAATTTGATTGGTTCTTTCAGCCTGGCCATCTGTCTGCGGATGATAAGCTGAACTGAAATTCAGATGTGTGCCCAAGGCTTCATGCAACTGCTGCCAGAAATGAGAGGTGAACTGCGTTCCTCTGTCTGACACTATCTTCTTTGGCACACCATGAAGACAAACGATCCGAGACATATACAACTCTGCCAATACTACACTGTTGTAGCTGGTCTTGACAGGTATGAAGTGGGCTGACTTGGTCAAACGGTCCACTACTACCCAAATGGAATCGTAGCCGGCTCGAGTGCGAGGCAATCCGACTATGAAATCCATACCGATTTCATCCCATTTCCACTGAGGGATCTGCAACGGTTGCAACAATCCAGCAGGTCTCTGGTGTTCGGCCTTAATTCTTCGACAACTATCGCACTTAGCCACATGCTCTGCGATTTCCCTCTTCATTCCGTACCACCAGAATTTCTTCTTCAGATCCTGATACATCTTCTCACTGCCAGGGTGAATCGAATAAGCTGTCTCATGAGCTTCCTTGAGAATCAACTCCCGAATGGACTGGACATTGGGAACACACAAGCGGTCTTTGAACCATACCACACCTTCTGCATCTTTACGAAAATCTTTGCCTCTGCCATCTAGAATCAGTCGCCGAATCTCACTGATCTTCTCATCATTCTTCTGCGCTTCTTTGATTTCTCGCTCCAAGGTAGGTTCCAATTCAACTGTGACTCCTCGCGAATTGTTCAGAAATCCGAGACTCAACCTGTCGAACTCCTTGGCCAACTCATAAGGCATCGGACGAGCGACCATTAGATTGACTTGACTCTTTCTGCTCAAAGCATCTGCCACTACGTTTGCTTTGCCTGGATGGTAATGGATCTCCAACTCATAGTCTTTAATCAACTCTAACCATCTTCGCTGCCTCATATTCAATTCTGACTGAGTGAATATGTACTTCAGACTCTTGTGGTCTGTGTAAACATCGCATTTCTGTCCATACAGATAGTGCCTCCATGTCTTCAGTGCGTGAACCACTGCTGCCAACTCTAGATCATGGATTGGGTAATTCTTCTCATGAACCTTCAATTGTCGGGACGAGTAAGCCACAACTCTTCCCTCTTGCATCAACACGCCTCCCAAACCTGTGTAACAAGCATCACAATACACAGAGAAGGGCTTGTGCACATCAGGCAAGACTAAGACAGGCGCTGTTGTCAACTTCTCTTTCAGCGCTTCAAAGGCCTCTTGACATTTCTGGGTCCACTTGAACTCAACCTTGTTGCCTAGCAACGCTGTCATTGGTTTCGCAATCTTCGAAAACCCTTCAATGAATCGCCGATAATATCCGGCCATTCCAATGAAGCTCTTGATTCCTCGAGCATCTGTTGGCGCTTTCCAGTTCAGAATGTCTGCCACTTTCTTCGGATCCACAGCCAATCCTTCTTTGTTGATTATGTGACCCAAGAACAGGACTTCACTGATCCAGAACTCACACTTGCTCAACTTTGCATACAACTGGTGCTCTCGCAATCTCTACAATACCATCCTCAAATGATCTGCATGTTCTTCTTCACTTTGAGAATAAACCAGAATGTCATCAATGAATACCACCACAAACTTATCAAGATAATCCATGAATACACTGTTCATCAAGTTCATAAAGAACGCTGGTGCATTGGTCAAACCAAAAGACATCACTGTGAACTCATACAAACCATACTTGGTAATGAATGCCGTCTTCGGAATGTCCGAAGGCCGGATCCTGAGCTGATGGTAACCTGACCTCAGATCAATCTTGGAGAACACACTGGCTCCTCTCAACTGGTCAAACAGATCTTCTATTCTGGGCAAGGGATACTTGTTCTTGATCGTGACTTCATTCAAAGCTCGATAATCGATACACATCCTCTTTGTGCCATCCTTCTTCTCCACAAACAAGACAGGGGCGGCCCAAGGTGAGGTGCTTGGCCGGATGTAACTTTTCTCTGACAGCTCATCAATCTGCTTCTTAAGCTCAACCAACTCTGGTCCAGATATTCTGTAAGCTCTCTTAAAGATAGGGGCGGTTCCAGGAAGAAGCTCTATGGCAAACTCAACTTTCCGCTCGGGTGGCATACCCGGTAAGTCCTTTGGAAACACATCTGGGAATTCAGACACAATCTTGATACTCTCAATTGGGTCTGCTTCACTGCTATCGACAGCCATCTGATAACAACTTCCTTTCTTCGGCTCAGGCGGGACTAACTCGGTCACCACTTCCTCTCCTAGTGGGGACACCAACTTGATTGTCCTCTTATCACAACTGATAACTGCCCGATACTTATCTAGCCAATTCATCCCTAGGATGACATCTATTCCCTGAGTACCCATTACTATAAGGTTGGCGGGAAACGCTATCCCCCTTATTTCCACACTTATATTCAAACATATGCTATCAGCTCGAATTCTACCACCGGCTGAGTCAATTTGAATGGGGGTTGACATGGTAGTAATTGGAAGATTATGTGCTTCTACCCATGATGCAGTAATGAAAGAATGCGTTGCTCCAGTATCAAATAACACTTCTGCAATATGGGAGTCGACTGGGAACATACCTACTGTCATGCCGGGGGTCTCCTGAACTGCTTCAGCCTCCAAGTGATTCAGCCTTCCATGATTATAGCGCTGCTGTGGGCGGTTGCCTGCTCCAGGCTGGGACACATTCTGCTTTGCTGGGGCATTGGGGCCTAACTGCTGCTGGGCTGCCTTCTTCGGACATTGCATCACCCAGTGGCCTTGCTCTCCACAGTGGAAACATGCTCTATTTCCAACCTGAGCTGGTGCTGCCTGATTGTTCTGCTGGTTTGCTGGGGCAGGAAGACGAGGTGTCTGCTGATTCTGCCTCTGAAACTGATCTCCTGACTGATTGCTCTGACGGTTCTGGTACTGATGCTGAGGGTACTGCCTTTGAAACTGCTGATACTGCTGACGCTGCTGATGCTGCTGAGGTGGACGCTGGTTCTGCCTGAACTGCTGAGGTTGATTGCCTGAAAAACGGGGACGGCTGCTGCTTCCAGGCTGGGGTCCACTGATCTTGCGCTTACGATCTTCCATCTCCTTACGCTTCCTTTCTGTCATGATTGCTCTGTCAATCAGGTGCTGGAATGTCGGGAAGGTATGATTCATCAGTTGGTACTGCAGAGGGTCAACCAAGCCTCTCAAGAAACGGTACTGTCGCTTGGCGTCAGTGTTGACATCCTCAGGGGCATAGCGAGACAACTGCAGAAACCTGTCTCGATACTCACTGACAGACGATGACCCTTGCTTAAGGGCCAGGAACTCCTCCTTCTTCACTGTCATCAGACCTGCAGGTACATGGTACTGACGAAAGCTACCTCGGAATTCTTCCCAAGTGATGGCATCGGGGTTGGCATGGGTGGCGAGGTAAGACTCCCACCATGATTGGGCTGCTCCTCTCAACAGACGGGGACCATACAAGACTTTCTCCCTGTCATCACACTGAGCGGTATGCAACTCCCGCTCCACAGTGCGCAGCCAATCTTCAGCATCCATGGGGTCAGAAGAGTGAGCGAATGTTGGTGGATGACCTCTCATGAATTCAGCACGCTTGTCTCTGGGCATCTGAGGCATCTGAGGCTGGGGTGGAGCCTGCTGCTGCTGCTGCTGCTGCTGCTGAATGGCGGCCAGAGTCTGACCGATGGCCTGAACTGCCTGAGTCTGCATCAGAAACATCTGCTCGATCGACATCGGGGGCGGGGGTGGCAGGTGCTGCTGCTGGGGCACCTCATCCTGCGGGGCGGCTTGCTCCTGCTGAGCACGCCTTCCTCCTCTGCGCCTGTTCTCTGACATCTGCAGAACGCAATCACACATCAGAACTGATCTGGCAAATCTTGCAGCATAAGAAAAGAGTATAGAATTCTCCAACAGCACTGAACAGATGAGCATCTTCACTGATCTCCAACATAGACCACACAGCTTCTCAGATAAAGAGGAAAGTAGAATAAAGGGTTTCCCAACTATATAACTAACTCCATTAACATAATATGTAAACCAAAATGTAGGGGATACCCACACTCTGGTGACAATCATTACAAAGATCCAAACCAAACATAGTTCATCATGACAAACATAAATGCACAGGATATAGCAAACTACCCTGTCTAACTAAGACTAACTAAGACCGAGACTAACGCTAAGACTGAAGCTTCTATGTATATATATTTCGTATTAATTACAAGATCCAACTCTAACGATCTATGGTTCTAGATTTATCTTGGTCTTGCAGTCGGGATTGCCATAAGACTGGCGTCCACGCCGAGGTGAGCGGTACGAGTGCTGAGTCCCGACGGGGGCGGGGGAACCATCATCCAAATGACGACGCTCCGCGCGCTCAGCCCGCAGCAGGGCGATCTCAGCATGAGCCCTACTCAGCTCGTCTAATGCACGGTCCAGCTCCGTGTTTAGCACGGCGGCTAGGTTGACTGTGCTGCTCAACCTAGGATTGTCCTCACCAGCAGGTGAAACAATCATGCCTCCTGTGCTGCCAGATGGACGGCGGGGGTAATACTTCAGGTCGAGACCGTCAGCTACCCCACCGAGAACCGAGCAGTAGTGTGAAAGCGCACGCCGTGCAGCATCCTGCATGGCTGCCTCAGCTGAGTCCCGCTCAGAGATAGAATAGTGCTCTGAGCAAGCCTCCACGCCCTGGAGACTGTTCTCCGGACGGCGCACCAAGCAGGTCACCTCCCAGCGGTCCGGGTAGACCCCGCGACTATGCTGGTAGACCACACAGCGATACTCGATGGACCAAGTACGCCGGTCAAGTGCCCGACGTAGCAGGGTGTCGAGCGCGTCGTGGAAGTGACACCCGCGAGCAGCGTCGCGAGTGATGGGTCGAGCAACCCATCCTTCCGGCTCATGGTTAGAGAGGTCGAGGTCGTGGCTCGAGCTGTCGTCGCCACCTCCGTCGTCTGGATCTCCTCCAACAGCTACTCCAGAAGCTGGGGCGCCCAGTGGTGGTGCAGGGGGCGCCTCCAGGGGAAGCACAGGAGAGCAGCTCCTCACAGACTCTATCTCCTGCTGGAGCGAGAAGGAAGAGCCCTGCTGCTCCTGTCGTCGATGTTCCTGCTCCTCATGCAGGCGGTGGTGCAGTCTCTCCAAGTGGCTGGACTGTCCGGCCACGGGACGGCGAAGCGGACGCTCAGCAAGGCGGGAGGGTAAGAAGGGGATGACGGACTTTCGTGCAGTGTGTCTAAGTCGAGCCATCTACAAAAGACATCGCAAGCAAAAGGGTGAGAACAGAATTAATATGACCAGCAAATAATGAATCATAAATAAATGAAGGATCAGAATAATAATGAATCATAAATAAATGAAGGATCAGGATAAACAAAATTTTCAGCAAGGTATATTATATAGTAGAACATAGGTTTGGTCAGTAGGACCAACTTTTGAAGGGATATCAAAGTCAAGGCAGGGACAGAGGTCTATAGTCCTTAGAACGACCATTCTACTCTAGGTTAGCGGTCCTACAGTCAGCACGGCTTTGATACCACTTATGTCACACCCGGTTTTTAGAAGGTAAACCGAATGCGAACCATGTACGTGCCAGGATCAGTTATTCACGTACACAGCAGTTACATAACATGGACATCATCACACAGTGCTCAAATAGTATTAAAAGGGAAATAATAGTCGATTACATCATACGTCTGAGACGTCCATATAGTTCTTACAATAAATCAAAGTGCGGAAAAAGAAACGTAGATAACGCGGCCTCCACAGGCAGCCGACTGGGGGTTGCCGCTAACCAACACCTAGAACTCGTCGTAGTCTTGGAACTCCTGGAAGTCTCCTTCCACAGCTTCATCTTCTCCTGAGCAGTGGTTGCAATGCTGACAACCTGGGGGGGGGATTGGTGTGTAGAGCAAGGGTGAGTACACATCAACATACTCAGCAAGTATCCTGTTTGGCTGTAGTGGACTAGCTTTATGTGGGGATAAGTCAAGCAGTTGCTTTTAGTTGGTCAGGTTATTACTTACTAGTAGAAAGCCAGGTTTTAACATTAACCCAAGTTATTAGCCCAATGTATCCTTTCCAAACGGAAAGAATACCACTCACCAATACCATAATCATAATCAGAACCATCAATCTCATTGCCACCTGTACCAAAATATCTCTGATCAAGTATCACTAATCTCTGGAGCTCCCTTGGCCGCTCATAACCGCGAGCACGGCTGATATATCAGTTTCATAACACTCTGCAGAGGTTGCGCACTTTACCCACAAGCCGTGATTCCCTCTTGCCTCGGGCTGATCAAACCATTAAACACTACCAAGGTGAATAGGCAGGGTCTCACTACGTAGCCTTTACAAAGATTCCCCGGGGCTGTAGCCACCCGTTAGGTTTCCTAAATGTACCGCACTCCTCCCCAAGGGACAAATCAACCTTGGCAGAGCGAGCCGCATACACCGAGCCCCATTGACGGCACAACGGCTAAGCGAACTACACCCCGGTTCCTCTAATTATTCAGCTAAGGGCGTCCCATTCCACCCTCATGGTTGCACTGTTTTCCCGGGCGGTCATCCATTGAACAGGTCCTTACGGAGAGGCACTCGAGAAACCGCTCGAGTCCCCTTAAATGCCACAAGTATGATCATAAATAAGAAGAGGAAAACAGCGTATCATAGATAATCACATCATGTTCATTGATTAGAGTTGAGCAATAGCATCAGACTAAGCAGTAATAATCCGACCCAAATAGGTAAACAAGGACATGGATAACAAAAGCTAGTCAATCCTTAGGTATAAATGTGTAATGCGGGAGGTGAATTAAAGAATGAATAGGACAAAGATAGGTCAAAGGACACTTGCCTCCACCAACCGACTGCTGCTCAGGGGCTTCTCCTGCGAATTCCTCGGGCTCTTCGACCGGATCATTCTCTATGCGAGCGCAAACATACATACATCCACACATTTAATACAAAAGAACAGTACACCATACAAGGGAACAGGTAAAACGAGTATGCATCAAGTATGACATTTGACATCGCATTTGTTATGGTTAGAAAGAAACGGGAAAGATCTCGCAGGGGGTTAAAGTTTATGCACTAATGATCAGTTACAATTGGTTCTTAACAAAAGAATTCTGTTATATATATACTAATGGGAACCTAATCATTTTAAGTTGATCAACATTGCACGAGATAAACAATTAACTACGTGAATCAATAGCATAACGGAATTTTAAATTAAACTTCCTATTTTCCATAGCATGAACAATGATTAGCCTACCTAAAATAAGGTAATCATGATCACAGAAAGTAAATAAAATAAAATAAAAAAAAATAAAAAAAACAGAGGGGGGGGGGGGGGGGGGCGGTTGAACCGGCCCTAGGGCGGTTGAACCGGCCCTAGGGCGGTTGAACCGGCCCTGGGCTGGGCGGCCGAGCTGGGCGGCCGGGGCGGCCGAACGCGGGGGAGGGCGGCCGAGCCGGCCGGTTGAACCGGCGGCCAGGACCGGCCGAGCTGGCGGCCAAGGCCGGCCGAGCTGGCGGCCAGGGGCCAGGCGGGCGGGGGGGGCGCGGCCGGGGGGGGCTGGCCGGGGGGCTGGCTGGACGCGGCCGGGGGCGGCCGTGGCCGGCTGGGGCTGGGGTTGGCCGGGCGGCGCGGCCAGGGCCGGCGCGGCCAGGGGCGGCCGAGCGGCCGGGCGGGGGAAAGAGGAGGGGAGGGGGAAGGAGGGAGGAGGGAGGAGGGGGAGGGGGAGGGGGCTCACCGGCGGGGGCGGCCGACGGCGAGGGGCGGCGGCCGAGCAAGGGGGCGGCGGCGGCGGCCTAGGGCAGGGGGTAGGGCGGCGGTGGGGAGAGAGAGAGGGAGAGAATGAGGGAGAGGGAGAGGGGGTTTTGGGAAAAAAGGAGGGGGGGGCGGTTGGGCCTTTTTGGGCCCAAGAGGGGGGGGCGCGCAGGGGGGCTTGGGCCGGCCAAGGGGCGGCTGGGCCGGCCAAAGAGCCCATGGCGCGGGAGAGAGAGAAAGGGGAAGAGGGAGAGAGAAAGAAAGAGAAAGAAAGAGAAAAGATTATTTCCCTGTTTTCGAAATCCGATCTTCCTACATGAATGCGTTTGCACCTTCAAAGCAATCAAAAGAAATGCAAGGTTCGGCATGGTGCATCAAACAACATAAAGTATTTTTAGAGTTTTCTTACACGGGAAATCCAAACCGAATCCCGCTAAAACTTTGGAAAAGGTCAAGGTTTAGCGAGGGGAAAAAGAAAAAGAAAAGGTAACGCCCAAATTTTGGCGAGTAAAGAAAAGGAAAAATTCAACTGCAAAATTCGGGGCGTTACACTACCCCACTTAAAAGAATTCTGATTTGGGAGCATTTGAGCTAGCATAGAAGGTCTGACCCTGGGGTTCGGGTAACCAAGGGAATCTCTAGAGAGGTAGCGGGGATGCCATGCTTTTCCACAAAACTACTGGCTATAAAAGAATGGGATGCTCCTGAATCGAAAAGTACCGTAGTGGGAGTAAATTCAATAAGGAACTCACCGAGCACTACTCCCGGAGCTTGCTAAGCCTCCTGAGCATCGACGTGATTTACTCGTGCCCTTCCTTGATACTGGGTCTTGTTCTGCTGGCTGATGGAGGAGGGCGCCTTGGGGGAGGGTGCTGAGGTACTCTTGGGGCCATTCATCGAGTTGGAGTAAGTAGGTCCTGATGCCTTTAACTGGGGGCAGTTGTTCTTGAAGTGACTGGGGTCTCCGCAGTGCCAACATGCATTTGCTGGCGGTTGGTTGCTCGCAACCGAGGGGGCATGAAAGGAGCTCTAACTCTGCTGACTGAACCGTGACGGAGTGGGTCCAGCTGGTCTAATGAAGCTTGGTCCCTTAGGTGGAAACCTAAAGGATCGAGTTCTCTGGTGCCGGTCTTGCTGTTGAGCTCGGAGTACTTGGAATTTCCTCTTGAGGTGGCCTTTTTCTTCTTCCCTTGCCCTTTCCACTTGCATGGCTTTGTTGAAGAGGTGCGAGAAGCTGAGGAAATCCTGGCTGGCTAGGATGGTCTTAAGTTCTGGTCTAAGCCCCTTCAAAAAGCGGGCCATCTTCTTGACTTCGGTGCTGACGTCATCTAGCGCGTAGCGGGCCAACTCTGTGAATTTGTGCACGTACTCACTGACAGATCTTCTGTCTTGAGTTAGTTCCTGGAATTCGTCTTCCTTAAGCTGAACAATCCCTTGGGGCACATGGTGCTCTCGAAAAGCAGTTTCGAACTCTGCCCAGGTAGCATCTCTGATGGCAGCGTTGAAGGTATCCCACCAAGCTAAGGCCATTCCAAAAAGTTGATGAGCAGCCAGTTGAACACGTTGATTCTGCGGGCATCTGATGGCTTCCAACTTCCTTTTAATCGTGCACAACCAATCATCGACATCGAGGGGATTGCTAGATCCAGCGAATGTGGGAGGCTTGAGCCTCAGGAAATCTCCCATCCTGTCTTGTGGTCTTCCACCATTCGGGCGTTGATTTTCCAGACTTCTAGTGAGGACCTCAATGAGTCGGGTTTGGTTGGCTAGAACTTGGGCTAAATCTAAGGGTAGTTCTAGAGGTGCGGGGAGGTGGGTCTCACTCTCTTCTCTACCGACTTCTCTTTCAGCTCTTAGGGGAAACCCTACTCCAATCCCGAAGGCAATAGGCGTGGTTTTATCTGAAGCCATCTGCCAGGGGAGAGAGTCACTATTATGCATATGCCAAATTTTTTTCAACCAAGTTATTTTATTCACTACACCAATTCATTACAAGCATACAGCTACTACAAGTCGTACTACACGCGAGCGCTCTCCGAGGTACTTCCGAACTCCTTTTCTAGAGTGTCCCCAAATTCCTTGAGAAGGTCATCAAGGCTAGCTAGGGACATATCCTTGACATCGGACAAATTCTCTATCCTGGTGGGAGGTGGTGCTGGAGGGGCTTTCTTCTTTTGCTCAGTCTGGCATCCTTGGCTCTTGGTCTTCTTTTGGATTTTCTTCGTGGGGGCGAGCTTCTTTAACTTTCTTATCATAATCCATCTTCATGGTTCGGTAGGCTTCACGAGTGTTAGCCTCCTCGCCTTCTGCTATATCGAGACACTCTTGGAGACATGCCTTCTCCTTCTTAAGTTCCTTGACCTGCTGCTCTAAGCTTTCCACTCGGGAGTTTAGGTGGGTGATGTGGGAGGAAAGGTCGTCGTAGTGGTTATCAAGAGTGTTGAGATATCCGGCCATGTAGACGATGGTGGGGTCATCCTCGGTAGGATCTCTCCCTGACAGGGCCTGAAGTCTTTTCCTCCAGGTGGGGGTATTTTTGTTGCTAGGTGGGAAGTAACGAAGGGGGGTTTCAAAGACCTCTCTATTGTAGTTTTGGCATAGCTGTTTAAGGGCTTTTCGAGCAACATTTTGGCAAGTTTCTGGGAAGCGGTGCCCGATGAAGGGGACTTGGAAGGGAGGGTGGTTTGGGTAACTTCGGCTTTCTCCTAGGTAGACCGCCATAGAGCACTTCTCCACTCTGTTTTCGCGGTATTCCTTCCAGACATATTCCGGCTTCTTGTGGATCCCCATGCGTAGCGCGCAACTCTGTAAGAGATGAGGGAATCCTTCCTCCTCTGAGTAGTAGGATGTTCTAATGACCCAAGATCGTTCCATCTGGTAGGAGAAAAGAAGGGTTTGTTAATATCGGGGAAAGGAGAGAAGGTTTTTCTTAGGGGTAAGAGGTGTTTTCTTGTTAAGGCAAATTTTAAGGTCAGGGCTGCAGTCTACGGCCAGTCCTATGACTTTGATACCACCTGAAGCGTCCCGATCCTTTGGGACTCAAATGTGATACAATTACCAGTCCCAGTAGGCTAGTAACCACATTTCTTACTTCAAATAGTACAGAGTTTGAATAAATGTTATTACAATACCAGAGTACAAGCTCGAGAGAGCCAGAAATACAAAGCACAGTAAAAGATAAACTAGCCCAAGCCACATGTAGAACTAGGTGAAGGCACAACCCCCCTCAATCAAGCATAGCAGAAAAGAAGTCTTCAGCTGCTGAAAAACATAAATAAATCTGGGTGAATACACTAGGTATTACGCAAGCCCACCCCGCTCCCGTAAAGGGAAAAGGGGCCTATATCATACATGCTTCATATGGTGGAGTTGAAGTCACTCTTCTTTTTCTTAGAGAAAGGCAGTACTGTTTAGGGTTTTCTTGAAGAAATAGAAGTAACACATTGCTTAACCCCCACTGAGCTTCCCGCTCCCGTGGCACCATTTTCTTTTCCACACTCACACACACATATTTCCCTGTTCACGGATTTTGTAAAAACACTAATTGTCATACCACACCAGACTCGTCCATTCCAGTGGACACGGACTATTCAAATAGGTTTGAACTCTGTGCAGAGGGGTACACTTTACCCACTAGTCAGGCTCTGCAATCTCATGGCCAATGTGATCCGAATCCGAATCTCTTTCCTTCCTCGCATCTCCTACCCTTAACAGTTATAGCAGAAGGAGTCAGGCAACCGCCATGCCCAAACCGGACAAAACATTCCCCCTCCTTATCCTCCCGGTGCTCCCCAGCCTTCATAACCCTGGGGTTGGACCGTACGAGTTCAGATCGAGTGACTGCCCACATAGTCCCAAGTGGTTGTACTTTTCATGAGTACAGGTAGTGAAGGATGATAAACCAGTCCTTATATGAGGGGACAATCCTTCTGCTCACGCCTAAACCAGCTGAGCCATCACCTTAGGCGCTCCCCTAAACCAGGGAGTCCCTGATCATCCCACTCACCAGGTGATGAGGGTGAATACCCTTCATCGCACACTTTCCGAAAACATTGTTTCGTTAAAACCACTACCCCTATTTCCCATCCCATATCTTGTGATCAAAGGATGTTAGTTAATGCGGGCTATATCTCTGCTCACCATGCAATGAATTCCATCCCTTAGTCCCGGCTTAGGTAGTGGTAGAGAGAATAGGTAAATTATGCATCAAGGGAAGGATGGACTTGCCTTCGTCGAAGCTTTCCTGGCACAAAAGATTTATCTCGGAGGGATCGGGTTCCTGCCCTTCTTCCGGAGCTATGAATTCTGGAGGATCGGATACCTCTTCCTCTAACAAGCACAGATAAGAACACTACATCAATCATGGTGACTTAGTGGGGTGTGCCAATTCTTATACCTTATTATTTTTGTGCCCTATAATTTATTTAAACTATTTTTGGTGCATAAAATATCAGCATATAACTATATATGTGAAAATGGGAAAAAGAAATGGGAAAAGAAAAAGAGAAGGAATTCCAGGTTAACCGGGCTGGGGGGGATTTCGGCCTGGTCGGGCGCGGGCGCTCGCGGCCGCGTGGGCAGGAGGCCCACTCGACCCATCAGCGGGGGAGACGGCGCAAAGATGGCGCAGGGACGGCGCCGTGGCGCAGGCCCACATGCCAGAGGAAGGGGGGCTGACGGCGTGGCACAGTGACGGGGGAGAGAGGGAGCCGGCCGGGTTCGACCGCCGGTGGAATCCCGCGCTGGTTCTCTGCCGAGAGTCCGAATTTGCGATGGGGAAGTGGTGGCGAGGCATGGGCGAGGGTAGGGGGTCACAGAGGTGGGGTCAATTTGACTGGTGGAGGCCAGGGGTGGCCGGTCCACAGCGTGGTGGCGACGCTCATGGCGGTGAAGTCACCGGGTGCAATAGGCGACGAGCTGGTGCACGCTAGGATCGTGACAGAGCGACGGACCTTAAGAGCTACAGCAATTTGACCAAACACTACTGGAGAAGGGAGGATGGAGCTCACCGGAGCGAAGGGAGAACGCGGCGACGCTGGCTCAATCGGGCTCGGGAAGGGGAGGGGGAGGTAGCAGAGGCTGGTGTGGAGAAGGCGGAGCTCGGTCGATCCCTTTTATAGGCGCCCGGGGAGGGGGGGAAGGGAGGAGGGACAACAAGCGCCGATGAGCTCGCCATGATGGCGGTGATGGCGCAAACGACGACGGGACGGCTCGGGCAGGCGGTGGGGGGTGAGGGGATGGCTCGGGCACAGTGTGCGGGGGCGCATGGCGCCAACCAAGCTGGTGCGCGCATTAATGGCGAGGAGATAGGGCAGGTGGTGGTCGGTGGCGAACGCGCCGGTGAAGGCATGGGTGGGACAAGGGATCTGACGAGCAGGCCCGGGTTGCCAGCGGAAGGGCGACGCGAGAGGGAGAGGGGAGGAGCAGCTGACAGGTGGGGCCGTGCTGTCAGGCGCGGGAGCGAGCGCGTGAAGCTAGGCCGCTTGGGCCGAGGGAGGGAGAGGGGTGGAGCGGGCGCGAGAGAGGGGGCAAGTGGCTTGGGCCGGAAACGGCCCAGCCGAGGGGGGGAAGTGTTTTTCCTTTTTTCTGTTTTCTATTTCTCATTTCTCATTTCTATTTCCATTTCTTTTTATCTCCTTTTCTTTTGAACAACAACTTGCTAAATAATCTTAGGTGTGAAAAATAATCTATGTGAGGTGCTTCTAACAATCAAAGTGTATGCATATGATGAGATGACCTAAAGGGTGGAGTTTAGGGAGAGGTAAAAAAATAAAGGGGGGGGGTTAGGAGGTTAGGCTTTCAAACCTTGGGTTGAAATTTTGGGATGTTACATTTGGGGTGGTCTCATGTTGGTGTCATGCATAGTGCATACATCATTCTTTGCATGGAAGTTTCATCGCGATCTTATGGTCCGACATACCGATACAATAAGCATCATATGTTGCCCAAAAAGGGGTATGATGCAGCTTCATATCCTTAGAGGTATGGAAGCAGAAGTCATTACTGCATCTGTAGCCATGTGCATTCACGGGTGAAATGTGGAACCTGTTATGGTGGTGTGCATATTGTGGATCTTCACTTTGTGTTTCATCTTGGAACTGAGTAGTTGTTATCTTGTTTACTTGCTCCAATTTGATATTCAAGAAGGAAGTTGTGAACTATGTGGTCATTAAAACATGGTTTGTTTACATTGTCAAATTGTTGTTTGATCTTTTTAGTTGCTGAGATGTGTCACTCTTGCATTGTTTGATGCAGGCACTTGATCTTTGCTTTTGGGAAAGAAGGGAAGTAGCAGCGCGGTCACTACACCCTTAAATAATTCTACCACTGCTTAGTAATGATGTTAAACAGGGGTTTCAAGTCAAGGGGGTTGATTGTTATGAAATAGGGTGTGTTAGGGGATTAATATGTTCTAGCCTTCATGGTAGTCGAATTTTCTTTTGGTTGGCTGAATTCATTTCATTTTGGTCATGAATGTTCATTACTACCTTTGCATCCTGATTATATACTGTGGATTACCTTTCTTTTACATTATGTATAAATTCTATGTTCCTCTCGTTATGCTACTTTCAAGGGAGATGCTGCCGGATTTTTCTTTACTTTCTGTCTCTATTTCTTTTCTTATGTTGTTGAAGTTGTGGGAAGGGTCTTTGGTAACATTCATTGTGTGGGAGCAATGGGGTGTTATAGTTGGTATCAGAGGAATAGGCGGTAGGTCCTAGCAAGTGAAATAGTGATAAATTGACACACTGCACATATAGGATGGGTTTCCTGCTTTACTATTGATATATTATGATATTGTTAGTGCTGGTTTGACATTATTTGATGAGGTGCTATGCCAACCTTATTAACTTATTTACTTACTCCTGTGCCTGCAGTTATGCCACCTCGTAGGGCTCGTGGCAGCCCGCAAGTTCCTAGTGGGGATTCTATGAGTCCGGCGGCAATGTTAGCCGCAATGCAGGCCATGCAGTAGGAGTTGGCCATTCTGAGGCAAGCTATTCCTATTGCCCCTGTGGGTGCTGCTCAGGGTGCTAGGGGTGGAGGAGTGCCCGGGGGCGCTATCCTTGCGGGTGCTGCTCCGGGTGGCGGGGCTGAGGTGCCCCTTCCCATCAGTGGTCTTTCTCTGATGTAGTGGATGGACATGAAGCTAGACTCTTTTGATGGCAGTGGTACTCCGGTCGAGGCTATGGATTGGCTGACTTATGTGGAGGATAAGATGTACGTCTTTGAGATTGTGTATGGTGATCGTGTTCGCTTTGGCACACAGCTGCTGAAGGGAGAGGCTCAAATTTGGTGGAGAGGCGTGCAGGTAGCTCACTCCTCTTTGCCAGGAGTCCTGTCCTGGGATGTTTTCATTAGGCAGTTTGAGAGGAGGTTCTACCCGGTCACCTTCCTGGAGAAAATGAAGATTGATTTGCAGTCTTTCTAGCAAGAGAAGAAGTCCATCACCGAGTATGAAGTGGGCTTTAACAAGATGGTTCACTTTGTTCCTCATGTGGCTTACAATGAGATGGAGAAGGCGAGCCAGTTCCGTCAGGGCCTGAAACCTTCTATCAGGCATGCTCTGGGCGCCTTTCTGTTGGTGGATTTTCGTACTACAGTGGAGCAGGCATTGGGTGTGGAGATGCAACACCAGTACACCATGGTGTCACAAAATTCTTCGTGTGTTGATCAGCCTCGTGGCTAGGACGCGAGGAGGGGCAACACTGGGGGTCCAGCCCACAAGAGGGGCAAGTCTCAGCACCAGCGCCACCACCCCTACCGTGGTAAACCCTCTGAATCAGGTACTTCAGGAGGAAGTACTCAGAGGTATCGGGCTGTTCCTAAGCCCAAGCTGGGGCTGGTCTGTTTCCGTTGTGGTGAAGCGCATCGCTGTGCCGAGTGTCAGTGGAGTGGTAGGTGCTCTGCAGCCAAGATCACAAGGATGTGGTGCGTAGGAGGAATCCCAATGGGAAGCTCAGATGGGAGCCAGTGACTTCTTCCTCTTCTCAGGGCACTGTCAACATGATGTCTAGCGCTGAGCAACAATATTCAGTACCACCACCTCTGCAGCAGTTTTATGTGCTCGGGACTCCTCAGTCCATGCCTATGCAGGGTTTTCCTCAGTATTTGGCCGCGCCTACTCCTGCACCCACGACTACTCCTATACCACCTCAGTTTGGAGCTCTGCGTCTGCCTCATCCGACGACTCAATGGGGTTCTTCTGTTAACTTCACTCCGGGAGCTTCCTCTTCTGCGAGTATTTCCGAAGCATATGTGCTACCCTCTGTGGATGGCAAAGAGTAGGGAGACGTGGTGACAGGTACGATCTTAGTTGATTTGTTTGTGGCCCATGCTCTTTTTGACTCTGGTGCTAGCTATTTGTTTGTTTCAGAGAATTTTGTGTCGCGGGTTGGTCTTTCGGTGCAGAGGTCGGGTCACCCAATATGGTTAGTTCTGCTAATGGCTCCATTAGTAGCTGTTCAGTTTGTCAGGATTGTTCCATCATTCTTGCTGATGAGGTCTTTTCAGCTAATCTTGTTGTGATTTCCTTGGGGGCATTTGATGTTATCCTGGGTATGGATTGGTTATCTCAGTATCGTGCAGTTATATCCTGTTTTTGGAAGATAGTGTTATTATAGGCGCCGTCGGGTAGGGAGGTGGTATTCTTGGGAAGTTCTCCATAGTTCACGTTATCCTTGTTGTCGCAATTGCTTTCGGATCGTTGGTCAAGGAAGTCAGGAATTTTTTTCTCCATGGTGGTGGAGGGTGAGGCTGCCTTGTGGGTGCAGGACATCCGTGTGGTGTGTGACTTTGCCGATGTGTTTCCAGCAGAGCTTCTAGGCATTCCTCCAGAGCGTGATGCAGCTTTTGAAATCAAACGGATTTCGGGTACGCAGCCTATTCATAAGGCCCCGTATCGGATGGCTCCAAAGGAGCAGGTTGAATTGAAGCGACAATTGGATGATCTGCTGGCTAAGGGTTTCATTAGGCCTAGCAGGTCGCCATGGGCTTCCCCAGATTGTTTGTTGAGAAGAAGGATAAAAGCAAGAGGTTATGTGTGGATTATCGTGCTTTGAATCAAGTGACAATCAAGAATAAATATCTGCTACCCCATATTGAGGTTCTCTTTGAATAGTTGAGGGGTGCCTAGGTGTTCTCTAAATTTGATTTGAACTCTGGTTATCATCAATTGAGGATTCGTGAGGAGGATATTGAGAAGACAGCCTTTTGCACCAGGTATGGGCATTACGAGTTCATAGTCATGTCTTTTGGCTTAACTAATGCCCCTGCTGCTTTTATGGAAGTAATGAATAAGATGTTACATGAGTTCTTGGACGACTTTGTGGTCGTGTTCCTGGATGATATTCTGATTTATTCAAAGACAGAGGAACAGCATGAGCGACATCTCCGTCTCGTTCTGGGTGCTCTTAGGAAGAATCAGTTTTATGGCAAATTGAAGAAGTGTGCCTTTTGGCTGTCCAAAGTTGCTTTCTTGGGTCATGTGATTAATCAGTAGGGCATTGCGGTTGATCCCAAGAATGTCGCGGCTGTGGTGGAGTGGAAGAGACCCTCTAGTGTCTCTGAAATCTGAAGTTTCTTGGGGCTTGCCGGATATTATCAGTGCTTCGTACCAAATTTTTCCAGCATTGCTAAGCCTTTGACTAGTCTCTTGGAGAAGGGTGTTCTTTTCGTCTGGTCCAGCGATTGCAAGGCCAGTTATCAGACATTGAAGAACAAGTTGGTGAACGCCCCTATCCTAGCTTTGCCTGAGAGTGGTAAGCATTCCACAGTTTATACGGATGCTTCTCGAATTGGTCTTGGCTGTGTGTTGATGTAGGAAGGCAGAGTGATTGCTTATGGCTCAAGGCAGTTGAGGAAGCATGAGGGGAATTATCCAACTCATGATCTCGAATTGGCCGCAGTGGTCTTTGCTCTAAAATCATAGAGGCATGATCTTTATGGCGAGTCTTGTGACATCTACACCGATCATAAAAGTCTCAAGTATATTTTCACTCAGAAGGAGCTGAATTTGAGGCAGCGTCAGTGGCTCGAATTGATTAAAGATTATGATCTGTCCATTTATTATCACCCGGGGAAGGCAAATGTGGTGGCTGATGCCCTTAGCAGGTGCAGGGTTCCAAAGTGGCCTTGCCTTTGATCGCAGACCTGGACCGTATGGGGACCACGTTGTGCTATGTCGGACCGCTAGTAGGGAGACTCGGATGCTCATTCAATCCTCCCTTCTAGAGAGAGTACGCGTGGCTCAACAGCAGGATCGTTTGTTGCAGGAAGCTCAAAAGAGGGTCGACGATGGTAAACCCCGTGAGTTCACCATTGATGAGGATGATTTGGTTTGTTTCAGGGGCCGTCTTTGTGTACCTTAGAAATTAGAGGTGAAGATGGATATCTTGAGAGAAGCTCATAAAACGCCTTACACAGTTCACCCTGGCGAAACCAAAATGTATAGAGATTTGAAGCAAAACTTCTAGTGGAAGAGGATGAAGGTTGACATTTCTAAGTATGTGGTCGTCTGTGATGTATGTCAGTGCGTGAAGGCCAAGCATAAGAGACCTGCAGGTTTATTGAAGCCATTGGAAATTCTAGAGTGGAAGTGGGAGCATATCACCATGGATTTTGTGGTGGGCTTACCTTGTTCTCCTCGGGGCAGGGATGCTATATGGGTGGTAGTGGATCGCTTGACTAAGTCTGTGCACTTTATTCCCATGAAGACCACAAATTCAGCTTCATAGTTGGTTCCCTTGTATATGAAGGAAGTAGTTAGGCCTCATGGGGTGCCTAAGTCCATTGTTTCTGATTGAGACTCCAAATTTGTATCCAAATTCTGGGAGAGTCTTCATAGTGCATTAGGTACCAAGCTCTCGCTTAGTGTCGCTTTTTACCCTCAGACTGATGGTCAGTCAGAACAAACTATCCAAACCTTGGAAGATATGTTGCATGCTTGTGTTCTGTCTTGGAACGGTAGCTAGGAGGATCATCTCGCGTTGGCCGAGTTTGCTTATAACAACAGCTACCAGGCTAGCATCAAGATGGCACCATTTGAGGCCTTATATGGCAGGCGATGTATCTCCCCTCTGTGCTAGGAGACTTTGGGAGAGAGATCTCTGGTTGGTCCTGATTGGGTTCAACAGACATCTGAGAAGGTTCGGGAAATTCGTCAGAATATTTTGGCCGCTCAGAGCCGTCAGAAGAGTTATGCTGATGTGAGGAGGTGGGACTTGGAATTTGCAGTGGGTGACCAAGTCCTTCTCAGGGTATCACTTACTAAAGGAGTTGTTCGGTTGGGTGTCTCCAGAAAGCTTAGCCCGAGATACATTGGACCGTTCACTATCTTGGCCCGGGTGGGCTGCTTGGCTTATCGCTTGCAATTGCCGGATTCCATGGCAGGGGTACACTCGGTATTTCATGTCTCTATGTTGAGGAAGTTTTTACGGGATCCGGACCATCTGATCGAGATGGAACCAATTGTTGTGCAGCAGGATCTGACTCTTGAGTGTCATCCGATGCGTATCTTGGAGTCCTTGGAGCGTGTTATGAGAAATAGATCAATTAAGTATGTTAAGGTCTTGTGGACTAATCAGTCTGAATGCGAGGCTACTTAGGAACTTGAGGAGCTGATGCGGTAGAAATATCCCGAACTTTTCATTTTGGGTGAGTTTTGATGATTCATTAATCTTTCTTTTGTCGTTCCGATAGAAGCGTCGGAATTCGAGGTCGAATTCTTTTTAAGGGGGGTAGAGTGTGATACCCAATTTTCAAAAAAGAGAAGTTGAAGTTTATTCTTTCTTTGTTTTTTCTTTTTCGGGTCCTGTGCTACTGGGGTTTGGAGTTTTAGGAGGCATACATCAGTACCAGTAGAATTTTTGTTTGACTTGTATGCGGGGGTCGGGAGCAGGTGTGGGATTTGTTTTGGGTCGTTGATCTCGATCCAGCGGTGGGAAGCCCACTTCTTTCCCCCCCAAACCCTAGCCCCCCCTCCCTCTTGTTTCCCTTGTGTAGCCACCCCCCTCTTGTCCCTTGTTTTGGCCGCCCCCCCCCTCTTGTCTCTTTTGGCTGCTGCCCCCCATCTCCATCTTCCTCAAGTTCTTGCAGCCCACCACAGCAACCCTAGCCGCCCCCCACCTTCCCCTCTCCAAGGTGCAGCCCCTTCCCCTCTTGGATCTACGTCGCATTGGTGCAAGTCTCCAATTGGATTTTGGTGGAAGGAAGGAGGGAGAAAAGTGGGAGAATTCAAGGTGATTTTGTGGTTATCTTTTTGTATTAGTTCTGCAATCCAATTGGTTATTTGTTTACCGATGCGAATCAATAGAGGTGCTGTCCAGAAATTTTGTGGGTGGGCGAACAGCAGTGGTATTATCAGTTTCTGGGGATTTTTAGTGGGTAATTAGTAGTAATCATTGTGATAATCAGGTAGAGCTTTGTCATACCTTTCCAAAGAGTATTTATGCGCTAAATTCGGAGGTATATTTTAGGAGTTATCGTTGTTTGAAACCGGCTAGGTTGCTGTCCAAAAATAGATTGTAGGGTGTGTCTTGTGGATTGTTTGGGGCCATTTAGATGTTGGAATTTAATTATCGTTTGAATACAAAACATGTGGGGAATTTTATGTAGATGGTTCTGGAGTTTTTTTGTTACCACTGCTGTCATAATTTTGAAGACATGAAATTGTCAAGCAGCGCCGCTGCAGTTTTGGTGGGTGATGGGGAGAGAGGTCGCTCGCGACGGGTTTGGAATCGTGCGTAGGTGCGGCGTTGTTTATGAGCGTTGGTTATGTGAATTTGTGCAATAAGTTGTGTGTCAAAAACAGGTGGTGGACTTCCGGATCGTTCTTAGGGCCTTGTCCAAATTTCCGGTGAAGGCAAGTAAAATAGTGATGGTTTATACCTTTGGTTGATTTATGTGTTCTATACTTGATTACATCCATGTTAAATGTGTTCTTTCTCGTAATCCATTTTGAGAATTGTTGCTTGAAGCTAGTCATATTCTATTATTTACATATGTTGAAGTTGTTGTTCGAGCATGTTATACGCATTGATTATTATTTGGAAGGAATGGAAGTATATGTTTAACACATGTTATTTGGGGTGGTCTCATGTTGGTGTCATGCATAGTGCATCCATCATTCTTTGCATGGAAGTTTCATCGCGATCTTATGGTCCGACCGTACCGGTACAATAAGCATCATACGTTGCCCGAGAAGGGGTATGATACAACTTCATATCCTTAGAGGTTTGGAGGCAGAAGTCATTACTGCATCTGTAGCCATGTGCATTCACAGGTGAAATGTGAAACCTGTTATGGTGGTGTGGATATTGTGGATCTTCACTTTGTGTTTCATCTTGGAACTGAGTAGTTGTTATCTTGTTTACTTGCTGCAATTTGATATTCAAGAAGGATGTTGTGAACTATGTGGTCATTAAAACACGGTTTGTTTACATTGTCAAATTGTTGTTTGATCTTTTTACATGCTAAGATGTGTCATCTCACTCTTGCATTGTTTGATGCAGACACTTGATCTTTGCTTTTGGGAAAGGAGGGAAGTAGCAGCACGGTCACTACACCCTTAAATAATTGTACCACTGCTTAGTAATGATGTTAAACAGGGGTTTCAAGTCAAGGGGGTTGATTGTTATGAAATAGGGTGTGCCAGGGGATTAATATGTTCTAGCCTTCATGGTAGTCGAATTTTCTTTTAGTTAGCTGAATTCATTTTATTTTGGTCATGAATGTTCATTACTACCTTTGCATTCTGATTATACACTATGGATTACCTTTCTTTTACATTATGTATAAACTCTATGTTCCTCTCGTTATGCTACTTTCAAGGGAGGTGCTACCGGATTTTTCTTTACTTTCTGTCTCCATTTCTTTTCTTATGTTGTTTAAGTTGTGGGAAGGGTCTTTGGTAACATTCATTGTGTGGGAGCAATGGGGTGTTACACCAGAACTCAAATGGGATGTTCTGAATAAGTCAAGTCTGGTTCCAAAGTAACATCCACCACATCTATGGTTCGATCAGGAATCTAAAGGCATTTCTTTAACTGGGATACATGGAACACATTATGCACCGTAGATAATGATTTGGGTAGTTTAAGTCTGTACGCCACTGGTCCACATCCTTCAAGAATGGGAAACGGGCCAATATATCGGGGTGCCAACTTTCCTTTTACCCTGAATTGGTTAACACCCTTCATCGGTGATACTTTCAGGTATACATAATCCTTGGCTTGAAAGACCAAAGGTCGGTGTCATTTATCCGCATAGTTTTTCTACCGAGCTTGAGCTTCTTTCAAGTGGTGTCTTATCTGTTGAACTTTTTCCTTTGTTTCTTTAACCAAGTCAGACCTGAAAAACCACCGTTCTCCGGGTTCTGACCAATTTAAGGGTGTTCGGCATCATCGCCCATACAATGCTTCAAACGGTGCCATCTTAATACTTTCTTGGTAACTATTATTATAAGAAAATTCTGTCAATGACAGACAATCATCCCATTTCTGTGGAAATTCCAGGACACATGCCCGTCACATATCTTCAAGTATCTGATTTACCCTCTCAGTTTGCCCACTTGTATGAGGATGATAAGCCGAAGTGTGGAGTAATTTAGTACCCAAGGATTTGTGCAACTCTTCCCAAAACTTGGATACAAATTGCGGTCCCTGGTCCGACACTATCGTCTTTGGGATTCCATGCAAACTGAGAATACGAGTCACATATATCTGAGCATAAGTAATGACCAGGTAATATGTTTTGACTTGTAGAAAATGAGCTGTCTTTGTAAGCCGGTCAATTATGAACCAGATAGAGTCAAATCCTTTAGCTATCCTAGGTAATCCCACAATGAAATCCATACTAATATCTTCCCATTTCTAGGTTGGGATGGACAAAGATTGTAATGGTCCAGCAGCCTTCATATGTATGGCCTTGACACGTCTGCAAGTGTCACACTTTGCCACATAGCGTGCGATTTAAATCTTCATTTTAGTCCACCAATAATGTTGCTTCAAGTCTTGATACATCTTAGTGCTTCCATGGTGAATGGAATACCGACTAAGATGAGTTTCGTCCAAAATTTGTTGGCGGACTTCAGCATCATTTCGCACTACTATGCAATTTTTAAACCATATTACCCCATGATTATCTTTCCTGAAACAATTTGCCTTGCCGGCCTCCATTTTCTCATGGATATATTTCATACCCTTATCCGTTCTTTGAGCATCAATAATTCTTTGTAATAGAACTGACTCAAGCTTCACATTCGTCAAAGTTCCTTATTGCACTATCCCCAGATTCAACTTCTCCATTTCTTGACATAAAGTGGTGTCAGGGGTTATTATTGTAAGACAATGACAAGAAGCCTTGCGACTTAAAGCATCTGCCACCACATTAGCTTTTCCTAGGTGATAATGAATTTCCATGTCATAATCTTTGATTAGCTCGAGCCACCTTCTTTGTCTCATGTTTAGCTTAGACTGGGTGAAGATATACTTCAAACTTTTGTAATTTGTATACAAATGGCATATATTCCCCAGCAGATAATGATGCCAAATCTTAAGGGCATGAACTACTGCAGCCAATTACAGATCATGGGTTGGATAATGTTCTTCATGCCGGCGCAGCTGCCTTGAAGCATAGGCTATCACTCGTCCTTCTTGCATCAAGACACATCCAAGTCCACTGCCTAATGTGTCACAAAACACATCAAAAGGTTTTTCAATATCCGGTTGAGCCAACACCGGTGCAGTGGTCAGCAACACTTTCAGCTGCTCAAAGGCCTCGTTGCATTTAGAGGACCAGTCAAACTTTGTATCATTCTTCAATAACCTAGTAATGGGTTTAAAAATTTTGGAGAAATCCGGAATAAATCTACGCTAATCCAAGGAAACTCCGAACTTGATGCACTGTAGTAGGCGAGTTCCATTCCAGAATATCCTTGACTTTACTAGGATCAACTGCAATCCCTTTTGCAGACAAAACATGTCCAAGAAATTGGATTTCCTCCAACCAGAACACACATTTGCTGAATTTGGCATATAGCTGATGTTCCCTTAAGCGTGTTAACACGATCCACAGGTGTTTTGCATGCTCCTCCTCATTTTTAGAATAGATTAGAATATCGTCAATGAAGACCACCACAAACTTATCTAACTCGGGCATGAATACCGAATTCATCAAGTATGTGAAGTGGACTGAAGCATTTGTTAATCCAAAAGACATGACCAAATATTCAAATAATCCATATCGCGTGGTGAATGCGGTCTTGGGTATATCCTCGGGTCGAATACGGATCTGATGATAGCCCGATCTAAGATCAATTTTAGAAAACACCCGGGCTCCAGTGAGTTGATCGAATAAATTATCGATCTGAGGGAGAGGATACTTGTTCTTAATAGTAACTTCATTGAGGGGTCTATAGCCCATGCACATTCGAAGAGTTTGATCCTTCTTCTTGACAAAGATTGCGGGACATCCCCACGGCGATGAACTTGGCCTAATGAACCATTTCTCCAGCAAGTCTTGTAGTTGTGTCTTAAGTTCCGTCAGTTCATTAGGTGGCATACAGTATGACCTTCTAGAAATAGGAGCCGTACTGGGCTTCAACTCAATCACAAATTCCATGTCCCATTCCAGAGGCAACCCAGGCAAGTCTTCAGGAAATACATCCAGAAATTCACACACCATCGGAATATCCTGGATTTCATGTACTATAGCCTCAAAAAGTTGTCCAGATGCTTTGACTGGGACAACTACAGGGATGGATAATTGGACTTCTTCATGACCATAACTCAATTTAATGGTCCTTTGGTCTGCATTGATGATGGCTTTATTTTGGGATAACCAATTCATGCCCAGAATCACATCTATATCTTGTCCCTTTATAATAATCATGTTTGTAGGGAACTCACGTCCAGCCAAGGTTATGGGTATGTGGAAGACTACTTCCTTAGTGAATATCTGACCCCAAGGTGAGTGGATAACAAATCCCTCCATTGATTCAGTGTTATGTATGTAATGCTTATCCACAAAAGTCTTTCTTACAAAGGTATACGATGCACCAGAATAAAAAACGATAGCTGTTGGATGGTTGGCAATTAGAAACGTACCCATCATCACTAGTTCGCCTTCCGGTGTAGTAGCCACCTGGGTATAATACACTCGTCTAGTTTTCTTCATATTTCTACTCGCTGGAGGGTTAGCCGTGTTTCCCTTTCCTTGATTTGTGTTCCCAAAAGTATGTTGAAAGTTTGATTTGTTCTGCTTCGGATAGGGGCAGTCTTTGATGAAATGCCCAGACTTGCCACAATTGAAGCAGCCACTCGAGGAACTGGGAAGGGCAGGGAAACGAGCACCAGGGGCACTCGGCTGATTGTTCTGGGCGGGGCATGAGTGGGACGAATGAACACGGGTTGTCTGAAGGGATATGTGGGTGGGCGAGGAGAAGAATGGTTTGGATTAAAAGGTCAAATTACCAACCTTGTCCTCTTTTCAGGTCCCTGAGTTGATCTTTCACCCGCATATCCTTTTGACTTTCCTTGTCCCGCATTTTTGGCTTCAACTGAGAGTGTTGTGCTGACAGCCCTGCTATATGTGAGATCCAGACACGTAGCCATTTTGCGCTGGAGTATGTCATTTAATCCCCTCATGAAGCAATTCTTCTTTTTCATGTATGTATCCACTTGATCGATGGCGTATTCAGAGAGGTGATTAAATTTGTTAAGATACTGCATCACAGAATGTCCCCCTTGCTTTAGACGGATGAATTCTTCTAGCTTCATCTGTAGCACTCCTTCCGGAACATAATGTTCCCTAAATGCCAGCTTGAACTCCTCCCACGTGACCTGGTGTCCTACAGGCTAGATGGCTGAAAAGTTTGCCCACTAGGTGCTAGCGGGGCCTCTTAACTGTTGGGCGGCAAATAGGGGCTTCTGGGTCTCGATGCATCAGATTAGCCCAAACTTTTGTTCCATCACCCGCACCCATTCATCAGCTTCCTAAGGTTCCTCCACCTTGACAAAGAGCAGTGGAAGGGTCTTAGAGAACTCTAGATAGGTGGTGTCTTGTGGTCCCTGAGGTTGACCTCTTCCTCCGTGCTACTGAAATTGATTTCCCGCCATTTCACGCAGGAAGCGCGTGTTGTCGGCGGTAGCGTTGACCAAGGCAGCAATATCCTCAGCCAGGGTAGGAGGTACAGGTGGCGGGTTGGGAGTGTCTTCCCTGCCGTGGGAGGTTCTCGCCCCATCATGAGCATGAGTTCACGATGGCATCTGAGGAAGAAAAACATCTAGAATTATTACATGCCAAACAGACACCATCTTTATTACATTGCTGAACTGTAATAATTATACATATTCAGTATACAACTTGACTTCCTTACTTATTTTACATAAGGACATTACTTAAACTATACTACTCTAATCCTCTTCGTCCATAGCTAATCCACTGCCCGTTTCAAGAGACTATTAATCTGCAAGGTTCATCGAAGGAGGGGCTGCAAAAACGTCCAACTCCCCATCAGGTCCTCCATCAGCTATTCTAGATGGTCCGGCTCCCATTGCTACAACTTCTGGTGGCATGCTCGGATGCAGCCAGTCATACAATACGTGCACCTCTTCATGCAGGGTGTTGCAATACGCTTGCAAGTTTTCCAGGGATGCGCTAAGTTCTGCTACTCGAGCTAGAGCTTTGGCTTCACAATCCCAGGTGAAAGAGCACAAGTTTAAGGCCCAGTCAATGACTGTATCGCGTTCCGTAATTTCCTACTGTAGGCGAGTAACTTCTACTGATAGTTTAGCAATGCGTCACTATCGCGCGCACGCTCCCTACACCCATGGCGTAGTTTAGACCTGAGTTGCTCCACTCTGGTCTCCAAATCCCCTATGGGGTCGTTGCTTCCACTGCTGCTTCATTCATGCCTAGATGCTAGCTGATGCCGGGGTACACCATGTGGTCTGGTTGATTTGCGCTGGGTGGTCTTGGTTCGCGCCATATCTCCATAAGAGGGGAAAATTTTATTTAGTGTAGTTTAATCATGATGCATGCATAACCTAATAATCATGGGATCAACTTTTCATTGACCCCCTATTTCCTACATATACCTTTATTCAGCACTCTGTTAGCTGACTTTAAAAGGTAAGTTACTACCAGAAAGGGGTAAGATAAGAATGAAAGAATTTTCAAGGTAAATATTTTAAAATTCCTTTGAAGTACTACATAATGTTCGAAGAGACGTGCTTCGCTCTGATACCAGCTGTCACGGAACCTCCCAAGGTATTAGGCCCACCTACAGATGTCCTTGTCCTAAGGACCTCGGACAACCATATAGATGCACATAATCACTCGACAAGTCCAGTCATCTGTATCATCATCATATTGCCCAAGGGCGCTTCACCCATCATGCAGACATTACACACATAACCAGAGTAAATAATAAGCGGAAATGGATTACAATAACATAATTTATATTCATAAAATATACATAGAGTATTTATTACAACACCGAGTGTATGAGTGCATAACTTATTATTACATAACAGGGAGGTAAAACATCCTCCCGCCAACAAGTTTACGGATTTTCCTCCTACTTTGGCACCACCTTCGAGCAGAAACAGCAAAACTCGACTGTTTCATCACCTACAACACAGGGGTTCGAAAACCATGAGTACGGAGTGTACTTTCGCAAGTCTTACCCGACAAAGGAAAAGACTCTCAAGGATATGCTGGCTTGTGGGATTCAAGGTAAAGCTGGTCAAGAATCAAAGACTGTTTGCAGAAAAGCTTACTAACAGTGGTACCTTAAAAACCCAATTTTATTATCAGGTTAAGTCATTACCTGTATCTAGAGTTCTTTCTATCCTAGTTTAGGCACTTAGCCTACACTAGCCATCTTTTATCACCCCTTGAGTTCACTGGATTGCTACGTGTAAGTCAGTGACCAAGTCTTCATGTCCGAGAAGTAACAGCAATCCAATTCGATTAGAATCCAGCTAGGGATCTCCAACAACACGACATATGTAGCACTTAACCCTTGCATATGTTAACTCGCCACCGGGTTTGTCAAGACCAGAATGGGTTCACGCCAAATGAGAGCACAGATACACCACCGTCCAGCCTCTTGCCACGGAGAGTGCACGCTACTCTCGCCATCACTCCACTCCCATTGCGTGGTGGCCTTTCTGGTATTGGTCCGATCGAGGCAAAGCTTACCCATGATGAGGCATGTTGCTATTTAAAAGGTCCTCGATCATCAAGCCTACATTGGTACCATCCTTAATCGACTCAGACAGAGGTACTACATCAAGACTTCCTTCTCGTGCAAGGCACCCGCCCGGTCTCGTCTTTATCATTAACAACCCAAAATTTGGTACCTGATAGAGGTACATCTTTTTCGAAGTTGAACCCATCATGGCCATGATGGATTCACCAGCAAGTCTTTTCTTTGAAAACTTCCCATCTCATATGAAGCACCATCTTTGTTTAAAACAAAACATTTTGTTTTCTAAAGCAAGGCTAAGCATCAGAAAACTTTTAAGTAAAACAGGTATCAAGGAATGGTAATCAATTCCAAGGAAGGAAATGTAGCAATTGTTTAGCACACAACTCCTATCACCTAATGCATCATCTCAAGTGATAAAGAGTTTTAAAACAACAAGGAAAGGGGTAAATGCACCGGGGCTTGCCTTGTGTTGCAGGAGGCTCTGGGTCTGTCCCACAGATGTCAAAATAGAAGTTGTTCTCAATTGGGGGATTCTCAGCTTGCGGGGCAACTTCTTCTTCGACTACAACTTCTTCTTCGTTTTCTATACATAACAATACATATACATGAATGCTTATATGATGCTATGAATATGCGGGGATATAATGGAAATATACCAAGTTGTATCTTGAATACAACTTTCCTTCACGGTACACACTAGTCACTAGGGTTTCCTGAGTTAGTATTCTATTAGGGTTAGGCAATTATACCCTAGGAAGCTAGTGTATTGGGTTTGGGACCAAACAATGTCCAAAACATGTCAAACTCTACCCAAGGGCTTTAATCGTCAAACTAAGTTTACCCAAAAAGTTTTATTATTTTTGGAGCTACCAAATTAATTCTAAAATTCTAAAAGGCTAGGTTTAGACATCTTAAATGTTAAATAATTCCAGTTTGAACTAAAAATCTTAGAACTATTTTTATTAAATACTAGATGAATTTAGGAGTCTAGCAAAATTGGTCCCATAATTTTAACATTTTTCTAGAATTTCCTATAATTTTCCAAATCAGGCAGAAAAAAGAAAAAAGGAAAACGATGAATAGTACTAGGCTCTATCTAACCCGATTCGGCCCTAAACAGGCAAACCGCGCCCACGCGCGCGCCTGCGTTGGCCAAAAATTGCGCAGAGGTCCTCGGTGATTTGAAAAACCATTAAAGAATCCTATTCCCTATTCACTTGTGTCTCTGACATGCGCACTTAAGCCCCTCTCTTTTCTCTTCTTCGTAAGATCGAGTCCCCGACCACGGACGGCGGCGTGCGCGCTCCGGCAAACTTGTACCGGCCACAATACCCAAAATCCGTGCTCTAATTCGGTCTATGCCTAATTCTAACCATGGCGCTCTATTGGGAATCACCAATTTAGTCCAAACGCCGCTCAAGAGCTCGGTCTACGCACACTCGTGAAGTTTGAGACATTTCCGACACGTTCCTAACGATCTAGCGCGGTGTGCTGAAACACGAACAAGGAGGGCGAGAGTGGACCTGGAGGTGGCTAGCCACAGCGTGGCGTCATAAAGCGGCACAAACAACGAATTTGGGGGAAAACGAAATTAAGGCGCTACGGTGGACGATCGGGAGTGAGGAGTGGTTCACTGGGTTCGTAACTAGTAGGTGGAACAGGCCGAGGCATCAATTTATAGAGGACATCTGTGAGGATGGAAAATTTGAGCGGAGAAGCCCTTGCGGTGAGAAGGGGGGAGAGTCACCGGAGTTCGCTAACGTGGCGCTCACAGGTTTACGGTCTACGGCGGTCACTACCGAGTCCTCACGGCATGCAACGAGTGGTGAGATGACTTAGGGCATGTCACAACCGAGGTAGACGGCGGCACGATGGCGACGGTCGTGCAGCCACGTCGCTGGTGCAAGTGGGTACGGCGACATGGCCAAACAGTGCCCCAAGATCATCCACGCGCATGATCTTTTCACCGTCGACCGTTATCCGCACGCCAAGGCGCATGAATCACGATGCCGGCGAGGATCGTGGCGTGGAGATCACCGGTGGCGAGGTTCACTGAATCTAGCATCTGGTTCATTACTTTACTATCACAACTCCTTTCAGTCTGTCTGACCGAGCAACTTGTAGGGCTTTGCTCTCAAGTTTTTGTGTGGCAACTCACTTTCCTGTATCAAAGTTGTTGTCCAATGTACCAGCTACAACTTTGTTACAAAGACCTTGCTCAAACATCCACTAAATTCCCTGCAAATTGCTCTCAAAGTTCATCCAATTTCATTGGTGGTCAACATTCAGTCTTAATGTTGACTGATAGTCCAACTTCATGTCCATTTTTCTCCAATTTTTGTACAGCGTCAATGCTTAGTCTCTTAATCAAACTTGTACCCCTAACATAGCTCTATAAGTTTGTTGTATTGACCTAGGGCAAAACCTTCATGGATTAAGTACAAGGCCCCAAACTTGGCCTAATCACACTGATATTTTAGAGTTAAGCCACGTAGATGCTCTTGAGGTTTTTTGCAATTAACTCCAATTTGTTCCACATCACTTGAAAATCCTCCAATGTAAAATTTGTTTAGTTTTTGATACTTTACCTCTTTGATATATGCATTTTGGTCCAAAAGTGCCTAGAAACCAAAATCACCATATAGGGCACAAATTAGGGTTTCCAGGGTTCTCTTTAGGGTTTTTGAGTACTCTAGGGTTTGTGTGCCACTCAATTCCATAAATTTTAGTCTCTTGTGAACATTCCCAATAATTTTGAGGTAATACTCAATTTGGCCTCACATTGACCCATATACCCCAATCCCAAGGTTAAGTACCCTACTCTAGGGTTAAGAAGCACTTCAAGACATCACATCACACTTGTTTTGAAGTTTTATCCTAGTGGATGCATTCTAGGTGTAACAAACATAATGAAATGTCAATGCATATGATGTCATGCTCAAATTTTAGTTTTGGTAACACCAGAGGTGTTACAGCTTGAGCGCCAACCAAGACTTCGGTGAGGAATTCTCGGCGATGTAGGGGCCAATCCCACCGACTATGTTGTGGAGGCCTTTCCCCTTGGTCCATAGATGTTTCCAGACTCTAAACATGGCGCGGACGGCGGCTCGGTGAAAAGTTCCTCCGCAGCAGCACCACACTTCCTCTCCCTCTTCGGTTTACAACATGGCCAGGGTTTCCAAGGTTCAGGATGGTGCGGGCAGGTCCCAGGGGCGCTAAATATGGACACGAGTGGTCGCCGAGGAGTCCGGAAGGTGGATGGCTAGCTGGCCGGTCCCGAGGAAATCACAGCGGTTGTTGCACGCATGGAAGAATTACAGTGGAGGGGGCCCACCCGTCATAGGGAGCAAGGAAACACAGGCTGGTGGGAGACCGACAGATTGAGCCTACGTGCAGGCGTGCGCGAATAGACTGACGGCCGGATCCCACCTGTCGCCGAGGGAGAACTCAGCAGCCCGCGGGATTCCAGCGCGCGGGGAATGGGCCAAGTGGGTTGATTTCAGGGGTGTTGGCCCATGCGGCATGTTAGGGTTTTCCTTTTATTTTCCTTTTATTTTCCTTTCTCATTTTAGATTTCAAATTTTGAATTTGAATTTGGTTGTGAACTTGCACATATATCAAATGTACAAATTCAAATTTGGTGATGAACAGAATATATTTATTTATGTATTTATTTCCTTTATGTTATGTGGCATTTTCTTCTCTTTCTTTGTTATTCCCCATTCCTAAATATTCAAATTAGGTATTAATCTCCAATTTGGACATTAATTTATTTCTGTCTCTATGGTCAATATTATCATTAAATGCACAACCAAATAACTCCAACATGATGCACAAGTTGTTCATGTCTCATTTGTTAATTATTCACTTTTAGGTGTGGTTATTCACATGTTCAAATAAATAGAGGCAAATCATATAAGGAAATTATCTCATTTCTTTCTCTTTACAACTTGGGTATTAGAAATCCTACTCCCTTAAAAAGGAATCTCGTCCTCGAGATTAGGAGGGACTAGGGAAGAGATGGGGAAATTCTATGTGTAGCCCTTCTTCTCTTTCCCAACTAGCCTCATCTTCACCATGGTGACTCCATTGCACTTTGCACATCTTTATCACTTTATTCCTTGTGACCCAAATCAAAGTGTCAATGATCTTGATAGGATACTTCGTGTAAGTTAGATCACCCTGAACACTGAGTTCTTCCATTGGTAACTGTTCTTCAGGGACCCAGAGACTCTTCTTGAGTTGAGACACGTGGAATACATCGTGTACATCATGTAGATGATCAGGTAGCTCAAGCTGGTAGGCCATCTTCCTAACTCGCCTAAAGATTCTGAAGGTTCCAATGAAGCGAGGAGATAGTTTGCCTTTAACTTTGAATCTTCTCATTCCACGAATTGGTGACACCTTTAGGTACACGTGATCACCCTCTTCAAACTCTAGTGGTCTTCTTCGATTATTAGCTTAGCTCTTTTGCCGGGTCTATGCTACCCTCAAGTTCTCCCATATCATACAGACTTGTTCTTCTTCCTCTTGAATAATTTTAGGCCCAAAGAACTGCCTTTCTCCAGCCTGATCCCAATATAGAGGAGTTCTGCACTTTCTACCATATAGTGCTTCAAATGGTGACATCTTCAAACTGGCCTGGTAACTATTATTATAAGAGAACTCAGCCTATGGTAGACTCTTGTCCCAACTGCCTCAATGCTTAAGTGCACAAGCACTCAACATATCCTCAAGTACTTGGTTAGTTCTCTCAGTTTGGCCATTAGTTTGAGGATGATAGGTCGAACTGAAGTTCAACTTCGTACCCATGTTCTCCTGAAGGCTCTTCCAAAACCTTGAGGTAAATTGGGACCCACGATCAGAAACAATTTTCATCTGTACCCCGTGTAAACACACAATTCAAACCATGTATAACTCCACCAGTTGAGAACCTTTATAAGTAGTATTAACCGGAATGAAGTGTGCCACTTTAGTCAATGTGTCCATGATCACCCATATGGAATCATAACCCTTCGGGGTGCGAGGCAATCTAGTGATAAAATCCATACCAATTTCTTCCCACTTCGATTCGAGTACCTTTAACAAGTGCAACAGTCCAGCTAGTATTTGGTGTTCAGCTTTCACTCTTTGGCATACATCACACACAGCCACGTGTGTAGCTACATCTCTTTTCAGCCCATACCACTAGTACTTTTGCTTCAGATCCTGATACATCTTAGTGCTACCAGAATGAATAGAGTAATCAGAGTCATGGGCTTCCTTCAGTATAGTCTCAAGGAGGCTATCTATCTCAGGAACACATATCCGGTTCTTGAACCATGTTATGCCTTGCTCATCCTCCATGAAGTCTGGACCTCTACCTTAAGTAATCAGATCTTTGATTTCTTGGATTTTAGCATCACCGATCTGACCATTGCATATTTCTTGCTCTAAGGTAGGTTCTACTTTAATAGTGATCGCTTCAGTGTGTGCAACTATTCCCAGGTTGAGTCTTCTAAAATCTTCAACTAACTCATCAGGTAGTTGGGCGACAATAGCTGCATGGACATGCTCCTTCTGACTCAAGGCATCTGCAACCAGATTCGCCTTGCCCGGATGGTAATGAATCTCCAAGTCATAATCCTTGATGAGCTCCAACCAATGGCGTTGCCTAAGGTTGAGATCTTTCTGAGTGAAGATGTACTTTAAGCCCTTATGATCAATGTAGACTTGACACTTAGTTCCCATTATGTAATGCCTCCATATCTTGAGAGCGTGCACTATGGCTGCCAGTTCTAAGTCATGAGTGGGGTAGTTCAACACATGTTTCCGCAACTGACGGGACACATAGGCGATCACATGTCCCTCTTGCATAAGAACAGATCCCAAGCCCTAGTGGCACGCATCACAATATATATCAAATTTCTTTTTGCAGATCCGACATAATCAACACTAGGGGTGACATCAATCTTAACTTCAGTTGATTGAAACTATCTTGGCATTCCGAAGTGCACTTAAACTCCTTTCCCTTCTCTAAAAGTGAGGTCATAGGCTTAGCAATCTTGGAGAACCCTTCAATAAATCGCCGGTAGTAGCCTGCAAGTCCCAAGAAACTCCGGATTTCAGTAACTGTGCTTGCTATCTTCTGTGCCACTATCTCCCTCACTTTAGCAGGGTCCACTGATATTCCACCATTAGATATGATATGTCCAAGGAATGGCACTTCGTCGATCCAGAACTCGCACTTGCTATACTTGGCATAGAGCTGATTGTCCCGTAGCTTTTGTAGCACCATCCACAGATGTTCCTCATGATCACTATCATTCTTGGAATAAATAAGGATATCGTCGATGAATACCACAACGAATCTATCAAGATACTCCATGAACAGCTTATTCATCAGATTCATGAAGTAGGCTCGTGCATTAGTTAAGCCAAATGACATGACTATAAATTCATATAGACCATATCAGGTAGACAAGGTTGTCTTGGGAATATCAGAAGGCTTAATCTTCATTTGGTGGTAACCCGATCTGAGATCAATCTTCGAGAATACCCTAGCACCTCTCATTTGATCGAATAAGTCTTCAATACAGGGTAAAATATACTTGTTCTTAATAGTAACATCATTAAGCGATCTATAATCCACACACATCCTTTGTGATCCATCATTCTTCTATACAAATAGAACCGACGCTCCCCAAGGTGAGGAACTCGGACGAATGTACCCAGCCTCCTGTAACTCCGTTAACTGTTTCTTAAGTTATTTTAGTTCTACTAACATCCTGTATGGCCTTTTTGAAATAGAAGCAGTTCCAGATAAGAGGTCAATGACAAAATCAACTTCTCTATCTGGTGGCATTCTGGGTAACTCCTCTAGAAATACATCGGGAAAATCTATAACCACACGGATGTTGCTACCTACAAATTTCCCATCTACTAGAAATATGGCGAGTCTGGTAGAGGCAGTTATGGTAATTTCAACTTCAAATCTTTCTCCTTTAGAGCTTGTGAGTTCTACAGTTCCCCTAGTGTGGGGGACAGATATCCCCCGGGTCCACCAGAAAGCTAAAAGGCCTCGCATGGGGTCTCGAGCCGGTTACCTCGCAGGGGCTTCCCTTCGTGGGTCGAGCAAGAATTACTGGCGAAGTGGGCTGACCTGAGAAAGAAGCGGACTCAGGCCCATGCAACCCGTCAGACTTGTGCGCTATCCGAAGCGCCCACCTGACTTTCCCACGTATGGTGCCCTTGAATATCAAGGCAGATTAGGGATAAGTCGGCAAGATTGTAGGAAGATCAGTTCAGTTGATTCACTATTATTTAGGATATATATAGTCCTTACATACGCATGTAGTGCCCCACAGTCGAGTATATAAGGCCTAGGGGGTACCCCATCATTTCCATCGACCATCTACCTATCTCATAAGCTTTCCTCTATTCAGGAGACTTCACTTGTAACCCACACATAAAGATCCACACCAGGAAGTAGGGTATTATGCCTCTCCAAGCGGCCCGAACCTGCAGAAAATTACCTGTCATCTCTCGTGCGTCTAGCACGAACCATTCAGCCACAATCGACAGCACCGTCCTACCCAAAAGCACCACGAGGGGTAACCTCGAGTGTGCGGTCGGACTCTAAACACCGACAGCTGGCATTCCATGTAGGGGGTGTGTCGTTGATCCAAGCTAGCTCAATGACCATCACATCCCAGTGCAAGATCGCTCTTCGCCCTGGATCCGTTTTCTACTTTGGAACCATCTCGTCCATAGTAGATGAGAAAGGAACTCTACACCGCATAGCAGATCCACCAGAGAAGAAGTTTTCCTCAAAGATCCCTAGGAAAATCGGAGCAGAACAACGGGTGGCGCAGCCTCCCACGCCCCGAGCAAAGATTACCTCTAACAAGCCAAAAATCAGGAGCTTACCTACCCAAATAACTCCGCTGCTCACCTCGCCCAAAAAGGAGTGGACATGGTTTACTAGAAAGAAGGTAAACATCCCGAGAAAGGGGATGGGACCTCGCCGATTCGTCTTTCCGGCACCTTCGCCCTCAAAGGAGGATGAAAAGAAACACGCCATCATGACAGCTCCTTTCTACCCTGACATCCTCTTCATTGGGGGGAGATTGGAGTCATCTCCCATCTCTGACGACGAGCTGACCGTGCAAGGGGAAGAACCTCCCCAGCGTGAAGCACGGCGATGAAGGAACAGACGCCGGAATGTTTGGCGACATCACGAGGCTGGGGAACGGGACCCGGCATAGCCCGTGTCCTAGGATGAAGCTTCAGAAGTAGGAGAAACTCTCGATGAGCGGGTACACCGAGAAAGGCAGAATTCTCGCCGCCGTGATCACCGACAAGCTCACGACCAAGAACGAGAACAAGCCGAGCAATGCACAAGGTTGCATCGGGAAAATCCTCTCTTCGCTCACAACCTATACCCCGACTTTGCTCGTGCAATGAACACGCCGAGTGAAGTCGGAGTGGTACTGGCCCAGATAGCCGACGGCCTTCCAGGAACTCTAGACGCAGAAGGCTACCAGCGGCTGCTTACTCGAGCAGCTAATCACCTTCTACCCATCGCTCATCCCCCGAGCGACATACGCCACACCATCAATAGCCGATGAGACGTGTGGAGCTCCATCAACGCTTCACGCGACCGGAGGCATGAAAATGAGATAAGGCACCGAGAAAAGTATGACCGGGACCACGGCGTCCTAGCTCGAAGTTGCGCCACTCGAGTTGAGTCAGCTGCAGCCTCAACTAGTGGCCCGACCCGGGGGTGGTCGAGATGATACGCCACTAGCTCCCCTCCCCGGGACCGACCTCACGAACACCGACAGGAAGACACATGTGGGGTCTCCGCGCTCAATCCGTGTCTCTGGGCCATCTAGTGGCCCCCAACTTCAAAGTCTCCAACGTCGACAAGTACGAGCCCAAGTAGGACCCAGAAGGCTGGTTGGCCATCTACACGACCGCCGCCCGGGCTGCTGGGGCAACGGAAGATGTAATGACGGCATACTTGCTCATCGTCCTAGGGCAAGATGCTTTGCAGTGGCTACGACATCTGCCACAACACTGCATTGACGATTGGAGCGACTTCAGTCGGTGCTTCATCGCCAACTTCCAGTCTCTCTCCGACAAGCCAACGCATCCATGGGACCTCAAATACATTAGGCGCCAGGGCGATGAAACACTTCGGTCGTACCTCAAGAGGTTTCAAACCATGAGGAACTGCATCTTCGAAGTCGCCGAGGCGACGGTGATCGAAGATTTCTATCGGGGATCCAATGACTTGGCCTTCATCCGAGCCATACTACAGAAAGCACCTACCACCTCCGAACAACTGTTCCGAGAAGCAGACCTCTACATCACCACAGACGAGCGAGCCTAGGACCTCATCGGAGGAATGAAACCTGCACCCCACGCTGCAGCGCGACACAAACTAGCAACCCGATAGGCGCTGGGAGAAGAGGCCTCATGAGGAGGTACATGCCGCCGGACCACCCATCACTCGAGCCCACGGTGCACCCCGTGGAGGGGAACAGACACTGGATGAAATCCTTGACACCCAGTGCCCGTACCATAAGGACATGCACCACACCCTATGGAACTGTAGGGATTCAAGCATTCCGTCAGGCACGGCCGACCGTTCCAGCCTCTACCACCTCCTAGGCCTGGCGAGCCTAGGTAGCCTTAGCAGCAAGAAGGGGAAGGGGGCAGGGCATTCCTGCGCATTGATAGGGAGGTCAACGTCATCTTCAGAGGACACGGACTGCAGGAGAACAGGAGGCAGTAGAAGCTCAACAACCGACAGGTCCTGGCGACAACCTCCAGTACCCCAGCTCCTTATCGGTGGTCGAAGCACGCAATAACCTTCAGCCGAGCGAATCAGTGGCTCAACTTCGACCACCCCGGCAAGTACTCACTCCTCGTTGATCCAGTGGTCCGAGAGAGCCGGGTGAAGAAAGTACTAGTGGACGGGGGAAGTAGCATTAACGTTACCTTCCCCCGGATGCTCCTAGCCTTAGGGGTCGCACTCAAAGACCTCACCAAGTCAGATACTCCCTTCTTCGGTATCATGCCGACCGAAAGGGAGTACCCACTCGGGCACATCTACATGCCCGTCACCTTCAGAACTTCGAATAACTATAGAACCGAGTTCCTGAGGTTCGAGGTGGCCCGCTTCGACTATAGGTACAATGCCATCATCGGTAGGCTGGGACTAGCAAAGTTCATGGCCATTCCTCATTACTCATACATGATATTGAAGATGCTGGGACCTCAAGGAATCATCATCGTGCATGCTGACTTCCAAGGCGCTGTGGAGTGCTTTTGGGGTGCCATCCAAGCAGCCCTCATTGCTGGGCCCCCGACAGCTCCCCCTTGTAACACCCCGGGCTTTAATGGACAAAGCCGGGTGCATCTCATACATGCGCCAAAAAAGACAACATATATAATAATAGAGTGTATAGAGATAAATGTCATAATAACATCAGAGTACTTATTACATAGCAAAAGACTTACAAAAATAAAAAATAAATATAACAGGATCTAAAATCCATCCTTGGCGCTAGAAAGTCAACTGGGAGACGCCAACTAGATAGAATCGAACTCCTCGATGTGTGACCCCACTTGAACCACCTGTTCTTCTCCTGTGGGGGGTGTGAGACAGCAAGAGTGAGCTCACACATGTTCATCGCTCAACAAGTTGTGGGGAATAATGTGGCATGAACTCACAAAAGGTGGGAGTTCATGTCAGGTGTAAGGCTGATCAATAAAATAAAGGTTGCAGCTGAGCATTGCTTTTATAAGTTGGTCAAAGTTTTATTAGCAGTTACTAAGTGTAAGTAAATACCAAACCATAATAAATAATAAGTAAAAGTAATAACAAAATAATCCCAATGCAATGAAATGACAAATTGAGTTTAGGTTCCATAAATTAATCATGTGAGGGTCCGAGCTGCTCATGACCATGAGCACGGCTAGTATACCAGTTTTACACTCTGCAGAGGTTGCACCTCTTTACCCACAAGCCGTGTTACCCATTTGCCAAGGGGTCATGAATCCCATACACCTCTACCAAGGAGGCGAGGCAGGGAAACACTACAAGGCCTTTACAAAGTTCCACTAGCTTCAGAAAACCCGCTACAGTTTATAGGAAGCTCCAATGCAGGAATCCCTCGCCTGACCGCCATCGCAGCAAAATCAACCCAAGGACCTCCCTACACTAACCACTCCCCTACTGCCCTTGCCCCTTTCGGGTAAGGTAGTCATCCACTAGCTTTCCTAATTAATCAGCCAAGGGCGTCCCATTAAACCCTTGTGGTAGCACTGTTTTCCCGGGTGGTTCTCCATGTTCCCATTAACATAATGATCTTATCATGAACATAAATAACATAACAGAATAATAGGAACATGGATATAATAAAATATTAACCCGAAACTACATAATGCAATAGCATAACTACCCAAGTGAATCAGGGTAAACAGGATAAACAGACTAGGGTGACCTATTGGGTCCCATCAAAATTAAACCTATGCATTGTGTAGTGATAATAAAGAACATTATTGGGTAACAGAGGTGGATCAAGGGCACAACTTGCCTGGCACTTGAGATTCCAGTTACCAGGTGATTCTTCAGATCTTCGAAACCTCACACTAGTCGTAGCAATACAAGCAGACATGGTATAGACAAAATTAACACACATCAAACGTAAGTACAAACTGAATAATAATGATCTACACTGCTACGAGATCGTGGAATCGAGAACTAGTAAGATCGGAGTCGTGATTAAGGAGTTATGATTTTATAGAAGATCTATGTGATTTAAATATTAAACTATATTATAAATTGGTTAATGTAAATCATATGAGAGATTATTCTATAAATAATTATCTCAACTTTAATCTAAGTCATTATTTGATTAAAGATCATCTAGCCAAATTATAACCATAAGATCATAATACTATATTAATATTAAAATAAGCTAACACAAAAAACATAGATTAGTCAAATTAGTTACCTAATTATAAAAGTATGTGTTATCATATAATCAATGTTGCTACTGCGTAGTAAATATTTATACGAAACTAATGCAACTGGAACGAATCAATTCAGAATTAAAACGGAGGAGTTATGAATTTTCGAAGTTATTAAGTGCTTAGTATAGAATAAATCAAGTGAATAATATTAATTCAATTTTCATGGCTAAACAAAGGTACTAGATGATGAACAATATTAAATAAAATTATTGCAACTAGAATGGATCAATTTGGAGTTAGAATGGATTTTCTATGAATTAAATAAGTTTCTGGATTTATTTTTATATTAAACATCGTTTTCTGCCATTGATTTATACCAATCCAAGCTCCAATATAATTTCTGAAGAAGCCAGGGTTGTTTCCATAATTTCTAGGGATATAGATGTGAGGATTCCCTCACAGTCGAGGATGGTGGGTTAGTTCAGGAAAAACCTAGGGGCTCTTTACTAAATATACCATGCGAAGGGGTATCGTGGATTCTGAGCCATCCGATCCAGACCCAAGGGCCCAGATTAGAATTCCGACCACTACGAACCGGTAAGAAACTTGATCCATCCGATGCAAGATCAACGACCCAAATCCAATAACTGAAGGGTTACATCCCCGGTCTAATCTCGTCCCTCTGTCCTATGATCCACGGTCCCAAACGATCCAGCTGAATCGCGACGTAGCAATTGATCACAGCCGTTCATTTTAATCCAATGGCCACCCGCTGTCATCATCCTCCCGACGGCGAGCCACGGCGAGCAGAGCTCTCCACGTGATGGTGGTGCCGTCGGAGTATGCCCCAACGCCGCCTCGGTGAGTTTCCTACCCTACAGATAACCGCTACGCACGGAGGGAGCAAAAGCGAACTGGAAAGGGGTCGCCATACCATAGATTTTGCCACCGGATTGTCCAATTTCATCGAGGCGCGGCTTCCGTGGAGGGTGATTGGTGCCGGCGGCCACTGGCTACGGCCCGACCAAACTAGTTTTCCTCAGAGTTCAGCACAATGACGCCCAGGTGCAGAGCGCCCACGCGACTCCCTTCAGATGCCCCCCAGGTGTCCGCCAACGGCATGGAGGATGGTGAACTGCGGTGGATCTCTTTGCTCTCTCCCATGATGGTGCTTAAGCTCGGCTCCGGAGATCCCAGCTCTACAGCATAGCCATGGTCTACCTCTCGCCAATACGATGGAGAAGTGGGGTGTCATGGTCGGTTCTATTTATGAGCCGTGATGAATATGGATTGGATCGGCATGCATGATCCGAGCGGGATCTATGGCGGCGTCCACGCTGTTCTGGTAGAGAAGATAAGTCCGACCAAGCGGACCCACGCGTCGGTGACTGCTCTATAACACGTAGACACCGGACGAGTGACTGACCCTGCGCCCCACCCGTCAGCACCCGGCGCACGCGTGCAAATGGGGACTGGCCGAGCGGCCCACACGAAGAGCAGAGTCAGGCGGGCCAGGTAGGAGAATTGAACCGCGAGGGAGGATAGTGGAGTGGGCTGAGGATGCAGGAATTCGGCCCAAACGTGGTTTTTTTTCTTTTCTTTTATATTTTATGTTTTCCTTTATATTTTCTATTTCAGATATCGAAATAATTACTCTAAAAATAATCTCTAAGGCATAATGTTTGTTAAAGGATACTTAAACGTTAAAATTTTTAGAGGACATTCATAAATATATTATTTACTCCTATATTAATCTTCTCCCCTTTTTAGTTAAAGGCTTAAAATGTGCCATGCCAACTTTCATTTTATTTTAGGAGAATTATTACTTTTGAGTATGTGATCAATTTTCAACTCAACTTAAAAACATAGATCCATTATTTCACTATTATATTATTTTTAAGGGAGAGTAATATAATAATTTCTTACTAGGAATCATTTTTCTTGAAAATACTTTTTGAGAAGTGATATAGTTTACAAAAGAAATCTTTCCTTCTAATTATTGATTTCAACTTTACTCTTTTAGTTTCAAGACTTACATCCAAGTTTTAAACACCATTTTTTATAGAACTATTTGTTTGCTATTTGACTTCTTTGATTCCCTTAACTGAGTGTGCACATAGAGAAGGAAATCAAAAATACTAACACATAGGTATACTTATTTATTGTTTTTTTCCTACAGATTTTGGGCTTTACACCCCTACACGAACAGACACCAAGTCGAAGGAGGATCTCACAATACCCACTAATGAAGCTCAAGTCGTGACCTCTATGCGGCTGATTGAGGAAACTAAGAGGATCAACCTGGGATTCGCTGATGAGCGCAAGGCCGCCATCATCAGTTCCAGCCTCGATGACAAATAGGAAAGCGCGCTCATCTGGTTCCTGCAAGATAACCGAGACGTATTCGTATGGCAACCTGTGGATATGTTGGGAGTCTCGAGAGAACTGGCCGAGCACAAATTGAAGGTATATCCTCAAGCAAGGCCGATTCAATAGAAGCTACGTCGTTTCACGCCTGATAAAAGAGAAGCCATTCACACCGAGTTAGCCCGCTTAGTGTATGCAGGGTTCATTAGGGAAGTACTGCACCCCGAGTGGCTAGCGAATCCTGTTCTTTTACTAAAAAATAATAAAGTAGATTGGTGCATGTGTGTCGACTATACTGATCTCAACAAGCATTGTCCGAAGGATCCCTTCAGGCTCCCTAGAATAGATCAGGTAGTTGACTCGACTGCTGGCTGTTCTATGTTGTCTTTCCTAGACTGCTGTTCTGGATACCATCAGATCAGCTTGGCAAAAGAAGATGAGGAGAAGACTGCTTTCATCACCCCGTTTGGAGCTTTCTGCTATACCTCCATGTCGTTCGGCCTCAAGAACGCGGGAGCGACTTACTAGAAAGCCATCCAGACATGCTTAGCCGATCACTGGGGCAAGCGGGTGGAAGCTTACATCAATGATGTGGTAATCAAAATAGAAAACTCAGAAAACTTCATCGAAGATTCGCAGTTGGTCTTCAACAGCCCGAGGCGCTACCGGTGGAAACTGAACCCAGAAAAATGTGTCTTCAGAGTACCAGCAGGGAAGCTACTCGGATTCATTGTTAGCCATCGAATAATTGATGCTAATCTAGAAAAGATCAAGGCCATCATGAGAATGGAAGCGCCGCGATCACAGAAAAAGGTGCAAGGGCTTACTGGATGCATGGCAGCCCTAAGCAGGTTCATATCAAGACTAGGCGAGAAAGGCATGCCATTTTACAAATTGTTCAAGAAGGTGGACAAGTTTAAGTGGACCACAGAGGCATAGGAATCTCTAGAGGCACTGAAGAAGTTCTTAACCACACCATCAGTACTCAAGCCAGTGCACCGAGCTACGCCCAGTCAGTCGGCAGAAGATCTACTTCTATACATCTCCTGCACGACTCACGTGGTAAGCACTGCGTTAGTAGTTGAGCGGGCGAAGGAAGGACATGCATACCCGGTGCAACATCCAGTCTACTTCATCAATGAAATCCTCGGGCCCTCAAAGATAAGGTATCCTCAAGTCTAGAAGCTGTTGTACGCGGTACTTCTAACTGCTCGCAAGCTCTGACACTACTTTGACGACAACAAAGTCACAGTAGTCATAGGATTTTTGATAGGAGACATCCTCCACAACAAAGAAGCTATTGGAAGAATAGCCAAATGGGCGTGCGAGCTAGAAGCTCACGACATAGAGTTCCCGCCCCGCACGACGATAAAGACTCAGACGCTGGTCGACTTCGTATCAGAATGGACTGAGCACTAGGTCCCGGATAGCCTAGAAGTTACTAAGGTGTGGAGAATGTACTTTGATGGCTCACTAAAGCTACAAGGAGAAGGTGCAGGAATTCTTTTTATTGCTCCTATAGGTGAACAACTCAAGTATGCACTCCAGCTATTGTTTCCATCATCAAATAATGTGGCAGAGTATGAAGCATTGATTCACAGGCTGAGCATTGTCGTATCACTCGACATCAAGAAACTGATGGTATATGGTGACTCGCTGGTGGTCATAAGCCAGATAAACAAGGACTGGGACTGCTTGACTGATTCAATGGGCAACTACTGCGCAGCCGTGCGAAAACTGGAAGACAAATTTGAGGGATTGGAGTTCCATCACGTGGAAAGAGACTACAACGCAGCAGTGGATGTGTTGTCAAAACTGGGATCCAGTCGGGCCCAGGCTCCACCTGGGATGTTCATCTAAGAAATATCACAACCAAGCATCCTCACAGATCAGGTGGAAGAATGCAATGCCTTGAGTCAGCCAAAGGCAGATCCCAACAACTGGAGAGAGCCTATCATCAGGTACATAAAGAAGGAAGAAAAGCCAGATGACAAGGCTGCAGCAGAACGCATCGCAAGAAAGTTAGATCTGGTTTCTACTGGCCAACATAAAGAGCGATGCCGCCGAGTTAGTCTAGAAGTGTGAAGCGTGCCAATTCCTGTCGAAGCAACAACACTTGCCCACGAAGTAGCTGCAGACCATTCCTGTAACATGGTCGTTTGCATGCTGAGGACTGGACATGATTGGACCTTTCAAGAAAGCTCAAGGAGGCTATACTCATATACTAGTTGCCATTGACAAATTCGCAAAATGGATAGAGTACAAGCCAATCGCCTCTTTGACCTCAGCCAAAGCGGTGGAGTTTATCTAGGACATAATATTCAGGTTTGAGATATCGAATAGCATCATCACTGACATAGGAACCAACTTCACTAACTCTGAATTCTTCGATTTCTTCGAGGAAAGGAGTATCCAGATTAAGTACGCATTAGTGGCACACCCAAGAGCCAATGGCCAGGTGGAAAGAGCCAACAGAATGATACTGGAAGCACTCAGAAAGAAGGTATTCGATAAAAGTGAAAAGCTTGCAGAAAAATGGATCAGAGAACTGCCATACGTGGTCTAGAGCCTGCGAACTCAACCCAGTTGAGCTCTGCATGGAAATACCCTGTTCTTCATGGTTTATGGGTCAGAAGCAGTGCTGCCTGCTGATCTAATCTTCGGGGCACCGAGGTTGACTTTCGAAAACATAGCTGAAGCAGAAGCAACCAGGCTGGAAGACATTGATGTGCTGGAGGAAGAACGATTGAACATAGTAATTCAGTCGGCCAGGTACCAGCAGACCATGAGGCGCTACCACGACAAAGCTGTGCAGCACCGATCCTTTGCAGTGGGAGACTTGGTCCTTCGCCGAATTCTAACGGGGGAGGGACGACACAAGAGTCACCACCATGGGAAGGACCGTTCATTGTATTAGAGGTCACATGGTCGGGATCATATCAGCTTACTCAGATGGCCGGCACAGAAGTGGGGAACTCATGGAACATAGAACACCTCGGAAAGTTCTACCCTTAGCAAGGCCTCAAAAAACTCTTGAAGGGATATTATACTCTGTAATCCGAAGACTTCATCATCAATAAAGCTTTCATTTTCCAAAGGCATTCAGACTCTTGACTTACAACTGACTTCGATTGGGCTTGACTTGAAATTGGCATGACTTGACTTAGGGTGACCACTATACCCTACTAGAGCAACCGGCTTAAGTCGTCGATGGCTTAAGTCGGTGCGACATGCTCACTCTCACTGGACTTAGGGTGACCACTATACCCTACTAACAGAGCAATCAGCTTAAGTCGGCGACAGCTTAAGTCGGTGTGACATGCTCACACTTACTTGACTTAGGGTGACCTCTATACCCTACTAATAGAGCAATCGGCTTAAGTCGGTGATGGCTTAAGTCGGTGCGACATGCTCACACTTACTTGACTTAGGGTGACCTCTATACCCTACTAATGGAGCAATCGGCTTAAGTCGGCGATGGCTTAAGTCGGTGCAACATGCTCACGCTTACTTGACTTAGGGTGACCACTATACCCTACTAATGGAGCAATTGGCTTAAGTCGGAGACGGCTTAAGTCGGTGTGACATGCTCATGCTTTCTCAGCTTAGGGTGACCACTATACCCTACTAACGGAGCAATCGACTTAAGTCGGAAATGCCTTAAGTCAATATAGCATACTTGTACTCACACGACTTAGGGTGACCACTGAACCCTAGTAGCAGAATAACCAACACAAATCGAGAGTACTTCGAAAAAAGAAAATATTCCGCTTACAAGTGCCAGGGCTGTTTTCCAGCACCCTGCACACGGAATAATCAAGTTCTAACATAACTATTGTACACATTCAAAATTCATATTACATCTTTCCTCTTAAAGATGTTAACACGATAAATAAGTGTTTTACAGGGAGTCACTACGTCGAAGTGTCCTTGCCTACATCATCCTTCACAGTGGCAATAGAAGAGGATGAACGGCTCGTAGCATCAGGTGTGGCCCTGACATCAGCAACGATATCGTCGGGCACTGCAGCACCGGGTCTCCTCATCAAGATCCGCCCGGCATGAATGGCTTTGTCCATGGCCCTGTCGCACTGAGCCTTTAGGACAAGACAGTTGCTCTCCAAGGTCTTGATAGCAAGTTGAGCAGCCTCTAGCTCCTATGTGACAAGCTTCTTGGAGGCGCGTAGTTCCCTGATGGTGGATTCCTTAGCAGACAGCAACTGGCCAAGCCGAGAGACTTCATCCTAGGACACCTGCAGCTCATGGCGATGATGATCTAGCTCAGACATGGTGAAGTGGTGGCTCCTCTCCAAAATGATCAAGCAGTTACTGACGTCACGGTATAATCTGTCTAGATTGTCGCGGGAAGCAACAAGTGTTCGTTTTTCTTCCTACAAGCAGAAAACAGCATTCAGCATTGAAGCAAGGAGCACAAAGCAAGGTCAGCTAGGGAAGTTTACCTCATGAGCCATCTTCTCAGAATCAAGCTGTGCATTCAAAGAACTCAAAGAACGAGCACTATCTAGAAAAGCAGAAGTCTGGGCTAAGTCAGACTGACTCTGAGAATACCACTGAGCCAAATCTAGTAAAGCAACAGAAGAAGAACGTGTGATTAAGAATAAGCTAAAGCAATGAAAACAAAAAAGAAAACTGTGAGCTCACTAACCGATATTCGACGCCTTCAGGTCATCTATCTGTTTTTGGAGCAGAAGAGGGTTCCACTGCATCAGAGATGAAGCTTGCTCGGGAACAGTAGCGCCGCAAGACCTCAGTTGAGCAGACACATCGTCAACAAAATTCTGTGGTCATGAGCAGATAAGCAGAAAAGATAATCCACCAGTACGAACAATAAAGAGCAGGAAGTTGACTCACCTGAAGATTTGAAAGGAACATGGGAAGACCCAGAGTAGGAAGAGTCGGTGCATGGCTCGATGAGGGGAGATCAGCAGAAATAATCTCAAGATCATGACTCGAGATAACTTCAGCTCTATCAGCAAGTGGCAGGCTCTTGGCGTTTGGATCGCTGACCTCTAAAGAGACTTGACTGGCAAGAGCCGTAGAAGTATGCATCACCACAGCATCCTCAGACCGGACTGGGGGGATCCAACGTGGACATCCATAGAATCAGCAGAGAGGGATCCCACTCCAACACCCTCAGGGGTTGGGCCACCATCTGTGCCACCCTCAAGGGCTGGGTTCTCTGTAGCAGGCTCCTCTATAGCTGAAGGCCCCTCAGCAACATCCATGGGAGCAGGGTGACTCGGATCAACACCTTTGCATGGAAGACTGCCCTCTAAAGTCGAGGATGCATGAGATACCACCCGGGTTACCTCTTGCCCAGCAGAATCATGCAGCAAAAGACCACCTTCTGGGACTTCTGAATAGATAGTCAGAATGTCAGCCTCAGGAGGCTCTAATAAGATATCCTCGGGAATGACCTCTTCTAGGGCTCGATCAAAGTCTAATATGGATAGCCCTTGAAGGTTGATGAGTGCTGACAAGGCTTGGGAGGGAATATCACTGCTCCCATCGCTGCCTTTATAGTGACGACTGTTATTTTGGATCAGTGGAATTTCATCCTCCTCTTTCTCTTCATCCTCATCAAACAAACCGTCGATAGTCTGAGCATCATTAACATTGACCTCGAGAATGGCGTCCACCAAGCCATCCCTAGGGAATGATGCAGAAGGGCCAACATCTTGATCCAGGCACGATAGTCGCCAGAGCCTTTTCTTCCTCTTTTTCTATTCGACAGGTGCAGCTAGACGGTTAACTCGGTGTGAACGCTTCGGGCGGGCACCTTCGGGTTTTTGGATCTCCACTTCCCCAGCAAAATCTTGTCCTGTCGTAATGGCCATTGGCTCGGTGCGGGTAGAGTCAGACGATTCCCCGGCCAGCAGGCTAAGTACGGCATCCATCTCAGCATTGTCAGTGCTAGATGGCATATTGAAGTGAGTCTGCCTCTCAGCCTCTTGAAGGTTCTGATGTGGAGCAATCAAGGTTTCAATATCTTCAGGGGAGGGTCGCACTCTATGGCCCGAGTTACCGTCACAAGCAGGAGGATTGGAGACAAATCCAAAAAAGGGCCTATTGGGAGGTAGGTTCCACGCAGAGTAGGCCAAGGGAGCACCAGCATTCGAGATCCTCCCCCTCAATATCATATCCAATTGGCTCAACAAGTCCTCATCAGGAATATATCTGTTAGTGACCTAGGTGGAGTCATTGATACCGGTATACAAATAGGCAGGGTAGACTCTATCCTTCAGAGGTTGAATGTTCTTGAAGACAAAGTCAGCGACTATGGCCCCAGCAGTCAGACCCTTGTCCTTCAACGAGCAGATTTTAGTAAGCAGCACTCTGGCTTCAGCTACCTCTGAAAAAGTGGTAGGCTCCACCCAGCTAGATGTGCGAACATCCGGTTGTCTTCCTGACCGAGGGGGGAGGGAGTCGCTGTGATTTTCCAAGATGAACCACTCGAGGCGCCATCTTTTAATGCTATCCTTGAGTGGAATGTCGAGGTATTCCACTTTCCTCCCCCGGCGAAGTTCTAAACTTGCACAGCCAGCGAGTTGGTGCTGCCCTCCAGCCATCCTGGGCCGACAATGATAAAGATACCTCCAGAGCCTGAAATGGGGAAGAATCCCAAGAAAAGCCTCGCACAGATGTACAAAAATAGCAACTTGAAGGATGGAGTTAGGGTTCAAGTGCGTTAGATTCAAATCGTAAAAATCGAGAAGACCGCGGAAGAAAAGAGATACGGGAAGAGCGAGTCCGCAGATGAGAAATGACATGTAAACAACAGATTCGTGGGTATCCTATGTCAGAACAGTGATCCCACAACAGATCCGCCAAGAACAAAGCTCTTGTGGCGGCAAAACCCTAGTTTTAACAAGATGAAAAAGGTCGGATTCAGAAATGACAGACATGTGATTACCAGCGAATGGAAGCTAGCTGTTGGGATCGATGGGTGGGATGATCAAAACAGCGGTGCTCTGTCTGTTCTGCTTGGGAGCCATTGCAATCTCTCGGGCAGATCGAGCGGGCTTGGGGTTTCACAATAGCAAAGAAGTGGTAGAGAGAAAAAGTGCAGATAGGGCTCTGAAATCAAAAAGGCATGTTGGCATGGGTCTAAATGGACTCCTTAGGTCGGGCACTACCTCTAAAGTGCTAGATCACCACTCGGAAAAGTAACAACTGCAGTCATCACTCGGGCATTACCTCTAAAATGCCAGCACTGTCAGGCGCATAGACAAATCTTCAAGCGCACAAATGAAAAATAAAAACAACGACAACTGTTTGGAGCAACTGCAACCTTGATTCATAATAAGAGGGGGTAGTACAAACTAAAAGCCGACTCATTATGAGTTGACCCATTCCTACCCTTACAACTACATTACATTACATTACTCTACTATTTACACTACACTACGCTACTAAATAACACTATCTTATTCTACTACTACTCACTGCTTACTACTACTACAATTATCTATACTAATATTTAACCAGTGGCCTTACGCCACTAGTTTTGTTGTCGCTGCCGTCGCCGCTGTCGCCTTTGCCGCCGTTGCTGTTGTCGTCGTCTCGACCCTTGCTGTCGTTGCCCTTGCCGTCGTCACTTCCGCTGTCGTCGTCGCCACTGCTGTCGTCGCCTTCGTCGTTGTCACCACCGCCGCTGTCGTCTCCGTCGTCGTCGCTGCTGCTGTCGTCGCCCTTGTCATCATCGTCGCCGCTACTCCTCTCATTGAAAGAGGCAGAGGAGTCCGCCTCATCCGAGGAGACCCCCGACTCGTCCGATCCTTCGAGTCTAGCACGCTCGATGGCACGCTAGTATGCTCGGATTGCAACGGACAGCCCCCTGGAGTCATCCGAGTCGTCGGATGTCACCGGGGGAGAAGCAGGAGCCAGCGATCGCTCAGACCCGGAGGAAACCTCCTCCGAGTACTCCGAATCACCGAAGTCCTCCGAGAGAGGACTTGGAGCATGCTACCGCTTGATGCCAGCATGGCGAGACAAACCTCGACCTCTCCTGCCTCTACCCATGGTTGGTTGGAGAAAGGAGAGATCGAAGAAGAAGAAGAAAGCAGAAGATCAAAGGCCGAATGATGAAAGCAATGGAGCAAGTAGGCTATTTATAGAGGCTGGGGGTGACCGTCCACTTCCTACCACGCTCGTCGAACAGTCACAAGAATTCAATAAGCCATTCAAGCCATCTGAAAATGAGTCAGGCAATAGGCGCCGCTTCGCATAACACGACACCATTTGGACCAAGGTCAGCTGCTCAGGCAATATGATTACACCCCACGGTCACATCAAGTTACTACTCTAGGACAGTGTGGTAAAACACTTTGTGTACCAAGACACCCCTTGGGCACACCTATTGGGTGTGTCACTAGGAATTTCAAATATTTTCTGAAGAAGTCATATCCACAAAATATACGCAATGAATGTACCGCGACAAAAGAAGGAGATCGGCTACGATGGAAGGAAGTCCAAATATGGCTACTCGAGTGCAAGTCCAATCAACAGAAGCATTGAGGCACAGAGTGGAGTGACGTCCAGTTGAGAACCATCTGCCTCGGTTGGACAGATGTCCAATCTGTCATTGATCAAATTAATTTTAGACCTAACAAGGCGCAGACAGATAGCTTCGCTTGGATTTCTAAAGCATAAGATGAAGACCTTTGAATGGATTATTTGCAAAATCCACTCAAAGCTCGGGGGCTACACCCATTGGGTGCACCTTCGGTGCACCCAATAAATTTTTAGTCCCATAGAGGCAAAATGCTAATCTCTAAGGCATAAGATAAAGACAAAATGCTGATTTCTAAAACATAAGATGACCTTTGAATGGATTATTTCCAAAATCCACTCAAAGCTCGGGGGCTGCACCCAGTAAATTTTTAGTCCCATAGAGGCAAAATGTTGATCTCTAAGGCATAAGATGAAGACAAAATGCTGATTTGTAAGGCATAAGATGAAGACAAAATGCTGATTTCTAAAGCATAAGATGAAGACCTTTGAACGGATTATTTCCAAAATCCACTCAAAGCTCGGAGGCTTGTGGGGGACAGATATCCCCCGAGTCCACTAGAAAGCTAAAAGGGCTCGCGTGGGGTCTCGGGCCGATTACCTCACAGGGCCTTCCCTTCATGGGCTGAGCAAGAATTACTGGTGGAGTGGGCTGACCCGAGAAAGAAGCGGACTCAGGCCCATGCAACCCGTCAGACTTGTGCGCTATCCGAAGCGCCCACCCGACTTTCCCGCGTACGGTGCCCATAAATATCGGGGCAGATTAGGGATAAGTCGGCAAGATTGTAGGCAGTTCAGTCGGTTCACTATTATTTAGGATATACATAGTCCTTACATACGCATGTAGTGCCCCACGGTCGAGTATATAAGGCCTAGGGGGTACCCCATCATTTCCATCAACCATCTACCTATCTCATTAGCTTTCCTCTATTCAGGAGACCTCACTTGTAACCCACACATAAAGATCCACACTAGGAAGTAGGGTATTATGCCTCTCCAAGCGGCCCGAACCTATAGAAAATTACTTGTCATCTCTCATGCATCTAGCACGAACCATTGAGCTACAATCGACAGCACCGTCCTACCCAAAAGCACCGCGAGGGGTAACCCAGAGTGTGCGGTCAGACTCTAAACACCGACACCTAGCACAATGTATAACTTCCTTTGCTTTTCTTAACCATGACATACCAAGGATCAGGTCTATAATGTTTTCTTCTAATACTATAGGGGTAGCCCAAAATTACCTTCCCATAGTTGTCAAGGTTAATCTGTTAGTCATATAATTTGCTTCAACAGACCCTTTAGGGGTAATTACTATCATTGGCTTTTGCATATTTTGAAGGGGTAACTCATTTGTGTTGGCATATCGAGCAGAAATAAATGAATGTGTAGCACCAGAAGCAAATACTATTGCTACAGGAATTGAATTAATATAAAACATACTAATAGCAATATCAGCTCCGTCTGCAGTAGCATCAGCACTGACTTGATTGACTCTGGCAATGCTGAATCCCTTGCCAGAACCTAGAGTTTGTTGCTTGTTTTGGACGGGGGTACTGCAATCCTCTATGGACAAACATTAGCATAATGCCCAACCTAACCACACTTGTAGCATGTGGTGCCTGCACTCTGTCCTACAGGTCTCGCCGGGGTGCCAGTGCGGACAACCTGACGAGTGTGTGGAGTTTGTTGAGTCCCATGCGGTGTAAACTGAGCTAGGCGCTGACCTCCTCCAGTACGTGCCGGTGTACCCTAGGGCGGAACATAGCAAGGACGAATGCCACTGCTCCCTTGCCCCTGGGTGATATCCTTCCTCTTCCTTTCCCCTAGCTGAACATGCTTGTGTTCAATAGCTAGAGCCTTGTCTAGGAGCCTTTGAAATGATGGAAAGGTGTGAGCAACCAGTGAATACTTTGGTGGTCCATTAAGTCCTTCCTTGTAGTGTTCCTGCTTGCTTTCATCATCAGCAACTTCATCTAGAGCATATCTTGATAGCTAAATGAACTTGTCATGATACTCACTAACTGACATGTTGCCCTGCTTCAATGATAGAAATTCCTTCTTCTTTATCTTCATCAGTCTAGCTGGAATATGATAGTTTATGAATTGTGTAGCGAATTCTGCCCAGGTGATATTGTTGGCATCATCATGAGCAGCAGTGTAAGAATCCCACCAGTCAGCAGCAGGGCCAATAAGACGACCAGAAGCATAAAGCACCTTCTCCCAGTCAGAGCATTGGGCGATATTCATCATCTTCTCCACTGACTTCAGCCAATCATCAACGTGTAGAGGATCTAGAGAGCTAGCGAATGTCGGTGGCTTGTGGCTCATGAACTCCCGGTGCTTGTCTCGAGGTGGAACTGGTAGTGGTGGTGGAGGCATTGGTGCTTGTTGCTGTCGTACCATCCTTTATTGCCTCATTTCTTCTCTCATCTCATGCCTTTCCTGGCACATCTCTTGACGTTCCTGCCGCATCCGAGCTTGCATATCCATCATAGTATTTGCCATCTGTTGCAGCATCTGCATCTGGGCTGCAACCACTGGATCAATCCCAGCCGGTGGAGGATTTGGAGGATTCATTTCTGCTTGCTTTTGTCTAAGCACCCTCCAGTTGTGTGGGTTGGCAGGTAGATCAATTCCACCTCCCTTCCTGGTATTGACCATCTAGGTTAGAAACACATGGTAAGAAAGAATTGTAGACAAGACAAGTAATTACGAGACATGATCTTTTGGGGGTTTTATTAGCTAAGTAGATTAGTGTGTCACCTACTAAGGCTAATACATTACATTATGGGGTACATGCTAGAATGCCCTGCTATACTATTTCAGTCAATCAAAGAAGCAAATCAAGCATTTATCATCAGAACAATCATCCAATCACTTTAGTTAGAGAAAATAATTTTAATTTTGTCTTAGGTCTCCTATCTCTTTAAAGGGTAATAAATGTAGGATTCCAAGGTGTGAAATCCCCGTTGTCATAGAATAGAAAAGGTAAGAGTAATCAGAGTAGAACAGTAGAAGGTGAGACAGGATGAAGAAAAGTATAGAAAGAATCAGAGTAAGGTAAGTAGGTAAGTGTTTTGTCTAGTTCTGTCTAGGTTTCGTCCTATAGTCAACATTTGCTCGGATACCACTTCTGTCACACCCGGATTTAAGAGATAAAGCCGGGTGCGTCTTATATGTGCATCAAAAAGAACATCAGATATAATGACAAAGTGTATACAGATAAATGTCACAAATATCATAAATGTCATTATTACATAGCGGAAGTCTTACAAAAATAAATGATAATAATAAAGCAAACTAAGTATGATTCCTTAGTGCCACAAAGCTGACTAGGGGACGCCACCGAGATCAACTCGTACTCCTCATTGTATGGCTCCTCCTGGACCACATGTTCTTCTCCTATGGAGGGTTTATATATCGCAAGGGTGAGCTCACAAAAGATGATAGCTCAACAAGTTGTGGGGAATAATGTGCATGAACTCACCAAAGGTGGGAGTTCATGTGAAGTGTAAGGTTGACCAATAAATAAGGGTTAAAGCGGAGCATTGCTTTTAATGAGTTGGTCAAGTTTTATTAAAAGTTACTAAATGTAAGTAGATATCAAACCAGAATAATAGTAGATCAAAATTAATAATAAATCCCAATGCGATGCAAATGACAAATTGAATTTAATTCCATAAATTAATCATGCAAGAGTCTTGAGCTGCTCATGTCCGCGAGCACGGCTAGTATACCAGTTTTACACTCTGCAGAGGTTGTACCCTGTACCCACAAGTCATGTATCCCATCTAGCCAGGGTTAGCTAGACCATTAGACACTACTGAGGTGAATGGCTAGGGATCCACTACGAGGCCTTTACAAAGTTCCACTAGCTTCAGAAAACTCGCTACAGTTTCTATGAAGAGGAATGCAAGAATCCCCCGTCTAACCACCATAGCAGCAAAATCAACCCGAGAACCTCCCTACACGCCTACTCTCCTACTGCCCTTGCCCTTTCAGGTAAGGTAGTCCTCCACTAGCTTTCCTAGTTAATCAGCCAAGGGCGTCCCATTCCACCCTTGTGGTGCCACGTGTTTCTCAAGTTAAGCTCGATGTTCCAATTAACATAGTGGTCTTATCATGAAAAAAAATAAAACAGTAATAAAGAATGGTCATGTATAATAGTTATCTCAACACCCAAAACCATATATAGCAATAAAAAAGACTACCCAAAAGTTCAGGGGTAATCAAGGTGAAAAGATAACCAGACTAGGGTGACCTATTGGGTCCCATCAAAATTAAGCCTATGCATGATAAAATCATTATAGAGAACATTATTGGGTAAATAAAAGTGGTCAAGGGCACAACTTGCCTTCAATGAGCTCCTGCTCAGCAACTTCTACCTGCTGAACACCTCGATCCTTGGCCATTGGCTCGTCTACTCGCCACAATACAAACAAACATGGTACAAGGGAGAAATTAACATCACACCAAACATGAATTTAGAATACATAATAATAATCTACGCATCGAAACGATATCATAGGAACTAGAATCACTAAATTCGGAGTTACGGATTTTATGTTATGATTTTCCGAAGGTTTTGTGTATTTGGTACAAAATTAACTAAGTGATCAATTTTAATATGGGTATCATGCTAAAACAAGGATACTAAATGGTAAACAATATTAATACCAAATTATAGAAATTGGAATGGTCCAAAAAGAAGTTAAAATGAAATTTCTAGGAATTAAACAAGTTTCTACAATTGTTTTAGTACCAAAAACCCTTTTTCTATATTTTATATTTCATTTAACAGCACCCTGGACTATGCACAGGATTACTGAAGAATACAGGGGCTACATCATAAAAATTCTTAAGACTTAGATTCAATCTGTGTGGGACTGCGGGTTATTTATCAATAAATCCAGGGACTCTTTTGTAAAGCCACCAGCCGAAGAGGTATCCAGGAACCTCAGATGTCAGATTAGAAATCAATGGTGCTGATTAGATCGATTACATAAACGGATTGTTATGCGATCCCAACGGTCCGATCCAAAATCTATGCTCCATATTTGCCCGTGTCTAGACCTAATCCGATTCTCACGATTCCAACCAACATCCACGATTCACTGGCCGCCAATCGGTAACCCATAGCTAATCTCGGTCGTCGACTACGGATCAAACGGCATGCAGTCTATCTCCCTCATCAAACGGCAACTAGCGGCGGTGGCGCCCTGGAGGTCAAATCGCGCCAGCGAACTCTTCATGTCCGGTGATTCAGAGCACCCATACTTCGATTCTACTAACGCTAAATGAAGAGGACGGCCGCGTGAAAATGGATGACGTATACTCACCGACTGTTATGGTGTCGAGTCTCCTGGTGACGATGCAGTGTGTGTAACACCCAGGTGTTACCCTGGCTAGAGCCATTTTGGCACTAGAAGCTGTGATCACATAAGATGAAGGCTTAGGGCAGCACATAAGAACCTTGGGGCTCATGTTATAATTAAGTTGCCCATGACATGAGAAACTTTACCCTAAATCCTTGTACACTTACTATCTTGGACAATAGGGGGAGAAGAACCCTAGTTCTCTCCAAAGCCCTACCTTCTTAAAACCCTAGTTAAGGAAGGAAAAGAGAGTGAGCAAGTAAGCAAAACATGGGTAACTTTTACCCAAACCTTAAGTGACTTGTAACCAGCATTTAGGGGAAGGAAATATTGCAAAAAGGCCCCTGGTGAAACCTCAAATCAAATCCTTAAGTGGAGAGAGAGTTAAAGCTCTCTATTCCTCTCTAAGTCCATTTTTGACCTTAGTTTAAGGATCAGCCGTGTTCACCTTGAAGATGGCATCAAATCCACTTGTGATCTATACCAAAAACGTGGCATACAACCTGGGGCACCCACTGGAAAAAGTTGAGCCCGAGACTCGGACGTTTGACATGCCATGGCATGGCTTTTGTCGCGAAGTGCCCAGTGTGACACACCTGTTTTGGCATTCAAAGATCTCCCTCCCTAGGCCGTATCTGCCCCGACTCCTCACAGTTGAGTGATAGCCCTAGGTGCCAGGAAGAGGTCTGCGCCGAACCTTTGCAAAGATTCGCACGTTTGCGACCTCTGTCGACGTTTGAACACTGGAAGAAACCAACCGCCACGTGTTCGACGCGTTCTGCCGCGCCAGAGCACGCCCGCGCGCACCCCGCGCCGCGCCCGAGCCAAGCCGGCGCCTCGGCCGCGTCCGCGCCTATAAAACCCACCCCAGTGCTCGGTTGCCTTCCCCAGTGCCTCATCCGTACCTCACCGGACTCGCCCAAGCCAGCCATCGCCTCCGGCGACCTCCCCGCGGCCCGCCAGTGCCGACCGAAGACCACCGTCGTGGCCAACCCCTCTCCAGCCTCCCTCCGTTCGATCCAAGCCTTTGGTTAGCTTCCTGGTGAAGCCATGAGCCTTGCTCAAGCTTGAACCGAGAGCCTGCGTCACCGGAGTGGCCGAATCGCGCTCGCCGGACTTCAAGAACCCGCCGGCGCGCGTGGACCGGGTAAATCCCTCCACCATTTCTCGATTCCTTGCGTGTATGGCCTCTGCGTCATCCCGTGATGCTCCTCGTACCCCTGGATTGAACCATACCGCCGTGGATAGGCCGGAGCGCACGCCGCCGGCGAGCTCGCCCGCCTGCGCACGTGGACCAAGCAGCTCCGACCACCTCCAGCGGCGACCCGCACATCGACGTGACCGCCGCAACCTCCCGAGTGTCTCTGACCACCTCGCCGGACCTCCCTCGTCGCCGGTAAGCCGCGTCGTCCTTTCTTTTCTACGGCCACTGTTTGGATTAGGGGAGGGACCGCGGGTGAGAGGGAGAGAAACCCAGGGGGTTAAGTGCAAAGCCAAAGACTCAGGTAAATAGTAACCCGGGGGTAGATCTGCGAGTTTTGAATCCGTTTAACCCCAGGGGTCTCGGTGCAAACTGGTTTTTCCAGAAAACCTTAAATAAATCTGTTTTTTAAATTGGACATCAACTTTGAAAATGCATAACTTTTGTTTAAATCATCCAAATTTAGTCAAACCAATTTTGTCAGACTCTAAATAATGTAACCTGTCTAAGAAAAATATAAAATCCCATATGAACTAGAGAAAAATACAAGGTTCTGATTTATTTTCAGTTTTGGCCAAAAGCTTAATCATAACAAGAAAAATAGTTGTACTATTTAACTAGGGTTAGAAAAATTTGGAGAAGTTTATATTCACCCACTAACCTAGTTAAAAATGTCAAACCTCTCTGTCCATTTCATCAAGATAGTTTTAACCTCTTATTCTATAAAATGCTTAAGTTTAAGAAAAATAGAAAAGGTGATATAAATGATGAACCAGAGGGCACACCTATTTTTGTTGAGATACCTAGTCAATGTAGTTCACTGGAAAAATATGTCATACCCTGTTGTAGTGTAAAATAAACAAGATACCTTTGAAATGAAGAAAATGGGGATAACTTAGAAAAATCCTACAAAAATAACCATAAGGTGAAACCTCCCCAAACCTTAGGATAACTAATGTGTTGATAATAAGAACTTAAGAAAAATCTGAAATCTGTTGTTTGATATTTTTCAAATGACAAGTTAGTTCTAATCACTCTTGTGCCCCAAAGTTTAGAAAATTCACCATTAATTAACCACCATGTTGCTCTCTGCCATTTTTGGTACAAGAGCTTTTTATCACTACTAGAGGCCAGCAAAAATGACCATTAGGTCAGAAACCACTTTAATAAAGGACTTGTAGTGTAAAGTGGCCCATTTTTGCCCAACCATTGTTATTTTTGTTTTAAGATTAGCTTTTATACTTTAAGCCTGAAATTTTCAAAACAAGCTAGTATAGCCAGTGACAACCCACTGTAATTTTTACAGAATTTTTGGAAAGTTTTAAACTACTATCATAGTTCAAAACCCCTACTAGAAACCCTAGGTGGAAATTAAGAAGGGAAAATGGATGATGGAACTTAATGCCCTCTTAAGACCTTTATAATTGACCACTGAAATTTATAGAGGCAATACAAATCCAATATATTATTTTAGAAAGAAAACCTAAACCAAAAAGGTGATAAGTCTATGTATACCACTAGAAGGCCCTCGTAGCCAAGAAACCCTAAGTTAATTCTTGACGTAAATTCTGTAGCTTAATGTTCTTAAATTTTGCATAATCATGACATACATGTTCATTGCATTTCGATAGACTGTAATCTTGCTGACGGAGAGTACGTCCTCGTGCCGGAGCAAGGAGCTGCCCAGGAGGTTGCCCCCGACCCAGCACCAGAGCCAGCACCAGAGGACCTGCCTGCCACTGCTTTGGAAGGCAAGCCCCGGTTTTATGCATAACCCGTTATTTATGCTATTTTACTGCACTTAATGATTGTAGGATTGATTGTGCACTTAGGTGCAGGAATTGTTTGAAACCTTAGTTGCATGATCTCAGGAATCCTTTTGAGATGAATACTAGTATGACAGGTCGAGTAGCTGCTTTATTTAATTAGGGTCTCGGTAGAAGACGAGTGATTTTTCTAGCACTCGCGCGAGATCAGGAAGTTGATTGTACCCACTTTCATACTGTCAGGATACTAGTTGGTGGACCACAATCCATGGGGATTGGTTGTCCACGAGATGGAAAATGGAATAAGGATTAACGTGCGGATACCTGTGTCAAGCGTTTGAACGTACTAAACACATACCGAGAAATATGGTAAATCGGTAAACCTAGTACCTGATTGAACCTGCCAGTGGACATACCTCCTCACGCGACCTGAGACGTAGTCTCCCATTCCGGTTATGGTGGGTACAAGTGCGGTCACTGCACGACGGCCAGTCGGGGTCAGTGAGGCATTGTACGCCAAGGCGGTGAGCCCTGATCTGCTGCCAGGGAATCGATGGGGACGGTTGATGTGTGTGGGAACGGAGTGCCCCTACATGTCGTGTGTTTAGGTTTACCTTGCAAGGATAAAACTCGATTTGAATCGTCTGCTTCTCGCAGCTAATGAGACTGCTTGATCCATTGTACTGCATTGAGTAAGAAGTGGAACTGTGATGAGATGATACAAAATGATGATTGCTAAAAATGCTTGCTACTATGTATGAGTAGATAGTACACTTTTAGCCTTAAGAGAGTCACACTTAATTTTGACAAAGTTAAAATCTTGATTTAGAAACTCAGCTAGTGCTTTTGGCAACCCAACCCCACAGCCAAACAGCTGCATGTCTAGAGGTAGAGGAGTATAGACTCCTCACACCGGGTAAGTCTAGCTGAGTATTAGTATACTCAGCCTTGCTTGTGGCACAATTTCACAGGTTCTCTGGAGGACATGGTTGCTGGAGTGACTTGGCCATCCACCCTGCCACCGGGTTGGACTGTCGAGTGGGACCCTGCCTCGGCCGAGGAGGAGCATGAGGAGTGATGGGACAGGCTTCCCCATCTCTCCATTTATTTACCGTTAGTCTATTTTCCGCTGCATTCCAAAAACAATGATGGTTACTTTTGCGAAAACTCCGATGATGACAATGGTGATGTAATAACTTAATACTCTACCATGTATGGTTTTATGCTTTATTGTATTTGCTCTGTGACTCACCATCGAGTGAGACTGTGGTACTTGATCCTGTCAGTGGCCGCGTCGGACTAGATCCGAGGGATTGACGGGTTATTCCCATTTAAGTGTGGTCTAGCCTCTAAGGGCGGACTTAGGCACTTAAGTCGGAATAATTCGGGCAGTTCCGCCACAGCTGGTATCGGAGCTTGTACCACCACAGAGGAATCAATAAATCCTAAATACCATCCCTTTTCTAAAAAGTAAAACTGGAATAGAAACAATGTTGGATAGATAGTAGGGCGAGCAGGATAGACCTAGGACGTGAAGCCTTAGGATAATAGAAGGGTAGCTAGGTGGCTAAGTGACTAGGCCCTACAGGCCACTTTTACAGGATGGGACTTCTTCCCTATTCCTCTTGTTTTCTTGTGAGGTCGTTCAGGACGTGCATGCATGCATTCTTAATTAAGTAAATAATTGACTAAATAAAAAGGACTTAAAAGTGAGATAGCAGCCAACTAGGTCCCCAATACCTTTTTCTTTTAACCAGAGGCAGGTTGAGTTTTGTTTTCCCTGTTCTTTTTACTTCTTTTTCTTTACTTACGCTTAACCGTGCACAGATGACTTCCCACGGATCCTCCGAGGATGGAGATGCACTGACCCACACTGACGGACTTGCACGAGAGGGTTTTCCCCGCATCTTGTGGGAGGTGCTTCAGGGGGCAGGATATTCGACACCCCCTCAGTACGCGGTGCAGCTATTTGAGAAGCACCGGGTACCTCGCTGCCGGGTGAGGATGACCTTGGAGCCTCATCCCCTGCAGCCAGGCTGGCGTTCACTGGACTCCGAGTCCTATGGATACCGGGCTGAGGACACTGTTGAGGCTATCGCTCTGCATGGACTGACCACCTTCTGTGGATTTCACCCCTTGGAGTTGGCTACTCACCCCATTGGGTTGTTCCCTGCGGAGAAGGAGGACGACCCGATGTGGAAGGACCGGGTGGAGCATGCCAAGGACATCTGGGCTCTCTACCCAGGCCACACGGCACACTTGTCGGTACGGTGCATGAACGCTCTGTATCGTCTGCAAGTGATGCGTGGGGAGGCCATGTCCCACCTGATGGCATTGCTAGAGGACACCAAGATCACCCTGGATAACAGGGAGGAGCTCGTGGTGGATTTATCCCAGGAGCTGGTGGAGAAGGATTTACAGGTGGAGCAGCTGACTGACGAGGCTCATGAGTTGGAAGAGCTGGTGGGTACCAGGGAGAATACCATAGAGGTCCTCGAGGATCAGCTCCTCAACACTCAGCAGCAGTTAGCAGAGGCTAATGCGCATCTGGACATGCATCACCAAGAGATCCATGATGCGGAGGCTGACGAGGACGTTGACATAGAGGGAGGAGACGAGTCTGCCTCCAGTGTAGACACCGCTGGCTCAGGGAGACCACCTTCCCCCGAGTCTAGCGTCGCCTCGTTCGCTCAGTAGATGCCAGACTAGTACTCGAGGATGGTGATAGTTGGACTCCTCGCCGCTAGCTTAGCTTTTGCACCCTTAGGGTACTAGGCTAGGTAGAGTTGAGTCTTTTTGCTCCTTGATGTAACCAGTAGTGAAACTCTTTTGGATGTCTAGGGATGACTGATGGTAAATTAAATACGGATGGAAGGATCATGTTTTCGTTTGTTTTATTTGAAATCTATCAATTACTTTGATTCCCCTACCATGTCCGAACCTTAAGCTTGGAGATATGTTCTTAAGCAACCATGTGATTTTTTCAGATGGCTAGGAGAGCGCGCCGTGAACAGAATGAGCACGTTCCTCCACCGCCACCGCCTCCCACTCTGCAGGAGCTCATGGCCCAGCAGAATGAGATTCTGAGGCAATTAGCTCAGCGTCAGCCACCACCTCAGCATTATGGTGGAGACCATCAGCGTCACCCCGCCGCTGCTACGTACCAGGAGTTTCTCAGCACCCAGCCACCATTGTTTACCAGGGCGGAGGACCCCCTTGATGCAGATGTGTGGTTGAGGGTGGTGGAGTCCAAGTTCCCATTGCTCCATGGGGCTTGTTCGGAGGTCACCAAGGTCAGGTTCGCCACACAGCAGCTTCGCGGACCCGCAAGGACTTGGTGGGACCATTTTCTGGCTATGCAGCCGGATGGTAGAGAGGTGGAGTGGAGGGAGTTCAAGGCCGCTTTCAGAGGGCATCATATTCCCGCTGGCATCATGGACCGGAAGCTCAATGAGTTTCTGGCACTCACTCAGGGCAGCAGGACAGTGTTACAGTATGCCCAGGCCTTCAACGATCTGTGTCAGTATGCCGGATACCATGCAGATACGGATGAGAAGAAGCGAGACCGGTTCAGGAGAGGGCTCAGCACCAAGCTCCGTGACCGTCTCAACACCGTCCGGGCCAACAGTTACAATGAGTTGGTCAACATGGCCATCTCCCAGGAAGACTGCATCTTGGCTCGGCAGGCGGAGAAGAAGAGGAAGGCCCCTGTGGCCGGACCCTCGTCACAGCCCCAGCGCTTCAGGATTGTGTCTGACTCCCAGAGCAGGGGACCCCAGCAGCAGCAGGGAAGGTGGGTGATCAGGCCACCACAGCAGCAGCAGCAGCAGCAACAGCAGCAGGCACCCAACCGTGCCCAATTCCCGGCTCAGAGGAACAACCAGCAGCAGCAGTACCGCCAGGCTAATGATAACCGGTGTTTCACTTGTGGCAGTACTGGGCACTATGCCAAGAATTGTCCCAAGAATCAGCAGAGACAGGGGCAAAATGTCAACCAGAACCAGGGAAAGAGGCAGAAAGTGCAAGTAAGGCAGGGCAAGCTGAACTTCACTACAATGGCTGACATTCCAGAGGGAGCGCCCGTCATGACTGGTATCTTTACAGTTTTAAATTTTCCTGCTATTGTTCTTTTTGATTCTGGTGCTTCACATAGTTTTGTCAGTGCCAAATTTAGTGTCAAGTGCCAGTTGCCTTTTTGCCACACCCACGGGGCTATTACCATTTCAACCCCGGGAGGCAGGATTGCCACAAATCAAATCAGCAGGCATGTGCCCATAAAGTTTGGTAGTTTGATAGTTAAAACTGACCTTCTTATCTTGGGACTGGATAGTGTGGATATCATCTTGGGGACTGATTGGTTGGCCAAACATCAGGCAATATTGGATATTGCAGCCAGAGCCGTTGAAATTCATTCTCCTGCTTATGGCGAGACTGTTTTGTATTTACCCAACCAGGGTGATGCCCAGTCTTGTGCCTTTGTTATGGCAGAGTCTCCCGTAAGGCAGATCCCAGTGGTCTGCGACTACCCCGACGTTTTCCCGGATGAATTGCCAGGGATGCCACCTGACCGAGACATTGAGTTTGCCATTGAATTGCAACCCGGGACTGCTCCTATCTCCAAGAGACCTTATAGGATGCCTCCCGCGGAGTTGGCAGAACTGAAGAAACAATTGCAAGAATTGTTGGACAAGGGGTTTATTCGTCCAAGCACTTCACCATGGGGATGTCCAGCATTATTTGTGAAGAAAAAGGATGAGAGTTTGAGGATGTGTGTTGACTACCGCCCTCTCAATGCGGTGACTATCAAGAACAAGTACCCGTTACCCCGCATTGATGTTCTGTTTGATCAATTGGTGGGAGCCAAGGTATTCTCCAAGATAGACCTTCGCTCGGGCTACCATCAGATCAAGATCCGTGCCAGTGACATTCCCAAGACGGCTTTCTCTACCAGATATGGGCTCTATGAGTTTTTGGTAATGTCTTTTGGGCTAACCAATGCCCCGGCTTATTTCATGTACCTGATGAACTCGGTATTCATGCCAGAGCTGGACAAGTTTGTGGTTGTCTTCATTGATGACATTCTGGTTTATTCCAAGAATGAGGCTGAGCACACTAAACATTTGCATATCGTGCTTCAGAGACTTCGCGATCATCAGTTGTATGCTAAGTTGTCCAAGTGTGAGTTCTGGCTGAAAGAAATAAAATTCTTGGGTCACACAATTTCTCAGGATGGGATATCAGTTGACCCTGAGAAAGTGCAAGAGGTGATGGACTGGAAATCTCCAACCACGGTAAAGCAGATTAGGAGTTTTCTGGGATTGGCAGGATATTACCGACGATTCATTCCGGATTTCTCTAGAATTGCCAAGCCAATGACTGAACTGTTAAAGAAAGGGGTCAAATTTGAGTGGAGCCAAAAGTGTGAAGAAGCTTTTCATACCTTGAGGCAACATTTGACAACAGCACCAGTGCTAGCCCAACCCGACAGCACAAAGCCATTCGAAGTTTATTGTGATGCTTCTGGTACCGGATTGGGTTGTGTGTTGATGCAAGAGAACAGAGTGATTGCTTATGCTTCCCGAGCCCTTAGACCTCATGAGCAGAACTACCCGACCCATGATCTGGAGTTGGCAGCAGTAGTTCATGCTCTCAAGATATGGAGACACTACTTGATGGGAGCTCACTGTAACATTTACACCGATCACAAGAGCCTCAAGTACATTTTCACCCAGGCAGATCTGAATATGAGACAGAGGAGATGGTTGGAATTAATCAAGGACTATGATTTGGAGGTGCATTACCATCCTGGCAAGGCAAATGTTGTGGCAGATGCTTTGAGCCGAAAGGCCCAGTGTAATTGCATGAACATGGATGCAAGAATCACCACCTTGTGTGATGAGTTGTGCAAACTGAACCTGGAAGTGGTTCCTTCCGGTGAATTGGGATATATTGCAGTGGAACCCACACTGCAAGAACAAATAGCTCAGGCACAGTTTGGGGATAAGGGTGTTCAGATCATCAAGGATATGATCAAGCAAAAGGCCGAGAAATACAAGTGTTTCCGTCAGGACAGCAAGGGAATTTTATGGTTTGAAGATCGATTGGTTGTTCCCAAGAATCTAGAGCTCAGAAGGAAGATATTGGATGAAGCTCACCTTTCTAAGTTCTCCATGCACCCTGGTAGCAGTAAGATGTACCATGATCTCAGACCCCTTTACTGGTGGACCAGGATGAAGAGAGAAATTGCCAGGTACGTTTCAGAATGTGACACTTGTCAGAGAGTAAAAGCTAGTCATCTGAAAGCAGCAGGCCCTTTGCAACCCCTTCCCATACCATCTTGGAAATGGGAGGACATCTGCATGGACTTCATAGTGGGATTACCCAATACCTCCCGGCACCATGATTCCATATGGGTTATTGTGGATAGATTGACCAAGACTGCTCATTTCTTGCCAGTGCACACCACCCACAAGACAGAGAAGTACGCAGAGATTTATGTTGATCAGATAGTAAGGTTGCATGGTATGCCAAAAACCATTGTATCTGACAGAGGAGCACTGTTTGTGGCACGCTTTTGGGAGAAGCTGCAAGAATCACTTGGAACCCAAGTAATCCGAAGCTCAGCCTATCACCCTCAGACTGATGGCCAGACAGAAAGGGTGAATCAGATTCTGGAAGACATGTTGCGGGCATGTGCACTACATTATGGGAAGGATTGGGACAAGTGCCTCTCTTTGGCAGAGTTCTCTTATAATAACAGCTATCAGTCTAGTCTGAAGATGGCACCTTTTGAGGCCTTATATGGGAGAAGATGCAGAACCCCGCTAAATTGGTCTCAAACAGGAGAAAGGGAAATTTTTGGGCCAGATTTGGTGCTTGAAGCAGAAGCAAAGGTTAGAATTATCAAGAAGAACCTAGAAGCTGCGCAGGCCAGACAAAAGAGTTATCATGATAAGAGGCGGAAGCCTCTATAGTTTGCGGTGGGAGATCATGTCTATCTTAAGGTGTCACCAACCAAGGGTATCCAAAGATTTGGGATCAAGGGCAAGTTGGCCCCTCGCTACATTGGACCTTATAAGATCAAGAAAAGTTGTGGACCCGTAGCCTACCAATTGGAATTACCACCCCACATGTCCGCAGTTCACAATGTGTTCCATGTGTCCCAGCTGCGGAAATGTGTTCGTCTACCCACTGAAGTGCTACCAGAACCAGACATTGAGATAGAATCAGACTTGTCCTACCAGGAGTACCCCGTCAAGGTATTGGATCAGAAGGAAAGATCAACTCGGGCAAGGTCAATCAGAATGTATAAGGTTCAGTGGAGTCATCATTCAGCAGAAGAGGCTACATGGGAGACGGAGGATTTTCTACGTTCTCGCTTCCCCGACTTTCTGCTCAAAGAAGCCGGTACGTAACCCCAAGACCCCACCCCCACCTGCCCTTTGAAGTCAATTATAAGAAAAACTTAGATAACAAGGATAGTCTAAGTTATGGATTTAACTTAAGAAGGGCTTCCTTCTGAAGTTGCAAAGAGGATGACATTCGAAGAGCAGTTATAAAGGTAAAACTTGAGTATAAGGGGAGTAGCACCAACACACCTTCGAGTATCCCTCCAAGGGACTCTACCTAAAATCTCGGGACGAGATTCCTTTAAGGGGGGAGGGTTGTAACACCCAGGTGTTACCCTGGCTAGAGCCATTTTGGCACTAGAAGCTGTGATCACATAAGATGAAGGCTTAGGGCAGCACATAAGAACCTTGGGGCTCATGTTATAATTAAGTTGCCCATGACATGAGAAACTTTACCCTAAATCCTTGTACACTTACTATCTTGGACAATAGGGGGAGAAGAACCCTAGTTCTCTCCAAAGCCCTACCTTCTTAAAACCCTAGTTAAGGAAGGAAAAGAGAGTGAGCAAGTAAGCAAAACATGGGTAACTTTTACCCAAACCTTAAGTGACTTGTAACCAGCATTTAGGGGAAGGAAATATTGCAAAAAGGCCCCTGGTGAAACCTCAAATCAAATCCTTAAGTGGAGAGAGAGTTAAAGCTCTCTATTCCTCTCTAAGTCCATTTTTGACCTTAGTTTAAGGATCAGCCGTGTTCACCTTGAAGATGGCATCAAATCCACTTGTGATCTATACCAAAAACGTGGCATACAACCTGGGGCACCCACTGGAAAAAGTTGAGCCCGAGACTCGGACGTTTGACATGCCATGGCATGGCTTTTGTCGCGAAGTGCCCAGTGTGACACACCTGTTTTGGCATTCAAAGATCTCCCTCCCTAGGCCGTATCTGCCCCGACTCCTCACAGTTGAGTGATAGCCCTAGGTGCCAGGAAGAGGTCTGCGCCGAACCTTTGCAAAGATTCGCACGTTTGCGACCTCTGTCGACGTTTGAACACTGGAAGAAACCAACCGCCACGTGTTCGACGCGTTCTGCCGCGCCAGAGCACGCCCGCGCGCACCCCGCGCCGCGCCCGAGCCAAGCCGGCGCCTCGGCCGCGTCCGCGCCTATAAAACCCACCCCAGTGCTCGGTTGCCTTCCCCAGTGCCTCATCCGTACCTCACCGGACTCGCCCAAGCCAGCCATCGCCTCCGGCGACCTCCCCGCGGCCCGCCAGTGCCGACCGAAGACCACCGTCGTGGCCAACCCCTCTCCAGCCTCCCTCCGTTCGATCCAAGCCTTTGGTTAGCTTCCTGGTGAAGCCATGAGCCTTGCTCAAGCTTGAACCGAGAGCCTGCGTCACCGGAGTGGCCGAATCGCGCTCGCCGGACTTCAAGAACCCGCCGGCGCGCGTGGACCGGGTAAATCCCTCCACCATTTCTCGATTCCTTGCGTGTATGGCCTCTGCGTCATCCCGTGATGCTCCTCGTACCCCTGGATTGAACCATACCGCCGTGGATAGGCCGGAGCGCACGCCGCCGGCGAGCTCGCCCGCCTGCGCACGTGGACCAAGCAGCTCCGACCACCTCCAGCGGCGACCCGCACATCGACGTGACCGCCGCAACCTCCCGAGTGTCTCTGACCACCTCGCCGGACCTCCCTCGTCGCCGGTAAGCCGCGTCGTCCTTTCTTTTCTACGGCCACTGTTTGGATTAGGGGAGGGACCGCGGGTGAGAGGGAGAGAAACCCAGGGGGTTAAGTGCAAAGCCAAAGACTCAGGTAAATAGTAACCCGGGGGTAGATCTGCGAGTTTTGAATCCGTTTAACCCCAGGGGTCTCGGTGCAAACTGGTTTTTCCAGAAAACCTTAAATAAATCTGTTTTTAAATTGGACATCAACTTTGAAAATGCATAACTTTTGTTTAAATCATCCAAATTTAGTCAAACCAATTTTGTCAGACTCTAAATAATGTAACCTGTCTAAGAAAAATATAAAATCCCATATGAACTAGAGAAAAATACAAGGTTCTGATTTATTTTCAGTTTTGGCCAAAAGCTTAATCATAACAAGAAAAATAGTTGTACTATTTAACTAGGGTTAGAAAAATTTGGAGAAGTTTATATTCACCCACTAACCTAGTTAAAAATGTCAAACCTCTCTGTCCATTTCATCAAGATAGTTTTAACCTCTTATTCTATAAAATGCTTAAGTTTAAGAAAAATAGAAAAGGTGATATAAATGATGAACCAGAGGGCACACCTATTTTTGTTGAGATACCTAGTCAATGTAGTTCACTGGAAAAATATGTCATACCCTGTTGTAGTGTAAAATAAACAAGATACCTTTGAAATGAAGAAAATGGGGATAACTTAGAAAAATCCTACAAAAATAACCATAAGGTGAAACCTCCCCAAACCTTAGGATAACTAATGTGTTGATAATAAGAACTTAAGAAAAATCTGAAATCTGTTGTTTGATATTTTTCAAATGACAAGTTAGTTCTAATCACTCTTGTGCCCCAAAGTTTAGAAAATTCACCATTAATTAACCACCATGTTGCTCTCTGCCATTTTTGGTACAAGAGCTTTTTATCACTACTAGAGGCCAGCAAAAATGACCATTAGGTCAGAAACCACTTTAATAAAGGACTTGTAGTGTAAAGTGGCCCATTTTTGCCCAACCATTGTTATTTTTGTTTTAAGATTAGCTTTTATACTTTAAGCCTGAAATTTTCAAAACAAGCTAGTATAGCCAGTGACAACCCACTGTAATTTTTACAGAATTTTTGGAAAGTTTTAAACTACTATCATAGTTCAAAACCCCTACTAGAAACCCTAGGTGGAAATTAAGAAGGGAAAATGGATGATGGAACTTAATGCCCTCTTAAGACCTTTATAATTGACCACTGAAATTTATAGAGGCAATACAAATCCAATATATTATTTTAGAAAGAAAACCTAAACCAAAAAGGTGATAAGTCTATGTATACCACTAGAAGGCCCTCGTAGCCAAGAAACCCTAAGTTAATTCTTGACGTAAATTCTGTAGCTTAATGTTCTTAAATTTTGCATAATCATGACATACATGTTCATTGCATTTCGATAGACTGTAATCTTGCTGACGGAGAGTACGTCCTCGTGCCGGAGCAAGGAGCTGCCCAGGAGGTTGCCCCCGACCCAGCACCAGAGCCAGCACCAGAGGACCTGCCTGCCACTGCTTTGGAAGGCAAGCCCCGGTTTTATGCATAACCCGTTATTTATGCTATTTTACTGCACTTAATGATTGTAGGATTGATTGTGCACTTAGGTGCAGGAATTGTTTGAAACCTTAGTTGCATGATCTCAGGAATCCTTTTGAGATGAATACTAGTATGACAGGTCGAGTAGCTGCTTTATTTAATTAGGGTCTCGGTAGAAGACGAGTGATTTTTCTAGCACTCGCGCGAGATCAGGAAGTTGATTGTACCCACTTTCATACTGTCAGGATACTAGTTGGTGGACCACAATCCATGGGGATTGGTTGTCCACGAGATGGAAAATGGAATAAGGATTAACGTGCGGATACCTGTGTCAAGCGTTTGAACGTACTAAACACATACCGAGAAATATGGTAAATCGGTAAACCTAGTACCTGATTGAACCTGCCAGTGGACATACCTCCTCACGCGACCTGAGACGTAGTCTCCCATTCCGGTTATGGTGGGTACAAGTGCGGTCACTGCACGACGGCCAGTCGGGGTCAGTGAGGCATTGTACGCCAAGGCGGTGAGCCCTGATCTGCTGCCAGGGAATCGATGGGGACGGTTGATGTGTGTGGGAACGGAGTGCCCCTACATGTCGTGTGTTTAGGTTTACCTTGCAAGGATAAAACTCGATTCGAATCGTCTGCTTCTCGCAGCTAATGAGACTGCTTGATCCATTGTACTGCATTGAGTAAGAAGTGGAACTGTGATGAGATGATACAAAATGATGATTGCTAAAAATGCTTGCTACTATGTATGAGTAGATAGTACACTTTTAGCCTTAAGAGAGTCACACTTAATTTTGACAAAGTTAAAATCTTGATTTAGAAACTCAGCTAGTGCTTTTGGCAACCCAACCCCACAGCCAAACAGTTGCATGTCTAGAGGTAGAGGAGTATAGACTCCTCACACCGGGTAAGTCTAGCTGAGTATTAGTATACTCAGCCTTGCTTGTGGCACAATTTCACAGGTTCTCTGGAGGACATGGTTGCTGGAGTGACTTGGCCATCCACCCTGCCACCGGGTTGGACTGTCGAGTGGGACCCTGCCTCGGCCGAGGAGGAGCATGAGGAGTGATGGGACAGGCTTCCCCATCTCTCCATTTATTTACCGTTAGTCTATTTTCCGCTGCATTCCAAAAACAATGATGGTTACTTTTGCGAAAACTCCGATGATGACAATGGTGATGTAATAACTTAATACTCTACCATGTATGGTTTTATGCTTTATTGTATTTGCTCTGTGACTCACCATCGAGTGAGACTGTGGTACTTGATCCTGTCAGTGGCCGCGTCGGACTAGATCCGAGGGATTGACGGGTTATTCCCATTTAAGTGTGGTCTAGCCTCTAAGGGCGGACTTAGGCACTTAAGTCGGAATAATTCGGGCAGTTCCGCCACAGTGTGGCTTGAGCGCCAACCAAGAATTCGGTGAGGAATTCTCGGCGATGTAGGGGCCAATCCCGTCGACTATGTTGTGGAGGCCTTTCCCATCGGTCCATAGATGGTTCTGGACTCCACACATGGCGCGGACGGCAGCTCGGTGAAAAGTTCCTCCGCAGCGGCACCACACTTCCTCTCCCTCTCCGGTTTGCGACATGGCCAGGGTTTCCAAGGTTAAGGATGGCGCGGATGGGTCCCAGGGGCGCTAAATATGGACTCGAGTGGTGGCCGAGGAGTTCGAAAGGTAGGTGGTTAACTGGCCGGTCTCGGGGAAATCGCAGCGGTGGTTGCGCGAGGGGAAGAAGTACAGTGGAGGGGGCCCACCTGTCATTGGGACCAAGGAAACACAGGCGGGCGGGAGACCGACAGACCGGGCCTACATGCAGGCGCGCGCGAATAGACTTACGGCCAGACCCCACCTGACACCGAGGGAAAACTCAGCAGCCCGCGGGATCTCATCACGCGCGGGGATGGGCCAAGTGGGCTGATTTCGAGGGTGTTGGCCCATGCGACATGTTAGACTTTTCCTTTTCTTTTACTTTTTATTTTCATTTCTCATTTTAGGTTTCAAATTTTGAATTTGAATTTGGTTGTGAACTTGCACATATATGAAATGTACAAATTCAAATCTGGTGATGAACAGAATATATTTGTTTATGTATTTATTTCCTTTATGTTATGTGGCATTTTCTTCTCTTTCTTTGTTATTCCCCATTCCTAAATATTCAAATTAGGTATTAATCTCCAATTTGGACATTAATTTATTTCTGTCTCTATGGTCAATATTATCATTAAATACACAACCAAATAACTCCAACATGATGCACAAGTTGTTCATGTCTCATTTGTTAATTGTTCACTTTTAGGTGTGGTTATTCACATGTTCAAATAAATAGAGGCAAATCATATAAGGAAATTATCTCCTTTTTTCTTTTTACAACTTGAGTATTACAAAACATATCCACCATCACATTATATGATTTTATTCACAGTAATGGTAATCGTTCCAATCCAAAGAATTCTTACCACTATATTTTACCACTACAACAAATTTAGAGAACATAACTTATATTATCTTATGGGTAAAAACTTTAATCATAGAATAAAACTTTTGATTTCATTATAGTCTCCCTTTCTAAACTGCTCTATACAAAACTTGTAGAAAATTTATATACGAAACATGTAGAAAATTTCATAAGGGCAAACATTACTGGGGATATGGTGTAACACCCACTTTGTAATAATATGAATAGAGAAAACAATTTCTCCTTAGGACAGTTTAACCTTTGTGCATCATCACATGTGAACACCATGTCCAAAAACAATTAATAAAAAGGATATACTATTAAATTGTGCATCATGCTGAGGTTTTATTTGGTGTGCATTTTGTGACAACATAAAATAAAAATGTGACAAGGAATATATTAAAAAGCCCAAAGTGGAATTTAAAACCTAAAAGAGATTATAGAATTTAGAAAAGAGAAGCAAACATCTATTATGTGATATAAGGATATAAATGATATATATAAATATATCCCCAAATTGGAACTTGTCATGGCACAATATAATAAAAGGATAAATTTGTCACAAGTTTGAATTTAAAACTAGAATTTAAATTTGAATTGGAAAATCTACAAGGGGAAAAAAGAAAGGAAAATATAAAAAAAGGGAAAACAACTTATATGGGTCGCGGCCCTCATTTCTGGCCCATCCCCACAGTTCATCCCGCGCGGCCCAACTTGGCCGTCGGCGCACCCTGGGTGGCGTGCCGACACGTGGGGCCCGTGTGCCAGTCAAACGAGAGTGTGGGATCTTTGGGCTGTGGCGATGACGGGTGGGACCCGCACGTCAGAAGCTTCTTCTTCCCCCCCCCAGTTTTCGGATCCACCGCTTCCACTGCACTCCGTTGACCGAATCGCAGGGCCGGATTTCTCGGGCAAGCCGTTTCAACCCCTTCCACCGTGCTTATCCATCCCCTCTCCGAATCATATAGACCGGGCGCGCCAGCACAATCGCCTCGTTGCCCCAATCTGTGCGCCGCCTGTACCGAGGGGGAGAGGGAGAACCAAATCTCATCGAGCCGCCATGGCGAGATTGTAGGAGAAGCTCACCAATTCCGCTCGTATCCGGACTTCTTCGCGGTGTATTTAGGTGACGCTAGGGCCCATCTCATCGAGCCATAACCAAGCACCGTAGTGGTCGTCGTGCAGAACCTCATTGCGAGCTGAGTGAAGCCGCCATTGATGCCCCGCGCTCTGGGAGCCAACCGTGTTCCAAGGGATACGAACTGCGTGGCCTCGATTTGGGGCCGGGGCACTGCGTGGTGTCGCGGGGTCGTCCAGATTCCTCGCCGCCCCTCCTCATCGTCGTGAAGCCGCCGCAGCCACTTCGTCCGCTCGTCGTCGTGGGGAGCTTCACTACCGCCACTATATCTGGTATGGATTGCGCTCCCAGGTTCACCAATTCATCCGCTTCGAGTAGGATCTATCAAAGCCGAGAATCACGCATCGGGGTATAGGCGGAGGTGATCACCGGCGTGCTACGCTGTGGGGCAGAACGGCGCCGTGTCCGGTCGTCGCGGTGGGGAAGAAAGATGTCTGGCCGTAGGATACTAGGTGAATGGATCGGGTTAAGGGAAAAGCTCGACGCAATCTGAATCCTAGGATCCTAGATGTGCGGCCGAGATTAGATATTAGCTGACCGATTCAATTGGACAATCTGAGCGCTTGATTTTATATCCCACGGTCAATAGCGTTCACCGTTTCATATGGAGCCCGATCTGATCTGGGCTGTCCGATCATGATCGGATGGCTCACTACGTCTGATACCCCTTCGGTATAAACGTTTTGTAAACGAGCCCCTGGAAAATAGGTTAATAAACCCGCAGTCCATGGCCTGGGTTCTCTGTGTCTTGGCACACTTTGCGCCAGGGCCCCTGAAAATAGTGCGCCCAGTCCAGGGCTGTTTGAAATTGAGTAAATAAATTGGAAAATGGATTTTTGATATGGAAAACAATTACTAGAACTTGATAAATCAATAGAAAATCCATTTTTAGTCCAAATTACTTCAGTCCATTTTCTAAAATGTTGTAATATTATTCTCTACCACTTAATGACAACAGTAAGAAAATTAATCCCACACTTAATCCTATTTTAAACACATAAAACCTTTGAAAATGCATAACTTAAATTCTATAACTCCAAAAATTATGATTCCTGTTCCTAGAATTTTATTTTAATGTGTAGATTATTACTGTGTATTTTATTTATATGTTTGGTGTAATGTTAATTTCTCTATATGCACTGTGCTTGTTTGTATTGTGGCGAGTAGAAGAGCCAATTGCTGAGGATCCTGGTGAGCAGCAGGTTGAAGTAGCTGAGCAGGAGCTCATTGAAGGCAAGTTGTGCCCTTGACCACTTTTTACCTAATAATGTTCTTTAATATCACTTATCCATGCATAGGTTAATTTTGATGGGATCCAATAGGTTACCCTAGATTGTTTATCTCATTACCTTGTTTACCCCTAAATCACTTGGGTAGTTTGCTATTGCTTTACATGGTTTTGGGATAATCATTTATTACCTCTATGTTCCAATTCTTTTTGTTATTCTATTTATGTTCATGTTGAGATCATTAATGTTAATTGGAACATAGAGCTTAACTTGAGTAACACGTGCCACCACAAGGGTTTAATGGGACGCCCTTGGCTGACTAATTAGGAAAGCTAGTGGAAGACTACCTTACCCGAAAGGGGCAAGGGCAGTAGGGGAGTGGTCAGTGTAGGGAGGTCCTTGGTTGATTTTGCTGCGATGGCGGTCAGCTAAGAACCCTGCATTGGAACTTCCTATAAACTGTAGCGGGTTTTCGGAAGCTAGTGGAACTTTGTAAAGGCCTCGTAGTGTTGCCCTGCCGCGCTTCCTAGGTAGAGGTGTATGGGATTTGCGACCCCTTGGCAGATGGGTAACATGACTTGTGGGTAAAGGGTACAACCTCTGCAGAGTGTAAAACTGGTATACTAGCCGTGCTCACGGTCATGAGCAGCTCAGGACTCTCTGATGTTTAAATTATGGAACTTAAATTAAATTTTGTCATTTGCATTACATGGGTTTATTATTAACTTTGTTCTATTACTTTATTTATGGTTCGGTATTTACTTACACTTAGTAATTGCTAATAAAATTTTGACCAACTACTTAAAAGCAATGCTCAGCTTTAACCCCTATCATTGATTAGCCTTACACATCACATGAACTCACACCTTTGTGAGTTTATGTCCACTGGTTCCCCACAACTTGTTGAGCTATGATCATGTGTGAGCTCACCCTTGCTGTCTCACACCCCCCCACAGGAGAAGAGCAGGTGGTTCAGGAGGAGCCACAAGGCGAGGAGTATGATCTGATCTAGGTGGCGTTTCTCAGTTGACATTGGCGCCGACGATCCTTAGTTCGTTTTATCTTTATTATTTTATTTTGTAATAAGTCTTCCGCTATGTAATAAATACTCTGATGTTATTGACATTTATCTGTATACACTCTGTTATTATATATGTTGTCTTCTTGGTGCATGTATGAGATGCACCTGGCTTTGTTCCTTAAAGCCGGGTGTGACAGAAGTGGTATCAGAGGAAATGTTGACTGTAGGACGAAACCTAGATAGAAATGGACAGACCCTTTCCTACTTACCTTACTCTGACTCATTCTATACTCATCTCATCTTGATCTTGTCTCATCTTTTGCTATTCTACTCTGGTTACTCTTATCTTTTCTACTCTAAGGCAAGATGGATTTCACACCTTGGAATCCTACCCTATGACATTTTTAAGAGATAGGAGGCCTAAAAAAACTATTTTCTCTATTAAAAATGTTGGTTGATTGTTCTGATGATCAATGCCTGATTTGCTTCTTTGATTGATTGAAACATTATAGTTGGGCATCTTAGCATGTACCACCAGAAGGTAATGTATTAGCTTTAGTGGATAACACACTAATCTACTTAGCTATTAAATCCCCCCGCAGTAACATTCCTCGTAATTACTCGCCTTGTCTACAATCCTTGCTTTCTTACCCTGTGTTTCTAACCTAGATGGGCTACCCCTATACTGTTAGAAGAAAGCAGTATAGATTTGATCCTTGGTATGTCATGGTTAAGAAAGACAAAGGCAGTATATACACTATGCTAAGGGAACCGTAGAACTCACCAGTTTCAAAGGACAAAGATTTGAAGTTGAAGTTGCAGTAACTACCACCATCAGACTAGCGGCATTCTTAGTAGATGAGAAGTTTGTTGGTGACAACATCCGGTTGGTTAGAGATTTTTCGGATGTCTTTCCAGAGGAGTTATTAGGGAGGCCGCCAGATATGGAAGTTGAGTTGGTCATTGATCTCTTACCTAGGACTGCTCCTATTTCTAAACGGCCATACAAGATGTCCGTAGAAGAACTAAAGGAATTTAAGAAGCAATTAATGGAATTACAAGAGGCTGGGTACATTCGTTCGAATTCTTCACCTTGTGGAGCGTCGGTTCTATTTGTACAGAAGAAAGAAGGATCACAAGGGATGTGCGTGGATTATAGGACCCTTAATGATGTCATCGTGAAGCATAAGTATCCATTACCCCACATTGAGGATTTATTCAGATGAGAGGTGCAAGGGAATTCTCGAAGATTGATCTCTGATCGGGTTACCACCAAATGAAGATTAGGCCATCGGATATTCCCTAGACAGATTTCTTGACTCGATATGGATTATATGAGTTCACTGTTATGTCGTTTGGACTAACAAATGCACCAGCCTATTTTATTGATCTAAAGAATGAGGTGTTCATGATTTGGACAGATTCGTCGTGGTTTTCATCGACGATACTCTTATTTATTCCAAGAGTGATAGTGATCATGAGAAATATCTGAGATTGGTGCTACAGAAGCTACGAGCAAATGCGAGTTTTGGTTTGGCGAGGTGCCCTTTCTTGGACATATCATTTCTAATGGAGGAATATCAGTGGATCCTGCTAAAGTCAAGGAAATAGTGGCGTGGAGCATACCCACTACAGTTACGAAGATTCGGAGTTTTTGGGACATGCAGGATATTATCAGAAATTTATCGAAGGATTTTCTAAGGTCGCTAAGCGTATGACCTCACTTCTAGAGAAGGGCAGAGAGTTTAAGTGGGACGAGAAGTGCCAAGATAGCTTTGATCAATTAAAGAAGAGATTAATGTCGCCACCAGTGTTGGTTATGCCAGATCTGCAGAAAGGATTTGATATTTATTGTGATGCATGTGGCCAATGATTGGGATGTGTGCTCATGCAAGAAGGACATGTGATCGCCTATGTGCCTCGTCAATTGCGGAAACATAAGTTGAACTACCTCACACATGACTTAGAAATGGCAGCCGTTGTGCATGCGTTTAAGATTTGGAGACATTATATCATGGGGACCAAGTGCCAAGTATATACGGATCATAAGAGTTTGAAGTATATATTCACTCAGAAGGATCTCAACCTTAGGCAACGCCGTTGGTTGGAGCTTATTAAGGATTATGATTTGGAGATTCACTATCACCCGGGCAAGGCAAATTTGGTTGCAGATGCCTTGAGTCGCAAGGAGCATGTTCATTCAGCTATTGTTGCCCGGCTACCCGATGAGATTGTTGAGGATTTTGGGAGACTTAACCTGGGGATAGTTGCTCATACTGAAGGAGTCACTATTGATGTGGAACCTACCTTGGAGCAAGAAATCCGCAAAGGTCAACTTGAGGATGCTAAAATAAAAGAGATTAAGGATCTGATTACTGAAGGTCGAGTTCCAGAATTTACGGAAGATGAGCAAGGCACTATATGGTTCAAGGACAGGATGTGTGTTCCTGATATTAAAAGCCTTCGAGAGACTATTTTAAAGGAGGCCCATGATTCGGATTATTCTATTCATCCTGGTAGTACTAAGATGTATCAGGATTTGAAGCGAAAGTATTGGTGGTATGGATTGAAAAGAGATGTGGCTGCACATGTGGCTATGTGCGATGTATGTCAAAGAGTTAAGGTTGAACATCAGAGGCCAGCTGGACTACTGCATCCACTGAAGATACCCGAGTGGAAGTGGGAAGAGATTGGTATGGATTTCATTACTGGATTGCCTCGCACCCAGAAAGGATATGATGCTATATGGGTGATTGTGGATAGATTGACTAAAGTGGCTCACTTTATTCCGGTGAAGACTACTTATAAAGGCTCTCAGCTAGCAGAGTTATATATGGCTCGGATTGTGTGTTTACATGGAGTACCAAAGAAGATCGTGTCCGATCGAGGTTCGCAGTTTACCTCAAGATTTTGGAGAAGCTTTCATGAGAACATGAGTACAAAGTTGAATTTCAATACGGCATATCACCCTCAGACTGATGGACAGACTGAAAGGACTAATCAAGTATTGGAAGATATGTTGAGAGCATGTGCCCTTCAGCATGGAGGAAGTTGGGATAAGAGTCTACCTTATGCTGAATTCTCATATAATAATAGTTATCAGGCCAGTCTGAAGATGTCACCTTTTGAAGCTTTGTATGGGAGGAAGTGCAGGACTCCTCTATATTGGGATCAGACTGGAGAAAGACAGTTCTTTGGGCCTGAATTGATTCAAGAAGCAGAGGAACAAGTTCGTATAATTCGAGAGAATTTGAGGGTGGCCCAAACCAGGCAAAAGAGCTAGGCTGATAATAGAAGGAGACCATTGGAATTTGAAGAAGGAGATTATGTGTATCTCAAGGTGTCACCACTTCGTGGAATGAGGAGATTTAAAGTTAAGGGCAAATTGTCCCTCGCTATATTGGACCATTCTTGATCTTTAGGAGAGTTGGTGAGATGGCATACCAACTTGAGTTACCGGATAGTCTATCGGATGTGCATAATGTGTTCCACATATCTCAACTGAAGAAGTGTCCTCGTGTCCCCGAGGAACAGTTACCAATGGAAGAGCTCAGTGTTCAGGGTGATTTGACTTACACGGAGTACCCGATCAAGATTTTGGATACATTGACTAGAGTTACAAGAAATAAGGTGATAAAGATGTGCAAAGTCCAATGGAGTCACCACGGTGAAGATGAAGCAACTTGGGAAAGAGAAGAAGAGCTTCGCATAGATTTTCCCCACCTTTTCCCTCGTTCTTCTTAAATCTCGAGGACGAGATTATTTTTAAGGGGGGTAGGATTTGTAACACCCACTTTGTAATAATATGAATAGAGAAAACAATTTCTCCTTAGGACAGTTTAACCTTTGTGCATCATCACATGTGAACACCATGTCCAAAAACAATTAATAAAAAGGATATACTATTAAATTGTGCATCATGCTGAGGTTTTATTTGGTGTGCATTTTGTGACAACATAAAATAAAAATGTGACAAGGAATATATTAAAAAGCCCAAAGTGGAATTTAAAACCTAAAAGAGATTATAGAATTTAGAAAAGAGAAGCAAACATCTATTATGTGATATAAGAATATAAATGATATATATAAATATATCCCCAAATTGGAACTTGTCATGGCACAATATAATAAAAGGATAAATTTGTCACAAGTTTGAATTTAAAACTAGAATTTAAATTTGAATTGGAAAATCTACAAGGGGAAAAAAGAAAGGAAAATATAAAAAAAGGGAAAACAACTTATATGGGTCGCGGCCCTCATTTCTGGCCCATCCCCACAGTTCATCCCGCGCGGCCCAACTTGGCCGTCCGCGCGCCCTGGGTGGCGTGCCGACACGTGGGGCCCGTGTGCCAGTCAAACGAGAGTGTGGGATCTTCGGGCTGTGGCGATGACGGGTGGGACCCGCACGTCAGAAGCTTCTTCTTCCCCCCCCCAGTTTTCGGATCCACCGCTTCCACTGCACTCCGTTGACCGAATCGCAGGGCCGGATTTCTCGGGCAAGCCGTTTCAACCCCTTCCACCGTGCTTATCCATCCCCTCTCCGAATCATATAGACCGGGCGCGCCAGCACAATCGCCTCATTGCCCCAATCTGTGCGCCGCCTGTACCGAGGGGGAGAGGGAGAACCAAATCTCATCGAGCCGCCATGGCGAGATTGTAGGAGAAGCTCACCAATTCCGCTCGTATCCGGACTTCTTCGCGGTGTATTTAGGTGACGCTAGGGACCATCTCATCGAGCCATAACCAAGCACCGTAGTGGTCGTCATGCAGAACCTCATTGCGAGCTGAGTGAAGCCGCCATTGATGCCCCGCGCTCTGGGAGCCAACCGTGTTCCAAGGGATACGAACTGCGTGGCCTCGATTTGGGGCCGGGGCACTGCGCGGTGTCGCGGGGTCGTCCAGATTCCTCGCCGCCCCTCCTCATCGTCGTGAAGCCGCCGCAGCCACTTCGTCCGCTCGTCGTCGAGGGGAGCTTCACTACCGCCACTATATCTGGTATGGATTGCGCTCCCAGGTTCACCAATTCATCCGCTTCGAGTAGGATCTATCAAAGCCGAGAATCACGCATTGGGGTATAGGCGGAGGTGATCACCGGTGTGCTACGCTGTGGGGCAGAACAGCGCCGTGTCCGATCGTCGCGATGGGGAAGAAAGATGTCTGGCCGCAGGATACTAGGTGAATGGATCGGGTTAAGGGAAAAGCTCGACGCAATCTGAATCCTAGGATCCTAGATGTGCGGCCGAGATTAGATATTAGCTGACCGATTCAATTGGACAATCTGAGCGCTTGATTTTATATCCCACGGTCAATAGCGTTCACCGTTTCATATGGAGCCCGATCTGATCTGGGCTGTCCGATCATGATCGGATGGCTCACTACGTCTGATACCCCTTCGGTATAAACGTTTTGTAAATGAGCCCCTGGAAAATAGGATAATAAACCCGCAGTCCATGGCCTGGGTTCTCTGTGTCTTGGCACACTTTGCGCCAGGGCCCCTGCACTCTCTGAAAATAGTGCGCCCAGTCCAGGGCTGTTTGAAATTGAGTAAATAAATTGGAAAATGGATTTTTGATATGGAAAACAATTACTAGAACTTGATAAATCAATAGAAAATCCATTTTAGTCCAAATTACTTCATTCCAGTTTCTAAAATGTTGTAATATTATTCTCTACCACTTAGAGCCTCTGTTTTATCATGACAACAGTAAGAAAATTAATCCCACACTTAATCCTATTTTAAACACATAAAACCTTTGAAAATGCATAACTTAAATTCTATAACTCCAAAAATTATGATTCCTGTTCCTAGAATTTTATTTTAATGTGTAGATTATTACTGTGTATTTTATTTATATGTTTGGTGTAATGTTAATTTCTCTATATGCACTGTGCTTGTTTGTATTGTGGCGAGTAGAAGAGCCAATTGCTGAGGATCCTGGTGAGCAGCAGGTTGAAGTAGCTGAGCAGGAGCTCATTGAAGGCAAGTTTTGCCCTTGACCACTTTTTACCCAATAATGTTCTTTAATATCACTTATCCATGCATAGGTTAGTTTTGATGGGATCCAATAGGTTACCCTAGATTGTTTATCTCATTACCTTGTTTACCCCTGAATCACTTGGGTAGTTTGCTATTGCTTTACATGGTTTTGGGATAATCATTTATTACCTCTATGTTCCAATTCTTTTTGTTATTCTATTTATGTTCATGTTGAGATCATTAATGTTAATTGGAACATAGGGCTTAACTTGAGTAACACGTGCCACCACAAGGGTTTAATGGGACGCCCTTGGCTGACTAATTAGGAAAGCTAGTGGAAGACTACCTTACCCGAAAGGGGCAAGGGCAGTAGGGGAGTGGTTAGTGTAGGGAGGTCCTTGGTTGATTTTGCTGCGATGGCGGTCAGCTAAGAACCCTGCATTGGAACTTCCTATAAACTGTAGCGGGTTTTCGGAAGCTAGTGGAACTTTGTAAAGGCCTCGTAGTGTTGCCCTGCCACGCTTCCTAGGTAGAGGTGTATGGGATTCAGGACCCCTTGGCAGATGGGTAACATGACTTGTGGGTAAAGGGTACAACCTCTGCAGAGTGTAAAACTGGTATACTAGCCGTGCTCGCGGTCATGAGCAGCTCAGGACTCTCTGATGTTTAAATTATGGAACTTAAATTAAATTTTGTCATTTGCATTGCATGGGTTTATTATTAACTTTGTTCTATTACTTTATTTATGGTTCGGTATTTACTTACACTTAGTAATTGCTAATAAAATTTTGACCAACTACTTAAAAGCAATGCTCAGCTTTAACCCCTATCATTGATTAGCCTTACACATCACATGAACTCACACCTTTGTGAGTTTATGTCCACTGGTTCCCCACATCTTGTTGAGCTATGATCATGTGTGAGCTCACCCTTGCTGTCTCACACCCCCCACAGGAGAAGAGGAGGTGGTTCAGGAGGAGCCACAAGGCGAGGAGTATGATATGATCTAGGTGGCGTTTCTCAGTTGACATTGGCGCCGATGATCCTTAGTTCGTTTTATCTTTATTATTTTATTTTGTAATAAGTCTTCCGCTATGTAATAAATACTCTGATGTTATTGACATTTATCTGTATACACTCTGTTATTATATATGTTGTCTTCTTGGCGCATGTATGAGATGCACCTGGCTTTGTTCCTTAAAGCCGGGTGTGACACAGGGGTGGCAGTGGTGGCGGCCGAGGCCGGGGGCGGTAGGGCTCAGGCGCGGGGCCGGTGGCAGCGGTGGCGGCCAGGAACGGGTGGAGATGGTGGCATAGGTGAGAAGCGGTGGCGTCGTAAGAAAAGAAATGGCCCGAGTGCGGGCCTATCATTAAGTTTATCGTCTTTGCCGAGTGCTCGCGATCTGGCATTCGGCAAAGATTTTTTAATTTAAAAATACACTTTGTCGAGTGCCCTACACATAGTGTGTCACAACTTTCTTGAAACATTCTCAAATTTTTATCACAGCCTCTGCATATAATATCATTACATGTGGACAAGTTTCATTATTTGCTGACTTTGTTTGTGTTTTATACAATTTTTAAACAACTTGATGGCAAGTTCACGGTCATGTTTAGTGAGCATGGTGCTCGAGGATTCCGGTCTGCTCCTGAAATCGGTCATAACTTGTGCTAAATAACATGTATATCATTTTTGCATGCACGGTTTTCCATGTTTCGAGTGACTTGTAGTTCAAATCTGAATTATCCGGGTAAATTCAATTAAACGAATTAAATCTAATAGTTATAGAAAACACTTTTATAATTGTGCCAAAATGGTACATGTAGGTCTACATAGTGTAGCAACATATGACAAAAAAATGGTTGGGGAAAGAAAAATATATATACTTTGCCGAGTGTCCAAGAATGGCACTCGGCAAAGAAATCTTTGCCGAGTGTCAGACGTGGGACACTCGGCAAAGTAGCTTCTTTGTCGAGTGCCAAAGCCCGGTGCTCGACAAAGATAACATTAGTCAGATATAGACGGCTGCTGACGACCCTTTGTCGAGCGTCGCCTTTCGCCGAATGTTTGACACTCACTTTGCCGAGTGTCTTCCTATGCCGAGAGTCCTGCTCTCGGTAAACACGGTCGTTACCGAGAGTGGAACTTTGCCAAGTGCGGCACTTAGGAACGACTTCTTTACTGAGTGCCCGATAGAAAGCACTCACCAAAGAGCCGAGCACTCGGCTAAGAGCCGGATTCCGGTAGTGCATGTTGTTGTTCATATCTTGATCCGACGACCAAATATGATGACCTAAGCTTGTTGGCCAACCTAGAGCAACCTCACGATGTTCTTGCCCCTATAGGGTGCCTCTTGAGCAAGAGCCTTAACAATTGCTTTGCTAGTTTGACTAAAAACTTGTCATTCTTTATCTCGTAATCATGATTCGGTGCCCTGTCACACCTGGATTTTAGGAACCCTGGCGCAAACATAAACACCAGGTGTGCTGGGACCAAGTCTCACACATATGATGAATACTGTTACAGAAACGAATATCACAACTTTATTATACAATAGGAGTTCTGTACAAAATAAATAAATAATTATATCGTAAGGAAATAATGATCCAGCAACCCAAAGTTGACTGGGAGACGATGGCCTAGACCTCTCACGAACACATCGCAGCATCCTCCATGTGCCTCATCCTGTGGTACCTGTTCTTGACCTGTGGGGGGTGTGAGACAACAAAGGTGAGCTCTCAAAAGATCATAGATCAACAAGTTGTGGGGAATAATGTGCATGAACTCACCAAAGGTGGGAGCTCAAGTGAGGTGTAAGGGTTACCAAAGAGAATGGTTAAAGCTGAGCATTGCTTTTAAAGTTGGTCAAAATTTTATTAGCAATTACTAGGTGTAAGTGAATACCAAACCATAATAATAATAGAACAAAATTAATAATAAATCCCAAGCAATGCCAATGACAAGTTGAATTTAGTTCCATAGTTTAATCATGCGAGAGTCCTGAGCTACTCATGACCGTGAGCTCGGCTAGTATACCAGTTTTACAATCTACAGAGTTTTACCCTTTACCCACAAGTCGTGTATCCCTTGACACTAGGGTTAGCTAGACCCTTAGACACTACCGAGGTGAATGGCTAGGGATCCACTACGAGGCCTTTACAAAGTTCCACTAGCTTCCGAAAACCCGCTATAGTTTATGGGAAGAGCACTTGCAAGAATCCCTCGTCTGACCGCCATCGCAGCAAAATCAACCCGAGAACCTCCCTGCATGCAACTCCCCTACTGCCCTTGCCCCTTTCGGGTAAGGTAGTCTTCCACTAGCTTTCCTAATTAGTCAGCCAAGGGTGTCCCATTCCACCCTTATGGTGGCACGTGTTTCTCAAGTTAAGCTCCATGTTCCAATTAAAAATATAATGATCTTGACATGAACATAAATAAAATAATAGAATAGTTAGAACATGGATATAATGTAATATTAATCCCAAATCCATATAGAGTAATAGCAAAACTACCCAAATGATTCAGGGTAAACAAGGTATAAAGATAATCAGACTAGGGTGACGTATTGGGCCCCATCAAAATTAAGTCTATGCATGAATAAGTGATAATAAAGAACATTATTAGGTAAATGAAAGTGATCAAGGGCATAACTTTCCTGGGACTTGAGATTCCTGGTACCAGGATGAACTTCAGGTGACTCGTGACCCCACTGCTAGTCGTAGCAATACAAACAAACATGGTATAGACAAAATTAACATCACACCAAACATAAGAACAAACTGCATAATAATGATCTACACGACGCTACGAGATCGTGGGTTTGAGAACTAGTAAAATCGGAGTCATGGTTAAGGAGTCATGATTTATGGGAGATCTATGTGAATTAAATGTTATAGATTGATTAGTATACATCATATGAGAGAGATTACTCTCTAAATAAATAAATCTCAACTTTAATTTTAATTATACTTAACTAGAGATCGTGTCTTAACCAAATTATAATTATGGTTAGGTTGGTTTTGATTTAGCAAAGCTAATCGAGTAGACATAGGATAAATAAATATCTAACTATAAAATTATGTAATATGATATGATTAATGTTTTTACTGTGTAGTAAATACATATACGAAAATAACGCAACTGAAACGAGTCAATTCGGAATTAAAACGAAGGAGTTATGATTTTTGAAGGTTTTATGTATCTGATACAAGATTAATTAAGAGATACATTTTAATATGGTTTTCATGTCAAAACAGAGACACTAGGTGATAAACAATAATATTACAAAATTATAGAAACTGGAATGGATTAATTTCGACTTCATTTGAATTTTATATGAGTTAAACAAGTTCTAGCATTTATTTTCACATTGAAAATCATTTTCTAATTACTTTCACTGAAATTTCTAATTCTCTGGACTTGGCAACAATTGCAGGAAAGACCAGGGGTTAAAGCGCAAAAATTCTTAAGACTCAAACCCCCCTGCCGCACGGACGATGGGTTTATTTCACAAAACAAGAGGGTCTCATATTTAATATGGTCGGTCGAAGGGGTATCGCGATATCTAGGTTGCCCGATCAGGAACGGTCGGACCAAATTAGATCTAGGTCGTAATCGAATGGTACTTTTCCCTGGCCACAAGATCAAAATTGACAGCGTAGATCACGTCTACCCGCGACATGTCACGATCCGTCCGATCGTGATCCTACGCACTAGATTGGATCCCTCTGAAGCGGTCCCATAATCTAATCTGAACCGGTCGATACGAGATCTACGGCTCCTATACCATATCCCTTCACACCGATGGTCGCGGCGGTGCCACCCGCAGACCGTGGCAGACTGTCGCTGGAGCGCAGTGTTTTCGGGGTTCCGGTGCCCCACTACGAGATCCGATGAGTGCTATGCGAAGAGGAGTGACTGGCGAACGTGGTCAAGGGTTACTTACCAGCAATTGGGTGAAGTAGGGGCTGCGCGACAACGAATGGCGGCACCACAGCCGCGACGCCCAACGGTGAGAAATTCCTCCATGCACAGATAATTTCACGCCTGGCGAGGCTTATCACCAGACTCCATGAGCCACGATGGACTACAGCAACCGCACTTCGAGGGTCGGACGGCAGTAGAAGATGACCCCCCCAACGCTACGGCTCACGACGCTCGGTTTCTCCCGGAGGTGTGGACGACGGTGGTCAGGCGCGTTGATGAGGGAAAAGGGGGGTTAGGGTCCCGGCTGCGCCCTTCATATAGTCGTTCGAGGTCGGTTGTTGGTGCCCCCCAACGGTCCCATGTGTTGTGCTAGGATCGAGCTCGTCCGAGCGGCGCGGCAAAGAAAGGGGAAGGGATAGAGCTGACGTGCAGGACCCACGTGGAGGCGAGACCGTGTATGTGGAATACGCTCGCAGGGACTGACAGATGGACCCTGTATGTCGGCGCGCGCACGTGAGTGTGCTAGGTTGCGCGGGGGAAAGGCTTAGATGGGCCGGATTTCTAGGGTTTCGGCCCACACGTGTTCTTCCTTTTTTATTTTCTTTTTCTTTTGTATTTTCTTTTCTTCTCTTTTCTCTTTTCAAATTTAGGTTTCAAACTTGAATTCATATCTTTAGAGTTCATACCTGGGTTAAATATCTATATTCTAATAACAGTATGAACCAAAATTTAATTCATTTACATTTATTTAGTGTATACTATTTTCTTCTCTTTTCCCAAATTCTAGGATTTCCTTTTCTATTTCCAAGTTCTCACTTCAAATTTCAATTCAAATTCAAACACATGTTTTGAACTTCAACTTTTCATGTGTCAAAATAATTCCTATAGAAAAAATCTATTGTTTACAATATTATTTTTCTATTCTTTTCCTTATCATTTATTTGTGGAAAGAGTAAGTGGTTTCATTACTATTTTCTACAAATTTAAAATTCAAATCCAAGATAGAGCTTAGGAACTCAAATTTCTAATACATACTCAAAATCAATTATGAAGCAATTGAGGACTTGTTCTCAAGTGCTATGAATTAAGAACAAGGCAACACAGAAAACGTTAAACGTTAAAGCCCTTCGTCCTTCGAAGCATTATTTCCCTTAGGATATAATGACTTTCAGACGAAGGTAATGAAGGACATACCTTCATCAACATAACATATAGAGATGAAGAAAGAATCACATAAAACATAAAAGATAATATAAACAGTCATATATTATTATTATCTCATTTCTATTTTATTATTATGGAAAAATAGAAATAATATCAAATTACAAGTGTACCTTCGACTTGAAAGAAGGTAAAATTACCAGCGTGACGCAAGGATCAATGCCTAGTCAGCGTGAACAGTACGGAGTTACTGTTCATCTATTTATAGGCACGGGACGCAGCCCATGTAAAATTACACTCATGCCCTTTACATTTGCTAATAACTCTATAGTAATCCATCGAGGTCTAAATAGCCTTTTCATCTTTAAGTCGGTTTTCCTTTTCTGCTATCATGCCGAAGCTCTCCTGCGTACAGCTTCGGCTTCGCGCTATCCTTCGTACTCCTTCTTGTGCTTCTTCACGCTGTGGTTTCAACTCAAGTCCGAAGGTACCTATTCATGCATTATACTTCCAGAAACATTGTTAAATCATGTTTTTGAGGACCTTCGGAAGCCGAAGGCCCCCAACAATATGCATAATCATTTAGTTGAATAGAAAACTTTTCTATTACTTCTTCTCTAAAATAATTTTTGGTTTTCAAAATTCATTCCTCAATTTTCAATACTCAAGTATAATTTGAAATATCTGAATTTACTATTTTATCTCTTCATATATTTATTATTATTTTTTATATTGATTTTGGGCCTTACAAATCCTACCCCCTTAACAGAAATATCGTCCTCGAGATTTGTAAGAAAAGGGTGTATAACCATGTTATCTCAAAATATATGCGCAAACAAAATCTCAGCATGATGCATAATTTATTAGCAACACATGGGGTAAATTAGACCTTATTATTCCTCCTAAAATAGTATCATACCACCTACTAACTAAAGTAACACTTAACTAAAATAGTAATATATATATATATGTAGCTTGGTGGAGCTGCTGGTGGTGGTGGAGGTAGTGGGCATTGTTGTTGTAGTCTTTCCAACCGTGCTTGTCTTATTGCTTGTCGCATCTCCAGTCGATCCTGACGTATTTCCTGACGTTCTTGTCTTATCTGATTTTGTATTTCGTTAACCACTTCCACCATTTGTTGTATTACCAGCATTTGGGCGGCAACCACTTGATCGATTCCAAACGGTGGAGGATCTAGAGGATTCATTTCTGTTTGCTGTTGCCTGATAATCTTCCCTTCCTGGTATTGACCATGAGGTTAGAAGCATATGGTAGGATAGTTTTGCAATGGAAAGTATTTGGTAAGCAGAATGAATAGGCTAGTAGCTGGTTATGATCTGAAGATTCTTTGGCAGGGCTTAACATGTTGTTTTATAACAAGATTGGGATAACTAGTCGTATAAGGTAAATATCCCAAAGATAGGATAGAATTTTGTCAAGATGAGATAGTCTACATGATGTAGGTTAAAAGTTTGTTTGATGTTAGGTGGGGATAGATTATACCATTCATCATGACTCTATGGGTTGGGTTAGCTCTTATGCTCATGGTTGAGTTGGTTTAATGCACTAATTTAGGTTTAAGTGCATGAGGGGAGAACAAGGTCTATAGGAGTAGGATCTAGTTTATTTCACTAGTGTTAACTTGTTAAGTGACCCACATTAGATTGAATAAGCTCTAGATTAGTACAAGTTGATTGTGTTATGTCAAATTTCAGTTGGTAACTTTGTCTTAGGCAGGGCTTGGAAAAACAATGATGTATATCATTGATAATATGTAGGTCAAACTGGCAGATTAGAATTTTTTTTGATAGATTAGGCAATTTATCAAGAATGTGTAGGTTGTTGGTATATGGCTGAGTTGGTCGAGTTGATCGAGGTCACCAATTTAGGCTTGAGTGAATTAGGAATATGGCCTTATTCTTTGTATCAGCATTAAGTAACTCACACTAGATGAGATCATATTAATTTAGATAGGTCTACTTCCTTCTACTGGTATCACTAATCTGTTCAAGTAGAGCATGTCTAGCTGACTTTATCTTTATGAAGTTCTAGTATTTTTTTATCTAAGTGGAACTCCCAATTAGTATATATTTTTATACACCCAAAATTTTCATGCCATTAACAGGTGTGGCATAGAAAACAAGGGTACATTAGGTTTTGGATATTAGGTGAGTGTTGACATAGAATGAGTGCACTATGGCATAATCGAGCGTCCTTTGGGTCTGATTTAGGGACTATCGGTTGTGGTGTTAGATGCCATTATCTGAGTTGGGGTAACAATCGCGTAGATAGATTAAATAGAGTTTTACTTTGCTTTTGGAATAAATGGGTTGGGCAACCTACAACCTAGGCTAGGTCGTGGTTTCACGGACGAGTTGGTTTATGACACCAATTTAGGTTTAAAACCCATTTATAGGAATATGGTTTAATCTATGTTACCAGTATTAACTAACATGTTTAAGTAACTCCCTTTGGACTTGATCATATTAGATTAGGTAGGGTCTAGGTTAAATCGAGTGTAACTAGATTAGACTAGTTTAAGTTAGATAAATCTACCAAGGTAGGATATATATTATTAGGATGTGTTAGAATCTTTAGAGATAGGATGGATTATAGGTAGATTAGTATCTCTATTTTGTTGTTGGTTAAAACAGAGGGGTTATGCTACCATAGAATGGTTAAGGTAGTTGCGTAAGGCCGAGTTGGTTGGTCATTCTTAATTTAGTGCAGATTGAATTAAGTTAAAACATATTTTATAGGAGTAGAGTCTCATTTATTTCATCAGTATTATCCATCTTGTTAAGCAACTTACATTAGATTAGCTCAACTTTAGCCTTCATTAGGTTAGATTAATCTATCACATTAGATCAGATCTAGGTATGACTAGCTTCGACTAGATAAGATCCAATTAATTTAGGTTAGATCATTATCATGGTGGGATAAGTCAAGTGGTTTTAGTCACGCAAATATAACTTAGATCTGATCTCATTATTTTGGATTAGATCCTGGTTGTTAGACTGCCCGCAGCGGCTTCCGCTTCACTACAAGAAAAAAGGCAAGGAGTGTTGGCCAAAAACCCACACTCTTACTGAAATAAGCCGACACTCTTAATATAAGAGTGTCGGTTGACCGACACTCTTAGCCGACACTCTTAGCCGACACTCTAAAAGTTTTGCTGTCACCCGACAGCTGGAGGAGGAAGAACTGTATTCCAGCAGTGGCACCCGAACGGCAACACGGCTGCACCGCGCCCGGAGCTTGGAGCTCGGCGAGGCTAGGTGAGGCTGCCTGCCTCGGCGAGGCCGCCCGGCGCCCGGCTCGGTGAGGCCGCCCAACGTGCAGCTTGGCGAGTTCGATGGCGCGCCGTCGGATAGGGAGACTGGGTAGGAGAGACGGTGGCGGACTGGCAAGTAGAGTAAAGGTGGAAGATGCACGGCGGTAGAAGACGCGCGGGCGGCTGTAGAATAGGATTGGGGATTAGGGTAAAATTCATAAGAGTGTCGGTGTTGAAAAAACCCACACTTTTAAATTAAAAGTGTCGGTTTCTGCAGAACTCCGACACTCTTAAATAAAGAGTGTCGGTGCAGTAAAATCCACACTTTTACTTCGATTAAGAGTGTCGGCCCCGACACTCTTTAATTAACTGACACTCCTTCAACGTTTTCTTGTAGTGCTTGCGCGCGCGCTCCCCTTGCATGGGGGCTACAGCCGCACGCTAGAGCCCGCAGCGCGGCCCTCTATCACGCACCCCACGCCGCGGTACTCCTCTCTCTCCCCCTAGCTGCAGCGCGCGCGCGCTCTCCCCCTTCCACTGTTCCTGTGGGCCCGCCTTCAATTAATACTAGAAGAAAAATTGATAGTAGATGAAAAGTAGATATAGAAAATAATATTTTATATTGTAGTGGGGTATAGGGGAGTATTTAAGGGAAACCACTGCGGGAGATGAAAAAGTAGGGGATACACTATTGATGATGTGACCTAGAAAAGTGATATAGGGGAAAAATAGGGAACCGCTGCGGATAGCCTTACTTTAGGATGAGTTAAGTAAAGTGTTTAGGATAAGACAAATCTTTCAAGATAAGATGAATCTATTAAGATAAGAGAGAATCTTGTAAGATAAGATGGATCTATTAAAATAAGAGTGAGTCTTTTAAGATAAGATGGATCTATTTGATATATTCTAGCGGGGGATATTCTTAGTTGATCTAGTTTATCTTAATAATATATCTAGTTTAATAGATCCATTTTTAATAGGAAATATTCTGTGTTGTCTATTTTGTAAACATTTTCCCTTATGTCTAGGTGTATATGTAGATGCAATTGTGGACATTACTCCACAACCCATCACACTCAATCAAAGATCCAAATCAGACAAGTATCAAAAGAACAAACACTCAAGCGTATAGATACCTATAAAAATAGTTTTGTTTTTGTTCCTAAGAGTAGGTCTCCTAGTCCTAAAGGTCACTTTAGGTACAGGATTTCAAAGTGTGAAATCCACATTTGTCTTTAGAAGGAAAAGGTAAGAATAATTAGAGTAAGCGGAAATAGATGAGAAAAGATTAAGAAAAGTTTAGAAAAGAATCAGAGTAGCAAAGGTAAGTAGACAATGGTTGTTCGGTTCTATCTAGGTTTCGTCCTACATTCAACATTCCTCTGATACCACTTCTGTCACACCCGGATTTTAGGAACCCGGGCGCAAACATAAACACCAGGTGTGCTAGGACCAAGTCTCACACATATGATGAATAGTGGTACAGAAACAAATGTCACAACTTTATTATACAATAGGAGTTCTGTACAAAATAAATAAATAATTACATTGTAAGGAGACAACGATCCAGCAACCCAAAGTTGACTGGGAGAGACGGCCTAGACCTCTCACGAACATATCGCAGCATCCTCCATGCGCCTCATCCTGTGGTACCTGTTCTTGACCTGTGGAGGGTGTGAGACAGCAAGGGTGAGCTCTCAAAAGATCATAGCTCAACAAGTTGTGGGGAATAATGTGCATGAACTCACTAAAGGTGGGAGCTCAAGTGAGGTGTAAGGCTTACCAAAGAGAATGGTTAAAGCTGAGCATTGCTTTTAAAGTTGGTCAAAATTTTATTAGCAATTATTAGGTGTAAGTGAATACCAAACCATAATAATAATAGAACAAAATTAATAATAAAACCCAAGCAATGCAAATGACAAATTGAATTTAGTTCCATAGTTTAATCATGCGAGAGTCCTAAGCTGCTCATGACCATGAGCTCGGCTAGTATACCAGTTTTACACTCTGCAGAGGTTGTACCCTTTACCCACAAATCGTGTATCCCATGTCGCCAGGGTTAGCTAGACCCTTAGACACTACTGAGGTGAATGGCTAGGGATCCACTATGAGGCCTTTACAAAGTTCCACTAGCTTCCGAAAACCGGCTACAGTTTATGGGAAGAGCACTTACAAGAATCTCTCATCTGACCGTCATCGCACCAAAATCAACCCGAGAACCTCCCTGCATGCAACTCCCCTACTACCCTTGCCCCTTTCGGGTAAGGTAGTGTTCCACTAGCTTTCCTAAGAGTCAACCAAGGGTGTCCCATTCCACCCTTGTGGTGGCACATGTTTCTCAAGTTTAGCTCCATATTCCAATTAAAAATATAATGATATTGACATGAACATAAATAAAATAACAGAATAGTTGGAACATGGACATAATGTAATATTAATCACAAATCCATATAGAGCAATAGCAAAACTACCCAAATGATTTAGGGTAAACAACGTATAAAGATAATCAGACTACGGTGACCTATTGGGGCCCATCAAAATTAAGTCTATGCATGAATAAGTGATAATAAAGAACATTATTAGGTAAATGAAAGTGATCAAGGGCACAACTTGCCTGGGACTTGACATTCTAGGTACCAGGATGAACTTCAGGTGACTCGTGACCCCACTTCTAGTCGTAGCAATACAAACAAACATGGTATAGACCAAATTAACATCACACCAAACATGAGAACAAACTGCATAATAATGATCTATGTGATGCTACGAGATCGTGGGTTTGAGAACTAGTAAAATTGGAGTCATGGTTAAGGAGTCATGATTTATGGGAGATCTATGTGAATTAAATGTTATAGATTGATTAGTATACATCATATAAGAGAGATTACTCTCTAAATAAATAAATCTCAAATTTAATTTTAATTATACTTAACTAGAGATCGTGTCTTAACCAAATTATAATTATGGTTAGGTTGGTTTTGATTTAGCAGAGCTAATCTAGTAGACATAGGATAAATAAATATCTAACTATAAAATTATGTTATATGGTATAATTAATGTTGTTACTGCGTAGTAAATACTTATACGAAACTAACGCAACTGGAACGAGTCAATTCGGAATTAAAACGAAGGAGTTATGATTTTCTGAAGGTTTTATGTATCTGATACAAGATTAATTAAGAGATACATTTTAATACGGTTTTCATGTCAAAACAGAGAAAATAGGTGATAAACAATAATATTACAAAATTATAGAAACTGGAATGGATTAATTTGGACTTCATTTGAATTTTATATGAATTAAACAAGTTCTAGCATTTATTTTCACATTGAAAATCATTTTCTAATTACTTTTACTGGAATTTCTAATTCTCTGGACTGGGCGACAATTGCAGGAAAGACCAGGGGTTAAAGCGCAAGAATTCTTAAGACTCAAACCCCCCTGCCGCACGGACAGCGAGTTTGTTTCACAAAACAAGAGGGTCTCATATGTAATATGGTCGGCCGAAGGGGTATCGCGATATCTGGGCCATCCGATCAGGAACGGTCGGACCAAATTAGATCTAGGTCGTAATCTAATGGGTACGCGTCCCTGGCCACAAGATCTAAAATTGACGGCGTAGATCACGCCTACCCGCGACACGTCACGATCCGTCCAATTGCGATCCTATCCACTAGATTGGATCACTCCGAAGCAGTCTCAAAATCTAATACGAACTGGTTGGTATGAAATCTACGGTTCCTATACCATCTCCCTTCACACTGATGGTCGCAGCGGTGCCGCCCACAGACCGCAGCAGACTGCCGCCGGAGTGCAGTGTTTTCCGGGTTCTAGTGTGCCCCACTACGAGATCTGATGAGTGCTATGTGAAGAGGAGTGACTAGAGAACGTGGTCAACGGTTACTTACCGGCAATTGGGTGAAGTAGGGGCTGCGTGACAATGAATGGCGGCACCACGGCCGCAACGCCCAACGGTGAGAAATTCCTCCACGCCCATATAATTTCGCGCCTGGCGAGGCTTATCACTAGACTCCACGAGCCACGACGGACTACAGCAACCACACTTCGAGGGTCGGACGGCAGTAGAAGACGACCCCCCACCGCGGCGGCTCACGGTGCTCGGTTTCTCCCGGAGGTGTGGACGACGGTGGTCAGGCACGTTGACGAGGGAAAAGGGGGGGTTAGGGTCCCGGCTGCGCCCTTCATATAGCCACCCGAGGTCGGTTGTGGGTGCCCCCCAACGGATCCCACGAGTTGCGCTAGGATCGAGCTCGTCCGAGCGGCGCGACGAAGAAAGGGGAAGGGATAGAGCTGACGTGCAGGACCCACGTGGAGGCGAGACCGTGTATGTGGAATACACCCACAGCGATTGACAGATGGACCCCGGATGTCGGTGCGCGCGCGTGAGTGTGCTGGGTTGCGCGGGGGAAAGGCTTAGATGGGCTGGATTTTTAGGGTTTCGGCCCACACGCGTTCTTCCTTTTTTATTTTCTTTTTCTTTTGTATTTTCTTTTCTTCTCTTTTCTCTTTTCAAATTTAGGTTTCAAACTTGAATTCATATCTTTAGAGTTCATACCTTGGTTAAATATCTATATTCTAATAACAGTATGACCAAAATTTAATTCATTTATATATATTTAGTGTATAGTATTTTCTTCTCTTTTCCCAAATTCTAGGATTTCCTTTTCTATTTCCAAGTTCTCACTTCAAATTTCAATTCAAATTCAAACACATGTTTTGAACTTCAACTTTTCATGTGTCAAAATAATTCCAATAAAAAAATCTACTGTTTACAATATTATTTTTCTATTCTTTTCCTTATCATTTATTTGGAAGGAGTAAATGGTTTCATTAAAAATTCCCTTCTCATTCTCTATTTTCGACAAATTTAAAATTCAAATCCAAGATAGACCTTAAGAACTCAAATTTCTAATACATACTCAAAATCAATTATGAAGTAATAGATATATATTTATTTTAATTGATTTATTTGTTTGATAGATGTTTGAAATATGAGAAACACTCATATTGTTTTATTTCTTTTTAGAAGAATAGCATTTTGAATGTGGGATAAGAAGTAAAAGTTACTTCAAAATCAAATATTCATGTAAATAAATGCTTATGGTGCATCATTTAATGATATGCATAATCATATAGTTGAATAGAAAACTTTTCTATTATTTCTTCTCTAAAATAATTCTTGGTTTTCAAAATTCAGTCCTCAATTTTCAATACTCAAGTATAATTTGAGATATCTGAATTTACTATTTTATCTCTTCATATATTTATTTTATTATTATTTTCTTATACAGATTTTGGGCCTTACATGCCCTTTGGTGGTTTACTCATAAATCCCTTCATGCTTCACATATAAGTGTGATGTCCTTGTTGTGTTCTTCGATTTGAAATACTCAAACGATCCAGTCGTAGCTGGTGCGTGATCCAATTATACATCATCAGGGGATTGTACGTCAATAGCTTGTAACAATGTTTTTTGTATGCAAGTACTAGGATAAATCAATAATGTAAAGATGTCATAGTTGTTGGCTCTGATGTGGGGCTAAGCACCAGGGGTAGACCACCTAGCGATGCTCTCTGCGGGAGCGCGGAAGGTTCACAGCCGTGGGCTGGACAGTCCGCTACCTCGCTATAGGAGCGTCTCCTCTCTGCGCCGCATCAAACGGTATGTGATGATACAAAGTCGACTTCCTCCTCAAAAAACACTAGAACTCGCCCCTCGGGAGAGACCCCGTCAGGGATGAGAGTTCCAGGATGCCTTGGGGTTTGCAGGTCACTCGATTTGTTACTAGACGACATAGAGTCAAAGAGGGATGACTATTTAGGGTTGCAGAAATGCTAAACTAGGTCTAAATTACTCCTGATCCTAATGTGATGAAGAACAAAGAAAATAAAGTCGATTGTATTGATTTGGATCATGTGCCATGTGCAACTCTATAAGGCCCTTCCAAGCATGGGGGCCATTTGCCAAACATTCGGTCCTTGATCCTTAATAGCAACATGGTCTTCCAAACTAGATCTCCAACCTGAAATGACTTAGCCTTGACCTTCTTGTTGTAGGCTTTGGTGACTATGCTCTTGTCCTTTTCAATCTCCCTTGGAAGTCATCAACCTCTTGTCGGTCACCTCATCAATATTATCCATCATTAAGTCATGATAGTCACCAATAGTTAAATCATTTTACCTAGCAAATGTAATAGCATTTAGGCTTATCTCTATAGACAAAACAGCTTCCTATCCATACACAAGCTCAAAAGGAGAAACTTTAGTAGCACGGTGCTTAGATATTCTATGAGCCCATAAGGCTTCAGACAAAACGTTGATCCAATGCTTAGGATAATCAGATATCTTCATCTTAATAAGGCTAATTAATGTCCTATTACTTGACTCGGCCTGGGCATGATATGGAGATGAATTGAGCAATTTTATTTTATATAATTTATCAAACTCATGTACTTATTTTGATATGAAAGAAGTCCCCTAGTATGTAGTCAAGGTCTAGGGAGTGTCGAATCTATAGAAAATATGATTAGTTATAAACTCAATTACCTCCCTATGTGTCATATTTTTAGAGCGACGACTTCTATCCACTTGGTGAAATAATATGTGGTGACTAGCACAAATCGATGCTCTTTTAATTGGATAAATTTCTCCTACAAATTATAAACCAAGTCCCCTAGAGGGCAAAGGTTTGATAATAGGATGTAGTTCGCCGACAAGCACTAATTGCAAACCACTAAATTTCTAACATACTTCACATCCTTTGTAGTATTTAAAAACAAACAGCTATCATATCATACCAATAAAACCTGGATCTCCTTAAAAGCCACTTCATATTTGAAAAGAAAATTTGCCCTTGGGCCATTTCTATAAATGTTTTGGTGATTAGATGCCCAACATATATTGTTTTGGTTGATATAAGCTAAGTGTAAAAGAGATGCAAATGGAAAAGCAAGGTATGATTCTAGTCTTAGTAAATTATTTTTGGTACTAACATTATTCTACAAGTGCTAGGAACCTTGTCAAAATGAGAGAAAATAGATTGGAGAAGTTTGGATAAGTCTAGCCAGACTTGCACCAGCCTGCGGTGCACCGGACAGTGTCAGGTGCCCATGCTAGCGCCCCGACGAACAGGCCGATCTCGGGAAAAACTTAGTGTGTCGTGGCTATAATTCATCGGACTGTCCGGTGAGCCAGCCGCGCCCACGACCACAGTACTAGAAAACCCCCCTTGTAGCTATGCTTTTTTGTACAATAGGCACGCTTTAATTCGTCTCTATATGAATGTATGCACGCTTTCCAAAAACGTGTTAGAAGCATCTTCGTATGGACCATATCAGACTTTGTAGAAACGATTATCATAAGCGTATATATTAGATGAATAGACGTTTCATAGACACGTTAGATGCATGTTTAGACACATTGATACGCTTTTATAGATGCGCATATAACATGTGTCTATTATTGTTGTTACGTCATATAGTAACGTTTCATTATGTGTGAAAAATACAGATACGATATTATAGATACATTCATAATTCATGTGTATTACTATAGTCACGTTTTATAGTGACGCTTTATGCGCATTAAGGAGTATAGAGACGATATAGTAGGTGACACGAATGATGACATGGCAGGTGATGTGGATAGGTGACATGGCAGGTGATGTGGAAAAATGACGTGGCAGGTGATGTGGAAAGGTGACGTGTCAGCTGAAGTGGCGAGTGACACATTTTATAGTAATGCCAAAACGCGTGTTAACAAAAGTAGAAACAATACTATAGCCACATTTGTATTGTGTGCCTACGCATATCAATACGTTGTATAGTAACGTCAAAGTGTGTATTAAGACCTGTAGAAAAGATTTTGTACATACATCTATATTTGTTTGTAATAATATAGACACGTTATACTGTAACGCTTTATTACGTGCCAAAAAAAGATGTTTTCACTTATATATTTATATATATAAATGTGCATCGAGATGAATGTTAAAAAAATCAAATTATAAACCCTCAATAATATTGCTTTTGGCCTTGGCAAAATATCAAGAAGCTAACTAACTCGATAGCAAACATGTTCAGTAACTGCCAATTGTGTTCACAAAGAAGCAAAGCCAAAGTGGCAATATCATACAAATATCACTTAAAAATTTTAGTAACTACTAGAATCTAACTGATTCACTTTGCAATTATACTAGGCTTCCCAATCTAGCTTTGTCCATGCCATCTAGCTTTGTCCACGTGCTGCAGGTACCAACTTGTTGCGGGTACAAGATGAGCTTCTAGCTTGCTTCACCTATGAAGCATGTGTTAGATCAATAACTCAATTTGAAGTTGTTATGGGGACACATGTACTATTTGAAATAAAAAAGAAACTTACATGTGTACTTGGCTAAGGAATAACATAGCCAATAGCATCAATTAGTGTACGAATCTGATTAGATGGTCTAGGTACCTCCTCATCTATAATATTGCCAAGTTCAATATTTTCAAGGCCTTCAACAAGAACCCCACAATATTCTGGTCCAAGCTTTGCTCCTAATATTTCTCTTTGGCTATCTGTAGTCACTAACTTCCCTTTGGCCACAACTTTGCCTTTGTTTATCAGTGAAATAAGGTAGACTTGCTTTTGTCTCTACAAATTACAAAACATGAACATATGATATTTTGGTAAAACAACGTCATAATTGGAAAGAAATAAGGCAAATAAAACCACATACTGATTCTGATATGCCCATGCTGGCAGCTTGAACCCTTCGAGTTCTCTATAATAAACATCAAATCATAGCATCACTTAATCAAATTATGCTTTATATTTTAATTGAAACAATAATACAATTAGCTTAGATATACCATGTTGTGCAATATAGGATCACTTGGCAAATCTGTGACTACATTGCCATCAAGTTGTGCCTCCTACAAGCATAGTTTCACTCAATTATTATAGAAAAAGGAAATTATAAATATTAGATTTTAACAGGGAATGTAGAAGAACATGAACCAATTACTGAACCCTAGAGTTGCAAAAGAAAGCTAATTAATTAGGCAACTAAACTAAAAGGGAGTTTTTAATGCTTTTCACTTAAGTTTATATAGGCTAAATGAGACGGATTAACAATTGAATGAAAGCAGAATACATGCTACTTCTTCTTAAAAAACTACACAGAAGCAAAAAGCAATAAATCAACGGGTGAAAAGAAACTTTGCAAATTTATCTCACATGAAAATCCTTTATATCTCTTCTATTCTGCAAGAACAATCTATATCCAACTACAAGTATTCAAATTTGCAAAATAACAAATTTGAAGCAGGTAACAAAATACAAAAAATACAAGATACCTGTGCATTGGTAATTGAGTAGGCCTTTCTAACATACCTTTGAAGGTGTTTGCTCATCTGGTGTAGATGTATGAACTTGAGTTCGTCCAAGACTTCTATGGACAGATTGTTGTTGCTGCTGCTCGACATGAACCATGTTCTACAAGCCATTAGCAAGAGCTTGAATATTATTATATAGTAGCTAATGATATTTAATAATTGAAATAAAGGAAGTATACATGCACTTCATTTGTTGGAGAGTTCACGTCAACATTTGAATCTTCTTGGATGCTACTCGTATCTTTGGCAGCATAATTTTTAGAGTTGTCATCTTCAGTGCATTGGTCAAAACTATCACCACCCTGAAATATTTGAACCAACATACTGTTAAAAATATGCTCTTATTCTATAGAGGGAGGGGGCCATGGTTGAATGCAAGCTTACTTCATTTTGTAAAGCTTCTCTCATCTCTGGGGTTAAATCTTCTGGATACTTTTTTGACATAAAAGTAAGCCAATGCTTCATGAGACCACTCATGGATTCCATTTTATTGTCAATTTCATTTAGTTTCTCTTGGTACATTCTTTCTTCCTCTGTTTGAATAACAAAGCTTAAATTTTCTGGATACTTTCTCTTGGTACAGTTTAGTTGATCAAACAAAGCTTAAATTTGAAGTCTTATGTTCAGAAGTGGTTAAGATAATGACTGATAAAGGAGCAATAATATTCTGTAGGAAATTACTTAGAATTAAACATGGTTTAGAGATAAGATCGCATGCTCCAAGATACATTTTTAATAATTAGAATGTCCAGAACTTGCTTCAAGCTTGCAATATGCAATAGATCAGTATTTCTAAAACACACAACATCACATTTATTATAACCAGTAACCTGTATTTATTTTTTACTGCTATTTGCTGACATGACACTGATGCTATTGTTGTAGAGAATTCTTGGATGAGGAGAAAAGAAAATTACATCCCTCAATTAATCTAACACCTTCCTCCATTCAGAATTTGATGGATCAACACTTTCCTGACTGGTTGGAGCAAAAGGTCTGTACATCTAAAATTGTTGCAAATTTGGCATGGAACTAATAAAAGAAATGTACGTGAGCGTTTTTCCTTATATATAGGTTATATTAGGTGATGGAATAGGGATCACGACAAAGGTCCTAGCTTTGGCTGCAAAACCAAATAGATATGGAGTGACATACAGTGGTTACATTATTAATGGTTCGAGGTTCCACACTTTGAGTCATGAGGCTGCACGGTTGACAAAAAACAGTGGTGTGGTCAACATTGCTGATGATGGGGTTAATTATTTTGGCAGATTATTAGATATAGTTGAATTGTCATATGCAAACTACAAGGTAGTGCTTTTCAAGTGTGAATGGTATGATGTTCATCATAAAGCTGGGTTGCGACAAGATGAGTTTGGATACAGTCATGTGAATTTTTCTCGGAAAATACACACTGGTGATAAACTAGATGATGATCCCTTTGTATTTTCATCACAAATTCAGCAAGTCTTTTATGTCCAAAACCCAAAAGCTGAACCATGGAACACTGTGGTGAGAGTTAGCCCAAGAGATAATTTTGACACGGGTGTAGAACTCGATGAAGAAAGTTAGACAAGGCTTAGGTTTTTCCGGTCATCTAATGCTATAGAAGAATATTGTGGGGGTTTTTTACTTGCACTGAATCAGAATGAACTAATATGTGTTACTTTAGATAGGAGGTGCCAACTTGTTGGGTTAATGTTGTTTAGTGTACAAACTTTCCTATTTGATTAAATACTACAATCCATGAGACCTGTAACATGGCTTATTTAATTATTCTTAGCTTTGATGTTTTCTGGTTATGAGTGTGCCCAAATCAGGCGCTTTTTCTATTTATTATTATCGAGTGAGTGACCATACTTTTTCCCATTTCAAGTGGGCATGACCATATTTTTCTGATTTATTATTATTATTATTATTATTATTATTATTATTATTATTATGCCTTTATTAGACCTATACAACATACACTAGCTAAACACAATTAATGTTAACATTGTTTTAGCCTCCTATAATATATGCCACGTTAGCTCTAGTGGAAGATATACCACACAACAACTATGGTGACTAATATACCTCGGTAGGTTACATGTTTTAAATTTTATACCAAAAACATCTCTACATGGTTAAGGATAAATTACTAATACACATTAATACGTGTCTTCAAGTAGTAACGGTTAAAAGCGTATCTAATTTCATATCAACTAGAGATATTTCGTTATCACATAAAAAACATCTCTATGTGGCTAAGAACGGTTATTCGATGCGCTTTATGATGTATCTTCATGTTAGTCACATATTGAAAGCATGTCTAACTATGTCATTTTTATATGTTTTTAATTGCATATCAAAAAGCGTCTTAAGGTTCCTATAGACGATTTTAATACGTGTGAAAGCATCTAGGCCCCTGGTTGGTTTTAGTGATTAATGACAACGTAATGTTATATGTGACTAACGTGTGTTTTACAGAGACAAATGGTAAGTTAGGTCGCATTACAGGTAGAAGTACTACATCGGTGAAAACAATCCCGGAGATAAGAACTCGAAGCGACGGCTAAAACGACGAAACAAAAGGTGAAGGACTACAGAGTCCGAGTGTCAAGGAGATGTGGACACTCGTGATTTAGTTAGGTCTTTTATTCTCTTTTAGCTGTACTATAAAGAGGGGTTGTCGATGAGTAGTTTGACCAAGAGAGTCCTAGTGTAGTGTTGGTGCACAATCACACTCACATACAGTGCTAGGTGTCACTCTAGAACTCACTCACAAGTTAGAACGAAAACTGATTTGAAAATCAGCTGAAAAACAAGAAATAGGGTTTCTGGCCTTGGGGCACCGGACTGTCCGGTGTGCACCGGACTGTCCGGTGCACCCTCTGCCAGGTGGGGCCGAGGTGGCCCTGGGGAAGAGTTTGCTCCCCAGAAACCCGAGAGTGCCTGTTTCGAAAATGAATTTTAGTGGCGCACCAGACAGTGCACCGGACTGTCCGGTGTGCACCGGACAGTGACTGTTCACTGTCCGGTGTGCCATCAGTCCAACGGCTATCTGTCAGAACTAGCCGTTGGAAACGACCATTGGCGCACCGGTGGCGCACCAGACTGTCCGGTGCGCCAATGCGCAGAAGATTGCTAGTAACGGCTAGTTGGTGGGTGAGGGCTATTTATACCCCCTCCACCCACCATATTCAATGTCTTACTGCCCACATTAATTCCAGCACATTGCTAGAGCATTGCAAGCACCAAAAGCCTAGTGAGGAGATTAGAGGATCTTAATCCCGCATTTGTCCCTCATTAGCGCTAGCGAGAGCCACCTAGAGCACACACCACTTGCATTAGGCTTCTCTTGGTCAAGCGAAAGTCTACGGCTTGTTACTCTTGGTGATCGGCATCACCTAGATGGCTTGGTGGCGTTGGGAGCTCGGTGATCACCGTGAAGATCTTGTTGGTGACCCGACTCAAGTTTGTAAGCGGTCTCGAGGGATCCACCGCGCCGGAGTGGCAAAGGATCATCTCGTAGTGAGCACTTGGTTCTTGCGAGGACCAAGGGGGAGCGATACCCTTGCGCGGGTGCTCCAACGAGGACTAGTTTAGAGTGCCGACTCTTCGATACCTCGGGAAAAATTGGAGGAGTCTTCTAAACCTTGCTTTACATTCCGCACTTAATTCAAGCACTTTACATTGTGTATTTGTTTAGCAAGTAATTGAAGTATTGTCTTAGCATTGTTGTATTTCTAGTATTATTTTCTTAGTGCTAGTTGTTGGGGTGAAGTTGGGCTCTTGCTTAGCTCTTGCTTAGGTTTTAATTAGTGTTGATTTTTAGAGAAGCCCAATTCACCCCCCCCTCTTGGGCATCGTGATCCTTTCAATTGGTATCGGAGCCTTGTTGCTCTTAGATTAGCTTAACTGCTATAGTAACGATGTCCGGTGGGGATGGACCTCCTCCTGTTTTTTATGGTTACGATTTTCCATATTGGAAAATTCGTATGGAAGAATATTTAGAGGCTATAGACATTGGGGTCTACAAAGCCGCCACACAAGGATTCCCCCAACCTAGAGAACCCACAAATCTTGTAGGTGATGAGTTTAATTATGAGAAATGGAATGCTAAGGCCAAAAACACCCTTTTTAGAGGCCTTTGCAAAGATGTGTTCAATAGAGTTAGAAATCATAAAAATGCTCATGATTTGTGGATGGACATTTGTGCTCTACATGAAGGAACTAGGAGTGAGCGTGAGGAGAGATATCACATTGCTATGAGAAAGTTGAATTCTTTTAAAATGCTTGCTAATGAAAATGCCAATGCTATGTACTCACATCTCAATATTCTTGTAGAGGAAGTAAATGGATTGGGGCTTACTCAAATCTCACAACCGGATGTTGTGAGGAAGATTCTCAGTGTCCTCCCAATAGACAAATATGGACACATTGTCACTGTGCTACATCAAATGGATCTTTCAGTTACCACACCTACACAGATATTGGAAAAGATCAATGCTCATGAGATGTACATGCACATCAATGACAAAGATGAGTCATCTTCCAAGAGAAAGGATTTGGCTCTCAAAGCAAATCAAGAAAGAAAAGGAAAATCCAAAGTACAAATTGAGGAAGAATCCTCAAGTGATGATGACCTTGATGCTAACATTGCCTTGATGGTGAGGAAGACCACCAAGATGTTAAAAAAGCTCAACAGAGAAGGCATCAAATTTGATTCAAGAAAGAAGAAATTCTTTTCCAGCAAAAGAAAGCCCATTTCTGAGATGGATTGCTACAACTGTGGAGAGCTTGGTCATCTTGCTCATCAATGTACCAAGCCCAAGAAGAACAAGTTCAAGGGCAAGAAAGAAGATGACAGCGATGATGAGAAAAAGGAAAAGAAATTCTTCAAGAGAAAGGATGGGAAGCAAAAGAGGTTCCACAAAAAGAAAAATGGAAAGGCATATATTGTTGGTGACTGGCTCACTGACATTGAGTCATCAAGTGGATCTTCTTCAAGTGAAGAGAAGAATGATGAAAAGGTTGCCGCCATCGCCGGGGACTTCTCTTCACCACCACCATCGCCATCATCGACTTCTCACCTATGCCTCATGGCTAGAGGTGAACGGAAGGTACAAAATAATATTGATATTACTGATGATAGTGATAGTGATGAGGAACTTGCTTCACCTTCATATGATGAACTAGCTGACTTGCTTAAAGAATATACTCAAATCATTAGGAAGTCAAAAGCTAAATGTGATAGGTTGAAAAATGAAAATGAATCTTTAAATGCCAAATATGACATAGTTATGAAAGCTAGTGATGAACTGAAAGAAGAGAACAAAACTATGTCATCAACTGTAAATGAGCTCACAACCTCCCTAAAAGATGCTATGAATAAATGTGACAAGTTAAATGAAGCTAATAGGGAGTTGCAAGATAGATTAGTAAAAATCAAGGAAGACTATACTAAGATTAAATTTGATCATGATAATCTTCTTGTTGAGAATGAACTTTTATCTTGCAAAACACATGAGGCTATTAACCCTGTTGTTAAGATTAATGTAGCAACCTCATGTGATGATTTGAGTCAAGGAGAGCAAACTAGTCTACATGATGAATTGACTGAAAAAGTTGAAGTCTTGACTTTAGACAACCAAAAATTGAAGAGATACCTGACTGATGCAACTACTAGAGGAAAGGTTGCCATTGAGAACAATGATTTCAACAAAGAGTTGGCAGTGGATAATGAAAGGCTTAAAAATGAGGTCAAGAAACTTAAGAATGAAAATGAACATCTTGCAACAAGTGTGCAAAAGTTCAATAAGGGCCAATACCTCCAAAATGAGTTGCTTATGAACACTATCATGAAAAACAACAAGAGTGGTATTGGATACAATGCTTTTGTGCAAAAGAAAGCTACCACTCAATACAAGCCAAAGCAAACTCACAAGCCCATCAAATTCTTTGAATGTGGAAAAGAAGGTCACTTTGCCCACAACTGCAAAGCCAAACCACCAACTCCCTTGCCTAAGCACTCAAGACCATTTGCTTTCAATGCTCATTATGTTCTAAGAAAAGTAGCAAATGGAAGGGTCAAAGTTACATTCCTAGGTCCACCAAGCAAGAGTAGACCTAGACAAATTTGGGTTGCAAAGTCCTTGATTGAGAGAGTCACTGGTCCTATTTAATATAGGGCCATCAAAACTCAAGCTTGATTTGTCTGTGGATGTAGGTGAACTACAAGACTGGTGGGAGCCATTGGGTTATTGACAGTGGATGCACACAACATATGACAGGTAACCCACAGATGTTCACCTCACTTGATGAGAATGTTGATGGACAAGACAAAATCACATTTGGAGACAATTCAAAAGGGAAAGTGCGAGGACTTGGCAAGGTGGCAATTTCGAATGATTTATCAATTTCAAATGTTCTCTTGGTTGCACCTTTGAGCTTCAATTTATTATCAGTGGGTCAACTCTGTGATCTTGGACTTCAATGCTTATTCACTCCAACAGAGGTTATTGTATCAAAAATGGATGATGAATCAATGGTGTTCAAAGGATTTAGATACAACAATCTCTACTTAGTGGATTTCACATCAGAAGATGCAGACTTAAGAACTTGCCTCTTCACCAAAGCTTCACTTGGATGGCTTTGGCATAGGAGGCTTGCACATGTTGGGATGAGCACACTCAAGAAGGTATTAAAGAAGGACATGGTTAGAGGATTAAAGGATGTGGTATTTGAAAAGGACAAGCCTTGTAGTGCATGTCAAGCTAGGAAGCAAGTTGCTAATACACATCCTACTAAAGCTTTCATGTCAAATGTTGGGGCGAAGGCAAAGGCGCCACCCTTCGCTCGAAGCCTTCGCTGCAGCAGCTGAACTAACAGAAACAAAACAGGCAGGGACACCCTTCGCTTCTTCCGCACCAGACGAAGACTGGCGGCGTAGGGCATCCCACGGTGCGGCCTCGTCCAGCTCGGAGGCCCACGTGCAATCCGGCCCATTGTAACGGGCCCCGCTTGGCTGCCGTGCGTTACGGGCCTAATTTGTAAAAGCATTCCTGTAATTACGGTCTGTAACCCCGCCTTATGGGAATATTCTAGGGATAATCTAGGTAGCTGAGGGCACATGCGTCCTTAGCTCGAGGTGCTGCGCACTTAGGTACCTATAAATACCCCTGCACAGTGCCCGTGAGAGGCCAGATTAACAGAGCTTTTGCCATCTAGCGCGAGTGCCCTGTTGACATCACTGTTCACCCTTGTTGGATCCCCTTGCAACTGAGAGCAAGTTCCAACATTTGGCGCCCACCGTTCGTGCTACGAGAAAACCACCCACGATGGCACCCAAGAGAGCTAACCCGAAGGCTGACGAGGCTGCGAAGGCAGCACTGCTCGCCGCAAGAAAGGGCAAGGCCCTCGCCCTCACCCAATCCACCCACCAAGAGGCCACTGAAGACGATGTCCCTCGCGCATGCGAAGACGACACCCTCCGCACCTGCGACCCTGAGGGACAACCGCAGCCACCCTCAGGCTTCGCACCACCGGAGGGCGCGGACCTCGCCGAGGACGGTGAAATCCTCGGCGTCTCAGCAGAAGAACAGCTACAGCTGCGCGCCCTGCGCCTCAAGAACCGCAATCTCCAGAGGCAGAAGGAGATACTGGAGGCCAAGCGCCAGCGTGTGTCCGCACTAGCCAAAGTGCGGCAAATGATACGCGACGAAGAGCACAAGGCCCAGGAACTCGAGCGAGAGATTGCGCTGATGCAGCGCGAAGGCCACCTCGGCCTGCAGCACGAGTCACCCCTCCAGCAGCGCGCACAACTCGAAGACACGCGCGAAGGCCACCCCGGCCTGCACCATGGGCCACCCCAGCAACACCGCGCGCAACCGGAGGACCCGCGTTTCCCCCAACGCGACCACACCTTCCCGCACGCCGCGCCATTCCAAGGGGTCAACTATCTCGATGAGCGAAGTCCCCTGGCGCCACACCTGCAAGTGACGCCGTGGCCGGCTAACTTCCGGGCAGGGACCTATCCCAAGTACAACGGCAGCACCGACCCGGCTCAATACATAATGAGTTATCAGGTCGCCGTTGCATTGTCCGGGGGGACGACGCCATAATGGCGAAGTCTTTCATCATCGCCCTCGAGGGCCCCGCACTCACCTGGTTCACCAGGTTGCCTCCGCTGTCCATTGATTCCTAGAGAAGTCTCCGGGACAAGTTCCTGCTCAACTTCCAAGGGTACCGCCCAGATACCGACGCCCTGGCCGAACTTTCGCTCTACAAGCAGCTAGAAAAGGAGACCCTGAGGGAGTATTACCGCAAATTTCTAACACTCAAGTCACAGCTGCCCTCAGTCGATGACCAGATTGCCATCCACTATGCTATCAGTGGCCTTCGCGCCGGCGTCCTTTACAGCCACTGCATCAGAGATCCGCCAAAGAACCTCCAAGAGTTATATCAGCTGTTTGAAAAGTACGCCAGATCCGAAGAGCTCCACCAGCGCAAGATTGAGTCCCAAAGGAAGCCAAAAGATGCTCCACAGTCCAGCCGCACGTGGACAAGGACTCCGCAGCCAGACTCCGGTCGAGACGGCCGCAATCAGCAGCAAGTGCACAACATCGCCAACCAGCATCCCGCTGCTGACCCCCCTCGTCGCCAGGAATATCCCCCCCAGGGCCGCGGAAACGGCACTCGTGGCAGGGGCCGAGGGCGTGCGCAGCCGCCGCGCCGATTCTACTGCCTCTTCCATGGCGAAGACTGCGCCCACCAAACCAAAGACTGCCCCGAAACGAAGGCTACCAGAGACAGAATGGCACGGGCGCAGCCAGCCGACAACCCCAGAATTGTCGCGCACAATTACTAGCAACCCCCTCCACCATATATCCACGCTCCCGCCCCGCATCCACCGCACCTCGTTTACCAACACCATCAGGAAGTACAAATCGTACCTCCTCCACCCCCACCACCACACCAGCAACATCAAAACATCCCCCATGCCCCAAAGCAGGAAGACTTCGCCGATCAACCATATCGCGGAGTCATCCACATGATAACTGGGGGGTCCAGCACCGACTTCGACACCAAGCGGCAGAAGCGGGACCACTACCGCAGCATCAACCATGTCGCTGTCACGGGCCCAGTCGTGCAGACAAAGTGGTCCCACATACCGCTTACCTTCGACGCACGGGACGTTGACTTGCGCAGCGCCCCCCACTGCGACGCCATGGTTATCAATTGCAGCGTGGCAGGCTGGGACCTGCACAAGGTCCTCATCGACAACGGCAGTCAGGCGGACATCATCTTCCTCCACGCCTTCGATCGCATGGGCATAAGCCACAGCCTACTTAAGCCTTCGGACAACCCGTTGTATGGCTTCGGCGGCAAAGGCACCTTCCCCGTCGGCAAAATAGAGCTGCCTCTCTCCTTCGGTGTAGCACCCAATGCCCGAAGCGAGCATATAACCTTTGACATTGTGGACATGGTATATCCTTACAATGCCATCATGGGTCGGGGCTCCATCAATAAGTTCGAAGCAGCCATTCACGGACTGTACCTATGTATGAAGATACCAGGTCCGTTAGGCGTCATCACAGTCTTCGGCAATCAACAGACTGCGCGTAACATAGAGCGGGACTTCGTGCCCGGTCAAAGAAACGTGCACTGCCTCACGGCCCAACACGAGGTCCCCGCGCCTGCCAGCCCAACCAATAAGCAACACGACAAGGCGCAGCTGCAGAGCCACGACGGGACCAAGACTGTCCCCCTCGACCAGGCCACGCCCAGGCAGACAGACATTATCAGCGAAGACCTTACTTCGCATGAAGAAGAAAAGCTCCTCTGCTGCCTGTCCAAGAACAAAGATGTCTTCGCCTGGTCGGCCCTCGATCTGGTCGGGGTCAGCCGTTCAATAATTGAGCACAGTCTGGGAATCGACCCTTCGGTACGGCCGAAAAAGCAGTGGCTTCGCAAGATGTCCGACGAAAAGACGGAGGCCGCCAAGGCAGAGGTGCACCGCCTCCTGGAGGCCAAATTCATCGAGCCGGTGGCTTACCCCACATGGCTCTCCAATGTCGTGATGGTGCAGAAAAAGAGCGGGAAGTGGCGAATGTGCATCGACTTCACCAGTCTCAATAAAGCCTGCCCAAAGGACAATTTCCCGTTGCCGCGGATCGACAAAATAGTCGATAGCACGGCCGGATGCGAGGTCATGTCCCTCCTCGATTGCTTCTCCGGTTACCACCAGATATACATGAAGGAAGAAGACAAGGCTAGCACCAGCTTTATAACACCCTTCGGCACATATTGCTTCATCAGAATGCCGGAGGGACTCAAGAACGCCGGGTCCACCTTCTCCAGGCTTACCAAAACAGTGCTCGAAGGGCAGGTTGGCAGAAACATATTCACATATGTAGACGACATTGTCGTCGCTAGCAAGAGCAAGGAGGACCACCTCGCCGACCTCGCCGAAACATTCGCGAACATGCGAGACGCACAACTCCGCCTAAACCCGGAAAAGTGCGTCTTCGGCGTTCGCCAAGGCAAAATATTGGGCTACCTGGTATCACACCGCGGCATCGAGGCCAACCCAACCAAGATTCAGGCCATCTTGGACATGATGCCTTCGCAGTCCGTCAGGGACGTCCAGCGCCTGACAGGCAGGTTGGCCGCTCTCAACAGATTCATCTCCAGGTCCGCCGAGCGAAGTCTCCCCTTCCTCAAGACACTCCGTGGTGCAAAAGACTTCGCCTGGGGACCAGAGCAGGCGGCGGCCTTCGCCTCATTAAAACAGTACCTAACAGAGTTGGCCGTCCTTACCAGCCCCGACCCCTCGCTCCCCCTGCTGCTCTACGTCGCGGCTTCGCCACATGCGGTCAGCGCGGCACTAGTGCAGGAGCAGACTGTCGAGGGCGTGGTCTGGCAGTGCCCCGTGTATTATGTCTCCGAAGTGCTAACACCGTCCAAGTGCAACATGACAGAGCTGGAGAAGATTGCCTACGCAGTCGTCATGTCGTCGCGCAAACTGCGCCATTACTTCGAAGCATTCAAGGTCCGAGTCACCTCAAACAGGGGGCTCGGCGAATTATTCAGAAACCTGGAGGCGTCGGTGAGGATTGCCAAGTGGGCGGCCGAACTCTCCGGCTACCACATCTGCTTCGAGCCCAGGACAGCTATCAAGTCTCAAGTCCTGGCAGACTTCATCGTCGACTGGACTGGGCCAACAACACAGCCAGATCCGTCCGCAGAGAAGACTTGGACGATCCATTGCGACGGCGCATGGTGCCATGCGGGGGCAGGCGTCGCTGCAGTCATCACCTCACCAGTCGGGGTCAAGCACAGATATGCAGCACGACTCAGCTTCAATCTGGAATCCGACAGATGCACAAATAATATAGCAGAATACGAAGCAGTCATCCTCGGCCTCCGCAAGCTAAGGGCCCTCGGAGTCACCACCTGCATCATCAAAACAGACTCCAAGGTAGTTGCCGGCCAAGTCGAGAAAGACTATGCAGCCAAGGACCCCGCGCTCATGCAGTACCTCGCGGCCATCCGAAGCCTCGAGAGGCAGTTCAAGGGGTTCACCTTGCAGCATGTGGATCGGGCCAAGAATGAGGAGGCCGATGCATTGGCCAAGGCCGCCGCCAGGGGCGAAACTCTGCCCTCCGACGTGTTCTTTCATGTCATCGGCACGCCAGCAGTCCGGAGCCCTGAAGGGCTCCAAATAACCAATGACAGCGAGGGCCACCGCACAGTCAACCTTATCATGACCGAAGACTGGCGGGCACCCATAACCCTGTTCCTGCATGGGTATTATCATCCAGCCAACATCAGTGAGGCCAAGCATCTCAGACATCGAAGCCGAGACTTTGCACTGATTGAAGGCCAACTCTACAAAAAAGGAGTCAGTCAGCCAATGCTTAAGTGCGTCACCGAAGCCGAAGGCATGTAGATTCTACGTGAAGTCCACAGTGGCACGTGCGGCTCACACGCAGGGCCGAGGGCCCTAGCTGCTAAGGTGATCCGCCAGGGCTTTTACTGGCCGGCAATGATCTGCGCCGCAAATCGGGTCACACGGTCCTGCGAAGCCTGCCAGAAGGTTTCTCCTCGGTCAGGCGGCCCCTCACAGTATACAAAGCTGATCGCCCATACATGGCCTCTCCAGCGCTGGGGCCTCGACATTGTCGGACCCCTGCCCACCGCTCAGGGGAACCTTAAGTTCGCCTTCATCGCGGTCGAGTACTTCACCAAATGGATCGAGGCGCGGGCTGTTTCTACAATAACATCAAAGACTGCCCAAAAATTCTTCTGGCAGAACATCGTTTGCCGCTTCGGAGTACCGTCCGAACTAACAGTCGACAACGGCAAGCAGTTTGACAACCAAGACTTCAAGGATTTTTGTTTCTCCATTGGCACCAAGCTTGCCTTCGACTCAGTCTATCATCCGCAGTCCAACGGGGTCGTGGAACGCGCCAACGGGAAAATCTTCATAGCTATCAAGAAAATGCTCCTTGATGAAAAAAAGGGCAGATGGACCAATTTGTTACCTGAGGCAGTCTGGGCACTAAACACGACTGAGTGCAGGGCGACCGGGTTTACTCCCTTCCGCCTTCTATACGGATTGGAGGCCATGACCCCGCAAGAAATAAAGCACGGATCCCCGCGAACAGTTCCGTCAGCCGTCCCCGATGTGGACGAGCCAACTTCAAAGGATCTCATCGACGGAGACCGAGTCTTCGCCCTACAGGCCCTGAACAAATACCAAGCCCAGACCAAAGCATGGCGCGACCACTCAGTCATCCCGAGGGAGTTCAGCGAGGGGGACCTCGTACTCGTTCGAACAGCTCGGACGGAGTCCAAGGGCAAGCTGGAGCCCAGGTGGGAGGGCCCCTTCATAGTCAAGACAAAAGCTTCCCCCAACGCTTACAGGCTCACAACGCCAAACGGCGAGGACCTGGAGCACTCCTGGAACATCGACAACCTCCGCAAATTTTTTGTTTGATTCCTCAGGGCTGTCTTCGCCCTTGTAATTCGCAAAAACAATCTTGTACCGGCCCACACTCTTTTCCTCCCGGGGGGTGAGGTTTTTAACGAGGCGGAGCCATGTAATATATGTGTGAAAAATCCCCCGCAAAAACATGCGTCGAAAAAGACCGCAACGACGGTCTTCGACATTCGACCAACACGAGGTCACCGCGAGGCTAAGCGCTAGCCACCCTCGCGTGCGACAAATCCGTGCAGAAGTCGCCTAAGGGTGCAGCCGGATTAGCACAACAAGTGCGAAAAAATCGAAGTCTATCGCGAAGACTATCCGTGCAGAAGTCGCCTAAGGGTGCAGCCGGATTAGCACAACAAGTGCGAAAAAAATCGAAGTCTATCGCGAAGACTATCCGTGCAGAAGTCGCCTAAGGGTGCAGCCGGATTAGCACAACAAGTGCGGAAAAATCGAAGTCTATCGCAAAGACCATCCACGCAGAAGTCACCTAAGGGTGCAGCCGGATTAGCACAACAAGTGCGAAAAAATCGAAGTCTATCGCGAAGACTATCCGTGCAGAAGTCGCCTAAGGGTGCAGCCGGATTAGCACAACAAGTGCGGAAAAATCGAAGTCTATCGCAAAGACCATCCGCGCAGAAGTCGCCTAAGGGTGCAGCCGGATTAGCACAACAAGTGCGAAAAAATCGAAGTCTATCGCGAAGACTATCCGCGCAGAAGTCGCCTAAGGGTGCAGCCGGATTAGCACAACAAGTGCGAAAAAATCGAAGTCTATCACGAAGAATATCCGCGCAGAAGACACCTAAGGGTGCAACCGGACTAGCACAACAAAGGCAGAAACGACAACATCAAACCGTCCACGCCAAGACCAACTTTAATCACACCAACACAGCACAACAAAACAAACCAGACAAAGTACACAACGCCTTCGCACACATATGCAAGCGAGGGCACACAATTTCATCATACAAGCCTCTACATATACAAGCGAGGGCACCACACTCTACATCGGCTCAACCTTAGGAATAATTCCCATCTCCCTATAATTAAATAACATTATCCTAAGCTCCTCACCCGCAAAAAGACTTCGCAGTTCCCCTTCACCTGTATTCTCGGCGGCCGGCAAAGACAACAGTTCCTGCCGGCCAGCCCCACTCACACGAAGCCGAGCCCCCTCCGCCCCACTAACTCTACGTTTCGCAACTGCCCTTCGTCGCCGTCGCCCGGTGCTAGGACCTGGCACATCCCCTGCGTCCGCGGCGTGCGGCGAAGCCTCCGCCGCAGCCACATCCAAGGCCGCGAAGTAGTCCAAGTCCTCCGACGACTCCTCAGTCCACTCAATCGAGCTCCCAGAGTCAGCACAATCAAAAAACTCAGATGCAGACCCACCACATTCATTACCATCTTCCGTGGTCGAAGCCGCCAAAAATTTAGTAGTAGCGGTTGTGTGCGCAGGCCCAAAATCTTGAACCTGCGCAGCAACCAAAATTCAGTAACATGTACAAATTCCCCCAACCCTCTACACCCACTACGCCACCTACGACGGCCCTGACGTTGCGGGAGCCTCCGCCGTTGGCTCCGCCGTTGCTTCCGCTGTTATCTCCGCCGCTACCGCTGCGGGATCTTCAACACTCGGCACGGCAGCTGCGGAAGCATCAGGCGCGCCTTCAGCGACCTCTGGGGGCAGGTCTTCGCAGGCCGCAGCGGATGCGGGGGCACCCGACGCGTCCCCCGCAGCGTCCGGGGTCAGCTCCAGGGCGACCCCAGACACGGCCTCCGCCGGGGTCGACTCCGGGTCAGTCAGCATGCTGTTCAGCGCCCCGAAGTCGTCGACCCTCTCGCCACGCGCCGCCTAAGCCAAAACACACAAAATTCATCAAACACACACACAGCCCACGTCCAGCAAATACCAAACAAGCGAAAACGTTACCTGAGCCCTCGCCGTCTCGGCGCGCTCCCTGACCACCTCGCGACCGTGTGGACCCACAGCCGGTCGAAGATAGCTCCGGCGGATTCCTTCACTACGGGGTCCTCAACCTTGAAGATATCTTGCTCAAAATCTTCTTCGACTTGGTCGAAGACCTCGAAGTGCCGGCACCCTTCGCGGGAGAGCGCGTTCATCGCCCCCTCGCAGGTGACCAGGGAGGCATACGCCATAAACCCCTCCACGACAGTGGGGAGCGCCTGCAACTCCTCCTGCACCCACTCCAGGCACCGAAGTCCGGGCTCTCGGTCCGGCACTTCGAATTCACCGGTCCCCGCGCCCAGGCCACGGTATGTATCTACAAGCAGTTGGCGCGTCCGCTCTGCCTCCGCTCGTGACGCGGCCTCGGCCCCCTTCACGCGGCTCTCTAGGGCGGTGAGCCGCTCCTGCAGCTGCTCGGCGCGCTCCCTAGCAAGATTGCCCTCCACCCGTGCCAGGTTGGCCTCCGCCTGCGCAGCCTGCGCCTTGACAAGGGCCTCGTTGGTCTCCCTCCTTTCCCCCGCCAGCTGGCGCCGGAGGGCGGCCTTCTCGTCCTCCAGTGTGGCCACCTTGTCCGCCAGCTTGCGACACTTGCTGTCGGCGGCCGATTTTTCACGGACGGCGTCAGCATGTTGTGTCCGAAGTCTTTCGACTTCGGCAGCCACAGCTGCCGTGAGGGCCCCCGACGCAGTGCGGCTAGCGAAGTCAGCCACCTGCAGAGCAATCGTAAGACCGCGGCCCCAGCAAGCCGAAAAAAAAGGACGAAGTCCAACTCAGCGGACCTGACGTAGCACCTCCGTCAGCCGGCGGGACGCAGCGCCCGCCTCATCCATGACAACCGCGAGGGCCGACACCTCGCCTCCGGCGCTAAGAGCCCCGCCCTTCGCCTTCGGCACTGCGGCAGCCGTCGTTGTCGCCGCGGCAGGCGCAACCATAGCAAGTTGGCCTTCGCCCAACCCTGCAACGTACCAACGAACCAATCAAAAAAAAGGAAAAAAAAAAGAAAGCCAAGCCAACAACTTACCACCGAGATAGTCGTCCACACTAATATCGGTGACGAAGTCGGCGACACGTTTGCCCGCCAACGGCAACGCTCGGGCCGCCTTCGCGACCTCCGCCACTCCGCTGGACGGCGGCACCGCCTTCGCCGATTTCGAGCCTCCGGCGCCTGCCGTTGCCTCCAGCGCCTTGCTAGATGCAGGGACGCCCGACTTCGCCGCCAGCGGCGGCCAGCCTCCGCCGGGGGCCGCAGCCTTCGCAGCCCCCCGCTGCCTCTTCGGCCTGGCTTCAACGAGCCTGACAGCCGCCTGGCGCTTCTGTGCAGCTCCCTGGCGATCCTTGTCCATCACTGTTGACACAACAGCAGCAATATTCCGCCCGTAAGGAAATACCCTCCATTCACGAACCATGCGAGATGTAAAAAAGTCCTCGCCAGCCGCGCGGGGGACAGGAACATTCCTAGGCCAGCAACCCCCGGTAACCCTCAACATCCGAGCCGAAGACTCCCGGAGCTCGGGCGAAGACATCCTTTCCCCCGGGGCCGCGCACGTCCTCATCAACTCTCTAGCAAAACGATCAGAAACCCCAAGTCCTCCCATAGCAGTACCTAATTTTCTCTTTTTAGAGGATGGGGCGGCCGCCGGCGCAGGGTCGTCTCCGGTCTCCACCGCCGGTTTCTTCCCACGGCGGTCCGCATCGTCTTGACTAGGGTAGCCGTCATATGGCAATTGATTTAATTCAAAAACCCTGTTCAAGCGGTCATTTGACTCGCGGATATCCCAGCTGCGCTGGCCCTCTGTCCTCGGCACATAGCGTCCAACAAGCCGCACCGCCCCATCCTCCGCCTCACGCACAACGGCGGCCGGATCGCGGTATTGCAGATTCAGGGCGAAGGCGGGACTCCGCACCACCCTTCCACCATGAAAAGGCATCTGGCGAGGGCATACTTCGCCCAACGCCCAGCCATGCACCAATGGCCACACCCCGTACGCCACAAATTCTTCAACCAAGTCGCGCCCACTGCTCAGGCCGGCGGCGCACCGAAGAGCCCCTTCGTCCTCATCCCCCTCCGCCACTTCAAAGGGCGGGTACGCTGAGTAAAAATGAGAACACATCGCAGACACGGGGAGTCCCTCATGGCCTTCGACGGTACCCTCAGCGACGTAGAACCAAAATTCATTCCAGTTGCCCCACTTGTTGCGGGCGCAAGGAACCAACTCGACTACCTGCATCGTGGTTTTGCCGGTCTTCGGCGTGAATGTGCAGGATCCAAACTGAGCAACTTCGCCTCCAATCATCCTCTTCTGCCAATGCAAACAATAATACTTCGCAAAAACTTCCACCGATGGCTGTCCGCCGTACGAAGTCGTCGCCCTGACATACTTCGACAGAGCCACTATGGCATTCGGTGTGTCAGCTGATGTATTTGAACGTTGAACCTGCGCAGGACTTCGCCAACAAATCGGTGCGCAGGCAAGCGGAGTCTGGCGGCGAAGAACGCCTCGAAAACGACCAACTCGCCCTCTGGCTCGGGGACTTCCTCCGTCCCCGGGACTCGACCAACTCCGCCGCCGAAGTAACCCAACCGCTGCATATCTTGCACGCGGGCCGACGACATCCGCGATACGCCAAAATCAACAGAATCGCCGGCGTGCAACTCCTCCGCCATTAAACTACTCAGCGTCTCCTCAGACGAGGCGGCGGCCGGCGGCGAGGGAACGGCCGGCGGTGTAGCGGCAGCGGAAGAAGACGAGGATGGCATCGCTACGTACCGTCGGCGGCGGCGGGCGGTCTGCTTCACTCGAGCCAGATCTCCGGCGAACAAGCGCACGGCGGGCAGACGAGCAGCAAGACGGCGGAAAGGGCGGCTAGGGTTTTCGCGGAGCGCGGAAGGTGAAGTTCAAAAAGCGCCGACCCCCGCCCCCTTTTATAGACAGGGCGCGGCTCTTCGGGAAACCCACAATCCAACAGGGCGCGGCGCTTCGGGAAACCCGCAATCCAACAGTACGCCGTCAATCAACGGTCATATCAAAAACCCCCGCGGAACCACTTCGAGCGAGGACAGCGTCTCCGCCATCTAACGACGTCTTCGACACCAGGTGACTTTGTCGAACTGGTCCCTCGGAGGGCAAATGTTGGGGCGAAGGCAAAGGCGCCACCCTTCGCTCGAAGCCTTCGCTGCAGCAGCTGAACTAACAGAAACAAAACAGGCAGGGACACCCTTCGCTTCTTCCGCACTAGACGAAGACTGGCGGCGAAGGGCATCCCACGGTGCTGCCTCGTCCAGCTCGGAGGCCCACGTGCAATCCGGCCCATTGTAACGAGCCCCGCTTGGCTGCCGTGCGTTACGGGCCTAATTTGTAAAAGCATTCCTATAATTACGGTCTGTAACCCCGCCTTATGGGAATATTCTAGGGATAATCTAGGTAGCTGAGGGCACATGCGTCCTTAGCTCGAGGTGCTGCGCACTCAGGTACCTATAAATACCCCTGCACAGTGCCCATGAGAGGCCAGATTAACAGAGCTTTTGCCATCTAGCGCGAGTGCCCTGTTGACATCACTGTTCACCCTTGTTGGATCCCCTTGCAACTGAGAGCAAGTTCCAACATCAACATCAAGGCCACTGGAACTACTTCATATGGATTTATTTGGATCTAAAAATTATGTAAGTGCTGGTGGCAACCTCTACTATCTAGTGATTGTTGATGATTTCTCAAGATACACTTGGGTGTTCTTTCTCCATGACAAATCTGAAGTTGCATCTATTTTCAAGAAGTTTGCCAAGAAAGCTCAAAATGAATTCGATTGCAAGATCAAGAAGATTAGAAGTGATAATGGCAAAGAATTTGACAACACCAACATTCATGAGTATTGTGATGAAATTGGGATCAAGCGTGAAGTTTCTGCAACATATACACCTCAACAAAATGGAGTTGTTGAAAGGAAAAACAGGACCTTGATCACACTTGCAAGAACAATGATTGATGAGTATAACACACTAGAGAGGTTTTGGTCCGAAGCTGTCAACACTGCATGTTATGCATCAAACAGGCTATTCCCTCACTGGCTACTTGCGAAGACTCCCTATGAACTGCTAAATGGGAAAAAGCCAGACGTCTCCTTCTTCTGGGTGTTTGGATGCAAATGCTACATCTTCAAGAAATGCCATCACCTAGGGAAGTTTCAAAGACGTTGTGATATTGGTTTTCTTTTGGGTTATTCATTAAAGTCCAAAGCATATCGAGTATTCAATCATGACACTGGCGTGGTAGAAGAAACATATGATGTGGAATTTGATGAGACTAATGGCTCCCAAGGAGCACTTGAGAATTTTGATGATGTAGGTGATGAGCCACTTAGGGAAGCAATGAAGAACATGCCAATTAGAGTTATCAAACCAAAAGAAGATGAAGAAGAGGTGCAAAACATTGACAGGCCTTCTTCATCAAATGTACCACAAGATGATGAAAAAGATGAGAGGCATGCAAATGAAGATACATTTGTCTCTCATGAACAAGCAAGGGTACAAGCCGATGATGTTGATGCTCCAGGATCTTCTTCCCAAGTGGTTAACAGGAGAAACTCATCACTACTTCAAGCTCATCCTCAAAACCAAATCATTAGGAGTCCTTCACAAGGGGTTATCACTCGATCCCATAGACATGCTTCTTTTATTGAACATCACTCCTTTGTTTCTTGTGTTGAGCCTACTTGTATAGATGAGGTGCTACAGGTGTGGGGGACAGATATCCCCTGGGTCCACTGGAAGGATAAAAGACCTCACGAAAGGCCCAAGGGCCCAATAAATCGTAAGGTCATCCCTTCGTGGGCCTGGGGAGGAACGACCAGTGAAGCAGATCGACATAAGGCTGGATCGGAGCAAGCCCAGACGGCCCAATGATCTCGAGCGAGTAATCACAACAGAGACCCGACCTTCCCACGTTGGAGGCCCGTACAACGAACCAAGCGAAGATGGGTCGGTGGAACTATAGGAAGATAGACTCAATCGGTTTACTATTTCTCAGGTGCATGTGATTATCACATCTGCATGTACTGCCCCACGGTCGAATATATAAGGCCTAGGGGGCACCCCTTCAGTGGGAATCGAACTCACTACTTAGCCATCCACCCCAGCTTCCTACGCATTAGAGAATTACCTTGTAACTCACCATATACAGCACTCTCGCCAGGACGTAGGGTGTTACGCACTTCAAAGAGGCCCGAACCTGTAAATCATTGTCTACCGTCTCTCGTGCAACTAGCACGAACCATTGAGCTACAGTTGATAACATCGTCCTACTCCTAAAAGCACCTTGAGGGGCAACCCCGGGTCAACTGGGTGAACTCTATGCATGAAGAACTTAACAACTTCACCCGTAACCAAGTTTGGACCCTGGAGAAGCCCCCACAAGATGCAAGAATCATTGGAATAAAGTGGGTGTTCAGAAACAAACAAGATGATCAAGGTGTGATTGTAAGAAACAAGGCAAGACTTGTCGCAAAAGGTTTCTCTCAAGTTGAAGGCTTAGATTTTGGAGAGACCTTTGCACCGGTTGCTCGACTGGAAGCCATCCATATCCTACTTGCATATGCATCATGCTATGATATAAAACTTTATCAAATGGATGTAAAAAGTGCATTTTTAAATGGCTTCATAAATGAACTTGTATATGTTGAGCAACCACCTGGATTTGAAGACCCTAGATATCCTAACCATGCTTACAGGTTGTCCAAGGCGCTATATGGACTAAAGCAAGCTCCAAGGGCTTGGTATGAGCGTCTTCGCGACTTCCTCATCGAAAAGGGCTTCAAGATCGGGACCGTCGACACAACTCTATTCACAAAGAAACATAACGGTGATATTTTCATTTGTCAAGTATATGTTGATGATATAATCTTTGGCTCGACAAATGACTATCATTGCAAGGAATTTGGTGAGTTGATGTCAAAGGAGTTCGAGATGTCAATGATTGGTGAGCTGACGTACTTCCTCGGCTTTCAAGTCAAGCAAATGAAAGATGGTAACTTTCTCTCACAAGAGAAGTATACCAAAGACTTGTTGAAAAGGTTCAACATGGAGAAGTGCAAACCAATCAAGACACCTATGCCAACAAATGGACATCTCAACCTAGATGAGGGAGGTAACCCGGTTAATCAAACTCTCTACCGTTCTATGAGGTAGTTTATTGTACCTTACCGCATCTAGGCCCGATATCATGTTTAGTGTCTGCATGTGTGCTAGATTTTAATCTAATCCTAAGAAAGCTCATCTTCGCGCTGTTAAAAGAATTCTTAGGTATCTCAGGCACACCACAAGCGTTGGTCTGTGGTATCCCAAAGGAGCTACTTTTGATTTAATTGGCTATTCCGATTCGGATTATGCCGGTTGCAAAATTGATATGAAAAGTACTTCTGGGGGATGTCATCTTCTTGGTAGATCACTAGTTTCATGGACATCCAAAAAGCAAAATAGTGTTGCCTTGTCAACTGCCGAAGCGGAATACATTGCCGCGGGTGCTTGTTGCACACAAATTTTATATATGAAACAAACTCTTCTAGACTATGGCGTAGTTCTAGAAAAGGTACCTTTGTTGTGTGACAATGAGAGTGCTGTTAAAATTGCTAATAATTCTGTACAACACTCTCGCACCAAGCACATTGATATCTGTCATCACTTCCTTAGAGATCATGTTGCTAAAGGAGATATCATTTTAGAAGGAGTGAGGTCGGAAGATCATTTAGCGGATATTTTCACTAAGCCACTTGATAAGACCCGCTTTTGCATGTTGAGGAATGAACTAAATATTCTTGATCTCAGAAATTTTATGTAAGATGTCAAATGGTGTTGTCAAGCTTGCATTGCATATTTAAATTTCTTGTATTGCATCTAGGGCTTGTCTAACCTAGTTGAGACAACCGCCAACAAAGCGAGTGAAAAAGCTTAACTCGGATCAAACTTGACAAGTCTTAGTTTTAAGCTTTTAGTACTTAAATTCCTACTTTTATGTAATTGTTGGTTCTTGAGATATGCATGAGGTACTGCACTTAGGGGGAGTATTCAAAACTCAAATCTTTCATGAAAACCCCTAGTGCAATGCCAAAATGAAAATCTCACCATTTGCCTATTTTCTCTAAAAATTATCTAGCCTATGGCAAAATATTTTGAAAATTATGAGAAAATATATGAGGGTGCCAATACCTGTCCCAACAAGTGTTATTTTGTGTGATTATAAGTTGGGATTTGGTTTGGTTGAAAATTAGATAGAAATATTCAAAATTTTCAAATCTTCCCTCTGTCTGGGCTCACCTGACAGTCCGGTGTGCACCGGACACTGCACTGTGCAATGTCCGGTGCACCGACAGCCGCGCGCTCAAAATCCATTTTTTCTGTGCGCTGTCCGGTGGTTCACCGGACAACTACTGTGCGCTGTCCGGTGTGCACCGGACAGGCACTGTAGACTGTCCGGTGCGCCCATAACTCATTTTTAAAAAAATCCTTCCCCTGCTCGCGCCCGAGGCCAGCCTGTTTTCTCTCTGCTCTCTGTCTGTCTCTCTGTCTCTGGCGATTTCCACTCCCTCGCCGGCGATCTCTTCACCGACGGTGATCAAGTGCTTCTCCCCTTCCCTCTCTGGTGAGCATCCCCTTCTCTCTGAGTTCCTGCCACTAGAGAAGTTCCTCTCTTTTCACCTTTTGTGCCCATTTCAAATTCTTGTGAAATCCTATGAAACCATGTGGTGGAATGTGTTCCTCTATGTGCCTTGAACATCCTTGTAGGTTCTCAGCTCCCTTTGGGAGGGTTTCAATCCTCATATAGCCCAATCTCCGAAAACCTAATTCACTACACGTCACGTGTTCGGTGAAATGCCCAAACCAGCCAAATATTCTCTGATTGAACCCAAATTTTTCAGGCACCTTCACAACACCTCCAGTAACATATTCGCCAAATTTCACGCCCATCCGATATACCAGGCTCCATTTTCACCAAATTCCCCATTTCGAGCAATCGTTTCCGAGCCGAGTGCCTAAATTCCATTTTCTTTGCCTAAATTCAAACCAAGCACACACTTCACTCATATTTACCCATATAAACCTATTCGTGAAGTATTGGCTCAATTTCAAATCATTTCATGCCTCAATTCGAATTCCAAACCTCCTATGGCACTATTTCTCGTTCAAACGTCGTTTTCGCGTCGTTTGACCTCTCGATCGCCAAGACTCTTGTTTTCTGTGCCATAATTCTGTGTGTATGTATTTAATCACATTTCATATACTTATGACTATGTGACTAATACATGCTCACCTCTTCTGTCATTTCAGTGACCTTGCCTGCCCGTGAGCCGTCTCCTGTCCTGCCTGGATTTCCACCTCTCGTGTGCGTTTTCTAGGTAGACATTTCCTCTTTTGATATTCTATCGGCAATTATCGACTTGTGCTTAGCTTCTCTCTCTCATTTGCAGTCGTTAGGTCAGGATGCCATGCACGAAGAATGTGTCGGCGCCAGGGGGAGGCGATGATGAGGATCCTCGTCGCCCCTTTAGGCAGGTCAAGGGCAAGACCATATATTTGGAGCAGCAGGAAGGCCGCAAGAAGCGGCGTATGGACAGAGCAGCCCGAGCAGCGGCAGCAACAGCAGCCGCTGAGCAGGCCGAGCTAGGAGATCAGCCTCAGACTCCTTCAGATCAGATTGCGTACCATGTTCGTCGCCTCGCCTCCCGGTCTCGCTCCTCCACTCACACCACTGCTTCCACTCCACCACCCACTTTGCCTGCTCCTGTCACCCCTGTTGCGCCATCCACCACCTCCACTACACCAGCTTCCACTGCTCCTTCTCTCGCTCCTGTTTCTGCTCCACCTATCCCACCTGCTCGATTCCGGGAGCGCGATGAGACTGAGGTGCGACCTCTGGCTGCAGATCCCAGGTTGTTTGACCTTTAGCGTGCTACAGCGGCACGGGTACGTAGGTTCAGATACGTACCTGTGGAGTCTTGGTTATCGGCTCAGAGGGACCCTGCTGCAGTTGACCTCTTCAGCACCAAGATTCAGGAATCCTTCTTCAGGGCACAGATGTCTGCATAGATTGCTCTGTGAGTGCACCGGCTTTTGGACCTTCCAGCTTTTCTGCTAGCCGCCAGTGCTGACTCTGAGGTGCACCTCTCATATCTGCCTGGCCTTCTGACTCTTTTGACTACCAGCGGCAGGTATGTTGAGGAATGGGTTTGAGTTTTCTACGCGTCTGTATGGATAGACCTTGATCACCATTAGATGAGGTTTCATTTTGAGCGAGAGGATGTCACTATCCATGCCAGCCAGATTCGCCAGCTCTTTGGATTCACGAGTCATCGACTTGTCTTCACAGCTTATGCTATGGCACCTCTGACCCTCCTCGTCGCCCTCACGGCGGTGTCGCTTCGGGTACAGCTCACGTCGCGGCTCTGTTCCGACCGCCCTTCTCAGATGGGTCGCGACGCTCACCGGCAGATTTCACCACAGCAGCAAAGTTCCTATTTCAGCTTATGAGACGGACACTTCTGCCGTGGATGGGATACAGGGAGGCTACCACACATATCCAGCTCTGGCTCCTTGGTGCCCTGGTCTCTCACTCCGAGTTTGACGTTGTGGATTTCCTTATTTGTGAGATCGAGGACACCGTTTTGGATGGTTTGCGTGCCCGTCGACAGCTGCCGTATGCTCAATACCTATGTCACATTTTTGCTCAGCTGATTCGGCCTCCACAGTTCCAGGGCACACTTGAGGCCTCACGCCTTGTCTTTGGGTCCTACCGTCCTGCGCCTGAGGCTCCTGTGCCAGCTTCTGCTCCAGTTTTTAACACTCAGGCCGAGGATATTGCACTTCATCAGTTCGAGGCTCAGGACACAGCAGTTGATGATGATGATGATGATGATGATGATGATGATGATGATGATTTTGGGATTCCGCCTCCGCCTCCTATGCCTCCACGCTCACATGATCATGAGGCTGGGAGTTCTCGTGCTACCCCTGCTGCCCCTCCTGTCGTTGACCCTGCTTTTGCTTCGAATTCTCCAGACACTTACTCAGCAGCAGGCTCACTTGGTAGCCGAGCAGACCCGCCAGGCAGCAGCCCATCAGTAGTTGTCCGAGAGGATGCTCTCGATGTTTCAGACCATACAGGACAGGCAGGATTCTCTTCAGCAACAGCTTCTTCAGGATCGGGCTGAGAGCAGGGCATTCATGACTCTTATGCTATAGCATTCTGGTATATCGATTCCCCCGGTTCAGTCAGTCCCGCCTCCTCCTCTTCAGGCTCCTGTTGTGCCAGCACTTCAGCCAGGACCCCCTGTTGGTCCTTCTTCCTCTTCGCTCCGGCCGGTCACCCTAGCTTTCACGTCACCGGTCTTTAGCTCCGTCTGCCCTCAGCCGTCAGTGCCACCAGCTTCTGCTGTTCCCACTACTGTTGTGGCGGTGTCTGTGACCACTTCTTCGGCTCCGACAGCTCCAGCAACGCAGCTTCCATCCGAGTCAGTACCAGCTCTAGCTTCTACAGCAGATCCTGGATCCGAGACTGACTCTGACCCCCAGCTAGCGTACGCTCTACTGCCTCGACCGCGACCGGATGTGCCTCCGCCGCCTCCTCCCACTTCTGATGTGTAGGTTTGAGTGCCCTTTTGGTGTTTGACGCCAAAGGGGGAGAGATATGAGTTGTGAGAGCTAGGGGGAGTTAGGGAGTTAGTAGAGAGTCATTTTGATGTAATATATGTGCTTGTTACTCTCTGTACTAGCTTCACTTTTGTATGGTGCTTTTGACTCACAAACTCTATATATAATCTCGATGCTTATGTTGACTGTGTGTATTATGTTTTCACCTTATATGTTACCACCAGTCTTTTAAGTTCTTGTTCATCGATTTGATTTCACTTTTATATGAACAAGAAACTCACGTTGTGTATGCGCTCATTCTTATTATTATGGTACACATTCTTTCTGTCAAAGATTACTGAGTATAACTAACCATCTTCTCTATTGACAGAAATTTCAAAACAAACTAATCTCACAAATCTTGTAGGGTTGTCATCAATCACCAAAAAGGGGGAGATTGAAAACATCTAGGCCCCTGGTTGGTTTTAGTGATTAATGACAACGTAATGTTATATGTGACTAACGTGTGTTTTGCAGAGACAAATGGTAAGTTAGGTCGCATTACAGGTAGAAGTACTACATCGGTGAAAACAATCCCGGAGATAAGAACTCGAAGCGACGGCTAAAACGACGAAACAAAAGGTGAAGGACTACGGAGTCCGAGTGTCAAGGACATGTCGACACTCATGATTTAGTTAGGTCTTTTATTCTCTTTTAGCCATACTATAAAGAGGGGTTGTCGATGAGTAGTTTGACCAAGAGAGTTATAGTGTAGTGTTGGTGCACAATCACACTCACATACAGTGCTAGGTGTCACTCTAGAACTCACTCACAAGTTAGAACGAAAACCGATTTGAAAATCAACTGAAAAACAAGAAATAGGGTTTCTGGCCTTAGGGCACCGGACTGTCCGGTGTGCACCGGACTGTCCGGTGCACCCTCTGCCAGGTGGGGCCGAGGTGGCCCAGGGGAAGAGTTTGCTCCCCAGAAACCCGGGAGCGCCTGTTTCGAAAATGAATTTTAGTGGCGCACCGGACAGTGCACCGGACTGTCCGGTGTGCACCGGACTGTGACTGTTCACTGTCCGGTGTGCCATCAGTCCAACGGCTATCTGTCAGAACTAGCCGTTGGAAACGACCGTTGGCGCACCGGTGGCGCACCGTTGGCGCACCGGTGGCGCACCGGACTGTCCGGTGCGCCAATGCGTAGAAGATTGCTGGTAACGGCTAGTTGGTGGGTGAGGGCTATTTATACCCCCTCCACCCACCATATTCAATGTCTTGCTACCCACATTAATTCCAGCACATTGCTAGAGCTTTGCAAGCACCAAAAGCCTAGTGAGGAGATTAGAGAATCTTAATCCTGCATTTGTCCCTCATTAGCGCTAGCGAGAGCCACCTAGAGCACACACCACTTGCATTAGGCTTCTCTTGGTCAAGCGAAAGTCTACGGCTTGTTACTCTTGGTGATCGGCATCACCTAGACGGCTTGGTGGCGTTGGGAGCTCGGTGATCACCGTGAAGATCTTGTTGGTGACCCGACTCAAGTTTGTAAGCGGTCTCGAGGGATCCACCGCGCCGGAGTGGCAAAGGAACATCTAGTAGTGAGCACTTGGTTCTTGCGAGGACCAAGGGGGAGCGATACCCTTGCGCAGGTGCTCCAACGAGGACTAGTGGAGAGTGCCGACTCTTTGATACCTTGGGAAAAATTGGAGGAGTCTTCTAAACCTTGCTTTACATTCCGCACTTAATTCAAGCACTTTACATTGTGTATTTGTTTAGCAAGTAATTGAAGTATTGTCTTAGCATTGTTGTATTTCTAGTATTATTTTCTTAGTGCTAGTTGTTGGGGTGAAGTTGGGCTCTTGCTTAGCTCTTGCTTAGGTTTTAATTAGTGTTGATTTTTAGAGAAGCCCAATTCACCCCCCCCCCCCCTCTTGGGCATCGTGATCCTTTCAACGTGTTTTGCAACGTGTCTATAGGTTACTGACGATTGAAAGCGTGTCTAATTTTGTGTCATTCTAATATGATTTTAATAGCGTGTTAAAAATTGTGTTTAGGTATCTCTTCACGTTGAAGGGCGCAACAGCAACAGCAACAGCAGCAAGCACCACTGTCTCCACCACCACCACCAGTTCCACCTCGGGACAAGCATTGGGAATTCATGAGCCACAAGCCACCGACATTTGCTAACTCTCCTAATCCACTGGATGTTGATGATTGGCTGAAGTCTATGGAGAAGATGTTGAACATTGCACAGTGCTCTGACCGGGAGAAGGTTCTTTATGCTTCTGGTCGTTTGATAGGTCCTGCTGCTGACTGGTGGGATTCTTACACCGCTGCCCACGATGTTGCCGATACTATTACATGGGCGAAGTTTTCTACTCAGTTCAGAAACTACCATATTCCTGCTGGATTGATGAAGATTAAGAAGAAGGAATTTCTGTCGCTAAAGCAGGGGAGCATGTCAGTAAGCAAGTACCGCGATAAGTTCATTCAACTATCCAGATATGCACCGGATGAAGTAGCTAAAGATGAGAGGAAGCAGGAGCACTTTATTGAAGGACTCAATGGACCTTTGCAGTATGCTCTAGTGGCTCACACCTTTCCGTCATTCTAGAGGCTGCTCGATAAAGCCCTAGCGATTGAACACAAGCGTGTTCAGCTGGGAGATTTGAAGAGGAAGGTGATATCCCAGGGACAGGGAAACAGCAGTGTTCGTCCTCGCTACGGTTCACCCCAAGGTACCCCAGTTCGCACTTGAGGAGGCCAGTGCCCAGCTTAGCACTCTCCTCAGGGGACTCCACCGACTCGTCAGGCTACCCCCACTGACACCCAGACGAAATTTTCAGGACAGAGTGCAGGCACTACTTGCTACAAGTGTGGGAAGACTAGACATTATGCAAATGTTTGCCCATAGAGGATTGCTACTACCCCAGTTCAGAACAAGCAACAGACTCCGGGATCTGGCAAGGGATTCTCTATTGCCAGGGTTAATCAAGTCAGCACTGATGCTACTCCTGATGGGGATGACATCGCACTTGGTATGTTTTACATTAATGCAATTCCTGCAACAATATTATTTGATTCTGGTGCTACACATTCATTTATGTCTACTCGATATGCCAACACAAATGAGTTACCACTGAAAATTATGAAAAAACCAATGATAGTAATTACACCCAAAGGGCCTATTGAGGCAAATCATATGACACATAAATTGACATTGACAATTATGGGAAGAGAATTCGGGGCTACCACTATAATATTAGAGGCAAGCAACATAGATCTAATCCTTGGTATGTCATAGTTAAGAAAGGCAAAGGCCATTATACACTGTGGTAGGGGTACAGTAGAACTCACCAGCCCTAAAGGAGAAATATTTGATGTTGAAATTATAGTAACTACCTCTACCAGACGTGTAGCATTCTTCATAGATGTGGATTTTGTTGGAAACAACATCCGTGTGGTTAGGGATTTTCCGGATGTCTTTCCAGAGGAGTTACCAGGGATGCCACCAGATAGGGAAGTTGAGTTTGTCATTGATCTCTTACCTGTAACTGCTCCTATTTCTAAACGGCCATATAGGATGTCTATAGAAGAGTTAAAAGAACTCAAGAAGCAGTTAACGGAGTTACAAGAGGCTGGGTACATACGTCCGAGTTCCTCACCTTGGGGAGCATCGGTTATGTTTGTATAGAAGAAGGATGGACCACAAAGGATGTGTGTGTACTATAGATCGCTTAATGATGTTACTGTGAAGAACAAGTATCGGTTACCCTGCATTGAGGATTTATTTGATCATATGAAAGGTGCTAGGGTATTCTCAAAGATTGATCTCCGATCGGGTTACCATCAAATGAAGATTAGGCCTTCAGACATTCCCAAGATGGCTTTCTCAACCCGATATGGATTATATGAGTTCACAGTTATGTCATTTGGTCTAACTAATGCACCAGCTTATTTTATGAATCTGATGAATAAGGTGTTTATGGAGTATTTGGATAAATTCGTCGTGGTATTCATCGATGATATTCTTATTTATTCCAAGAGTGATAGTGATCATGAGGAACATCTGATATTGGTTCTATAGAAGCTACGAGATAATCAACTCTAAGCCAAGTATAGCAAATGTGAGTTCTAGATTGACGAGGTGCCATTTCTAGGACATATCATTTCTAATGGAGGGATCAGTGGATCCTGCTAAATTCAAGGAGATAATGGCATGGAGCGTACCCACTACAGTTACTGAGATCCGGAGTTTCTTAGGACTTGCAGGATACTATCGGAGATTTACTGAAGGATTTTCTAAGATTGCTAAGCCTATGACCTCACTTCTGGAGAAGGGAAGAGAGTTTAAGTGGGACGAGAAGTGCCAAGATAGCTTTGATCAATTAAAGAAGATATTGATGTCACCCCCACTGTTAGTTATGCCAGATCTACAGAAGCGATTTGACATTTATTGTGATGCATGTGGCCAAGGCTTGGGATGTGTGCTTATGCAAGAAGGACACATAATCACCTACGCGTCTCGTCAGTTGCGGAAACATGAGTTGAACTATCCCACTCATGACTTAAAGCTGGCAGCCGTAGTGCATGCGCTAAAGATATGGAGACATTATATCATGGGAACCAAGTGCCAAGTGTACATGGATCATAAGAGTTTGAAGTATATATTCACTCAGAAGGATCTCAACCTTAGGCAACGCCGATGGTTGGAGCTCATAAAGGATTATGATTTGGAGATTCATTATCATCCGGGCAAGGCAAATCTAGTTACAAATGCCTTGAGTCGAAAGGAACACATTCATTCAGCTATTGTTGCCTAGCTACCTGAGGAGATTGTTGAGGATTTCAGGAGACTCAACCTAGGAATTGTTACACACACTAAAGGAGTCACTATTGATGTGGAACCTACCTTGGAGCAAGAAATTCACAAAGGTCAGATTGGTGATGCTAAAATACAAGAAATCAAGGATATTATTACTGAAGGTAGAGGTCCAAAATTCACGGAGGATGAGCAAGGCACAATATGGTTTAAGGACTGGATATGTGTTCCTGATATTGATAGCCTTCGTGAGACTATACTAAAGGAAGCCCATGATTCTGATTACTCTATTCATCCTGGTAGCACTAAGATGTATCAGTATTTGAAGTAGAAGTATTGGTGGTATGGATTGAAGAGAGATGTAGCTGCACATGTAGCTATGTGTGATGTGTGCCAAAGAGTTAAGGCTGAACACCAAAGACCAGCTGGACTATTGCACCCATTAAAGATACCCGAGTGGAAATGGGAAGAAATTGGTATGGATTTCATTATCGGACTACCCTGCACTCCTGTAGGGTATGACTCTATTTAGGTGATTATGGACAGAATGACGAAAGTGGCTCACTTCATACCTGTGAGAACTAACTACACGGGAGCCAAGCTAGCAGAATTGTATATGACTCGGATAGTTTATCTACATGGGGTGCCTAAGAAGATCATGTCTGACCGAGGATCACAGTTTACTTCTCGGTTTTGGAAGAAGTTGCATAAGAGCTTGGATACATAGTTGAAATTTAGTTTGGCCTACCATCCTCAGACTGATGGCCAGACTGAAAGGACTAACCAAGTGCTGGAGGATATGTTAAGAGCTTGTGCTCTTAAACATGGTGGTAGTTGGCATAAGAGCTTACCATATGCGGAGTTCTCTTATAATAATAGCTACCAGGCCAGTCTGAAGATATCACCATTTGAGGCTTTATATGGCAGGAAGGGCAAGACTCCTCTATATTGGGATCAGACTGGAGAAAGACAGTTCTTTGGGCCTGAACTTATTCAAGAGGCAGAAGAACAAGTCCGTATAATTTGGGAGAATTTGAGGGTAGCTCAAACCAGGCAAAAGAGCTACACTGATAATAGAAGAAGACTGCTAGAGTTTAAGGAGGGTGATCACGTGTATCTGAAGGTGTCACCAATCCGGGGTATGAGAAGATTTAAAGTTAAAGGAAAGTTGTCCCCTCGCTTCATTGGACCTTTCTTGATCTTAAAGTGAGTGGGAGAAGTTGCATATCAACTAGAACTACCTGATCATCTTGCAGATGTACATGATGTCTTCCATGTATCTCAGCTGAAGAAATGTCTCAAGGTACCTGAAGAGCAGCTACCAATGGAGGATCTTAGTGTTCAAGATGATCTGACTTATGCAGAATATCCTATCAAGATTCTTGATACTTTGACTCATGTCACAAGGAGTAAAGTGATCAAAATGTGTAAAGTGCAATGGAGTCACCATGGAGAAGATGAAGCAACTTGGGAGAGAGAAGAAGAGCTTCGCATAGATTTTTCTCATCTTTTCCCTAGTCCTTCCTAAATCTCAAGGACGAGATTCTTTTTAAGGGGGGTAGGATTTATAATACCCAATTTGTAAGAGATAATATAAAAGGAGAAAAATTATTTCCTTTATTTATATATGTGTATTGTATCTACATACCATCACATGTGAACACCATATTTAAAAACAAATAATTAGTAAAAGATATGCTACTAAATCATGCATCATGCTGAGATTTTATTTTGTGTGCATTCTGTGACAATATAAAAATAATGAGACAAGAAATATATTAAAGTCCCAAAGTGGAATTTAGAATATAAAAAAATCTAGAATTTAGAAGTGGAGAAAGAAAAGAAATACCACATAAAACATAGGAAATAAATATATACATAAAAATGTTCTCTTCATCCCCAAACTTAATTTGACACATTTGATATATGTGCAAATCCATAACTGAAAATTCAAATTTGAATTTGAAATCCAAAAGGAGAAAGGAAAATCTAAATTTGAAAAAGAAAATAGAAAAGAATAAAGAAAGGAGAAATGGCGCATTGGGCCCAATCCCACGTATTCGGCCCACCAGAGAAATTACCCCGCATGGCCCAGGTTCTCTCCACCACGCGCGTACTACCCTGACATGAGGGACCCTTCGGTCAGCCTCCCATCGTCGTCCCTGCGCTTGACCCTTGGTTGCACCTATCGAGACTGCTATGTGGGGCCCACTGGTCATAGTCCCGCATGGAACTCGTCTTCAACCTTCCGAGAATACCGCGGACGCCCATGACCTCGAGGTCACCTCGGCGGGTGGTTTCAACCACCATTCCGCTTTCCCCTCTCGCAGCGCGGACTCTCCCGTCCATAAGGCGTGGGCACGGACCCCCTTCCTTCCCGTAACCCGCTCACCAAGCCATATCACGCCATTGTCCGAAGGTGTGAGTTCGTCGTGGAGCTCGGTCGTCATCGGAAAGTGCCCGACGCCGTCAATTGGGTTTCAGTGTGGTGCCGCGACACTGCATTGGACCTCGTTGTGGGTGTTCGTAGTCTCGGTGAGGGCGGCTGTGCACCGAGGGCTGGGTGAATTGCTTGCCATGACTGCAACGCCACCGTGGATCCGCCCTTCACCGTGGGCGGCAGGCTCTTCCGTAGTTCCGTCGCATTCCTCGGTGAGTATGCCCCATCGGCTTCGCACTATCCTCCTCTACCTGTACCTTAAGATGAATTAGAATATTGCTGAGGGATTGCGGGGTGGAGAGTTCGCCGGTGATGGCGCCGCTGCCTTGGCCGTCGCGCCACCGTGTTTCTAGGCAGTCGCGTTGGGGGCAAGAAGATAGCGTGCGCGCCGTTGGATGATGTGTGGGTGGCTGGATTAAAATTGGGAGAGTTTCCCTGGGCGATTAGATCGAGGCCGTAGGGTTGGATCGGATGGTTCTGGGTGACTTGAGCTTCATAGAATCAGAACCATTGATCGGGATCTAAGGATGTAGATTTGATCTGGGGATGGGGCGCTATGGTCCATTGATCGCGGATCGTGGGGCTCAGGTAGCACGGGCCCTTTAACTGCGATGACCTAATCTGAGCCGTCCGTGTTTGATCCAGTGGCCCATACGCTACGGTACCCCTTCGCGGGTACATTCTATAAATGGGCCCCTGTCTTTTATAGATACCAACTCGCCGTCCACTATGCGTTAAAACTGAGTCTAGGGGATGTTTCTGAGTTAGCCCCTGGTCTTTTCAAGAAATGACGTGCAGTCCAGATCTCTAGGAAAACAAAGAAATTCATTTCAGAAATGATTTTTAACACAAAATTAATTACAGAAACTTGCTTAAATCATAGAAAATTCATACTAATTCCAAATTAATTCATTCCAGTTTCTAAAATTTTGTAATATTATTGTTCATCACCTAGAGTCTCTGTTTTGACATGAAAATAGTAAGAAAATTAATTCTCAATTAATCATATATCAAGCACATAAAACCTTTGGAAATTCATAATTTAAAATCCATAACTCCAAATTTAATGATTCTAGTTCCTATGATCTTACTTTAATGTGTAGATTATTATTATGCATTCTATTTACATGTTTGGTGTGATATTAATTTTTGCTATAATATGTATGCTTGTATTGATGCGAGTAGACGAGCAAGTTACTAAGGATCCTGGTGCCCAGCAGATAGAAGTTGCTGAGCAGGAGCTCATTGAAGGTAAGTTGTGCCCTTGATCACTTATTTTACCCAATCATGTTCTTATTAATCATAATGATCTGTATAGGTTAATTTTGATGGGACCCAATAGGTCACCCTAGTCTGTTTATCCTTTTTACCTTGTTTACCCCTGAATCAATTGTGTAGTTTTGCTATTGCTTTATATGGTTTTAGGTTAATATTTCATTACATCCATGTTCCAATTATTATGTTATGTTATTTATGTTCATGATAAGATCATTATGTTAATGGGAACATGGAGAACCACCCGGGAAAACATGCCACCACAAGGGAGGAATCGGGCCCCTTGGCTAACTAATTAGGAAAGCTAGTGGAAGACTACCTTACCCGAAAGGGGCAAGGGCAGTAGGGGAGTTGCATGCAGGGAGGTTCTCGGGTTGATTTTGCTGCAATGGCAGTCAGATAGGGGATTCTTGCAAGTGCTCTTCCCATAAACTGTAGCGGGTTTTCTGAAGCTAGTGGAACTTTGTAAGGGCCTCGTAGTGTTACCCTGCCTCGCCTCCACGGTAGAGGTGTATGAGATTGGCCGTCTCTTGGCAGATGGGTAACATGACTTGTGGGTACAGGGTACAACATCTGCAGAGTGTAAAACTGGTATACTAGTCGTGCTCACGGTCATGAGCGACTCGGACACTCACATGATTAATTTATGTAACTTAAATTCAAATTATCATTTGCATTTGCATGGGATTATTTATTAATTTTGTTCTATTATTTAATATGGTTTGGTATTTACTTACACTTAGTAACTGCTAATAAAATTTGACCAACTTGTTAAAAGCAATGCTCAGCTTTAACCCCTATTGTTGATCAGCCTTACACATCACATGAACTCCCACCTTTGGTGAGTTCATGCCCACTGGTTTTCCCACAACTGTTGAGCTATGATCATGTGTGAGCTCACCCTTGCTGTCTCACACCCCCCCCCCACAGGAGAAGAATAGGTGGTTCAAGAGGAGCCACACAACGAGGAGTTTGATCTGATCTAGGTGGCGTCTCCCAGTTAACTTTATGGCGCCAAGGTTGATCCTTAGTTAATTTTATATTTATCTTTTGTCTTGTAAGACTTTTGCAATGTAATAAGTACTCTGATATTATTGTGGCATTTATCTCTATACACTCTGTTATTATATATGTTGTCTTCTTTGGCGCATGTATGAGATGCACCCGGCTTTGTCCCTTAAATCCGGGTGTGACAACCTCCTACGTCAAGAACAAGGATTCCCAAGACACTATCATCTTTGGAGATGGGAATTATGACAAGGTTAAAGGTCTGGGTAAAATAGCCATCACTACCGAGCATTCTATTTCTAATGTGTTTCTAGTAGAATCGCTTGGTTATAATTTGCTTTCTGTAAGTCAATTATGTCATATAGGATATAATTGTTTATTTACAAATATTGATGTATTTGTATTTAGAAGAAGTGATGGTTCATTAGCTTTTAAAGTTGTATTAGATGGCAAGCTCTATTTAGTTGATTTCTCCAAACAGAATGTCGATCTAGATGCATGTTTAATAGCTAAGACTAATATGGGCTGGCTCTGGCACCGCCGTATAGCACATGTTGGGATGAAGAATCTTCATAAACTTCAAGATAGACCTTGTGCAGCGTGCTAGGCAGACCTTATGCAGCGTGCCAGGCAGGAAAGCAGGTGGGAACTACTCATCAAAGCAAGAACATGATGACAACTTCAAGACCACTAGAACTCCTACATATGGATCTCTTTGGGCCCGTTGCTTATCTTAGAATCGGGGGAAGTAAGTATGGTCTTGTAATTGTTGATGATTTTTCCCGCTTCACTTGGGTGTTTTTTGCAGGATAAATCCAAAACCCAAGGTACCTTAAAATGCTTCCTAAGTAGAGCTCAAAATGAGTTTGAGCTCAAGGTGAAGAAAATAAGGAGCGATAATGGATCTGAATTCAAGAATCTTCAAGTGGAAGAATATCTTGAGGAGGAAGGCATCAAACATGAGTTCTCCGCTCCCTATACACCACAACAAAATAATGTAGTAGAGCGAAAGAACAGGACGTTCATGGACATGGTGAGAACTATGTTTGGAGAATACAAGACGCCTGAGCGGTTTTGGCCGAAAGCTATAAATATAGCTTGTCATGCCATAACCGGCTCTATCTTCATCGTCTCCTCAAGAAAACATCATACGAGCTCCAAACTGGTAACAAACTCAATGTTTCTTACTTTCATGTATTTGGGAGCAAATGCTACATCTTGGTAAAGAAAGGTAGACATTCAAAGTTTGCTCCCAAAGTTGTAGAAGGATTTTTACTAGGTTACGATTCAAATACAAAGGCGTATAGGGTCTTCAACAAATCATTGGGTTTAGTTGAAGTCTCTAGCGATGTTGTATTTGATGAGACTAATTGCTCTCCAATAGAGCTAGTTGATCTTGATGATGTAGATGAGGATGAGGTTCCAACGGCCGTAATGTGAACAATGGTGATAGGTGATGTGCGACCGTAGGAACAAGATCAAGATCAACCATCTTCCTCAACAATGGTGCATCCCCCAACTCAAGATGAGGAACAGGTACCTCAAGATGAAGGCATGGATCAAGGGGGAGCACATGGAGAATAGGATAAGGAGGAAGAAGCACAACAAGCACCTCCAACTCAAGTCCGGACGACTATCCAAAGAAATCATCCAATGGATCAGATTCTGGGTGACATCAGTAAGGGAGTAACTACTCGCTCACGTTTAGCTAACATTTGTGAGCATTACTCGTTTGTTTCTTCTATTGAGCCTTTTAGGGTAGAAGAAGCCTTGCAGGATCTGGACTATGTATTGGCCATGCAGGAAGAGCTCAATAACTTCAAGTGAAATGAAGTATGCAGCCTGGTGCCACGTCCGAAGCAAAATGTTAAGGGAACCAAGTGGGTGCTCCACAACAAGCAAGATGAGCACGAGGTGGTGACAAGAAACAAGGCTCGACTTGTGGCAAAAGGTTATGCCCAAGTTGTAGTTTGGATTTTGAGAAGTCTTTTGCTCCTGTAGCTAGGCTCGAATTAACCAACATATTATTGGCCTATGCAGCTCACCACTCGTTTAAGTTGTTTCAAATGAACGTGAAAAGCGCCTTCCTTAATGGACCAATCAAGGAGGAAGTATATGTGGAACAACCCCTGTCTTCGAGGATGACAGGTATCCCGACCATGTCTACAGGCTCTCTAAGGTGCTCTATGGACTTAAGCAAGCCCCAAGAGCATGGTATGAATGACTTAGAGATCTTATTTCTAACACTTTCAAGGTTGGGAAAACTGATCCTACTCTCTTTACTAAGACCTATAATGGTGATTTGTTTGTTTGCCAAATATATGTCGATGACATAATATTTGGTTCTACTAATCAAAAGTCTTGTGAGGAGTTTAGCAGGGTGATGATGCAGAAATTCGAGATGTCTATGATGGGTGAGTTGAACTTCTTCCTTGGATTTCAAGTGAAGCAACTCAAGGAAGGAACCTTCATCTCCCAAACGAAGTACACCCAAAATTTACTCAAGAGGTTTGGAATGAAGGATGCAAAACCCGCAAAGACACCGATGGGAACGGACGGACACTGGACCTCAACAAAGGAGGTAAGTCCGTTGATCAAAAGGCATACCGGTCTATGATAGGTTCTTTGCTTTATCTTTGTGCTAGTAGACCGGATATTATGCTAAGCGTATGCATGTGTGCTAGATTTCAATTCGACCCCAAGGAATGTCATCTTGTGGTCGTTAAGCAAATTCTTAGATATTTGGTTTCTACGCCTTGCTTCGGGATCTGGTATCCAAAGGGGTCTACCTTTGACTTAATCGGATATTCAGATTCTGACTATGCCAGGTGCAAGGTTGATAGGAAGAGCACATTAGGGACTTGTCAGTTTCTGCGAAGGTCCCTAGTGTCCTGGAGCTCTAAGAAACAAACATATGTTGCCCTATCCACCGCTGAGGCCGAGTATGTTGTCGCAGGACAGTGTTGCGCACAACTGCTTTGGATGAGGCAAACCCTCTGGGACTTTGGCTACAATCTGAGCAAAGTTCTACTCCTATGTGATAATGAGAGTGCAATCCCCTTGGCGGAAAATCCTGTTGAACACAGCCGTACTAAGCAAATAGACATCCGGCATCACTTTTTGAGAGACCACCAGCAAAGGGGAGATATCGATATTTATCATATTAGCACCGAGAACCAGCTAGCCGATATCTTCACCAAGCCTTTAGATGAGAAAAGGTTTTGCAGGCTACGTAGTGAGCTAAATGTCTTAGATTCACAAAACTTGGATTGATCTATAGCATACATGTGTTTTATGCCTTTAATCGTGTTACTTCAAGCATTAATTTCTTTACTTGCTTATTTTTGGTGCTCAAGTTGTACAAGTCATCCCCGGACCTCACAAGTCCCTATACACATGATGCACATGTTTTCGGGGAGGATGTACTACAACTTGATCCTTTGAGGCTAATGTGTTTGCTTGAGTACTTTTGATATAGTCTCAAAGTTGAATTGAAAGGGAAAAGGTGAACTTGGACAAAGAAGGGGCTTCCACTGCATTCCGATATCAATGTATCTTGTCCCAAGTTCTAATTTGTGTTCTCATTGCCTTTTTGTTCTTATTTGATATTTTTTGAGGCAATGGGGAGAAAGGACCAAATAGTTCTCATGTTTTGGTGCTTAATGCCAAAGGGGGAGAAATTAAGGCCAAAGCAACAGGATCAGCCAACCACTTGTGAATTTCATAAATTTTAGTGTCAGATTCTTGGTGTTTGATCAAAACCCACTTATTGCAAAAACAATTCTCTTATGGGGGAGAAATTCGATTATGGGAAAAAGGGGAGTTTTTGGTATTTGATCGAAACTATTCTTGACAGACCTCTTGATTTGCCAAAACAAGTGTTTTTGACCTAGAGATAGGAAAAAGAGTTTGTTTTGTGAAAATAAACCAAGTGGTGGCAAAAGTGATCCAAATATGCCAAATCCTATGTGAGATAAATTAGTCTTCAATCTGCACTCTTTAGATCATCTTTGAAAATGTTGTTGCCTTTTAGTTGCTTTTGATGTGTTGGCATAAATCACTAAAAAGGGGGAGATTGAAAGGGAAATGTGCCCTTGGGCCATTTATATAAATGTTTTGGTGATTAGATGCCCAACACATATTGTTTTGGTTGATATAAGCTAAGTGTCAAAGAGATGCAAATGGAAAAGCAAGGTATGATTCTAGTATTAGTAAATTGTTTTTGGTACTAACATTATTCTACTAAGTGCTAGGAACATTGTCAAAACGAGAGAAAATGGATTGGAGAAGTTTGGCTAAGTCCACCAGACTTGCACCAGCCTACGGTGCAACGGACTGTCTGGTGTGTACCGAACAGTGTCCGGTGCCTAGGCTGGTGCCCCGGCGAATAGGCCGCTCTCGGGAAAAACTCAGCGCGTCGTGGCTATAATTCACCAAACTGTCAGGTGTGCACCGGACTGTCCGGTGAGCCAGTCGTGCCCACGCCAACGGTCGGTAGCGCAATCAGCGGGCGACGTGTGGACGTCGCCAACGGTCCCCAAGCCGCACCTAACTGTTCGGTGTGCCACCAGACTGTCCAGTGCGCCCACGGACAGAAGGCAACATTTGCCTTCCAAATGGAGTTCAACCGGCTCCTGGCTGCCTTGGGGCTATAAAAGGGACCCCTAGGCGCATGGAGAAGTACACCAAGCACCTCTTGAACATCCTAAGATGCTGAGACTTCGCATTCACGCATCTGGTTCACTGTGATAGAGATTCGAGCACTTTTCTGAGTTGTAACTCTATTGTGCTGCTTTCGTGTGCTCGTTCTTGTCTTGTGTGTGTGTTGGTGCTGCAACTCTCGGTCTTGTGTGTGTTGCTATTCCCTCCTTACTCATGTGCTCATTCGAGATCTTTTGTGTAAGGTGTGTGTAACACTCAAAATTGTTTACAAGAAATAAATAGTGAATTTCCTATTGTATGTGCCTTATTTGCATCATAAAAAGAGCACCCATATAATTGAGAGTGATTAATTAAAACCAATGAGTCTAAAATAAAAGAAAGTGCATTTTGTTGGAGTTTTATATGTTTGTGCATTAAATAAAATAATGGGGATAAAAATAATAAGGTAATAAATATTTGAAGTTTGATTAAACCCTAAATTTGAAAATAGGGTTTTGAAAATAGGAAGAAGAGGAATGATATAAAAATATATAAAAAAATAAAATAATATAAATATCCTTAAACTTATTACTTTTAACTGTACAAACATAGTGTAAATGATGAGCCATAAAAGTTTGAATTTAAACTTGGATTCAAATTGGATTTGAAAATGAAGAATAGAAAAGAAAAGAATAAAACTAACCTAGCCTAACTGGGCCCTAACCTGGTATTCGGCCCAGTACGCAAACCATCCCGTGTGGCCCAAAACACTCGACCATTGCGCGCACCCGTCATCACTCGCTCACGCGTGGGCAAGCGCCGACGCAGCGGCCCCACCTGTCTGCCACTCAACTGCGCGCGCACTCTCACTTCCACGTGGGACCCACGGGGTCGGGCGCCCACCGGTCCCCTTTCTTCGCTCGCTGTGCGCAACGCCCGCCGCGAGAACGCCGGAGCTGACCGGTGTGCAGACCACCCTCGGTCTTTTCCGTGCCGTATAATAGCCCCGTGATCTATCCCTTTCCCCCTTCTTCTCATTCGCGCAAGCGCTGTGCCCCAGAATAACAAAACCGTTGCCGCCAGAGCCGTGCCCGCGGGGAGAGAGATCCTACCGCCGTGTTTCTACGACAACGGCGCCGTTGAGGTCAGGGTAGCTGGCCTGTGCACTCCCTTCCGATCCCTGCGAGTCGTGCGTGGTCTCGGCTGGCACGATTGGGATGCAGGGGACCGGCAATTGCTCGCCGTGGTGAAGGCTACGCCGCGAATTCGCACCTCTCCGTGGACAACTCGCTTGTGCCAGCAAATCCCAGTAAGAAACCCTCGCCCGAACCCGCTTTCATACCCGCAACGTGTAGCAGCAGTTAATTTAAGTTTGGTGCCCCCGAACCGGAGAATTGGACTGCCGGTGGAGATCCTCACCGCCGTCAGGCATTTGGGGGATTTGGTCGGAGGAGGACGATGGGATGTGGACGGTTGATCAATGGATCAACGGTCCCGATCATATCGCTGGTTGGGTGATGTCTGTGCCGCTGCATTACTGATGGACGGCGCGGATTCGGTCTTAGAATTGTGAGGCGCGGAATTAGTCACCGCCGTTGGATGTGATCTATGCAGGGAGGATTTGATTTCGTGTCTTTAAAATCATGGTCGTCGATCACTGATCGGAGGGCCCAGGGAGAATACCGGTTCGATGTAGTATGGATCTAATCTTGCGCGTCTAATTTGGATCGTGCGGCTCATATCGCACCGTACCCTTTCGGCTTGGCGATTTTACAAAAGAGACCCCAGGGATAGGCATAATAAACCCGCCGTCCAGTGGAACTATTCCCTGAGTCTTGGTTAGCTTGCGCAGAGACCCTCTTACTTACCAGAAAATGAGGCCTAGTCCAATACAGAGTTAATTTGATAAAATGAATTGAAAATCTGAATTTTAATATGAAAATAAACCCTAGAATTTGTATAATTAATAGAAAATGCATATGAACTCCAAATTGGTCCATTCCAGTTCCTAGATTTTTGTAATATTATTGTCTATACATTAGTGTCTCTGTTTTGACATGAAAACAGTAAGAGAATTAATTTATCATTTAATCCTATTTCAAGCACATTAAATCTTAGGAAATTCATAACTTGAAATCTATAACTCCAAAATTGGTGATTCCAGTTCCTATGATCTCATTTTAATGTGTAGATTTTTACTGTATATTTTATTTATATGTTTGATGTGATGTTAATTTATGCTATACTATGTATGTATTGTGTTGATGCGAGTAGACGAGCAAGCCACTGTGGAATCTGAGGTTCAACAAGTAGAAGTAGCTGAGCAGGAGCTCATTGAAGGCAAGTTGTGCCCTTGATCACTTACTTTTCCCAGCCATGTTCTTATTAATGTTAATGATCTGCATAGGTTAATTTTGATGGGATCCTTTAAGTTACCCCAGTTTTGATTATCGTTATACCTTGTTCACCCCTAAAATATTTTTGGGTAGTACCTGTTATTGCTTTATGTGGATTGGGTATGGAGATACAACATTCATGATTACTCTTTTATTATCTTGTTATTATTACTATTCATGTTAAGATCATTAAATTAATGGGAACATGGAGCGACCACCCGGGAAAACAGTGCTACCACAAGGGTTTAATGGGACGCCCTTGGTTGTTTAACTAGGAAAGCTAGTGGAGGTCTTCCTTACCCGAAAGGGGCAAGGGAAGTAGGGGAGTGGTCAGTGTAGGGAGGTCCTTGGTTGATTTTGCTGCGATGGCGGTCAGGCAAGAACCCTGCACTGGAGCTTCCTATAAACTGTAGCGGGATTTCTGAAGCTAGTGGAACTTTGTAAAGGCCTCGTAGTGTTACCCTGCCTTGCCTCCTCGGTAGAGGTGTATGGGATTGGCCGTCTCTTGGCAGATGGGTAACATGACTTGTGGGTAAAGATGCGCAACCTCTGCAGAGTGTAAAACTAGTATACTAGCCGTGCTCACGGTCATGAGCGGCTCGGACCCTCACATGATTAATTATGGAACTTAAATTTAATTTGACATTTGCATCGCATTTGGGATTATTTTACTATTACTGTTCTTTATTATTTTTAAGGTTTAGTATTTACTTACACTTAGTAACTGCTAATAAAATTTTGACCAACTTATAAAAGCAATGCTCAGCCTCAGCCTTTATTTCATTGATCAGCCTTACACTTCATGAACTCCCACCTTTGGTGAGTTCATGCCACATTATTCCCCACGACTTGTTGAGCTATGAACGTATGTGAGCTCACTCTTGCTGTCTCACACCCCCCCCCCACACGAGAAGAACAGGTGGTCGAAGAGGAGCCGCCTAACACTGAGGCCTTCGACTTGATCTAGGTGGCGTTTCTCAGTCGACATTGGCGCCGACGATCCTTAGTTCGTTTTATATTTATTCTTTTACTTTGTAATAAGTCTTCCGCTATGTAATAAGTACTCTGATGTTATTGTGACATTTATCTCTATACACTCTGTTATTATATATGTTGTCTTCTTGGCGCATGTATGAGATGCACCCGGCTTTGTCCTTTAAAGCCCGGGTGTTACAGAAGTGGTATCAAAGGAAATGTTGACTGTAGGACGAAACCTAGATAGAAATGGACAAACCCTTACCTACTTATCTTACCCTTATTCATTCCATACTTACCTTATCTTGATCCTGTCTCACCTTTTGCTATTCTACTCTGATTATTCTTACCTTTACTACTTTAAGACAAGATGGATTTCACACCTTGGAATCCTACAACTATGAACTTTTTAAGAGATAGGAGACCTAAGACAAAAAAAATAAAATTATTTTCTCTATTAAAAATGTTGGTTGATTGTTCTGATGATCAATGCCTGATTTGCTTCTTTGATTGATTGAGATATTATATATGGACATCTTAGCATGTGCCAGCGTAAGGTAATAAATTAGCTATGGTAGGTAAAACATTAAACTGCTTAGCTAATAAATCCTCCAAAGTAACATGATTGTAATTACTGCCTTGTCTACTGCTCTCTCTTACCATATATATCTAACTCAGATGGTCAATACCAGGAGGGGTGGTGGAATTGATTTGCCTCCTAATCGACACACTCGAAGGATATATAGACAACCTCAGCCACAGCCAGCAGGGATGAATCCTCCTAATCCTCCACCAGGCGGAGTTGATCCACTGATTGTAGCTCAGATGGCGGTGATGCAGCAAATGGCGGACACTATGGCTGATATGCGTGCCTAGATGCAGCAAGAACGCCAGGAGATGCGTCAGGAAAGAGAAGATATACGCCAGGAGTTGCGCCAGGAGAGAGAGGAGATACGCCAGGAGAGAAGGGCACAACAACAGCAGTTGCAACAACAACTTCAACAACAGCAGCAATAGCAGCAAGTGCCATTGCCTCCTCCACCACCACCAGTTCCACCTCGTGATAAGCACCGGGAGTTTATGAGTCATAAGCCACCAACCTTCGCCAGTTCGCCAGATCCCCTTGATGCAGATGATTGGTTGAAGTCAATTGAGAAGATGCTCAACATTGCACAATGCTCAGACCGGGAGAAAGTTCTTTATGCCTCAGGTCGTCTGACAGGTCCTGCTGCTGACTGGTGGGATTCCTATACTGCTGCCCACGATGCTGCTGACACTATTACTTGAGCAGAGTTCAGTACACAGTTCAGGAACTACCATATTCCAGCAGGTATGATAAAGATCAAGAAGAAGGAGTTTCTGTCATTGAAGCAAGGAAACATGTCGGTCAGCGAGTACAGAGACAAATTCATTCAGTTGTCGAGATATGCTCCAGAGGAAGTTGCTGAGGATGAGAGGAAGCAGGAGCACTTTATTGAAGGACTTAATGGACCCTTGCAGTATGCACTGGTTGCACACACCTTTCCATCATTTCAGAGGCTACTGGATAAGGCTCTTGCTATTGAACACAAGCGTGTTCAACTGGGTGATTTGAAGAGGAAGGCTATCTCACAAGGACAGGGTAGCAGCAGTGTTCGTCCCCGCTACGTACCGCCACAGGGTACACCGACTCGACTAGGAGGACCACGCCCAGTTCAGTATGCTCCACAGGGCTCTCCACGGACACCTACTCGTCAGGCCACTCCCACGGGCACCCCGACGAGGCCTATAGGACAGAAGACCGGCCCTACATGCTTCAAGTGCAGTCAGATTGGGCACTATGCTAATGCTTGTCCTATGGGAAATTCTGGTACACCAGCTAAGAACAAGCAACAGACTCCTGGCAAGGGATATTCTATAGCCAGGGTGAATCAAGTCAGCGTTGATGATACTCCTGACGGTGGTGACATCGTACTCGGTATGTTTTACATTAATGCCCTTCCTGCAACAATATTATTTGATTCTGGTGCTACACATTCATTCATGTCTGCTCGTTATGCCAACACTAATGAGATACCCCTGCTAAATATGAGAAAACCAATGATAGTAATCACACCTAAAGGGCCTATTGAGGCGAATCAAATGACACGTAGATTGACATTATCAATTATGGGAAGGGAATTTGGAGCTACTGCTATAATATTAGATGCCAGCAGTATAGATCTGATTCTGGGTATGTCACGGTTAAGGAAGGCAAAGGCCATTATAGCATGTGGTAGAGGTACTATAGAGCTCACTAGTCCTAAAGGAGAAACATTTCAAGTTAATATTGCAGTAACCACCTCATCCATGCGTGCAATGTTCTTTATACCCGAGGAGTTTGTTGGTGACAACATCCGGGTGGTTAGAGATTTTCCGGATGTCTTTCCAGAGGAGTTACCAGGGATACCACCAGATAGGGAAGTTGAGTTTGTGATTGATCTTTTACCTGGAACTGCCCCTATTTCTAAGCGACCATACAGGATGGCTGTAGAAGAACTGAAGGAGCTTAAGAAGCAGTTAACTGAGTTACAGGAGGCGGGGTATATTCGTCCGAGTTCCTCACCTTGGGGAGCACCGGTGTTATTTATGTACAGAAGAAGGATGGATCGCAACGGATGTGTGTGGACTATAGATCACTTAATGATGTCACGGTGAAGAACAAGTATCCATTACCCCGTATTGAGGATTTGTTTGATCAGATGAGAGGAGCCAGGGTATTCTCGAAGATTGATCTCCGATCGGGATACCATAAGATGAAGATTAGACCCTCGAATATTCCTAAGACGGCTTTCTCAACCCGATATGGATTATACGAGTTCACTGTCATGTCATTTGGATTGACCAATGCACCAGCTTATTTCATGAATTTGATGAATAAGGTGTTTATAGAGTATTTGGACAGATTCGTCGTGGTGTTTATCGACGATATTCTTATCTATTCTAAGAATGAAAGTGATCATGAACAACATCTAAGGTTGGTGCTACAGAAGTTACGAGATAATCAACTCTATGCTAAGTTCAGCAAGTGTGAGTTTTGGATTGACAAGGTGCCATTCCTTGGTCATATAATTTCTAATGGAGGAATAGCAGTAAATCCTGCTAAAGTGAAGGAGATAATGGAGTGGAGAGTGCCCACTACAGTTACTAAGATTCGGAGTTTCTTGGGGCTTGCAGGATACTATCGGAGATTTATTGAAGGGTTCTCTAAGATTGCCAAGCCTATGACCTCGCTTTTGGCGAAAGGAAGAGAATTCAAGTGGGATGAGAAATGCCAAGAGAGCTTTGATCAACTGAAGGAGAGGTTGATGTCGCCACCAGTATTGGTTATGCCAGATCTACAGAAGGGATTTGACATTTATTGTGATGCATGTGGCCAAGGACTTGGATGTGTGCTCATGCAAGAGGGACATGTGATTGCTTATGCATCTTGTCAGTTGCGGAAGCATGAATTGAACTACCCCACTCATGACTTGGAGCTGGCTGCCGTTGTGCATGCACTTAAGATTTGGAGACACTACATCATGGGAACTAAGTGACAAGTATATACGGATCATAAGAGTTTAAAGTATATATTCACTCAGAAGGATCTCAACCTTAGGCAACGCCGTTGGTTGGAGCTCATTAAGGATTATGATTTGGAGATTCACTATCACCCAGGCAAGGCAAATTTGGTTGCGGATGCCTTGAGTCGGAAGGAGCATGTTCACTCCGCTTTCGTTGTCCAGCCACCTGATGAATTAGCAAAAGATTTTGAGAGGCTCAACCTAGGAATTGTTACACATACGGAAGGAGTTACTATTGAATTGGAACCTACCTTGGAGCAAGAAATTCGTAAAGGTCAGGTTGGTGATGCTAAAATCCAAGAGATCAAGGATCTGATAACAGAAGGTAGAGGCCCGGAATTCATAGAGGATGAGCAAGGCACGATATGGTTCAAGAGTCGGATCTGTGTTCCCGATATTGATAGTCTTCGGGAAACTATATTGAAGGAAGCACATGACTCAGTTTATTCTATCCACCCTGGTAGCACTAAGATGTATCAGGATTTGAAGCAAAAGTATTGGTGGTATGGACTAAAGAGAGATGTGGCTGCACATGTGGCTATGTGCGATGTGTGCCAAAGAGTTAAGGCTGAACACCAGAGGCCAGCCGGACTACTGCATCCACTGAAGATAACTGAGTGGAAATGGGAACAAATTGGCATGGACTTCATTGTTGGATTACCCCGCACGTCTGCTGGATATGATTCTATATGGGTGATTGTAGACAGGCTAAGTAAAGTAGCTCACTTTATTCCAGTGAAGACCACGTATTCAGGGGCCAAGTTGGCAGAGTTGTACATGGCACGGATTGTCTGTCTGCATGGTGTGCCGAAGAAGATTGTATCAGACCGGGGATCACAGTTTACCTCTCGGTATTGGAAGAAGTTGCACGAGTCATTGGATATGAGATTGAATTTTAGTTCGGCTTACCATCCCCAGACTGATGGGCAGACAGAGAGGACTAACCAAGTGTTAGAAGATATGTTAAGAGATTGTGCCCTTAAGCATGGTGGTAGTTGGGATAAGAGTCTACCGTATGTGGAGTTCTCATATAATAATAGCTATTAGGCCAGTTTGAAGATGTCACCGTTTGAGGCTTTATATGGCAGAAAGTGCAGGACCCCATTGTATTGGGATCAAACTGGTGAAAGGCAGTTGTTTGGGCCTGAGATTATACAAGAGGCTGAGGAGCAAGTTCAACAAATAAGGGAGAATTTGAGAACTGCACAGTCAAGGCAGAAGAGTTATGCTGATACCCGAAGAAGACAGCTAGAGTTTAAAGAGGGTGATTATGTCTATTTGAAGGTGTCACCACTACGGGGTATGAGAAGATTCAAAGTCAAAGGAAAGTTGTCCCCTCGCTTTATTGGACCCTTCTTAATCTTAAAGCGAGTGGGAGAGGTTGCATACCAATTGGAGTTACCGGATCATCTTGCGGATGTACATGATGTCTTTCATGTATCTCAGCTGAAGAAATGTCTCAGAGTGCCTGAAGAACAATTACCAATGGAAGACCTTAGTGTTCAAGGAGATCTGACTTATGCTGAGTACCCCATCAAGATTTTGGACACCTTGACTCGAGTTATGAGGAGCAAGGTTATAAAGATGTGCAAAGTTCAATGGAATCACCATGGCGAAGATGAAGCAACTTGGGAAAGAGAAGAAGAGCTTCGTATAGATTTTCCCCACCTTTTCCCTAGATCTTCCTAAATCTCGAGGGCGAGATTATTTTTAAGGGGGGTAGGATTTGTAACACTCAAAATTGTTTACAAGAAATAAATAGTGAATTTCCTATTGTATGTGCCTTATTTGCATCATAAAAAGAGCACCCATATAATTGAGAGTGATTAATTAAAACAAATGAGTCTAAAATAAAAGAAAGTGCATTTTGTTGGAGTTTTATATGTTTGTGCATTAAATAAAATAATGGGGATAAAAATAATAAGGTAATAAATATTTGAAGTTTGATTAAACCCTAAATTTGAAAATAGGGTTTTGAAAATAGGAAGAAGAGGAATGATATAAAAATATATAAAAAAATAAAATAATATAAATATCCTTAAACTTATTACTTTTAACTGTACAAACATAGTGTAAATGATGAGCCTTAAAAGTTTGAATTTAAACTTGGATTCAAATTGGATTTAAAAATGAAGAATAGAAAAGAAAAGAATAAAACTAACCTAGCCTAACTGGGCCCCAACCTGGTATTCGGCCCAGTACGCAAACCATCCCGCGCGGCCCAAAACTCTCTACCATTGCGCGCGCGTCCGTCATCACTCGCTCATGCGTGGGCAAGCGCCGACGCCGCGGCCCCACCTGTCTGCCACTCAACTGCGCGCGCGCTCTCACTTCCACGTGGGACCCACGGGGTCGGGCGCCCACCGATCCCCTTTCTTCGCTCATTGTGCGCAACGCCCGCCGCGAGAACGCCGGAGCTGACCGGTGTGCTGACCACCCTTGGTCTTTGCCGCGTCGTATAATAGCCCCGTGATCTATCCCTTTCCCCCTTCTTCTCATTCGCGCAAGCGCTGTGCCCCAGAATAACGAAACCGTCGCCGCCAGAGCCGTGCCCGCGGGGAGAGAGATCCCGCCGCCGCGTTTCTACGACAACGGCGTTGTTGAGGTCAGGGTAGCTGGCCTGTGCACTCCCTTCTGATCCCTGCGAGTCGTGTGTGGTCTCGGCTGGCACGATTGGGACGCAGGGGACCGGCAATTGCTCGCCGTGGTGAAGGCTACGCCACGAATTCGCACCTCTCCGTGGACAACTCGCTTGTGCCAGCAAATCCCAGTAAGAAACCCTCGCCCGAACCCGCTTTCATACCCGCAACGTGTAGCAGCAGTTAATTTAAGTTTGGTGCCCACGAACCGGAGAATTGGACTGCCGGTGGAGATCCTCGCCGCCGTCGGGCATTTGGGGGATTTGGTCGGAGGAGGACGATGGGATGTGGACGGTTGATCAATGGATCAACGGTCCCGATCATATCGCTGGTTGGGTGATGTCTGTGCCGCTGGATTACTGATGGACGGCGCGGATTCGGTCTTAGAATTGTGAGGCGCGGAATTAGTCACCGCCGTTGGATGCGATCTATGCGGGGAGGATTTGATTTCGTGTCTTTAAAATCACGGCCGTCGATCACTGATCGGAGGGCCTAGGGAGAATACCGGTTCGATGTAGTATGGATCTAATCTCGCGCGTCTAATTTGGATCGTGCAGCTCATATCGCACCGTACCCTTTCGGCTTGGCGATTTTGCAAAAGAGACCCCAGGGATAGGCATAATAAACCCGCCGTCCAGTGGAACTATTCCCTGAGTCTTGGTTAGCTTGCGCAGAGACCCTCTTACTTACCAGAAAATGAGGCCCAGTCCAATACAGAGTTAATTTGATAAAATGAATTGAAAATCTAAATTTTAATATGAAAATAAACCCTAGAATTTGTATAATTCATAGAAAATGCATATGAACTCCAAATTTGTCCATTCCAGTTCCTAGATTTTTGTAATATTATTGTCTATACATTAGTGTCTCTGTTTTGACATGAAAACAGTAAGAGAATTAATTTATCATTTAATCCTATTTCAAGCACATTAAATCTTAGGAAATTCATAACTTGAAATCTATAACTCCAAAATTGGTGATTCCAGTTCCTATGATCTCATTTTAATGTGTAGATTTTTACTGTATATTTTATTTATATGTTTGATGTGATGTTAATTTATGCTATACTATGTATGTATTGTGTTGATGCGAGTAGACGAGCAAGCCACTGTGGAATCTGAGGTTCAACAAGTAGAAGTAGCTGAGCAGGAGCTCATTGAAGGCAAGTTGTGCCCTTGATCACTTACTTTTCCCAGCCATGTTCTTATTAATTTTAATGATCTGCATAGGTTAATTTTGATGGGATCCTTTAAGTTACCCTAGTTTTGATTATCGTTATACCTTGTTCACCCCTGAAATATTTTTGGGTAGTACCTGCTATTGCTTTATGTGGATTGGGTATGGAGATACAACATTCATGATTACTCTTTTATTATCTTGTTATTATTACTATTCATGTTAAGATCATTAAATTAATGGGAACATGGAGCGACCACCCGGGAAAACAGTGCTACCACAAGGGTTTAATGGGACGCCCTTGGCTGATTAACTAGGAAAGCTAGTGGAGGTCTTCCTTACCCGAAAGGGGCAAGGGCAGTAGGGGAGTGGTCAGTGTAGGGAGGTCCTTGGTTGATTTTGCTGCGATGGCGGTCAGGCAAGAACCCTGCACTGGAGCTTCCTATAAACTGTAGCGGGATTTCTGAAGCTAGTGGAACTTTGTAAAGGCCTCGTAGTGTTACCCTGCCTCACCTCCTCGGTAGAGGTGTATGGGATTGGCCGTCTCTTGGCAGATGGGTAACATGACTTGTGGGTAAAGATGCGCAACCTCTGCAGAGTGTAAAACTAGTATACTAGCCGTGCTCACGGTCATGAGCGGCTCGGACCCTCACATGATTAATTATGGAACTTAAATTTAATTTGACATTTGCATCGCATTTGGGATTATTTTACTATTACTGTTCTATATTATTATTAAGGTTTGGTATTTACTTACACTTAGTAACTGCTAATAAAATTTTGACCAACTTATAAAAGCAATGCTCAGCCTCAGCCTTTATTTCATTGATCAGCCTTACACTTCATGAACTCCCACCTTTGGTGAGTTCATGCCACATTATTCCCCACGACTTGTTGAGCTATGAACGTATGTGAGCTCACTCTTGCTGTCTCACACCCCCCCCCCACAGGAGAAGAACAGGTGGTCGAAGAGGAGCCGCCTAACACTGAGGCCTTCGACTTGATCTAGGTGGCGTTTCTCAGTCGACATTGGCGCCGACGATCCTTAGTTCGTTTTATATTTATTCTTTTACTTTGTAATAAGTCTTCCGCTATGTAATAAGTACTCTGATGTTATTGTGACATTTATCACTATACACTCTGTTATTATATATGTTGTCTTCTTGGCGCATGTATGAGATGCACCCGGCTTTGTCCTTTAAAGCCCGGGTGTTACAGTGTGAGAGACTCCAAAGTGTGGAGATTCCTCACAAAGGGATATTGTTGAGATAAAGAGAACTGTAGTATTCAAATTGATCATTGGATCACTTGAAAGGGGTTGAGTGCAACCCTCGTCCGTTGGGACACCGCAACATGGAGTAGACAAGTATTCTACTTGACCGAACCACGGGATAAAAATTGTTGTGTCACTTGTCTTTATTCTTGTGCGATTCTCTCTATCTGAAAGGGAATTAGGCTTACACCTATTTCCTAAACTAATTTTGGTGGTTGAATTGCCCAACACAAATAATTGGACTAACTAGTTTGCCCAAGTCTATAAGATCTATAGGTACCAAAGGTTCACAATAAGCCAATAAAAAGATCAAGAGAAAGGGTTCAAACAAAGGAGCAAAGGGACAACCGAAGGCACCCTGGTCGGGCGCACCGGACTGTCCGGTGTGCCACCGGACAGTGTCCGGTGTACCAGGGAACTCCAAGCTGAACTTCGCACCTTCGGGAATTCTTAGAGTCGGCGGGCTATAATTCACCGGACTGTCCGGTGTACACTGGACAGTGTCCGGTGCTCCAAGGAGACGCGGCTCTGAACTCACCAGTCTCGGGAATTCGCATCGGCTACTCCACTATAATTCACCAAACATGTCCGGTGTACACCGGACTGTCCGGTGTGACTGCGGGACAACGGCTACTTCAGGTGCCAATGGCTACCTGCAGCGCATTAAATGCGCGCCAGCACGCGCAGTGGTCAGGCACGCCCATGCTGGCGCACCGGACACTCCACAGTGCATGTCCGGTGCGCCACAGGACATCCAGGAGGGCCCAGCGTCAGAGCTCCAACGGTCGGAACCCTAACGTTCAGGTGACGTGGCTGGGGCACCGGACTGTCCGGTGCGCCATACGACAGACAGCCTCCACCCAAACGGCTAGTTTGGTGGTTGGGGCTATAAATACCCCCAACCACCCCACATTCAAGTCATCCAAGTTTTCCACTTCTCAACCACTTACAAGAGCTAGGCATTCAATACTAGACACACTCAAGTGATCAAATCCTCTCCAATTCCACACAAGGCTTTAGTGACTAGTGAGAGAGATTTGCCGTGTTCTTTTGAGCTCTTGCACTTGGATTGCCTCTTTTCTTTCTCACTTGTTCTTGTGATCAAAACTCCTTTGTAATCGAGGCAAGAGACACCAATTGTGTGGTGGTCCTTGCGGGGAAGTTTTGTTCCCGGTTTGATTTTGAGAAGAGAAGCTCACTCGGTCCGAGGGACCGTTTGAGAGAGGGAAAGGGTTGAAAAAGACCCGGCCTTTGTGGCCTCCTCAACGGGGAGTAGGTTTGTGAGAACCGAACCTCGGTAAAACAAATCATCGTGTCTCACTCCGCATTTGCTCACGATTTGTTTTGGGCCCTCTCTCTCGGACTCGTGCTTATTTCTAACGCTAACCCGTCTCATAGTTGTGTTTATATTTGTAAATTTCAGTTTCGCCCTATTCACCCCCCCCCTCTAGGCGACTTTCAATTGGTATCAGAGCCCGGTGCTTCATTAGAGTCTAACCGCTTGAAGTGATGTCGGGAGATCACACCAAGAGGGAGATGGAGACCGGCGACAAGCCCACTACGAGCCACGGGAGCACTTCATCGGAAGAGTCCCGTACCAAGAGGAAGGAGAAGAAGAAGGACTCCTCCAACAAAGGGAAGGGGAAGGAGAAGAAATCTTCTTCCCACAAGTTGCATCGGAGAGGCGACAAGCACAAGAGGATGAGGAAAGTGGTCTACTACGAGACCGACTCTTCATCACCATCGACCTCCGACTCCGATGCGCCGTCTGTAACTTCTAAGCGCCAAGAGCGCAAGAAGTATAGTAAGATCCCCCTACGCTACCCCCACATTTCAAAGCATACTCCTTTACTCTCCGTTCCATTAGGCAAACCACCGGTTTTTTATGGTGAAGATTATAATATGTGGAGTGACAAAATGAGGCATCATCTAACCTCACTCCACACAAGCATATGGAATGTTGTTGAGTTTGGTGTACAGGTACCATCCGTAGGGGATAAAGACTACGACTCGGACGAGGTGGCCCAAATCCACCACTTTAACTCCCAAGCAACCACTATACTCCTCGCCTCTCTAAGTCGAGAGGAGTATAACAAGGTGCAAGGGTTAAAAAGTGCGAAGGAAATTTGGGACGTACTAAAGACCGCGCACGAAGGAGACGAGGTGACAAAAATCACCAAGCGGGAGACGATCGAGGGGGAGCTCGGTCACCAAGGGGAGGATCCACAAGCAATGTACAACCGCTTGAAGACCTTGGTGAACCAAGTGCGCAACCTTGGGAGCGAAAAATGGGATGACCATGAGATGGTCAAGGTTATTCTTAGATCCCTCGTATTTCTTAACCCTACACAAGTTCAATTAATTCGAGGTGATCCTAGATATAAGCTAATATCTCCCGAGGAAGTGATAGGTAAATTTGTGAGCTTTGAGCTAATGATTAAAGGCTCAAAGAAAATCATCGAGCAAGGCACTTCCTCCACACCCGAGGCACAACCCGTCGCATTCAAGGCGACGGAAGAAAAGAAGGAGGAAGCTACTCCAAGTCGAACACCCATCGACGCCTCCAAGCTCGACAACGAGGAGATGGCGCTCATCATCAAGAGCTTCCGTCAAATCCTCAAGCAAAGGAGGGAGAAAGACTACAAGCCCCGCTCCAAGAAAGTATGCTACAAATGTGGTAAGCCCGGTCATTTTATTGCTAAATGTCCATTATCTAGTGATAGTGACAGGGGCGACGACAAGAAGGGGAGAAGAAAGGAGAAGAAGAGACATTACAAGAAGAAGGGCGGCGATGCCCACGTGTGCCGTGAGTGGGACTCCGACGAGAGCTCCACCGACTCCTCCTCCGACGAGGACGCCGCCAACATCGCCGTCACCAAGGGACTTCTCTTCCCCAACGTCGGCCACAAGTGCCTCATGGCCAAGGAGGGCAAAAAGAAGAAGGTAAAATCAAGATCCTCCACTAAATACGAAACCTCTAGTGATGAGGATGATGCTAGCAATGAGGAGGATAACTTGCGCATTCTTTTTGTCGACCTAAACATGCAACAAAAAGAAAAATTAAATGAATTGATTAGTGCTATTCATGAGAAGGATGATCTCTTGGACTCTCAAGAGGACTTCCTTATTAAGGAAAACAAAAAGCATGTTAAGGTCAAAAATGCTTATGCTCTACAAGTTGAAAAATGTGAAAAATTGTCTAGTGAGCTAAGCACTTGCCATGAGTCTATTGACAACCTTAGAAATGAAAATGCTAGATTAATTGCTAAGGTTGATTCTCATGTTTGTGATGTTTCAATTCCCAATCTTAGAAATGATAATGATGATTTGCTTGCTAAGATTAAGGAATTGAATGGTTCTCTTGCTAGTCTTAGGATTGAAAATGAAAAATTAATTGCTAAGGCTAAAGATTTTGATGTTTGCAATATTACTATTTCTAACCTTAGAAGTGAAAATGATATATTACATGCTAAGGTTGTAGAATTAAAATCTTGCAAACCCTCTATATCTACTGTTGAGCATGTTTCTATTTGCACTAGATGTAGAGATGTTGATATTGATGCTATTCATGATCATATGGCTTTAATTAAACAACAAAATGATCATATAGCAATATTAGATGCTAAAATTGCCGAGCATAACTTAGAGAATGAAAAGTTTAAATTTGCTAGAAGTATGCTCTATAATGTGAGATGCCCTGGCATCAAGGATGGCATTGGCTTCCAAAGGGGAGACAATGTCAAACTTAGTGCCCCTCCTAAAAATTTGTCTAACTTTGTTAAGGGCAAGGCTCCCATGCCTCAGGATAACGAGGGTTACATTTTGTACCCTGCCGGTTATCCCGAGAGCAAAATTAGGAGAATTCATTCTAGGAAGTCTCACTCTGGCCCTAACCATGCTTTTATGTATAAGGGTGAGACATCTAGCTCTAGGCAACCAACCCATGCTAAGTTGCCTAGAAAGAAAACTCCTAGTGCATCAAATGATCATAGCATTTCATTTAAAACTTTTGATGCATCTTATGTTTTGACTAACAAATCTGGCAAGGTAGTTGTCAAGTTTGTTGGGGGCAAACACAAGGGCTCTAAGACTTGTGTTTGGGTACCCAAAGTTCTTGTTTCTAATGCCAAAGGACCCAAAACCGTTTGGGTACCTAAAGTCAAGAACTAAACTTGTTTTGTAGGTTTATGCATCCGGGGGCTCAAGTTGGATCATCGACAGCGGGTGCACAAATCACATGACAGGGGAGAAGAAGATGTTCTCCTCCTACGAGAAAAACCAAGATCCCCAACGAGCTATTACATTCGGGGATGGAAACCAAGGTTTGGTCAAAGGTTTGGGTAAAATAGCTATATCTCCTGACCATTCCATTTCCAATGTTTTTCTTGTAGATTCTTTAGATTACAATTTGCTTTCCGTATCTCAATTATGTCAAATGGGCTACAACTGTCTATTTACTGATGTAGGTGTCACTGTCTTTAGAAGAAGTGATGATTCAATAGCATTTAAGGGAGTGTTAGAGGGTCAGCTATACTTGGTACATTTTGATAGAGCTGAACTCGACACTTGCTTAATTGCTAAGACTAACATGGGTTGGCTCTGACATCGCCGACTAGCTCATGTTGGAATGAAGAATCTTCATAAGCTTCTAAAGGGAGAGCACATTTTAGGACTAACAAATGTTCATTTTGAGAAAGACAGGATTTGTAGCGCATGCCAAGCCGGGAAGCAAGTTGGCACTCATCATCCACACAAGAACATCATGACAAGTGACAGGCCACTGGAGCTCCTACACATGGATTTATTCGGCCCGATCGCTTACATAAGCATCGGCGGGAGTAAGTACTGTCTAGTTATTGTGGATGATTATTCTCGCTTCACTTGGGTGTTCTTTTTGCAGGAAAAATTCCATACCCAAGAGACCTTAAAGGGATTCTTGAGACGGGCTCAAAATGAGTTCGGCTTAAGGATCAAGAAAATTAGAAGCGACAACGGGACGAAGTTCAAGAACTCTCAAATTGAAAGCTTCCTTGAGGAGGAGGGCATCAAGCATGAGTTCTCTTCTCCCTACACCCCACAACAAAATGGTGTAGTGGAGAGGAAGAATCGAACTCTATTGGACATGGCAAGAACCATGCTTGATGAGTACAAGACGCCGGATCGGTTTTGGGCTGAGGCGGTCAACACCGCTTGCTACGCCATCAACCGGTTATATCTACACCGAATCCTCAAGAAGACATCCTATGAACTCCTAACCAGTAAAAAGCCCAATATTTCATATTTTAGAGTCTTTGGTAGCAAATGCTTTATTCTTGTTAAAAGAGGTAGAAAATCAAAATTTGCTCCTAAGACTGTAGAAGGCTTTTTACTAGGATATGATTCAAACACAAGGGCATATAGAGTCTTTAACAAATCCTCAGGATTTGTTGAAGTTTCTTGTGACGTTGTGTTTGATGAAACTAACGGCTCTCAAGTAGAGCAAGTTGATCTTGATGAGATAGGTGAAGAACAGGCTCCGTGCATCGCGCTAAGGAACATGTCTATTGGGGATGTGTGCCCTAAGGAATCCGAAGAGCCTCCACATGCACAAGATCAACCATCCTCCTCCACGCAAGCATCCCCACCAACTCAAAATAAGGATGAGGCTCAAGTTGATGAAGGAGAAGATCAAGGAGATGAGCCATCTCAAGATGACGACAATGATCAAGGGGGAGATGCCAATAATCAAGACAAGGAGGATGAAGAACCAAGGCCGCCACACCCAAGAGTCCACCAAGCAATCCAACAAGATCACCCCGTCGACACCATCCTCGGCGACATTCATAAGGGGTAACCACTAGATCTCGTGTTGCACATTTTTGTGAGCATTATTCTTTTGTTTCCTCTATTGAGCCCCACAGGGTAGAGGAAGCACTTCAAGATTCGGATTGGGTGATGGCGATGCAAGAGGAGCTAAACAACTTCACTAGGAATGAGGTATGGCATTTAGTTCCACGTCCTAATCAAAATGTTGTAGGAACCAAGTGGGTCTTCCGCAACAAGCAAGACGAGCATGGTGTGGTGACAAGGAACAAAGCCCGACTTGTGGCCAAGGGATACTCCCAAGTCGAAGGTTTGGATTTTGGTGAAACCTATGCACCTGTAGCTAGGCTTGAGTCAATTCGTATATTATTAGCCTATGCTACTTACCATGGCTTCAAGCTTTATCAAATGGACGTGAAGAGTGCCTTCCTCAATGGACCAATCAAGGAAGAGGTCTATGTTGAGCAACCTCCCGGCTTTGAAGACAGTGAGTACCCTAACCATGTCTATAGGCTCTCTAAGGCGCTTTATGGGCTCAAGCAAGCCCCAAGAGCATGGTATGAATGCCTAAGAGATTTCCTTATAGCTAATGGCTTCAAAGTCGGCAAGGCCGATCCTACTTTATTCACTAAAACTCTTGACAATGATTTGTTTGTATGCCAAATTTATGTTGATGATATTATATTTGGGTCTACTAACGAATCTACATGTGAAGAATTTAGTAGGATCTTGACACAAAAATTCGAGATGTCGATGATGGGGGAGTTGAAGTATTTTCTAGGATTCCAAGTCAAACAACTCCAAGAGGGCACCTTCATTTGCCAAACGAAGTACACTCAAGACATTCTAAACAAGTTTGGAATGAAGGATGCCAAGCCCATCAAGACACCCATGGGAACAAATGGGCATCTCGACCTCGACACGGGAGGTAAGTCCGTGGATCAAAAGGTATACCGGTCGATGATAGGTTCATTACTCTATTTATGTGCATCTCGACCGGACATTATGCTTTCTGTATGCATGTGTGCAAGATTTCAATCCGACCCTAAGGAATCTCACCTTACGGCCGTAAAACAAATCTTGAGATATTTGGCTTATACTCCTAAGTTTGGGCTTTGGTACCCTCGGGGATCCACATTTGATTTGATTGGTTATTCGGATGCCGATTGGGCGGGGTGTAAGATTAATAGAAAGAGCACATCGGGGACTTGCCAGTTCTTGGGAAGGTCCTTGGTGTCTTGGGCTTCAAAGAAGCAAAATTCGGTCGCTCTTTCTACCGCCGAAGCCGAGTACATTGTCGCAGGCCATTGTTGCGCGCAATTGCTTTGGATGAGGCAAACCCTGCGGGACTATGGTTACAAATTAACCAAAGTTCCTCTTCTATGTGATAATGAGAGTGCAATCCGCATGGCGGATAATCCCGTTGAGCATAGCCGCACTAAACACATAGCCATTCGGTATCATTTTCTTAGGGATCACCAACAAAAGGGGGATATCGAGATTGCATACATTAATACTAAAGATCAATTAGCCAATATCTTTACCAAGCCACTAGATGAACAAACTTTTACCAAACTTAGGCATGAGCTCAATATTCTTGATTCTAGAAATTTCTTTTGCTAATTTGCACACATAGCTCATAAGTATACTTTTGATCATGTCTCTTTTATATATGCTATGACTAATGTGTTTTCAAGTATATTTCATACCAAGTCATAGGTATATTGAAAGGGAATTGGAGTCTTCGGCGAAAACAAGGCTTCCACTCCACTCTATCACTCATCCTTCGCCGTCGCTCCAAGCATCTCTCCATCTTTGGTATAATCTTCACTCATATGTTTCATTTGCCAAAGGGGAGAAAGAAGTTATCAAAGGGCTCTAATGATTCCGTTTTTGGTGATTCATGCCAAAGGGGGAGAGAGTATGAGCCCAAAGCAAAAGGACCGCACCACCACCCTAATTTTAAAATTAATGATTTTCAATTGAAAATTTCAAATTGGTATCTCTTTGTGTTCTAAAGGGGGAGAAAGTAGTATTTTCAAAATTGATATCTTAAAACCCTCTTGAACACTAAGAGGAGAATTTATTTGAGGGGAGTTTTGTTTAATCAAAGGAAAAGCATTTGAAACGAGGGGACAAAATTTCAAAAATGCTTCGCAAAATCCTATTCACTTGCCTTTGACTATTTGCAAAAAGACTTTGAAAAGGATTTACAAAAATAATTTGCAAAAACAAAACATGTGGTGCAAGCGTGGTCCAAAATGTTAAAAATAAAGAAACAATCCATGCATATCTAGTAAGTAATATTTATTGGCTCAAATTCTAAGTAACCTTTGTACTTACATTTTGCAAACTAGTTCAATTCTACACTTCTATATTTGCTTTGGTTTGTGTTGGCATCAATCACCAAAAAGGGGGAGATTGAAAGGGAATTAGGCTTACACCTATTTCCTAAACTAATTTTGGTGGTTGAATTGCCCAACACAAATAATTGGACTAACTAGTTTGCCCAAGTCTATAAGATCTACAGGTACCAAAGGTTCACAATAAGCCAATAAAAAGATCAAGAGAAAGGGTTCAAACAAAGGAGCAAAGGGACAACCGAAGGCACCCTGGTCGGGCGCACCGGACTGTCCGGTGTGCCACCGGACAGTGTCGGGTGCACCACCGGACAGTGTCCGGTGTACCAGGGAAGTCCAAGCTGAACTTCGCACCTTCGGGAATTCTCAGAGTCGGCGGGCTATAATTCACCGGACTGTCCGGTGTACACCGGACAGTGTCCGGTGCTCCAAGGAGACGCGGCTCTGAACTCGCCAGTCTTGGGAATTCGCATCGGCTACTCCACTATAATTCGCCGGACATGTCCGGTGTACACTGGACTGTCCGGTGTGACTGCGGGACAATGGCTACTTCAGGCGCCAACGGCTACCTGCAGCGCATTAAATGCGCGCCAGCGCGCGCAGTGGTCAGGCACGCCCATGCTGGCGCACCGGACACTCCACAGTGCATGTCCGGTGCGCCACAGGACATCCAGGAGGGCCCAGCGTCAGAGCTCCAACGGTCGGAACCCTAACATTCGGGTGACGTGGCTGGGGCACCGGACATGTCCGGTGTGCACCGGACTGTCCGGTGCGCCATATGACAGACAGCCTCCACCCAAACGGCTAGTTTGGTGGTTGGGGCTATAAATACCCCCAACCACCCCACATTCAAGTCATCCAAGTTTTCCACTTCTCAACCACTTACAAGAGCTAGGCATTCAATACTAGACACACTCAAGTGATCAAATCCTCTCCAATTCCACACAAGGCTTTAGTGACTAGCGAGAGAGATTTGTCGTGTTCTTTTGAGCTCTTGCACTTGGATTGCCTCTTTTCTTTCTCACTTGTTCTTGTGATCAAAACTCCTTTGTAATCGAGGCAAGAGACACCAATTGTGTGGTGGTCCTTGCGGGGAAGTTTTGTTCCCGGTTTGATTTTGAGAAGAGAAGCTCACTCGGTCCGAGGGACCGTTTGAGAGAGGGAAAGGGTTGAAAAAGACCCGGCCTTTGTGGCCTCCTCAACGGGGAGTAGGTTTGCGAGAACCGAACCTCGGTAAAACAAATCATCGTGTCTCACTCCGCATTTGCTCACGATTTGTTTTGGGCCCTCTCTCTCTCGGACTCGTGCTTATTTCTAACGCTAACCCGTCTCGTAGTTGTGTTTATATTTGTAAATTTTAGTTTCGCCCTATTCACCCCCCCCCCCTCTAGGCGACTTTCACTATCTCCATTCACTTCACTTGCATAATTGCTCTAAGTTCAATACTCACTTTGTGAAGAGCAATTAAGTGAAGAAGTTTACTCCGCTAGCACTTCCCTCTCAAACTTGGTTTTCACTAATCCAATATTAGTCCAAGTTTGTTTTGTTAAGCTATTTTTATAGGACCCCCTATTCACCCCCCCCCTCTAGGTGCTCTCAATATTTGGAGCTGATTGGTGAGTACCATAAATTTCATGTACCTCAACCATAGCTAATATAGCATCATCAGGGCCTAAGCACTTAAACAAGACATCACTAGGAGTTCAGTGATAAAGTTCATCATCAATTAGAACATACTTGAAAGTTGTCCACTAAATCTTCCTATCTGTTCTAACAATCAAGGGTGTTCTCCAATCAACTGCATCGGTCACATTGTTAACCAAATTAAGTAAGGCGCCTCTGCTGTCATCGGACGGTTCGGTGTCAATACCTGGATGATCCAATACTATCATGGAAGGTCCAGTTACTCCATCTGAATGATCCACGACTTGAATACTTGGCCTAGCTTTGGTTATCAAACTTTTAGAAACATGGAATTTTGCTCGTGTTACCCACTAACTTGAAGCTTCATGTGCCAAGACATTAGCCCTGTAACTTCAGCCCTAGATATATACCGAATGTCGAATTCGTCAAAAGATTGAATTATGTCCCAACATCTCTTAAGGTAATCATTCAAAACACCATCTAAACATTGATACTCCTCCAAAATTTGTAGGACAACTAGCTGAGAATAACCAAACACCTTTACATGCTTCACTCTCATGTAATCTAAGAGTTCTAAACTGAATAAGAGAGCTTCATATTCAGCTTAATTGTTAGTGTAATAAGCTTTTAATCTGCTAGAGAAGTCAAAAGTGGCATTCCTTGGTGAAACAAGTACGATGCCAATACCTTGTCCTTCATTGCAAACCGATCCATCAAAATACAGAGTATATGGAGCAATAGTAAGGTACGATATTTCTAGCTTGAGGTATCATTAATCTGGTGTTCCACAATATAGTCAGCTACAACATGTCCTTTCATAAATTTCAATGATTCATAGGCTAAGTCATATTATATCAGTGCATAAGCCCATTTACCAATTCTACCACTCATAATTAAGTTTTGTAACATACACTTGATTACATCGGTTTGACAGTAAACAGTACACGAGCTAGACAATAGGTAATATCTAAGTTTGGTGCATGCATAAAATAGGCATAAACATAATTTCTTAAAAAGGTATACCTTGTCTCGGCATCTACCAATCGTTGACTCAAATATGTTATAACGTGCTCCTTTCCTTCGGCTTCTTGGGTCAAAATAACTCCAATGACCTTATTCTCAGCTGCAATATATAATCTAAAAGGGGATCCATTCTTCAATGCCTTAAGTACCAGAACCAAAGATAAATAATCTTTGATAAGATCAAAAGCATGTTGTTGTTTTGCCCCCTAAGTTAAATCGGCATTATCCTTAAGCCAAAGAATAGGAGTGAAAGCGTTAACTTTTCAGGCAAGCTTAGAAATAAACATCCTTAGATAACCGAGAAACTTATACATTTCAAGCTTACAAGTAGGGGCACCCACATTTTGAATAGCTATTATTCAATCGAGATCTACTTCTATGCCATGCTCATGAATGATAAATTCTAAGAACTTGCTAGCCGACACTCCAAAGGCACATTTGCGCGGGTTCATTTTTAAATCATACTGACGTATCTTATTAAAGGTCTTTCACGAATTGACTAAATGAGAATCAAATACAGTTGATTTGACTACTATATTGTCAATATAAACCTCCACAATGTTCCCCAACAACTCATGGAAGATTAAATCATGGCCCTTTGATAGGTGGCACCGGCATTCTTTAACCCAAATGTCATAAAAACCCACTCGAATAAAATCAATAAAGCTTGGACATATAAAGGTCATTTTGGAAGAATCCTCTTCGGCCATAAAGATCTGATTATATCCGGCATTACCATCAAGAAAACTAAGGACCCTATTCCCTAATGTATTATTTATTAAAATGTCGGCTACAGGCATAGGATATTCATCTTTAGGAGTTGCTCTATTTAAATTGTGAAAATCAATACATTAAGTTTATCGGAGTCTTTCTTCTCTATTGGCACAATATTAGAGACCCAATCTGTATACCTGTAAGGTCTAATGAAGTTGCCTTCTAAAAGTCAATGTATTTTGTCCTTGATCCTAGGGTGTAGGTCTAGACAAAATGGCCTTGGATTTTGCTTGAATGGTCTGAAACCAGTTTAATAGGCAACCGATGCTCAACTAGCTCTCGATTTAAACCTGGCATCTCATTATAGCTCCAAGCAAAGCAATCAGAGTATTCTCTCAATAATCTGATCATTTTATTCCTATGATCAAATTTCAGGCTTTTGTTACAAAAGTCAGCCTTGGAGTATTGCCATCTCCTATGTCAACTTTCTCCAAAGGACCGACCGATGTAAACCCCTATACTAATTTGTCTAAATCCCTAAACTTCTTTATTATGCTCATAGCAGAGGAGACTGATGCTCTCTATAGGACTGCAGACCATCCAGCCATATGGGCTGGACCATCCAGGAGAGGTGCCACGATATGCAGACCTCTCTACAGTATTTTGAACCATCCAACTATAGGAGCCAGACCATCTATGAATGTGCCTTCAATTTGGCATCCTCTCTGCAAGACTCCAAACTGTTCAGCCTCAAGGCCCAGGCCATCTGTGATGCGTGTTGTAACCTACTCATCAATTTTTGTTGTATGCATCATTTTTCATTTATGATTTAGTCGATTCTCCATTGGCTTGAGCATTACAAGAGTGAAGCCTTCTCTACACACACTTATAAATTGATAATCTAAAGAGTCAACTCATGTCAGACATTTTGCAATGTCATAAGTCCAAAGTATAGAGGCATCGGCCATAGCAATGCAAGCCGATGAGTCTGTATGTATTGTTTCTATCTCATTACCTACCCACTTCACTAATGTTTGGTGTAAAGTAGAAGGTATATATTGATTGGCATGTATCCAATCTCTTCCTAAGATTACGCTATAATTACCCTCTACTTCAGCGGCAAAGAATGTTGCGGCGAGGGTCTTTGTTCGGATGGTCAATTAAATGGACGTGACGCCCTTAGCTTCAATCGGGTTGTTGCTCCCAACACAACTGAGCGTCATATTAGTCCTGATCAATTCGATGACTTTCTTGCCTAGCTTTTAGTACAAAGAGTATCACATTAATTAACGGTTGCTCCCCCATCGACAAGCATCATAAAAATCGGTGTCCCATCAATATGGCCGCACACATAAAGCGACTTTAAATGATTGACCGATTCTTTTGGTTTGGTGAAAAGAAAGCTTCTTTTGGACCAAAATAAAAATGACCAACCATAGGTTCATCATCATCAATAATGTTATAATCGGCTAAAAAGGTAATAACATTAAGTTCCATACCTAAGTGCTCTAGCGACGCCTCGTAGTCCACCCTTTCTTCTCCTAGCAGGTTGTCCTCATCATCATCTTGGTCCATGGTGATTGAGATGCCTTTAGGAGCTTCCTGATAAGGCACGGACGGTCCGGACATGGACAGCGGACTATCCATGCTTGAGTCGGGTGGTCCGACTTCTACAGCCAGACGATCCGCGATGCCTATAGGGACCTGTTCACCTAATGTTGTGCCTTGATTTTTCATGTACGCTTGCTTTTCTAGTGTTAATTTTGGCGGCCTTAGGTATCCATTTTTAGTGGTATTGGGTACTATGGATGTGTATCATTAAGTTTTTTGTCTCTTTCTCTCTATTTTCTTTTGCTCTTAAGCGCTGCAACTTGCACTTTTGAGAATGTGTTAGTCCCGATGGGCACCATCAGGGCATGGGATATTTGGGATTAGATATTTTAGTACTAGCTACAGCAATCTTATTCTTTTCTCCATTTGCTTTGGCCAACACATCGAATGTCATTGGCCCTTCATTATTACTATTTATAATGACATTTGTTGTACCTATTTTAGTAATATCACTAGTTGTTGTTTTTAAATTTTTTTAAACTAATACTCCCTTTGTACCAGAATATAAGGTGTAACCACTTTTTTGTTCTTGTCCCACAATATAAGGTGTGCTCTCTCTATGCACACGTACATCGATGTAGTGGTATAGAGAGAATTAAATGCATTTCTTGGTCTTTGATCTAGAGGTGGTTACGCATTATGTACTGGGACGAAGGGAGTAGCTGGTTCTAGTGCAACAGATGTGGGAGTTCCCTCCCTATGCCCCCTACTGGATTGGTCGGCCTTTGTGGTCGAGAATTCCAGCAGTTTTGTTGGAACTCTGTTTGATGACCGGATTGAGGACCACCCAATCAGTCATCTTTCACCGATGGTGTTAGTCTATCAAACGCAAGAGTTTGGGGTGCCCCAAGCCGGGTGTTGTGGCATCCCATAAGGATATGGCTTGTGTATCATGGGCATTTCCCACATTTGGGTTGGCATATATGGTGGAGTGGGTATGCATAAGTAGGTGGATAAGTTGGTGGATACATGGGTGAATATTGAGGTGGAGGTGTCCACACTGGTGTGTTAGGCATTAGTTGAACAGTGCTTCGGGGCGATTTATTCAACCATACCTCCTGAGATGAATTATTTTCTTTCACTTGTCTCCTTATGGTAGGCGAATGAGATCGCTTCTCTGGATGGTCATAGGGAACATCCTTTTTGTTGACATACATGGATAATAATTGATCAAACGTGGGGCTAGCTTTAATCAGCCTACTAGGTGCTTTAATTGTATTCTGCTTCCACGTACCTATTTTGGGTTGTCGGGGATTGAAGTTATGTAGTCGTTGTTGCCTCTAGACGTTGTTGGACCATCCGCCAAAGCTAGCTAGACCATCTGCATTGCGCAGAACAGGGGGCTTTGCCTGGTCACCTCCTTGCACACGCCGCCTAGTGTCAGCGATCTTGATAGTGATTTTCAATGTTTCTCCTCCACCTGGGGGGTCTTTTCTACCACCACTTCCTTAGAAAAGATTTTCGTGTTCTCATCGAGGGCCCGAGGGTCGCCGATGATGATGCCCTTTTCATTGTCCTTATCAGGCACATCAGGTTGAAACAAGACTATTGGGGGCCTTCCTCTCTCGAAGGTCCTCAAAAACATGACTAACCATTTGCTTCTAGCATAATATTGATTGCTACAGGGAGCTTCGGTATACAAGATGAAGGTATAGCCCGAGGATGGTAAGAACGAACATGATGAGAGTCTTCTCCTATGGTGAAGGTATATGATGAGAGTCTTCTCCTATGGTGAAGGTATACAAGATGAAGGTATAGCCCGAGGATGATAAGAACGAACACTGAAGCTATAGCCAAAGACTAACAACTTCGGTTTAAAATGGTGACGAAGACTAAGCATGGTGCTAAGCCAAAAAAGGAAAAGACTAGCTAGTCCCTGATGATTTATGTTATAGTTGTGAATAAATGTTAAGGACATAAATGTACTTTTATCCGGGCTACGTCTCATGTCTATAAATAAATGAATAGTGCCACCGTACTGTTTACGCTGAATTGTAATCGCTCTCGCATCAACACCTTTGAACAAGCCGAAGGTATTAGTGTAATATAAATTTTGTTAATGTCCATGTGCGTATTATGAAATACATATGTGTATGAGCCAATAAATACATTCATTGTCTTTATTCATTCTTATTCTTATGAATCATGAAGGCATGTCCTTCATGACCTTCGTTTGAAGATTATTATAACCGAGAGGAGACAATACTTTGGAGGATGAAGGTCCTTGACCTTTAACAATTGTGTTGCCTTGTTCTTGATTCACAGCTTTTGAGAACAAGTGACCAACATTGGCGCTCACCTCCAGTGAACTCAAACGACCACCTTCGGCAAGCATTCACCTTTGTCATGCCACCGAAGAAGGCAACAGTGATAGGGGCTATCCTTCAGCCACTGGATACCAACCAAGAAGGGCTCTCTCTGAGAGAAGCCCAAAACCAGAAGAGGAAGGCTACCAGTCCAACACTGTAGGAGGAAGAACTACACCAAGTGATCAGAGACTTGGAGGCTATTCACCAGCAAGTGCAACGAAAGAGAGAGAAGATGCTTCGGCTAGCCGAACTTCAAAGGAAGATTGATGAAGCTGCTGAAGAAATGTGTCATATCACACAACATGACAAAGGATGAAGGCCACCACAGAGAGAGCTTCGCCAAGAAATTCCAAGCAATGATGATGAATTGTATGACTTTCATCATGGTAACTTTGCTTTTGTTGATGCTTCTCCTCTAGCAGCAGAACTGCAGGCTACTCCATGGCCACCATCCTACAAGCCACCATAGCTTCCTATGTATGATGGGCATTATGGTCCGAAGCAGTTTCTTATGAGCTATGAGACAACCATATCCTCATATGGTGGCAACGCAGCTGTCATGGCGAAATCCTTTATCATGGCAGTCAGGAGCGCGGCTCAAATGTGGTATTCTTCCCTCCGCCCGAGAATGATCACGTCATGGCAAAAGCTGAAGGACATGCTGGTAACCAAATTTTAGGGTTTCCAAATGAAGCCAGTAACTGCCTAAGCCCTATTTCAGTGCATACAAGATCATGAGGAATACCTCCAAGCGTATGTCCGAAGGTTTTTGTGTCTCAAGGCTCAGGCGCCAATGCTGCCAAACCAAATTGTCATCGAAGCTATGATCAAGGGGCTTCGACCAGGACCAACGGCATAGTATTTTGCTAGGAAGCCACCGCAAACTTTGGAGAAGCTCCTCCAGAAAATGGATGAGTACATCAGGGTCGATAATGACTTTCGGTAGAGAAGGGAAGAGGCCTATAGATACTCAAAGATGACTAGGGGCTTCGGAGGAAGGTTCCACCCTAGACATGTCAGAACAATCCACAATCCCAGCTCAAGTGATGACAGAGGAGGAAACCACGCTCAAGGGCACCAGCAAAGCTCCCAGTCTTCAGGTACGCAACAAAGTTCTTATAGGCCACCAGCTCCAAGAGGCAGAGGGGGAAGAAGCTTCGGAGGAAGGTTCAGCTCCTAACCCAGGAGATTGTTCTATTTATTCTGCATGGAGGATAAAGGACATACAACAAGGACGTGCCAAGTCACGATTCAAAAGCAAAAAAAAGATAGCTAAAGCCGAAGCAAGACAGAATCAGCCGAAGCAGGTCCTACATACTGCTTTGTGCTATTCTCCATACATTCCTGAGTATGTGGGCAATCAGCAGCCCACAGCATCGGTTGCTTCGGCAAGTCACTCTCAAGCAGCATGGACCCCGCTACCTCCACCACCACCCATGCCACCAACCTTAACCCACAATCAGCAGCCAGAAGGGCACCGCCAAGCATAGCAATAGCGTGATACACGTGAAGAATCTGAAGCTCGCACAGTCAACAGCACTGTGCCCGAGTCGAGGCACATTTGCTGAAGATACACAGGAGCTCAATTAGAAAATTTTCATGCTTAATGTACTCTTTACTTTTCTGCTTTTATATTTCTCTTCCGAAAACAATATAAGAAGGTTCAACCTTTGACCTGATGTGATAAATCTGGGGTTACACCATCAAGTGTAATAGAAAGGGTGAAGAAGTTCCAAAGTCATTCCTAAGGGAATGCAGAGCTAAAATACCACCTAAATAAAAGGTGAAGAAGCTCCAAAGTCGTTCCTAAGGGGATGTAGAGCTTAGCTCCAAAGTCGTTCCTAAGGGAATGCAGAGCTGAAATACCACCAAAGTAAAAGGTGAAGAGACTCCAAAGTCATTCCTAAGGGGATGCAGAGTCTTATTTTTTATATATTTTATGCATCAACATCATTTGCATCATACGATCACATCATATTGCATGACATCGCATCATGCATCATTTTGCACTGATACAAACAGTGAAAAAACAAGGAAAATTGCTCCTTCAAATATACCGACTAACCCATGAGGTTAAGTCCAGGTTCGGCAAAGACTAATGAAAGAACGTATCAATAAGGCATGATCCATGCTTGTGACAGAGGTACTATCATACGGAGTTTATGCCTTTGACAATGGTATTCTTATGTGACGTCTACGTTAAGAACTACATAGTCGCTTCAGCAAAGAAGGGGGATTTCTTTATGAAGCGTGAAGAAGGGAAGGTGTTTTTTGCCTACGGCTCAAAAAACGGTACGTACGAAGATTTCACACCTCACAAAGAAATATATTACATCATTAAATACACATATAGTTGATAAGTATTTCTTACAATGGCAAAATTCTGTATAGAGAATCAAAAGTCTTAAAAAAATAAGCTCTAGTCGTCCTCTTTTAGAACTTTATCGGTGACTTCTTCCAAGAGTCCGTTGACACCTTCATCAACGGCATCGTTAGCAATCCTAATTACATCGAGTGCCCTTTTCAGAGATGGATCGGCTTTGGGGTTGTATGGCTCCGGAGGGGGAGAGAGCTTAGCTGTACCACAATACAAGTCTGTTACTATCGAAGCTAAAATAATTTACGAAGTTAAATCATGAAAGATATACCTATAAGCCTGGCACGTTCAGCGGTTTCTTCAGCTCTCCTGGCCTATTCCAAGGCGTCATGAGATTCTCTCTTTCTCTCTAATAGCTTCATCAGCTGTCTCTCGGCCACCCTTCAGCCATAATTCTGAATAAAACTTTCCACCTAGCACAGTGGCTTTGGCCGAAGGGTTTTTGATATCGTAGGCTAAGAGCGAAAATCCTGGTTGAACTACAACCTTGGCATGTTCGCAGCCGACCTTTTCCAAGACTGACATGGCCCCACGGGCACCAGCGAAGGCACAGAAATCTCCTCTGTCGCTCAGAATCTCTTCAAAAGCTTCGGCTTCACCGTTGATCCAACGGATAACCCCATCAGGATCACCGTAGATAAAGTTTTTCTCTGAGGAAAATGTGCCAACTTTATAGAAGTTATTATTCAAGTTCTTAGCACATTCTATAGCAACATTGTAGCACTCCTCATTAGCTTGACGAAGCTCTTTGACATTTTTTGTACCCTTAGGCGTTCAATATCAGATATTTCATGTTTCGTTAGCTCCACATTGAAATTTTCAGTTGCTTCCCCAAGTTTCTTTTCTAATTCTTGTACTTCAGCTCTATGTAGTTCTGCTTGAGTGGACAGTTTAGCTTCACTGGATTTTAGTCTTTTGACTAACGAGAGTAGAATCTTATCTTTTTCAAGAGCTTCGTTCCTTAAAGTTATAACCTCCGATCGAAGGTTCCCAATTGCGATCTGGTAGCTTTCATCCTCTGCATCTTTTTGAGCTTTTAGAGCCTTACTAAGAATAAGACCCTACCAAACAAAGAACGAACAAATAATAATAGTAAGAATCACCACAAAAATATCTCACTATAACAAAAAATATCAAATGTGAAGCCAAAATGTAAAAACCTTCAAGCTATTGTAGGTGAGGCTATCCGCAAGCTGACCCTTCGTCATAGTAGATAGACCAAGCTCAAGTTTTGGATAGCCCATGTTGTCCATCATCTCGCGGCAAACATTAATCTCTTTACTACCTGGCAGACAGTAGAGGAAGTTGTCTTCGTCATTTCCTCCATATACCAAGGACCCTCAGGGATATTTCAAGTCCTTGGCATAGTGTTGCACATGGCAATTTGTTCTGATGATAACTGCTTTCCCGAAGCGTGTCAAATAATGTATTCCAAATCACCCTAGGGAGGTGCTTTGGGAGCAGGTGATGTGGACTTTTCTGGAAGACTCTCTTCCATCAGCCTTACTGTTGTAGCTCCCGAAGGTCCAACTTCAGCATGAGCAAAAGTAGCGCTTGCAGTAATCACTTCTCTTGCATCTTCAGTTTTTTCGCCAGATGCTTCAGTAGAAGCGGGAATTGGCACTTTCATGGATTCTAAAACAGCATCTAAAACACTAGTCATCCTTCTCTTCCTCGGAGTAGCTATTGTAGTAGTCAATAGATTCGGCAGCCCTGTTACAGTTGTAGGGCTCAGTACCTTTGGTTGTTCTGCTGTTTTCTCTGATTCTGACTCTTTTACCGGATTTGCACTAGCTTCGGCTGGCATGGCAGGAGCTAATTCCCTGGCATGGCAGGAGCTGATTCTGTAGCTGAGGGGGCAGCTTCGACACTTTCAATAAACTTTGGCACTACAGCCGTCTCAATAGGCTTCGGCCTGCGTGTTAGGATCTTGACTCTCCTCGGTTTTGGTGCACTGGAAGAGGTCAAGGTGGCAATTTTCCTTTTCCCTCCTTGCTTTAGAATAGGGAAACAATAGTTAGGATAAACAAACCCGATCACATCAAAAACTCTATTTAGTCTCCATTTTCCTCAAGCACCGAAAGCAACGGTCATGGCCTCGTCCTCTGCCTTCGTATAGGCTCCCAGCAACTCATTACTAGTTGCCTCAATAGCCTCTAGCCAATCATCATTCGGTTCATCAAACTAGCTTCTATAACGGCAGGTGTATCTAAGATAAACCAAACCAACCTTACTGGAGCCAGCAGTAGTTTCCTTCGGCATCTCCCACTCATTCACAAGAGGCCATACCTTGAAAGCAATGTGTTCCTATACCAAATCCCTGGTATCGATGTAAGTACACACGATGTTGAAAGCTATTAAGCACGCTTGCACCTCATTCCCAATAGCAGTTGATGGCCTCCTAATGCCAAAGCGCGACCATATGGGACGTTGTATAATGCCCTTCACATCCTCCCTCTCACTCATATCATTCTTCACGTAGAACCATTGCTTCATCCAAGAACCCGACCATTTCTTCCGAAATGTTAGCACAGGATAACTTGCCTTAGAGCAGGGCACGAAGTTGTAACACCCGAAGTTGTTATGGTATTGCTCCTTCACGGCTGCCTTTGTCTGGTAAGATAATTCATGTATATTACAGAAGCACCTAGCATCTGGCTCTAGTCCTTGGCTTCGCATAGCCCAAATGAAAACCCCCCACTTTAATCAAAACCTCAGGAGTAAGTTGATGAAGGTATATTTCGAACGTCTTTAGTACTTCAACCAACATCTTGTGTAATGGAAAACGAAGCCCAACCTTCATGAAGCTTTTAAAGACCACCACTTCATCAGCTTTGGGAAGAGGAACAATGCTTTCTCCCCCAACCCTCACTATAGATATATCATGGAAATATTTGCCATTCATCGCTTCAACCTGCCCTTGTTTAATAGTGACTTTCCAAAAACATGGCTCGGCCTCCACAGCCGATATTCAACATCTTCATTTCCACTCTCCACATCAAAACTGTCACTGTCGCTGGAATCCCCAGACAACCCAGCTAGCATCTCATTGGTGATCTTTTCCACGTTGGTCTTTTCCATTGCTTTGTAAAACTAAGCAATTGTGGGGTCTACAATCTTCTTGTCCTTAGCCATTTGGATGATGATCACAGCAAATGCCGAAGCTCAGAAAACAATCATGCTCGCAAAGAGAAGGCTAAAATAGCAATCACAGCACAAACAACTAGATGGCATGAAAAATATTCATAGCACAAGCCTCTATATATATACTCAGAGCTCCACCGCTTGGTGGGTCCCACAGTTCAGAATGATTCGCTATTCTAGCGAAGGGAAGGTATTTTTTTGGACCTTCGGCTAAAGGCCATCATTCATATTGTAGTCTGAATTTGTTACAAAGAAACAAATTAGTACTGCGAGGGGCTACTGTTGGGGGCCTTCCTCTTCCGAAGGTCCTCAAAAACATGACTAACCATTTGCTTCTAGCACAATATTGATTACTACAGGGAGCTTCAGTTCATGATTAGAGTCTTCTCCTATGGTGAAGGTATACAAGACGAAGGTATAGCCCGAGGATGATAAGAATGAACGCTGAAGCTATAGCCAAAGAGTAACAGCTTCGGTTTACAATGGTGACAAAGACTAAGCATGGTGCTAAGCCAAAAAGGAAAAGACTAGCTAGTCCCTAATGATTTATGTTATAGTTGTGAATAAATGTTAAGGACATAAATGTACTTTTACTGGGTTGTGTCTTGTGCCTATAAATAGGTGAACAGTGCCACTGTACTGTTTACGCTGAATTGTAATCGCTCTCACATCAACACCTTCGAATAAGCAGAAGATATCAGTGTAATATAAACTCTATTAATGTCCATGTGCGTATTATGAAATACATATGTGTATGAGCCAATAAACTATAGTCATTGTCTTTATGTATTCTTATTCTTATGAATCATGAAGGCATGTCCTTCATGACCTTCGTCTGAAGATTATTATATCCGAGAGGAGATAATACTTTGGAGGATGAAGGTCCTTGACCTTTAACAATTGTGTTGCCTTGTTCTTGATTCACAGCTTTTGAGAACAAGTGACCAACAAATACTTTTTTACCCTTAAGATCTATTAGGTTGACAGAGAAAGGTTGTTTGTCAACCTACATCTCTTGGAAATTCAACTAGCCCTCATTAATGGCCGATTGTACCTGCCAATGGAACATGTTACAATCATTAGTGGCATGAGAAAATGAGTTATGCCACTTACAATAAGCATGCCTCTTTAGTTCATCAGAAGATGGGATAGTGTGGTTTATTTTAATTTACCGCTCTTAAGCAATTCATCAAATATTTTATCACATTTGGCAACATTAAATACAAATTTAACATGCTCTTGTCAATTGTTTTGAGCCGAGTGTAAAGATGAACAAACTGGAGAATTAGCCTTGGTTGGCCAAACTAATTCTGCAGCATATACCTCATGCGGCTCATCATCTGAGCTACTTTGGTCGCAGTCCACTACAAGGACATTGTGATGATCCACTTTAGGGCTTGTTCGGTTAGGGGTGGATTGAGGGGGATTGGAGGGGATTCAATCCCCTTCTATACAAATTTAAATAGGAGGGGATTTAATCCCCTCCAATCCCTCTTAAACCCCCTTCAAACCGAACAAGCCCTTAGGCAGATCCTTGCTTCGACTTTCATGAGCCAAAGCTCGTTGGTGCAATTGGGTCAATGTAAAAAACTTGATACCATCTAATTTTTCTTTTAAATATGATTGTAACCTGTTAAATGCTAATCCGGCTAGTTTCTTATCAGCAACCTAGACCTGGAAGCATCGGTTCCTAGTATCTTGGAATTTCTGTATATAATTATTAACTGATTCTTCATGCCCTTGTCTTAGTGAGGCTAAGCCAACTAGATCTAACTCATGTTCTCCTGAGAAGAAGTGCTCATGAATTTTTTGTTCTAGTTCCCCCAAGAGTAAATGGAATTAGGTGGCAAGGTTGCATACCATGCGAATGTGGTACCAGTTAGGGACAAGGAGAATAGGCGGATGCGGATGCGAAAGGCTTCCCTATCGGCTAGTTCCTGTAGGTGTGCTAGGAACTGGCCTATGTGCTCGTGTGTACTCTTCCCGCATTCCCCAAAAAACTTAGAGAAATAAGGTATCCTAGTTCCTCGCGGATATGGCATGACATCGAATCCGTGGTCATAAGGTTTCCAATATGATTGTCCGGTGCTCGGCACACTAACACCGAGTTTGTCCCTGAACAACCCGACCACTTCTTCCCTGATTTTCTCTAATACATCTAGTGACTATCCACTAAGTTTGGGAGTGAAAACCTCAGGTGGCCAGATATTATTATGTCGGCCTTCTTCCTAGGGACGCTCAAAATGTGTGTTTGGTGTCCTATTATCGCCACTCCTTCCTACCCTATATCTCTCGGGTTGTCTGGCGACCGAAGAATGTTTAGCTCTTCATGTATGAGGTGGCATGACATGGACATAATGTGTCGCAGATGGGATGGTGTAATACTACTGGGATGGATGTGGAAATTGTGCAGATCTCTGTTCTGCATACACATACTCGGACCGTCTGGCATGAGGGGTCGTTCCATGATTGGGTCAAACAGTCCAGTGTTGTTCTCGGACTGTCTGGCCACATATGGTGCTGTCTGTGTGGCGTGTGCGTAGGTCTATGTATGGCTGGACGGTCCGGCAAAAGGTGTCGGACAATCCATGATATGGTCGGATGGTCCGTAATTAGGTTCGGACGATTCGGTCGTGCCCGAAGTTGCTTGCATACCTGATGGTGGCATATGTGGTTGTGGTATGAATGTGTTCGTTGACATACCATATGATGGTTGGGTTGGAGATGACCCATTTATTGCGTCATGTGTGGGCACCTCTATGTTAGGTTCATATGATGAAAAAATTGGGAATAACAGATTTTTCATATGATCGTGCTAATCCCCTCATAGACTAATCTATGTATTGTTTAATTGATCCCCTCGTTATTCTATTAAAGACTTAAAATATGGATCTAGAATACTTACATTGGGGTTTGTAGTGGAGTCAAGAGAGATGTCGTCTCGATCTCCTCATGCCGAACGATCTTCTGGTGGCAAGCCCTTGTGAAATGTGACATGTATTTCTCTTTCTCCTCGTATCGTTCGGCGATTTGTCACAGTGCTTCCTCTCCATCTTGCTTTATGAAGTCCTCAAAACGTTGTTGATCGTTAGTCGATAGTTCCTCGAGGGTCGGCTTAATGATGTTGCTGGTAGACCCTTTGGTATTATCCTTGGGCCAGTGAGGTCGATGGTTGGGAGATATAAATGCCCTTATCCCAACGGAGTCATCAAAAAGTGTGTTGGCTCAGATGTGGGGACAAACACTAGGGTGGACCACCTAGCAGTGCTCTTTGTGGGAGCGCGGACAGCCCGCGGTCGAGGGCCGAACGGTCCGCAACCTCACTATAGGAGCGGCTCCTCTTTGCGTGGCACCAGACGGTCCGTGATGACGCAGAGTCGACTTCCTCATCGAAAAAGCCTAGAACTTCCCCTACACCCCCGAGGGGGGACCCCGTTAAGGGCTTGTTCGGTTCTATCCCAATCCATATGGATTGAAGGGGATTGAGGGGGTTTCAATCTCTAGTAAGTCAAAATCTCTCCCAATCCATATCAATCCCCTCCAAACCATATGAATTGAAAATAACCGAAAAAGCCCTAAGGAGGAATTCCAGGGGTGCATTGCGGTCGACAGGCCATCCAGGACGTCCCTAGACGACGTAAAGTTGAAGAGAGATAAATATTTGGGGTTGGGGAATTGCTAAACTAGGTATAAATTACTCCTAATCCTAATGCGATGAAGAACGAACAAATAAAGTAGATTGTATTGATTTGGATCGATTGTGTCGTGCGCCAATCGACCGTACCCCTCCATATATGGGCAAGATCCAACAGTTTCCCGCGAGATTAGATGGATAATCACTCGCGGGATAAAGATTCCAGCCTGAATTATTGTAATCGTGGGCCATCCGGGGCGCAGGCTGTTCAGGCTACATGGCCAGACCATCTGGCCATCCAGGTGTCAAATTTGGTGCTCAGCGCTAGGTAAAATATACAACTATGTATATTAACCACATGCATATGGACGTTGTACCAAGTAATAACAACTAATAAAAAAACAAAGAACAGTGCTGCAAATAATACAGACAACTATCTTCGCAAAAAAAAACGAAAAATGGTAAAGACAAACAGAATTATATTGTGGTTGTGAACAACCAAAGTATCAAACAGAACGACACGTCCTGTTAACCAAAGGTGAAGTAGTGTACAAGCATCTTGTAGACACATCCAGCTAGCTAATCCCTGGGGAGAGAGGTGACAGAGACCTGCATGAAATGGCAATGAGAAGGAAAATGACAGGGCTGACACCATGGTCTGGAACTAATCATACAGGCCAGAATTTTTCAGGCCCTGACTTGTCCCAATCCCTGGAATAACTCCAAATCCCCAGTGAGAATGAGCAGTTTGTTGCTTGCGTCGCAGAAATCTGAGGGAGGGTGTGGCGGGGACCAGGCCAACACATGTTACTGTTACCAACCGCTCCACATAACTCACCATCCAATCACATTGCACAATCTAGAGAAAGGCCTGCATATGAAGCCAACACATGATCCAACTTCAATTCTGAATCTGGTCAGGATTGACTGCTGGATCTAGGTTTTGCCGGTACAGATCAGAGCTACAGATCCACTGACCGCTGTAATAAAAAGATATACGTTATGGTAAAAATGGCAAGGCCTCGTGCTTACTTTATTCATGCTATCTCAATCATGTGATGCTAACCTTGCTAAGATAGATGGCCCTCTGACTTTGGATGACAGTAATGTAAGTGCATGCATTATTTGAGACAAGTGGTGATGATAACCTTAATCCATTGAACATGTGACCATGAGATCCAAAACATTGCATGCCTAGCTGTCTGTTCAGTGCTCCTTTTTGTGCTGATCCAGCAATAACATTTAAAACTGACATGGCTACCTACACAAACCCATGGCCATGGGGAGAGGTAACAACTACTGCTCAAAACCAAACAGAGAGCTAGAATTAGAATCCTGAGGCCTTGTCCAGTTGCATGGGGATCGAGAGAGATTAAATCTCTTTCTACTCAATTTTGACTAACAAGACATTTGATCCCTTTCAATTCACTTCTAACGGAACAAGCCACTAAGGATGTGTATAGCTGGAGTGGGGGCGCATAAGAATTTCGGTGCTGCAAGAACGAAGAATATAATAGCTGGGGCTTCTTATCTTGGCCCTGTCCTTTTCTTGGCACTACATAAGAGCATCTTGGGAGCCTTTTATCACATATGAACTCCATTGGCCTAAATGACATGGATTTGTTTGGCATGCCCACAGGGAGGGGTCCACCATGACAGTAAAACAAATGACAGGGGAGAATCTTAAATCCCCTCCTCCACCCCCTCCTGCCTCACCAGATTTGATACACATGCAAATCCTGCTGGCTGTTGCTTCTCAGCAGGGCCAAAATCCGTTCCTTTGGCCTAGCAGTAGCTACCGCTACCAGGAGATCTTCTTCTCTCCCCCCGCTCCTGTGAGAGGTGCCCAACAGCTTCGTCAGAGGAATCAGCACTTCAGCGGAGGTGAGCTCAAGGCCCCCTTGCGTCGTTTTATCTCGCTCTTGATCCTTGTCGCTTCCAAGAACCGCCCTTGGGCCTGCCCGGCCTTCATGGAGCATTCTGAAAGCTTGCATGCATGTCGTCGTCATGTTCTTGCCTGGTCGTCGTGCTTTTGTAATTTCATTCATGGTCAAGGAGCAGCTGCTCCAAAAATCTAGTGTTGTAAAGAAAGAAATCAACTTCCCCTGGTTCCTTCCAGAATTCTACCTGCGAGAATTTAGACGTTAGTACACTATAAGCGTGTATTTTATTTTTTTATTTTTTTGCATAAATATGTGGAGAGAAATTTCTGCTTCTGTACCATTGTGGTCGTCTGTTTGCTCCGGGATCCAATTACAGCGCAAAGACAGTTATATTATTTTACGTTGCTACAGATCTGTATCTGTTACTTTTTTTTCCATTAAGATCGCGGTGGTATCCATTCACGTACTCCTAACCAAACAGCACATATATGTTACTTGCCGAAAGTGCAGACTGCCAAACCTTTGGGCAAGCATATAACTCAATTGCAGGTGTACAAGCACATAGGACAAATTCTCAATTGATGTTTAGATTGCATATAACTACAACAATGTAGCACCACATTTATTATGATATCTTTGGATACTCATCATTCAACTTATTATTACAATAAATTAAATGCGCCATCCCCTATCTGACAGGGAAGAGCTCTTCAAATCAAAGATGAATAGAAAAATTCAGTAACTTATTCAGTTGACCGCTAGAAACTGTTACCATCGCAGGCAAATGTGCTAGCATCTCACATCCGTTTCTACTTGTTGCAGACACACAGTCCAGGTCCAGGTCCAGGCCATCGAACTGATACTTGTGTGGTGGCGCGGGCAGGGATCAAGATGGAGAAGGAACACATCAAGATGGCCATGCTGAGGCAAGAACAGACATTCAGACAACAGGTAAACCATGTCTCGCCGGAACTGCCTGCTCACGAAGTAGATAGTATCCATAGACTTGGTAATGCTGAAAAAACTGTTCAATGGTCACTTCTCCAGGTTCACGAGCTGCACCGCGTGTACCAGGTTCAGAAGCAGCTGATGATGCAGATGCAGATTGCCAAGACAAACAGCTACGGAAACGAAGCTGCTGAAAGGCAAACCAAACCGACAGAAAAACTCGAGCACCGACAGTGGTGTGGTAGCTCAGGCAAGACGGAGGCCAAGCTGGCCGAAGACTTCAGCCTGGAGCTGACACTGGCAACTGGGGCTGGAAGGAGGGAGGAAGAGAAGCCATCCAACTCAGACTCCGAAGCAACAATGTCGTCATCGACATCTGCAGAGTCAGAGCCAGGGCAGGGGTTCGCGTCCAAGTCCGATGTAACAAACCTAAGGTTCCAGAATGAGAGCAGTAGGCATGATGCTCAGGTCTTGCAGTCTCCTTGGCGATACCAATGTTTAAGTCTCAAGATGGCGTGAAGGGGTTAGGTTGGGTTGGCATGGCATGGGTGTACCCCAAGGCTCAAACAAAAGCAAGTGCATTGCTGCATGCATGTATGTATGTATATTACGATTTCACTGCAACTGTAGGAGCGAGCTCAAAAGAAGCAAATGGAGCATTTATGGGGAAACAAAAAATGAACCAAATGAGAAGAAAAAGGATGAGATAGATTGTGTCTGTTATTGTTTGTGGCAAAGAACAGGTTCACTTGCATCTCCATAACTAGATACAGAAAATTTAGTTGAAGTAAATGTACTTCTTAGCCATAGGATCAAAAGACCGTAAGAAGAAAGACGTCGTAGAAGACCCACCCAATGAACCTAGTATAATTCGATCATCCAAACAAAATGGTCTCCAGCCAAAAACATAAGCAAGTAGAATCCCTGTGGACACTATGCCCTAACCAAAAGTGAAGGATGCATCGTAAGCAATCCATCTCTCTAAAGCCTAAAATCGCTGGTCGATAACATCCGCGATCCAGGAGGCATACATGAAGTCTGCCTTGCACGAAGAATCGACAGATAACAGCCATGTTCAGTCACTCGACAACACCTAGGTACTCGGGGCCACCTCCACATCTGCTTTCTTTAAGCTGGCCATATATGTTATGTAGATGGTCCACAGAAATGAGAATGAATTGCTCACTAGCGGCTGAGGAAAAAAAAAACAAATTTCAGGTCACAAATGCTGCCAAACAAACTCAGTTAAGCAGGTACTCCAGGATGCATTAGGTTTAGTTACCTGTAAATGAACTGGAACAAACTTGAAAGTAATGAAATCACAAGTTGGCCAGTATAAAAGCCCGCTTTTGATGGTGGGAACTAGATCCCTCTTCAATCTTGCAATAATCTCAGGAACAGTCTCGCCTGCGTATCAGATCAGAAAAGACCATTAAATAGTCTGCTATCTGCATACCGAAATAGTTTGCAACAAAAAGTTTCAGATCCCTCTTCAATCTTGCAGTAACCTCACGAAGTCTTCAAGAAATTGAGGACTCGACAACTAGTGACAAGTGAACTCCATATTATTAGCTTGTTTACGATAATAAAATATAAGTCCTACACAAATAAAACTTTAAGAGAAAATGCAAATCAAGCAAGCTGTATAATCATTTCTATTAATACATCACCAAAACAGAGTAATTGTCAGCATAGGAAACAATAATACAGCATAGGTGGAGTTAATAGGGCAATCAAAATAGGGAAACAGAAGCATGCCCAATAAATAATACTCACACAAATCATTTTTGTAAGGCATGGTTAGACTATTCAAATTCATGCTTTGACCAAAATCTAATAATATACAAGTTATGTGCAACAAAATTAATAACATTGGATTACTATTCAAATTCATGCTTCAATGGGGAGAACCCTTCGCTGAGCTCTATTAGATGCGTCTTTCTTGATGAGATGGGGTGTTGGATTAAGGCTGGAGCTACACATCTTCAGAGTTTAGGCATTGAGATCACGCTTAATATACACAGGGCCTAATGTGTTGGGGGAGGATGTAGTGTGTGAGTGGGTGTTTTTGTTGGGCCTGTTTAGGGCTATGTACCTTGGTCCATTTTGGTCCATTTCTTCTCTAATTAAATGATGTGCAGCTCTCCTGCGCTTTCGAAAAAAATTATGATCTTTAACTACTAATAAACTATTGTAGAAGTATCATGCAGTCAAAGAATGATTTTGCAGAGTCAAGCTACACTATAAAAATGAACAGAGTACTGAAATTCAACAAATGATTTCTGTGCAACTCAACCAGAACTAGAAAAAAAAAAGTGCAGCCCTAGTGTCGGAGGCTCCCACATGAGGGTCTAGAAAAGGGATAAATCGAGGTAAGCCTTCCCCCCACAAATGCGGAGATGCTACTCGAAACTGCAACCGGATGACTCAGTGAGGTAGCTCTTACCACTGCACCATGCCTACCAGTGTTCTTAAGGCGCCTAGGCGAGCAAGCAAACACTCCGAGCGCCTTAGCGCCTAGGCGGGCAAGGCGGCAAGGTTTAGCCGAGCGCCTAGACGCCTAGGCGACACCTAGGCAACGCCTTAAAAACCCTGATGCCTACCCTTCTAGAACTAGAAGGCAAAAAATTATTTAAATGTATCTAAATTCTCAAACATGTCTATATGGAGGCATGTAGGCAACAGTACCTTGTAATCCTGCATTGTATGAGAAGAAAACTGAGTTAATAATTGGTCCATAGACTGCTTGCCCTATAAACATCTTCTTCAATGTGTTCACTACATCTTTTTTGGGGAACAATTTTGAGATAAAATTGAACCAAAGATGGAGGCTAGGTCCTGAGATCAGAAACCCATAACTAGCCATACGCATGGTCCTAAGAAAATCAAGTGAATCCTCAGGACCAAGTGTGAGCATCTGACAACGCAATAGCAAAAGCAAATGAAAGTGTGTTAGAAGCAATATCTAATTGTAACAGCCAGTATAATAGCAGTGAAAACTGGAAAGGCCCATCCAGGGGACGCCAAGAATCAAATGGTCAAGATAAATATGATGGGCTAACAAACACAAGATCCCTGACTGAAAAGTGCTAAAATAGCCGATAGCTCATTCCCTTAAAGAGTTTGGAGAAAATGAAAATGGTTGGACTTATATATTGTAAAGGCTATATAGATCAATTCATTGAATGGCATACATAAACTGTAGATCAGCTTGACGAACCACATATGACATTTAAAATGGTTGTCCCCTAAACAGCAAACAGACGTGTAAATGAAGGAAAACTTTCAGAATGATGCACCTGGTTGCATATATCTATCAGGTTATAATCGTACTAATAATTGAAATGAATAAATTAATCACAACTCACAAAGGATCACAAACACAACTATGACATCAGTTACAACCACAAGAACAACAAAGCCTTTCAGTACCAAGCAAGTTAGGGAGGCTAGACTCCAAACCTATTGGAAGGCACATATCAAGGTTCACGCACGTGGATGACATCAGTTACAACATAAATTTAGGGAATGTTTGAATGCACTAGAACTAATAGTTAGTTGCCTAAAAAATTACTAGTGAAATTTGCTATCTAATAAATAGTTAGCTAACTATTAACTAATTTACTAAAATTAGTTAATAGCTGCTAGGGTGTTTGGATGTCTCCAACTAATTTTAGTCACTAACTATTAGCTCTAGACCTCTAGTGCATTCAAACACCCCCTTAAAATATATGGCATCGCATCCTACAATGATAAATTGATATTGTAGCACAAATCTTACCCCGTGGAATCTATCGATCAATTGTGATAGCTTAGGGGTGTTTGAATGCACTAGATTTAATAGTTAGTTGGCTAAAAATTTGCTAGTTGCTAGCTAACTAGGAGCTAATTTACTAAAAATAGCTAATAGCTGAAATATTAGATATGGTGTTTAGATGCCTCTAGCTAATTTTAGCCGCTAACTATTAGCTGTAGTGCATTCAAACGCCCCTTAAATTCCTGTTTACACGATATCGACCAACAAGGTTACTTTTTACGAGCGACCGGGGACAGGAGAACATCCCGACCTGGGAGGAGACGTCCGCGGCGGTGAAGATGACAGCGGCGGTGACGCTCTTGGTCAGCACGGGCCGCGCGTCCAAGAGGCCAAGGTACCACCCGACGACACCCGCGCCAGCCCCGGCTCCAACGGCGCCGGTCTTTCTGCTAGGAGGCCCGAAGGCGGTCCCCACGGGGGACGGGCGAGCTGGCGGCACGGGCGGCGGGAGAGGGGTGGAGGGCGGCGGCTTGGAGGAGATGAGGTGGGTGCGGAAGTGGGACCATGGTGAGGGGCTGGGCCCGCGGAGACTTCGTCGGACCGGGAGGAGGAGGAAGCCGCCGGCGTGGAAGGCTCCGTTAGTGGCCATGGCGGCGGCGGCAGCGGCGGCTGCGGCTGCGTTCCTGGACGACCGGCGGCTGCGGTCAGGTTTTATTTGGGAGGAGGGAAAAGCGGAGGTGAGGGCCACGCGTCAGTCACTGAGTGTCGCACTAGCCCGTAAAGCTGAAATGTCTTCCACAAAAGGGGAGCCGATTTGGGAATTGGGATTCCTTTGACAAAAATGATGTTAGCTTTTTATTAAAAATGATCAATGTTTATACTTCTTTTATTTTAAATTATAACACAATTTGATTTTTTTTAATATATTAATTTTATTATAAATGTAGACATAAGTGTACATCTAGAAGTATAGTAAAATTTGCATATTTAGACAAACAAAGTGTCCTATAACTTAAATAGAGGAAGTAAAAAAAATTATGATTTAACACTAGAAATTTTTTATTAACACTAAAAATCTTCCAACCTTCAAGTCCCAAGCTACGATAGACATATAGATGACAATGGATACTCATGATCCGGTGCCCGATTAATTTTTACTCTATTAGGTAACAGGTATAGAGTAGTTTTTTATACCGGTGGGTGACTATATGGGAGAAATTCTTTACCCAAATGAATATGCGGGTACATCCATTATGGGCACAAAGGGCAGACTCTCAAGTAAATGGCCTATAGCAAATAGAAACAGATGGCTTGTACAATGTAGCGAATAGCTATTAGCTATTGAGCCTGCTCTTTTTCGACGAAGAGAGGATGGAGTGTCTTCTTCCGTTTTAAAATAGTAGTTGTTTTAGCTCTTAATTTTTATGTATATATTCAAATAAACAAAGATGAATCTAGATATATATATAAAAATAAATACAATTGTATGAACCCATTAATTAAATAAAATGAATTTTAATTTAGTATAGAGGGAGTAATATATATTTTATTAAAAATAGAGGATGTGTCATGGGTATCTAAGAAACGAATATTACACAGATATGAATAAAAGATATACAAATTGTTCTAGCCGCAATTCTATGGTACTCTACACAGTGCACAACCACCCTAACAATCTTTTGTACTCATTCTGTCGGCGTTTTGACCCCAGGGGGTCCCTGGACCGACGAGTAAATTGTCGCTGCGTGTCCCAGCCCAGATGGGTCGGCGCGAGACGGGACACAAAGGGGGGAGAACAGTAAGGGGAAACCGCGGCTTCGTGTTGTCCTGCGCCCAGGGCGGATGGATGCGCTTGCAGTAGGGGGTTACAAGCGTTCGCGTGGGAGAGCGAGAGCCTTATGCGTCGGCCCATTCTCCCGCGCGGCCAACCTTCTCGTACGAGAGCCCTGGACCTTCCTTTTATAGGCGTAAGGAGAGGGTCCAGGTGTACAATAGGGGGTGTAGCAGTGTGCTAACGTGTCTAGCAGAGAGGAGCTAGAGCCCTAAGTACATGCCGTCGTGGCAGTCGGAGAGGTTTTGGCACCCTGTTCATGTGATGTCGTGGTCGTCAGAGGAGAGCTGGAGCCCTGCGGAAGTATAGCTGTGTAATACTCAAAATTCTAAATAAAGAATATAGAGAGATCTTCTCATTTTATGTGCCTCATTTGCATCATGAAAAGAGCATATACAAAATTTAGAGTTTAATTCCAACAAATGATAAAAAAAAATTGCATCATGTTGGAGTTTTATTGTTTGTGCATTAAATAAAATAATAATGTTAATAATAATAATAAAACAATGATTCTAAAGGTTGAATTGATCCCTAAATTAAAATTTAGGGGTTTGAAAATAAGAAGAATAGGAATGACATAGAAATACAAAAATATAAATATCCTTAGGCTTACTACTTTTAACTGTACAAACATAGTGTAAATGTGGCCACAAAGTTTGAATTTAAAACTTGAATCCAAATTGGATTAGAAAATGGAGAAAAAGAAAAGGAAACAGAAAATATAAAAAAGAAAAGAATAAAAAGGATTCATGGGCCAACTTCACTCTATTCGGCCCACTCAGGAAACGACCTCGCGCGGCCCACTAGCCAAACGAGCGTGCCGACAAGTGGGGTCCCTGGATCGGCCTCTGGCGCGCGCTGCTCTCCCGTTTCTCGCTGACTCTGCGGGCCCGCGCACCAGACCTCCTCGCGCGTGGCTTGACTGGCTGTCGCGTGGGGTTCGGTCGTCAGGCGTCTTCAACCGAACCGCGAGGATTTCGCCGCCGTGACCGGAACCACCTCTCCTCGGATCCTCCGGCCTCAGCTGGCTATCTGCCGTTCCGCGCCTCCATAAGAAGCCGGCCACAACCTCTCTCCTCCCTCCTCCTCAATTTCGCGTGCGCCGCCGCCACACCCTCTCGCAGCTCACCATCATCGATAGGACGGAGCGCCGCCGCGGGCCAACTTCGATTCACCGCCGACTTGCCTCAGTGGGTGCCCGTGTGTCGTCACCAAGGGACCTTGGAAGCGTACACGGGGATCGCCTGCGATCGGGGTCGTCTCGGGTGTACGGAATTCCTCACCGGAGCTCCTTCATCGCCGCCGAACCGCTCCATCACGTGGCCCGCACTGCTGGGACTATAATCGTCGGTGAGGATGCCGCCATCATGCTCGCCTGTTCCTCCTTTCTGTTAATCTCGTGATTCGTTGGGAATGTGGGCGCCTAGTTGCGGTGTGGCGAACTCCGGCGAGCGCGCCGCCCTGGGGGGGGGCTCCGCTCCGCCGCGCGGGTATGCCTGCTGGCTCGGGTGGTGCGGATGCGCCGTGGCCGTTGATCTGGTGCTGGGCGGCCCAGATTAGATGGTAGATACCTCTTCGGCTAGGAAGAACTCGGACCGTAGATCTCGCGATGTGCGGTAGAAATCCGATCGCGGGGGTTTTTAAATCCGAGCCGTAGATCGCGAATCGGACGTCCGTTATAGCGTACCGGTTCAAAACAACGGGAATCTAATCTTGACCGTAGATTCAAAATCCAGCGGCCGAGATCTAGTGATACCCCTTCGCCGTATCATAATTGCTAAAGAGTCCCTAGGAAAACCACTAATTAACCCGCAGTCCACCCTGTACAGTGCTCTGTGTCTCGGGTTCGTTTACGTTTGAACCCCTGCATTTTCCAGAAAATGACGCCCAGTCCAGTGATCGTTTAAATTGAATAAATAAAATAGAAAATAGATTTTTAATATGAAAATAATTGCTAGAACTTTGATAATTCATAGAAAATTCATATGAGCTCCAAATTGGTCCATTCCAGTTCCTAAATTTTTGTAATAATATTGTCTACGCATTAGTGCCTCTGTTTTAGCATGAAAGGCTCATTTAAATTTATCTAATACTTAATCTTGTATTAAATACATAAAAGCTACAGAAATTCATAACTTGAAATATATAACTCCAAATTTAGTGATTCCAGTTCCTATGGTTTCATTTTGTTATGTAGATTTTTACTGCATATTTTATTTACATGTTTGGTGTGATGTTGATTTTGGCTATACTATGTATGTATTGTGTTGATGCGAGTAGACGAGCAACCCACTGTGGAACCTGAGCTTCAACAAGTTGAAGTAGCTGAGCAGGAGCTCGTTGAAGGCAAGTTGTGCCCTTGATCACTTCTTTTACCCATTCATGTTCTTATTATTCATAATGATCTGCATAGGATAATTTTGCTGGGACCCAATAGGATGCCTAGATTTTGACTATCTTTATACCTTGCTTCACCACTGGTTTTACTACTAAAGTTTTGGGTAGTACATGCTATTGCTTTATGTGGATTTGGGTATAGAGATATTCATCACTCATTGTTATACTATTTATTGTTATCTGTTTTATTCTTCCTTGTTCATGTTAAGATCATTATGTTAATGGGAACATGGAGAACCACCCGGGAAAACAGTGCTACCACAAGGGTTTAATGGGACGCCCTTGGCTGATTAACTAGGAAAGCTAGGGGAGGGCTACCTTACCCGAAAGGGGCAAGGGCAGTAGGGGAGTGGTCAGTGTAGGGAGGTCCCTGGTTGATTTTGCTGTGATGGCGGTCAGCCAGGAACCCTGCACTGGAGCTTCCTATAAATTGTAGCGGGTACTCTGAAGCTAGTGGAACTTTGTAAAGGCCTCGTAGTGGTACCCTGCCTCGCTTCCTAGGTAGAGGTGTATGGAGTCTGATCAACTCTGTGGCAAATGGGTAACACGACTTGTGGGTAAAGATGCGCAACCTCTGCAGAGTGTAAAACTGGTATACTAGCCGTGCTCACGGTCATGAGCGGCTCGGACACTCACATGATTAATATATGGAACTTAAACTTAACCTGTCATTTCATTGCATTTGGGATTATTTTATTATTACTTTTACTTATTATTACTATGGTTTGGTATTTACTTACACTTAGTAACTGCTAATAAAATTTTGACCAACTTATAAAAGCAATGCTCAGCTTCAACCTTTATTTCATTGATCAGCCTTACACTTCATGAACTCCCACTTTTGGTGAGTTCATGCCACATTATTCCCCACGACTTGTTGAGCTATGAACGTATGTGAGCTCACTCTTGCTGTCTCACACCCCCCCCCCCACAGGAGAAGAGCAGGTGGTCGAAGAGGAGCCGCCTAACACTGAGGAGTTCGATCTGATCTAGGTGGCGTTTCTCAGTCGACATTGGCGCCGACGATCCTTAGTTCGTTTTATAATTATCTTTATTTTGTAATAAGTCTTCCGCTATGTAATAAATACTCTGATGTTTTATGACATTTATCTCTATACACTCTGTTATTATATATGTTGTCTTCTTGGCGCATGTATGAGATGCACCCAGCTTTGTTTCTTAAAGCCCGGGTGTTACAGAAGTGGTATCAAAGGAAATGTTGACTGTAGGACGAAACCTAGATAGAAATGGACAAAACCCTTACCTACTTACCTTACTCTGACTCATTCTATACTCATCTCATCTTGGTCTTGTCTCACCTTCTACTGTTCTACTCTGATTAATCTTATCCTTTCTACTCGAAGACAAGATGGATTTCACACCTTGGAATCCTACCACTATGATCTTTTTAAGAGATAGTGAACCTAAGACAAAAAAAAACTATTTTCTCTATTTAAAAATGTTGGTTGATTGTTCTGATGATCAATGCCTGATTTGCTTCTTTGATTGACTGAATTATTATAGATGGACATCTTAGTATGTACCACCATAAGGTAATAAATTAGCTATGGTAGGTAAAACATTAAACTACTTAGCTAATAAAATTCCCCAAAGTAACCTGATTTGTAAACACCTGCCTTGTTTGCTATTCTCTTACCATATGTATCTAACTCAGATGGTCAATACCAGGCGGGGTGGTGGAATTGATTTGCCTCCTAATCGACACACTCGAAGAATATACAGACAACCCCAGCCACAGCCAGCAGAGATGAATCCTCCTAATCCTCCACCAGGCGGAGTTGACCCACTCGTTGCTGCTCAGATGGCGGTGATGCAGCAAATGGCGGACACTATGGCTGATATGCGTGCCCAGATGCAGCAAGAACGCCAGGAAATGCGTCAGGAAAGAGAAGATATACGCCAGGAGTTGCGCCAGGAGAGAGATGAGATACGCCAAGAAAGGAGGGCGCAACAACAACAGCTGCAACAACAACTTCAACAGCAGCAGCAACAGCAACAAGTGCCATTGCCTCCACCACCACCACCAGTTCCACCTCGTGATAAGCACCGGGAGTTTATGAGTCATAAGCCACCGACCTTCGCCAGTTCGCCAGATCCACTTGATGTAGACGATTGGTTGAAGTCAATTGAGAAGATGCTCAACATTGCACAATGCACTGACCGGGAGAAGGTCTTATATGCTTCTGGACGTCTGACTGGTCCTGCTGCTGACTGGTGGGATTCTTATACTGCTGCCCATGATGCTGCGGATACTATTACTTGGGCAGAATTCAGTACACAGTTCAGAAACTACCATATTCCAGCTGGTATGATAAAGATCAAGAAGGAGTTTCTGTCGCTGAAGCAAGGAAGTATGTCGGTCAGCGAGTACCGCGACAAATTTATTCAGTTATCGAGGTATGCTCCGGAGGAAGTTGCTGAAGATGAGAGGAAACAGGAGCACTTTATTGAAGGACTAAATGGACCCTTGCAGTATGCACTGGTGGCACACACCTTTCCATCATTTCAGAGGCTACTGGATAAGGCTCTTGCTATTGAACACAAGCGTGTTCAACTGGGTGATTTGAAGAGGAAGGCTATCTCGCAAGGGCAGGGTAGCAGCAGTGTTCGTCCTCGTTACAGTTCACCACAGGGTACACCGACTCGACCCGGAGGACCACGCCCAGTTCAGCAATCACCACTGAGGACTCCACCTCCTCGACAGGCTACTCCCACGGGCACCCCGACGAAGTTTGCAGGACAGAGTCCGGGCACTCAATGTTTCAAGTGTGGGAAGATTGGTCATTATGCAAATGTCTGCCCACAAAGGATTGCTACTACTCCAGTTCAGAACAAGCAACAGACCCCTGGCAAGGGATATTCTATAGCCAGGGTGAATCAAGTCAGCGTTGATGATACTCCTGATGGTGGGGACCTCGTAATTGGTATGTTTTATGTTAATACAATTCCTGCAACCATATTATTTGATTCTGGTGCTACACATTCATTCATGTCTGCTAGATATGCCAACACAAATGAAATACCACTGCTAAATATGAGAAAACCCCTGATAGTAATTACACCTAAAGGGCCTGTTGAGGCGAATCAAATGACACGTAGATTGACCTTGACCATTATGGGTAGAGAATTTGGAGCTACTGCTATAATATTAGAGTCAAGCAGTATAGATCTGATCCTTGGTATGTCTTGGCTAAGAAAGGCAAAGGCCGTTATAGCATGCGGTAGAGGTACCATAGAGCTCACTACCACTAAAGGAGAAAGATTTCAAGTTAATATTGCAGTAACCTCCTCATCCATGCGTGCAATGTTCTTTATGCCTGAGGAGTTTGTTGGTGACAACATCCGGGTGGTTAGAGATTTTCCGGATGTCTTTCCGGAGGAGTTACTAGGAATGCCACCTGATAGAGAAGTTGAGTTTGTTATTGATCTCTTACCTGGAACCGCCCCTATTTCTAAACGGCCGTATAGAATGTCCGTAGAGGAGTTGAAGGAACTAAAGAAGCAGTTAACTGAGTTATAAGAGGCTAGGTACATTCGTCCGAGTTCCTCACCGTGGGGAGCACCGGTGTTATTTGTGCAGAAGAAGGATGGATCGCAACGGATGTGTGTGGATTATAGATCTCTTAATGATGTTACGGTGAAGAACAAGTATCCGTTGCCCCGTATTGAGGATTTATTTGATCAGATGCGAGATGCAAGAGTATTTTCGAAAATTGATCTCCGATCCGGTTACCATCAGATGAGGATTAGACCATCGGATATTCCCAAGACGGCTTTCTCGACTCGATATGGATTATATGAGTTTACTGTTATGTCATTTGGACTAACCAATGCACCAGCTTACTTCATGAATTTGATGAATAAGGTGTTTATGGAGTATTTGGACAGATTCGTCGTGGTATTCATCGACGATATCCTTATCTATTCTAAGAATGAAAGTGATCATGAACTACATCTAAGGTTGGTGCTACAGAAGTTACGAGATAATCAGCTCTACGCTAAGTTCAGCAAGTGCGAGTTTTGGATTGACAAGGTGCCATTCCTTGGTCATATTATTTCTAATGGAGGAATAGCAGTGGATCCTGCTAAAGTAAAGGAGATAATGGAGTGGAGAGTGCCCACTACAGTTACTGAGATTCGGAGTTTCTTGGGACTCGCAGGATATTATCGGAGATTTATTGAAGGGTTTTCTAAGATTGCCAAGCCTATGACATCGCTTTTGGAGAAAGGAAAAGAATTTAAGTGGGATGAGAAGTGCCAAGAAAGCTTTGATCAATTGAAGGAGAGATTGATGTCACCTCCAGTATTGGTTATGCCAGACTTGCAGAAAGGATTTGATATTTATTGTGATGCATGTGGCCAAGGACTTGGATGTGTGCTTATGCAAGATGGTCATGTGATTGCCTATGCATCTCGTCAGTTGAGGAAGCATGAATTGAACTACCCCACCCATGACTTAGAGCTGGCTGCCGTTGTGCATGCACTTAAGATTTGGAGACACTACATTATGGGAACTAAGTGCCAAGTATACACGGATCATAAGAGTTTGAAGTATATATTCACTCAGAAGGATATCAACCTTAGGCAACGTCGTTGGTTGGAGCTTATTAAGGATTATGATTTGGAGATTCATTATCATCCAGGCAAGGCAAATTTGGTTGCAGATGCCTTGAGTCGGAAAGAACATGTTCACTCCGCTTTTGTTGTCCAGCTACCCGATGAATTAGCAAAAGACTTTGAGAGACTCAATTTGGGAATTGTTACTCACACTGAAGGAGTTACCATTGAATTGGAACCTACCTTGGAGCAAGAGATTCGTAAAGGTCAGGTTGGTGATGCTAAGATTCAAGAGATTAAAGATCTGATTACGGAAGGTTGAGTTCCGGAATTCACGGAGGATGAGCAAGGTACTATATGGTTCAAAGATCGGATATGTGTTCCAGAGATCGATAGCCTCCGTGAGGCTATATTGAAAGAAGCTCATGATTCTGATTACTCCATCCACCCTGGAAGCACTAAGATGTATCAGGATTTGAAGCAAAAGTATTGGTGGTATGGACTGAAGAGAGATGTGGCTGCTCATGTGGCTAAGTGTGATGTATGTCAAAGGGTCAAGGCCGAACATCAAAGACCCGCTGAATTATTGCACCCATTGAAGATACCTGAGTGGAAATGGGAAGAAATTGGTATGGATTTTATTGTTGGACTACCCCGCACTCCAGCAGGATATGACTCTATTTGGGTAATTGTGGACAGATTGACAAAGGTGGCTCATTTCATACCAGTGAGGACTAATTACACGGGAGCCAAGCTAGTAGAATTGTATATGACTCGGATAGTGTGTCTACATGGAGTGCCTAAGAAGATCGTGTCTGATCGAGGATCACAGTTTACTTCCCGGTTTTGGAAGAAGTTGCATGAGAGCTTGGATACAAAGTTGAATTTTAGCTCAGCCTACCATCCCCAGACTGATGGACAGACAGAGAGGACTAATCAAGTGCTAGAAGATATGTTAAGAGCTTGTGCCCTCAAGCATGGTGGCAGTTGGGAGAAGAGTTTACCATATGCTGAGTTTTCTTATAATAATAGCTATCAGGCCAGTTTGAAGATGTCACCATTTGAGGCTTTGTATGGCAGGAAATGCAGGACTCCCCTATATTGGGATCAGACTGGAGAAAGATAGTTCTTTGGGCCTGAATTGATTCAAGAGGCAGAAGAGCAAGTTCGAATGATAAGAGAAAACTTGAGAATTGCACAATCAAGGCAAAAGAGTTATGCTGATAATAGGAGAAGACTACTGGAGTTTAAGGAGGGTGATCATGTCTATTTAAAGGTGTCACCACTTCGGGGTATGAGGAGATTTAAAGTTAAAGGAAAGTTGTCCCCTCGCTTCATTGGACCTTTCTTGATCTTAAAGCGAGTGGGTGAAGTTGCATATCAACTGGAGTTACCCGATCATCTGTCAGATGTACATGATGTGTTTCATGTGTCTCATCTAAAGAAGTGCCTCAGGGTACCTGAGGAGCAGCTACCAATGGAGGACCTTAGTGTTCAAGAGGATTTGACTTATGCTGAGTACCCCATCAAGATTTTGGACACTTTAACTCGAGTTACAAGAAATAAGGTGATAAAGATGTGCAAAGTGCAATGGAGCCACCACGGAGAAGATGAAGCTACTTGGGAAAGAGAAGAAGAGCTTCGTATAGATTTTCCTCACCTTTTTCCCTAGATCTTCCTAAATCTCGAGGACGAGATTATTTTAAGGGGGGGTAGGATTTGTAATACTCAAAATTCTAAATAAAGAATATAGAGAGATTGTTGGGGCCATGCTTCGTTGCGCCGAAGGTCTTACACGAAGAAGCAGCTTCGGCTGAAATTGTCCCCAGGAGATGGCCGAAGGTTCCTTTTTATAGAGCTTCGGCGTTACAAACCGACATAGAGATAGAATGACCTTTTTATCCATAGAGGTCTAAGTTAATGTTGTAAACTTTTGTAAGGGGCATAATTGTAATTCGTCACAGGCTGCGTCCTGTGTCTATAAATAGATGAACAGTGCCCCTGTACTGTTCACGCGAACCTGTCATTTGCCTTCGCATCACACTTGTATTTTTGCCTTCTTCAGGACCGAAGGTACATTTATAATTTAAAGTCATTTATATTTGTTCATAATAATAAAAATGGAGATGATTCTATGATAACATTTAAATGTTTATTTCATATCTCATGATTTATATGAATACTTCGTCCCTCGTTATTATGCTTACGAAGGTACGTCCTCCGTAACCTTCGTCCGAAATGCTTTATATCCCGAAGGGATATAATGTTGTGGAGGACGAAGGACTTTAACACTTAACATTTTCTGTGTTGCCTTGTTCTTAATTCTTAGCATTTGAGAACAAGTCCCCAACATTGGCGCCCACCTCCGGTGAACTCACTTCCACTTTTCTGAGCTGATGGCTTCGTTCAACAATCAAGCTGGAGCTGCTTCGGCTTCGAAGCTGGTGCTCCCGATAACAGGCGGTTCTTGCTCAGAGCCGGCTAACAAGAAGCAGAAGAAGGAGGCTCAGAGAAGGGTGCAGCATGTTGGAGTGCAGGGACCCTTCATCAAGTCAAAGTGGTCCCACATTCCAATTACTTTCTCTCAGGAAGACCTTCAGCTTAAGGATTATCCTCACAATGATGCCATGGTTATCTCTTGCGTGATCAAAGGATTTCTGGTCCATAATGTCCTAGTTGATACAGGCAGTGCAGCTGACATTATATTTGCTAAAGCCTTCAGACAAATGCAAGAGCCCGAAGACAAGATTCATGATGCTACGCACCCTCTTTGTGGCTTCGGAGGGCGGCAGATTGTAGCACTTGGGAAGATTACCATGCCGGTAACCTTCGGATTTGTTAACAACACAAGGACTGAGCAAATTGTGTTTGATATTGTTGATATGGAGTATCCTTACAATGCTATCATTGGCCGTGGTACTCTTAATGCCTTCGAAGCAATTCTTCACCCAGCTTATCTCTGCATGAAGATACCTTCGGACCAAGGGCCTATTGCTATTCATGGAAGCCAGGAAGCTGCTAGAAGGGCCGAAGGAAGCTGAACTGACTCCAAAGCAATTCATAACATAGATGGAGCTGAAGCTTGTGAACAGTACAAATTCAGGAGGGAGAAGGCAGCTTCAGCGGATCAGCCAAAGCCCATGTTATTGTGTGAGGACATAGCAGAGCAGAAGGTGCTGTTGGGCTCGCAATTATCTGAAGACCAGGAGAAAACCTTGATAAGGTTTTTATTCAACAACAAAGATGTTTTTGCATGGTCAGCTAATGATCTCTGTGGAGTAAATCGCGATGTTATTGAACATTTGCTCAATGTTGATCCATCCTTCAGACCCCGAAAGCAGAGGCTTCGGAAGATGTCGGATGACAAGGCTGAAGGGGCTCGCAATGAAGTAAAAAGACTCCTCAGTGCAGGAGTTATCAGAGAAGTAAAATATCCAGAGTGGCTAGCTAACACTGTTATGGTGAAGAAGGCCAATGTCAAGTGGAGAATGTGTATTGATTTCACAGATCTCAACAAGGCTTGTCCGAAGGACGAATTCCCGCTGCCAAGGATAGACTCTTTAGTCGATGCAGCAGCTTCTTCAGAGCTCATGAGTCTCCTGGACTGCTACTCAGGCTATCATCAAATCTGGATGAAGAAGGAAGATGAGCCGAAGACTAGCTTCATAACCCCAAGTGGCACATATTGCTATCTTCGGATGCCTGAGGGGCTCAAAAATGCTGGAAGAAGTTTCAGCAGAATGACTGCGAAGGTCCTCCAGTCTCAGATTGGCAGAAATGTGTTGACTTATGTCGATGACATTATTGTGAAGAGTACGAAGCAGGAAAATCATATTGCTGATTTGCAGGAGACCTTCGCTAGTTTCAGGCAAGCTGGTTTGAAGCTGAATCCAGAAAAATGTGTCTTCGGGGTAAAGAAGGGGAAATTTCTTGGATGCTTGGTTTCAACAAAGGGAATCGAAGCTAATCCAAATAAAATCGAAGCTATACTTCGAATGGAGCCACCAACCACAAGGAAGGGGGCCCAAAGATTGACAGGAAGGCTGGCATCCCTCAACAGATTCATATCCAGATCAGCAGAAAGAAATTTACCCTTCTTCGAGGTGCTGAAGTCAGCTGAAGTCTTTCAATGGGGCCCAAGTCAACAAAAAGCCTTCGAAGAGCTGAAGCAGTATTTGATAGATCTAACAACATTAACTCCACCTACGCCAGGGGCTCCTTTGTTGTTATATGTGGCAGCTTCGCACTCAGCAGTAAGTGCGGCGCTTGTTCAGGAGAAGTTTGATGGCCAAGTCAAAAAGCAAGTCCCGGTATATTTTGTATGTGAAGTCCTTAGCATATCAAAGAAAAACTATACAGAGCTGGAGAAGGTATTGTATGCCGTTTTAATGGCATCCAGGAAGCTTCGGCATTATTTTCAGGCATACAATATCATTGTTCCTTCTTCGCAGCCGTTGAAGGATATAATGAGAAATAGAGAAGCTACTGGACGGATTGGAAAATGGGCTGCAGAGCTCAATGAATTTTACATTGATTATGTGCATAGATCCTCGATCCAGTCTCAAGCATTGGCAGATTTCATTGCCGACTGGACGCCAGGGGCTCAGGATGAAGAAGCAAATAAAGATGCCGAAGTGTGGACAGTGTTTTGTGATGGCTCTTGGGGAACCTTCGGAGCAGGTGCAGCTGCTGTGTTGGTTTCACCATCCAAGGTCAAAACTTGTTATGCAGCAAGACTTGATTTCAGCTGTACGAACAATATTACTGAGTACGAAGCCCTGCTTCTGGGCCTTCGGAAATTAAAGGCAATGGGAATCAGAAGGGCGATTCTTAAAACTGATTCCCAGGTCGTTTCGGGTCATGTTGACAAAAGTTGCAAGGCTAAAGATCCGAAGCTTGAAAAATATCTAGACACGGTCCGAAGGATCGAAGCCTCCTTCGAAGGATTCTCTGTCAAGAATATCCCTCGAGGACAAAATGAACATGCTGATTTGCTAGCCAAGTCTGCAGCACAGGGGCTGCCGTTACCTTCGGAGGTATTCTTCGAAACAATAAAGGCACCTTCAGTGGAGCTTCTTGAAAGAGCAGTCCTCAACATATCTCCTGTGTACAGCGAAGATTGGAGAACCGAAATCATCTCTTACCTTTAGGGTAACTTCCTATCAGATGACGAAGCTTATAATAAAAGGATAGAGGCAAGAGCTCGTCCGTATGTCATGATAGAAGGGGAGTTATACAAACATGGAGTCTGTGCTCCGCTGCTCAAGTGTCTATCTAGAACCGAAGGTATAGAGTTGATGAAAGAAATACATGCAGGCCTGTGTGGGTCCCATATTGGATCTAGGCCGTTGCTTGGAAAAGTCTTCCGTCAAGGGTTTTATTGGCCGAAGGCAGCTTCGGACGCAGCGGAGTTAGTTCAAAAGTGCGAAGGTTGCCAGAAATGTGCAAGAGATCAAAAGCAACCTTCGTCTTTGACACAGCTGATACAACCCATCTGGCCATTGCAAAGGTGGGGCCTTGACTTGTTGGGTCCATTACCACCGGCCCAAGGGAATCTAAAATATGTTATAGTAGCTGTGGAGTATTTTTCTAAATGGATTGAGGCGAGGCCATTAGCCACAATAACTTCGGCTACTGTCCAAAAGTTTTTCTGGCAGAATATTGTCTGTCGCTTCGGGGTACCAAAGGTAATCACTGTAGATAATGGAACGCAGTTCGACTCCGAAGCTTTCAGAAATTTCTGTGATCAAATTGGAACGAAAATCCATTTTGCATCAGTCAGACATCCGGAGTCAAATGGGCTCGTTGAAAGGGCCAACGGCATTATAATGACAGGAATAATGAAGTTAATCTTCAATCAACCCAGGGGAAAGTGGCCAGATCAGTTAACCAAAGTGGTGTGGAGCCACAATACAACAACATCAAGATCTACAGGCTTTACCCCATTCAAATTATTATTCGGTGACGAAGCAATAACTCCGGAAGAAGCCAAAGCCGGGTCAATAAGAGTAGTAGCTTCGGCAGAAGCAGGTCCCGAAGATACTTGCCTTGTGGAAAAAGATGCTTTAGAGGGGATCAGGCTTCAGGCCGTGGAGAATATCAATAAATACCAGGCTGAAACAGTCAAGTGGCGAGATAGAAAGGTCCGGCTAAAAAATATTGAGCCAGGTCACTTGGTGCTTTGGAGAGTAGCCAACCCAGACACAGTGGGCAAGCTACAGTTGAAATGGGAAGGACCTTTCTTAGTAGTATCTTCGTCAAGGCCTGGTTCGTACAGATTGAAGGACATGGATGGCAACGAAATTCCAAGATCTTGGAATGCGGATGAGCTTCGGCGATATTATGTATAGCTTGATGTAACTTTTTATGTTTTTTCTTTTCTTTTTTATGGCACCCTTTTCCTTTCTAAAGGGGGAGAAAGGTTTTTAATGGGGCCATCATATGTAATTTCCTTTTTAGTTTTATAAGAGCAAAATCCCCCAAAAAATGTAAATGTAAAAACTGAGAACGCACCATCGAGTGCCGAAACTAAAAAGGTGAAGAAGCTCCAAAGACGTCCCTAAGGGGATGCAGAGCTCACAGCGAAAAGTCAACGCTGATTCCGCCGAAAGTAAAAGGCGAAGAAGCTCCAAAGACGTTCCTAAGGGAATGCAGAGCTTATACCGCCTAAGTAAAAGGCGAAGAAACTCCAAAGACGTTCCTAAGGGAATGCAGAGTTTATACCGTCTAAGTAAAAGGCGAAGAAGCTCCAAAGTCGTTCCTAAGGGAATGCAGAGCTGATGTGTGGTTGTTTCTAAGGAAATAATGGCTGAGTGTGGCTTCGGACATATGCTTTGGACATTCATTCGCACATCACATTACATCATAGCATTTGCATTCATAAGCATTCATTCATAGCATTTGTGTTCCTAAGTGGTTGCTTCGGCAAAAAGAAGAAGTGGTCTTTTATGCTTCGATGTGTACAAAAAAGAAAAGCTTCGGCAAAAAGAGGAAGTAGTCTTTTATGTTTCGTTATGTACAAAAAAGAAAAGCTTCGGCAAAAAGAGGAAGTAGTCTTTTATGTTTCGTTATGTACAAAAAAAGAAAAGCTTCGGCACAAAGAAGAAGTGGTCTTTTATGCTTCGTTGTGTACGAAAAGAAGGGAAGGTGTTTTTTCGCTTTCGGCTCAAAATACAGATTTCATCCACATCAAAGCGCCTCAATAAAAGGGTAAGAATATATTACAAGGTATGTACAAAGTTCCTTGAGAACAGTTTAGTTGTATTTACAAAAAGTTGTCACAAATTCTCCTGAGTTTTTCCTAGCCTACTCCTACTAATCCTCGTCAGGCTTCCGCTTCGGCGGCATATTCTTTAATCACCTTCAGCTTCGTCATCCTACATGAGTCAAGGTATCCCGAGTAAAAATCAAGTGTGAAGGAGAAGGTAAGTACAAAGTATGATTTCTTACTGGTTCAAGATGACTTCGAGCTTCGTCCCCAGCTTTCTCTCGCCCGCCTTTTGTCCATATCATTTTTATGAATCTATTTGAGATGCTCCGGGCGAGGTCAGGAATGTCGTCGAGAATTGATGGAGACAAGGCGAAGTTGGGCCTGTTGACCACTTTTCCATGTTCGCAGCCGGCCTTCAGGAACGCTGCAGCGGTACCCCGAGAAGCTACCCAGGCACAGAAGTCACCGTGCCCGGCTATAACTTCGTCAAGTTCTTCAATTTCAGCTTCAATATGATCGAAGGCTTTTGGTAAATTTTCATCCGAAGGGGTAAACTTCCCACTGCTGGCTCCAACTGAGTAAAAGATCTACCTTAATTGTTGGATACAATTGTTGCTAAATTTCAAGCATTTGTCTTGAAGGCTTGCTAATGATTTCTTCAAGTCCAAGTTGGTTTGGACTTCGGCTTCAAGTTTCGAATCAAGTTCTAGCTTCTCTTGTTCAAATTGTTTTGATTGGCAGAGAAGCTTCGAATTCAGTTCTGCTATTTTAGCTTCAGTCTCTGCCAGCAAGCCTTCGGTTGATTGAAGTTCGAAGTCTTTCTTTTCAATAATAGCTGATTGTTCTTTTATCTTGCTCTCTAAATTTTCAATTATAGCTTCGTGTTTTTTGTCCTCCAAATCTTGTTGCATCTTTAAAGCTTTACTTAATAGCATGCTCTGCAAATAAACAGCCTTCGTTAGAGATATTTCCATTATTAAAAAAAACAATAGAAGTTAGAGAGAAGGATGTTTACCTTGAAATTCGAATAAAATAAGCTGCCGACGATATGTTGTCGTCGGTAGCGACTGATGTCTGTTTCTAGCTTTGGAAAACCGATACTCTTTGATAGAGTACCGATGACCTTAGCCCCAGTTGGATCCCGGATGCAGCCCAGTTTTTCATCATCAATGCCTCCAAATAGAAGAGCTCCTGGCTTGTATCCGCAAGATTTGGCGTATTCCTTAAGCTCTTCTATTTCGGCCTTCGACAGTTTTTGCCCAATTAAATGTTGAAATGAGTAGGCTTCGTCGTCCGAAGTGTCTTCGGCTATTTCTTTCCCTTTCCCTGGCACTGTGGCCATGGTTTCTTCAGCAGCGGTGGCAGCTTCTTCTGCAGCCATGTCTGTCAAAATTTTGTTGATGTCTTCAATAGTAGTTTCTAAGTTCACATCTTCGGCTGTAGCGGCTTCGGTAGCCGCGACCTCCGAAGGTGCAACTTCGACATTTTCTGTGCCCTCAGCAGCTAGCGTTTTCTGAATTGACGCCCTCGGTGGCGTCTTGTCAATAACTTCTGTTACGGCAATAATTCTTTGCCTTTTTGCTTTGGTTATCTTCGTTTTTTCCGGCTCCTCCACCTTTCGAAAAAGCTTCGTCAGTTGAGGCCTTAATGGACTTAGCTTCGTGGGCATGGGTTCAGTCATTACCTTTAGAATTTCCTCCACGTCGCTGGTAGAAGGTGGTGTGGGGGTCCCCTCTTCATCGGATAGTTTTCGCTTTGGAGTTGATATTTTTCTTTTCTTGGGAATTTTCTTCTCTTTTGGTGGTTTTTCTTCATCCTTGTTTAAAGCTTCGGCCACTCTTTTCCTTTTTTGGCCCTCAGCACCCTTGTTCAGCCGTTCATAGTCAGGGTACTCGAAGCCCAGGGCATCAAGCACGCGGTTCAGCCTTCGCTTCGGACGGGTGCCGAAGGCCGCGGTCATCAGTTGATCTTCTTTTTTGGAATAATTCCCAAGAATCTCATTACACATCACCTCAACTGTGTCCAGCCACTCTTGGCATGGTTTTTTAAAGTATTTCTTGAATTTGAAGTGATAAGGCAGCCGGACGAGTTCCCCCTTCTTCTTCTCCCCTTCCAGCTTGGGCATTTCCCATTCCTTCAGAGTAGGGAAGACTCTGAACGCCAAGAATTCTTGAACCAGATCCCTGGTACCAATATGCTCTGAAATAATTTCAAACTCACCCAGCGCAGCCCAGGTGGGACCCTCCAATGTCATTTGGCACCGTGGCCTTGTCTCTCCGAAGATTAAATCAAGTGGACTTTGTACCAATTTCTCTTCATCTTCGTCAACCTTCACATAAAACCATTCAGATTTCCAGCCTGCTGGCCATTTGCTTCGGTAGCTGATAACAGGGCACTTTGTTGTTTTCCGGTAGGCAAAATTGTAGCAGCCGAAGTTGTCATGTAACCCATCTTTTCTGGCCTTTGTTTGATAATGTAATTCATGAACTCGACAGAAACTGTCAGCAAATGGCTCCACTGCTTGGCTTCGGAGGGCCCAGATATAAACATTAAGCCTAACGATAGCGTTAGGAGTCAATTGATGGAAGTAAATACCAAATTTCTTTAATATATCTGCAACAATTCCATGAAGAGGGAATCTCAGCCCAGCCTTTAAAAAACTCTTGAAAATAACAATCTCGTCCTTCTCTGGCTTCGGGGTAGTTTCTTCTCCCCCGAAGCGAAGTAGCTTCTTCTGATTTTCGCTGAAATAACCTGCCTTCACCATCTTGGCGAGATCAGCCTTTGAAACAGTCGACTTTCCGAAGTCTAGGTGGCTGGGCTTGCTGGGCATGGCAATGCGGTAGTCATCTTCGGAGTCAGTTTCTTCAATGTTCTCTTCTCCTTCGGCAGTTGTCGGGTTTGCTTCGGCAGCGGGCATTTCTTCCGCAATCACCAGTCCGGAACGCTGCATTGCTTCGGAGATGGGCACAGTATTCGAACCTTCGGCTTCGTCTCCTTCACGTTCAACTCTGGCAGTAGATCGCACTCTGGCCATTTGATTCTGAGTTTGGGGAAGTTAAAACACTTTTTTCTTTTTTCCGAAGCTTTTCTTTCTGACGAAGCAGGCTTCGAGACAGACCTTCGTTTGATTCTGGGAATCAAGCTTCGGCTACAGTTAAAAATTTTGGCAGCAAAACAGTGCAAATAGCAATGAATGCTGTGGTAACTTCACACCTACTCGTCTGTTTATATAGTGCTGCAGGTAAGAAGGCGAAGCGGCAGGATTTTTACACCAGGCGGGCAGTCACTTGTACTCGCTGCGTAGTGGACCGCAAAGATCAAACAGTAACTCTGCAAGGTGGGACCGACACGAGCTCGGGAATTGAATCGTTTCTCGGCAACGAGCTCAGGGAAGGTGTTTTTTGGACCTTCGGCTTCCCGAAGCTTGAGAGGATTTTTTCACGGATCAAGCTCGTTACGAAAAATGATCTAGCGCCGCGAAAGGGGCTACTGTTGGGGCCATGCTTCGTTGCGCCGAAGGTCTTACACGAAGAAGCAGCTTCGGCTGAAATTGTCCCCAGGAGATGGCCGAAGGTTCCTTTTTATAGAGCTTCGGCGTTACAAACCGACATAGAGATAGAATGACCTTTTTATCCATAGAGGTCTAAGTTAATGTTGTAAACTTTTGTAAGGGGCATAATTGTAATTCGTCACAGGCTGCGTCCTGTGTCTATAAATAGATGAACAGTGCCCCTGTACTGTTCACGCGAACCTGTCATTTGCCTTCGCATCACACTTGTATTTTTGCCTTCTTCAGGACCGAAGGTACATTTATAATTTAAAGTCATTTATATTTGTTCATAATAATAAAAATGGAGATGATTCTATGATAACATTTAAATGTTTATTTCATATCTCATGATTTATATGAATACTTCGTCCCTCGTTATTATGCTTACGAAGGTACGTCCTCCGTAACCTTCGTCCGAAATGCTTTATATCTCGAAGGGATATAATGTTGTGGAGGACGAAGGACTTTAACACTTAACATTTTCTGTGTTGCCTTGTTCTTAATTCTTAGCATTTGAGAACAAGTCCCCAACAGAGATCTTCTCATTTTATGTGCCTCATTTGCATCATGAAAAGAGCATACACAAAATTTAGAGTTTAATTCCAACAAATGATAAAAAAAATTGCATCATGTTGGAGTTTTATTGTTTGTGCATTAAATAAAATAATAATGTTAATAATAATAATAAAACAATGATTCTAAAGGTTGAATTGATCCCTAAATTAAAATTTAGGGGTTTGAAAATAAGAAGAATAGGAATGACATAGAAATACAAAAATATAAATATCCTTAGGCTTACTACTTTTAACTGTACAAACATAGTGTAAATGTGGCCACAAAGTTTGAATTTAAAACTTGAATCCAAATTGGATTAGAAAATGGAGAAAAAGAAAAGGAAACAGAAAATATAAAAAAGAAAAGAATAAAAAGGATTCATGGGCCAACTTCACTCTATTCGGCCCACTCAGGAAACGACCTCGCGCGGCCCACTAGCCAAACGAGCGTGCCGACAAGTGGGGTCCCTGGATCGGCCTCTGGCGCGCGCTGCTCTCCTGTTTCTCGCTGACTCTGCGGGCCCGCGCACCAGACCTCCTCGCGCGTGGCTTGACTGGCTGTCGTGTGGGGTTCGGTCGTCAGGCGTCTTCAACCGAACCGCGAGGATTTCGCCGCCGTGACCGGAACCACCTCTCCTCGGATCCTCCGGCCTCAGCTGGCTATCTGCCGTTCCGCACCTCCATAAGAAGCCGGCCACAACCTCTCTCCTCCCTCCTCCTCAATTTCGCGTGCGCCGCCGCCACACCCTCTCGCAGCTCACCATCGTCGATAGGACGGAGCACCGCCGCGGGCCAACTTCGATTCACCGCCGACTTGCCTCAGTGGGTGCCCGTGTGTCGTCACCAAGGGACCTTGGAAGCGTACACGGGGATCGCCTGCGATCGGGGTCGTCTCGGGTGTACGGAATTCCTCACCGGAGCTCCTTCATCGCCGCCGAACCGCTCCATCACGTGGCCCGCACTGCTGGGACTATAATCGTCGGTGAGGATGCCGCCATCATGCTCGCCTATTCCTCCTTTCTGTTAATCTCGTGATTTGTTGGGAATGTGGGCGCCTAGTTGCGGTGTGGCGAACTCCGGCGAGCGCGCCGCCCTGGGGGGGGGGCTCCGCTCCGCCGCGCGGGTATGCCTGCTGGCTCGGGTGGTGCGGATGCGCCGTGGCCGTTGATCTGGTGCTGGGCGGCCCAGATTAGATGGTAGATACCTCTTCGGCTAGGAAGAACTCGGACCGTAGATCTCGCGATGTGCGGTAGAAATCCGATCGCGGGGGTTTTTAAATCCGAGCCGTAGATCGCGAATCGGACGTCCGTTATAGCGTACCGGTTCAAAACAACGGGAATCTAATCTTGACCGCAGATTCAAAATCCAGCGGCCGAGATCTAGTGATACCCCTTCGCCGTATCACAATTGCTAAAGAGTCCCTAGGAAAACCACTAATTAACCCGCAGTCCACCCTGTACAGTGCTCTGTGTCTCGGGTTCGTTTACGTTTGAACCCCTGCATTTTCCAGAAAATGACGCCCAGTCCAGTGATCGTTTAAATTGAATAAATAAAATAGAAAATAGATTTTTAATATGAAAATAATTGCTAGAACTTTGATAATTCATAGAAAATTCATATGAGCTCCAAATTGGTCCATTTCAGTTCCTAAATTTTTGTAATAATATTGTCTACGCATTAGTGCCTCTGTTTTAGCATGAAAGGCTCATTTAAATTTATCTAATACTTAATCTTGTATTAAATACATAAAAGCTATAGAAATTCATAACTTGAAATATATAACTCCAAATTTAGTGATTCCAGTTCCTATGGTTTCATTTTGATATGTAGATTTTTACTGCATATTTTATTTACATGTTTGGTGTGATGTTGATTTTGGCTATACTATGTATGTATTGTGTTGATGCGAGTAGACGAGCAACCCACTGTGGAACCTGAGCTTCAACAAGTTGAAGTAGCTGAGCAGGAGCTCGTTGAAGGCAAGTTGTGCCCTTGATCACTTCTTTTACCCATTCATGTTCTTATTATTCATAATGATCTGCATAGGATAATTTTGCTGGGACCCAATAGGATGCCTAGATTTTGACTATCTTTATACCTTGCTTCACCACTGGTTTTACTACTAAAGTTTTGGGTAGTACATGCTATTGCTTTATGTGGATTTGGGTATAGAGATATTCATCACTCATTGTTATACTATTTATTGTTATCTGTTTTATTCTTCCTTGTTCATGTTAAGATCATTATGTTAATGGGAACATGGAGAACCACCCGGGAAAACAGTGCTACCACAAGGGTTTAATGGGACGCCCTTGGCTGATTAACTAGGAAAGCTAGGGGAGGGCTACCCTACCCGAAAGGGGCAAGGGCAGTAGGGGAGTGGTCAGTGTAGGGAGGTCCCTGGTTGATTTTGCTGCGATGGCGGTCAGCCAGGAACCCTGCACTGGAGCTTCCTATAAACTGTAGCGGGTAGTCTGAAGCTAGTGGAACTTTGTAAAGGCCTCGTAGTGGTACCCTGCCTCGCTTCCTAGGTAGAGGTGTATGGAGTCTGATCAACTCTGTGGCAAATGGGTAACACGACTTGTGGGTAAAGATGCGCAACCTCTGCAGAGTGTAAAACTGGTATACTAGCCGTGCTCACGGTCATGAGCGGCTCGGACACTCACATGATTAATATATGGAACTTAAACTTAACCTGTCATTTCATTGCATTTGGGATTATTTTATTATTACTTTTACTTATTATTACTATGGTTTGGTATTTACTTACACTTAGTAACTGCTAATAAAATTTTGACCAACTTATAAAAGCAATGCTCAGCTTCAACCTTTATTTCATTGATCAGCCTTACACTTCATGAACTCCCACCTTTGGTGAGTTCATGCCACATTATTCCCCACGACTTGTTGAGCTATGAACGTATGTGAGCTCACTCTTGCTGTCTCACACCCCCCCACAGGAGAAGAGCAGGTGGTCGAAGAGGAGCCGCCTAACACTGAGGAGTTCGATCTGATCTAGGTGGCGTTTCTCAGTCGACATTGGCGCCGACGATCCTTAGTTCGTTTTATAATTATCTTTATTTTGTAATAAGTCTTCCGCTATGTAATAAATACTCTGATGTTTTATGACATTTATCTCTATACACTCTGTTATTATATATGTTGTCTTCTTGCCGCATGTATGAGATGCACCCAGCTTTGTTTCTTAAAGCCCGGGTGTTACAAGCTGTCGGGGCTGTCGGATCCTTGCTGACGTCTCCTTGCTGACGTAAGGGGCTGGGAGATGTCGTCGTCATGGAGCGTGCGGGGTGTCATCATTACTTGTTTACTGAGGCGAGCCAGATGGGACGCCGGTCTTGTTCTCCATAGCCTGAGCTAGCTAGGGGCAGGGTAATGATGGCCCCGCTGGCGACGTGGCCGGTCCGGATCCGAGTTTGGGCGAGGTGGTGATTCCTCTGAGGTCGAGGTTGAGTCCGAGCCCTGGGGTCGGGCGAGGCGGAGTCCATCGTCTTCCGGAGCCGAGGCTGAGTCCAAGCCCTGGGGTCGGGCGAGGCGGAGTTCGTCGTCTTCTGGAGCCGAGGCTGAGTCCGAGCCCTAGGGTCGGGCGAGGCGGAGTCCATCGTCTTCCGGAGCCGAGGCTGAGTCCAAGCCCTGGGGTCGGGCGAGGCGGAGTTCGTCGTCTTCTAAGTCGTGGTTGAGTCCGAGCCCTGGGGTCGGGCGAGGCGAAGTCCATCTTCCGAGGCCGAGACGGGGGCGAACCCTAGGGTCGGGCGAGGCGGAGCTTCCTATGTCGCCCGAGGCTGGACTTAGCCGTTGTTGACCTCACTCTGGCGAGTGGCACGGCAGTCGGAGCAGGGCAGGCGGCGCGGTATTCCTGTCGGGTCGGTCAGTGGAGCGGCGAAGTGACTGCGGTCACTTCGGCCCTGTCGACTGAAGAGCGCGCGTCTGGATAAGATGTCAGGCGATCCTTGCATTAAATGCTCCTGCGATATGGTCGGTTGGTGTGGCGATTTGGCCAAGGTTGCTTCTCCGCGAAGCATACCCGAGCTGTGCCTCGGGCGAGTCGACGGTGCGTCCGTTGCTTGAGGGGACCCTCGGGCGAGGCGTGAATCTTCCGGGGTCGGCTGTCTTTGCCCGAGGTCGGGCTCGGGCGAGGCGAGATCGTGTCCCTGAGTGGACTGAGCCTTGACCTTAATCGCGCCCATCATGCCTTTGCAGCTTTGTGCTGATGGGGGTTACCAGCTGAGATTTAGGAGTCTTGGGGGTACCCCTAATTATGGTCCCTGACAGTAGCCCCCGAGCCTCGAAGGGAGTGTTGATACTTGCTTGGAGGCTTTTGTCACACTTTTTTGCAAGGGGACCGGCCTTTCTCGGTTGTGTTTCGTTCCGGTGGGTGCGCGCGAGCGCACCCGCCGGGTGTAGCCCCCGAGGCCTCGGAGGAGTGGTTTGACTCCTTCGAGGTCTTAGCGCGTTTCGTGATGCTTCGGCCGGTCTGGTTGTTCCCTCATGCGAACTGGCCGTAGCCCGGGTGCATAGTCGAGTCCCAAGTTCTCGGGCTGGTATGTTGACGCTGTCAACGGTTTGGCCGGAGCCGGGTTTGCGAGAGTAGCCCCCGAGCCTCCGCACAGAGCGAGAGGACGGTCAAGGACAGACTCAGCTTTTTTCATACGCCCCTGCGTCGCCTTTCCGCAAGGAGGAGGGGGGAAGCGCCATGTTGCCCTCGGAGGGCGCCGAACATGGTGTCTCCAGTGAGTTGCTAACGGGTAATCTGAGTGGACGCCCGTGCCCCATTCGTTAGGGGTCGGCTAGTGGCCCAGAGGTGCGCTCCAAAAGTACCTGCGGGTGATTCGCCGGACCCGGTCCCCTTTTGACGGGGTCCGAGAGCTCGATGCCTCCCTCTGGTGGGATTCCGTTACAAAATCGTTCCCGTCGGTCTCGGAAATGTCCTAGGGTACCTCGGGAGCGTAGCCCGAGCCTTGGTTATGTATCGAACGTACCCAGGGTCATCCCTCGCTCTGCGTGCTCTAAGGCGGCTGTCGAACCCTTCGGGGGCCAGCCTACGAACCCCTGATCAGTAGTGGGCGCAGAGCCCGAGTGGCCTTGAAAGGGAAATGTGCCCTTGGGCCATTTCTAAGTATTTTGGTGATTGAATGTCAACACAAGTGCTTAAATGTGAATTTATGTCCATGGATGGAACAAGGTGCAAATCATGAAGTAAAGGTATGTTTCTAAGACTTAGTACATTGGTTTTGTGTACTAATATACTTGTCTAAGTGTTAGAAACAGAAAGAAGAAGAAAAGAAAAGAGGAGAAAAAGACTTGGCTGTGTACAGCCAAGACTCAGCTCGGTCTGGCACACCGGACTGTCCGGTGTGCATCGGACAGTGTCCGGTGCGCCAGGCTGACTCGGCGCGAACAGGCTGCTCTCGGGAATTCGCCGACGGCGTACGGCTAAAATTCACCGGACTGTCCGGTGTGCACCGGACTGTCCGGTGAGCCAACGGTCGGCCGGGCCAACGGTCGGCCGCGCAATCTGCGCGGGACACGTGGCCGAGCCAACGGCTAGAAGACGGCACCGGACTGTCCGGTGTGCACCGGACATGTCCGGTGCGCCAACGGCTCCCAGATCTACAACGGTCTGCAACGGTCGGCAGCGCCAGTTAAGGAAAGAAATCGGGCACCGGACTGTCCGGTGCCCCCGACGACAGAAGGCAAGATTGGCCTTCCAGATTTGCTCTCAACGGCTCCTAGCTGCCTTGGGGCTATAAAAGGGACCCCTAGGCGCATGGAGGAGTCATCTAAGCAACCTTAGAGCATTCTTGATCATCCACACTCGTTCTTTGCGCATTCGTTTGTGATTCTAAGTGATTCGAGCTCCGTTCTAGTGAGAACTTTGAGATAGTCATTCGAGCTCGATTCTTGGCCGTGTGTGTGCGCATTTCGCTGTGGATTTGTGTGTGTTGCTTCCCTCCCTTACTCTGTGCTTCTTTGTGATCATATACTTGTAAGGGCAAGAGACTCCAATTTGTGGAGATTCCTTGCAAACGGGATAAAGAAAAGAAAACAAAACACCGTGGTATTCAAGTGGGTCTTTGGACCGCTTGAGAGGGGTTGATTGCAACCCTCGTCCGTTGGGACGCCACAACGTGGAGTAGGCAAGCATTGGTCTTGGCCGAACCACGGGATAAACCACTGTGTCATCTCTGTGATTGATCTTCTGTGGTTTCTGTGTTTTGTTGAGACTCCTCTCTAGCCACTTGGCATTATTTGTGCTAACACTTAACCAAGTTTTGTGGCTTAAGTTTGAAGTTCTACAGGATCACCTATTCACCCCCCCTCTAGGTGCTCTCAATTGGTATCAGAGCCGTTCTCTTCACAAAGGGACTAACCGCCCGAAGAGATGGATCCTAAGGGGAAGGGTATCGTGATCAACGACAAAGAGAAGGAATCCTTCGTCAACGAGCCGAAGGACGATAAGCCTACCGACTCCGGCTCGGGCCACAGACGGAAGGAAGGGAAGAAGAAGAAGACAAGGCGCATTAAGGAGATCGTCTACTACGACAGCGATGAGTCTACTTCTTCCCAAAAGGACGACGACCACAACGACTATGAGAGAAGGAAACCGGTTAATTCGAACTTTTCCTTTGACTACTCTCGTATTCCGCAAAGTTCAAATTCACATTTGCTCTCCATTCCACTCGGCAAGCCCCCACACTTTGATGGGGAGGACTACGGATTTTGGAGCCACAAAATGTGTAGTCACCTATTCTCTCTCCATCCTAGTATATGGGAGATTGTAGAGAGTGGAATGCACTTTGATAGTTCGGATAGTCCCACGTTCATTAATGAACAAATTCATAAGAATGCACAAGCTACTACTGTTCTTCTAGCTTCTTTGTGCAGGGATGAATACCATAAAGTGAGCGGCTTGGATAACGCCAAGCAGATCTGGGACACCCTCAAGATTTCTCATGAGGGGAACGACGTCACCTTGCTCACCAAGATGGAGTTGGTGGAGGGTGAGCTTGGACAGTTCGCAATGATAAGGGGCGAGGAGCCGACGCAAACATACAACCGGCTCAAGACCCTTATCAACAAGATAAGGAGCTACGGAAGCACGCGATGGACGGACCACGACGTCGTCCGACTGATGCTAAGGTCCTTTACCGTTCTTGATCCTCATTTGGTAAATAATATTCGTGAAAATCCCAGGTATACCAAAATGTCGCCCGAGGAAGTACTAGGAAAATTCGTCAGCGGGCGAATGATGATCAAGGAAGCGAGGTATGTGGACGACGCCTTGAATGGACCGATCAACGAGCCGCAACCTCTTGCTCTCAAGGCAACGAGGAGCAAGGAGGCACTACCGAGCAAGGTGGCGCAAGTTGAGGCGGCCGGGCTAAATAATGAGGAGATGGCCCTCATCATTAAGCGCTTCAAGACGGCGCTTAAGGGTCGCAAGGGACAGCCAAGCAAGACCAAGACAAAGGAGAAGCGCTCGTGCTTCAAATGTGGTAAGATTGGTCATTTCATTGCTAACTGTCCCGATAATGAAAGTGACCAGGAAAAGGGGAACAAGAGGGAGAAGAAGAAGGCATACAAGAAGGCAAAGGGCGAGGCACATCTAGGAAAGGAGTGGGATTCGGATTGCTCCTCCTCCGACTCCGACAATGAAGGACTCGCTGCCACCGCCTTCAACAAGTCATCCCTCTTCCCCAACGAGCGTCTCACATGCTTTATGGCAAGGGAGAAGAAGGTATGTACTCAAGACTCTACGTATGCTTCTTCAAGTGAGGATGATTCTAGCGATGAGGAAATAGATTACTCTAGCTTGTTCAAGGGATTGGATAGAAATAAAATTGATAAAATCAATGAATTGATTGATGCCTTGAATGAAAAGGATAGGCTTTTAGAAAAGCAAGAGGATTTGTTGTATGATGAACATGATAAATTTGTAGAGGCACAAAAATCCTATGCTTTAGAAGTTAAAAGAAATGAAATGCTTTCTTATGAACTATCTACTTGTCATGAAACCATTTCTACTTTACAAGGTGTTAACAATGATTTAAATGCTAAATTAAAAGTAGCAAATAAATCTGATTCTTGTGTAGAACATGTTATGATTTGCACTAGGTGTAAGGATTTCGATATTGATGCCTGTAGTGAACACCTAGTTTCAATTTCCAAATTAAATGAGGAATTGGCTAGTCTTAATGCCCAACTTAAGACTAGCAAAATTGAATTTGATAAGTTAAAATTTGCAAGGGATGCCTACACAATTGGAAGACATCCCTCAATTAAGGATGGGCTCGGCTTCAAGAGGGAAGCCAAGAACTTAACAAGCCATAAGGCTCCCATCTTCGTCAAGGAGAAAGGGAAGGCCCCTATGGCTAGTAGTGTGCAAAAGAACCATGCCTTTATGTATTATGATAGAAGACAACCTAGAAATGCTTATAGGAGTTGTAATGTATATAATGCCTTTGATTCTCATACCATGGTTGCTTCTAGTTCCTCTTATGTGCATGATAGGAATGTTGGTAGGAGAAATGTTATTCATAATATGCCTAGGAGAAATGTCGTTAATGTTCCTAGGAAAGTTAATGAACCTTCTACAATATATCATGCTTTAAATGCTTCTTTTGCTATTTGTAGAAAGGATAGGAAAATAGTTGCTAGGAAGTTAGGGGCAAGATGCAAGGGAGACAAAACTTGCATTTGGGTCCCTAAGGATATTTGTGCTAACCTTGCAGGACCCAACATGAGTTGGGTACCTAAGACCCAAGCCTAAATTTGCCTTGCAGGTTTATGCATCCGGGGGTTCAAGCTGGATTATCGACAGCGGATGCACAAACCATATGACGGGGGAGAAGAAGATGTTCACCTCCTACGTCAAGAATAAGGATTCCCAAGATTCAATTATATTCGGTGATGGGAATCAAGGCAAGGTAAAAGGGTTAGGTAAAATTGCAATTTCTAATGAGCACTCAATATCAAATGTGTTTTTAGTTGAGTCTCTTGGTTACAATTTGCTATCTGTTAGTCAACTATGCAATATGGGATATAATTGTCTTTTTACTAATGTAGATGTGTCTGTCTTTAGAAGATGTGATGGTTCACTAGCTTTTAAGGGTGTACTAGACGGCAAGCTTTACTTAGTTGATTTTGCAAAAGAAGAGGCCGGTCTAGATGCATGCTTAATGGCTAAGACTTGCATGGGCTGGCTGTGGCATCGCCGCTTAGCACATGTGGGGATGAAGAACCTCCACAAGCTTCTAAAGGGAGAACATGTGATAGGTCTAACAAATGTTTATTTCGAAAAAGATAGACCTTGTGCAGCTTGTCAAGCAGGTAAACAAGTGGGAGGAGCACATCACAGCAAGAATGTGATGACCACATCAAGACCTCTGGAGCTGCTGCATATGGACCTCTTCGGACCCGTCGCCTATCTAAGCATAGGAGGAAGTAAGTATGGTCTAGTTATTGTTGATGACTTTTCCCGCTTCACTTGGGTATTCTTTTTGCAGGATAAGTCTGAAACCCAAGGGACCCTCAAGCGCTTCCTCAGGAGAGCTCAAAATGAGTTTGAGCTCAAGGTGAAGAAGATAAGGAGCGACAACGGGTCCGAGTTCAAGAACCTTCAAGTGGAGGAGTTTCTTGAGGAGGAAGGGATCAAGCACGAGTTCTCCGCTCCCTACACACCACAGCAAAATGGTGTGGTAGAAAGGAAGAACAGGACGCTAATCGATATGGCGAGGACGATGCTTGGAGAGTTCAAGACCCCCGAGTGCTTTTGGTCGGAAGCTGTGAACACGGCTTGCCACGCCATCAACAGGGTCTACCTTCACCGCCTCCTCAAGAAGACGTTGTATGAGCTGCTAACCAGTAACAAACCCAATGTATCGTACTTTCGTGTATTTGGGAGCAAATGCTACATTCTAGTGAAGAAGGGTAGAAATTCTAAGTTTGCTCCCAAAGCTGTAGAAGGGTTTTTATTAGGTTATGATTCAAATACAAAGGCGTATAGGGTCTTCAACAAATCATCGGGTTTGGTTGAAGTCTCTAGCGACGTTGTATTTGATGAGACTAATGGCTCTCCAAGAGAGCAAGTTGTCGATTGTGATGATATAGATGAAGAAGATGTTCCGACGACCGCTATACGAACCATGGCGATTGGAGAAGTGCGGCCACAGGAACAAGATGAACGAGATCAACCTTCTTCCTCAACAACGGTGCATCCCCCAACTCAAGACGATGAACAGGTTCATCAACAGGAGGCGTGTGATCAAGGGGGAGCACAAGATGATCATGTGATGGAGGAAGAAGCGCAACCGGCACCTCCAACCCAAGTTCGAGCGATGATTCAAAGGGATCATCCCGTCGACCAAATTCTGGGTGACATTAGCAAGGGAGTAACTACTCGGTCTCGACTAGTTAATTTTTGTGAACATTACTCCTTTGTCTCTTCTATTGAGCCTTTCAGGGTAGAGGAGGCCTTGCTAGATCCGGATTGGGTGTTGGCCATGCAGGAGGAACTTAACAACTTCAAGCGCAATGAAGTTTGGACGCTGGTGCCTCGTCCCAAGCAAAATGTTGTGGGAACCAAGTGGGTGTTCCGCAACAAACAAGACGAGCACGGAGTGGTGACGAGGAACAAGGCTCGACTTGTGGCAAAAGGTTATGCCCAAGTCGCAGGTTTGGACTTTGAGGAGACTTTTGCTCCTATGGCTAGGCTAGAATCCATTCGTATTTTGCTAGCGTATGCCGCTCACCATTCTTTCAGGTTGTACCAAATGGATGTGAAGAGCGCTTTCCTCAACGGGCCAATAAAGGAGGAGGTGTACGTGGAGCAACCCCCTGGCTTCGAGGATGAACGGTACCCCGACCACGTGTGTAAGCTCTCTAAGGCGCTCTATGGACTTAAGCAAGCCCCAAGAGCATGGTATGAATGCCTTAGAGACTTTTTAATTGCTAATGCTTTCAAGGTTGGGAAAGCCGATCCAACTCTTTTCACTAAGACATGTGATGGTGATTTGTTTGTGTGCCAAATTTATGTCGATGACATAATATTTGGTTCTACTAATCAAAAGTCTTGTGAAGAGTTTAGCAGGGTGATGACGCAGAAATTCGAGATGTCGATGATGGGCGAGTTGAACTACTTCCTTGGTTCCAAGTGAAGCAACTCAAGGACGGCACCTTCATCTCCCAAACAAAGTACACGCAAGACTTGCTGAAGCGGTTTGGGATGAAGGATGCCAAGCCCGCAAAGACGCCGATGGGGACCGACGGACACACCGACCTCAACAAAGGAGGTAAGTCCGTTGATCAAAAGGCATACCGGTCAATGATAGGGTCATTACTTTACTTATGTGCTAGTAGACCGGATATTATGCTTAGCGTATGCATGTGTGCTAGATTTCAATCCGATCCTAAGGAGTGTCACTTGGTGGCGGTGAAGCGAATTCTTAGATATTTAGTCGCTACGCCTTGCTTCGGGATCTGGTATCCAAAGGGGTCTAACTTTGACTTGATTGGGTACTCAGATTCCGACTATGCTGGATGTAAGGTCGATAGGAAGAGTACATCGGGGACGTGCCAATTCTTAGGAAGGTCCCTGGTGTCATGGAACTCTAAGAAACAAACCTCCGTTGCCCTATCCACCGCTGAGGCCGAGTACGTTGCCGCAGGACAGTGTTGTGCGCAACTACTTTGGATGAGGCAAACCCTCAGGGACTTTGGCTACAATCTGAGCAAAGTCCCACTCCTATGTGATAATGAGAGTGCTATCCGAATTGCGGAAAATCCTGTTGAGCACAGCCGCACAAAGCACATAGACATTCGGCATCACTTTTTGAGAGACCACCAGCAAAAGGGAGATATCGAAGTGTTTTATGTTAGCACCGACAACCAGCTAGCCGATATCTTTACCAAGCCTTTAGATGAGAAGACCTTTTGCAGGCTGCGTAGTGAGCTTAATATCTTAGATTCGCGGAACTTGGATTGAAATGTAGCATACATGTATTTATGCCTTTGATCATGTCCATTCTGCATTGTGTTGCTTATTATGGTGCTCAAGTTGTACAAACACTCCCTGGACCTCACAAGTCTGTTGCAAAGTGATGCACATGTTTAGGGGGAGATGTGTTACAACTTGACCCTTTGAGACTAACCATATGCTTGAGTTTGCTTGATTTAGTCTCGAAGGAGAATTGAAAGGGAAAAGGTGAACTTGGACCATGAAAGACTTCCACTGCACTCCGATGAGAGGGTAACTTATTCCAAGTCCATCTCATGAACTCTTATTGCCATTTGCTCTTAATTGAAGATTTTGGTGAGGCAATGGGGTTAAAGGGCCAAGATTGATCCCGTTTTGGTGCTTGATGCCAAAGGGGGAGAAAATAAAGGCCAAAGTAATAAATGGATCAGCTACCACTTGAGAAATTTGAAAATAGTAGAGTAGAGCTTTTGGTTTGTCAAAACTCTTTTATTGTCTCTTTTGTCAAAAATTGGCTTCTTGTGGGGAGAAGTAGTAATTATGGGAAAAAGGGGGAGTTTTTCAAATCTTTAATCAATCTCTTTTGGAATGACTCTCTTTATGTTTCAACATGTGTGTTTGACTTAGAGATAGAGATTTAAGTTTGATTTGCAAAAACAAACCAAGTGGTGGCATAGAGTGATCCATATATGTCAAAAATGAATCAAAATAATTTGAGTTCTTATTTGAAGTGAGTTTGCACTTGTTCTAGTTGCTTTATGTTGTGTTGGCATAAATCACCAAAAAGGGGGAGATTGAAAGGGAAATGTGCCCTTGGGCCATTTCTAAGTATTTTGGTGATTGAATGTCAACACAAGTGCTTAAATGTGAATTTATGTCCATGGATGAACAAGGTGCAAATCATGAAGTAAAGGTATGTTTCTAAGACTTAGTACATTGGTTTTGTGTACTAATATACTTGTCTAAGTGTTAGAAACAGAAAGAAGAAGAAAAGAAAAGAGGAGAAAAAGACTTGGCTGTGTACAGCCAAGACTCAGCTCGGTCTGGCACACCGGACTGTCCGGTGTGCACCGGACAGTGTCCGGTGCGCCAGGCTGACTCGGCGCGAACAGGCTGATCTCGGGAATTCGCCGACGGCGTACGGCTAAAATTCACCGGACTGTCCGGTGTGCACCGGACTGTCCGGTGAGCCAACGGTCGGCCGGGCCAACGGTCGGTCGCGCAATCTGCGCGGGACACGTGGCCGAGCCAACGGCTAGAAGACGGCACCGGACTGTCCGGTGTGCACCGGACATGTCCGGTGCGCCAACGGCTCCCAGATCTACAACGGTCTGCAACGGTCGGCAGCGCCAGTTAAGGAAAGAAATCGGGCACCGGACAGTGTCCGGTGTGCACCGGACTGTCCGGTGCCCCCGACGACAGAAGGCAAGATTGGCCTTCCAGATTTGCTCTCAACGGCTCCTAGCTGCCTTGGGGCTATAAAAGGGACCCCTAGGCGCATGGAGGAGTCATCTAAGCAACCTTAGAGCATTCTTGATCATCCACACTCGTTCTTTGCGCATTCGTTTGTGATTCTAAGTGATTCGAGCTCCGTTCTAGTGAGAACTTTGAGATAGTCATTCGAGCTCGATTCTTGGCCGTGTGTGTGCGCATTTCGCTGTGGATTTGTGTGTGTTGCTTCCCTCCCTTACTCTGTGCTTCTTTGTGATCATATACTTGTAAGGGCAAGAGACTCCAATTTGTGGAGATTCCTTGCAAACGGGATAAAGAAAAGAAAACAAAACACCGTGGTATTCAAGTGGGTCTTTGGACCGCTTGAGAGGGGTTGATTGCAACCCTCGTCCGTTGGGACGCCACAACGTGGAGTAGGCAAGCGTTGGTCTTGGCCGAACCACGGGATAAACCACTGTGTCATCTATGTGATTGATCTTCTGTGGTTTCTGTGTTTTGTTGAGACTCCTCTCTAGCCACTTGGCATTATTTGTGCTAACACTTAACCAAGTTTTGTGGCTTAAGTTTGAAGTTCTACAGGATCACCTATTCACCCCCCCCTCTAGGTGCTCTCAGGCCTGAGGCGGCCGTTGAACCCTTCTGAGGGGCCAGCCTTCGAACCTCTGACTAGTAGTGGGCGCGGAGCCCGAGTCCTTTGAGGCGGCTGTTGAACCCTTCCGAGGGACCAGCCTTTGAATCTCTGATTAGTAGGGGGGCTCGGGGCCCGCTTCCTTCGCGGAGAAGGATCCCTTTCGGAGTATCCCCTTTCCCGGTCCCTGTGGCAAGAGAGAGAAAGAGGAAGTGGAAAAGGATACGAAATCGAATGACGTGGTGCACCTTTTTTGACGTGGTCATTATGGCGGAGGTGAAGCGTTGTCTGTTTTGCCTGCCAAAGGTGTCGCCTGTCCTGCAGCAGAGTTAATGCGACGGGACGAGTGGTTCGTGGGGCAGCCATTGTGCGTGCGCGAGCCGTTCGAGGAACGGAACACGGGCGCGTCGTCTTCACGCCGTGGGAGAGGGTTCTCTCGCTGTCCCAGGATGGGGCGTGAGCTTGCTGACGACTTGACTGCTGCTTCCGCCCGCCTGCCACCGCCATTACTGTCGGCCCATTTCTGGCTGTATCGACCGTCGCGCCTTCTCCCGCGGCTGACTGACCAGTGACCGATGTGCTCGGTTGGCACTGTCGGGTCATGCGCAGGGTCGCCTCGAGTCGCGGCACCGGTTCCGCAGTCGAGGAGGCGCGGTACTGGCGCGAGTGGCGGTGCAGTTTCTCGCACGTAGTAACCGGCGCGCCGGTTACATGACGTGTGGGCCTGGGCCTCCATGCTGGACGCGTCAAAGTCGAAAGGGTGTGCCCCCTTGGTGCGGTTGCGTGCCGCCTGCATGGCGGTCCGCCCTTTCACCCCTGGTCCGGGCGATAGTGGAGGAATGCTTGTAACCGCTGGGTTGTTGTGCGCTCCGCGCGCGGCGGTTTGGCTTCTTCTGTCCTAGGCCAGCTTGCATGACGCGTGGGACCCAGCCCCCGTGTCGTAGGGGGAGGACCTTGGAGCGTGTTGGAGAAGACTCAGTCCGCGACGGCTGAGGACGCAAGTGGGGAGAGTCGCCTTTAAAAGGAGGGCGACTCCCTTGGATGGCAACCATGTCTTCGCACTCCCTTCATGCATCGCGTCCTTCCACCTCCCGAGCCCCCGAATGGGGAGCACTCGCGTCGCTTTGTCTTGCTGTCGTTGGAGGAACGCAACTTCTTAGAAGTTGGTACCTTTCAGCCATCGCTCGGCTTCAAGGATTTTCATCAGGCAGCCCGGCTGCATCCCCTCGCCGATGGTCACACAAGACGGTGACCACCAGTTCGATGGTGGGGAGAAGCAAGTCGGGATGCGGCCTCTGCCCCGCCCTCAGCTTCAAGGATCTTCATCCTCCTTGCTGGGGAGGAGGGCGAGGCGAGCTGGAGCTCTACTGTAACACCCAAATTCTGAATTTGGAATTGGTAGAGGAAATCTGAACAAAGTATCATTGGGAAATAAGAAAAATGAGGAGAAGAAGAATTTTTCTTAAAGGAAACCATTTATACATCTCATGAAATAAATAAACAAGGAGAATAAAAATTAAACTAGTAATAATAAAATAGTATGGTTTATATTCACTCTTGGATTTCAATTGATACACTTGAAAAATCTGAAAACTAAAATAGAAGTATAAAATTTGAATTTGGAATAGAAAATAGAAAATAAAAGAAAAGGGGAGAACTAAGAAAAATACTACATAAAATAAAATAAAATCAGAATAAAAATCCTTCATACTTATATTATTAAAGTATACTATTCAAACTGAGGACAAGTTATTCACAAAAGTTTGAATTTAAACTTGAATTCAAATTGGATTTGAAAATGGAGAAAAGAAAATAGGAAATAAAAAAGAAAAAAAAATAAAAACCCCTAACTGGGCCGCAGAACACCATTTCGGCCCAGTATGCGAACCCACCCGCGCAGCCCACTCCTGATCCTGGCGCCGACATGCGGGCCCCACGGGCAGCCTCTCGTCCCTCCCTCACGCGCGCTCGCCTTCTTCCTCACTGCCAGTCGGGCCCATTCGGTCAGCCGCACGCCGGTGCCCACATTTGCCTTGCTCGGCCGCTGTCGCGTGGGGCCCTGTTGTCTGTCTCTCGGGCGCGGACGGATTGCGTTGTGTCGCTGGTAAGTCGGCCCCGCGTGTCATCTCCTTCCTCACCAAACTCTCCTCCGCCGCGGAGCTCGCGGGCCGTTGCACCGAACCCCGCTTAGATCGCGGGACCTCACCGTTCGGACTCCGTCGTGAGCACTATAAAACTGAGCCCGTTACTCGAAGTCGCATCATCGACGCTCGGTTCGTGACCTCGCTGGCGACAAGCAAACCGAGAGGAACCATCCACCGTGGAACCGGGTCGCCGGCTTTGATCCACAAGTTCATCATTGTCCGAGCTCCGGTGTTGGGTCTGGGGGCTTCATCAAGTCCCGCTGATCACGTCCCCGACTTCGTTTGGACGTATTGCGCTCCGGTCAGCCCGGAATTGCTCATCGGAGTCCATCCTCCGCCGCGGTCCGCCCCTCTCCGTGGCCAGCTCCCTCCACAGCCCTCCATCCGCGGTACGTGCTCTGATCGTGTTCGCCATCATTCCCTTTTGGTGTCGCACCGGTTAATTTGGGAATTCGTGGCGTTCGGGCGCGGATTTGGTTCGCTCCGGCGAGGGACCGCCGTGGTCGGGGGCGGCGCTGCCGTCTCGGGGGCTCGGGGTAGGGGATGGGTTGCCAGCCGTTGATCTGGCGGCCAACGGCTCTGATTAGAAGCTGGCGTACCCCTTCGCTAGATTGCATCTGTGCCGTTAGATCGTATCGGACGGTCCAGCAGGGTTGGCGTGCGTGTTCGGATCTCGGCCCCAGATCGTTGATCCGACGGTGAATATAGCGTACCGGTTCGTGATAAGTGTGGATCTAATCCTGGCGGTCGATCTGTGATCGGACGGCTCAAATCCACTGTTTCCCCTTCGGCCAGTCGACTTAACAAATGAGTCCTCGGGCTTTAAGGGAATTAACCCGCCATCCACCTCCACTGTTCGCTGGGTCTGGGGATTTTTACTCCGGGGCCCCTGAGTTTTCTGGAAATTGACGCCCGGTCCAGAGATATTTAAAAAACAGAGAAATAATATTAGAAATTCATTTTTAATACAAAAACAAATCTAGAAACTTGTAAAATGCATAGAAAATTCATTTTAGCTCCAAATTGAGTCATTCCAATTCCTAAAATTTTGTAATAATATTCTCTATCATATAGAATCACTGTTTTGACATGAACTCTGTCAGAAAATTTATTTATCACTTAATCCATTTTAAATGCATAAAACCTTAGAAAATTCATAACATGAATTCTATAACTCCAAATTTAATGATTCCAATTCCTGTGATCTTATTTAAATGTCTAGATTATTACTGTGTATTTTATTTACATGCTTGGTGTAATGTTAATTTTGCCTATACACTGTTTGTGTGTATTACTACGCTTAGCAGTGAGGTCACGAGGATCTGAAAGATCATCCTGGTACCTGGATCTCAAGGCCCAGGCAAGTTGTGCCCTTGATCACTTCTTTTTACCTAGCCATGTCCTGATTAATCATAATGATCTGCATAGGTTAATTTTGATGGGACCCAATAGGTTACCCTAGTTTGATTATCTTTATACCTTGTTTACCACTGATCTTTCTGGGTAGTACTTGCTAGTGCTATATGTGGTTTTGGGTATGGAGATACACTCTTCATGATTACACTTTTTGTTATCAGTTGTTATTTAATGTTCATGTTAAGATCATTATGTTAATTGGAACATGGAGCGACCACCCGGGAAAACAGTGCTACCACAAGGGTAGTATGGGATGCCCTTGGCTGATTAATTAGGAAAGCTAGTGGAAGACTACCTTACCCGAAAGGGGCAAGGGCAGTAGGGGAGAGGTCAGTGCGGGGAGGCCCTCGGGAGGATTTTGCTGCGATGGCGGTCCTGCAAGGGATTCCTGTACTGGATCTTCCTATAAACTGTAGCGGGTTTTCGGAAGCTAGTGGAACTTTGTAAAGGCCTCGTAGTGCTACCCTGCCTCACTTCCTTGGTAGAGGTGTATGGGATTCATGACCCCTTGGCAGATGGGTAACACGACTTGTGGGTAAAGATGCGCAACCTCTGCAGAGTGTAAAACTGGTATACTAGCCGTGCTCACGGTCATGAGCAGCTCGGACCCTCACATGATTAAATTATGGAACTTAAATTCAATTTGTCATATGCATTGCATTGCAGGTGATGTTGTTATTACTTCTGTTCTACTATTTAACTGGGTTGGTATTTACTTACACTTAGTAACTGCTAATAAAATTTTGACCAACTTTAAAAGCAATGCTCAGCTCTAACCATCTTCTTTGGTAAGCCTTACACTTTATGAGCTCCCACCTTTGGTGAGTTCATGCACATTATTCCCCACAACTTGTTGAGCGATGAACGTATGTGAGCTCACTCTTGCTGTCTCACATACACCACAGGTCAAGACCAGGTACTGCAGGATGATGCTCATGGAGGATGCTGCGATGAGTTCGTGAGAGGTCTAGGCCGTCGTCTCCCAGTCAACTTTTGGGTTGCTGGACCGTTGTCTCCTTATAATGTAATTATTTATTTTGTATAGAACTCCTGTTATATATAAAGTTGTGACATTCGATCCTGTGCCACTATACATCATATGTATGAGACTTGGTCCCAGCATACCTGGTGTTTATGTTAACCCCGGGTTTTGGACCCCTAAAATCCGGGTGTTACAGAAGTGGTATCAGAGGAATGTTGACTGTAGGACGAAACCTAGATAGAACTGGACAACCATTCTTTACTTACCTCTGCCACTCTGATTCTTTTCTAAACTTTTTTTTAATCTTTTCTCATCTATTTCCGCTTACTCTGATTATTCTTACCTTTTCCTTCTAAAAGACAAATGTGGATTTCACACTTTGAAATTCCGTACCTAAAGTGACCTTTAGGACTAGGAGACCTACTCTTAGGAACAAAAATAAAACTATTTTTATAGATATCTACGAACTTGAATGTTTGTTCTTATGATATTTGTTTGATTTGGATCTTTGATTGAGTGTGATGGGTTGTGGGGTAATGTCCACAATTACATCTGCATATACATATAGACATAAATAGAATTCATAAGATAACTAAAGAAACTAGATTTTCCCCCATTAAAGTATATCTACCTTAATGGATCTCTCCTTACTTAAAGGATTCTACCTTATCTTTAATGGATCTCATCTTAAAAGATTCTCCCTTATCTTAATAGATCCATCTCATCTTAAAAGATACTCATCTTATCTTGAAAAGATTTTATCCTTATCCTAATAGATCTAACTGACCCTAAAAGATTCTATCTTATCTTTATGGATCCCTCTTGTCCTAATAAGCATACTTATCCACCCTAGTTTAACAACCATGATCTAATGCAAATTAACTAGATCTTATCTAGTCAAACAAGTCACACCAATCTAACCCAGATCTGATCAAATTTAAAGTGACTTATCAAACATGTTAGATAATGCTGATGAAATAGTTTAGACTCTAAAACTATAGAACCAGTCTTAACTTAGATCACCCTGCACTAAATTAAGAATGTCAGATCAACTTGGCCATATGCAACTACCTTAACCATCCAATAGTTGCATAACCCCTCGATTCTAACCCAGCAAGAGATTCTAACCAACCTACACATAATCCATCCTACTCAGATATATCTTACCCTGATAGATCTATCTAACCTAAACTAGTCTAATCTAGTCACATCCAATTTAATCTAGATCTTATCTTACCTAATGTGACCTGATCCAGTGTGGTCTAATGTTATCTAACTTAATGTGGTTCACTTAAACAGATTAATGACACTAGTAGAAGAGATTAGACCCCACTAGCCATGTATTAAAATTATCTTAGCACATTGGATCAACTCAAACCCAACCCATAGTGCCATAATGAATAGTATGACCTTTCTATTCCCACCTAATAACAAACAAACTTTTAACCTACATCTTGTAGTCTATCTCACCCATGTATATCTCTCATCTTGACAGATTCTATCTTACCCATGGATATTCACCTTATCTGATTGGTTACCCCAATCTGGACATAAAACAGAAATTAAGCCCTACCAAAGAATCTATAGATTATAACCAACTACTAGCTTATCCATTCCGCTTAGTAACTTCCTTTGCAAAACTATTATCACATGCTTCTAACTTTCATGGTCGATACCAGGAAAGGAAAGATTATCACGTAACAACAAACAGAAAATGAATCCTCCAAATCCTCCACCTGTTGAAATCAATCAAGAGGTTGCTACCCAAAGACTGGTAATACAACAGTTAACAGACCTGGTGACCGAGATGCAAAATCAGATAAGACAACAACGCGAAGAAATACGTCAAGCCCGTCAAGAAATAAGGCAAGCACGGTTGGAGAGACAACAACAACAACAACCCCCACCACCACCAGCTTCACCAAGCTACATAGATATAAATTATGATGATTTGTAAGATCCAGGTGTTACTTTAGTTAGTAAATGATATGACATTATTCTAGAAGGAACAATAAGGTCTATTGACCCTATGTTTTGTTAAAAGTAGTATACCTCATGCTGAGATTTCTTTGCTTGTGCATATGTTCTGAGAACAATATGAGTAAACATTCCTTTTCTTACAAATCTCGAGGACGAGATTATTTTTAAGGGGGGTAGGATTTGTAACACCCAAATTCTGAATTTGGAATTGGTAGAGGAAATCTGAACAAAGTATCATTGGGAAATAAGAAAAATGAGGAGAAGAAGAATTTTTCTTAAAGGAAACCATTTATACATCTCATGAAATAAATAAACAAGGAGAATAAAAATTAAACTAGTAATAATAAAATAGTATGGTTTATATTCACTCTTGGATTTCAATTGATACACTTGAAAAATCTGAAAACTAAAATAGAAGTATAAAATTTGAATTTGGAATAGAAAATAGAAAATAAAAGAAAAGGGGAGAACTAAGAAAAATACTACATAAAATAAAATAAAATCAGAATAAAAATCCTTCATACTTATATTATTAAAGTATACTATTCAAACTGAGGACAAGTTATTCACAAAAGTTTGAATTTAAACTTGAATTCAAATTGGATTTGAAAATGGAGAAAAGAAAATAGGAAATAAAAAAGAAAAAAAAATAAAAACCCCTAACTGGGCCGCAGAACACCATTTCGGCCCAGTATGCGAACCCACCCGCGCAGCCCACTCCTGATCCTGGCGCCGACATGCGGGCCCCACGGGCAGCCTCTCGTCCCTCCCTCACGCGCGCTCGCCTTCTTCCTCACTGCCAGTCGGGCCCATTCGGTCAGCCGCACGCCGGTGCCCACATTTGCCTTGCTCGGCCGCTGTCGCGTGGGGCCCTGTTGTCTGTCTCTCGGGCGCGGACGGATTGCGTTGTGTCGCTGGTAAGTCGGCCCCGCGTGTCATCTCCTTCCTCACCAAACTCTCCTCCGCCGCGGAGCTCGCGGGCCGTTGCACCGAACCCCGCTTAGATCGCGGGACCTCACCGTTCGGACTCCGTCGTGAGCACTATAAAACTGAGCCCGTTACTCGAAGTCGCATCATCGACGCTCGGTTCGTGACCTCGCTGGCGACAAGCAAACCGAGAGGAACCATCCACCGTGGAACCGGGTCGCCGGCTTTGATCCACAAGTTCATCATTGTCCGAGCTCCGGTGTTGGGTCTGGGGGCTTCATCAAGTCCCGCTGATCACGTCCCCGACTTCGTTTGGACGTATTGCGCTCCGGTCAGCCCGGAATTGCTCATCGGAGTCCATCCTCCGCCGCGGTCCGCCCCTCTCCGTGGCCAGCTCCCTCCACAGCCCTCCATCCGCGGTACGTGCTCTGATCGTGTTCGCCATCATTCCCTTTTGGTGTCGCACCGGTTAATTTGGGAATTCGTGGCGTTCGGGCGCGGATTTGGTTCGCTCCGGCGAGGGACCGCCGTGGTCGGGGGCGGCGCTGCCGTCTCGGGGGCTCGGGGTAGGGGATGGGTTGCCAGCCGTTGATCTGGCGGCCAACGGCTCTGATTAGAAGCTGGCGTACCCCTTCGCTAGATTGCATCTGTGCCGTTAGATCGTATCGGACGGTCCAGCAGGGTTGGCGTGCGTGTTCGGATCTCGGCCCCAGATCGTTGATCCGACGGTGAATATAGCGTACCGGTTCGTGATAAGTGTGGATCTAATCCTGGCGGTCGATCTGTGATCGGACGGCTCAAATCCACTGTTTCCCCTTCGGCCAGTCGACTTAACAAATGAGTCCTCGGGCTTTAAGGGAATTAACCCGCCATCCACCTCCACTGTTCGCTGGGTCTGGGGATTTTTACTCCGGGGCCCCTGAGTTTTCTGGAAATTGACGCCCGGTCCAGAGATATTTAAAAAACAGAGAAATAATATTAGAAATTCATTTTTAATACAAAAACAAATCTAGAAACTTGTAAAATGCATAGAAAATTCATTTTAGCTCCAAATTGAGTCATTCCAATTCCTAAAATTTTGTAATAATATTCTCTATCATATAGAATCACTGTTTTGACATGAACTCTGTCAGAAAATTTATTTATCACTTAATCCATTTTAAATGCATAAAACCTTAGAAAATTCATAACATGAATTCTATAACTCCAAATTTAATGATTCCAATTCCTGTGATCTTATTTAAATGTCTAGATTATTACTGTGTATTTTATTTACATGCTTGGTGTAATGTTAATTTTGCCTATACACTGTTTGTGTGTATTACTACGCTTAGCAGTGAGGTCACGAGGATCTGAAAGATCATCCTGGTACCTGGATCTCAAGGCCCAGGCAAGTTGTGCCCTTGATCACTTCTTTTTACCTAGCCATGTCCTGATTAATCATAATGATCTGCATAGGTTAATTTTGATGGGACCCAATAGGTTACCCTAGTTTGATTATCTTTATACCTTGTTTACCACTGATCTTTCTGGGTAGTACTTGCTAGTGCTATATGTGGTTTTGGGTATGGAGATACACTCTTCATGATTACACTTTTTGTTATCAGTTGTTATTTAATGTTCATGTTAAGATCATTATGTTAATTGGAACATGGAGCGACCACCCGGGAAAACAGTGCTACCACAAGGGTAGTATGGGATGCCCTTGGCTGATTAATTAGGAAAGCTAGTGGAAGACTACCTTACCCGAAAGGGGCAAGGGCAGTAGGGGAGAGGTCAGTGCGGGGAGGCCCTCGGGAGGATTTTGCTGCGATGGCGGTCCTGCAAGGGATTCCTGTACTGGATCTTCCTATAAACTGTAGCGGGTTTTCGGAAGCTAGTGGAACTTTGTAAAGGCCTCGTAGTGCTACCCTGCCTCACTTCCTTGGTAGAGGTGTATGGGATTCATGACCCCTTGGCAGATGGGTAACACGACTTGTGGGTAAAGATGCGCAACCTCTGCAGAGTGTAAAACTGGTATACTAGCCGTGCTCACGGTCATGAGCAGCTCGGACCCTCACATGATTAAATTATGGAACTTAAATTCAATTTGTCATATGCATTGCATTGCAGGTGATGTTGTTATTACTTCTGTTCTACTATTTAACTGGGTTGGTATTTACTTACACTTAGTAACTGCTAATAAAATTTTGACCAACTTTAAAAGCAATGCTCAGCTCTAACCATCTTCTTTGGTAAGCCTTACACTTTATGAGCTCCCACCTTTGGTGAGTTCATGCACATTATTCCCCACAACTTGTTGAGCGATGAACGTATGTGAGCTCACTCTTGCTGTCTCACATACACCACAGGTCAAGACCAGGTACTGCAGGATGATGCTCATGGAGGATGCTGCGATGAGTTCGTGAGAGGTCTAGGCCGTCGTCTCCCAGTCAACTTTTGGGTTGCTGGACCGTTGTCTCCTTATAATGTAATTATTTATTTTGTATAGAACTCCTGTTATATATAAAGTTGTGACATTCGATCCTGTGCCACTATACATCATATGTATGAGACTTGGTCCCAGCATACCTGGTGTTTATGTTAACCCCGGGTTTTGGACCCCTAAAATCCGGGTGTTACATCTACCTCCCGCACGGGTCGGCGGACCACCTCTTCTTCTAGCTTCTGGGGGTGGAAACCATCCTCCAGCTCTGCGGAGAGGCGCCCTCCAGCCATGCCGGGGAAGGCGAACTATTGCTGCCCAGCTAGGATGCAACATTCTATCCTCTGTCCTCGTTTTCGTGGCGAGGACGGGAGTGAGGACCTATCGGTGTGCTTTGGGGCGGCCGGTGCTCGCTGGTGCGGCGTTGGTGGACAGGTGGACGCCGCCGTCGGTGCTGACGTGGTGGCAGCTGGAGAAAGCTTCTCCGTCGTCGAGACCGTCAGCGCCACCTGCGGACCGACCTCCGGCTCTTTGGCTTTAATGTCTGGTTCTCGTCCCTTGAGTGGGGACGCGAACGAGAGCCTTCCGGTGGCAGCGTCCGTCCTGGGACCATCGTTGCTGCTGCAGAGGTCGCTGGCGGGTCGCCTGGAGTTCGTCGTCCCGCAGGCTCTCCGATGTGGAGGTTGTTCATACCCGCGGGAGTGGAACCAGAGTTCCGTTTGTAATGGCACATTGAGTGCCGGTGTCTTGTTCATTGCGGCTATCGGGGCCTGAACATCTAGGTATTTTTGGTGTAATACCGTGTCCTTTCCTCATTTTGAGCACTAGAACTCGCCTGTCGGCTAGCCGAATCGCTTGACCAAATGTGAGTTGCTCTGTGCGGAAGGTGACGAGTGAGGTATCCGTATCCCGAAGGCGTAGGAATCCCTCGGCTCAGTCGGCCTTGCCGCCCAAGGCTTCACTCGCTTAATCTAAGAAACCCTCGGCCGCTCTGCGGTGAGCCGGGGCCGAGGGCAGCGGTGCCGGCGTGGACAGAGGCGAAGTTGGCTTGAAAAAGGAAGCTTCGTCGGCCGGGGCTTGGCCGGGTCGTCGACTGGCGGGACCAACGCCGGAGTCGAGTTGTCGAGGCCACGAGCCGGGCTGGTGTCCTCGGGGGACAGCTGGCTAAGGCTTCGGGGCGGCCAGCCGAGCCGTCTGCTCGGACCGGGTTCCTGGAGGAGACCATGGCGGCGATGGCCTGGGCGTGGTGCTGACGTCGTCCTTCGGAGCGGAGATCCTTCGCCCGTGTTGCTGTCCGAGGCTCGGTCGGACTTCGCCGAAGGTGGAGTTGACGCCGAGGGTGCTGCTGCTCCCCCTCCATCGACGTCTGAGCCTGCAGGATCGGTTCGCCTGTAGTATGCATATGTTTTTTGTGGCCGCCGAGACCCAAACATACTGTCGTCGCGTTGTAAAGCTGTGTTTCTTTTCCTCTTGTTTCGAGTATCAGGGCTTGCTCGTCGGTAGCAGAATCGTTTATCCGAGCTAGAGTTACTTCTCACGGAAGGTGATGAGTGAGGTATCCGTATCCCGGAGGCGTAGGAATCCCTCGGCTTGGTCGGCCTTGCCGCTTACGTGTACTCTTGCTCGTCCGCGGGATTCTACTATCGACGTAGCCGAGAAAACCCAAAAAAACCGTTTCGGCAGAAAGTCTTTTGAGCGTTAAGGCTTGTTCGGTCAGCAGGATCGCTCATCCGAACGCGAGTTACTTCTCGCAGAAGGTGATGAGTGAGGTATTCGTATTCCGGAGGCGTAGGAGTCCCTCGGCTCGGTCGACCTTGCCTACTTACATGTACTCCGTCGTTTTCATGATCCCACTACCGAAGTAGTTGAAAAGCACGAAAGATATTCTGGCAGAAAGACTTTTTCCGAGGATAATTTTGACGCGGAGGGGGTTCCCCCCTTCTAGCCCCCGAGGGAAGGTCGGGCTTTGCCGAGGCAAGGCTGACCCTTCCTTGATGGTTAGACTTCATATGTAAACGAGGTATATGAACGACTTGAAAACATCTTAAGGGTAGAAGCGACATAGCTGTCGGATGTTCCAAGCGTTGTTGTAGACCTCACCTTGACTGTTGGCCAGCTTGTATGTCCCGGGCTTCAAAATCTTGGCGATGATGAATGGCCCTTCCCTGGGAGGCATGAGCTTGTGCCGCCCTCGGGCGTTTTGTCGTAGTCGAAGCACCAAGTCGCCCACCTGGAGGTCTCGGGACCGAACCCCTTGGGCATGGTAGCGTCGCAGGGACTGCTGATATAGCGCCGAGTGTAGTAAGGCCACGTCCCGAGCCTCTTCCAGCTGGTCCAGTGAGTCTTCTCGGTTGGTCTGGTTGCGTCGGTCGTCGTAGGCCCTCGTCCTTGGGGAACCATATTCTAAGTCTGTGGGCAAGATGGCCTCGGCTCCATAGACTAGAAAGAACGGCGTGAAACCCGTGGCTCGACTTGGCATCGTCCTCAGGCTCCAGACCACCAAGGGAAGTTCCTTCATCCATCGCCTGCCGAACTTGTGGAGGTCGTTGTAGATCCTCGGCTTGAGTCCTTGTAGAATCATGTCGTTGGCACGTTCTACCTGCCCATTCGTCATGGGGTGTGCCACGGCGGCCCAGTCCACCCGGATGTGGTGGTCTTCGTAGAAGTCTAGGAACTTTCTGCCAGTGAACTGGGTGCCGTTGTCGGTGATGATGGAGTTCGGGACCCCGAAGCGATGGATGATGTTGGTGAAGAATGCCACCGCCTGTTCGGACCTGATGCTGTTTAGGGGTTGGACTTCGATCCACTTGGAGAATTTGTTGATGGCGACCAGTAGGTGCGTGTAGCCCCTGGGTGCCTTCTGCAAGTGACCGACGAGGTCCAGACCCCACACAGCAAATGGCCAGGTGATGGGTATTGTTTGTAGAGCCTGAGCGGGTAGGTGCGTCTGCCTTGCGTAGAATTGACACCCTTGGCAGGTGCGGAGAATTCTAGTGGCGTCGGCCAGTAGAAACCTTGTCGGAAAGCGTTTCCAACAAGGGCTCGAGGCGCTGTGTGATGACCGCAAGCCCCCGAGTGTGTTTCTTGTAAGAGCTCCTGGCCTTCGGTGATGCATATGCATCGCTGGAGGATGCCGGAGGGGCTGCGGTGTTAGAGCTCCTTCCCGTCACCCAGCAAGACGAATGACTTGGCGCGCCACGCCAATCACTGAGCTTCGGCTCTGTCAAGGGGTAGCTCTCCTCGGTGGAGATATTGCAGGTACGGGGTCTGCCAGTTTCGATTAGGCGTGACCCCATTCCGCTCTTCCTCGATGCGCTGAGCCTCACCCTCGGTAGCCGAGGGTGCCTCGGGCGGGACCGAGGCCTTCTTGGGCTCGGGCGTGTCGTTTGTCTTGACTGAGGGTTGATGTAGGTCCCGAGAGAAGACGTTCGGGGGAACCGTTGTTCGTGCCGAAGCTATCTTTGCCAGCTCGTCCGCAGTCTCGTTGTACCGCCAGGCGACGTGGTTGACCTCGAGCCCGTAGAACTTGTCCTCCAGGCACCGAACCTCGTTGCAGTAGGCTTCCATCTTCGGGTCGCGACAGTGGGAGTTCTTCATGACTTGGTCGATGACAAGCTGCGAGTCACCGCGAGCGTCGAGGCGTCGGACCCCTAGCTCGATGGCGATGTGCAACCCATTGACCAGAGCCTCGTACTCAGCCACGTTGTTGGACGCCGGGAAATGGAGGCGCAGCACGTAGCGGAGGTGCTTCCCGAGGGGCGAGATAAAGAGCAGGCCCGCGCCTGCCCCTGTTTTCATCAGCGACCCGTCGAAAAACATGGTCTAGAGTTCCGGATGGATCGGAGCTGCTGGGAGCTGGGTGTCGACCCATTCAGCCACAAAGTCCGCCAAGACTTGGGACTTGATGGCCTTCCGAGGGGCGAACGAGATTATCTCGCCCATGATTTCCACCGCCCACTTTGCAATCCTACCCGAGGCCTCTCGGCACTGGATGATCTCTTCCAGGGGGAAGGATGACACCACAGTCACCGGATGAGACTCGAAGTAGTGTCGCAACTTCCGCCGCGTCAGAATTACCGCGTACAGCAGCTTCTGAATTTGTGGGTAGCGGATCTTGGTCTCGGACAGTACCTCACTGATGAAGTAGACCGGCCTCTGGATGGGCAATGCATGCCCTTCTTCTTGTCTTTTGACCACGATCACGGCGCTGACCACCTGAGTGGTAGCGGCGACATAGATCAAGAGGGCTTCTCCGGCAGCGGGAGGCACCAGGATGGGTGCGTTTGTAAGGAGCGCCTTTAGGTTCCCGAGGGCTTCCTCGGCCTCGGGGGTCCAAATGAAGCACTCGGTCTTTCTTAAGAGGCGGTACAGAGGTAGGCCTCTTTCGCCGAGGCGCGAGATGAAGCGGCTCAGAGCCGCAAGGCATCCCATGACCCTCTGTACGCCTTTCAAGTCCTTGATGGGCCCCATGTTGGTGACGGCCGCGATTTTCTCCGGGTTGGCCTCGATGCCCCGCTCGGAGACGATGAACCCCAAGAGCATGCCTCGGGGGACTCCGAAGACGCACTTCTCGGGATTGAGTTTTACGCCTTTCGCCTTGAGACACTTGAATGTCGTTTCAAGGTCGGAGGGTGGTCGGAGGCTTTCCTCGTCTTGACTACTATGTCATCGACGTAAGCCTCGATGGTCCGACCAATGTGTTCACCAAACACGTGGTTCATGAACCTTTGGTATGTCGCACCCGCATTCCTCAAACCAAATGGCATAGTAACATAGCAGTACATGCCAAAAGGTGTGATGAAAGAATTCGCGAGCTGGTCGGACTCTTTCATCTTGATTTGGTGATACCTTAAGTAGGCGTCGAGGAATGACAGGGTTTCGCACCCAGCAGTGGAATCCACGATTTGATCGATGCGAGGCAGAGGGTAGGGAACCTTCGGACATGCTTTGTTTAGACCAGTGTAGTCTACACACATCCGCCATTTCCCTCCTTTCTTCCTTACAAGCACAGGGTTGGCAAGCCATTTAGAATGGAATACCTCTTTGATGAACCCTGCAGCCATCAGTTTGTGGATCTCCTCGCTTATGGCTCTGCGCTTTTCTTCGTCGAATCGGCGCAGAGGCTGCTTCATGGGTCGGGATCCAGTTCGGATATCCAGCGAGTGCTCGGCGACATCCCTCGGTATGCCAGGCATGTCCGAGGGACTCCACGCGAAAACTTTGGCGTTCGCACGGAGAAAGTCGACGAGCACTGCTTCCTATTTGGGGTCAAGCTCGGAGCCGATCCAGATCTGCTTGGAGGCGTCGTTGCTGGGGTCGAGAGGGACGGACTTAACCGTCTCTGCTGGCTCGAAGTTGCCGGCGTGGCACTTCACGTCTGGCGCCTCCTTGGAGAGGCTCTACAGGTCGGCGATGAGGGCCTCGGATTCGGCGAGGGCCTCGGCGTACTCCATGCACTCCACGTCGCATTCGTACGCGTGTCGGTATGTGGGGCCGACGGTGATGACCCCATTGGGGCCCGACATTTTGAGCTTGAGGTAGGTGTAGTTGGGGACGGCCATGAACTTGGCGTAGCATGGCCTCCCCAGTACTGCATGGTAGGTTCCTCGGAACCCGACCACCTCGAACGTGAGGGTTTCCCTTCGGAAGTTGGAGGGTGTCCCAAAGCAGACTGGCAGATCGAATTGTCCGAGGGGTTGGACGCGTTTCCCGGGGATGATCCCGTGAAAAGGCGCCGCGCCTGTCCGGATCGAGGACAGATCGATCTGCAGGAGCCCGAGGGTCTCGGCGTAGATGATGTTGAGGCTGCTGCCTCCGTCCATGAGGACCTTGGTGAGCCTGACGTTGCCGATGACGGGGTCGACAACGAGCGGATATTTCCCCGGGCTCGGCACACGGTCGGGGTGGTCGCCCTGGTCGAAGGTGATGGGCTTGTCGGACCAGTCTAGGTAGACTGGCGCCGCCACCTTTACCGAGCAAACCTCCCGACGCTCTTGCTTGCAGTGCCAAGCCGACGCGTTCGCACTTGCCCACCGTAGATCATGAAGTAGTCGTGGACCTCGGGGAACTACTCTGCCTTGTGATCCTCCTTCTTGTCGTCGTTGTGGGCTCTACCACCTTCCGCAGGTGGCTCGGCCTTGTGAAAGTGGCGCCGAAGCATGACACACTCCTCAAGGGTGTGCTTGACGGGCCCCTGATGATAGGGGCACGACTCCTTGAGCATCTTATCGAAGAGATTGACACCTCCAGGAGGTTTCCGAGGGTTCTTGTACTCAGCGGCGGCGACAAGGTCCGCGTCGGTGGCGTCGTGTTTTGCTTGCGACTTCTTCTTGTTCTTCTTCTTGGTGCCGCGCTGAGCGGACGCCTCGGGGACGTCTTTCGGCTGGCGGCCCTGGGGTTGCTTGTCCTTTCAGAAGATGGCCTCAACCGCCTCCTGGCCAGAGGCGAACTTGGTGGCGATGTCTATCAGCTCGCTCGCCCTGGTGGGGGTCTTGCGACCCAGCTTGCTCACCAGGTCGCGACAGGTGGTGCCGGCGAGGAACACGCCGATGACGTCTGAGTCGGTGACGTTGGGCAGCTCGGTGCGCTGCTTCGAAAATCGCCGGATGTAGTCCCGGAGAGACTCTCCCGGCTGCTGGCGGCAGCTTCGGAGATCCCAGGAGTTCCCAGGGCGCACGTACGTCCCCTGGAAGTTGCTAGCGAAGGCTTGGACTAGGTCGTCCAAGTTGGAGATCTGCCCCGGAGGCAGATGCTCCAGCCAGACTCGAGCGATGTCGGAGGGGAACAGGGGGAGGTTGCGGATGATGAGGTTGTCATCGTCCGTTCCATCCAGCTGGTAGGCCAGTCGGTAGTCCGCGAGCCACAGTTTCGGCTTTGACTCCCCCGAGTACTTGGTGATAGTAGTCGGGGTTCGGAACCGGGTCGGGAACGGCGCCCGTCGTATGGCCCGGCTGAAAGCCCGCGGACCGGGTGGTTCGGGCGAGGGGCTCCGATCCTCCCCGCTGTCGTAGCGTCCCCCACGCCTGGGGTGGTAGCCTCGGCGCACCCTCTCGTCGAGGTGGGCTTGACGGTTGCGGTGGTGGTGCTCGTTGCCGAGGCGACCCGGGGCTGCAGGCGCCGTGTTGCGCGTGCGCCCGGTGTGGACCGAGGCTTTCCGCACGAATCGGGTAGTCGCGGCGCGATGCTTCGAGGGGTACCCCTGCCTTCGGGAGGCAGAGCTTTCGGCCTGTCGGACTGTGGCATCCTTCAGGAGATTCTTGAGCTCTCCCTGGATACGCCGCCCTTCGGTGGTCGATGGTTCCGGCATCACGCGGAGTAGTATTGCTGCTGCAGCCAGGTTCTGGCCGACCCCACTGGAAGCCGGTGGCGGCCTTGCCCTGACGTCGTCAGCAATGCGGTGCTGGATGCCCTGGGGTAGATGACGCGCTTCTCCGGCCGGAGCTTGGTCTGCCCATTCCTGCCCGATGTTCCGCCGGAACTGCTCAAGTGTTCCTGCTCCCTCGTTGAGCCTGGCCTGCATCTCGCGGATTTGCTCGAGCTGTGCGTCCTGACCCCCCGCAGGGACTGGGACCACAGCTAGCTCCCGAAGGATGTCAACGCGAGGCACGGGCCTAGGGGGATCGCCGTTCTCCGGCATACCAAGATGGTTGCCTTCGCCGGGACCCCCTAGATCGACGTGGAAACATTCACGACTCGGGCCGCAGTCCTCGTCGCGGAAGCTGCGGCTACCATCGAAACAATCGGAGAGGCAGTAGTCGCATGCGGTCATGAAGTCCCGCATGGCACTGGGGTTACCGAGCCCGGAGAAATCCCAACAAAAGTCGGGCTCGTCATCTTCCTCGGAACCCGAGGGTCCGTAGGTCGAGACGGTCGTCAGTCTGTCCCAGGGCGACCGCATATGGTACCCTGGAGGGTTGGTACATGCCTCTATGAAGGCTTCCACCGAAGCGAGGTCGCTTGGTGGGTCGAAGCTGAATCCAAAAGGCACGAGATGGGAATCGGTCGGTACCTCTTGGTCGACGGGCGGTGACGAAGTCGCGTTAGGGGCGGACTGCACCGTTGTCTCAGGTACAAGGGCGACGCCCAGCAAGTCCTTCGCGAGCGTGCTGGCGTCGTTCGTCTGCTTGGGGTTGGCGTGTTGCGGGGAAACGACGCTCGTCTTCATCTCAGACGCAAGGTCGAAGCCCGACGTGTCCCCTGCTGGGGCGCCGGCGTCGTCGACTTGCTCGACAGCCGACGAGGTGTCGCCTCCTGCTTGGCCATGGTTGCCCCGCCTCCTCCTCCGTCGGTGGGGGAGGTGACGGGACAACCCCGGATGTTGTTCTTCCGCCATGTGGGGAAGACGTCGTTGATTCCGCCGCCGGTGGGCGGGCTGACGGCTGCCATTGTCGCTGTCGCGCGGTGGAGGAAGGAGTATAATGTCGTAGCTACCGTCGAGGGACATGAACTCAAGACTCCCGAAATGGAGCATCGTCCCGGGTTGGAAAGGTTGCTGGAGACTACCCATCTGAAGCTTGACGGGAAGCTGTTCGTCAACACGCAGCAGGCCCCTACCTAGCGCGCCAACTGTCGGCGTTTCGACCCGGGGGTCCCTGGACCGACGAGTAAATTGTCGCCGCATGTCCCAGCCCAGATGGGTCGGCGCGAGACGGGACACAAAGGGGGGAGAACAGTAAGGGGAAACTGCGGCCTTCGTGTTGTCCTGTGCCCAGGGCGGATGGATGCACTTGCAGTAGGGGGTTACAAGCGTTCGCGTGGGAGAGAGAGAGAGAGAGAGAGAGAGAGAGAGAGAGCGAGAGCCTTATGCGTCGGCCCGTTCTCCCGCGCGGCCAACCTTCTCTTACAAGAGCCCTGGACCTTCCTTTTATAGGCGTAAGGAGAGGGTCCAGGTGTACAATGGGGGGTGTAGCAGTGTGCTAACGTGTCTAGCAGAGAGGAGCTAGAGCCCTAAGTACATGCCGTCGTGGCAGTCGGAGAGGTTTTGGCACCCTGTTCATGTGATGTCGTGGCCGTCGGAGGAGAGCTGGAGCCCTGCAGAAGTACAGCAGTCGGGGCTGTCGGATCCTTGCTGACGTCTCCTTGCTGACGTAAGGGGCTGGGAGCTGCCGTCGTCATGGAGCGTGCGGGGTGTCATCATTACTTGTTTACTGGGGCGAGCCAGATGGGACGCCGGTCTTGTTCCCCGTAGGCTGAGCTAGCTAGGGGCAGGGTAATGATGCCCCCCCTGGCAATGTGGCCGGTCCGGACCCGAGTTTGGGCGAGGTGGTGATTCCTCTGAGGTTGAGGTTGAGTCCGAGCCCTGAGGTCGGGCGAGGCGGAGTCCATCGTCTTCCGGAGCCGAGGTTGAGTCCGAGCCCTGGGGTCGGGCGAGGCGGAGTACGTCGTCTTCCGGAGCCGAGGCTGAGTCCGAGCCCTGGGGTCGGGCGAGGCGGAGTCCATCGTCTTCCAGAGCCGAGGCTGAGTCCGAGCCCTGGGGTCGGGCGAGGCGGAGTTCGTCGTCTTCTAAGTCGTGGTTGAGTCCGAGCCCTGGGGTCGGGCGAGGCGAAGTCCATCTTCCGAGGTTGAGACGGGGGCCGAACCCTGGGGTCGGGCGAGGCGAAGCTTCCTATGTCGCCCGAGGCTGGACTTAGCCGCTGTCGACCTCACTCTGGCGAGTGGCACGATAGTCGGAGCAGGGCATGCGGCGCTGTATTCCTATCGGGTCGGTCAGTGGAGCGGCGAAGTGATTGCGGTCACTTCGGCCCTGTCGACTGAAGAGCGCGCGTCAGGATAAGATGTCAGGCGATCCTTGCATTAAATGCTCCTGCGATATGGTCGGTTGGTGTGGCGATTTGGCTAAGGTTGCTTCTCCGTGAAGCCTACCCGAGCTGTGCCTCGGGCGAGTCGACGGTGCGTCCGTTGCTTGAGGGGACCCTCAGGCGAGGCGTGAATCTTCCGGGGTCGGCTGTCTTTGCCCGAGGTCGGGCTCGACGAGGCGAGATCGTGTCCCTTGAGTGGACTGAGCCTTGACCTTAATCGCGCCCATCAGGCCTTTGCAGCTTTGTGCTGATGGGGGTTACCAGCTGAGATTTAGGAGTCTTGGGGGTACCCCTAATTATGGTCCCCAACACATTCGGTCTTTTTTATTTGTCATGTTTTTGTTCAAAAATAAATTAGCGGACGTCAAATATTCGAGAACGGAGGTAGTAGTTGTAGAACTATCATACACTAGCCCACATGATGCCTTTTGAAGATGTAGACGTATCATACACTCATACGCCACATCCTGCTTTTTGATGAACATGGAAGCTGTTACAACTGTTCATCGGCCGACAAGTGGTTAAGCGATTGTAGGAACTCAAGCAAGCTAGACCACCACTCAGGTCGGCAGGACCAGGAGGCCCAACTAACTTGTGTCTAGCAAGCCAGACCACTGCTCCTGGTCCGACGATGGCGAGGAGACGTGGAGGAGACGAACGTCGCGGACCTTGCGCGCAAGGATCTCAGCCAGGCGCGTGCCTACGAGCGAGATGTTGATGAGCACGTCGCATGTCACCGCTGGAGCCGAGGGGTGGCTGGTGCCGCCGAGCTATCAGGACAGCAGCGCGTGCACGTAGAGCTTGAGCGACAGCGCATCGGAGGCCACGCAGGAGCCGAGCTTGCTCTGCACGGTGTAGGTGTCAGGCGCATGGTCGGGCCTGTCACGTTTGAGCGCGTCAAGGGGCACCAGCTTCAGGATCTGCTTCGTCGCTTCAACCCGAGTCACCATGTAGAGGCTCCCTGTCGGCACCGACCCGCTGGGCACGACGGCGTCCTTGTTGAGGAAGCCCATGGGGTTGAAGTCCATGCTGAGCTGGAGTCGAAGCGGGAGAAGATCCTGCGGCGCATCGGCTCCACCTCCTGCAGATGCTCGCTCGCGACGTAGCTGCTCGACACGGCGCAGATGCCCGGTGGAGGAAGCAAATCACGGGAGCTCAGGGCTATGGCACGGATGGTCAAGGGAGGGAGAGTCTAGATCCGAATCGAGGAAGCGGCGGTGGAAATAGGGCTCCTCGTCGAAGATGGACCCTCGTCGAAGATGGACGACTCATCATAGGGCTCTTCACAGCACTCGTCCCGACGGCGCTCGACGCTATCGCAGCGTCCGCTGATGCGCTCGGACCGGCGCACCTCCACGAGTCGCATTTCGTCGAGCAGCTTGCAAATGGCAGCGTCTTGGTGCTCCATCACAGAAGATCAGGGTCGCCGTGGCAAAGCAGCAATCAGATCCAGGAGACTGAATCTGATACCATATGTTAGCAACTCCGTCGACTAGTGCACAAAAAAGCAGTTGCTGGTGGTGTAGGAAAAGGGAGAAGAGATGTCGTGGGGAAGAAGATAGCAGTAGCGGCGAAAATGGATTTGTTATTTTGTTATTTGATAGTGTCGGGGACCATAATTAGGGGTACCCCCAAGACTCCTAATCTCAGCTGGTAACCCCCATCAGCACAAAGCTGCAAAGGCCTGATGGGCGCGATTCCGGTCAAGGCTCCGTCCACTTAAGGGACACGATCTCGCCTCGCCCGAGCCCAGCCTCGGGCAGGAACAGCCGACCCAGGAGGATTCACATCTCGCCCGAGGGTCCCCTCAAGCCACGGGCACACCTTCGACTCGCCCAAGGCCCAGCTCGGGCAGGCTTCACGGAGAAGCAACCTTGGCCAGATCGCCACACCAACCGACCGTATCACAGGAGCATTCAATGCAAGGATCGTCTGACACCTTATCCTGACGTGCGCTCCTCAGTCGACAGGGTCGAAGTGACCGCAGTCACTTCGTCGCTCCACTGACCGACCTGACAGGAAAACAGCGCCGCCTGCCCTGCTCCGACTGCTGTGCCACTTGCCAGAGTGAGGCCGACAGCAGCTAAGTCCAGCCCCGGGCGCCATAGGAAGCTCCGCCTCGCCCGACCCCAGGGCTCGGCCCCCGTCTCAGCCTCGGAAGACGGTCTCCGCCTCGCCCGACCTCAGGGCTTGGACACAACCTCGACCTCGGAAGACGGACTCCGCCTTGCCCGACCCCAGGGCTCGGACACAACCTCGACCTCGGACAACGGACTCCGCCTCGCCCGACCCCAGGGCTCGGACACAACCTCGACCTCGGACAACGGACTCTGCCTCGCCCGACCCTAGGGCTCGGACTCAACCTCGACCTCGGACGACAGACTCCGCCTCGCCCGACCCCAGGGCTCGGACTCAGCCTCGACCTCGGACGACGGTCCCCGCCTCGCCCGACCCCGGGGCTCGGACTCAGCCTCGACCTCGGAGGAGCCTCCGCCTCGCCCAACCTTGGGCTCGGACCGACCACGCCACAGGGGGGCCCATCATTACCCTACCCCTAGCTAGCTCAGGCTACGGGGAACAAGACCGGCGTCCCATCTGGCTCGCCCCGGTAAACAAGTAATGACGGCACCCCGCGTGCTCCATGACGACGGCAGTTCTCAGCCCCTTACGGAAGCAAGGAGACGTCAGCAAGGACCCGACAGCTCCAATAGCTGTGCTCCTACAGGGCTCGAGCGCTCCTCCGACGGCCACGACATCACATGAACAGGGCAGCAACACCTCTCTGACAGCCACAACGACATGTACATAGGGCTCTAGCTCCCCTTTGCTAGACACGTTAGCACATTGCTACACCCCCCATTGTACACCTGGGCCCTCTCCTTACATCTATAAAAGGAAGGTCCAGGGCTCTCATACGAAAAGGTGGCCGCGCGGGAGGACGGGCTGACGCACAGGCTCACGCTCTCTCTCTCTCCCACGCGAACGCTTGTAACCCCCTACTGCAAGCGCATCCGCCCTGGGCGTAGGACAACACGAGGCCACGGTTTCCCCTTACTGTTTTCCCCCTTGTGTTCCGTCTCGCGCCGACCCATCTGGGCTGGGACACGCAGCGACAATTTACTCATCGGTCCAGGGACCCACCGGGGTCGAAACGCCGACAGATAGACTCAATGTTCTCACAGACTGACCTATATCCCCATCGTGACCCAGCGGCCCACTTAAGTATTACACTACCCACTTGAGCCCATTCAAACGAACGTTGTCACGCCTTTCGTGCGATGATGGCCTTCGCTCTCTTGTTGTTGTTCCTCGCTGCTCATCTTCTTGCTCGCCGTCGAAGACTCCCCTGCACCTTCCGACGTCACAAGGTTGACAACATGTTGTATATATCTAATTGTATGTCAAAAACTATATACCTCATGATGGTAATGGATCACGATCTAAAGGTTTCTTCACATTTTGTCTAAACCCTTAATTAATTTTAGTTTAAAATTAAATAAAAATAGAACCCAATTCTAATCCGATCTTTTATAATATAAAGTTTAGAGCTCATTACCACCTCTATATATACCTAAAAAATACTAAACGTCTTGTAATTTAGATTGGAGGAAGTATTTATTTAGAAGTCCAAATCTAAACATGTACATAACCAGGGTAATATCCCTACTATACTTATAGCACCAGTTTCAACGGTCGTTCTGCATCATCTTTTTTCAAAAAAGTCACTACATTTCTTCTAAATCAACTCAGCGTAAAATATTAAAAAAACAATGCAGCAGGTGGAGTATGTTAAAAAGCGACGCAAGAGGTGGGGTTTGAACCCACACCTGATGGAAGAAGGGTGGAAGACACTAAGCAAAACTGTCTAACCAATATAACATCATGCTCAAGTGTTTATAATATTGAATATATACTATACTTAAAGCACTCATTTTGTAAAATAAAAAAATAATCGTGCCGGGGCCGGGCCAGCACTATGGGCCGAGGCTATGGCCCAAGCACCGCACGACGCTCGTGCCGGGTTGGCCCAGGCACTATTAAATGGATCGTGTGAAAGGGAAATATGGTCAAACCTTTTCCTAAATGATTTTGATGGTTGAATTGCCCAACACAAATAATTGGACCAACTAGTTTGCTCTAGATTATAAGTTCTACAGGTGCCAAAAGTTCAACACAAACCAATAAAAAGTCCAAGAAAGGGTTCAAAAGGAAAGGAGCAAAAGAAACCGAAGGCTGCCCTGGTCTGGCGCACCGGACTGTCCGGTGTGCCACCGGACAGTGTCCGGTGCACCAGGGTGGATCAACTCCACCTCGCTACCTTCGGGTTTCTGGAAAATGCCCTCCGCTATAATTCACCGGACTGTCCGGTGCAGCACCGGACTGTCCGGTGTGCCAAGCGGAGCAACGGTCGCCAGCGTAACGGTCGAGTTCAACCGTCGGCTGACACAGCTACAATGCACGGACAGTTCGCGCAGAGTCAGAACAGGCGCCAGAAGGCGCACCGAACAGTGAACAGTACCTGTCCGGTGCACCACCGGACTATCCCGTGGCCCCACCTGTCAGAGCTCCAACGGTCGAACCCTAACGATTGGGTGACGTGGCAGGCGCACCGGACTGTCCGGTGCGCCCATCGACAGACAGCCTCCCCAACTACCACACTTCAAGGCATTCAAGTTTTCAGACTTCACATTTAATACAAGAGCTAGTGCAATCAATACAAGACACAAATCAAATAGAATCAAAGCCTCTCCAAGTCCCATTTCCACTCCAAGCAAATAGTGACTAGAGAGAGAGTTTTTGCTCGTGTTCTTTGAGCTCTTGTTCTTGGATCGCTTTTCTTATTCTCCATTTCTTGTTCTCGACACCTTTGTAATCAAAGCAAGATACACCAAGTTGTGGTGGTCCTTGTGTGGTCTAAGTGACCCATTTGATTGAGGAGAAAAGCTCACTCGGTGTAGGTGACCGTTTGAGAGAGGGAAAGGGTTGAAAGAGACCCGATCTTTGTAATCACCTCAACGGGGAGTAGGTTTGCAAGAACCGAACCTCGATAAAACAAATCACCATGTCATCCGCCTTATTTCCTTATGATTTGTTTTTGCCCTCTCTTTCGGACTCGCTTTTATTTCTAACACTAACCCGGCTTGTAGATTGTGCTTAAAGTTTATAAATATCAGATTTGCCTATTCACCCCTCACCCTCTAGGCGACTTTCAATTGGTATTAGAGCCCGATACTTCATTAGAGCCTAACCACTCGAAGTGATGTCGGGAGATCACGCCAAGAAGGAGATGGTGACCGGCGAGAAGCCCGCCACAAGCCACAGGAAAGCTCCATCGGGGGAGTCCGGCAACAAGAAGAGGGAGGAATCACCTCCCCGCGTCAAGTCGCACCGGAGTGGCGACAAGAAGAAGAAAATGAAGAAATTGGTCTACTACGAGACCGATTTTTCGTCGCCTTCCACCTCCGGCTCCGACACGCCGTCCGTCACTTCTAAGCGCCATGAGAGGAAGAAGTTTAGTAAGATCCCCTTACGCTATCCTCGCATTTCCAAATGCACTCCTTTACTTTCCGTCCCACTAGGCAAACCACCGATTTTTGACGGTGAAGATTATTGTATGTGGAGTGATAAAATGAGGCACCATCTAACCTCACTCCACGCTAGCATTTGGGACATTGTTGAGTTTGGAGTGCAGGAACCATCCGTGGGGGATGAAGGTTATGACTCGGACGAGGTAGCCCAAATCCGGCACTTCAACTCCCAAGCCACTACTATACTCCTCGTCTCTCTAAGTCGAGAGGAGTATAATAAGGTGCAAGGGTTGAAGAGTGCCAAAGAGATTTGGGACATGCTCAAGACCGCGCACGAAGGAGATGAGGTGACCAAGATCACCAAGCGGGAAACGATCGAGGGGGAACTCGATCGATTCATGCTCAACCAAGGGGAGGAGCCACAAGCCATGTACAACCAGCTCAAGACCTTGGTGAACCAAGTGCGCAACCTCGGGAGCACAAAATGGGATGACCATGAAATGATCAAGGTTATTCTAAGATCACTCGTTTTTCTTAATCCTACTCAAGTTCAATTAATTCGTGGTGATCCTAGATACAAGCTAATGTCTCCCGAGGAGGTTATAGAAAAGTTAGTGAGCTTTGAGTTGATGATCAAAGGCTCTAAACAAATCATCGAGCGAGGCGCCACCTCCACACCCGAGGTGCGACCCGTTGCATTCAAAGCAACGAAGGAGAGGATAGAAGAGTCTACTTCAAGTAGACTCCCCATCGACGCCTTCAAGCTCGACAATGAGGAGATGGCGCTCATCATCAAGAGTTTTCACCAAATCCTTAAGCAAAGGAGGGGGAAGGATTACAAGCCCCGCTCCAAGAAAGTTTGCTACAAGTGTGGTAAGCCCGGTCATTTCATTGCAAAATGTCCATTATCAAGTGATAGTGACAGGGGCGACGACAAGAAGGGAAAGAGGAGAGAAAAGAAGAGGTACTACAAGAAGAAGGGCGGCGATGCCCACGTGTGTCGGGAATGGGATTCCGATGAAAGCACGACCGACTCCTCCTCCGATGAGGACGTCGCCAACACCGCCGTCAACAAGGGTCTTCTCTTCCCCAACGTCGGCCACAAACGCCTCATGGCAAAGGACGGTAAAAAGAAGAAGGTAAAATCTAGAGCTTTCACTAAATATGCAACATCTAGTGATGAGGCTAGCTCTAGTGATGATGAGGATAATTTGCTTACATTTTTTGCCAACCTTAACATGCAACAAATGGAGAAATTGAATGAATTGATTAGTGCTATTCATGAGAAGGATGAACTCTTGGATAGCCAAAAGAACTTCCTTATCAAAGAAAACAAGAAGCATGTTAAAGTTAAAAATGCTTATACTCAATGCTAGCTTAATTGCTAAGATTAACAAATTGAATGAATCTATTTCTAGCCTTAAGATTGAGAATGATAAATTAATTATTAAGGCTAAGAATTTAAATATTTGCAATGATATTGTTTCCAATCTTAGAAATGAGAATGATATGTTACATGTTAAGATTGATGAATTAAATGCTTACAAACCCTCTATATCTAGTGTTGATCATGTTACTATTTATACTAGATGTAAAGACATTAATGTTGATGCTATCCATGATCACCTAGCTTTAATCAAACAACAAAATGATCACATACCTCAACTTAGTGCCAAAATTAATGAGCATGACTTAAAAAATAAAAAAATTTAAATTTGCTAGAAGTATGCTCTATAATAGGAGACGCCCTGGAATTAAAGATGGCATTGGCTTCCAACAGGGAGACAATGTCAAGCTTAATGCCCCTAAAAGATTGTCTAATTTTGTTAAGGGTAAGACTCCCATGGCTCAGGATAACGAGGTATACATTTTATATCCTGCTGGTTATCCCGAGCACAAAATTAGAAGAATTCATGCTAGGAAACCTCATAATGTTTCACATCATGCTTTTATGTATAAAAATGAGGCTTCTAGCTCTAGGAAATCAACCCATGTTAAATTGCCTAAAAAGAAATCTCATATTGCATCAAATGAACCTAATGTTTCATTTAAAACTTTTGATGCTTTTTATGTGCTTACTAACAAATCAGACAAAGTAGTTACCAAAATATGTTGGGGACAAACACAAGGTCTCCAAGACTTGTGTTTGGGTACCCAAGGTGCTTGTTTCTAATGTGAAAGGACCCAATACCGTTTGGGTACCTAAGAACAAGGCCTAAACTTGTTTTGTAGGTTTATGCATCCGGGGGCTCAAGTTGGATCATTGATAGCGGGTGCACAAACCACATGACTGGGGAGAAAAGGATGTTCTCCTCCTATGAGAAAAATGATGATCCCCAAAGAGCTATCACATTCGGTGATGGAAATCAAGGTTTGGTCAAAGGACTCGGTAAAATTGCTATATCATCTAACCATTCTATTTTCAATGTTTTTCTTGTAGATTCCTTAGATTATAACTTGCTTTCAGTTTCTCAATTATGCAAAATGGGCTACAATTGTCTTTTTACGGATATAGGTGTTACTGTCTTTAGAATAAGTGATGATTCAGTAGCATTTAAGGGAGTATTAGAGGGTCAGCTATACTTAGTTGATTTTAATAGAGCTGAACTCGATACTTGCTTGATTGCTAAGACTAATATGGGTTGGCTCTGGCATCGCCGACTAGCCCATGTTGAGATAAAGAATCTTCACAAGCTTCTAAAGGGAGAACACATTTTGGGACTAACCAATGTTCATTTTGAGAAAGACAGGGTTTGTAGCGTATGTCAAGCAGGGAAGCAAGTTGGTGTCCATCATCCATACAAGAACATCATGACGACCGGCAGACCGCTTGAGCTACTCCACATGGATCTATTCGCCCGATTGCTTACATAAGCATCGGCGGGAGTAAGTACTGTCTAGTTATTGTGGATGATTATTCTTGCTTCATTTGGGTGTTCTTTTTGCAGGAAAAATCATAAACCCAAGAGACCTTAAAGGGATTCTTGAGACGGGCTCAAAATAAGTTCGGCTTAAGGATCAATAAGATTAGAAGCGACAATGGGACGGAGTTCAAGAACTCACAAATAGAAGACTTTTTTGAGGACGAGGGCATCAAGCATGAGTTCTCTTCTCCCTATACACCTCAACAAAATTGTGTAGTTGAGAGGAAGAATAGAACTCTACTTGACATGACGATGACCATGCTTGATGAGTACAAGACTTCAGACCGATTTTGGGCGGAAGCAATCAACACCGCTTGCTACGCTATCAACCGACTCTACCTTCACCGAATCCTCAAGAAGACATCCTATGAACTCCTCACCGGTAAAAAGCATAATGTTTCATATTTTAGAGTCTTTGTTTGCAAATGTTTTATTCTTGTTCAAAGAGGAAGAAAATCTAAATTTGCTCCTAAGGGTGTAGAAGGCTTTTTACTTGGTTATGACTCAAACACAAGGGTATATATAGAGTCTTTAACAAGTCCACTAGACTAGTTGAAGTTTCTTATGACATTGTGTTTGATGAGACTAACGTCTCTCAAGTAGACCAAGTTGATCTTGATGAATTAGATGATGAAGAGGCTCCATGCGTCGCTGTAACACCCGGATTTTAGGGGTCCAAAACCCGGGGTTAACATAAACACCAGGTATGCTGGGACCAAGTCTCAAACATATGATGTAAAGTGGCACAGGATCGAATGTCACAACTTTATATATAACAGGAGTTCTATACAAATAAATAGTTACATTATAAGGAGACAACGGTCCAGCAACCCAAAAGTTGACTGGGAGACGACGACCTAGACCTCTCACGAACACCTCGTAGCATCCTCCATGCGCCTCATCCTGTGGTACCTATTCTTGACCTGTGGTGTATGTGAGACAGCAAGAGTGAGCTCACATACGTTCATCGCTCAACAAGTTGTGGGGAATAATATGCATGAACTCGCCAAAGGTGGGAGCTCACGTGAAGTGTAAGGCTTACCAAAGAGGATGGTTAAAGCTGAGCATTGCTTTTAAAGTTGGTCAAAGTTTTATTAGCAATTACTAAGTATAAGTAAATACCAACCCAATTAAATAGTAGAACAGAAATAATAACAACATCACCTGCAATGCAATGCATATGGCAAATTGAATTTAGTTCCATAAATTAATCATGTGAGGGTCCGAGCTGCTCTTGACCGTGAGCACGGCTAGTATACCAGTTTTACACTCTGCAGAGGTTGCACATCTTTACCCACAAGTCGTGTATCCCATGTCGCCAGGGTTTGCAAGGCCCTTAGACACTTCCAAGGTGAATGGCTAGGGATCCACTACGAGGCCTTTACAAAGTTCCACTAGCTTCCGAAAACCCGCTACAGTTTATAGGAAGATCCAGTACAGGAATCCCTTGCAGGACCGCCATCGCAGCAAAATCCTCCCGAGGGCCTCCCCGCACTGACCTCTCCCCTACTGCCCTTGCCCCTTTCGGGTAAGGTAGTCTTCCACTAGCTTTCCTAATTAATCAGCCAAGGGGTCCCATTCCTCCCTTATGGTAGCACTGTTTTCCCGGGTGGTCGCTCCATGTTCCAATTAACATAATGATCTCATCATGAACAATAAATAACAACTGATAACAAAAGTGTAACCATGAATAGTGTATCTCCATACCCAAAACCACATATAGCACTAGCAAGTACTACCCAGAAAGTTCAGTGGTAAACAAGGTATAAAGATAGACAAACTAGGGTAACCTATTGGGTCCCATCAAAATTAACCTATGCAGATCATTATGATTAATCAGAACATGGCTGGGTAAAAAGAAGTGATCAAGGGCACAACTTGCCTGGGCCTTGAGAATCCAGGTACCAGGATGATCTTCAGATGATACGTGACCTCGCACTAGTCGTAGCAATACAAACAAACAGTGTATAGGCAAAATTATCATTACACCAAACATGCAAATAGAATATACAGTAATAAACTAGACATTAAAATAAGACCACAGGAATTGGAATCATTAAATTTGGAGTTATATATTTTAAGTTATGGATTTCTGTAGCTTTTATGTATTTAATACAGGATTAAGTATTAGATAAATTTAAATGAGCCTTTCATGCCAAAACAGAGGCACAAAATGATGAAGAATATTATTACAAAATTTTAGAAACTGGAATGGTTCAATTTGGAGCAAAAATGAATTTTCTATGAATTATCTAAGTTCTAGCAATTATTTTCATATTAAAAATCTATTTTCTATTTTATTTATTCAATTTAAACGATCACTGGACTGGGCGCCAATTTCTGGAAAGCACAGGGTTCACGGCGCAAGATTCCCGAGACTCAGTTAACAGTGCCCGAGGGACGGCGGGTTGATTCACTGAAACCCGAGGGGCTCTTTAGCAAAACGATCGGCCGAAGGGGTAAGGAGGGCTCTCAGCCGTTGGATCGGCGTTTGAGGGCTCAGATTAGATCGCCATTTCATCGAACCGGTATGCCGCGACAACCGCTGGATCAACGATCGACGGATCGGATTTAATTGATCAGATCACTCCCCCAGAGCGTCCGATCTGGATCAAACGCTCGAGATACCCCAAGGCGAAACGGTACGCCCCATCTAATCGCAGCCACAAACCCCACGATCTACGGCTGCGCACTTCTCTCTCTCAACCCTTGATTCCGGGATCGACGGTAACCGGATCATCTCTCACCTCCCGACGGCCAGACCATGGCGACGCTGTACCCCGGACGCGACGAAGTCATCACCAGCGGGGCTAGTCTTCGGATTCCGGGCATGAAACTCAAATTCAATCGGACTACATGCTATGGGTATGAAAGCGGGTCCGGGCGAGTGGTTCTTACCAAGGATTGTCCGCGCAGGCGAGCCGACCACGGAGAGGAGGATGTTCCGCCCAGTCGCGCACTCCGGCGAGAAATTCTGTGCACCCGAGACGTCCCCGATCGCAGGCGATCCCCGTGTAAGCTTCCAAGGTCCCTTGGTGACGACCCACGGGCACCCACTGAGGCTAAGTCGGCGGCGAATCGAAGTTGGCCCGCGGCGGCGGATTTCCCCGTGATTTCTCCCTATTCGGTGGAGGCGCAGGCGCAGTTGGGATTGGCGATGGGTTGCTACGGAACACCGGCGCGAGCGCATATAAGGTCCCCTCCTCCAACGGCCCGAGCGAGCTTCGCGCCGAACGCGACGGCGTCCACGCCTGATTTCACGGGGACGACGGAATCCGAGCGCGCGTCAAGCGGAGGAGAGGGAGCTCCTGACGAGCCGGGGCCACCCAGCAGCGAGACGCGGACGCGACGGGGTCTGGTGCGCGGGGCCCGCAGAGCCAGTGACCCGAGCAGAAGACGATCGCGCGGCGTGTGGACGAGAGGCCGACGTGCCGGGCCCACTGGTCGGCGCGCCCGCGTTGTCGCTGGGCCGAGCGAGTGGTGTTTACAGGGTGGGCCGAAATGGAGGTATGGCGGCCCATGAGGCTGATTTTGTTTTATTCTTTTTATTTTCTGTTTTCTTTTCTCCATTTTCAAATCCAATTTGAGTTCAAGTTCACATTCAAACTTTGTGTGGATCTTCATTTATAAACTCATTTTTTTGAAATTAAAAATGCTAAACCTGAAGATATTTGGTTATACATTTTATGTATATTTTCATATCTCTTCTCTTTTCTTCCTTTCCCATTTATTTTCTATTTTCTATTCCAAATTCAAATTTATACTTCTATTTTTGTTTTTTTTTTAGATTTTTCAAATGTATCAATTGAAACCCAAAGGTGAATATAAACCATACTATTTTATTATTACTAATGTAAGTTTTATTCTCCTTGTTATTTATTTCATGGGATGTATAAATGGTTTCTTTTAAAAGAAAAATCCTTTTCTCATCTTTTTTCTTATTTCCTAGTTTCCAAATCATTATGATACTTTGCTCAGATTTCTTCTACCAATCCCAAATTCAGAATTTGGGTGTTACAAATCCTACCCCCCTTAAAAATAATCTCGTCCTCGAGATTTGTAAGAAAAAGGGATGTTTACTCATATTGTTCTCGGAACATATGCACAAACAAAGATATCTCAGCATGAGGTATAATTCTTTAACAAAACATAGGGTCAATAGACCTTATTATTCCTTCTAGAAGAATACCATATCATCTACTAACTAAAGTAACATCTAGATCTTACAAATCATCATAATTTATATCTATGTAGCTTGGTGGAGCTGGTGGTGGTGGGGGTTGTTGTTGTTGTTGTCTCTCCAACCGTGCTTGCCTTATTTCTTGACGGGCCTGACGTATTTCCTCGCGTTGTTGTCTTATCTGATTCTGCATCTCGGTCACCAGGTCTGTTAATTGTTGTATTACCAGTCTTTGGGTAGCAACCACTTGATCGATTTCAACAGGTGGAGGATTTGGAGGATTCATTTCGGTTTGCTGTTACGTGATAATCTTTCCTTTCCTGGTATTGACCATGAAAGTTAGAGGCATATGGTAATAGTTTTGCAAAGGAAATTATTCAATAAGCGGAATGAATAAGCTAGTAGCTGGTTATAATCTGAGGATTCTTTAGTAGGGCTTAATCTTTGTTTTACGTCCAGATTGGGGTAACCAGTTGTATAAGGTGAATATCCAAGGGTAAGATGGAATCTGTCAAGATGAGAGATATATATGGGTGAGATAGACTACAAGATGTAGGTTAAAAGTTTGTTTGTTGTTAGGTGGGAATAGAAAGGTTATACCATTCATCATGGTTCTATGGGTTGGGTTAGCTCATGGTTGAATTGATCCAATGTGCTAAGATAAGTTAATACATGGCTAGTGGGGTCTAATCTCTTCTACCAGTATCACTAATATGTTTAAGTAAACCACATTAGATTAGATCATATTAGATTAGATGGGATCTAGATTAGATTGAATATGACTAGATTAGACTAGTTTAGGTTAAATAGATCTACTAGGGTAGGATAAATATTATTAGGATATGTTAGAATCTTTAGATTTATTAGGACCAGATAAAATCTTTTTAAGGTAAGATGAATCTATTAAGGTAATAGAATATCCTTTAAGATAAGATGGATCTATTACACAAGATTGAATCTAGGTTAGATTGGTATGACTAGTTTGACTAAATAAGATCTAATTAAGTTGCATTAGATCATGGTTGTTTAATCTAGGGTGGATAAGTATGCTTATTAGGATAAGATGAATCTTTTGAGGTCAGTTAGATCTATTAGGCTGAGATAAAATCTTTTCAAGATAAGATGAGTATCTTTTAAGATGAGATGGATCTATTAAGATAAGGAAGAATCTTTTAAGATAAGATGAATTGGTTAGAATGAGATCTTTTAGGATAGGATAAATCTCTTAAGCTAGATATGTTCCAATGGGGACAATCTAGGTTGTCTAATCATTTTATAATTATATATATATATATTTTTTTATACCTATATGTATATGCAGATGCAATTGTGGACATTACTCCACAACTTATCACACTCAATCAAAGATCCAAATCAGACAAGTGTCATAAGAACAAACATTCAAATACATAAACACTTATAAAAGTAGTTTTGTTTTTGTTCCTAGGATTAGGTCTCCTATTCCCAAAGGTCACTTTAAACACAGGATTTCAAAGTGTGAAATCCAAGTTTGTCTTTAGAAAGAAAAGGTAAGAATAATCAGAGTAAAGCGGAAATAGATGAGAAGAGATTAAGATAAGTTTAGAAAGAATCAGAGTAGCAAAGGTAAGTAGATAAAGGTTGTCCAGTTCTATCTAGGTTTCGTCCTACAGTCAACATTCCTCTGATACCACTTCTGTAACACCCGGATTTTAGGGGTCCAAAACCCGGGGTTAACATAAACACCAGGTATGCTGGGACCAAGTCTCAAACATATGATGTAAAGTGGCACAGGATCGAATGTCACAACTTTATATATAACAGGAGTTCTATACAAATAAATAGTTACATTATAAGGAGACAACGGTCCAGCAACCCAAAAGTTGACTGGGAGACGACGACCTAGACCTCTCACGAACACCTCGTAGCATCCTCCATGCGCCTCATCCTGTGGTACCTGTTCTTGACCTGTGGTGTATGTGAGACAGCAAGAGTGAGCTCACATACGTTCATCGCTCAACAAGTTGTGGGGAATAATATGCATGAACTCGCCAAAGGTGGGAGCTCACGTGAAGTGTAAGGCTTACCAAAGAGGATGGTTAAAGCTGAGCATTGCTTTTAAAGTTGGTCAAAGTTTTATTAGCAATTACTAAGTATAAGTAAATACCAACCCAATTAAATAGTAGAACAGAAATAATAACAACATCACCTGCAATGCAATGCATATGGCAAATTGAATTTAGTTCCATAAATTAATCATGTGAGGGTCCGAGCTGCTCTTGACCGTGAGCACGGCTAGTATACCAGTTTTACACTCTGCAGAGGTTGCGCATCTTTACCCACAAGTCATGTATCCCATGTCGCCAGGGTTTGCAAGGCCCTTAGACACTTCCAAGGTGAATGGCTAGGGATCCACTACGAGGCCTTTACAAAGTTCCACTAGCTTCCGAAAACCCGCTACAGTTTATAGGAAGATCTAGTACAGGAATCCCTTGCAGGACCGCCATCGCAGCAAAATCCTCCCGAGGGCCTCCCCGCACTGACCTCTCCCCTACTGCCCTTGCCCCTTTCGGGTAAGGTAGTCTTCCACTAGCTTTCCTAATTAATCAGCCAAGGGGTCCCATTCCTCCCTTGTGGTAGCACTGTTTTCCCGGGTGGTCGCTCCATGTTCCAATTAACATAATGATCTCATCATGAACAATAAATAACAACTGATAACAAAAGTGTAACCATGAATAGTGTATCTCCATACCCAAAACCACATATAGCACTAGCAAGTACTACCCAGAAAGTTCAGTGGTAAACAAGGTATAAAGATAGACAAACTAGGGTAACCTATTGGGTCCCATCAAAATTAACCTATGCAGATCATTATGATTAATCAGAACATGGCTGGGTAAAAAGAAGTGATCAAGGGCACAACTTGCCTGGGCCTTGAGAATCCAGGTACCAGGATGATCTTCAGATGATACGTGACCTCACACTAGTCGTAGCAATACAAACAAACAGTGTATAGGCAAAATTATCATTACACCAAACATGCAAATAGAATATACAGTAATAAACTAGACATTAAAATAAGACCACAGGAATTGGAATCATTAAATTTGGAGTTATATATTTTAAGTTATGGATTTCTGTAGCTTTTATGTATTTAATACAGGATTAAGTATTAGATAAATTTAAATGAGCCTTTCATGCCAAAACAGAGGCACAAAATGATGAAGAATATTATTACAAAATTTTAGAAACTGGAATGGTTCAATTTGGAGCAAAAATGAATTTTCTATGAATTATCTAAGTTCTAGCAATTATTTTCATATTAAAAATATATTTTCTATTTTATTTATTCAATTTAAACGATCACTGGACTGGGCGCCAATTTCTGGAAAGCACAGGGTTCACGGCGCAAGATTCCCGAGACTCAGTTAACAGTGCCCGAGGGACGGCGGGTTGATTCACTGAAACCCGAGGGGCTCTTTAGCAAAACGATCGGCCGAAGGGGTAAGGAGGGCTCTCGGCCGTTGGATCAGCGTTTGAGGGCTCAGATTAGATCGCCATTTCATCGAACCGGTATGCCGCGACAACCGCTGAATCAACGATCGACGGATCGGATTTAATTGATCAGATCACTCCCCCAGAGCGTCCGATCTGGATCAAACGCTCGAGATACCCCGAGGCGAAACGGTACGCCCCATCTAATCGCAGCCACAAACCCCACGATCTACGGCTGCGCACTTCTCTCTCTCAACCCTTGATTCCGGGATCGACGGTAACCGGATCATCTCTCACCTCCCGACGGCCAGACCATGGCGACGCTGTACCCCGGACGCGACGAAGTCATCACCGGCGGGGCTAGTCTTCGGATTCCGGGCATGAAACTCAAATTCAATCGGACTACATGCTATGGGTATGAAAGCGGGTCCGGGCGAGTGGTTCTTACCAAGGATTGTCCGCGCAGGCGAGCCGACCACGGAGAGGAGGATGTTCCGCCCAGTCGCGCACTCCGGCGAGAAATTCTGTGCACCCGAGACGTCCCCGATCGCAGGCGATCCCCGTGTAAGCTTCCAAGGTTCCTTGGTGACGACCCACGGGCACCCACTGAGGCTAAGTCGGCGGCGAATCGAAGTTGGCCCGCGGCGGCGGATTTCCCCGTGATTTCTCCCTATTCGGTGGAGGCGCAGGCGCAGTTGGGATTGGCGATGGGTTGCTACGGAACACCGGCGCGAGCGCATATAAGGTCCCCTCCTCCAACGGCCCGAGCGAGCTTCGCGCCGAACGCGACGGCGTCCACGCCTGATTTCACGGGGACGACGGAATCCGAGCGCGCGTCAAGCGGAGGAGAGGGAGCTCCTGACGAGCCGGGGCCACCCAGCAGCGAGACGCGGACGCGACGGGGTCTGGTGCGCGGGGCCCGCAGAGCCAGTGACCCGAGCAGAAGACGATCGCGCGGCGTGTGGACGAGAGGCCGACGTGCCGGGCCCACTGGTCGGCGCGCCCGCGTTGTCGCTGGGCCGAGCGAGTGGTGTTTACAGGGTGGGCCGAAATGGAGGTATGGCGGCCCATGAGGCTGATTTTGTTTTATTCTTTTTATTTTCTGTTTTCTTTTCTCCATTTTCAAATCCAATTTGAGTTCAAGTTCACATTCAAACTTTGTGTGGATCTTCATTTATAAACTCATTTTTTTGAAATTAAAAATGCTAAACCTGAAGATATTTGGTTATACATTTTATGTATATTTTCATATCTCTTCTCTTTTCTTCCTTTCCCATTTATTTTCTATTTTCTATTCCAAATTCAAATTTATACTTCTATTTTTGTTTTTTTTAGATTTTTCAAATGTATCAATTGAAACCCAAAGGTGAATATAAACCATACTATTTTATTATTACTAATGTAAGTTTTATTCTCCTTGTTATTTATTTCATGGGATGTATAAATGGTTTCTTTTAAAAGAAAAATCCTTTTCTCATCTTTTTTCTTATTTCCTAGTTTCCAAATCATTATGATACTTTGCTCAGATTTCTTCTACCAATCCCAAATTCAGAATTTGGGTGTTACAGTCGCGCTAAGGAACATGTCCATTAGGAATGTGTGTCCTAAGGAATTCGAAGAGCCCACACAAGCACAAGATCAACCGTCATCTTCCATGCAAACATCTCCACCAACTCAAGATGAGGATCAAGCTCAAGATGATGAAAATAAAGATCAAGAAGAGACACCTCAAGAGGAGGACAATGATCAAGGGGGAGATGCCAATGATCAAGACAAGGAAGATGATGAGGGTCCAAGGCCGCCACACCCAAGAGTCCACCAAGCGATACAACGAGATCACCCCGTGAAGTCCATCCTCGGCGATATTCATAAGGGGGTAACCACTCAATCTCGTGTCGCTCATTTTTGTGAACATTACTCTTTTGTGTCTTCTATTGAGCCATACAGGGTGGAAGACGCATTATGGGATTCAGATTGGGTGTTGGCAATACAAGAAGAACTCAACAACTTCACAAGGAATGAGGTATGACATTTAGTTACATGTCCTAATCAAAATGTTGTAGGAACCAAGTGGGTCTTCAGCAACAAGCAAGATGAGCATGGTGTGGTGACAAGGAACAAAGTATGACTTGTGGCCAAGGGATATTCACAAGTCGAAGGTTTGGATTTCGGTGAAACCTATGCACCCGTAGCTAGGCTTGAGTCAATTCGCATATTACTTGCCTATGCTATGTACCATGGCTTTAAGCTCTATCAAATGGACGTGAAAAGTGCCTTCCTCAATGGACCAATCAAGGAGGAGGTCTATGTTGAGCAACCTCCCGGCTTTGAAGATAGTGAGTACCCTAATCATGTTTACAAACTCTCTAAGGCGTTTTATGGACTCAAGCAAGCCCCAAGAGCATGGTATGAATGCCTAAGAGATTTTCTTATCACTAATGGCTTCAAAGTCGGCAAAGCCGATCCTACTCTCTTTACTAAAACCGTTGCAAATGATTTGTTTGTATGCCAAATTTATGTTGATGATATCATATTTGGGTCTACTAACAAATCTACTTGTGAAGAGTTTAGTAGGATTATGATTCAAAAATTCGAGATGTCGATGATGGGGGAGTTGAAGTATTTTCTAAGATTTGAAGTAAAGCAACTCCAAGAAGGTACCTTCATCAGCCAAACTAAGTACATTCAAGGCATACTCGCCAAGTTTGGAATGAAGGATGCCAAGCCCATCAAGACACCCATGGGAACCAATAGGCATCTCGACCTCGACACGGGAGGTAAATCCGTAGATCAAAAGGTATATCGGCCGATGATATGATCTTTACTCTATTTATGTGCATTTCGACCGGATATTATGCTTTCCGTATGCATGTGTGTAAGATTCCAAGCCGATCATAAGGAAGTTCACCTTAGGGCCGTGAAAAGAATCTTGAAATATTTAGTTCATACACCTAAGTTTGGTCTTTGGTACCCCAAGGGATCCACTTTTGATTTAATAGGTTACTCAGATGCTGATTGGGCAGGGTGTAAAATGGATAGAAAGAGCGCATCAGGGACTTGTCAGTTCTTGGGAAGATCTCTGATGTCTTGGGCTTCAAAGAAACAAAATTCAGTAGCTCTTTCTACCACCGAAGCTGAGTACATTGTCGCAGGCCATTGTTGCGCGCAATTGCTTTGGATGAGGCGAACCCTTAGAGACTATGGCTACAAATTAACCAAAGTCCCTCTCCTATGTGATAATGAGAGTGCAATCCACATGACGGATAATCCCGTTGAGCACAACCACACTAAACACATAGCCATTCGGTATCACTTTTTGAGGGATCACCAACAAAGGGGATATCAAGATTGCTTATGTTAGCACCAAAGAACAATTAGCCGATATCTTTACCAAACCATTAGATGAAAAAACTTTTACCAAACTTAGAATGAGCTAAACATTCTTGATTCTAAGAATTTTGATTGATACTTTGCACACATATCTCATTTATGTACCTTTTTAATCATATCTCTTTCATGTGCTATGACTAATGTGTTTTCAAGAAAATTCTTATGCTAAGTCATATATTGAAAGGGAAATGGAGTCTTCGGCGAAGACAAGGCTTCCACTCCACTCTACCGGTATTATTTATCCTTCGCCATCACTCTGCATCGCTCTACACTTTGGTATAATTCTTCACTCATATATTGTTTGCCAAAGGGGGAGAGAATTTAATAAGGGCTCTAAAGACTCCGTTTTTGGCGATTAATGTCAAAGAGGGAGAGAGTATTAGCCCAAAGCAAAAGAACCGCACCACCACGTCAATTTCAAAAAAAAATTGAAACAAGTTTAAGTTTTTACATGTTCTTAAATTGGTATCTTTGAAATTAGTAATCCTCTAAGAAATTCTATCTCAAACTATATCTCTATTTTAAGGAGGAGCTTTTCAAAATTTGGTATCTAAAATATTTGACATTCTTTCAATTTGAAAAACTCTCTTCAACACTAAGAGGAGAATTTCATTAAGGGGGAGTTTTGTTAAGTCAAAGGAAAAGTATTTGAAACAGTGGGAGAAAATTTCAAATCTTAAAAATGCTTCTCGAAATCTTATTCATATACCTTTGACTATTTGCAAAAAGACTTTGAAAAAGAATTTTCAAAAATATTTGCAAAAACAAAACATGTGGTGAAGCGTGGTCCAAAATGTTAAAAAAGAAAGCAATCCATGCATATCTTATGAAAGTTTAAAATTGGTTTAATTCCAAGCAACCTTTGCACTTACCTTATGCAAACTAGTTCAATTATACGCTTATATATTTGCTTTGGTTTGTGTTGGCATCAATCACCAAAAAGGGGGAGATTGAAAGGGAAATAGAGTCAAATCTTTTCCTAAATGATTTTGGTTGTTGAATTGTCCAACAAAAATAATTGGACTAACTAATTTGCTCTAGATTATAAGTTCTACAGGTGCCAAAGTTTCAACACAAACCAATAAAAAGTCCAAGAAAGGGTTCAAAAGGAAAAGAGCAAAAGAAACCGAAGGCTGCCCTGGTCTGGCGCACCGGATAGTGTCCGGTGCACCAGGGTGGATCAACTCCAACTCGCTACCGTCGGGTTTCTAGAAAATGCCCTCCGCTATATTTCACCAGACTATCCGGTGTAGCACCGGACTGTCCAGTGTGCCAAGCGGAGCAACGGTCGCCAGCGTAACGGTCGGCTGACACAGCTACAGTGCGCGGACAGTTCACGCAGAGTCAGAGCAGGCGCCAGAAGGCGCACCGGACAGTGAACAGTACCTGTCCGGTGCACACCAGACTGTCCGGTGGCCCCACCTATCAGAGCTCCAATTGTCGAACCCTAACGGTTGGGTGACGTGGCTAGCGCACCGGACAGTTTCCGGTGGCGCACCTGACTGTCCGGTATGTCCATCGACAGACAACCTCCCCAACGACCATTTTTGTGGGTGGGGCTATAAATACCCCCCAACTATCATACTTAAAGGCATCCAAGTTTTCAGACTTCACATTTAATACAAGAGCTAGTGCAATCAATACAAGACAGAAATCAAATAGAATCAAAGCCTCTCAAAGTCCCATTTCCACTCCAAGCAAATAATGACTAGAGAAAGAGTTTTTGCTCGTGTTCTTTGAGCTCTTGTTCTTGGATCACTTTTCTTCTTCCCCATTTCTTGTTCTCAACACCTTTGCAATCAAAGCAAGAGACACCAAGTTGTGGTGGTCCTTGTGTGGTCTAAGTGACCCATTTGATTGAGGAGAAAAGCTCACTTGGTCTAGGTGACCGTTTGAGAGAGGGAAAGGATTGAAAGAGACCCGGTCTTTGTGACCACCTCAACGGGGAGTAGGTTTGCAAGAACCAAACCTCGGTAAAACAAATCACCGTGTCATATGCCTTATTTCCTTGTGATTTGTTTTCGCCCTATCTTTCAGACTCGCTTTTATTTCTAACGCTAACCCGGCTTGTAGATTGTGCTTAAAGTTTATAAATATCAGATTTGCCTATTCACCCCCCTTTAGGCGACTTTCATCGTGCCTCAGGCCGGCTCGTTAGACACAACCTATTTGGTCATTTATACCTCCACACGATAATGATGGTCCTCGCCTCAGTTGCCACCACCTCGTTTGTCGTTTACTTCTTTTCTCTCTCCCCTCATGTCTCCACCTTCGCGGCACCCCATTCTCGATAGAGGGCGTAGGAGCAGGTGTCTCCTCCCCATATTCGTCCGACACCAGCCCCGACACCGACTCACGCAGTGGCTATTGCACGTCCACAAGGACGTTTCACATCATGCGCGCACCATCGTTTTTGTTGTCGTTGGACGTCTCGTTTGTCTTCCCGGTCTTCGCCCTATTCTTCCTCCCCAACCTGCTGCCCTCGCCCACGGTCGCAGCCGCGAGCCGACCGACGCTCGTCGACGCGGGTACGGAGCGAGTCGGTCATGCTTCTGGCCTTTCTCCGTGCGTGCTGTCGATGAGGACATGGTGGCACCTATCACGCTTAGGTTATCTTAGCGATGGGGAGTCCAGGTCTGAGATATTGGACAACTAAGGCCCGTAGCGTGACAGCAGTCGGCATATGCTACAGAGTTGGTGGTGGTGTTGTGTCGCTTCGGTGGGTCCAGGGCTGGGAAGACACTCGCATTCTCTCGTCCTTCTCGGACTGACGCCTGGTGCATGTGCCTCTTGGTTTGGAGCTGATCCGGTTGAGCTTCTTTCTCCGCTTGCGTGCTCTCTCTCTCTATCTAGCGGTATACTACATATGTCGCCTCTAGATGCCCAGTTCTTCATCGTGTCCTTCTCCAGCAACGAATAGGCATGCCCGCCTCTCCCCTTCCCCTCCTGCTCTACAAAACCTTAGAAGTAGGGAAGACAAAGGATGGAGGTCTCTGATTTGCTGGGTATCCGTGCGTTAATAAAAAATATTATGCGAATAGTAGAGACAACCAATAAAAAATATTGAGATCTTTTTGGTGGATAATTTAGGTGGATATTATTGTGAGCCGTCACAACGCACAGGTAACCGACTAGTTGATCCTAAAAGTCACACTGATGGCCAATTAGTCAGTTCTGCATATTGAACAGTCAAGTGGGCTCCACCGTGTCAGCAAGACAGTCCATACGTTTAAGTTCCCATATGATTCAAAAACAAATAGGATAAACAGGAGGCAGTAATCTCAAAAAAATGTATCCCAACCCTTTACAATCTATTCAATTTTTTTATAGTGCAATCGATTACCTTGTTTAGGAAGCCACATTCTGTTCCAGACTTCCAATGCCCAGACAAAATCTCTACTATTCCTTAAGATACTACTGTAGGCATCCACACCTGCGTTCTGCCCCGCGCGTCCGCTCCCTTCTGCCTCGACCCTGAAATCTCGCATCCGCTCCCTTCTGCCTCGACCCCGAAATCTCGCATCGATGGAAGGTCGTGCGTTGCGCCGCCTCCCCCGCCCCTTCCATACTCCTCCCGCGTCTCCTTTCTCCTCGCTCGCGGCGCCTCCGCCTATACCTGTTGCAGCAGGCAACAAGGCAGGCAGGTAGCAGCGGAGCGCCTTTGATCTACGAAGAGGATGGATTCCAGGATATCCCTCCTCTGCGCTCTTCCATAAGTTTCTGGAAGCCAACCCAAGCCATGGACGCCGCCAGCATAGCCGCCGCCGCCGTGGCCACCCCGCCCCCTGGCCCAGCCGTGACCGTGCAGGTACCGCGCGGGCAGGTGGATCTGATCGACTTCATCGACTGGACTGGCGTCGAGTGCCTAAACCAGGATTCCTCCCACAACATCGTCAACGCGCTCAAGCAGGTTAGGCGCCGCGTTCCTCCTCCATTCAAACCCCAGCTCGAGTAGCTCTTCATTGTGATTCCAACGGATCATGGATTCTGCTCTTCGGCGATTTTTGGTGTGGGCGGTTCGTTTGGTTTTCCTTTTCTTTCCCGAGAAGTTCTTCTCCTGACTGGGTTCCCGCGGATCTGGTGCGCCGCACTGCGTTCTCGCCTTCTGGTGATCTGGCAATGTGCACCAGCTACGTATGAATCGGGTGGACGTGGTCTCGTGGCTTGGACTGTTGCCAGGAATTGTTTTAGCAGCCGCACGAGCTCAGGCTCTTCTGTCTGCTGCTAACCACAAGTATGATTGATATCCAATGCCCAGAGTCAGCTCGGGCGTTTGCTGCAAGAACTGCACCCAGAGCAAAGGTGTCATTGAGAATGGGAACACAGTGTATTTTTATACAGGCTTCGCTTGAACCTAAAATCTCTCGCACATGTTCCATTCTAAGTGCTCTATCGCTCGTAATTCTCATGCCTTCTGTTCTGGTAGGAAATTGACTGAACTCCTCCCCTTTTCAGGCAATGACGCAGATCCTCAAGGGCATCAACAGCTACAAGTCCTCACTCAAGGTCCCGCTGTCCGAGAACAAGAATGCGCCTGTGATACGGTCGGTACCATTTACTATTACACCAACGGTCGGTACCATTTACTATTACACCAATAATCATGTACAGTGACGTACCATTTACTATTACACCAATAATCATGTAGTTCTTATTACTTACTGCATGTTCAACCCTTTTTTGGTTATTCAGTTTCTTATTTCTCTTTTAGTTCAGTCAGGTTCAAGGTTATTTGGTTTTATTGGAGCTGGTGCTACGCTAGGGCAACTTTTTGGTTCATTGTTCGCTGCAAGTATGGCATGGCTGGGACCATGTATGTATCATTGTCTTTAGTAAGTTAATGAGTTAGTTTCTAATGTCTCATGGAATGTGACTTCACATCTCCCAATTGATCCTCAGTTCTGCTCCTATTTTCTTCACTCTTGATGGAACTTGCTGCCCTGCCATCAAAAGGAATTTGTATTGATGGAAATCATGCTTCGGCTGAATTATGTCAAACAGGGTATGAAATCTTTTTGGACACTAATTACATGTTATCCATTCATCTCTTGATAAGTTTGACCTGGGCAATCTGTATTTTTTATGTAAAACATTTCTGGGTTGATTTCCATTATCAAACATTGAGCCACAAACATTGCCCTTCTACTCATGATCAACTATAGCTCTGTCACAATCTATATTGACAATGTGTAGTACAGACCTCTATTAGAAAAGTTGGCTTTTGCAATAAATTTATAGGCTTCACTGATGATTTTATTTATATTTTCCTGCTTCCCATATCTGTGGGTTGCAATCTAAGACATTCCAATCTATTGCTAACTGCAGGGCAGGACAAGCTCCTAATACCATGGCTGATGATGAAATTTCTGCCTCAAATGGAGACAATGACGAGTGGTCAGAAGTACAGATTTTAAAACTATGACTTACGTTCATCATCTTAAGTCTCTATGCTCCTCTCTGTGCTTGACCTCTCAAGTACAGATTTTAAAACCTCATCTGCTTCAGTTTATTGTTCTTGTTCTCAGATTTTGATATGAGAATATAGCTCAGAGTTCAAGTACTGATCTTAATGTTGAAGAAATGTTGGCGTAATTGTAACACCCGGATTTCAGGGTCCAAAACCCGGGGTTGACATAAACACCAGGTATGCTGGGACCAAGTCTCATACATATGATGTATAGTGGCACAGGATCGAATGTCACAACTTTATATATAACAGGAGTTCTATACAAAATAAATAATTACATTATAAGGAGACAACGGTCCAGCAACCCAAAAGTTGACTGGGAGACGACGACCTAGACCTCTCACGAACTCATCGCAGCATCCTCCATGAGCATCATCCTGCAGTACCTGGTCTTGACCTGTGGTGTATGTGAGACAGCAAGAGTGAGCTCACATACGTTCATCGCTCAACAAGTTGTGGGGAATAATGTGTATGAACTCGCCAAAGGTGGGAGCTCATAAAGTGTAAGGCTTACCAAAGAAGATGGTTAGAGCTGAGCATTGCTTTTAGAGTTGGTCAAAATTTTATTAGCAGTTACTAAGTATAAGTAAATACCAACCCAATTAAACAGTAGAACAAAAGTTAACAACTTCACCTGCAATGCAATGCATATGACAAATTGAATTTAGTTCCATAAATTAATCATGTGAGGGTCCGAGCTGCTCATGACCGTGAGCACGGCTAGTATACCAGTTTTACACTCTGCAGAGGTTGCGCATCTTTACCCACAAGTCGTGTTACCCATCTGCCAAGGGGTCATGAATCCCATACACCTCTACCAAGGAAGTGAGGCAGGGTAGCACTACGAGGCCTTTACAAAGTTCCACTAGCTTCCGAAAACCCGCTACAGTTTATAGGAAGATCCAGTACAGGAATCCCTTGCAGGACCGCCATCGCAGCAAAATCCTCCCGAGGGCCTCCCTACACTGACCTCTCCCCTACTGCCCTTGCCCCTTTCGGGTAAGGTAGTCTTCCACTAGCTTTCCTAATTAATCAGCCAAGGGCATCCCATACTACCCTTGTGGTAGCACTGTTTTCCCGGGTGGTCGCTCCATGTTCCAATTAACATTAATGATATCAACATGAACATAAACAGATTAACAACAAGAATTGGAACATGGAGGTAATAAAGGATTATCCCAATACCATATAAAGCAATAGCAAACTACCCAAGTGATTCAGGGGTAAACAAGGTAATGAGATAAACAATCTAGGGTGACCTATTGGGTCCCATCAAAATTAACCTATGCATGGATAAGTGATATTAAAGAACATTATTGGGTAAAAAGTGGTCAAGGGCACAACTTGCCTGGGCCTTGAGAATCCAGGTACCAGGATGATCTTCAGGTGACACGTGACCTCACTGCTAGTCGTAGCAATTCAAACAAACATTGTATAGGCAAAATTAACATTACACCAAACATGTATGCCAAAATACATATTAATAATCTACATATTAAAATAAGATCACAGGAAAAAGAATTATTAATTTTGGAGTTGTAGATTTTAAGTTATGAATTTTCAAAGGTTTTATGTGTTTAAAATGGATTAAGTGAGAGATTAAATTCCTAACAGTTTTCATGACAAAACAGAGGTTCTAGGTGATAGAGAATAAAATTACAAAATTTTAGAAAGTGGAATGGATTAATTTGGAGTTCATATGCATTTTCTATGAATTATATAAATTCTAGGAATTATTTTTATATTAAAAACTCATTTTCTAATTCATTTTCCTGATTTTATCACTCTCTGGACTGGGCCTCATTTAATGGAAAACGCAAGGGGCTCGGTGTAAGTCGTCCCAGACTCAGTCAACAGGGCCCGAGGGACGGCGGGTTGTTTTCAAATAAACAGAGGGTCTTTTTAACAAAATCGCCACAGCGAAAGGGTATCGGAACAGTTCTGGCCGTCCGATTTGAACCGAAGGGCCACGATTACATCTGCTAAAAGATGAACCGGTACGTTTCTACTGCCGCCCGATCAGAGATCAGCGATCAGCAGTGATTCACGCCATGATCAAATCTAACCGATCGTCTACGATCCAACGCCCTAGATTCTTTCATCTGAAACGTTAAGTTAAGCTAATCGGGACCACCCATTCTCAATCTACGGCGCCCAGTCCATCTTCAACCTCCCTCGCCAATCCTCTCGCCTCGCAAGGCAGTCCAGGGAGCGTCCGAGGGCCACCATGGCGCAGCGAGCTCCCAGAACAGCAGCGCCCACTAAACATTATCACCAGCCCACGACGCACCAGTCGTCAGAGCCCTGAAATCCTAGCCTACAGAGTACTGCAAGCATGGATGAATTAAACAGAAGCGGCTAAGGGTTCTCACCCGAGGTCCATGCGTCGTGGTCAGTTCGTAGGTGAAGTTCCTGCCTGGGGGAAATCGGCCACGCCCGCACGGTTCGCCGGCTTCCCGACTGAAGTACCCCGGCCTTCTCGAAGACGCGGCCGTCCTGCAGGACCCGGCTGATGCCGCCGCCGCCGCCGCCGGGGCGCGACCAGACGTCCTCGACGAAGCGCGCCCCACCGCCATCTGCCACCTCGAGCGCGGCGCAGAGTCAAGCCAAGACGCGACGAGTCTGATGGGCAGCGACGGACTTCATCTCTCTGACCCCCTCCGGCTCTCCCTCACCCGTTTCTTCTAGCTCGGAATTCATGGCGTCGTGCAGGTTTTCACGGCCGGGGCATGCTTTTATGCTGGCGGATGGATGAGGGGCGGGTGCGGATCCGTTCTTATGCACCGAGGTCAGGGAGTTCGCCGTGGATTTCGCCGTGTCAGTTCCAGGGAGCCGCGAGTTCGGCGGCGATCCTGTTGCCAGCCGGGAGTCCGCGTTGAGGGGGAAGACGACCAGGGGCCCACGCGTCATTGGGTGCAAGTGTGGGGTGCGCGGTGGGCTGGAAGCGCGGGAGCATACGAGCTGGTGGCATGAGTTGGGCCGCGGGGAGTGAAATACGTAGTGGGCCGAAGCTGAGGAGTTTCAGCCCATGAAGCCGAGATCCCCACTCCTTTTCTATTTTCTTTTTCTGATTTCTTCTTTATTCCTAATTCCTTATTAAATTCAAATTCAAATTTCGAATTAAGTTAACATAGAGTTTAAACTTAAAGTATATTTAAGTGTCCAAACAAAACTCCAACATGTTATAGGTGGTTTATTTTATTTTATATATCAAATATTTATTTGGTCAATTGAAATGCTCCCATATTATCCCCTTTTGATAAGTGGTACATTGAATGTGTGCCAAGATCAAAGGTTAATAAATATTCGTTGCTTATTTTAGAATGAACAAATGTTTAATCTTTAGATGTGTTAATTTAATTATACAATTCGTCCAATAGGAACTTAAATAGAATCCTTTTATTTAATGACTATTAGAAAACATGTTTATTTTAGGAATTGTAGCTTCCTCACAATGAGCCCCATACCATAAGGTATTCCAATTCCAAATTGTTGGAGAATTTTAATATATTCCTAAAACACTAACATAATTATATTTATTTATTTATCCCATTATTTTTTTTATTATACCAATTTTGGGCATTACAAATCCTACCCCCCTTAAAAATAATCTCGTCCTCGAGATTTGTAAGAAAGAGGATATAGGAAGAGTGATTTGAAATTTAGCTTTTAGTTTCTAATTAGTTCAAAATCAAGAGTCTCTCTTCTTTTTTTTTTTAGTTAGTTATTAGGAGAGCATAGGTATATATGGTTATAGACACTTTATTATGCAGGATAAAAGATATCTTTTAAAGCCTATATAGGTTTGGGCAAGAAAGAGTGGGGTAAAGAAAGACTCCATCCAAGATTGTGGATCTTGACTCATCTTGGTGACCTCACTTGATTCTTGAAGACTTGAGTTGATGCTCATCCTTCCTTGATGAAGTTGATCATCTTCTTCGGTCTTGTCTCATTGATTAGGAGTTAGTGTATATTATTGGGCTGGGGAATATGGTTAATATAGGTATGGATGAGATAGACTACATGATGTAGGTCAAAAGTTTGTTTGATGTTAGGTGGGAATAGATAGGTTATACCATTCATCATGATTCTATGGGTTGGGTTAGCTCATGGTCGAGTTGATCCAATGTGCTAAGATAAGTTAATACATGGCTAGTGGGGTCTAATCTCTTCTACTAGTGTCATTAATCTGTTTAAGTGAACCACATTAAGTTAGATAACATTAGACCACACTGGATCAGGTCACATTAGGTAAGATAAGATCTAGATTAAATTGGATATGACTAGATTAGACTAGTTTAGGTTAGATAGATCTACTAGGGTAGGATAAATATTATTAGGATATGTTAGAATCTTTAGAAGTTAGTTAGATTTATTAGGACCAGATAAAATCTTTTTAAGGTAAGATGAATTTATTAAGGTGATAGAGTATCCTTTAAGATAAGATGGATCTATTACACAAGATTGAATCTAGGTTAGATTGGTATGACTAGTTTGACTAAATAAGATCTAATTAGGTTGCATTAGATCATGGTTGTTTAATCTAGGGTGGATAAGTATGCTTATTAGGATAAGTTGAATCTTTTGAGGTCAGTTAGATCTATTAGGCTGAGATAAAATCTTTTCAAGATAAGATGAGTATCTTTTTAAGATGAGATGGATCTATGAGTGTAGGATAGAATCTTTTTAGATGAGATGGATATTGTTAGGCTAAATACTTTAATGAGAGATAATTTAGTTTGTCTAGTTATTTTATAAATATATTTTTATACCTATGTGTATATGCAGATGTAATTGTGGACATTACTCCACAACCCATCACACTCAATCAAAGATCCAAATCAGACAGGTATCATAAGAACAAACATTCAAATATATAAACACTTATAAAAATAGTTTTGTTTTTGTTCCTAGGATTAGGTCTCCTATTCCTAAAGGTCACTTCAGTCACAGGATTTCAAAGTGTAAAATCCACATTTGTCTTTTAGAAGGGAAAAGGTAAGAATAATCAGAGTATAGCGGAATTAGATGAGAAAAGATTGGGATAAGTTTAGAAAAGAATCAGAGTAAGATAAGTATTTAATGGTTGTCCAGTTCTATCTAGGTTTCGTCCTACAGTCAACATTCCTCTGATACCACTTCTATAACACCCGGATTTCAGGGTCCAAAACCCGGGGTTGACATAAACACCAGGTATGCTGGGACCAAGTCTCATACATATGATGTATAGTGGCACAGGATCGAATGTCACAACTTTATATATAACAGGAGTTCTATACAAAATAAATAATTACATTATAAGGAGACAACGGTCCAGCAACCCAAAAGTTGACTGGGAGACGACGACCTAGACCTCTCACGAACTCATCGCAGCATCCTCCATGAGCATCATCCTGCAGTACCTGGTCTTGACCTGTGGTGTATGTGAGACAGCAAGAGTGAGCTCACATACGTTCATCGCTCAACAAGTTGTGGGGAATAATGTGTATGAACTCGCCAAAGGTGGGAGCTCATAAAGTGTAAGGCTTACCAAAGAAGATGGTTAGAGCTGAGCATTGCTTTTAGAGTTGGTCAAAATTTTATTAGCAGTTACTAAGTATAAGTAAATACCAACCCAATTAAACAGTAGAACAAAAGTTAACAACTTCACCTGCAATGCAATGCATATGACAAATTGAATTTAGTTCCATAAATTAATCATGTGAGGGTCCGAGCTGCTCATGACCGTGAGTACGGCTAGTATACCAGTTTTACACTCTGCAGAGGTTGCGCATCTTTACCCACAAGTCGTGTTACCCATCTGCCAAGGGGTCATGAATCCCATACACCTCTACCAAGGAAGTGAGGCAGGGTAGCACTACGAGGCCTTTACAAAGTTCCACTAGCTTCCGAAAACCCGCTACAGTTTATAGGAAGATCCAGTACAGGAATCCCTTGCAGGACCGCCATCGCAGCAAAATCCTCCCGAGGGCCTCCCTACACTGACCTCTCCCCTACTGCCCTTGCCCCTTTCGGGTAAGGTAGTCTTCCACTAGCTTTCCTAATTAATCAGCCAAGGGCATCCCATACTACCCTTGTGGTAGCACTGTTTTCCCGGGTGGTCGCTCCATGTTCCAATTAACATTAATGATATCAACATGAACATAAACAGATTAACAACAAGAATTGGAACATGGAGGTAATAAAGGATTATCCCAATACCATATAAAGCAATAGCAAACTACCCAAGTGATTCAGGGGTAAACAAGGTAATGAGATAAACAATCTAGGGTGACCTATTGGGTCCCATCAAAATTAACCTATGCATGGATAAGTGATATTAAAGAACATTATTGGGTAAAAAGTGGTCAAGGGCACAACTTGCCTGGGCCTTGAGAATCCAGGTACCAGGATGATCTTCAGGTGACACGTGACCTCACTGCTAGTCGTAGCAATTCAAACAAACATTATATAGGCAAAATTAACATTACACCAAACATGTATGCCAAAATACATATTAATAATCTACATATTAAAATAAGATCACAGGAAAAAGAATTATTAATTTTGGAGTTGTAGATTTTAAGTTATGAATTTTCAAAGGTTTTATGTGTTTAAAATGGATTAAGTGAGAGATTAAATTCCTAACAGTTTTCATGACAAAACAGAGGTTCTAGGTGATAGAGAATAAAATTACAAAATTTTAGAAAGTGGAATGGATTAATTTGGAGTTCATATGCATTTTCTATGAATTATATAAATTCTAGGAATTATTTTTATATTAAAAACTCATTTTCTAATTCATTTTCCTGATTTTATCACTCTCTGGACTGGGCCTCATTTAATGGAAAACGCAAGGGGCTCGGTGTAAGTCGTCCCAGACTCAGTCAACAGGGCCCGAGGGACGGCGGGTTGTTTTCAAATAAACAGAGGGTCTTTTTAACAAAATCGCCACAGCGAAAGGGTATCGGAACAGTTCTGGCCGTCCGATTTGAACCGAAGGGCCACGATTACATCTGCTAAAAGATGAACCGGTACGTTTCTACTGCCGCCCGATCAGAGATCAGCGATCAGCAGTGATTCACGCCATGATCAAATCTAACCGATCGTCTACGATCCAACGCCCTAGATTCTTTCATCTGAAACGTTAAGTTAAGCTAATCGGGACCACCCATTCTCAATCTACGGCGCCCAGTCCATCTTCAACCTCCCTCGCCAATCCTCTCGCCTCGCAAGGCAGTCCAGGGAGCGTCCGAGGGCCACCATGGCGCAGCGAGCTCCCAGAACAGCAGCGCCCACTAAACATTATCACCAGCCCACGACGCACCAGTCGTCAGAGCCCTGAAATCCTAGCCTACAGAGTACTGCAAGCATGGATGAATTAAACAGAAGCGGCTAAGGGTTCTCACCCGAGGTCCATGCGTCGTGGTCAGTTCGTAGGTGAAGTTCCTGCCTGGGGGAAATCGGCCACGCCCGCACGGTTCGCCGGCTTCCCGACTGAAGTACCCCGGCCTTCTCGAAGACGCGGCCGTCCTGCAGGACCCGGCTGATGCCGCCGCCGCCGCCGCCGGGGCGCGACCAGACGTCCTCGACGAAGCGCGCCCCACCGCCATCTGCCACCTCGAGCGCGGCGCAGAGTCAAGCCAAGACGCGACGAGTCTGATGGGCAGCGACGGACTTCATCTCTCTGACCCCCTCCGGCTCTCCCTCACCCGTTTCTTCTAGCTCGGAATTCATGGCGTCGTGCAGGTTTTCACGGCCGGGGCATGCTTTTATGCTGGCGGATGGATGAGGGGCGGGTGCGGATCCGTTCTTATGCACCGAGGTCAGGGAGTTCGCCGTGGATTTCGCCGTGTCAGTTCCAGGGAGCCGCGAGTTCGGCGGCGATCCTGTTGCCAGCCGGGAGTCCGCGTTGAGGGGGAAGACGACCAGGGGCCCACGCGTCATTGGGTGCAAGTGTGGGGTGCGCGGTGGGCTGGAAGCGCGGGAGCATACGAGCTGGTGGCATGAGTTGGGCCGCGGGGAGTGAAATACGTAGTGGGCCGAAGCTGAGGAGTTTCAGCCCATGAAGCCGAGATCCCCACTCCTTTTCTATTTTCTTTTTCTGATTTCTTCTTTATTCCTAATTCCTTATTAAATTCAAATTCAAATTTCGAATTAAGTTAACATAGAGTTTAAACTTAAAGTATATTTAAGTGTCCAAACAAAACTCCAACATGTTATAGGTGGTTTATTTTATTTTATATATCAAATATTTATTTGGTCAATTGAAATGCTCCCATATTATCCCCTTTTGATAAGTGGTACATTGAATGTGTGCCAAGATCAAAGGTTAATAAATATTCGTTGCTTATTTTAGAATGAACAAATGTTTAATCTTTAGATGTGTTAATTTAATTATACAATTCGTCCAATAGGAACTTAAATAGAATCCTTTTATTTAATGACTATTAGAAAACATGTTTATTTTAGGAATTGTAGCTTCCTCACAATGAGCCCCATACCATAAGGTATTCCAATTCCAAATTGTTGGAGAATTTTAATATATTCCTAAAACACTAACATAATTATATTTATTTATTTATCCCATTATTTTTTTTATTATACCAATTTTGGGCATTACAGTAATGAAGCTCATTTTTAAGAGCAGTAATTTTGGATCACGTGTTCTGACGAATCTGTTAGCTGATTGTTGATGCTTTTATTCTGTAACCTATGGCCATAACTCAAGAACTTATGCATGAATTTATCCATCCCAATTATGATTTCCGAGCATTCATTTTCTGTTTATATTTTTGGATTAGAGATTACGGTATCAGATAATTTTGATATGAGAATATAGCTTTGATATGACAATGATATTATGACTTTCATTTCTTTTTAGGTAATGGATGTACTTTTGCCTAGGAAATTTGATAATCATATCTGTGCATTTTAGCATGTTCTAAGTTCATTCAAGGTGCTACTTATGGAGTTCTGTGATAGTGTACTAGACTTAGGTGGTTGTATAAAAGCACATATGTTATTTGAATTCAGAATCATACCAGTTTAAACATTTTCTCAATTATAGGCCATTAAGCATTCAAGTCTATAGTATCCAAAATGCAACCGGACCATACATTTCTGATGTGAACCAGTGCTGGTTGTGGTTGCAGAAGCTTGTGCCACAAACCAAACATGTTCATATCGTGGCCGTTTCGGCCATATGTTGGGCCATCTTGAAATCAAGCAATAGAATGTGCTTTGAGAATATTCTAATTAAATCACCTAATGAAATTATCTGCCATGCGAGCGCTCTCATGATTTCATGGGCAGGTTTGAGCAAAAGGGAGCTGCAGCCTGCAGGGCTTGATTCAAGAAGGTGCAAAGCTGCTGGTCTGGGCAGCGAGCGTAACGTTGGATGCTCGTGTTGTCGATCAAGTGGAAGAGGATAATGATGATACAGAGAATTAAAAGTTTGGTATAGTGATCAACTTTCCGGTGGAAGCCCGATGAGGATTGTCTACTTCTGGATCTTGGCCGTGTAGCTTTGTTCTGCTTCTCTTGTGATGTTCTTGTCCGAGTATAAGGTCTACAATGGCATAATGCTTGTACCATCTTTTTCTGTGGTAACTTATTTTTTCTCAACAATGCATGTGACTTGAAACTTTGTTAAGACATATTTTGTGAAAGGGAAAAGGATCCAACATTTTCTATAGTCGATTTTGGTATTTGACGTCCATCACAAACGATTATGAACAGAAGCTATGTACTTGTCTGTATTTTGTAAATCATAGTGACGTATGTCGATCTGTATCTATTTTTTTACTTCCGTCGCAACGCACGGGCATGTAACTAGTCAGTACATAATTGTCTTGGAAACTGTTCGGACCAGTCACAGGGAGTAACAAGCAAAACATGCCAGCATAATTTCTTTTGGAATAGGGGACGCGTAAACAAGTGCCAATAACCTGTGAAGTGATCAAGATTCCTTGTATAGCAGCATACCATCCAGCCGTGAAAGACTTCCTACCCTTCTACCAAAAGCAATGGAGCCAACAGACGGATCGAAGCCGATGAGAACAAAATCAGCAGCTTTATTCCACTCCCAGACATGTCCCAGTACAACTCCTGTGCAGGCAGCGTCGTGCTTCTCGTGACTGTACTGTCAGTCTGTCAAATCCGGAAGGCCTGAAATGCTTTGTCTTTAGTTTTGCGCCGTAGCTGTGCGTTATGGAAGCGGAGAATCAGATCCCATGCTCTCCATTATTGTGCACAAGAAACAGAGCGTCGATGGCGCTGATCAGATGAGGTAGAATGTTTGGGGAAGATGGATCAGATAACAAGTACCATGCACAGAAACTATGGAGACATCCATCCAGTAAGGTAAAAAAAAGTCTTCACCTTGAGGATATATATCTTGAAATATGCATGATAATCACATCCAGATGGATTTCCACTCTGAGTTCACCTGTTAATGGGCGTGCTCAATGGCTAATTGACTTCGACAGCTGAGTACAGATCTTACCCAGTGATGAGAGAACAAGAAAAATAACCGCGCTAGCGAGTCTTTAAGAGCCAATGTCGACTGTCACCCAAAACGCTGTCTCTGACCTGTGCACCGCAGTCTGAGGACTCTAAGCTTTTATCTTACTCCATAAGTGTTTTTAGCCTCTACATCAGCTTGCTAATTTACAAGCCATTGAGGACTTTATTATTACAAAATAATTTGCAGCTATCAACCCTTCATAGTGGAATTTCTGTAACTGTAGAGTTTTCTTCTAATTGTGTCCGGCTCTCATCTTTTGTTCATAATGCCAAGGTTCCACTTTGCTAACAATGCTAGCTACAGCCTCGGTGGTGCTGTCGCATGGTTACACAAAATAGCAAAACAGTACAGTCCAAGACTGCACTCCTTGGCAAAACTGACTTCAGATTCTAGGAGCATCAGTTCTGGTGGTGTTTTGTCCAGAGGCGTTCAATCAGAGGCTCAAAACCGTCATTTCAGTTGCTCCATTGGAAGCTAGCGACAGTGAACAAAATTGTCTATAATCCTTTAACAAACCCCTCCTCCTCTTTAGCTTTGCTGTGTGTTAAGCGTGTCTAGTTCTCTATAATCCAATGGATGTACGGTGTCTCTTTTATTGCGGAAGGTGGTTTGTGGTATGGCATTGCATCTGCAAGGCTACAGCTAGTGTATAAATACCTGGGTTGAGGATGAGGGAGGTACCAAACAAGAAGGAACTGCTATCAGCTGGTTGCTACCAAGGATAACCACCAGTGGCATCTTAGCAAACGCCCCAGCCTGCATTCGATGGGCCGCCATGCGCTTGCGAAATCGGCAGCTCTGCTCCGGTAACTAGTAATCCACGTTGAACCTGCAACAACAAACCAACATTGATTAGACATGTGTTCATTCTGGTTGCTTCCACCATGATGATCTTGAAGCATGGCTGAACAACAAGGATTGGTCTCATATTATACTGCAGAAGACTTGTATTGGCACATGCAGCACTATTTCAGCTCTTTGAAGTAACTGATTAAATTGCCATTTGCAGGGAAGTCAAGAACAAGCAAAGGACTACTAACCTTGTGAAGCGACTGGAGCCTACTGAAGTGAAGTCCCCAGAAACATCATTGTGGGTCCCACATCCAATGACAGGGATCTACTACCCCAAGGGCTTTGAATGGGTCATGGAGGATGTCCCCACAAGCGCAGCTTCATTCCAGCAGTCATACTGGTTCAGGACTGGGGAGGCAGAGCCAGCAAGCTCTACTACATCAAAGAACGATTCTGCTTCCTTTGACCATCCATTTGCTTGATGTATGAGAGGCTTTGCACTGGAAAAAAAAAACACTGAAAGACACAGTTGTGTGTTTTCAGGAAGAAAAGAGATACAGTTGTGCAAGTCATTCACCATCATGCCAGGTCCATGGATGCTTCATGCTATGACGAACTTACCAGTTGTTCTGATTCCCGGTATGCAGTCACAGCACCCACCAACAGATCAGAAACAACGTCCACCTTTGTTTTGTACTTTTTCTTAACCTTCTGTTGGTTCAACTTAAAAGACCTTCCCTAAACTGTAACTTTATAGCAGCAGTTATTTTGTTTTGTTTTTAAGCTTGTCCTGAGAAAAGAAACTAATCAAAGCTTTAGTTCTCATACTGTTACAGGAGAAGCAAACATGAAAGATCATAATACTGATGGTTTCAGAAAACTTATTTTCAATAATTTTCTGCCATTTCAAATTTCAGACCAAGTCAAGATATGGTAGCTTTACAACATAAAGCACAGCAATAAATGATAGTGACGGGCCTTCAACCATGAAAAGTAAATGAATAGCATGTAGGGCAAATATTAGCGTCATTTCTTCCTAATTGAAAATTCCATCCATTAACAACATCTGGTTACAACAGAAATGACCATAAGTGTAGCATAACATTACTAACAAAGAACTCACATGTATGTAATTAAACTGCAACTCAGCACACAGAACTCAGTCTCTGGATTTTGTGGTAGCAGGCATACTAGCCATAAGGATGAGACTTTTCAGCAAGCTCGGGTGAAACAACTTTTTGTGATTCATCTCCTCCAGCCTTCTTCTGAAATTCAATGCCCTGGAACTGGACTCTTGAAGATCGATACTGACAACCAAAAGCATTTCCAAAGCCCCATCCTAGTCCAAGACCAACTCCGCAGCCCCCACCTATTTTTAACAAGATGGATTTTAGAAATCTACTAGCAAGGAAATGTAAGTGAATATAGGCTTAGAAGTAGTACCAATACCCAAGCCGAACATGTTAAGAGGCATTCCTGGGTAGAAAAGCAAACCAAAAGCATGTCATTTCTTGATCATGAATACACATTTTCATTGAATATTACTCCCCCCAATCACAAATAAGTGACATTTTGGGTTATCTAAAACGAATCATTTTAAACATTTGTTGCATATTACTAAGTAGCTTCATAAAAGTATACTATACTATGATCATGTTGGTAATGTGATAGGGACCAATCCATATACACAATGTTGGTCCCTAGTCCCTAGTTAGCAGTAAACAGACATTAAGCAACTTGGAAAGAATCGCATGGGAAAGGGAAACAACTTGGGACTGAACTGCAACCGCATGCTTGTCCTGTAAATAATTTGATAGCCATTTTACCACCAAATACAGCCAACACGAAATCAACAACACAGAATCCAAAAAAGGATCTCGCTAGTTCAATTTGACAAGTTAAGATTTCTAATACACGCCTACACCAAAAGGAAACAAATTAATCACGCGAAAATGAGCATGCTCTCACCTCCGAACCCCCACCCGACGCCGAACCCGCAGCCGACACCGAACCCTGCACCGGATCAAACAGGAAAAAAATGAATTCAGCAAACCAAATAAGGAGCGAGAATCAGAGAGAGCAACGTCAAGGTCTGATCTTGACGCCTGAAATGATGGGGCCTTTGGTTCGCTCACCGATCCCAATCCCGGAGCCAGTGAATGTGCTGACAACCATGGCTCCCTCCCTCCTGCTCCTTCCCCCTGTGGATGGACGAGAGAAGAAGCCAAGAAAAAGCGAACCCGACCCTGCGGCCTGCGCATTACTCCGGACTCCGGTGGTGAAGATGAGGTGACGTCAGCGACAAATCGGCCGGGCCGTATTGGGCTACACACCGGCTGACGGGCTTTGCCGTTGCTTTGGGCTAGGCTCACCTTTCTAGCGCAACAACAAACGGAAAGGCCCCTATAGCTAAACCAGCGTCCGACTAGCGGGATCAGAACTTTTGGGCCCTCGGTCAGTAATACTTGACAGTTTTTCAGCTAAGGGCTCGTTCGTTTAATCCATATGAATTGTATGTTTAATCCATATGAATTGAATGATATTAAGTCAATTTAAATTCATAGCAAATCAAAATTTATTTTAATTTATTTTAAATCACTTTAATCTATATAGAATTATAATAACCAAACAAGGCCTAAGGATTTATTCGTTTTGATGCTTATCCATGTGGATTGACGGGATTTAGTTGGTTTAAATATATAGTAAGTTAAAATCAGACTCAATTCCACTCAATCCACTCCAATCCATATGGATTGGGAATAACAGAACAAGACCTTATCGATTCCAAAGTCCAAACTGTTACCTAGCTAGGAACGTTATCTACTCTTAGTAGAGTAAATGACCACAGGGTATTATTATCACATACTCATACCCACTACAAAAAAAAATAACCTCATCGAATCACTTATATTCACTTGTGGGTATAGATTTATCCCATACTCATACTCATATGGGTATGAGTCACCCGTGTAACACCCGGTTTTAAAGAACAAAGCCGGGTGCATCTCATACATGCGCCAAGAAGACAACATATATAATAACAGAGTGTATACAGATAAATGTCATAAAACATCAGAGTACTTATTACATAGCGGAAGTCTTATTACAAAATAAAGATAAATATAAAACGAACTAAGGATCGATGGCGCCAATGTCGACTGAGAAACGCCACCTAGATCAGATCGAACTCCTCTGTGTTAGGCGGCTCCTCTTCGACCACCTGTTCTTCTCCTGTGGGGGATGGGGTGTGAGACAGCAAGAGTGAGCTCACATACGTTCATAGCTCAACAAGTCGTGGGGAATAATGTGGCATGAACTCACCAAAGGTGGGAGTTCATGAAGTGTAAGGCTGATCAATGAAATAGAGGCTAAGGCTGAGCATTGCTTTTATAAGTTGGTCAAAATTTTATTAGCAATTACTAAGTGTAAGTAAATACCAAACCTTAATAATAATAAAGAACAGTAATAGTAAAATAATCCCAAATGCGATGCAAATGTCAAATTAAATTTAAGTTCCATAGTTAATCATGTGAGGGTCCGAGCCGCTCATGACCGTGAGCACGGCTAGTATACTAGTTTTACACTCTGCAGAGGTTGCGCATCTTTACCCACAAGTCGTGTATCCCATGTCGCCAGGGTTTGCAAGGCCCTTAGACACTACCGAGGTGAATGGCTAGGGATCCACTACGAGGCCTTTACAAAGTTCCACTAGCTTCCGAAAACCCGCTACAGTTTACAGGAAGATCCAGTGCAGGGTTCCTGGCTGACCGTCATCGCAGCAAAATCAACCAGGGACCTCCCTACACTGACCTCTCCCCTACTGCCCTTGCCTCTTTCGGGTAAGGTAGTCTTCCACTAGCTTTCCTAATTAGTCAGCCAAGGGCGTCCCATTAAACCCTTGTGGTAGCACTGTTTTCCTAGGTGGTCGCTCCATGTTCCCATTAATTTAATGATCTTAACATGAACAGTAATAATAACATGATAATAACAGAATAATCATGAATAATGAATCTCCATACCCAATCCACATAAAGCAATAGCAAGTACTACCCAAAAATATTCCAGGGGTGAACAAGGTATAGAGGTAATCAAAACTGGGGTAACATAAAGGCTCCCATCAAAATTAACCTATGCAGATCATTAAAATTAATAAGAACATGGCTGAGAAAAGTAAGTGATCAAGGGCACAACTTGCCTGTAATGAGCTCCTGCTCAGCTACTTCTACTTGTTGAACCTCAGTTTCCACAATGGCTTGCTCGTCTACTCGCATCAACACAATACATACATAGTATAGCCAAAATCAACATCACACCAAACAGATGAATGAAATATACAGTAAAAATCTACACATTAAAATGAAACCATAGGAACTGGAATCACTAAATTTGGAGTTATATATTTCAAGTTATGAATTTCTGTAGCTTTTATGTATTTAATACAAGATTAAGCATTAGATAAATTTAAATGAGCCTTTCATGCTAGAACAGAGGCACTAATGCGCAGACAATATTATTACAAAAATTTAGGAACTGGAATGGACCAATTTGGAGTTCATATGAATTTTCTATGAATTATCAAAGTTCTAGCAATTATTTTCATATTAAAAATCTATTTTCTATTTTATTTATTCAATTTAAACGATCACTGGACTGGGCCTCAAATTCTAGAAAGCGCAGGGGGCTCGGCGCTAAAAATACCGAGACACAGAATCCTTGGGACCTGGACCGCGGGTTGGTTAGTAAATTTCTCGGGGACTCTTTTACAAAATGTGCAACCGAAGGGGTATCGAGTTACAGCAACCGTCCGATTGAAAACGGACCGTCCAGATTAGATACAATTTTAAACGAACCGATCTGAAGTTGTGGCCATCAGATCGCCAATCTACGGCCCGGATTAGATTGATCTCAGGCGAACCGGTATGCAGCAGAGACCCTTGGATCTAACATCAAGGGCACATACTTAATGAAGTCGAGATCTACTCACAGCCATCCGATCCCGATCGGACGGTCCTAGTTCATTACGACAAAAACGCTTTGCGCCAATTGATCTCAGCCGTAGATCTCCAGATGAACGCCCCACGTCGTTTCCCCCAAACTCTCTTCTCCCAGGTCAACAGAGCGGCGGCGCCACTCACAAGCACGGCGGAGGTCCTCGCCGGCAAGCGAAATCCGGTGCCAAACCACCCCGAACTAGAAATTAATCGGTACTAAACCAAGAGAAGAAGATAGTGAATCTACAGAGAGGGGTCTCACCGGCGATTGAAGAGGTTGCAGTCCCGCCCACGGTGAGCGGCGGATTTGCAATGGCGGCGTCGAATTCCCGGTGCTACAGTCGGGGATTCCGCCCGGCTTCACGACGAACCGATTCGTGCGACCACACAAGCGTCCAGGGCGAGGCAATTGGAGCAAAGGGGCGTTGGTGCCGTGGTTCAACAACGGCGGCGGCGAACTGCCGTTTTCCTCTCTGGTGGCGTGTGGAAGGAGGCACAAAGGAAGAATGCACTGGCGGAATGAGGAGGGGCAAAGTTCAGTCGAGAGTCTTATGCCGCCCAGCCGAGTAGTAGGCCGTTCACGGACGCCGAGATCCCCGGCCAAGCATCCGCGGAATCCACGCGCGCGCAGAGACGAAGTCGCGTTCTGTTGAGAAGACGACCGAGCTGACCAGGCGGACCCACGTGTAAGCGAGCACGAAAGGCACATGGTGAGAAGGGGCCCACGAGGTCAGTGGGAGAGCGAGGCGCTGCGGTAAAGCTGGGCCGCGCGGAGGCAAAGCATTGATGGGCCGGATAGGTTGGCTGCCGGCCCAAACCGATTGTTAGTCTTTTTTTTTATTTCATTTCTATTTTTCTTTATTCCCAACTTCAATTTGAATTCAAGTTTAAAATTCAAACCTTGTGCATACTTAGTCTCATATTATATTGTGAGCTTTACGAAATACCACTTTGGGAAATATTTTATTTATATTTTATATACTTTCTTTTTCTTTTCTTATTTTCAACCCTAGTTTTCTATTTATGATTTTACTCCAACTTCTAGTAAATATTACCTTACTATTATTATCCTTATTATTTTATTTAATGCACAATCACATAAAAACTCAGCATGATGCATAGATTATTTAGGTTTTCGTGGTTCTAATTGCCCACTTAACTAGTGTTGATCACATGCAATGAATAGTAGAGGCCACAACAAATGAGTTTATCTCTATCCACCTTTATTACACTTTTGAGTATTACAAATCCTACCCCCCTTAAAAATAATCTCGTCCTCGAGATTTAAGAAGATCTAGGGAAAAGGTGGGGAAAATCTATACGAAGCTCTTCTTCTCTTTCCCAAGTTGCTTCATCTTCACCGTGGTGGCTCCATTGAACCTTGCACATTTTAATCACCTTATTCCTTGTAACTCGAGTCAGAGTATCCAAAATCTTGATGGGGTACTCAGCATAAGTCAAGTCCTCTTGAACACTAAGGTCTTCCATTGGTAACTGTTCTTCAGGTACCCTGAGGCATTTCTTCAGCTGAGATACATGAAATACATCATGAACATCCGCAAGATGATCCGGTAACTCCAATTGGTATGCAACTTCTCCCACTCGCTTTAAGATTAAGAAAGGTCCAATAAAGCGAGGGGACAACTTTCCTTTGACTTTGAATCTTCTCATGCCCCGGAGTGGTGACACCTTCAAATAGACATAATCACCCTCCTTAAACTCAAGTAGTCTTCTCCGGGTGTCAGCATAGCTTTTCTGCCTGGATTGTGCAGTTCTCAAATTCTCCCTTATTTGCTGAACTTGTTCCTCTGCTTCTTGTATAATCTCAGGTCCAAACAACTGTCTTTCACCAGTTTGATTCCAATACAAGGGAGTCCTGCACTTTCTGCCATACAAAGCCTCAAACGGTGACATCTTCAAACTGGCCTGATAGCTATTATTATATGAGAACTCCGCATACGGTAGACTCTTATCCCAACTTCCCCCATGCTTAAGGGCACAAGCTCTTAACATATCTTCCAGTACTTGGTTAGTCCTCTCAGTCTGCCCATCAGTCTGGGGATGGTAAGCCGAACTAAAATTCAATCTTGTATCTAATGACTCGTGCAACTTCTTCCAATATCGAGAGGTAAACTATGATCCTCGATCTGACACAATCTTCTTTGGCACACCATGCAGGCATACAATCCGTGCCATGTACAATTCTGCCAACTTAGCTCCTGAATAAGTGGTCTTCACTGGAATAAAGTGGGCTACCTTGGTTAGCCTGTCCACAATCACCCATATAGAATCATATCCAGCAGACGTGCGGGGTAATCCAACAATGAAGTCCATGCCAATCTCTTCCCATTTCCACTCAGGTATCTTCAGTGGGTGCAATAGTCCGGCTGGCCTCTGGTGTTCAGCTTTAACTCTTTGGCATACATCGCACATAGCCACATGTGCAGCCACATCTCTCTTTAGTCCATACCACCAATACTTTTGCTTCAAATCTTGATACATCTTAGTGCTCCCAGGGTGGATAGAGTAAACTGAATCATGTGCCTCCTTCAATATGGTTTCCCGAAGACTATCAATATCGGGAACACAGATCCGATTCTTGAACCATATCGTGCCTTGCTCATCCTCTGTGAATTCCGGGCCTCTACCCTCTGTTATCAGATCCTTGATCTCCTGGATTTTGGCATCACCAACCTGACCTTTACGAATTTCTTGCTCCAAGGTAGGTTCCAATTCAATAGTCACTCCTTCCGTATGTGTAACAATTCCCAGGTTGAGCCTCTCAAAGTCTTTTGCTAATTCATCAGGTAGCTGGACAACGAAAGCGGAGTGAACATGCTCCTTCCGACTCAAGGCATCTGCAACCAAATTCGCCTTGCCTGGGTGATAGTGAATCTCCAAATCATAATCCTTAATGAGCTCCAACCAACGGCGTTGCCTAAGGTTGAGATCCTTCTGAGTGAATATATACTTCAAACTCTTATGATCCGTGTATACTTGGCACTTAGTTCCCATAATATAGTGTCTCCAAATCTTAAGTGCATGCACAACGGCAGCCAGTTCCAAGTCATGGGTGGGGTAGTTCAATTCATGCTTCCTCAACTGACGAGATGCATAGGCAATCACATGACCATCTTGCATAAGCACACATCCAAGTCCTTGGCCACATGCATCACAATAAATATCAAATCCCTTCTGCAGATCCGGCATAATCAATACTGGAGGTGACATCAATCTCTCCTTCAATTGATCAAAGCTCTCTTGGCATTTCTCATCCGACTTGAATTCTCTCCCTTTCTCCAAAAGCGATGTCATGGGCTTAGCAATCTTAGAAAATCCTTTAATAAATCTCCGATAATATCCTGCGAGTCCCAAGAAACTCCGAATCTCCGTAACTGTAGTGGGCACTCTCCACTCCATTATCTCCTTTACTTTAGCAGGATCCACTGCTATTCCTCCATTAGAAATAATAAGACCAAGGAATGGCACCTTGTCAATCCAAAACTCGCACTTGCTGAACTTAGCATAGAGTTGATTATCTTGTAATTTCTGTAGCACCAACCTTAAATGTTGTTCATGATCACTTTCATTCTTAGAATAGATAAGAATATCGTCGATAAACACCACGACGAATCTGTCCAAATACTCCATAAACACTTTGTTCATCAAATTCATGAAATAAGCCGGTGCATTGGTTAGTCCAAATGACATAACAGTAAACTCATATAATCCATATCGAGTCGAGAAAGCCGTCTTGGGAATATCCGATGGTCTAATCCTCATCTGATGGTAACCGGATCGGAGATCAATCTTCGAGAATACTCTAGCACCTCGCATCTGATCAAATAAATCCTCAATACGGGGCAACGGATACTTGTTCTTCACCGTAACATCATTAAGAGATCTATAATCCACACACATCCGTTGCGATCCATCCTTCTTCTGCACAAATAACACCGGTGCTCCCCAAGGTGAGGAACTTGGACGAATGTACCCAGCCTCTTGTAACTCCGTCAACTGCTTCTTCAGTTCCTTCAACTCCTCTATGGACATTCTATATGGCCGTTTAGAAATAGGGGCAGTTCCAGGTAAGAGATCAATAACAAACTCAACTTCTCTATCAGGTGGCATCCCTGGTAACTCCTCTGGAAAGACATCTGGAAAATCTCTAACCACCCGGATGTTGTCACCAACAAACTCCTCAGGCATAAAGAACATTGCACGCATGGATGAGGAGGTTACTGCAATATTAACTTGAAATCTTTCTCCTTTAGTGGTAGTGAGTTCTATGGTACCTCTACCACAAGCTATAACGGCCTTTGCCTTTCTTAGCCATGACATACCAAGGATCAGATCTATACTGCTTGACTCTAATATTATAGCAGTAGCTCCAAATTCTCTACCCATAATGGTTAATGTCAATCTACGTGTCATTTGATTCGCCTCAACAGGCCCTTTAGGTGTAATTACTATCAGGGGTTTTCTCATATTTAGTAGTGGTATTTCATTTGTGTTGGCATATCTAGCAGACATGAATGAATGTGTAGCACCAGAATCAAATAATATGGTTGCAGGAATTGCATTAACATAAAACATACCAATTACGAGGTCCCCTCCATCAGGAGTATCATCAACGCTGACTTGATTCACCCTGGCTATAGAATATCCCTTGCCAGGGGTCTGTTGCTTGTTCTGAGCTGGAGTAGTAGCAATCCTCTGTGGGCAGACATTTGCATAATGACCAATCTTCCCACACTTGAAACATTGAGTGCCCGGACTCTGTCCTGCAAACTTCGTCGGAGTGCCCGTGGGAGTGGCCTGTCGAGGAGGTGGAGTCCTCAGTGGTGATTGCTGAACTGGGCGTGGTCCTCCTGGTCGGGTCGGTGTACCCTGTGGTGAACTGTAGCGAGGACGAACACTGCTGCTACCCTGTCCCTGTGAGATAGCCTTCCTCTTCAAATCGCCCAGTTGAACACGCTTGTGTTCAATAGCAAGAGCCTTATCCAACAGTCTCTGAAATGATGGAAATGTGTGTGCCACTAGAGCATACTGCAGTGGCCCATTAAGTCCTTCAATGAAATGCTCCTGCTTCCTCTCGTCTTCAGCAACTTCTTCAGGGGCATATCTGGATAACTGAATAAACTTGTCTCTGTACTCGCTGACCGACATGTTGCCTTGCTTCAATGCCAGAAACTCCTTCTTCTTGATCTTTATCATCCCAGCTGGAATATGGTAGTTCCTGAACTGCGTACTGAACTCCGCCCAGGTAATAGTATCAGCAGCATCATGGGCAGCAGTATAAGAATCCCACCAGTCAGCAGCAGGACCCGTCAGACGTCCAGAAGCATATAAAACCTTTTCCCGGTCAGTGCATTGTGCAATGTTGAGCATCTTCTCAATTGCTTTCAGCCAATCATCTGCATCAAGTGGATCTGGCGAACTGGCGAAGGTTGGTGGCTTGTGACTCATAAACTCCCGGTGCTTATCACGAGGTGGAACTGGTGGTGGTGGTGGAGGCAGTGGTACTTGTTGCTGCTGTTGCTGTTGTTGAAGTTGCTGTTGCAGCTGCTGTTGTTGCGCCCTCCTTTCTTGGCGTATCTCATCTCTCTCCTGGCGCAACTCCTGGCGTATGTCTTCTCTTTCCTGACGCATCTCTTGGCGTTCTTGCTGCATCTGGGCACGCATATCAGCCATAGTGTCTGCCATTTGCTGCATCACCGCCATCTGAGCAGCAACCAGTGGGTCAACTCCGCCTGGTGGAGGATTAGGAGGATTCATCTCTGCAGGCTGTGGCTGAGGTTGTCTATAAATTCTTCGAGTGTGTCGGTTAGGAGGCAAATCAATTCCACCACCCCTCCTGGTATTGACCATCTGAGTTAGATACATATGGTAAGAAAGAGCAGTAGACAAGGCAGTAATTACAATCATGTTACTCTGGGGGATTTATTAGCTAAGCAGATTAATATTTCACCTACTATAACTAATTCAATACCTTATGTTGGTACATGCTAAGATGTCCATCTATAATAATTCAATCAATCAAAGAAGCAAATCAGACATTTAGCATCAGCACAATCAACCAATATTTTTAATAGAGAAAATAGTTTTAATTTTGTCTTAGGTTCCCTATCTCTTAGAAAGATCATAGTCATAGGATTCCAAGGTGTGAAATCCATCTTGTCCCAGAGTAGAAAAGGTAAGAATGATCAGAGTAGAACAGTAGAAGGTGAGACAGGATCAAGATAAGTGTAGAAAGAATCAGAGTAAGGTGAGTGTAGAATGAATTAGAATGAGATAAGTAGGTAAGGGTTTGTCCAGTCTATCTAGGTTTCGTCCTACAGTCAACATTTCCTCTGATACCACTTCTGTAACACCCGGTTTTAAAGAACAAAGCCGGGTGCATCTCATACATGCGCCAAGAAGACAACATATATAATAACAGAGTGTATAGAGATAAATGTCATAAAACATCAGAGTACTTATTACATAGCGGAAGTCTTATTACAAAATAAAGATAAATATAAAACGAACTAAGGATCGATGGCGCCAATGTCGACTGAGAAACGCCACCTAGATCAGATCGAACTCCTCTGTGTTAGGCGGCTCCTCATCGACCACCTGTTCTTCTCCTGTGGGGGGGGTGTGAGACAGCAAGAGTGAGCTCACATACGTTCATAGCTCAACAAGTCATGGGGAATAATGTGGCATGAACTCACCAAAGGTGGGAGTTCAAGAAGTGTAAGGCTGATCAATGAAATAGAGGCTAAGGCTGAGCATTGCTTTTATAAGTTGGTCAAAATTTTATTAGCAATTACTAAGTGTAAGTAAATACCAAACCTTAATAATAATAAAGAACAATAATAGTAAAATAATCCCAAATGCGATGCAAATGTCAAATTAAATTTAAGTTCCATAGTTAATCATGTGAGGGTCCGAGCCGCTCATGACCGTGAGCACGGCTAGTATACTAGTTTTACACTCTGCAGAGGTTGCGCATCTTTACCCACAAGTCGTGTATCCCATGTCGCCAGGGTTTGCAAGGCCCTTAGACACTACCGAGGTGAATGGCTAGGGATCCACTACGAGGCCTTTACAAAGTTCCACTAGCTTCCGAAAACCCGCTACAGTTTATAGGAAGATCCAGTGCAGGGTTCCTGGCTGACCGCCATCGCAGCAAAATCAACCAGGGACCTCCCTACACTGACCTCTCCCCTACTGCCCTTGCCCCTTTCGGGTAAGGTAGTCTTCCACTAGCTTTCCTAATTAGTCAGCCAAGGGCGTCCCATTAAACCCTTGTGGTAGCACTGTTTTCCTGGGTGGTCGCTCCATGTTCCCATTAATTTAATGATCTTAACATGAACAGTAATAATAACATGATAATAACAGAATAATCATGAATAATGAATCTCCATACCCAATCCACATAAAGCAATAGCAAGTACTACCCAAAAATATTCCAGGGGTGAACAAGGTATAGAGGTAATCAAAACTGGGGTAACATAAAGGCTCCCATCAAAATTAACCTATGCAGATCATTAAAATTAATAAGAAATGGCTGGGAAAAGTAAGTGATCAAGGGCACAACTTGCCTGTAATGAGCTCCTGCTCAGCTACTTCTACTTGTTGAACCTCAGTTTCCACAGTGGCTTGCTCGTCTACTCGCATCAACACAATACATACATAGTATAGCCAAAATCAACATCACACCAAACAGATGAATGAAATATACAGTAAAAATCTACACATTAAAATGAAACCATACGAACTGGAATCACTAAATTTGGAGTTATATATTTCAAGTTATGAATTTATGTAGCTTTTAAGTATTTAATACAAGATTAAGCATTAGATAAATTTAAATGAGCCTTTCATGCTAGAACAGAGGCACTAATGCGCAGACAATATTATTACAAAAATTTAGGAACTGGAATGGACCAATTTGGAGTTCATATGAATTTTCTATGAATTATCAAAGTTCTAGCAATTATTTTCATATTAAAAATCTATTTTCTATTTTATTTATTCAATTTAAACGATCACTGGACTGGGCCTCAAATTCTAGAAAGCGCAGGGGGCTCGGCGCTAAAAATACCGAGACACAGAATCCTTGGGACCTGGACCGCGGGTTGGTTAGTAAATTTCTCGGGGACTCTTTTACAAAATGTGCAACCGAAGGGGTATCGAGTTACAGCAACCGTCCAATTGAAAACGGACCGTCCAGATTAGATACATGTAACACCCGGATTTTAGGGGTCCAAAACCCGGGGTTAACATAAACACCAGGTATGCTGGGACCAAGTCTCAAACATATGATGTATAGTGGCACAGGATCGAATGTCACATCTTTATACATAACAGGAGTTCTATACAAAATAAACAATTACATTATAAGGAGACAACGGTCCAGCAACCCAAAGTTGACTGGGAGACGACGACCTAGACCTCTCACGAACTCATCACAGCATCCTCCATGAGCATCATCCTGCAGTACCTGTTCTTGACCTGTGGTGTATGTGAGACAGCAAGAGTGAGCTCACATACGTTCATCGCTCAACAAGTTGTGGGGAATAATGTGCATGAACTCGCCAAAGGTGGGAGCTCACGTGAAGTGTAAGGCTTACCAAAGAAGATGGTTAGAGCTGAGCATTGCTTTTAAAGTTGGTCAAAATTTTATTAGCAATTACTAAGTATAAGTAAATACCAAACCCAATTAAGTAATAGAACAGAAGTAACCACATCACCTGCAATGCAATGCATATGACAAATTGAATTTAGTTCCATAATTTAATCATGTGAGGGTCCGAGCTGCTCATGACCGTGAGCACGGCTAGTATACCAGTTTTACACTCTGCAGAGGTTGCGCATCTTTACCCACAAGTCGTGTTACCCATCTGCCAAGGGGTCATGAATCCCATACACCTCTACCAAGGAAGCGAGGCAGGGTAACACTACGAGGCCTTTACAAAGTTCCACTAGCTTCCGAAAACCCGCTACAGTTTATAGGAAGATCCAGTGCAGGAATCCCTTGCAGGACCGCCATCGCAGCAAAATCCTCCCGAGGGCCTCCCTACACTGACCTCTCCCCTACTGCCCTTGCCCCTTTCGGGTAAGGTAGTCTTCCACTAGCTTTCCTAATTAATCAGCCAAGGGCGTCCCATACCACCCTTGTGGTAGCACTGTTTTCCCGGGTGGTCGCTCCATGTTCCAATTAACATAATGATCTTAACATGAATCATAAATAACAACTGATAACAAAAGTATAATCATGAATAGAGTAATCTTCATACCCAAAACCACATATAGCACTAGCAAGTACTACCCAGAAAGTTCAGTGGTAAACAAGGTATAAAGGTAGACAAACTAGGGTAACCTATTGGGTCCCATCAAAATTAACCTATGCAGATCATTATGATTAATCAGAACATGGCTGGGTAAAAAGAAGTGATCAAGGGCACAACTTGCCTGGGCCTTGAGATTCCAGGTACCAGGATGATCTTCAGATGACACGTGACCTCACTGCTAGTCGTAGCAATTCAAACAAACATGGTGTAGGCAAAATTAACATTACACCAAACATAAGAACAAAATACACATTAATAATATACATATTAAAATAAGATCACAGGAAAAAGAATTATTAATTTTGGAGTTGTAGAATTCAAGTTATGATTTTCCTAAGGTTTAATGTGATTAAAATATGATTAAATGATAAATAAATTTTCTGACAGAGTTCATGTCAAAACAAAGACACTAAATGATGAAGAATATTATTACAAAATTTTAGAAACTGGAATGGTTCAATTTGGAGCTAAAATGGATTTTCTATGAGTTATCTAAGTTTTAGTAATTATTTTCATATTAAAAATCCATTTTCTATTTTATTTACTCAAATTAAATGAGTTCTGGACTGGGCCTCATTTAATGGAAAACGCAGGGGGGCTCGGTGCAAGATTCCCGAGACTCAGGGAATAGTGTTCTCTGGACGGCGGGTTGATTCTGTGAAAGTGCAGGGTCTCTTTTACAAAATGGAATCAACGAAGGGGTATCTAGCCATGTGAGCCGTCCGATTAGCCCTGGACGGTCACGATTTAATCCTATTCTCTGCCGAACCGGTACGCCACAGGAACCGTTGGATTGTCAATCAACGCCCTGGATTTTATGAACCCCGGACCATTCCTAACCTACGGATTCAGATCCAATGGCTGACGCTCGCCCAAACAAATCAATGGCCCTGATTTAATCGTTGCTATCCACTATGGATCTACTGGCCAGGATACCTTCTTCCTCCCGGCGACAGCACATGGCCGAGTCGCGCGGCAGACAGGAATCCCCACCGCGGTGGCTTCATTGCCGCCCATGGCCATCCCACGCGCCGGCGCCCAAACTCTAATATAACCAGTGCTACACGTTGAGAAGGAAAATACAATCTTCATGGATGCGCTTTTACCTCAGTTGACGACGAAGACGCGAGTTGCCGTGGAGCGGATCAATGGCGGCTTGCGGTGAGGCCCGACCGAAACCTCCCCAGCGCAACACAGAGAGCTGCCGAGCTCCGCCCCGTGACCCCAAGGCCGGCCGAAGGCGAAGACGCGTGGGCTTCCTACTCTCCCTCCCTCGGTCTGTCTCTCTCGGCACGACATGCTCTCCTATCTCTCTCTTCGCCTCGGTTGCTATGATTCGCGCGGATTGTTTTCAAGGTAGACCCTAGCGGTATGGGCAGGAGAGGGCGCCCCACACCAGGAGTAGCGACCGCGACGGCAATGTGGGCGGCTTCGGCTGGCTTATATAGCCCCGAGAAGGAGCCGTAATGGCCGGAGGAATCGGGGTCCATTCGTAACGAGGAAGAAGACCCAGGCAGGAGCGGCCCACCGGTCAGCGACCCGAGTCCGCGCCCGCGCGCGATGACCAGATCCTGGCGCAGGGGCCCGCACGGCAGGGAGAGCAAGGGCGAGTCCGCGCCTGCGCGTGCGAGCACGCGGGGAACGGGGAATTTATTGGGCCGCTGAGTGAAAATTCGGCCCAGCCGAGGTCTGTTGTTTTTTTTTTCTTTTTCATTTCCATTTCCTTTTCTAATTCTTTTCTTTTATAATTCCCAAATTCTAAATTCAATTTACATTTTGTTCTGAATTTGCACTCAAGTATTTAATGAACAAACATGAGTACACAGCAGGAATGTAAGCATAACTTTATTTATTTATTATTTATTTATGCAAATGTTCCAAATATGCAACACACATTCAATATTTGTTTTCATGGCTCATTCAAAAATCAATCATGAGGCAAAATATATGTTTTTATTAATTTATTTGTTTGTTTAACCAATATAATTTCGTTTACTGTATATGCACAAATAAAACAAACTCAATTGATCACAAGGGTTTCCTAACCCCAAAACACTATATAATTATATTTTTTTTATCTCATTATTATTATTATTATTATTATCATTATTATCGACCTTATAAAAATTTTAGGGCTTTACAAATCCTACCCCCCTTAACAGAAATCTCGTCCTCGAGATTTGTAAGGAAGGAGATATAGAAATGATGGTTTGTAATAATTTTTTTTTTGTTTCAGTTTCTAAGTGGTTTTAATACCAAAAGGTTTTATTTTGTTCCAGTTTATAACACAATTAGCAGGTGATTATGAAGGCATGGGTATATATATGTATATCCACTTTATCATGTAGGATAAAAGATGTCTTTAAAGCATAAATGGGTTTGGGTAAGAAAGAGTAGGATAAGAAAAAAAACTCCATCCAAGATTGTGGATCTTGACTCATCTTGGTGACCTTACTTGATCCTTGAAGACTTGAGTTGGTGTTCATCCTTCCTTGATGAAGTTGATCATCTTCTTTGGTCTTATCTTATTGATTAGGGGTTAGTGTATATCATTGGAGTTGGGGAACGTGGTTAAAATAGATATGGATGAGATAGACTACGTGATGTAGATCAAAAGTTTATTTGATGTTAGGTGGGGATAAACAGATCATGCAATCCACTATGAATCTATTGGTTGAGTTAGATCTTCTGCTCATGGTTGAGTTAGTCTAAGGTGCTAAGTTAACACCTAACTAGTAAGGTCTAATCCCTTCTTACCTGTATCATTAGTCTGATTAAGTAGGCCACATTAGATTAGTTTAGTAGATGGCTATGAGTTAAATGAGATTAGTCAGAATCTGGTTTGATTGTTTTGCTTCTGTATGGTTTGGATAGGGTACGTAACCTGGGTATGGCTGAACTGATCTAAGTCACCAATTTAGACTTAAGGGAATTAGGAGCATGGCCATAACTTTTATACCAGTATTAAGTAACACACACTAGATTAGATCATATTAGATTAAGTAGGAGCTAGATTAGATTGAATATGATTAGATTAGACTAGTTTAGGTTAAATAGATCTAACAGGGTAGAATATGTTAGGGTGTTTTGAGATTAGTTAGATATGTTATGACAAGATAGAGTCTCTTGCTAGTTTATAATTGAGAGGTTATGCAACTATCAGATGGTTAAAGTAGTTGCATATGGCCAAGTCGATCTGTCATTCTTAATTTAGTGCAGGGTGAACTAAGTTAAGACTTGCTCTATAGAAGTAGAGTCTAAATTATTTCATCAGTATTATCTAACATGTTTGATAAGTTAGTTTAGATTAGATCAGATCTAGGTTAGATTGGTGTGACTGGTTTGACTAGATAAGATCTAATTAGTTTGCATTAGATCATGGTTGATGAACTAGGGTGGATAAGTATGCCTATTAGGATAAGATGGGTCCATAAAGATAAGATAAAATCTTTTGAGGTTAGTTAGATCTATTAGGATGAGATAAAATCTTTTCAAGATAAGATGAGTATCTTTTAAGATGAGATGGATCTATTAAGATAAGGGAGAATCTTTTAAGATAAGATGAATTGGTTAGAATGAGATCTTTTTAGGATAAGATAAATCTCTTAAGCTAGATATGTTCTAGGTTGTCTAGTTATTTTATAAATATATTTTTATACCTATGTGCAGATGCAATTGTGGACATTACTCCACAACTCATCACACTCAAACAAAGATCCAAATCAGACAAGCATCATAAGAACGAGCATTCAAGCATACAAATATTTACAAAAATAGTTTTGATTTTGTTCCTAAGATGAGGTCTTCTATTCCTAAAAGTCACTTTAAGCACAGGATTTCAAAGTGTGAAATCCAAGTTTGTCTTTAGAAAAGAAAAGATAAGAATAGTCAGAGTAAGCGGAAATAGATGAGAAAGGATTAAGATAGGTTTAGAAAAGAATCAGAGTAGCAAAGATAAGTATGTAGGGGTTGTCCAGTTCTATCTAGGTTTCGTCCTACAGTCAACATTCCTCTGATACCACTTCTGTAACACCCGGATTTTAGGGGTCCAAAACCCGGGGTTAACATAAACACCAGGTATGCTGGGACCAAGTCTCAAACATATGATGTATAGTGGCACAGGATCGAATGTCACATCTTTATACATAACAGGAGTTCTATACAAAATAAACAATTACATTATAAGGAGACAACGGTCCAGCAACCCAAAGTTGACTGGGAGACGACGACCTAGACCTCTCACGAACTCATCACAGCATCCTCCATGAGCATCATCCTGCAGTACCTGTTCTTGACCTGTGGTGTATGTGAGACAGCAAGAGTGAGCTCACATACGTTCATCGCTCAACAAGTTGTGGGGAATAATGTGCATGAACTCGCCAAAGGTGGGAGCTCACGTGAAGTGTAAGGCTTACCAAAGAAGATGGTTAGAGCTGAGCATTGCTTTTAAAGTTGGTCAAAATTTTATTAGCAATTACTAAGTATAAGTAAATACCAAACCCAATTAAGTAATAGAACAGAAGTAACCACATCACCTGCAATGCAATGCATATGACAAATTGAATTTAGTTCCATAATTTAATCATGTGAGGGTCCGAGCTGCTCATGACCGTGAGCACGGCTAGTATACCAGTTTTACACTCTGCAGAGGTTGCGCATCTTTACCCACAAGTCGTGTTACCCATCTGCCAAGGGGTCATGAATCCCATACACCTCTACCAAGGAAGCGAGGCAGGGTAACACTACGAGGCCTTTACAAAGTTCCACTAGCTTCCGAAAACCCGCTACAGTTTATAGGAAGATCCAGTGCAGGAATCCCTTGCAGGACCGCCATCGCAGCAAAATCCTCCCGAGGGCCTCCCTACACTGACCTCTCCCCTACTGCCCTTGCCCCTTTCGGGTAAGGTAGTCTTCCACTAGCTTTCCTAATTAATCAGCCAAGGGCGTCCCATACCACCCTTGTGGTAGCACTGTTTTCCCGGGTGGTCGCTCCATGTTCCAATTAACATAATGATCTTAACATGAATCATAAATAACAACTGATAACAAAAGTATAATCATGAATAGAGTAATCTTCATACCCAAAACCACATATAGCACTAGCAAGTACTACCCAGAAAGTTCAGTGGTAAACAAGGTATAAAGGTAGACAAACTAGGGTAACCTATTGGGTCCCATCAAAATTAACCTATGCAGATCATTATGATTAATCAGAACATGGCTGGGTAAAAAGAAGTGATCAAGGGCACAACTTGCCTGGGCCTTGAGATTCCAGGTACCAGGATGATCTTCAGATGACACGTGACCTCACTGCTAGTCGTAGCAATTCAAACAAACATGGTGTAGGCAAAATTAACATTACACCAAACATAAGAACAAAATACACATTAATAATATACATATTAAAATAAGATCACAGGAAAAAGAATTATTAATTTTGGAGTTGTAGAATTCAAGTTATGATTTTCCTAAGGTTTAATGTGATTAAAATATGATTAAATGATAAATAAATTTTCTGACAGAGTTCATGTCAAAACAAAGACACTAAATGATGAAGAATATTATTACAAAATTTTAGAAACTGGAATGGTTCAATTTGGAGCTAAAATGGATTTTCTATGAGTTATCTAAGTTTTAGTAATTATTTTCATATTAAAAATCCATTTTCTATTTTATTTACTCAAATTAAATGAGTTCTGGACTGGGCCTCATTTAATGGAAAACGCAGGGGGGCTCGGTGCAAGATTCCCGAGACTCAGGGAATAGTGTTCTCTGGACGGCGGGTTGATTCTGTGAAAGTGCAGGGTCTCTTTTACAAAATGGAATCAACGAAGGGGTATCTAGCCATGTGAGCCGTCCGATTAGCCCTGGACGGTCACGATTTAATCCTATTCTCTGCCGAACCGGTACGCCACAGGAACCGTTGGATTGTCAATCAACGCCCTGGATTTTATGAACCCCGGACCATTCCTAACCTACGGATTCAGATCCAATGGCTGACGCTCGCCCAAACAAATCAATGGCCCTGATTTAATCGTTGCTATCCACTATGGATCTACTGGCCAGGATACCTTCTTCCTCCCGGCGACAGCACATGGCCGAGTCGCGCGGCAGACAGGAATCCCCACCGCGGTGGCTTCATTGCCGCCCATGGCCATCCCACGCGCCGGCGCCCAAACTCTAATATAACCAGTGCTACACGTTGAGAAGGAAAATACAATCTTCATGGATGCGCTTTTACCTCAGTTGACGACGAAGACGCGAGTTGCCGTGGAGCGGATCAATGGCGGCTTGCGGTGAGGCCCGACCGAAACCTCCCCAGCGCAACACAGAGAGCTGCCGAGCTCCGCCCCGTGACCCCAAGGCCGGCCGAAGGCGAAGACGCGTGGGCTTCCTACTCTCCCTCCCTCGGTCTGTCTCTCTCGGCACGACATGCTCTCCTATCTCTCTCTTCGCCTCGGTTGCTATGATTCGCGCGGATTGTTTTCAAGGTAGACCCTAGCGGTATGGGCAGGAGAGGGCGCCCCACACCAGGAGTAGCGACCGCGACGGCAATGGGGGCGGCTTCGGCTGGCTTATATAGCCCCGAGAAGGAGCCGTAATGGCCGGAGGAATCGGGGTCCATTCGTAACGAGGAAGAAGACCCAGGCAGGAGCGGCCCACCGGTCAGCGACCCGAGTCCGCGCCCGCGCGCGATGACCAGATCCTGGCGCAGGGGCCCGCACGGCAGGGAGAGCAAGGGCGAGTCCGCGCCTGCGCGTGCGAGCACGCGGGGAACGGGGAATTTATTGGGCCGCTGAGTGAAAATTCGGCCCAGCCGAGGTCTGTTGTTTTTTTTTTCTTTTTCATTTCCATTTCCTTTTCTAATTCTTTTCTTTTATAATTCCCAAATTCTAAATTCAATTTACATTTTGTTCTGAATTTGCACTCAAGTATTTAATGAACAAACATGAGTACACAGCAGGAATGTAAGCATAACTTTATTTATTTATTATTTATTTATGCAAATGTTCCAAATATGCAACACACATTCAATATTTGTTTTCATGGCTCATTCAAAAATCAATCATGAGGCAAAATATATGTTTTTATTAATTTATTTGTTTGTTTAACCAATATAATTTCGTTTACTGTATATGCACAAATAAAACAAACTCAATTGATCACAAGGGTTTCCTAACCCCAAAACACTATATAATTATATTTTTTTATCTCATTATTATTATTATTATTATTATCATTATTATCGACCTTATAAAAATTTTAGGGCTTTACAATACAATTTTAAACGAACCGATCTGAAGTTGTGGCCATCAGATCGCCAATCTACGGCCCGGATTAGATTGATCTCAGGCGAACCGGTATGCAGCAGAGACCCTTGGATCTAACATCAAGGGCACAGACTTAATGAAGTCGAGATCTACTCACAGCCATCCGATCCCGATCGGACGGTCCTAGTTCATTACGACAAAAACGCTTTGCGCCAATTGATCTCAGCCGTAGATCTCCGGATGAACGCCCCACGTCGTTTCCCCCAAACTCTCTTCTCCCAGGTCAACAGAGCGGCGGCACCACTCACGAGCACGGCGGAGGTCCTCGCCGGCAAGCGAAATCCGGTGCCAAACCACCCCGAACTAGAAATTAATCGGTACTAAACCAAGAGAGGAAGATAGTGAATCTACAGAGAGGGGTCTCACCGGCGATTGAAGAGGTTGCAGTCCCACCCACGGTGAGCGGCGGATTTGCAATGGCGGCGTCGAATTCCCGGTGCTACAGTCGGGGATTCCGCCCGGCTTCACAACGAACCGTTTCGTGCGACCACACAAGCGTCCAGGGCGAGGCAATTGGAGCAAAGGGGCGTTGGTGCCGTGGTTCAACAACGGCGGCGGCGAACTGCCGTTTTCCTCTCTGGTGGCGTGTGGAAGGAGGCGCAAAGGAAGAATGCACTGGCGGAATGAGGAGGGGCAAAGTTCAGTCGAGAGTCTTATGCCGCCCAGCCGAGTAGTAGGCCGTTCACGGACGTCGAGATCCCCGGCCAAGCATCCGCGGAATCCACGCGCGCGCAGAGACGAAGTCGCGTTCTGTTGAGAAGACGACCGAGCTGACCAGGCGGACCCACGTGTAAGCGAGCACGAAAGGCACATGGTGAGAAGGGGCCCGCGAGGTCAGTGGGAGAGCGAGGCGCTGCGGTAAAGCTGGGCCGCGCGGAGGCAAAGCATTGATGGGCCGGATAGGTTGGCTGCCGGCCCAAACCGAGTGTTAGTCTTTTTTTTTATTTCATTTCTATTTTTCTTTATTCCCAACTTCAATTTGAATTCAAGTTTAAAATTCAAACCTTGTGCATACTTTGTCTCATATTATATTGTGAGCTTTACGAAATACCACTTTGGGAAATATTTTATTTATATTTTATATACTTTCTTTTTCTTTTCTTATTTTCAACCCTAGTTTTCTATTTATGATTTTACTCCAACTTCTAGTAAATATCACCTTACTATTATTATCCTTATTATTTTATTTAATGCACAATCACATAAAAACTCAGCATGATGCATAGATTATTTAGGTTTTCGTGGTTCTAATTGCCCACTTAACTAGTGTTGATCACATGCAATGAATAGTAGAGGCCACAACAAATGAGTTTATCTCTATCCACCTTTATTACACTTTTGAGTATTACAACCCGTCGGGTCACCCCGTACCCACAAAGATTCAACATATATCATATGCGGTAAGCACCATTAAACAAATATAATGAACTATAAAAAATATGAGCTATGAAACATCAAACTTAAATAAATCGTGTGCAATAATTAAGCATCACACCATTTGATTTCTAACATTATAGATACATGAGGCTGCAAAAATCAAATTGCATGGCTAGGATTGTGCTCAGGTCTTTAGAAATATTATCTAATTACATAGTTGTCGGGGACCATAATTAGGGGTACCCTCAAGACGCCTAATTCTCAGCTGGTAACCCCCATCAGCATAAAGCTGCAGAGGCCTGATGGGTTTGATTAAGTCAGGGATCAGTCCATACGAGCGACTCGATCACGCCACGCCCGAGCCTAGCCTCGGGCAAGGGGAGCCGACCCTGAGGTGTTTCCGTCTCGCCCGAGGCCCCCTTTTTTACGGCAGACGCATCTCCGGCTCGCCCGAGGCCTTGCCTTCGTTAAGAAGCAACCCTGACTAAATCACCGCGCCGACCGACCAAGTCACTGGGGCGTTTAACGCAAAGAGTGAGACCGACGGGCGACCAGGCTTTGCCAAAGGCGCCATAGGAGGCTCCGCCCGACCCAGGGCTCGGACTCGGGCTAAGGCCCCGGAAGACGGCGAACTCCGCTCCGCCCGACCCAGGGCTCGGACTCGGGCTAAGGCCCCGGAAGACGGCGAACTCCGCTCCGCCCGACCCAGGGCTCGGACTCGGGCTAAGGCCCCGGAAGACGGCGAACTCCGCTCCGCCCGACCCAGGGCTCGGACTCAGGCTAAGGCCCCGGAAGACGACGAACTCCGCTTCGCCCGACCTAGGGCTCGGACTCCGCCCTGGCCTCTGCCGAACGACCTCCGCCTCGCCCGACCCAGGAGCTCGGGCTCGGCCTCGGCCATGCAGAACAGACTCGACCTCGGCTTCGGAGGAGCCTCCACGTCGCCCGACCTAAGGCACAAGTCCGCCACGTCAACAGGAAGCGTCATCATCACCCTGCCCCGAGCCGACTTGGGTCGCAGAGAACAAGACCGGCGTCCCATCTGGCCAGCTCCGCCAGATAGGCAATGATGGCGCCCCGCTAGACCCATGACGACGGCGGCTCTCGGCTCCCTTACGGAAGCAGGGAGACGTCAGCAAGAGCACAGCTGTTCCAACAGCTGTCCCTCCACCAGGCTCCGTTACTCCTCCGACAGCCACGACGCCACACCAGCTGGGTGCCAAGATCTCTCCGGCTGCCACCTTGGCATGTACTTAGGGCACTAGCTCTCCCCCGCTAGACACGTAGCACCTTGCTACACCCCCATTTGTACACCTGGATCCTCTCCTTACGCTTATAAAAGGAAGGACCAGGGCCTTCTTAGAGAAGGTTGGCCTCGCGGGAACGAGGGCAGGGGCAGGCGCTCTCTTGGGGCCGCTCGCTCCCCTCACCCGCGCGGACGCTTGTAACCCCCTACTGCAAGCGCACCCGACCTGGGCGCGGGACGAACACGAAGGCCGCGGGATCTCCGCCTCCCTCATCACGACCCGGCTCCGGCCACCTCGCTCTCTCCCCCCTTCGCGCTCCGCCCACGCGCTCGACCCATCTGGGCTGGGGCACGCGGCACACTCACTCGTCGGCCTAGGGACCCCCCGGTCTCGGAACGCCGACAGTTGGTGCGCCAGGTAGGGGCCTGCTGCGTGTTGACGAGCAGTTTCCCGTCAAGCTCCAGATGGGCAGTCTCCAGCGACCTCTTCAACCCGGGACGGTGCTCCGTTTCGGGAGCCTCGAGTTCATGTCTTTCGACGGCAGCTACGACATGAAACTCCTTCCACCGCCGCGCGACAGCGACAATGGCGGCGGACAGCCCGCCCGCCGGCGGCGGAATCGACGACGCCTTTCCCGCGTGGGGGAAGGACAACTTTCGAGCTCGCCCCATCCTCTCCCTCGCCATCGGAGGAGAAGGCGGGGCAACCAGGGCCGAGCGGGAGGCTGCGCTCAGTCGGCTGTCGAGCAAATCGACATCCCCAGCGCCCCAACGGAGGACGCGTCGGGCGTCGCCCTCGCGTTTGAGGCAAAGGCGAGCGCCATCCCCCCGCGACACGCCGACTCCGAGCAAGTGGACGACGCCAGCGCGCTCACGGAGGGCCTGCAGGACGTCGCACTCGTACCCAAGACGACGGCGCGATCAACCCCCGAGGTGACTTCGTCGCTCCTCGTCGACCAAAAGGTATCGACTGCTTCCCATCCTTCGTCATTTCGACTCGACCTCAACCCGCCTAGTGACCTCGCTTTGGCGGGCGCTCGCGTTGAGGTGAATGCAACCCCTTTCGGGTTTTGTGTGCGGTCGCCCTGGGACCGATTGACGGGCGTCTCGACCTACGGACCCTCTGGGTCCGAGGAAGATGACGACCCCAGCATCTGCTGGGATTTCTCTGGATCTGGCAACCCCAGTGCCATGCGGGACTTCATGACCGCATGCAACTACTGCCTCTCCGACTGTTCCGACGGCAGCCGCAGCCTTGACGACAAGGACTGCGGCCCGAGCCGTGAATGTTTCCACGTCGAGCTAGGGGATCCCTCCGGAGGCAGCTGTCTCGGCATGCCGGAGGATGGTGATCTCCCTAGGCCAGCGCCTCGCGCCGACATCCCGCGGGAGCTAGCTGTGGTCCCCGTTCCGGCGGGGGGTCACGACCCACAGCTCGAGCAAGTCCGCGGGGCGCAGGCCAGGCTCGATGAGGGAGCAGGAGCGCTCGAGGCAATCCGCCGGGACGTCGGGCAGGTATGGGCGGGCCAGCCCCCGGCCGGAGAAATACGTCACCTGCCCCAGGGTCTCCAGCACCGCATCGCCAACGATGCCAGGGGCAGACCGCCACCCGCATCCGGCGGAACCGGTCAGTACCTGGCAGCCGCAGCGATGCTCCTCCGCACGATGCCGGAGTCATCAACCACCGAGGGTCGGTGAATCCAGGGAGAGCTCAAGCATCTCCTGGAAGGCGCTGCGGCCCGGCGGGCCGAGAGCTCCGCCTCCCGAAGGCAGGGGTACCCCTCGGAACCTCGTGCCGCGACTTCCCGACTCATGCGGGAAGCTTCGGTCTACACCGGGCGCACGCGCAACACCGCGCCTGCGGCCCCGGGCCACCTCGGCGACGAGCACCCTCATCGCGACCGTCGGGCCCGCCTCGACGAAAGGGTGCGCCGAGGTTATCACCCCAGACGTGGGGGACGCTACGACAGCGGGGAGGATCGGAGTCCCTCGCCCGAACCACCCGGTCCGCAGGTCTTCAGCCGGGCCATTCGGCGGGCGCCGTTTCCGACCCGATTCCGACCCCCGACTACTATCACAAAGTACTCGGGGGAAACGAGACCGGAATTGTGGCTCGCAGACTACCGCCTGGCCTGTCAACTGGGTGGAACGGACGACGACAACCTCATCATCCGCAACCTCCCCCTGTTCCTCTCCGACACCGCTCGCGCTTGGTTGGAGCACCTGCCTCCGGGGCAGATTTGCAACTGGGAAGATCTGGTCCAAGCTTTCGCCGGCAACTTCCAGGGCACTTACGTGCGCCCCGGGAATTCCTGGGACCTCCGAAGCTGCCAGCAACAGCCGGGAGAGTCTCTTCGGGACTACATCCGGCGATTCTCGAAGCAGCGCACCGAGCTGCCCAACATCACCGACTCCGATGTCATCGGCGCGTTCCTTGCCGGCACCACCTGCCGTGACCTGGTGAGCAAGTTGGGTCGCAAGACCCCCACCAGGGCGAGCGAGCTGATGGACATCGCCACCAAGTTCACCTCTGGCCAGGAGGCGGTCGAGGCCATCTTCCGAAAGGACAAGTAGCCCCAGGGCCGCCCGTCGGAAGATGCTCCCGAGGCGTCTACTCCGCTCGGCGCCAAGAAGAAAGGCAGGAGGAAGTCGCAAGCGAAACGCGACGCCGCCGGCACGGACCTTGTCGCCGCCGCCGAATACAAGAACCTTCGGAAGCCCCCCGGAGGCGCCAACCTCTTCGACAAGGCACTCAAGGAGACGTGCCCTTACCATCAGGGGCCCGTCAAGCACACCCTCGAGGAGTGCGTCATGCTTCGGCGCCACTTCCACCGGGCCGGGCCACCCGCGGAGGGTGGCAGGGCCCGCGACGACAACAAAAAGGAAGATCACCAAGCAGGAGAGTTCCCCGAGGTCCGCGACTGCTTCATGATCTACGGGGGGCATGCGGCGAATGCCTCGGCTCAGCATCGTAAGCAAGAGCGTCGGGAGGTCTGCTCGGTGAAGGTGGCGGCGCCAGTCTACCTAGACTGGTCCGACAAGCCCATCACCTTCGACCAAGATGACCACCCCGACCACGTGCCGAGCCCGGGGAAGTACCCGCTCGTCGTCGATCCTGTCATCGGCGACGTCAGGCTCACCAAGGTCCTGATGGATGGGGGCAGCTGCCTCAATATCATCTACGCCGAGACCCTCAGGCTCCTGCGCGTCGGTCTGTCATCCGTCCGAGCAGGTGCTGCGCCCTTCCACGGGATCATTCCTGGGAAGCGCGTCCAGCCCCTCGGACAGCTCGACCTTCCTGTCTGCTTCGGAACACCCTCCAACTTCCGAAGGGAGACTTTGACGTTCGAGGTGGTCGGGTTCCGAGGAACCTACCACGCAGTGTTGGGAAGGCCATGCTACGCGAAGTTCATGGCCATCCCCAACTACACCTACCTGAAGCTCAAGATGCCGGGCCCCAATGGGGTCATCACCGTCGGCCCCACGTACAAACACGCATTCGAATGCGATGTGGAGTGCGTGGAGTACGCCGAGGCCCTCGCCGAGTCCGAGGCCCTCATCGCCGACCTAGAAAGCCTCTCCCGAGAGGTGCCGGACGTGAAGCGACATGCCGGCAACTTCGAGCCAGCGGAGACGGTTAAGGCCGTCCCTCTCGACCCCAGTGGCGACACCTCCAAGCAGATCTGGATCGGTTCCGGGCTCGACCCCAAATAGGAAGCAGTGCTCGTCGACTTTCTCCGCGCAAATGCCGACGTCTTTGCGTGGAGTCCCTCGGACATGCCCGGCATACCGAGGGATGTCGCCGAGCACTCACTGGATATTCGGGCCGGAGCCCGACCGGTCAGACAGCCTCTGCGCCGATTCGACGAGGAAAGGCGCAGGGTGATAGGCGAGGAGATCCACAAGCTGATGGCAGCAGGGTTCATCAAAGAGGTGTTCCATCCCGAATGGCTTGCCAACCCTGTACTTGTGAGGAAGAAAGGGGGGAAATGGCGGATGTGTGTAGACTATACTGGTCTCAACAAAGCATGTCCGAAGGTCCCCTACCCTCTACCTCGCATCGATCAAATCGTGGACTCCACTGCTAGGTGCGAAACCCTGTCTTTCCTCGATGCCTACTCAGGGTATCATCAAATCAAGATGAAAGAATCCGACCAGCTCGCGACTTCTTTCATCACGCCCTTCGGCATGTACTGTTATGTCACCATGCCGTTCGGTTTGAGGAACGCGGGTGCAACGTACCAGCGGTGCATGAACCATGTGTTCGGCGAACACATCGGTCGCACGGTCGAGGCCTACGTCGATGACATCGTGGTCAAGACAAAGAAAGCCTCCGACCTTCTCTCCGACCTTGAAGTGACATTCCGGTGTCTCAAGACAAAGGGCGTCAAGCTCAATCCCGAGAAGTGCGTCTTCGGGGTGCCCTGAGGCATGCTCCTGGGATTCATCATCTCCGAGCGGGGCATCGAAGCCAACCCGGAGAAGATCGCGGCCATCACAAGCATGGGGCCCATCAAGGACTTAAAAGGCGTACAGAGGGTCATGGGATGTCTCGCGGCCTTGAGCCGTTTCATCTCGCGCCTCGGCGAAAGAGGCCTGCCCCTGTACCGTCTCTTAAGGAAGGCCGAGTGCTTCACTTGGACTCCCGAGGCCGAGGAAGCTCTCGGGAACCTGAAGGCGCTCCTCACCCAGGCACCCGTCTTGGTACCCCCAGCTGATGGAGAAGCCCTCTTGGTCTACGTCGCCGCTACCACTCAGGTGGTCAGCGCCGCGATCGTGGTCGAAAGGCAGGAAGAGGGGCATGCTTTGCCCATTCAGAGGCCAGTTTACTTCGTCAGCGAGGTGCTGTCCGAGACCAAGATCCGCTACCCACAAATCCAGAAGCTGCTGTATGCAGTGATCCTGACGAGGCGAAAGCTGCGACATTACTTCGAGTCTCATCCGGTGACTGTGGTGTCATCCTTCCCCCTGGGGGAGATCATCCAGTGCCGAGAAGCCTCGGGACGGATCGCAAAGTGGGCGGTGGAAATCATGGGCGAGACAATCTCGTTCGCCCCTCGAAAGGCCATCAAGTCCCAGGTACTGGCGGACTTCATAGCCGAATGGGTCGACACCCAGTTACCGACGGCTCCGATCCAACCGGAGCTCTGGACCATGTTTTTCGACGGGTCGCTGATGAAGACGGGAGCCGGCGCGGGCCTGCTCTTCGTCTCGCCCCTCGGGAAGCACCTGCGCTACGTGCTCCACCTCCATTTCCCGGCGTCCAACAATGTGGCTGAGTACGAGGCTCTGATCAACGGATTGCGAATCGCCATCGAGCTAGGGGTCCGACGCCTCGATGCTCGCGGCGACTCGCAGCTCGTCATCGACCAAGTCATGAAGAACTCCCACTGCTGTGACCCGAAGATGGAGGCCTATTGTGATGAGGTTCGACGCCTAGAAGACAAGTTCTACGGGCTCGAGCTTAACCACATCGCCCGGCGCTACAACGAGACTGCGGATGAGCTGGCAAAGATAGCCTCGGGGCGAACGACGGTTCCCCCGGACGTCTTCTCCCGGGATCTGCACCAACCCTCCGTCAAGATCGGCGACACGCCCGAGCCCGAGGCGCCCTCGGCCCCGTCCGAGGGGACCTCGGCCCCGTCCGAGGGGACCTCGGCCCAGCCCGGGCCATCCTCGGTTCAGCCCGAGGAGCCCTCGGCCCCCGAGGGTGAAGCACTACACATCGAGGAGGAGCGGAGCGGGGTCACGCCAGATCAAGATTGGCAGACCCCGTACCTGCAATATCTCCGCCAAGGAGAACTGCCCCTCGACCGAGTCAAGGCTCGGCGGGTAGCGCGACGCGCCAAGTCGTTCGTCTTGATGGGCGATGAGAAGGAGCTCTACCACCGGAGCCCCTCGGGCATCCTCCAGCGATGCATCTCCATCGCCGAAGGCCAGGAACTCCTGCAGGAAATACACTCGGGGGCTTGCGGCCATCATACAGCACCTCGAACCCTCGTCGGGAACGCTTTCCGCTAAGGCTTCTACTGGCCGACGGCGGTGGCTGACACCACTAGAATTGTCCGCGCCTGCGAAGGGTGCCAATTCTATGCGAGGCAGACCCACCTGCCCGCTCAGGCTCTGCAGACGATACCCATCACCTGGCCCTTCGCTGTGTGGGGTCTGGACCTCGTCGGCCCTCTGCAGAAGGCGCCCGGGGGCTACATGCACCTGCTGGTCGCCGTCGACAAATTCTCCAAGTGGATCGAGGTCCGACCCCTGAACAGCATCAGGTCCGAGCAGGCGGTGGCGTTCTTCACCAACATCATCCATCGCTTCGGGGTCCCGAACTCCATCATCACCGACAATGGCACCCAGTTCACCGGCAAAAAATTCTTGGATTTTTGCGAGGATCACAACATCGGGGTAGACTGGGCCGCCGTAGCTCATCCCATGTCGAATGGGCAAGTAGAGCGCGCCAATGGCATGATTCTACAAGGGCTCAAGCCTCGGATTTACAATGACCTCAACAAGTTCGGCAAGCGATGGATGAAGGAACTCCCCTCGGTGGTCTGGAGCCTGAGGACGACGCCGAGCCGAGCCACGGGTTTTACGCCGTTCTTCCTGGTCTACGGGGCCGAGGCCGTCTTGCCCACGGACCTGGAATACGGCTCCCCGAGGACGAGAGCCTACGACGATCAAAGCAACCAAGCTAGCCGAGAAGACTCGCTGGACCAGCTGGAAGAGGCTCGGGACAAGGCCTTACTACACTCGGCGCGGTATCAGCAGTCCCTGCGACGCTACCACGCCCGAGGGGTCCGACCCCGAGACCTCCAGGTGGGCGACCTGGTGCTTCGACTGCAGCAAGACGCCCGAGGGAGGCACAAGCTCATGCCCCCCTGGGAGGGGCCATTCGTCATCGCCAAAGTTCTGAAGCCTGGAACGTACAAGCTGGCCAACAGTCAAGGCGAGGTCTACGGCAACGCTTGGAACATCCAACAGCTACGTCGCTTCTACCCTTAAGATGTTTCCATGTTGTTCATATACCTCGCACCCACGAAAAGTTTAGTCAACAAGGAAGGGTCGGCCTCGCCTCGGCAAAGCCCGACCCTCCCTCGGGGGCTAAAAGGGGGGAAACCCCCTCTTCATCAAAATTTTCCTCGAAAAAAAGAAAATCTCTTTTACCAGAATGTCTTTCGTGCTTTTTGACTACTTCGAAAAGTGGGTCCCGGAAACGACGGGGTACACGTAAGCAGTCAAGGCTGACCGAGCCGAGGGACTCCTACGCCTCCGGGATACGGATACCTCACTCATCACCTTCTGCGATAAGTAACTCGCGTTCGGATAAGGTGACTCCGCGGATCGAACAAGTCTCTACGTTCGGAAGCCCTTCTGTCGAAGCGATCCTTCGAGCCTTCTCGACCGAGTCGGTGACAGGGCCTCATGGACGGGTGAAAGTACGCATAAGCGGCGAGGCCGACCGAGCCGAGGGACTCCCACGCCTCCGGGATACGGATACCTCACTCGTCACCTTGACATGGGGCGACTCATGCTTGGTGAAGCGGTTCAGATAATCAGCAGACGAGTCTTAGTGCTCGAAAATGAGGAAAAAACACGGCTCCGTGCCGAAGTTACATACATGTTCAGGCCCCGAAAGCCGTAATGAACAAAAACGCTGGCACCCAAGGTGCCATCACAAACGGAACTCTGGTTCCCCCTCCGCAGGTACGAACAACCCCACTCGATGGGGGCGGGCCTGCGGGGCTGCAGAAGACCGACGGGCGGCTCGCCGCCGCCCGCTCTGGCCACGACGACGACGGCCCCCACTCCGAACGGCCGAGCTACAGCAGCGCAGGCCTCGGGGTAGGCGCCGCTGCAGCCTTGCCCTCGCCCACGCCGACGCTCGAGGGGCGAGGACAAGTACAAAGAGCCGGAGGCTCGACACGCGGATGGTGGCGGTAATCCCGTCGGGGACGGGGACTTCTCGAGCCGCCTCCGCCTCGGCACCGACAACAGGAGCCATCAGCCTACCGGCAGATCCCCACTCAAGTCCTCCCAGATGAGTGGGGCACCGGCCTCCGCGTAAAGGCGCTGCCCCGGTGCAAAGGCAGGACCACCCCAGAACACGAACGCCGCCCTAACAGCGCGCAGCGTCTAGGGTGGTCCTCCCGTGTACACGGCGCGGCAGCCGCCCCCCAACAGAAGGGACCACCGGGAGCCAAGCCAGCCGACCCGACACGCTGGAGGTGACGACGTCCACCGTCGATCCACCCCGCGTTGTCGAAGTCCGGGCCGCCCGCAGGGCCAGTGAGCGCTCTCCCCCTCGAATGTTGCGGGAGAGGACGACCCACGAACCCGTGCGGGAGGTAGAGCGCCGGCTCAGTCCGGCACCCACCCCAGCGAGGATGATGAACATCCTTGAGGCTGAGGGTGGGACCAAGATCGCAGCCCGGTTTGCTCCTCCCCACCCAGGAGCTGGTGGTCACCGTCTCGAGTGACCCTCAGCGGAGGGGAGCCACCGGGCTGCCTGATGAAAATCCTTGAAGCCGAACGATGGCTGAAAGGTACCCACTCCCACGGAGTTATGTCCTCCGACGATGAGGCGAGGAGACGGCGGTTTCCCCCATCCGGGGGCTTGAAAGGTGGAAAGACACGATGCATAAGGGAGGAAGAAGACATGGTCGCCTTACGAAAGGGGTCGCCCTCCTTTTAAAGGCGACTCTCCCTGCTTGCGCCCCCAACCGTCACGGGCCGAGTCTTCTCCAACACGCCTCCAAAGCCCTCCCCTGCGGCGCGGGGGCTGGGACCCACATGTCATGCAGAACGGCTCCGAGCAGAAGAAGCCGAACCGCCACGCACGGCGCACGCAACCACTCAGCGGTTACAAGCGACCCTCCACTTTTGCCCAGGCCAACGGGCGAAAGGAGGAGGCAGCCATGCAGGCGGCATGCAACCATGCCAAGTGGCCGCGCCTCTCCGACTCCTGACCTGCTAGCACGGAGGCCCAAGCCCACGCGTCGCGCGACCGGCGCGCCGGATGCTGCATGCAAGCAACTGTACCACTTGCGCCACCACCGCACATCCTCGGTTGCGGAACCAATACCGCGGCCCGAGGCGACCCAGCGCGCGACCCAGCAGCGCTAGCCTGACGCAGCGGTCAAACGCGGTCAAAAGTGGGCCGGCAGTAATGACGGTGGCAGGCGCGCGAGGGCAGCGGTCACGCCGTCAGCCAAGCTCGCATCCCATCTGGAAGCAGCAAGAGAGCCCCCTCTCACGGTGTGAAGACGACGCGCCCGTGACCCGTTCCTCGAACGGCTCGCGCACGCACAACGGCAGCCTCGCCAACTACTCGCCCCGGCGCATTAACTCCGCGGCTGGACAGGCGGCGTTTCTGGCAGGAGCAGCTGGCGACGCTTCGCCTTCGCCAAAACGACCACACCAAAAAAGGTACGCCACGCCGCTCAATTTCGTATCCTTTTTCCCTTTTTTCTCTTTCTCTATCTCTTGCAACAGGGACCGGGAAAGGGGATACCCCCAAAGGGATCCTTCCCCGTGAAGGAACTAGGCTTCGAGCCTCCTTACTAATCAGGGGTTCGAAGGCTGCCCCCCCGAAGGGTTCAACAGCCGCCTCAGATCGCGTGGGCCCGACACCCACTACTGGTCAGGGGTTCGAAGGTCGGCCTCCCGAAAGGTTCCACGACCACCTCAGGCTATTCGGGCTCCGCGCCCATTACTGATCAGGGGTTCGAAGGCTGGCCCTCCGAAGGGTTCACAGTCGCCTCAAACATCGAGCGAGGGATGACCAGGGGTACGTTCGATACATAACCAAGGCTCGGGCTGCGCTCCCGAGGTACCCTAGGACATTTCCGAGACCAGCGGGAACGATCCTGTAACGGAATCCCATCGGAGGGAGGCAACGAGCCCTCGGACCCCGTCAGGGGACCGGGTCCGGCAGATCACCCGCAGGTACTTTTGGGCGTGCCTCCGGGCCCCTAGCCGACCCCCAACGAACGGGGCACGGACGTCCACTCGGATTACCCGATTGCAGCTCACCGGAGACACCATGTTCGGTGCCCATCGAGGGTAACATGGCGCTCTCCCCCCCTCCTCCTTGCGGAAAGGCGACGTAGGGGCGTATATAAAAAAGCCGAGTCTGTCCCTGATCGCCCTCTCGCCCTGTGCGGAGGCTCGGGGGCTGCTCTCGCAAAACCGGCTCCGGCCAAACCGTTGACAGCATCAACATACCAGCCCGAGAACTTGGGCCCCGACAGTGCACCCGGGCTACGGCCTGTTCGCATGAGGGAACCGCCAGACCAGCCGAAGCATTACGCAAGGCATTAAGACCTCAAAGGAGTGAAACCACTCCCCCGAGGCCTCGGGGGCTACACCCGGCGGGTGCGCTCGCGCGCACCCACCGGAACAAAGTGCAACCGAGAAAGGCTGGTCCCCTTGCAAAAAAGTGCGACGAAAGCCTCCAAGCGAGTGCTAACACTCCCTTCGAGGCTCGGGGGCTACTGTCGGGGACCATAATTAGGGGTACCCTCAAGACGCCTAATTCTCAGCTGGTAACCCCCATCAGCATAAAGCTGCAGAGGCCTGATGGGTTTGATTAAGTCAGGGATCAGTCCATACGAGCGACTCGATCACGCCACGCCCGAGCCTAGCCTCGGGCAAGGGCAGCCGACCCTGAGGTGTTTCCGTCTCGCCCGAGGCCCCCTTTTTTATGGCAGACGCATCTCCGGCTCGCCCGAGGCCTTGCCTTCGTTAAGAAGCAACCCTGACTAAATCACCGCGCCGACCGACCAAGTCACTGGGGCGTTTAACGCAAAGAGTGAGACCGACGGGCGACCAGGCTTTGCCAAAGGCGCCATAGGAGGCTCCGCTCGACCCAGGGCTCGGACTCGGGCTAAGGCCCCGGAAGACGGCGAACTCCGCTCCGCCCGACCCAGGGCTCGGACTCGGGCTAAGGCCCCGGAAGACGGCGAACTCCGCTCCGCCCGACCCAGGGCTCGGACTCGGGCTAAGGCCCCGGAAGACGGCGAACTCCGCTCCGCCCGACCCAGGGCTCGGACTCGGGCTAAGGCCCCGGAAGACGACGAACTCCGCTTCGCCCGACCCAGGGCTCGGACTCCGCCCTGGCCTCTGCCGAACGACCTCCGCCTCGCCCGACCCAGGAGCTCGGGCTCGGCCTCGGCCATGCCGAACAGACTCGACCTCGGCTTCGGAGGAGCCTCCACGTCGCCCGACCTAAGGCACAAGTCCGCCACGTCAACAGGAAGCGTCATCATCACCCTGCCCCGAGCCGACTTGGGTCGCAGAGAACAAGACCGGCGTCCCATCTGGCCAGCTCCGCCAGATAGGCAATGATGGCGCCCCGCTAGACCCATGACGACGGCGGCTCTCGGCTCCCTTACGGAAGCAGGGAGACGTCAGCAAGAGCACAGCTGTTCCAACAGCTGTCCCTCCACCAGGCTCCATTACTCCTCCGACAGCCACGACGCCACACCAGCTGGGTGCCAAGATCTCTCCGGCTGCCACCTTGGCATGTACTTAGGGCACTAGCTCTCCCCCGCTAGACACGTAGCACCTTGCTACACCCCCATTTGTACACCTGGATCCTCTCCTTACGCTTATAAAAGGAAGGACCAGGGCCTTCTTAGAGAAGGTTGGCCTCGCGGGAACGAGGGCAGGGGCAGGCGCTCTCTTGGGGCCGCTCGCTCCCCTCACCCGCGCGGACGCTTGTAACCCCCTACTGCAAGCGCACCCGACCTGGGCGCGGGACGAAAACGAAGGCCGCGGGATCTCCGCCTCCCTCATCACGACCCGGCTCCGGCCACCTCGCTCTCTCCCCCCTTCACGCTCCGCCCACGCGCTCGACCCATCTGGGCTGGGGCACGCGGCACACTCACTCGTCGGCCTAGGGACCCCCCGGTCTCGGAACGCCGACAATAGTTGCACAAGAAACAACTATAAAATCTGCTTAGAAACTATACTTACACAATTGATTAGTGCTGGGAAAAAACCATAACCAAAGCCCAAAACCGGAATACCCAAACCCAAATTACCCAAAACCTGAATTTTGTTCAAGAATTTCGAATGGCAATTTGTAAAACCCGAACTTATTTCAAGTAATTCAGATATTACAATCGGGTACCCGAATTACGTGGACTTTCCTGTATCATGTACTCATGTCATTGTTAATTATCAAATTGTTCATATATAATTATGTGTAAATGTGTATGAACTTGTAAACTTGTAATTGTAGATTGTTTGTGTTTTTACATGCATGTATATCATTATTCAAACTGTGTTTTGTACTAATTCAATAGGGTGTATATGTTTTATGAAGCTGACACAATATTTCGGGTAGTTCGGGAATACTCAAACCCGAAACTCTGGGTACATTATTTTTTGGGTAATGTAAATTCCACTGTAATTTCGGGTACATATTCTCAAAACTCGAAATTTAAATTACTCGAATTACCCCCGACCTGAAATTTTCGAGTAACCCGAATGCTCACCCCTAATTGATTGGATGGTGTTAGGATCAGGATGAGCAGGGGTACGATAATCTATGGACTATGCCTGACTGTATGTGGACTTCTATAGTAGAAAGAGATTATATAGCTAGGGTTTCATTTATTTTGGGCAAGACCAAGTACTCAAGTTTATGCATTTTGGCTAAATTTGTACTGGGTATTTTACCCACCGGGTTAACGAGTATGGGTGATGTCGGGGGCGGTAATTAGGGACACCCTGATTATCCCCCTAAGGAACGCACTTAGAGAAATAAGAACCAAACTCCCGAAGGGTGATAGCCGAGCCACCTACAAAAAAACTGAGACATCCCCTGAGGGTCTCCCACCTCGAGCAGGGCTCCACCTCACCCGAGGTCGACACCACTCGCTCAACCTCGCCCGAAGCTGCCTCAGCCCAGTCCGTCTCGCCAGAGCCGGCCTCAAGAGAATAGGACAAGGCCACTCGAAAACATGCAGGGGACAGGCGCATTTAATGCGTGTGCCAACCCGCGTTGTGGCAGCGAAGCACAGTGGCAGACAAGACAACAATCACGCCCGGTGTAGCGGTATGATTACGCCTACATCACAGTGCGCGCACGCCGCCTGACGCCCTCCGATGGGATGCCTAACACGACAAGCCGAGCAGACGTGCCTTCGGGCATAACCGCTCTGCCTCGCCCGACCCTGGGCTCAACCCTCGGGCAAGTTCTTCGCCTCGCCCGAGCTCGGCCTTGGCCACTGAAAGGATCACGATGCCCAAGAGGGGGGTGAATTGGGCTTTTCTAAAAATCAACACTAATTAAAACCTAAGCAAGAGATAAGCAAGAGCCCAACTTCACCCCAACAACTAGCACTAAGAATATAATACTAGAAATGCAACAAAGCTAAGATAATACTTCAAATACTTGCTAAACAAATACACAATGTAAAGTGCTTGAATTAAGTGCGGAATGTAAAGCAAAGTTTAGAAGACTCCTCCAATTTTTCCCGAGGTATCGAAGAGTCGGCACTCTCCACTAGTCCTCGTTGGAGCACCCGCGCAAGGGTATCGCTCCCCCTTGGTCCTCGCAAGAACCAAGTGCTCACTACGAGATGATCCTTTGCCACTCCGGCGCGGTGGATCCCTCGAGACCGCTTACAAACTTGAGTTGGGTCACCAACAAAATCTTCACGGTGATCACCAAGCTCCCAACGCCACCAAGCCATCTAGGTGATGCCGATCACCAAGAGTAACAAGCCGTAGACTTTCGCTTGACCAAGAGAAGCCTAATGCAAGTGGTGTGTGATCTAGGTGGCTCTCACTAGCGCTAATGAGGAACAAACGCGGATTATGATTCTCTAATCTCCTCACTAGGCTTTTGGTGCTTGCAAAGCTCTAGCAATGTGCTGGAATAAATGTGGAGTGCAAGTCATTGAATATGGTGGGTGGAGGGGGTATAAATAGCCCTCACCCACTAACTAGCCGTTACAGGCATTTCACTGCGCGATGGCGCACCGGACAGTCCGGTGCGCCACCGGTGCGCCAACGGTCGTTTCCAACGGCTAGTTCTGACAGGTAGCCGTTGGACTCATGGCGCACTAGACAGTGAACAGTCCAATGTCCGGTGCACACCGGACAGTCCGGTGCGGTGTCCGGTGTGCCACTAAAATTCATCTCTGAAAGCTGCGCTCTCGGGTTTCTGCGGAGGGGAAAGCCTTTGCCGCGGATCAGCCTGGTCCCACCTGGCAGAGGGTGCACCGGACAGTCCGGTGCACACCGGACAGTCCGGTGCCCCAACGCCAGAATCACTAACTCTTGTTTTTCAGCTGATTTTCAAATCGGTTTTCGTTCTAACTTGAGTGTGAGTTCTAGAGTGACACCTAGCACTGTGTATGAGTGTGATTGTGCACCAACACTACACTAGAACTCTCTTGGTCAAACTACTCATCGACAACCCCTCTTTATAGTATGGCTAAAAGAGAATAAAAGACCTAACTAAAATGCGAGTGTCCACATCTCCTTGACACTCGGACTCCGTAGACCTTCACCTTTTGTTTCGTCGTTTTAGCCGTCGCTTCGAGTTCTTATCTCCGGGATTGTTTTCACCGTTGTAGTACTTCTACCTGTCATGCGACCTAACTTACCATTTGTCTCTGCAAAACACACGTTAGTCACATATAATATTACGTTGTCATTAATCACTAAAACCAACCAGGGGCCTAGATGCTTTCAATCTCCCCCTTTTTGGTGATTGATGACAACCCTACAAGTTTTGTGAGAGTAGTTTGTTTTGAAGTTTCTGTCAATAGAAAGAATGGTTAGTTATACTCAGTAATCTTTGACAGAAAGAACGTGTACCATAATAATAAGAGTGAGCGCATACACATCATAAGATTCTTGTTCATATAAAAGTGAAGTTAAATCAATGAAACAAGAACTAGAAGACTGGTGATAAAATATAAGGTGAAAACATAATACACACAGTCAATCAAGCAACGAGAGTATATGACGAGTTTGTGAGCCAAAAACATCAAGCTAGTACAGAGAGTAGCAAGCACATATATTACATCAACATGACTCTCTACTAACTCTCTAACTCCCCCTAACTCTCACAACTCATATCTCTCCCCCTTTGGCGTCAAACACCAAAAGGGTCCTGAACCTAAACATCTGAAGCAGGAGGAGGCGGCGGGGGCGCATCCGATCGCGGTCGAGGCAGCAGAGCGAACGCTGGCGGAGGGTCAGAGTCAGTCTCGGATCCAGGATCTGTGGTAGAAGCTGGAGCTGGTACTGACTCGGACTGAGGCCGCGCTGCAGGAGCTACCGGAACAGAAGCGGAGACAGATACTGCCACAGCGGTAGTGGTAACAGCAGATGCTGGTGGCACTGGCGGCTGCGGGCAGACAGAGCTGAGAGCCGGAGAGGTGAACGCCAAAGTGACCGGCCGGAGCGGAGAGGTACCAACAGGGGGTCCTGACAAAATCGATGTCACCACAGGAGCGTGAAGCGGAGGAGGTGGAGCAGACAGAACTGGAGGAACTGAGACACCAGACTGCTGTAGCATGAGAGCCATGAATGCCCTACTCTCAGCCCGATCCTGAAGAAGCTGCTGCTGAAGCGCATCCTGCCTGTCCTGCATGTTCTGAAACATCGAGAGCATCCTCTCGGATAACCGGGCCTGCTCGGCTGCCAGGTGAGCCTGCTTGGCTGCCAGGTGAGCCTGCTGCTGAGTGAGAGTCTGGAGAATCGAAGCAAGAGCAGGGTCCATAGCCTGAGGAGTAGCAGGGGCAGCACTAGAACTCCCAGCCTCATGATCATGTGAGCGTGGAGGCATAGGAGGCGGAGGCGGAGGAGGAACCCCAAAATCATCATCATCATCATCATCATCAGCTGCTGTACCCTAAGTGTCAAACTGTCGAAGAGCTGCATCCTCGGCCTGAGAGTCAAAAACATTAGCAGAAGCTGGCACAGGAATCTCAGGCGCAGGACGGTAGGATCCAAAAACGAGGCGTGAGGCCTCAAGGGTGCTCTGAAATCGAGGGGGCTGAATCAGCTGCGCAAAGATGTGGCACAAGTAGTGAGCATAGGGCAACTGCCGACGAGCACGAATCCCATCCAAAACGGTGTCCTCGATCTCACAAATCAAGAAGTCCACAACGTCAAACTCAGAGTGGGAGACCAGGGCACCAAGGAGCCAAAGCTGAATATGAGTGGTAGCCTCCCTGTATCCCATCCTCGGCAGAAGAGTCCGTCTGATAAGCTCATATAAGTACTTTGCTGCGGTAGTAAAATCTACCGGTGAACGTCGCGACCCATCTGTGAAGGGCGGGCGGAACAGAGCCGCGATGTGAGCGGTACCCGGAGCCACACCGCCGTGAGGGCGACGAGGAGGGTCAGAAGTGCCGTAGCAAAGGCTGTGAAGACGAGTCGTCGACTCGGGAAATCCAAAAAGCTGGCGGATCTGACTGGCAGTAATAGTGACATCCTCGCGCTCAAAGCGAAACCTCATCCAGTGATGATCCGGGTCAATCCAAACAGAGGCGTAGAAGACTCGTACCCACTCCTCAACATACCTGCCGCTGGTAGTCAAAAGGGTCTGAAGGCCAGGCAGATAGGTGAGGTGCGCCTCAGAGTCAGCACCGGCTGCAAGCAGAAAGGCTGGAAGATCCAAAAGCCGGTGCACTCGCAGAGCTATCTGAGCAGACATCTGAGCTCTGAAAAACGACTCCTGAGTACGTGTGCTGAAAAGGTCACCTGCTGCAGGGTCTCTCTGAGCTGGTAGCCAAGACACCACGGGTACGTATCTGAACCTACGTACCGGTGCCGCAGTAGCACGCTGAAGGTCAAACAGTCAAGGATCCGCAGCAAGTGGTTGTACCTCAGTCTCATCGCGCTCCCGGAATCGAGGTGGAGGGACAGGAGGAGCTGAAGCGAGAGCGGGAGGAGGAGGAGCAGTGGAAGCTGGCGTGGTGGAGGTAGTGGGTATGGCTGTGGTGGTGGATGGCGCAACAGGAGTGACGGGAGCAGGCAGAGTGGGTGGCGGAGTGGAAGCAGAGGTGGTGTGAGTGGAGGAGCGCCGGGAGGCGAGACGACGAACACGATATGCGATCTGATCTGACGGAGTCTGCGGCTGATCTCCAAGCTCGGCCTGCGCAGCGGCTGCTGCTGCCGCTGCACGGGCTGCTCTGTCCGTATGCCGCTTCTTGCGGCCTTCCTGCTGCTCCAAATAAACAGACTTGCCCTTGACCTGCCTGAAGGGGCGACGAGGATCCTCATCATCGCCTCCCCCTGGCGCCGACACATTCTTCGTGCGCGGCATCCTGAACTAATGTCTGCAAATGAGATAGAGAGACTAAGCACAGAGCAAAAATCACCGATAGATTGAGCAAAGAATGAGATGACTACCTGGAAAGCTCACACGAGAGGTGACGATCCAGGCAGGGCGGGAGACGGCACACGGTCAAACAAGGTCACTAAAATGACAGAAGAGGTGAGCACGTATTAGTCACATAGTCATAAGCATATGAAATGTGAATAAATACATACACAGAGAGATATGGCACGAGACAAGACGATCAAGAAGTCAAATGACGTGAAAACGACTTTTGACGGATAAATAGTGTCATAGGATGTTTGGAATTCGAATTGAGGCACGAAACGATATGGAATTGAGCCGATACTTCACGATTAGGTTTATATAGGTGAATATGAGTGAAGTGTGTGCTTGGTTTGAATTTAGGTGAAGAAAAAGGGATTTGGGCACATGGCTCGGAAACGATCGCTCGAAACGGGGAATTTAGTGAAATTGAAGCCTGGAAACTCAGATTGGCGTGAAATTTGGCAAGTAGGTTATTGGAAGTGTTGTGAAGGTGCCTGAAAAATTTGGGTTCAATTGGAGCATTTTTGGCTGGTTTGGGCATTTTACCGAACAAGTGGCGTGCGGGGAATTAGGGTTTCCGTGAAACGACTATTTGAGGTGGGAAAACCCTCCCGAAGGAGCTAAAAACCTGCAGGGATACACAATAGGGATAATTGGATACATTCCACCAACTGGATTCACAAGATTTCACAAGGATTCGAGGAAATCGGAATTGATGCAAATGGGGAGGAAAGATGAGCCTCTGCTCACAGAACCGAGAGGGAGAGGAGAACTGAGGGGGAAGTGGGGAGCCTGCTCACCGAGAGGGAGAGGACGAAGGCCAGGTCGCCGGAGGGTCACCGGAGACAGGGCAGATCGCCGGCGGGTGAGAAGAGAGTCGCCGCTGGACAGAGAGGAGGTCTGGCGAGGGGAGAGCAGGGAGCCTCTGGCTCGGTTGCGGGCTGGAGGCCTTTTTTTTAAAACGTGATATGGGCGCACCGGACAGTCTACAGCGCCTGTCCGGTGCACACCGGACAGCGCACAGTAGCCGTCCGGTGAACCACGGGACAGCACACAGGAAAAAAAATGAATTTTAGCGCGCGGCTGCCGGTGCACCGGACATTGCACAGTGCAGTGTCCGGTGCACACCGGACTGTCCGGTGAGCCCAGACAGAGGAGAGTTTGGAAAGATTTGAATTTTTCTATCTAACTCCCAACCAAACCAAATCCCAACTTATAATCACACAAAATAACACTTGTTGGGACAGGTATTGGCACCCTCATATACTTTTCAAAATATTTCGCCATAGGCTAGATAATTTTTAGAGAAAATAGGCAAATGGTGAAATTTGCATTTTGGTTTACACTAAGGGGTTTTTATAAGTGATTTGAGTTTTGAATACTCCCCCTAAGTGCAGTACCTCATGCATATTTCAAGAACCAATAATTGCATAAAAAGTAAGAATTCAAGTGCTAAAAGCTTAAAAACTAAGACTTGTCAAGTTTGACCCGAGTTAAGCTTTTTCACTCGCTTTGTTGGCGGTTATCTTAACTAGGTTAGACAAGACCTAGATGCAATACAAGGAATTTAAACATGCAATGCAGGCTTGACAACACCATTTGATATTTTACATAAAATTTCTGAGATCAAGAATATTTAGTTCATTCCTCAACATGCAAAAGCGGGTCTTATCAAGTGGCTTAGTGAAAATATCCGCTAATTGATCTTCCGACCTCACTCCTTCTAAAATGATATCTCCTTTAGCAACATGATCTCTAAGGAAGTGATGACGGATATCAATATGCTTGGTGCGAGAGTGTTGAACAGGATTATTAGCAATTTTAACAGCACTCTCATTGTCACACAACAAAGGTACCTTTTCTAGAACTACGCCATAGTCTAGAAGGGTTTGTTTCATATATAAAATCTGTGTGCAACAAGCACCCGCGGCAATGTATTCCACTTCGGCAGTTGACAAGGCAACACTGTTTTGCTTTTTGGATGTCCATGAAACTAGTGATCTGCCAAGCAGATGGCATCCCCCAGAAGTACTTTTCCTAGCAATTTTGCAACCGGCAGAATCCGAATCGGAATAGCCAGTTAAATCAAAAGTAGCTCCTTTGGGATACCACAGACCAACGCTTGTGGTGTGCCTGAGATACCTAAGAATTCTCTTAACAGCACTAAGATGAGCTTTCTTAGGATTAGATTGAAATCTAGCACACATGCAGACACTGAACATAATATCGGGCCTAGATGCGGTAAGGTACAATAAACTACCAATCATAGAACGGTAGAGAGTTTGATTAACCGGGTTACCTCCCTCATCTAAGTCGAGATGTCCATTTGTAGGCATGGGGGTCTTGATTGGTTTGCACTTCTCCATGTTGAATCTTTTCAACAAGTCTTTGGTGTACTTCTCTTGTGAGAGAAAGTTACCATCTTTCATTTGCTTGACTTGAAAGCCGAGGAAGTACGTTAGCTCACCAATCATTGACATCTCAAACTCCTTCGACATCAACTCACCAAATTCCTTGCAATGATAGTCATTTGTCGAGCCAAAGATTATATCATCAACATATACTTGACAAATGAAAATATCACCGTTATGTTTCTTTGTGAAGAGAGTTGTGTCGATGGTCCCGATCTTGAAGCCCTTTTCGATGAGGAAGTCGCGAAGGCGCTCATACCAAGCCCTTGGAGCCTGCTTTAGCCCATATAGCGCCTTGGACAACCTGTAGGCATGGTTAGGATATCTAGGGTCTTCAAATCCAGGCGGTTGCTCAACATATACAAGTTCATTTATGAAGCCATTTAAAAATGCACTTTTTACATCCATTTGATAAAGTTTTATATCATAGCATGATGCATATGCAAGTAGGATACGGATGGCTTCCAGTCGAGCAACCGGTGCAAAGGTCTCTCCAAAATCTAAGCCTTCAACTTGAGAGAATCCCTTTGCGACAAGTCTTGCCTTGTTTCTTACAATCACACCTTGATCATCTTGTTTGTTTCTGAACACCCACTTTGTTCCAATGATTCTTGCATCTTGTGGGGGCTTTTCCAGGGTCCAAACTTCGTTACGGGTGAAGTTGTTAAGTTCTTCATGCATGGCATTCAACCAGTTCGGATCCTGTAGCGCCTCATCTATACAAGTAGGCTCAACACAAGAAACAAAAGAGTGATGTTCAATAAAAGAGGCATGTCTATGGGATCGAGTAATAACCCCTTGTGAAGGACTCCCAATGATTTGGTTTTGAGGATGATCTTGAAGTAGTGATGAATTTCTCCTGTTGACCACTTGGGAAGAAGATCCTGGAACATCAATATTTTCGGCTTGTACCCTTGCTTGTTCATGAGAGACAAATGTATCTTCATTTGCATGCCTCTCATCTTTATCATCATCTTGTGGTACATTTGATGAAGAAGGTCTGTCAATGATTTGCACCTCTTCTTCATCTTCTTTTGGTTTGATAGCTCCAATAGGCATGTTCTTCATTGCTTCCCTAAGTGGCTCATCACCTACATCATCAAGATTTTCAAGTGCTCCTTGGGAGCCATTAGTCTCATCAAATTCCACATCATATGTTTCTTCTACCATACCAGTGGCATGGTTGAATACTCGATATGCTTTGGACTTTAATGAATAACCCAAAAGAAAACCAATATCACAACGTCTTTGAAACTTCCCTAGGTGATGGCGTTTCTTGTAGATGTAGCATTTGCACCCAAACACCCGGAAGAAGGAGACGTCTGGCTTTTTCCCATTTAGCAGTTCATAAGGAGTCTTCTCAAGTAGCCGGTGAGGAAATAGCCTGTTTGATGCATAACAAGCAGTGTTGACAGCTTTGGCCCAAAACCTCTCCGGTGTGTTATACTCATCAATCATTGTTCTTGTAAGAGTGATCAAGGTCCTGTTTTTCCTTTCAACAACTCCATTTTGTTGAGGTGTGTATGTGGCAGATACTTCATGCTTGATCCCAATTTCATCACAGTACTCATGAATGTTGGTGTTGTCAAATTCTTTGCCATTGTCACTTCTAATCTTCTTAATCTTGCAATCAAATTCATTTTGTGCTTTCTTGGCAAACTTCTTGAATATAGATGCAACTTTAGATTTGTCATGGAGAAAGAACACCCAAGTGTATCTTGAGAAGTCATCAACAATCACTAGACAGTAGAGGTTGCCACCGGCACTGACATAATTTGTAGGTCCAAACAAATCCATATGAAGTAGTTCCAGTGGCCTTGATGTTGACATGAAAGCTTTAGTGGGATGTGTATTAGCAACTTGCTTTCCAGCTTGACATGCACTGCATGGCTTGTCTTTTTCAAACACCACATCCTTTAATCCTCTAACCATATCTTTCTTTAATACCTTCTTGAGTGTGCTCATCCCAACATGTGCAAGCCTCCTATGCCAAAGCCATCCAAGAGAAGCTTTGGTGAAGAGGCAAGTTCTTAAGTCTGCATCTTCTGAAGTGAAATCCACTAAGTAGAGGTTGTTGTATCTAAATCCCTTGAATACCATTGATTCATCATCCATCTTTGTTACAATAACCTCTGTTGGAGTGAATAAGCATTGAAGTCCAAGATCACAGAGTTGACCCACTGATAATGAATTGAAGCTCAAAGGTGCAACTAAGAGAACATTTGATATTGATAAATCATTTGAGATTGCCACCTTGCCAAGTCCTTGCACTTTTCCTTTTGAATTGTCTCCAAATGTGATTTTATCTTGTCCATCAACATTTTCATCTAGTGAGGTGAACATCCGTGGGTTGCCTGTCATATGTTGTGTGCATCCACTGTCAATAACCCAATGGCTCCCACCGGTCTTGTAGTTCACCTACATTCACAGATAATTCAAGCTTGAGTTTTGAGGGCCCTATATTGCATAGGACCAGTGACTCTCTCAATTAAGGACTTTGCCACCCAGATTTGTCTAGGTCTATTCTTGTTTGGTGGACCTAGGAATGTAACCTTAACCTTTCCATTTGCAACCTTTCTTAGAACATAGTGAGCATTGAAAGCAAATGGTCTTGAGTGCTTAGGCAAGGGAGTTGGTGGTTTGGCTTTGCAGTTGTGGGCAAAGTGACCTTCATTTCCACACTCAAAGCATTTGATAGGCTTGTGAGTCTGCTTTGGCTTGTATTGAGTGGTAGCTTTCTTTTGCACAAAAGCATTGTATCCAATACCACTCTTGTTATTTTTCATAACAGTGTTCATAAGCAGCTCATTTTGGAGGTATTGACCCTTGTTGAACTTTTGCACACTTGTTGCAAGATGTTCATTTTCACTTTTTAGTTTCTTGACCTCATTCTTAAGCCTTTGATTATCCACTGCCAACTCATTGTTGCAATCATTGTTCTCAATAGCAACTTTTCCTCTAGTAGTTGCATCAGTCAAGTAATTCTTCAATTTTTGGTTGTCTAAAGTCAGGACTTCAACTTTTTCAGTCAATTCAGCATGTAGACTAGTTTGCTCTTCTTGAATCAAATCATCACATGAGGTTGCTACATCAAGCTTAACAACAGGGTTAATAGCCTCATGTGTTTTGCAAGATAAAAGTTCATTTTCAACAAGAAGATTGTCATGATCAAATTTAATTTGAGTATAGTTTTCCTCGATCTTTACTAGTCTATTTTGCAACTCCCTATTAGCTTCATTTAATTTGTCATATTTTTCCTTAGCATCTTTTAGGGAGTTTGTGAGCTCATTTACAGTTGATGACATAGTTTTATTTTCTTCTTTTATTTCATCACTAGCCTTTATAACTATGTCATACTTGGCATTTAAAGATTCATTTTCATTTTTCAGCCTATCACATTTAGCTTTTGACTTTCTAATGATTTGAGTATATTCTTTAAGTAAGTCAGCTAACTCATCATATGAAGGTGAAGCAAATTCCTCATCACTATCACTATCACTATCATCAGCAATATCATTTTGTACCTTCCGTTCACCCCTAGCCATGAGGCATAGGTGAGAAGTGGATGATGGCGATGGTGGTGGTGAAGAGAAGTCCCCGGCGATGGCGGCAATTTTTTCATCATTCTCTTCTTCACTTGAAGAAGACCCACTTGATGATTCGATGTCGGTGAGCCAGTCGCCAACAATATATGCCTTTCCATTCTTCTTCTTGTGGAACCTCTTTTGCTTCCCATCCTTTCTCTTGAAAAATTTCTTTTCCTTCTTTTCATCATCGCTGTCATCTTCTTTCTTGCCCTTGAACTTGTTCTTCTTGGGCTTGTTGCATTGATGAGCAAGATGACCAAGCTCACCACAGTTGTAGCAGTCCATCTCAGAAATGGGCTTTCTTTTGTTGGAAAAGAACTTCTTCTTCCTTGAATCAAATTTGATGCCTTCTCTATTTAGCTTTTTCAACATCTTGGTGGTCTTCCTTACCATCAAGGCAATGTTTGCATCAAGGTCATCATCACTTGAGGATTCTTCCTCAACTTGTATTTTTGCTTTTCCTTTTCTTTCATGATTTGCTTTGAGAGCCAAATCCTTTTTTTTGGAAGATGATTCTTCTTTGTCGTTGATGTGCATGTACATTTCATGGGCATTGATCTTTCCCAAAATTTGTGTAGGTGTGGTAACTGAAAGATCCATTTGATGTAGCACAGTGACAATGTGTCCATATTTGTCTATTGGGAGGACACTGAGAACCTTCCTCACAACATCCGGTTGTGAGATTTGAGTAAGCCCCAATCCATTAACTTCCTCTACAAGAATATTGAGTCGTGAGTACATAGCATTTGCATTTTCATTAGTAAGCATTTCAAAAGAATTTAACTTTCGCATGGCTATGTGATATCTTTCCTCACGTTCACTTCTAGTTCCTTCGTGTAGAGCACAAATGTCCATCCACAAATCATGAGCATTTTTATGATTTCTTACTCTATTGAACACATCTTTGCAAAGGCCTCTAAAAAGGGTGTTTTTGGCCTTAGCATTCCATTTCTCATAATTGAACTCATCACCTACAAGATTTGTGGGATCTCTAGGTTCGGGGAACCCTTGTGTGGCGGCTTTATAGACACCAATGTCTATAGCCTCTAAGTATGCTTCCATACGAATTTTCCAATAAGGAAAATCGTCACCATCAAAAACGGGAGGAGGTCCATCCCCACCGGACATCGTAACTCTAGCGGTTAAGCTAATCTATGAGCAACAAGGTTCTGATACCAATTGAAAGGATCACGATGCCCAAGAGGGGGGGTGAATTGGGCTTTTCTAAAAATCAACACTAATTAAAACCTAAGCAAGAGATAAGCAAGAGCCCAACTTCACCCCAACAACTAGCACTAAGAATATAATACTAGAAATGCAACAAAGCTAAGATAATACTTCAAATACTTGCTAAACAAATACACAATGTAAAGTGCTTGAATTAAGTGCGGAATGTAAAGCAAAGTTTAGAAGACTCCTCCAATTTTTCCCGAGGTATCGAAGAGTCGGCACTCTCCACTAGTCCTCGTTGGAGCACCCGCGCAAGGGTATCGCTCCCCCTTGGTCCTCGCAAGAACCAAGTGCTCACTACGAGATGATCCTTTGCCACTCCGGCGCGGTGGATCCCTCGAGACCGCTTACAAACTTGAGTCGGGTCACCAACAAGATCTTCACGGTGATCACCGAGCTCCCAACGCCACCAAGCCGTCTAGGTGATGCCGATCACCAAGAGTAACAAGCCGTAGACTTTCGCTTGACCAAGAGAAGCCTAATGCAAGTGGTGTGTGCTCTAGGTGGCTCTCACTAGCGCTAATGAGGAACAAACACGGATTATGATTCTCTAATCTCCTCACTAGGCTTTTGGTGCTTGCAAAGCTCTAGCAATGTGCTGGAATAAATGTGGAGTGCAAGTCATTGAATATGGTGGGTGGAGGGGGTATAAATAGCCCTCACCCACCAACTAGCCGTTACAGGCATTTCACTGCGCGATGGCGCACCGGACAGTCCGGTGTGCCACCGGTGCGCCAACGGTGCGCCACCGGTGCGCCAACGGTCGTTTCCAACGGCTAGTTCTGACAGGTAGCCGTTGGACTCATGGCGCACCAGACAGTGAACAGTCCACTGTCCGGTGCACACCGGACAGTCCGGTGCGGTGTCCGGTGTGCCACTAAAATTCAACTCTGAAAGCTGCGCTCTCGGGTTTCTGTGGAGGGGAAAGCCTTTGCCACGGATCAGCCTGGTCCCACCTGGCAGAGGGTGCACCGGACAGTCCAGTGCACACCGGACAGTCCGGTGCCCCAACGCCAGAATCACTAACTCTTGTTTTTCAGCTGATTTTCAAATCGGTTTTTGTTCTAACTTGAGTGTGAGTTCTAGAGTGACACCTAGCACTATGTATGAGTGTGATTGTGCACCAACACTACACTAGAACTCTCTTGGTCAAACGACTCATCGACAACCCCTCTTTATAGTACGGCTAAAAGAGAATAAAAGACCTAACTAAAATGCGAGTGTCCACATCTCCTTGACACTCGGACTCCGTAGACCTTCACCTTTTGTTTCGTCGTTTTAGCCGTCGCTTCGAGTTCTTATCTCCGGGATTGTTTTCACCGTTGTAGTACTTCTACCTGTCATGCGACCTAACTTACCATTTGTCTCTGCAAAACACACGTTAGTCACATATAATATTACGTTGTCATTAATCACTAAAACCAACCAGGGGCCTAGATGCTTTCAGCCACCGACTGCGCCGCGAATCCCGTAGACAGCCACTACGCCTGACTGTAGCGCGTGTCAAGAGACGGCTCGGATAGCGCCTCGGGAAGACTTCTGCATCAACCAAGCAGGGACTCTGATCTCGATGAGTGCTGTAGGGAATCTCAATGTCATCATGCGCTAGGACGATGACACGCCCCATAAGCAGCCTTTAGCCCATACCCCAACGCTGTTTACAACCACTACGACATGGGCGGCCTCTCCCTCGGGGGCTCGGGCGTATGGACAACCGCTCGACCTCGGCTCTCTACGGGAAGTCAGCAGGCACAAATCTACTGCATGGTTCGCCATCATATCAGATGCCAGGGCATCTCTCTTTTGAATACAAGACTCGGCTTCACTGCGAATGCTCCCCTTGGTGTATAAATAGGGCAGTGGTCCCTCCACGGGACACGGGGACACATAGAGACGAACTCTTGCTTTCTCACTCTGTCTTAGATATTGGCACTTGCCTCAATCATCTCTAGGGACTTGGGGACTTTCCCTCTCCCGCTGTGCTTGTAAACCCCTACTTCAGGCACCATGGTGCGAGTAATATAAGCCTCATCCTCTATGCTGGAAGTAGGGCCTTGAGTAGCCCAAACTAGAATAATCACTTGTGTCATCTCGCACACCATCTAGAGCTGGCCACGCAACACATTTACTAGTTGGTTAAGGACCCATGGTCCAAACACCGACAATTGAGCACCAGGTAGGGGATAGTCGCGTGAAACACTCCCAGTTCTTGCTAGCGCTCTAGATGGCAGATTCCCACCACACGCTCAGGCTGGGGACGACGATCAGGTTCGGGAGTCTTGAGTTCATGGCTCTCAGCAACGAGTTCGACATGGTACTTGAAACTTGCCTAGAGGGGGGGTGAATAGGCAAATCTGAAATTTATAAACTTAAGCACACACTACAAGCCGGGGTTAGCGTTAGAAATATAAACGAGTCCGAAAGAGAGGGCCAAAACAAATCACAAGCGAATAAGAGCGGATGACACGATAATTTGTTTTACCGAGGTTCGATTCTTGCAAACCTACTCCCCGTTGAGGTGGTCACAAAGACTGTAACACCCGGCTTTAAGGAACAAAGCCAGGTGCATCTCATACATGCGCCAAGAAGACAACATATATAATAACAGAGTGTATAGAGATAAATGTCATAAATCATCAGAGTATTTATTACATAGCGGAAGACTTATTACAAAATAAAGTAATAAAGATAAAACAAACTAAGGATCGTCGGCGCCAATGTCGACTGGGAAACGCCACCTAGATCAGATCGAACTCCTCAGTGTTAGGCGGCTCCTCCTGAACCACCTGATCATCTCCTGTGGGGGGGGGGTGTGAGACAGCAAGGGTGAGCTCACACATGATCATAGCTCAACAAGTTGTGGGGAACCAGTGGACATAAACTCACAAAGGTGTGAGTCCATGTGATGTGTAAGGCTTAATCAATGACAGGGGTTAAAGCTGAGCATTGCTTTTAAGTAGTTGGTCAAAATTTTATTAGCAGTTACTAAGTGTAAGTAAATACCAAACCATAAGTAAAGTAATAGAACAAAGTTAATAACAAACCCATGCAATGCAAATGACAAAATTGAATTTAAGTTCCATAATTTAAACATCAGAGAGTCCTGAGCTGCTCGTGACCGTGAGCTCGGCTAGTATACCAGTTTTACACTCTGCAGAGGTTGTACCCTTTACCCACAAGTCATGTTACCCATCTGCCAAGGGGTCATGAATCCCATATACCTCTAGCTAGGAAGCACGGCAGGGCAACACTACGAGGCCTTTACAAAGTTCCACTAGCTTCCGAAAACCCGCTACAGTTTATAGGAAGATCCAGTAAAGGGTTCTTGGCTGACCGCCATCGCAGCAAAATCAACCAGGGACCTCCCCGCACTGACCTCTCCCTTACTGCCCTTGCCCCTTTCGGGTAAGGTAGTCTTCCACTAGCTTTCCTAATTAGTCAGCCAAGGGGTCCCATTCCTCCCTTGTGGTGGCACGTGGTTCTCAAGTTAAGCTCTATGTTCCAATTAACATTAATGATAACAACATGAACATAAACAGAATAACAACAAGAATTGGAACATAGAGGTAATAAATGATTATCCCAAAACCATATAAAGCAATAGCAAACTACCCAAGTGATTCAGGGGTAAACAAGGTAAAGAGATAAACAATCTAGGGTGACCTATTGGGTCCCATCAAAATTAACCTATGCATGGATAAGTGATATTAAAGAACATTATTGGGTAAAAAGTGGTCAAGGGCACAACTTGCCTTCAATGAGCTCCTGCTCAGCTACTTCAACCTGCTGCTCACCAGGATCCTCAGCAACGGGCTCTTCTACTCGCCACAATACAAACAAGCACAGTGCATATAGAGAAATTAACATTACACCAAACATATATACAAAATACACAGAGATATTCTACATATTAAAATAAAATCCTAGGAACAGAAATCATAATTTTTGGAGTTATAGATTTCGAGTTATGCATTTTCAAAGGTTTTATGTGCTTTAAATAGGATTAAGTGATAGATAAATTTCCTTACTGTTTTTATGCCAAAACAGAGACACTAAGTGCTAGAGAATAAAATTACAAAATTTTAGGAACTGGAATGGATTAATTTGGAGTTAGTATGAATTTTCTATGAATTATTGAAGATTTAGCACTTATTTTTGTATTAAAAATACATTTTCTAATTCATTTATTCGTTTTAACCTGTCACTGGACTGGGCCTCAAATCCAGAGAAACCCAGGGGGCTCTGGGTAAAATTTTCTAAGACTCAGATCAGCCGCACAGTGGACCGCGGGTTAATTCTGAAAATCTACAGGGGCTCTTTTAAAAGACTACCAGTGCGAAGGGGTATAATCTAATTCCAGCCGTCAGATCTGAGATGAGCGCCTCTGATTAGATCCACTCATCACCCGAACCGGTACGCGACTGAAGCCGTTCGATCGGCGATCAACGGCCCGCGCTCAACATAACTGAGATCAACGCGCAACCCTCGGATCATGAATCTACGGTCGAAGCTCGTTTGAACGAAGGGGTATCTTTGATCTAATCGGGACCGTCTAAAAGCGATCGGACGGTCCGAGAATCGCCCCCAACCTCAGCTCAACGGGGAGCGCCGCCGAGACATCTCCACGGCGGAGCTGGTCGCCGGTGCGCATCACTCGACGCCCCCGAGCCCGAATCCCAAAATTGACCAACGCTAAACGATGTGAAGGACATGACGGAAGCGTGCGGGTAGTAATTTACCTTGTTTCACGGCAGCAAGGTCACTGCCCACGGAGGTGCGCGGATCCGCGGCGGAGCTTGTACTCCGGTGAGAAATCCAGGGCGTTTGGGCGGTCGGCCGAGCGCAATACTTCACGCCAACAATCCCCAGGCGCCGATGAACGAACACGACACCGCACCGGCCACCAATCGTCGATATAAAGCTGAGTCGACGGTGATGGCGCGGAGGTCGGCGATACTCTTCCGCTGCACGCACGAATTCTGCGGTGACGGTGGCTCACTAGGGAAGAGGCTTGGTCTGCCAGGGGCGGAAGTATCCGAGGTGGAGTTTATACCCTGGTTCCATCCCCTCTCCAATCGATCGAGCCGAATTTACAGGCGAATCGCTCGGAGCTTTCACGGTGGATTCGGTGAACGGAGAAGAAGACACTGACCCGTTGGGCCCGCGCGACAGTGAGACAAGGGGATAGCCACGCGCGCAAGCGGCCGGTCCAGGGGACCCCACCTGTCGGCGCACGCGGGCGCGAGTGGGCGACTGGCGAGCGGGCCCCACATGGCAGTTGCCGGGCGCGCACAGTGAAGCGTAGGAGTGGGCCGCCGCGGAGGTGAGCGCCAGTGGGCCGAAAAGGGTGGTGTCGGCCCAGTTAGGTATAGTACCCCTTTTCTTTTTATATTTTTTTGTTTTTCTGTTTTCTTTTCTTTTTATTTTTCAATTCCCAATTTGAATTCCAAGTATGACTTTGAATTTGTACTCAAATTATAGATAAATTTCAATCATACCAGTATGGTTGAGTTTGTGTATTTATAAATTTTGTTTTACATTTTGTATTATTTCTTTCTTTCTTTCTCCTTTTTCCTCCAACCCTCTTCTCATTGTCATTTTATTTCTATGTTGTCACCAAATGCACACACAAATGAAATATCCAGCATGATGCAATGATTTAGTAGCATGTCTTTTATTAATTATTTTTGGACATGGTGTTCACATAGGATGATGCATAAAGATCAATCTTCACACCAGGGGAGAAATTGTTTTCTCAATTGGTGTTTTGTCTAGCAATTACAAAGTGGGTGTTACAAATCCTACCCCCCTTAAAAATAATCTCGTCCTCGAGATTTAAGAAGAACTAGAGAAAAGGTGGGGAAAATCTATACGAAGCTCTTCTTCTCTTTCCCAAGTTGCTTCATCTTCACTGTGGTGACTCCATTGAACTTTGCACATCTTTATCACCTTATTTCTTGTAACTCGAGTCAATGTATCCAAAATCTTGATCGGGTACTCCGTGTAAGTCAAATCACCTTGAACACTAAGCTCTTCCATGGGTAACTGTTCCTCGGGAACACGGAGACACTTCTTAAGTTGAGACACGTGGAACACGTTATTCACATCCGATAGACTAGCAGGTAACTCGAGTTGGTATGCCATCTCCCCAACTCTTCTAAAGATCAAGAATGGTCCAATATAGCGAGGGGACAATTTGCCCTTGACTTTAAATCTCCTCATTCCACGAAGTGGTGACACTTTGAGGTACACATAATCTCCTTCTTCAAATTCCAGTGGTCTCCTTCTATTATCAGCATAGCTCTTTTGCCTGGTTTGAGCCACTCTCAAATTCTCTCGAATTATACGAACTTGTTCTTCTGCTTCTTGAATCAGTTCAGGCCCAAAGAACTGTCTCTCTCCAGTCTGATCCCAATACAAAGGAGTCCTGCACTTCCTCCCATATAAAGCTTCAAAAGGTGACATCTTCAGACTGGCCTGATAACTATTATTATACGAGAACTCAGCATACGGTAGACTTTTATCCCAACTTCCTCCATGCTGAAGGGCACATGCTCTCAACATATCTTCCAAAACTTGATTTGTCCTTTCAGTCTGTCCATCCGTCTGAGGGTGATAGGCTGTACTAAAATTCAACTTCGTACTCATGTTCTCATGAAAGCTTCTCCAAAATCTCGAGGTAAACTGTGAACCTCGATCAGACACGATCTTCTTTGGTACTCCATGTAAACACACAATCCGGGCCATATATAACTCTGCTAGCTGAGAGCCTTTATAAGTAGTCTTGACAGGAATAAAGTGAGCCACTTTAGTCAATCTATCAACAATCACCCATATAGCATCATATCCTTTCTGGGTGCGAGGCAATCCAGTAATGAAATCCATACCAATCTCTTCCCACTTCCACTCGGGTATCTTCAGTGGATGCAGTAGTCCAGCTGGCCTCTGGTGTTCAGCCTTAACTCTTTGACATACATCGCACATAGCCACATGTGCAGCTACATCTCTTTTCAATCCATACCACCAATACTTCTGTTTCAAATCCTGATACATCTTGGTACTACCAGGATGAATAGAATAATCCGAGTCATGGGCCTCCTTCAATATAGTCTCTCGAAGGCTTTTAATATCAGGAACACATATCCTGTCCTTGAACCATATAGTGCCTTGCTCATCTTCCGTGAATTCCGGAACTCGACCTTCAGTAATCAGATCCTTAATCTCTTTTATTTTAGCATCACCAATTTGTCCTTTGCGGATCTCTTGCTCCAGAGTAGGTTCCACATCAATAGTAACTCCCTCAGTATGAGCAACTATCCCCAGGTTAAGTCTCCTGAAATCCTCAACAATCTCATCGGGTAGCTGGGCAACAATAGCTGAATGAACATGCTCCTTGCGACTCAAGGCATCTGCAACCAAGTTTGCCTTGCCCGGGTGATAGTGAATCTCCAAATCATAATCCTTGATAAGCTCTAACCAACGGCGTTGCCTAAGATTGAGATCCTTCTGAGTGAATATATACTTCAAGCTCTTATGGTCCGTGTATACTTGGCACTTAGTTCCCATGATATAATGTCTCCAAATCTTAAGCGCATGCACAACGGCTGCCAATTCCAAGTCATGAGTAGGGTAGTTCAATTCATGTCTCCACAACTGACGAGAAGCATAAGCAATCACATGTCCTTCTTGCATGAGCACACATCCTAAGCCTTGGCCACATGCATCACAATAGATATCAAATCCTTTTTGTAAGTCTGGCATAACCAAAACTGGTGGCGACATCAACCTCTTCTTCAATAGATCAAAGCTGTCTTGACACTTCTCGTCCCACTTAAATTCTTTTCCTTTCTCCAAAAGCGAAGTCATAGGCTTAGCAATCTTAGAAAATCCTTCAATAAATCTCCGATAATAGCCTGCTAATCCCAAGAAACTCCGAATCTCAGTAACTGTAGTGGGTACTCTCCACTCCATTATCTCCTTAACCTTAGCAGGATCCACTGCTATTCCTCCATTAGAAATAATATGACCAAGAAATGGCACTTCGCCAATCCAAAACTCGCACTTGCTGAACTTGGCATAGAGTTGATTATCTCGTAGCTTCTGTAGCACCAACCTCAGATGTTCCTCGTGATCACTATCACTCTGAGAATAAATAAGAATATCGTCGATGAATACCACGACGAATCTGTCCAAATACTCCATAAACACCTTGTTCATTAAGTTCATAAAATAAGCTGGTGCATTGGTTAATCCAAACGACATAACAGTAAACTCATATAATCCATATCTAGTCGAGAAAGCCGTCTTGGGAATATCCGATGGTCTAATCCTCATCTGATGGTAACCCGATCGGAGATCAATCTTCGAAAATACTCGTGCACCTCTCATCTGATCAAATAAATCTTCAATACGGGGCAACGGGTACTTGTTCTTCACTGTAACATCATTAAGAGATCTATAATCCACACACATCCGCTGCGATCCATCCTTCTTCTGTACAAACAAGACCGGTGCTCCCCAAGGTGAGGAACTCGGACGAATGTACCCAGCCTCTTGTAACTCAGTCAACTGCTTCTTAAGTTCCTTCAACTCCTCTACGGACATCCTATATGGCCGTTTAGAAATAGGGGCGGTTCCAGGTAAGAGGTCAATAACAAACTCAACTTCTCTATCAGGTGGCATCCCTGGTAACTCCTCTGGAAAGACATCCGGAAAATCTCTAACCACCCGGATGTTGTCACCAACAAACTCCTCAGGTATAAAGAACATTGCACGCATAGATGAGGAGGTTACTGCGATGTTAACTTGAAACCTTTCTCCTTTAGTAGTAGTGAGTTCTACGGTACCTCTACCACATGCTATAACGACCTTTGCCTTTCTTAGCCATGACATACCAAGAATCAAATCTATACTGCTTGACTCCAATATTATAGCAGTAGCTCCAAATTCTCTACCCATAATGGTTAATGTCAATCTACGTGTCATTTGATTCGCCTCAACAGGCCCTTTAGGTGTAATTACTATCAGGGGTTTTCTCATATTTAGCAGTGGTATTTCATTTGTGTTGGCATATCTAGCAGACATGAATGAATGTGTAGCACCAGAATCAAATAATATGGTTGCAGGAATTGCATTAACATAAAACATACCAATTACGAGGTCCCCTCCATCCGGAGTAGCATCAACGCTGACTTGATTAACCTTGGCAATAGAATATCCCTTGCCAGTTCCTGGAGTTTGCTGCCTGTTCTGAACTGGAGTAGTAGCAATCCTCTGTGGGCAGACATTTGCATAATGACCAACCTTCCCACACTTGAAACATTGAGTGCCCGGACTCTGTCCTGAAAACTTCGTCGGGGTGCCAGTAGGGGTAGCCTGTCGAGGAGGTGGAGTCCTCAGTGGTGATTGCGGAACTGGGCGTGGTCCTCCGGGTCGAGTCGGTGTACCCTGCGGTGAACTGTAGCGAGGACGAACACTGCTACTTCCTTGTCCTTGAGATATGGCCTTTCTCTTCAAATCTCCCAGTTGAACACGCTTGTGTTCAATAGCCAGTGCCTTATCAAGCAGCCTCTGAAATGATGGAAATGTGTGTGCCACTAGAGCATACTGCAACGGTCCATTAAGTCCTTCAATAAAATGCTCCTGCTTCCTCTCGTCTTCAGCAACTTCTTCAGGGGCATATCTGGATAACTGAATAAACTTGTCGCGGTACTCGCTGACTGACATACTCCCTTGCTTCAGCGACAGAAATTCCTTCTTCTTGATCTTTATCATCCCAGCTGGAATATGGTAGTTCCTGAACTGTGTGCTAAACTCCGCCTAAGTAATAGTATCCGCAGCATCATGGGCAGCAGTATAAGAATCCCACCAGTCAGCAGCAGGACCAATCAGACGTCCAGAAGCATATAAAACCTTCTCCCGGTCAGTGCATTGTGCAATATTCAGCATCTTCTCAATTGCTTTCAGCCAATCATCTGCATCAAGTGGATCTGGTGAGCTTGCAAATGTGGGTGGCTTATGGCTCATGAACTCCCGGTGCTTATCACGGGGTGGAACTGGTGGTGCTTGTTGCTGCTGTTGCTGCTGTTGCATTTGTTGTTGCAGCTGCTGTTGTTGCGCCCTCCTTTCCTGGCGTATCTCATCTCGCTCCTGGCGCAACTCCTGACGTATATCCTCTCTTTCCTGACGCATCTCCTGGCGTTCTTGCTGCATCTGAGCACGCATATCAGCCATAGTATCTGCCATTTGCTGCATCACCGCCATCTGAGCAGCAACCAGTGGGTCAACTCTGCCTGGTGGAGGATTAGGAGGATTCATCCCTGCAAGCTGTGGCTGGGGTTGTCTGTATATTCTCCGAGTGTGTCGATTGGGAGGCAAATCAATTCCACCACCCCGCCTGGTATTGACCATCTGAGTTAGATACATATGGTAAGAAAATAGTAGACAAGGCAGGTATTTACAATTCAGGTTACCTTGGGGAATTTTTAGCTAAGCAGATTAATATTTTACATATCCTAGCTAATTCAATACCTTATGTTGGTACATGCTAAGATGTCCATCTATAATAATTCAATCAATCAAAGAAGCAAATCAGACATTTAGCACCAGCACAATCAAACAACATTTTTAAATAGAGAAAATAGTTTTAATTTTGTCTTGGTTCCCTATATCTTAAAAAGATCATAGTCATAGGATTCCAAGGTGTGAAATCCATCTTGTCTTAGAGTAGAAAAGGTAAGATTGATCAGAGTAGAACAGTAGAAGGTGAGACAAGATCAAGATGAGATGAGTATAGAATGAGTTAGAGTAAGGTAAGTAGGAGAGGGTTTGTCCATTTCTATCTAGGTCTCGTCCTACAGTCAACATTTGCTCTGATACCACTTCTGTAACACCCGGCTTTAAGGAACAAAGCCAGGTGCATCTCATACATGCGCCAAGAAGACAACATATATAATAACAGAGTGTATAGAGATAAATGTCATAAATCATCAGAGTATTTATTACATAGCGGAAGACTTATTACAAAATAAAGTAATAAAGATAAAACAAACTAAGGATCGTCGGCGCCAATGTCGACTGGGAAACGCCACCTAGATCAGATCGAACTCCTTAGTGTTAGGCGGCTCCTCCTGAACCACCTGATCATCTCCTGTGGGGGGGGGGTGTGAGACAGCAAGGGTGAGCTCACACATGATCATAGCTCAACAAGTTGTGGGGAACCAGTGGACATAAACTCACAAAGGTGTGAGTCCATGTGATGTGTAAGGCTTAATCAATGACAGGGGTTAAAGCTGAGCATTGCTTTTAAGTAGTTGGTCAAAATTTTATTAGCAGTTACTAAGTGTAAGTAAATACCAAACCATAAGTAAAGTAATAGAACAAAGTTAATAACAAACCCATGCAATGCAAATGACAAAATTGAATTTAAGTTTCATAATTTAAACATCAGAGAGTCCTGAGCTGCTCGTGACCGTGAGCTCGGCTAGTATACCAGTTTTACACTCTGCAGAGGTTGTACCCTTTACCCACAAGTCATGTTACCCATCTGCCAAGGGGTCATGAATCCCATATACCTCTACCTAGGAAGCACGGCAGGGCAACACTACGAGGCCTTTACAAAGTTCCACTAGCTTCCAAAAACCCGCTACAGTTTATAGGAAGATCCAGTAAAGGGTTCCTGGCTGACCGCCATCGCAGCAAAATCAACCAGGGACCTCCCCGCACTGACCTCTCCCTTACTGCCCTTGCCCCTTTCGGGTAAGGTAGTCTTCCACTAGCTTTCCTAATTAGTCAGCCAAGGGGTCCCATTCCTCCCTTGTGGTGGCACGTGGTTCTCAAGTTAAGCTCTATGTTCCAATTAACATTAATGATAACAACATGAACATAAACAGAATAACAACAAGAATTGGAACATAGAGGTAATAAATGATTATCCCAAAACCATATAAAGCAATAGCAAACTACCCAAGTGATTCAGGGGTAAACAAGGTAAAGAGATAAACAATCTAGGGTGACCTATTGGGTCCCATCAAAATTAACCTATGCATGGATAAGTGATATTAAAGAACATTATTGGGTAAAAAGTGGTCAAGGGCACAACTTGCCTTCAATGAGCTCCTGCTCAGCTACTTCAACCTGCTGCTCACCAGGATCCTCAGCAACGGGCTCTTCTACTCGCCACAATACAAACAAGCACAGTGCATATAGAGAAATTAACATTACACCAAACATATATACAAAATACACAGAGATATTATACATATTAAAATAAAATCCTAGGAACAGAAATCATAATTTTTGGAGTTATAGATTTCGAGTTATGCATTTTCAAAGGTTTTATGTGCTTTAAATAGGATTAAGTGATAAATAAATTTCCTTACTGTTTTTATGCCAAAACAGAGACACTAAGTGCTAGAGAATAAAATTACAAAATTTTAGGAACTGGAATTGATTAATTTGGAGTTAGTATGAATTTTCTATGAATTATTGAAGATTTAGCACTTATTTTTGTATTAAAAATACATTTTCTAATTCATTTATTCGTTTTAACCTGTCACTGGACTGGGCCTCAAATCCAGAGAAACCCAGGGGGCTCTGGGTAAAATTTTCTAAGACTCAGATCAGCCGCACAGTGGACCGCGGGTTAATTCTGAAAATCTACAGGGGCTCTTTTAAAAGACTACCAGTGCGAAGGGGTATAATCTAATTCCAGCCGTCAGATCTGAGATGAGCGCCTCTGATTAGATCCACTCATCACCCGAACCGGTACGCGACTGAAGCCGTTCGATCGGCGATCAACGGCCCGCGCTCAACATAACTGAGATCAACGCGCAACCCTCGGATCATGAATCTACGGTCGAAGCTCGTTTGAACGAAGGGGTATCTTTGATCTAATCGGGACCGTCTAAAAGCGATCGGACGGTCCGAGAATCGCCCCCAACCTCAGCTCAACGGGGAGCGCCGCCGAGACATCTCCACGGCGGAGCTGGTCGCCGGTGCGCATCGCTCGACGCCCCCGAGCCCGAATCCCAAAATTGACCAACGCTAAACGATGTGAAGGACATGACGGAAGCGTGCGGGTAGTAATTTACCTTGTTTCACGGCAGCAAGGTCACTGCCCACGGAGGTGCGCGGATCCGCGGCGGAGCTTGTACTCCGGTGAGAAATCCAGGGCGTTTGGGCGGTCGGCCGAGCGCAATACTTCACGCCAACAATCCCCAGGCGCCGATGAACGAACACGACACCGCACCGGCCACCAATCGTCGATATAAAGCTGAGTCGACGGTGATGGCGCGGAGGTCGGCGATACTCTTCCGCTGCACGCACGAATTCTGCGGTGACGGTGGCTCACTAGGGAAGAGGCTTGGTCTGCCAGGGGCGGAAGTATCCGAGGTGGAGTTTATACCCTGGTTCCATCCCCTCTCCAATCGATCGAGCCGAATTTACAGGCGAATCGCTCGGAGCTTTCACGGTGGATTCGGTGAACGGAGAAGAAGACACTGACCCGTTGGGCCCGCGCGACAGTGAGACAAGGGGATAGCCACGCGCGCAAGCGGCCGGTCCAGGGGACCCCACCTGTCAGCGCACGCGGGCGCGAGTGGGCGACTGGCGAGCGGGCCCCACATGGCAGTTGCCGGGCGCGCACAATGAAGCGTAGGAGTGGGCCGCCGCGGAGGTGAGCGCCAGTGGGCCGAAAAGGGTGGTGTCGGCCCAGTTAGGTATAGTACCCCTTTTCTTTTTATATTTTTTTGTTTTTCTGTTTTCTTTTCTTTTTATTTTTCAATTCCCAATTTGAATTCCAAGTATGACTTTGAATTTGTACTCAAATTATAGATAAATTTCAATCATACCAGTATGGTTGAGTTTGTGTATTTATAAATTTTGTTTTACATTTTGTATTATTTCTTTCTTTCTTTCTCCTTTTTCCTCCAACCCTCTTCTCATTGTCATTTTATTTCTATGTTGTCACCAAATGCACACACAAATGAAATATCCAGCATGATGCAATGATTTAGTAGCATGTCTTTTATTAATTATTTTTGGACATGGTGTTCACATAGGATGATGCATAAAGATCAATCTTCACACCAGGGGAGAAATTGTTTTCTCAATTGGTGTTTTGTCTAGCAATTACAAAGTGGGTGTTACAAATCCTACCCCCCTTAAAAATAATCTCGTCCTCGAGATTTAAGAAGAACTAGAGAAAAGGTGGGGAAAATCTATACGAAGCTCTTCTTCTCTTTCCCAAGTTGCTTCATCTTCACTGTGGTGACTCCATTGAACTTTGCACATCTTTATCACCTTATTTCTTGTAACTCGAGTCAATGTATCCAAAATCTTGATCGGGTACTCCGTGTAAGTCAAATCACCTTGAACACTAAGCTCTTCCATGGGTAACTGTTCCTCGGGAACACGGAGACACTTCTTAAGTTGAGACACGTGGAACACGTTATGCACATCCGATAGACTAGCAGGTAACTCGAGTTGGTATGCCATCTCCCCAACTCTTCTAAAGATCAAGAATGGTCCAATATAGCGAGGGGACAATTTGCCCTTGACTTTAAATCTCCTCATTCCACGAAGTGGTGACACTTTGAGGTACACATAATCTCCTTCTTCAAATTCCAGTGGTCTCCTTCTATTATCAGCATAGCTCTTTTGCCTGGTTTGAGCCACTCTCAAATTCTCTCGAATTATACGAACTTGTTCTTCTGCTTCTTGAATCAGTTCAGGCCCAAAGAACTGTCTCTCTCCAGTCTGATCCCAATACAAAGGAGTCCTGCACTTCCTCCCATATAAAGCTTCAAAAGGTGACATCTTCAGACTGGCCTGATAACTATTATTATACGAGAACTCAGCATACGGTAGACTTTTATCCCAACTTCCTCCATGCTGAAGGGCACATGCTCTCAACATATCTTCCAAAACTTGATTTGTCCTTTCAGTCTGTCCATCCGTCTGAGGGTGATAGGCTGTACTAAAATTCAACTTCGTACTCATGTTCTCATGAAAGCTTCTCCAAAATCTCGAGGTAAACTGTGAACCTCGATCAGACACGATCTTCTTTGGTACTCCATGTAAACACACAATCCGGGCCATATATAACTCTGCTAGCTGAGAGCCTTTATAAGTAGTCTTGACAGGAATAAAGTGAGCCACTTTAGTCAATCTATCAACAATCACCCATATAGCATCATATCCTTTCTGGGTGCGAGGCAATCCAGTAATGAAATCCATACCAATCTCTTCCCACTTCCACTCGGGTATCTTCAGTGGATGCAGTAGTCCAGCTGGCCTCTGGTGTTCAGCCTTAACTCTTTGACATACATCGCACATAGCCACATGTGCAGCTACATCTCTTTTCAATCCATACCACCAATACTTCTGTTTCAAATCCTGATACATCTTGGTACTACCAGGATGAATAGAATAATCCGAGTCATGGGCCTCCTTCAATATAGTCTCTCGAAGGCTTTTAATATCAGGAACACATATCCTGTCCTTGAACCATATAGTGCCTTGCTCATCTTCCGTGAATTCCGGAACTCGACCTTCAGTAATCAGATCCTTAATCTCTTTTATTTTAGCATCACCAATTTGTCCTTTGCGGATCTCTTGCTCCAGAGTAGGTTCCACATCAATAGTAACTCCCTCAGTATGAGCAACTATCCCCAGGTTAAGTCTCCTGAAATCCTCAACAATCTCATCGGGTAGCTGGGCAACAATAGCTGAATGAACATGCTCCTTGCGACTCAAGGCATCTGCAACCAAGTTTGCCTTGCCCGGGTGATAGTGAATCTCCAAATCATAATCCTTGATAAGCTCTAACCAACGGCGTTGCCTAAGATTGAGATCCTTCTGAGTGAATATATACTTCAAGCTCTTATGGTCCGTGTATACTTGGCACTTAGTTCCCATGATATAATGTCTCCAAATCTTAAGCGCATGCACAACGGCTGCCAATTCCAAGTCATGAGTAGGGTAGTTCAATTCATGTCTCCGCAACTGACGAGAAGCATAAGCAATCACATGTCCTTCTTGCATGAGCACACATCCTAAGCCTTGGCCACATGCATCACAATAGATATCAAATCCTTTTTGTAAGTCTGGCATAACCAAAACTGGTGGCGACATCAACCTCTTCTTCAATAGATCAAAGCTGTCTTGACACTTCTCGTCCCACTTAAATTCTTTTCCTTTCTCCAAAAGCGAAGTCATAGGCTTAGCAATCTTAGAAAATCCTTCAATAAATCTCCGATAATAGCCTGCTAATCCCAAGAAACTCCGAATCTCAGTAACTGTAGTGGGTACTCTCCACTCCATTATCTCCTTAACCTTAGCAGGATCCACTGCTATTCCTCCATTAGAAATAATATGACCAAGAAATGGCACTTCGCCAATCCAAAACTCGCACTTGCTGAACTTGGCATAGAGTTGATTATCTCGTAGCTTCTGTAGCACCAACCTCAGATGTTCCTCGTGATCACTATCACTCTGAGAATAAATAAGAATATCGTCGATGAATACCACGACGAATCTATCCAAATACTCCATAAACACCTTGTTCATTAAGTTCATAAAATAAGCTGGTGCATTGGTTAATCCAAACGACATAACAGTAAACTCATATAATCCATATCTAGTCGAGAAAGCCGTCTTGGGAATATCCGATGGTCTAATCCTCATCTGATGGTAACCCGATCGGAGATCAATCTTCGAAAATACTCGTGCACCTCTCATCTGATCAAATAAATCTTCAATACGGGGCAACGGGTACTTGTTCTTCACTGTAACATCATTAAGAGATCTATAATCCACACACATCCGCTGCGATCCATCCTTCTTCTGTACAAACAAGACCGGTGCTCCCCAAGGTGAGGAACTCGGACGAATGTACCCAGCCTCTTGTAACTCAGTCAACTGCTTCTTAAGTTCCTTCAACTCCTCTACGGACATCCTATATGGCCGTTTAGAAATAGGGGCGGTTCCAGGTAAGAGGTCAATAACAAACTCAACTTCTCTATCAGGTGGCATCCCTGGTAACTCCTCTGGAAAGACATCCGGAAAATCTCTAACCACCCGGATGTTGTCACCAACAAACTCCTCAGGTATAAAGAACATTGCACGCATAGATGAGGAGGTTACTGCGATGTTAACTTGAAACCTTTCTCCTTTAGTAGTAGTGAGTTCTACGGTACCTCTACCACATGCTATAACGGCCTTTGCCTTTCTTAGCCATGACATACCAAGAATCAAATCTATACTGCTTGACTCCAATATTATAGCAGTAGCTCCAAATTCTCTACCCATAATGGTTAATGTCAATCTACGTGTCATTTGATTCGCCTCAACAGGCCCTTTAGGTGTAATTACTATCAGGGGTTTTCTCATATTTAGCAGTGGTATTTCATTTGTGTTGGCATATCTAGCAGACATGAATGAATGTGTAGCACCAGAATCAAATAATATGGTTGCAGGAATTGCATTAACATAAAACATACCAATTACGAGGTCCCCTCCATCCGGAGTAGCATCAACGCTGACTTGATTAACCTTGGCAATAGAATATCCCTTGCCAGTTCCTGGAGTTTGCTGCCTGTTCTGAACTGGAGTAGTAGCAATCCTCTGTGGGCAGACATTTGCATAATGACCAACCTTCCCACACTTGAAACATTGAGTGCCCGGACTCTGTCCTGAAAACTTCGTCGGGGTGCCAGTAGGGGTAGCCTGTCGAGGAGGTGGAGTCCTCAGTGGTGATTGCGGAACTGGGCGTGGTCCTCCGGGTCGAGTCGGTGTACCCTGCGGTGAACTGTAGCGAGGACGAACACTGCTACTTCCTTGTCCTTGAGATATGGCCTTTCTCTTCAAATCTCCCAGTTGAACACGCTTGTGTTCAATAGCCAGTGCCTTATCAAGCAGCCTCTGAAATGATGGAAATGTGTGTGCCACTAGAGCATACTGCAACGGTCCATTAAGTCCTTCAATAAAATGCTCCTGCTTCCTCTCGTCTTCAGCAACTTCTTCAGGGGCATATCTGGATAACTGAATAAACTTGTCGCGGTACTCGCTGACTGACATACTCCCTTGCTTCAGCGACAGAAATTCCTTCTTCTTGATCTTTATCATCCCAGCTAGAATATGGTAGTTCCTGAACTGTGTGCTAAACTCCGCCTAAGTAATAGTATCCGCAGCATCATGGGCAGCAGTATAAGAATCCCACCAGTCAGCAGCAGGACCAATCAGACGTCCAGAAGCATATAAAACCTTCTCCCGGTCAGTGCATTGTGCAATATTCAGCATCTTCTCAATTGCTTTCAGCCAATCATCTGCATCAAGTGGATCTGGTGAGCTTGCAAATGTGGGTGGCTTATGGCTCATGAACTCCCGGTGCTTATCACGGGGTGGAACTGGTGGTGCTTGTTGCTGCTGTTGCTGCTGTTGCATTTGTTGTTGCAGCTGCTGTTGTTGCGCCCTCCTTTCCTGGCGTATCTCATCTCGCTCCTGGCGCAACTCCTGACGTATATCCTCTCTTTCCTGACGCATCTCCTGGCGTTCTTGCTGCATCTGAGCACGCATATCAGCCATAGTATCTGCCATTTGCTGCATCACCGCCATCTGAGCAGCAACCAGTGGGTCAACTCCGCCTGGTGGAGGATTAGGAGGATTCATCCCTGCAAGCTGTGGCTGGGGTTGTCTGTATATTCTCCGAGTGTGTCGATTGGGAGGCAAATCAATTCCACCACCCCGCCTGGTATTGACCATCTGAGTTAGATACATATGGTAAGAAAATAGTAGACAAGGCAGGTATTTATAATTCAGGTTACCTTGGGGAATTTTTAGCTAAGCAGATTAATATTTTACATATCCTAGCTAATTCAATACCTTATGTTGGTACATGCTAAGATGTCCATCTATAATAATTCAATCAATCAAAGAAGCAAATCAGACATTTAGCACCAGCACAATCAAACAACATTTTTAAATAGAGAAAATAGTTTTAATTTTGTCTTGGTTCCCTATATCTTAAAAAGATCATAGTCATAGGATTCCAAGGTGTGAAATCCATCTTGTCTTAGAGTAGAAAAGGTAAGATTGATCAGAGTAGAACAGTAGAAGGTGAGACAAGATCAAGATGAGATGAGTATAGAATGAGTCAGAGTAAGGTAAGTAGGAGAGGGTTTGTCCATTTCTATCTAGGTCTCGTCCTACAGTCAACATTTGCTCTGATACCACTTCTGTAACACCCGGCTTTAAGGAACAAAGCCAGGTGCATCTCATACATGCGCCAAGAAGACAACATATATAATAACAGAGTGTATAGAGATAAATGTCATAAATCATCAGAGTATTTATTACATAGCGGAAGACTTATTACAAAATAAAGTAATAAAGATAAAACAAACTAAGGATCGTCGGCGCCAATGTCGACTGGGAAACGCCACCTAGATCAGATCGAACTCCTCAGTGTTAGGCGGCTCCTCCTGAACCACCTGATCATCTCCTGTGGGGGGGGTGTGAGACAGCAAGGGTGAGCTCACACATGATCATAGCTCAACAAGTTGTGGGGAACCAGTGGACATAAACTCACAAAGGTGTGAGTCCATGTGATGTGTAAGGCTTAATCAATGACAGGGGTTAAAGCTGAGCATTGCTTTTAAGTAGTTGGTCAAAATTTTATTAGCAGTTACTAAGTGTAAGTAAATACCAAACCATAAGTAAAGTAATAGAACAAAGTTAATAACAAACCCATGCAATGCAAATGACAAAATTGAATTTAAGTTCCATAATTTAAACATCAGAGAGTCCTGAGCTGCTCGTGACCGTGAGCTCGGCTAGTATACCAGTTTTACACTCTGCAGAGGTTGTACCCTTTACCCACAAGTCATGTTACCCATCTGCCAAGGGGTCATGAATCCCATATACCACTACCTAGGAAGCACGGCAGGGCAACACTACGAGGCCTTTACAAAGTTCCACTAGCTTCCGAAAACCCGCTACAGTTTATAGGAAGATCCAGTAAAGGGTTCCTGGCTGACCGCCATCGCAGGAAAATCAACCAGGGACCTCCCCGCACTGACCTCTCCCTTACTGCCCTTGCCCCTTTCGGGTAAGGTAGTCTTCCACTAGCTTTCCTAATTAGTCAGCCAAGGGGTCCCATTCCTCCCTTGTGGTGGCACGTGGTTCTCAAGTTAAGCTCTATGTTCCAATTAACATTAATGATAACAACATGAACATAAACAGAATAACAACAAGAATTGGAACATAGAGGTAATAAATGATTATCCCAAAACCATATAAAGCAATAGCAAACTACCCAAGTGATTCAGGGGTAAACAAGGTAAAGAGATAAACAATCTAGGGTGACCTATTGGGTCCCATCAAAATTAACCTATGCATGGATAAGTGATATTAAAGAACATTATTGGGTAAAAAGTGGTCAAGGGCACAACTTGCCTTCAATGAGCTCCTGCTCAGCTACTTCAACCTGCTGCTCACCAGGATCCTCAGCAACGGGCTCTTCTACTCGCCACAATACAAACAAGCACAGTGCATATAGAGAAATTAACATTACACCAAACATATATACAAAATACACAGAGATATTCTACATATTAAAATAAAATCCTAGGAACAGAAATCATAATTTTTGGAGTTATAGATTTCGAGTTATGCATTTTCAAAGGTTTTATGTGCTTTAAATAGGATTAAGTGATAAATAAATTTCCTTACTGTTTTTATGCCAAAACAGAGACACTAAGTGCTAGAGAATAAAATTACAAAATTTTAGGAAATGGAATGGATTAATTTGGAGTTAGTATGAATTTTCTATGAATTATTGAAGATTTAGCACTTATTTTTGTATTAAAAATACATTTTCTAATTCATTTATTCGTTTTAACCTGTCACTGGACTGGGCCTCAAATCCAGAGAAACCCAGGGGGCTCTGGGTAAAATTTTCTAAGACTCAGATCAGCCGCACAGTGGACCGCGGGTTAATTCTGAAAATCTACAGGGGCTCTTTTAAAAGACTACCAGTGCGAAGGGGTATAATCTAATTCCAGCCGTCAGATCTGAGATGAGCGCCTCTGATTAGATCCACTCATCACCCGAACCGGTACGCGACTGAAGCCGTTCGATCGGCGATCAACGGCCCGCGCTCAACATAACTGAGATCAACGCGCAACCCTCGGATCATGAATCTACGGTCGAAGCTCGTTTGAACGAAGGGGTATCTTTGATCTAATCGGGACCGTCTAAAAGCGATCGGACGGTCCGAGAATCGCCCCCAACCTCAGCTCAACGGGGAGCGCCGCCGAGACATCTCCACGGCGGAGCTGGTCGCCGGTGCGCATCGCTCGACGCCCCCGAGCCCGAATCCCAAAATTGACCAACGCTAAACGATGTGAAGGACATGACGGAAGCGTGCGGGTAGTAATTTACCTTGTTTCACGGCAGCAAGGTCACTGCCCACGGAGGTGCGCGGATCCGCGGCGGAGCTTGTACTCCGGTGAGAAATCCAGGGCGTTTGGGCGGTCGGCCGAGCGCAATACTTCACGCCAACAATCCCCAGGCGCCGATGAACGAACATGACACTGCACCGGCCACCAATCGTCGATATAAAGCTGAGTCGACGGTGATGGCGCGGAGGTCGGCGATACTCTTCCGCTGCACGCACGAATTCTGCGGTGACGGTGGCTCACTAGGGAAGAGGCTTGGTCTGCCAGGGGCGGAAGTATCCGAGGTGGAGTTTATACCCTGGTTCCATCCCCTCTCCAACCGATCGAGCCGAATTTACAGGCGAATCGCTCGGAGCTTTCACGGTGGATTCGGTGAACGGAGAAGAAGACACTGACCCGTTGGGCCCGCGCGACAGTGAGACAAGGGGATAGCCACGCGCGCAAGCGGCCGGTCCAGGGGACCCCACCTGTCGGCGCACGCGGGCGCGAGTGGGCGACTGGCGAGCGGGCCCCACATGGCAGTTGCCGGGCGCGCGCAGTGAAGCGTAGGAGTGGGCCGCCGCGGAGGTGAGCGCCAGTGGGCCGAAAAGGGTGGTGTCGGCCCAGTTAGGTATAGTACCCCTTTTCTTTTTATATTTTTTTGTTTTTCTGTTTTCTTTTCTTTTTATTTTTCAATTCCCAATTTGAATTCCAAGTATGACTTTGAATTTGTACTCAAATTATAGATAAATTTCAATCATACCAGTATGGTTGAGTTTGTGTATTTATAAATTTTGTTTTACATTTTGTATTATTTCTTTCTTTCTTTCTCCTTTTTCCTCCAACCCTCTTCTCATTGTCATTTTATTTCTATGTTGTCACCAAATGCACACACAAATGAAATATCCAGCATGATGCAATGATTTAGTAGCATGTCTTTTATTAATTATTTTTGGACATGGTGTTCACATAGGATGATGCATAAAGATCAATCTTCACACCAGGGGAGAAATTGTTTTCTCAATTGGTGTTTTGTCTAGCAATTACAAAGTGGGTGTTACAAAGACCGGGTCTCTTTCAACCCTTTCCCTCTCTCAAACGGTCACCTAGACCGAGTGAGCCTTTCTCTTCAATCAAATGGGACACTAAGTCCACTATATGGACCACCACAACTTGGTGTCTCTTGTTTTGATTACAAGTGAGTTGAACACAAGAAAGAAGGAAGAAGAAAAGCAATCCAAGCGCAAGAGCTCAAATGAACACAATTGTCTCTCTCTCTAGTCACTAATTTGGTTGGAGTGATTTCGGACTTGGGAGAGGATTTGATCTCTTTGATTGTGTCTTTGAATGAAGTCTATAGCTCTTGTATGAGGTTTGATGGCTGAAAACTTGGATGCATTAAAGTGTGGTGGTTGGGGGGTATTTATAGCCCCAACCACCAAAAGAACCATTGGTGAGGGCTTCTGTCGCATGGCGCACCGGACAGTCCGGTGCGCCACCGGACACTGTCTGGTGTGCTAGCCACGTCACCCGACTGTTAGGGTTCGACCATTGGAGCTTCTGACTTCTGGGCCACCGGACAGTCCGGTGGTGCACCGGACAGTCCGGTGGTGCACCGAACAGTCACTATTCACTGTCCGGTCTTCTGGCGCTGCTCTAAATCTGCGCGCGCAGGCACGCACTGTTCACTTTTACTGTACCGTTGCAGACGACCGTTGGCGCTGTGTAGCCGTTACTCTGCTGGCACACCGGACAGTCCGGTGCCACACCGGACAGTCCGGTGAATTATAGCGGAGCGGCTCCCAGAATTCCCGAAGGTGACAAGTTCGGAGTCGGGTTCCCTGGTGCACCGGACACTGTCCGGTGGCACACCGGACAGTCTGGTGCACCAGACCAGGGCTGCCTTTGGGTTGTCTTTTGCTCTCTTTATTTGAACCCTTTCTTGGTCTTTTTATTGGTTTGTTGTGAACCTTTGGCACCTGTAAAACTTATAATCTAGAGCAAACTAGTTAGTCCAATTATTTGTGTTGGGCAATTCAACCACCAAAATCAATTAGGAAAAGGTCTAAGCCTATTTCCCTTTCAATCTCCCCCTTTTTGGTGATTGATGCCAACACAAACCAAAGCAAATATATAAGTGCAGAATTAAACTAGTTTGCATAATGTAAGTGCAACGGTTGCTTGGAATGAAACCAATAATTATTTCTACTAGATATGCATGGATGGTTTTTCTTCTTATTAAACATTTTGGACCACGCTTGCACCACATGTTTTGTTTTTGCAAACTCTTTTGGAAATTCTTTTTCAAAATCTTTTGCAAATAGTCAAAGGTATATGAATAAGATTTTGAGAAGCATTTTCAAGATTTGAAATTTTCTCCTCCTGTTTCAAATGCTTTTCCTTTGACTAAACAAAACTCCCCCTTAATGAAATCCTCCTCTTAGTGTTCAAGAGGGTTTTAGATATTAATTTTGAAGAGGGTATACCAATTTGAAATTATATCAAAAATAAGATACCAATTGAAAAATCTTTTCTTAACCCAAATTTGAAAGACTACATTTTTGAAATTGGTGGTGGTGCGGTCCTTTTGCTTTGGGCTAATACTTTCTCCCCCTTTGGCATGAATCGCCAAAAACGGATACTTGTGAGTGAAATATAAGCCCTTTTTACTTTCTCTCCCGTTGGCAAATAAATAATATGTGAGTGAAGATTATACCAATGTGGAGAGCGGTGCGGAGTGACGGCAAAGGATGAATAATCGATGGAGTGGAGTGGAAGCCTTGTCTTCGCCGAAAACTCCATTTCCCCTTTCAATCTATGACTTAGCATAATATTCACTTGAAAACACATTAGTCATAGCACATGAAAGAGATATGATCAAAGGTATATGTATGAGCTATGTGTGCAAAATATCAATCAAAATTCCTAGAATCAAGAATATTTAGCTCATGCCTAAGTTTGGTAAATGTTTTCTCATCTAGTGGCTTGGTAAAGATATCGGCTAATTGATCTTTGGTGTTAATATAAGCAATCTCGATATCCCCCCGTTGTTGGTGATCCCTCAAAAAGTGATACCGAATGGATATGTGTTTAGTGCGACTATGCTCAACAGGATTATTCGCCATGTGGATTGCACTCTCATTATCACATAGGAGAGGAACTTTGGTTAGTTTGTAACCATAGTCCCTAAGGTTTTGCCTCATCCAAAGTAATTGCGCGCAACAATGGCCTGCGGCAATATACTCAGCTTCGGCGGTAGAAAGAGCAACAGAATTTTGCTTCTTTGAAGCCCAAGACACCAGAGATCTTCCCAAGAACTGGCAAGTCCCTGATGTGCTCTTTCTATCAATCTTACACCCTGCCCAATCAGCATCGGAATAACCAATTAAATCAAAAGTGGATCCCCTGGGGTACCAAAGGCCAAACTTAGGAGTATAAACTAAATATCTCAAGATTCGTTTTACGGCCCTAAGCTGAACTTCCTTAGGATCGGCTTGGAATCTTGCACACATGCATACGGAAAGCATAATATCCGGTCGAGATGCACATAAATAGGGTAAAGATCCTATCATCAACCGGTATACCTTTTGATCTACGGATTTACCTCCCGTGTCGAGGTTGAGATGCCCATTTGTTCCCATGGGTGTCTTGATGGGCTTGGCGTCCTTCATCCTAAACTTGGTAAGTATGTCTTGAATGTACTTTGTTTGGCTAATGAAGGTGCCCTCTTGGAGTTGCTTGACTTGGAATCCTAAGAAATACTTCAACTCCCCATCATAGACATCTCGAATTTTTGAATCATGATCCTACTAAATTCTTCACAAGTGGATTTGTTAGTAGACCCAAATATGATATCATCAACATAAATTTGGCATACAAACAAATCTTTCGCAATAGTTTTAGCGAATAGAGTAGGATCGGCTTTTCCGACTTTGAAGCCATTAGCGATAAGAAAATCTCTCAGGCATTCATACCATGCTCTTGGGGCTTGCTTGAGCCCATAAAGCGCCTTAGAAAGTTTATAGACATGGTTAGGGTACTCACTATCTTCAAAGCCGGGAGGTTGCTCAACATAGACCTCATCCTTGATTGGTCCATTGAGAAAGGCACTCTTCACGTCCATTTGATAAAGCTTGAAGCCATGGTAAGTAGCATAGGCAAGTAATATACGAATTAACTCAAGCCTAGCTACGGGTGCATAGGTTTCACCGAAATCCAAACCTTCGACTTGTGAATATCCCTTGGCCACAAGTCGGGCTTTGTTCCTTGTCACCACACCATGCTCATATTGTTTGTTGTGGAAGACCCACTTGGTTCCTACAACATTTTGGTTAGGACGTGGAACTAAATGCCATACCTCATTCCTCGTGAAGTTGTTGAGCTCCTCTTGCATTGCCAGCACCCAATCCGAATCTTGAAGTGCTTCCTCTACCCTATGTGGCTCAATAGAGGAAACAAAAGAGTAATGTTCACAAAAATGAGCAACACGAGATCGAGTGGTTACCCCCTTATGAATATCGCGGAGGATGGTGTTTACGGGGTGATCTCGTTGGATTGTTTGGTGGACTCTTGGGTGTGGCGGTTTTGGACCGTCGTCATCTTCCTTGTCTTGATCATTGGCATCTCCCCCTTCCTCTTGAGGTGTCTCATCTTCTTGATCATCATTTTCATCCTCTTGAGCTTGATCCTCATCTTGAGTTGGTGGAGATGCTTGCATGGAGGAAGATGGTTGATCTTGTGCATGTGGAGGCTCCTCGGATTCCTTAGGACACACATCCCCAATGGACATGTTCCTTAGCGCGACGCACAGAGCCTCTTCATCATCTAGCTCATCAAGATCAACTTGCTCTACTTGAGAGCTGTTAGTTTCATCAAACACAATGTCACAAGAAACTTCAACTAGTCCAGTGGACTTGTTAAAGACTCTATATGCCCTTGTGTTTGAGTCATAACCAAGTAAAAAGCCTTCTATAGCCTTAGGAGCAAATTTAGATTTTCTACCTCTTTTAACAAGAATAAAGCATTTGCTACCAAAGACTCTAAAATATGAAACATTGGGCTTTTTACCGGTTAGGAGTTCATATGATGTCTTCTTGAGGATTCGGTGAAGGTAGAGACGGTTGATGGCGTAGCAAGCGATGTTGATTGCCTCGGCCCAAAACCGATCCAAAGTCTTGTACTCATCAAGCATGGTCCTTGCCATGTCCAATAGAGTTCTATTCTTCCTCTCCACTACACCATTTTGTTGCGGCGTGTAGGGAGAAGAGAACCATGCTTGATACCCTCTTCCTCAAGAAAGCTTTCGATTTGTGAGTTCTTGAACTCCGTCCCGTTGTCGCTTCTAATCTTTTTAATCCTTAAGCCAAAATCATTTTGAGCCCATCTCAAGAATCCCTTCAGTGTCTCTTGGGTTTGTGATTTTTCCTGCAAAAAGAACACCCAAGTGAAGCGAGAATAATCATCCATAATTACAAGACAATACTTACTCCCGCCGATGCTTATGTAAGCTATCGGGCCGAATAGATCCATGTGGAGTAGCTCAAGCGGCCTGTCGGTTGTCATGATGTTCTTGTGTGGATGATGAACACCAACTTGCTTTCCTGCTTGACATGCGCTACATACCCTGTCTTTCTCAAAATGAACATTGGTTAGTCCCAAAATGTGCTCTCCCTTTAGAAGCTTATGAAGATTCTTCATCCCAACATGGGCTAGTGGGCGGTGCCAGAGCCAACCCATGTTAGTCTTAGCAATTAAGCAAGTGTCGAGTTCAGCTCTATTAAAATCAACTAAGTATAGTTGACCCTCTAACACTCCCTTAAATGCTACTGAATCATCACTTCTTCTAAAGACAGTAACACCTAAATATGTAAAAAGACAGTTGTAGCCCATTTTACATAATTGAGAAACGGAAAGCAAATTGTAATCTAAGGAATCTACAAGAAAAACATTGGAAATAGAATGGTCAGGTGATATAGTAATTTTACCAAGTCCTTTGACCAAACCTTGATTTCCATCCTCGAATGTGATAGCTCGTTGGGGATCTTGGTTTTTCTCGTAGGAGGAGAACATTCTTTTCTCCCCTGTCATGTGGTTTGTGCACCCGCTATCAATGATCCAACTTGAGCCCCCGGATGCATAAGCCTACAAAACAATTTTACGCCTTGTTCTTAGGTACCCAAACGGTCTTGGGTCCTTTCACATTAGAAACAAGCACCTTGGGTACCCAAACACAAGTCTTTGACCCCTTGTGTTTGCCCCCAACATATTTGGCAACTACTTTGCCTGATTTGTTAGTTAGCACATAGGAAGCATCAAAAGTCTTAAATGAAATGTTATGATCATTTGATGCAATAGGAGTTTTCTTCCTAGGCAATTTAGCATGGGTTAATTGCCTAGAACTAGTTGCCTCACTCTTATACATAAAAGCATGATAAGATCCAGAGTGAGACTTCCTAGAGTGAATTCTCCTAATTTTGTGCTCAGGATAACCGACAGGGTATAAAATGTAACCCTCGTTATCCTAAGACATGAGAGCCTTGCCCTTAACAAAGTTAGATAATCTTTTAGGATGGGCATTAAGCTTGACATTGTCTCCCTATTGGAAGCCAATGCCATCCTTAATGCCAGGGCGTCTCCCATTATAGAGCATGCTTCTAGCAAATTTAAATTTTTCATTTTCTAAGTCATGCTCATTAATTTTGGCACTAAGTTGAGCTATGTGATCATTTTGTTGTTTAATTAAAGCTAGGTGATCATGAATAGCATCAACATTAATGTCTCTACATCTAGTGCAAATAGTGACATGCTCAACGGTAGATGTAGAGGGTTTGCAGTTATTTAATTCAACAATCTTAGCATGTAAAATAGCATTCTCATCTCTAAGATTGGAAATAGTAATATTGCAAACATTTAAGTCTTTAGCCTTAGCAATTAGTTTTTCATTCTCAATTTTAAGGCTAGAGAGCGATGAATTCAAATTGTCAATCTTAGTAATCAAACTAGCATTATCATTTCTAAGACTAACAATTGAATCATCACAAGTATCTAACTTCTCAACCTTAGCAATTAGTTTGGCATTTTCATTTCTAAGGTTGGAAATAACATCATGGCAAGTGCTTAGCTCACTAGACAATTTTTCACATTTTTCTACTTCCTGAGCATAAGCATTTTTAGTCTTAACATGCCTTTTGTTTTCCTTAATAAGGAAATCCTCTTGGCTATCCAAGAGTTCATCCTTCTCATGAATAGCACTAATCAATTCATTTAATTTTTCTTTTTGTTGCATGTTAAGATTGGCAAAAAGAGTAAGCAAGTTATCCTCATCATCACTAGAATTATCCTCATCACTAGAGGTTGCATACTTAGTGGAGGATTTTGATTTTACCTTCTTCTTCTTGCCGTCCTTTGCCATGAGGCACTTGTGGCCGACGTTGGGGAAGAGGAGTCCCTTGTTGATGGTGATGTTTGCGGCGTCCTCGTCGGAGGAGGAGTCGGTGGAGCTCTCGTCGGAGTCCCACTCCTGGCAAACATGGGCATCGCCGCCCTTCTTGTAATACTTCTTCTTTTCTCTCCTTTTCCCTTCTTATCGTTATCCCTGTCACTATCACTAGATAAAGGACATTTATCGATAAAATGACCGGGCTTACCACATTTGTAGCAAACCTTCTTGGAGCGGGGTTTGTAGTCCTTCCCCCTCCTTTGCTTGAGGATTTGGCGAAAGCTCTTGATGATGAGCGCCATCTCCTCGTTGTCGAGCTTGGAGGCATCGATGGGGAGTCTACTTGATGTAGACTCTTCTTTCTTCTCCTCCGTCGCCTTGAATGCGATGGGTTGCATCTCGGGTGTGGAGGAGGCACCTTGTTCGATGATTTTCTTGGAGCCTTTGATCATCAATTCAAAGCTCACAAATTTTCCTATAACCTCCTCGGGAGACATTAGCTTGTATCTAGGATCACCACGAATTAATTGAACTTGAGTGGGATTAAGAAAAATGAGTGATCTAAGAATAACCTTGACCATTTCATGGTCATCCCATTTGGTGCTCCCGAGGTTGCGCACTTGGTTCACCAATGTCTTGAGCCGGTTGTACATTGCTTGTGGCTCCTCCCCTTGGTGAAGCATGAAGCGACCGAGCTCCCCCTCAATCGTTTCCCTCTTGGTGATCTTGGTCACCTCGTCTCCTTCGTGCGTGGTTTTGAGCACATCCCAAATCTCCTTGGTGCTCTTCAACCCTTGCACCTTGTTATACTCCTCTCGACTTAGAGAGGCGAGGAGTATAGTGGTGGCTTGGGAGTTGAAGTGCCGGATTTGGGCAACTTCGTCCGAGTCATAGTCTTCATCCCTCGGCGATGGTACCTGTACTCCAATCTCAACAACATCCCAAATACTAGTGTGGAGTGAGGTTAAATGGTGCCTCATTTTGTCACTCAACATATTATAATCTTCACCATCAAACATGGGTGGTTTGCCTAATGGGACGGAAAGTAAATGAGTACGTTTGGAAATGCGAGGATAGCGTAGGGGAATCTTACTAAACTTCTTGCGCTCATGGCGCTTAGAAGTGACGGACGGCGTGTCGGAGCCAGAGGTGGATGGCGATGAAGAGTCGGTCTCGTAGTAGACCACTTTCTTCATCTTCTTTTTCTTCTCACCGCTCCGACGCGACTTGTCGTGTGAAGGGGATCCCTTCACCTTGTTGCCGGACTCCCCGAATGGAGCCTTCCCATGGCTTGTGGCGGGCTTCTCGCCGGTCACCATCTCCTTCTTGGCGTGATCTCCCGACATCACTTCGAGCAGTTAGGCTCTAATGAAGTACCGGGCTCCGATACCAATTGAAAGTCGCCTAGAGGGGGGGGGGGTGAATAGGCAAATCTGAAATTTATAAACTTAAGCACACACTACAAGCCGCGGTTAGCGTTAGAAATATAAACGAGTCCGAAAGAGAGGGCAAAAACAAATCACAAGCGAATAAGAGCGGATGACACGGTGATTTGTTTTATCGAGGTTCGGTTCTTGCAAAACTACTCCCCGTTGAGGTGGTCACAAAGACCGGGTCTCTTTCAACCCTTTCCCTCTCTCAAACGGTCACCTAGACTTAGTGAGCCTTTCTCTTCAATCAAATGGGACACTAAGTCCACTACAAGGACCACCACAACTTGGTGTCTCTTGTTTTGATTACAAGTGAGTTGAACACAAGAAAGAAGGAAGAAGAAAAGCAATCCAAGCGCAAGAGCTCAAATGAACACAATTGTCTCTCTCTCTAGTCACTAATTTGGTTGGAGTGATTCCGGACTTGGGAGAGGATTTGATCTCTTTGATTGTGTCTTTGAATGAAGTCTATAGCTCTTGTATGAGGTTTGATGGCTGAAAACTTGGATGCATTGAAGTGTGGTGGTTGGGGGGTATTTATAGCCCCAACCACCAAAAGAACCGTTGGTGAGGGCTTCTGTCGCATGGCGCATAGGACAGTCCGGTGCGCCAGCCACGTCACCCGACCGTTAGGGTTCGACCGTTGGAGCTTCTGACTTCTGGGCCACCGGACAGTCCGGTGGTGCACCGGACAGTCACTATTCACTGTCCGATGCGCCTTCTGGCGCTGCTCTGACTTTTGCGCGCGCAGGCGCGCACTTCTCACTTTTACTGTACCGTTGCAGACGACAGTTGGCACTGTGTAGCCGTTACTCTGCTGGCACACCGGATAGTCCGGTGCCACACCGGACAGTCCGGTGAATTATAGCGGAGCGGCTCCCAGAATTCCTGAAGGTGGCAAGTTCAGAGTCGGGTTCCCTGGTGCACCAGACACTGTCCGGTGGCACACCGGACAGTCCGGTGCGCCAGACCAGGGCTGCCTTTGGGTTGTCTTTTGCTCTCTTTATTTGAACCCTTTCTTGGTCTTTTTATTGGTTTGTTGTGAACCTTTGGCACTTGTAAAACTTATAATCTAGAGCAAACTAGTTAGTCCAATTATTTGTGTTGGGCAATTCAACCACCAAAATCAATTAAGAAAATGTGTAAGCCTATTTCCCTTTCAGTACTCCTCCCGCCTGTCCCTCTCGAGCGTCCAAGCTCCTGTCGCCGCGCTTCTCGACGTAGGAGGCAAAGTCGGAGCAACTGCAATCGTTCCCCACAGGGCACTCCGTGTGTAAAAGGTGTCGTCGGGGCTGATGATGGCATTGAGTCCCTCTCAAGGGACTTGGCCGGCGTCAACATTTCACCCGGAGTGCCGCCAACCGCACATGCACCAAAATTCCTGGCACCACCTGCCCCAACTTGGGAGTCACCATTCCCCCACAACGTCGAGCAAGGGGCGTCAACTGCATCAGCCCTCCCACCCGCGGGTCAGGAGGAGACAGATGCTCCCTGGAGAGACATGGGGGGACGGAGGAGAACCATCTATATTCAACCCCATCCCCTTCCAACCGAATTTTGACACCAGCTACGACGCTCAGATGTACGACGAGCTGTCGTTCCCCTCCGAGTGCCTAACTCCAAGGAGGAAGATGGCCTAGGCTTCGCCCTAGACTTCTCCGTGCTAAGGGATCCCGAGTCCATGCTACAGTTCTTGTATGCATGCGATGAGATGCCCTCCGAAAGATCAGAGGGTTACAGCTCCGGTGGTGAGGGCTACGATCTGACTTAGGAGTGCTTCCACGATGACTCAGGGCTCCTCGAGGAAGGAGATCACCTCGGCATGCCGTAAGAAGGTGACCAGACTCCACCACACAACTCAGATGGGGCCTAGCCCGGGGAAGAATAGCAACTCCTGCAGCAGCAGCAACATGCCTTAGAGGGAGAGACCACGGGAAAGGCCCTCGATGGAGGCATGCGGGCGAAGGCATGCGACGTCCTGCGTCGCATTAAGGAAGACGCTGACGCCGTCGAGCCCCTCTCCTCCTCAACCAGGCAAGCCAAAGCCTAGTAGCGGCTGCACTCTTACTCCGCACCATGTCGGAGCCCTCCACCACTGAGGGACGCCACATCCACGACAAACTTCGGGGGCTTATGGGATGCGTCGCGGTCCAGCAGGCCAAGAGTTCAGCCTCTCGGCTCCGGGGACCCGCTTTGAGCCTTCAGTCGGGACCCTCTCGCTTCAAGTGGGAAGCCTCGGTGCATCCCGCACATACCAGGCAAAGGGCACCCCTGGTGCACGACCGTCTCCGAGACAATCGCCAAGCCCAGACAGTCCATGATTGTCTCGGTGGACACACCCGACAGAGCAAAACATTTGGCTACCAGCCCTGGCGTGGCGGATGCTACGATCGCAGGGAGGACCAAAGCCCTTCCCTCGAGCCACCAGGCCCCCAAGTCTTCAGCAAGGCCATTCGTAGGGCACCATTCCTGCCTCAGTTCCGAGCCCCGACTACTATCACCAAGTACTCGGGAGAAACAAAGTCGGAGCTATGACTCATGGATTATCGGCTCGCTTGCCAGCTCGGGGGGACAAGCGATGACAACCTCATCATTCGGAACCTACCCCTCTTTCTCTCCGACTCAGCCCGAGCCTGGCTCGAGCACCTCCCGCCGGAACAGATCCACAACTGGGAAGACCTGGTCTAGGTCTTTGGAGGAAACTTCCAGGGCACGTACATTCGCACAGGAAACTCCTGGGACCTCCGAAGCTGCCGGCAGAAGCTTGATGAAAGTCTCCGCGATTACATCTGCAGGTTCTTGAAACAGCGCACTGAGCTCGCCAATGTCACAGACTCTGATGTCATAGGGGCTTTCCTTGCCAGCACCTCCTGCCAGTACCTGGTCAGCAAGTTGGGTTGCAAGACCCCGACTAAGGCCAACGAGCTAATGGACATCGCCACGAAGTTCACTTCGGGGCAGGAGGCGGTCGAGGCCCTTTTCCACAAGGACAAGGAGGACGGGAAGCGCAACGAGGGCGCCCCCGAGGTGTCTGCCCAATGCAACATGAAGAAGGGCAAAAAGAAGAAGACGCAACAGGGCCCGTCCGAGGCCCTCGCCACCGAGCTCGTCGCCGCTACAGAAAAGCGCAACCCTCGAGCCCCCAAGGGGGACCAGGGGTCTTCGACAATATGCTGAAGGAGTCATGCCCTTATCATAAGGGCCCGGTCAAACACACCCTCGGCGAATGCGACATGCTCCAGCGCTTCTACAACAAGCCCGACCCCTCGGCAGAAGGGGAAACAAGAAGGCCCCCGACACCAGAGACAACGACGTCAAGGGCGACGACTTCTCCGATGTGCATAATTGCTACATGATCTTCGGAGGGGACACCATCAACATGTCCTCAAGGCAGCGCAAGCAGGAGCACCGGGAAGTCTTCTTGATCGAGGCAGTGACCCCGGTCTACCTAGACTGTCGGATCACACCATCACCTTCGACCGGGATGACCACCCGGACCACGTCCCAAACCCTGGGAAGTATCCACTCGTTGTCAACCCATCATCGACAACACGTGCCTCACAAAGGTGCTCATGGATGGAGACAGCAGCCTCAACATCATCTATGCAGACACTCTGGATCTCCTAGGGGTCGAGCGCTCTCAAATCTGACCTCAGATTGCACCTTTCCATGGGATCACCCCAGGCAAGAGGGTGCATCCCCTCGGGCAGATTGATCTACCTGTCTGCTTCAGAACCCCCACTAATTTCTAAAAGGAAACCCTCACGTTTGAGGTGGTAGGGTTCCGAGGTACGTACCACGCTGTGCTCGGGCGACCATGGTACGCCAAGTTGATGGCCGTCCCAAACTACACGTACTTAAAATTAAAGATGCATGGGCCCACGGGCATCATCACCGTAGGCTCCACTTACCGCCATGCCTATGAGTGCGATGTCGAATGCATTGAATACGCCGAGGCACTTGTTAACTCAAAGGCCCTCATCACCGATCTGGAGAACCTCGCTGAAGAGGTGCCCGACGCCAAGAAGCACGCCTGCCGAAGCCACGAAGACCGTCCCCCTCAACCCTAGCAACCCTGGGGAGAAGGCGTTGTGGATTAACTCTCAGCTTGAGCCCAAATAGGAAGCAGTGCTCGTTGACTTTCTCCACGCGAACGCCGAAGTATTCGCGTGGAGTCCCGCGAACATGCCGAGCATACCGAGGGATGTCGCCGAGCACTCCTTGGACATCTGAGCCAACCCCAGACCGATGAGGCAACCCATGCGCCAATTCGACGAGAAGAAACATAGGATCATCGAGGAGGAGGTCCATAAGCTATTGGCGACCGGGTTCATCAAGGAAGTGTTCCATTCAGAATGGTTAGCAAACCCTGTATTAGTTAGGAAAAGGGAGGGAAATGGAGGATGTGTGTAGACTACACTGGTTTGAATAAAGCATGTCTGAAAGTTCCTTACCCTCTTCCTCGAATATATCAAATCGTAGATTTTACTATAGGGTGTGAAACACTTTCCTTCCTTGATGCGTACTCAGGCTACTGCCAAATCCGGATGAAAGAGTCCGACTAGCTCGTGACCTCTTTCATCACCTCACACGGCATGTATTGTTACACAACCATGCCCTTCGGGCTTGTGCAACACAGGAGCCATGTATCAACCTTGCATGAACCACGTGTTCAGCGACCACATAGACTCAACAATTTACGCCTATTGTTGGAACCTGCCCTCCTAGACAGGTTGATCCAACAGGAAATCAGGGATAGAGTTTGCAATGCAATCACATGATGTCAGAAGGCACATTAATCTCTCTTTGCTTGGGCACAATACGGGGGTATTTATAGGTACCTGAGGGGCTGCCTATCCCTGTCAAAGACATTTAGACCCTTGGGTACCTAGTTTATCCCTAGAATATTCCCACGATGGGGAGTTATAGACAGTCATTACGGTAAACTTTATTACAAACATGACCCAGTTCACGCATGCCCACGTGGGGCCATCATCTATGGCCCGAACTGTACATGGGCCTCTCTCTGTGGTGAGGGAGTGGGAGGTCATGTGGTCTTCAGCGGGGCCTTCGTCTCGTTTCGTCGGAGCGAAGGCGGTCGAACAGGCCTCCATCTCGTCAGCACGCTTGGTCTGTCTGGCGGGTCCTGCGGATACAATCTTCGTCTGCGCTAAGCGAGGTGGAAGTCGTAGAGCAAAGGGTGGCATGTTCGTCTTTGTCCCAATATTTGCCCTCCGAGGGACCAGTTCAACTAAGTCAGCCGGTGCCGAAGACAACCACGAGATGGTGAAGACGATGCCCTCGCTCGAAGTGCTCCCGCGGGGGTTTTGAAATGTGATCATTGATGGACATGTTACTGTTGGACTGCGGGTTTCCCGAGGCGTTGCGTCGCGCCTATAAAAAGACGACCTCGGTCGAGTCCATTTCCTACTTGCATTTGCGTGGTAGAAACCCTAGCCTTTTTCAGTTGCTCGTGTGCCCTCCTTGCTCACTCTGCTTTGGAAATCTGGCCCGTATCAAGCAGACCGCGTGCCGCCATCGACGGTACGTTGAAATGTCTTCTTCCTCGTCTGCTGCGAGCGCATCGCCGGCCATGCCGTCGTCCGGGGAGACCATGAGTGATTTGGCGGTGATTGAGTTGCAACCTGGCCATACCATGGAGTTTGGTACCTCGAGGATTTCCTCGGTCCGCGTGCTAGAGATGCAGCGTTTTAGTTACTTTGGTAACGGTGTCAGGCGAGCCTCAGGTGCAGATAAGGTCCCCGAGGCTGAAGGTGAGTTGATAGTTTTTGAGGCCTTTTTTGCTGCCGGTCTTTGCCTCCCGACGCATCGATTTGTGGCGGAGGTGTTTCGAAGATTTGAGGTACAAGTCCACTAGTTGACGCCAAACGCAGTGGTGGCGCTTGTGAAGTATGTTTGGGCAGTTACTTCCTACGGTGGGCAGCTGTCTGTGGAGGTCTTCGCCAAAAATTATTGCCTGCATTGGCAGAAGAGGAAAATAGGGAATAAGATAGCCCAATTTGGATCGTGCACCTTCACGCGCGAGGACTGGGAAGACTTTGGCTAAGGTTGTGGAGCTAGTCCCCTACGCTAGGAACAAATGGGGTAACTGGTGGGATTTTTTGTTGTATGTGGCTTCTGGTGATGTCGAAGGCTTGCCGAGTCTGCCTTTGGCCATCCTGTGCTCACACTGTTGTTGGGGCGAAGGCAAAGACGCCACCCTTCGCTCGAGGCCTTTGCTGCAGTCGTTGGTCCGACGGAGATAAAACGGGCAGGGACACCCTTCGCTCGACACGACATCGGACGAAGACCTATGACGAGGTCATCCCACCGTGCGGCCTCGTCCAGCTCGGAGGCCCACGTGCGATCCGGCCCATTGTAACGGGCCCTGCGTGGCCGCTGCGTGTTACGGGCCTAATTTGTAAAGGCATTCCTGTAATTACAGTCTGTAACCCTGCTTTATGGGAATATTCTAGGGATAACCTAGGTATCTGAGGGCACATGCGTCCTTAATACAAGACGCTGGGCGCTCAGATACCTATAAATACCCCCGCACAGTGCCCGTGAGAGGCCAGATTAACAGAGCTATCGCCATGTTGCGTGAGAACCCTGTTAACGTCCCTATTCACCCTTGTTGGATCCCCTTGCAACTGAGAGCAAGTTCCAACATTTGGCGCCCACCATTCGTGCTACGAGAAAACCACCCGCGATGGCACCCAAGAAAGCTAACCCGAAGGCTGACGAGGCTGCGAAGGCAGCACTACTTGCTGCAAGAAAGGGCAAGGCCCTCGCCCTCACCCAATCCACCCACCAAGAGGCCACTGAAGACGACGTTCTCCGCACCTGCGAAGACGACACTCTCCGCACCTGCGGCCCTGAAGGACAATCGCAGCCACCCCCAGGCTTCGCCCCACTGGAGGGCGCGGACCTCACAGAGGACGGTGAAGTCCTCGGCGTCTCAGCGGAAGAACAACTACAACTGCGCGCTCTGCGCCTCAAGAACCGCAATCTCCAGAGGCAGAAAGAGATACTGGAGGCCAAGCGCCAGCGCGTGTCCGCACTAGCCAAAGTGCGACAAATGATACGCGACAAAGAGCAGAAGGCCCAGGACCTCGAGCAGGAGATCGCGCTGATGCAGCGCGAAGGCCACCTTAGCCTGCAGCACGGGCCACCCCTGCAGCATCGCGCACAACTGGAAGACACGCGCGAAGGCCACCTCGGCCTGCAGCATGGGCCACCCCTGCAACAGTGCGCACAACCAGAAGACCCGCGTTTCCCCCAGCGCGACCACACCTTCCCGCACGCCGCGCCATTCCAAGGGGTCAACTACCTTGACGAGCGAAGTCCCCTGGCGCCACACCTGCAAGTGATGCCTTGGCCAGCTAACTTCCGGGCAGGGACCTATCCCAAGTACAACGGCAGCACCGACCCAGCACAATACATAATGAGTTATCAGGTCGCCGTTGCATCTTCCGGAGGGGACGACGCCACAATGGCCAAGTCTTTCATCATCGCCGTCGAAGGCCCAGCTCTCACCTGGTTCACCAGGTTGCCTCCGCTGTCCATTGATTCCTGGAGAAGCCTCCGGGACAAGTTCCTGCTCAACTTCCAAGGGTACCGCCCAGACACCGACGCCTTGGCTAAACTCTCGCTCTGCAAGCAGCTGGAAAAGGAGACTCTGCGGGAGTATTACCGCAAATTTTTAACACTCAAGTCACAGCTGCCCTCAGTCGATGACCAGATCGCTATCCACTACGCTATCAGTGGCCTTCGCACCGGCGTCCTCTATAGCCACTGCATCAGAGATCCGCCAAAGAACCTCCAGGAATTATATCAGCTGTTTGAAAAATACGCCAAATCCGAAGAGCTCAACCAGCGCAAGGTCGAGTCCCAAAGGAAGCCCAAAGATGCTCCACAGTCCAGCCGCACGTGGACGAGGACTCTACAACCAGACTCCGGTCGAGACGGCCGCAATCAACAGCAAGTGCACAACATCGCCAACCAGCACCCCGCTGCTGACGCCCCTCGTCGCCAGGAATATCCCCCCTAGGGCCGCGGAAATGGAACTCGCGGTAGGGGTCGGGGGCGTGCGCAGCCGCCGCGCCGATTCTACTGCCTCTTCCATGGCGAAGACTGCGCCCACCAAACCAAAGACTGCCCAGAAACGAAGGCCACCAGAGACAGGATGGCACGGGCGCAGCCAGCCGACAACCCCAGAGTGGTCGCACACACATACCAGCAACCCCCTCCACCATATATCCACGCCCCCGCCCCGCATCCACCGCACCACGCTTACCAACACCATCAGGAAGTACAAATCGTACCTCCCCCACCCCCACCACCACACCAGCAACATCAAAACATCCCCCACGCCCCGAAGCAGGAAGACTTCGCCGATCAGCCGTATCGCGGAGTCATTCACATGATAACTAGGGGGTCCAGCACTGACTTCGACACCAAGCGGCAGAAGCGGGACCACTACCGCAGCATCAACCACATCGCCGTCACTGGCCCAGTCGTGCAGACAAAGTGGTCCCACATACCGCTAACCTTCGACGCACGAGACGTCGACCTGCGCAGCGCCCCCCACTGCGACGCCATGGTTATCAATTGCAGCGTGGTAGGCTAGGACCTGCACAAAGTCCTAGTCGACAATGTCAGTCAGGCGGACATCATCTTCCTCCATGCCTTCGATCGCATGGGCATAAGCCACAGCCTGCTCAAGCCTTCGGACAACCCGTTGTATGGCTTCGGCGGCAAGGGAACCTTTCCTGTCGGCAAAATAGAGCTGCCTCTCTCCTTCGGTGTAGCACCCAATGCCCGAAGTGAGCAAGTAACCTTTGATATTGTGGATATGGTATATCCATACAATGCCATCATGGGCCGGGGCTCCATCAATAAGTTCGAAGCAGCCATTCACGGACTGTACCTATGTATGAAGATTCCAGGTCCGTTAGGCGTTATTACGGTCTACGACAATCAACAGACTACGCGCAACATAGAGCGGGACTTCGTACCCAATCAGAGAAACGTGCACTGCCTCACGGCCCAGCGTGAGGTCCCCGCGCCCGCCAGCCCAACCGATAAACAGCACGACAAGGCACAGCTGCAGAGCAACGACGGGACCAAGACTGTCCCCCTCGACCAGGCCACGCCCAAGCAGACAGTCACTATCAGCGAAGACCTCACTTCGCATGAAGAGGAGAAGCTCCTCTGCTGCCTGTCCAAGAACAAAGATGTCTTCGCCTGGTTAGCCCTCGACCTGGTCGGGGTCAGCCGATCCATAATCGAGCACAGCTTGGGAATCGACCCTTCGGTGAGGCCGAAAAAACAGCGGCTTCGCAAGATGTCCGACGAGAAGACAGAGGCCGCCAAGGCAGAAGTGCACCGCCTCCTGGAAGCCAAATTCATCGAGCCGGTGGCTTACCCCACATGTCTCTCCAACGTTGTGATGGTGCAGAAAAAGAGCGGGAAGTGGCGAATGTGCATCGACTTCACCAGTCTCAATAAGGCCTGCCCAAAGGACAACTTCCCGCTGCCGCGGATCGACAAAATAATCGATAGCGCGGCCGGATGTGAAGTCATGTCACTCCTTGACTGCTTCTCCGGTTACCACCAGATATACATGAAGGAGGAAGACAAGGCTAGCACCAGCTTTATAACACCCTTCGGCACATATTGCTTCATCAGAATGCCGGAGGGACTCAAGAACGCCGGGTCCACCTTCTCCAGGCTTACCAAGATAGTGCTCGACAGGCAAGTCGGCAGAAATATATTCACATATGTGGACGACATCGTCGTCGCTAGCAAGAGCAAGGTGGACCATCTCACTGACCTCGCCGAGACATTCGCGAACATGCGAGACGCACGACTCCGCCTAAACCCGGAAAAGTGCGTCTTCGGCGTTCGCCAAGGCAAAATATTGGGCTACCTGGTATCACACCGCGGCATCGAGGCCAACCCAACCAAAATTCAAGCCATCATAAACATGACGCCTCCGCAGTCCGCCAGAGACGTCCAGCGCTTGACGGGGAGATTGGCCGCCCTCAACAGATTCATCTCCAGATCCGCTGAGCGAAGTCTCCCTTTCCTCAAAACTCTCCGTGGCGCAAAAGACTTCGCTTGGGGACCAGAGCAGGCAGCGGCCTTCGCCTCATTAAAACAGTACCTGTCGGAGTTGGCAGTCCTTACAAGCCTCGACTCTTCACTACCTCTGTTGCTCTATGTTGCGGCTTCGCCGCATGCGGTCAGCGCGGCACTGGTGCAGGAGCAGACAGTTGAGGGCGTGATCAGGCAGTGCCCAATTTATTACGTCTCCGAAGTGCTGACGCCGTCCAAATGTAACATGACAGAGCTGGAGAAGATTGCCTACGCAGTCGTTATGTCTTCGCGCAAATTGCGCCATTATTTTGAAGCATTCAAGGTCCGGATCACCTAAGATAGGGGACTCGGCGAATTATTCAGAAACCCGGAAGCATCGGTGAGGATTGCCAAGTGGGCGGCCGAACTCTCTGGCTACCACATCAATTTCGAGCCCAGGACAGCCATCAAGTCACAAGTCCTGGCAGACTTCGTCGTCGACTGGACTGGGCCAATAACACAGCCGGACCCGTCCGCAGAGAAGGTTTGGACAATCCACTGTGACGGCGCATGGTGCCATGCGGGGGCAGGCGCCGCGGCAGTCATCACCTCGCCAACCGGAGTCAAGCACAGATATGCGGCTCGCCTCAGCTTCGCTCTGGAATCCGACAGATGCACAAATAACATAGCAGAATATGAAGCAGTCATCCTCGGTCTCCGCAAGCTGAGGGCCCTAGGGGTCACCACCTGCATCATCAGAATAGACTCCAAGGTAGTTGCCGGCCAGGTCGAGAAAGACTATGCAGCAAAGGACCCCGCACTCATGCAATACCTCGCGGCCATCCGAAGTCCCGAGAGACAATTCAAGGGATTCACTTCGCAGCATGTGGACCGGGCCAAGAATGAAGAGGCCGACGCATTGGCCAAGGCTACCGCCAGAGGCGAGCCCCTGCCCTCCGACGTGTTCTACCATGTCATCGGCACACCAGCCGTCCGGAGCCCCGAAGGGCTCCAAATAACCAATGACAGCGAGGGCCACCGCATAGTCAACCTTATCATGACCGAAGACTGGTGGGCACCTATAACTCTGTTCCTACAGGGGTATTATCACCCAACCGACATCAACGAGGCCAAGCGCCTCAAACATCGAAGCCGGGACTTCGCACTGATTGAGGGCCAACTCTACAAGAAGGGGGTCAGTCAGCCAATGCTCAAATGCGTCACTGAAATCGAAGGTGTCCAGATCCTACGCGAAGTCCACAGTGGTACCTGCGGCTCTCACGCAGGGCCAAGGGCCCTAGCTGCTAAGGTGATCCGCCAAGGTTTCTACTGGCCCGCAATGATCTGCGCAGCAAATCGGGTCACAAGGTCCTGCGAAGCCTGCCAGAAGTTTTCCCCTCGATCAGGCAGCCCTTCGCAATTTACAAAGCTGATCGCCCACACATGGCCTCTCCAGCGCTGGGGCCTGGACATCGTCGGGCCCCTACCCATGGCTCAGGGGAACCTTAAGTTCGCCTTCGTCGCTGTCGAATACTTCACCAAATGGATCGAGGCAAGGGCTGTCTCCACAATAACATCAATGACTGCCCAAAAATTCTTTTGGCAAAACATTGTTTGCCGCTTTGGAGTACCGTCCGAGCTAACAGTCGACAACGGTAAGCAGTTTGACAGCCAAGACTTCAAGGATTTTTGCTTCTCCATCGGCACCAAGCTTGCCTTCGCCTCAGTCTATCACCCGCAGTCCAACGGAGTTGTGGAACGCGCCAACGGAAAAATCTTCATAGCTGTCAAAAAGATGCTCCTCGATGAAAAAAGGGCAAGTGGGCCGATTTGTTACCCGAGGCGGTCTGGGCACTAAACACGACTGAGTGCAGGGCGACCGGGTTCACTCCTTTCCGCCTTCTATACGGATCGGAGGCAATGACCCCACAAGAAATAAAACACGGGTCCCCGCGAACAGTTCCTTCAGCCGTCCCTGACGTGGACGAGCCCACGTCAAAGGATCTCATCGATGGAGACCGAGTCTTCGCCTTACAAGCTCTAAACAAATACCAAGCCCAGACAAAAGCATGGCGCGACCATGCAGTCATCCCAAGGGAATTCAGCGAAGGGGACCTCGTACTCGTCCGAACAGCTCGGACAGAGTCCAGGGGCAAGTTGGAGCCCAGGTGGGAGGGCCCCTTCATAGTCAAGACGAAAGCATCCCCCAGCGCTTACAGGCTCACAATGCCAAGCGGCGAAGACCTGGAGCACTCCTGGAACATCGACAACCTCCGCAAATTTTTTGTTTGACTCATCAGGGCTGATTCGCCCTTGTAATTCGCAAAAACAATTTTATTCTGGCCCGCACTCTTTTCCTCCAGGGGGTGAGGTTTTTAACAAGGCGGGGCCATGTAATATATGTGTGAAAAATCCCCCGCAAAAACATGCGTCGAAAAAAGACCACGACGACGGTCTTCGACATTCGACCAATATGAGGTCACCGCGAGGCTCAGCGCTAGCTACCCTCGCGTGCGACAAATCCGCGCAGAAGTCGCCTAAGGGTGCAGCCGGACTAGCACAACAAGTGCGAAAAACCGAAGTCTACCACGAAGACTATCCGCGCAGAAGTCGCCTAAGGGTGCAGCCGGACTAGCACAACAAGTGCGAAAAACCGAAGTCTACCGCGAAGACTATCCGCGCAGAAGTCGCCTAAGGGTGCAGCCGGACTAGCACAACAAGTGCGAAAAACCGAAGTCTACCGCGAAGACTATCCGCGTAGAAGTCGCCTAAGGGTGCAGCCGGACTAGCACAACAAGTGCGAAAAACCGAAGTCTACCGCGAAGACCATCCGCGTAAAAGTCGCCTAAGGGTGCAGCCGGACTAGCACAACAAGTGCGAAAAACCGAAGTCTACTGCGAAGACTATCCGTGCGGAAGTCGCCTAAGGGTGCAGCCGGACCAGCACAACAAAAGCAAAAACGACCACACCAAACTGTCCGCGCCAAGACCGACTATATGCGCACCAGTCCAGCATAACAAACACACCTGACCAAGTACATAACGCCTTCGCAAGCATAGCCAAATGTGCGGGGGCACACAACCTCATCATACAAGCCTTTACACATGTACAAGCGAGGGCACCACACTCTACATCGGCTCAACCTTAGGAATAATTCCCATCTCCCTATAGTTAAATAACATTATCCTAAGCTCCTCACCCACAAAAAGACTTCGCAATTCCCCTTCACCTGTACTCATGGCGGCTGGCAAGGACAACAGTTCCTGCCGGCCAGCCCTACTCACACGAAGTCGACCTCCCTCTGCCCCACTCACTCTACGCTTCGCAACCGCCCTTCGCCGCCGGCGCCCGGTACTCGGACCAGGCACATCTTCTGTGTCCGCAGCGTGCGATGAAGCTTCCGCCGCGGCCACATCTAAGGCCGCAAAGTAGTCCAAGTCCTCCTCCGACGACTCCTCAGTCCACTCAACCGAGCTCCCAGAGTCAGCAAAATCAAAAAACTCAGACGCAGACCCATCATATTCATTACCATCATCCACGGTCGAAGCCACCAAAAAATCAGTAGTGGCGGTTGCGTGCGCAGGCCCAAAATCTTGAACCTGCGCAACAACCAAAATTCAGCAACATATCCAAAATTCCCTAACTACCCACACCCACTACGCCACCTGCGAGGACCCAGCCGTCGCGGGAGCCTCCGCCGTCGCCTCCGCTGTTGCCTCCGCCGCCACCGTCGCAGGATCCTCAGCCCTCGGCGCAGCGGCTGCGGGGGCATCAGGAGCGCCTTCAGCGGTCTCTGGGGGCAGGCCTCCGCCAGCCACAGCGGCTGCGGGGGCATCAGGAGCGCCTTCGGCAGTTTCCGGGGGCGGCTCCAGGGCGGCCTCGGACACGGCCTCCGCCGGGTTCGATTCCGGGTCAGGCAGCGCGCTGTTCAACGCCCCGAAATCATCCACCCTTTCGCCACGCGCCGCCTAAGACACAGCACACAAATTCAGCAACCCACACATAGCCCACATCCAGCAAACATCAAACAAAAGCCAAACGTTACCTGAGCCCTCGCCGTCTCGGCCCGCTCCCTGACCACCTCTCGACCGTGCGGACCCCACATCCGGTCGTAAATGGCTCCGGCGGATTCCTTCACTATAGGGTCCTCAACCTTGTAGATATCTCGTTCAAAATCCTCATCAGCTTGGTCGAAGACCTCAAAGTGCCGGCACCCTTCGCGAGAAAGCGCGTTCATCGCCCCCTCACAGGTGACCAGAGAGGCATACGGCATAAACCCCTCCACGATAGTGGGGAGTGCCTGCAACTCCTCCTGCACCCACTCCAGGCAGCGAAGTCCGGGCTCTCAATCCAGCACTTCGAAGTCACCGGTCCGCGCGCCCAGCTCATGGTATGAATCCATAAGCTGTTTGCGCGTCCGCTCAGCCTCCGCGCGCGTCGCGGCCTCGGTCCTCTCCACACGGCTCTGCAGAGCGTTGAGCCGCTCCCCCAACTGCTCGGCGCGCTCCCTGGCAAGATTGCCCTCCGCCCGCGCCAAATTGGCCTCCGCCAGCGTAGCCTGCGCCTTGGCGAGGGCCTCATTGGCCTCCCTCCTCTCCTCCACCAATCGGCGCCGGAGGTCAGTCTTCTCCCCCTCCAGCGCGGCCACCTTGTCCGCCAGCTTGCGGCACTTACTGTCGGCGGCCGATTTCTCCCGGACGGCGTCAGCATGTTACGTCCGAAGTCTCTCGACCTCGGCAGACACAACTGCCGTCAGCGCCCCCGACGCCGCGCGGTCTGCGAAGTCAGCCGCCTGCAAAACACACATAAGACCGCGCCCCCAGCAAAGCCGATAAAAAGAAAAAAAACACGAAGTCTAGCTCAACGTACCTGACTTAGTGCCTCCTTCATCTCCTTCAGCCGGCGGGCCACAGCGCCCGCCTCGTCCCTAACAGCAGCGAGTGCCGGCATCTCGCCTCCAGCACTACGAGCACCACCCTTCGCCCTTGGCACCACGGCAGCCGCCGTGGTCGCCGTGGCAGGCGGAACAACAACAAGCTGGCCTTCGTCCGACCCTGCGGTGTATCAACAAATTAAAAAAAATGTCGGACGCCGGCAACTTACCAACAAGATAATCGTCCACGCAAATGTCGGTGGCGAAGTCGGCGTCGTGCTTGACCGGCGATGGCAAATCTCGGGCCGCCTTCGCAGCCTCCGGCACCTTGCCGGACGCCTGGGCAGCCTTCGCAGACTTAGAACCACCGGCGGCAGCCGCAGCCTCCGGTGCCCTGCTGGACGCAGGAACGACCGACTTCGCCACCAGCGGCGGCTTGCCTCCGCCGGGGGCAGTAGCCTTTGCAGCCCCCCGCTGCCTCTTCGGCCTGGCTTCGTGAAGCCTGACAACCGCCTGACGCTTCTGTGCGGCTCCCTGGCGATCCTTGTCCATAACTGCCGACACAACAGCAGTAATATTCCATCGATAAGGAAACACTTTCCATGCACGAACCATACGAGATGTAAAAGAGTCTTCGCCGGCCGCGTGGGGGATAGGAACATTCCTAGGCCACCAACCCCCGGTAACCCTCAGCATCCGCGCCGAAGACTCCCGGAGCTCGGGCGAAGACATCCTTCCCCCCGGGGCCGCGCATGTCCTCATCAATTCTCTAGCAAAACCATCAGAAACCCCAAGTCCTCCCATAGCAGTACCTAGTTTCCTCTTCTTAGAGGATGGGGCGGCCGCCGGCGCAGGGTCGTCTCCAGACTCTACCACCGGCTTCTTCCCGCGGCGGTCCACATCGTCTTGGCCGGGATAGCCGTTATACGGCAGTCGATTTAATTCAAAAACCCTGTTCAAACGGTCATTCGACCCGCGGATATCCCAGCTACGCTGGCCCTCTGTCCTCGGCACGTACCGACCAACGATCCGCACCGCCCCATCCTCCGCCTCATGCACAAAGGCGGCCGGATCGCGGCTTTGCAGATCCAGCGCGAAGGCAGGACTTCGCACCAACTTCCCACCATAGGAAGGCATCTGGCGAGGGCACACTTCGCCCAACGCCCAGCCATGAGCCAAGGGCCATACCCCGTATGCCACGAATTCTTCAACCAAATCGTGCCCACTGCTCAGGCCGGCGGCGCACCGAAGGGCCCCTTCGTCCGCATCCTCCTCTGCCACCTCAAAGGGCGGGTATGCTGAGTAAAAATGCGAGCACATCTCGGACACGGGGAGCCCCTCATGGTCTTCGACGGTACCCTCCGCGACGTAAAACCAAAACTCATTCCAATTGCCCCACTTGTTGCGGGCGCAAGGAACCAACTCGACTACCTCCATCGTGGTCTTGCCGGTCTTCGGCGTAAACATACAGGACCCAAACTGGGCAACTTCATCTCCAATCATCCTCTTCTGCAAGTGCAGGCAATAGTACTTCGCAAAGACTTCGACTGATGGCTGTCCGCCGTACGAAGTCGTTGCCCAAACATACTTCGACAGAGCCACCACGGCATTCGGAGTCAACTGATGGATCTGAACGTTGAATCTGCGCAGCACTTCTCCAACAAATCGGTGCGCAGGCAAGCGGAGTCCGGCGGTGAAGAACGCCTCGAACACAACCAACTCTCCTTCCGGCTCGGGAACTTCCTCTGTCCCCGGGACGCGAGCAACTCCGCCGCCAAAGTAACCCAGCCGTTGCATATCTTGCACGCGGACCGACGACATCCGCGACACACCAAAATCCACCGTATCGCCGGCGCGCAACTCCTCCGCCACCAAAGTACTTGGCGTCTCCTCAGACGAGGCGTCGGCCGGCGGCGTAGCGGCAGCAGAAGAAGAAGAGGTCGGCATCGCTACGTACCGTCGGCGGCGGCGGGCGGTTTGCTTCACTCGAGCCAGATCTCCGGCGAACAAGAGCAGGGAGGGCAGACGAGCAGCAAGACGGTGGCAAAGGCGGCTAGGGTTTTCACGGAGCGCGGAAAGTGGAGTTCAAAAAGCGCCGACCCCCGCCCCCTTTTATACACAGGGCGCGGCGCTTCGGGAAACCCGCAGTCCAACAGTACGGTGTCAATCAACGGTCATGTCAAAAACCCCCGCGGAACCACTTCGAGCGAGGGCAGCGTCTCCGCCATCTAGCGACGTCTTCGGCACCAGATGACTTTGTCGAACTGGTCCCTCGGAGGGCAAATGTTGGGGCGAAGGCAAAGACGCCACCCTTCGCTCGAAGCCTTCGCTGCAGTCGTTGGTCCGACGGAGATAAAACGGGCAGGGACACCCTTCGCTCGACACGACATCGGACGAAGACCTATGACGAGGTCATCCCACCGTGCGGCCTCGTCCAGCTCGGAGGCCCACGTGCGATCCGGCCCATTGTAACGGGCCCTGTGTGGCCGCTGCGTGTTACGGGCCTAATTTGTAAAGGCATTCCTGTAATTACAGTCTGTAACCCTGCTTTATGGGAATATTCTGGGGATAACCTAGGTGTCTGAGGGCACATGCATCCTTAACACAAGACGCTGGGCGCTCAGATACCTATAAATACCCCCGCACAGTGCTCGTGAGAGGCCAGATTAACAGAGCTATCGCCATCTTGCGTGAGAACCCTGTTAACGTCCCTGTTCACCCTTGTTGGATCCCCTTGCAACTGAGAGCAAGTTCCAACAACTGTTATGTGGCATTTCCTCGATTCGAGGTGGTGGAGGAATACGAAGACGAAGGGGCCCTTCGACATGTTGCCCGCCTGAGTAGCGGGCGTGACTTGGTGGAGGAATTTATTGCTTATGGGGTGTGGCCCTTGTCACATGGCTAGGTATTGTGCGAAGTGACCCCTCGTCGGATGCCAACCCTGGGCAACCAGCTGGTGCAAAGTCCAGCCTTCGTGGTGGATTTACGCGGTCGCAATGCGGCCGCGTTTGTGCGTGAAGTGGAGGCCGAGAAGATTGTAGGCAAATATGTGCCGAAGACGGAAACTCTGAGGAGTTGGGATATCCGCGGTTCAAATGTTAGGTTGAACCGTGTTTTTTAGTTGAACCGTTTGCTGTATGCCGGCTACCCGGGGGATGACTATGCCGATGTTGCTGTCCGCCGGGATAAACATGAGATGTCAATGGCCGATGAGGGCCCTTCACGGGGCGAGGCGCCGGGCGCGGACGTCAAGAAAAGGAAATTAGGTACATCAGCTGAGGGGTTGAGGGCTTCTGATCGTTTTGCTGCGGATTTGTTGGAGACATGTGCGGTTCACAGGGAGACGATGTCTTCGCCTGAGCTCCGGGAATCTTCCACGCGAATGCTGAAGGTTACTAGGGGTCGTTGGCCTAGGAATGTTCTGATACCACGGGCGGCCGGCGAGGCCATGTTTACATCTCGATTAGCTCGTGAGATGAAGATTTTCCCTTACGGACGAAATGTTGGTGCTGTTGTATCGGCTATGATGGAGAAGGATCGCCAAGACGCGCCACGGAAGCACCGGGCGTTCGCCAGGCTAGCGGACCCGAGGCGCGAGGTGAAGATGGCGCGACTGAGCATGAAGCCTACCGCCCCCGGCGCCAGCATGCCTCCACCCGCCGTGCCCACACATGAGCGAAGGCCTCCCTCGCCACCGCGCGCTGCTGAAGAAGCGATGGCGGGCATCGAAGTGTCCATGGATCTTTCCGTGGACGATTACCTTGTGGGTGGGGTCACAATGTTCGACGCCCACACAGGACTGGCTCCTGCTGGTGAGTTTCTGAATCTCTTTTTTTGGCGAAGTCTGCGTTTCTGACTTGACCATGGTGTAGGGGCGGAGTCCGAGCAACTAGCTGTTGTCCCGGCCACGGTGGTGGCCGGTCCGACTGCGATGGTGACCATGGCGGGGGGTGTCGGGGGGCCCTTGCAGGACTCGTGGTCCAAGTTTTGCGCCGACGGTGAAATTTCCTCGGCCGCCGCTGTGAAGAACGTGGCCACCTCAGTTGCGCAGCAGCTGAAACATGTGAGTGTGACCGGTGCTTTTGGAATTGTATTGCTTTCGTAGCTCTACTTTGACAGTCTTTGTGCCAGGCAGCTGCCTTCGCCGAGCGCGTTGCTTCGGGGGCGCTGACCTCGGAGTTTTCTGCTGAAAGGCGGCGATTTGAGGGGAGGATAGAGCGCCTCTAAACGAAACATACGGAGGCGATCTGAGACAAGTCGGTGGCGGAGAACAGGAGCCGTAACTGTAACACCTCAGGTGTTACCATGGCTAGAGCACACCTTGGTGCTAAGGACTGTGATCACATGTGGTAGAAACTTAAGGGGAACATAAGAACCTTGGAGACCATGTGTTAATCAAGATTGTTAATGACCTAAGAGCATCACTCAAGCTTTTGTGCACTCACTACCTTGGGCAAGAGGAGGGAAAACCCTAGACCTCTCTTGAACCCTATCTTCCAAAACCATGGTTGAGAGGGGGGGGAGAATAAGCAATTGTGCAAACCATGAGTTAATCTTTAACCAAACTTTAAGTAACTTTATAACCAGCAATTGTGGGAAGGAAATGTTGCAAAAAGACCCCTGGAGAAACCCCAAATCCATTCCCTAAGTGGAGAGAGAGCTAGAGCTCTCTAATCCTCTCTAAGTCAAAAACTACACCTACACTAAAGATCAACCGTGTTCACCTTGAAGATGGCACCAAAACCACCTATGTTCTATACCAAAAATGTGGCATACCACCTAGGGCACCCACTAGAAAAAGTTGAGCCTGAGACCAGGACGTTTGACATGCCTTGGCATGGTTTTTGTCGTGAGGTGGGCAGAGAGACATACCTGATTTGGTGACCAAAGATCTCCCTGCCTAGGCCATATCTGCCATAGCGACTCACGGATGAGAGACAGCCCTAGGTGCCAGGAAAAGACTCGCGCCGGGTTTTTGCCAAGATTCGCACGTTTGCGACTTGGGCGAGCTGTGGAACACGGGCAGAAGAAAAGCTTCACGTGTTCGACGCGCTCTGTGCACGCCAGAGCACGCCCGCGCGCGCCCCGCATCACGCCAAAGGCCAGCCGACGCCCTGACCCGCGCCCGCGCCTATAAAGCCCACCTAGGCGTCGACCACACTCTTCCGCGCACGCTCAAACCTCACCAGAGCTCAGCTAACCGTCGTTTGCCCGTGCACGGCGTGTCCGCGGCTACTCGAGCCCCTGCCGCCGTAGACCGGCCAGCCCAGCCCTTCCCAACCCCGTACAGCCCTCGGAGAAGACTAAGCACCCCCCGGTGAAGCTTCCCGAGCGAGGAATCGAAGTCTGCTTCGCCGGAGAGGCCAGTCCACGGTCGCCGGAGTTCACAACCCCGCCGGAGTGCGTGGACCGGGTAATCCACTGAACCATTTTCCGATTCCTTGTGCACACAGTCTCTACGTCACCCCGTGGAGCTCACCATGCCATTGGATTGAACTAGGTCGTCGTGATTTGGCCGGCACACCCGCCGCCGATGAGGACACCCGCCTGCGCACGTGGACCGAGCGATTCCGGCCATCCCCGCCGTCGAGCCGTACATCGCTGTGACCGCCAGAGCCTCCCCAAGCCAACCCCGCCCCTCGCCGGACCTCCCTCGCCACCGGTAAGCCGCGCCACCCTTTTCTTTCTTGCGGGTACTGTTTAAACCTAGGGAAGGACCGCGGGGGAGAAGGAAAGAAGTCTAGGGGGTTTTGTGAAATGTCAGTGACTCAAATGAATAGTAACGCGGGGGTATAACTGAGAGAGTTAATTTGGAAATAACCCAGGGTCCTCGGTGTAAACTGCTTTTCCAGAAAACCTTTATTAAATCTGATTTTAAATTTGAACAGAACTTTAGTAATTCATAACTTTTGTTTTATTCATCCAAATTTGGTCAAACCAATTTTGTCAGACTTTAAATAATGTAAACTTCTTAGGAAAAATATAAAACCCTTAAGTACTACAGAAAACTATAAGGTTCTCATTTAATTATTGTTTTGACCAAAAGCTAAATAATAGGGATAAAAATAGTTGCACTATTTGACTAGGGTTAGAAAAATTTGGAGAAGTTTATATCCACCTACTGACCTGTTTAAAAATGCTAAACTTCTCTGTCCAACCCATTAAGTTAGTTTTTGCCATTTAATTTACAATATGCTTAAGGTTAAGAAAAATAGAAAGGTGATTTAAATAATGAACCAGAGGGCACCCCTATTTTTGTTAGAGTACTTAATCAATGTAGTTTACTAGAAAAATCTACTATACCCTAGTTTAGTATGAAATAAGTAGGATCCCTTTTATTTTAAGAAAACAAGGAAAACTTAGAAAAACCCTACAAAATAACCCCAAGGTGAAAACACCCCAACCTTTGGGATAATTAATGTTTTGTTATTAAGAACTTAGGAAAAATGTGAAATCTGCTGTTTGGCATTTTTCAAATAACAATGTAGTAGAAAGTGCCTTTTTGGCATTTAACTTTAGAAAATCATAACTAAATGACCATCCCTTAGCTTTCTGTGATTTTTGGCACAGAAGCCTATTATTACTGTTAGATGCCAACAAAAATAACCCTTAGGACAGAACTCACCCCTAATTAAGAAATGTAGTGCAAAGTGGCCCATTTTACACAACCTTTGTTATTTCTGTCTAACGCATAGCCTTTTTATTTTAAACCTCAAATTCCTAGAACAGGCTAGAATGACCAATGACAACCCACTGTAATTTTTACAGAATTTTTGGAAAATATTAAACCACTGTCGTAGTTTAAACCTACACTAGAAACCATAAATAGAAAATAAAGAAAGGGAAAAATGAATAATAGGAAATTAGTGTCATCCTAAAACCCTTTATAACTTGTCCACTGAAATATATAAAGGCAATACCAATTTCCTATGCCTATCCCTAGCAAAACCTAAACCTAGAAGTGATAAGCATAAACCAATAAGAGCCACGTATGACCCAGAAACCCTAAGATACTCATTAACTTAGTTTTTCTTCTCTTAGCATAATGTTGTTAAATCCTGCATAATCATGACATACATGTTCATTGCATTTTGATAGACTGTAACCTTGCTGACGGAGAGTACGTCCTCGTGCCGGAGCAAGGAGCTGCTCAGGAGGTAGCCCCGGATCCATCACCCGAGCCTGCACCAGAGGATCTGCCTGCCACAGCCTTGGAAGGCAAGCCCCGGTTTTATGCATAACCTGTTATTTATGCTATTTTACTACACTTATTGATTGTAGGATTGAATGTGCACTTAAGTGTAGGAGTTGTGTGGAACCCTAGTTGCATGATCTCAGGAATCCTATTGAGATGAATACTAGTATGCCAGGTCGAGTAGCTGCTTTATTGATTAGGATCTCGGTAGAAGTCGAGTGATTTTTCTAGCACTCGCGCGAGGTCAGGAATTGGCTGTATCCACTTTCTTATCATATTGATGTTGGTTTGTGGGCAACAATCCATGGGGATTGGTTGTCTACGGGATAAAACTTGGAATAAGGATTAAGGTGTGGTACCGTGTGTCAAGCGTTTGAACGTACTAAACACATACCGAGAAATATGGTAAATCGGTAAGCCTAGTACCTGAGTGAACCAGCCCGCAGACTTTGCCCCTCACGCGACCTGAGACGTGGTCTCCTATTCCGGTTATGGTGGGTACAAGTGCGGTCACTGCACGACGGCAGTCGGGGTCAGTGAGGCATTGTACGCCAAGGCAGTGAGCCCTGATCTGTTGCCAGGGAATCGATGGGGACGGTTGATGTGTGTGGGGACAGAGTGCCCCTACATGTCGTGTGTTTAGGTTTACCTTGCAAGGATAAAAACTCGATTCGAATCGTCTGCTTCTCGCAGCTAATGAGACTGCTTGATCCATGCTGCTACATTGAGTAACAAGTGGAATTGTGATGAGATGATACAAGATGTTGATTGCTAAAAATGTTTGCTACCATGTATGAGTAGATAGTACATCTTTAGCCTTAAGAGAGTCACACTTAATTTGACAAAGTTAAAAACTTGATTTAGAAACTCAGCTAGTGCTTTTGGCAACCAAACCCCACAGCAAAACAGCTGCATGTCTAGAGGTAGAGGAGTAGACTCCTCACACCGGGTAAGTCTAGCTGAGTATGAGTATACTCAGCCTTGCTTGTGGCATAATTTTACAGGTTCTCTGGAGGACATGGTTGCTGGAGTGACTTGGCCGTCCATCTTACCACCGGGTTTGACTGTCGAGTGGGACCCTACCTCGGCTGAGGAGGAGCATGAGGAGTGATGGGACAGGCTCCCCATCTCTCTGTTTATTTACCGTTAGTTTTATTCCGCTGCACTTCGAATAATGATGACTACTTTTGCAAAACTCCGATGATGATGTAATAATTTAATACTCTTTAATGCGTGGTTTTATGCTTTATTGTATTTGCTCTGTGACTCACCATCGAGTGAGATTATGGTACTTGATCCTGTCAGTGGCCGTGTCGGACTAGATCCGAGGGATTGACGGGTTATTTCCATTTAAGTGTGGTCTAGCCTCTGAGGCGGGACTTAGGCACTTAAGTTGGAATAATTCGGGCAGTTCCGCCACAGCTGGTATCGGAGCTTGTACCACCACAGAGGAATCAATAAAATATAAATACCATCCTTTTCCGAAGTAAAACTTGATAGAAACAATGTTGGATAGATCGTAGGACGATCAGGATAGACCTAGGACGTGAAGCCTTAGGATAATAGAAGGGTAGCTAGGTGGCTAAGTGCTTAGGCCCTACAGGCCACTTTAAGGGACGGGAGTTCTTCCCTATTCCCTTTACATTACTGTGAGGTCGTTCAGGACGAGCATGCATGCATTCTTAAACTTAAACAAATGGATAATTGAGTAAAGACTTAAAAACAAAATGATAACCAACTAAGTATCCCAATACCATTTTTATAGTTGGTGAGCAGCTGAGTCTTATTTTTCTTGTTCTTTTTATAATTCTTTTTCTTTTACTTACGCTTAACCGTACACAGATGACTTCCCACGGATCCTCAGACGACGGAAATGCACTGTCCCACACTGACGGGCTTGCACGAGAGGGTTTTCCCTGCATTTTGTGGGAGGTACTTCAGGGGGCCGGATACACGACGCCTCCTCAGTACGCGGTGCAGCAGTTTGAGAAGCATCGGGTGCCCCGCTGTAGGGTGAGGATGACCCTGGAGCCTCATCCCCTGCAGCCAGGCTGGCGTTCACTGGACTCTGAGTCCTTTGGATACCGGGCTGAGGACACGATCGAGGCAATTGCTCTGCACGGGTTGACCACTTTCTGCGGATTCCATCCCTTGGAGCTGTCTACCCACCCCATTGGCTTGTTCCCAGCGGAAAGGGAGGACGACCCAATGTGGAAGGATCGGGTGGAGCATGCCAAGGACATCTGGGCCATCTACCCAGGTCAGACTGCGCACTTGACCGTACGGTGCATGAATGCTCTATACCGTCTGCAAGTGATGCGTGGTGAGGTGATGTCCCATCTGATGGCATTGTTGGAGGCGACAAAGATCACCTTGGACAACAGAGAGGAGCTTGTGGTTGATTTGTCCACTGAGATGGTGGAAAAGGACTTGCAGGTGGAGCAGCTATCCAACGAGATCCTAGAGCTGGAAGAATTAGTGCGGACCAGGGAGAACACCATCGAGGTTCTCGAGGATCAGCTTATTAACACTCAGCAGCAGCTTGCCGAGGCTAATGAGCACCTGGATATGCATCACCAGGAGATCCAGGACATGGAGGCCAACGAGGATGTCGACATCGAGGGAGGAGATGAGCCTGCCTCTAGTGTGGACACTGCTGGCTCAAGGAGACCACCTTCCCCCGAGTCGAGTGTTGCCTCGTTCGCTCACTAGGTGTCCGGGATAGAGTTAGAAGTCGGTGGTGGTAGGACTCCTCGCAGCTAGCTTAGCTTTTGCACCCTTAGGGTACTAGGCTAGGAAGAGTTGAGTCTTTTTGGGACCATTGATGTAATCATGTTAAACTCTTTTGGAAGCATGGTTGATGGATGATGTTAGTTTTAAATTTGGAAAGAAAATTTTATGCCTTTTTAAATCCTCTATGTTTATGTCAAGAATCTATCAATTCGCCTTTTTGACTCTTTCGCCGCGAGCAAACCGTGAACTTGAAGATGTGTATTAAGTATATATGTGGTTTTTCAGATGGCCGGGAGACAGCGTCGCGGTCAGAATGAGCACGCTCCTCCACCGCCTCCACCGCCTCCCACTCTGCAGGAGCTAATGGCTCAGCAGAATGAGATCTTGAGGCAGCTAGCTCAGCGTCAGCCACCACCTCAGCACTATGGTGGTGGAGACCATCAGCGTCACCCCGCGGCAGCTACCTACCAGGAGTTCCTCAGTACTCAGCCTCCATTGTTCACAAGGGCAGAGGACCCACTTGACGCAGATGTGTGGTTGAGAGTAGTGGAATCCAAATTCCCACTACTCCATGGAGCTTGTTCCGAGGTCACTAAAGTCAGGTTCGCCACCCAGTAGCTTCGCGGACCCGCAAGGACTTGGTGGGACCATTTTCTTGCTATGCAGCCAGAGGACCGAGAGGTGGAATGGAGAGATTTAAGGCAGCTTTTAGGGGACACCACATACCAGTCGGGATTATGGACCGAAAGCTCAACGAGTTTCTGGCACTCACTCAGGGCAACAGGACAGTGTTGCAGTATGCTCAGGCTTTTAATGACTTGTGCCAGTATGCTAGGTATCATGCAGATATGAACGAGATGAAGGGAGACATGTTCAGGAGGGGGCTCAGCACTAAGCTTCGTGACCGTCTCAACACCGTCAGGGCCAACAGCTACAATGAGTTGGTCAACATGGCTATCTCCCAAGAGGACTGCATTACAGCTCGACAGGCAGAAAAGAAGAGGAAGACCCCTGTGGCAGGACCCTCAGCTCAGCCACAGCGCTTCAGGATTGTGTCCGACACTCAGAACAGGGGCCCCCAGCAGCAGCAAGGGCGATGGGTGATCCGACCACAGCAGCAGCAGCAGGCACCCAACCGCACCCAGTTTCCGACTCAGAGGAACAATCAACAGCAGCAGCAGTATCGCCAGGCAAATGATAACAGGTGTTTCACATGCGGCAACACTGGACATTACGCCAAGAATTGCCCCAGGAACTAGCAGAGGCAGGGGCAGAATGTTAATCAGAATCAAGGCAAGAGACAGAAGGTGCAAGTGAGGCAGGGCAGGCTAAACTTCACCACCATGGCAGATATTCCAGAGGGAGCACCCGTCTTGACTGGTATCTTTACAGTTTTGAATTATCCTGCTATTGTTCTTTTTGATTCTGGTGCATCACACAGTTTTATCAGTACCAAATTTAGTGCCAAGTGTCAATTGCCTTTTCACCACACCAATGGGGGTATTACAATCTCAACACCAGGAGGCAGGGTTGCCACCTATCAGATCAATAGACACGTACCAATTAAGCTGGGTAGTTTCATTTTCAAAACCACTCTCTTGATAATGGGACTGGATAGTGTGGATATCATCCTAGGGACTGATTGGTTATCACGACACCACACGGTGATTGATGTCGCAGCCAGAGCCATAGAAATCCAATCCCCTTTGGATGGCGAGATCACCTTATATCTACCGACCAGGGTTGTACCCGTTCTTGTGCCTTCGTTATGATAGAATCCCCAGTGGAAAAGATCCCAGTGGTCTGTGACTACCCAGATGTTTTCCCAGATGAATTGCCAGGGATGCCACCTGACCGAGACATCGAGTTCGCAATCGAATTGCAACCCGGGACTGCTCCTATCTCCAAGAGACCCTATAGGATGCCTCCCGCGGAGTTGGCAGAACTGAAAAAGCAATTGCAAGAGTTGTTGGACAAGGGGTTAATTCGCCCAAGTACTTCGCCTTGGGGATGTCCCGCCTTGTTCGTAAAGAAAAAGGATGAGAGTTTGAGAATGTGTGTTGACTACCGCCCTCTCAATGCGGTGACCATCAAGAACAAATACCCACTGCCCCGTATTGATGTTCTGTTTGATCAGTTAGTGGGAGCCAAAGTGTTCTCCAAGATAGATCTTCACTCAGGTTACCACCAGATCAAGATCCGAACCAGTGATATTCCCAAGACGGCCTTCTCGACCAGATATGGGCTTTACGAGTTTTTGGTGATGTCTTTTGGGCTGACCAATGCCCCGACTTATTTCATGTACCTGATGAACTCAATATTTATGCCAGAGTTGGACAAATTGTGGTCGTTTTCATTGATGATATTCTGGTTTATTCCAAGAATGAAGCCGAGCACACCAAACATCTGCATACTGTACTTTAGAGACTGCGTGACCACCAGTTGTATGCCAAGTTGTCTAAATGTGAATTCTGGCTGAAGGAGATTAAATTCTTGGGTCACACAATTTCTCAGGATGGGATATCAGTTGATCCTGAGAAGGTACAAGAGGTGATGGATTAGAAACCCCCAACTACAGTGAGGCAAATTTGGAGTTTTCTGGGATTGGCAGGGTATTATCGACGATTTATTCTGGATTTCTCCAGAATTGCCAAACCAATGACTGAACTGTTAAAGAAGGGAGTCAAGTATGATTGGAGCCAAAAGTGCGAAGATGCCTTCCATACTTTGAGGCAGCATTTGACAACAGCCCCAGTGCTGGCTCAACCTGACAACACCAAGCCATTTGAAGTTTATTGTGATGCTTCCGGTACTGGATTGGGATGTGTCTTGATGCAAGATAATAGAGTCATTGCTTATGCTTCCCGAGCACTCAGACCCCATGAGCAAAACTACCCTACACATGATCTGGAGTTGGCAATTGTGGTTCATGCTCTTAAGATATAGAGACACTACTTGATGGGAGCTCACTGTAACATTTACACTGATCACAAGAGTCTCAAATACATCTTCACTCAGGAAGATCTGAACATGAGGCAGAGGAGATGGTTGGAGTTAATCAAGGATTATGATTTAGAGGTGCATTACCATCCTGGAAAAGCCAATGTTGTAGCAGATGCCTTGAGCAGAAAGGCCCAGTGCAATTGTATGAGCATGGATGCAAGAATTACCACCCTGTGCGATGAATTGTGAAAGCTGAACCTGGAAGTTATTTCTTCGGGTGACTTAAACTATATCTCGGTGGAACCCACATTACAAGAGCAAATAGTCAGGGCACAGATTGAAGATAAGGGTGTTCAGGTTATCACGGAAATGATCAAGCAGAAGGCAGAAAAATACAAGTGTTTCCGTTAGGACAGCAAGGGAATTTTGTGGTTTGGAGATCGATTGGTTGTTCCCAAGGACCCTGAGCTCAGAAAGAAGATACTGGATGAAGCTCACCTTTCCAAGTTCTCCATGCACCCTGGTAGCAACAAAATGTATCATGATCTCAGATCTCTATATTGGTGGACCAGAATGAAGAGGGAAATTGCCAAGTACATATCCGAGTGTGACACTTGCCAGAGGATAAAAGCTAGTCATTTGAAGGCAGCAGGCCCTTTGCAACCCCTTCCCATACCATCTTGGAAATGGGAGGACATTTGCATGGACTTTATCATGGGATTGCCCAATACCTCTAGGCACCATGATTCCATTTGGTTTATTGTGGACAGGTTGACCAAGGCCGCTCACTTCTTGCCAGTACACACCACCCATAGGACAGAGAAGTATGCAAAGATCTACATCGACCAGATAGTTCGTTTGCATGGGATACCAAGGACTATAGTCTCAGACAGAGGAGCACCATTTGTGGCACGATTTTGGGAACAATTGCAGGAATCACTTGGGACCCATGTAATATGAAGCTCAGCATACCATCCCCAAAGAGATGGCCAGATAGAAAGGGTAAACCAGATTTTGGAAGACATGTTAAGGGCATGTGTACTACACTACGGAAAGGATTGGGACAAGTGTCTTTCCTTGGCAGAATTTTCTTATAATAACAGCTACCAGTCCAGTCTAAAGATGGCACCTTTTGAAGCTTTATATGGGAGAAGATGCAGAACCCCGCTGAATTGGTCTCAAGCAGGAGAAAGGGAAATATTTGGGCCAGATTTGGTGCTTGAGGCAGAGGAAAAGGTCAGGGTTATTACAAAGAACTTAGAAGCTGCTCAGGCCAGGCAAAAGAGCTATCATGACAAGAGGCGGAAGCCTCTATAGTTCGAAGTGGGAGATCATGTTTATCTTAAGGTATCACCCACCAAGGGTGTCCAGAGATTCGGAATTAAGGGCAAGTTAGCTCCTCGCTACATTGGACCCTACGAGATCAAGGAAGCTTGTGGACCCGTAGCCTATCAATTGAAGTTGCCACCCAGCATGTCAGCTGTTCATGATGTGTTCCATGTATCTCAGCTGCGGAAATGTGTCCGCCTACCCACTGAAGTGCTACCTGAGCCAGACATTGAGATAGAGCCAGACTTGTTCTATCAAGAGTACCCCGTCAAGGTATTGGATCAGAAAGAGAGATCAACACGGGCAAGGTCAATCAGAATGTATAAAGTTCAGTGGAGTCACCATTCAGCAGAAGAAGCTACATGGGAGACCGAGGATTTTCTACGCTCTCGCTTCCCCGACTTTCTGCCCAAAAGAGTCGGTACGTAACCCCAAAACCCCACCCCCACCTGCCCTTTGAATACAATTATAAAAAAAACTTAGATAGCAAGGATAGTCTAAGTTGTGGATTTAACTTAAAAAGGACTTCCTTCTGAAGTTGTAAAGAGAATGACATTCGAAGAGCAATTAACAAGAGAAACTTGAGTAAAAGAAGGAGTAGCACCCCTCTAGAGGACTCTGCCTGAAATCTCATGACGAGATTCCTTTAAGGGGGGAGGGCTGTAACACCTCAGGTGTTACCATGGCTAGAGCACACCTTGGTGCTAAGGACTGTGATCACATGTGGTAGAAACTTAAGGGGAACATAAGAACCTTGGAGACCATGTGTTAATCAAGATTGTTAATGACCTAAGAGCATCACTCAAGCTTTTGTGCACTCACTACCTTGGGCAAGAGGAGGGAAAACCCTAGACCTCTCTTGAACCCTATCTTCCAAAACCATGGTTGAGAGGGGGGGGGGGGGAGAATAAGCAATTGTGCAAACCATGAGTTAATCTTTAACCAAACTTTAAGTAACTTTATAACCAGCAATTGTGGGAAGGAAATGTTGCAAAAAGACCCCTGGAGAAACCCCAAATCCATTCCCTAAGTGGAGAGAGAGCTAGAGCTCTCTAATCCTCTCTAAGTCAAAAACTACACCTACACTAAAGATCAACCGTGTTCACCTTGAAGATGGCACCAAAACCACCTATGTTCTATACCAAAAATGTGGCATACCACCTAGGGCACCCACTGGAAAAAGTTGAGCCCGAGACCTAGACGTTTGACATGCCTTGGCATGGTTTTTGTCGCGAGGTGGGCAGAGAGACATACCTGATTTGGCGACCAAAGATCTCCCTGCCTAGGCCATATCTGCCATAGCGACTCACGAATGAGAGACAGCCCTAGGTGCCAGGAAAAGACTCGCACCGGATTTTTGCCAAGATTCGCATGTTTGTGACTTGGGCGAGCTGTGGAACACGGGCAGAAGAAAAGCTCCACGTGTTCGACGCGCTCTGTGCACGCCAGAGCACGCCCGCGTCGCGCCAAAGGCCAGTTGACGTCCTGACCCACGCCCGCGCCTATAAAGCCCACCCAGGTGTCGACCACACTCTTCCGCGCACGCTCAAACCTCACCGGAGCTCAGCTAACCGTCGTTTGCCCGTGCACGGTGTGTCCGCGGCCACCCGAGCCCCTGCCGCCATAGACCGGCTAGCCCAGCCCTTCCCAACCCCGTCCAGCCCTCGGAGAAGACTAAGCACCCCCCGGTGAAGCTCCCCGAGCGAGGAATCGAAGTCTGCTTCACCGGAGAGGCCAGTCCACGGTCGCCGGAGTTCACAACCCCGCCGGAGTGCGTGGACCGGGTAATCCACTGAACCATTTTCCGATTCCTTGTGCACACAGTCTCTACGTCACGCCGTGGAGCTCACTGTGCCATTGGATTGAACTAGGTCGCCGTGATTTGGCCGGCACACCCGCCGCCGACGAGGACACCCGCCTGCGCACGTGGACCGAGCGATTCCGGCCATCCCCGCCGTCGAGCCGTACATCGCTGTGACCGCCAGAGCCTCTCCGAGCCAACCCCGCCCCTCGCCGGACCTCCCTCACCACCGGTAAGCCGCGCCACCCTTTTCTTTCTTGTGGGTACTGTTTAAACCTAGGGAAGGACCGCGGGGGAGAAGGAAAGAAGTCTGGGGGGTTTTGTGAAATGTCAGTGACTCAAATGAATAGTAACGCGGGGGTATAACTGAGAGAGTTAGTTTGGAAATAACCCAGGGTCCTCGATGTAAACTGCTTTTCCAGAAAACCTTTATTAAATCTGATTTTAATTTGAATAGAACTTTAATAATTCATAACTTCTGTTTTATTCATCCAAATTTGGTCAAACCAATTTTGTCAGACTTTAAATAATGTAAACTGCTTAGGAAAAATATAAAACCCTTAAGTACTACAGAAAACTATAAGGTTCTGATTTAATTATTGTTTTGGCCAAAAGCTAAATAATAGGGATAAAAATAGTTGCACTATTTGACTAGGGTTAGAAAAATTTGGAGAAGTTTATATCCACCTACTGACCTGTTTAAAAATGCTAAACTTCTCTATCCAACCCATTAAGTTAGTTTTTGCCATTTAATTTACAATATGCTTAAGGTTAATAAAAATAGAAAAGGTGATTTAAATAATGAACCAGAGGGCATCCCTATTTTTATTACAGTACTTAATCAATGTAGTTTACTAGAAAAATCTACTATACCCTGGTTTAGTATGAAATAAGTAGGATCCCTTTTATTTTAAGAAAACAAGGAAAACTTAGAAAAACCTTACAAAAATAACCCCAAGGTGAAAACACCCCAACCTTTGGGATAATTAATGTTTTGTTATTAAAAACTTAGGAAAAATGTGAAATCTGCTGTTTGACATTTTTCAAATAACAATGTAGTAGAAAGTGCCTTTTTGGCATTTAACTTTAGAAAATCATAACTAAATGACCATCCCTTAGCTTTCTGTGATTTTTGGCACAGAAGCCTATTATTACTGTTAGATGCCAACAAAAATAACCCTTAGGACAGAACTCACCCCTAATTTAGAAATGTAGTGCAAAGTGGCCCATTTTACACAACCTTTGTTATTTTTGTCTAACTCATAGCCTTTTTTATTTTAAACCTCAAATTCCTAGAACAGGCTAGAATGACCAATGGCAACCCACTGTAATTTTTACAAAATTTTTGGAAAATATTAAACCACTGTCGTAGTTCAAACCTACACTAGAAACCATAAATAGAAAATAAAGAAAGGGAAAAATGAATAATAGGAAATTAGTGTCATCCTAAAACCCTTTATAACTTGTCCACTGAAATATATAAAGGCAATACCAAATTCCTATGCCTATCCCTAGCAAAACCTAAACCTAGAAGTGATAAGCATAAACCAATAAGAGCCACGTATGACCCAGAAACCCTAAGATGCTCATTAACTTAGTTTTTCTTCTCTTAGCATAATGTTGTTAAATCCTGCATAATCATGACATACATGTTCATTGCATTTCGATAGACTGTAACCTTGCTGACGGAGAGTACGTCCTCGTGCCGGAGCAAGGAGCTGCTCAGGAGGTAGCCCCGGATCCAGCACCCGAGCCTGCACCAGAGGATCTGCCTGCCACAGCCTTGGAAGGCAAGCCCCGATTTTATGCATAACCTGTTATTTATGCTATTTTACTACACTTATTGATTGTAGGATTGAATGTGCACTTAAGTGTAGGAGTTGTGTGGAACCCTAGTTACATGATCTCAGGAATCCTGTTGAGATGAATACTAGTATGCCAGGTCGAGTAGCTGCTTTATTGATTAGGATCTCGGTAGAAGTCGAGTGATTTTTCTAGCACTCGCGCGAGGTCCGGAATTGGCTGTATCCACTTTCTTATCATATTGATGTTGGTTTGTGGGCAACAATCCATGGGGATTGGTTGTCTACGGGATAAAACTTGGAATAAGGATTAAGGTGTGGTACTGTGTGTCAAGCATTTGAACGTACTAAACACGTACCGAGAAATATGGTAAATCGGTAAGCCTAGTACCTGAGTGAACCTGCCTGTAGACTTTTCCCCTCATGCGACCTGAGACATGGTCTCCCATTCCGGTTATGGTGGGTACAAGTGCGGTCACTGCACGACGGCAGTCGGGGTCAGTGAGGCATTGTACGCCAAGGCGGTGAGCCCAGATCTGTTGCCAGGGAATCGATGGGGACGGTTGATGTGTGTGGGGACGGAGTGCCCCTACATGTCGTGTGTTTAGGTTTACCTTGCAAGGATAAAAACTCGATTCGAATCGTCTGCTTCACGCAGCTAATGAGACTGCTTAATCCATGCTGCTACATTGAGTAACAAGTGGAATTGTGATGAGATGATACAAGATGTTGATTGCTAAAAATGTTTGCTACCATGTATGAGTAGATAGTACATCTTTAGCCTTAAGAGAGTCACACTTAATTTGACAAAGTTAAAAACTTGATTTAGAAACTCAGCTAGTGCTTTTGGCACCCAAACCCCATAGCCAAACAACTGCATGTCTAGAGGTAGAGGAGTAGACTCCTCACACCGGGTAAGTCTAGCTGAGTATTAGTATACTCAGCCTTGCTTGTGGCATAATTTTATAGGTTCTCTGGAGGACATGGTTGCTGGAGTGACTTGGCCGTCCATCTTACCACCGGGTTGGACTGTCGAGTGGGACCCTACCTCGTCTGAGGAGGAGCATGAGGAGTGATGGGACAGGCTCCCCATCTCTCTGTTTATTTACCGTTAGTTTTATTCCGCTGCACTTCGAACAATGATGACTACTTTTGCAAAACTCCAATGATGATGTAATAATTTAATACTCTTTAATGCATGGTTTTATGCTTTATTGTATTTGCTCTGTGACTCACCATCGGATGAGATTGTGGTACTTGATCCTATCAGTGGCCGTGTCGGACTAGATCCGAGGGATTGACGGGTTATTCCCATTTAAGTGTGGTCTAGCCTCTAAGGCGGGACTTAGGCACTTAAGTTGGAATAATTCGGGCAGTTCCGCCACAGTAACTTTCTTGAGAAACTGAAGACGGCGGAGGCTGAGAAAGAGGACCTCAGCCGTCGGCTTGCGGCGGAGAGGGAGAACGCGGAAAAGGCCTACGCCGAGGCCCAAGCTTCCCGCGCCGAGGCCAGCCTTGCCTTCAAGCGCGCCACCGACGCAGAGTCGAGGCTGAAGAGTCTATGTGACTACGTTGACAAGACGGAGGCCTCCACTCATTGTGTCTCACAACTTTCTCCAAACATTCTAAAATTTTTATCACAGCCTGTACATATGATATCATGACACGTGGACAAGTTTCATGATTTTCTGACTTTGTTTGTGTTTTATACAATTTTTAAATATGTGGATGGCAAGTTCACGGCCATGTTTAGTGAGCATGTTGCTCGAAGTTTCCGGTACGCTCCTGGAATCGGTCGTAACTTATGGTAAGTAACATGAATATCATTTTTGCATGCACGGTTTTCCAAGTTTCGAGTGACCTACAGTTCAAATCTGAATTTTCCGAAGAAATTCAAATAAATGAACTAAATCTACTAATGATTGAAAACTCTGTTATAATTGTCCACAAATGATACATGTAGGTCTACATAGTGTAGGAACATACCACAAAAAGTTTGGGAGACAAAATCAAAAAAATAAAAATATACTTTGCCGAGTGTCTAGAGAAGACACTCGGCAAAGAGTCCTTTGCCGAGTGCCCACTAGTTGGCACTCGGCAAAGAAGACTCTTTGCCGAGTGCCAACCCTCGGCTCTCGGCAAAGACTGACGGCCGTCAGCTTTGGGACGGCCGCTGACGGCCCTTTGCCGAGCGCCACGTTTGCCGAGTGTTTCACACTCGGCAAACTTGTCTTTGCCGAGTGGGGTCCTGTTCCGAGTGTCCAGCACTCGGTAAAGAGGCTCGTTGCCGAGAGCCTAACTTTACCGAGTGCGGCTCTCGGCAAAGCCTTCTTTGCCGAGTGCCCGACAAAAGGCACTCGGCAAAGAGGCCGACACTCGGCAAAGCCTCGAATTCCGGTAGTGGTGATGGGGAGAGTTGTCGCTCACGACGAGTTTGGAATTGTGCGTAGGTGCGGTGTTATTTATGAGCGTTTGTTATGTGGATTTGTGCACTAAGATGTGTGTCAAAAACAGGTGGTGAACTTTTGGATCGTACTTAGGGATTTTTCCAAATTCCCGGTGAAGGCAAGTAAAATAGTGATGGTTGATACCGTTGGTCGATTTATGAGTCCTGTTCTTGATTCATATCCATGTCAAATGTGTTCATCCTCGTATTCCATTTTGAGAATTGTTGTTTCAAGTTATCCATGATCTACTATTTACATATGTTGAGGGTGTTGTTCGAGCATGTTATATGTGTTGATTCTTATTTTGAGTAAGTGGAAGTATATATATTTAACATATGTTGGATGGTGTGGTCTCATGTTGGTGTCATGCATAGTGCATCCATCATTCTTTGCATGGAAGTTTCATCGCGATCATATGGTCCGACCGTACCGGTACAATAATCATCATACATTGCCCGAGAAGGGGTATGATGCAGCTTCATATCCTTAGAGGTATGAAGGGAGAAGTCATTACTGCATTTGTAGCCATGTGCACTCATGGGTAAAACATGGAACCTTTCATGGTTACGTGGATATTGTGGATCTCCTCTTTGTGATTTTTGGAACTGGCTATTTGGTACCTTGTATACTTGCTGCATTTTAATATTTAAGAAGGGAATTGTGAACTTCATGGTTGTTAAAACACGGTTTGTTTATGTTGTCCAATTGTTGTTTGATCATTTTACTTGCTGAGATGTGTCATCTCACTCTTGCGTTGTTTGATGCAGGCACTTGAACTTTGCTTGGGGAAAGGAGGGAAGTAGCAGCACGATCACTACACCCCTAAACAATTATACCACTGCTTAGTAATGATGTTAAACCGGAGTTTCGGGTCAAGGAGGTTGATTATTTTGAAATAGTGTGTGCCAGTGGTCTATTATGTTCTAGTCTTTATGGTGGTCGTATTTTTGGTTAACTAAATTAATTTTGTCCTGAATGTTTATTTTTCTTCTTTTGCATCTTGATTATACACTGCGGATTACCTTTCTTTTGCATCATGTATAAACTCTATGTTTCTCTCGTTATGCTACTTTCAAGGGAGGTGCTGCCGAATTTTTCTTTCGGTCTCCATCTTTTTATGCTTTCTAATTTGTGGGAAGGGTTTTTGGTAGCACCCATTGTGTGGGAGCAATGGGGTGTTACAATGGGATGCCTTGCGGCCCCGAGCCCCTTCATCTCACGACTCACCGAGAAGGTCCTGCCCCTATACTGCCTCTTGAGGAAGACCGAGCGCTTTGCTTGGACGCCCGTAGCCGAAGAAGCCCTCGAGAACCTCAAGAAGCTTCTCTCCGATGCCCCTATCCTGGTACCCCCTGCTGAAGGGGAGCCCCTTTTACTCTACATAGCCGCAACCACCCAGGTGGTCAGCACCGTTATCATGGTAGAAACAATGGAGGAGGGACATGTCTTGCTGGTCCAAAGGTCCATGTACTTTGTTAGCGAGGTGCTGTCAGAAACAAATGTATTCTACCCACAATTCTAGAAGCTGCTCTATGCGGTGATAATAACTCAGAGAAAACTGCACCATTATTTCGACTCCCATCCTGTAACAGTACTGTCGTCCTTCCCTCTAGGGAAGATCGTCCAAAATAGGGAAGCCTCGGGCAGGGTAGCCAAGTGGACCGTCGAACTCATGGGAGAAACTCTCTTGTTTGCCCCCACAAAGGTCATCAAATCCCAAGCCCTAGCTAACTTTCTAGCCGAATGGATTGATACCCAGTTACCAACGGCTCCGATCTAGGTTGAGTTATGGACAATGTATTTTGATAGATCGCTAATGAAAACCGAGGCAGGCACTAGATTACTTTTTATCTCACCCCTCCGCATACATTTGCAGTACATCGTGCATCTCCACTTCGCTGCGTCCAACAATGTTGCCGAGTATGAAGCCTTGGTCAATGGTTTGTGCATTGCCATCGAGCTAGGAGTTAGACGCCTCGATGTCTGAGGGGATTCCCAGCTCGTCATTGACCAGGTCATTTAAAACTCGAGCTTCCATGACACAAGGATGGAGGCGTATTGCGAGGAAGTTCGGTGCCTCGAAGTCAAATTCTTTGGACTAGAGCTCAACCACGTTGCGCAAAGGTACAACAAGGTAGCAAACGAACTGGCAAGGATCGCCTTGGGATGGACCATGGTCCCCTCGAATGTCTTCGACAGGGATATCTTTAAACCCTCGGTTTTGCCCAAGGAGGCGCCCGAACTCACCCACGAAGAAACACCCCTGGCCGACAGGCCCGAGGCGATGCAGGTCGATGGCGGCGGGGACCGAGCTATTCCAGTCTTGGAATGGAGGGCACCCTTCCTAGAGTATCTCCTTCGAGGAGAGCTCCCTCTAGGGAAGGCTGAGGCCCTACACCTCGCCTGTCGAGCAAAGTCCTTTGTGCTGATAGGGGAAGAAAAGGAGCTATACCGACCAGCCCCTTGGGAATACTTCAATGATGTATACCAATCAACCAAGGGCAGGAGTTGCTAGGAGAAATCCACTCGGGGGCATGCGGGCACCACGCGGTGCCCTGGACCCTCGTGAGCAATGCCTTCAGGCAAGGGTTTTACTGGCAGACTATAGTAGCGGACGCTATCAAGATCGTGCGGTCTTGCCGAGACTGCCAGTTCTATGCGAAGCATACGCATATGCTAGCAGAGGCCCTTCAGATGATCCCAATAATGTGGCCATTCACGGTTTGGGGATTGGATCTTGTTGGTCCTCTACAGAAGGCACCCAGGGGCTTCACACACCTGATGGTCGCCATCGACAAATTCTCCAAGTGGATCGAGGTCCGGCCCCTCAACAACATTAGATCTGAGTAGGTGGTTGCATTCTTCATGGATATCATTCATCTCTTTGGGGTCCCCAACTCGATCATCATAGACAATGGAACCTAGTTTACAGGAAAGAAGTTCCTCGGTTTCTGCAGCGACCATCACATCCGTGTAGATTGGTCAGCAGTGGCACACCCAAGGTGCAACGAGCAAGTGGAGCGTGCCAACAGCATGATCCTGCAAGGCTTGAAGCCGAGGATCTTCAATGACCTGAACAAGTTTGGAAGGCGATGGCTAGCTGAGCTTCCTTCAGTGATCTGGTGCTTGAGGACCACCCTGAGCTGAGCCACGGGATTCACACCATTCTTCTTGGTCTACAGGGCCGAGGCTATCCTACCCATCGACCTAGAGTATGGCTCCCCAAGGCTGTAGGCCTACAACGAACGCAACAACCAGGTCAGCCGTCAAGACTCACTCGACCAGCTGGATGAAGCTCGGGATGTAGCTCTCCTTCACTCAGCAAAATACCAGCAGTCCCTTCGGCGCTACCTCAAGCCGAGCCACGGGATTCACACCATTCTTCTTGGTCTATGGGGCCGATGCTATCCTACCCACCAACCTAGAGTACGGCTCCCCATGGTTGCAGGCCTACAACGAACGTAGCAACCAGGTCAGCCGTGAAGACTCACTCGACCAGCTGGACGAAGTTCGGGATGTAGCTCGCCTTCACTCAGAAAAATACCAGCAGTCCCTTCGGCGCTACTATGAACGACGCGTCCGACCATGGGGGTTCTAGGAAGGCAACCTGGTGCTTCGACTACGACAAGACAACCGAGGACGCCACAAGCTCACTCCCCCCTGGGAAGGACCCTTTACCATTGCCAAGGTGCTAAAGCCAGGAACATACAAGCTCTGCAACAAGGAAGGAGAAGTCTACGACAACACCTGGAATATAGAGCAACTACGTCGCTTTTACCCTTAGGCATACATGCCCAGGCCTAGTTGTACTATGTTCAGCGCATTTAATAAAGAATAGTTCTCATGAGAGGCTCAGCCTTGCTTTCAAAACTGAGCCTCCCTCGGGGGCTAGAAGGGGAACCCCTCCTCTGTGTGCCTTGCAATTTTGAAAAACAAACACGTTTTGTGGCCTCGCCCTAAGTCGTAACGCAAAAACCCCTAGGAACAGAGCATGCCCCGACTAAAGAAGAATAGCCGAGCCGCTGGAACACCTATGCCTCAGGGATATGATTTCCTCACTCACTACTCTCTCCCCAAAGAGTATCTCGCGTTGTAACGAGGACATCGCGATATGACTAAGAGAAACAGGCGCAAAACAACGGGAAAACACATAATAGACGAATATGAGTTTAAATAGTTAACATCTGCAAAGAGTCTTAGCATATATTACAAAAAGTTTGATAATTCCCTGCAGGACTAGGGCCATCTTTCACATCGCTGGAGGAGGTCCCACAGAAGGCTCAGCAGCCATGGGTGATGGGGAAAGAGGCAACACCTCATCCTCGAAGTGAGGAGCTAGCAAGGTCCCTAGCCCCTCGACGACATCCATCAGCCTCTGCCCTTCGGTAGCAGCCAACTCAGGCTTGTAGGGGAGCATGAAGCCTTCGCACAACCGCTCAAGGTCGATCTCGTAGTAGGAAGCGACCATGGCCAGGGCCCGCTTCACCTCGAGCTGGACGGCCCCGCGGAGCTCACCCCATACAAAGTCGCCCAGGGCTTGCATGCAAGGCTGCATGGGTCCACCCCGAGGTCTCAAAAGAGGTCCGCCACTGCCTTGGACACCTCCCTCAGCTTGCCCCCCCGTTGCTCCACAGTCCGGGTCGGGCCCTCCAGATTCTTCTCAAGACATGGAAAGTGGACGAAGGGGTCAAGACAAGGCTAAGACAAAGAGCCGAACCCAAAAAGCAAAACGAGACATCAGCAACACACCTTCTATCCGGGTGCCCAGAGCCCAGCCCACGGACCATTCTTCCTCCACAGACTTGGCGAGAGAGTTGCGCTCCTCCGTCACCATGAGGAGGCCCTCCTACGCCTGCCGCAGCTCCCCTGTCACCGCTTGGAGGCCCTCTTGCGCCCGCCGCAGCACCTCCTCACGGTGGTCCACCTCCACCTTCAGACCAAGGACCTCAGCCCTCAGTCGACGGGCCTCCTCGTGATCGGCCGCACCCTCCTCCTTCAGTCCCGTGCACCGGGACGTCAGGTCAGCCACTTCAGCGCTCCTCTAGGCCAACTGCTCGTTTGACCGAAGCAGTGCGGTCTGAAGGCGCTGCAGCGCTTACCAGACACCCTGTTCACGGCGGAGGAAGATGGACTTAGAGATCGACCACAACATGAGATCCTGTAAAGAAATGAAACTTCTGTCACCACATGCTAAGGGACAAGCAACCTCGACAAAAAAGGTCAACGCCCTTGCACGACCCTGTGCCTGGAACTCGGCTGTCACACTCCATTTTAGAAGGCAAACCAAATGCGAACCATGTACGTTCTAGGATCAGAAACTCACGTACATAGCGATTACATAATTGGACATCATCACACATTGCTCAAAGTAAATAGCAGAAAGGTACTTTTATTACATCAAGATGTCCAAGACATCCACAGAGTCTATAACATATCAAAGTGCGGAATACGAAATGTAGAAGATAAGGCCTTCACAGGCAGCTGACTGGGGTTTGCCACTAACATAACTAGAACTCATCATAGTCCTGAAACTCCTCAAAGTCCTCCATGTTGCCAGCATCTCCTCCTGAGCACTGAATACAGTGAGGACAACCTGTGGTGGGTGCTTTTAAAGCAAGGGTGAGTACACATCAATGTACTCAACAAATGTCCTGTTTGGCTAAAGTGGACTAGCTGTATGTGGAGTTAAGGTTAATTAGTTGCTTTTAGTTGGTCAAGTACTTATTACTATTAATAGAGCCAAGTTTTAGTAATAAACTCAGTTATTACCCAAATGTACTCCCTCCAAAAGGAAATACCAGAGATCATAATTATAACCATCATCATTAAACATCATCATAAAAGTATCCAAAGTTCTTCTAATCAAAGAGGATCCCAAGGCCGCTCTTAACCGTGAGCTCAGCTGATATACCAGTTTCTAACACTCTGCAGAGGTTGCACACTTTACCCACGAGTCGTGATCCCTTTTTTCGTCAAGTCGATCAAGCCCTCAAACACTACCAAGGTGAGTCGGCAAGGTTTCACTACGTAGCCTTTATAAAGACTCCTCTGGTGCATAGTTGCTCGTTAGGTTTCGCCAGTTGTATAAACATTGTACACCTCCCCAAGGTGGGTGACTAACAAAACCAAATTGAATAAACCTCTACACCCCCTTGGCAGAGTGAGCACTACACCCCAGCCCCCATTGACGGCCCTCCAGCAAAGCCAACTACACCCCCAGTTTCATCTATTATTTAGCTAAGGGTGTCCCATTCTACCCTCATGGTGGCACTGTTATCCCGGGTGGTCACTCAATGAACATGTCCTTATGGAGAGGTACTCAAGAAAATGGTCTGAGTCCCCTAAAATATCACTAGATCATTATCAGGATAACATCATCGTATCATAAATATTCACATCATGTTCATTGATTAAGTTAAAGCAATAGCATAAGCTAACCATGATAACCCAAAAAAGGTAAACAAGGATAAGGTAAATACAGACTAGTCAATCCTTAGGTTTCAATAATGTAATGTGGGACGATGAGTTATATAGTAAGTATGACATAATAGGTCAGAGGACACTTGCCTTCCCCAGGTTGTTGCTCAGGAAGACCTTCGGCAACACACTCAGGAACCACATGCTGCTCGTCGTCTAAATAAAGCGATCATACATTCAATACATTTGGAAAATAGTGAACAAATAGCACACCAATCATGTACAAACAATGGAACACATCTCAAAAGGAAAAGTATAAACTTAAGAAGGGAGTTTAAGTTATAAGGTGAACTAATCACATTCAGTAGTTTGTTATTCTCTAAGTGTTATCTATCTCCATGATTACATAATTTTATTCTACTCATTTTAATGAGACATAAAAGTTAGACCAAGGGTAAACTCATATACTACATATTGGTAATATCACAGGATTAAATATTCATTATCACTAGGGTTTTCCTTTTTATTTATCAAATTAACACATAAACTAACCTATAGCTTAGACATAAAATTAGAGTACACAGGCTGTGGATGAACATAATTTATTTGAATAGAGAATATTCCTACGAACATTTTGCAATTTGAATCACTAAATTTAGAGTTCATATGAAAAAGATATGAAATAAACAAGTTTTGAAGTTTAAAATACAAAATTAAATCCAAATTTGTGATTATTTAAAAGGCCAAGGGTCTGTTTATAAGAAACCAGGGACCTGCACGCAAAACCTAAGGATGGCGGGTTGATTCTCGGAAACCCGAGGGTCTCTTAAGCAAAACCGCTGCACGAAGGGATATGGGGTTGAGCTAGTCATTCGATCTCTGATCAACGGTTCCGATTAGAACAACGAGCGAGGGCGCGCAGGCTGCGGGCGCCTGACAGGTGGGCTCGGGGTGGGTTGAGGCACTGACGCGCGAGGCCACAGGTCAGCGGTGTGCTGAGGGCGCGGGGCGCATTAGCCGCAAGATCTCAGATCAACGGTTCTGGTTCCACGGACACGTGAAGCATTATCCGCACATCCGGACCATCCGATCAAGACCGAACGGTTAGGATCGGGCGCTAGGGGCTTTGTCCTCTCCAGTCAGCCATGGGCAACGCCATAAATGCCCGCGGTGGCACATCTGCCGGTGGCAAAGTAGACTAGGGCTCCTAGGGCGCTAGGGGTCGGTCTGGGTTGCTAGAAAGGTTGGGGAAGACTCGGCGAACACTATGGCGGGGTCGGGACAGCAGGAAAGAGGGTGAGGCGGCCGGACGACGGAGGGGAAACCCTTGGCGGACCGGGGAGCACTCTGGCGAGCAATCACGGGCGAGCAAATGCAAGGCCGGTGAAAATAAGGGCGGGGTTAGGACGGTTACCTTGAGGGGAGGCTTGGGGACTCTCGAACGGTGTTCAGGGCATGGCGAGGATGCGGGTCGACGACGGCGGAACTGCGATTGTGCGAGGAAAAGCTCCGGTGAGCGAGGTCTAGGTGAACCAGAGGGGGAGGGGGTGAATCGAAGGGTGTCCCGGGTTATGGGTGATAAGGCGGAGCTTACCGAGGCAACGGACACGACGGGGGCTCGACGGCGACCGCAGAACAGGTGTGAGACCACGGCGAGTGGCGGCGGAACTCCCTGGGCGCGCGAGCAGAGTGAGAGAGAGGACGAGGATGCTCAGCTGAGGGCGCAACTGAGCGGGGAAGGGCGAGTGAACGAGGGTGGGGTCCAGAAAAGGCTCAGGCGCATGGGTCGTGGCCGGGAAACGCGCGGACGTGGGTGCGTCCACGGCGAGCGGCGCGGGCGATTCGGAGGAGAAAGGGCCGACAGACGAGACCCACTGGTTAGCGAGAGCGGGCGAGTAAACGGGCGGCCGGGCTGACGAGCGGGGCCCACGGGACAGCAAGGGAAAGGACGCACACGCTGAGGAGATTGGCGCCGACAAGTCGGCCCCACTAGCAGCGAGAGAAAGAGAGAGAGAAGATAGCATGGGCTCGGGCTGGCACTGACAGGCGGGGACCACCTGTCAGGGGGAGGCGGGTGCGCGCGAGGGGCTTAGATGGGCCGAGTTGGGATGTTTGGGCTGAAATGTGTTTTTCTATTTTCCTGGAATTTCTAATGGCTTTTCTATTTTATTTTCTCTAGGGTTTTCAATTCAAATTCAAACCAAGATTCAAATTCAAACCAAATCAAACATGTGCATCAATTCAAAGAATATTTTGGACTCAACATGATGCAACAATTCATAACTCACATAGTTTTGGCAAAAATAAATAATTAATCCCTCACTAATTAAGCTACAACTACTCAAAAGAAAGAGAGAGAGACTGGAGAGAGGTGAAGGGTAACACCTGAATTTGGTAGATTTTAGAAAGAAATTTTATACCCCAAATTTAGGGTGTTACAAACCTATCCCCTTAAAAAGAATCTCACCCTCAAGATTCAGGGTTGGCTAGCAAAGAGTTCAGGGTACTTAGCTTTCAGACCATCTTCTCTTTCCCAGGTTGCTTCTTCTTCTGAGTGATGGCCCCATCTAACTTTGCACATCCTGATGGTGCTCCATGCTCCTTCGAGTGACCCGATCTGCTGTCTCCAAAATCTAAGTTAGCTTCTCAATATATGACAGATCCTCTTGAACTTCAAGGTCCTCTATTGGCAACTGCTCTTCTGGCACTCTCAAGCATTTCTTTAGCTGAGACACATGGAACACATCATGCACGACTGACAGACTTTCTGGTAAGTTGAGTTGATATGGCACTTCTCCATGTCTTGCTTGAATCTGGTACGGTCCGATGTATCAAGGTGCTAGCTTGCCTTTGACTCCGAACCTTTTGATTCCTCTGATGGGTGACACCTTTAGGTAGACATAATCTCCCACTTCAAAACTCAATTCTCTTCTTCAGGTGTGAGCATAGCTTCACTGTCTGGACTGCGCTATCTTCAGATTCTCTCGAACCATTTTGATGTTCTCTTTAGCCTCGAGCAAGATATCTGGACCGAACACCTGCCTTTCGCTGGGTTGGTCCCAATGTAACAGAGTTATGCAATTCCTCCCATAGAGTGCTTGGAATGGTGACATCTTCAGACTGACTTGGTAGCTGTTGTTGTAGGAGAATTCTGCATACGGTAGCCTCTTGTCCCAACCCAACTTTTCTTGCAATGCACAAGCTCTCAACATGTCGTCAAGAATCTGGTTGGTTCTTTCTGTCTAACCATCGGTTTGCGGGTGATAAGCTGAATTGAACTTCAAGTGTGTGCCCAAAGCTTCATGTAACTGCTGCCAAAAATGAGAAGTGAACTAGGTACCTTTGTCTGATATTATCTTCTTTGGAACACTATGTAGGCACACAATCTGAGACATATATAGTTCTGCCAACACTGCATTGTTATAGGTGGTTTTGAATGGTATGAAATGGGCCACCTTTGTTAAATGGTCCACTACTACCTAGATGGAGTCATAACCAGCATGAGTGCGGGGCAGACCAACTATAAAGTCCATCCCAATCTCATCCCATTTACAGTGAGGAATCTACAACGGCTGCAACAAACCTGCGGGTCTCTGATGTTCTGCCTTGATCCTCTGACAACTATCGCATACAGCCACATACTCTGCTATCTCCGTTTTCATTCCATACCACCAGAATCTTTTCTTTAGGTCTTGGTACATCTTCTCGCTACCAGGGTGTATGGAATATGCTATCTCATGAGCTTCCTTGAGAATCAGTTCTCGGATCGATTTGATGTCAGGAACGCACAGTCTATTCTTGAACCATACACTCCTTCTGTGTCTTCATGGAAATCTGGGCCTTTCCCATTTACAATCAGCTGCCGGATCTCATTGATCTTCTCATCATCTTTCTGGCCCTTCCAGATATCTTGCTCTAGAGTGTTGTTCAGAAATCCGAGACTCAGCCCATCGAATTCCTTTGCTAGCTCGTACGACATCGGGTGAGCGGCCAACATATTGACTTGACTCTTTCTGCTCAGAGCATCTGCAACCACATTTGCTTTGCCTGGGTGATAATGTATCTCCAGCTCATAGTCTTTGATCAATTCTAGCCATCTTCGCTGCCTCATGTTTAGTTCTGACTGAGTGAATATGTACTTGAAACTCTTGTGATCTGTGTAGATATCACATTTCTGCCCGTACAAATAGTGTCTCTAGGTCTTCAATGCATGCACCACTGTTGCTAACTCCAGATCATGAGTGGGATAATCCTTCTCATGAATCTTCAGCTGGCGGGACGAGTATGCCACAACTTTCCCTTCCTGCATTAACACACATCCCAGACCGGTGTACGAAGCATCACAATATACTGAGAATGGCTTATGAACATCTGGCATAATTAATACCGGTGCTGTTTTCAACTTCTTTTCAGTGTCTCAAAGGACTCTTGGCATGCTGGGGTCCACTTGAACTCAACCTTCTTTGCCAACAAGGCTGCCATTAGCCTGGCAATCTTGGAGAAACCTTCAATAAAACGTCGATAGTAACCAGCAATTCCGATGAAACTCTTGATTCCTCGGACATCCTTTGGTGCTTTCCAGTCTAGAATCGCTGCTACCTTCTTTGGATCCATAGCTAGTCCATCTCGATTTATAATATGACCCAAGAACAGGATTTATTTGATCTAGAACTCGCACTTGCTAAGCTTGGTGTACAACTGACAATCTCGTAGCCTCTGTAGTACTTTCCTTAAGTGCTCCTCATGCTCTTGCTCATTCTAGGAATATACAAGGATATCATCAATGAACACCACTAAGAACTTGTCGAGGTAGTCCATGAACACACTGTTCATCAAGTACATGAAATAAGCTGGCGCATTCGTTAGATAGAATGACATGATAGTGAACTCATACAGTCCATACTTGGTGATAAATGATGTCTTTGGTACATCCGAAGGTCTGATTCTAAGCTGATGGTAACCTGACCTCAGATCTATCTTTGAGAACACATTGGCTCCTCTCAACTGATCGAATAGGTCTTTAATTCTGGGCAGGGGTACTTGTTCTTGACAGTGACTTCATTCAAGGATCTGTAATCCATGCACATCCTTTTCGTACCATCTTTCTTCTCCACAAATAGCACTGGGGCTGCCCAAGGCGAGGTACTTGGTCTGATGTAGCCTTTCTCTAACAACTCATCAATCTGCTTCTTGAGTTCCACCAATTCTGGTCCGGACACTCGATAGGCTCTCTTGGAAATAGGGGCAGTGCCAGGTATAAGCTCTATAAAAAATTCAACTTTCCTTTCAGGTGGCATGCCTAGTAATTCCTCAGGAAACACATCAGGGAATTCTGATACTACATTGATAGCTTCTGATGGCTCGATTTCCTCAATATGGGCGGTGATCTGGTGACAGCTTCCTTTCCTTGGTTCAGACAAGACCAACTCCACTAACACTTCCTCTCCTGATAAGGACACTAATTTCACCATCCTCTTGTCACAGCTAAGACTTGTTTGATATTTGGTTAGTCAATTCATCCCTAGGATGACATCTATAGTCGCATCCTGGTTACCCATAACTATTAGATCAGCGGGGAACTCTATCCCTCCTATTTGAACTCTTGCACTGGGGCAAAATCTATCTTTTTGGGTTCTCCCACCAATTGAACTAACCCTCGTAGGTGGATACATGGATGCTACTGGTATATTGTGTGATTCTTCCCATGATGCAGTCACAAAAGAATGCATTGCTCCAGCATCAAATAACACATTTGTCGAATGGTACATAGTCGCGACCATTGGATCAACGATCAACGGTCACAGTTTAATGTGCGAATGCTATCGACATGGCCAAATCTTGTCCGTTGATCAGACAACGAACGACCCTAAGCTTAATCTAACAAACCGGTATGCATGGTTCTAATCCCGATCGCCTAATTCCTATCTGATGGCTAATAAGAAGTGGGGTGAAACGTTATCCTAAAGATCTAATCTCAACCATTGGTACCTGAATCAACGACCGATCACAATTCCCCACCTGACCAGGCCAGACACGGCGACACATCGTCGGCGCAGTGTCGAGAGGGCGCAAGACCGCCCTGTGCATGAATTAACCGGGTCTAACACAAGGCTAAGGTAGTTTCGAGTCGACTAAGGTGTTTCATACTAAAAGGGGTGATGGCGGTGGCGTGGTCCACGGCGTCGTGCGGCCCAGAGGAGGTGAGGAAGGCGCGGCGAGCAATAGCCGCCCCAACAACCACACCCACGACAACAATCCCCCGGATATGGCCTCCCGAGGTGTCGATGAGTTCCCCTGAAGTGCTGATTCGGCCACCAACGCCGACGCTTGTGGCGAAACTGCCCGAATTATTCCAACTTAAGTGCCTAAGCCCCGCCTTAGAGGCTAGACCACACTTAAATGGGAATAACCCGTCAATTCCTCGGATCTAGTCCAACGAGGCCACTTGACAGGATCAAGTACCACAATCTCACTCGATGGTGAGTCACAGAGCAAATACAATAAAGCATAAAACCATACATTAAGGAGTATTAAGCTTATTACATCATCATTGGACTTTTTGCAAAAGTAGTCATCATTGTTCGAAGTGCAGCGGAATAAAACTAACGATAAATAAACAGAGAGATGGGGAAGCCTGTCCCATCATTCCTCAGCCGAGGCAAGGTCCCACTCGACAGTCCAACCCGGTGGCAAGATGGACGACCAAGTCACTCCAGCAACCATGTCCTCCAGAGAACCTGTAAAATTATGCCACAAGCAAGGCTGAGTATACTAATACTCAGCTAGACTTACCCGGTGTGAGGAGTCTACTCCTCTACCTCTAGACATGCAGCTGTTTGGCTGTGGGGTTTGGTTGCCAAAAGCACTAGTTGAGTTTATAAATCAAGTTTTATCTTTGTCAAGTTTTAGTGTGACTCTCTTAAGACTAGATGTTTACTATCTACTCATTCATGGTAGCAATCAACATCTTTTGTCACATCATCACATTTCCACTTGTTACTCAATGTAGCAGCATGGATCAAGCAGTCTCATTAGCTGCGAGAAGCAGACGATTCGAATCGAGTTTTTAAACCTTGCAAGGTAAACCTAAACACACGACGTGGCGAGACACTCCGTCCCCACACACATCAACCGTCCCCATCGATTCCCCGTCAGCAGATCAGGGCTCACCGCCTTGGCGTACAATGCCTCACTGACCCCGACTGCCGTCGTGCAGTGACTGCACTTGTACCCACCATAACCGGAATGGGAGACCACGTCTCAGGTCGCGTGAGGGGTAAAGTCCACTACCAGGTTCAATCAGGTACTAGGCTTACCGATTTACCATATTTCTCGACATGTGCTTAGTACGTTCAAACGCTTGACTCATGGTACCACACCTTAATCCTTATTCCAATTTTTATCCCATGGACAACCAATCCCCACGGATTGCTGTCCACAAACCAACATCATTATGATAAGAAAGTGGATACAACCAATTCGTGACCTCGCGCGAGTGCTAGAAAAATCACTCGACTTCTACCGAGATCCCTAATTAGTAAAGAAGCTACTCGACCTAGCATACTAGTATTCATCTCAATAGGATTCCTGAGATCATGCATCTAGGGTTTCAAACAACTCCTACACTTAAGTGCACATTCAATCCTACAATCATTAAGTGTAGAAAAATAGCATAATAAACAGGTTATGCATAAAACCGGGGCTTGCCTTCCAAAGCTGGGGTAGGCAGTTCCTCTGGGGTAGGCTCTGGTGCTGGATCCGGGGCTACCTCCTGAGTAGCTCCTTGCTCCGGCACGAGGACGTACTCTACGTCAGTGAGGTTGCAATCTATCGAATGCAATGAATAAGAATATGTATGCCATGATTATGCAGGATTTAGTAAACATTATGCTAAGTGAAAGAAAACTAAGTTAGTTTAGTAACTTAGGGTTTCTTGGTCATACGTGGCTCTTAGTGGTGTATGCTTATCAATTTAGGTTTGGGTTTTGTTAGGGATAAGCATAGTGGATTGTATTTCCCTTAGATATTTTAGTGGGCAATAAAAGGGGTTTTGCTGGTTGGGTTAGGGTGACATTAATCTCCACTATTAATTTCCCTTTTTCATTTTCTATTTATGAATTCTAGGGTGGGTTTGAACTACAACAGTGGTTTAACTCTTTCCAAAAAATTCTGTAAAATTACAGTGGGTTACTAGTTGTTACTGTAATTTGTCCTATAAATTTGAGGTGGTTAGTGATTCAGATACTACTTGTGCAAAAATAAAGGGCACTTTACACTATAGCTATGATTCAATTGAGGTTTCTGTACCAATTTTATTTTTGTCCAGATACAAAGGTGATAGTAGGCCTTTGTGTTAAAAATCACAGAAAAAGGCATACTAGATATTTAGTTGTGAATTTCTAAAGTTTTATGCCAAAAAGGTGCTTATAACTAACTTGTTATTTGAAAAATATCAAACAACAGATTTCATATTTTTCCCATGTTCATAAAAACAAAACATAAGTTATCCCAAGGTTTGGGGTGTTTTCTCCTTGGGGTTAATTTTCTAGGGTTTTTCTAAGTTTTCCTTGTTTCCCTAAAATAAGAGGTATCTCATTTATTCTGTACTAAACAAGGGTATAATAAATTTTTCTAGTGAACTATACTAAATAAGTGAACTAACAAAAATGTGGGTGTTCCCTGGTTCTTTATTTAAACCACCTTTAATATTTTCTCTAACTTTAGGCTAAAAATGATTTAAATAGTAAACTCTACCTTAACTTGGTGTACAGAGGGGTTTATTATTTTTGTACATGTTAGGAAGTGATCAAGTACTTCTCTAAATTTTCTGAACCCCAGTCAAATAGTGTAACTATTTTTCCTTAATTCTTTTAGCTTTTGACCAGTTAATCATTTAAATCAAAACTCTAAAGTTTTCTGCAACACTTAGGGGTTTTATATTTTTCCTAAGTAGTTTACATTATTTAGGATCTGGCAAATTGGTTTGACTCGATTTGGGTCAACCAAACTGAAGTTATGAATTTTCTAAGTTCTATTTGGAGTTAATTTAGAATAATTTAAAAGGTTTCCTGGAAAACTACTTTGCACCGAAGACCCGGGGTTCTTTCTAATCCAATCCACTCATTTCTACCTTTGTGCCACTATTCTCTTGAGTCACTGACAGCACACAAAACCCCCTGACCTTTTCTTCTTCTTCCCCGAGGTCCCTCCCCTTATGCAAACAGTACCCACGGGAAAGAAAAGGGCAGCGCGGCTTACCGGTGGTGAGAGAGGTCCGGCGAGGGGCTGGGTTGGCTTCGGGAGGTCCTGGCGGTCACAGTGAGGTATGGCTCGACGACGGTGGTGGCCGGAATCGGCGGGTCCACGTGCGCAGGCGGGTGATCTCGTCGGCGGTTAGTGCTCCGGCTTAACCACAGCGATCTAGTTCAATTAAACAGCACGATGAGCTCCACGGGATGAGGTAGAGGCTATGTGTGCAAGGAATCAAAGAATGGGGCAGAGATTTACCCGGTCTACGTTCACCGGCGGTCGGGTGAAGTCCGGCGACCGTGGACTGGCTTCTCCGGCGAAGCAAAGTCCGATTCCTTGCTCGGGGAGCTTCACCGAGGCATGCACGGTCTCCTCCGAGGGTCGGGCGTGGCTGGTAAGGGCTCTGCTGGCCGGTCTATGGTGGCGGGGGATTGGGTGGCCGCGGGCACACCGTTTGCAGGGCAACGCCTGTGGTTTCTGGCTCCGGTGAGGTCGAGCGTGCGTGGAGGAGTACGGTCGATGCCTGAGGGGGCTTTATAGGCGCGGGCGCAAGCAGGGGACACGTGCACGGCTCAGCGCAGAGTGGGGCGCGCGGGGTCGGGTGCGGGCGTGCTCTGGCGCGCTCAGAGCGCGTCGAACACGTGGAAGTGTTCTTCTGCCCGTGTTCAACAGCTCGCCGAGATCGCAAGTGTGCGAATCTTGGCAAAAATACGGCGCAGGCCTCCTCCTGGCACCTAGGGCTATCTCTTGTATGTGAGTCCCCATGGCAGATATGCCCTAGGTAGGGAGATATGCAGACGCCAAATCTGGCTTGTCCCTCTGCCCACCTCGCGACAAAAGCCATGCCAAATCATGTCAAACGTCTTGGGCTCGGTTTCAACTTTTTCCAGTGGGTGCCTTAGGTGGTATGACACATTTTTGGTATACAACTCAAGTGGTTTTGGTGCCATTTACTAAGTGAACATGGTGGATCTTTAGATTAGGTTCAAAATTTGACTTAGAAAGAATTAGAGAGCTCTAGCTCTCTCTCCACTTAAGGAATGGATTTGGGGTTCTTTAAGGGGTCTTTTGCAATGTTTCCCTCTCTGTATTTTGTAGATTATAAGGTTACTTAAACTTTGGCTAAAGGTTAACTCATGATTTGCACATTTGCTTAACCTTCCCCCCTTTACCAGGGTTTTGGGAGTTAAGAGCTTAAGAAGGATCTAGGGTTTATTCTTCTCTTGCCCAAGGTGATAATTGCATAAATGCTTGGGTAGTGCTTTTGGTCATTAACATTCTTGGTTAATACATGGTTCCCAAGGTGTTATGCTCTTCTTCTCAAGTCTCTCCCACATTTGATCACAGTCATTAGTTCATAAATGTGCCATGGCCATGGTAACACCTGGGGTGTTACAGCCCTCCCCCCTTAAAGGAATCTCGCCCCGAGATTTTAGGTAGAGTCCTCTGGAGGGGTGCCATGAAGGCGTGTTGGTGCGTTGTTCCTTCTTTTATTCAAGTTTCTCTAGTTAACTGCTCTTCGAATGTCATTCTCTTTGTGACTTCAGAAGGAAGTCCTTTTTAAGTCATTTCTAAAGCTTATGCTACCTTTAACATCTAAGTTTTTCTTATATTTAGATTCAAAGGGCAGGTGGGGGTGGGGTTTTGGGTTACGTACCGACTCCTTTGGGCAGAAAGTCGGGGAAGCGAGAGCGTAGAAAAGCCTCAGTCTCCCATGTAGCTTCTTCTACTGAATGGTGACTCCACTGAACCTTATACATTCTGATCGACCTTGCCCGCGTTGATCTCTCCTTCTGATCCAATACCTTGACGGGGTACTCTTGATAGGATAAGTCTGGTTCTACCTCAATTTCTGGTTCAGGTAGCACTTCAGTGGGTAAGCGGACACATTTCCGCAGCTGAGATACATGGAACACATCATGAACAACTGACATGTGTGGTGGCAACTTCAATTGATATGCTACTGGTCCACAAGTTTCCTTGATCTCGTAGGGTCCAATGTAGCGAGGAGCTAACTTACCCTTGATTCCAAATCTCTGAACACCTTAAGATAAACATGATCTCCCACTTCAAACTGCAGGGGCTTCCTTCTCTTGTCATGATAGCTCTTTTGCCTGGCCTGGGCAGCTTCTAGGTTATTCTTAATAACCCTGACCTTTTCCTCTGCTTCAAGTACCAAGTCTGGTCCAAATATTTCTCTGTCTCCAGCTTGAGACCAATTTAGCGAGGTCCTACACCTTCTCCCATATAAGGCTTCAAAAGGTGCCATTTTCAAACTGGAGTGGTAGTTGTTATTATTGGAGAATTCTACCAATGAAAGACACTTGTCCCAATCCTTTCCATAGTGTAACACACAGGCTCTCAACATGTCTTCCAAAATCTGATTTACCCTTTCTATCTGGCCATCTGATTGAGGATGGTATGCTGAGCTTCTTATTACGTGGGTCCCAAGTGATTCCTGTAATTGCTCCCAAAATCGTGCCACGAATGGTGCTCCTCTGTCCGATACTGTAGTCCTTGGTATTCCATGCAAACGAACTATCTGGTCAATGTAGATTTCTGCATACTTCTCCGTCCTGTGGGTGGTGTGCACTGGCAAGAAGTGAGCTGTCTTGGTCAATCTGTCCACAATGACCCAAATGGAATCATGGTGTCGGGAGGTATTGGGCAATCCCACGATAAAATCCATACAAATGTCCTCCCATTTCCAGGATGGTATGGGAAGGGGTTGCAAAGGGCCTGCTACCTTCAAATGACTGGCCTTGACTCTCTGGTAGGTGTCACACTCGAATATGTACTTAGCAATTTCCCTCTTCATTCTGGTCCACCAGTATAAGGATCTGAGGTCATGATACATCTTATTACTGCCGGGGTGCATGGAGAATTTTGAAAGGTGAGCTTCATCCAATATCTTCTTTCTGAGCTCAGGGTCCTTGGGAACAACCAATCGATCTCCAAACCATAGGATTCCTTTGCTGTCCTACCGGAAGCATTTGTATTTTTCTGCTTTCTGCTTGATCATTTCCTTAATGACCTGAACACCCTTGTCTTCAATCTGTGCCCTGACTATTTGCTCTTGCAATGTGGGCTCCACCGAGATATAATTTAAAGCACCTGAAGAAACAACTTCTAGGTTCAGCTTGCACAACTCATCACACAGGGTGGTGACTTTTGCATCCATGCTCATACAATTGCACTGGGCCTTTCTGCTCAAGGCATCTGCCACAACATTGGCTTTTCCAGGATGGTAATGCACCTCCAAGTCATAGTCCTTGATTAGCTCTAACCATCTCCTCTGCCTCATATTAAGATCCGCTTGAGTGAAAATGTATTTGAGGCTCTTATGGTCGGTATAAATGTTACAGTGAGCTCCCATCAGGTAATGTCTCCATATCTTGAGAGCATGAACCACAGTTGCTAACTCCAGATCATGTGTGGGGTAGTTCTGCTCATGGGGTCTGAGTGCTCGGGAGGCATAAGCAATTACTCTGTTGTCTTGCATTAAGACACATCCCAATCCAGTACCAGAAGCATCGCAATACACTTCAAAGGGCTTGGTGTTATTAGGTTGAGCTAGCACTAGTGCTGTTGTCAGATGTTGCCTTAGTGTATGAAAGGCATCCTCACACTTCTGGCTCCAATCATACTTGACTCCCTTCTTCTACAGTTCGGTCATTGGCTTAGCAATTCTGGAGAAATCCGGAATGAATCGTCGATAATACCCTGCCAATCCCAGAAAACTCTGAATCTGTCTCACTGTGGTAGGAGGTTTTCAATCCATTACTTCTTGTACCTTCTCAGGATCAACTGATATCCCATCCTGAGAAATTGTGTGACCCAAGAATTTAATTTCCCTCGGCCAGAATTCACACTTAGACAACTTAGCATAAAGATGATGATCGCGCAGTCGCTGAAGCACGATGTGCAGATGCTCAGCATGCTCGTCTTCATTCTTGGAATAGACTAGAATATCGTCAATGAAAACGACCACGAATTTGTCTAGCTCTGGCATGAATACTGAGTTCATCAGATACATGAAATAAGCCGGGGCATTGGTCAGCCCAAAAGACATCACCAAGAATTCATAGAGCCCATATCTGGTAGAGAAGGCCGTCTTCGGAATATCACTGGCACGGATCTTGATCTGATGGTAGCCCGAGCGAAGGTCTATCTTGGAGAATACCTTGGCTCCCACCAACTGATCAAACAAAACATCAATGCGGGGCAGTGGGTATTTGTTCTTGATGGTCACCGCATTGAGAGGGCAGTAATCAACACACATTCTCAAACTCTCATCCTTTTTCTTCACAAATAAGGCCGGACATCCCCACGGTGAAGTACTTGGGTGAATGAACCCCTTGTCCAACAACTCTTGCAGTTGCTTCTTCAATTCTGCCAATTCCACTGGAGGCATCCTATAGGGTCTCTTGGATATAGGAGCAGTTCCGGGTTGCAATTCAATTGCGAACTCAATGTCTCTATCAGGTGGCATCCCTGGTAATTCATCCGGAAAAACATCTGGGTAGTCACAGACCACTGGGATCCTTTCCACTGGGGACTCTATCATAACAAAGGCACAAGAACGGGTACAACCCTGGTCGGGCAAATATAATGTGGTTTCACCACAAGTCGGTGAGTGCACCTCAATGACCCTAGCTGCAATATCAATAACTGCCTGATGTCTTGTTAACTAGTCAGTTCCCAATATGATATCCACGCTATCCAAACCCAATATGAGGAGGGTGGTTTTAATTATTAGACTACCAAACTTTATGGGCACATGTCTGTTGATTTGATAGGTGGCAACCCTGCCTCCTAGTGTTGAAATTGTAATACCCCCATTTGTGTGGTGAAAAGGTAATTGACACTTGGCACTAAATTTGGCACTGATAAAACTGTGTGATGCACCAGAATCAAAAAGAATAATAGCAGGATAATTCAAAACTAAAAAGATACCAGTCATGACGGGTGCTCCCTCTGGAATGTCAGCCATGGTGGTGAAGTTCAGTCTGCCTTGCCTCACTTGCACCTTCTGTCTCTTGCCTTGATTCTGGTTGGCATTCTGTCCCTACCTCTACTGGTTTTTGGGGCAATTCTTAGCATAATGCCCAGTGTTACCACAAGTGAAACATTTGTTGTCATTGGCCTGGCGGTATTGCTGCTGCTGTTGATTGTTCCTCTGAGCTGGAAACTGGGTGCGGTTGGGTGCCTGCTGCTGCTGCTGTGGTCGGATCACCCAACGTCCTTGCTGCTGCTGAGGTCTCTGTTCTGAGTGTCAGACACGATCCTGAAGCGCTGTGGCTGAGTTGAGGGTCCTGCCACAGGGGTCTTCCTCTTCTTTTCTGCCTGACGAGCTGTGATACAGTCCTCCTGAGAAATGGCCATGTTGACTAACTCATTATAACTGTTGGCCCTGATTGTGTTGAGACGGTCACGAAGCTTAGTGCTGAGCCCCCTCCTGAACCTGTCCCTCTTCTTCTCGTCCGTGTCTGCATGATATTCGGCATACTGGCACAGGTCATTGAAGGCCTGAGCATACTGTAACACTGTTCGGTTCCCTTGAGTGAGTGCCAAAAACTCGTTGAGCTTGCGATCCATAATGCCCACTGGTATATGGTGCCCCCTGAAAGCTACCTTGAACTCTCTCCATTCCACCTCTCGGTCATCTAGCTGCATAGCAAGAAAATGGTCCCACCATGTCCGCGCGGGTCCGCGAAGCTGCTGGCTGGCGAACCTGTCCTTAGTCACCTCTGAACAAACTCCATGGAGTAGCGGGAATTTGGATTCCACTACTCTCAACCATACATCAGCATCAAGGGGGTCCTCTGCCCTGGTTTACAATGGTGGCTGGGTACTAAGGAACTCCTGATAAGTGGCTACTGCGGGGTGACGCTGATGATCACCACCACCATAGTGCTGAGGTGGTGGCTGACGCTGAGCTAGCTGTCTCAAGATCTCGTTCTGCTGAGCCATCAGCTCCTACAGAGTAGGAGGTGGTGGCGGTGGTGGAGGAACACGCTCATTCTGACCACGACGTGCTCTCCCTGCCATCTGAAAAATCATATATATTTTCAATATCAAAATTCTGAGGTTCAAGGTTCAATCGTGGTGAAAGAGTCAAAAGGGCGAAACCAATATATTTTTGCATAATTATAAAAGATTCCACATTGTCCAAACTTTTCCCCTTAAATTAAGACTGACAGCATTCACCAACCATGCTTCCAAAAGAGTTTATCACGATTACATCAATAGCCCAAAAGACTCAACTCTATCTAGCCTAGTACCCCAAGGGTGCAAAAGCTAAGCTAGCTTCGAGGAGTAATACCATCACAGACTTCTAACTCTATCCTTGCGACCTAGTGAGCAAACGAGGCAACACTCGACTCAGGGGAAGGTGGTCTCCCTAAGCCAGCAGTGTCCAAACTGGAGGCAGGCTCCTCTCCTCCCTCGATGTCGACATCCTCGTTGGCCTCCATGTCTTGGATCTCCTGGTGGTGCATAGCCAGGTGCTGGTTAGCCTCTGCAAGCTGCTGCTGGGTGTTGATCAACTGATCCTCGAGAACCTCGATGGTGTTCTCCCTCGTTCCCACTAGTTCCTCAAGCTCTTGGATCTCATTTGACAGTTGCTCCACTTGTAAGTCCTTTTCCACCATCTGAGTGGACAAGTCAACCACAAGTTCCTCTCTGTTATCCAAAGTGATCTTGGTCGCCTCCAACAATGCCATCAGATGGGACATTGCCTCACCACGCATCACTTACATACGATACAGGGCATTCATGCACCGCACCGTTAAGTGAGCAGTCTGACCTGGGTAGATAGCCCAGATATCCTTGGCATGCTCCTCTCGGTCCTTCCACATTGGGTCGTCCTCCTTCTAAGTGGGGAACAAGCCAATGGGGTGAGTGGACATCTCCGAGGGGTGGAATCCGCAGAAGGTGGTCAGTCCGTGAAGAGCAATCGCCTCGATAGTATCCTCAGCCGGGTATCCAAAAGACTCAGAGTCCAGCGAACGCCAGCCTGGCTGCAGGGGATGAGGCTCTAGGGTCATCCTCACCCTACAGCGGGGCACTCGGTGCTTCTTGAACAACTACACCGCGTACTGAGGAGGCGTCGTGTAACCAGCTCCCTGAAGTACCTCCCACAAAATATGGGGGAAACCCTCTCGTGCAAGTCTGTCAGTGTGGGACTGTGCATTCCCTTTGTCTGAGGATCCGTGAGAAGTCATCTATGTACGGTTAAGCGTAAGTAGAAGAAAAAGAATTATAAAAAGAAAAAGGGATCACAACTCAGCCTCTCTATAACTACGACAATGGTACTGGGGTACTTAGTTTGCCATCATTTTGTATTAAAGTTCCTACCTAATTATCCATTAGTTTAATTAAGGATGCATGCATGCTCGTCCTGAACGACCTCACATCAACTCAGAGGGAATAGGGAAGAACTCTCATCCCTTATAGTAGCCGGTAGGGCTTACTCAAATAGCCACCTAGCTACCCCTCTATTGTCCGAAGGCTTCACGTCCTAGGTCTATCCTTATCGTCCTGACGATCTATCCGACATTTGTTTCTAACCAGTTTTACCTTGAAAAAGGATGGTGTTTATAGTTTATTGATTCCTCTGTGGTGGTACGAGCTCTGATACCAGCTGTGGCGGAACTGCCCGAATTATTCCAACTTAAGTGCCTAAGCCCCGCCTTAGAGGCTAGACCACACTTAAATGGGAATAACCCGTCAATTCCTCGGATCTAGTCCGACGAGGCCACTTGATGGTGAGTCACAGAGCAAATACAATAAAGCATAAAACCATAAATTAAGGAGTATTAAGCTTATTACATCATCATCGGAGTTTTTGCAAAAGTAGTCATCATTGTTCGAAGTGCAGCAGAATAAAACTAACGATAAATAAACAGAGAGATGGGGAAGCCTGTCCCATCACTCCTCATGCTCCTCCTCAGCCGAGGCAGGGTCCCACTCGACAGTCCAACCCGGTGGCAAGATGGACGGCCAAGTCACTCCAGCAACCATGTCCTCCAGAGAACCTGTAAAATTATGCCACAAGCAAGGCTGAGTATACTAATACTGAACTAGACTTACCCGGTGTGAGGAGTCTACTCCTCTACCTCTAGACATGCAGTTGTTTGGCTGTGGGATTTGGTTGCCAAAAGCACTAGCTGAGTTTATAAATCAAGTTTTAGCTTTGTCAAGTTTTAGTGTGACTCTCTTAAGACTAGATGTGTACTATCTACTCATTCATGGTAGCAAGCAAATTTAGCAATCAACATCTTTTGTCACATCATCACATTTCCACTTGTTACTCAATGTAGCAGCATGGATCAAGCAGTCTCATTAGCTGCGAGAAGCAGACGGTTCGAATCGAGTTTTTAAACCTTGCAAGGTAAACCTAAACACACGACGTGGCGAGGCACTCCGTCCCCACACACATCAACCGTCCCCATCGATTCCCCGTCAGCAGATTAGGGCTCACCGCCTTGGCGTACAATGCCTCACTGATCCCGACTGCCGTCGTGCAGTGACCGCACTTGTACCCACCATAACCGGAATGGGAGACCACGTCTCAGGTCATGTGAGGGGTAAAGTCCACTGCTAGGTTCAATCAGGTACTAGGCTTACCGATTTACCATATTTCTCGGCATGTGCTTAGTACGTTCAAACGCTTGACTCACGGTACCACACCTTAATCCTTATTCCAATTTTTATCCCGTGGACAACCAATCCCCATGGATTGCTATCCATAAACCAACATCATTATGATAAGAAAGTGGATACAACCAATTCCTGACCTCGGGCGAGTGCTAGAAAAATCACTCGACTTCTATCGAGATCCCTAATTAGTAAAGCAGCTACTCGACCTAGCATACTAGTATTCATCTCAATAGGATTCCTGAGATCATGCATCTAGGGTTTCAAACAACTCCTACACTTAAGTGCACATTCAATCCTACAATCATTAAGTGTAGAAAAATAGCATAATAAATAGGTTATGCATAAAACCGAGGCTTGCCTTCCAAAGCTGGGGCAGGCAGATCCTCTGGGGCAGGCTCTGGTGCTGGATCCGGGGCTACCTCCTGAGCAGCTCCTTGCTCCGGCACGAGGACGTACTCTCCGTCAGCGAGGTTGCAATCTATCGAATGCAATGAATAAGAATATGTATGCCATGATTATGCAGGATTTAGTAAACATTATGCTAAGTGAAAGAAAACTAAGTTAGTTTAGTAACTTAGGGTTTCTTGGTCATACGTGGCTCTTAGTGGTGTATGCTTATCAATTTAGGTTTGGGTTTTGTTAGGGATAAGCATAGTGGATTGTATTTCCCTTAGATATTTTAGTGGGCAATAAAAGGGGTTTTGCTGGTTGGGTTAGGGTGACATTAATCTCCACTATTAATTTCCCTTTTTCATTTTCTATTTATGAATTCTAGGGTGGGTTTGAACTACAACAGTGGTTTAACTCTTTCCAAAAATTTCTGTAAAATTATAGTGTGTTACTAGTTGTTACTGTAATTTGTCCTATAAATTTGAGGTGGTTACTGATTCAGATACTACTTGTGCAAAAATTAACAAGGATAAGTTTTAAAAGGGCACTTTACACTATAGCTATGATTTAATTGAGGTTTCTGTACCAATTTTATTTTTGTCCAGATACATAGGTGATATTAGGCCTTTGTGTTAAAAATCACAGAAAAAGGCATACTGGATATTTAGTTGTGAATTTCTAAAGTTTTATGCCAAAAAGGTGCTTATAACTAACTTGTTATTTGAAAAATATCAAACAACAAATTTCATATTTTTCCCATGTTCATAATAACAAAACATTAGTTATCCCAAGGTTTGGGGTGTTTTCTCCTTGGGGTTATTTTTCTAGGGTTTTTCTAAGTTTTCCTTGTTTCACTAAAATAAGAGGTATCTCATTTATTCTGTACTAAACAAGGGTATAATAAATTTTTCTAGTGAACTATACCGAATAAGTGAACTAAAAAAAATGTGGGTGTTCCCTGGTTCTTTATTTAAACCACCTTTAATATTTTCTCTAACTTTAGGCTAAAAATGATTTAAATGGTAAACTCTACCTTAATTTGGTGTACAGAGGGGTTTATTATTTTTGTACATGTTAGGAAGTGATCAAGTACTTCTCTAAATTTTCTGAACCCCAGTCAAATAGTGTAACTATTTTTCCTTAATTCTTTTAGCTTTTGACCAGTTAATCATTTAAATCAAAACTCTAAAGTTTTCTGCAACACTTAGGGGTTTTATATTTTTCCTAAGTAGTTTACATTATTTAGGATCTGGCAAAATTGGTTTGACTCGATTTGGGTAAACCAAACTGAAGTTATGAATTTTCCAAGTTCTATTTGGAGTTAATTCAGAATAATTTAAAAGGTTTCCTGGAAAACTACTTTGCACCGAAGACCCTGGGTTCTTTCTAAATCAATCCACTCATTTCTACCCCTGTGCCACTATTCCCTTGAGTCACTGACAGCACACAAAACCCCATGAACTTTTCTTCTTCTTCCCCGAGGTCCCTCCCCTTATGCAAACAGTACCCGTGGGAAAGAAAAGGCGGCGCGGCTTACCGGTGGTGAGAGAGGTCCGGCGAGGGGCGGGGTTGGCTTCGGGAGGTCCTGGCGGTCAAAGTGAGGTACGGCTCGACGGCGGTGGTGGCCGGAATCGGCGGGTCCACGTGCGCAGGCGGGTGATCTCATCGACAGCGAGTGCTCCGGCTTAACCACGGTGATCTAGTTCAATTAAACGGCACGATGAGCTCCACAGGATGACGTAGAGGCTATGTGCGCAAGGAATCGAAGAATGGGACAGAGATTTACCCGGTCTACGTTCACCGACGGTCGGGTGAAGTCCGGCGACCGTGGACTGGCTTCTTCGGCGAAGCAAAGTCCGATTCCTTGCTTGGGGAGCTTCACCGAGGCATGCACGGTCTCCTCCGAGGGTCAGGCGTGGCTGGGAAGGGCTCTGCTGGCCGGTCTATGGTGGTGGGGGATCGGGTGGCCGCGGGCACGCCGTTTGCAGGGCAACTCCGGTGGTTTCTGGCTCCGGTGAGGTCGAGCGTGCACGGAGGAGTACGGTCGATGCCTGAGGGGGCTTTATAGGCACGGGCGCGAGCAGGGGACACGAGCACGGCTCAGCGCGGTGCGGGGCGCGTGGGGTCGTGCGCGGGCGTGCTCTGGCGCGCTCAGAGCGCATCGAACACATGGAAGTGTTCTTCTACCCGTGTTCAACAGCTCGCCGAGATCGCAAGCGTGCGAATCTTGGAAAAAATCCGGCACAGGCCTCCTCCTGGCACCTAGGGCTGTCTTTTGTATGTGAGGCCCCATGGCAGATATGCCCTAGGTAGGGAGATATGCGGACGCCAAATCTGGCTTGTCCCTCTGCCCACCTCGCGACAAAAGCCATGCCAAATCATGTCAAACTTCTTGGGCTCGGTTTCAACTTTTTCCAGTGGGTGCCTTAGGTGGTATGACACATTTTTGGTATACAACTCAAGTGGTTTTGGTGCCATTTACTAAGTGAACATGGTGGATCTTTAGATTAGGTTCAAAATTTTACTTAGAAAGAATTAGAGAGCTCTAGCTCTCTCTCCACTTAAGGAATGGATTTGGGGTTCTTTAAGGGGTCTTTTGCAATGTTTCCCTCTCTGTATTTTGTAGATTATAATGTTACTTAAACTTTGGCTAAAGGTTAACTCATGATTTGCACATTTGCTTAACCTTCCCCCCTTTACCAGGGTTTTGGGAGTTAAGAGCTTAAGAAGGATCTAGGGTTTATTCTTCTCTTGCCCAAGGTGATAATTGCATAAATGCTTGGCTAGTGCTTTTGGTCATTAACATTCTTGGTTAATACATGGTTCCCAAGGTGTTATGCTCTTCTTCTCAAGTCTCTCCCACATGTGATCACAGTCATTAGTTCATAAATGTGCCATGGCCATGGTAACACCTAGGGTGTTACAACGCTAACGCCGAAGGTCGCTAGCGGTGCAAGAAATCGTGGCGGTTCCTTTTTTTCCTTTGCACAGGTGGTTTCAGTGGGGGTCGATGGAACGCGAAGAGGTGGAAAGGCACCCACGACTTTCCCTTTTATCCTGGTGAGGCCACGAGCTGGTCGGGGGTAGCAGCTCTAGCCCGATCGACGGCAATCTCACGAGAAGTTGTTACGGGGAAGACAGAGGGACTGACAGTCGGGTCCCATGCCGCAGTGAAACGCCGAGCGCAAGGCACACTTACCATGTGGCCTCGAGTGTCAGCGAAGGCTGCAGATGCGTGGATGTGTGGCGTGCGCAAGAAGACTAATGGTCGGACCCCACCTTTCGGCGCACAGAATTCAGTTTGGGGTGCGGTTACGCAGAGGTAATTGGGCCAAATTTGAAGAATTTCAGCCCATGTGCAGTTTTAATTTTTTCCTTTTCTTTTTCTTTTCTGTTTTCTTTTCTTTTTATTATTAGATTTCAATTTTGAATTCAAATTTGATTATCAACTTGCACATATATTAAATGTACAAATTGAACATACTAATATGGAAGGAATTTATTTATTTGTATGTTTATTTTCTTTATTTTGTATAGTATTTTTCCTTCTTTTTCTCCAAAATTTAAATTGCTATCTAGGTATTAAATCCAAATATGGACATTAATGTATTTCTATTATTGTTATTATCATTATTATTAAATGCACACACAAATAAACTCCAACATGATGCATAGATTATTTATGTGTCATTAGTTTTTTGTTCACTTAAAATATGGTTATCCCTATGTTCTAATAAGTAGAGGGCAAAACATATAATGAGATCAACTCTTTTCTTATTGTTCACAAATTGGGTATTACAAATCCTACCCCCCCTTAAAAATAATCTCGACCTCGAGATTAAGAGGAACTATGGAAGAGGTGGGGAAATTCTATTCGTAGTTCTTCTTTTCTCTCCCAAGTAGCTTCATCTTCACCATGGTGGCTCCATTGCACTTTGTACATTTTGATCACTTTATTCCTTGTAACCTGAGTCAAAGTGTCAATGATCTTAATAAGATACTCCATGTAAGTTAAAGCACCTTGCACACTGAGTTCTTACATTGGTAACTGTTCCTCTGGGACACGGAGACACTTCTTAAGTTGAGACACGTGGAATACATCATGCACATCAGACATATGATCTGGTAGCTCAAGCTGGTAGGCCATCTCCCCAACTCACCTAAAGATTCTGGAGGGTCCAATAAAGCGAGGGGATAGTTTGCCTTTAACTTTGAATATCCTCATTCCACGAATTGGTGACACCTTAAGGTACACGTGGTCACCCTCTTCGAATTCTAGTGGTCTTCTTCGGTTATCAGCATAGCTCTTCTGCCGAGTCTGTGCTATCCTCAAGTTCTCCCAAATCATACGAACTTGTTCTTCTGCCTCTTGAATAATCTGAGGCCTAAAGAACTGCCTTTCACCAGTCTGATCCCAATACAGAGGAGTTCTACACTTTCTGCCATATAAAGCTTCGAATGGTGACATCTTCACACTGGCCTGGTAACTATTATTATAAGAGAACTCAGCATAAGGTAGACTCTTGTCCCAACTGCCTCCATGCTTAAGGGCACAAGCTCTTAACATATCCTCAAGTACTTGGTTAGTTCTCTCGGTCTGGCCATCTATTTAAGGATGATAGGCCGAACTGAAGTTCAACTTCGTATCCATGTTCTCATGTAGACTTCCAAAATCTTGAGGTGAATTGAGATCCTCGATCAGAAACAATCTTCTTCGGTATACCATGTAGGCACACAATTCGAGCCATATATAACTCTGCCAACTGAGAACCCTTGTAAGTAGTCTTGACCAAAATGAAGTGAGCCACTTTGGTCAATCTATCCATGACCACCCATATGGAATCATAACCCTTCAGGGTGCGAGGCAACCCGACAATGAAATCCGTACTAATTTCTTCCCATTTCCATTCGAGCACTTTTAACGGATGTAGCAGTCCAGCTGGTATTTGATGTTCAACTTTGACTCTTTGACATACATCACACATAGCCACATGTGCAGCTACATCTCTTTTCAGTCCATACCACCAGTACTTCTGTTTCAGACCCTGATACATCTTGGTGCTACCAGGATGAATAGAGTAATCAGAGTCATGGGCTTCCTTCAGTATGGTCTCACGGAGGTTGTCAATCTCAGGAACACATATCCGGTTCTTGAACCATATTGTGCCTTGCTCATCCTCCGTGAAGTCTGGACCTCTACCCTCATCCATCAGATCTTTTATTTCTTAGATTTTAGCATCGCCAATATGACCTTTGCGTATTTCTTGTTCCAAGGTAGGTTCCACATCGATAGTGATCCCTTTAGTATGTGCAGCTATTCCCATGTTGAGTCATCTAAAATCTTCTACTAACTCATCGGGTAACTGGGCGACAATTGCTGCATGAACATGCTCCTTCTGACTCAGGGCATCCGCCACAAGATTCGCCTTGCCCGGATGATAGTGGATTTCCAAGTCATAATCTTTGATGAGCTCCAACCAACGGTGTTGCCTGAGGTTGAGATCTTTCTGAGTGAAGATATACTTTAAGCTCTTATGATCAGTGTAGACTTGGCACTTAGTTCCCATTATATAATGCCTCCAAATCTTGAGAGCATGCAGTACGGCTGCCAGTTCTAAGTCATGAATGGGGTAGTTCAACTCATGTTTCTGCAACTGGCAAGACGTGTAGGCGATGGCATGTCCTTCTTGCATAAGAACACATCCAAGCCTTGCCGACACGCATCACAATATATATCAAATCCCTTCTGCAGATCCGACATAACCAACACTGGGGTGACATCAATTTTAACTTCAGTTGATTGAAACTATCTTGACATTCATGATACCACTTAAACTCCTTTCCCTTCTCTAATAGTGAGGTCATAGGCTTCGCTATCTTGAAGAATCCTTCAATAAATCGCCTGTAATAACCAACGAGTCCCAAGAAACTCCGAATTTTAGTAACTGAACTTGATATCTTCCATCCTACTATCTCTCTCACTTTAGCAGGGTCCACTGATATTCCTCCCTTAGAGATGATGTGTCCAAGGAATGGTACTTCATCAATCCAGAACTCACACTTGCTATACTTGGCATAGAGTTGATTATCCCTTAACTTCTATAGAACCAATCGCAGATGTTCCTCAAGATCACTATCATTCTTGGAATAAATAAGAATGTCGTCGATGAATACCATGACAAATCTATCAAGATACTCCATGAACACCTTGTTCATCAGATTCATGAAGTAGGTTGGTGCATTAATTAAGCCAAACGACATGACCATGAACTCATATAAACCATATCGGGTAGAGAAAGCCGTCTTGCGAATATTAGAAGGCATAATCTTCATTTGATGATAACCCGATCTGAGATCAATCTTACAGAATACCCTAGCACCTCTCATTTGATCAAATAAATCTTCAATACGAGGTAAAGGATACTTGTTCTTAATTGTGACATCATTAAGTGATCTATAATCAACGCACATCCTTTGTGAACCAACCTTTTTCTGTACAAACGAAATGCTGCTTCCCAAGGTGAGGAACTCGGACGAATGTACCCTGCCTCTTGCAACTCCATTAATTGTTTCTTAAGTTCTTTTTGTTCTTCTAATAACATCATGTATGACCTTTTTGAAATAGGGGCGGTTCCAGGTAAGAGATCAATAACAAACTCAACTTCCCTATCTGGTGGCATTCCGGGTAACTCCTCTAGAAAGACATTGGGGAAACCTCTAACCACACAGATGTTTCTGCCCACAAATTTACCATCTACTAGGTATATGGCGGGTCTGGTAGACGGGGTTATGGTAATCACGACTTCAAATCTTTCTCCCTTTGGACTGGTGAGTTCTACGGTTCCCCTAGCACAATGTATAACCAAGTATCATATCTATACTGCTCTCCTCTAATACTATAGGCATAGACCAGAATTCCCTTCCCATGATTGTAGTGTTAATCTGTTGGTCATATAATTTGCTTCAATAGGCCCTTTAGGGGTAATTACTATCAGTGGTTTTTGCATAGTTTGAAGTGGTAACTCATTTGTGTTGACATAGCAAGCAGAAATAAACGAATGCATAGCTCCAGAATCAAATAATATGGCTACAGGAACTGAATTAATATAAAATGTACTGATAGTGATATCAGCTCCATCAGTGGTAGCATCAGCACAGACTTGGTTTACTCTGGCAATGTTGAATCCCTTGCCAGAACCTGGAGTTGGTTGCTTGCCTTGGACATCGCTTCGACCAGGTGTGCTGGGAATCCTCTTCGGGCAAGCATTGGCGTAGTGCCCAACCTCACCACACTTGAAGCAAGTGGTGACTGTACCCTATCCTGCAGGTCTCACTGGGGTGCTAGTGGGGGCAGCCTAACGAGTATGTGGAGTCCCTTGTGGTGCATACTAAGCTGATCGTTGCCCTCCTCTAGGATGAGCTGCTGTACCCTAGGGTGAAACATAGCGAGGACAGATGCTACTGCTCCCCTGCCCCTGGGTGATAGCCTTCCTCTTCATCTCACCCAGCTGAACATGTTTGTGTTCAATAGCTATAGCCTTATCCAGAAGCCTCTAGAAAGATGGAAAGTTGTGAGCAACCAGCTGATACTGAAGTGGCCCAACAAGCCCCTCCATGAAATGCTCCTGCTTCCTTTCATCATCAGCAACCTCATCTGGAGCATACATCGATAGCTGAATAAATTTATCATGATATTCACTGACTGACATGGTGCCTTGCTTCAGTGATAAGAATTCCTTCTTCTTTATTTTCATCAGGCCAGCAGGAATATGGTAGTTTCTAAATTGTGTAGCAAACTCTGCCCAGGTGATAGTATTCGCAGCATCATGGGCATCAATGTAGGAGTCCCACCAATCAGCAGCTGGGCCAGTAAGACGACCCGAAGCATAGAGCACCTTCTCCCGATCAGAGCATTGAACGATATTCATCATCTTCTCCACTGATTTCAGCCAATCATCAGCATGTAAAGGCTTTGGAGAGCTGGAGAATGTAGGTGGCTTGTGACTCATGAATTCTCGCTGCTTGTCCCAGGGTGGAGATGGTGGTGGTGGAGGAGGTAGCGGTGGTTGTTGCTGTGGCTCCAATCGCTCTTGCCTCATCTCCTGACGCATTTCCTGCCTTTCCTGATGCATCTCCTGGCGTTCTTGGCTCATCTGAGTTTGCATTTCATTCATCGTGTTTGCCATCTGTTGCAGCATCTGCATCTGAGCGGCAACCACTGGATCTGTCCCAGCCGGTGGAGGATTCGGTGGAGAACTCATCTCTGGTTGAGGTTGTGTAACAATCCTCCTGCTGTGGTGGTTGGCAGGTAGATCGATTCTGCCTCCCTTCCTGGTATTGACCATCTGAGTTAGAAACACATGGTAAGATAGAATTGTAGATAAAACGAGTATTTATGAGACATGATCTTTTGGGGTTTTATTAGCTCAGTAGTTTAGTGTGTCACCTACTAATACTAATACATTATCTTATGGTGGTACATGCTAGAATGCCCTGCTATACTAATTTAGTCAAACAAAGAAGCAAATCAAGCATTTGCCATCAGAACAAACATCCAGTCACTTTAGGTAGAGAAAATAATTTAATATTGTCTTAGGTCTCCTATCTCTTTAAAGGGTCATAAATGTAGGATTCTAAGGTGTGAAATCCTTCTTGTCTTTCTAGAGTAGAAAAGATAAGAATAGTCAGAGTAGAACAACAAAAGGTGAGACAGGATCAAGATAAGTATAGAAAGAATCAAAGTAAGGTAAGTAGGTAAGGGTTTTGTCCAGTTCTATCAAGGTTTCATCCTACAGTAAACATTTCCTCTGATACCACTTCTGTCACACCCGGATTTAAGGGATAAAGCCGGGTGCGTCTCATATGTGCGCCAAATAAGAACATCACATATTATGACAAAGTGTATAGAGATAAATGTCACAAATATCATTATTACATAGCAGAAGTCTTACAAAAATAGATGAGAACAATAAAGCGAACTAAGTATTATTCCTTGGCGCCATCAAGCTAACTGGGAGATGCCACCTAGATAAGCTTGTACTCCTCATTGTAAGGCTCCTCCTGGACTACCTGTTCTTCTCCTATGGGGGGTTATATTTCACAAGGGTGAGCTCACAAAACATCATAGCTCAACAAGTTGTGGGGAATATTGTGCATGAACTCACCAAAGGTGGGAGTTCATGTGAAGTGTAAGGCTGATCAACAAATAATGGTTAAAGCTGAGCATTGCTTTTAATAAGTTGGTCAAATTTTATTAGCAGTTACTAAATGTAAGTAGATACCAAACCAGAGTAATAATAGATCGTAATTAATAATAAAACCACAATGCAATGCAAATGACAAATTGGAGTTTAATTCCATAAATTAATCATGTGAGAGTCCTCAGCTGCTCATGACCGCGAGCATGACTAGTATACCATTTTTACACTCTATAGAGGTTGTACCCTTTACCCACAAGTCATGTCACCTGGTTGCCAAGGGGTCTAGAAGTCCCATTCATCTCTACCGAGGAGACGAGGCAGGGTAACACTACGAGGCCTTTACAAAGTTCCACTACCTTCGGAAAACCCACTACAGTTTCTAGGGAGCGCAATGCAGGAATCCCCCGTCTGACCACCATCACAGCAAAATCAACCCGAGAACCTCCCTACACCGACAACTCCCCTACTAACCTTGCCCCTTTCGGGTATGGTAGACCTCCACTAGTTTTCCTAATTAGTCAGCCAAGGGCATCCTATTCCACCCTTGTGGTGGCACATGTTTCTCAAGTTAAGCTCCATGTTCTAATTAACATAATAGTCTTATCATGAATAGAATAAAACAATAATAATAAAGAATGACCATGTGTAATAGTTATCTCAACACCCAAACCACATATGGTAATAGCAAAGACTACCTAAAAGTTCAGGGGTAAACAGGGTGTAAAGATGACCAAACTAGGGTGACCTATTTGGTCCCATCAAAATTAATCCTATGCACGCCAAAATTGTTATAGAGAACATTATTGGGTAAATAAAAGTGGTCAAGGGCACAATTTGCCTTCAACGAGCGCCTGCTCAGCAATTTCCACTTACTAGACACCTGGGTCCTTGGTCACTTTTTCGTCTACTCGAAGCAATACAAACAAACATAGTATAGGAGAAATTAACATCACACCAAACTTGAGTACAAAATACATAATAATAATCTATGTGTCAACCAGCACTTCTAGATCTGAGTCGGTGACGGAATACATGGGCTACGGGTCACGGGGAGGAAGGACGGTGATCTTTTCTACCATCGAAACGAACGAAGGAGCGAGAAGAAGACGAAGCTCTTTGGGCAGAAGATGGAAATGACGTTTGAAGGCAAAGGATGAAGACTGCAAAGGTAATGGTGCGAAGCCCTCCCTCTCGGTCACCTTTATAGGACGGACGAAGCCACCAAGGTGTGATTCGAAAACGGCTGGACGACGGTCGTTTCAAAAACACGCGCACGCATGTCTTGAACGGTCTGTTGGTAGGCAGGACGTCCCATCGCACTAAATGACTGTGTCCCCTCCGAGGTAAAACATGCCTAGCGTTGTTCCACATCCTGCCTCAAAAGGTACGCCCTCTCCCCTCGACTACCTTGCCTTTTGTCCTCTCGGCAACCTAACTAGAAAGAAGTGTCTTCTGCCTTAGGCAACCCCCTTAGAAAAGGAGCAGCGAATCAGAAAAATTCGTATTCTACCTCGGCCTGTCGCTTTGGGAGAAAAAAGGCAAGAAAGATAATGTTCAGAGGTTCGAAGGCTCAACCCTCAACAGGGTTCAGACGAACCGCCTCAGGACTTCAGGGCTCTGAGCCCAATACTAATCAGGGGTTCGAATGTTGGCCCCAGAGCACAGAGTCAGGGATGACTATAGGTATGCCCGTACATGGCCCCAGCTCGGGTTGTGACCTAAGGTATCTTAAGACATATCCGAGAACCCCCGGGAGCGATTCGTGACGGTTTCCCATCGTAGGGAGGCATCGAGCCCTCGGACCCTAAACCCTAAATAAGGGCCAAACTCCCAAAGGGTGATAGCCGAGCCACCTACAAAAAAACCGAGACGTCCCCCAAGGGTCTCCCACCTCGAGCAGGGCTCCACCTCAACCGAGGTCGACACCACTCGCTCTGCCTCGCCCGCCGCCTCAGCCCAGTCTGTCTCGCCCGAGCCGACCTCAAGCGAATAGGACAAGGGCACTCGAAAAAAGGCAGGGGATAGGCGCATTTAATGCGTGTACCAACCCACACAGTGGCAGCGGAGCACAGTGGCGGACAAGACAGCAATCACATCCGGTGCAGCGGTATGATTACGCCTACATCACAGTGCACGCATGCCGCCTAACGCCCTCCGATGGGATGCCTAACACGACAAGTCGAGCGGACGCGCCTTCGGGTGCAATCGCTTCGCCTCGCCCGACCCTAGGCTCAGCACTCGGGCAAGTTCTCCGCCTCGCCCGAGCTCGGCCTCGGCCACCGACTGTGCCACAAATCCCATAGACAGCCACTACGCCCGACTGTACCGCACGTCGAGAGACGGCTTGGCTAAAGCCTTGGGAAGAGTTCTACATCAATAAAGCAGGGACTCTGATCTCGATGAGTGTTGCAGGGAATCTCAATGTCATAACACGCCAGGAAAATGACGTGCCCCGTAAGCAGCCTTTGGCCCATACCCCGACACTATTTACAACCACTACAGCATGGGCAACCTCTCCCTCGGGGGCTCGAGCGTACGGACAACCCCTCAGCCTTGGCTCTCTACGGGAAGTCAGCAGGCACGAATCTACTGCATGGTTTGCCATCACGTTAGACGCTAGGGCATCTATCTTTCGAATACAAGACTCAGCTTCACTGTGGACGCTTCCCTTGGTGTATAAATAGGGCAGTGGTCCCTCTACAGGACACGGGGACACACGGAGACGAACTCTAGAGTTGGCCCAAACCAGGATAATCACTTATGTCATCTTGCACACCATCTGAGTTGGCCACGCGACACATTTACTAGTTGGTTAAGGACCCATGGTCCAAACACCGACAGTTGGCGCGCCAGGTAGGGGGTACTCGTGTGAAACACTCTCAGTTCTCGCTAGCGCTCTAGATGGCCGGTTCTCACTACCCACTCAGGCTCGGGACGACGATCAGGTTCGAGAGTCTTGAGTTCATGTCTCTCGGCATCGAGTATGACATGGTACCCCACCCGTCTGTCCCTCTCGAACGTCCAATCTCTTATCTCCGCCCTTCTCATCATAGGAAAAAAGATAGAGCAACCGCAATCGTGCCCCACAGGACACTACGTGCACAGAAGGCACCGCCAGGGCTGATGACGGCATTGAGTCCCTCTCAAGGGACTTGGCCGGCATCAACATTTCACTCGGAGTGCCGCTAACCGCACCTGCGCCAACATTCCTAGCACCAGCTACCCCAACGTGGGAGTCACCATTCCCCCACAATGTCGAGCAAGGGGCGTCAGCTGCACCAGCCCTCCCACCGCAGGTTAGGAGGAGTCGGATGCTCCCTAGAGAGACATGGGGGGAACGGAGGAGAACCGTCTGTGTTCAACCCCATCCGGGTGCCTAGACTCCAAGGAGGAAGATGACCCAGGCTTCACCCTAGACTTCTCCGGGCTAAGGGATCCCGAGTCCATGCTACAGTTCTTGTACGCATGTGACAAAATTCTCTCTGAAAGCTCGGAGGGTTACAGCTCAGGTGGTGAGGGCTACAATCCGACTCGGGAGTGCTTCCACGTTGACTCAGGGCTCCCCGAGGAAGGAGATCACCTCGGCATGTCACAAGAAGGTGACCAACCTCCACTACACAACTCAGACAAGGCCCAAACCCCTCCGGGGAGCCGTGAGGATCACCTCGAGCAACTCCAGGAGTTGCACGACAAGCTCGGGGAAGAACATCAACGCCTGTAGCAGCTGCGATAGGTTTTGGAGGGAGAGGCCGCAGGCAAGGCCCTCGATGGAGGCACGCGGGTGAAGGCACGCTACATCCCGTGTCACATGAGGAACACGCCAACGTCGCCGAGCCCCTCGTCCTCAACCGGGCAAGTCAAAGCCTAGCAGCGGCTGCGCTCTTACTCCGCACCATGCCGGAGCCCTCCACCACTGCGGGACGCCACATCCATGGCAAACTTCGGGGGCTTATGGAATGCACCGTGGTCCAGCAGGCCGAGAGTTCGGCCTCTCAGCTCTGGGGACCTGCTTCGAGCCTTTAGCCGGGACCCTCTTGCTTCGAGAGGGAATCCTCGGTGCATCCCGCACATATCAAGCAAAGGGTGCCCATAGTGCACTACCATCTCCGAGATAATCGCTAACCCCAGGCAGTTCATGATCGTCTCAGAGGATGCACGCAACAACATGAAACATTCGGCTACCGCCCCCGGCAGGGTGGACACTACAATAGCAGGGAGGACCGAAGCCCTTTCCCCGAGCCACCAGGCCCCCAAGTCTTCAGCAAGGCCATTCGCAGGGCGCCATTCCCGCCTCGGTTCCGGGCCCCGACTACTATCACCAAGTACTCAGGAGAAACAAAGCCAGAGCTATGGCTCGTGGATTATCAGCTTGCTTTCCAGCTCGGGGGGACGAGCGATGACAACCTCATCATTCGGAACCTCCCCCTATTTCTCTCCTATCCAGCCCGAGCCTGGCTCGAGCACCTCCCGCCGACATAGATCCACGACTAGGAAGACATGGTCCGGGTCTTCGGAGGGAACTTCCAGGACACGTACATTTGCCCAGGAAACTCCTAGGATCTCCCAAGCCACTGGCAGAAGCCCGATGAAAGCCTCCGTGATTACATCTGTGTCACACCCGGGCTTTAAGGGACAAAGTCGGGTGCATCTCATATATGCGCCAAAGAAGACAACACATATAATAACAGAGTGTATAGAGATAAATGTCACAATATAATCAGAGTACTTATTACCTAGCGGAAGTCTTAAAAAATAAAAGGTAAATATAAAACGATCTAAAGTCCATCCTTGGCGCCATAAAGTTAACTGGGAGACGCCACCTAGATCAAGTCAAACTCCTCGTTGTGTGGCTCCTCTTGAACCACCTGTTCTTCTCCTGTGGGGGTGTGAGATAGCAAGGGTGAGCTCACACATGTTCATCGCTCAACAAGTTGTGGGGAATAATGTTCATGAACTCACCAAAGGTGGGAGTTCATGTGATGTGTAAGGCTGATCAACAATAGGGGTTAAAGCTGAGCATTGCTTTTAATAAAATGGTCAAATTTTATTAGCAGTTACTAAATGTAAGTAAATACCAAACCATAATAAGAATAATAGAACAAAATTAATAAATAATCCCATGCAATGCAAATAAAAATTGAATTTAATTCCATAATTTAATCATGCGAGAGTCCTGAGCTGCTCATGACCGTGGGCTTGGCTAGTATACCAGTTTTACAGTCTGCAGAGGTTGTATCCTTTACCCACAAGTCATGTTACCCATCTGCCAAGGGGTCATGAATCCCATACCTCTACCAAGGAAGCGAGGTAGGGTAACACTACGAGGCCTTTACAAAGTTCCACTAGCTTCCGAAAACCCACTACAGTTTATGGGAAGAGCACTTGCAAGAATCCCTCGTCTGACTGCCATCGCAACAAAATCAACCCGAGAACCTCCCTGCATGCAACTCCCCTACTGCCCTTGCCCTTATCGGGTAAGGTAGTCTTCTACTAGCTTTCCTAATTAGTCAGCCAAGGGCGTCCCATTCCACCCTTATGGTGGCACGTGTTTTTCAAGTTAAGCTCCATGTTCCAATTAAAATAATATAATGATCTTGACATGAACATAAATAACATAACAGAATAATTGGAACATGGATATAATAAAATATTAACCCAAAACCATATAAAGCAATAGCAAAACTACCCAAATGATTCAGGGGTAAACAAGGTAAAAGATAATCAGACTAGGGTGACCTATTTGGTCCCATCAAAATTAAACCTATGCATTGAATATTGATAATAAAGAACATTATTGGGTAATAAAAGTGGTCAAGGGCACAACTTGCCTGGGACTTGAGATTCTAGGTACCAGGATGATTCTTCAGATCATCGCGACCTCACGCTAAACGTAGCAATACAAACAAACATGGTATAGACAGAATTAACATCACACCAAACATAAGAACATACTGCATAGTAATAATCTACGCGTCGCTACGAGATCGTGGGTTCATGAACCACTAAATTCGGAGTTACACTCATCAAGTTATGATGTGATTAAATGATTAAAACTAGGTTCTATGTTTATTTTATAATTCTAGAGAAAAGATAACCTAAAGTAGTAATTAATTAAACTTTAATCTAAATTATAACTTAATTAGAAATCATATTTTAATCAAACTATAATTATGGAGAGGTTGGTTTTGATTTAGAAGAGCTAATCTAGTAGACATAGGATAAATAAATATCTAACAATAAAAGTATGTGACATAGTATAACTAATGTTGTTACTGCGTAGTAAGTATTTATACGAATCTAACACAACTGGAACGGGTCAAATTGGAATTAAAACGAAGAAGTTATGAATTTCCGAAGTTTGTATGTGTTCACTACAAAATTAATCGAGTAATCAATTCTAGTATGGGTTTCATGCTACAACAGTGTTACCAAGTAATAGACGATATTAATACAAACTCATAGGAGCTAGATTGGACTTAAAAGGATCTAATATGAATTTTCTATGAATTTATTGAGTTTCAGGATTTATTTATGTACTAAAAATTGATTTCTGTAATTAATTATCCTTTTTCATTGTTATCTGGACTGCGCACCAAATTTAGGGAAGTGCAGGGGCGTTAACACAAAAAATCTACAGACTCAGAGTCTTTGGTCGTGAACTGCGGGTTGGTTCTTATATTTCGCAGGGTCTCTTTTACAAACTTACCTGGCCGAAGCGGTAATATTGATTCTGGCCGTTAGATCTAAAAGGCGTGGTCCAGATTAGATTTACGACCTCTCGAAGCGGTACGCCTCCGCACACGCTTGGATCACGATCCCGTGGCCCACAGTGCGCCACGCCATCACCAGATCCGATCTGCATGCCCGAGATCAAACGGTGCAGATCTAAACTAGGCCTATCAGTACATGGACTAAATCGAGACCGTTACCCTATGATCGAACGGTTAGATCCGCTCCTTCCCAAATTCGCACTCCGGCACGGTGGCGCCGTCCATCCCGCGGTGGCGCCCCCGCCGCCGCGAGGACCAACGCCCAAATCGCCGCCACACACCCAGATTCGACAAGTCCTACACGATGTGCACATCAACGCGGAGCGGATTGGGGTGGTTCTCACCGAAACTGTAGTCGTGGTTACACTCGGCCACGGCGGTCCTCGGTACAACGACGACGACGGAAGACCAGCGAGCAATCCACAGCTCCGCCGATCCAATCTCTACCCGCCGAGGCCCCGAGCAGGTCCAGCGACAACACAACAGAGACATGCGCGGGCGACTTACAAACCGAGCCCATGCAGTAGCGGCACCGGTTGGATGGGCCAGCGCCTGGGAGAAAACAGGAAATGGGCTAGATTCTAGCTTGGCGGCCCACACAGGTAGTTCACCTTTTTTTCTATTTCCTTTTCTATTTTCTTTATTTCCTTTCTTGTTTCAAATTAAAATTTGATTCTGGGTCCAAACTCAAACTTCAGAATAAAATCACAGTCAAAATCCGGAATGAGATTCATATATGTTTATTTGATCTATTATTGTTATTAATCCCTTTATGCGGATGCTTTTAAACATACAAACAGAAAGAAATTATATTCTTTAATCCCTAAGGTGTAGGTTTTTTATTAAAGGATACTCTAACCTTTACATTTTAGAGAACATATCTTATGTCTTAATTTTATATAAGGATCTCTTCATATTATATTTTATTTTCTTCCTCTTCCTTTTTGTGAGAAAATGAAACCTAAGTTTAATTATGTTCAAAGAGTGGTTTCGAAAGAAAGGAAATTTTTATTAGTAACTATTATTTTTTTCTCTAAATCACTAGTTAGGATTTAGGGTGCTACAATCCGCAGGTTCTCGAAATAGCAGCTCCCCAACGTCACCAACTCTGACGTCATGGAGGCTTTCCTCGCCGGCACCTCCTGCCGGGACCTGGTCAGCAAGTTGGATCGCAAGACCCTGACTAAGGCCAACGAGCTAATGGACATCGCCATGAAGTTCGCTTCCGGGCAGGAGGCCATCGAGGTCCTTTTCCACAATGACAAGGAGGACAGGAAGCGAAAGGAGGGTGCCCCCGAGGCATCCTCCCAACGCAACCTAAAGAAGGGCAAAAATAAGAAGACGCGGCAGGGCCAGCCCGAGGCCCTCGTCGCCGCTACAGAAAAGCGCAACCCTCGAGCCACCCAAGGGGGACCAAGGGTCTTCGACAAGATGTTGAAGGAGTTGTGCCCTTAGCATAAGGGCCCGGTCAAACACACCCTCGGTGAATATGACATGCTCCAGCGCTTCTACAACAAGCACGGCCCCTCGAAAGAAGGGGGAACAAGAAGTCCGCCGACGCCGAAGACAACGACGACAAGGGCAACGACTTCCCCGATGTGCATAACTGCTACATGATGTTTCGAGGGGACACCGTCAACATGTCCTCAAGGCACCGCAAGCAGGAGCGCCGGGAAGTCTTCTCGATCGAGGCAGCGACCCCGATCTACCTAGACTGGTCGGATCGCCATCACCTTCGACTGGGATGACCACCTGGACCACGTCCTGAACCCTGGGAAGTATCTACTCGTTGTCGGCCCCATCATCGGCAACACGCGCCTCACAAAGGTGCTCATGGATGGAGGCAGCAGCCTCAACATCATCTATGCAGACACTCTAGATCTCCTAGGGGTCGGGCGCTCTGAAATCCGACCTAGGGCCGCGCCTTTCCACGAGATCACCCTAGACAAGAGGGTGCATCCCCTCAGGCAGATTGATCTACCTGTCTGCTTTAGGACCCCCACTAATTTCCAAAAGAAAACTCTCACGTTCGAGGTGGTAGGGTTTCAAGGTACGTACCACGCTGTGCTCGGGCGGCCATGCTATGCTAAGTTCATGGCCGCCCCAAACTACACGTACTTAAAACTGAAGATCCATGGGCCCGCGGGCATCACCACCGTAGGCTCCACTTACCGCCATGCTTATGAGTGCGACATCGAATGTGTTGAATACGCCGAGGCACTCGTTTACTCAGAGGCCCTCATCGTCGATCTAGAGAACCTCGCTAAAGAGGTGCCCAACGCCAAGAAGCACGCCAGAAACTTCGAGCCGGCCGAAGCCACGAAGACCGTCCCCCTCGACCGTAGCAACCCTAGGGAGAAGGTGTTGCGGATTGGCTCTCAGCTTGAGCCCAAATAGGAAGCAGTGCTCGTTGAGTTTCTCTGCGCGAACGTCAAAGTATTCGCATGGAGTCCCTCGGACATGTCGAGCACACTGAGGGAAGTCAAAGAGCACTCCTTGGACATCTGAGCCAACTCCAAACCGGTGAGGCAACCCCTGCGCCGATTTGACGAGGAGAAACATAGGGTCATTGGGGAGGAGGTCAATAAGCTAGTGGCGGCCAGGTCCATCAAGGAAGTGTTCCATCCAAAATGTTTAGCAAACCCTGTATTAGTTAGGGAAAAGTGAGGAAAATGGAGGATGTGTGTAGACTACACTGGTTTAAATAAAGCATGTCCAAAAGTTCCTTACCCTCTTCCTTGAATAGACCAAATCGTAGAATCTACTGCAGAGTGCGAAACACTTTCCTTCCTTGATGCGTACTCAGGCTACCACCAAAACCGGATGAAAGAGTCTGACCAGCTCGTGACCTCTTTCATCACCCCGCAGGGCATGTATTGTTACACAACCATGCCCTTCGGGCTGCACAACATAGGAGCCACGTATCAACGTTGCATGAACCACATGTTCGGTGACCACATAGGCTCAATGGTAGAGGCCTATGTTGACGATATAGTGGTTAAAACTAGGAAGGCCGACAACCTTGTCGCTGACCTAGAAACTGCATTTGCTTGTCTCCGAGCCAAGAACGTTCGACTCAACCCGGAAAAGTGTGTCTTCGGCGTCCCCCGAGGCATGCTCTTAGGGTTCATAGTCTCGGAGCGAGGAATCGAGCCCAACCTGGAGAAGGTCTTGGCCATCACCAACATGGGGCCTATCACACCCGGCTCTGAGGGCAAAACCGAATGCATAGCATATGTGGGCCAGGATACATTTCCCACACATATGTTGACATCACAAGTGTAATATATCAAAAGAAAATGCAATAAAGGTGTACAGATAGTAGAGTACTTTATTACATCATCTGAATCATTGTATCTTTAACAAGTATCACAGTCAAAGTAGGGTGGAATTAAATATGGGCACTCTTCCACAGGAAGGTGACTGGCGCATCGTTAGACTTAAAAGTCATCATCGTCATCATCGAAGTCTTCAGCATCACCCTCTGATCAAAATATTAGCACGAGTGAGCTCATTTATGGTCGGGACTCAGCAAGTGGGGGACAATTAATGCAAGTTAACAAGGTAGGCTATGGATAAGCGATAAGCTTTTTAGTTAGTCAAGATTTTATTAGCAACACTTGTCATACTAATAAGTATGTATCCCAAGTATCCCAATTAAATAAAGGTATAATATTATATCAAAAGCACTTAAGTAAAATCACTTAAGAAAACCATTGGTAGATCATCATATCTCAATTTATTGTCCATCTTTAAGTTCAATTATCATGTGAGGGTCTAGGTTGCTCTTAACCGTGAGCACGACTGACATATCAGTTTTACACTCTGTAGAGGTGGTACAACTTTACCCACAAGCCATGTATCCCATCTAGCCTGGGTTGATCGGACATGTAAACACTGCCGAGGTGAATGGCTAGGGATCCATTATGAGGCTTTCACAAAATATCCTTAATGCAAAGCCACCCGTTGAGGTTTCCATGTCAGTATTGATGGCCCTCTGGGTGAGGTAACTTAGCCAAGACTACCACCCCATGTTAACATGAGCTACCACCAAACCACTGCCGCCCCCTCTTGCCCATCTTTCAGGTAGGGTTGTTAAGCACTAACTCTATAGAGCTAATTACCAAAGCCAGAGAAATTATAGCACTTGTGGTTGCACTGTTATCCTGGGTGGTCACTACATGTTCCATTTAACACAAAATGTTCTTGTTTAACCATCGGGTTAACATCATAATAAAACTTCATTTCCAGAACATAGTATAATTAAAAGAGTGACATCATATTTCTCAAGTTGAGCAATAGCAAAAATTGCTAAGCATAACATTTATCCCAGGGTAATTCAAGAAATAGGGTTGGTAATTCTAGGAAATCCTTAATTAGGAAAATCCCATCAAATTATGCAATATATCCAAAAAGTAAACATTATTATATGCATTACTTGGGTACAAATAGAATATGCAGAGGGAGAATCCACTTGCCTTGCTAGAAAGTGTCATGTGGGTCGTCCTCGAACGAGTTTGGTTCGTCTACCTCACAGTCAACTTCTAACATCGATTTGCGTATCGTACATACAAAAAGAATATGTACGCCAAATAAATAAACATACACCATTACAGGGGTAATCATTCACCATTACATTCACATTCGTACATCACACATTTATACTCGTAAATACGTCTTAAAGCGTAAATACTTATTAATCCATTATGACTACTACTATGAGTTATTATTGTTGAAAATGTAAGTAAGTGACTATGACACTAGTTTTATCTAGTATAATATAGATAAACATGTATTAACAATCTTTATCTAGTATAATATAGATAAACATGTATTAACAGTCATTTTAAATCAGGACCTATAACACCCGGCTTTAAGGAACAAAGCCAGGTGCATCTCATACATGCGCCAAGAAGACAACACATATAATAACAGAGTGTATAGAGATAAATGTCATAAACATCAGAGTATTTATTACATAGCGGAAGACTTATTACAAAATAAAATAATAAAGATAAAACAAACTAAGGATCGTCGGCGCCAATGTCGACTGGGAAACGCCACCTAGATCAGATCGAACTCCTCAGTGTTAGGCGGCTCCTCCTGAACCACCTGATCTTCTCCTGTGGGGGGGGGGGTGTGAGACAGCAAGGGTGAGCTCACACATGATCATAGCTCAACAAGTTGTGGGGAACCAGTGGACATAAACTCACAAAGGTGTGAGTTCATGTGATGTGTAAGGCTTAATCAAAGATAGGGGTTAAAGCTGAGCATTGCTTTTAAGTAGTTGGTCAAAATTTTATTAGCAGTTACTAAGTGTAAGTAAATACCAAACCATAAGTAAAGTAATAGAACAAAATTAATAACAAACCCATGCAATGCAAATGACAAAATTGAATTTAAGTTCCATAATTTAAACATCAGAGAGTCCTGAGCTGCTCATGACCGCGAGCTCAGCTAGTATACCAGTTTTACACTCTGCAGAGGTTGTACCCTTTACCCACAAGTCATGTTACCCATCTGCCAAGGGGTCATGAATCCCATACACCTCTACCTAGGAAGCGCGGCAGGGCAACACTACGAGGCCTTTACAAAGTTCCACTAGCTTCCGAAAACCCGCTACAGTTTATAGGAAGTTCCAATGCAGGGTTCCTGGCTGACCGCCATTGCAGCAAAATCAACCAGGGACCTCCCTACACTGATCACTCCCCTACTGCCCTTGCCCCTTTCGGGTAAGGTAGTCTTCCACTAGCTTTCCTAATTAGTCAGCCAAGGGGTCCCATTCCTCCCTTGTGGTGGCACGTGGTTCTCAAGTTAAGCTCTATGTTCCAATTAACATTAATGATATCAACATGAACATAAACAGAATAACAACAAGAATTGGAACATAGAGGTAATAAATGATTATCCCAAAACCATATAAAGCAATAGCAAACTACCCAAGTGATTCAGGGGTAAACAAGGTAATGAGATAAACAATCTAGGGTGACCTATTGGGTCCCATCAAAATTAACCTATGCATGGATAAGTGATATTAAAGAACATTATTGGGTAAAAAGTGGTCAAGGGCACAACTTGCCTTCAATGAGCTCCTGCTCAGCTACTTCAACCTGCTGCTCACCAGGATCCTCGGCAACGGGCTCTTCTACTTGCCACAATACAAACAAGCACAGTACATATAGAGAAATTAACATTACACCAAACATATATACAAAATACACAGTAATAATCTACACCTTAAAATAAAATTCTAGGAACAGGAATCATAATTTTTGGAGTTATAGAATTTAAGTTATGCATTTTCAAAGGTTTTATGTGTTTAGAATAAGATTTAGTGTGGAATTAAATTTCTTACTGTGGTCATGATAAAACAGAGGCACTAAGTGCTAGAGAATAAAATTACAAAATTTTAGGAACTGGAATGGAATAATTTGGAGTTAGTATGAATTTTCTATGAATTTATAAAGTTCTAGCAATTATTTTCCTATTAAAAATCCATTTATAAATCATTTTCTCTGGTTTTATTATGTTCTGGACCGGGCCTCAATTAATGGGAAACGCAGGGGGCTGTTTAACAAATAACCCGAGACTCAGAGCACTATTGCTTTGGACGGCGGGTTGGTTTCTCAGAAGTCTAGGGTCTCTTAAGCAAAAAGCACCCGCGAAGGGGTATGGGGCTCTCACAGTCGTCCGATTAGAATTCGACCGCTAGGATCACACCGCATCAGCACGCGTCTACAGCCGATGGATCCGAGATCGAGGCTCGAGATCTAACCACGCGCGCGCCAAACTCTCAGCCCTCCGATCATTAATATCCGGACACGATCGGTTTTCTTCCTTGCTCTCACCCGAAAATGGATCTTGGCCACCCGTTTTCGATCCAACGCAAGGGGAGTCGTCTTCTCTGACCCAACGCGGCTAAACGGGGTAAACAGTACCCCGCGGCGGAGCAACCCGCCGGCGCACCCCGCTCGACCGAGACAGGGCCCCAAATCCCCAAATCAACTGGTGCTAATCGAAATTCAGATAACGGCGAACCTACTGAACCTGTGTTCTCTGGAAAACATGCGACGGAATGCCCTACCCACGGTATAGCGCGGTGTCGCGGCGCCGGTGACCAATTCATGGTCCCCGGAGGGGTAACTACCTCCCCTGCGAAGCTCTACATGACGAGAATCGGTAGAAGAAGACGATGGGAGGTTACCTACACGTCGCGGCGCAGAAGAACTCCCTGACCACGGAAGCAGGCAGTCCGCGACGGAAGGAGGTCCGCGGCGAGGAATTGCCGGGGCCCAGGCGAGCAAACCCGAGCAGCGCCACCCAAGGAAGCTTTCCCCCACTCCAAGGGAGCCTCTGGGCAACACTTCGAGGGCGCGGTCGACGGCAATCGACGGTTCACGCACGGCGGCCGGTTCCTTCCGCGGCGGCGAGAAATGCGCTGGAGTATCACGGGGGCACCTGGTGGTGAGATGGCGGCCCCGACCCCCGGTCATATAGGGCTGACTGGTTCGGTTATTGGGAGCGCGGTGCCCGGAGATCTCGCGCCGTCAGTTGAGCTCCAGCAGCCGGCCATGGCGCTACCGAGGCTGACAAAACGGCCCTGCGTGACAGTGCAACCGAAGAGCGCACGGCGCAGAGGTGTGTAGCTGAGCGGTGGGTCCCGCGTGTCGGTGTGTCGCGTGTAGAGGAAGCCGATTGGGCCGCGCGGGTGGTTTGGCCAAGTGGGCTAAATTCTGTTTCCAAGGCCCATCCGAGTTAAAAGCTCTTTTCCATTTTATATTTCTTCTCCCCTTTCTTTTCCTTTTTAATTCTAGAATTCAAATTTGAATCCAATTTCGAATGTGAATTTATATTCAGTTTAAATGTACCATTTGAGCCCAATAATATGGAATGTCCAAACATTTTTACACATATTTCTTTATTTTTGTATAGAATTTTCCTTTCTCCTTTAAACCCTAATTTGAAAATTAAGGTTAAATTCCCAAACTTCAATATTAATGTATCTCTCTTTTTTTTCTATATATATTTATTGTCACAAAATGCACACAAAATAAAATGCCAGCATGATGCATAATTTGTTTTTGGGTATATTTATTTATTTGTTTTCATGTGATGTTCTCATGAAATGATAAATATGGATAACCCACATATTTACAACGGAATATCATTTCTCTTTTTAGGTTATCATCCACAAATTACAAGTTGGATATTACAAATCCTACCCCCCTTAAAAATAATCTCGTCCTCGAGATTTAAGAAGATCTAGGGAAAAGGTGAGGAAAATCTATACGAAGCTCTTCTTCTCTTTCCCAAGTTGCTTCATCTTCTCCGTGGTGACTCCATTGCACTTTGCACATCTTTATCACCTTATTTCTCGTAACCCGAGTCAAAGTATCCAAAATCTTGATCGGGTACTCCGTGTAAGTCAAATCACCTTGAACACTAAGCTCTTCCATGGGTAACTGTTCTTCAGGGACACGAAGACACTTCTTGAGTTGAGATACGTGGAACACATTATGCACATCCGATAGACTAGCAGGTAACTCGAGTTGGTATGCCATCTCCCCAACTCTTCTAAAGATCAGGAATGGTCCAATATAGCGAGGGGATAATTTGCCCTTAACTTTAAATCTCCTCATTCCACGCAGTGGTGACACCTTGAGGTACACATAATCTCCTTCTTCAAATTCCAGTGGCCTCCTTCTATTATCTGCATAGCTCTTTTGCCTGGTTTGAGCAACTCTCAAATTCTCTCGAATTATACGGACTTGTTCTTCTGCTTCTTGAATCAGTTCAGGCCCAAAGAACTGTCTCTCTCCAGTCTGATCCCAATACAAAGGAGTCCTGCACTTCCTCCCATATAAAGCTTCAAAAGGTGACATCTTCAGACTGGCCTGATAACTATTATTATATGAGAACTCAGCATACGGTAGACTTTTATCCCAACATCCTCCATGTTGAAGGGCACAAGCTCTCAACATATCCTCCAAAACTTGATTAGTCCTTTCAGTCTGTCCATCAGTCTGAGGGTGATAGGCTGTACTAAAATTCAACTTTGTACTCATATTCTCATGAAAGCTTCTCCAAAATCTTGAGGTAAACTGTGAACCTCGATCAGACACGATCTTCTTTGGTACTCCATGTAAACACACAATTCAGGCCATATATAACTCTGCTAGCTGAGAACCTTTATAAGTAGTCTTGACAGGAATAAAGTGAGCCACTTTAGTCAATCTATCCACAATCACCCATATAGCATCATATCCTTTCTGGGTGCGAGGCAATCCAGTGATGAAATCCATACCAATCTCTTCCCATTTCCACTCGGGTATCTTCAGTGGATGCAGTAGTCCAGCTGGCCTCTGATGTTCAGCCTTAACTCTTTGACATACATCGCACATAGCCACATGTGCAGCTACATCTCTTTTCAATCCATACCACCAATACTTCCGTTTCAAATCCTGATACATCTTAGTACTACCAGGATGAATAGAATAATCCGAGTCATGGGCCTCCTTTAAAATAGTCTCCCGAAGGCTTTTAATATCAGGGACACACATCCTGTCCTTGAACCATACAGTGCCCTGCTCATCTTCCGTGAATTCCGGAACTCGACCTTCAGTAATCAGATCCTTGATCTCTTTTATTTTAGCATCACCAATTTGTCCTTTGCGGATCTCTTGCTCCAAAGTAGGTTCCACATCAATAGTAACTCCCTCAGTATGAGCAACTATCCCCAGGTTAAGTCTCCTGAAATCCTCAACAATCTCATCGGGTAGCTGGGCAACAATAGCTGAATGAACATGCTCCTTGCGACTCAAGGCATCTGCGACCAAATTTGCCTTGCCCGGGTGATAGTGAATCTCCAAATCATAATCCTTAATAAGCTCCAACCAACGGCGTTGCCTAAGGTTGAGATCCTTCTGAGTGAATATATACTTCAAACTCTTATGATCCGTGTATACTTGGCACTTGGTTCCCATAATGTAATGTCTCCAAATCTTAAGCGCATGCACAACGGCTGCCAATTCCAAGTCATGAGTGGGGTAGTTCAATTCATGTTTGCGTAACTGACGAGAAGCATAGGCAATCACATGTCCTTCCTGCATGAGCACACATCCTAAGCCTTGGCCACATGCATCACAATAGATATCAAATCCTTTCTGTAGGTCTGGCATAACCAGTACTGGTGGCGACATCAATCTCTTCTTCAATAGATTAAAGCTGTCTTGACACTTCTCGTCCCACTTAAATTCTTTTCCTTTCTCCAAAAGCGAAGTCATAGGCTTAGCAATCTTAGAAAATCCTTCAATAAACCTCCGATAATATCCAGCAAGTCCTAAGAAACTCCGAATCTCAGTAACTGTAGTGGGTACTCTCCACTCCATTATCTCCTTAACCTTAGCAGGATCCACTGCTATTCCTCCATTAGAAATAATATGACCAAGAAATGGCACTTCGCCAATCCAAAACTCGCACTTGCTGAACTTGGCATAGAGTTGATTATCTCGTAGCTTCTGTAGCACCAACCTCAGATGTTCCTCGTGATCACTATCACTCTGAGAATAAATAAGAATATCGTCGATGAATACCACGACGAATCTGTCCAAATACTCCATAAACATCTTATTCATCAAGTTCATAAAATAAGCTGGTGCATTGGTTAATCCAAACGACATAACAGTAAACTCATATAATCCATATCGAGTCGAGAAAGCCGTCTTGGGAATATCCGATGGTCTAATCCTCATCTGATGGTATCCTGATCGGAGATCAATCTTCGAAAATACTCTAGCACCTCTCATCTGATCAAATAAATCCTCAATACGGGGCAACGGATACTTGTTCTTCACCGTAACATCATTAAGAGATCTATAATCCACACACATCCGTTGCGATCCATCCTTCTTCTGTACAAACAAGACCGGTGCTCCCCATGGTGAGGAACTCGGACGAATGTACCCAGCCTCTTGTAACTCAGTTAACTGCTTTTTAAGCTCCTTCAACTCCTCTACGGACATCCTATATGGCCGTTTAGAAATAGGGGCGGTTCCAGGTAAGAGGTCAATAACAAACTCAACTTCTCTATCAGGTGGCATCCCTGGTAACTCCTCTGGAAAGACATCCGGAAAATCTCTAACCACCCGGATATTGTCACCAACAAACTCCTCGGGCATAAAGAACATTGCACGCATGGATGAGGAGGTTACTGCAATGTTAACTTGAAACCTTTCTCCTTTAGTAGTAGTGAGTTCTACGGTACCTCTACCACATGCTATAACGGCCTTTGCCTTTCTTAGCCATGACATACCAAGGATCAAATCTATACTGCTTGACTCCAATATTATAGCAGTAGCTCCAAATTCTCTACCCATAATGGTTAATGTCAATCTACGTGTCATTTGATTCGCCTCAACAGGCCCTTTAGGTGTAATTACTATCAGGGGTTTTCACATATTTAGCAGTGGTATTTCATTTGTGTTGGCATATCTAGCAGACATGAATGAATGTGTAGCACCAGAATCAAATAATATGGTTGCAGGAATTGCATTAACATAAAACATACCAATTACGAGGTCCCCACCATCCGGAGTAGCATCAACGCTGACTTGATTAACCTTGGCAATAGAATATCCCTTGCCAGGGGTCTGTTGCTTGTTCTGAACTAGAGTAGTAGCAATCCTCTGTGGGCAGACATTTGCATAATGACCAATCTTCCCACACTTGAAACATTGAGTGCCCGGACTCTGTCCTGCAAACTTCGTCGGGGTGCCAGTAGGAGTAGCCTGTCGAGGAGGGGGAGTCCTCAGTGGTGATTGCTGAACTGGGCGTGGTCCTCCGGGTCTAGTCGGTGTACCCTGTGGTGAACTATAGCGAGGACGAACACTGCTGCTTCCTTGTCCTTGAGATATTGCCTTCCTCTTCAAATCTCCCAGCTGAACACGCTTGTGTTCAATAGCCAGTGCCTTATCAAGCAGCCTCTGAAATGATGGAAATGTGTGTGCCACTAGAGCATACTGCAGTGGTCCATTAAGTCCTTCAATGAAATGCTCCTGCTTCCTCTCGTCTTCAGCAACTTCTTCAGGGGCATATCTGGATAACTGAATAAACTTGTCGCGGTACTCGCTGACTGACATACTTCCTTGCTTCAGCGACAGAAACTCCTTCTTCTTGATCTTTATCATCCCAGCTGGAATATGGTAGTTCCTGAACTGCGTACTGAACTCTGCCCAAGTAATAGTATCCGCAGCATCATGGGCAGCAGTATAAGAATCCCACCAGTCAGCAGCAGGACCTGTCAGACGTCCAGAAGCATATAAAACCTTCTCCCGGTCCGTGCACTGTGCAATATTCAGCATCTTCTCAACGGACTTCAGCCAATCATCCGCGTCCAGTGGATCAGGTGAGCTAGCGAATGTAGGTGGCTTATGACTCATGAACTCCCTATGCTTGTCTCGGGGTGGAACTGGTGGTGGTGGAGGAGGCAGTGGTACTTGTTGCTGTTGTTGCATTTGCTGTTGCAGCTGCTGTTGTTGCGCCCTCCTTTCCTGGCGTATCTCATCTCGCTCCTGGCGCAACTCCTGGCGTATATCTTCTCTTTCCTGACGCATCTCCTGGCGTTCTTGTTGCATCTGGGCACGCATATCAGCCATGGTGTCCGCCATTTGCTGCATCACCGCCATCTGAGCAGCAACCAGTGGGTCAACTCCGCCTGGTGGAGGATTAGGAGGATTCATCTCTGCAGGCTGTGGCTGAGGTTGTCTATAAATTCTTCGAGTGTGTCGGTTAGGAGGCAAGTCAATTCCACCACCCCGCCTGGTATTGACCATCTGAGTTAGATACATATGGTAAGAAAGTAGTAGACAAGGCAGGTATTTACAAACCAGGTTACTTTGGGGAATTTTATTAGCTAAGCAGATTAATATTTTACCTACCATAGCTAATTCAATACCTTATGGTGGTACATACTCAGATGTCCATAGTTCAATCAATCAAAGAAGCAAATCAGGCATTTAGCATCAGCACAATCAAACAACATTTTTAAATAGAGAAAATAGTTTTAGTTTTGTCTTAGGTTCCCTATCTCTTAGAAAGATCATAGTCATAGGATTCCAAGGTGTGAAATCCATCTTGTCTTAGAGTAGAAAAGGTGAGAATGATCAGCGTAGAACAGTAGAAGGTGAGACAAGATCAAGATGAGATAAGTATAGAATGAGTCAGAGTAGGGTAAGTAGGAGAGGGTTTGTCCATTTCTATCTAGGTCTCGTCCTACAGTCAACATTCCTCTGATACCACTTCTGTAACACCCGGCTTTAAGGAACAAAGCCAGGTGCATCTCATACATGCGCCAAGAAGACAACACATATAATAACAGAGTGTATAGAGATAAATGTCATAAACATCAGAGTATTTATTACATAGCGGAAGACTTATTACAAAATAAAATAATAAAGATAAAACGAACTAAGGATCGTCGGCGCCAATGTCGACTGGGAAACGCCACCTAGATCAGATCGAACTCCTCAGTGTTAGGCGGCTCCTCCTGAACCACCTGATCTTCTCCTGTGGGGGGGGGGTGTGAGACAGCAAGGGTGAGCTCACACATGATCATAGCTCAACAAGTTGTGGGGAACCAGTGGACATAAACTCACAAAGGTGTGAGTTCATGTGATGTGTAAGGCTTAATCAAAGATAGGGGTTAAAGCTGAGCATTGCTTTTAAGTAGTTGGTCAAAATTTTATTAGCAGTTACTAAGTGTAAGTAAATACCAAACCATAAGTAAAGTAATAGAACAAAATTAATAACAAACCCATGCAATGCAAATGACAAAATTGAATTTAAGTTCCATAATTTAAACATCAGAGAGTCCTGAGCTGCTCATGACCGCGAGCTCGGCTAGTATACCAGTTTTACACTCTGCAGAGGTTGTACCCTTTACCCACAAGTCATGTTACCCATCTGCCAAGGGGTCATGAATCCCATACACCTCTACCTAGGAAGCGCGGCAGGGCAACACTACGAGGCCTTTACAAAGTTCCACTAGCTTCCGAAAACCCGCTACAGTTTATAGGAAGTTCCAATGCAGGGTTCCTGGCTGACCGCCATCGCAGCAAAATCAACCAGGGACCTCCCTACACTGACCACTCCCCTACTGCCCTTGCCCCTTTCGGGTAAGGTAGTCTTCCACTAGCTTTCCTAATTAGTCAGCCAAGGGGTCCCATTCCTCCCTTGTGGTGGCACGTGGTTCTCAAGTTAAGCTCTATGTTCCAATTAACATTAATGATATCAACATGAACATAAACAGAATAACAACAAGAATTGGAACATAGAGGTAATAAATGATTATCCCAAAACCATATAAAGCAATAGCAAACTACCCAAGTGATTCAGGGGTAAACAAGGTAATGAGATAAACAATCTAGGGTGACCTATTGGGTCCCATCAAAATTAACCTATGCATGGATAAGTGATATTAAAGAACATTATTGGGTAAAAAGTGGTCAAGGGCACAACTTGCCTTCAATGAGCTCCTGCTCAGCTACTTCAACCTGCTGCTCACCAGGATCCTCGGCAACGGGCTCTTCTACTCGCCACAATACAAACAAGCACAGTACATATAGAGAAATTAACATTACACCAAACATATATACAAAATACACAGTAATAATCTACACCTTAAAATAAAATTCTAGGAACAGGAATCATAATTTTTGGAGTTATAGAATTTAAGTTATGCATTTTCAAAGGTTTTATGTGTTTAGAATAAGATTAAGTGTGGAATTAAATTTCTTACTGTGGTCATGATAAAACAGAGGCACTAAGTGCTAGAGAATAAAATTACAAAATTTTAGGAACTGGAATGGACTAATTTGGAGTTAGTATGAATTTTCTATGAATTTATAAAGTTCTAGCAATTATTTTCCTATTAAAAATCCATTTATAAATCATTTTCTCTGGTTTTATTATGTTCTGGACCGGGCCTCAATTAATGGGAAACGCAGGGGGCTGTTTAACAAATAACCCGAGACTCAGAGCACTATTGCTTTGGACGGCGGGTTGGTTTCTCAGAAGTCTAGGGTCTCTTAAGCAAAAAGCACCCGCGAAGGGGTATGGGGCTCTCACAGTCGTCCGATTAGAATTCGACCGCTAGGATCACACCGCATCAGCACGCGTCTACAGCCGATGGATCCGAGATCGAGGCTCGAGATCTAACCACGCGCGCGCCAAACTCTCAGCCCTCCGATCACTAATATCCGGACACGATCGGTTTTCTTCCTTGCTCTCACCCGAAAATGGATCTTGGCCACCCGTTTTCGATCCAACGCAAGGGGAGTCGTCTTCTCTGACCCAACGTGGCTAAACGGGGTAAACAGTACCCCGCGGCGGAGCAACCCGCCGGCGCACCCCGCTCAACCGAGACAGGGCCCCAAATCCCCAAATCAACTGGTGCTAATCGAAATTCAGATAACGGCGAACCTACTGAACCTGTGTTCTCTGGAAAACATGCGACGGAATGCCCTACCCACGGTATAGCGCGGTGTCGCGGCGCCGGTGACCAATTCATGGTCCCCGGAGGGGTAACTACCTCCCCTGCGAAGCTCTACATGACGAGAATCGGTAGAAGAAGACGATGGGAGATTACCTACACGTCGCGGCGCAGAAGAACTCCCTGACCACGGAAGCAGGCAGTCCGCGGCGGAAGGAGGTCCGCGGCGAGGAATTGCCGGGGCCCAGGCGAGCAAACCCGAGCAGCGCCACCCAAGGAAGCTTTCCCCCACTCCAAGGGAGCCTCTGGGCAACACTTCGAGGGCGCGGTCGACGGCAATCGACGGTTCACGCACGGCGGCCGGTTCCTTCCGCGGCGGCGAGAAATGCGCTGGAGTATCACGGGGGCACCTGGTGGTGAGATGGCGGCCCCGACCCCCGGTCATATAGGGCTGACTGGTTCGGTTATTGGGAGCGCGGTGCCCGGAGATCTCGCGCCGTCAGTTGAGCTCCAGCAGCCGGCCATGGCGCTACCGAGGCTGACAAAACGGCCCCGCGTGACAGTGCAACCGAAGAGCGCACGGCGCAGAGGTGTGTAGCTGAGCGGTGGGTCCCGCGTGTCGGTGTGTCGCGTGTAGAGGAAGCCGATTGGGCCGCGCGGGTGGTTTGGCCAAGTGGGCTAAATTCTGTTTCCAAGGCCCATCCGAGTTAAAAGCTCTTTTCCATTTTATATTTCTTCTCCCCTTTCTTTTCCTTTTTAATTCTAGAATTCAAATTTGAATCCAATTTCGAATGTGAATTTATATTCAGTTTAAATGTACCATTTGAGCCCAATAATATGGAATGTCCAAACATTTTTACACATATTTCTTTATTTTTGTATAGAATTTTCCTTTCTCCTTTAAACCCTAATTTGAAAATTAAGGTTAAATTCCCAAACTTCAATATTAATGTATCTCTCTTTTTTTCTATATATATTTATTATCACAAAATGCACACAAAATAAAATGCCAGCATGATGCATAATTTGTTTTTGGGTATATTTATTTATTTGTTTTCATGTGATGTTCTCATGAAATGATAAATATGGATAACCCACATATTTACAACGGAATATCCTTTCTCTTTTTAGGTTATCATCCACAAATTACAAGTTGGATATTACAGGACCGTTCATCACGGCATCGGTAGTCTGCACTGATCGCCCGACCAGCGCACTTTGGATCTGATCTGGGCTGTGAGTCTCTAATCGGACGGCCAGCGTCGGTCCATACCCCTTCACGTGCACATTTTCAAAAGTGCCCCCTGGTGATTAGAGATTTAACCCGTGGTCCGCACTGGAGGTAGCCCTGAGTCTTGGGAATTCTTTCGCGTTAGACCCTGCCTTTCTCTGTTTTAGTGCGCGCAAGCCAGGGATCTAGGAAAATGGATAAAACCCTTTGGAAAATACTTTTTAGTGCATAAATAATTGCTAGAACTTGTGTAAATCATAGAAAATTCATACTAACTCCAAATTGATCCATTCCAGTCCCTATAATTTTGTAATATTGTTGTCTATCACCTAGTGTCTCTGTTTTGACATAAAAATAGTAATAAAATTATTTCTTAGTTAATCTTGTATCAAATACATAAAACATTTGGAAATTCGTAACTAAAAATCTATAACTCCAAAAGTAATGATTCCTGTTCCTAGGATCTTATTTTAATGTGTAGATTATTATTATGTATTTTATTTACATGTTTGGTGTGATGTTAATTTTCTCTATATACTATGCTTGTTTGTATTGTGGCGAGTAGAAGAGCCAGTGGATGAAGATCCTGGTGCCCAGCAGATAGAAGTTGCTGAGCAGGAGCTCATTGAAGGCAAGTTGTGCCCTTGACCACTTTTTATACTCAATGATGATCTTTCATGTCATTTATTCATGCATAGGTTTAATTTGGATGGGACCCAATAGGTCACCCTAGTCTGATTATCTTTTACCTTGTTTACCCTCGAATCATTTGGGTAGTTATGCTATTGCTTTACATGGTTTTGGGTTAATATTTCATTATATCCATGTTCCAATTATTCTGTTATTTTATTTATGTTCATGTCAAGATCATTAATTTTAATTAGAACATGGAGCTTAACTTGGATGGGACCCAATAGGTCACCCTAGTCTGATTATCTTTTACCTTGTTTACCCTCGAATCATTTGGGTAGTTATGCTATTGCTTTACATGGTTTTGGGTTAATATTTCATTATATCCATGTTCCAATTATTCTGTTATTTTATTTATGTTCATGTCAAGATCATTAATTTTAATTAGAACATGGAGCTTAACTTGAGAAACACGTGCCACCACAAGGGAGGAATGGGACCCCTTGGCTGACTAATTAAGAAAGCTAGTGGAAGACTACCTTACCAAAAAGGGACAAGGGCAGTAGGGGAGTTGCATGCAGGAAGGTTCTCGGGTTGATTTTGCTGCGATGGCGGCCAGACGAGGGATTCTTGCAAGTGCTCTTCCCATAAACTATAGTGGGTTTTCGAAAGCTAGTGGAACTTTGTAAAGGATCCCTAGCCATTCACCTCGGTAGTGTCTAAGGGCCTTGCAAACCCTGGCGACATGGGATACACGACTTGTGGGTACAAGGTACAACCTCTGCAGAGTGTAAAACTTGTATACTAGCCGAGCTCATGGTCATGAGCAGCTCAGGACTCTCGCATGATTAAATTATGGAACTAAATTCAATTTGTCATATGCATTGCATGGGATTATTTATTAATTCTGTTCGATTATTCTTATTATGGTTGGTATTCACTTACATTTAGTAACTGCTAATAAAATTTGACCAACTTATTAAAAGCAATGCTTAGCTTTAACCTCCATTGTTGATTAGCCTTACACATCACATAAACTCCCACCTTTGGTGAGTTCATGCACATTATTCCCCACAACTTGTTGAGCTATGATCTTGTGTGAGCTCACCCTTGCTGTCCCACACCCCCCACAGGAGAAGAACAGGTGGTACAAGAAGAGCCTCACAACGAGGAGTTCGACTTAATCTAGGTGGCATCTCCCAGTTGACTTATAGGCACCAAGGATGGATCTTAGTTCGTTTTATATTTATCTTTTATTTTGTAAGACTTCCGCAATTTAATAAGTACTCTGATGTTATTGTGACATTTATCTCTATACACTCTGTTATTATATGTGTTGTCTTCTTTGGCGCATATATGAGATGTACCCGACTTTGTCCCTTAAATCCGGGTGTGACATTTTCTTTATTACTAATAATAGACATTTAAGTTTTATTCCTTTTATTTCTAAATAGAAATTATAGTATAGCTAAAAATTATTTATTTATAATTCTTATAACATTAATCTTATAAGAATTAATGTAAATTACTAATTGGCTTTTAATAACATAATCATGGTTATTATGACATAAACAAGTATTTTACGAATTCTAAGTAATTAAGTGCTATACTTATAAATACATTTATTATGACTAGCAAAATTTATATTTTCCATCTTACCGAGAATATGTGGCCTAGTATTTCTTCTACTTTCTTATATCAATAAAATTATACTTAAACCACTACTAACAAATATCGTTCATGTGCTAAATCGAAACTAATTGTAACTGTCTCTAGTATAAAAATCACCAAGTTAGTGACTAGTGACATAATTTATTTTTGAAATATAATTTCATACACCTATCAAAATATTGTTGCAAGGCTTGTTTACAGTTACACATATACATTGGAGTCTCTTTTTGGTAATTTCCAAACTGAAAATTTCAGAATTAATTTAATTTACAAAAATAGGGAATAAAATGCAAAATTGGTGTTCTTCTACCTTGAGCTTGTGCTCACGCGTAGGGGGTCGGTGAGCAGGGGAGGGGCTCAGCCGGGCAGGGGAGCAGGGGCTCAGTCGAGGGGCACGGACGGGGGAACGGGCGCAGACGGTGAAGCTCCGGCGAGGCACGGACGCCGGGGCAAACGGTCCGGCGGACGAGCGAGCACGGGCGAATTCGAGAGCGAGGAGAGCGAGAGATAGAAAGCTCGGGGAGCAAGAGAGGAAGGGAGTCCGGGCATTTTTATAGAGCGAGAGGGGAGAGGAGAGGGCAAGCCGGGGAGAGAACCGGCCGGCCTTCAATGCCATCAATGGTGGCGGTCATTAACGGCGCCATTAGGGAGAGAACGTGGGGGAGGGAGAGAGAGGGTCGGGCGGCGGTTTCTGGCTCGAGCGTGGCGCGGACGTCAAGGGCGCGTGTCGGGCGTGGGGCGCACGGGGCGAGATGTGGTGGCGGCGGCGTGGGAGGGAGAAGAGAGAGGGGGCCACGGTGGGGCCCATCTGTAAGAGGGAGGGGCGGAGAGGAGGGTTAGGGCGCGCGGCCGGTTGGGCCCTGGTGGGCCGAAATGGATTTATAAAATAACAATTATACCAAAATTATTTATAACTAAAATATTTATTTTTGGTCCAATATTTCTATCTTAATTAATTGGATTTTCAAAGAAATTCTACTAAACATCCAAAAATCAAAAATTGACAAACAAAACTATTCTCAATGAAAATTAAACACTTGAAAGAAAAATGCATTACCATTTCTACCATTAATAAACTAAATGCATTATTTTTAGTTGATGGTTTTTATAGTGTCACAAACCTACCCCCTTAAAAGAATCTCGTCCTCGAAATTAAGAAAATTCTGAGAATAACTGGGGAAATTTTGCTCTGAATTCGTCTTCTCTTTCCCAAGTGGCCTCATCTTTCGAATGATGACTCCACTGAACTTTACACATATTGATAACTTTACTCCGTGTAATTCTGCGAGATGTTTCCAAAATTCTGATAGGGTACTCCGAATAAGTCAAATCCTCCTTAACATTGAGTTCTTCCATAGGTAATTGTTCTTTCGGTACTCTTAAGCATTTCTTAAGTCGTGACACATGAAATACGGCATGCACATCCGACAAACTATCAGGTAGCTCTAACTGGTACGCTACTTCACCTTTTCATTCCAAAATCTTGAACGGGCCAATGTAGCGAGGAGATAGTTTACCCTTAACCTTAAATCTTTTCATGCCTCTCATCGATGAAACTTTAAGGTATACGAAGTCTCCTACTTCAAAGATCAGTTCTCTTCTTCTATTGTCAGCATAGCTTTTCTGTCTGGACTGTGCTGGTTTCAAATTCTCTCTAATAATCTGTACTTGCTTTTCTGCTTCTTGGAGAATTTCTGGACCAAATACTTGTCCGTCTGATTCCAATAAAGTGGTGTTCTACACTTTCTTCCATAAAGTGCTTCAAACGGTGCCATTTTTAGACTTGCCTGGTAACTATTGTTGTATGAGAATTCTGCATAAGGCAAACTTTTATCCCAGCTTCTACCATGCTTTAGAGTGCAAGCTCTTAACATATCTTCCAACACTTAGTTTGTTCTTTCAGTTTGCCCATCCGTTTACGGATGATATGCTGAACTAAAGTTTAGCTTGGTACCATGGATTCATGTAGTCTTTTCCAAAAGCACGAGGTAAATTGGGTTCCTCGATCCGATACGATCTTCTTTGGTACTCCATGCATACAAACAATTCTTGACATGTATAACTCTGCTAATTGGGCTCCTGAGTAAGTTGTCTTCACAGATGTTGGGGGCCTTCATCTTCCGAAGGTCCTCAAAAACACGACTAACATATTTTCTAGTATAGTATACTGTCACAGGAAGCTTCAGCCTTAAGATGAAGGTGTGCATGGTATGAAAAGTGTGATCGGGGAGAAAGATGAACCAACTCCGAAGCTGCGGCTGGAGAAGCTTCGACTTAGCACAAGGACTATGGTGGAGAATGAAACCGACCTAAAAGAGAAAAGACTGCCTAGTCCTCAACAACTTGCCTTTTGCCTAATAGTAAATGTCAGGGACATGAATGTAATTTTGCTCAGGCTGCGTCCTGTGCCTATAAATAGATGAACATTAACACCATACTATTCACGCTGACTTGTAATAACTCACACATCACTCCAGCTTTTTTACCTTCTGTCAAGCCGAAGGTACAAATATAATTCAAATATCGTTTATGTCTGTTTATAATTATACAATAGAGATATGAATAGTCTAATGATTCGAAATGATTATTCTTGTTTCCTCTGTGTTTCATATCCCTGTTTATGTCCATATTTACTGAAATGATGAAGGTGCATCCTTCATGACCTTTATCTGAAGATCATTGTATCCTAAAGGAGACAAAACTTCGAAGGACGAAGGTCTTTGACCATTAACACGTGTTGTCTTGTTCTTGATTCATAGCATTTGAGAACAAGTGACCAACATTGGCACCCACCTCTGGTGAACTCACTCGATGTCACACCCGGTTCCAAGGGCGGAGCCGAATGCATAGCATATGTGTGCCAGGATCTATTTCCACACATATGTTGATGTCATAAGTGTAATATATCAAAAGAACAATGCATAAAAGCGTAAATAACGATTATATTATCATATTACACTTCGAATAGACATAATGTCTTAACCTTTATTCATCAAAGTACAGCGAAACAAGGACATCCATCCACAGGAAGATGACCGGGGGTATCACTAGACTAGCATCCATGGAGTTCAGCATCATATCTTCATCTGCAACTTCTGATCAAAATTAAAGCAAGGGTGAGCTCACTTATGGTCGGGGCTCAGCAAGTGGGGGAAAAACTAATGCAAGTTTAACAAGGTGAGGCTGAGGTTGAGCAGTAAGCATTTTAGTTGGTCAACATTTTATTAACAACACCTGTCTTACTAATAAGTGTGAATCCCAAGTATTCCCATTAAACAAAGGTATGAGAGTATGTCAAAAACACTTAAGTGAAACCACTTAAGCAAACCATTGGTAGATCATCGGATCTTGATTTATTTCCATCTTCAAGTTCAATTATCATGTGAGGAGTCTAGGCTGCTCATAACCGTGAGCACGACTGATATATCAGTTTTACACTCTGCAGAGGTGGCGCATCTTTACCCATGAGTCGCGATTCCCTTCTAGCCCGGGTTAGCTAGACCCGTATTCACTTCCGAGGTGAATGGCCAGGGTCTCACTACAAGGCTTCTCCCTAGAGTCCTCATTACGCAAATGCTGGAAATGGTCAAACTGCATAAGGCACACCTACCGTAACCAACTTATAGTCCAGACTACAGGGTAAAGCTTTGGGAACTATGCCCGTATCCAATCTGCCTGAGCCGGAACTATAAGAGCTTGCCAGATGCCCCCGTTCCTGTCGACCACGACCAGCACCCAACATAAGACTTCCCTAGTTATTTAGCCAAGACTAGAGCCATGATAGTTCTCATGGTAGCACTGTTTTCTCGGGTGGTCACTCCATGTTCCAATTAATATGCAATAATCTTGTGTAACCATCGGGTTAACAACAATAATGTAAACTTACCATTTTGGAACATTAATATCACAAGCGAGAGTGACCACATAAAGTTAAGTTATAGCAATAACATAGCTACTTGATTAAATCATAATCCCAGGTTAAACATGGAGTAAGGTTGAAAAGGTTATCTAAATAGGTAATCCGTCAAGTTATGCATATATATCCAAAAGAGTAAACTTTATTAAATGTATTGTTTGGGATCAAATAGAGTATGCAGAGGGAGAAGTCCACTTGTCTTGCATATAGAAAACTTGAGGTTCTTCCACAGAATATATCTTGATTCTCAATTACTGGATCAATCTCCAAACATCACATAACAAACAAGAAGAACAAACACCACTCAATAACATACCACATTCACCATACGTAAAGCTAAAAGAAAGCCTAACGAAAAGAGTGTTCGCTTTTCAAAAACGTCGCAAGTAATGGTTATAATAAGAAGGTATTCTTTTCAAAAATGTGTGATCTATACTTTATAAAACAAGACATGAGTTTAAGTATCTTAATTAAAATATACAAATATTTGGTTCACCAATTTAATCTTTTATAAAACGTCATATGTGATATGTCTAAGATTAAGGGTTTATAAGATGATAAAACATGTTATAACAATATTAGACCTTTTGGAAAATATATATGCATATATGTAGGGTTATGTGTTCACAAGATTATAGGACATATTATTAAACATTAATTTTATGAATAGCTAATATATGAGCCTAAACATGTTTTATGTGGAAATATAAATGAAACAAATATTTATCTTTATTTTTTTAATAAAACACATGGTCTATATTACTTTTAATAAAGCTAAGTCAATATATACACTAACATTTTATTTATAGAAACAACATGAATACTAATTACATTATTTTATTCTTAGGAAAAACTAAGTGATTCGTATATAATGTGTACTAAATTCTATGAAATCATTAATCATGCCATAAATCTAGTTATGCACAAATTGGCTATAAATAAATTACGAGAAAAGATAATTAAGCCCTTATTTATATTTAGTTTTAATTTAGGCACTAATGATCTAATTCATTAATAAGGAAAATATATTTGACATTATATAAACTATCAATTTAATTTAGTTATGATGGTATAAGCACATAATTAAGTCATTTTAACCTTTATTAGAAAACTCTATTTTTTTCTTAGTGGGAGTAAAGAATGTTTGACCATAAAAACATATAACATTTTGATTATAAATCTGAATCACACTTTATGAGCAACATATAATTATTTACCTAATGTTTTTATTTACGAAAAGATGGTCTACCATTCTTTTTAATTTTATATTTGGAAAACTATGTATAAAATGATTATAACAGCATAAATCAATTAATTTACTAAATCATGTGAACCATTACTATTTAAAATTGTTTAACACATAATTATTAAACTAACAAAACCATTTCTATTTAATTGGGTTCCTAATATACATTTTATACTGTAACAGGGACCTACACTTAAATAAAGCTAGACTAGAAGAGTTAGCTAATAAATTTATATTTTTGTATACATACGTCATTATAAATCATTATCTCTTATTTTCTTTGTTATAAATCGATCGTACAAAACAAGGTTCTAATTAGTTTACAAGAACATGTGAATTATTGTAAACAATAGTATAAAGTATTTTGTAGAAACTTATAAAATTAACAACACCGTTATAAAATTATTTGCACTCTAAATAATTATTTTATTAAACAAAAATTGTCGCAGGGGCTACCTCACTAATAACTGTAGCCGGCAGGGGTCAGTTCACCAAATGTCGTCTTCTACCTTTGTCACGGCAACAGAACAGGCGCCGGTGGAAACACAATGCAGGGAGGCCTCCGGTGGCAGGGTCTCGGACGTGGGATGTTAATGGCACGTGGGGCGAAGCTTCGTCGTGGAGCTCCCACGAGGGCAATGACCGACGAGCAAGGACGAACAACGTCGATGGCGAGTGGATGACGAGGTGGCTTCGGCACGATCGGGAAACGTCGACGAATGATGATTGTGCACAGCAGCCAAGAGCAATAGCTTCGTCGAGGGCGACGATAGGGAACTGGGCATGGGCAGGGGATTCACAACCGGCGAGCGACACACGACGATGACACAAACAGACACCCGATGCACAACAGAGGCTTCGGCGACGTCGCGACGGCTAATTCTAGCGATTTGCGAGCGACTGTAGAGCGACGACGCTGACAGCGAACTTGGTGGCAAGTAATAGAGGCAAGCAGAGCATGCGCGCAGTCACGGCGAGGAGGCGATTGTGGGCGCGGCTTCGCAATAACCCGACGGGCGCAGGAACTACGTCGGCAGCAAGCGAAGACGCAACAATGACGGTTGTGCTTAAATAGGCCAGGGATGGGAGGAGAAATCGAATGGCTTCACGCGCCTTGAAGGCTATTTGCTGCACTATAATTGTAAGAAACAATCACACCATTAATAAAGTTTCCTAACGGTAGAAGAATGGCTGGCAGAGGAGTAAATCGTGCAAGGAAGAGAAACTGTCACAAACATCGCCATTAATGGGAGAGAGAGAGAGAGGGAGAAACGGCTGCCCGTTTCCGGCTCATGGAGGCGGACATGCGCGATGTTTCGGTCGGGGTCCTGGGCGCGCTCGGCAGCGGGGTCGCGGTCGCCTGGGCGCGGGTCTTCGCGCAGGAGCGCGCGCGGCTCGGTCCTCACAGCGCTCGGGTCGCGTCGGGCGCGCAGGCACAAGGGGCGCTCGGCTGGGCGTGGTCGTGCTGGTTCCCAGCAGTGCGTCGGGCGGGTCGGCTGTTGCGCGCGTTGGGGATGGGAGCGATGGGGTAGCCGGGTGTCGGGGCACGCACGGCGCGGGCGCAGGACGGGTCGCGCGTCCTCGGCTTCTGGTGTGTCGCGGTGGGGCGGGTTCGGTCGTCCCTGGCGGCTTGGCGTGCAGCAGAGAGGCAGGGAGGAGGAGAGAGGGAAGAGGTGACGGCTGAGATTCCACCAGGGGCGCGCGACAACTTCAACTGGGAAGGAAAAGGGGAGGGAGAAGAGAGAGGCGCGGGTGGGGCCCACACGCGAGTGAGAGAGAGTGGTAAGTAGGGGCCGCCGGCTTCTTCATGGGCCAAATGGGCCAAATTCGTTAGGGTTTCGTTTTTTTCTTTTTTTTATTTTTCTTTATTTGTTTTCCTTTTGTAAATTCGAATTATATTTTTAAGTAACCCTAAATGTCAGAATAATTATAAATAAAATATATTTTTTTGGACTAATAATTATTATGTTATTTATTTACTAGGATTTTCATTTAAGAAGAAATGTTATTCGATAACCAACAATCAATCATGCGCAATGAGAAATCAAAAATCATTCCAAAGGCAAATAAATAACAAACACTTAAAAGAAATTTTTAATTACCATAAATATCATTATTAACTAAATACATTTTTATTTAATGATTTTCATAGTTTTACACTCGACCACCTTCGGCAAGCTTTGACCTTCGTCATGCCGTCGAAGAAGACAGCAGGGCCAGGGCTGCACTACAGCCACTGGACGTTAATCAGGAAACGCTACGCGAAGCTAGAAGCCAGAAGCTAGAAGAGGAAGGCTACCATCCCAACACCTCAGGAGGAGTTGGACCAAGAAATCAGGGACCTCGAAGCCATCCATCAACAGGTTCAGAAGAAGAAAGAAAATATGCTTCGTCTCACTGATCTTCAGAGGAAGATTGATGAGGCCACTGAGGAAATGCATCATCTCACCCAGGATGACCAAGACCGAAGGCCCCAACATAGAGAGCTTCATCAAGACAATCTATACAGCGATGATGAACGGTATGATGATTTCCATCATGACAATTTTGCTTTTGATGATGCTTCTCCTCTGGCAGCAGAGTTGCAGGCTACCTCATGGCCCCCATCATACAAGCCACCTCAGCTTCCTATGTATGATGGGCACTCAGACCCAAAGCAGTTCCTAATGAGCTACGAGGCAACCATATCTTCATATGGGGGCAATACCGCAGTCATGGCGAAATCCTTCGTCATGGCAGTCAAATGTGCCGCACAAACTTGGTACTCTTCTCTCCGGCCAGGGACAATCACATCATGGCAGAAGCTCAAGGATATGCTAATAACTAGCTTCCAAGGCTTTCAGATGAAGCCAGTCACTACTCAGGCTTTGTTTCAGTGTACGCAAGACCATGAGGAGTACCTTCAGGCGTATGTCCGAAGGTTCCTGCGTCTAAGAGCACAAGCGCCTATAGTGCTCAATGAAATTGTCATTGAAGCCATGATAAAGGGGCTTCGACCAGGACCTACGGCTCAGTATTTTGCTAGGAAACCCCCACAAACCCTGGAAAAGCTTCTTCAGAAGATGGATGAGTACATCCGGGCTGATAACGACTTCCGCCAAAGAAGGGAAGAAGCATACAGGTTTTCTGAGATGACCAGGGGCTTCGGAGGAAGAATTTACCCCAGGCACGTCAGATTGATCCATAATTCCAACCCAAGTGATGACAGAGGAAGTCAACCCCAAAGGCAGCAACACAGCTCCCAGTCTTTAGGGCCACAACAAAGCTCCTTCAGGCCACCAGCCCTAAGGGGCAGAGGCGGCAGAGGCTTTGGAGGAAGATACAGAGATCACCCCAGAAGACTATACTGCTTATTATGTGGTGAAGACAAGGGCCACACCACAAGAACATGCCAAGTCACAATTCAGAAGCAAAAGGAGATTGCTGAAGCTGAGGCACGACAGAATCAGCCAAAGCAGGTCCTACATACTGCCTCATGCTATTCTCCCTATATCCATGAGTATGTAGGTAATCAACAGCATACGACCTCTCTTGCTTCGACGAGTCATTCTCAAGCTTTCTGGGCTCAGCTCCCACCACCACCACCGCTACCACCTACTCTGACCCGAAGCCAGCAGCCAGAAGGGCACCAGCACCCTCAACAGCAGTGCGACTTCCGGGAGGAGTCCGAAGCTCGCACAGTTAACAGCACTGTGCCTGAATCCAAGCATATCTACTAAAGAATATCCTACTCTTGCTGTACTTTACCTTTCCTGCCATTTTATTTTTTGTATGAAAAACAAGCCACGAAGGACTAAATTTTGATTTCATGTAATAATTGTGCATGTATCAATGAGTAAAATGCGCATTCCTAACAGACTTCCGAAGCTACAAAAGTTGTTCCTTAGGAAGCGTAGAGTAAGTTCCAAAGCTACAAAAGTCATTCCTAATGGAGCGCAGAGTAAGTTCCGAAGCTCAGAAGTCGTTCCTAAGGGAATGCAGAGCCAAAAATTCCACCAAAATATAAGGTGAAGAAGTTCCAAAGTCGTTTCTAAGGGGATGCAGAGCTTCAATACCACCGAAATAGAAGGTGAAGAAGCTCCAAAGTCATTCCTAAGGGGATGCAGAGCTTAGATACCACCAAAATATAAGGTGAAGAAGCTCCAAAGTCGTTCCTAAGGGGATGCAGAGCTTAAAGACTCCAAAGACATTCCTAAGGGGATGCAGAGTCTTGGGTGTTCCAATGTGGGTGTGTGTGTGTTCGGCATAGCCATCATATTGCATCATATCATCGCATCATCCCGCATAACATTACATCATACATCATATCGCATCAACAACAAAAATTGGGTACGAAGCAGACCTTCGACAATAATTTGTTGAATGGAAATGTGCTGAGGCACGAACCAAACCTTCGACCAATAAAATTTTATCAGGAAAATCTGTTAAAAGTATCACAAAACAGATTCGCCATAAAAAGAGGCTTCTTTCTTTACGAAGCATGAAAAGAAGGGAAGGTGTTTTTTCGCCGAAGGCTCAAAAAATGGTATGTGCGTAAATTTCATGCATCGCAAAGAAATATATTACACTAATTTACATATCTGTTAATTGTCTCATACATAGAATGTTACATTGTATCATTACAATAAAAGCCTAATCTTCTTTAAGAATTTTCTCCGCGGCCTCATTCAGCAGCCTATCGACGACTTCGTCGATGATGGAATTAGCGACGCTCATTACGTCTAGCGCCTCTTTCATGACGGGGTCGGCGTGGGGGTCGTATGGCTCGGGCAGTGGTGAGAGTTCAGCTGTAGTCGACAAACTATTAGTCCGAAGCCAGAAAATAAACACCGAAGCTAAAATTCAAAAATAATACCTATACGCCTTGCATGCTCGGCAGCTTCTTTGGCTCGTTTAGCTTCTTCTCAAGCATCGTGGGTTTCTTTTTCATTTTTCTTTATGATTTCGTTGGCCAATTCTCGGCCACCATTCACCCAAACATCGAAGTAAAACTTTCTGCCCATTAAAGTAGCTTCGGCCGAGGGGTCTTTCGTGTCGTCTATGGAGAAAGCGACTTCGGTCTGGGCTGCAGCTTTAACATGGTCACAACCAGCCTTCTCCAGAATTGCTGCAACCCCTCGAGCGCCAGCGAAGGCACAAATGTCCCTGCAATCACTGAGGATCTCTTCAAAAGCTTTGGCTTCTCCGCTTATCCAATCAATAACACCCTCGGGGTCACCTCGAATGAAATTCTCTTCGGAAGAATATGCACACACCTTGGCAAAGCTGGTTTTCAATTTTCTTACGCAATCCAAGGATTTCTCAAAGCATCTCTCCTTGGATTTGTGAAGTTCCTCAACATTTTTCTCTAGCCTAGTGTTAGACCGTTCACTTATTTCTTGCTTCACTTTTGCAAGTTCAAAATTTTCATTAGCTTCGGCAAGTTTTTTCTGAAGGTCTTCAACTTCGGCTTTATGAGCTTCAGATTGAGCATTAAATTTTGCTTCGTCTTTCTTCACTTTGTCCACCGATGAAAGCAGAATTTTATCTTTTTCCACGGCTTCATTTCTCAGCTTGATAACTTCTGACCGAAGGTTGCCGAGGGCTATCTAGCAGCTTTCATCTTCAGCATTCTTCTGTGCCCTCAAAGCGTTGCTAAGAATCAAGCCCTGCAAAAAAATAGGATTAGCACGAGAATACAATACAAGATAATCTATTTTTAAGTTCATCACTTCCGTACCTTCAGACTGTTGTACGCAAGGTTGTCTGCGAGGTCATCCTTTGACATGGCGGAGAGGCCAGCCTCAAGCTTCGGAAATCCCATGTTTTTGGCCATCTCCCGGCAGATGGATATTTCCTTGTTATCTGGGAGACAGTATAGGAAATCATCTTCGTCTGTGCCATTGTACACCAAGGCCCCCTTTAGGTATTTCAGTTCCCAGGCGTAGTATTTGGCTTCCACGATTTCTTCTTCAGATAGCTTTTTTCCCGAAGCATGTCGAATAATAAAGTCAAGATCTTCGGACGGTGCTTCGGGAATAGGAGATTTAGCTTTTTCGGGCGCATCCTTCTTCTCCAGAGCCATGCCAGTATCTAGAGATTCTTGAGCTCTATGCTCGGTTGCAGCAGGCTCTGCCTCGGCGCCGGCGGGCACTAAGGGCCCAGCTTCGGTTTCAGCACGAGCTGTAACAGTTTCGACAACCTTTTTTGCAGGGGTAGGAGTCAATGCCCTTGTCGACTCCATAACAGCGTCTAGCACGCTTGCCATCCTCCTCCTCTTGGGAGTTGTTGCAGGAGCTCTGGATATCTTTGGCAATCTTGACTCTACTGATGGGCTCACGATTTTAGGTAGCACTAGCTCTGGCTCTTTGGCCGCCTTCTCTTTGTGTTCGGCATCGTGTTTTGGCATTTCGGCTGGACCGGCTTGTTGAGAGCACCTAGAGGGGGGGGTGAATAGGTGATCCTGTGAAACTTAAACTTATAGCCACAAAAACTTGGTTACTTGTTAGCACAGTAATATGCCAAGTGGCTAGAGAGGAGTCTCAACAAAACACAATACCACAAGAGATCAACCATAGAGATGACACAGTGGTTTATCCCGTGGTTCGGCCAAGACCAACGCTTGCCTACTCCACGTTGTGGCGTCCCAACGGACGAGGGTTGCAATCAACCCCTCTCAAGCGATCCAAAGACCAACTTGAATACCACGGTGTTTTGTTTTGCCTTTCAATATCCCGTTTGCGAGGAATCTCCACAACTTGGAGCCTCTCGCCCTTACACTTGAGATTCACAAGAAATTCAGAGTAAGGGAGGAAAGCAACACACACAAATCCACAGCAAAATGCGCACACACACGGCCAAGAATCAAGTTCAAAAGACTATCTCAAAGTTCTCACTAGAACGGAGCTCGAATCACTGAGAATGACAAACGAATGCGCAAAGACTGAGTGTGGATGATCAAGAATGCTCTAAGGTTGCTTGGTTATATCCTCCATGCGCCTAGGGGTCCCTTTTATAGCCCCAAGGCAGCTAGGAGCCGTTGAGAGCAAATCTGGAAGGCCAATCTTGCCTTCTGTCGTCGGGTGCACCGGACAGTCCGGTGCACACCGGACACTGTCCGGTGCCCGATTTCCTTCCTAAAATGGCGCTTCCGACCGTTGCAGATCTGGGAGCCGTTGGCGCACCGGACATGTCCGGTGCACACCGGACAGTCCGGTGCCCCCTTCCGACCGTTGGCCCGGCCACGTGTCGCGCGCAGATTCCGCAGCCGACCGTTGGCCCGGCCGACCGTTGGCTCACCGGACAGTCCGGTGCATACCGGATAGTCCGGTGAATTTTAGCCGTACGCTGTCGGCGAATTCCCGAGAGCGGCTACTTCACGCCGAGCCAGCCTGGCGCACCGGACACTGTCCGGTGCACCACCGGACAGTCCGGTGTGCCAGACTGAGCTGAGTCTTGGCTGCACTCAGCCAAGTCTTTTTCTCCTCTTTTCTTTTCTTCTTCTTTCTGTTTCTAACACTTAGACAAGTATATTAGTACACAAAACCAATGTACTAAGGCCTAGAAACATACCTTTACTCTTGATTTGCACTTTGTCCATCCATGAGCATAAATTCACATTTAAGCACTTGTGTTGGGCACTAAATCACCAAAATACTTAGAAATGGCCCAAGGGCACATTTCCCTTTCAATCTCCCCCTTTTTGGTGATTTATGCCAACACAACATAAAGCAAGTAGAACAAGTACAAAAACACTTCAAATAAGAACTCAAATTATTTTGATTCAATTTTGACATATATGGATCACTCTATGCCACCACTTGGTTTGTTTTTGCAAATCAAACTCAAATCTCTATCTCTAAGTCAAACACACATGTTGAAACATAAAGAGAGTCATTCCAAAAGAGGTTGATCAAAGATTTCAAAACCTCCCCCTTTTCCCATAATCAATACTTCTCCTCACAAGAAGCCAACTTTTGATAAGAGAGACAACAAAAGAGTTTTGACAAACCAAAAGCTCTATTCTACTATTTTCAAAATCTCTCAAGTGGTAGCTGATCCATTTATCACTTTGGCCTTTATTTTCTCCCCCTTTGGCATCAAACACCAAAACGGAATTAATCTTGGCTCTATAACCCCATTGCCTCACCAAAATCTTCAATTAAGAGCAAATGGCAATAAGAGTTCATGAGATGAACTTGGAATAAGTTACCCTCTCATCGGAGTGCAGTGGAAGTCTTTCATGGTCCAAGTCCACCTTTTCCCTTTCAATTCTCCTTTGAGACTAAAACAAGCAAACTCAAGCATATGGTTAGTCTCAAAGGGTCAAGTTGTAACACATCTCCCCCTAAAACTGTGCATCATTTTGCCACGGACTTGTGAGGTCCAGGGAGTGTTTGTACAACTTGAGCACCACAATAAGCAACAAAATGCAGAATAAACATGATCAAGAGCATAAACACATATATGCTACAATTCAATCCAAGTTCCGCGAATCTAAGATATTTAGCTCACTTCGCAGCCTGCAAAAGGTCTTCTCATCTAGAGGCTTGGTAAAGATATCGGCTAGCTGGTTCTCGGTGCTAACATGAAACACTTCGATATCTCCCTTTTGCTGGTGGTCTCTCAAAAAGTGATGCCGGATGTCAATGTGCTTTGTGCGGCTGTGCTCAACAGGATTTTCCGCTATTCGGATAGCACTCTCATTGTCACATAGGAGTGGGACTTTGCTCAGATTGTAGCCAAAGTCCCTGAGGGTTTGCCTCATCCAAAGTAGTTGCGCACAACACTGTCCTGCGGCAACGTACTCGGCCTCAGCGGTGGATAGGGCAACGGAGGTTTGTTTCTTAGAGTTCCATGACACCAGGGACCTTCCTAAGAATTGGCACGTCCCCGATGTACTCTTCCTATCGACCTTACATCCAGCATAGTCGGAATCTGAGTACCCAATCAAGTCAAAGTTAGACCCCTTTGGATACCAGATCCCGAAGCAAGGTGTAGCTACTAAATATCGAAGAATTCGCTTCACAGCCACTAAGTGACACTCCTTCGGATCGGATTGAAATCTAGCACACATGCATACGCTAAGCATAATATCCGGTCTACTAGCACATAAATAAAGCAAGGAACCTATCATGGACCGGTATGCTTTTTGATCAACGGACTTACCTCCTTTGTTGAGGTCGGTGTGTCCGTCGGTTCCCATCGGCGTCTTTGCGGGCTTGGCGTCCTTCATCCCAAACCTCTTTAGCAAATCTTGTGTGTACTTCGTTTGGGAGATGAAAGTGCCATCCTTGAGTTGCTTCACTTGGAACCCAAGGAAGTAGTTCAACTCGCCCATCATCGACATCTCGAATTTCTGCGTCATCACCCTGCTAAACTCTTCACAAGACTTTTGATTAGTAGAACCAAATATTATGTCATCGACATAAATTTGGCATACAAAAAGATCACCATCGCAAGTCTTAGTAAAAAGAGTTGGATCGGCTTTCCCAACCTTGAAAGCATTAGCAATTAAAAAGTCTCTAAGGCATTCATACCATGCTCTTGGGGCTTGCTTAAGTCCATAGAGCGCCTTAGAGAGCTTACACACGTGGTCGGGGTACCGTTCATCCTCAAAGACAGGGGGTTGCTCCACGTACCCCTCCTCCTTGATCGGCCCGTTGAGGAAAGCGCTCTTCACATCCATTTGGTACAGCCTGAAAGAGTGGTGAGCGGCATATGCTAGCAAGATACGAATTGATTCTAGCCTAGCCACAGGAGCAAAAGTCTCCTCAAAGTCCAAACCTGCGACTTGGGCATAACCTTTTGCCACAAGTCGAGCCTTGTTCCTCGTCACCACCCTGTGCTCGTCCTGTTTGTTGCGGAACACCCACTTGGTTCCCACAACATTTTGCTTGGGACGAGGCACCAGTGTCCAAACTTCATTGCGCTTGAAGTTGTTGAGTTCCTCCTGCATGGCCAATACCCAATTCGGATCTAGCAAGGCCTCCTCTACCCTGAAAGGCTCAATAGAAGAGACAAAGGAGTAATGCTCACAAAAATTAACTAATCGAGATCGAGTAGTTACTCCCTTGCTAATGTCACCCAAAATTTGGTCGACGGGATGATCCCTTTGAATCACCGCTCGAACTTGGGTTGGAGGTGCCGGTTGCGCTTCTTCCTCCATCACGTGATCATCTTGTGCTCCCCCTTGATCACACGTCTCCTTTTGATGAACCTGTTCATCGTCTTGAGTTGGGGGATGCACCGTTGTTGAGGAAGAAGGTTGATCTCGTTCATCTTGTTCCTGTGGCTGCACTTCTCCAATCGCCATGGTTCGTATAGCGGCCGTCGGAACATCTTCTTCATCTACATCATCACAATCAACAACTTGCTCTCTTGGAGAGCCATTAGTCTCATCAAATACAACGTCGCTAGAGACTTCAACCAAACCCGATGATTTGTTGAAGACCCTATACGCCTTTGTATTTGAATCATAACCTAATAAAAACCCTTCTACAGCTTTGGGAGCAAATTTAGAATTTCTACCCTTCTTCACTAGAATGTAGCACCTGCTCCCAAATACACGAAAGTAAGATACATTGGGTTTGTTACCGGTTAGTAGCTCATACGACGTCTTCTTGAGGAGGCGGTGAAGGTATACCCTGTTGATGGCATGGCAAGCCGTGTTCACGGCTTCCGACCAAAAGCACTCGGGGGTCTTGAATTCTCCAAGCATAGTCCTCGCCATATCTATGAGCGTCCTATTCTTCCTCTCTACCACACCATTTTGCTGAGGTGTGTAGGGAGCAGAGAACTCATGCTTGATCCCTTCCTCCTCAAGAAACTCCTCCACTTGAAGGTTCTTGAATTCGGACCTGTTGTCGCTCCTTATCTTCTTCACCTTGAGCTCAAACTCATTTTGAGCTCTCCTTAGGAAGCGCTTGAGGGTCCCTTGGGTTTCAGACTTATCCTGCAAAAAGAACACCCAAGTGAAGCGGGAAAAGTCATCAACAATAACTAGACCATACTTACTTCCTCCTATGCTTAGATAGGCGACGGGTCCGAAGAGGTCCATATGCAGCAGCTCCAGAGGTCTTGACGTGGTCATCACATTCTTGCTGTGATGTGCTCCTCCCACTTGTTTACCTGCTTGACAAGCTGCACAAGGTCTATCTTTTTCGAAATAAACATTGGTTAGACCTATCACGTGTTCTCCCTTTAGAAGCTTGTGGAGGTTCTTCATCCCCACATGTGCTAAGCGGCGATGCCACAGCCAGCCCATGCAAGTCTTAGCCATTAAGCATGCATCTAGACCGGCCTCTTCTTTTGCAAAATCAACTAAGTAAAGCTTGCCATCTAGTACACCCTTAAAGGCTAGTGAACCATCACTTCTTCTAATGACAGACACATCTACATTTGTAAAAAGACAATTATATCCCATATTGCATAGTTGACTAACAGATAGCAAATTATAACCAAGAGACTCAACTAAAAACACATTGGAGATTGAGTGTTCATTAGAAATTGCAATTTTACCTAACCCTTTTACCTTGCCTTGATTCCCATCACCGAATATAATTGAGTCTTGGGAATCCTTATTTTTGACGTAGGAGGTGAACATCTTCTTCTCCCCCGTCATATGGTTTGTGCATCCGCTATCGATAATCCAGCTTGAATCCCCGGATGCATAAACCTGCAAGGCAAATTTAGGCTTGGGTCTTAGGTACCCAACTCATGTTGGGTCCTATAAGGTTAGTGCAAATATCCTTAGGGACCCAAATGCAAGTTTTGTCTCCCTTGCATTTTGCCCCTAACTTCCTAGCAACTATTTTCCTATCCTTTCTACAAATAGCAAAGGAAGCATTTAAAGCACAATAAATTGTAGAAGGTTCATTCACTACTTTCCTAGGAGCATGAATAATATTCTTTCTAGGCACATGATGAATGGCATTTCCCCTAGACATATTTCTACCATGCATATAGGAAGAACTAGAAACAAACATGGCATGAGAGTCAAAATCATTATAAGCATTATAACTCCTATAAGCATTTCTAGTTTGTCTCCTATCATGATACATAAAAGCATGGTTCTTTTTAGTACTACTAACCATAGGAGCCTTCCCTTTCTCCTTGGCGGAGATAGGAGCCTTATGGCTTGTCAAGTCCTTGGCTTCCCTCTTGTAGCCAAGTCCATCCTTAATTGAGGGGTGTCTACCAATCGTGTAGGCATCCCTAGCAAATTTCAGCTTATCAAATTCATTCTTGCTAGTCTTAAGTTGGGCACTAAGACTAGCCACTTCATCATTTAGTTTTGAAATTGAAACTAAGTGTTCACAACAAGCATTAATATCAACATCCTTACACTTAGTGCAAATTTCAACATGTTCAACACAAGAGTTAGATTTACTTGCTACTTCTAGCTTAGCATTTAAATCATTAATTTCACCTTTTAAAGAAGAAATGGTTTCGTTACAAGTAGAAAGTTCACAAGAAAGCATTCCATTTCTTTTAACTTCTAGAGCAAGTGAATTTTGTGCACTAACAAATTTATCATGCTCTTCATATAAAAGATCTTCTTGTTTCTCTAAGATTCTATCCTTTTCATTCAAGGCATTAATCAATTCATTAATCTTAGCTATCTTAGTTCTATCTAATCCCTTGAATAAACTGGAGTAATCTATTTCATCCTCACTAGACTCATCATCACTAGAAGAATCATAAGTATTAGCATTATGATTGATTACCTTCTTCTCCCTTGCCATGAGGCAAGTGTGATGCTCGTTTGGGAAGAGGGCCGATTTGTTGAAGGCAGTGGCGGCGAGTCCTTCGTCGTCGGAGTCGGACGAAGAGCAATCCGAATCCCACTCCTTTCCAAGGTGTGCTTCGCCTTTGGCCTTCTTGTAAACCTTCTTGTTCTCTCTCTTCCCATTTTTCCCTTGCTCCTGGTCGCTATCATTTTCGGGACAGTTAGCAATAAAATGACCAACCTTACCACATTTGAAGCATGAGCGCTTCCCTCTTGTCTTGGTCTTCCTTGGTTGCCCCTTGCGACCATTTAGCGCCGTCTTGAATCTCTTGATGATGAGAGCCATCTCTTCATCATTGAGCCCGGCCGCCTCAACTTGCGCCACCTTGCTGAGTAGCGGCTCCTTGCTCCTTGTTGCCTTGAGAGCAATGGGTTGAGGCTCGTGGATTGGACCGTTCAACGCGTTGTCGACATATCTCGCCTCCTTGATCATCATCCGCCCACTTACGAATTTTCCGAGTACCTCCTCGGGCGTCATCATCGTGTACCTGGGATTCTCACGAATATTGTTCACGAGATGAGGATCAAGAACGGTAAAGGACCTTAGCATTAGGCGGACGACGTCATGGTCCGTCCATCGCGTGCTTCCGTAGCTCCTTATTTTGTTGATGAGGGTCTTGAGCCGGTTGTACGTTTGGGTTGGCTCCTCTCCCCTTATCATGGCGAATCGTCCAAGCTCTCCCTCCACCAACTCCATTTTGGTGAGCATGGTGATGTCATTCCCCTCGTGAGAGATCTTGAGGGTGTCCCATATTTGCTTGGCATTGTCCAAGCCGCTCACCTTGTTGTACTCTTCCCTGCACAAGGACGCTAAGAGAACAGTAGTAGCTTGTGCATTTCTATGGATTTGTTCATTTATGAGCATAGAGTTATCCGAGCTATCAAACTTCATTCCATTCTCTACAATCTCCCAAATGCTTGGATGGAGAGAGAATAAGTGACTACGCATTTTGTGACTCCAAAATCCGTAGTCCTCCCCATCGAAGTGTGGAGGTTTGCCAAGAGGAATGGAAAGCAAATGCGAATTCGAACTATGTTGAATACGAGAATAATCAAATGAAAAGTTCGAATTGACCGTCTTTTTGTAGTCGTTGTCGTCGTCCTTTTGGGAAGAGGAAGATTCGTCACTGTCGTAGTAGACGATCTCCTTGATGCGTCTTGTCTTCTTCTTCTTCCCTTCTTTGCGTCTGTGCCCCGAGCCCGAGTCGGTAGTCTTGTCGTCCTTTGGCTCGTTGACGAAGGACTCCTTCTCCTTGTCGTTGATCACGATTCCCTTCCCCTTAGGATCCATCTCTTCGGGCGGTTAGTCCCCTTTTTGAAGAGAACGACTCTGATACCAATTGAGAGCACCTAGAGGGGGGGGGGGGTGAATAGGTGATCCTGTGAAACTTAAACTTATAGCCACAAAAACTTGGTTACTTGTTAGCACAGTAATATGCCAAGTGGCTAGAGAGGAGTCTCAACAAAACACAATACCACAAGAGATCAAACACAGAGATGACACAGTGGTTTATCCCGTGGTTCGGCCAAGACCAACGCTTGCCTACTCCACGCTGTGGCGTCCCAACGGACGAGGGTTGCAATCAACCCCTCTCAAGCGGTCCAAAGACCAACTTGAATACCACGGTGTTTTGTTTTGCCTTTCAATATCCCGTTTGCGAGGAATCTCCACAACTTGGAGCCTCTCGCCCTTACACTTGAGATTCACAAGAAATTCAGAGTAAGGGAGGAAAGCAACACACACAAATCCACAGCAAAATGCGCACACACACGGCCAAGAATCGAGCTCAAAAGACTATCTCAAAGTTCTCAGCAGAACGGAGCTCGAATCACTGAGAATGACAAACGAATGCGCAAAGACTGAGTGTGGATGATCAAGAATGCTCTAAGGTTGCTTGGTTATATCCTCCATGCGCCTAGGGGTCCCTTTTATAGCCCCAAGGCAGCTAGGAGCCGTTGAGAGCAAATCTGGAAGGCCAATCTTGCCTTCTGTCGTCGGGTGCACCGGACAGTCCGGTGCACACCGGACACTGTCCGGTGCCCGATTTCCTTCCTAAAATGGCGCTTCCGACCGTTGCAGATCTGGGAGCCGTTGGCGCACCGGACATGTCCGGTGCACACCGGACAGTCCGGTGCCCCCTTCCGACCGTTGGCCCGGCCACGTGTCGCGCGCAGATTCCGCAGCCGACCGTTGGCCCGGCCGACCGTTGGCTCACCGGACAGTCCGGTGCACACCGGACAGTCCGGTGAATTTTAGTCGTACGCCGTCGGCGAATTCCTGAGAGCGGCTACTTCACGCCGAGCCAGCCTGGCGCACCGGACACTGTCCGGTGCACCACCGGACAGTCCGGTGTGCCAGACTGAGCTGAGTCTTGGCTGCACTCAGCCAAGTCTTTTTCTCCTCTTTTCTTTTCTTCTTCTTTCTGTTTCTAACACTTAGACAAGTATATTAGTACACAAAACCAATGTACTAAGGCCTAGAAACATACCTTTACTCTTGATTTGCACTTTGTCCATCCATGAGCATAAATTCACATTTAAGCACTTGTGTTGGGCACTAAATCACCAAAATACTTAGAAATGGCCCAAGGGCACATTTCCCTTTCACTTGTAACACCCACTTTGTAAGAGAATCGAGAAGGAGAGAATTATATCCCTTTTGTATGCATGAGTGTGACATTTCTATCTATCATTTCATGTGAACACATTACTTATACAAATAAATAATTAACAAGAGACACAAATAAATGGTGCATCATGCTCGGATTTTATTGTGTGTGCATTACTCGTGACAATGTAAAAAAATATAATATAAAAATGAATATGTTAAATCTAGAATGGAAATTGAGGTCTAAAAGGAATTCTAGAATTTAGAAAAAAGAGAAGAGAAATTACTATGTGAATAAAAATAAGTATAAAAAAATATATATACTCTTACACAGAATTGAGTTTGTACGTTTGACTCAAATGTGAAGTTCATAACAACATTCAAATATTCAAATTAGAACTTCAAATGAAAAGAAAATGAATCAAAAAGGAAAAAGGAAAAAAAAGAAGAAAGCCATGCGCCGTGGCCGGCTCCGTTCTTTTTGGTCCACTTACGCTTTCACTGCGCGCGGCCCAGCCGGGCTCTGGTGCCGACAACAGGGACCCATCAGACAGTCTCTGGTCGGCCCCCCTCTCACCGATTCACTGCCGTGCGGGTCCCGGGCGCGGGTCCCCCTTTTGACCGCGTGTTCGTTTCACTGGAGCCGCCCTGCTCGCGTCCGTAACAAACCGAGCGCAACGGTCGGCGTCGTGGGCGCCCGCATCGCCTCCATCTCCCCCCTTCTTCGTCCTACTTAGGTGCCTAGCTGCCACATTCCAAGTTCACCATCAGCTAACTACCCACGCCTAGCCAAAAGCGTCGTAGTGGTGCGAGAAGGTGTTGGCCGAGGGAGCGAATTGGTCCGCCGTCGATGAATTCCGCCGGTACCGGTTTTCTGTCCTCAGTGCTCGGCCGAGGGAGGGTCGCCATAGTCCGTGAAACCGTGCGTGGCCGCAATGAAGTCAGGCGCCTTCGTCGCGTGGTGAATTGCTCGCCGTCGCTGGGAGATTTCTGCCGACCGCGCAATCACGTGGACGGAGCCGCTATCATCACAAATCAGAGGTAAGACCACATCCCTGCCCTTTGCCCTACTCTCCTCTACGTATAGTACCCTTAATATTAGGTTTAGGGGCCCTAAGTCGCGGTGACCGCGCTCGACGGCGAAGCGCCGCCGTATGGCCCTGGTTGGCCATCGAAATTTGGCCGGAGTAGGGGAGGCTGGGGCGAACGTCCCGCGGGCGTTGGTATGCAGATCAACGGCTGTGATTAGTCTGCGCGTACCGGTTCGCCTGCATCGATCCGGTCCATCCATCTCCGATCTGGCGCATAGGATTCCATCGGAGTATATTAGATCAGGCCCGTCGATCGTTGATCCGACGTCTCGCGCCGCATACCGTTTCACACAGTTGGGGGATCTAATCCGGTGCGTCCGTGTCGGATCGGGTGGTCGATCTAGCTTCGTAACCCTTCGGCCAGGGAATTTTGTTAAAGAGCCCCCGTGAAATACTGAATTCAACCCGCGGTTCATCTCTGGCGGGCTCAGTGTCTAGGGAAGTTTTATAAATTAGCCCCTGCACTTGTCATAAAATGAGGCCCAGTCCAGACAACATGAAAATAAGAGAAAATAAAATAGAAATAGATTTTAGTGAATAAATATCTGCTAGAAACTTGTATATTCCATAGAAAATTCATATGAACTCTAAATTAATTCATTCTACTTTCTAAAATTTTGTATTATTATTATCTATCACATAGAGTCTCTGTTTTTACATAACATCAGTAAGAAAAATAATTTCTCACTTAATCCTATTTTAAGCACATAAAATCTTTGGAAATTCATAACTTAAAATCCATAACTCTAAAAATTATGATTCCTGTTCCTAGGATTTTATTTTAACGGGTAGATTATTATTATTAAGTTTGTACTCATATTTGGTGTGATGTTAATTTTGTCTATACCATGTTTGTTTGTATTGCTACGACTAACAGTGCTGTCATGACGATCTGAAGAATCACCGTGGTAACTGGAATCTCAAGTGCCAGGCAAGTTGTGCCCTTGATCACTTCGGTTACCCAATAATATTCGTTATTATCACTATTCAATGCATAGGTTTAATTTTGATGGGACCCAATAGGTCTCCCTAGATTGTTTATCTCATTACCTTGTTTACCCCTGAATCACTTGGGTAGTTTGCTATTGCTTTACATGGATTTGGGATAATTATTTATCATATCTATGTTCCAGTTATTTTGTTATTCTATTTATGTTCATGTCAAGATCATTGATGTTAATTGGAACATAGAGCTTAACTTGAGAAACACGTGCCACCACAAGGGTTTATGGACGCCCTTGGCTGATTAATTAGGAAAGCTAGTGGAGGACTACCTTACCCGAAAGGGGCAAGGGCAGTAGGGGAGTGGTCAGTGTAGGGAGGTCCTTGGTTGATTTTGCTGCGATGGCGGTCAGGCAAGAACCCTGCATTGGAGCTTCCTATAAACTGTAGCGGGTTTTCTAGAGCTAGTGGAACTTTGTAAAGGCCTCGTAGTGTTACGCTGCCTCGCCTCCTCGGTAGAGGTGTATGGGAAGTCGCGATCCCTTGGCAAACGGGTAACATGACTTGTGGGTAAAGGGTACAACCTCTGCATAGTGTAAAACTGGTATACTAGCCGAGCTCACGGTTATGAGCAGCTCAGGACTCTCTGATGATTAAATTATGTAACTTAAATTCAATTTTGTCATTTGCATATGCATGGGTTTATTATTAATTTTGTTCTATTACTTTACTTAAGGTTTGGTATTTACTTACACTTAGTAACTTCTAATAAAATTTTGACCAACTACTTAAAAGCAATGGTCAGCTCTAACCCCTGTCATTGATTAGCCTTACACATCACATGAACTCCCACCTTTGGTGAGTTCATGCCACATTATTCCCCACAACTTGTTGAGCGATGATCATGTGTGAGCTCACCCTTGCTGTCTCACACCCCCCCACAGGAGAAGAACAGGTGGTTCAGGAGGAGCCACAAGGCGAGGAGTTTGATCTGATCTAGGTGGCGTTTCTCAGTTGACATTGGCACCGACGATCCTTAGTTCGTTTTCTATTTATTATTTTATTTTGTAATAAGACTTCCGCTATGTAGTAAATACTCTGATGTTTTGTGACATTTATCTCTATACACTCTGTTATTATATATGTTGTCTTCTTGGCGCATGTATGAGATGCACCTGGCTTTGTTCCTTAAAGCCGGGTGTGACAGAAGTGGTATCAGAGGAAATGTTGACTGTAGGACGAGACCTAGATTGAAATGGACAAACCCTTCATTACTTGCCTTACTCTGATTCATTCTATACTCATCTCATCTTGATCTTGTCTCACCTTTTGCTATTCTACTCTGATTAATCTTATCTTTTCTACTCTAAGACAAGATGGATTTCGCACCTTGGAATCCTACCACTATGATCTTTTTTTAAGAGATAGGGATCCTAAGACAAAATTTAAAACTATTTTCTTTATTTAAAAAAATGATTGGTTGATTGTGCTGATGAATAATGTCTAATTTGCTTCTTTGATTGATTGAACTATTATAGATGGACATCTTAGCATGTACCACCATAAGGTAATGTATTAAGGTTAGTAGGTGACACACTAATCTACTTAGCTAATAAATCCCCCGCAGTAACATTCCTCGTAATTACTCGCCTTGTCTACAATTCTTCCTTTCTTACCCTGTGTTTCTAACCCAAATGGGCTACCCCTATAGTGTTAGAAGAGAGCACTATAGACGTGATCCTTGGTATGTCATGGTTAAGAAAGGCAAATGCAGTATATACATTGTGCTAAGGGAACCGTAGAACTCACCAGTTCCAAAGGAGAAAGATTTGAAGTTGAAATTACAGTAACTACCACAATCAGACTAGCGACATTCTTAGTAGATGAGAAGTTTGTGGGTGACAACATCCGTGTAGTTAGGGATTTTCCGGATGTCTTTCCAGAGGAGTTATTAGGGATGCCATCAAATAAGGAAGTTGAGTTTGTTATTGATCTCTTACTTAGAACTGCCCCTATTTCTAAACGACCATACAGGATGTCCGTAGAGGAGTTAAAGGAACTTAAAAAACAGTTAACGGAGTTACAAGAGGCTGGGTACATTCGTCCGAGTTCCTCACCTTGGGGAGCGCTGGTACTGTTTGTACAGAAGAAGGATGGATCACAAAGGATGTGTGTGGATTATAGACCACTTAATGATGTTACTGTGAAGAACAAGTATCCGTTACCCCGTATTGAAGATTTATTTGATCGGATGAGAGGTGCAAGGGTATTCTTGAAGATTGATCTCCGATCAGGATACCATCAAATGAAGATTAGGCCATCGGATATTCCCAAGACGACTTTCTTGACTCGATATGGATTATATGAGTTCACTGTTATGTTGTTTGGATTAACCAATGCACTAGCTTATTTTATGGATTTGATGAATAAGGTGTTTATGGAGTATTTGGACAGATTCGTCGTGGTATTCATCGACGATATTCTTATCTATTCCAAGTGTGATAGTGATCATGAGGAACATCTGAGATTGGTGCTTCAGAAGCTAAGAGATAATCAACTCTATGCCAAGATTAGCAAGTGCGAGTTTTGGATTGGCGAGGTGTCATTTCTTGGTCATATTATTTCTAATGGAGGAATATCAGTGGATCCTGCTAAGGTTAAGGAGATAATGGAGTGGACAGTACCCACTACAGTTACTGAGATTCGGAGTTTCTTGGGACTAGCAGGATATTATCGGAGATTTATTGAAGGATTTTCTAAGATTGCTAAGCCTAAGACCTCGCTTCTGGAGAAGGGAAGAGAGTTTAAGTGGGACGAGCGATACCAAGATAGTTTTAACCAACTGAAGTTGAGATTGATGTCACCACCGGTGTTGGTTATGCCAGATCTACAAAAGGGATTTGACATTTATTATGATGCATGTGGCCAAGGCTTGGGATGTGTACTTATGCGAGAAGGACACGTGATTGCCTACACGTCTCGATAGTTGCGGAAACAAGAGTTGAACTACGCCACTCATGACTTAGAACTGGTAGCCGTTGTGCATGCGCTTAAGATATGGAGACATTATATCATGGGAACCAAGTGTAAAGTGTACACATATCATTAAAGTTTGAAGTATATATTCACTCAGAAGGATCTCAACCTTAGGCAACGCTGTTGGTTGGAGCTTATTAAGGATTATGATTTGGAGATTCACTATCACCCGGGCAAGGCAAATTTGGTTGCAGATGCCTTGAGTCGAAAGGAGCATGTTCATTCGGCTGTTGTTGCCCAGCTACCTGATGAGATTGTTGAGGATTTCAGTAGACTTAACCTGGGGATAGTTTCTCACACTGAAGGAGTTACTATTGATGTGGAATCTACTTTGGAGTAAGAAATCCGCAAAGGACAAATTGGTGATGCTAAGATACAAGAGATTAAGGATCTGATTACTGAAGGTCGAGGTCCAGAATTCACAGAAGCTGAGCAAGGCACAATATGGTTCAAGGACATGATATGTGTTCCTGGTATTGAAAGCCTTCGTGAGACTATTCTAAAGGAAGCCCATAACTTGGATTATTCTATTCATCCTGGTAGTACCAAGATGTATCAGGATTTGAAGCAGAAATACTGGTGGTATGGATTGAAGAGAGATGTGGCTGCACATGTGGCTATGTGCGATGGGTGTCAAAGAGTTAGGGCGTAACACCAAAGGCCAGCTGGACTATTACACCCGCTAAAGATACCTGAGTGGAAGTGGGAAGAGATTGGTAAGGACTTCATTACTGGATTGCCTCGCACCTCAAAAGGATGTGATTCTATATGGGTTATTGTGGATAGACTGACCAAAGTGGCTCATTTCATTCCGGTCAAGACTACTTATAAGGGATCTCAATTGGTAGAGTTATATATGACTCGTATTATGTGTTTACATGGAGTACCAAAGAAGATCGTTTTGGATAAGAGGATCACAGTTTACCCCAGATTTTGGAAAAGTTTTAATGCAAATATGGATACGAGGTTGAATTTTAGTTCGGCTTACCATCCTCAGACTGATGGACAGACCGAAAGGACTAACCAAGTATTGGAAGATATGTTGAGAGCATGTGCCCTTCAGCATGGAGGAAGTTGGGATAGAAGTCTACCTTATGCTGAGTTCTCATATAATAATAGTTATCAGACCAGTCTGAAGATGTCACCTTTTGAAGCTTTATATGGGAGGAAGTGCAGGACTCCTTTATATTGGGATCAAACGGGAGAAAGACAGTTCTTTGGGCCTGAACTGATTCAAGAAGCAGAAGGACAAGTCTGTATAATTCGAGAGAATTTGAGGGTAGCTCAAACCAGGCAAAAGAGCTACATAGATAATAGAAGAGGACCACTGGAATTTGAGGAAGGAGATTATGTGTACCTCAAGGTGTCACCACTTCGTGGAATGAGGAGATTCAAAGTTAAGGGCAAATTGTTCCCTCACTTTATTGACAATTCAGAGTTTTTAGGCGAGTTGGATAGATGGCCTATCAACTCGAGCTACCTGATAATCTATCGGATGTGCATAATGTGTTCCACGTATCTCAACTGAAGAAGTGTCTCCGTGTCCCTGAAGAACAGTTACCAATAGAAGAGCTCAATGTTCAGGGTGATTTGACTTACACGGAGTATCCTATCAAGATTCTTGATACTTTGACTCGAGTTACAAGAAATAAGGTGACAAAGATGTGCAAAGTGCAATGGAGTCACCATGGAGAGGATGAAGCAACATGGGAAAGAGAAGAAAAGCTTCGCATAGATTTTCCCCATCTTTTCCCTAGACCTTCCTAAATCTTGAGGACGAGATTATTTTTAACGGGGTAGGATTTGTAACACCCACTTTGTAAGAGAATCGAGAAGGAGAGAATTATATCGCTTTTGTATGCATGAGTGTGACATTTCTATCTATCATTTCATGTGAACACATTACTTATACAAATAAATAATTAACAAGAGACACAAATAAATGGTGCATCATGCTGGGATTTTATTGTGTGTGCATTACTCGTGACAATGTAAAAAAAATATAATATTAAAATGAATATGTTAAATCTAGAATGGAAATTGAGGTCTAAAAGGAATTCTAGAATTTAGAAAAAAGAGAAGAGAAATTACTATGTGAATAAAAATAAGTATAAAAAAATATATATACTCTTACAGAGAATTGAGTTTGTACGTTTGACTCAAATGTGAAGTTCATAACAAGATTCAAATATTCAAATTAGAACTTCAAATGAAAAGAAAATGAATCAAAAAGGAAAAAGGAAAAAAAGAAGAAAGCCATGCGCCTGGGCCGGCTCCGTTCTTTTTGGCCCACTTACGCTCTCACTGCGCGCGGCCCAGCCGGGCTCTGGTGCCGACAACAGGGACCCATTGGGCAGTCTCTGGCCGGCCCCCCTCTCACCGATTCACTGCCGTGCGGGTCCCGGGTGCGGGTCCCCCTTTTGACCGCGTGTTCGTTTCACTGGAGCCGCCCTGCTCGCGTCCGTAACAAACCTAGCGCAACGGCCGGCGTCGTGGGCGCCTGCATCGCCTCCATCTCCCCCCTTCTTTGTCCTACTTAGGTGCCTAGCTGCCACATTCCAAGTTCGCCGTCAGCTAACTACCCACGCCTAGCCAAAAGCGCCGTAGTGGTGAGAGAAGGTGTTGGCCGAGGGAGCGAATTGGTCCGCCGTCGATGAATTCCGCCGGTACCGGTTCTCTGTCCTCAGTGCTCGGCCGAGGGAGGGTCGCCATAGTCTGTGAAACCGTGCGTGGCCGCAATTGAAGTCAGGCGCCTTCGTCGCGTGGTGAATTGCTCGCCGTCGCTGGGAGATTTCTGCCGACCGCGCAATCACGTGGACGGAGCCGCTATCATCACAAATCAAAGGTAAGACCACATCCCTGCCCTTTGCCCTACTCTCCTCTATGTATAGTACCCTTAATATTAGATTTAGGGGCCCTAAGTCGCGGTGACCGCGCTCGGCGGCGAAGCGCTGCCGTATGGCCCTGGTCGCCATCGGAATTCGGCCGGAGTAGGGGAGGCTGGGGCGAACGTCCCGCGGGCGTTGGTTTGCAGATCAACGGCTGTGATTAGTCTGCGCGTACCGGTTCGCCTGCATCGATCCGGTCCATCCATTTCCGATCTGGAGCATAGGATTCCATCGGAGTATATTAGATCAGGCCCGTCGATCGTTGATCCGACGTCTCGCGCCGCATACCGTTTCATAGAGTTGGGGGATCTAATCCGGTGCGTCCGTGTCGGATTGGGTGGTCGATCTCGCTTCGTAACCCTTCGGCCAGGGAATTTTGTTAAAGAGCCCCCGTGAAATACTGAATTCAACACGCGGTTCATCTCTGGCGGGCTCAGAGTCTAGGGAAGTTTTATAAATTAGCCCCTGCACTTGTCATAAAATGAGGCCTAGTCCAGACAACTTGAAAATAAGAGAAAATAAAATAGAAATAGATTTTAGTGAATAAATATCAACTAGAAACTTGTATATTCCATAGAAAATTCATATGAACTCCAAATTAATTCATTCTACTTTCTAAAATTTTGTATTATTATTATCTATCACATAGAGTCTCTGTTTTTACATAACATCAGTAAGAAAAATAATTTCTCACTTAATCCTATTTTAAGCACATAAAATCTTTGGAAATTCATAACTTAAAATCCATAACTCTAAAAATTATGATTCCTGTTCCTAGGATTTTATTTTAACGGGTAGATTATTATTATTAAGTTTGTACTCATGTTTGGTGTGATGTTAATTTTGTCTATACCATGTTTGTTTGTATTGCTACGACTAGCAGTGCGGTCACGAGGATCTCAAGAATCACCCTGGTAACTGGAATCTCAAGTGCCAGGCAAGTTGTGCCCTTGATCACTTCTGTTACCCAATAATATTCGTTATTATCACTATTCAATGCATAGGTTTAATTTTGATGGGACCCAATAGGTCTCCCTAGATTGTTTATCTCATTACCTTGTTTACCCCTGAATCACTTGGGTAGTTTGCTATTGCTTTACATGGATTTGGGATAATTATTTATCATATCTATGTTCCAGTTATTTTGTTATTCTATTTATGTTCATGTCAAGATCATTAATGTTAATTGGAACATAGAGCTTAACTTGAGAAACACGTGCCACCACAAGGGTTTATGGACGCCCTTGGCTGATTAATTAGGAAAGCTAGTGGAGGACTACCTTACCCGAAAGGGGCAAGGGCAGTAGGGGAGTGGTCAGTGTAGGGAGGTCCTTGGTTGATTTTGCTGCGATGGCGGTCAGGCAAGAACCCTGCATTGGAGCTTCCTATAAACTGTAGCGGGTTTTCTGAAGCTAGTGGAACTTTGTAAAGGCCTCGTAGTGTTACCCTGCCTCGCCTCCTCGGTAGAGGTGTATGGGAAGTCGCGATCCCTTAGCAGACGGGTAACATGACTTGTGGGTAAAGGGTACAACCTCTGCAGAGTGTAAAACTGGTATACTAGCCGAGCTCACGGTCATGAGCAGCTCAGGACTCTCTGATGATTAAATTATGGAACTTAAATTCAATTTTGTCATTTGCATATGCATGGGTTTATTATTAATTTTGTTCTATTACTTTACTTAAGGTTTGGTATTTACTTACACTTAGTAACTGCTAATAAAATTTTGACCAACTACTTAAAAGCAATGGTCAGCTCTAACCCCTGTCATTGATTAGCCTTACACATCACATGAACTCCCACCTTTGGTGAGTTTATGCCACATTATTCCCCACAACTTGTTGAGCGATGATCATGTGTGAGCTCACCCTTGCTGTCTCACACCCCCCACAGGAGAAGAACAGGTGGTTCAGGAGGAGCCACAAGGCGAGGAGTTTGATCTGATCTAGGTGGCGTTTCTCAGTTGACATTGGCACCGACGATCCTTAGTTCGTTTTATATTTATTATTTTATTTTGTAATAAGACTTCCGCTATGTAATAAATACTCTGATGTTTTGTGACATTTATCTCTATACACTCTGTTATTATATATGTTGTCTTCTTGGCGCGTGTATGAGATGCACCTGGCTTTGTTCCTTAAAGCCGGAAAAGGAAAACAATGAGTATATAGTTGATATTCTTATTTTTGTGCCATAACTTCATCATAAAAAGAACATACCTATAACTAAGAGTGATGAATAAAAAAATAATACTCAAATGGAATATGCATCATGCCGAGGTTTGATTTTGTGTGCATTTTATGATGATATATAAAAAAATATGATAAATATCCAAATGGGGGATTTAAATCCTAAAGGAAATCCTAGAATTGAGAAAAGAGAAGAAAAGTACTATATAAATATAAATAAAATATGTTTACTCAAATAGCTTGAGAATAATAGAATGTGAACTTATATTTTTGGTTCAGGAATAAACTTCACCACAGAACTTGAAATTCAAAAAAAAAATTGAAAGCATAAACTTAGAAAAAGGGAAAAGAAAAGAGAAATAAAAGAAAATACAAAAGAAAAGGTAAAAATATTGGTATGGGCTCACTAAATCGGTCTCGGCCCATTTAGCCAACCTTCACCGCGCGACCCATCTCATCATCGCGGCACCGACAACCGGACCCATCTTGTCAGCCTCCTACCCTTGCGCACGTATTCTCTTCCATTCGATGGCAGATGGACCAGCTCGGCCAGTCCCTTGGGCGGTCCCTGATAGTGGGGGCCCGCGCATATGGCTTCGTCTCGCCTTCAACCACCGCGCGCAGCTAACTCCGCGGGGATCGGGCACCATCTTCCTCACGTCTTTAATCCCAGGCGGATTTAAGGCAGCTGCGTGCCCCCTTATCCTAACCCTTTGACCCCGTCGCCATCTTCACTAGTTCTTGCGCGTCGTGTGCTACTGTCGCCGGCGATCTGAAGGGAAAACGAAGGTCGCAGCCGTAGCAGTGGGTCCGTCACCTTCACCTCGTAACCAGGTGAGAAAACCTTCCATTGCATTCGAATCGACCTCAGTTACTCCTCGGGTAGTCGAAGTTTGCGCATGGAATCGAGGCTCGGCGACTAATTGCGTTTGGCGGAGTCAGCACCGCTGTGGATCAGTGCTTCGCCGTGGGCAGGGGTCTGGGCGCTTCGTTGCGTGGTTGGGGTTTAGCCAGGTGATTCCTAGTGACCGAGCGATCGTAAAAACCGTGTCGGGTGCGTGAATAGGTCGGAGTTCACCGTATTGGCACGTTTGCCGGTGTGCCTCCGCCGCTCTGGGTGCGTGTCGCCGTGGCTGGGCGCAGGGAGGAAGAAAAGCTGGGGACCGTTAGATCTGCATCTGTGGCCAGGATTAGAACCTGGCATAACTCTTGGTAGTATTGAATCTAGAACGTTGGCTCGAGATCGGACGAAGTAGGCTGAGTCGGGTCGGGATTGCTCTCATCCATAGATGTTAAATCTAACGGCCGTAACGAGGTGTATGTTATAAGCTATGCGATATAATCCGAGCCCTTGATGCCGATCGGACGGCTGGGAATAAACAATACCCCTTTGATCTGGCGTTCTACATATGAAACCCTCAAGAACTAGAAAATCAACCCGCCGTCCACGCCAATAGCTTTCTGTGTCTTAGGCAAACTTACTCCGGGGCCCCTAGACTTTCCAGAAATTGAGGCCCAATCCCGAATAGTCTTAAACCAGAGGATTTAAATTTTAAATGGAGTTTTAATATATAAATTAGTGCTAGAACTTGTAAAAATAATAGAAACTCCATACTTGGTCCAAATTAATCCATTCCACTTTCTAAAATTTTGTAATTTTATTCTCTACCACTTAGAGTCTCTGTTTTTACATGAAAACAGTAAGAAAATTTATTCCTCACTTAATCCTATTTTAAGCACATAAAACCTTTGAAAATTCATATCTCAAAATCTATAACTCTAAAAATTACCTATTCCTAGGATTTTATTTTAATGTATAGAATATCACTGTGTGTTTTGTTTACATGTTTGGTGTGATGTTAATTTTCCCCTGTATATTGTGCTTGTTTGTATTGTGGCGAGTAGAAGAGCCCGTTGCTGAGGATCCTGGTGAGCAGTAGATAGAAGTAGCTGAGCAGGAGCTCATTGAAGGCAAGTTGTGCCCTTGACCACTTTTTACTCAATAATGTTCTTTAATATCACTTATTCATGCATAGGTTAATTTTGATGGGACCCAATAGGTCACCCTAGATTGTTTATCTCATTACCTTGTTTACCCCTGAATCATTTGGGTAGTTTGCTATTGCTTTACATGGTTTTGGGATAATCATTTATTATATCTATGTTCCAATTCTTTTGTTATTCTATTCATGTTCATGTTAAGATCATTAATGTTAATTGGAACATAGAGCTTAACTTGAGAACCACGTGCCACCACAAGGGTTTAATGGGATGCCCTTGGCTGACTAATTAGGAAAGCTAGTGGAAGACTACCTTACCCGAAAGGGGCAAGGGCAGTAGGGGAGTTGCATGCAAGGAGGTTCTCGGGTTGATTTAGCTGCGATGGCGGTCAGATGGGGGATTCTTGCAAGTGCTCTTCCCATAAACTGTAGCGGGTGTTTGGAAGCTAGTGGAACTTTGTAAAGGCCTCGTAGTGTTGCCCTACCGCGCTTCCTAGGTAGAGGTGTATGGGAGTCGCGACCCCTTAGCAGATGGATAACATGACTTGTGGGTAAAAGGTACAACCTTTGCAGAGTGTAAAACTGGTATACTAGCCAAGCTCACGGTCATGAGCAGCTCAGGAATCTGATGATTAAATTATGGAACTTAAATTCAATTTTGTCATTTGCATATGCATGGGTTTATTATTAATTTTGTTCTATTACTTTACTTAAGGTTTGATATTTACTTACATCTAGTAATTGCTAATAAAAGTTTGATCAACATTAAAAGCAACGCTCAGCTTTAACCATTCTCTTTGATAAGCCTTACACTCCATGAGCTCCCACCTTTGGTGAGTTCATGTCACATTATTCCCCACAACTTGTTGAGCGATGAACATGTGTGAGCTCACTCTTGCTATCTCACACCCCCCCACAGGAGAAGAACAGGTGGTTCAGGAGGAGCCACAAGGCGAGGAGTTTGATCTGATCTAGGTGGCGTTTCTCAGTTGACATTGGCGCCGACGATCCTTAGTTCGTTTTATATTTATTCTTTTATTTTGTAATAAGACTTCCACTATGTAATAAATACTCTAATTATTGTGACATTTATCTCTATACACTCTATTATTATATATGTTGTCTTCTTGGCGCATGTATGAGTTGCACCTGGCTTTGTTCCTTAAAGCCGGGTGTGATAGAAGTGGTATGAGAGGAAATGTTGACTGTAGGACGAAACCTAGATAGAAATGGACAAACCCTTTCCTACTTATCTTACTCTTATTCATTCCATACTTACCTTATCTTGATCCTGTCTCACCTTCTACTGTTCTACTCTGGTCATTCTTACCTTCTCTATTCTAAGACAAGACGGATTTCGCACCTTGGAATCCCTACCCCTATGACATTTTTAAGAGATAGGAGGCCTAAGACCAAACCAAAACTATTTTCTATATTTAAAAATGTTGTTTGATTGTTCTGATGATAGATGTCTAATTTGCTTCTTTGATTGATTGGGATATTATATATGGACATCTTAGCATGTGCCACCATACGGTAATGAATTAGCTATGGTAGGTAAAACATTAATCTGCTTAGCTAATAAATCCCCCAAAGTAACACAATTCGTAATTACTCGCCTTGTCTACAGTTCTTCCTTTCTTACCCCATGTTTCTAACCTAGATGGACTACCCCCATAATGTTAGAAGAGAGCAGTATAGACTTGATCCTTGGTATGTCATGGTTAAGAAAGGCAAAGGCAGTCTATACACTATGCTCAAAGGAACCATAGAACTCACTAGTTCCTAGGGAGAAAATTTTGAAGTTGGAATTGCAATAACTACTGCCACCAGCATAGCAGCATTCTTAGTAGATGGGAAGTTTGTTGGTGTCAACATCCGTGTGGTTAGAGATTTTTTGGATGTCTTCGCAGAAGAGTTACCAGGGATGCCACCATATAGGGAAGTTGAGTTCGTCATTGATCCCTTACCTGGGACTGCCCCTATTTCTAAACGGCCATACAGGATGTCCGCAGAGGAGTTAAAGGAACTTAAGAAATAGTTAACCGAGTTACAAGAGGTTGGGTACATTCGTCCGAGTTCCTCACCTTGGGGAGCATCGGTTCTGTTTGTATAGAAGAAGGATGGATCACAACAGATGTGTGTGGATTATAGGACCCTTAATGATGTCACTGTGAAGAACAAGTATCCATTACCCCGCATTGAGGATTTATTTGATTAGATGAGAGGTGCAAGGGTATTCTCGAAGATCGATCTCCAATCGATTTACCATCAAATGAAGATTAGGCTATCGAATATTCCCAAGACGGATTCCTCGACCCTATATGGTTTATAAGAGTTCACCGTTTTGTCATTTGGACTAACTAGTGCACCAACCTATTTTATGGATCTAAAGAATAAGGTGTTCATGATCTGGACAGATTCGTCATGGTTTTCATCGACGACATTTTTATTTATTACAAGAGTGATAGTGATCATGAGGAACATCTGCGATGGGTGCTACAGATGCTACGAGATAATCAACTCTACGCCAAGTACAGTAAATGCGAATTTTGGATTGACGGGGTGCCATTTCTTGGACATCTCATTTTTAATGGCGGAATATCAGTGGATCCTGCTAAAGTCAAGGAGATTATGGAGTGGAGCGTACCCACTACAGTTACGGAGATTCAGAATTTCTTGGGACTAGCAGGATATTATCGAAGATTTATTGAAGGATTTTCTAAGATTGCGAAGCCTATGACCTCACTTCTGGAGAAGGGAAGAGAATTCAAGTGGGACGAGAAATGCCAAGATAGTTTTGATCAATTAAAGAAGAGATTGATGTCGCCACCAGTATTGGTTATGCCAGACCTACAGAAAAGATTTGATATTTATTGTGATGCATGTGGCCAAGGCTTGGGATGTGTGCTCATGCAAGAAGGACATGTGATTGCTTACGCGTCTCGTCAGTTAAGGAAACATGAATTGAATTACCCCACTCATGACTTAGAACTGGCAACCGTTGTGCATGCACTTAAGATTTGGAGACATTATATTATGGGGACCAAGTGTCGAGTGTACACAGATCATTAGAGTTTGAAGAACATATTCACACAACAGGATCTCAACCTTAGGCAACGCTGTTGGATGGAGCTTATTAAGGACTATGATTTGGAAATTCACTATCACCCAGGCAAGGAAAATTTGGTTGCAGATGCCTTGAGTCAAAAGGGGCATGTTCATTCAGCTGTTGTTGCCTAGCTAACCAATGAGATTGTTGAGGATTTCAGGAGACTTAACCTGGGGATAGTTGCTCACACGGAAGGAGTTACTATTGATGTGGAACCTACTTTGGAGCAAGAAATCCGCAAAGGACAAATTGTTGATGCTAAGATACAAGAGATTAAGGATCTGATTACTGAAGGTCGAGGTCCGGAATTCACAGAGGGTGAGCAAGGCACCATATGGTTCAAGGACAAGATATGTGTCCCTGAGATTGATAGCCTTCGTGAGACTATTTTAAAGGAGGCCCATGACTCGGATTATTCTATTCATCCTAGGAGTATCAAGATGCATCAGGATTTGAAGCAGAAGTACTGGTGGTATGGATTGAAGAGAGATGTGGCTGCACATGTGGCTATGTGCGATGGGTGTCAAAGAGTTAAGGCTGAACACCAAAGACCAACTGAAGATACCTGAGTGGAAGTGGGAAGAGATTGGTATGGATTTTATTACTGGATTGCCTCGCACCTCGAAAGGATATGAATCAATATGGGTTATTATGGATAGACTGACCAAAGTGGCTCATTTCATTCCAGTCAAGACTACTCATAAGGTATATCAATTCGCAGAGTTATATATGGCTCAGATTGTGTCTCAACATGGTGTACCGAAGAAGATCATTTTGGATAGAGGATCACAGTTTACCCCCAGATTTTGGAAAAGTTTTCATGAGAATATGGATACAAAGTTGAATTTTAGTTCGACCATCCTCAAACTGATGGACAGACTAAAAGGACTAATCAATTATTGGAGGACATGTTGAGAGCTTGTGCCCTTCAGCATGATAGTAGTTGGGACAAGAGTCTACCTTATGCTGAGTTCTCATATAATAATAGTTACCAGGCCAGTCTGAAGGTGTCACCGTTCGAAACTCTGTATGGCAGGAAATGCAGGACTCCTCTATATTGGATCACACTAGGGGAAGACAGTTCTTTGGACCTGAACTTATTCACGAGGCAGAAGAATAAGTTCGTATAATTCGGGAGAATTTGAGGGTAGCTCAGACCAGACAAGGGAGCTACGCTGATAATAGAAGGAGACCATTGGAATTTGAGGAAGGAGATTATGTGTACTTCAAGGTGTCACCACTTCGTGGAATGAGGAGATTTAAAGTCAAGGGAAAATTGTCCCCTCGCTTTATTGGACCATTCATGATCTTTAGGCGAGTTGGGGGGTAGGATTTGTAATACCCAAAAAGGAAAATAATGAGTATATAGTTGATATTCTTATTTTGTGTGCCATAACTTCATCATAAAAAGAACATACCTATAACTAAGAGTGATGAATAAAAAAATAATACTCAAATGGAATATGCATCATGCCGAGGTTTGATTTTGTGTGCATTTTATGATGATATATAAAAAAATATGATAAATATCCAAATGGGGGATTTAAATCCTAAAGGAAATCCTAGAATGGAGAAAAGAGAAGAAAAGTACTATATAAATATAAATAAAATATGTTTACTCAAATAGCTTGAGAATAATAGAATGTGAACTTATATTTTTGGTTCAGGAATAAACTTCACCACAGAACTTGAAATTCAAAAAAAATTGAAAGCATAAACTTAGAAAAAGGGAAAAGAAAAGAGAAATAAAAGAAAATACAAAAGAAAAGGTAAAAATATTGGTATGGGCTCACTAAATCGGCCACGGCCCATTTAGCCAACCTTCACCGCGCGGCCCATCTCATCACCGCGGCGTCGACAACCGGACCCATCTTGTCAGCCTCCTACCCTTGCGCACGTAACCTCTTCCATTCGATGGCAGATGGACCAGCTCGGCCAGTCCCTTGGGCGGTCTCTGACAGTGGGGGCCCGCGCATATGGCTTCGTCTCGCCTTCAACCACCGCGCGCAGCTAACTCCGCGGGGATCGGGCACCATCTTCCTCACGTCTTTAATCCCAGGCGGATTTAAGGCGACTGCGTGCCCCCTTATCCTAACCCTTTGACCCCGCCGCCATCTTCACTAGTTCTTGCGCGTCGTGTGCTACTGTCGCCGGTGATCTGAAGGGAAAACGAAGGTCGCAGCCGTAGCAGTGGGTCCGTCACCTTCACCTCATAACCAGGTGAGAAAACCTTCCATTGCATTCGAATCGACCTCAGTTACTCCTCGGGTAGTCGAAGTTTGTGCATGGAATCGCGACTCGGTGACTAATTGCATTTGGCGGAGTCAGCGCCGCCGTGGATCAGTGCTTTGTCGTGGGCAGGGGTCTGGGCGCTTCGTTGCGTGGTTGGGGTTTAGCCAGGTGATTCCTAGTGACCGAGCGATCGTAAAAACCGTGTCGGGTGCGTGAATAGGTCGGAGTTCACCGTATTGGCGCGTTCGCCGGTGTGCCTCCGCCGCTTTGGGTGCGCGTCGCCGTGGCTGGGTGCAGGGAGGAAGAAAAGCTGGGGACCGTTAGATCTGCGTCTGTGGCCAGGATTAGAACCGGGCATAACTCTTGGTAGTATTGAATCTGGAACGTTGGCTCGAGATCGGACGAAGTAGGCTGAGTCGGGTCGGGATTGCTCTCATCCGTAGATGTTAAATCTAAGGGCCATAACGAGGTGTATGTTATAAGCTGTGCGATATAATCCGAGCCCTTGATGCCGATCGGACGGCTGGGAATAAACAATACCCCTTTGATCTGGCGTTCTACATATGAAACCCTCAAGAACTAGAAAATCAACCCGCCGTCCACGCCAATAGCTTTCTGTGTCTTAGGCAAACTTACTCCGGGGCCCCTGGACTTTCCAGAAATTGAGGCCCAATCCCGAATAGTGTTAAACCAGAGGATTTAAATTTTAAATAGAGTTTTAATATATAAATTAGTGCTAGAACTTGTAAAAATAATAAAAACTCCATACTTGGTCCAAATTAATCCATTCCACTTTCTAAAATTTTGTAATTTTATTCTCTACCACTTAGAGTCTCTGTTTTTACATGAAGACAGTAAGAAAATTTATTCTTCACTTAATCCTATTTTAAGCACATAAAACCTTTGAAAATTCATATCTCAAAATCTATAACTCTAAAAATTATGATTCCTGTTACTAGGATTTTATTTTAATGTATAGAATATCACTGTGTGTTTTGTTTACATGTTTGGTGTGATGTTAATTTTCCCCTGTATATTGTGCTTGTTTGTATTGTGGCGAGTAGAAGAGCCCGTTGCTGAGGATCCTGGTGAGCAGCAGATAGAAGTAGCTGAGCAGGAGCTCATTGAAGGCAAGTTGTGCCCTTGACCACTTTTTACCCAATAATGTTCTTTAATATCACTTATTTATGCATAGGTTAATTTTGATGGGACCCAATAGGTCACCCTAGATTGTTTATCTCATTACCTTGTTTACCCCTGAATCATTTGGGTAGTTTGCTATTGCTTTACATGGTTTTGGGATAATCATTTATTATATCTATGTTCCAATTCTTTTGTTATTCTATTCATGTTCATGTTAAGATCATTAATGTTAATTGGAACATAGAGCTTAACTTGAGAACCACGTGCCACCACAAGGGTTTAATGGGACGCCCTTGGCTGACTAATTAGGAAAGCTAGTGGAAGACTACCTTACTCGAAAGGGGCAATGGCAGTAGGGGAGTTGCATGCAAGGAGGTTCTCGGGTTGATTTAGCTGCGATGGCGGTCAGACGGGGGATTCTTGCAAGTGCTCTTCCCATAAACTGTAGCGGGTTTTTGGAAGCTAGTGGAACTTTGTAAAGGCCTCGTAGTGTTGCCCTGCCGCGCTTCCTAGGTAGAGATGTATGGGAGTCACGACCCCTTAGAAGATGGGTAACATGACTTGTGGGTAAAGGGTACAACCTCTGCAGAGTGTAAAACTGGTATACTAGCCGAGCTCACGGTCATGAGCAGCTCAGGACTCTCTGATGATTAAATTATGGAACTTAAATTCAATTTTGTCATTTGCATATGCATGGGTTTATTATTAATTTTGTTCTATTACTTTACTTAAGGTTTGATATTTACTTACATCTAGTAATTGCTAATAAAAGTTTGACCAACATTAAAAGCAACGCTCAGCTTTAACCATTCTCTTTGATAAGCCTTACACTCCATGAGCTCCCACCTTTGGTGAGTTCATGTCACATTATTCCCCACAACTTGTTGAGCGATGAACATGTGTGAGCTCACCCTTGCTGTCTCACACCCCCCCCCACAGGAGAAGAACAGGTGGTTCAGGAGGAGCCACAAGGCGAGGAGTTTGATCTGATCTAGGTGGCGTTTCTCAGTTGACATTGGCGCCGACGATCCTTAGTTCGTTTTATATTTATTCTTTTATTTTGTAATAAGACTTCCGCTATGTAATAAATACTCTGATTATTGTGACATTTATCTCTATACACTCTGTTATTATATATGTTGTCTTCTTGGCGCATGTATGAGATGCACCTGGCTTTGTTCCTTAAAGCCGGGTGTGACAGAAGTGGGCAATTGAGTCAGGTCTTCCCTAGGGATGGTGGGAGCAAGTTGTTCTGCTTCGACAGTGAAAGATGTCCCTTCACTAAGCTTCGGCACTGTGGCTGTCTCAATGTATCTTTTTGCCCTTCGGCACAACAGAGATGTCCGAAGCGACATTTTTCCTTTTCATTCCCTGTTTTCGCGAGGGATAGCAATAATCAGGGTATACGAAACCAATGACGTCAAAAACTCCATTCAATCTTTTCTTGCCTCGGCCTTCGAAGGCCAATGTCACTGCATCATCTTTGGCCCTTGTGTAGGCCCCAAGCAATTCGTCACCGGTTGCCTCAATACTGCTCAACCATTCATCGTTTGGTTCATCAAACTTGCCTCTATATCTGAAAGTATATTTTAAATAGACCAAGCCACCCTGACTAGACCCGACAGCAGCCTCCTTCAGCATCTCCCATTCATTCACAAGCGGCCATATTCTGTAGGCGATGTGTTCTAGAACCAGGTCTCTTGTGCCAATAAAAGTACACACAGTGTTGAAGCTTCTCTAGCATGCCTCTATATCGTTCCCAAGAGCGGTGGCTGGCCTCCTGATGCCGAAGTGAAGCGCCCCAGATCCTCTGAGACTCAAATGTGATACAATTACTAGTCCCAGGAGGCTAGTAAACACATTTATACATCAGATGATTGCAGATCTGCTTAAACGAGACAAACCTATAAAGGTGGCAATCAACTTTAAGAGTTGGTCCACAACTTGGGACATATCATCAGAGTGGGGCTGAAGCAGCCCGATATACGCAGCGAAGCAAATCAGCGGTCCAACAGCCACAGGCAAGGTTGGGAACAGTCGTAACTCTTACCCGATCTTCTTTTTTTGAAAAACAACAAATAAGAAAGGGTGAGTACAAACATACTCAACATCTCACCTTCACTCGCGGAATGGGGAAATCAGATATAATGCATGGAATATGTGGAGCTCAGGATATTTTGCAGAAACAGCAATATTTTATGCAGGGTTGTTTTGTAAAACATTTTGTATTTTTCAAAGCGCATCCTCTCCCAAAGGAGCAGGAAGTTTTTCAATATAGAATAAAATCCTCTGGACTAAACCATCCAGGTATCTCAGCAGTTTCCCACTGGTTTTCATTTTCAAAAATAGCTACTGGACTTCCCGTCCACTATAGCTCACGGCTCAACCGTCGGACCTTTTAAAAACCACTTTTCTCAAATGCACCCATTTTTTTGAAAACAAAACACTAATTGCCATACCACACTAGACTCGTCCATTTCTGTGGACACAAACTATTCGAATAGGTTTGAACTCTGCGTAGAGGGGTACACTTTACCCACTAGTCCGGTTTCTGCGATCTCGCCATCGTGAGACCCGAATGCCGAATCTCTTTCTTTCCTCGCACGTCCTTACCTTAACGGTTATATCGGAAGGAGTCAGGCCACCGCCATGTCCAAACCGGACAAAACATTCCCCCTCCTTATCCTCCTAGTGCTCCCCAGCCTTCATAACCCTGGGGTTTGAACCGTACGAGTTCAGATTGAGTGACTGCCCATACAGTCTCGAGTGGTTGTACTTGTCATGAGTACAGGTAGTGAAGGATGACAAACCGGTCCTTATATGAGGGGACAATCCTTCTGCTCATGCCTAAACCAGCTGAGCCATCAACTTAGGCCCTCCCCTAAACCAGGGAGTCCCTGATCATCCCACTCACAAGGTGATAAGGGTGAAAACCCTTCATCATACACATTTTGAAAAGCATTTTCTTTTGAAAACTCACACCTTTTCTCAAATCATTTGTAACAAATATATCAAGGATTGATTGTGGCAAGAGGCTGGGTGGCCATAATAACTTGTCTCAAAATCATATCATGCAAAATAATAGGCTGAGGGTTGTGGTTGAAAAATCATATGTAATTTATGCATCAAAGGGATCCAGTGAGCTTGCTGTGCTTATCCGGCGAAAGGGAGGTATAGCTCACGGAACTGGCTTCTAGCTCCACTGCCTCGCGTAGACTTGCAGATCTGGCCTCCATGAGACGACACGAACGCTCCAATAACTATGCAACATGAATAAGCAAACATACAAACAAGCAAGTATATCAACATATATTTAGTATAGTGGTTAGAATGGTGATATGTGGATGGGTAGAGTCTTGAGCAAAATCTGTGTCATGTGGTGTTGTGATATTACTGGTGGAGTGGAGGTGCTTACCAGGAGGGTGGATTGGAGGCGAAGCGACACTATGCGCGTAGCCGGTAGAGCGGAGTAACTGAGTGGATGGGGTGTTTGCCTTGGCTGAGGGTGTTGAGTGTGTGTGGAGAGGGAGAGGGTAGTTGGGTGTATTTATAGCTGGGTGTATGTGGTGTAGCACAGTGAAGTTCACTGTTGGTGAGAATAGTGATGAATGAATCGTCTGACTTAGTATGAACGGGAGAGTTATAGGCAGAATATGGGACAAGAGTATTTTGGGAGTTTTCTGGAACATGAACCATGCTTAAGGGATGACATGGTTGGATATGGAATAGTTTGATAAGAATTTAGAAACAAGAATTATTGAAATCGGAGTTTGGAAGCCTGGTTCGAAGGAATCTCAAAGTTAAGCGTGCTCAACTTGGAGAAACCTGGGATGGGTGACCAGATGGGAAGTTCTCTACTGGAAGAAAAATCACAGTCACCGGAGTTCGTATGACTGGAATATGGGTCTGGCTGGTCTTAGGTGGACTGGACAGCATGATGGATGAGTAGTTGAAATTTGGGGTGATCGGATGATCGATGAATAGTAACGATGAATAGTAACGGTGAATAGTGACGGCGAAAACATTATTATAGATATCATCGATGAATAGTAACGATGAATAGTAATGACGACTAATCGTATGAACGAACGATGAACGATGAATAGGAACTATGAACGAACGGACGAACGATCGAATGATCGGACGAATGAATGATCGGAATTTCGGCAGCATAATGGCATGACAAAGATTTTCTGGAAGAACAATGAATAGGGACTATGAACGAATGATGAACGATGAATAGAAACTATGAATGAACGATGAACAATGAATAGGAACTATGAACAAACGATGAACAATCGAATGATCGAACGAACAAACGATCGGAATTTCGGCAGCATAACGGCAGGAAAAAGATTATTTGGACGAACGAACGGTCGAACGATCGGACGAACGGACGAATGAACCATGAACGATCGGACGAACGAACAAACAAACTAAGAACAGGGGGACGAACGATCGAAGAACGACCGAACGATCCTTGTGCTTGTGTGGGAAGTGGAGTGGGCGTGTGGGGGGGAGTGGAGAGAGTTGCCATGAAATGTCTTGGGGTGGGATGAGAGGAGGCCCTTGCACCTCTATTTATAGCCATGGTGGGGGATTAGGGGGAGGGATGAGAGGATTAGTGGGAGATTAGCATGGATTTGTCTTATATGAGTGTAATTAGCTTGTAGAGCTCAACGTATGACACCGGAGACATACGTATATGTGTGAGCATGAGGAAAGATATGAAGAAAATATTTGTAGGGACTTGAAAAATGATTCTGACGGTATTTCTCAGGAGGAAAATACTTGGAGATATATCGGTGGAATATCTGGGCAATATTTCTGGAAAGAACTTGAAGGGGATCACTAGGGAAATATCTGGGCAGTATTTCTGGAAACAATTTGAGGGGGTCACTAGGGAAATATTTGTAGGATATTTGAGGAGGATTTTGGAGAGAATATAGACCACTATAATTTATTTGTTGATATCAACTTGCAAACAAACATTTTGAAATGAAATTTAAAATTCATTTTGAATTTAGAGCGAGTTTGAGAAAAATTTCAAGATTTGAATTTTTGGGATGCTACACAAAGCGAGACCAAATGAGGCGTTGAATAATTCCTTTTATATCTTCCCTCTCAACTAAATTATTATTAACATAGAACCATTCCTCCATCCAGGCCCCAGGCCACCTTTTTCAGAACGTTGGAACCTAGTAACTTACATCGGGGC